>CM057348.1:250723689-253323868 GCA_030015575.1 Agapanthus africanus | reverse complement strand
TGGCCGCAATTTGCGGCCAGAATGAATATTCAGGCGGCCCACCTAGGGAATTGTGCTCCCGTGCTTTGTGTGTGTTCTCTAAACCTACTGTACATGCTCCAGTAAATACAATTTTTGCCTGAAGCAAACGGGGGTACAAGCAGATTACAGCAGAGCCCAAAACCTAGTTAAAAAGCTATTTTAACACAAAACTAAGACCTTAAGGTGTTTTGGTGAAACCTGAAGCAAATCCTTGGTTTAACCAACAATAACAACACTTAAATAAGTTAACCAAGCCATAAAAAAGCTAACTTAACATAAACTTCACTAATTCCCTTCATTAGCACTAAAAATGCACCAAAATATGATTTTTAGCTAACAAAACTACAAGTTATGAACTAAGGTGATATAGGTGAGTTTAATACCTCCAAAAGACGTTAGGAAAACTTCACTTCCAGCCCTTTCCCTCAAAGCCACTGATTTGTCACCAAAATCCCCAAAAGATCTATTTTTCCAAAGGTTTTTTTGAAGGAATATGAGATTTTGTGTAAGGTTTGTGTTTGGATCAAAAGAGAAGTGAAAGAAGAAGAAAATGGTGATGATGTTGCTGCTGCTGCTGCTGCTATCTCAACTGAAAAAGCAGAAAATGAGAGGGGAGAGAGGGAAAATGAGTGAGAAAAATGGTCAAAAAGTCAAGCCCAACTTCACCTAACCCACCATACCTCCCATTCTTCATTTTATTATAAAAAGAAAGGGTTTGACTTGGTTATTTGGAGATATAGAGCTATGCAAGAAGAAATAAAATGGTTACACTTAACTATGATACAAAATGATAAGTGTGCATGTTGTTACACTAAACCTTGCTTTGGAAAATAATTAAGGAAAATTTTTAATTAAGGTGAACACAAGCTAAATTATAATTACTAAACCCCATATATATATATATTCTAATTGTGATGAGATGTGTTTATATATATATATATATATATATATATATATATATATATATATATATATATATATATATATATATATATAAACACTTCTCATCACAATTAAAACTAGTTTAAAAAGGAAATAAGATTTATGGGTTTTTATGAAAAACACGCATCATTACTAACTAACGCGAAATTAACCTAACGAATTTCAAAGCGTTACAATCTACCCCCCTTAAAGAAATTCGTCCCCGAATTTAAAAATCTAGCTACGCGTACCTTCAAAGATATATGGATATTTCTTCCTCATCTCGCTCTCGGTCTCCCAAGTGATCTCCTCGCTGCTCGGGCCACGCCAAAGGACCTTGACGGACGATATATCCTTCGATCTCAATTTCTTCACCTGTCGATCTAAGATGACCACCGGCTGCTTTGCAAAAGAAAGGTCGCGCTCCAGCTGGATTGTCGGGTGCTAAATCGCATGCGAAGGATCATGAAGATACTTGCGGAGCATCGATACGTGAAATACTGGGTGAACATCTGGGAAACTGGGTGGAAGGGCTAACCGATATGCAACTGCACCAACGCGCTCGAGGATCTCGAAGGGGCCCACGTACCTGGGACTAAGCTTCCCCTTCTTCCCGAATCTCATCACACCTTTCATTGGAGAGACCCTCAAGAAAACATGATCACCAACAGAAAACTCAAGTCTGCGCTGACGACGGTCCGCATAAGATCTCTGCCTGCTCTGGGCTGCTCTCATCCTATCACAAATCATATGGATCTTCGCGGTCGTCTCCTCAACAATCTGCGGCCCTAAAATACTGCTCTCACTGAGCTCTGTCCAACAGGCGGGCGATCTTCATCTCCTCCCATAAAAGAGCCTCGAATGGTGCCATCTGAATGGTCTCCTGGAAGCTGTTGTTGTAGGAGAGCTCTACTAAGGGTAAATGATGATCCCAGCTACCTCCGAAGTCTAAGACGCACGCTCGGAGCATGTCCTCGAGAGTCTGAATAGTCCGCTCTGACTGGCCGTCGGTCTGCGGATGAAATGCTGTGCTGAAACTCAAGCGGATGCCCAAAGCCTCCTGAAGCCTCTGCCATAGTCGGTTAGTAAACTGGGTGCCTCGGTCGGACACGATACATGTCGGGACTCCATGCAGTCGTATGATCTCATCGATGTAAATCTGGGCATACTGAGCAAATCCGAAAGTCGTCTTCACCGGCAGGAAGTGAGCCGCTTTCGTCAATAGGTCTACGATCACCCAAATGGAGTCATACCCTCGCTTAGTACTGGGTAAACCCACAATGAAGTCCATAGAAATCTGTTCCCATTTCCACTCCGGAATAGGTAACGGCTGTAGCTCTCCCGCTGGTCTCTGGTGCACGGCCTTGACTTGCTGACAAATCAGGCATCTCGACACGAAATTTGCGATGTCCCTCTTCATCCCGTCCCACTAGTAAACATCTCTCATATCATGGTACATCTTGGTGGAACTTGGATGAACACTATACACCGATCGATGTGCCTCCTCAAGAATCTCGCGCCGCAGTCCCTCATCATCTGGTACGCATAGTCTAGTCCCAAATCGCAGTATCCCCTGATCATCGATCACGAACTCGGAAAATCTGCCCTGTCCAATCTGTGCCATGATCTCTGAACAACGGTCATCATTGTACTGTGCCTCATGTATACGGTCAAGCAACTGTGGGCGTGCACGAACATGCGCAAGCTGTCCCCCGATCGGCGTGAACTCGAACTGCACTCGGCTGTCGCATAAAATCTCCCAATCTGCCGAGGACTGCCTCTGCACTGCGCTCAAACAAGATAGACTACCCCCGGGCCTCCTGCTCAAAGCATCCGTCACTACATTAGCCTTGCCCGGGTGATACAAGATCTCGCAATCGTAGTCCTTTACTAGTTCCATCCAACGGCGTTGTCTAAGATTCAGGTCCCGCTGCTGAAATATATACTTTAAGCTCTTGTGATCAGTGAATATCTTGCATGACTCGCCGTATAAATAATGTCGCCAGATCTTGAGTGCAAAGACCACTGCAGCCATCTCCAAATCGTGAGTGGGGTAGTTCTGTTCATGTTTCTTCAACTGCCGTGAAGAATACGCGATCACCCTGTCATGCTGCATCAATACGCACCTTAACCCCCACTCGAGAAGCATCACAAAAGACCACAAATCCGCCCGATCCTAAAAGCAATGATAACACCGGCGCTGTAGTCAAACGAGTCCGTAGCTGCTGAAAACTGTGCTCGCACTCCTCCGTCCAATCGAAAGGAACTCCCTTCAGGGTCAACCCGGTCAAAGATGCAGCAATACGGGAGAAGTCCTGCATAAATCGCCTGTAGTAACTGGCCAACCCTAGAAAGCTGTGGATCTCCGTAACTGATGTGGGTCTGGGCCAACGCTGAACGACCTCGATCTTCCTCGGGTCTACACATATACCATCTCGTGTAATCATGTGACCCAAGAAGTCTACGCTGTACATCCAGAATGCACACTTAGAGAATTTAGCGAAAAGCTGGTGCTCCCTCAAAGTCTGCAGTGTGATCCGCAGGTGCTGCTCGTGCTCCTCTCTGCTCTGGGAATACACCAAGATATCGTCAATGAATACGATGATGAACAGATCAAGATACGGCCGGAAAATACGGTTCATCAAGTCCATGAATACTGCTGGGGCGTTGGTGAGTCCGAACGACATCACTAAAAACTCATAATAGCCGTAGCGCGTGCAGAAAGCTGTCCTCGGAATGTCCTCCTGTCGAACCCGCAGCTGATGGTAGCCTGATCGCAAATCGATCCTCGAAAAGTATCCTGCCCCCTGAAGCTGGTCAAGCAATTCGTCGATGCGTGGCAAAGGATACCTGTTCCGCACTGTAACCCTTTTCAGCTGGCGGTAGTGGATACACAAACGTAAACTGCCGTCCTTCTTCTTGACAAACTGGACTGGAGCACCCCAAGGAGACACACTGGGTCGAATAAGTCCCTTATCCAGCAAATCTTGCAACTGACTCTTCAATTCTCTAAGTTCCGCCGGGGCCATCCGATAAGGCGGTATAGAAATAGGCCCCGTGCCGGGAATCAAATCAATATAGAAAGAAATATCGCGCTCGGACGGTAGCCCAGGAAGCTCGTCACGGAAAACATCAGGGAACTCACAAACAATCGGAACCTGGTCCAACGGAACACGTGCCTAGCAACAAACGACTCTCCCACAGGAGTGGTTACAACAAGCGGCTAATCAAGCAAACCGAAATCTCTACCCAAACTCGACACGAAGTGTGTGGAAACGTACGAGTGCGTGGATCCGGGGTCAAACAACACGTGTGCGTCAACAGAACATACTGATAGGATACCTGAGACCACCGCATTGGACGCCTGCGCGTCCTGATGCGTCAACGTGAAAACCCGTGCCTGTCCTCCACCTGCGACTGGCGGTCCCGGACTAGCAACTGGCTGCACTCTGCTGGTAGCTGGCTATCCTCTGCCTCGGCCACCTCGCCCTCTCTGAGCAAACCCTCTGCGACCACGGCCGCTCTATACATGAGTCTGTCGCGGTGCAACAGTAGGTACAATAGGCAACGCCGTCTGGGGTGGAGAAGGTGGAAGTGTGACATATGGTACGGCAATCTCGCTCTCACATGGCTCTGGGAAATCTCGAACACGATGATAGGTACTCCCGCATCGGAAACATCTATATGGTGCAGGCTGACCCTCCTGGGGATAAGTGCTGAATAGTTGACCTCGTCCCGATCCTCCGCTAACCCCCGTACCTGAATGGAACCTGTCGCGGCGTCTAAACGGCTATCTCTGTGCTGACGTATCTGTACGAACTCTCTTCGGACCTGGAACTATCGAAGTCTTAGCTAGGCGCTCCTCGACTAATAAGGCTGCATCTACAGCTGCTGCATATGTCTCACAATGCTATGCGCTGATCGCGAGGAACAGTGGGGTAAGTAAGCCTCGAACAAATCTCTTGACTCGCATCTCCTCAGTAGCCACTAGGTATGGGGCATAAATTGATAACTCGGTAAACAGTACGTCGTACTCTGCCACTGTCATCTCGGGCGTCTGGCGCAAAGACTCGAACCTGCGCGCTCGGGCATCCCTAACACTCTGGGGAAGGAAGCGGGCTAGAAATACCGTCACAAACTCGGTCCAGGTCATAGGAGGAAGACCTGCTGCTCTGCCCTTCTCGATCGATTCACACCATTTCTGCGCAATACCTTCCAGGCGAAAGCTCGCGAACTCTACCCATCTCGCATCTGAGTATCTGAGTGAACGACATATCCGGGCCATCCTGTCAATAAAAGACTGTGGGTCCTCGGCTGCATTGGTGCCTATGAAGACCGGAGGCTTTAGCCTCATGAACTCTGATAGCGATACTGTAATCACCTCCGTGGCTGCAGGGGCAACTGCCTATACTGTAGGTACCATCGCGGTCCCATGACGGGTGGAGCTACCTCTGGTCGCTGAGCTCGAAGTGTCTCGACTAGCGACCCTATCATCTGGCGCATCTCCTGCATACCGGCCCCTAGCATAGCGATCTGATCTGTCGTAGGAGGACCAGTCTGCTCTGGTACAACTGGTGTATTACCCGGATCAGTCCTCGTCTCGGACGAGTCAACTCGAATCTCGACTCCCGCGGCCGCTATCTGCGCCCTCGTTGTCTTTGGCGGCATAATGGCTGAAAAGGAAATAGGATTCAATAAGGATACGGAAATCGAATCATAAGAATGCATATAATCATGGAGGAATTTCAATCAATAAATCCTAAGGTCACTTAGGCGAAGTACCGTGTCGTGAGTATGCCGCGGAACATACACACGCTACGCTACTCTGCTTCAGCTACCTACTCCATCATACCAAGGTCATCCTATATTCCGAAAGGTAAAACCTACGCTCTGATACCAACTTTGTCACGACCCGAAGTTCGGCCCGTGACCGGCACTTAACCACGTAACGTCTACAGGCGTAACGCGACTAAGTAAGCCGAACCCAGAAATCAAAACCATTTGAAGAAGCGAGTGTTTAAAACATTTATTAGAACATTTTTTAAAACGTTTAGAAAACCTTAAGTAATTTAGTAAAATTCTTTAAAGTTCAAGTCATTATCTTAAAAATTTTGGCAGCATTTCCTTTGTAAAAACTAGCCCCGAAATCGGGTACAAGACAATATATGAATAAAATGATATACAATAATAATAAAGCATCCCAAATGGAAGCAATCACACCTAACGGCGGAAACAATCACCACAAATATAATATACGACGCCGTAGCGAAGAAATGTGCAGTAAAAGTGAAAACAAATATCATGAAAGATAAAGCTGCATAAATAAAGTCGGCTCACAACGAGCTCGACACCAGAGTATAAAATAATATACATCGTCCTCACAACTGGTCTCTGAGTCAATACATAAGTAGTAGATGGAGAATACTAGATACAATGATATACACAACCGGAAAATAAACAGATACCGCACAAAACCCACCTATCAGCAAAAGGGCTCACACACCAACTGCAATGGTATCTGTGTCAAAAGATGCAAGAGAACAGCCTGCCACGACTACTCTGAGGGGCGACCTGCAAACACTGTGGTACAACGGGGGTGAGTTGCCAACTCGTGAATAGTAGATAACATATAAAGGTAATCGCGAGTATGCACGTACTGCAATACTCTAATATATGCCAGCAGATAATGTCTATATGATGAACTGGATACGCAATAATCATGCCTAACAGGTGCAATTCAATAACATCAAAATATATATGATGAGCAGGGTATGCAGTAATCATGCAAAAGTACTCTATCAGATATTATAGCTACAGGATGAGATGCAAAATAATGAATGCTGAGCATGGGAATAAATATCATCTACACAGAAAGTTAAAGTAGAAGAATAACCGGTGTCTATCAATGCACCCAAATCCCAATAAAACTCAAGCGCCGTCACTCTGATCGGCCCTCAAATCCTGTACAGCTCATGGAATCGTGAATGCCTAGCATCGGCACTCGAAAATATCACAAATCATCGTGTCAAGCATCGACACGTAAATCCTCAAGTATCGGGCTCCGTCAGTACGGATAGGCCCACGGGCTCCGGCTGCGGAATCGGCGCTTGGCCCCGGCAGTATGGGTCATCCCGTATCCATCTACCGACTCTGGTCAGTATCCTCCGGATAACCGCCAGGTCCAACCAATCACCGGTAGGTAGTAGTCCCTCTGCCAGGCTCACCGTCTGTATACACAGCATCCCTTTCTTGCCCCGGGGTACCATACCGGGTCCACCATGTACCCGCAATCGGCCTCGTCCAGCTCCTCGATTCGGGTTCACATGTCACACGTCTCAGAACCGAGAAAACGCATGGTGGACGCACTGAAATATCATATCATGAGAAATCGGGTTTTTAAAGCAATGCGTATTTTCTTAAAATAGTACCACGGTTCTCAAATCCAGAAATCACATAAATCCAAGTCAATGCGTAAATCCATGCAATGTATTGTATGACATTACAAGTAAAAAGGGAAAACCGCTCTTTTAAAAAGATCCCGTTTTGAAAATATCTCATACGGTCCCTTAGTTTTTAAATCATGTCAATATCATCTATGTATGTAACATATGTATGTATATAGGTATGGATGTGCGAATGGATATGTACGCAATGTGAGTGTAGCAATGTAAATGTGCACAAGTAGGGGTATGTCAAGTAATGTGTGCACTACTATGAATAGACCGTATGCATGTGCCAATATGCAACAAATCATGTCTAATTATCAATGTATGATTTGTAGCAATCCTACAGTGTGTGTCATGGCAATCACTAACGGTGTGAGTGCAACATACAAATAGTGCTCGTGCAGCTTGAACCGTTAGTGACAGTGCAGTGTTGTATACTACCATTTCTACATGCAATAGAAGAAGGTATGTTACAATAGTATATATATGAAAACATCCAACTAAAATATCTTATTACGCCCTGACGCTTAACGCCCTACGGGCGATTTCCCCATAGATGTTAAATCTACCCACCTGGTCGCGTGCTAAGTGTAGCCGACGACTTGTTTCCCCTTCTTCGCGGCGTCCGTCGTACTCGCATGCAATCCTAGAATTTCACAAAATAATACACATAAGCTACATCTGCAAAAACGCGACATTAAAGCCAAACGACAAACCCGCGTCACGAACCAAACGTGTGTGTGTCCGATACGCTAAAATGTGTGAGTACGCGCCTGAAGCTACCCCAACACATCGCGATACGCAGAAAACCCCAAACCCACATACGTATCACACGTGTCGCGAAAGTTAAAATTGTAGGAAATAGGGTATTTGGTTCCAGATTTTCCTATAGAGAGAATTTTACAAAGTTGCATATACCATAAGTCTTAAAATTGTAGCAGACACCCACACAACAAACCCCAACACCCATGTTCCCCATCTGGCCGCAATTTGCGGCCAGAATGAATATTCAGGCGGCCCACCTAGGGAATTGTGCTCCCGTGCTTTGTGTGTGTTCTCTAAACCTACTGTACATGCTCCAGTAAATACAATTTTTGCCGGAAGCAAACGGGGTACAAGCAGATTACAGCAGAGCCCAAAACCTAGTTAAAAAGCTATTTTAACACAAAACTAAGACCTTAAGGTGTTTTGGTGAAACCTGAAGCAAATCCTTGGTTTAAACAACAATAACAACACTTAAATAAGTTAACCAAGCCATAAAAAAAGCTAACTTAACATAAACTTCACTAATTCTCTTCATTAGCACTAAAAATGCACCAAAATATGATTTTTAGCTAACAAAACTACAATTTATGAACTAAAGTGATAAAGGTGAGTTTAATACCTCCAAAAGACCCTAGGGAAACTTCACTTCCAGCCCTTTCCCTCAAAGCCACTGATTTGTTACCAAAATCCCCAAAAGATCCATTTTTCCAAAGGTTTTTGTGAAGGAATATGAGATTTTGTGTAGGGTTTGTGTTTGGATCAAAAGAGAAGTGAAAGAAGAAGAAAATGGTGATGATGTTGCTGCTGCTGCTGCTATCTCTGCTCGAAGAGCAGAAAATGAGAGGGAGAGAGGGAAAATGAGTGAGAAAAATGGTCAAAAAGTCAAGCCCAACTTCACCTAACCCACCATACCTCCCATTCTTCATTTTTATTTTAAAAGGAAAGGGTTTGGCTTGGTTTATTTGGAGATACAGAGCCATGTAAGAAGAAATAAAATGGTTACACTTAACCTATGATACAAAAATGATAAGTGTGCTTGTTGTTACACTAAACCTTGCTTTGGAAAATAATGAAGGAAAATTTTTAATTAAGGTGAACACAGGCTAAATTATAATTACTAAACCCCATATATATATATATATATATATATATATATATATAAGCATTTCTCATCACAATTAGAACTAGTTTAAAAAGGAAAATAAGATTTACGGGTTTTATGAAAAACACGGATCATTACTAACTAACGCGAAATTAATCTAAACGAATTTCAAAGCGTTACACATAGAGCCTATAAGCAACACTTACCGTACAGTTCGGTCTCTTCGTCTGATATGTCGCATATCGAGTCTAGGGGTGGAATCGTCAGACCCTAATAAGTTGATAAGTCATGCCAATGTTGTTGGGTTCTGCCGGTGCCCTGGCTATCCACCGTGGCCGATGCGGAACAAAAACTGGCGTTTGAAATTTTTGGTGCAAACAAAACCCGCCCCAAGATCAAAACCATAAACCTATACTAGCTAACTTAAAGGAACTAAACTACGAGGTTAGAATGTTATACCGAATGAACCAAGTCTTTCGGTCTTCAATCAACTTCCTTAGCTCCTTGAGGCGTGCTCGTGCAAAATTGGCCGCCGGTCTTCCTCCGTCGAAGATGATCCACCCGAGAGATGCATCTCATGGCTCTACCTCCACATCGAAAGAAAGTGAAGCAACTAGGGATTATAGGTTGCTAATCTAGAAAGCCTAGAATGTAGTGAGAGTTCTAAGTGTTTGTCTATCTCATCTCACCTCCTCTCATGATTCTCAATACATGAGAGGGTTGAGAGGAGGTGGAAGATGAAGGTGGAGGAAACTCAAGAAAGCAAAAGGAGAGTGAAGCTAATGGTGAGGATAAAGAGAGCTCATGAAAAATGAACCATCTCTTTTTCCCAACAAGTGAGCAAAACTTTCAAGTGAGGAAAAAATCTCATAAGAAGAATAGTTTTGTAAAAGATATTTTTCCAATTTAAAATGCAACCTATACTTGAATAGTATGCACAAATGAATTAATAATTCATTTGTGCACACTATGCAAGCATGGTCCTCACCATACTCCCCATCAAATCTTTTCTACCTCATTATCCATTTAAATTAAATGGTCGAACCAAAAATGAGGTGTCCACCTTCTAGAATGTTATCTATAAAAAATACGGATTACATTCTACAGTATATACATACCTGTATTCGTACCGAAATACAAATACCCGAAGAGATAGAATAACACAAAGAACATAATACTAGAATATACATATTGAAATATATATACGTAAATTATTAAATCAATACCTGATTGTAAGTCCACGTTACCCACCCCGGTGCTTACGGGGAGGCGGAATAGGTAAAAACCGGATTTTTAACACAAGCTAACATGGACTAAAACTAGAGGATCTTTGCTAAACAAAGACTAACAAACTAACTACAAGTTCTAGCTACTTGGTAAGATGGTTATACCTAGTTCTTGAACTCCTTCTCTTCTTATTGCGGTCCACCTTGTTGCTAGCTCCTTGGAGTGGTATAGAAGGCTCCTCCTCGTCGTCTTCTCTTTGCCGAAGAAAGATCCACCTGAAGGCCTCTACCTTGAGCTCCTACCTCAACCAAGAGGTAACTAGAGTGCTTGGCTTGCTAGACAAAGAACCTAGAATGAGTAGAGAGATGTCTTGATGGTTTTATCTCACAAAGCTCATGTTTTTCAACTCATGAAACAAGAGAGCTTTGAGAGAGAGGAAGAGGGAGAGCTTTGCAAGAGAGAGAATGAGCAAGAGAGAATGAGAGAATAATACTCAACCTTGCTCTCATATGAGAAAATATGAGAATAATAATAATAATTAGGAAAATTGTGATGGTTAGTTGATATGACCATTATTATTTCACATTTAATACTTAATGCAAGCTTCAAGAAGCATCTTTCCAAAAGAAATCATCATGGTCAACAAAAGTCAACAAGTCAAATGGTCAACCAACCCTAACCATGGCACAATTATCCTTAATTAATATTATTAATCATATTTCCCATTCTTATTAGGGTTTAGAAAAGGTCAACGGTCAAAAACCCTAATGAGGTTCCTCTGCGTCTGTCAACTGTGCATACACACCAGCATCCGTGTTCCGAGCAACATGAATACAATGAGACAACCAATCCCAAAAAAAATACTAGGATCTGGCTTAAACCAAAGCCCGCTAGTAATAACTGCCTGGACACCAAACGTGTATAAGTGCGCGTATGTGAACGAACCCTGTCGCAAAACCATGCGACCTCTACTCTGTTTTGCCCAAAGGCGAACAACCCTCTGTGTGGGACTCTAAAGACCCGACACTACGCTGGCAGTGGATTTAACCAAAGGCCGCAAGCGGTACTAGCCGTATGTAATGGTCCCCAGGTAGATGCCGATAAGAAGACCGATGAGGAGAACCCATCCGAACTCGTACTGAGCCTGAATATGACAATCTCCGTACAGTCCGGTCTGTTCTTCTGAGAGTATCGCATGTCGGGCCTAGGGGGCGGTAAACGTCAGACCCCTAACAGCGGTACAAGTCGTGTCAGAGTGTAGCCCAGAACACCCTGAGAAACTACTGGAAACACTACAGTAATTCTCGCTTTCCCTGACCAGGGACTTTGTGTAATGGCTCTTCAAGACACAGCGCGATATCAACCCCCAATACCGGGAGAGAAGAATCCTATCTAACCGCTACTGCCTCCAAGTGCTTCGGGACTGCACCCAACTACAACCTGTTTGCACGACTCCTTCGAGCCGTGGTAGGGTAGTAATCAAAGTACAGTGGGAACACACTCGAGGCGAAGTAGCAGTGTCAAGCCGACGGACTAAGCTGTACTCTTGTCACCTGGGAACTATTATCTGACGATAGGTATAGTACCAACCAACAGTTCCCGACGAGTCCTGTCCAGTGTACTCGTAACCTAACGAGCACCCGCATACTATCTCCAGTACGACGTACTAATGGCTATGGGACAGACCATCTCCCCTGCTGGGATGAGAAGCGTATACGCTAGTCTACTATGGAGTATCGCTGCCCCGTCTCGATAATCCTACGACTAGGGACCTATATAAGGATGTGCTTGTAGATTACCCAGCCCCCAGTTGTGTGATGTTCATATCATAATATTGCATTATTATATTCCCCACTCCTAGTCATTTTACAAATAAACAGGTGCTTTTGATGCATGTCTGCTACTTAGTTGCAGGTTACAGGTTCTCAGAATAAAAACGGCGAAGTTGATGAAAAAGATGATACAAAGTGAGACTACGAATGCTAAATGGTGAAATCTTGATCGTGCCTACATTTTGAGGGACAATGAAGAACAATGAACAACAGTTCACAAAGCATAAAGGCAGCGACATGAAGAAACTATAAAATGTCCACTACAATATTCACTGGAAAGATCTGGAGGAAAACCAGAAGACATTTTGAAGAAAGAACTGAAGAAAACAGAGGACAACTGCAGGTAGACCCAGCCTAGGAAAATTGAGCCCAAACCAGCATCCTTTGGCCACGGAACCGCGGCCAAACAGGCCCTATGGACGCGGTTCCGCCGCCGTCTATTGCCTGTGTTGGTGGAGATCTTGTGGCGGTGCGCGGATCGTTGACTAGGTCTTTTTCTTAGGGGGTATTTTTATAAAAGCAGATATGACGCGATTGTAACCTAGGGTTTCTATGAATCTATAAATAGAATCCTAAAAACCTTTTCTAGGTCATGCCTCTTTTCATTAATAAAATTTCAGATTTCTTTTGAAGTTTGGAGAGCATCAATTTGTAAGCAGGTTTAATTTCGGCCTTAGTTCTTAGATTTATTTTCTGCCCTAGGTAATTTCTATTCTTGCCCTAGTTTAGAATTTTTATTAATCTGCAGTAGATCATTAATCTCTTAAATCAAAACTCATAAAAATTATGTCTTTCATAGATCCCTCAATGAGCGAGTAGTTTCCTCGCTTGTTAGGGTTAGGAATAGGGAAGGGTTTGAGAGATGAAGATCTCTCACCCCTTTCTTTGCCAATCTCTTATGAACAATTAGGACTCCATGCATATTTTCATATTCCGCTCCCTACGGCACTCTACCCATGAGGTAACGGTGATACCGTAGTATAAAAGACCGGATTTGAATGTTTTCCATGGAGGTTAGGGTAAGGATTAAGAAAGGACGGATAACGATCTAGAGGAAGAAACATAGTTTCTTCCCGATCATCCTAATCCCCTTTATTAATAATTACCATAACTCCTAATATGATATCTAATTTAAGGCATTGAAAGAGGTGGGAATTTTTATTTACCAAACTTTACCTAAATCTAATCCTAGCAAGTTTCCTAATCCTAGTATAACTCAACTCAATTTTTGTGATAAAAGGTCCAACACCCTTTGGAATTAGCTCATAAGAACATTTAGGAAATTTACAACATCCTTATGGACCGACCCGTATTCACCGGCTAGCTACCAAGCGATGTCGTTCTTGATTGCGGTTTAGAAATATTTTTTGACATACAAATCAAATGGCGCCGTTGCCAGGGATGGCGTGTTATTTTCTTTTTGCAATTTCGGGTTAATCTAAAATTAAAAAATCTTAAAAACTGAAAAATCAAAAAAATATAAAAATTTATCATTTTGTTATTTTGTGAAGGGTATCTTTGTTTGAATTTTGCAGGATCTACAATCAAGTTCGGATCTGGAAATCTCCAGAGATCAAAACAGCAAATATCAAATCCGAACAAACAGAGAAATATCACAACAGATAACAGAAGAAATTTGGAGGACCGAATCAACAAGAAGAACCGCGGCGATCTGGTGACACAAAAAAAAAAACCGTGCCGAAGCTGTTGGATATAGTGCCCTCAGAGTCAATTATTGGATCACAGGCACGTGATTGCAATGATTGAGGGAGGACCTATACCGGTAAGACAGTCTTACTCGAGATGATAGTATGCTATCTGGTTTATCTTTATCATCGTGTACAGCTTTAGGTGACCTTACGAGTCTCTATTACACGTTGATAGAGCCCCTAGGATTCTTGCTTGACTACAAGTAGTATGAGGGCGATCATATACGTGAGAGCTGGAGTCTATAAGCACATCCTTAAAAGGTCCCTAGTCGTGGGAGTTTCGAGACAGGGCATCGATTCTCTAGAGTAGACTAGTGTATACAGTCGAGACCCCGACGAGGGGCGGTGGCCGGTCTCACAAGCCACTGGTGTCAGTTAGTTCACCTAAGATGTATACAGGTGCTCATTGGGTTATGAGTACACCGGACAGGACTCGCCGGGAACCTGCTAGTTGGTATTATACCTGACGTCAGATAGCAGTTCCCTGGTGACATGTGTACAGGTTAGTTCATCGACTTGAGATCGTCATTTGTCTCGTGTGAGTTCCCACTGTGCTTTGATTACTACCCTACCACGCTCAAAGGAGACGTGCAAACAGGTTTTAGTTGGGTACAGTCCCGAGCCACATAGAGGCAGTGAGCGGATCTGCAGGGGTTCGTCTCTCCCGGTTTTGGGGGTGAGGTCGCGATGTGTCTAGGAGAGCCAGTACATGAAAAGTCCTTGGCCAAGACAGGAGATTTACTGGTAGGTATTCCAGTAGTATCTCAGGGTGTTATGGGCTACAATCCGACACGACTTGTACCGCTATTGGGGGTCTGACTTTTACCAACCCCTTAGGCCCGCCATGCGATGTTCATAGACGAACGGACCGGACTGTACGGATATTGTCACTGACAGGCTCAGTAGGGTGTCAGGATGAGTTCGCTCATCGACGTCCCTTTTGGTCAATAGCTGGTGGCCCGTCACGTATGGCTGATACCTCTGACGTGCTAGTGGTTAAATTCACAGCCATAGTATTGACGAGTCTTTAGAGTCCACCACACTCAGTTACTCAGGTTTCGGGCGAAACGCTGTAGAGGCCGTATGGAGATATGGCAGGGTTCGATCAGATACGTGCGGTATTGCACGGATCGTGATCGGACGGTTTTTACTAGCCGGTTTTGGTTTAAGCCGGATCCTAGTATTAGACAGCGTAGTTTTGTCTCTTTGCATTTGTGTTCAGTGGGAATACAAATGCGGGCATGTATATGCAGTAGCGGGGTTTTCCTGTAATTTATTACGGGATCAGTTTTCTGAAGTTGCCAGTTTGCATTCCGTTCCGGCCGGTTTTCCTTTGTTCCTTCGCGGCCGGACTTTTCGATGGAGGGGGTTATTTGCAGTTTGCAAATAACTTATTTGTGGAGGGGTTTCTTGCATTTGTGGCATCATTATGATAGATTTATCATCATGAGATTCCATTATGGTCTCATCCTTTGCATTTATGAGATGGTTATGTGAAAGGAGTTGATTAAGATATTGGTGTGACCTTTTATTCCATTTTATTCATTTTCATTTTCTCCACTTGCATTTTTATCCATCCAAGATCTTGTTTTGGCCGGCCACTTTTTGAGAGGGTGAGGATGAGAGAGGTTTCATTATATGTGGGAATTGATTCATCTCATATTCATTCTTGGTTTTGCAAAAGTTCCAAACCTCTCTCCATTGTTCTTTCTCTATCCCTCCATCATGGCAACATAAACCCTAAAGAGACAACCCACTACACTATATCTACAGCAAATCTTGGACGCGTCGGCTAGACAACTTCGCGCCCGAGTTGCCTCGGTCCAGAGGTGGGAGCCCGTAAAAGTATTTGGCTACGTGGTGCCCTTTCCGACGAGGAGGTGACGGACGGAGATTCCGCGGGAGATCGGAGTGGAGACGAAGACCGAAGGACACGGATCACTTGGTATACTTCTCTACCATCTTGTATTTTGCTAGTAGCTAGGTTAATGGCCCGATCCGGGTTAAAAGTGCGCGGTGGTGCCGGTTTGCTAGTTTGCAAAGTTTTTCGTTTCCGCGTTTCCGGCGTCGGATCGACGGCCGGGGCGCCGCCGCGGACTTACATTTGTATCAGAGCCACGCCATTAACTTAGCCTAGCTTGCTCTAACGTGTTTAGAACTCGATCGAACCAAAAAAATCCCAAAAACCGTATTTTCCAAAGCACAAGTTTCTGTCGAATTTTTTTTGACTCCAAATTTTTTTCAGGTTGTTGCAGAATACTGTGCAGGGAATTCTAAGCACTCTGTGAAAAATTGGTCACGTGATCTCACCATATCACCGCGGAACCGCGGCCAAACCCATGCTTGGGCCGCGGTTCCGCCGCTCTTTTGACTGTTCAGTTGACCAAATTTGTACAGTGGGCTTCTGAGTTTAAAATAGGGTTTTTGGAATATTCTTTTAGGGCCTAGATTTTCTGTGAGTACTACAGTAGTGCTTGGGGCCCACTTCGATAAATTTGTTCGATTGGATATTTTAAACATGCTAGTTCACTGTATTTACATTATATCTGCGACCGTGAATGTCATTTTATCGGTAAATCCTGTCTAACTGCTATAGCCCTTTTAGACGGATTTGCGAACGTGACTTTCACGTTGATGTTCTGTGTTGTGCTGTGATGTTGCGGATCGGTCGTGGGGGATAGCCTGGATGCAATATTAGTACAGTTTTGTTTTATATGTACATTTGATATTGCGGGGCGAGCGTCCGACATGTGGACTGCCGTCACTGCCTGTTTGTATTATTCTTTTGGGGCACGACCGGGTCGAGGTCGATGTACCCGTTGTATGTGTATTTTACTTTCTGTACTAGGATTATCCCGCGGAGGGGTGCATGGATAGCCGGGTTCTAGAGGGCAATGAGCCCGCATCTCATGGCGTTGAGACGGAGGGGGCTTTACTCTAGAATTGGCGGGCTATTCGCCGCATTCGTAGGGGTTATAGTATTGACCCAGGAGGGGTGCCCAAGTTACCGGATTCCGTGAAGTGCTGGGTTGTCCATTCACGTTGCTGAAGGGGGCTGCCTCGCTTCAGGTTTTGGCGGGTAACTTGCCGCGCCCGTAGGGGTCTAGGATCTCATTGCACAGGCTATCCACACGACCAGGGGAACGTCAGGTTTCAGTAGCGGCTCTATGAAACCCGGGGATCCCAGATATCTGTATTGTTCTGTGATGCTGGTTACATTTCTGTGATGCTGCATTTTTTATCACGCCATGAGCGAATATTATATATTGATATATATACTAGTAGATGTTGTATATGTTTTGCATCCGCGCTAGTCCAGTCCCCGCTCTGTCGTTAGTTAGCTAACCTAACGGGTGATGACGGGACCTAGTGGCGAATGTGGATGGCATATACGTACGTCATTATTTTCGTTCTTTGTGGTGTGATCAATTGATGGGACTGCGTTGATTCGGATCAATGCAAGATAAACAAACCTATTCTGATGTTGTTGGAACATTTTTCAAAAAGCTGTTATTGCAAAGACGTTCTCTTTTGTTTTGCATCGTGGTATTCAGTTGGAATATCCTGCTCCTCAGTCGACGAGGCAAGGGCCGAGATCCCTTCACCGGAAGTGACCCCTTGGACTGAAGTTTGCGTCAGGGCAATAACTTCACTATAGCCGATTACTTTTGCTTTGCATCGTGGTATTCAGTTGGAATATCCTGCACCTCATTCTACGGGGAAAAAGCCGAGATCCCTTCACCGGGAGTGACCTCTTTAGCAAAGGTTTTCGTTACTATATTTTTATAAAGCTATCAGTTCCTTCAACGATATCAAGTTCATTACGTTAAAGGTTTTCGCCAGAAACTATTCGTAGCCCTCCGTCGTTTCAGATGGGTAGCACGTAGTATTCATGCTATGTTTGTTGACCTTCGTCAAGGCATAGTGTATGGTAGCTGCTTGTTACCTTTCTGCTGCATAGATAGATGCGTTGGTTTGGGACAGTCGTATAGCCTTGTTGACTTTCATCAAGGGCTTGTACGGGTGGGTTCAAATTAACCTGGACAATGACGGGTAGAACTTGACATGTGACTTATGATTTGTTGACCTTCGTCAAGGTCATAAGAGTATGGGGCAAAAATCACATCAGGAGTTTCTAAAGAAACTGAAACTTGCCAGATATGCGCATACCTTCTGGAGTGTGATAACGTGAGTGGATTCCGTCACGTTATCATGCGATGATAGTTGGATCCCGATTCCCACTGATGAGTTGGTTTACTCCTCGGGTGATCCCGGCTAATTCTTCTTTCAGGTTTGGGGAAGAATTTGACGTTACAGTGGGAGGTTTCCAGATTAGATAAAGTGATAACCATTCTGATCTAGGTTAGAGTGCACGCTGAGTGTTTCTTTTCTCTCTCTCTTTGGCAGCGACCATTGACCCGACCCTAGACTATGACCCAGTGACCAAGTTGACCGAACCTTCTTAACACTGGCTTTTGGATTGTCAGAGTTGCAAACCTCATTGCCACTCCTACTTTTACCCTTTTCTCCAGGACACCCCGTATTACTAAGAACGTCCACTTCCATTGGACAAAACCATCGTATGGTTATATACGAACTCGAAGGAATTTATTCGAGGATGGTTTCTGGTTCTGGAGAAAACGAATAGGACTATTCAGTTGTCTTTTCCTTTTACCTTCTCTCAGGTTGTGAGTACTCCTTGGTTTAGGAGATAGTACACCTATTACGCAAATTGGATAGTCTTCTTCCAAACCATAGGCAGGTGCCGACCGGTAGGGAATGAAGAAAACCAATTAGCCTAAACGGTGTACAGAAGGTATTAAGTTAAGACAAAGAAAGGGATTAGTAAGAGGGCAAAGTAAATTGCGACTGCTATTCATGACCAAACCAAGTATTTCTTCGCCAATCCAAAATCACCTTTGTATTTCTCCAGGACACTCCATATCACTACGAAGATCCCAAGTTTATTGGATAATCCATCGTATGGTTATATACGAACTCGAAAGGAACTTGTTCCAGTTCGGGGATGGATCCTGGTTCAGGAGAAATAGGAATAAGGTTTATTCGGTTGTCTTTTATCTTCACCTTCTCTCGCATTGCGAGTGCTCCTAGGATTAGGATAGTACACCCATTATGCTTATTGGATAGTCTTCTTCCAAACCATAGGCTGGTGCCGAACGGTAGGGAAGGAAGAAAACCATTTGGCCTAAAGGGGTGTACAGAAGGTAATGACTAAAGACATATAAAAGGATTTGGAGAGATGGCAAAGAAATATATGGTTACAGTTGTGAATCTGGATAATGAAAGAGGCATTACTAGGAATACCAGGATACCCCATCGAAACATTTTAATGTTTCAGTTTCACTGTGTACTGTTAAAAGAAAACTGATTTCCTAATTAGACACTTGCTCCAGGGTATGTATTTACCAGGTTTGATTCTCACATCTGTATGGTTTTACAGATGATGAGTGGGAGTAAGTTATTGGGAATTAGCTGATCATCCTCATTATATCGGAATTCGTTGTAATTGGTGATATTTGAGGAAGTCACCTGGGTTGTTTGCCGGACGGCAAATATTTGGTTCTGAATATCCGTTGTTATGCACCAATTTTAAATTGATATATCTGTACGTCTATTTTTATAGAGTGAGATATACCTTTTTGAAATTATGTCTATGACATTTACCTATATCAGTGGATGGTTAGGTAAGGAGTATTGAACAGCGGTGTAATTCTTCTTAACCATAAGTACAGTTTTCAACCAACGACACACAGTGAATGAGTTATTAGACTTAGAGGACTTATACAGAGTATTGTATGTTGTCCAGTGTTCATTAGGACAGAGGGGTTGGTCCTCGTACTATATTCTGTTTACTTGTGACTTCTCTAGTTCTTAGACAGGTGTTTCGTAGAAACACAGGGTCTAAGTTTTGAGAAGTTATAGGTATATGAGTAAAGTAGAGAACCAGGTATTGCAAGTATCGGGATTTTTCAAGGTGATCGAAAATGTAGATACTTGTGAATGGTATTCAGTTGATAGTAATGATTAAGAGAACTTGCTTCTCTTTCACGTTACTCATAATTGGAAGTATTCCTAAGTTGAGTAATGCTGATCAGCCTCCTTCCATTTAGTTGACATGCACTGGAGACAGCTGCATGATTTGAATCTGGTTCAATTAAATCAGTGCCTCTGTTCCTGTATTGGATATAGAACAGTTCATATCTTGACATTGTTATGATACGGGGAGTTGTCCAGCTTATGCTTAAAACCAGACTCTGGATGACTCAAGGCACATTTCTGTAATGGCTGTTTGTGGGTTGACCCGGGCTATGACGAGGGTTGACTTTCTACCATTTGGAAGATCAATAGTGATATTGTTCTTGACTCGCCACAGTTTTAATAAAAATGGATTTTTTCAGAAAACAGTAGTGGGAGTATGGTAGAACTGGAAGTGATTCCAGAACCGCAAACGATTACTGAAGATTTGACAAGAACTTAAAGATTCAATCTGGTTTGACATTCCATTGGCCACTCCGCAGATATGGTGGGTAACCTCAGGCACCCGAGAGGTACTTCGGTATGCTCAGGGACGGTGGCAGGGAGGTTCTAGTTTACCCAGACTTGCCATTGCTGTTGTTCCAGACTGTGAGACCCGGCAGGAGGATGAGTATAGCGTCATTCTAAACTAGCTTTAGAAGCGCACGTGTATATGACTCTGCCAGTGGGTTGTCGTAGTCAATGGGAGCAGCAGAAGCATTGGTGGACAGGTGGCTTATGTCTATTTATAGACTAAAGCAGATATAGCAGAGATAGATCATCTATTTCTGATGTGACAGTCATAGGTTTGACTTCATCAGAATAGGGGATGGATCTGTTAAGAAGGTTGTAGGGTGTGATGTCCTGGTATTTGATGACATACACAGAGTAGGAAGTGATATTCCTATACTGCGATCGGTTATACTTTGGTTGTCACACAGTGGTTTCTCCACACAGGACTTGGATATTATATCAGACATTCTGGTTACTAGATCTATGGTTTTAGATCTAGATTTGGGTAGTTTCCCAATCAGGGTACTTAGACAGCATTCTATGAGTATTTAGAATGGACGACTCCTGGCACGGTAGTATACCTGCAGGTGATGGAGTCACCCTCTCTAAAGGTGTCTTACAGACTAAAGTAGAGAGGGATGTACATGATTGGCAGATCACTTGCTTAGGCAATTGAGTCAATCATGAGATGTCAAGTACCACACCAGATGTTGTTCTTGCAGTAGATGCAATAAGTTGATATTGATCCAATCCTGGAGAAACAGTCGGAAGCAGTTTTAGAACATAAGTGAATGTTCTAGGGATTTGATAACGGCTGCCTCTTTTAGGAGACGGTTATCATTCCAGGCTTCCAAGGTGACCTGGACGGCAGAGTGGCCGTCAGAGTTTTAGTTTTCCCTCTGACGAGGGGCAGTATTTTAGACAGGTGGTCCAGGTGGATACTGAGGGAAGGCATGGCGCAGGATACTGATTAAGTTCAGTTGACGATACAGTCTAAGAAGTTTGGATTTGGAGTTCATTTATGAGCTAGGTCCCATCAGACATCCAGACATTCTAAGACAGGTATTGCTCATTTCGGGAGATGGCTTTCTCCGCGAACTTGAGATATAGAGAGACATAGAAAGAAACATCACAGCGGATCCACTCACTGAGGCTATTCCTCGAACGCAATAGTTTCGCAAACGAGCTTTGTGAGACTGACTAGTAGAGGAGTTGGGTGTTCGGTATCACACGGGCTGTGAGTATGCGGCATCGCAATAATTAGCCTTGAGTGCAAGTGGGAGATTGTTGGATATAGTGCCCTCAGAGTCAATTATTGGATCACAGGCACGTGATTGCAATGATTGAGGAGGACCTATGCCGGTAGGACAGTCTTACTCGAGATGATAGTATGCTATCTGGTTTATCTTTATCATCGTGTACTGTTTTAGGTGACCTTACGAGTCGCTATTACACGTTGATAGAGCCCCTAGGATTCTTGCTTGACTACCAGCAGTATGAGGGCGATCATATACGTGAGAGCTGGAGTCTATAAGCAAATCCTTAAAAGGTCCCTAGTCGTGGGAGTTTCGAGACAGGGCATCGATTCTCCAGAGTAGACTAGTGTATACAGTCGAGACCCCGACGAGGGGCGGTGGCCGGTCTCACAAGCCACTGGTGTCAGTTAGTTCACCTAAGATGTATACAGGTGCTCATTGGGTTATGAGTACACCGGACAGGACTCGCCGGGAACCTGCTAGTTGGTATTATACCTGACGTCAGATAGCAGTTCCCTGGTGACATGTGTACAGGTTAGTTCATCGACTTGAGATCGTCATTTGTCTCGTGTGAGTTCCCACTGTGCTTTGATTACTACCCTACCACGCTCAAAGGAGACGTACAAACAGGTTTTAGTTGGGTACAGTCCCGAGCCACATGGAGGCAGTGAGCGGATCTGCAGGGGTTCTTCTCTCCCGGTATTGGGGGTGAGGTCGCGATGTGTCTAGGAGAGCCAGTACATGAAAAGTCCTTGGCCAAGACAGGAGATTTACTGGTAGGTATTCCAGTAGTATCTCAGGGTGTTATGGGCTACACTCCGACACGACTTGTACCGCTATTGGGGGTCTGACTTTTACCAACCCCTTAGGCCCGCCATGCGATGTTCATAGACGAACGGACCGGACTGTACGGATATTGTCACTGACAGGCTCAGTAGGGTGTCAGGATGAGTTCGCTCATCGACGTCCCTTTTGGTCAATAGCTGGTGGCCCGTCACGTATGGCTGATACCTCTGACGTGCTAGTGGTTAAATTCACAGCCATAGTATTGACGAGTCTATAGAGTCCACCACACTCAGTTACTCAGGTTTCGGGCGAAACGCTGTAGAGGCCGTATGGAGATATGGCAGGGTTCGATCAGATACGTGCGGTATTGCACGGATCGTGATCGGACGGTTTTTACTAGCCGGTTTTGGTTTAAGCCGGATCCTAGTATTAGACAGCGTAGTTTTGTCTCTTTGCATTTGTATTCAGTAGGAATACAAATGCGGGCATGTATATGCAGTAACGGGGTTTTCCTGTAATTTATTACGGGATCGGTTTTCTGAAGTTGCCAGTTTGCATTCCGTTCCGGCCGGTTTTCCTTTGTTCCTTCGCGGCTGGACTTTTCGATGGAGGGGGTTATTTGCAGTTTGCAAATAACTTATTTATGGAGGTGTTTCTTGCATTTGTGGCATCATTATGATAGATTTATCATCATGAGATTCCATTATGGTCTCATCCTTTGCATTTATGAGATGGTTATGTGAAAGGAGTTGATTAAGATATTGGTGTGACCTTTTATTCCATTTTATTCATTTTCATTTTCTCCACTTGCATTTTTATCCATCCAAGATCTTGTTTTGGCCGGCCACTTTTTGAGAGGGTGAGGATGAGAGAGGTTTCATTATATGTGGGAATTGATTCATCTCATATTCATTCTTGGTTTTGCAAAAGTTCCAAACCTCTCTCCATTGTTCTTTCTCTATCCCTCCATCATGGCAACATAAACCCTAAAGAGACAACCCACTACACTATATCTACAGCAAATCTTGGACGCGTCGGCTAGACAACTTCGCGCCCGAGTTGCCTCGGTCCAGAGGTGGGAGCCCGTAAAAGTATTTGGCTACGTGGTGCCCTTTCCGACGAGGAGGTGACGGACGGAGATTCCGCGGGAGATCGGAGTGGAGACGAAGACCGAAGGACACGGATCACTTGGTATACTTCTCTACCCATCTTGTATTTTGCTAGTAGCTAGGTTAATGGCCCGATCCGGGTTAAAAGTGCGCGGTGGTGCCGGTTTGCTAGTTTGCAAAGTTTTTCGTTTCCGCGTTTCCGGCGTCGGATCGACGGCCGGGGCGCCGCCGCGGACTTACATTGGTATCAGAGCCACGCCATTAACTTAGCCTAGTTTGCTCTAACGTGTTTAGAACTCGATCGAACCAAAAAAATCCCAAAAACCGTATTTTCCAAAGCACAAGTTTCTGTCGAATTTTTTTTGACTCCAAAATTTTTTCAGGTTGTTGCAGAATACTGTGCAGGGAATTCTAAGCACTCTGTGAAAAATTGGTCACGTGATCTCACCATATCACCGCGGAACCGCGGCCAAACCCATGCTTGTGCCGTGGTTCCGCCGCGCTTTTGACTGTTTAGTTGACCAAATTTGTACAGTGGGCTTCTGAGTTTAAAATAGGGTTTTTGGAATATTCTTTTTGGGCCTAGATTTTCTGTGAGTACTACTGTAGTGCTTGGGGCCCACTTCGATAAATTTGTTCGATTGGATATTTTAAACATGCTAGTTCACTGTATTTACATTATATCTGCGACCGTGAATGTCATTTTATCAGTAAATCCTGTCTAACTGCTATAGGCCTTTTTGACGGATTTGCGAACGTGACTTTCACGTTGATGTTCTGTGTTGTGCTGTGATGTCGCGGATCGGTCGTGGGGGATAGCCTGGATGCAATATTAGTACAGTTTTGTTTTATATGTACATTTGATATTGCGGGGCGAGCGTCCGACATGTGGACTGCCGTCACTGCCTGTTTGTATTATTCTTTTGGGGCACGACCGGGTCGAAGTCGATGTACCCGTTGTATGTATATTTTACTTTCTGTACTAGGATTATCCCGCGGAGGGGTGCATGGATAGCCGGGTTCTAGAGGGCAATGAGCCCGCATCTCATGGCGTTGAGACGGAGGGGGCTTTACTCTAGAATTGGCGGGCTATTCGCCGCATTCGTAGGGGTTATAGTATTGACCCAGGAGGGGTGCCCAAGTTACCGGATTCCGTGAAGTGCTGGGTTGTCCATTCACGTTGCTGAAGGGGGCTGCCTCGCTTCAGGTTTTGGCGGGTAACTTGCCGCGCCCGTAGGGGTCTAGGATCTCATTGCACAGGTTATCCACATGACCAGGGGAACGTCGGGTTTCAGTAGCGGCTCTAAGAAACCCGGGGATCCCAGATATCTGTATTGTTCTGTGATGCTGGTTACATTTCTGTGATGCTGCATTTTTTATCACGCCTTGAGCGAATATTATATATTGATATATATACTAGTAGATGTTGTATATGTTTTGCATCCGCGCTAGTCCAGTCCCCGCTCTGTCGTTAGTTAGCTAACCTAACGGGTGATGACGGGACCTAGTGGCGAATGCGGATGGCATATACGTACGTCATTATTTTCGTTCTTTGTGGTGTGATCAATTGATGGGACTGCGTTGATTCGGATCAATGCAAGATAAACAAACCTATTCTGATGTTGTTGGAACATTTTTCAAAAAGCTGTTATTGCAAAGACGTTCTCTTTTGTTTTGCATCGTGGTATTCAGTTGGAATATCCTGCTCCTCAGTCGACGAGGCAAGGGCCGAGATCCCTTCACCGGGAGTGACCCCTTGGACTGAAGTTTGCGTCAGGGCAATAACTTCACTATAGCCGATTACTTTTGCTTTGCATCGTGGTATTCAGTTGGAATATCCTGCACCTCATTCTACGGGGAAAGAGCCGAGATCCCTTCACCGGGAGTGACCTCTTTAGCAAAGGTTTTCGTTACTATATTTTTATAAAGCTATCAGTTCCTTCAACGATATCAAGTTCATTACGTTAAAGGTTTTCGCCAGAAACCATTCGTAGCCCTCCGTCGTTTCAGACGGGTAGCACGTAGTATTCATGCTATGTTTGTTGACCTTCGTCAAGGCATAGTGTATGGTAGCTGCTTGTTACCTTTCTGCTGCATAGATAGATGCGTTGGTTTGGGACAGTCGTATAGCCTTGTTGACCTTCGTCAAGGGCTTGTACGGGTGGGTTCAAATTAACCTGGACAATGACGGGTAGAACTTGACATGTGACTTATGATTTGTTGACCTTCGTCAAGGTCATAAGAGTATGGGGCAAAAATCACATCGGGAGTTTCTAAAGAAACTGAAACTTGCCAGATATGCGCATACCTTCTGGAGTGTGATAACGTGAGTGGATTCCGTCATGTTATCATGCGATGATAGTTGGATCCCGATTCCCACTGATGAGTTGGTTTACTCCTCGGGTGATCCCGGCTAATTCTTCTTTCAGGTTTGGGGAAGAATTTGACGTTACTGTGGGAGGTTTCCAGATTAGATAAAGTGATAACCATTCTGATCTAGGTTAGAGTGCACGCTGAGTGTTTCTTTTCTCTCTCTCTTTGGCAGCGACCATTGACCCGACCCTAGACTATGACCCAGTGACCAAGTTGACCGAACCTTCTTAACACTGGCTTTTGGATTGTCAGAGTTGCAAACCTCATTGCCACTCCTACTTTTACCCTTTTCTCCAGGACACCCCGTATTACTAAGAACGTCCACTTCCATTGGACAAAACCATCGTATGGTTATATACGAACTCGAAGGAATTTATTCGAGGATGGTTTCTGGTTCTGGAGAAAACGAATAGGACTATTCAGTTGTCTTTTCCTTTTACCTTCTCTCAGCTTGTGAGTACTCCTTGGTTTAGGAGAAAGTACACCTATTACGCAAATTGGATAGTCTTCTTCCAAACCATAGGCAGGTGCCGACCGGTAGGGAATGAAGAAAACCAATTAGCCTAAACGGTGTACAGAAGGTATTAAGTTAAGACAAAGAAAGGGATTAGTAAGAGGGCAAAGTAAATTGCGACTGCTATTCATGACCAAACCAAGTATTTCTTCGCCAATCCTAAATCACCTTTGTATTTCTCCAGGACACTCCATATCACTACGAAGATCCCAAGTTTATTGGATAATCCATCGTATGGTTATATACGAACTCGAAAGGAACTTGTTCCAGTTCGGGGATGGATCCTGGTTCAGGAGAAATAGGAATAAGGTTTATTCGGTTGTCTTTTATCTTCACCTTCTCTCGCATTGCGAGTGCTCCTAGGATTAGGATAGTACACCCATTATGCTTATTGGATAGTCTTCTTCCAAACCATAGGCTGGTGCCGAACGGTAGGGAAGGAAGAAAACCATTTGGCCTAAAGGGGTGTACAGAAGGTAATGACTAAAGACATATAAAGGGATTTGGAGAGATGGCAAAGAAATATATGGTTACAGTTGTGAATCTGGATAATGAAAGAGGCATTACTAGGAATACCAGGATACCCCATCGAAGCATTTTAATGTTTCAGTTTCACTGTGTACTGTTAAAAGAAAACTGATTTCCTAATTAGACACTTGCTCCAGGGTATGTATTTACCAGGTTTGATTCTCACATCTGTATGGTTTTACAGATGATGAGTGGGAGTAAGTTATTGGGAATTAGCTGATCATCCTCATTATATCGGAATTCGTTGTAATTGGTGATATTTGAGGAAGTCACCTGGGTTGTTTGCCGGACGGCAAATATTTGGTTTTGAATATCCGTTGTTATGCACCAATTTTAAATTGATATATCTGTACGTCTATTTTTATAGAGTGAGATATACCTTTTTGAAATTATGTCTATGACATTTACCTATATCAGTGGATGGTTAGGTAAGGAGCATTGAACAGCGGTGTAATTCTTCTTAACCA
Organism: Agapanthus africanus; assembly: GCA_030015575.1. Lineage (NCBI taxonomy): Eukaryota > Viridiplantae > Streptophyta > Magnoliopsida > Asparagales > Amaryllidaceae > Agapanthus > Agapanthus africanus. The sequence continues at coordinate 253,296,263 of CM057348.1, read as the reverse complement.
TAAGTACAGTTTTCAACCTACGACACACAGTGAATGAGTTATTAGACTTAGGGGACTTATACAGAGTATTGTATGTTGTCCAGTGTCCATTAGGACAGAGGGGTTGGTCCTCGTACTATATTCTGTTTACTTGTGACTTCTCTAGTTCTTAGACAGGTGTTTCGTAGAAACACATGGTCTAAGTTTTGAGAAGTTATAGGTATATGAGTAAAGTAGAGAACCAGGTATTGCAAGTATCGGGATTTTTCAAGGTGATCGAAAATGTAGATACTTGTGAATGGTATTCAGTTGATAGTAATGATTAAGAGAACTTGCTTCTCTTTCAGGTTACTCATAATTGGAAGTATTCCTAAGTTGAGTAATGCTGATCGGCCTCCTTCCATTTAGTTGACATGCACTGGAGACAGCTGTATGATTTGAATCTGGTTCAATTAAATCAGTGCCTCTGTTCCTGTATTGGATATAGAACAGTTCATATCTTGACATTGTTATGATATGGGGAGTTGTCCAGCTTATGCTTAAAACCAGACTCTGGATGACTCAAGGCACATTTCTGTAATGGCTGTTTGTGGGTTGACCCGGGCTATGACGAGGGTTGACTTTCTACCATTTGGAAGATCAATAGTGATATTGTTCTTGACTCGCCACAGTTTTAATAAAAATGGATTTTTTCAGAAAACAGTAGTGGGAGTATGGTAGAACTGGAAGTGATTCCAGAACCGCAAACGGTTACTGAAGATTTGACAAGAACTTAAAGATTCAATCTGGTTTGACATTCCATTGGCCACTCCGCAGATATGGTGGGTAACCTCAGGCACCCGAGAGGTACTTCGGTATGCTCAGGGACGGTGGCAGGGAGGTTCTTGTTTACCCAGATTTGCCATTGCTGTTGTTCCAGACTGTGAGACCCGGCAGGAGGATGAGTATAGCGTCATTCTAAACTAGCTTTAGAAGCGCACGTGTATATGACTCTGCCAGAGGGTTGTCGTAGTCAATGGGAGCAGCAGAAGCATTGGTGGACAGGTGGCTTATGTCTATTTATAGACTAAAGCAGATATAGCAGAGATAGATCATCTATTTCTGATGTGACAGTCATAGGTTTGACTTCATCAGAATAGGGGATGGATCTGTTAAGAAGGTTGTAGGGTGTGATGTCCTGGTATTTGATGACATACACAGAGTAGGAAGTGATATTCCTATACTGCGATCGGTTATACTTTGGTTGTCACACAGTGGTTTCTCCACACAGGACTTGGATATTATATCAGACATTCTGGTTACTAGATCTATGGTTTTAGATCTAGATTTGGGTAGTTTCCCAATCAGGGTACTTAGACAGCATTCTATGAGTATTTAGAATGGACGACTCCTGGCACGGTAGTATACCTGCAGGTGATGGAGTCACCCTCTCTAAAGGTGTCTTACAGACTAAAGTAGAGAGGGATGTACATGATTGGCAGATCACTTGCTTAGGCAATTGAGTCAATCATGAGATGTCAAGTACCACACCAGATGTTGTTCTTGCAGTAGATGCAATAAGTTGATATTGATCCAATCCTGGAGAAACAGTCGGAAGCAGTTTTAGAACATAAGTGAATGTTCTAGGGATTTGATAACGGCTACCTCTTTTAGGAGACGGTTATCATTCCAGGCTTCCAAGGTGACCTGGACGGCAGAGTGGCCGTCAGAGTTTTAGTTTTCCCTCTGACGAGGGGCAGTATTTTAGACAGGTGGTCCAGGTGGATACTGAGGGAAGGCATGGCGCAGGATACTGATTAAGTTCAGTTGACGATACAGTCTAAGAAGTTTGGATTTGGAGTTCATTTATGAGCTAGGTCCCATCAGACATCCAGACATTCTAAGACAGGTATTGCTCATTTCGGGAGATGGCTTTCTCCGCGAACTTGAGATATAGAGAGACATAGAAAGAAACATCACAGCGGATCCACTCACTGAGGCTATTCCTCGAACGCAATAGTTTCGCAAACGAGCTTTGTGAGACTGACTAGTAGAGGAGTTGGGTGTTCGGTATCACACGGGCTGTGAGTATGCGGCATCGCAATAATTAGCCTTGAGTGCAAGTGGGAGATTGTTGGATATAGTGCCCTCAGAGTCAATTATTGGATCACAGGCACGTGATTGCAATGATTGAGGAGGACCTATGCCGGTAGGACAGTCTTACTCGAGATGATAGTATGCTATCTGGTTTATCTTTATCATCGTGTACTGTTTTAGGTGACCTTACGAGTCGCTATTACACGTTGATAGAGCCCCTAGGATTCTTGCTTGACTACCAGCAGTATGAGGGCGATCATATACGTGAGAGCTGGAGTCTATAAGCAAATCCTTAAAAGGTCCCTAGTCGTGAGAGTTTCGAGACAGGGCATCGATTCTCCAGAGTAGACTAGTGTATACAGTCGAGACCCCGACGAGGGGCGGTGGCCGGTCTCACAAGCCACTGGTGTCAGTTGGTTCACCTAAGATGTATACAGGTGCTCATTGGGTTATGAGTACACCGGACAGGACTCGCCGGGAACCTGCTAGTTGGTATTATACCTGACGTCAGATAGCAGTTCCCTGGTGACATGTGTACAGGTTAGTTCATCGACCTGAGATCGTCATTTGTCTCGTGTGAGTTCCCACTGTGCTTTGATTACTACCCTACCACGCTCAAAGGAGACGTGCAAACAGGTTTTAGTTGGGTACAGTCCCGAGCCACATGGAGGCAGTGAGCGGATCTGCAGGGGTTCGTCTCTACCGGTATTGGGGGTGAGGTCGCGCTGTGTCTAGGAGAGCCAGTACATGAAAAGTCCTTGGCCAAGGCAGGAGATTTACTTGTAGGTATTCCAGTAGTATCTCAGGGTGTTCTGGGCTACACTTCTACACGACTTGTACCGCTATTGGGGGTCTGACTTTTACCAACCCCCTAGGCCTGCCATGCGATGCTTATAGACGAACAGACCGGACTGTACGGATATTGTCTCTGACAGGCTCAGTAGGGTGTCAGGATGAGTTCGCTCATCGACGTCCCTTTTGGTCAATAGCTGGTGGCCCGTCACGTATGGCTGATACCTCTGACGTGCTAGTAGTTAAATCCACAGCCATAGTATTGACGAGTCTTTAGAGTCCACCACACTCAGTTACTCAGGTTTCGGGCGAAACGCTGTAGAGGCCGTATGGAGATATGGCAGGGTTCGATCAGATACGTGCGGTATTGCACGGATCGTGATCGGACGGTTTTTACTAGCCGGTTTTGGTTTAAGCCGGATCCTAGTATTAGACAGTGTAGTTTTGTCTCTTTGCATTTGTGTTCAGTGGGAATACAAATGCGGGCATGTATATGCAGTAGCGGGGTTTTCCTGTAATTTATTATGGGATCAGTTTTCTGAAGTTGCCAGTTTGCATTCCGTTCCGGCCGGTTTTTCTTTGTTCCTTCGCGGCCGGACTTTTCGATGTAGAGGGTTATTTGCAGTTTGCAAATAACTTATTTGTGGAAGGGTTTCTTGCATTTGTCGCATCATTATGATAGATTTATCATCATGAGATTCCTTTATGGTCTCATCCTTTGCATTTATGAGATGGTTATGTGAAAGGAGTTGATTAAGATATTGGTGTGACCTTTTATTCCATTTTATTCATTTTCATTTTCTCCACTTGCATTTTTATCCATCCAAGATCTGTTTTTGGCCGGCCACTTTTTGAGAGGGTGAGGATGAGAGAGGTTTCATTATATGTGGGAATTGATTCATCTCATATTCATTCTTGGTTTTGCAAAAGTTCCAAACCTCTCTCCATTGTTCTTTCTCTATCCATCCATCATGGCAACATAAACCCTAAAGAGACAACCCACTACACTATATCCACAGTAAATCTTGGAAGCGTCGGCTAGCCAACTTCACGCCCGAGTTGCCTCGGTCTAGAGGTGGGAGCCCGTAAAAGTATTTGGCTACGTGGTGCCCTTTCCGACGAGGAGGTGACGGACGGAGATTCCGCGGGAGATCGGAGTGGAGACGGAGACCGAAGGACACGGATCGCTTGGTATACTTCTCTACCCATCTTGTATTTTGCTAGTAGCTAGGTTAATGGCCCGATCCGGGTTAAAAGTGCGCGGTGGTGCCGGTTTGCTAGTTTGCAAAGTTTTTCGTTTCCGCGTTTCCGGCGTCGGATCGACGGCCGGGGTGCTGCCGTGGACTTACAGAAGCGACCAACCCGCGGCGGATCCACGGTCGGAGGGCGCAATTCGCGGCGGTTCCGCGGTGGAGGCGACGGATCGGGTACCCAAAAAAAAAATCTCTGTACGTCTTCTGATCTCCTCCTCAGCAAATCTCTGATATCTTCTCTGAAAAATCTCCTGTAGGATTCTTTGCGCATAAAAATCTTCCCCCTTCCAATAACAAATCTTGTGCAGGATTCTTTGCGCCGCACTTAAAATAAAAAAATTGATTGCATGTGATTTTTTCTGTTTTGCATATCTTTAATCGGACTTTAAGGGGCTTGAGACCACTTCAGATTGGATGGGGATTTCATCACCCTTCCCAGGACCCAGAAATCACATAAGGCATATTGCATTAACCATTATTTAATTAAAATATACTAGACTCAGCCCTAAGGACGTCGCGCTCAATAGGACAGAGGACTAGTTATAGGTATCGACTGTTTATCCTAACCTGACTTTGCGGTGTCTAGGCAAGTGTGTCTAAGGCGAGTGGTTACTTAATTAGGGCCACTACTTGTAGTGGAGAGCCTCCCACTCACCTGGCACTTACCTGGCCGCAATTGGTGGTGAAGAGGCGGTTTGAGGTCCTATTTCTAGCCTTTTGGAACAGTTAGGAGTTGTTTAGCTGGCCTAGGTGACCCTAGATCTAGGCCTGATTGTGCATTTTTGGTTGATCGAAAGTGTGTCTTAGCCCTTTATCGAAAATCTTTTTTTGCAAAAAGTTCCATATAAAAAAAAGGGAAAAAGGAAAATTTTTTTTTTATAAAAACTTGCAACTTGTCGCTCAAAATCCTTGCACCCCACCACCACCCACTTTCTTGTCATTGACATTTTCTTACCCCCACATTCTGTTTTTTTGACCTTTTTGACTACACTACCTCTTTAGTGTATGTCACTTTGGACTAGGGACACTAGCGCCTGATTAGTCCGTGTTTCGTTGGTACCGACCGACGAACCTTTCGACTCCGAAGTCGAAATCCACCTTCAAATTCTTCTTCCGAAGGTATGTCGGGATATAATCCCGACAACACCTTACCCACGGGAGTGATTCCACCTCCGTTAGGTGCGAATAACCCGAATCATCGGCCTGTTGTAGCGCACCAACGAATCGCGCTCCAGGATCTCTTCTACCCTGTCCGCACCTCCTTACCTACCTGTCTTTCACCCCCACCGGCAAATGGGGACAATTTTGAGATAAAACCTCACTTCATCAATATGCTGCCAAAATTTCACGGATTGGAATCCGAAGATGCCTATATCTTTATCAATAAATTCCAAAACGTTTGCGCCATGATGAAAACAACCCAATTATTAGATGATGTTATAAGGCTAAGGGTCATTCCTTTCACCTTATGTGACTTAGCCGAGAAGTGGCTATACAGCACAGTATCACATTCAATTAGAAATTGGGACGAGTTTGTTAAAACTTTTCGTAAAAAGTTTTATCCTCATCACAAGACCGCGAGAATTCGCAATGAGATTATACAATTTTCCCAGCTTCCTTCCGAACCATTTTAGAAGTGTTTTGAAAAATTCAAAGACCTACTTGTTCAATGCCCTCACCATGGGATCGAAAATTGGCAACTTTGCCCAACATTATACGAGGGATTGAACCCGGCAACGAAGCAGTTGCTAGAAACTTTGTCAAGGTCACTTTTTAACCAAATCTAGTGAGGAAGCATGGCAGTTTCTCGAGGATCTTAGTGAACAAACAATTCAGTGGGAGAGCACAAAGACCACCTCATCTTCTTCTATTAGTCAATCTAGGGCAGGCATACATCAATTAGATATGTCGATTGCTATGAAGGCCGAGATGGCCGCACTTACGAAAAAGCTAGAAGCCATTGAGACCAAAATCTCATCGTCTTCTCCTGCCCCTGCTTTACCCCCACGAACTGTTTGTACTTATTGTTCGGATCCATCACACCTTACCGAAGAGTGTCCTTACAATCCACCTGTTCAAGGACAAGATCAAGTCAATGCTGCCTTTCAGCAACGACAAAGAAATGATCTTTACTCTTCGACCTATAATCCGGGTTGGAGGAGTCACCCAAATTTTTTTTGGAATTTAAATCAACAATTCCAAGGAAACAACAACTTTCAAAGGCCTCCTCCTCCACAACAACAAGCACCCCAACAAAATCAATACCAGCAACCTTTCAAACCACAACCTTATCCAAATCAAACGAATAATTTTGTTCAACCAAATGATGATAAGATTATCTCGCTAGAAAAAAGTCTAGATGCGTTTCTCAAACAATCTACAGAATCCGCAGCAAGGTTGGAAAATTCCATCCATTCTTTGGTGCACAACAATGCTTCATACGATCAAAGTATCAAATCTATTGAGGCACAAATTGCACAACTAACTGCTGCGTTGAGCGAGAGAGAAAAGGGAAAGCTTCCATCTCAACCATTGCCAAATCCCAGTCACACACACAATGCACATGAATATCACAATCATAATGTAAATGCAGTGACCACGTTGAGATCTGGAAGAGTGTTGCAAAATAATGTGGGTATTAGTGATGACACCCCCGCCGGTGGTTCTTCTTCTTCTCCTTCTTCTTCTCCTTCTTCTTCTTCACCCTCATCTCCTCCGCTAGAGCCTATTCTTCATTCTTCAAAAGGCTCTTCTTCTTCTAATCCGAAGGGACCCACTTCTCACTTCAAGAATACACCCACACTGGGATCCGTTCCAACTCCACATTCTACTCCACAGACATTGGACTCAACAGATTTTCAAAATGCTCCATTTCCAAACAGGTTGAGTCCCAATAAATCAACTCCACAAATGAAGAAGATTGTGGAGTTATTTAAACAGGTTAGCATAAATATACCTCTCTTGGATGCAATCCAACAAGTCCCTTCGTACGCAAAAATCTTAAAGGGCTTATGCTCCTCGAAGAGAAAGTCTCAAATACCCAAGAAAGTACTAGTGGCTAGTGCAGTGAGCAATGCTATTAACCAACCTCAACCCTTACCCCAAAAACGAAAGGACCCCGGCTGTCCTACGATTTCAATAACAATTGGGGATAAGAAAATCAATCGAGAACTTTTAGATCTTGGGTCTAGTGTTAACCTGCTTCCCTACTCCGTGTACGAGCAATTAGGGGTTGGAGAGTTGAAACCCACTCATTGTACTCTCCAAATGGTTGATCGATCAATCACCCATCCCAGGGGTGAGTTAGAGGATGTGTTGATCAAAGTAGGGGATTTCATATTCCCCATTGATTTTATTGTCATGGACACACAACCTGTTGCTAACCCACGGAACCAAATTCCGGAGATCCTCGGTCGACCATTTTTGGCCACTTCCAATGTCGTAATAAATTGTCGCAATGGCTCCATGACTCTATCCTTCGGGAAAACGTCTAGTGAGTTCAATATTTACAAGTTAGGAAGTCTGCCCCCCGTGTCTAAAACTAGTACACCAGAAGTTTGCTCTATTCACGAAATCACGCAGGAGGACTGCGAGCTTGAAAGATTTCTGTTTGATGAAAACAGTTTTGACGCCACTAGTGCGTCCCTTCTTGAATCTACCACAGTTCACAGAACCGATATTGATTATGAATGTTTCACTTTTTCGGATGATTTTGATGACTCACCGCTCGAATATGAGTCTTTTGAATTTTTGGATGAGTTAGTTGAACCATCCGAATTGGTTGTTTGCAGTGATTTCGAACCTGTGTTGGAGTCCTTTGAGTTTGAGGTAGATTCCCCAATTTTGCCTTTGATTGTTTCACCTCCGAAACTCGAACTAATGCCCTTGCCATCTCACCTTAAATATGCTTACCTAGGTGAGAATGAGACCCTTCCCGTTATCATATCGGCCTCTCTAGCCCTCGAGCAGGAGAAAGCCTTTTTAATGGTCTTACAAGATAAGCGGCAAGCTTTCGGCTGGACTATGGCGGACATCGAGGAGATTAGTTTCCTCATAATTGAATATCATATGCATATGATGGATGATGCCAAGTCGATAAAGGATCCACAGAAATATCTTGGGGATAGTGTGGATAGTCAACCTCCTCCTTTAGAAGTTGAACCACCCCCTTTTCTTTTAATAAGCTATAAGAATGCCAATATTCCACTGATTGCTGATCATTCACATTTTCGTTTTGATTCATCATCACCTCCTATCTATTCACTTCCACACTTTCCATACCACTACTTCTATCTTCCCCATTTCTTTTTGGATCAGTACAACATGTTCTTTCACCAACCGATACTCTATACAGATAAATTTTTCGACTGGTTGGTGTTGACGTTTGGTCTTTGCAAAGCTTGGCAATGAAGTTTAACATTGTTTCAATGAAGTTTAGGGGGGGCTTTCTGTATATATATTTTTGTTTTTCTTTTAACAATAAAACAAATTATAAATAAATAAACAGGGGAGTGCCGACATTCTCAACCCTCTTGGTGTAGCATGACAGTGAGGACACTGTCAAAGTTAAGTTTGGGGGTATGCTCGGTAAGCCTTCTTCCTTTGCATTCATGTGTATATTTTTGCATTTGCATACTTATTTTAAAACCCATAAAAAATTGAAAAAATTTCTAAAATTATAAAAATTAATGTATTCAATTTTGGCCATAATTGACTTGAGTTTGACAAATAGGTTAACTAGCTAGGAACAACTAGATCTAGACTTAGTAAATTAAAAACCCTAAAAGTAACCTTTCTTAAAGTTTAACGGTAGAAAGTATATGTCTTTATAGTTTATCTAGAAATAGGCAAATTTTGAGTTCACTTCTTAGGTTAAGTTAAAACAAGGGAAGCATATTGATGTTTTTATTAAAGTATAAGTTTGAAAAATAATTCCCATGCTTAAGTATAAATTCTGAAAATATATACCATACAAATTGCACAACACATACCTTGAAACTTGGAATAGTAGAAGAGACCTTGAAATGCTCTTGTCTAAAGTCCTTAGTACGAAGAAAATAAAATAAAAAAGATACAAGTGTGAATAAAGAGATAATAAAAAATGAACACTGGTTTTGTGATAACTTAAGGCTGCAAAAATAGAAAAATATTTAGCGAGGGTGCTTCATCACCTAGTGCCTTAGACCAACTGGTTTGGGAGTCACTGCTAAAGCCTTAGGTGTTACAAGACTAGGAATTACGCTTTAATGTGCAAACACATTTTGTAATTGGTTGTTGGTACTTCAAGAAGTATTAACGATCGCATGAAGGATGTGTGAGCGAAATTCATCTAAAAATTCACCAATTAAGAAGTGCTTTGGACAACGGACAAGAGTATGATTGCTTGATTTGAATTTCCAAGTGTAGGGGTGATATATACACACACGTAGGGATATATGATTGGAGTTTAGATAAGAGATAGGAATGAAGAATATGACTTGTATCTTTAATAGAGATGATAAAAATTCCTCAGTTGAGATAGAACCCTAGAAGGAAAACTTAAGAGATGCCGAAAGCTAAGTAAGTCTACAGAACATATATAATCTTAAGTTAAATAGTAAGGAAGCGTGAAGAATACGGGTGGATAATTTACGAGTCAAAGATAATAGAATTCCTTGTTGGAAAACCTAATTGGAGAATAAAATTCAATGGGCCAAATTGATAGGATTTTGTGGGTAGTATCCGCTGAAAACCCTCAGGAGACAACACTCCTCCTACTAGGGACACCTAGAGATTTAACAGCTTGTTGCACGAGCTCAGTGCAATCGCGTTTCCCTGCGAAAGTGAGGTTAGGTTTTTGTCGAGAATAAAAACTAGGTTTGCTCGAGGACGAGCAAAAGAGAAGTTTGGGGGTATTTGTTCATATCATAATATTGCATTATTATATTCCCCACTCCTAGTCATTTTACAAATAAACAGGTGCTTTTGACGCATGTCTGCTACTTAGTTGCAGGTTACAGGTTCTCGGAATAAAAACGGTGAAGTTGATGAAAAAGATGATACAAAGTGAGACTACGAATGCTAAATGGTGAAATCTTGATTGTGCCTACATTTTGAGGGACAATGAAGAACAATGAACAAAAGTTCACAAAGCATAAAGGCAGCGACATGAAGAAACTATAAAAAGTCCACTACAATGTTCACTGGAAAGATCTGGAGGAAAACCAGAAGACATTTTGAAGAAAGAACTGAAGAAAACAGAGGACAACTGCAAGTAGACCCAGCCTAGGAAAATTGAGCCCAAACCAGCATCCTTTGGCCGCGGAACCACGGCCAAACAGGCCCTATGGCCGCGGTTCCGCCGCCATCTATTGCCCGTGTCGGTGGAGATCTTGTGGCGGTGCGCGGATCGTTGGCTAGGTCTTTTCTTAGGGGTATTTTTGTAAAATCAGATATGACGCGATTGTAACCTAGGGTTTCTATGAATCTATAAATAGAACCCTAAAAACCTTTTCTAGGTCATGCCTCTTTTCATCAATAAAATTTCAGATTTCTTTTGAAGTTTGGAGAGCATCAATTTGTAAGTAGGTTTAATTTCTGCCTTAGTTCTTAGATTTATTTTCTGCCCTAGGTAATTTCTATTCTTGCCCTAGTTTAATCTAGTTTAGAATTTTTATTAATCTACAGTAGATCTTTAATCTTTTAAATCAAAACTCATAAAAATTATTTCTTTCATAGATCCCTCAATGAGCGAGTAGTTTTCTCGCTTGTTAGGGTTAGGAATAGGGAAGGGTTTGAGAGATGAAGATCTCTCACCCCTTTTTTTGCCAATCTCTTATGAACAATTAGGACTCCATGCATACTTTGATATTCCGCTCCCTACGGCACTCTACCCACGAGGTAACGGTGATACCGTAGTATAAAAGACCGGATTTGAATGTTATCCATAGAGGTTAGGGTAAGGATTAAGAAAGGACGGATAAGGATCTAGAAGAAGAAACATAGTTTCTTCCCGATCATCCTAATCCCCTTTATTAATAATTACCATAACTTCTAATATGATATCTAATTTAAGGCATTGAAAGAGGTGGGAATTTTTATTTACCAAACTTTACCTAAACCTAATCCTAGCATGTTTCCTAATCCTAGTATAACTCAACTCAGTTTTTGTGATAAAAGATCCTACACCTTTTGGAATTAGCTCGTAAGAACATTTAGGAAATTTACAACATCCCTGTGGACCGACCCGTATTCACCGGCTAGCTACCAAGCGACGCCGTTCTTGATTGCGGTAACATATTATTTTTGATCGTAAGAAACACAAACAAATCATGTGACTGCCATCACAACGCTGGTAATCAAGCAAAGATACTAAGGGCTCCACTAATATGTATAAGCGATATGCTAAAAGAAACATATGTACATATTGAAGTAGAAACAAAGCAAGTAGCATACTACCATTTTGAGCAAGATTGTCTATACAACTGTGAATATCCCAAGTTTCCATTAAGTAATATACAAACTAATATGATACAGTAATGGCCTCTAGGGCATATTCACTAACAATCTTCCACTTGCATTAGGGCCATGTACTGGCGTATCGAAGACCTATCATCTCGAATAGCCTCTCGAACTGCGTCTGAGGAATGGCCATTGTGAATGGATCTGTAGTGTTATCTTCTGTAGCAACCATCCGAATCTCGATCTCCCGGCGATCTACGATCTCCCTGATCAGGTGATACCGCTTCAAGATGTGTCTGGACTTCTGATGGGACCTGGGTTCCTTTGCTAAAACTATAGCCCTGTTGTTGTCACAATACAGAGGTATTGGATCAACAATGGATGGAACCACCTGAAGTTCTGTCAAGAACTTCTTCATCCAGATGGCTTCTTTTGCTGCATCAGATGCTGTGATATATTCCGCTTCCATCGTCGAGTCAGCAACGGTTTCCTGTTTGGAACTCTTCCAACACACCGCCCCTTCATTGAGGGTAAGGACATAACCCGACATGGATTTGGAGTCATCCTTGTCACTCTGGAAGCTGGAGTCAGTAAAGGCCTCGATCTGGAGGTCTTTTCCGCCATAAACCAAAAACATATCCTTAGTCCTTCTCAGGTACTTCAGAATGTTCTTTACCGCTATCCAGTGCTTCTCCCCAGGGTTTGACTGATACCGGTTTACTACACTCAGTGCATAAGCTACATCTGGTCTGGTACACAACATCGCATACATTATAGAGCCTACCGCAGAGGCGTACGGTATAATAGACATGCGATCCCTTTCCAAATCAGTCTTGGGAGACATCTTTTTGGGGAGGGTGATCCCGTGACAAGCCGGTAAATTTCCGCGCTTAGAATCTTCCATACTGAACCTTTTCAGTATGGTGTCGATGTACCTGAACTGTGAAAGTCCTAATATCCCTTTGGACCTATCACGATAGATCCGGATCCGCAGAATGTAAGAGGCATCACCCAGGTCTTTCATGGAGAACCTGTGTTACAAGAATCCTTTGACAGATTGTAGCATAGGAATGCTATTTCCTATCAAGAGAATGTCATCCACGTATAAAACGAGGAATACGACAGTTCGTGCTACAATTTTACAATAAATACATGGTTCATCTGGATTTTTGATAAAGCCAAATTCTTTGACCTTCTCATCAAAACAGATGTTCCAACTCCGCGATTCCTGCTTCAGTGCATAAATGGACTTAAGCAACTTGCACACCTTCCCGCTGCTCCCACTCTGAATGAAACCCTCTGGCTGGTCCATATAGACACACTCCTCTAAATTTCCATTTAGAAAAGCGATTTTTACGTCCATCTGCCAAATCTCATAATCGTGGAAAGCAGCAATGGCAAGAAGGATCCGAATGGATTTGAGCATAGCCACTGGAGAAAAGGTTTCGTCATAGTCCAAACCAGGTCTTTGACGAAAACCCTTTGCAACAAGTCTAGCCTTATAGGTCTCAACCTGTCCATCTACACCAATCTTCCTTTTTAAGATCCATTTGCAGCCTACGGGTTTTACCCCTTCTGGAGAAACGTCCAAAGTCTATACTTTGTTGGTGTACATGGACTCCATCTCGTTCCGCATTGCATCCAGCCATTTTACCGAGTCAGTGCTCTGAATGGCCTGCTGGAAGCTAGTCGGCTAATCATTATCAATGATGCAATCCTCTCTATCCCCGTCTATGAGAAAACCGTAGTATCTCTCGGGCGGATGAGACTGCCTACTACTCCTGCGGAGTCGCGCAGGAATGTCCTGTCCTTTCGAACCTTCTGGTTCTACTAATCTTTCAGTAATAGCTTGTGGTTCTGGAATTTCTTCCAGTTCTATTGCGCTCCCACTTATCTGATTTTCTAAAAATTCAGTTTCCAAGAAGCAGGCATGACAAGAAACAAATACCTTTTGTTCCTCTGCGTAATAGAAGAAATATCCCTTGGAATTCTTTGGATATCCCATAAACTTGCACTGTACTGAGCATGCCTCGAGTTTGTCCGCATGCTGCTTTTTGACAAAAGCTGGACATCCCCATGTCTTAATGTGTTTAAGATAGGGTTTCTTCCCACTCCACATCTGATATGGTGTAGTAGGCACTGACTTAGTTGGAACTCGGTTCAAAAGATATGCAGCTGATTTTAGCGCATATCCCCAGAAAGATCGCGGCAACTCAGCGTTACTCATCATGGAACGTACCATATCCAATAGGGTTCAGTTCCGTCTCTCCGATACACCATTGTGTTGTGGTGTGTATGGAGGAGTAAGTTGAGAGAGAATTCCATTCTCTTTTAGGTAATCCAGGAACCCGGCACTCAAGTATTCACCACCTCGATCAGATCTCAGTGTCTTGATACTTTTGCCTGTTTGTTTTTCTACTTCATTCTTATATTCCTGGAATTTTTCAAAGGCTTCAGATTTGTGCTTCATTAAGAAGACATGTCCATACCTTGAAAAATCATCCGTAAAAGTAATGAAGTAAGAATAACCACTTCGCGTATGTGTAGACATCGGACCACATACATCGCTGTGTACGAGTGCCAAGAGCTCGCTCGCTCTTACTCCGTGTCCAGTGAATGGAGTCTTTGTCATCTTTCCTTTGAGACACGATTGACAAGTTGCATATGATTGATATTCGAACGGATTCAAATATCCTTCTTTATGCAAATTTGTTAACCTTGTCTCATTGATGTGACCCAGTCTACAATGCATAAGAAAGCATGATTTATTTCTGGAGACTTTCTTTGATGTGTATTCTGGATATTGAAAATCCGCGGTTGGTTTAATACGTATATACCGTTGCTTAATGTACCCGATCCAATCAGAACATGATTAAGGTGAATGTTTACAACATTGCTTACAAATGAAAAATCATAACCTTCTTTAGACATTAAAGATACAGATATGATATTACAAGTCGAACTGGGTACAAAATAACAGTCGCGCAAAACCAAAACATGTCCATCTGTCAATCCCAAGTGATAGTCCCCCACAGACTCAGCATCCATGCCTGCTCCGTTTGCAACTCTGAGGGTCATATCACCTGCCTTCAAAACTCTACGCCTTCTCAGTGCTTGCAAAGAATTACAGATATGAGATCCTGATCCGGTATCCAATACCCAGGAAGTAGAGTTGATTGATAGACAGTTTTCAATAACATACACACCTGAAGCCGAAGCCACAACTTGCTTCGGGTCCTGGTTCTTGGCCTTCCAATCCCTGCAATCTTTCTTCTAGTGTCCTTTCTTGTGACAATAAAAGCACTCTTCCTTTCCTACAAGCTGTCCCGCTAACTTTGCTACGTTTGCCTTCCCCTTGGCTTACTCATTACTAACACCGCCCTTGGTTTGGTGGGGGCCTTCTTCTTCTTTCCTTTGGTTTTCGCCTTGGACCTAGAAGAGGAAGCTCCTCCAACAAACAAAGCGGGTGTTTCCTTGACTTTTTGTAGGGTGCCCTCTGCACTCCTCAACAAGTTGAGAAGTTCCGGAAGTTCAACTTCTTTTCCTTGCATGTTGAAGTTCAAGATAAACTGGGCGTAAGTGGAAGGAAGGGACTGGAGAATCGAGTCAGTGTAGAGCTCGTTCTCTAACGTGGTCCCGAGGTCCGCGAGCTCTTCAATGTAGCTAATCATCTTAAGCACGTGTTCCGCTACAGATGATCCGACAGCCAACCTCGCTGAAAACAACTTTTTCGAGGTTTCGTATCTGGCGATATGGGATTGCTCTCCATATAGTTCCTTAGTATGGAGAAATATGGATTCAAGGTCCATATTCTCGTGCCTTATCTGATGTTCATTGTCCATAGAGGCAAGCACGAGGCACTTGGCCTTCGCGCAGTCAATCTCCCAGGTCTTACGGATTTCCTTATCCGCGACGCTGGATTCTGGACCTGGGACGGCGGGGGCTTTACTGGTAAGGAGATACCCCAACTTGTCATAAGTGATTGCCATTTTGACATTCCTGAGCCAATCTTTATAGTTTGGCCCTGTTAGTATATTTTTATCTAGTAGTAACTTAAGGCCGGTCATGATGTTTGGTCGCTGCAATTAGGAGAGAGAGAAGAAACACTTTAGCATGATGCTCTTGCAAGTTTAGAGTGGTTTTTAGTTTGTCTAAACAGGATGGCTCCCACTGTTTCTCAAATCCTTTCTCAAACCATAAAAGAAGAATTAGTTGGGATCGATCTCACCGTACAATACTTGCTTAACCGTTCAGCCAGGCCAGTGTCGGTACTTCGAGGGAGGTTTTATGACGCTTTCGCGAAGTTCCTTAATTAAATAACCTTTTTTCCCTGTGGGCGTAGCCCCGCTAACACCTTTCTAGACACCTACTTGGTTTATAGCATTGATCGTTAAGTGAGAAAGTTTCCCGAGGAGTAGCATATACTCTCAGTAGGATCGGGATCCAAATATCATCGTGTGATAAAGCTGAAGTAATCCTACCAAAATCATCACACCAAATGGTATGCAACACTAGCAAGTTTCAGTTTCTTTAGAAACTCCCGATGTGGATTTCTGCCCTATGCTCTTATGACCTTGACTTTGGCCAACAAATCATAAGTCACATGTCAAGTTCTACCCGTCATTTTCCAGGTTAATTTGAACCCACCCGTACCTACCTTTGACTTTGGCCAACAAGGCAGTACGACTGTCCCAAACCAACGCATCTATCTATGCTACATATGAATATCCAAATAGCTACCAATCACTATGCCTTGACTTTGGCCAACAAACACAGCTTGAATACTATTGACTATCCATATGAAATGACGGAGGGCTACGAATGGTTTTGGCGAAACCGTGAACGTAGTGAACTTGATATAATCGAAGGAACCTGATAGCTTTTAAAAGGAGTGGTTTAACCTCTGCGTTTTTAAAAGTTTTCTGTTTTGGAAAAAACCGAGTGGTTTTGAAATTGTTCCAACGATTTAACTTTAGTTTATTTTCTTTGCATTAATATAATGCGTCCCATCAATTAATCCTACCATTGCAGAAAACAACGAAAATATGACGTATGCTTATGCCATCCGCATTCGCCACGGGCCCCGTCATCACCCGTTAGGTTACTTAACTAACGAAAGAGTTGGGGCTGGACTAGCGGGGATGCAAAACATAAGCAACGCCTACTAGATATCATATATAGATATATACAATCGTCAGACGCAATGATAGCCATTCCAGATCACAGATGAACACATTGGATATGCTAGGAATCCGCGTTTCGTTCGAGCCTGCAACGAAAGACGGATTACACGGTCGTGATGAAAAGCCAAACCCCACCTTAGACCCCTACGGGTGCGGCAAACTACCCGCCAAGTACCCGAAGTGAAGCAACCTCCCTCAACAACGTGAGTAGGCCACTCGGCACTTCAAAGTACCCGGTAGTTTGTGCACCCCACCTTAGGTCTATCCTAGGAGCAAAAACAGTAAAAGAAATAATATACAATGGCGGCTACAAGCTCAACCCGGATGTGCGGCCATAAAAATAATATTACATCAATTTACAATTTATATCAAATGAAAGATAAATGAACACTCATCTCACAACCCCGGCTATTCATCCGAGACAATCCAACAAGTTCATATACACAATCCAATATCACAGATCACAGATATGTACAACCCCCACTAATCGACGTATAGCGATTAGTCGACGTTCAGTACATATATCACATTAAAGTTTATAGAATTTCGATCAATATTCCAATTTGAAACTACCCCAAACACAACACTGTTCTCAGAAGAATTTGGGCAGAAACAAAGCATCTTAGAAATCACAAAACACCAAGCCGAACACACTGCAGGAAAAACGAGTTGACTCCGAGTCGACTCGGCCGCGGATCTGCAGCGAAACGCATGGTTTCGTAACGCTTCCGCGGCGGTCTGACCGAGTCATGAGCTCGTTTTTCTTGGGTGTTCCTAAAAAACCCTGCACGTATTTTTCAAGTGTGTGGAAATATTTTTAGACCTGTTTTTAAAAACGGCAAAAAACACAAGATTTTGATGTATTTTGCAATTTTTTCGGATCGAAGTTCTAAACACTTTGCTAACATGTTAGTTGTTGTTTATCTAGGCTCTGATACCAATTTAAGTCCACGTTACCCACCCCGGTGCTTACGGGGAGGCGGAATAGGTAAAAACAGGATTTTTAACACAAGGTAACATGGACTAAAACTAGAGGATCTTTGCTAAAAAAAGACTAACAAACTAACTACAAGTTCTAGCTACTTGGTAAGATGGTTATACCTAGTTCTTGAACTCCTTCTCTTCTTGTTGTGGTCCTCCTTGTTGCTAGCTCCTTGGAGTGGTATAGACGGCTCCTCCTCGTCGTCTTCTCTTTGTCGAAGAAATATCCACCTGAAGGCCTCTACCTTGAGCTCCTACCTCAACCAAGAGGTAACTAGAGTGCTTGGCTTGCTAGACAAAGAACCCTAGAATGAGTAGAGAGATGTCTTGACGGTTTTATCTCACAAAGCTCATGTTTTTCAACTCATGAAACAAGAGATATTTGAGAGAGAGGAAGAGGGAGAGCTTTTCAAGAGAAAGAATGAGCAAGAGAGAATGAGAGAATAATACTCAATCTTGCTCTCGTATGAGAAAATATGAGAATAATAATAATAATTAGGAAAATTGTGATGGTTAGTTGATATGACCATTATCATTTCACATTTAATGCTTAATGCAAGCTTCAAGAAGCATCTTTCCAAAAGAAATCATCATGGTCAAGAAAAGTCAACAAGTCAAATGGTCAACCAACCCTAACCATGGCACAATTATCCTTAATTAATATTATTAATCATATTTTCCATTCTTATTAGGGTTTAGAAAAAATCAACGGTCAAAAACCCTAATGAGGTTCCTCTGCATCTGTCAACTTTGCATACACACCTGCATCCGTGTTCCGAGGAACATGAATACAATGAGACAAAACCAATCCAAAAACAAATACTAGGATCTGGCTTAAACCAAAGCCCGCTAGTAATAACTGCCCGGACACCAAACGTGCACAAGTGCGCGTATGTGAACGAACCCTGTCGCAAAACCATACGACCTCTACTCTGTTTTGCCCAAAGGCGAACAACCCTCTGTGTGGGACTCTAAAGACTCGACACTACGCTGGCAGTGGCTTTAACCACAGGCCGCATGCGGTACTAGCTGTACGTAACGGTCCCCAGGTAGATGCCGATAAGAAGACCGATGAGGAGAACCCATTCGAACTCCTACTGAGCCTGAATGTGACAATCTCCATACAGTCCGGTCTGTTCGTCTGAGTGTATCGCATGTCGGGCCTAGGGGGGCGGTAAACGTCAGACCCCTAACAGCGGTACAAGTCGTGCCGGAGTGTTAACCCGAACACCCTGAGAAACTACTGGAAACACTACCAGTAATTCTTGCTTGCCCTGACCAGGGACTTTGTGTAATGGCTCTCCAAGACACAGCATGATATCAACCCCCAATACTGGGAGAGACGAATCCTATCTAACCGCTACTGCCTCCAAGTGCTTCGGGATTGCACCTAACTACTACCTGTTTGCACGACTCCTTCAAGCCGTGGTAGGATAGTAATCAAAATACAGTGGGAACACACTCGAGGCGAAGTAGCAGTGTCAAGTCGACGGACTAAGCAGGACTCCTGTCACCTGGGAACTGTTATCTGACGATAGGTATAGTACCAACCAACAGTTCCCGACGAGTCCTGTCCAGTGTGCTCGTAACCTAACGAGCACCCGCATACTATCTCCAGTACGACGTACTAATGGCTGTGGGACAGACCATCTCCCCTACTGGGATGAGAAGCGTATACGCTAGTCTACTCTGGAGTATCGATACCCCGTCTCGATAATCCTATGACCAGGGACCTGTATAAGGATGTGCTTGTAGATTACCCAGGCCCCACTAGTGTGAATGCCATTACAACGCTGGTAATCAAGCAAAAATCCTAAGGGCTCCACTAATATGTATAAGCGATATGCTAAAAGAAACATATGTACATATTGAAGTAGAAACAAACCAAGTAGCATACTACCATTTTGAGTAAGATTGTCTATACAACTGTGAATATCCCAAGCTTCCATTAAGTAATATACAAACTAGTATAATACAGTAATGGCCTCTAGGGCATATACACTAACACTGATTTAATAATCCGGCTCAAACCCGAGCTGGCTACTATTATCAACCGCTCGATCGAAAGTCCGGATACATAGTACTATTAATCGATCGGAACCCTGCACGTATCCAATACGGCTACTACATCGTTTCGCTTGAATCAGGGAAACCCTCTGTGTGGGACTCTAAAAACTCGTCAATACACTGGAAGTGGGTTTAACCACAAGCACGTTAGCGACACTAGCTGTACGTAACGACTACTCAGGTATTGTGCGAAAGGAAGGCCGACGAGCAAACTCTTCCAAACCCCTAATGAGCCTATCCGTGACAATATCCATGCAGTCCGGTCTGTTTGTCTAAGAGTATCGCATATCGAGTCTAGGGGGGTGGATAAAGTCAGACCTTTAACAGCGTGATATTTCGTGTCGGTATGAAGCCCATCACCCACTGAGAAACTACTGATCCAAATCAGTAATTCTCGTCCAGCTTGGCCAAGGATTTTTCGTGATGGCCACCCGTGCACAACGCGACATCAACCCCCAATATCGGGAGAGACGAATCCCCGACGATCCTCTTACTGCTTCCATGTGGCTCGGGACTGTACCCAACTAAAACCTGTTTGCACGACTCCTTTGAGCTGTGGTAGGGTAGTAATCAAAGTATAGTGGGAATTCACACGAGACAAATGACGATCTCAGGTCGACAGACTAACCTGTACTCATGTCACTTAGGAACTACTATCTGACAATAGGTATAATACCAACTAGCATGTTCCCGGCGAGTCCGTCCAGTGTACTCATAACCCAGTCAGCACCTGTATACTCTCTTAGGTGACCAACTGACACCAATGTCTTGTGAGACCGGCCACCGCCCCTCGTCGGGGTCTCGATAAGTATACACTAGTCTACTTTGGAGTATTGATGCTTAGTCTCGATACTCCCACGACTAGGGACATTTAAGGATGTGCTTATAGACCACCCAGCTCCCACATATATGATCGCCATCATAATGCTGGTAGTCAAGCAAGAATCCTGTGGGCTCTATCAACATGTAATAGTGATTTGTAATACCACATAATGCGTGTAGATGATGATAATGATAAACCAGATAGCATACTATCATTTTGAATAAGACTGTTCTACCCGTATAGGCCCTCCCTCAATCATCATAAACGCCTGCCTGCGATTCAGTAATTGACTTGAGGACACTATAGCCAACAATCTCCCACTTGCACTTAAGGCTAATTATTGCGGTGTCGCATACTCACAGCCCGTGTGATACCGAACACCCAACTTTTCTCCTAATCAGTTTCGCAAAGCCCGTTTGTGAAACTATTGCATTCGAGAAATAGCCTCAGTGAGTGGATCCGCTCCAATGTTTCTATCTTTATCTCTCTATATCTCAACTTCACGGAGAAAGACTATCTCCCGAAATGAGCAATACCTGTCTTAGAATTTGCCTAGATATCTGATGGGACCCAGTTCACAAATGAACTCCAAATCCAACAAACTTCTTAGAATGTATCATCCACTGAATTTAATCAGTATCCTGCGCCATGCCTTCTTCAGTATCCGCTTGGACCACCTTTCCAACGTACCGCCCCTCAAAAGAGGGAAAACTATAACTCTAACAGTCACTCTGTCATCCAGGTCACCTTGGAAGCCTAAAATGATAACCGTCTCTCGAAGGAGGCTGCCGTTACCATATACCAAGAACATCCACTCATGTTCATAACTACTTCCCAACATTTCTCCAGGATTGAATTAATATATACGCTTAATGCAACTAGTGCAAAAGCAATATCTGGTGTGGTACTTGACATCTCATGATTGACTCAATTGCCTAAGCAAGAGATATGTCAATCATGCATCTCCCTCTCCTCATCAGTCTAGAAGACATCTCTTTAGAGAGGGTGACTCCATCACCTGCGGGTACACCACCACGCCAGGAGTCGGCCATTCTAAAACACTTTAGAATAGTGTCAAGTACCTAAACCGGGACACTTCCTAAATCTAGATCTAAAACCAAAGATCTAGTTACCAGAATCCCTGATATTTTATCCAGATTCTATGTGGAGAAACACCTTGTGACAACCACAGTATAATCGATTGTAGTATAGGAATGTCACTTCCTTTAAAGAGCATGTCATCCAAAAACTAGGACATCACTCCCTACTACCTTCTTACCAGGTCCATCTGTTGTTCTGATGAAATCAAACTCTATGACTGTCACATCAAAAATAGATGACCTATCTCCGCTATACCTGCATTAGTCTATAAATAGACATAAGCTACTTGTCCACTATGCTTCCGCTGCTCCCACTGACTACAACAACCCTCTGGTAGAGTCATATACACGTGCACTTCTAAAGCTAATTTAGAATGACACTATACTCATTCTCCTGCCAGAACCCATAGTCTAGAACAGCAGTAGTGGCAAGTTTGGGTAATCATAAACCTCCCTGTCACCGTCTTTGAGGATACCGAAGTACCTCTCGGGTGCCTGAGGTTACCCACCAAATCTGTGGAGTGGCTAATGGATCGTCGAAACCAATTGAATCCTTAGGTTCTAATAAAATTTCAGTAATCGTTTGTGGTTCTGGAATCAATTCCAGTTCTACCATACTCCCACTAATGTTTTCTGAAAAGAATCCATTTTACTAAAACTGTGACGAGTCAAGAACAATATAACTATTGATCTTCCAGATGGTAGAATGTTAACCCTCGTCAAAGCCCGGGATAACCCACAAACTGCCATTACTGAAACGCGCCTAGAGTTTATCCGGATTCTGGTTTTAATTATAAGCCGGACAACTCCATATACCTTAACATCGTTAAGATATGAATCCATTCTATATATCCAATATAGAAACAAATGTACTAATTTAATTTGAACCAGATTCAAAATACATGCAACCGTTTCCAGTGCATATCAACTAAATGGAAGAAGGCCAGGCAGCATTACTCATCAAGGAGCGTACTCTCGGATGAGTAACCTGAGAGAGAAGTAAGTTCTCAAAACTATTACTTACAACGGAATACCAAGCACAAGTATCTACATCTTCGATCACCTTGAAGAATCCTGATACTTGCAACATATGGTTCTCTACTTTTATTCTTATACCTATACCTTCTCAATATTTGGACCCTGTATTTCAACAAAATACTTGTCTAAAACTAGAGAAGTTATGAGTAAATAGAATATAGTACGAGTACCAACTCTCTTTGTCCTAACGGACACCAGACAACATACAATACTCTGTGTAAGTCCTCTGAGTTTAATAACTCAAACCCCGTGCGTCGTAGGTTGAAAACTGTGCTATGGTTAAGAAGAATGCACCTTACCAATCATCAACCGATATAGGTAAATGTCATAAACATAATTTCAAAAAGATATATCTCACTTTATAAAATAAATTTACAGATATATCAGTTTGAAATTGGTGCATAACGACGGATATTCAAAACCAAATATTTGCCGTCAGGCAAAACCCAGGTGATTTCCTCAAATATCACCAATTACAAAAAATTCCGATATGATGAGGATCTAATCACCCAATTCCAAATATCTTACTCCCACTCAGTATCTGTAATGCCATACAGATGTGAGAATCAAATCTGGTAAATATATACCCTGGAGTTAGAATCTAATTGGAAAACAATTTTCAATTAATACCGCACAGTAAAACTGAAACATGTAAATATTTCGAAGGGGTAGATGGGTATTCCTAGTAATGCCTCTTCCACTATCCAGATTCATGACAGTAACCATATATTTCCTCACCCTCACTCCAATCCTTTTATATGTCTTTACTTATTTCCTTCTGTACACCATACTTAGGCTAATTGGTTTTTTTCCTTCCTTACCTTTCGGCACCAGCCTAAGGTTTGGAAGAAGACAATCCAATAAGCGCAATAGGTGTACTCTCCTAATACCAGGAGCCCTCGCAACCTGAGAGAAGGTAAAGAGAAAAGACAACCGAATAATCCTATTCAATTTCTCCAGAGCCAAAGTCCATCCTCGAACTGGAAGAAGTTCCTTCGAGGTCGTATGTAACTATACGATTGTAACGCCTTGAAAAGTCGTTTTGGTGTTTTCCTGAAAATCGGCGAAAATTCGGTATTTTTCCGTAAACCGTCTTTTTTGTTATTTTGCAGTTTAGGACTAATTATACCTAATTTGGATAGGTAATTGCTAGTTTTTAGTAGCTAATGAGTTACTTATTAATTTTTGGACATTTAAAAAAATTTCCCTATTTTTCAATTTTTTAATATTATTTTAAGCCGGTAAGAAAATACATTAAATTAGCGATAAATACAAATTTAAATGGGCTAAATTTAAGCTTTAAAATCATGTTAATTAAAATCTAGTTGTAACATAAATTTTTAGTATTTTATTTTAAGTTTTAACTAATTTTTATTATGGAAAACGAAATTTATTGAATTTAAGCTAAAACTTGCAATTTTGGACTTGTAGGGGGTCTTTTTGCATAAATTCTTTTTTGTAAAACCCCATTCACTCTTCCCTCACACCTTGGCCGGCCCCACCTCAGCAGCAAGCTCACAAAATGTTTTCCCATATCATTTGAACAAAATGATATGATAAGGGTTTTAATATATTAAATTGGGTATGGGTTTTGTTGTTTGACTTGGTCTTTTGACTTTGAAACTTTCTCTACACCTTTTCCCAACTCCCCCACATCTCTCCCCACTCCTCAACAGCTGAGAAATCCTGCACCAACAGCCCAAGAAAATTCCCCAATTCTCATTCCCTTTTTGCTTCATTTTTATCACAAAAATCCATCAAAATCCAAAATTTCTTTCACAAATTCAAAGCAAACCCTTTTTCCACCTCCTCTCAAACCTAAATTTGTTCAAATCTTGGAGAAAAGAGGTGTCTTGAGTGGTTAGAGCAACCAAGGGTTTAGGCTTGGGAGGTATAACTTCTAATCTATGGTTAATTGTTAGTTGTATTATGCTAAATTTGAACTTTGAAATGTTAAATTAGTGTTAATTTCTAATCTAATTTTTTTTAGTTCATGGCTTGACTTGTAATTAGGGTTTAGAACACCATTATGAGATTAATTAAGTTATTTTGTTATCTAGTTATTATACAAACCTAATTTAAGAGATTTCTTTGCTTAAGTGGGCTTCGATATGTGTTAATTTATGTTTTTCAAGTGTGAAATTGGATGTAATTGATGGTTATAAAAATCAAGAAAGGGTTGTTTATGGAAAAATATGATTTGAAGCATTGTGATGTGTTATAATTAAAGTGATTGTGGTTAACTAGTTATGCGGTTGGATGTTTATGCTAGGTTGTAGTCTTTTTGTCGCAAATCGGCGATTTTTGCACCGATTTTTTTGAATGTAA
Organism: Agapanthus africanus; assembly: GCA_030015575.1. Lineage (NCBI taxonomy): Eukaryota > Viridiplantae > Streptophyta > Magnoliopsida > Asparagales > Amaryllidaceae > Agapanthus > Agapanthus africanus. Next base: position 253,271,203 of record CM057348.1, on the reverse strand, counting down.
TGCTTACTAGTTTTTATATAAAATTATGTGATGAATTATTTGTGATAACTTGATTATATTTTTAGCATATCCTATGATATTTAGGATGTGTGAGTGCGGATTTTTGAGTGATCGTTGTTTTAGCTTTGCTGGGCGACCAAATCGACGATTTTAGTTAGTTTTTGCGATTTTCGCGTGTGTTCCGCGCACCTTGTGCATGTTGTACCTAGCTTGTGAACGTTAGTATTTTCGTTTGGGATTTGCATCGTTCTTTATATGTAACCTATGTCTGGTATTGATGTAAATTCCAGGTTCGGTCACGGAGACGTCAGACGCGGCACGAAAAGGGAAAGCGGTGATTGGACGTGACTAGCTAGGGATTCCGGTGAGTAGATTTAACATCTACGCGGGACTATCGTTTGGATGGCGCAAGTCTCCCGATAGTTTAAGTAGTTAAGATTTTAGTGATATTAGTAACTACATCCATACCTTATTTGACCTACATATGCGAACCCATTCTATAGGACTCCTGCACCATTGCCAGGGTTTTTATATGCAGCACGAGCACTATTCATGCTTACACACACGCCCTGGTAATTGCCATGCCACCACACTAGATAACCTATAATTTGAAACCTTTTACTATAATTGATGCTTAAACCTGTGCTATTACCTTTAATTCCTTAAAATGAAATCGTAAGATTGCTAATCATGTGCATGTACCTCATCATGTTATTTGTTCATGCCTAGTCTATCAATCATACATCGAAACTTGATTATTGATACCATATGCATTCATTATCATTGGCATATGCATTTATGAGGATTTCTTGAGATTTTGTGATATTTCTGGATTTCGGGGGAAAGCCGCAAAATTTCTAAACTTATTATTTTTTTAAAATATGTAAATTGCGGTTTTCTAGTGATGTAAGTGTCGTCCACCATGAGTTTGCTGTGGTTTTCGAGACCCGTTTCGAGGAGTTGGATAAACCGTCTCGGGTACATGGTGGGCCCGGTAAGGTACCCCGGGGCAAGAAGCTCGTGGTGCTGACGATGAGCCTGGCAGGGGACGGATTACCTACCGGTGACTGTTTGGCACGGCGGATATCCAGAGGATACCGACCGTGGCCGCGAGATGATGAGATATTGATATTAAGATGGGTCAGCTGGATGGCTGAGGCCAGAGATACTTTGACATGGATATATGAGATTTGTGATAGTTTTGAGGTGTCGTTGCTGGACACAGGTTCTTGTTGATTCTAGTGGTATTATGCTGGTATTTCAAAAGAGATTCCTAAAGGAAAAACATGATTCTTATACTTACACATTCAGATCATGAGTTGATTCACATTGCATTCATACATGCTAGTATATTCATATTGCATACATACCTGCTATTATGTCCTGCCATACCTGTATTATAGATGCTAGGATGCTTGTGTGCATACTTGCGATAGCCTCTATAGATGTTATTTATTACTCACGAGTTGGCGACTCACCCTTGTTGTGCCACAGTCTTTTGCAGGTCCGCTCCGTCAGCACAGTAGCGGCGGGCGCACCGCTTCTTTTGCCTCTCTTGCCAGGACTCGAGGTTTTTTCTCGTAGGTGGGTTGTATTATTATTTTTGTACCATCTTGTATATTTTTGTATCTAGAGTACTCCATCTACTGTATCTACCAGTATTGTTGTATATTGACCTAGAGATGAGACTGTGAGAGTTGTGGACTTTTATGCTGTATTTTGGGGTCGAGCTCACTTGAGTCGACATGCTGTTTTTCTCATGCTTCTTTATGATTATTTTGCATGTTGTTGTTTTATATTGCGTGGGATTTGTGACCGCCTTGTGGCGAAGATCTAGCTCCCGCTTGGGGATGCCTTATTTGTTGGATTTATATATATTCTTGTTGTACCCATTTTGGGGGCCAGTATTTACAAAGGAGACTCTGCCGAAATTTTCGGAAAAATTGATATTGTTTTTAAAAAGGGTTGATATGACTTATTTGATAAACTCGCTTTCAATTGATTGGTTTTTCCTTCACTCTTTTGCTTTTTGGTTTTGGTTTCTGGGCTTTGGCTTACTTATTTTACGGACGTCTTGAGACGTTTCGTAAACTTAAGTGGCAGTCACATCCGTACCCTGCGGGTCGTGATAAAGTTGGTATCAAAGCGATAGGTTTTACCTTTTTGAGTGTAGGATGACACTTGGTAGATGGAGTAAGTGACTTAAGCAGGGTAACGTAGCGTGTGTATGTCCGCGGCATACTTGCGATACGGTACTCCGCCTAAGTGACTTTAGGATATACTTGCTTGAAATTCCTTCTTTAATTCCGTGTATCCTATGATTCTATTGCACTGTTCTTATTATCATTTTTCCTGTACTAGCCACTATGCCGCCGAAGGCTACGAGAGCACAGAGGGCTGCCGCCCGAGACGAGATTCGAGCTGGCTCGTCCGAGACTAGGACTGAGCAGGGTGGTATGCCTACGCCGCAGGGACAGACCGATCCACCTTCCCCAGGCCGTATGGATAGGCTTGAGACTGGTATGGAGGAGTTGCGACAGATGATGGGGAGTATGCAGGAGCTACGTCAGATGGTAGGATCCTTAGTTGCAGCCAGTCGTACACCGAGGCCGGATGACGCATCTTCTACATCCCAGACTACTATGATACCTGCTCCTACTACTACCGCCGTGACCATCCCGGTTTCACTACAAGATTTCATGAGGCTGAGACCTCCAGTATTCACCGGCACAGAGGCAGCGGAGGACCCACAGACGTTCCTTGACAGCTTAGCCAGGATCTGCCGTTCGCTGAGATGTTCGGATGATCGATGGGTGGAGCTTGCGAGTTTCTGTCTAGAGGGTCTCGCGCAGATATGGTGGGAGTTAGTCTTGAGAGGTCGAGCTGCAGGTCTACCGCCTATGACTTGGGCCGAGTTTACAGCGGTCTTTCTAGCTCGTTTCCTCCCAGAGAGCGTTCGTGACGCCAGAGCTCGTAGCTTCGAGGCCTTGGTCAAGACGCCTGGGATGACAGTATCTGAGTATGTCGTTCAGTTTACACAGTTGTCCCGATATGCCCCGTACCTGGTAGATACCGAAGCGAAGAGGGTGAAGAGGTTCGTACAGGGACTTGATGCCCAGCTATATCTTGCCATTGGCGCCCAGCACTACGACACTTATTCAGCTGCTATGGATACGGCATTACAGATGGAGGCACGCATATCACAGACTTCGGCCGTTTTCCTCAGCGTGCCAGATTCTTTCCGAGGGATGGCCCCGGCAGAGGATTTGGACGGGGTCAGTTATTTGGTTCATATCCCCAGGGACAGCAGCCGTCGCCAGGGTGTTTTGGGTGCGGGAGTCCGCACCATCTTATCAGAGACTGTCCGGCGAGACGACAAGGAGCGGCGACAGTTCCGCATGTGACCCTACCACCATCACCACCCCCTCCCCAGAGAGCCCTACTTCCTACCACAGGCAATGCCCCACGCCAGTTAGGTGCACCCAGAGGCCGTGGACGCGGCGGTCCTGTTTAGAGAGGACGAGGAGGCAGAGGCCGAGGTCGAGGTCAGCCCGCTATTGGTGGAGGACAGGCCCGAGTATTTGCTTTGACACCGCAGGATGCGCAGGCATCCAATGCCGTTGTGACAGGTACCTTACCAGTTTGCTCTTTCGACGCACGGGTATTATTCGACCCAGGTTGCACACACAAACGACGTATCTACACACTTTGCACCGATGTTGGGCCGTGAGTCGTCGTCGTTAGATCATCCGCTTGTTGTTATTACTCCGGTAGGCGAGTCGTTTGTCGCTCGTTTTGTATTTCGATTGTGTTCCGTTCGTATCGGGGAGAGGGATTCATCGGTTGATTTGATTCTCCTCGATATGCTGGACTTTGATGTGCTTCTGGGCATGGATTGGCTCGCCACTTGTTATGCTTCGATGGACTGCCATGAGAAGGCAGTCAGATTTAGCTTTCCGGGAGAGCCAGTCCTTGTTATTCAGGGAGACCGCAGCGTCACCCTTCCCAGCTTGATTTCGTCTCTTCGCGCTGGTCAGCTCTTGCGAAAGGGATGTCAGGGATTCTTAGCGTATATTTGTGATACTCGAGCTGCAGAGGTTCCGTTGGACCGGGTCCCGGTTGTTTGTGAGATCCCTGATGTTTTCCCTGATGAGCTACCTGGGCTACCACCTGAGCGCGACGTTGAGTTCTGCATCGATTTGATTCCCGGCTCGGGGCCTATTTCTATACCGCCTTATCGGATGGCCCCGGCAGAACTTCGAGAGCTGAAGGATCGGTTGCAGGATTTGTTAGATAAGGGGCTTATTCGACCTAGTGTTTCTCCATAGGGTGCTTCGGTCCTGTTTGTCAAGAAGAAGGACGGAAGTTTGCGCTTATGTATCGACTACCGCCGGCTGAACAAGGTTACCGTGCAGAACAGATATCCGTTGCCACGCATTGATGATTTGTTCGACCAGCTTCAGGGTGCGGGGTATTTTTCGAGGATCCACTTGCGATCAGGATACCATCAGCTGCGAGTTCGACAGGAGGATATACCGAGGACAGCTTTCCGCACGCGCTACGGCTACTATGAGTTTTTGGTGATGTCGTTCGAACTCACCAACGCTCCAGCAGCATTCATGGATTTGATGAACCGTACATTCAGGCCGTATCTTGACTTGTTCATCATCGTGTTTATCGACGATATCTTGGTGTACTCTCGGAGCAGAGAGGAGCACGAGCAGCACTTGCGGATTACGTTACAGACTCTGAGGGAGCACCAGCTGTTCGCAAAGTTCTCCAAGTGTGCATTCTGGCTGGACATCGTCGGATTCTTGGGTCACGTGATTACGAGAGACGGCATATGTGTGGACCCGAAGAAGATTGAGGCTGTTCAGCAGTGGCCCCGACCTACATCGATTACTGAGATTCGTAGTTTTCTAGGCCTGGCAGGCTACTACAGGCGTTTTGTTCAGGACTTCTTCCGTATAGCTACACCATTGACCGGTTTGACCCGGAAGGGAGTTCCTTTCGTTTGGACAGAGGAGTGCGAGCGCAGTTTTCAGCAGCTACGGACTTGTTTGACTACGGCACCGATATAATCTTTGCCTTCGGGATCAGGCGGATTTGTGGTCTACTGTGATGCTTCGCGGGTGGGGTTAGGATGCGTATTGATGCAGCATGGCCGGGTGATCGCATATGCTTCTCGGCAGTTGAAGAAGCATGAACAGAACTACCCCACTCATAATTTGGAGATGGCTGCAGTGGTCTTTGCACTGAAGATTTGGCGACATTACCTATATGGAGAGTCGTGCCAAATATTCACAGACCACAAGAGCTTAAAATACATATTTGAGCAGCGAGACCTGAACCTCAGACAGCGTCGTTGGATGGAGTTGGTGAAAGACTTCGACTGCGAGATCTTATATCACCCAGGCAAGGCGAATGTAGTGGCAGATGCTTTGAGCAGGAGGCCCGGGGGTAGTCTATCCTTTTTACGCGCAGTGCAGAGGCAGTTGTCAGCAGATTGGCAGATTTTATGCGACAGCCGAGTTGAGTTCGAGTTCACTAAGACAGGGGGACAGCTCGCGCATGTTCGTGCACGCCCACAGTTGCTTGACCGTATATATGAGGCACAGCGCAGAGACGACCGTTGCTCAGAGATCATGGCACAGATGGGACAGGGCAGATTTTCCGAGTTCATGATTGATGATCAGGGGATTTTACGATATGGATCTAGACTGTGCATACCAGATGCTGATGGATTGCGGCGCGACATTCTTGAGGAGGCACACCGATCAGTGTATAGTGTCCACCCCGGTTCCACCAAGATGTACCATGATATGAGAGAGACCTACTGGTGGGACAGGATGAAGAGGGACATTGCGGAGTTTGTATCGAGATGCCTGACTTGTCAGCAAGTCAAGGCCGAGCACCAGAGGCCCGCAGGAGAGCTATAGCTGTTACCCATTCCAGAGTGGAAATGGGAGCAGATTTCGATGGATTTCGTTGTGGGTCTACTCAGGACCAGTCGAGGGTACGACTCCATCTGGGTGATCCTAGATCAATTGACGAAAGCGGCTCACTTCCTGCCAGTGAAGACCACTTTCAGCTTCGCTCATTATGCCCAGCTTTACATCGACGAGATCGTGCGGTTGCATGGCTTACCGACTTGTATCGTGTCAGATCGAGGCACCCAGTTCACCAGTCGACTTTGGCAGAGACTTCAAGAGGCTTTGGGCACTCGTTTGAGCTTCAGCACAGCGTTTCATCCGCAGACCGACGGACAGTCAGAGCAGACCATTCAAACTCTCGAGGACATGCTCAGAGCGTGCGTTTTAGACTTCGGTGGTAGCTGGGATCGTCATTTACCGTTAGTGGAGTTCTCCTACAACAACAGCTTCCAGGATACTATTCAGATGGCACCTTTTGAGTCATTGTATAGGAGGAGAAGCAGATCGCCCGTTTGTTGGACAGAGCTCAGCGAGAGTAGTATATTGGGGCCGCAGCTTGTTGAGGAGACGACAGCGAAGATACAGTTGATTCGAGACCGGATGAGAGCAGCTCAGAGCAGGCAGAAATCGTATGCAGACAGGCGCCGTCCCAGGCTAGAGTTCGCAGTTGGCGATCATATTTTTCTGAGGGTCTCTCCGATGAAGGGCGTGATACGATTTGGGCGAAAAGGAAAGCTTAGTCCCAGATTTGTGGGTCCCTTCGAGATTCTCGAGCGTGTCGGCGCAGTTGCATATCGTTTGGCTCTTCTACCTAGCTTTCCCGATGTTCACCCCGTCTTCCATATTTCGATGCTCCGCAAGTACCTTCACGACCCTTCGCATGCGATTCAGCACCCGACAGTCCAGCTAGAGCGCGACCTTTCTTTTGCAGAGCAGCCGGAGGCCATCCTGGATCGGCAGGTGAAGAAGTTGAGATCGAAAGTTATACCGACCGTCAAGGTCCTTTGGCGTGGCCCGAGCAGCGAGGAAGTCACTTAGGAGACCGAGGGCGAGATGAGGAAGAAATATCCCCATCTCTTTGAAGGTACGCGAATCTATATTTTTAAATTCGGGGACCGAATTTCTTTAATTGGGGAAGATTGTAGCGCCTTGAAAAGTCGTTTTGGTGTTTTCCTGAAAATCGGTGAAAATTCGGTATTTTTCCGTAAACCGTCTTTTTTGTTATTTTGCAGTTTAGGACTAATTATACCTAATTTGGATAGGTAATTGCTAGTTTTTAGTAGCTAATGAGTTACTTATTAATTTTTGGTCATTTAAAAAAATTTCCCTATTTTTCAATTTTTTAATATTATTTTAAGCCGGTAAGAAAATACATTAAATTAGCGATAAATACAAATTTAAATGGGCTAAATTTAAGCTTTAAAATCATGTTAATTAAAATCTAGTTGTAACATAAATTTTTAGTATTTTATTTTAAGTTTTAACTAATTTTTATTATGGAAAACGAAATTTATTGAATTTAAGCTAAAACTTGCAATTTTGGACTTGTAGGGGGTCTTTTTGCATAAATTTTTTTGTGTAAAACCCCATTCACTCTTCCCTCACCCCTTGGCCGGCCCCACCTCAGCAGCAAGCCCACAAAATGTTTTCCCATCTCATTTGAACAAAATGATATGATAAGGGTTTTAATATATTAAATTGGGTATGGGTTTTGTTGTTTGACTTGGTCTTTTGACTTTGAAACTTTCTCTACACCTTTCCCCAACTCCCCCACACCTCTCCCCACTCCTCAACAGCTGAGAAATCCTGCACCAACAGCCCAAGAAAATTCCCCAATTCTCATTCCCTTTTTGCTTCATTTTTATCACAAAAATCCATCAAAATCCAAAATTTCTTTCACAAATTCAAAGCAAACCCTTTTTCCACCTCCTCTCAAACCTAAATTTGTTCAAATCTTGGAGAAAAGAGGTGTCTTGAGTGGTTAGAGCAACCAAGGGTTTAGGCTTGGGAGGTATAATTTCTAATCTATGGTTAATTGTAAGTTGTATTATGCTAAATTTGAACTTTGAAATGTTCAATTAGTGTTAATTTCTAATCTAATTTATTTTAGTTCATGGCTTGACTTGTAATTAGGGTTTAGAACACCATTATGAGATTAATTAAGTTATTTTATTATCTAGTTATTATACAAACCTAATTTAAGAGATTTCTTTGCTTAAGTGGGCTTCGATATGTGTTAATTTATGTTTTTCAAGTGTGAAATTGGATGTAATTGATGGTTATAAAAATCAAGAAAGGATTGTTTATGGAAAAATATGATTTGAAGCATTGTGATGTGTTATAATTAAAGTGATTGTGGTTAACTAGTTATGCGGTTGGATGTTTATGCTAGGTTGTAGTCTTTTTGTTGCAAATCGGCGATTTTTGCACCGATTCTTTTGAATGTAATGCTTACTAGTTTTTATATAAAATTATGTGATGAATTATTTGTGATAACTTGATTATATTTTTAGCATATCCTATGACATTTAGGATGTGTGAGTGCGGATTTTTGAGTGATCGTTGTTTTAGCTTTGCTGGACGACCAAATCGACGATTTTAGTTAGTTTTTGCGATTCTCGCGTGTGTTCCGCGCACCTTGTGCACGTTGTACCTAGCTTGTGAACGTTAGTATTTTCGTTTGGGATTTGCATCGTTCTTGATATGTAACCTATGTTTGGTATTGATGTAAATTCCAAATTCGGTCGCGGAGATGTCAGACGCAGCACGAAAGGGGAAAGCGGTTATTGGACGTGACTAGCTAGGGATTCCGGTGAGTAGATTTAACATCTACGCGGGGCTATCGTTTGGATGGCGCAAGTCTCCCGATAGTTTAAGTAGTTAAGATTTTAGTGATATTAGTAACTACATCCATACCTTATTTGACCTACATATGCGAACCCATTCTATAGGACACCTGCACCATTGCCAGGGTTTTTATATGCAGCACGAGCACTATTCATGCTTACACACATGCCCTGGTAATTGCCATGCCACCACACTAGATAACCTATAATTTGAAACCTTTTACTATAATTGATGCTTAAACCTGTGCTATTACCTTTAATTCCTTAAAATGAAATCGTAAGATTGCTAATCATGTGCATGTACCTCATCATGTTATTTGTTCATGCCTAGTCTATCAATCATACATCGCAACTTGATTATTGATACCATATGCATTCATTATCATTGGCATATGCATTTATGAGGATTTCTTGAGATTTTGTGATATTTCTGGATTTCGGGGGAAAGCCGCAAAATTTCTAAACTTATTATTTTTTTAAAATATGTAAATTGCGGTTTTCTAGTGATGTAAGTGTCGTCCACCATGAGTTTGCTGTGGTTTTCGAGACCCGTTTCGAGGAGTTGGATGAACCGTCTCGGGTACATGGTGGGCCCGGTAAGGTACCCCGGGGCAAGAAGCTCGTGGTGCTGACGATGAGCCTGGCAGGGGACGGATTACCTACCGGTGACTGTTTGGCACGGCGGATATCCAGAGGATACCGACCGTGGCCGCGAGATGATGAGATATTGATATTGAGATGGGTCAGCTGGATGGCTGAGGCCAGAGATACTATGACATGGATATATGAGATTTGTGATAGTTTTGAGGTGTCGTTGCTGGACACAGGTTCTTGTTGATTCTAGTGGTATTGTGCTGGTATTTCAAAAGAGATTCCTAAAGGAAAAACATGATTCTTATACTTACACATTCAGATCATGAGTTGATTCACATTGCATTCATACATGCTAGTATATTCATATTGCATACATACCTGCTATTATGTCCTGCCATACCTGTATTATAGATGCTAGGATGCTTGTGTGCATACTTGCGATAGCCTCTATAGATGTTATTTATTACTCACGAGTTGGCAACTCACCCTTGTTGTGCCACAGTCTTTTGCAGGTCCGCTCCGTCAGCACAGTAGCGGCGGGCGCACCGCTTCTTTTGCCTCTCTTGCCAGGACTCGAGGTTTTTGCTCGTAGGTGGGTTATATTATTATTTTTGTACCATTTTGTATATTTTTGTATCTAGAGTACTCCATCTACTGTATCTACCAGTATTGTTGTATATTGACCTAGAGATGAGACTGTGAGAGTTGTGGACTTTTATGCTGTATTTTGGGGTCGAGCTCACTTGAGTCGACATGCTGTTTTTCTCATGTTTCTTTATGATTATTTTGCATGTTGTTGTTTTATATTGCGTGGGATTTGTGACCGCCTTGTGGCGAAGATCTAGCTCCCGCTTGGGGATGCCTTATTTGTTGGATTTATATATATTCTTGTTGTACCCATTTTGGGGGCCAGTATTTACAACGGAGACTCTGCCAAAATTTTTGAAAAAATTGATATTGTTTTTAAAAAGGGTTGATATGACTTATTTGATAAACTCGCTTTCAATTGATTGGTTTTTCCTTCACTCTTTTGCTTTTTGGTTTTGGTTTCTGGGCTTTCGCTTACTTATTTTACGGATGTCTTGAGACGTTTCGTAAACTTAAGTTCCAGTCACGTCCGTATCCTGCGGGTCGTGACAACGATGGCATATCCAATAAATGTAGATCTTCGTAGTAATACGGGGTCTTCTAGAGAAATGCAAAGGAGAAGTAGGAGTTGCAGGGGTATACGCGGCTTTATCGTGAATGATAGTAGTCGCAATTTCCTTTGCCCTTATCCTAATCCTTTTTTATATGTCTTTACTTATTATCTTCTATACACCACACTCAGGCTAATTGGTTTTCTTTCTTCCCTACCTTTCGGCACCTGCCTATGGTTTGGAAGAAGACTATCCAATAAGCGCAATAGGTGTACTCTCCTAATACCAGGAGCCCTCGTAACCTGAGAGAAGGTAAAGTGAAAAAGACAACTGAATAATCCTATTCTATTTCTCTAGAACTAGAATCCATCCTCGAACTGGAACAACTTACTTCGAGTTCGTATGTAACTATACGATGGAATATCCAAAAAAATGTGGATCTTTATAGTGATACGGAATGTTCTGGAGAAATGCAAAAGGGATGTAGGAGTGGCAATGATATATGCGTCTAAATGACAATCCAATAGCCAAAGTGTTTTAAGAAGGTTCGGTTAACATGGTTCATGAGTTTTAGTTTAGGTCGGGTCATGGTCACAGCCAAAGAGAGAGAGAGAAAAGAAACACTCAGCGTGCACTCTAACCAAGATTAGATTGGTTAATCACTTTATCTAATCAGGATGGCTCCCACTGTTTCCTCGAATTCTCCTTCAAACCCTAAAAGGAGAATTAGTCGGGATCATCTAAATTCACCCGAGGAGTAACACCAGTGGGAATCGGGATCCAACTATTATCGCATGATAACTTGATGGAAGCCACTCAAGTCACCACACTCCAGAATATAAGTCCACGGTAGCGCCCCGGCCGTCTAACAGACGCCAAATGCGGAACAAAAACTTTTTACAAACTGGCGCTATCGCGTACTATAACCCGGATCTGCCATTAAAGCTAAACTAACAAACTACAAAGTGGGTAGAAAAGTTATACCGAACGATCCGAGTCCTTCGATCTTCAACCATCATCCTATGCTTTGTTGCGGCTGCTCCGATCTCCTGAATCTCCAATCTTCTCGTCCAGGTGGCACCACGTCGACGGATCTTTAAACGGGCTCCCGCCTCTGAACCGAGGCAACTCGGTCGTCAAGTTTGCTAAAAGAGACGACCAAGATGATGTAGAGAATGAGTAGAACACTTTGTCTCGTTACGTCCAAAGCTATGGACGAACGGTTAATGAAGTTGCCTTTTGGAATCGGGTGAAATGAGAAATGAGGCTATCTAATTTCCATGAGTCCAAACTATCATAATCTTTTAATCAACAAGTGAGTGAGTAGAGGAGAGGAAGGCCGGCCATATATAGAGGATGAGGGAGGTGAGTGTAGGAGAGGGGGGGTGACCATTAACATGAATGAAATAATGAGTCATGATACGCCTAGTATGAACTCATTTAATGAACTAATGAATCACTTAACCTTGTCATCAAAAACATTAAATGATCATTTAAAGCACAAATGAGTCACAAGCCACCTCATCATCCTAGCCACCATCTAGATGCTTCTAGAACCTTCCACACTCATCAAGAAAAGATAAATCCCTATTTAACCGAATGTTAAATACGGGTGATAGAAAACTGGAAACTGGCAACATCCAAAAGTGATCCTGAAACGAATTTCAGGATAACCCCGTAATGGTATAAACATACCCGCATTTGTATTACACCGAATACAAATGCATCTGAGACAAAGATATTATATCTACACAGTATAATACTCGGATCCGGCTTAAACCAAATCCGACCAGTATTATCTGCCCGAAAAATAACACGTGCGAAAACGCACGTGCATTTTCCGAACCCTGCCATAAAACCATACGACCTCTACAACGTTTCGCCCGAACTCGGGAAACTGTCTGTGGGGGACTCTAATGACTCATCAACACACTGGCACTGGGTATAACCTCTAGCACGTCAGAGGTACAAGCTGTACGTAACGTTTGCCTATGTATTGATTGGAAGGGAAGCTGACGAGCGAACTCATCCAGAAACCCTACTGAGCCTAATAGTGACAATATACATACAGTCCGGTCCGTTCGTCTATGAGTATCGTATATCGGCTTAGGGGGCTAGTAACGTCAGACCCCCAATAGTGGTATAAGTCGTGTCAGAGAGTGGCCCAGAACACCCTGAGATATTACTGGAGTACCTACCAGTAAATCTCATGCCTCGGCCGAGGGCTTTGTGTAATGGCTCTCCTAGACACAGCGTGATCTCACCCCCAATACCGGGAGAGACGAATCCCCTGCCGATCCGCTCACTTGCCTCCATGTGGCTCGGGACTGTACCCAAAAAAGACCTGTTTGCACGACTCCTTTGAGCCGTGGTAGGGTAGAAATCAAAGCACAGTGGGAACTCACATGAGAAAAATGATGACCTCAGGTCGATGAACTAACCTGTACACATGTCACCAGGGAACTGCTATCTGACGCTAGGTATAATACCAACTAGCAGATTCCCGGCGAGTCCTGTCCAGTGTACTCATAACCCAATGAGCACCTGTATACATCTTAGGTGATCCAACTGACACCAGTGGCTTGTGAGACCGGCCACCGCCCCTCGTCGGGGTCTCGACTGTATACACTATTCTACTCTGGAGTATCGATGCCCTGTCTCGAAACTCCCACGATTAGGGACACTTTAAGGATGTGCTTATAGACCCCAGCTCCCACGTATATGATCGCCATCATACTGCCGGTAGTCAAGCAAGAATCCTATGGGCTCTATCATCATGCAATAGTGAACTAAAGCATGGATACGATGATAAAGACAAACCAGATAGCATACTATCATCTCGAGCAAGACGGTCATATCGGTATAGGTCCTACCTCAATCTTTGTAATCACGTACCTGCGATCCAATAATTGACTTAGAGGGCACTATATCCAACAATCTTCCACTTGCACTTAAGGCTAATTATTGCGATGTTTCATACTCATAGCCTGTGTGATACCGAACACCCAACTTCTCTACTAATCAGTTTCACAAAGCTAGTTTGTAAAACTCTTGTGTTCGAGAAATAGCCTCAGTGAGTGGATCCGCCCTGATGTTTCTTTCTATGTCTCTCTTAATCTCAAGTTCGCGGAGAAAGCCATCTCCCAAATCGAGTAATACCTGTCTTAGAATATGTCTGAATATCTGATGGGACCTAGTTCATAAATGAACTCCAATTCCAAACTTCTTAGACTGTATCAATAACTGAACCTAATCAGTATCCAGCACCATGCCTCCCACAGTATCCTCTTGGACCACCTGTCCATAATACTGTCCCTCATCAAAGGGAAAACTATAACTCTGACAATCTCTCTGTCATCCATATTACCCTTGAAGCCTGGAATGATAACCGTCTCCCGAAGGAGGCTGTCGTCGTCAATTCCGTAGAACATGCACTTATGTTCTAAAAACTGCTTCCTTATGTTTCTCCAGGATTGGATTAATATAAACTTATCGCATCTAGTGCAAAAACAATATATGGTGTGGTACTTGACTTCTCACGATTGACTCAATTTCCTAAGCAAGTGATCTGCCAATCATGTACATCCCTCTCCCCTTTAGTCTGTAAGACACCTTTAGAGAGGGTGACTCTATCACCTGCAGGTACACCACCATGCCAGGAGTCATCTATTCTAAAAACCATTAGAATACTGTCAAAGTACCTACATTGGGAAACTACCTAAATCAAGATCTAAAACCATAGATCTAGAAACCAGAATGTCTGATATTATATCCATATCCTGTCTGGAGAAACAACTGTGTGACGACCACAGTACAACCGATCGTAGTAGAGGAATTTTACTTCCTACTCTTTGTATGTCATCCAAATACCAGGACACCACACCCTACTACCTCCTTAACAGATCCATCCCCTATTCTGATGAAATCAAACCCATGACTGTCACATCAAAAATAGATGATCTTATCTTCGCTATCTATGCTCAAGCCTATAAATAGACATAAGCTACTTACCCACTATGTTTCCGCTGCTCCCACTGACTACGACAACCCTCTGGCAGAATAATACATACGAACACTTCTAAAGTTAGTTTAGAACGACGCTATACATATCCTCTTGCCGGGTCTCATAGTCTGGAACAACAGCAGTGTCAAGTCTGGGTAAACTAGAACATCCCTGTCACCGTCCTTGAGGCTACCGGAGTACCTCTCGGGTGTCTGAGGTTACCCACCATATCTGCGGAGTGGCTATTGGAATGTCAAACCTGATTGAATATATAGGTCCTATTAAATTTTCCGTAATCATTTGCGGTTCTGGAATCACTTCCAGTTCTACCATACTCCCACAACTGTTTTCTGAAAATATCCATTTTACTAAAACTGTGGCGAGTCAAGAACAATATCACTATTGATCTTCCAGACGGTAGAAAATCAACCCTCGACATAGCCTGGGTCAACCCACAAACTGCCATTACAGAAACGTGCCTAGAGTTATCCAGAGTCTGGTTTTAAGCATAAGCCGGACAACTCCCTGTATCTTAACATCGTTAAGATATGAACCATTCTATATACAATTTAGAAATAGAGGCACTAATTTAATTGGAACCAGATTCATACCATTCAACTGTCTCCAGTGTATATCAACTTAATGGAGAGAGGCTAATCAGCATTACTCAACTTAGGAATACATCCAACTATGAGTAACCTGAAAAAGAAACAAGTTTCTCAAAACCATTACTATCATCTGAATACCAATCACAAGAATCTACATCTTCGATCTCTTTCAAGAATCCCGATACTTGTGACACCTGGTTCTCTACTTTATTCTTATACCCACAACTTCTCAAAACTTAGACCTTGTATTTCTACGAAATACTTGTCTAAAATCCAGAGAAGTCATAAGTAAACAGAATATAGTACGAGGACCAACCCCTTTGTCCTGATGGACACTGGACAATATACAATACTCTGTATAAGTCCTCTGAGTTGAATAACTCAAAACCTGTGCGTCGTAGGTTGAAAACTGTACCCAGACGATTTTCTCAAATATCACCAATTACAATGAATTCCGATATAATGAGGATGATCACCTTATTCCCAATAACTTACTCCCACTCATCATCTGTAAAACCATACAGATGTGAGAATCATACCTGGTAATTACTTACCCTGGAGTAAGTATCTAATCGGGAAATCAGTTTTCCTTTAACAATGCACTGAAACAAAAAAATGTTTCGTAGGGGTATCCTGGTATTCCTAGTAATGCCTCTTCCATAATCCAATTCATGACTATAACCGTATATTTCTTTGCCGTCTCTCCAAATCCCTTTATTTGTCTTTATTCATTACCTTCTGTACACCATCGTTAGGCTAAATGGTTTTCTTTCTTCCCTACCGTTCGGCACCAGCCTATGGTTTGGAAGAAGACTATCCAGTAAGCATAATAGGTGTACTCTCCTAATACTAGGAGTACTCGCAACTTGAGAGAAGGTGATGATAAAAGACAACTGAATAAAACTTTATTCTATTTCTCCCGAACTGGGAAAAATCAAAGGTGAAATAGGAGTGGCGATGAAGTACGCGGTTTGGTCGTAAATGATAACAGTCGCAGTTTACTTTGTCCTCTTTCTAATCCTTTTATTTTGTATTTAGTTATTACCTTCTGTACACCCTACTTAGGCTAATTGGTTTTCTTCATTTCCTACCTTTCGGCACCAGCCTATGGTTTGGAATAAGACTATCCAATAAGCGTAATAGGTGTACTCTCCTAAACTAAGGAGCCCTCGCAACCTGAGAGAAGGTGATAATAAAAGACAACTGAATAAACCAATTCAATTTCTCCTGAACCTGGATCCATCCTCGAAGAAGTCCCTTCGAGTTCGTATATAACCATACGATGGATCTATCCAATGGAAGTGGATGTCCATAGTAATACGGGGTGTTCTGAGAAATGCAAAGGGTAAAAGAAGGAGCGGCAATGACTTATGCAACTTAGAGAAACCAAAAGCCAGTATTTTAAGAAGGTTCGGTCAACTTGGTCACTGAGTCATAGTCTAGGGTCGGTCAAAGGTCGCTGCCAAAGAGAGAGAGAGAGAGAAAAGAAACACTCTGCGTGCACTCTAACCTAGATCAGAATGGTTATCAATTTATCTAATCAGGAAACCTCCCACTGTTATCTCAAATTCTCCTCCAAACCTGAAAGAAGAATTAGTCGGGATCACCCGAAGAGTAAACCAACTCATCAGTGGGAATCGGGATCCAACTCTCATCGCATGATAACGTGACGTAATCCACTCACGTTATCACACTCCAGAAGGTATGCGCATACTTGGCAAGTTTCTTTATGTTTGAAACTCCCGATGTGATTTTTGCCTCATGCTCTTATGACCTTGACGAAGGCCAACAAATTATAAGTCACATGTCAAGTTCTACCCGTCACTGTCTAGGTCAATTTGAACCAACCCGTACAAGCCCTTGACGAAGGCCAACAAGGCTATACGACTGTCCCAAACCAACACATCTATCTATGCAACAAATGAATACCCCAGCAGCTACCAAGCACTATGCCTTGACGAAGGCCAACAAACATAGCTTGAATACTACTGACCATCCATAAGAAATGATGGAGGGCTACGGCTGGTTTTTGGCGAAAAACCTTTAACGTAATGAACTTAATCTCGTTGAAGGAACCTGATAGCTTTTTATAAAGATATAGTGACGAAAACCTTTTGCTAAAGAGGTCACTCCCGGTGAAGGGATCTCGGCTCTTTCCTCGTGGAATGAGGTGCAGGATATTCTAACTGAATACCGCTATGCAAAACAACTTGTAATCGACTATAGTGAAGTTATTACCCTGACGTAAACTTCTGCCCAAGGGGTCACTCCCGGTGAAGGGATCTTGGCCCTTGCCTCGTCGAATGAGGTGCATGATATTCCTACTGAATACCGCTATGCAAAACAAAAGGAAACATCTCTGTAATAACACCTTTTAAAATTTGTCCCAACAACATCAAATATAGGTTTGTGTTATCCTTGTATTGATAAGAATCAATGCAGTCCCATCAATCAATCACACCAGAAAAGAACGAAAATAAAATATACGTATATGCCATCCGCATTCGTCACTGGGTCCCGTCATCACCCGTTAGGTTACTTAACTAACAACAGAGCGGGGGCTGGACTAGCGCGGGTGTAAAACATACACAACATCTAATAGTATATATACCAATATACAATAATCGCTCCAGGCATGATAATATGCAACATTACAGAAAAGTAATAAGCATCACAGAATAATACAGATAATCTAGGATCCCCGGGTTTCACAGAGCCGCAACTGAAAACCCGACGTTCCCCTGGTCGTGTGGATAGCCTGTGCAATGAAACCTAGACCCCTACGGGTGCGGCAAGTTACCCGCAAAAACTTGAAGAGAGACAGCCCCCTACAGCAAGGTGAATGGACCACCCGGTACTTCACTGAATCCGGTAACTTGAGCACCCCTTCTTGGGTCAACTTGTACCCCCTGCGAGTGCGGCGAATAGTCTGCCAATTCTAGAGTAAGGTTCCTTTGCCTCTCAAAGCCATGAGATACGGACCCGTTGCCCTCCAGAACCCAGCTATCCGTGCACTCCGTCGCGGGGTAAACCTAGTACAGAAATAAAAATATGTACAACGGGTACATCGACCTCTGCCCGGTCGTGCCCCAAAAGAATATTATACAAACAGGCAGTGACGGCAGTCCACATGTTGGACGCTCGCCTCACAATATCAAATGTACAAATAAATCCAAACTGCACTATCATTGCACCCTACTATCCACCACGACAAATCCGTAACATCACAGCACAACACAGAACATCAACGCGAATGTCACGTTCGCAAATCCGTCTAAAAGAGCTATAGCAATTAGACGCAGTTTACCGTTCGAATGATATTCCCGGTCGGAGATATAATATAAGTACTGCATACTAACAAGATTAAAATTTCGAGCAGCAAAGCTTCCCGAAGTGGGCCCCACGAACATCTGTTGTACAGTAACAAAATCTGGCCCCAAAAGAATAGTACCAAAAACCACAATTTCCAATGAAGAACACACTGGAAAAATTTGGTCCACTATTGCCACATACTGGCCGCGGTTCCGCGGTCAAACCCAAGCTTTGACCGCAGATCCGCGGCGGTATAGTGGTAACACGTGTCCAAATTTCACCGTAACTCTTCAAAAACCCTGCTCAATTTTCTGTTATATGCAAAATAATTTTTAGATCCTTTTAAAAATCGACAGAAAGTTTGAACAGAAAAAGTGTAGTTTTTGAAAATCGGTTCGATCGATATTTTAAACGTGTTAGCACAAGTTAGTATAGCTTAATGGTGATGCTCTTGTTAGTGTATATGCCCTAGAGGCCATTACTGTATCATACTAGTTTGTATATTACTTAATGGAAGCTTGGGATATTCACCTTGTATAAACAATCTTGCTCAATATAGTAGTATGCTACTTGGTTTGTTTCTACTTCAATGTGTACATGTGTTTATTTTAGTATATCACCTATACACATTAGTGGAGCCCTTAGGATCTTTGCTTGATTACCAGCGTTGTGATGGCAGTCACACTAGCGGGGGCTGGGTAATCTATAAGCACATCCTTATGCAGGTCCCTAGTCGCAGGACTATCGAGACAGGGCATCGATACTCCGGAGTAGACTAGCGTATGCGCTTCTCATCCCAGTGTGGGAGATGGTCTGTCCCACAGCCATCAGTACGTTGTACTGGAGATAGTATGCGGACGCTCGTTGGGTTACGAGTACACTGGACATGAATCGTCGGGAACTGATTGGTTGGTATTATACCTATCGTCAGTTATCAGTTCCCAGGTGACATGAGTTGACTTGACACTGTCACTTCGCCTCGAGTGTGTTCCCACTGTACTTTGATTACTACCCTACCACGGCTCAAAGGAGTCGTGCAAACAGGTAGTAGTTGGGTGCAGTCCCGAAGCACTTGGAGGCAGTGACGGTTAGACAGGATTCGTCTCTCCCGGTATTGGGGGTTGACATCGCGCTGTGCCTAGGAGAGCCATTACACGAGTAGTCCCTGGCCAGGGCAAGCGTGATATACTGGTAGGCTTCCAGTGTTATCTCAGGGTGTTTTGGGCATCACTCCGACATGACTTGTACCGCTATTAGGGGACTGATGTTTACCGCCCCCTAGGCCCGCCATGCGATGTATCAGACGAACATACCGGACTGTACGGAGACTGTCACATTCAGGCTCAGTAGGAGTTCAGATGGGTTTCACCTCGTCAGTCTTATTGTCGGCATCTACCTGGGGACCGTTACGCACAGCTAGTGCCGCTTGCGGTCTGTGGTTAAACCCACTGCCAGCGTAGTGTCGAGTCTTTAGAGTCCCACACAGAAATCTATTCGCCTTTAGGCAAAAGAGTAGAGGTCGCATGGTTTTGCGACAGGTCGCATGGTTTTGCGACAGGTCGCATGGTTTTGCGATAGGGTTCGGTCACATCCGTGCACTTGTGCACGTTTAGTGTCCGGACAGTTAACACTAGCGGGCTTTGGTTTAAGCCAGATCCTAGTGTACGTTTTGGGATTGATTTCATCTAGTATGTATTCGTGTTCCTCGGAATGCGGATGCGGGTGTGTATGCACAGTTGACGGAGAGACAGAGGCAGGGGATTCTCATTAGGGTTGTTGACTGTTGACTGTTGACCATTGACTTCTTGCTAAACCCTAATGAGAATATGATATATCATTAACAATAATATTAATTAAGTATTATGGTGACATGGTTGTTGAGGGGTTGACTTTGTTGACTTGTTGACTTTGTTGACTTGTTGACTTTGTTGACTTGTTGACTTTGTTGACCGGTTGACTAGGTTGGACTAGTTGACCATCATGATGACAATGGCTATCATTTCATGGCAAAGGCTTTTTACTTGCTTGTTCTCTTGTGAAAAATGAATGCATGAAATGATATGGCTATTGTAGCTTAAACCATCACATAATACTTGATTGCTATGATTTGTGATGATGGCTTTGGATTATGAGAGCCAAGAGAGAAAAGTCTTGCTCATTCTCTCATTTCCTTTCTTTCTCTTGTTCTTGAGCTCTCATCCTCTTCCTCTTGCTCTCCCTCTCTTTAGTCTATGGTTCACTTGTCTCATGTGTTGAGAACCAAGAACCATAGAGAAAAATCCCAACACACTCTCCTCTACTCACTCTAGTTCACAAGGTTTAGCAAACCGAGTGAACTAGTTTCTTCAAAGTTCGAAGAAGAAGCCAAAGGTAGAAGCTTTCGGGTGGATCGATCTTCGGCGCAAGGAGACGACGGGGTGAAGCCGATCCGTACACCATCGAAGCATGAAGACGAAGGAGTTCAAGAAAAGAAAGGTATAACCCCCTAACCGAGTAGTTAACAACTCCTATTTAGGTTGTTAGGTAGATAGTTTAACAAAGATCCGTTTTAAGTCCATGTTACCGCCTCTAGAAAATTGTTTTTCATCAAATTCCGCAAGCCCGTAAGTACCGGGATAGGTAGCATGGACTTACAGCTCTGATACCACTGTAAGTCCACGGTAGCGCCCCTGCCGTCTAACAGATGCCAAATGCGGAACAAAAACTTTTTACAAACTGGCGCTATCGCGTACTATAACCCGGATCTGCCATTAAAGCTAAACTAACAAACTACAAAGTGGGTAGAAAAGTTATACCAAACGATCCGAGTCCTTCGGTCTTCAACCATCATCCCACGCTTTGTTGCGGCTGCTCCGATCTCCTGAATCTCCAATCTTCTCGTCCAGGTGGCACCACGTCGACGGATCTTTAAACGGGCTCCCGCCTCTGAACCGAGGCAACTCGGTCGTCAAGTTTGCTAAAAGAGACGACCAAGATGATGTAAAGAATGAGTAGAAAACTTTGTCTCGTTACGTCCAAGGGTATGGACGAACGGTTAATGAAGTTGCCTTTTGGAATCGGGTGAAATGAGAAATGATGCTATCTAATTTCCATGAGTCCAAACTATCATAATCTTTTAATCAACAAGTGAGTGAGTAGAGGAGGGGAAGGCCAGCCATATATAGAGGATGAGGGAGGTGAGTGTAGGAGAGGGGAGGGGTGACCATTAAGATGAATGAAATAATGAGTCATGATACACCTAGTATACTCGTTTAATGAACTAATGAATCACTTAACCTTGTCATCAAAAACATTAAATGATCATTTAAAGCACAAATGAGTCACAAGCCACCTCATCATCCTAGTCACCATCTAGATGCTTCTAGAACCTTCCACACTCATCAAGAAAAGATAAATCTGTATTTAACCGAATGTTAAATACGGGTGATAGAAAACTGGAAACTGGCAACTTCCAAAAGTGATCCTGAAACGAATTTCAGGATAACCCCGTAATGGTATAAACATACCCGCATTTGTATTACGACCGAATACAAATGCATCTGAGACAAAGATATTATATCTACACAGTATAATACTCGGATCCGGCTTAAACCAAAGCCGACCAGTATTATCTGCCCGAAAAATGACACGTGCGAAAACGCACGTGCATTTTCCGAACCTTGCCATAAAACCATACGGCCTCTACAACGTTTCGCCCGAACTTGGGAAACTGTCTGTGGGGGACTCTAATGACTCATCAACACACTGGCACTGGGTATAACCTCTAGCACGTCAGAGGTACAAGCTGTACGTAACGTTTGCCTATGTATTGATTGGAAGGGAAGCTGACGAGCGAACTCATCCAGAAACCCTACTGAGCCTAACAGTGACAATATACATACAGTCCGGTCTGTTCGTCTATGAGAATCGCATATCGGCCTAGGGGGCTAGTAACGTCAGATCCCCAATAGCAGTATAAGTCGTGTCAGAGAGTGGCCCAGAACACCCTGAGATACTACTGGAGTACCTACCAGTAAATCTCCTGCCTCGGCCGAGGGCTTTGTGTAATGGCTCTCCTAGACACAGCGCGATCTCACCCCCAATACCGGGAGAGACGAATCCCCTGTCGATCCGCTCACTTGCCTCCATGTGGCTCGGGACTGTACCCAAAAAAGACCTGTTTGCACGACTCCTTTGAGCCGTGGTAGGGTAGAATTCAAAGCACAGTGGGAACTCACACGAGAAAAATGACGACCTCAGGTCGATGAACTAACCTGTACACATGTCACCAGGGAACTGCTATCTGACGCTAGGTATAATACCAACTAGCAGATTTGTTAGTGTATATGCCTTAGAGGCCATTACTGTATCATACTAGTATGTATATTACTTAATGGAAGATTGGGATATTCACCTTGTATTGACAATCTTGCTCAAAATAGTAGTATGCTACTTGGTTTGTTTCACTTCAATATGTGCATGTGTTACTTTTAGCATATTGCTTATACATATTAGTAGAGCCCTTAGGATCTTTGCTTGATTACCAGCGTTGTGATGGCAGTCACACTTGTGGGGGCTGGGTAATCCGCAAGCACATCCTTATGCAGGTCCCTAGTCGTAGGACTATCGAGACAGGGCATCGATACTCCGGAGTAGACTAGCGTATGCGCTTCTCATTCCAGCAGGGGAGACGGTCTATCCTACAGCCGTCAGTACATCGTACTTGAGATAGTATGCGGGTGCTCGTTAGGTTACGAGTACACTGGACAGGACTCGTCGGGAACTGATTGGTTGGTATTATACCTATCATCAGTTATCAGTTCCCAGGTGACATGAGTACAGCTTAGTCCGCTGACTTGACACTGTCACTTCGCCTCGAGTGTGTTCCCACTGTACTTTGATTACTACCCTACCACGGTTCAAAGGAGTCCTGCAAACAGGTAGTAGTTGGGTGCAGTCCCGAAGCACTTGGAGGCAGTGACGGTTAGATATGATTCGTCTCTCCCGGTATTGGGGGTTGACATCGCGCTGTGTCTAGGAGAGCCATTATACAAAGCCCCTGGCCAGGGCAAGCGAGATAGACTAGTAGGTTTCCATTGTTATCTCAGGTGTTCTGAGCTACACTCCGACACGACTTGTACCACTAGTAGGGGACTGACGTTTATCGCCCCTCTAGGCCCGCCATGCGATGTATCAGACGAACAGACCGGACTGTACGGAGACTGTCACATTCAGGCTCAGTAGGAGTTCAGATGGGTTTCACCTCGTCCGTCTTCTTATCGGCATCTACCTGGGGGCCGTTACGCACAGCTAGTGCCGCTTGCGGTCTGTGGTTAAACCCACTGCCAGCGTAGTGTCGAGTCTTTACAGTCCCACACAGAGAGTTATTCGCATTTAGGCAAAAGAGTAGAGGTCGCATGGTTTTGCGACAGGGTTCGGTCACATCCGTGCACTTGTGCACGTTTAGTGTCCGGACAGTTAACACTAGCGGGCTTTGATTTAAGCCAGATCCTAGTGTACGTTTTGGAATTGGTTTTATCTCGTTTGTATTCGTGTTCCTCGGAACGCGGATGCGGGTGTGTATGCACAGTTGACGGAGAGACAGAGGCAGAGGATTCTCATTGGGGTTGTTGACTGTTGACTATTGACTTTTTGCTAAACCCTAATGAGAATAAGAAATATGATTAACAATAATATTAATTAAGTATTATAGTGACATGGTTGTTGAGGGGTTGACTTTGTTGACTTGTTGACTTTGTTGACCGGTTGACTAGGTTGGACTAGTTGACCATCATCATTACAATGGCTATCATTTCATGGCAAAGACTTTTGCTTGCTTGTTTCTTTTTGCAAAATGAGTGCATGAAATGATATGGCCATTTTAACTTGAACCATCATATAATACTCAATTACTATTATGAGTTATGATGATTTTGGATTATGAGAGGTTGGATGAGAAAAGTCTTTCTCACTTTTCATTTGGCTTTCTCTCTCTTGAGCTCTCTCATCCTCAAGCTCTCCCTCTTCCTCTTGCTCTCTCTCTAGTTCATGGTTCTACTTGTCTCATGTGTTGAGAAGCAAGAGCCATATAGATAAAACCCAAAACACTCCTCTACTCATCCTAGTTCACAAGGCCTAGCAAGCCAAGTGTTCTAGTTTCTTCAAGTTTGCAGTAGAAGCCAAAAGGTAGAAGCTTTCGGGTGGATCCATCTTCGGCGCGAGGAGACGACGAGGTGAGGGCGATCCGAACACCGCAAGGAGTTGAAGACGAAGGAGTTCAAGTAAGGTATAACCACCTAACCGAGTAGGTAAAACTCATGTTAGGATTGTTAGATAGTTGTTTAACAAAGATCCGTATTTTGAGTCCATGTTACCATTTCTAGAAAAATCATTTTTCATCATTTCCGCAAGCCCGTAAGTACCGGGAGAGGTAACGTGGACTTACAGTGGTATCAGAGCCAGGTTAAACACTATCTAACATGTTAGCAAAGTAACTAGAAGTTCAATCGGAGAAAAAGTCGCGAAAAATCCCCGAAAAATCAAGTTTATGTCGATTCTGTATTCTGTTCAAAAATTAATAAATCTTGCACCAAAAATCGACTCTGGCTTTTGTTAAGACTGTTAGTTATATGTATGCCCTAGAGGCCATTACTGTACATTGGATGTATATTGTAGTGGATGCTTGGACATACATAAGGTGGACTTTCTTGCTCGACATGATAGTATGCTATCTGGTTGCTCTTTATCTTAACATGTATACTTTCTGTCTCTCTGATTACATGTTGATAAAGCCCTTAGGATGTGTGCTCGACTTCCAGGGCTATGATGTAGATCATACTAATGGGGCCTGAGTAGTCCATGAGTACATCCTTGAAAAGTTCCTAGTCGAGGGAATATCGAGACGGGGCATCGATATTCCAGAGTAGACTAGCGCATATCTTCTCGACCCATGCGATGGGCGATGGATGATCCCATATCCATTGGTGTTTGACATCGAAGATGGTATGCGGGTGCTCAGTGGAGACTGGGTACACTGAACGGACTCGCCGAGAACTCCCAGATGGTATTATACCTCACGTCAGATGGCAGTTCTCTGGTGACACTGGTACAGCTTAGTCTGTTGACCCGAGATCGTCATAGAGTCTTGTGTGTCTCCCACTGTGCTTTGATTTCCACCCTACCACGGCTCTACTGAGTTGTGCAAACAGGTGGTTTTTGGGTACAGTCCCGATTCACATGGAGGCAATGAGCGATAGGAGGGGATTCGTCTCTCCCGGTATTGGGGGTTGATGTTGTGCTATGCTCGACTGGCCATAACAGGAAATCCCTGGCCAGGGTTGCTGTGATATACTGGTAAGAGTTATCAGTAGTTCCATGAATGTTATGGACCTCAAGTCGGCATAACTTATCGAGCTATTGGGGTCTGACGTTTACCACCCCTAGGCGAGATATGCGACATATCAGACGAACAGACCGGACTATACGGTAGTGTTACTGGTCGGATTCGCAGGAGTGTGAGCGGGCTAGCTCGTCGATCTTCTGATCGCTCAATACCCGGGTAGCCGTTACGTTTAGCAGACCGCTTGCGGCTTGTGGGTGCATGATATGATCATCATCTGCTACCGGCGTATTGACGAGTCTTTAGAGTCCTACACAGAGGTTTCCTGGTTCAAGCGAAACGAAATAGGAGTGCATATGAGATATGTACGGGACCGAGAATAATGCGTGTATGTGATACCGTATTTGATTCTCGCGATCAATGTATCGAATGGTTATATGCGATATAACCTAGTTATCGAATCAAGGATTGATTCGATAAGCCGACACATTGGATACTAGCCGGTTATATGCGATATGACCGGATCGTTAAATCAAGTGTTGATTTAATGATTTAATACATAATTATATATTTGATATATTGCTTTGCATTAACTAGTATCGGTTCACTTTAAATGGATTTTCTCGCGCGGATGTGCACATTGTATATTCGATATAGTTTTGTGCACATGATTGTATCATGTTTGATGATACATTCTTGCTTGGTTTTGTGTAAAGTGTTAAACCATGGTTAATTAGTGATTAGGGTTTCTTTTTCATTTACTTAATCATTTATTTATTTTGGAAAAAGAAAAGATAAAGAGATAAGAATGGTTGCTAGTTTTGTTTTATTTGAAAGCTTCTTGAAGCTTTGAACTTAGTCCACCATTCTTGTCTTTTATCTAACCCTAACCACTATCTAACCTAAGTTAAGTCTCTACACTAAACCATGGTCAATGATATGATAAGTATTGTATTTTATTTTCTATTTTAAGTTTAAGTTATCATATCATCTTCTTCTTCTTCATCTTCTTCTTCCATGGATGTAGCTTGCTACTCCAATGGCAAGTGTTAAAAAAGTGTGAGAAATCCAAGTCTAAAGTGAACCCAACTCCTATTTCTTCATCCTCTACCTCTTGCCAAGTAGTATAGGGTGTTTCCTTCACAAGTTTTCGAAGCTTGATGAAGTTGGAGCTTGTTCTTGCGATATCTCGACGTAGATCATCTTCGGCATTGAACCGACGATCAAGCTCGCCCATTCTTCGATGATACCGATGCAAGAGTCATGGGTCCGTTTTGGACAGCGGAAAGACTTCTTCACGGAACCTAGGAGGTGGTGGACCGGATCTACAAAGGTTGTAGCCCATTCCCTTTAGATATATTTCCGTTTACTTGCATGTTTCGCCTAAATATCTAGTAAACGATCCGTAGTCGGGTTTGTAGGCACCCGTAAAATTTTATTTGTGCATGTTTGATCACTTGCGAAACCTAACTAGAGTGCCTAGAAACCCAACAGTGGTATCAGAGACTAGCTAGAGCCTTAGGCGAAGTCCAGACGGAAATTGAAGTCCGAACGAACCCGAAACCCTGAAACAAAATTGCTCTCTGGACGATTTGTGAAATCTGGTCTTTTTCAAAATTAAAAATATGCAGAGAACATATCACAAATATCTAAGAGTTACTGTAAAATTTGGAGGCCCAATTCATTTTTCTAAGCGCGGAACCGCGGCCAGAGCAATAGCTCAGGCGGCGGTTCAGCGGCCGTACGGCCACATTTTTTAAATCTTTTTGCACAGTAACTTTTAGTTTCCTGTGGTGATTTCTCTGGGAATTTTTAATAATTTTTACAGAGTTGATTTTTCTGAGTTGTTTTGGGGATTCGAATGTTCGATCGGATTATCAAATTTTGTCTGTGTGGTTTTCCGGATAAATCTTAAAATATGTTAAAAAGTTCGACCGGACTTAAATACCCAATTTTTCCCCTGTCGGGAAATTTCCAAGTGTTGGATTTTTCCGTAGTTTAACGACGTTCTAAGTAGTGCAAGTAACGCGATGGTCCCTCTAGAAGACAACAAACCTTAACTCGATTATGTGACCGTCTTGAACTGCCCTTTGAACCTTCGGGTTTGGGGCAGTACGGCGTGCCACATGTGAGGCGTTGGCTTGACCCTTCTACGGCTGGACCGTTGGTACTGAGGTACGAACGGAATGTTGTTAGACTTATTTCATATGTTTAGCTGTATCGGGAAAACTTGGGTGTTCGATTGTTCGATCGGAAAGTTTAACATTTTCTGTTTATCTGGAATGTGATACAATAATTGGAATTCACAAATAGTTATGAGATAACTGAATGAATGTTATAAACATAGCAGTTTAGTCTCACTTGATCGGTTGCCACGGAATTTTGATGCGATCAAAAGTCCGTCGCAATCACGTAGCGTACGCGAATACTCGCCGGGTAAACTTAATAGACAGCCTCACTCCACAGCCCCGACCAAGTGACTGTAGGAGAACCCCGTCGCTGAAAGCATCCGTTCGGGTGCTCGCGGTGGCGGTGTTCCGCCTTGGTGCACTTCGTCGACGTTATCGGGGGTGCGGCCGCCTACTGAAGTTTGCGACGAGCATTCGATCAGGATGTCGGGAATCTTGTTGAATTACCCGACTTGATATTGAAAAGAGTTTTCGATAATGAGACTAAAATGCGGGGTTTATAATTGTTAGGCATGCGATGTCTAAGGAATTCATTTGGTCAGGCATGTGATGTCTGAGGTGATTGCGGATTCCAACTGTTGTAGTTTTACACAATCTTTTCTGTGACCGTAAGTGTAATATGTGATATCGCCGGTTTCATTGCTATATGTCAACGACAATTGGGATGGACATATTTACTTACGTTGATGACATGTGATGTTATATGTTGCTGGATATGTTATATTGGATCGTCGTATTTGAATAGCCGGGGGTTTTTATGTGAGATGAGTGTTTTTCATTTTCATTCATGTAAAAACTTGTATGTAATATTCTTTTATTTGGGGCACTTCCAGGTTGCGGAAGTAGTCACCGTTTGTATATTATTTACTTTTCTGCACTAGGATAGACCCAAGGAGGGGAGCACAAGTAACCGGGTTCTGGGGTCCAGTGGGAGACCAACTCGAGGAGTCGAGTCCGGGTTTCCTAACCCTAGAATTGGCAGGGTTGCTTGCCGCTCTCGTAGGGGTCTAGGGGTGTGGGATTGGCTATTCATCACGACCGTGGAATCCGTGTTTTATACTGGCTCGTATTGAAAACACGGACGTCCTAGTATATCCAATATTTCATATGTTTCTTCTGCTGTGTTTTATCTGTGATTATGCGATGTTCTGTGCTCTGTGACAGATATTATAGTATATATGATATATTATATAGACGTTGCTTATGTTTTACACCCGCGCTAGCCCTGCCTCGCTCTGGCGTTAGTTACCTAACCTAACGGTGCAGACGGGACATCGAGGCGAATGCGGATGGCATAAGCGTACGTTATATTTATCTGTGATGGTTAGGTGGAATTAAATGATGGGATATTCATTAATAAGATTAATGAAAGAAAAATAAACCTAATTGATGTTGTGGAATTGAATTTCAAAATAAAAACAGGTAGCTACAGTTCTTGCTTTCCATCGCGGTGTTCATTATAGAACATCCAGCACCTTATTCGATGAGGAAAGGACCGAGATCCCTTCACCGGGAGTGACTCCTTTAGCAATAACTGGCAGATGCTACAACCCTCGGTTTGTCTTTGATCGCTTCTATAGTTTCCGCTTTGCACAGTGATATATATGATATATCCCGCACCTCATTCGACGAGGAAAGGGCCGACGATCCCTTCACCGGGAGTGACCCCTTTAGCAAAACTAGAAAAGCCTCGAAACCATTCCATTTAAAAACCATTTGATTCCGCAACGAGATCAAGTTCAAAGCGTTAAAGGTTTTCACAAAAACCAGCCGCAACCCTCTGTCATTTTAGGAAGTAGAGTACTTAGTATTCGTGCTGTGTTTGTTGACCATAGTCAAGGCACAGTGTACGGTAGCTAAGTGATGTCTTCCTACACCGCATATGATGCGATTAGTTAAGACAGTCGTGTGACTTTGTTGACCTTAGTTAAGGGTCATGTGGGTGGGTCTAATTAATCACGAAATGACGGGTAGAACTTGACTAGTACTTATGATTTGTTGACCATAGTTAAGGTCATAGGTGCTAGGGGTAGAAACCATTATCGGGAGTTTCAAGTGTTGAAACTTGCAATGAGATTGCATACCTTCTATGTGATAGTTGGATCCCGATACCCACTGCGAGCAAGTGTTACTCCTGGGAGAGTTTTATACATTACAATTAGCCGATCAAGTAGGTGTCTAGAAAGGTGTCAACGGGGTTACGCCTCTGGGAAAACGAGGTTTACATTAATTAGGTTCGTGCGAAAGCACGGGGGACCTCCCTCAAAGTACCGACACTGGTCTGGCTGAAAGATTGGCGAACTTGTAGTGAGTAATTAATCCCGGCTAGTCTTTCCTTTTAGGGTTTGAAGGAAGATTTGATAAAAACAGTGGGAGCCATCATGATTAGATAAAATATATAACCAATCTGATCTTGCAAGAGCGCACGCAGAGTGTTTTCTTCTCTCTCTCTCCTGGTAGCGACCATATCACGCCTTAATCAAGATAATAAAATAGATGTATTGACCGAACCCGCTTGTTATACTGAGCTGGGGAACGTTGGTCCCGCTCCAACTTATAATTGTTATAAGACCGAGCAGGAAATAGGGGAATACCAGATTTCCTATGCCGCCCAAACGAAGAAAGTGCATATAATGCATCTCCTTCGGGTGTGTTCATTATAAAGAACTGTTTCTCAGTATCCTCTGCATCCTGGGTATATGATACCGGATCAGGATCCCAGATATGTAATCTGTTACATAGGGCTACAAAAAGGGTAGAAAAACTGAGAACGGGTGATAAGTTTCATGAGACAGAAACCGGGGCAAGTGTTGCAGCCAAGTCTGTTGGTCACTGTCACCCTGTATTATGAATACATTGATTCTGAACAAATGCTATTAGATACCGAACCTGATATACAAAATCATATCAGTCTCTTTATTAGTAAAGAAATGATATAATTTTGTATTGTTGGATAATGTTTTGAACATTTCCTATATCAAAAGTTGATCGGTTCAGGCACGTTATCTAAAAGCATTGACGTTCTAAATCAAACTACAGTTCCTTGTATACAGAACATACATAAGAGGAAGAGTTCAGAAATGAACGAATCATTCTTGAGGCATTGTAGACTAGGTCACATCGATGCGACCCGACTGGCTGAAGTTACATTTTAGATGCATATTTAAATCAGTTTGAATTTACATCTTGTGAAACTTGCCAATCATGTCACAAAGATTAGATGACCATAGCTCTGTTTATTAGAAACAGAGAAAGAGTTAGTAAACTCTTGGGACTGATGCATGATGATGTATGTAAGGTCTCCTGTCTATACATGCCAGGACTGGTTCTTTATAATTCATTATATTCTCTGATGATCTCTCAAGATTCAGTCATATATTCCTGTTGAAATATAAGTCCGAACCTTTTGAGGTATTCACAGAATATAAGTTAGAAGTAGAGAACCAAAATACGGGTATAAGTATTATGTCCTATGATGAGATCAGGGAGGAGAATACTTGTGCATAGAATTCCTGGACTATTCTAAAGGAGAATGAGATTCTCTCTCAGCATTACTCCTCCGTATAAACCATAGCACGATGGTATATCGGGGCAGAGCAATCACACAATATTAGATATCGTGTGCTCTATGATGAGTATTACTGAGTTACCTATTTCCTTTTGGGTGTTATGCGCTTGAGAAGCTGCATACCTATTGAATTAGGTTCGAATCAAACCACTGCCTACCATTCCATATGAGATATGGTATGGGAAGAGCCTATCTCTTAAGTGAGTTAAGATTTGGGGTTGTCCGGCCTATGTTTAAAGCAAAATCCGGACAAGATCGAGGCAGGATCAGTTCTGTAGAACTGGAAAGGTTCCAGCTATATAAAACTGCAATTGATGATTTGACTGAACCATAAGATTCTATAATTCCCGACGAACCTCAGCCTCTCCGCCGATCTAGTAGGGTTCCTCATCCGCCTGAGAGATACCTCGTTTTCTCGATGACAGTGGGAGCAAGGATTGCATCATGAGATGATGACCCAACTAGTTTCGAGCAGGCCATCGAGAGTAGGGACTCTGTAAGAATGGCTGGATGCTTAGCGGTCTGAGATGGAATCCATATACACCAACAAAGTATGGACTTTGGTTGCTATATCTGAAGGGTTAAATCCCCATCAGGAGCAAGTATATCTTGAGAAGATTACTTGGTGTACATGGAAAAGTTGAGACTTTCAAAGCTAGACTTGTTAAAGGTTTTCGTCATCGACCAGGCGTGGATAATGATGAAACCTTTTTCCAGTAGCTATGCTTAAGTCTATCCAGATCCTACTTACCACGGCTACATACCATGACTACGATATCTGGCGGTTGGGTGCCATGACTACTTTTCTAAATACTGATTTAGAAGAGAAATTCTATAAGAACACTGCCAGAGGTCTTCGTAAACAGTGGGAGCAGCGGAAACGTGTGCAAGTTGCTTTACATAATGAAGCAGGCATCGCGGAGTTGGAACGTCTGTTTTGATGTGATAGTCAAAGTGTTTGACTTCATCAAAATGGTAGACGAACCTTGTATATACAAAAGGGTAGTAGAGAGTAAGGTGGTCATCTTCGTATTGTACGTAGACAACATACTCTTGATAGGAAAAGAGTTTCCTATACTACGATCGATCAATCTCCTATTATCACTATGATTCCCCAAATAGGATCAAAGTGATACCTACTAAATCCTGGATTTTGGATCTATGAGATAGATCTAAATGGATGTTAGAATACTCACTAGCTGTAGTGAGCTGGTATCAATCGATCGTGGGGAGAATCACTGGAAGAGTTCCAGGGTGTTAAAGACGACTGAATGTCAGTCACAGGCACTGTCTTTACCCTCAGTAAAGGGACGGTATGTTGGAAGAGTTCCAAGCTCGATACCGTGGCAAACTAGACGATAAAGGCTGGTAACATCGCTATTAAAGATACTACCAAAGAGGCTGTTTGGGTGTATATTGGTTCATAAGATGAACTAGGTTCCTGCCATTGTATGACAATGGAAGCGTGGCTTCGACCCTGGAACCCTGGTCCCATCAGTGACCCAGACAAATTCTGAGGCAGCATCACCTGATCATGGAGATAGTTGATCTCCAGGGTGATCGAGGTTAGGAGAGAAGACTCAGAGGACAACACGGCGGATCCACTCACAAAGGCCTGTTCCCAAAGAGAGACTTTTAGGGGATGGTTGAGTATGTGATACTGCAACCACTGCTAAAGATGGCCCTAGTGCAAGTGGAAGATTGTTAGTTATATGTATGCCCTAGAGGCCATTACTGTACATTGGATGTATATTGTAGTGGATGCTTGGACATACATAGGGAGGACTTTCTTGCTCGACATGATAGTATGCTATCTGGTTGCTCTTTATCTTAACATGTATACTTTCTGTCTCTCTGATTACATGTTGATAAAGCCCTTAGGATGTGTGCTCGACTTCCAGGGCTATGATGTAGATCATACTAATGGGGCCTGAGTAGTCCATGAGTACATCCTTGAAAAGTTCCTAGTCGAGGGAATATCGAGACGGGGCATCGATATTCCAGAGTAGACTAGCGCATATCTTCTCGACCCATGCGATGGGCGATGGATGATCCCATATCCATTGGTGTTTGACATCGAAGATGGTATGCGGGTGCTCAGTGGAGACTGGGTACACTGAACGGACTCGCCGAGAACTCCCAGATGGTATTATATCTCACGTCAGATGGCAGTTCTCTGGTGACACTGGTACAGCTTAGTCTGTTGACCCGAGATCGTCATAGAGTCTTGTGTGTCTCCCACTGTGCTTTGATTTCCACCCTACCACGGCTCTACTGAGTTGTGCAAACAGGTGGTTTTTGGGTACAGTCCCGATTCACATGGAGGCAATGAGCGATAGGAGGGGATTCGTCTCTCCCGGTATTGGGGGTTGATGTTGTGCTATGCTCGACTGGCCATAACAGGAAATCCCTGGCCAGGGTTGCTGTGATATACTGGTAAGAGTTATCAGTAGTTTCACGAATGTTATGGACCTCAAGTCGGCATAACTTATCGAGCTATTGGGGTCTGACGTTTACCACCCCTAGGCGAGATATGCGACATATCAGACGAACAGACCGGACTATACGGTAGTGTTACTGGTCAGATTCGCAGGAGTGTGAGCGGGCTAGCTTGTCGATCTTCTGATCGCTCAATACCCGGGTGGCCGTTACGTTTAGCAGACCGCTTGCGGCTTGTGGGTGCATGATATGATCATCATCTGCTACCGGCGTATTGACGAGTCTTTAGAGTCCTACACAGAGGTTTCCTGGTTCAAGCGAAACGAAATAGGAGTGCATATGAGATATGTACGGGACCGAGAATAATGCGTGTATGTGATACCGTATTTGATTCTCGCGATCAATGTATCGAATGGTTATATACGATATAACCTAGTTATCGAATCAAGGATTGATTCGATAAGCCGACACATTGGATACTAGCCGGTTATATGCGATATGACCGGATCGTTAAATCAAGTGTTGATTTAATGATTTAATACATAATTATATATTTGATATATTGCTTTGCATTAACTAGTATCGGTTCACTTTAAATGGATTTTCTCGCGCGGATGTGCACATTGTATATTCGATATAGTTTTGTGCACATGATTGTATCATGTTTGATGATACATTCTTGCTTGGTTTTGTGTAAAGTGTTAAACCATGGTTAATTAGTGATTAGGGTTTCTTTTTCATTTACTTAATCATTTATTTATTTTGGAAAAAGAAAAGATAAAGAGATAAGAATGGTTGCTAGTTTTGTTTTATTTGAAAGCTTTTTGAAGCTTTGAACTTAGTCCACCATTCTTGTCTTTTATCTAACCCTAACCACTATCTAACCTAAGTTAAGTCTCTACACTAAACCATGGTCAATGATATGATAAGTATTGTATTTTATTTTCTATTTTAAGTTTAAGTTATCATATCATCTTCTTCTTCTTCATCTTCTTCTTCCATGGATGTAGCTTGCTACTCCAATGGCAAGTGTTAAAAAAGTGTGAGAAATCCAAATCTAAAGTGAACCCAACTCCTATTTCTTCATCCTCTACCTCTTGCCAAGTAGTATAGGGTGTTTGCTTCACAAGTTTTCCAAGCTTGATGAAGTTGGAGCTTGTTCTTGCGATATCTCGACGTAGATCATCTTCGGCATTGAACCGACGATCAAGCTCGCCCATTCTTCGATGATACCGATGCAAGAGTCATTGGTCCGTTTTGGACAGCGGAAAGACTTCTTCACGGAACCTAGGAGGTGGTGGACCGGATCTACAAAGGTTGTAGCCCATTCCCTTTAGATATATTTCCGTTTACTTGCATGTTTCGCCTAAATATCTAGTAAACGATCCGTAGTCGGGTTTGTAGGCACCCGTAAAATTTTATTTGTGCATGTTTGATCACTTACGAAACCTAACTAGAGTGCCTAGAAACCCAACAAAGACACCCAAGAAAACAGGTCCACTGACTCGGTCAAAGTGCCGTGGAACCGCGGCTGGAGCATGCTCCCGCCGCGGATCCGTGGCCGAGTTGACTCGGTCGTGGCACTGTTTTCCTGCAGAGTGTCTCTGGGGTTGTTTTGGGATTTTTACAATATGATTTTTCTGCCCAGATTTTCCAGAAAGAAAAATTTGTTTTTGGGGCTTAAAAATCCGTATTTTGATCGAACTTCTAAAGACTTAAGCTGACGGGTCTATATCTGTGATGTGATATATGTATTGAACATCTGCTAATCGCTATATGTCGATTAGTGGGGGTTATACATATCTGTGATCTGTAATGTTGATGGTATGTGTATATGAATTCATTGGATTGTCACGGGTGAATAGCCGGGGGTTGTGAGATGAGAGTTTTCTTTTCTTTCAATTCATGTAATATGTAAATTGATGTAATATTATTTGTATGGCTGTACAACCGGGTCGGGGTTGTAGCCGTCATTGTATAATTTCTTTTTACTGTTTTTGCTCCTAGGATAGACCCAAGGTGGGGTGCACAAACTACCGGGTATCTCGAAGTGCCGAGTGGCCTACTCACGAGTTGAGGAAGGTTGCTTCGCTTCGGGTACTTGGCGGGTAGTTTGCCGCACCCGTAGGGGTCTAGGGTGGGGTTTGGCTATTCACCACGACCGTGTAATCCGCTTTTCGTTACAGGCTCGTACGAATTGCGGATTCCTAATATATCCAATGTATTCATCTGTGATCTGGAATGGCTATCATTGCAATATATCTATATATGATATTATTTAGGCGTTGCTTATGTTTTGCATCCGCGCTAGTTCAGCCCCCGCTCTGTCGTTAGTTAAGTAACCTAACAGATAATGACGGGGCCCCGTGGCGAATGCGGATGACATAAGCGTACGTCATATTTTGGTTGTTTTCTACAATGGTAGGATTAATTGATGGGACGCATTAAAATTAATGCAAGAAAATAAACCAAGTAAAAGTTGTTAGAACACTTTCAAAACCACTCGGTTCTTTTCAAAAACTAACTTTTAAATGCGGAGTTTGAGCCACTCCTTTTAAAAGCTATCAAGGTTCCATCGATTATATCAAGTTCACTACGTTCACGGTTTCGCCAAAACCATTCGTAGCCCTCCGTCATTTCAGTTAAATATTCAGTAGTATTCAAGCTATGTATTTTGACCTTCGCCAAGACATAGTGATTGGTAGCTGCTGAATATTTATCTGTAGCATAGATAGATGCGTTGGTTTGGGACAGCCATACTACTATTTTGGCCTTCATCAAGGGTATGTACGGATGGGTTCAAATTAACCTGGATAATGATGGGTAGAACTTGACATGCGACTTATGATATGTTGGCCTTTGTCAAGGTCATAAGAGCATGGGGCAAAAATCCACATCGGGAGTTTCAAAAGATCTGAAACTTGCTAGCGCTGCATACCATTTGGAGTGTGATGATTCTGGTAGGATTCCTTCAGTTTTGTCACGCGATGATATTTGGATCCCGATCCTACTGTGAGTATATGCTACTCCTCGGGAACTTTCTCACTTGACGATCAATGTTATAAACCAAGTAGGTGTCTAGAAAGGTGTTAGCGGGGCTACGCCCACAGGGAAAAGAGGTTATTTAATTAAGGAACTTCGCGAAAGCGTTGGAAAACCTCCCTCGAAGTACCGACACTGGCCTGGCTGAACGGTTAAGCAAGTATTGTACGGTGAGATTGATCCTGACTAATTCTTCCTTTATGGTTTGAGGAGGGATTCGAGAGACAGTGGGAGCCATCCTGTTTAGATAAATTAAAAACCAATCTAAACTTGCAAGAGCATCATGCTGAGTGTTTTCTTCTCTCTCTCTTAATTGCAGCGACCCAGTGACCACACATAGGTTACATCTAGATAATAAAATGACTGAACCTGACTGTTATGATTGGCAAAGGTCTGTCCAGATGTCCATTACCCATAACAAACTGGGACACCTCTTAACTAATCCAACCCCTGCCGTCTCAGGTCCAGTTTCCCCTGTCATGGATGTTGATATCCATAGGACATCGGGAAAAGACTGTGCGAAAGCCAAGTGCCTCGTGTTAGCCTCAGTTGATGATGCATACCAGGGGCAGCACGAGAAGATGGACTTAGTTTCTATCTTCCTCCATAACAAAGATTTATATGGAGAGCAATCTCGTATCGCAAGATATGAGACCTCGAACGAATTGCTTCCAGCGAGGTTGGCTATCGGGTCATCTGTAGAGGGCAACGTCCTTACAGAGACCAGCTCTTTTGAGCTCACGGACCTGAAGACCACGTTGAAGAACGGGTCAGATGCTGACTTAGTTCAACAGTCCCTACCTACTACCCTGAAGGAAACCAGGGAAGTAGAAAGAAAGGGAAGGGCAGAAGTTTCGGGACTGGATGTAGTAAAAGAGGGATGTTCCTATTGTTACAGGAATGAACATTGGCAGAAGGATTGCAGGGCTAGCATAGCGAGTAGCCAGAATTCGAAGCATGTTGTGGTTTCGGCTTCGGGTGTGTTTGTAATAGAGAACTGTATGTCAGTTAACCCTACTTCCTGGGTATTGGATACCGGATCAGGATCTCATATCTGTAATTCGTTACAGGCTCTGAGAAACCGTAGGGTTATCAAGAAAGGTGATATGACTCTCAGGGTTGCTAACGGAATGAGCATGTATGCTGAATCCGTAGGGGAATATCATCTTGGACTGACAACTGGGCAGATATTGATTCTGTGTGACTGTTTTTATGTACCAGGTGCGACTTGTAATATCATATCTGTATCCTTACTTTCTAAGGAAGGATATGATTTTACTTTTGTAAGCGATGTAGTAAACATCCACCTAAATCAAGTTCTGATTGGGTCAGGTACATTGAAAAACGGTATATACGTTTTGAATCAAGCTCAGGTCTTCAGCGTCCAGAACACACTTAAAAGAATGTCTCCGGAATTAAATCAGGCTTTCTTATGGCATTGTAGACTGGGTCTTATCAATGAGACACGGTTGACAAAGTTACATAAAGAAGGATACTTGGATCCGTTCGAGTACCAGTCTTATGCCACTTGTGAATCTTGTCTCATGGGAAGGATGACAAAGACTCCGTTCACTGGATACGGAGAAAGAGCGAGCGAGCTCTTAGGACTCATACACAGTGACGTGTGTGGTCCAATGTCTACACATGTGCGAAGTGGTTATGCATACTTCATTACTTTCACAGATGATTTCTCTAGGTATGGGCATGTCTTCTTGATGAAGCACAAATCCGAGGCCTTTGAGAAATTTTGGGAATACAAGAATGAAGTTGAAAAACAAACAGGCAAAAGTATCAAGACACTGAGATCTGATCGAGGTGGTGAATACTTGAGTGCCGAGTTTCTGGGCTACTTAAAAGAGAATGGAATTCTCTTTCAGCTTACTCCTCCATACACACCACAACACAACGGTGTATCGGAAAGGAGGAATCGAATCCTATTGGATATGGTTCGTTCCATGATGAGTAAGGCTGAGTTGCCGCGATCCTTTTGGGGTTATGCACTAGAATCAACTGCATATCTCTTGAACAAGGTTCCCTCCAAGACTGTGCCTACCACGCCATATCAGATGTGGTGTGGGAAGAGACCCCATCTTCAATATCTGAAGATATGGGGATGTCCAGCTTTTGTTAAAAAGCAGCATGCAGACAAGCTCGAGGCACGCTCAGTATTGTGTAAGTTTGTGGGATACCCAAAGAACTCCAGGGGGTATTTTTTCTATTACGCAGAGGAACAAAATGTTTTTGTTTCTCGTCATGCCCACTTTCTGGAACATCAGTTTTTGGAAAAAGAGACAAGTGGGAGCGCAGTAGAACTGGAAGAAATTCCAGAACCACAAGCTATTACTGAAAACTTGGAAGAACCAGAAGTTTCAAGAGAACCGGACATCCCAGCGCCACTCCGCAGGAGTAGTAGGCAGTCTCATCCGCCCGAGAGATACTACGGTTTTCTCATAGACGGGGATAGAGAGGATTGCACTATGGACTATGGTGAGCCTACTAGCTTCCAGCAAGCCATTCAGAGCGGTGACTCGGTAAAATGGCTGGATGCAATGCGGACCGAGATGGAGTCCATGTACACCAACAAAGTTTGGACTTTGGACTTTGCTCCAGAAGGGGTAAAACCCGTAGGCTGCAAATGGATCTTCAGAAAGAAGATTGGTGTAGATGGGCAGGTTGAGACCTATAAAGCTAGACTTGTTGCAAAGGGTTTTCGTCAAAAGACCTGGTTTGGACTATGACGAGACCTTTTCTCCAGTGGCTATGCTGAAATCCATTCGGATCCTTCTTGCTATTGCTGCCTTCCACGATTATGAAATCTGGCAGATGGACGTAAAGACGGCTTTTCTAAATGGAAATTTAGAAGAGTGCGTTTATATGGATCAGCCGGAGGGATTCATTCAGAGTGGGAGCAGCGGTAAAGTGTGCAAGTTGCTCAAGTCCATCTATGGACTGAAGCAGGCATCGCGGAGTTGGAACATCTGCTTTGATGATACTGTCAAGGAATTCGACTTTATCAAAAACCCAGATGAACCATGCATTTACAGTAAGATTGTAGGGAGAACTGTGGTATTCCTCGTCTTGTACGTGGATTACATTCTCCTAATAGGAAATGATATTCCTATGCTACAGTCAGTCAAAGGATTCTTGTCACAGAGGTTCTCCATGAAGGACCTGGGCGATGCCAACTACATTCTGGGGATCCAGATCTATCGTGATAGATCTAAAAGGATGTTGGGACTTTCACAGTCCAGGTACATCGACACCATACTGAAACGATTTAGTATGGAAGATTCCAAGCGCGGTAATCTACCGGCTTGTCACGGAATCACCCTCTCCAAAGAGATGTCTTCCAAGACTGATTTGGAAAGGGCTCGCATGTCATCAATACCCTACGCATCTGCGGTAGGCTCTATTATGTATGCGATGTTGTGTACCAGACCAGATATAGCATATGCATTGAGCATTGTAAGCCGGTATCAGTCGAACCCAGGGGAGAAAGACTGGATAGCAGTAAAGAACATTCTCAAGTACCTGAGAAGGACTAAGGAGATGTTCTTGGTGTATGGCGTAAAAGACCTCCAGATCGAGGCCTTTGCTGACTCCAGCTTCCAGAGTGACAAGGATGACTCCAAGTCCATGTCGGGTTATGTCTTTACCCTTAATGGAGGGGCGGTTTGCTGGAAAAGCTCCAAGCAGGAAACCGTTGCTGACTCAACTATGGAAGTGGAGTACATAGCTGCTTGCGATGCTGCAAAGGAAGCTGTCTGGATGAAGAAGCTCCTCACAGAGCTTCAGGTGGTTCCTACCAGTGTTGATCCAATACCGCTGTATTATGACAACAACGGCGCTATAGCTTTAGCGAAGGAACCCAGGTCCCATTAGAAGTCCAGGCACATTTTGAGGCGGTACCACCTGATCAGGGAGATCGTAGATCGCCGGGAGATCGAGGTGAAGAGACTAAATACGGAAGATATCACTGCTGATCCACTCACGAAGGCCTTACCCCAGACTCAGTTCGAGCGGCTGATCGAGATGACAGGTCTTCGATACGCCAGTACATGGCCTTAGTGCAAGTGGGAGATTGTTAGTGTATATGCCCTAGAGGCCATTACTGTATCATACTAGTATGTATATTACTTAATGGAAGCTTGGGATATTCACCTTGTATTGACAATCTTGCTCAAAATAGTAGTATGCTGCTTGGTTTGTTTCTACTTCAATATGTGCATGTTTTTCTTTTAGCATATTGCTTATACATATTAGTAGAGCCCTTAAGATCTTTGCTTGATTACCAGCGTTGTGATGGCAGTCATACTTGTGGGGGCTGGGTAATCCGCAAGCACATCCTTATGCAGGTCCCTAGTCGTAGGACTATCGAGACAGGGCATCGATACTCCGGAGTAGACTAGCGTATGCGCTTCTCATCCCAGCAGGGGAGATGGTCTGTCCCACAGCCGTCAGTACGTCGTACTTGAGATAGTATGCGGGTGCTCGTTAGGTTACGAGTACACTGGACAGGACTCGTCGGGAACTGATTGGTTAGTATTATACCTATCGTCAGTTATCAGTTCCCAGGTGACATGAGTACAGCTTAGTCCGCTGACTTGACACTGTCACTTCGCCTCGAGTGTGTTCCCACTGTACTTTGATTACTACCCTACCATGGCTCAAAGGAGTCGTGCAAACAGGTAGTAGTTGGGTGCAGTCCCGAAGCACTTGGAGGCAGTGACGGTTAGACAGGATTCGTCTCTCCCGGTATTGGGGGTTGACATCGGGCTGTGTCTAGGAGAGCCATTACACAAAGTCCCTGGCCAGGGCAAGCAAGATAGACTGGTAGGTTTCCAGTGTTATCTCAGGTGTTCTGGGCTACACTCCGACACGACTTTTACCGCTAGTAGGGGACTGACGTTTTTGGTTGTGATTTCTATATACATTTTCCAACATACACAATCCGAAATCGTCTTCAATCAAATGGCGCCGTTGCCGGGGATCATTTGATTCGATACTACACAACAAGAATTTAATTCAATCAAATGGCGTCTTTGCCGGGGATAGTGCACTAATTGTTCGTATTTTGAAATTTGAGTAGAAAAGTTTATTCCATCTACAATTTTAGATCAAAATTCGCGCAAACACTAATACATGTTGTTGTGATTTGATTGCGAGGAAATCTGGAATTTGTGGAGCTGTGAAAATTTTATCCAGAGAAGTCCAGAGAGCTCAAGAGGCAACTAGGAACAGTACAAATTTTTTCTGTGCATAGATCTCCTTGAACCGTGGCGGATCCGCGGCGTTAGCCATCTATTGCGGCGGAAGCGCGGCGGGGGTGACTGTTCATTGCACCAAAATTGCTCAGTAACTCTGTGTACTTTCTTATATCTTACCTCATCTGCTCCAAATAACAATTTGCTGCAACTTTCTTTGCAAAAAAATCGCAGCGCCGCGCAAAAAGCAAAAATTAAATTGTGCGTGTTTTGATTTTTGTGGTTGTTTGCATAATTAATACGGAAATTAAGGGGCAAAGACCAAATCCAGATTAGGTGGAGAGTTCATTACCCTTCCTAAGCCCCAAAAATCACAAACTTGCATCCGCATTTACCCTCATTAATTAAAAAATATCTAGAGATGACTCTAAGGACCGTCGCGCTCACTTAGGACAAGAGAAGGCCGTGGGTAATTCATTGCTTATCCGCGTTTCTTTTGTGGTGTCTAAGGCAA
Organism: Agapanthus africanus; assembly: GCA_030015575.1. Lineage (NCBI taxonomy): Eukaryota > Viridiplantae > Streptophyta > Magnoliopsida > Asparagales > Amaryllidaceae > Agapanthus > Agapanthus africanus. The sequence continues at coordinate 253,228,494 of CM057348.1, read as the reverse complement.
GTGTGTCGAAGGCTAGTGGTTACTTAATTAGGCCCACTACTTACGTAGTGGAGAACCTCCCACTTACCTGGCACTTACTTGGCCACAGGAGGGACAAAGAGGCAGTGGAAGATTTATCTTGCGACTTGTCTTTTGGCAGTTAGGAGCGGTCTAGAGCCTAACCTAGGTGGCCACTAGATTTTAGGGTATTGCTTGTTGCATTTGTTGTGCTTGCATCATACTTTCAAAAATCCGTCCATTTTTCAAAAAAACACCGCATTCATATCATTTCCCCTAATTATAAATTCACGCTGCCACTTGTACTAACCCTTTTTAGTGCAAGATAGGCTGGACAACGGGATTCTAGTGCCTGTTCAGTCCGCGTCCCCCGATCGACCCTAAAGTCGGTATTTCTACACTTACCTTTTCTTTACCCACCACCACACCCACGTCGGTAGATCTGTCTCCATCGAACTTCTTTTCCACTACCCTGCCGCCGTCCGTTGGTGCGTAGAATCCACCTCGCATCTCTCTCCAAGAGAGGTGCTGTCCTACACGAGGTCCCCTTTCCACCTGTCTTTCCACTCCACCAGCCAACGGCGAAAATTTTCAGATTAAACCCCAATACATCAACCTTCTACCAAAATTTCACGGTCTCGAGTCTGAGGACGCATACGTGTTTATCACGAAATTTGAAAATGTATGCGCAATGATGGGTACCTCACAGTTGTCTGTGGATGCTTTGCGTCTTCGTCTTCTCCCATTTACTTTATGCGATATAGCCGAGAAGTGGCTATATAACACTACCGCACATTCCATTTCAAATTGGGAAGAATTCGTCAAAGCATTCCTTAAGAAATTTTACCCACATCACAAAACAGCTCGAGTCCGTAGCGAAATATATCAATTCACCCAGCTTCCAAATGAAACATTTTCACAATGTCTTGAACGCTTCAAGGATCTGTTAGTCCAATGTCCTCATCACGGAATCCCTAAATGGGAACTGTGCCGAATCATTTATGAGGGCATTAATCCTAATACAAGACAGATCCTTGAATCCATGTGTCAAGGCAACTTCATGACTAAAGATGATGGGGAAGCCTGGAAATTCCTAGAAGATTTCGCTGAAAAATCTTTACAGTGGGAGGGTTACAGTGGGAGGGTGTGAGTCAATCGTCTAGGGATGGCAATGATATTTCTATAGGAGTTAGAGCTGACATTTCAGCTATACACAAGAAACTCGAAACTATGGAAAACAAATTTTTAGCTTCCGCCCTAAATCAAATGTCACTCTCCAAGACTGTATGTGGCTGCTGTTCTGATCCTTCACATTTGACGGAAGAATGTCCATTTCAAGGTCATGAGCATACCAATGCCGCATTTCAAAAACCTCGGAACGATCCATTTTCTTCCACATATAATCAGGGTTGGAAGAATCACCCGAACTTTGCTTGGAACCAATTACAATCTCAAAACACGGTTCCAAGCCAAAATAATTTCCAAAGGGTCCCTCCACCACAACAGCAACCACAACTTCAATTGAGTCAGCACTCCTTCCAATCACAGAACTTTCAAAATCCGGTCAACACAACTGCACCGTCTAGTCCTTACAGTTGACCGGGACTGATGAATCCTCTTCATTCATAAACTTGCTTCTGACAAATCTCATGCAAGTATCGGCTGAAATAAAGACTTCCGTCGATGATATAAAGAAAAACTCAGCGTCTCAAGCTGAGAGTATCAAATCGATGGAAACAGAAATTGCACGATTAAAAGCCGAAATGAGTGCAATAGAGAAAGGGAAACTCCCAGCTCAACCTTTACCCAATCCTGGCTATTCACATCATGTGAATGCAATCACGTTGAGATCTGGGAGAGTGCTTGACAATCATGTTGGGGAAGAGATTGATGACACTGAAAAATCTATCAGTAACACCCCAGCTGAGACCTTTCCTTCCACTTCTACTTCTAATTCTGATCCCAGTTCTTCTACCCCACCACCTTCTTGCGAGCCTATTCTTCATTTCCCAAATGGCTCGCCACCTCAGCCCATCTCTTCTAGTCTACCACCGACGATCCCCACCTCTATTATGGGATCAGGTCCACACACACTTCCTTCTTCTATGATGGACCCAGCGTTTATTGCTAAAGCACCTTATCCTAATCAGTTAAGGGCTAACACACCGAGTCTACATATGGAGAAGATTATGGACATTTTTAAGCAAGTTAACATCAACATCCCTCTCCTAGATGCCATCCAACAAGTTCCGTCCTATGTGAAAACCCTTAAGAACTTGTGCACTAGGAAGAGGAAGACTCAAGTGCCTAAGAAATTTTCATGGCAAAGACTGTAGACACGGCTTTCCCCCAGCAATTACCATGGAAACGTAAGGATCCTGGATATCCTACCATTTCCATTTCTATCGAGGAAAAACACATTAACCGTGCTCTACTAGACCTTGGCGCTAGTGTTAACTTGCTTCCATACTCGGTTTACGAGCAGGTAAGGATGGAGAGTTGAAGCCAACCCATTGCACTCTCCAGATGGCTGACCGATCAATCACTAAACCTAGGGGTGAACTGGAGGATGTGTTAATAAAAATCAAGGAATTTATATTCCCTGTGAACTTTATTGTAATTGATACACAGCCTGTAGCGAACCCACGGAATCAAATTCCGGTGATTTTAGGTCGCCCCTTTTTGGCCACTTCCAATGCTATCATCAACTGTCGTAATGGCTCTATGACCCTATCCTTCGGGAATAGGTCAATAGAGCTGAACATTTACAAGTTGGGAAGTGTACCCTCCGAACCTACTGCTCAGGTCTGTTCTGTCGACTTAATGGATGTCGACAGCAGCGAATTTGATCCGCCTCATGATACCGATCTTGACTCTTTTCATATGTTATTGTTTGACCCAACTATGTATCATATACATACGGACTCTTCCACCGAGATGTCCGGGTCAACAATTAACACTGATTATGAACTTCTTTTAGAGTCTGAAGATCACCCCGCACTTTGTGATGACATAATTCATCGGGGTATAGATGAAACTTTTGAGGAGATCTTCGCTGATGAACTCGCATTTTTGAATGACACGGGTGTTGAGATGAATCATCTCCCAATCACTGAAATTGAACCTCCACCCTTCTTCTGAACTGTAAAAAGAATGCGAGTAATCCATCACATTCACTGCATCGTCTCTCCAAAATGAGACGCACACACATTCTGTTCCACCACTTACCCTTTCCCCACTTCTTCTTCCACCAACCAGAGCACTGCATTGACAAAATTTTTGAATGGTTGGTGTTAATGTAGGGTTCCTAGGCACACTAAGGAGGTCTCACAAGGCATCAACCATGCCAATTTCAAATTTTACGGGTGCCGAGAAACCCTAATACGGATCGTTAACTAGAATATTAGGCGAACACATGCAACTAGTTAACAATTTAACTAAAAGAACGGAAATACAACCTTTGTAGATCCGGTCCTCCACCTCCATAGCTCCGCAATGAAGTCTCCTCGCTGTCCAAATGGAAACTCGGGCTCTAGCGTCGGCTTCATCGGAGAAATGGGCGGGCAAGGTCGTCGGCTTTGTGCCGAAGATGATCTACGTCGAGGCATCACTAGATCAAGCTCCCACTTCACCAAGTCATGAAAAATTGTGAAGGAAACACCCTATACTACTTGGCAAGAGGTAGAGGATGAAGAAATAGGAGGTGGGTTCACCTTAGATTTGGATTTCTCACTCTTTTTCATCAATCACCATTGATGGAAACTAGGTTTTCTTCTTGAAGAAGAAGAAGAAGAAGAAGATGAATATTATGATAAGTTATTAGAATAGAAAAGAAAAATCAATTCTTATCATAATTTTAACTATAGTTATGTGTAGAGAATTGACCAAGGTTAAAGGAATGGTTAGGGTTAAGGAGATGAAGACAAAATGGTTACAATGGTCAAAGCTTCATGAAGCTTCAACAAACTTCATGAAGAAAAGCAACCTTTTGTTTTCATTTCTCATTCATTTAATCCAAAAATAAATAGATAAATGAATGAATAATCAAATAAAAACCCTAACCATTTATTTAACCAAGGTTTAATTCTTTACACAAACCCTAGCAATCATGTATCATCAAATATGATACAATCAAATGCACAAAAATATATCACATATACAATGTGCACATCAAGTGAGAAAAACCATTTAAAGTGAACCAATACTAGTTAATGCAAAGTAATATATCAAATATATAATTATGCATTAAATCATTAAATCAACACTTGATTTAACGATCCGGTCATATCGCATATAACCAACTAGTATCTCATGTATCGGCTTATCGAATCAATCCTTGAATCGATAACTAGGTTATATCGCATACAACCAATCGATACATTCATCGTGAGAATGGAATACGGTATCACATATACGCATTATTCTCGGTCCCGCACATATCTCATATGCGCTCCTATTTCGTTTCGCTTGAGCCAGGAAACCTCTGTGTAGGACTCTAAAGACTCGTCAATACGCCGGTAGCAGATGATGATCATATCAAACACCCACAAGCCGCAAGCGGTCTGCTAAACGTAACAGCCACCCGGGTATTGAGCGATCAGAAGATCGACGAGCAAGCCCGCTCACACTCCTGTGAATCCAACTAGTAACACTTACCGTACAGTCCGGTCTTCTCGTCTGATATGTCGCATATCTCGTCTAGGGGTGGTAAACGTCAGACCCCAATAGCTCGATAAGTCGTGTCGATATGAGGTCTATAACAGTTCGAGAAACTACTGGTAACACTTACCAGTAAATCTCAGCAACCCTGGCCAGGGATTTCCGGTTATAGCCAATCGAACACAGCGCAACATCAACTCCCTATACCGGGAGAGACGAATCCCCTCCTATCGCTCATTGCCTCCATGTGATTCAGGACTGTACCCAAAAACCACCGTTTTGCACGCCCTCTTGGACGTGGTAAGGTGGAAATCAAAGCACAGTGGGAACCACACAAGACTCTATGACGATCTCGGGTTAACAGACTACTCTGTACCAGTGTCACCAGAGAACTGCCATCTGACGTAAGGTATAATACCATCTGGGAGTTCTCGGCGAGTCCGTCCAGTGTACCCAGTCTACACTGAGCAACCATATATCATCTCTGATGTCAAACACTAATGGATATGGGATCATCCATCGCCCATCTGTATGGGTCGAGAAGGTATACGCCAGTCTACTCTGGTATATCGATGCCCCGTCTCGATATACCCATGACTAGGGACTTTGAAGGATGTACTTATAGACTATCTGTCCCCACTAGTATGATCTGCATCATAGTCCAGGTAGTCAAGTACACATCCTAAGGGCTTTACCAACATGTAACAGAGAGACAATCAGTATACACGTTAAGGTAAAGAGCAGCCAGATAGCATACTATCATGTCGAGCAAGAAAGTCCTCCCTATATATGTCCAAGCATCCACTACAATATACATCCTATGTATAGTAATGGCCTCTAGGGCATACATATAACTAACAATCTCCCACTTGCACTAGGGCCATCTGTAGCAGTGGTTGTAGTATCTCATACTCAACCATCCCATAAAAGTCTCTCTCTGGGAATAGGCCGTCGTGAGTGGATCCGCCGTGTTGTCCTCTGAGTCTACTCTCCTAACCTCGATCCCCTGGAGATCAGCCATCTCCATGATCAGGTAATACTGCCTTAGAATATGTCTGGATCACTGATGGGACGGACGTTCCTTGGCATAAGCCACAACTCCATTGTCACACAATGGGAGGAACTCAGTTCATCTCATGAACAAATATACACCCAGACAGTCTCTTTGGTAGCATCTTGAGTAGCGATGTATCCAGCCTTAATCGTCTAGTATGCCACAGTATCTTGCTTAGAACTCTTCCAACATACCGTCCCTTTACTGAGGGTAAAGACAATGCCTGTGACTGACATTCAGTCGTCTTTATCACCCTGGAACCCTTCAAGTGATTCTCCTCAGGATCGATTGATACCATCTCACTACAACTAGTGAGAATCCTATCATCCAATTAGATCTATCTCATAGATCCAAAACCCAGGATTTAGGAGGTATCACTTTGATCCTATGTGGAGAATCCTTGTGATAAGCGGAGATTGACTGAGCGTAGCATAGGAAACTCCTTCCCTATCAAGAGTATGTCATCCACGTACTCTACGAGGATCGTCACCATACTCCCTACTACCTTTTTGTTTATACAAGGTTCATCTACTATTTTGATGATGTCAAACTCTTTGACTAATCCATCAAAACAGATGTTCCAACTCCGCGATGTCTGCTTTATCCTATAAAGCATCTTGCACACGTTTCCGCTGCTCCCACTGTCTACGAGGCCCTCTGCCTGTGTACTTATAGACGCACTCTTCTAAAACATCATTTAGAAAAGCAGTCATGACACCCAACCGCCAGATATCGTAGTCATGGTATGTAGCCGTGGCAAGTAGTATCTGGATGGACTTAAGCATAGGTATTGGAAAAAGGTTTCATCATTATCCACGCCTGGTCGATGACGAAAACCTTTAACAAGTCTAGCTTTGAAAGTCTCAACTTTTCCATCTGCACCAAGTAATCTTCTCAAGATTTACTTTCTCCTGATGGGGATTTAACCCTTCAGATATAGCAACCAAAGTCCATACTTTGTTGGTGTAGATGGATTCCATCTCAGATTACTAAGCATCCGGCCATTCTTACAGAGTCCCACTCCTGATGGCCAGCTCGAAACTAGTTGGGTCATCATCTCATGATGAAATCCTCGCTCCCACTGTCATAGAGAAACCGAAGTAACTCTCAGGTGGGTGAGGAACCCTACTAGATCGGCGGAGAGGCTGTGGTTTGTTGGTAACTATTGAATCCTTTGGTTCTTTCAAATCATCTGCTGTAGTTTGTATAGCTGGAACCTTTCCAGTTCTACATTATAGATCTTGCCTTGAGCTTGTCCGGATTTTGCTTTTAGACATAGGCCGGTCAACCCCAAATCTTAACTAGCTTAAGACATGGGCTCTTCCCATACCATATCTCATATGGAGTGGTAGGCAACTGATTTGATTCGAGCCCTATTCAATAGGTACGCAACTTCATAAGTGCATAACTCCCAAAAGAAAATAGGTAACTCAGTAGTACTCATCATAGAGCACACCATATCAAATAGGGTGTATCTGCTCCGTCCCGACATACCATCGTGCTATGGTGTATACGGAGGAGTAATGCTGAGAGAGAATCTCATTCTCCTTTAGAAAAGTCCAAGAATTCCGTGCTCAAGTATTCTCCTCCCTGATCGCATCAAAGGACATAATACTTATACCCTCATTTTGGTTCTCTACTTCTAACTTATATTTCGTGAATATCTCAAAAGGTTCGGACTTGTGTTTCAACAGGAACATATGTCTGAATCTTGAGAGATTATCAGAGAATGTAATGAAGTACAAAGAACCGTTCTTGGTATGTGTAGACAGGGGACCTTCATACATCAACATGTATCATTCCAAGAGTTTACTAACTCTTTCTCTGTTTCCAGTAAACGGAGCTATGGTCATTTTATCTCTGTGACACGACTGGCAAGTTTCACAAGATGTAAATTCAAACTGATTTAAATATGCATCTAAATGTAACTTTAGCTAGTCGGGTCACATTGATCTGACCTAGTCAACAATACCTCAAGAAGGATCCGTTCATTTCTGAACTCTTCCTCTTGTGTGTGTTCCGTATACTAAGAACTGCAGTTTGATTTAGAACAACAATGCTTTTAGATAACGTGCCTGAACCGATCAACTTTTGATATAGGAAATGTTCAAAACAATATCCAACAATACAAAATTTTATCATTTCTTTACTAATAAAGAGACTGATATGATTTTGTATATCAGGTTCGGTATCTAATAACATTCGTTCAGAATCAATGTACTGTTAATACAGGGTGACAGTGACCAACAGACTTGGCTGCAACTCTTGCCCCGTTTTCTGCCTCATGAAACTTATCACCCGTTCTCAGTTCTCTACCTTTCTGTAGCCCTATGTAACATATTACATATCTGGAATCCTGATCCGGTATCAAATACCCAGGACGTAGAGAATAGAGAAACAGTTCTGTATAAAGAACACACCCGAAGATGATGCATCAGCATGCACTCTCTTCGTTTGGGCGGCACGGGAAATCTGGTATTCCCCAATTCCTGCTCTGTCTTATAACAATTATAAGTTGGAGCGGGACCAACGTTCCCCAGCTCAGTATAACAAGCGGGTTCGGTCAATATATCCGTATTATTATCTTGATTAAGGCGTGATATGGTCGCTACCTGGAGAGAGAGAGAAGAAAACACTCTGCGTGCGCTCTTGCAAGAATAGATTGGTTATGATTTTATCTAATCAGGATGGCTCCCACTGCTTTTTATCAAATCTTCCTTCAAACCCTAAAAGGAAAGACTAGCCGGGATTAATTACACACTACAAGTTCGCCAATCTTTCAGCCAGGCCAGTGTCGGTACTTTGAGGGAGGTCCCCCGTGCTTTCGCACGAACCTAATTAATGTAAACCTCGTTTTCCTAGAGGCGTAACCTCGTTAACACCTTTCTAGACACCTACTTGATTGGCTAATTGTAATGTGTAAAACTCTCCCAGGAGTAACTCTTACTCGCAGTGGGTATCGGGATCTAACTATCTCATAGAAGGTATGCAATCTCATTGCAAATTTCAACACTTGAAATTCCCGATAATATTTTGCCCCTAACGTGCTATGACCTTGACGAAAGCCAACAAACCATAGCCCGCTAGTCAAGTTCAAACCGTACATTTCTTGATTGAATTAAACCCACCCGCACGACCTTTGACGAAAGCCAACAAAGTCGCACGACTACCCTAATCCAGTCGCATCGTATGCAGCAGATAAGCAGCATATAGCTACCGCACACTGCACCTTAACGAAAGCCAACAAATGCAGCACGAATACTATATACAACTTATCTGAAATGACGGAGGGCTACGACAGGTTTTTCTGAAAACCTATTGCGTAATGAACTTGAAATCGTTGTAGAATCAAATGATTTTAAAATGGAGTGCTTTTGAGGCTTTTCTAGTTTTGCTAAAGGAGTCACTCCCGGTGAAGGGATCGTCGGTCCTTTCCTCGTCGAATGAGGTGCGGGATATATCATATATATCACTGTGCAAAGCAAAATCTCTTAAAAGCAATCAAAAGACAAACCGAGTGTGTATCATCTGTCAGTTATTGCTAAAGGAGTCACTCCCGGTAAAGGGATCTCGGTCCTTTCCTCATCGAATAAGGTGCAGGATATATCACATATACCGCTGTGCAAAGCAAGAACTGGAGCTACCTGTTTTATTTTTGAAATTCAATTCTACAACATCTTTAGGTTTCATTTATTTTCATCAATCTCATTAATGAAGTCCCATCATTTAAATACCTAAACATCACAGATAAATACGACGTACACTTATGCCATCCGCATTCGCCTCGATGTCCCCTCGTGCACCGTTAGGTTAGGTAACTAACGGCAGAGCAGGGCAGGGCTAGCGCGGGTGTAAAACATAAGTAACATCTATATAATATATCATATATACTATATACTGTATCCATCACAGAACATATCATATGATCACATCACAGATATCGCAGCAGAAGAATCATATGAAATATTGGATATATTAGGACGTCCGTGTTTTCAATACGAGCCAGTATAAAACACGGATTTCACGGTCGCGATGAATATCCAAACCCACACCCCTATACCCCTACGAGAGCGGCAAGCAACCCTACCAATTCTAGAGTTAGGAGACCCGGACTCGACTCCTCGAGTTGGTCTCCCACTGGACTCCAGAACCCGGTTACTTGTGCTCCCCTCCTTGGGTCTATCCTAGTGCGGAAAAGTAAATAATATACAAAAGGTGACATCTTCCGCAACCTGGAAGTGCCCCAATAAAAGAATATTACATACAAGTTTTTACATGAATGAAAATGAAAAACACTCATCTCACATAAAAACCACCCGGCTATTCAAACACGACGATCCAATATAACATATCCAGCAACACATAACATCACATGTCATCAACGTAAATAAATATGCGCATCCCAATTGTCGTTGACATATAGCAACGAAACCGGCGATATCACATATTACACTTACGGTCACAGAAAAGAAAGTGTAAAACTACAACAGTTGGAATCCGCAACCTGCATAGACATCGCATGCCTAATCAAATGAATTCCTTAGACATCGCATGCCTAACAATTATAAACCTCGCATTTTAGTCTCATTATCGAAAACACTTTTCAATATTAAGTCGGGCAATTCAACAAGATTCTCGACATCCTGATCGAATGCTCGTCGCAAACTTTAGTAGGCGGCCGCACCCCCGATACCGTCGACGAAGTGCACGAAGGAGGAACACCGCTGCCGCGAGCACCCGAACGGATGCTTTCGGCGATGGGGTTCTCCTACAGTCACTTGGTCGGGGCTATGGGGCGAGGCTGTCTATTAAGTTTACCTGGCGAGTATCTGCATACGCTATGTGATTGCGACGGACTTTTGATCACATCAAAATTCCGTGGCAACCGATCAAGTGAGACTAAACTGCTATGTTTATAACATTCATTCAGTTATCTCATAACTACTTGTGAATTCCAATTATTGTATCCCATTCCAGATAAATAGAAAATGTTAAACTTTCCGATCGAACAATCGAACACCCAAGTTTTCCCGATATAGATCAACACATGAAATAAGTTTAAAGACATTCACTTCGTGCCTCAGTACCAACGGTCCAGCCATAGAATGGTCAAGCCAACGCCTCACATGTGGCACGCCGTACTGCCCCAAACCCTAAGGTTCAAAGGGCAGTTCAAGACGGTCACATAATCGAGTTAAGGTTTATTGTCTTCTAGAGGGACCATCGCGTTACTTGCACTACTTAGAACGTCTTTAAACCTCGGAAAAATCCAACACTTGGAAATTTCCCGACAGGGGAAAAAGTCGGTATTTATATCCGTTCGAACTTTTTAACATATTCAAAAATTATCCGGAAAACCACAGACAAAGTTTGATGATCCGATCGAACATTCGAATCGCCAAAACAACCCCAGAAAATTCAACTCTTGAATAAATATTAAAAATTCCCAGAAAATACAGCATCTGAAAAAAATGAATTACTGTGCAAAAATTACAGGCAACTCTCATCATTTAGCCGCGGAACCGCCGCAGAAGCCATGCTTCTGCCGCGGTTCCGCCGCACTATTAACATATCATGAGTCAAATTTTGCACCATAATTCTTATAATTCCCTGCTGAATTTTTTAGCAATTTTTAATCTGGAAAAATCACAGTTTTTGAAAAAAGTCCAGAGAGCAAGAAATTTTAGGGTTTCGGGTTCGTTCGGGTTTCAAACTTCGTCTACGCATCGCCTAAGGCTCTAGCTAGGCTCTGATACCACTGTAGGGTTCCTAGGCACACTAAGGAGGTCTCACAAGGCATCAACCATGCCAATTTAAAATTTTACGGGTGCCGAGAAACCCTAATACGGATCGTTAACTAGAATATTAGGCGAACACGTGCAACTAGTTAACAATTTAACTAAAAGAACGGAAATACAACCTTTGTAGATCCGGTCCTCCACCTCCATAGCTCCGCAATGAAGTCTCCTCGCTGTCCAAATGGAAACTCGGGCTCTAGCGTCGGCTTCATCGGAGAAATGGGCGGGCAAGGTCGTCGGCTTCGTGCCGAAGATGATCTACGTCGAGGCATCACTAGATCAAGCTCCCACTTCACCAAGTGATGAAAACTTGTGAAGGAAACACCCTATACTACTTGGCAAGAGGTAGAGGATGAAGAAATAGGAGGTGGGTTCACTTTAGATTTGGATTTCTCACTCTTTTTCATCAATCACCATTGATGGAAACTAGGTTTTCTTCTTAAAGAAGAAGAAGAAGATGAATATTATGATAAGTTATTAGAATAGAAAAGAAAAATCAATTCTTATCATAATTTTAACTATAGTTATGTGTAGAGAATTGACCAAGTTTAAAGGAATGGTTAGGGTTAAGGAGATGAAGACAAAATGGTTACAATGGTCAAAGCTTCATGAAGCTTCAACAAGCTTCATGAAGAAAAGCAACCTTTTGTTTTCATTTCTCATTCATTTAATCCAAAAATAAATAGATAAATGAATGAATAATCAAATAAAAACCCTAACCATTTATTTAACCAAGGTTTAATTCTTTACACAAACCCTAGCAATCATGTATCATCAAATATGATACAATCAAATGCAAAAAAATATATCACATATACAATGTGCACATCAAGTGAGAAAAACCATTTAAAGTGAACCAATAATAGTTAATGAAAAGTAATATATCAAATATATAATTATGCATTAAATCATTAAATCAACCCTTGATTTAACGATCCGGTCCTATCGCATATAACCAACTAGTATCTCATGTATCGGCTTATCGAATCAATCCTTGAATCGATAACTAGGTTATATCGCATACAACCAATCGATACATTCATCGCGAGAATGGAATACGGTATCACATATACGCATTATTCTCGGTCCCGCACATATCTCATATGCGCTCCTATTTCGTTTTGCTTGAGCCAGGAAACCTCTATGTAGGACTCTAAAGACTCGTCAATACGCCGGTAGCAGATGATGATCATATCAAACACCCACAAGCCGCAAGCGGTCTGCTAAACGTAACGGCCACCCGGGTATTGAGCGATCAGAAGATCGACGAGCAAGCCCGCTCACACTCCTGTGAATCCAACCAGTAACACTTACCGTACAGTCCGGTCTTCTCGTCTGATATGTCGCATATCTCGTCTAGGGGTGGTAAACGTCAGACCCCAATAGCTCGATAAGTCGTGTCGATATGAGGTCTATAACAGTTCGAGAAACTACTGGTAACACTTACCAGTAAATCTCAGCAACCCTGGCCAGGGATTTCCGGTTATAGCCAATCGAACACAGCGCAACATCAACTCCCTATACCGGGAGAGACGAATCCCCTCCTATCGCTCATTGCCTCCATGTGATTCGGGACTGTACCCAAAAACTACCGTTTTGCATGCCCTCTTGGACGTGGTAAGGTGGAAATCAAAGCACAGTAGGAACCACACAAGACTCTATGACGATCTCGGGTCAACAGACTACTCTATACCAGTGTCACCAGAGAACTGCCATCTGACGTAAGGTATAATACCATCTGGGAGTTCTCGGCGAGTCCGTCCAGTGTACCCAGTCTACACTGAGCACCCGTATATCATCTCTGATGTCAAACACTAATGGATATGGGATCATCCATCGCCCATCTGTATGGGTCGAGAAGGTATACGCCGGTCTACTCTGGTATATCGATGCCCCGTCTCGATATACCCACGACTAGGGACTTTGAAGGATGTACTTATAGACTATCTGTCCCCACTAGTATGATCTGCATCATAGTCCAGGTAGTCAAGTACACATCCTAAGGGCTTTACCAACATGTAACTGAGAGACAATCAGTATACACGTTAAGGTAAAGAGCAACCAGATAGCATACTATCATGTCGAGCAAGAAAGTCCTCCCTATATATGTCCAAGCATCCACTACAATATACATCCTATGTATAGTAATGGCCTCTAGGGCATACATATAACTAACAGTTAACATTTGGTCTTTGCAAAGCTTGGCATTGACCACTGATTTTTGACCCCCTCATATGATTTTCAAAGATTAACATTGCATAACTCAAGTTTGGGGGGGTATATTTTCTGGCTCCTGAAAAGAAAATCTTTATAAAATTTTGAGCCAAAAATAAGTTTGGGGGTGGTTCTTCACTTAAATATTTTGCCCCCACTAATAAATTCCTCCCAAGCTTACAGGTTTTTCGAGATTTAGCAGAAGGCAACAGTGAGGACACTGTTGAAAACAAGTTTGGGGGAGGTTTGTGCTTATTTTCGCATCATTTGCATCATACTTTGCATAAGCACAAAACATTTTTCAAAACCTATAAAAATTTAAAAAAATTCAAAAAAATAAAAATAAAATTATTTTTTGTACATAAATAAGATAATAAAAGTTTAGATAGTGAAAAATTACATCCATGAGATTAGAAAAATTTAAGAAAACCAAGAAAATTAGAAGTTTTCTTATACGAACTAGTAATAAGTAGTTATGAGCCGTTGTCCTAAGGGTTAGTAAGATGAAGGAAGTCACTAATCTGAGGATAAAAATAAGTCTAAAAAATAGTTTCTATTCTGGAAAGCCAAACATTTTGAGCATTGATACCCTGCTATTCGCACTTACACACGTCTTGAAGCCCGGGATAGTAGAGGATACCTTGAAATGCTCTTGTCTTAAAGCCGATGTATGAAGGAAATAAAAAAAAAGTGAATAAAAAATGTATAATTGGTGAGAAAAATGGACACTGGTTTTGTTATCACCGAGGGCAATAAAAAATATATAGCGAAGGTGCCTTTTCACCTAGTGCCCTAAGGCCAACTGGTCTGGGAGTCACTGCTATGCCTTAGGCGGTGCAAGACGAGGAAAATACACCAAATAAGCAAGCACATGAGTAATCGGTCGGTTAGTACCTCAAGAAGTATTAACGGTCGCATGAAAGTGTGTGAGCAATCTCATCTAAATATTCATTAATTAAAAAAGTACTGAGGCTGATGGGCAAGAGTATGATAGTTTGAATTGAATTCTCCGGGTGTAGGGATGTCTTTACACACATGCAGGGTTATATGATCGATGTTTGGAAGAAAGATAGGAATGAAGAATAAGGCGATGTTTTATTGAGGGAGGACGTGATTTCTGACATCTTTTCATGACCATTAAGATAGGGCTCATGACAATCGAAAAGCTAACTTAGTTGGAAACCCTAATTTTCAAGGCTTTTCTTTTACAATTCTTTTCTTTAAATGTAATATTCATGATCTTCCTTTTATTATTGGATTTTGTGGGTGCAATCCGCTGAAAACCCTCAGGAGACAACACTCCTACTAGGGACACCTAGAGGTTTAAAGGCTTGTTGCACGTTCTCAGTGCAATCGTGTTGCCTACGAAAGTGTGCTAGTTAGTTTTTCTCTTTCTTTATTTTCTCCTTCTCTTTTTAATAAAATAATTCGCTCGAGACGACCGAAAATAAGTTTGGGCGAATTTGATCAGTCGAAAATACTGCATTTTTAACACGGCAATTTCCCTATCTTTTGCACTCATCTAGAAGTGTTTGGCATTCATATTACATATATTAGCAAATCAGACGTATAATATCAGATTGCATGTGTTAGACTCTAAAACCGACATTTCTGAGGGAATTGTGTGTTTATCATGGCATCGCATCATCCCTATATTGCGCAACACTTGTCTTGAGAAATTGTGCAGGAAAATCCGGAAGAAAAGCCAAAATTGTCATTTTGCTGATCAAACATTACACCAACTCCAAGTTTTGAGATCTGGTAGCAATCCAAAGGGGAAAATACAATTCAACATATCCTATACAGGCCCATAATTTAGCCCAAAGAAACACCAGAAGTTGCAAGACCTAAAGCCCATAGAGCGCCACAGAACCGCGGCAGGAGCCGGCTTGCGCCGCGGTTCTGCGGCGGTATTGCCACGTCAGCACTCCAGTTTTGCTTCATTATTCCTATCTCAGTGGCTACAGCTCAGAAATATACTTCAAATTCCAGAGAAATCTCGAAACTTCTGCCAGATCAGCAAAGATGATTAATTAAGCTAATCTTGATTAAGCTCCTAACTAATCACATCTAGAAGCTTCTCCTCAACAAACTTTTGGAGGGAAATTCAAATCTCCTCTAACTAACTTTTGGAGGGAAATTCAAATTCTAATCCTAGATCTAGGGTTTGGGGAAGTCTATAAATAGAAGCCTAGACCTAGAGTTAATGGCTAATCCTTAGTTCCTTAATTCCTCATTCTTCAACATCTCTCTCCCTCTTCTTCCACAAGTTGAGTGACACGACTTGTGCGAAACCCTAACCCTAATTCCAATCCAAATTCAAGATCCCGAGTACTAAATCAAGCAAGAAGCCTTCAACCTTTTAGGAGCGGAGCCGATCTTCAATCGGGCAAGTGATCCAAGCCGATCCGCGACTCAAGGAGACGAGCAAAGCCAAATCGACGATCGAGTTCTTCCTCTTGTAGTTCTTGAGCGATTGTAACGAAATTGTTGATATAAATTCTTTAATCTTGCTTTCTTTAAATTCTTGCATCATGATTCGATCTCAATTTGTGATTGTGATTCTTGTTGTGATGTTTGAGTAAAACTCCGCTCGTAAAGGAGTCGAGACGATCAATAGAATGATGATGATTTAGATCTTTTTACAATTCTTAAATCCTATAACGTTTGTAAATTCTAGTGAATCAAATGATTAATGACCTAGTTTCGAGATGATCCTTTCTTGATTATGTTCACTTGAAACTAGGGAACAACGATTGATCATTTGATTAACTAGAAGCTAGAATTTGAATGAGATTCATCGAAAGGATAAAGGATAAGACGAGGAAACCCTATATTCTTCGCAAGATCCTTAACCTCGACGAATAATCATCGATCTAGTATCAACTCGTTAATGGATAAGAACATGAAATATTTAGATCTCATCACATCTATAGATCCGATCGATTCCTACGAGCCTCATTTCGATTCTTGATATTTGGTTGGAAAAATCATCACAAACATCTCAATTCTTGATTATATCTTTTCTTGTTATTAGATCTAGATTTTCTAATTCTTGAACTTCAACTACAAATCATGAATTGTTTTCGTTTCTTTTCTTTAAAGTTTCAATTCACCTAATTCAAAAGACGAACGATTACACTTTCCCTGTGGACGATCCGCACTTACTAACGCGCTACATTCGACACCGTTATTGATTGTGGTCAAAATATTTTTGGTTCTGATTTCTATATTCATTTTCCAACATACACAATCCGAAATCATCTTCAATCAAATGGCGCCGTTGCCGGGGATCATTTGATTCGATACTACACAACAAGAATTTCATTCAATCATTACGCACAGCTAGTGTCGCTTGCGGTCTATGGTTAAACCCACTGCCAGCATAGTGTCGAGTCTTTAGAGTCCCACACAGAGAGCTATTCGCCTTTAGGCAAAAGAGTAGAGGTCGCATGGTTTTGCGACAGGGTTCAGTCACATCCGTGCACTTATGCACGTTTAGTGTCCGGACAGTTAACACTAGCGGGCTTTGGTTTAAGACAGATCCTAGTGTACGTTTTGGAATTGGTTTTATCTCGTTTGTATTCGTGTTCCTCGGAATGCGGATGCGGGTGTGTATGCACAGTTGACAGAGAGACAGAGGCAGAGGATTCTTATTGGGGTTGTTGACTGTTGACTATTGACTTTTTGTTAAACCCTAATGAGAATAAGAAATATGATTAACAATAATATTAATTAAGTATTATAGTAACATGGTTGTTGAGGGGTTGACTTTGTTGACTTTGTTGACCGGTTGACTAGGTTGGACTAGTTGACCATCATCATTACAATGGCTATCATTTCATGGCAAAGACTTTTGCTTGCTTGTTTCTTTTTGCAAAATGAGTGCATGAAGTAATATGGCCATTTTGACTTGAACCATCACATAATACTCAATTACTATTATGAGTTATGATGATTTTGGATTATGAGAGGTTGGATGAGAAAAGTCTTTCTCACTTTTCATTTGGCTTTCTCTCTCTTGAGCTCTCTCATCCTCAAGCTCTCCCTCTTCCTCTTGCTCTTTCTCTAGTTCATGGTTCTACTTGTCTCATGTGTTGAGAAGCAAGAGCCATATAGATAAAACCCAAAACACTCCTCTACTCATCCTAGTTCACAAGGCCAAGCAAGCCAAGTGTTCTAGTTTCTTCAAGTTTGAAGTAGAAGCCAAAAGGTAGAAGCTTTCGGGTGGATCGATCTTCGGCGCGAGGAGACGACGAGGTGAGGGCGATCCGAACACCGCAAGGAGTTGAAGACAAAAGAGTTCAAGTAAGGTATAACCACCTAACCGAGTAGGTAAAACTCATGTTAAGATTGTTAAATAGTTGTTTAACAAAGATCCGTATTTTGAGTCCATGTTACCACCTCTAGAAAAATCGTTTTTCATCATTTCCGTAAGCCCATAAGTACCGGGAGAGGTAACGTGGACTTACAAGATTCCCGGCGAGTCCTGTCCGGTGTACTCATAACCCAATGAGCACCTGTATACATCTTACGTGATCCAACTGACACCAGTGGCTTATGAGACAGGCCACCACCCCTCGTCGGGGTCTCGACTGTATACACTAGTCTACTCTGGAGTATCGATGCCCTGTCTCGAAACTCCCACGACTAGGGACAGTTTAAGGATGTGCTTATAGACCCCAGCTCCCACGTATATGATCGTCATTATACTGCCGGTAGTCAAGCAAGAATCCTATGGGCTCTATCATCATGCAATAGTGAACTAAAGCATGCATACGATGATAAAGACAAACCAGATAGCATACTATCATCTCGAACAAGACTGTCATATCGGTATAGCTCCTACCTCAATCATTGTAATCACGTACCTGCGATCCTATAATTGACTTAGAGGGCACTATATCCAACACAGAAGGTATGCGCATGTCTGGCAAGTTTCCTGTATGTTTGAAACCCGCGATGTGGTTTTTACCCCTAATGGTTTATGACCTTGACTAGGTCAACAAACCATAAACCGCTAGTCAAGATCAACCCATCATTTTCTTGATTGCTTTAAACCCACCCACACGTGCCCTTGACTAGGTCAACAAGGCCGCACGACTGTCCTAACCATTTGCATTTATAATGCACAGAAAAGTACCACTTAGCTACCGTACACTACGCCTTGACTAGGTCAAAATACGCAGATTGAATACTAAATATTACTATTCTTAAATGACGAAGGGCTACGGCTGGTTTTTGGCAAAAAACCTTTAACGTAATGAACTTGATATCGTTGAAGGAACCCAAGTGGTTTTACAAAAATATAGTGACGCAAACTTTTGCTAAAGAGGTCACTCCCGGTGAAGATCTTTCCTCATCGAATGAGGTGCACGATATTCCAAACTGAATACCACAATGCAAAGCAAAAGAATCGACTATAGTGAAGTTATTACAATGACATAAACTTTTGCCCAAGAGGTCACTCCCTATGAAGGGATGATCAGTCGAAAATAATGTATTTTTAACACGTCAATTTCCCTATCATTTGCACTCATTTAGAAATGTTCGGTTTGCATATTGCACATATTAGCGAAACAGCTGTAAAATACCAGATTACCTGTGTTGTATACTAAAACCGACATTTCGAGGGAAATTGACTGTTTATCATGGCATCGCATCATTCTTGTGTAGCGCAACACTTGTTTCGAAGTCTGTGCAGGAAATTCTAGGAATCGAGCTAAAATTGTCAAAGTGCTGATAAAAAAATACGCCAACTCAATGACTTGAGATCTGGAGATAAACTAAAGGGTATTACAAGATTCAGCACATCAGGTAATAACCCCAAAGTCATACGAAGAATTACCAGAGAATGTTATGCAGAGAGGGAATTATTGGACCGCGGATCTGCGGCCCAAACCCACTTGGCGCCACGGATCCGCGGCGGTCTTGACACATCAGCAGCTCATCTTTTCTGCACGTGCTTCCCATAACGGCCGTAGCTTCAAGAACTCTCCAGAAATGCCACGTAGCTTCATCTAGAAGGCTCGGCCTAACAAACTATTTCTAGAAGCCTCTCTTTAACAAACTTTTGGAGGGAAATTTGAAATTTGAAACCTAGATCTAGGGTTATGAGGCTTATAAAAGGGAACCTAAATCTAGGGTTGAGGTTGTTCAAGAATTATCTTTCATCTTCCACCCACAAGTTGAGTGACACAACTTGTGCCTCAAAACCCTAACTCTAATTCCAATTCCAAATCCAAGATTAAGAATTCTGAGTACCACATCAAGCTTGAAGCCTTCGATCCTTTAGAAAGTGACACCGGACTTCATCGGAGCAAGAGATCCAAGGAGATCCACGACTCAAGGAGCCGAGCGATGCCGAAATCAACAATCATGTTCCTTCCTCTTGTAGATCTTGAGAGTTGTTACTAAATTGTTGATAAATAAAGGTGAAATTTCTATATCTTGCTTATCTTTTAATTCAAGCATTATGATTCAATCTAAATTCTTGAATGTGTTCTTTGTGATAATGTTTGAGTAATACTCCGCTCGTGAAGGAGTCGTGATGATCTATAGATGATGATGATTTAGACTCTTTTACAATTCTTAAGTCCTATAACGTTTGTAAATTCTTGTAAATCGAATGATCCACGATCTAGTTTCGATGCGAAATGCTTTCTTGATTATTTTCGCTCGGAACTAGAGATCAATGATGGATCATTAGATTTACTAGAAGCTAGCTTGTGAATAAGATTCATCGAAAGGACAAAGGATGAGATGAGGAAACCCTAGTTTCTTCGCAAGATCCTTAAACCTCGATAAATCGTCATCGATCTAGTATCAATTCGTTAATGGATAAGAGTATGTAATCATTAGATTTCATCACATCTATAGATCCGATCGATTCGTACGAGCCTCACTTCGAATCTTGATATTTGGTTTGGAAATCATAAATTCTCAATTCTTGATTTTAATGTTTTCTAGTTATTAGATCTAAATTTTACTAGTTTTTGAACTTCAATTCTATAAATCATGAATTGTTTCTTTTCTTTTCTCTAAATTTTCGACTCATCTAATTCGAAATACGAACGATTACACTTTCCCTGTGGACGATCCGCACTTACTAACGCGCTACAAATCGACACCGTTATTGATTGCGGTCAAATATTTTTGGTTGTGATTTCTATACAATTTTCCAACTACACACCGGAAATTCATCAATCAAATGGCGCCGTTGCCGGGGATAGTGCGCTAATTGTTCGTTTTTTTGAAATTTGAGTTGAAAAGTTTATTCCATCTATATTTTGAGATCAAAATTCACGCAAAACACTAACGATTCGTTGTGTTTTCTTGCAAGAAAATCTGGAGCTTTGTGCAATTGGAATTTTTTTTAGAGTATTCCATAGGACTCAGGGGCTGAACATAAGCTATCTGGTAAATTTGTGTGCAGTGAATAGTTGATGTGACCGCGTTTCCGCGGCAATTGCAAGCTCCTACGGCGGTTCAGCGGCTTTGTGGAAGCTTCACTGTACCAATTTCACTCAGGTGAATTCTTACTTTCTTATCTACTTCTAAATCTGCACCAATTAACAATTTGCTGCAGGTTTCTTTGCAAAAATTCGCAGCGCCGCAAAAAGCAATAAAAATTGTGCTTGTTTTTGATTTTTTGGTTGTTTGCATATTAATACGGAAATTAAGGGGCACGGCCAAATTCAGATTAGGTGGGGAGTTCATTACCCTTCCTAAGCCCCAAAAATCACAAACATGCATTCGCATTTACCCTCATTAACTAAAAAATATCTAGAGATGACTCTAAGGACCGTCGCGCTCACTTAGGACAGAAGAAGGCCGTGGGTAATTCATTGCTTATCCGCGTTTCTTTTGTGGTGTCTAAGGCAAGTGTGTCTAAGGCTAGTGGTTATTAATTAGGCCCACTACTTACGTAGTGGAGTACCTTCCCACTTACCTGGAACTTACCTGGCCACAGGGGAGACGAAGAGGCAGTGGAGGATTGATCCTGCGACTTGTCTTTTGGCAGTTAGGAGCGGTCTAGAGTTTTGACCTAGGTGACCACTAGAATTAGGGTTTTACTTGTTGCATTTGTTGTGATCGCATCATTTTTTTCAAAAATCCGTATATTTTTGAAAACAAACACCAAAACACTTTATTCATTTCCCCTAATTATATTTTCACGCTGCCACTTGTACTAACCCTTTTTAGTGCAAGATAGGCTGGACACGGGATTCTAGTGCCCATTTAGTCTGCGTCCCCCCGATCGACTCCGAAGTCGGTATTTTTACATTTACCTCTTCTTTACCCACCACCACACCCACACCGATGGATCCTTCTCCATCGAATTTCTTTACCACTAATCTTCCGCCGTCCGCAGGTGCGCAGAATCCACCCTGCATCTCTCTCCAAGATATGTGCTATCCTATGCGAGGTCCTCTTTCGACCTGCTTATCCACTCCACCAGCCAACGCGGAAAATTTTGAGATTAAACCCCAATACATCAACCTTCTTCCCAAATTCCACGGTCTCAAGTCTAAATACGCATATGTGTTTATCACGAAATTTGAAAATGTATGCGCAATTATGGGTACATCACAACTTTCAGTGGATGCTATGTGTCTACGTCTTCTTCCATTTACCTTGTACGATATAGCCGAGAAGTGGCTGTATAACACTACCGCACATTCCATTACGAATTGGGAAGAATTCGTTGCGGCATTCCTTAAGAAATTCTACCCTACGCAAAAGACAGCTCGAATCCGTAGCGAACTAAATCAATTCACCCAGCTTCCTACTGAACCATTCTCGAAATGCTTTGAACGCTTCAAGGATCTTTTGGTTCAATGTCCACATCACAGCATCCCGAGATGGGATCTTTGCCGAATCATATATGAGGGCATTACCCCTACCACTAAACAAAACCTTGAAGCCATGTGTCAAGGCACCTTTATGACCAAGGATGATGGGGAAGCTTGGAAATTTTTAGAAGAGTTTGCTGAAAAATCCTTACAGTGGGAGAGTGGAAACCAGTCATCATCTAGGGGTGGTGTACACCAAATTGACGTGTCCATAGGTGTTCGAGCTGAAATGGCAGCAATGCAAAAGAATCTCGAAGCTATGGAACACAAATTTTTAGCAGCCTCCCTAAATCCGATGTCACTCCCCAAAACTGTTTGTGGATGCTGTTCTGATCCTTCTCATTTGACGGAAGAATGTCCATTGAATTCTCCGTTTCAAGGTCAAGAGCATACCAATGCCGCATTTCAAAGACCTAGAAACGATCCATATTCTTCCACGTATAATCAGTGTTGGAAGAATCGCCCTAACTTTGCTTGGAACCAACAACAACATCAAAACACGGTTCCAAATCAAAATAATTTCCAAAGGGCTCTTCCAACACAACAGCAACCACTTCAACTCACTCAGCATCCCTACTAGTCATAAAATTTTCAAAACCAGGTCAACCCTCCTGCACCTTCTAATCCTATGTAGTTGACCTGTTCTGACGAGTTCTCTCAATTCACACAAACCATGAAGTCACTTTTGTCAAATTTCATGGAAGTGTCGGCTGAGTTTAGGTCTTCCGTCAGTGAGATAAAGAAAAACTCAGTGTCCCAAGCTGAGAGTATCAGAGCGATGGAAGCAGAAATTGCACGACTTAAAGCTGAAATGAGTGCGAGAGAAAAAGGGAAACTTCCGTCTCAACCCCTACCGAATCCTGGGCATTACAATGTAAATGCCGTCACATCGTTGAGATCAGGAAGAGTGCTGAATAACCATGTTGTGGAAGAAATTGATGATATTGAAAATCCTATCAATAACACCCCGGCTGAGACCTTTCCTCACACACACACTTCTACTTCTGATCCTTGTTCTTCTACCCCACTACCTTCTCACGAGCCTATTCTCTGTTTCCCTCTAGGCTAGACACCTCAGCACAGCTCTTCTAGTCCTTCACAGACGATCCCCACCCCTCTTTTGGGATCACGTCTACACCTATCACCTTCTCCTATGATGGACCCAGCGCTTATTGCTAAAGCTCCTTATCTTAATTGGTTAAGCGCTAACAAATCGAGTCCACATATGGAGAAAATTATGGAAATGTTCAAACAGGTTAACATCAACATCCCTCTCCTAGATGTTATTCAACAAGTCCCCGCTTATGCGAAAATTCTTACAGACTTGTGCACTAGGAAGAGGAAGACTCTGTTAGTTATATGTATGCCCTAGAGGCCATTACTATACATATAATGTATATTGTAGTGGATGCTTGGACATATATAGGGAGGACTTTCTTGCTCGACATGATAGTATGCTATCTGGTTACTCTTTACCTTAACGTGTATAATGATTGTCTCTCTGTTACATGTTGGTAAAGCCCTTAGGATGTGTACTTGACTACCTGGACTATGATGCGGATCATACTAGTGGGGATATGGTAGTCCATAAGTACATCCTTCAAGGTCCCTAGTTGTGGGTATATCGAGACGGGGCATCGATATACCAGAGTAGACTAGCGTATACCTTCTCGACCCATATAGATGGGTGATGGATGATCCCATATCCATTGGTGTTTGACATCGGAGATGATATACGGGTGCTCAGTAAAGACTGGGTACACTGGACGGACTCGCCGAGAACTCCCAGATGGTATTATACCTTACGTCAGATGGCAGTTCTCTGGTGACACTGGTACAGGGTAGTCTGTAGACCCGAGACCGTCATAGAGTCTTGTGTGATTCCCACTGTGCTTTGATTTCCACCTTACCACGTCCAAGAGGGCGTGCAAAACGATGGTTTTTGGGTACAGTCCCGATTCACATGGAGGCAAAGAGCGATAGGAGGGGTTTCGTCTCTCCCGGTATTGGGGGTTGATGTTGCGCTGTGCTCGATTGGCCATAACAGGGAAGTCCCTGGCCAGGGCTGGTTCAGAGATTTACTGGTATGTGTTATCCGTAGTTTCTCGACCCGTTATGCGCCTCATATCGGCATGACTTATCGGTTATCAGGGTTTGACGTTTACTACCCCTAGAACTGATATGCGACATATCAGACAAAGAGACCGGACTATACGGTAGTGTCACTGTCAGGATTTTTGCAGGAGTTGGAGCGGGCTTGCTTGCTGATCTTCTGATCGCTCAATACCCGGGTAGCCATTACGTCCAGCTAGTACCGCTGACGGCTTGTGGGTGTTTGATATGATCATCACCTACTGCCGGCGTAATGACGAGTATTTAGAGTCCTACATAGAGGTTGTACTGGCTCAGGCAAAACGAGATAGCAGCGCATATGTGATATGTGCGGGACCGAGAATAATGCGTGTATGTGATACCGTATTCTATTCTCGCGATGATTGTATCGATTGGTTGTATGCGATATAACCTAGTTATCGAATCAAGGATAGATTCGATAAGTCGATACATTGATATTAATCGGTTATATGCGATATGACCGGATCGTTAAATCAAGTGTTGATTTAACGATTTAATGTATAATTATATATTTGATATATTACTTTACATTAACTAGTATTGTTTCACTTAAGATTGATTTTCTCACTTGATGTGCACAAGTTGTATATGTGATATTTTTGTGCACAGGTTTGTATCATGTTTGATGATACATGCAAACTTGGGTGTGTGTATCACTTACCCCAAATTTAGGTTAATGGTTAGGTTTTATTTATTTTATTTATTATGGTTAAAAAACTAAATGGTTGCTTTTGTTCTTTTGAAAGAAGCTTCATGATGCTTCATGCATCTTTGAAAAGGGTGCAACCATTTTGTTTTTATCCTTTAACCTAACCATCAACCTAAACCCTAGTTTATTCTCCACATGAGTTAACCTCACCCATGGTTGCATTATGATAAGTCTTCACTTGATTTTCTATTATTGATTATTCTTTCATTCTTTTCTTTTCTTCTTCTTCTTCTTCTTGAAGAAAAAGAGATAGCTTGCTAGAAAATTTCAAGTGAAGATTTAGAGTGAGAAATCAAAATCTAAAGAGTACCCACTTCCTATCTCACCATCCTCTACTAGACTAGCACTTTAGTTTAGGGTGTTTGCTTCACTAATTCTATGGTTAGTGAGGTAGAAGCTTGAGTCTGTATTCCCTCGACGTAGATCATCTTCGCCTCGAAGACTTCAAGCGATCCCGTTGCAATTTCATCAAGGAGCCGTCCGAGAGTCCGGGAGTTGGACGATCGCAGCGAAGGGACGTCGTCACTGAGCTTTGGAAGTGGAGGGCCGGATCTACAACGGTTGTAGTCCCTTCTCTTAGTGATAATTGTTATCTACTAGCTTTATATTTCGCCTAATCTCTAGTTAACGATCTAGCTTAGGGTTGTTCGGCACCTAAATTTTTAATCCGGCATGGTCGATGCCTTGTAGAGCCTCCTTAGTGTGCCTAGTAACCCGACAGTGGTATCAGAGCCTAGCTAGAGTATTAGGCGATGTGTTAACGAAGTTAAAACCCCGATTGAACCCGAATACGACATTTCAAACCCCTCTCTGTACATTTTCTGAAATCTGGGTTTTTCCAGAATTAAAAATACCTAAAAAATTCAGCAGGCTAATATAAGAATTATGGTGAAAAACGAGCCCCCAATTCCTCAAGATGGCCGCGGAATCGCGGCAACAAGCCACCTTTGGCGGCGGTTCCGCGGCAAGGTAAGGGTATTAGGGACGGATTTTTGCACAGTAATTCTTGTCTCTGTGGTTACTATTTTCTGGGTATTTTTAATCTGACTCAAGTGTTGAGTATTCTGGGGTTTATTTTGTAATCGTCGATTCGATCGGGAATTTTAAATTTGTTATTGTTTTCCGGGTATTTTAGAACATGTTAAAAAGTTCGACCGGATATAAATACCCACTTTTTCCCCTGTCAGGAAATTTCCAAGTGTTGGATCTTTCCGTAGTTTAAGAACGTTCGAAGTAGTGCAAGTAACGCGATGGACCCTCTAGAAGACAACAAACCTTAACTTGATTATGTGACCGTCTTGAACTGCCCTTTGAACCTTAGGGTTTGGGGCAGTACGGCGTGCCACATGTGAGGCATTGGCTTGACCTTTCTACGGCTGGACCGTTGGTACTGTGGCATGAAGTGAGTGTTTTTAAACTTATTTCATGTGTTGAGATCGTTTTGGGAAAACTTGAGTGTTTGATTGTTCGATCGAAAAGTTTAACCTTTTCTATTTATCTAGAATGTGATACAATATTTGGAATTCACAAGTAGTTATGAGATAACTAATATGTATGTTGTAAACATAGCAGTTTAGTCTCAAATGATCGGTTGCCACGGAATTTTGATGCGATCAAAAGTCCGTCGCAATCACGTAGCGTACGCGGATACTCGCCGGGTAAACTTAATAGACAGCCATGCCCCATAGCCCCGACCAAGTGACTGTAGGAGAACCCCGTCGCCAAAAGCATCCGTTCGAGTGCTCGCGGCAGCGGTGTTCCGCCTTAGTGCACTTCGTCGACGGCATCCGGGGGTGCGGCCGTCTACTAAAGTTTGCGACGAGCATTCGATCACTTATCGGGAATCTTGTTGAATTGCCCGACTTGATATTGAAAAGTGTTTTCCATATGGAGACTAAAATGCGGGGTTTATAACAGTTAGGCATGCGATGTCTGAGGAGGTTGCGGATTCCAACTGTTGTAGTTTTACACTTTTTTTCTGCGACCGTAAGTGTAATATGTGATATCGCCGGTTTCGTTGCTATATGTCAACGACAATTGGGATGCGCATATTTACTTACGTTGATGACATGTGATGTTATGTATTGCTGGATATGTTATATTGGATCGTCGTGTTTGAATAGCCGGGTTTTTTTTTTATGTGAGATGAGTGTTTTTCATTTTCATTCATGTAAAAAACTTGTATGTAATATTCTTTTATTGGGGCACTTCCGGGTTGAGGTTGTTGTCACCATTTGTATATTATTTACTTTTCCGCACTAGGATAGACCCAAGGAGGGGAGCACAAGTAACCGGGTTCTAGGGTCCAGTGGGAGACCAACTCGAGGAGTCGATCCGGGTCTCCTAACCCTAAAATTGGTAGGGTTGCTTGCCGCTCTCGTAGGGGTCAAGGGGTGTGGGTTTTCATCGCGACCGTGGAATCCGTGTTTTATAGAGGCTCAAAATAAAACACGGATGTTCTAGTATATCCAAAGTTTCATATGTTTCTTCTGCTGCGATATCTGTGATGTGATCATTTGATGTGCTGTGATAAATGTTGTATATAATATATATGATATATTATATAGACGTTACTTATGTTTTACACCCACGTTAGCCCTGCCCCGCTCTGCCGTTAGTTACCTAACCTAACAGTGCACGAGGGGACATCAAGGCGAATGCGGATGGCATAAGTGTACGTCGTATTTATCTGTGATGTTTAGGTGTTTAAATGATAGGACTTCATTAATATGATTAATGAAAGAAAAAGAAACCTAAAAGATGTTGTGGAATCGGATTTTCAAAAACAGGTAGCTACAGTTCTTGCTTTGCATCGCGGTGTTCCTTGTAGAACATCCTGCACCTTATTCGATGAGGAAAGGGCCGAGATCTCTTCACCGGGAGTGACCCCTTTAGCAAAAACTGGCAGATACTACAACCCTCGGTTTGTTTTTTGATTGCTTCTATAGTTTTTGCTTTGCACAGTGATATATATGATATATCCCGCACCTCATTCGACGAGGAAAGGGCCGACGATCCCTTCACCGGGAGTGACCCCTTTAGCAAAACTAGAAAAAGCCTAAAAAACACTCCATTTTAAAATCATTTGATTCTACAACGATATCAAGTTCATTACGCAATAGGTTTTCAGAAAAACTTGTCGTAGCCCTCCGTCATTTCAGATAAGTCCTGCTTAGTATTCGTGCTGCGTTTGTTGACCTTGTCAAGACGCAGTGTGCAGTAGCTGACCGGTATTTATCTGTTTATGCATATGATGCAGATTGGGTTAGGGTAGTCGTAGGGCCTTGTTGACCTTGTCAAGGGTCGTGCGGGTGAGTTTAATTCAATCAAGAAATGACGGGTTGAACTTGACTTACGGTCTATGGTTTGTTGACCTTGTCAAGGTCATAGATGGTTTGGGGCAAAATTATCGGGAATTTCAAGTGTTGAAATTTGCAATGAGATTGCATACCTTCTATGAGATAGTTGGATCCCGATACCCGCTGCGAGTAAGAGTTACTCCTGGGAGAGTTTTACACATTACAATTAGCCGATCAAGTAGGTGTCTAGAAAGGTGTCAACGGGGTTACGCCTCTGGGAAAACGAGGTTTACATTAATTAGGTTCGTGCGAAAGCACGGGGGACCTCCCTCAAAGTACCGACACTGGCCTGGCTGAGAGATTGGCGAACTTGTAGCGTGTAATTCATCCCGGCTAGTCTTTCCTTTTAGGGTTTGAAGGAAGATTTGTTAAAAACAGTGGGAAACATCCTGATTAGATAAAATAAAAACCAATCTGATCTTGCAAGAGCGTACGCAGAGTGTTTTCTTCTCTCTCTCCAAGTAGACCATATCACGTCTTAATCAAGATAATAATACGGATGTATTGATCGAACCCGCTTGTTATACTGAGCTGGGGAACGTTGGTCCCGCTCCAACTTATAAATGTTATAAGACAGAGCAGGAAATTGAGGAATACCAGAATTCCCGTGCCGCCCAAGCGAAGAAAATGCATGATGATGCATCATCTTCAGGTGTGTTCATTACAGAGAACTGTTTCTCAATGTCCTTTACGTCCTGGGTATATGATACCGGATCAGGATTCCGCATATGTAATATGTTACATGGGCTATAGATAGGTAAAGAACTGAGAACGGGTGATAAGTTTCATGAGATAGAAAACGGTGCAAATGTTGCAGCCAAGTCTGTTGGTCACTATCACCCTGTATTACTAGAATACATTGATTCTGAACAAATGTTATTAGATACCGAACCTGATATACAAAATCATATCAGTCTCTTTATCAGTAAAGAAAAGATATAATTTTGTATTGTTGGATAATGTTTTGACCATTTCCTATATCAAAAGTTGATCGGTTCAGGTACGTTATCTAAAAGCATTGACGTTCTAAATCAAACTACAGTTCTTAGTATACAGAACACACATAAGAGGAAGAGTTCAGAAATGAACGGATCCTTCTTGAGGCATTGTAGACTAGGTCATATCAATGCGACCCGACTAGCTGAAGTTACATATAGATGCATATTTAAATCAGTTTGAATTTACATCTTGTGAAACTTGCCAGTCATGTCACAAAGATATAATGACACCAGCTCTGTTTATTGGAAACAGAAAAAGAGTTAGTGAACTTTTGGGATTGATACATGCTGATGTATTAAGGTCCCCTGTCTACACATGCCAAGGCCGGTTCTTTGTACTTCATTGCATTCTCTGATGATCTCTCAAGATTCAGACATATGTTCCTGTTGAAACACAAGTCCGAACCTTTTGAGATATTCACAGAATATATGTTAGAAGTAGAGAACCAAAATACAGGTATAAATATTATGTCCTTTGATGCGATCAGGGAGGAGAATACTTGAGCACGGAATTCCTGGACTATTCTAAAGGAGAATGAGATTCTCTCTCAGCATTACTCCTCCGTATACACCATAGCACGATGGTATATCGGGGCGGAGCAATAACACCCTATCTGATATGGTGTGCTCTATGATGAGTACTACTGAGTTACCTATTTCCTTTTGCGAGTTATGCACTTGTGAAGTTGCATACCTATTGAATAGGGTTCAAATCAAATCTGATGCCTACCACTTCATATGTGATATGGAATGAGAAGAGCCCATTTCTTAAGTTAGTTAAGATTTGGGGTTGTTCAGCCTATGTCTAAAGGCAAAATCTGGACAAGCTCGAGGCAAAGTCAGATCTGTGGAAGTTTGTTGGATATCCCAAGTATTAGCAAGGGAATATCTTCTACCAAACCGAGGAACAAAAATGTTTTGTTTCTCAACATGCCACCTTTGTGAAAAGGAATTTCTTGAGAAGAAATTAGTGGTCATGAGGTAGAACTGGAAAAGGTTCCAGCTATACAAATTACAGCAGATGATTTGGTAGAACCAAAGGATTTAATAGATTCCAACGAACCTCAGCCTCTCCGCCGATCTAGTAGGGTTCCTCACCCACCTAAGAGATACTTCGGTTTCTCTATGACAGTGGGAGTGAGGATTGCATCATGAGATGATGACCCAACTAGTTTCGAGCTGGCCATCAGGAGTAAGACTCTGTAAGAATGGTTGGATGCTTAGTGATCTGAGATGGAATCGTT
Organism: Agapanthus africanus; assembly: GCA_030015575.1. Taxonomy (NCBI): domain Eukaryota; kingdom Viridiplantae; phylum Streptophyta; class Magnoliopsida; order Asparagales; family Amaryllidaceae; genus Agapanthus; species Agapanthus africanus. The sequence goes on along the minus strand of CM057348.1, from coordinate 253,197,474 downwards.
ATACACCAACAAAGTATGGACTTTGGTTGCTTTATCTGAAGGGTTAAATACCCATCAGGAGCAAGTATATCTTGAGAAGATTACTTGGTGTACATGGAAAAGTTGAGACTTTCAAAGCTAGACTTGTTAAAGGTTTGCATCATTGACCAGGTATGGATTATGTTGAAACCTTTTCTAAGTAGCTATGCTTAAGTCCATCCAGATCCTACTTGCCACGGCTACATACAATGACTACGATATCTGGTGGTTGGGTATCATGACAGCTTTTCTAAATGATGTTTTAGAAGAGAGCGTCTATAAGTATACAGCCAGAGGGCTTCGTAGACAGTGGGAGCAGCAGAAACATGTACAAGATGCTTTATAGGATAAAGCAGGCATCGCGGAGTTGGAACGTCTGTTTTGATGTGGTAGTCAAAGAGTTTGACTTCATCAAAATGGTAGATGAACCTTGTATATACAAAAAGGTAGTAGGGAGTATGGTAGTGATCCTCGTAGAGTACGTGGATGACATACTCTTGATGGGGAAAGAGTTTCCTATGCTACGCTCGGTCAATCTCCGCCTATCACAAGGATTCTCCATATAGGATCAAAGTGATACCTCCTAAATCCTAAGTTTTGGATCTATGAGATAGATCTAACTAGATGTTAGGATTCTCACTAGTTGTAGTGAGATGGTATCAATCGATCCTGGGGAGAATCACTGGAATGGTTCCAGGGTGATAAGGACTACTGAATGTCAGTCATAGGCATTGTCTTTACCCTCAGTGGAGGGACGGTATGTTGGAAGAGTTCCAAGCTAGATACCGTGACATACTAGACGATTAAAGGCACGATACATCGTTACCAAAGAGATATTTATATAAGTTCATAAGATGAACTTCATTCCTACCATTGTGTGACAATGGAGTTGTGGCTTATGCCTGGGAACGCCCGTCCCATCAGTGATCCAGACATATTCGAAGGCAGTGTAACCTGATCATGGAGATGGTAGATCCCCAGGGTATCGAGGTCAGGAGAGTAGACTCAGAGGACAACACGGCGGATCCACTCACAAAGGCTTTTTCCCAGAGAGAGACCATTATGGGATGGTTGAGTATGAGATACTACAACCACTGTTATCAGATGGCCCTAGTGCAAGTGGGAGATTGTTAGTTATATGTATGCCCTAGAGGCCATTACTATACATATAATGTATATTGTAGTGGATGCTTGGACATATATAGGGAGGACTTTCTTGCTCGACATGATAGTATGCTATCTGGTTACTCTTTACCTTAACGTGTATAATGATTGTCTCTCTGTTACATGTTGGTAAAGCCCTTAGGATGTGTACATGACTACCTGGACTATGATGTGGATCATACTAGTGGGGACATGGTAGTTCATAAGTACATCCTTCAAGGTCCCTAGTCGTGGGTATATCGAGACGGGGCATCGATATACCAGAGTAGACTAGCGTATACCTTCTCGACCCATATAGATGGGCGATGGATGATCCCATATCCATTGGTGTTTGACATCGGAGATGATATACGGGTGCTCAGTGGAGACTGGGTACACTGGACGGACTCGCCGAGAACTCCCAGATGGTAATATACCTTACGTCAGATGGCAGTTCTCTGGTGACACTGGTACAGGGTAGTCTGTAGACCCGAGATAGTCATAGAGTCTTGTATGATTCCCACTGTGCTTTGATTTCCACCTTACCACGTCCAAGAGGGCGTGCAAAATGGTGGTTTTTGGGTACAGTCCCGAGTCACATGGAGGCAATGAGCGATAGGAGGGGTTTCGTCTCTCCTGGTATTGGGGGTTGATGTTGCGCTGTGCTCGATTGGCCATAACAGGGAAGTCCCTGGCCAGGGCTGGTTTAGTGATTTCCTGGTAAGTGTTACCCGTAGTTTCTCGACCCGTTATGCGCCTCATATCGGCATGACTTATCGGTTATCAGGGTCTGACGTTTACCACCCCTAGAACTGATATGCGACATATCAGACGAAGAGACCGGACTGTACGGTAGTGTCACTGTCAGGCTTTTTGCAGGAGTTGGAGTGGGCTTGCTTGCTGATCTTCTGATCGCTCAATACCCGGGTAGCCGTTACGTCCAGCTAGTACCGCTGACGGCTTGTGGGTGTTTGATATGATCATCACCTACTGCCGGCGTATTGACGAGTCTTTAGAGTCCAACATAGAGGTTGTACTGGCTCAGGCAAAACGAGATAGGAGCGCATATGTGATATGTGCGGGACTGAGAATAATGCGTGTATGTGATACCGTATTCTATTCTCGCGATGATTGTATTGATTGGTTGTATGCGATATAACCTAGTTATCGAATCAAGGATAGATTCGATAAGTCGATACATTGATATTAGTCGGTTATATGCGATATGACCGGATCGTTAAATCAAGTGTTGATTTAATGATTTAATGTATAATTATATATTTGATATATTACTTTACATTAACTAGTATTGGTTCACTTAAGATTGATTTTCTCACTTGATGTGCACAAGTTGTATATGTGATATTTTTGTGCATAAGTTTGTATCATGTTTGATGATACATGCAAACTTGGGTGTGTGTATCACTTACCCCAAATTTAGGTTAATGGTTAGGTTTTATTTATTTTATTTATTATGGTTAAAAAACTAAATGGTTGCTTTTGTTCTTTTGCAAGAAGCTTCATGATGCTTCATGCATCTTTGAAAAGGGTGCAACCATTTTGTTTTTATCCTTTAACCTAACCATCAATCTAAACCCTAGTTTATTCTTTACATGAGTTAACCTCACCCATGGTTGCATTATGATAAGTCTTCACTTGATTTTCTATTATTGATTATTCTTTCATTCTTTTCTTTTCTTCTTCTTCTTCTTCTTGAAGAAAAAGAGATAGCTTGCTAGAAAATTTCAAGTGAGAAATCAAAATCTAAAGAGTACCCACTTCCTATCTCACCATCCTCTACTAGACTAGCACTTTAGTTTAGGGTGTTTGCTTCACTAATTCTATGGTTAGTGAGGTAGAAGCTTGAGTCCGTATTCCTTCGACGTAGATCATCTTCGGCCTCAAAGACTTCAAGCGACCCCGTTGCAATTTCATCAAGAAGCCGTCCGAGAGTCCGGGAGTTGGATGATCGCAGCGAAGGGATGTCATCACCGATCTTTGGAAGTGGAGGGCCGGATCTACAAAGGTTGTAGTCCCTTCTCTTAGTGATAATTGTTATCCACTAGCTTTATATTTCACCTAATCTCTAGTTAACGATCTAGCTTAGGGTTGTTCGGCACCTAAATTTTTAATCCGGCATGGTCGATGCCTTGTAGAGCCTCCTTAGTGTGCCTAGTAACCCTACAGAATCAAGTGCCAAAGAAGGTCTTCATGTCTAATAATATTAGCACTACTTTTATCCCACAGTTACCAAACAAACGAAAGGACCCAGGATGTCCTACGTTATCGATTTCTATTGGGGGTAAAAACATCAACCGTGCTCTTTTAGACCTTGGCGCAAGTGTTAACCTACTTCCATATTCTGTCTATGAGCAGCTAGGGATTGGAGAGTTGAAACCAGCTCACTGCACTTTCCAAATGGCAGACCGTTCGATCACCAAACCTAGGGGTGAACTTGAGGATGTGTTGATAAAGGTCGGGGAATTTGTATTCCCTGTAGACTTCATTGTTCTCGATACACAACCTGTAGCGAACCCCCGGAGCTAAATTCCGGTGATTTTGGGTCGACCATTCCTTGCCACTTCCAATGCTGTCTTTAACTGTAGAAACGGTTCAATGAACTTATCCTTTGGAAATATGACAATTGAACTAAACATCTATACAAAATTGGAAGTCAGCCATCAGAACCCTCTGCTCATATCCTTGATATGTGCTCTGTCCACGAGATTGCTCCCGAAAGTTGCGGAGTTGATGAACTTTACTTTACAGATCTCGACGACACTACCACATCACTGTTTGATCTTGCACAACATTTTAGTGAGGACACATTTTCCACGCTTGAGTCCGACACCCCTGACTCATCACCATCCGAGTCTGTATCTTGTACAGGCTATGAGCTTCTTTGTGACTCCGAAAATCATTCGATGATCCCACCTTCTATTATTTCTCCGCCAGCATTAGATCTCAAACTTTTACCTTCTCATCTTAAATATGCATATTTAGGTGAGAATGAGTCTTTACCGGTTATCATATCCGCGTCTCTAGCATCAGAGCAAGAGAATGCACTTTTGACGGTATTGAGATCTAATAGGGAGGCGTTTGGTTGGACCATGGCGGACATCAAAGGGATTAGTTCCTTGATTGTAGAATATCATATACACTTGATGGATGATGCCAAACCAACCCGAGAACCACAGAGACGGTTGAACCCCATCATGAAGGATGCGGTGAAGAAAGAGATCGTTAAATGCCTTGACAATGGTATTATATACCCAATCTTCGATAGCCAATGGGTGAGTCCAATCCATGTCGTCCCTAAGAAATCTGGCTTCACTGTTATTACCAATGAGGCAAATGAGTTGATTCAGACATGCACCCAAACTGGGTGGCGTGTATGTATTGATTACAGAAAACTCAATGCCGCTACGAGGAAAGACCACTTTCCTCTACCATTCATTGATCAGATGCTGGAACGCTTAGCTGGACGTGAGTATTATTGCTTTATGGACGGATACTCTGGCTATAATCAGGTCCCCATTGCCAAAAAGGATCAAGATAAAACCACATTTACTTGTCCTTTTGGTACCTTTGCTTATAGACGCATGCCCTTTGGGTTACGCAATGCTCCCGCTACATTTCAGCGGTGTATGATGGGGATATTCTCTGACACGGTCGAGAATTGTTTGGAGATTTTCATGGACGATTTCTCGATTTTCGGAGACTCTTTTTCTGACTGCCTATCGTATCTTGACGCAGTTCTTACTCGTTGCAAAGAGAAGAACTTAACCTTGAATTGGGAAAAATGCCACTTCATGGTCCAAGAGGGAATTGTGCTTGGACATGTTATTTCACGAAAAGGCATTGAGGTTGACAGAGCTAAGATAGATGTCATTCAAAACCTTCCTCATCCCAAAAGCGTCAAGGAGATCCGATCATTTCTTGGCCATGCGGGCTTTTACAGGAGATTCATTAAGGATTTTAGCAAAATTGCTAGACCTTTAACTTTTCTCTTGGCCAAGGATACGACCTTCCACTTTGACTCGGATTGTGAGGCAGCATTCGACTCACTCAAACACTCCCTCACTACAGCCCCCGTTCTATCAAATTGGGACCACCCTTTTGAGCTTATGTGTGATGCATCAAATTTTGCAGTTGGTGCAGTCTTAGGACAGCACATTGAAAAGATGCCACACGTGATCTATTATGCAAGTAAGACACTGAACGATGCTCAAATTAATTATACAACTACCGAAAAAGAAATTTTGGCGGTTGTATTTGCATTAGAAAAATTCAGGCCTTACTTGATTGGCTCACCAATAGTTGTGTACACTGACCACTCCGCCTTGAAACATCTTTTGGCGAAGAAAGATGCTAAAGGTAGGCTAATACGTTGGATCATTCTATTACAAGAATTTGATCTTGTTATTAAAGATAAGAAAGGATGTGAAAACGTTGTAGCCGACCATCTTTCACGCATCTCTTCTTCACTTGTGACCCTGCCGATCAATGATTCTTTTCCTGACGAACAACTCTTGAGCGTATCCGATGAACCTTGGTTCAGGGATATTGTGAACTATCTTGCTACGGGACTGATACCCAGCGATTGGTCAAAACAGGACAAACATCGTTTTCTATCTCAAGTAAAACACTTTTACTGGGATGAACCTTATCTGTTTAAGTATTGTCCTGATCAGATCATTCGCCGATGTGTCCCGAATGAGGAGTTCAAGAGTGTTCTATCTTTTTGTCATGATCAGGCATGTGGGGGTCACTTCGGTCCTAAAAAGACGGCGGAGAAGGTTTTGCAATGCGGTTTTTATTGGCCGACCTTGTTCAAAGACACATTTGATCATTGCAAAACCTGTACACAGTGTCAACACACGGGTAGGATTTCCCGGAGAAATGAGATGCCCCAGCAACCCATCTTAGTGGTTGAAATTTTCGATGTTTGGGGTATTGACTTTATGGGCCCTTTTCCCAACTCCTTTGGGAATTTGTACATACTGCTTGTGGTTGATTACGTCTCAAAGTGGGTTGAAGCCATTCCATGTCGCACTAATGACAAAAAGGTTGTCATTAAGTTCTTAAAAGAAAACATCTTTTCGCGATTTTGACACCCACGCGCTATCATTAGCGATAACGGGACACATTTCTGCAACAAGTCCTTCGAGACTTTGATGCGGAAATACGCAATCAACCACAGACTTTCTACACCCTATCATCCCCAAACGAGCGGGCAGGCTGAGATTTCGAATAGACAGATCAAACAAATCTTGGAGAAGACTGTTGCGAAGAATAGAAAAGATTGGTCAATCAAATTGACGGATGCTCTTTGGGCATTCCGAAGAGCATTTAAAACCGATCTAGGGATATCTCCATATAGGTTAGTGTTTGGGAAGGCTTGTCACTTGCCAGTCAAGATTGAGCATAAAGCAATGTGGGCTATTAAAGAAATTAACTTTGACTTAAACCAAGCCTGCAACTTTCGGAAGCTGCAACTAAATGAGCTAAGCGAACTCCGCGATGAAGCTTATGATAACGCCGTAATCGTAAAGAATAGGACTAAGGTATTTCACGATAAAAACATTTTGAGGAAAACGTTTACACCTGGTCAACAAGTCCTTCTTTATGATTCATGACTACACCTTCACGCGGGTAAGCTACGATCTCGGTGTAAGGGACCTTTTGTTGTGCGGTCTGTATACCCGCACGGGGCAGTTGAGGTAGAAAATGTTAAAAACGGTACATTTTTCAAAGTGAATGGACTTAGACTGAAGCCGTATTTTTCCACTGACCCCACGGAGGAGCTCCTGTTCTTATAGGAGCCATTTTATCTTGATTAAAATTTCTCCGTCTCACCTCCATGACCTGTAAATTACTGCATCATCTTTTTAAATGGAGGTGAGTGAAAAGAATAAGTTTGGGGGATGATCTTCACTTAAATATTTTGCCCCCACTAATAAATTCCTCCCAGGTTTACAGGTTTTTTGTAGATATAGCGGTTGGCAACAGTGAGGACACTGTTGAAAACAAGTTTGGGGGAGGTTTGTGCTTATTTTCGCATCATTTGCATCTCACTTTGCATAAGCACAAAACATTTTTGAAAACCTTTAAAAATTTAAAAATTTTCAAAAAAAATATAAATTTTTTTTTTGTACATAAATAAGATAATAAAAGATTAGATAGTGAAAAATTACATCCAAAAGGTTGGAAAAATTTAAGAAAACCAAGAAAATTAGAAGTTTTCTCATACGAACTAGTAATAAATAGTTATGAGCCGTTGTTCCAAGGGTTAGAAAGATGAAGGAAGTCACTAATCTGAGGATAAAAATAAGTCTGAAAAATAGTTCCTATTCTGGAAGCCAAACATTTTAAACGTGGACACCCTACTATTCGCACTTACACACGTCTTGAAACTCGGGATAGTAGAGAATACCTTGAAATGCTCTTGTCCAAAAGCCAAAGTATGAAGGAAATTAAAAAAAATGAATAAAATATAAAATGGTGAGAAAAATGAACACTGGTTTTGTTATCGCCAAGGCAGCAATAAAAAAATATAGCGAGGGTGCCTCTTCACATAGTGCCCTAAGGCCAACTGGTCTGGAAGTTACTGCTAAGCCTTAGGCGGTACAAGACGAGGAAATACACCAAATAAGCAAGCACAAGAGTAATCGGTCGGTTAGTACCTCAAGAAGTATTAACGGTCGCATGAAAGTGTGTGAGCAAACTCATCTAAATATTCATAAATTAAAAAGTACTGAGGTGGATGGACAAGAGTATGATAGCTTGAATTGAATTCTCCGGGTGTAGGGATGTTCTTTACACACACGTAGGGTTATATGATCAATGTTTGGAAGAAAGATAGGAATGAAGAATAAAGACGATGTTTTATTGAGGGGTTATGTGATTTCTAACATCTTTTCATGACTATTAAGATAGGGCTCATGACAACCGAAAAGCAAGCATAGTTGAAAACCCTAATTTTCAAAGCTTTTCTTTTACAATTCTTATCTTTTAATGTAATATTCACGATCTTCCTTTTATTATTGGATTTTGTGGGTGCAATCCGCTGAAAACCCTCAGGAGACAACACTCCTCCTCCTAGGGACACCTAGAGGTTTAAAGGCTTGTTGCACATGCTCAGTGCAATCGTGTTGCCTACGAAAGTGTGCTAGTTAGTTTTTCTCTTTCATTATTTTCTCCTTCTCTTTTTAATAAAACAATTCGCTCGAGACGACCGAAAATAAGTTTGGGGGAATTTGATCAATCGAAAATAATGTATTTTTAACACGTCAATTTCCCTATCATTTGCACTCATTTAGAAGTGTTCGGTTTGCATATTGCACATATTAGCGAAACCGCTGTAAAATACCAGATTACCTATGTTGTATACTAAAACCGACATTTTGAGGGAAATTGACTGTTTATCACGGCATCGCATCATTCTTGTGTAGCGCAACACTTGTTCGAAGTCTGTGCAGGAAATTCTAGGAACCGAGCCAAAATTGTCAAAGTGCTGATAAAAAAATTCGCCAACTCAATAACTTGAGATCTGGAGATAAACTAAAGGGTATTACAAGATTCAGCACATCAGATAATAACCCCAAAGTCATACGAAGAATTACCAGAGAATGTTATGCAGAGAGGGCATTATTGGACCGCGGATCCCGGCCCAAACCCACTTGGCTCCGCGGATTCGCGGCGGTCTTGAGACATCAGCAGCTCATCTTTTCTGCACGTGCTTCCTATAGCGGCCGTAGCTTCCAGAACTCTCCAGAACGCCACGTGGCTTCATCTAGAAGGCTCGGCCTAACAAACTATTTCTAGAAGGCTCTCTTTAACAAAATTTTGGAGGGAAATTTGAAATTTGAATCCTAGATCTAGGGTTATGAGGCTTATAAAAGGGAACCTAGATCTAGGGTTGAGGTTGATCAAGAATTATCTTTCATCTTCCACCCACAAGTTGAGTGACACAACTTGTGCCTCAAAACCCTAACCCTAATTCCAATTCCAAATCCAAGATCAAGAATTCCGAGTACCACATCAAGCTTGAAGCCTTCGATCCCTTAGAAAGCGACGCCAGACTTCAACGGAGCAAGAGATCCAAGGAGATCCGCGACTCAAGGAGCCGAGCGAAGCCGAAATCAACAATCATGTTCCTTCCTCTTGTAGATCTTAAGAGTTGTAACTAAATTGTTGATAAATAAAGGTTAAATTTCTATATCTTGCTTATCTTTTAATTCAAGCATTATGATTCAATCTAAATTCTTGAATGTGTTCTTTGTGATAATGTTTGAGTAATACTCCGCTCGTGAAGGAGTCGTGATGATCTATAGATGATGATGATTTAGACTCTTTTACAATTCTTAAGTCCTATAACGTTTGTAAATTCTTGTAAATCGAATGATCCATGATCTAGTTTCGATGCGAAATGCTTTCTTGATTAGTTTCGCTCGGAACTAGAGATCAACGATGGATCATTAGATTTACTAGAAGCTAGCTTGTGAATGATATTCATCAAAAGGACAAAGGATGAGATGAGGAAACCCTAGTTTCTTCGCAAGATCCTTAAACCTCGATAAATCGTCATCGATCTAGTATCAATTCGTTAATGGATAAGAGTATGTAATCATTAGATTTCATCACATCTATAGATCCGATCGATTCCTACGAGCCTCACTTCGAATCTTGATATTTGGTTTAGAAATCATAAATTCTCAATTCTTGATTTTAATGTTTTCTAGTTATTAGATCTAAATTTTACTAGTCCTTGAACTTCAATTCTATAAATCATGAATTGTTTTTTTTCTTTTCTCTAAATTTTCGACTCATCTAATTCGAAATACGAACGATTACACTTTCCCTGTGGACGATCCGCACTTACTAACGCGCTACAAATCGACACCGTTATTGATTGCGGTCAAATATTTTTGGTTGTGATTTCTATACAATTTTCCAACTACACACCGGAAATTCATCAATCAAGGGGTCTCGGCTCTTGCCTCGTCGAATGAGGTGCTGGATATTCATAACCGAATACCACTGTGCAAAGCAAAAGGAAACATCCTGTAATAACAGTTTTTGAAAATTGGTTCCAACAACATCATATAGGTTTGTTTTCCTTGCATTAATAAGAATTAATGCAGTCCCATCAATTAATCCAAATCACACCAGAAAAAGGAACGAAAATAAAATATACGTATATGCCATCCGCATTCGCCACTGGGCCCCGTCATGCACCGTTAGGTTACTTAACTAACGGCAGAGCGGGAGGCGGGGGTGGACTAGCGCGGGTGCAAAACATATACAACATCTACCAGTGTATATAAATATATATAACATTCGTCCCAGGCATGATATAAGAAACATCACAAAATCTCAGCAAGCAACACAGAATGGTGGATAATCTTGGAGCCTCGGGTTTCATTTAAGCCGCAAATGAGACCCGACGTTCCCGGTCGTGTGGATAGCCCGTGCAATGAAAACCTGGACTCCTACGAGCGCGGCAAGTTACCCGCCAATCCAAGAAGCGAGGCAACCCCAATCAACAAAGTGAATGGGCCACCCAGCACTTCACGGGATCTGGTAACTTGAGCGCCCCTTCGTGGGTCATTTTACACCCCCTACGAGTGTGGCGAATAGCCCGCTAATTCTAGAGCAAGGCCCCTTCCGTCTCAATGCCATGAGATGCAGACCCGTTGCCCTCTAGAACCCGGCTATTTGAGCACTCCACCGTGGAGTAATCTTATTACAGAAAAGAAAAATATATACAACAGTGACATCGATCTCAACCCGGTCGTGCCCCAATAAAAGAATATACAATCTGGCAGAGATGGCTGTCCACATGTCGGACGCTCGCCCCGCAATACTGAATATACAAATGAATTTGAACTGTACTTCTACCATTGCACCACTGGCTATCCACCACGACAATCCAACCTCAATATCAGCACAACACAGAACATCAACGTGAATATCACGTTCACAAATTCGTCTAGTTGAACATATAGGAACTAGTCGGGTTGTTCCGCTCAATGATTTCACGGTCGCAGATATCATCATATGCACTGATAATCATACACTTAAAATTTTGATCGACTAAACTTTTCTGTAATTGGCCCCAAATGCAAACTAGCACTCAAACAAATCTGGGCCAAAACTAAACATCCCAAAAATCAAATTTCCATGTCAGAGAGTGCCTGAAGAAATTTTGAGCGCAACGACCACAAATCCGCCACGGAACCGTGGCAAATGTGCATGAAATACCGAGGTTCCACGGCCATTTTGTGGGGTCACATGCCCAAATTTCTTGAGGTGCCCTAGAATTTCTTGCATGTATTTTAGAAATACCCAGAAAGATTTTTTGAATACTTGTCAAAATCGACAGCAAGCATGTGAAAATGGAATTTTGATTCGGAAAACTTGGTCGATCGATATTCTAACATTGTGCAAACTAGCTAGTATTGGTTTATAGGTGGCTCTGATACCATATTGGGTTCTTCCGGCGCCCTGGCCATCTACCGTGACCGATGCGGAACAAAAACCGGCGTTTGAAATTTTTGGCGCAAACAAAACCTGCCCCAAGATCAAAACCATAAACCTATACTAGCTAACTTAAAGGAACTAAACTACGAGGTTAGAATGTTATACCGAATGAACCAAGTCCTTCGGTCTTCTATCAACTTCCTTAGCTCCTTGAGGCGTGCTCGAACAAAATTGGCCGCCGGTCTTTCTCCGTCGAAGATGATCCACCCGAAAGATGTAGCTCATGGCTCTACCTCCACATCGAAAGCAAGTGAAGCAACTAGGGATTCTAGGTTGCTAATCTAGAAAGCCTAGAATGTAGTGAGTGTTCTAAGTGTTTGTCTATCTCATCTCACCTCCTCTCATGATTCTCAACACATGAGAGGGTTGAGAGGAGGTGGAAGATGAAGGTGGAGGAAACTCAAGAAAGCAAAAGGAGAGTGAAGCTAATGGTGAGGAGAAAGAGAGCTCATGAAAAATGAACCATCTCTTTTTCCCAACAAGTCAGCAAAACTTTCAAGTGAGGAAAAAATCTCACAAGAAGAATGGTTTTGTAAAAGATATTTTTCCAATTTAAAATGCAACCCAAACTTGAATAGTATGCACAAATGAATTAATAATTCATTTGTGCACACTATGCAAGCATGGTCCTCACCATACTCCTCATCAAATCTTTGCCACCTCATTATCCATTTAAATTAAATGGTCAAACCAAAAATGATGTGTCCACCTTCTAGAATGTTATCTGTAAAAAATACGGATTACATTCTACAGTATATACATACCTGTATTCGTACAGAAATACGAATACCCGAAGAGATAGAATAACACAAAGAACATAATACTAGAATATACATATCGAAATATATATACGTAAATTATTAAATCATTACCTGATTTAATAATCCGGCTCAAACACGAGCCGGTTACTATTATCAACTGTCCGATCGAATGTCCGGGTATATAGTACAATCAATCGATCGGAACCCTGCACGTATCCAATACGGCTACTACATCATTTCCCTTGAACCAGGGAAACCCTCTGTGTAAGACACTAAAGACTCGTCAATACGCTGGAAGTGGGTTTAACCACAAGCACGTCAGCGGCACTAGCTGTACGTAACGGCTGCCCAGGTATTGAGCGAAAGGAAGGCCGACGAGCAAACTCATCCAAACCCCTACTGAGCCTATCCGCGACAATCTCCATACAGTCCGGTCTGTTCTTCTAAGAGTATCGCATATCGAGTTTAGGGGGTGGATATAGTCAGACCCCTAATAACGCGATATTACGCGTCGGTATGAAGCCTATCACCCACTGAGAAACTACTGATCCAAATCAGTAATTCTCGTCCACCTTGTCTAAGGATTTCTGGTGATGGCCACCCGTGCACAACGCAACATCAACCCTCAATACCGGGAGAGATGAATCCCCGACGATCCGCTCACTGCCTCCATGTGGCTCGGGACTATACCCAACTAAAAGCTGTTTGCACGACTCCTTTCAGCCGTGGTAGGGTAGTAATCAAAGTACAATGGGAACTCACACGAGACACAGGACAATCTTAGGTCGACAGACTAACCTGTACTTATGTCACCTAGGAACTGCTATCTGACAATAGGTATAACACCAACTAGCATGTTCCCGGTGAGTCCGTCTAGTGTACTCATAACCCAATGAACACCTGTATACTATTTTAGGTGACTAACTGACACCAATGGCTTGTGAGACTGGCCACCGCCCCTCGTCCGGGTCTCGATAAGTATACACTAGTCTACTCTGGAGTATTTATGCCCAGTCTCGATACTCCCACGATTAGGGAAATTTAAGGATGTGCTTATAGACCACCCAGCTCCCACGTATATGATCGCCATCATAATGCTGGTAGTCAAGCAAGAATCTTATGGGCTCTATCAACATGTAATAGTGATCTGTAATACCACATAATGCATGTACATGATGATAAAAACAAACCAGATAGCATACTATCATTTTGAGTAAGACTGTTCTACCCATATAGGTCCTCCCTCAATCATCACAATCGCGTGCCTGGGATTCAATAATTGACTTGAGGGCACTATAGCCAATAGATGTGTGGCCTATAACCTTTCGAGAAACTACTGATAACCCTTACCAGGAAATCTCATCATCCCTGGCCAGGGACTTGCTGTTATAGCCAATCGAGCATAGCGCAATATCAACTCCCAATACCGGGAGAGACGAAACCCCTCCTATCGCTCACTGCCTCCATGTGACTCGGGACTGTACCTAAAATCCATATGTTTGCACGACTCTTTTGAGCCGTGGTAGGGAGGAAATCAAAGCATAGTGAGAACCACACAAGTCATTATGATGATCTCGGGTCTATAGACTAACCTGTACAAGTGTCACCAGAGAACTGCTATCTGATGATAGGTATGGTACTATCTAGGAGTTCTCGGAAAGTCCTGTTCGGTGTACCCATTCTCCAATGAGCACCTGTGCACAATCTTTGATGTTAAACACTAATGGTTGTGGGATCAACCATCACCCCATACAGGGTCAAGAAATGTACACATTAGTCTACTCTGGAATATCGATGCCCTGTCTCGATATTCTTTCGAATAGGAACCGTTAAAGGATGTGCTTGCAGACTACACAAGCCCTACTAGTATGATCTGCATCATAGTCCCGGTAGTCAAACCTACATCCTAAGGGCTTTATTAACATGTATCAGAGAGACAGAATAATAAAACAAGTGTACATGTTAAGATAAAGAGCAACCAGATAGCATACTATCATGTCGATCAAGAAAGTCCTATATATATATGTCCAAGTATCCACTATAATATACAATAATGGCCTCTAGTGCATACATATTGAAAGTTTACCATAGCATCACCACTGGGTTTTGACAAGCATCTAGCATGCTATTTTTAAAAATTTGGGGTGCTAAGCTAGACTAACCTAGAATCTTGACCAGATGATTAGAGTTTAAGTTATGATATCATAAACTTTACACTAAGAGATGGATGCAACAACCTTTGAAGACCGTGTCCTTCTCTTCTAAATCTCCGGGTAGTAGTCCCTACGACTCCTCTAGGCTCCACTTGAAGAATGACACAAACTTGCTTCACGATCTTCGTGTCGAAAATAATCCACCCGAAGTTTCTCTAATCCAAGATACCTCTTCACTAATCTCTCTTTAGTGAAGCAAACACTCTAGTTTAAAGTGCTAATCTAAACTAGGATGGTGAAGTAGGGGTTCTAAGCTCACTAGGATTTGTCCAAGGCCCTATGATTCACATCACATGTGAGGATTAGGGCTTGGAGAGGGAGAAAGAAAAAGATGGAGAGAGCTTAGCAAATGAGCTTAAGAAATGGCTAAAGGCAAAATGAACCAAGTCAAGAATGGCTTCTATGTGTTTTCTCACTTATTGAAGTATGAATAAAATTGCAATACATATAATGTACCATGCTTCAATAGTGCAAACAAATGAATAAAATAAAGGATAAAGCCATGCTTGCCCATTCTACAAATATCTCCTATATTCCACCTCACTTTTCTAATTTCTAAAAATAGAAAATCCATGCCATGCTTCATTATATATAAACAAATATATATATATATATATAAAGAAAAGAAAATAATTAGTGAGCTATAATATTAGTTAATATAATTATATCACATATAAATATATATCATATTATTAAATCAACACTTGATTTAATAATCCGGTTATATCACATATAACCGACTAATGTTATTTATCTGTATATCATATTATCAAATCAACAGTTGATTCAATAATCCGGTTATATCACATATAACCTAACCGATATCAAATAACCGCCAGATTAGAATACGGTATCGCATACTCGTATTTAATCAGGCCCCCGCACAAATCAACATATGTGCTCTATTTCGTTTCGCTTAAACTAGGAAACCTCTGTGTGGGACTCTAAAGACTCGTCAATACGCCAGCAGTAGGTAATGATCACATCAGTTACTTACAAGCCGTCAGCAGTACTAGCTGGACGTAACGGCTACCCAGATATTGAGCGAATAGAAGATCAACAAGCAAGCCTGTCCAAACTCCCATGAAGCCTATAAACAATACTTACCGCACAGTCCGGTCTCTTCATCTGATATTTCGCATATCAAGTCTAGGGGTGGTATCGTCAGATCCCGGAAACTTGATAAGTCATGCCGATGTATGGCTCATAACGGTTCGAGAAACTACTGATAACACTTACCAGTAAATCTCATCAGCTCTGGCCAGGGACTTGCTGTTATAGACAATTGAGCATAGTGCAACATCAACTCCCAATACCTGGAGAGACGAAACCCCTCCTATCGCTCACTGCATCCATGTGACTCGGGACTGTACCCAAAATCCACCCGTTTGCACGACTACTTTGAGCCATGGTAAGAAGGAAATCAAAGCACAGTAGGAACCACACAAGACACTATGACGATCTCGGGTCTACAGACTAACCTGTACTAATGTTACTATAGAATTGTTATCCGACGATAGGTATGGTACCATCTAGGAGTTCTCGGCGAGTCCTATTCGATGTACCCATTCTCTAATGAGCACCTATGTACAATCTTTGATGTTAAACACCAATGGTTATAGGATCAACCATCGCCGCATACAGGGTCAAGAAACGTACACACTAGTCTACTCCGGAATATCGATGCCCTGTCTCGATATCCCTTCGACTAGGAACAATTAAAGGATGTGCTTGTGGACTACAAAAGTCCCAGTAATATGATCCGCATCATAGTCCTGGTAGTCAAGCAAACATCCTAAGGGCTTTATCAACATGCAATAGAGAGACAGTATTATAATACAAGTGTACATGTTAAGATAAAGAGCAACCAGATAGCATACTATCATGTCGAGCAAGAAAGTACTCTATATATATGTCCAAGTATCCACTATATCATACAATAATAGCCTCTAGGGCATACATATTCCTAACAATCTCCCACTTGTACTAAGACCAGTTGTTGTAGTATCTCATACCCAACATCCCAAAATGTCTCTCAAACTGCGTCTGGGGGAGGGCCTTCGTGAGTGGATCCGCTACATTGTCCTTTGTGTCAACTCTCCTGACCTTGATCTCCCGTCGATCTACTATCTCCCGGATCCGGTGATACTGCCTAAGAATATGTCTGGATCGTTGATGGGACCGGGGTTGCTTGGCCTAAGCCACATCTCCATTGTTATCACAATACACAGGTATTGGATGCTTAATGGATGAAACCACACTAAGTTCAGCTATGAACTTTTTCATCTAGACAGCCTCTTTGGCAGTGATGTATTCAGCCTCCATCGTCGAGTCTGCTACGGTATCTTGCTTGGAACTCTTCCAACATACTGCCCCTCCATTGAGGGTGAAGACAAAACCCGAGACCGACTTACTGTCGTCCTTATCACTCTGGAAGCTCGAATCGGTATTGGACTCCACCTGGAGTTCACCATTACCATACACCAAGAACATTTCTTTAGTCTTTCTCAAGTACTTAAGAATGTTTTTCACAGCTGTCCAGTGATTTTCCCCAGGAACTGATTGATACCTACTTACTACACCTAGTGAGTAAGCTACATCCGGTCTAGTATATAACATCACATACATGATAGACTCGACTGCCGAAGCATAGGGTATCCCTTGCATGCGAGCCCTCTCCAAATCAGTCTTGGGGGACATTTCTTTGGAGAGAGTGATTCTTGAACAAGCAGGTAAATTACCACGCTTAGAATCTTCCATACCAAATCTCTTCAGTATGGTGTCTATGTACCTGGATTGGGACAATCTCAACATCCGCTTAGATCTATCTCTATAGATCTTAATCCCCAGAATGTAGGAGGCACCACCTAGATCTTTCATGGAGAACTTTTATGATAAGAAGAGCTTGACCAAGTGTAGCATAGGAACATCGTTTCTTATCAAGAGTGTGTCACCCACGTACAATACGAGGAAGACAACTTTACTCTTTACAACCTTCTTGTATATACACGGTTCATTTAGATTTTTGATGAAGTCAAACTCTTTGATAGCTTCATCAAAAGAGATGTTCCAGCTCCGCGATGCCTGCTTTAATTCGTGGTGGATTTAAGAAGCTTGCACACCTTTCCGCCGCTCTCAGTATCTACGAAGCCCTCCGGCTGTGTCATGTACACACTCTCTTCTAAATCACCATTTCGAAAAGCTGTCTTGACGTCCATCTGCCATATTTCGTAGTCATGGTATGCAGCAATGGCAAGTAGAATCCTGATGGACTTAAGCATAGCGACTGGAGAAAATGTTTCATCATAGTCGACACCTGGTCGTTGACGAAAACCTTTTTCTACAAGTTTAGCTTGGAAGGTCTCAACCTTTTGATCTACACCAAGTTTCTTCTTAAAGATACACTTGCTCCTAACGAGTTTTACCCTTTTAGGAGCAACTTCCAAAGTCCATACTTTGTTGGTGTACATGGATTCCATCTCAGATCGCATAGCATCCAGCCATTTCACAGAGTCTCCACTTGTGATGGCCTTCTCGAAACTAGCTGGGTCATCATCTTCCATGATGCAATCCTTGCTCCCATCGTCTATGAGAAAACCGTAGTATCTCTCAGGTGGATGAGGACCTACTAGATCTGCAGAGAGGCTGAGGTTCGTCAGGGACTATCGAATCCTCCGGTTCTACCAAATCGTCAGTAACAATTTGTGTAGCTGGAACATCTTCCAATTCTACCTCATTGCCACTAATTTCTTTCATAAGAAATTCCTTTTCTAAAACGGTGGCATGTTGAGAAACAAACACTTTTTGTTCCTCAGTATGGTAGAAGATATATCCATATGAATTCTTTGGATATCCCACAAACTTGCACAAAATAGACCTTGCCTTAAGCTTGTCCGGATTTTACTTTTTAACATAGGCCGGACAACCCCATATCTTAACTCATTTAAGAGACAGTCTCTTCCCATTCCATATCTCATAAGGAGTTGTAGGCACGGATTTGGTCGGAACCCTATTCAATAGGTATGCAGCTGTCTCAAGTGTATAACCCCAAAAGGAAATACTTAATTCAACAATACTCATCATAGAGCACACCATATCTAATAGGGTATGATTCCTCCACTCCGATACTCCGTTTTGCTGTGGTGTATATGGAAGAGTAAGCCGAGAGAGAATCTCATTCTCTTTTAAATAGTCTCGGAACTCCGTGCTTAAGTATTCTCTTCCCTGATCAGATCGAAGGATTTTAATACTTTTACCCGTCCGGTTCTCTACTTCGTTCTTATATTCCTTGAATTTCTCAAAAGATTCAGATTTGTGTTTCATCAGGAACACATGTCTGTATCTTGAGAGATCATCGGTGAATGTAATGAAGTACGAGAAACCATTCCTAGCATGTGTAGACATTGGACCGCATGCATTACTATGTATTAGTCCCAAGAGTTCCATAGCTCTTTCTCCGTGTCCAGTAAACGGAGTTTTGGTCATCTTGCCTTTGAGACATGACTCGCAAGTTTCATAAGATGTAAATTCGAACGGATTCAAATATCCATTTTTATGCAACTTAGCTAGTCTTGTCGCATTGATATGACCTAGTCTACAATACCACAAGAAGGCTTCATTCAATTCTGAACTTTTCCTCTTGTGTGTGTTCTGTATGTTTAGAACTGTAGTCTGATTTAGAACGTATATACCGTTACATAGCATACCAAACCCAATCAACACTTGATTTGGGAAAATGTTCATAACATTATCCTCTAATGCAAAGTTATATCCTTCCTTATGTAATAAACAAACCGATATAATATTGCACATCATTTTTGGTACGCAATAACAGTCGTTCAGAATCAATGTATTACCATTTGGTAATACTAGGTGATATTCGTCTACTGCTTTGGCTACAACAATTGCTCTATTCCATACTTTTAGAGACATATAACCATTTCTCAGTTCTCTACCTCTCCTTAACCCGTGTAACAAGTTATATACGTGGGATCCTGATCCGGTATCCAATACTCAGGACGTAAGGTAAACTGACAAAAAGTTCTCGGTAACGAACACACCCGAAGAAGATGCATCAACATGCTTTTTCTTCGTTCGGGTTGCATAGGAATCCTGATATTCCCCTATTTCTAGCTCAGAATTATGACAATCATAAGAAAAAGCGGAACCAACGTTCCCCAGCTTAGTATAATAAGCAGGTTCGGTCAATACATCCATATTATTATCTTGATTAAGGCGTGTCATTGGTCGCTACCTGAAGAGAGAGAAGGAAACGCTTTAGCGTGCGCTCTTTGCAAAATTAGATTGGTTATTATCTTATCTAATCAGGATGGCTCCCACTGTTTTTATCAAATCTTTCTTCAAACCATAAAAGTTAAGATTAGCTGGGATTAATTACACCCTACAAGTTCGCCAATCGGTCAGCCAGGCAGGTATTGATACTCCGAGGGAGTATCCCCATGCTTTCGCATGGAACTAATTAAATAACCTCGTTTCCGCAGGGGCATAACCCCGTTAACACCTTTCTTAGACACCTATTGGATCAGCTAATTGTGAAGTGAAAAACTCTCACAGGAGTAACTCTTACTCGCAGTGGATATCGGGATCCAACTATCTCACGAAAGGTATGCAATCTCATTGCAAATTTCAACACTTGAAATACCCAATATTTGTTTTTACCCCTAGCGACTTATGACCTTGGCTATGGTCAACAAATCATAAGCGCTAGCTAAGTTTGACCCGTCATTTCGTGATTGAATTAAACTCATCCGTACGACACTTGGCTAAGGTCAAAAAAGCCATACGACTATCCTAATCCAATCGCATCACATGCAGCAGATAAGCACTAATCAGCTACCGTACACTGCGTCTACAAACGTAGAAGGAGTACTAAATAGCACTTATCTGAAATGACGAAGGGCTACGACTGGTTTTGAAGAAAAACCTTTAACGTAATGAACTTGATATCGTTGTAGAATTTAGTGATTTGAAAAGGGGTGGTTTTTCTAGCATTTGCTAAAGAGGTCACTCCCGGTGAAGGGATCTCGGCTCTTTCGTCATCGAATGAGGTGCTGGATATTCATCAAGGAATACCACTATGCAAAGCAAGAACTATAGAAGCTATCAAAACAAAACCGAGTGGGTTGTAGCATTTGCTAGTTTTGCTAAAGAGATCACTCCCGGTGAAGGGATCTCGGCTCTTTCCTCATCGAATGAGGTGCTGGATATTCATCAAGGAATACCACTATACAAAGCAAGAACTAGAGCTACCCTTTTTTTTAAATTTTGATTCTATAACATCTTTAGGTTTCTTTTCTTTCCATTAATCTCATTAATGAAGTCCCATCATTTATATTTCTATAAACATCACAGAAAATAAATGAAAATAGAACGTACGCTTATGCCATCCACATTCGCCACGGGACCCCGTCATGCACCGTTAGGTTACTTAACTGACGGCAGAGCGGGGGCTGGACTAGCGCGGGTGCAAAACATAAGCAACGTTTATTATATATATCATATATATATAGCATTCGTCTCACGCAGTTATATGATCACATCACAGAACTCAAGTAGCAGAAGTCAATATATGAAATATTGGATATACTAGGACGTCCGTGTTTTAAATTTGGCCAGTAATGAAAAAACACGGATTCCACGGTCATGATGAATAGCCAAACCCACATCCTAGACCCCTACGAGAGCGGCAAGCAACCCTGCCAATTCTAGAGTTAGGTGACCCGGTTTCGACTCCTTGAGACGGTCTCCCACTGGACTCTAGAATCCGGTTACTTGTGCTCCCCGCCTTGGGTCTATCCTAATGCGAAAAAGTAAATAATATACATCAATGGTGACATCATCCTCAACTTGGAAGTGTCCCAATAAAAGAATATTACATACAACTTTTACATGAATGAAAATAGAAAAACTCTCATCTTACGCAAAAAAAAACCCCCCCGGCTATTCAATCACGACGATCCAATATAACATATCACAGCAACACATAAACATCACATGTCATCAACGTAAGTAAATTTGCGTATCTCGAACGTCGTTGACATATAGCAATGAGATCCGGGATACCCCCCATATTACACTTACGGTCGCTGAAAAGAAATGGAAAAACTACAATATTTATAATCTGCATTTCCATAGACATCATTAACCGGGAATATCTCATATGCCGAATTTCATGCTTAACCTATAAGCCTTGCATTTTAGTCTCAAATCGAAAACACTTTTCAATAACTTAGTCGTATAATTCAACAAGATTCCCGACTATTTGATCGAACGCTCGTCGGGAACTTTAGTAGATGGCCGCACGCCGATGCCGTCGACGAAGTGCACTTAGGCGGAATACCATAGCCGCGAGCACCCGAGTGGATCTTTTGGCAACGGGGTTCTCCTACAGTCACTTGGTCAGGGTTATGGGGCGTGGCTATCTAGCAAAGTTATCCCGCAAGTATTCGCGTACTATACGAGATTGCGACGGAGTTTTGATTCGAATCAAAACTCTATGGCAACCGATCAACATAGTCAAAAATGCTAGATTTACAATTAGCTAACTAGTTTTCACAAAACTAATTAAATGTGGATTCCATATATTTTATCACATATCGATACTTAAACTCGAAACGATGTTAAAACATGACTACGAAACACTCCGAATAGCCCTAATAGAAAAGTTACAATTACTTGCAAACTGGGCTAAACAAACATGACCTGAAACCCTAAAACCACCACATCAGAACACCAAAACAAACTCGAGGCCAAACAGATGAAGTGGGACCGGCCAGGCCGGCCAAAATGCCATTCTCTCCGGGTCATTTTTGGAGTTTTGGCTTCGAATTTTTCTGGTGTTCTAGTTACATCACATGTAACATTCTGTATTAGTTTAAAAAAATTTTAGAGACCTTAAAAATTCGACAGAAACTATGGTTTTTAGGTTACAGTTTAGGAGTTGTTTCGGTTTCTTGATTGAAATAATATCATCTAATCTTTTAGCTTGGCTCTGATACCATGAAAGTCTACCCTATTACCACCACTGGGTTTTCACAAACATCTAGCATGCTATTTTTAAAAATTTAGTGTGCTAAGCTAGACTAACCTAGAATCTTGACTAGATGATTAGGGTTTAAGCTATGATATCATAAACTTTACACTAAGAGATGGAGGAAACAACCTTTGAAGACCGTGTTCTTCTCTTCTAAAGCTCCAAGTAGTGGTCCCTACGACTCCTCTAGGCTCCACTTGAAGAATAACACGAACTTGCTTCGCGATCTTCATGTCGAAGATGATCTACCCGAAGTTTCTCTAATCCAAGCTACCTCTTCACTAATCTCTCTTTAGTGAAGCAAACATTCTAGTTTAAAGTGCCAATCTAAACTAGGATGGTGAAGTAGGGGTTCTAAGCTCACTAGAATTTGTCCAAAACCATTTGATTCACATCGCATGTGAGGGTAGGGCTTGGAGAGGGAGCAAGAAGAAGATAGAAAGAGCTTAGCAAATGAGCTCAAGAAATGGCTAAGGCAAAATGAACCAAGTCAAGAATGGCTTCTATGTGTTTGCTCACTTATTGGAGCATGAATAAAAATGCAATACATATAATGCACCATGCTTCAATAGTGCAAGCAAATTTATAAAATAAAGGATAAAGCCACGCTTGCCCATTCCACAAATATCTCCCATTTTCCACCTTACTTTTCTATTTTCTAAAAATAGAAAATCCATACCATGCTTCATTATATATATACATATATATCATATATATATATACATATACATATATATATATACATATACATATATATATATAAAGAAAAGAAAATAATCAGTGAGCTATAATATTAGTTAATATAATTATATCAAATATAAATATATATCATATTATTAAATCAACACTTGATTCAATAATCCGGTTATATCATAATAACCTAACCAGTATCAAATAACCGCCAGATTAGAATACAGTATCACATACTCGTATTTAATCCGGCCCCCACACATATCAGCGTATGTGCCCTACTTCGTTTTGCTTGAACAAGGAAACCTCTGTGTGAGACTCTAAACACTCATCAATACGCCAGCAGTAGGTAATGATCACATTAGTTACCTACAAGCCGTCAGCGGTATTAGCTGGACGTAACGGCTACCCAGGTATTGAGCGAATAGAAGATCAACAAGCAAGCTTGTCCAAACTCCCATGAAGCCTATAAGTAACACTTACCATACAATCCGGTCTCTTCGTCTAATATGCCGCATATCAAGTCTAGGGGTGGTATTGTCAGACCCCAGTAACATGATAAGTCATGCCGATGTATGGCTCATAATGGTTTGAGAAACTACTGATATTTTGGAGGGTTGCTGGCCGCTCTCGTAGGGGTCTTGGGATGTGGGTTTGGCTATTCATCGCGACCGTAGAATCCATGTTTTATACTGGCTTAATTTAAAACACTGAATTCCAAGTATATCCAATATTTCATATGTGTTCTTCTGCTGCTGATATTCTGTGATGTGATCACTTGATATTCTGAGACGAATGCTTATATTATATATATGATGATATATAGTAAATATTGACGCTTTCATTTCTTATGTGATGCTTAGGAAGCATAATTGATGGGACTTCATTAATGAGATTAATGAAATAAAAGAAACCTAAAGATGTTGTAGAAACTTGTTTTAAAAACTAGTAGCTCAAGTTCTTGCTTTGCATAGCGGTATTCCTTGTAGAATATCCAGCACCTTATTTGATAAGGAAAGAGCCGAGATCCGTTCACCGGGCGTGACCACTTTAGCGAAACTGACAGATGCTACAACCCACTCGGTTTTTCTTTTGATTGCTTCTATAGTTTTTGCTTTGCATAGTGGTATTTGTGAGATATCCTGCACCTTATTCGATAAGGAAAGAGCCGAGACGCCTTCACCGGGAGTGACCTCTTTAGCAAAACTAGTAAAAGCCTAAAAAACACTCTTTTTCAAAATCACTCGATTCTACAACGATATCAAGTTCATTACGCAAAAGGTTTGCATAAAAACCTGTCGTAGCCCTCCGTCATTTCAGATAAGTGTTGGGTTGTCTACAACGGCAGCAAGGTTTCGGGAGGCATCGTCCATGCCAAATTAAAATTTTGCCGTTCTACGCAACCCTAAACATAGATCGTTTACTAGAAATAATACGGAAAACATATGCAAACACTTTGCAAGTTATAGTGAGCAAGGAATACAACCTTTGTAGACCGGTCCTTCACTTTAAATAGCTCTATGTAGTAGTACCCTTCGCTGCGATTGGAAACTCCGGACTCTAGAGAGGATCCCTTGAAGAAACGAACGTGCTTGCTTTGATGTCTTCGAGGCCGAAGATGATCTACGTCGAGGAGACACTAACCCAAGCTATTTCTTCACTAATCATATAATTAGTGAAGCAAACACACACTACTAAATGACAAGCATAAGAGGATGATGAAGTAGGAAGTGGGCTCACTTTAGATTTCATTTTCTCACACTTTTTCTCAAAACTCCATTGAAGCTAGAAGCTTTTGATGAAGAAGAAGAAGATGAAGAAAATATCTCATCAATTATTCATACGAATGAATTATTGCAACCATGGATGAGTTAAAACCATCATGCTTAACTCATGTAGAGAATAAACCTAAGGCTATGGTTAAAAGTTGGGTCAAGGAAAAATATCCTAAGGAATGACAAAAGAGTTGACATTGACAAAGTTCTACAAGCTTCTCCAAGCTTGAAAACTTTGACCAAGTATTTTGCTCTTTTGTAGTAACTTAAGAAATAATCAAAACCCTAATTTAACCCTAGCATGGTATAAGTCTCATATACCCATCTTGTATGTATCATCAAGCATGACACAATACATGTACACAACCATACATATCACATATATACAATGTGCACATCTAGTGAGAAAAGAAATCATAAGTGAGCTAATACTAGTTAATCTAATATAATATATCACATATATAATTATACATTAAATTATCAAATCAACTCTTGATTTAATAATCCGGCTATATCATATACAACCGACTAATACTATATGAATCAACTTATCGAATCGACACTTGATCCGATAGCCCGGCTATATCATATATAACCGACCGATATCACATTCATGAGAATAGAATATGGTATCTCATATCATATCAACCACGGTCCCGCACATATCACATATGTGCTCCTACTCCATTGCGCTTGAGCCAGGAGACCTCTGTGTAGGACTCTAAAGACTCGTCAATACGCCGGCAGTAGGTGATGATCATATCAAACACGCACAAGCCGCAAGCGGTCTTCTAAATGTAACGGCCACCCGGGTATTGAGCGATCAGAAGATCAACAAGCAAGCCTGTTCGTACTCCTATGAATCCAATCAGTAACACTACCGTACAGTCCGGTCTCTTCGTCTGATATGTCGCATATCACAGCCTGTGGTTGGTATAATGTCAGACCCCAATAGCCTGACAAGTCATGCCGATGCAAGGTCCATAACGGTTCGAGAAACTACTGATAACACTTACCAGTAAATCTCAGCAACCTTGACCAGGGATTTCCTGTTATGGCCAATTGAGCATAGCGCAACATCAACTCCTTATACCGGGAGAGACGAAACCCCTCCTATCGCTCATTAACTCCATGTGACTCGGGACTGTACCCATAAGCCACCGTTTTGCACATTCTCTTGAACGCGGTAAGGTGGAAATAAAAGCATAGTGGGAATCACACAAGACTCTATGACGATCTCGGGTCTACAGACTAATCTGTACCAGTGTCACCAGAGAACTGCTATCCGACGATAGGTATAATACCATCTAGGAGTTCTCGGTGAGTCCGTCCAGTGTACCCAGTCTCCACTGAGCACCCGTATACCATCTCTGATGTCAAACACCAATGGATATGGGATCATCCATCGCCCATCATATGGGTCGATAAGCGTATACGCTAGTTTACACTGGAGTATCGATGCCCTGTCTCGATACTTCTACGACTAGGAACATTTGAAGGATGTACTTATCGACTACCCTGTCCCCACTAGTATGATCTACATCATAGTCCTGGTAGTCAAGCACTCATCCTAAGGGCTTTATCAACATGTACTATAGAGACAATCAGTGTACATGTTAAGATAAAGTGCAACCAGATAGCATACTATCATGTTGAGCAAGAAAGTCCTCCCTATATATCTCCAAGCAACCACTACAATATATATCGTATGTACAGTAATGTTGGAGATAGTGCCCTCAGAGTCAATTATTAGGTCACAGGTATGTGATTGCAATGATTGATGGAGGACCTATCCCGGTAGGACAGTCTTACTTGAGATGATAGTATGCTATCTGGTTTACCTTTATTATCGTGTACTGCTTTAGGTGACCTGACAAGTTGCTATTACACGTTGATAGAGCCCCTAGGATTCTTGCTTGACCACCAGCAGTATGAGGGCGATCATATAAGTGGAAGCGGGGGTCTATCAGCATATCCTTAAATGGTCCCTAGTCGTGAGAGTTTCGAGACAGGGCATCGATACTCCAGAGTAGACTAGTGTATACAGTCGAGACCCCGACGAGGGGTGGTGGCCGGTCTCACAAGCCACTGGTGTCAGTTGGATCACCTAAGATGTATACAGGTGCTCATTGGGTTATGAGTACACCGGACAGGACTCGCCGGGAACATGCTAGTTGGTCATATACCAGACGTCAGATGGCAGTTCCCTGGTGACATGTGTACAGGTTAGTTCATCGACCTGGGGATCGTCATTTGTCTTGTGTGAGTTCCCACTGTACTTTGATTACTACCCTACCACGGCTCAAAGGAGTCGTGCAAACAGGTTTTAGTTAGGTACAGTCCCGAGCCACATAGAGGCAGTGAGCGTATCTTCAGGGGTTCGTCTCTCCCGGTATTGGGGGTGAGGTCGTGCTGTGTCTAGGAGAGCCATTACACGAAGTCCTTGGCCAAGGCAGGAGATTTACTGGTAGGTATTCCAGTAGTATCTCAGGGTGTTCTGGGCTACACTCCGACACGACTTGTACCGCTTTTGGGGGTCTGACTTTTACCAACCCTCTAGGCCCGCCATGCGATACTCATAGACGAACGGACCGGACTATACAGATATTGTCACTGACAGGCTCAGTAGGGTGTCAGGCTGAGTTCGCTCACAGACGTCCCTTTTAGTCAATGCCTGGTAGCCCGTTACGTATTGGCTTATACCTCTGACGTGCTAGTGGTTAAATCTACAACCAAGGTGTTGACGAGTCTTTAGAGTCCCCCACATTCAGTTACTCAAGCTTTCGGGTGAAAAGTTGTAGAGGCCGTATGGAGATATGGCAAGGTCCGATCAGAAACGTGCGGTATTGCACGGATCAGGATCGGACAGTTTGTACTACAGGCCGTATGGTTATATGGCAGGGTTCGATCAGGTACGTGCGGTATTGCACGGATCAGGATCGAACGGATATTACTAGCCGGCTTTGGTTTAAGCCGGATCCTAGTATAGTACAGTGTAGATTTTGTCTCATTGCATTTGTATTTCAGTCAGAATACAAATGCGGGTGTGTATGCACAGTATCGGGGTTTTCCTGTAATTTATTACGGGACCAGTTTTCTGGAGTTGCCAGTTTGCTTTCCGTTTCGGCCAATTTCCTTTGTATCGTTCATTGGCCGAAGATTGGTGGAGAAGGGCTTATTTGCATTGTTGCAAATAAGTATTTGTGGAGGGGTTCTTTGTATATTCTTGTGTCATGATAGCTTTTCATTGACCTTGACTTCTTGACTTCTCCATCATGGCTTGACTTTCATATGACATGGTTTTCATGATGGTTGTGGTGGAGTGAGGTTCACTTTTGGTGATCATTTCTTTGCGTGATTTGGTTGTTGAGTGTTGGTGTTTCTTTGTGATCATTTTTCCATATGATAACCATTCCTCTCTCTCTCTCTTGCATTATTCTTTTGGTCACCTCCCCCTTGACTTTTTCCCTCTCTCATTCCATAGATGGGCCGGCCATTCCTTGGGAGGGAGGGGATTCATTTTTGATGTGGGATTTTTGGTTCTCATGGTGCTAAGAAAAGCTCTCTAGTTCATCTCAAAAATCCATTCCTCCACCATCTCAAAAGGCAATATCCAAAACCCCAAAAAGAGACACAAGTTCTACACAACATTCTACAGCAAACCTTGGGCACGTCGACTAGCCAGCTTCGTGCCCGAGTTGCCTCGGCATTGAGGTGGGAGCCCGTAAAAGAAGTAGGCGATGTGGTGCACTTCCGGCGACGCGGTGGTGACCGGAGCTTCCGCAAGAGATCGGGATGACGATAAGAAGACCGGAGGACTCGGATCAGTCGGTATATCTATCTTCCCCATCTTGTAGTTAGCTAGGACTAATTAATGGTTCGATCCGGGTATTAGTGCGCGGCGGTTTGCCAGTTCAAGAAAAATTAAAGTTTATCACCGCTTCCGCATTTGGCCGTCGGATTGACGGCCGGGGCGCCGCCGTGCACTTACAGTGGTATCAGAGCCTCGCCATTAACTTAGTCTAGCTTGGTTTAATGTGTTTTACAATTCCGATCGAACAAAAATCCCAAAACCGCATTTTTGCATGCATCAGTTTTCTGTTGAAAATTTTTTGTGTCGAAATTTTTTTCAGGTTGCAGAAACGTGATCTACTAGAAAAAATAAGAGATATGTGAAAATTCGATGCAACAACTCCACTGTAGGAGCGCGGAACCGCGGCCAAACACCCCTTTGGGCCGCGGTTCCGCCTCACACTGTTGGGTTCCCTGCACCAAATTTCTACAGTATCTTTCTGGGGTTAAAATTGGGGTTTTGGAATAATAACATTGGGCCCAGAATTTCCTGATCTGCTGCAGTAGTGCTTTGGGGCCCACTTGTTAAAATTTGATCGATCGGATATTTTAAACACATTATTTCACAGTATTTACATTATATCTGCGACCGTGAATGTCACTTGATCGGTAAATCCAGTCTAACTGCTATAGCCCGGTTAGACGGATTTGCGAACGTGACTTTCACGTTGATGTTCTATGTATTGCTGTGATGTTGCGGATCGGTCGTGGGGGATAGCCTGGTTGCAGTGGTAGTACAGTTTTGTTGTATTATGTACATTTGATTTTGCGGGGCGAGCGTCCGACATGTGGACTGCCGTCACTGCCTGATTGTATTATTATTTTGGGGCACGACCAGGTTGCGGTCGATGTACCCGTTGTATGTATATTTTACTTTCTGTACTAGGATTACCCCGCGGAGGGGTGCACGGATAGCCGGGTTCTAGAAGGCAACAAGCCCGCATCTCATGGCATTGAGACGGAGGGGACTTCACTCTAGAATTGGCGGGCTATTCGCCGCACTCGTAGGGGGTACAGGTTGACCCAGGTGAGGTGCCCAAGTTACCGGATTCCGTGAAGTGCTGGGTGGTCCATTCACGTTGCTGAAGGGGGCTCCTCACTTCAGGTTTTGGCGGGTAACTTGCCGCGCCCGTAGGGGTCTAGGATTTCATTGCACAGGCTATCCACACGACCAGGGGAACGTCGGGTTTCAGTAGTGGCTCTGTGAAACCCGGGAATCCCAGATATCTGTATTGTTTCTGTGATGCTGTACATTTCTGTGATGTTGCATTTCTTTCACGCCTTGAGTGAAATATAATATATTGGTATATATATTAGTAGATGTTGTATATGTTTTACATCCGCGCTAGTCCAGTCCCCGCTCTGTCGTTAGTTAGCTAACCTAACGGATAATGACGGGACCCAGTGGTGAATGCAGATGGCATATACGTACATCAGTATATTTTCGTTCTTTGTGGTGTGATCAATTGATGGGACTGCGTTGATTTGGATCAATGCAAGTTAAAAACAAACCTATTCTGATGTTGTTGGAACACTTTTTCAAAAGCTGTTATTGCAAGGACGTTCACTTTTGTTTTGCATCGTGGTATTCAATTGGAATATCCTGCTCATCAGTCGACGAGGCAAGGGCCGAGATCCCTTCACCGGGAGTGACCCCTTGGACAAAGGGTTTGCGTCAGGGCAATGACTTCACTATAGCCGATTACTTTTGCTTTGCACTGAGGTATTCAGTTGGAATATCCTGCACCTCATTCTACGGGGAAAGAGTCGAGATCCCTTCACCGGGAGTGACCTCTTTAGCAATGGTTTTCGTCACTATATTTTCAAAAAGCTATCCGTTCCTTCAACGATATCAAGTTCATTACGTTAAAGGTTTTCGCCAGAAACCATTCGTAGCCCTCCGTCGTTTCATATGGGTAGTCAATAGTATTCAAGCTGTGTTTGTTGGCCAAAGTCAAGGCACAGTGTTTGGTAGCTGTTGGTTATTCATATGCAGCATAGATAGATGCGTTGGTTTAGAACAGTCGTATAGCCTTGTTGGCCAAAGTCAAGGGCTTGTGCGGGTGGATTCGAATCAACCTGGAGAATGACGGGTAGAACTTGACATGTGACTTATGATTTGTTGGCCAAAGTCAAGGTCATAAGAGCATGGGGCAGAAATCACATCGGGAGTTTCAAAAGAACTGAAACTTGCCAGATATGCGCATACCTTCTGGAGTGTGACACCGTGAGCAGATTCCGTCACGTTGTCATGCGATGATAGTTGGATCCCGATTCCCACTGATGAGTTGGTTTACTCCTCGGGACATCCCGACTAATTCTTCTTTTAGGTTTGGAGGAGAATTTAAGGTACAGTGGGAGGTTTCCTGATTAGATAAATTGGTAACCATTCTGATCTAGGTTAGAGTGCACGCTGAGTGTTTCTTTTCTCTCTCTCTTGGCAGCGACCATTGACCCGACCCTAAGACTATGACTCAGTGACCAAGTTGACCGAACCTTCTTTAACACCGGCTTTTGGATTGTCAGAGTTGCAAACCTCATTGCCACTCTTACTTTTACCCTTTTCTCCAGGACACCCCGTATTACTACGAACATCCACTTCCATTAGACAAAACCATCATATGGTTAGATACGAACTCGAAGGAATTTATTCGAGGATGGTTTCAGGTTCTGGAGAACACGGATAGGATTATTCAGTTGTCTTTTCCTTTTACCTTTTCTCAGGTTGCGAGTACTCCTTGGTTTAGGAGATAGTACACCTATTACGCAAATTGGATTGTCTTCTTCCAAACCTTAGGCTGGTGCCGACCGGTAGGGAATGAAGAAAACCAATTAGCCTAACGATGGTGTACAGAAGGTATTAAGTTAAGACAAAGCAAGGGATTAGTAAGAGGGCAAAGTAAATTGCGACTGATATTCACGACCAAACCAAGTATTTCTTCGCCAATCCTGAATCACCTTTGTATTTCTCCAGGACACTCCGTATCACTACGAAGATCCACAGTTTGTTTGGATACTCCATCGTATGGTTATATACGAACTCGAAAGGAACTTGTTCCAGTTCGGGGATGGATTCTGGTTCAGGAGAAATAGGAATAAGGTCTATTCGGTTGTCTTTTA
Organism: Agapanthus africanus; assembly: GCA_030015575.1. NCBI lineage: Eukaryota > Viridiplantae > Streptophyta > Magnoliopsida > Asparagales > Amaryllidaceae > Agapanthus > Agapanthus africanus. The sequence continues at coordinate 253,165,304 of CM057348.1, read as the reverse complement.
TCCTCACCTTCTCTCGCATTGCGAGTGTTCCTAGGATTAGGACAGTACACCCATTATGCTTATTGGATAGTCTTCTTCCAAACCATAGGCTGGTGCCGAACGGTAGAGAAGGAAGAAAACCATTTGGCCTAAAGGAGTGTGCAGAAGGTAATGACTAAAGACATATGAAGGGATTTGGAGAGGTGGCAAAGAATTATACAGTTATAGTCGTGAATCTGGAAGAGGCATTACTAGGAATACCAGGATACCCCATCGAAACATTTCAATGTTTCAGCTTCACTGTGTACTGTTAAAGGAAAACTGATTTCCCGATTAGATACTTACTCCAGGGTATGTATTTACCAGGTATGATTCTCACATCTGTATGGTTTTACAGATGATGAGTGGGAGCAAGTTATTGGGAATTGGGTGATCATCCTCATTATATCGGGATTCGTTGTAATCGGTGATATTTGAGGAAGTCACCTGGGTTGTTTGCCGGTCGGCAAATATTTGGTTTTGAATATCCTCTGTTATGCACCAATTTCAAATTGATATATCTGTACGTCTATTTTCATAGAGTGAGATATACCTTTTGAAATTATGTCTATGACATTTACCTATATCAGTGGATGGTTAGGTAAGGAGCATTAAACAGCGGTGTAATTCTTCTTAACCATAAGTACAGTTTACAACCTACGACACACAGTGAATGAGTTATCAGACTCAAGGGACTTATACAGAGTATTGTATGTTGTCCAGGGTCCATCAGGACAGAGGGGTTGGTCCTCGTACTATATTCGGTTTACTTATGACTTCTCTAGTTTTTAGACAGGTGTTTCGTGGAAATACAGGGTCCGAATTTTGAGAAGTTATAGGTATTTGAATAGAGTAGAGAACCAGGTGTAGCAAGTATCGGGGTTCTTCAAAGCGATCGAAGATGTAGATACTTGTGTATGGTATTCAGTTGATAGTAATGATAAAGAGATCTTGCTTCTCTTTCAGGTTACTCATAATTGGAAGCATTTCTAAGTTGAGTAACGCTGATCGTCCTTCTTCCATTTAGTTGACATGCACTGGAGACAGCTGCATGATTTGAATCTGGTTCAATTAAATCAGTGCCTCTGGTTCTATATTGGATATAGAACAGTTCATATCTTAACGATGTTAAGGTACGGGGAGTTGTCCGGTTTATGCTTAAAACCAGACACTGGACAACTCAAGGCACGTTTCTGTAATGGCTGTTTGTGGGTTGACCCAGGCTATGACGCGGGTTGATTTTCTACCATATGGAAGATCAATAGCGATATTGTTCTTGACTCGCCACAGTTTTAAATTAAAAATGGATTTTTTCAGAAAAACAGTAGTGGGAGTATGGTAGAACTGGAAGTAATTCCAGAACCACAAACGATTACTGAAGATTTGATAAGGAACCTAAAGATTCAATCTGGATTGACATTCCATTGGCCACTCCGCAGATAAGGTGGGTAACTTCAGGCACCCGAGAGGTACTACGATAGCCTCAAGGACGGTGACAGGGAAGTTCTTGTTTACCCAAAATTACCATTGCTGTTGTTCCAGGCTGCGAGACCCGGCGGGAGGATGAGTATAGCGTCGTTCTAAACTAGCTTTAGAAGTGTACGTCTATATGACTCTGCCGGAGGGTTGTCGTAGTCAGTGGGAGCAGCGGAAGCATTGGTGGACAGGTAGCTTATGTCTATTTATAGACTAAAGCAGATGTAGCGGAGATAGATCATCTATTTCTGACATGACAGTCATGGGTTTGACTTCATCAGAATAGGGGATGGATCTGTTGAGAAGGTAGTAGGATGTGATATCCTGGTATTTGGATGACATACACAGAGTAGGAAAAGAAACTCCTATACTACGATCGGTTATACTTTGGTCGTCACACAGTGGTTTCTCCACAAAGGAAATGGATTTTATATCAGACATACTGGTTACTAGATCTATGGTTTTAGATCTAGATTTGGGTAGTCTCCCAATCTGGGTACTTAGATAGCATTCTAAGGGTATTTAGAATGGACGACTCCATGCACGGTAGTGTACCTGCAGAAGATGGAGTCACCCTCTCTAAAGGTGTCTTACAGACTAAAGGGGAGAGGGATGTGCATGATTGGCAGATCACTTGCTCAGGCAATTGAGTCAATCATGAGATGTCAAGTACCACACCAGATATTGTTCTTGCACTAGATGCAATAAGTTGACATTGATCCAATCCTGGAGAAACAGTCGGAAGCAGTTATAGAACATAAGTGGATGTTCTAGGGATGTGATAACGACAGCCTTATTCAGGAGACAGTTATCATTCCAGTCTTCCAAGGTGACATGGACGATAAGGAGGTTGTCAGAGTTATAGTTTTTCCTTCTGACGAGGGGCAGTATTTTGGACAGGTGGTCCAAGGCAATACTGAGGGAGGCTTGGCGCAGGATACTGATTAAGTTCAGTTGACGATACAGTCTAAGAAGTTTGGATTTGGAGTTCATTTATGAGCTAGGACCCATCAGATATCCAGACACATTCTAAGACAGGTATCACTCATTTCGGGAGATGGGTTTCTCCGCGAACTTGAGATATAGAGAGACATGGAAAGAGACAACCAGGCGGATCCACTCACTGAGGCTATTCCTCGAACGCAATAGTTTCTTAAACAGGCTTTGTGAGACTGACTAGTAGAGGAGTTGGGTGTTCGGTATCACACGGGCTGTGAGTATGCGACATCACAATAATTAGCCTTGAGTGCAAGTGGGAGATTGTTGGAGATAGTGCCCTCAGAGTCAATTATTAGGTCACAGGTACGTGATTGCAATGATTGATGGAGGACCTATCCCGGTAGGACAGTCTTACTCGAGATGATAGTATGCTATCTGGTTTACCTTTATCATCGTGTACTGCTTTAGGTGACCTGACAAGTTGCTATTACACGTTGATAGAGCCCCTAGGATTCTTGCTTGACCACCAGCAGTATGAGGGCGATCATATAAGTGGGAGCGGGGGTCTATCAGCATATCCTTAAATGGTCTCTAGTCGTGAGAGTTTCGAGACAGGGCATCGATACTCCAGAGTAGACTAGTGTATACAGTCGATACCCCGACGAGGGGCGGTGGCCGGTCTCACAAGCCACTGGTGTCAGTTGGATCACCTAAGATGTATACAGGTGCTCATTAAGTTATGAGTACACCGGACAGGACTCGCCGGGAACATGCTAGTTGGTCATATACCAGACGTCAGATGGCAGTTCCCTGGTGACATGTGTACAGGGTAGTTCATCGACCTGGGGATCGTCATTTGTCTTGTGTGAGTTCCCACTGTACTTTGATTACTACCCTACCACGGCTCAAAGGAGTCGTGCAAACAGGTTTTAGTTGGGTACAGTCCCGAGCCACATGGAGGCAGTGAGCGTATCTTCAGGGGTTCGTCTCTCCCGGTATTGGGGGTGAGGTCGTGCCGTGTCTAGGAGAGCCATTACACGAAGTCCTTGGCCAAGGCAGGAGATTTACTGGTAGGTATTCCAGTAGTATCTCAGGGTGTTCTGGGCTACACTCCGACACGACTTGTACCGCTTTTGGGGGTCTGACTTTTACCAACCCTCTAGGCCCGCCATGCGATACTCATAGACGAACGGACCGGACTGTACGGATATTGTCACTGACAGGCTCAGTAGGGTGTCAGGCTGAGTTCGCTCACAGACGTCCTTTTTAGTCAATGCCTGGTAGCCCGTTACGTATTGGCTTATACCTCTAACGTGCTGGTGGTTAAATCCACAACCAAGGTGTTGACGAGTCTTTAGAGTCCCCCACATTCAGTTACTCAAGCTTTCGGGCGAAAAGTTATAGAGGCCGTATGGAGATATGGCAAGGTCCGATCAGAAACGTACGGTATTGCACGGATCAGGATCGGACAGTTTGTACTACAGGCCGTATGGTTATACGGCAGGGTTCGATCAGGTACGTGCGGTATTGCACGGATCTGGATCGAACGGATATTACTAGCCGGCTTTGGTTTAAGCCGGATCCTAGTATAGTACAGTGTAGATTTTGTCTCATTGCATTTGTATTTCAGTCAGAATACAAATGCGGGTGTGTATGCACAGTATCGGGGTTTTCCTGTAATTTATTACGGGACCAGTTTTCTGGAGTTGCCAGTTTGCTTTCCGTTTCGGCCAATTTCCTTTGTATCGTTCATTGGCCGAAGATTGGTGGAGGAGGGCTTATTTGCATTGTTGCAAATAAGTATTTGTGGAGGGGTTCTTTGTATATTCTTATGTCATGATAGCTTTTCATTGACCTTGACTTCTTGACTTCTCCATCATGGCTTGACTTTTATATGACATGGTTTTCATGATGGTTGTGGTGGAGTGAGGTTCACTTTTGGTGATCATTTCTTTGCATGATTTGGTTGTTGAGTGTTGGTGTTTCTTTGTGATCATTTTTCCATATGATAACCATTCCTCTCTCTCTCTCTTGCATTATTCTTTTGGTCACCTCCCCCTTGACTTTTTCCCTCTCTCATTCCATAGATGGGCCGGCCATTCCTTGGGAGGGAGGGGATTCATTTTTGATGTGGGATTTTTGGTTCTCATGGTGCTAAGAAAATCTCTCTAGTTCATCTCAAAAATCCATTCCTCCACCATCTCAAAAGGCAATATCCAAAACCCCAAAAAGAGACACAAGTTCTACACAACATTCTACAGCAAACCTTGGGCACGTCGACTAGCCAGCTTCGTGCCCGAGTTGCCTCGGCATTGAGGTGGGAGCCCGTAAAAGAAGTAGGCGATGTGGTGCACTTCCGGCAACGAGGTGGAGACCGGAGCTTCCGCAAGAGATCGGGATGACGACGAGAAGACCGGAGGACTCGGATCAGTCGGTATATCTATCTTCCCCATCTTGTAGTTAGCTAGGACTAATTAATGGTTCGATCCGGGTATTAGTGCGCGGCGGTTTGCCAGTTCAAGAAAAATTAAAGTTTATCACCGCTTCCGCATTTGGCCGTCGGATTGACGGCCGGGGCGCCGCCGTGCACTTACAGTGGTATCAGAGCCTCGCCATTAACTTAGTCTAGCTTGGTTTAATGTGTTTTACAATTCCGATCGAACAAAAATCCCAAATCACCTTCCAGTTCAACCTCATGACCACTAATTTCTTCACAAGAAATTCCCTTTCACAAAGGTGGCATGCGGAGAAACAAAACACCTTTTTGTTCCTCGGTGCGGTAGAAGATATTCCCTTGCTAATGCTTGGGATATCCAACAAACTTCCACAGAACTGACCTTGTCTCGAGCTTGTCCGGATTTTGCTTTTAGACAAAGGGCGGAAAACCCCAAATCATAACTTACTTAAGAGATGGGCTCTTCCCATACCACATTGCATATGGAATGGTAGGCACCTGATTTGGTTGGAACCCTATTCAATAGGTATGCAGCTTCTCAAGTGCATAACCCCTAAAAGGAAATAGGCAACTCAGTAGTACTCATTATAGAGCACACCTTATCACATAGGGTGCGATTGCTCCGCCTCGATACACTGACGTGCTGTGGTGTATACGGAGGAGTAATGCTGAGAGAGAATCTCATTCTCCTTTAGAATAGTCCAGGAACTCCGTGCTCAAGTATTCTCCTCCCTGATCACATCAAAGGATATAATACGTACCTATTTTTGGTTCTATACTTCTAACTTATATTCTTTGAATTTCTCAAAAGCTTCAGACTTGTGTTACAATAGGAACACATGTGCGAATCTTGAGAGATTATCAGTGAATGTAATGAAGTATAAAAAATCAATCCTGGCATGTGCTGACTGGGGACCTGCATACATCATCATGTATCAATCCCAAGAGTTCACTAACTCTTTCTCTGTTTCCAATAAACGGAGTTATGGTCATCTTATCTTTGTGACATGACTGGCAAGTTTCACAATATGTAAATTCAAACCGATTTAAATATGCATCTAAATGTAATTTCAGCTAGTCGGGTCACATTGATATGACCTAGTCTACAATGCCTCAAGAAGGATTTGTTCATTTCTGTACTCTTCTTCTAGTGTGTGTTTTGTACGTTAAGAACTGTGGTTTGATTTAGAACATATATGCTTTTAGATAACGTGCCTGAACCGATCAACTCTTGATATAGGAAATGTTCAAAACATTATCCAACAGTACAAAATTATATCCTTCTTTACATAAATAAAGAGTCTGATATGATGTTGTATATCAGGTTCAGTATCTAATAATATTCGTTCAGAATCAATATATTCAGTAATACAGGGTGATAACTGCCAACTAACTTGGCTGCAACACTTACACCGTTTCCAACTCTTGAAACTTATTACCCGTTCTCAGTTCTCTACCTATCTGTAGCCCATGTAACAGATTACATATCTGGGATCCTGATCTGGTATTTCATACCCAGGATGTAAAGAATACTGAGAAACAGTTCTCTGGAATGAACATACCCGAAGAAGATGCATCAACACACACTTTCTTCGTTTGGGCGGCACGGGAATTCTGGTAATCCACTATTTCCTGCTCGGTCTTATAACAATTATAAGTTAGAGCGGGACCAACGTTCCCCAGCTCAGTATAACAAGCGGGTTTGGTCAATAAATCCGTATTATTATCTTGATTAGGGCGTGATATGGTCTCTACCTGGAAAGAGAGAGAAGAAAACACTCAGCGTATGCTCTTGCAAGATTAGATTGGTTATTAATATATCTAATCAGGATGTCTCCCACTGTTTTAGTCAAATCTTCCTTTAAACCCTAAAAGGTAAGACTAGCCGAGATTAATTACACCTTACAAGTTCGCCAATCTTTCAGCCAGGCCAGTGTTGGTACTTTGAGGGAGGTTCCCCGTGCTTTCGCACGGACCTAATTAAAATAAACCTCGTTTTCCCAGGTGCATAACCCCATTAACACCTTTCTAGACACCTACTTGATCGGCTAATTGTAATGTGTAAAACTCTCTCAGGGGTAACTCTTACTCGCAGTGGGTATCAGGATCCAACTATCTCATAGAAGGTATGCAATCTCATTGCAAATTTCAACACTTGAAATTTCCGATAATATTTTTCCCCTAGCAACTTATGATCTTAACAAGGTCAACAAATCATAAGCGCTAGCCAAGTTCAACCCATCATTTCCCGATTGAATTAAACCCACCCGCACGACCCTTAACAAGGTCAACAAAGTCGCACGACTACCCTAATCCAATCGCATCATATGCTTATACAGATAAGCACTAATCAGCTACTGCACACTACGCCTTAACATAGTCAACAAATGTAGCACGAATACTAAAGAGTACTTATCTGAAATGACGGAGGGCTATGACAGGTTTTTCAGAAAACCTATTGCTTAATGAACTTAATATCGTTGTAGAATCGAGTGATTTTAAAAGGAGTGTTTTTGAGGCTTTTACTAGTTTTTCTAAAGAGGTCACTCCCGGTGAAGGGATCTTGGCTCTTTCCTTATCGAATAAGGTGCATGATATTTCACAAATACCACTTTGCAAAGCAAAAGCTATAGAAGCAATCAAAAGACAAACCGAGTGTGTAGCATCTGCTAGTTTCACTAAAGATGTCACTCCCGGTGAAGGGATCTCGGCTCTTTCCTTATCGAATAAGGTGCTGGATATTTTACAAGGAATACCGCTATGCAAAGCAAGAACTAGAGCTACCAGTTTTGAGACAAGTTTCTACAACATCTTTAGGTTTCTTTTATTTCATTAATCTCATTAATGAAGTCCCATTTTTATTATGCTTCACAAGCATCACATTTGAAACGAAATCAACAATATATAATATATATCACATATATATAATATAAGCATTCGTCTCAGGCAGTAATATGATCTCATCACAGAACATTGCAGCTGAAGAACATATATGAAATACTGGATATACTATGATTTCAGTGTTTTATATCAAGCCAGTATAAAACACGGATTCCACGGTCGTGATGAATAGCCAAACCCACATCCCTAGACCCCTACGAAAGCGGCAAGCAACCCTACCAATTCTAAAGTTAGAAGACCTGGTCTCGACTCCTCGAGATGATCTCCCACTGGACCCTAGAACCCGGTTACTTATGCTCCCCGCCTTGGGTCTATCCTAATGCGGAAAAGTAAATAATATACAATGGTGACATCATCCTCATCCCGGAAGTGCCCCAATAAAAGAATATTACATACAATGAATTTTACATAAATGAAAATAGAAAAAAACTCGCATCTCACATAATATCCCCGGCTATTCAAACACGATTATCCAATATAACATATCCGAGCAACACATAACATCACATGTCATCAACGTAAGTAAATATGTGTATCCCAATTGTCGTAGACATATAGCACCGAAACTGGCGATACTCCACATATTACACTTACGGTCGCAGAAAAGAAAGTGAAAACTACAATAGTTGGAATCCGCAACCACCTTAGACATCATAAACCCAATGTATCACATATATTGGATTTCATGCCTAACCAAATGAATTCCTTAGACATCACATGCCTAACAATTATAATCCCTGCATTTTAGTCTCGATCCTGAAAATACTTTTCAATATCTAGTCGGGCAATTCAACAAGATTCCCAACATCCTGATCGAATGCTCGTCGGAAACTTTAGTAGACGGCCGCACCCCTCGATGCCTTCGACAAAGTGCATTAAGGCGGAACACCGCTGCCGCGAGCACCCGAACGGATGCTTTTGGCGACGGGGTTCTTCTACAGTCACTTGGTCGGGGCTATGGGGCGTGGCTATCTATTATGTTTACCCGGCGAGTATCCGCGTACAATACGTGATTGCGACGGACTTTTGATCTCATCAAAATTCCGTGGCAACCGATCATCTGAGTCTAAACAGCTAGATTTATAACATTCAAACTAGTTATCTCATAACTACTTGTAAATTCCAAATATTGTATCCCATTACATAATATCCGGACGATGTTAAACTCTTCAATCAATTCATCAAAGGCCTACAATTTTCCGATAGCTCAACACTTGAGCAAAGTTCAATGATACCTAGAAGATGCCACAGTACCTATGAACCAGCCGTAGAAGTGTCAAACCAATGCCACACATGTGACAACGCTGAACTAGCACAAACCCTAGGGTTTAGTGGCGGTTCTGACGGTCACATAATCGAGTTAAGGTTTTTGTTCTTCTAGAGGATCCACAGAATCACTTGCATATAATTCCGAATACGTTAAACTCTGGAAAAATGGGGTTTTGACGTTCGATTGAACTTTCTAACTTCATCTAGACAACATGCAAAAAACCCGAAACAATGTTAAAACTACGAATACGAAACACACCGAATTGCTTATAGTTTAAGATTACATCACATGCAAAATTAGAAAAAATAAACAGCACCTGAAACACCAAACCCAAGTCACTGGAACACACAACAAAACTCAACCCATTCCACCATAGGAAATCCGGCGTTGCCGGTGTAGGGTTCCTAGGCACACCCATGAGGTTCTACAAGTGATCAAACATGGCCAATTCAAAAATTTTCTATGTGCCGAGAAACCCTAAACTAGATCGTTACTAGATGTAAGGCGATGCAAGCAAGTAAACAACTTTATTGCTAAAGGAAAGTGATTACAACCTTTGTAGATCCGGTGCTCCACTTTCTTGGCTCCGTGATGACGTCCCTTCGCTGTACCCATCGAAATCCTAGACTCTCGCGGTGGTTTCATCGGAGAAAAGATCGGGCTAGGTCATCGACTTCAATGCCGAAGATGATCTACGTCGAGGAAACTCAAGATCAAGCTCCAACTTCACCAAGTCATGAAACTTGTGAAGAAAACACCCTATACTACTTGGCAAGTGGTAGAGGATAAAGAAATAGGAAGTGGGTTCACTTTGGATTTGGATTTCTCACTCTTTTTCTCAAGTCACCATTGATGCTAGCAAGCTTCTTTCTTCTTGAAGAAGAAGAAGAAAAAGAATATGATAAGAATAATGAATAAATGGAAATAAAGTCATTCTTATCATTTTAGCAACCATGATTAAGTGTAGAGAATAAACCAAGGTTAGGTGAATGGTTAGGTTTAGGAAAGAAACAAGAATGGTCAAAGCTTCTTGAAGCTTCAAAGAAACAAACAAAAGAAGCAACCATTTCTTTTCTTTCCCTAAAATAAATAAAACAAAATAAATAGTTAAGAAAAGATAACAAAACCCTAACCATTCACTTAAACATGGTTTAAAGTAAACCTACACCCAAGCTTGCATGTATCATCAAACATGATACAAACTAGTGCACAAAACTATATCATATATACAATATGCACATCAAGTGAGAAAATCCATCATAAGTGAACCAATACTAGTTAATGCAAAGTAATATATCAAATATATAATTATGCATTAAATCATTAAATCAACACTTGATTTAACGATCCGGTCATATCGCATATGACCGGCTAATATCTAATGTATCGGCTTATCGAATCAATCCTTGATTCGATAACTAGGTTATATCGTATACAACCAATCGATACATTCATCGCGAGAATAGAATACGGTATCACATACGCGAATTATTCTCGGTCCCGCACATATCTCATATGCGCACCTATTTCGTTTCGCTTGAGCCAGAAAACCTCTGTGTAGGACTCTAAAGACTCGTCAATACGCCGGCAGCAGGTGGTGATGATATCAAACACCCACAAGCCGCAAGCGGTCTGCTAAACGTAACGGCCACCCGGGTATTGAGCGATCAGAAGATCGACGAGCAAGCCCGCTCACACTCTTGTGAATGCAATCAGTAACACTTACCGTACAGTCCGGTCTGTTCGTCTGATATGTCGTATATCTCGTCTAGGGGTGGTAAACGTCAGACCCAATAGCTTGATAAGTCATGCCGACGTGAGGTCCATAACAATCGTGAAACTACTGATAACTCTTACCAGTATATCACCGCAACCCTGGCCAGGGATTTTCGGTTATGGCCAGTCGAGCATAGCGCAATATCGACCCCCAATACCAGGAGAGACGAGTCCCCTCCTATCGCTCATTGCCTCCATGTGAATTGGAACTGTACCCAAAAACCACTTGTTTGCACGACTCAGTAGAGCCGTGGTAGGGTGGAAATCAAAGTACAGTGGGAGACACACAAGACTCTATGACGATCTCGGGTCAACAGACTAAGCTGTACCAGTGTCACCAGAGAACTGCCATCTGACGTGAGGTATAATACCATCTGGGAGTTCTCGGCGAGTCCGTTCCGTGTACCCAGTCTCCACTGAGCACCCGCATACCATCTCTGATGTCAAACACCAATGGATATGGGATCATCCATCGCCCATCACATGGGTCGAGAAGATATACGCTAGTCTACTCTGGAATATCGATGCCCCGTCTCGATATTCCCACGACTAGGAACATTGTAGGATGTACTCATTGACTACTCAGGCTCCACTAGTATGATCTGCATCATAGTCCTGGAAGTCGAGTACACATCCTAAGGGCTTTATCAACATGTAACAGAGAGACAGAAAGTATACATGTTAAGATAAAGAGCAACCAGATAGCGTACTATCATGTCGAGCAAGAAAGTCCTACCTATATATGTCCCAGCATCCACTACAATATACATCCAATGTACAGTAATGGCCTCTAGGGCATACATATAACTAACAATCTCCCACTTGCACTAGGGCCATCTGTAGCAGTGGTTGCAGTATCACATACTCAACCATCCCATATAAGTCTCTCTCTGGGAAAAAGCCTTCGTGAGTGGATCCTCCGTGTTGTCCTCTGAGTCTACTCTCCTAACCTCGATCACCCTGGAGACCATCTATCTCCATGATCAGGTGATGCTGCCTCAGAATATGTCTGGGTCACTGATGGGACCATGGTTCCTGGGCCAAAGCCACACTTCCATTGACATACATGTTAGTGTATATGCCCTAGAGGCCATTACTGTATCATACTAGTTTGTATATTACTTAATGGAAGCTTGGGATATTCACCTTGTATATACAATCTTGCTCAAAATAGTAGTATGCTACTTGGTTTGTTTCTACTTCAATGTGTACATGTGTTTATTTTTGTATATCGCCTATACACATTAGTGGAGCCCTTAGGATCTTTGCTTGATTACCAGCGATGTGATGGCCGTCACACTAGTGGGGCTGGGTAATCTATAAGCACATCCTTATGCAGGTCCCTGGTCGCAGGACTATCGAGACAGGGCATCGATACTCCGGAGTAGACCAGCGCATGCGCTTCTCATCCCAGTGTGGGAGACGGTCTGTCCCACAGCCGTCAGTACGTCGTACTTGAGATAGTATGCGGGTGCTCGTTAGGTTACGGGTACACTGGACAGGACTCGTCGGGAACTGACTAGTTGGTATTATGCCTATCGTCAGTTATCAGTTCCCAGGTGACATGAGTACAGCTTAGTCCGCTGACTTGACACTGTCACTTCGCCTCGAGTGTGTTCCCACTGTACTTTGATCACTACCCTACCACGGCTCAAAGGAGTCGTGCAAACAGGTAGTGGTTGGGTGCAGTCCCGAAGCACTTGGAGGCAGTGACGGTTAGACAGGATTCGTCTCTCCCGGTATTGGGGGTTGACATCGCGCTGTGTCTAGGAGAGCCATTACACGAGTAGTCCCTGGCCAGGGCAAACGAGATATACTGGTAGGTTTCCAGTGTTATCTCAGGGTGTTTTGGGCTTCGCTCCGGCACGACTTGTACCGCTATTGGGGGACTGACGTTTACCGCCCCCTAGGCCCGCCATGCGATGTATCAGACGAACAGACCGGACTGTACGGAGAATGTCACACTCAGGCTCAGTAGGAGTTCAGATGGGTTTCGCCTCGTCGGTCTTCTTGTCGGCATTACCTGGGGACCGTTACGCACAGCTAGTGCCGCTTGCGGTCTGTGGTTAAACCCACTGCCAGCGTAGTGTCGAGTCTTTAGAGTCCCACACAGAAAGCTTTTCGCCTTTAGGCAAAAGAGTAGAGGTCGCATGGTATTGCGACAGGTCGCATGGTTTTGCGACAGGGTTCGGTCACATCCGTGCACTTGTGCACGTACAGTGTCCGGACAGTTTACACTAGCGGGCTTTGGTATAAGCCAGATCCTAGTATACCTTTTGGGATTGGATTTATCCTGTGTGCATTCGTGTTCCTCGGAACGCGGATGCGGGTGCGTATGCACAGTTGACAGGGAGACAGAGGCAGCGGATTCTCATTAGGGTTGTTGACAGTTGACCGTTGACTATTTGACTTTTTGTTCAACCCTAATGAGAATATGATATGTGATTAACTATTATATTAATTAAGTATTATGGTGACATGGTTGTTGACTTTTGTTGACTTTGTTGACTTGTTGACTTTGTTGACTTGTTTACTTTTGTTGACTTGTTGGCTTTGTTGACCGGTTGACTAGGCTTGACTAGTTGACCATCATGATAAACATAGCCATCATTTCATGGCAAAGACTTGTTTGCTTGCTCATTTGTGTAAAATGAGTGCATGAAATGATATGGTTATGGTTGCTTCAACCATCACATAAGACTTTTTTAGTATGATGAGTTATCATGACTTTGGATTATGAGAGGGTGAGAGACAAAAGAGTTGCTCATTCTTTCTTGCTCATTCTCTCTCTTGTTCTTGAGCTCTCTTGTTTTTGCTCTCACCCTCAACCTCTTCCTCCCTCTCTTGATTCTATGGTTCTCTTGTCTCATGAGTTGAGAATCAAGAACCATAGATAAAATCCCATACAAACTCTTCTCTACTCATTCTAGTTCACTAGGTTTAGCAAACCAAGTGAACTAGTTTCTTCAAAGAACGAAGAAGGAGCCAAAGGTTGGAGCTTTCAAGTGGATCTATCTTCGGCGTACGGAGACGACGAGAAGAAGCCATTCCGGACCACCATCGGAGCTTGAAGACGAAGGAGTTCAAGACAAGCAAGGTATAACCCCCTAACCGAGTAGCTAGAAACTCGTAGTTAGGTTGTTAGATAGATGTTTAACCAAGATCCGGGTTTTAGGTCCATGTTACCACCTCCGTAAAAATCGTTTTTTACCAAATTCCGCATTCCCGAAAGTACCGGGAGAGGTAGCATGGACTTACAGGGGTATCAGAGCCTAGTTAAACTCTATCTAACATGTTAGCAAGTAACTAGAAGATCGATCAAAGAAAAAGTCCCGAAAAAAAACCCCGAAATTCGAAGTTTCAGTCGATTTTTATACTGTTCAAAAGTTGATTATTTTCACACCTAAAATCGGCTCAGGCTTTTCTGTGAACACCCACCAAAATTGGTCCAACGATCGAGTCAAAGCGCCGCGGAAACGCGGCGGGAGCACGCTCCCGCCGCGGATCCGCGGCCGAGTTGACTCGGCCGTGGTCCATTTTTGGTGCAGTGTTCTTCTGGGGGTATTTTGGGATTTTTGGAATATATATTTTCAACCCAGATTTTCCAGAACGAAAAATTTATTTTTGGGGTCCCGAAAATCCGTATTTTTGATCGAACTTCTAAAAGACTTTAGCTAACGGGTTTTTCTGTAATGTGATATTTGTATTGAACGTCTACTAATCGCTATATGTCGATTAGTGGGGGTTATACAAATCTGTGATCTGTAATGTTGCTGGAATGTGTATATGAATATGTTGGATTGTCGCGGGTGAATTGCCGGGGGTTGTGAGACGAGAGTTTTTCTTTTCTTTCAATTCATGTAAATTTGTAAATTGATGTAATAATTATTTGTATGGCCGCACAACCGGGTCGGGGTTGTAGCCGTCATTGTATAATTTCTTTTTACTGTTTTTGCTCCTAGGATAGACCCATGGAGGGGGTGCACAAACTACCGGGTATGCCGAAGTGTCGAGTGGCCTACTCATGGAGATGAGGGAGGTTACTACGCTCCGGGTACTTGGCGGGTAGTTTGCTGCACCCGTAGGGGTCTTGGGTGGGGTATTTGGCTATTCACCGCGACCGTGTAATCTGTTTTTCGTTACAGGCTCGTGCGAATTACAGATTCCTAGTATATCCAATGTATTCATCTGTGATCTGAAATGTTTATCATTGCAGTATATCTATATATGATATTATTTAGGCGTTGCTTATGTTTTATAGACGCGCTAGCCCAGCCCCCGCTCTGTCGTTAGTTAAGTAACCTAACGGGTAATGACGGGGCCCCGTGGCGAATGCGAATGGCATAAGCGTACGTCATATTTTGGTTGTTTTCTGCAATGGTAGGATTAAATGATGGGACGCATTAAAAGAACTAATGCAAGAATATCACGTATTAAAAGAACTAATGCAAGATAATAAACCAAGTTAAAGTCGTTGGAACACTTTCGAAAAACCACTCGGTTCTTTTCAAAACCAACTTTTAAATGCGGAGCTTGAGCCACTCCTTTTAAAAGCTATCTCGTTCCATCGACCAAATCAAGTTCACTACGTTCACGGTTTTGCCAAAACCATCCGTAGCCCTCCGTCGTTTCATATGAATAGTCAATAGTATTCAAGCTGTGTATGTTGGCCAAAGTCAAGGCACAGTGATTGGTAGGTATTGGGTGTTCATGTGTAGCATAGATAGATGTGTTGGTTTGGGACAGTCGTACTGCCATTTTGGCCAAAGTCAAGGGTAGGTACGGATGGATCCAAATTAACCTGGATAATGACGGGTAGAACTTGACATGTGACTTATGATATTTTGGCCAAAGTCAAGGTCATAAGAGCATGGGGCAAAAATCCACATCGGGAGTTTCATAAGTACTGAAACTTGCTAGATTTGCATACCATTTGGAGTGTGATGATTCTGGTAGGATTCCTTCAGTTTCGTCGCACGATGATATTTGGATCCCGATCCTACTGTGAGTATATGCTACTCCTCGGGAAATTTCTCACTAAACGATCAATGCTATAAACCTAGTAGGTGCCTAGAAAGGTGTTAGCGGGGCTACGCCCCCAGGGAAAAGAGGTTCTTTAATTAAGGAACTTCGCGAAAGCGTTGGAAAACCTCCCTCGAAGTACCGACACCGGCCTGGCTGAACGGTTAAGCAAGTATTGTGCGGTGGGATTGATCCCGACTAATTCTTCCTTTATGGTTTGAGGAGGGATTCGAGAAACAGTGGGAACCATCCTGTTTAGAAAAACTAAAAACCACTCTAAACTTGCAAGAGCATCATGCTGAGTGTTTCTTCTTCTCTCTCCTAATTGCAGCGACCAAATCGACATGACTGGACTTAAGTTACTCCTAGATAAAAACAAACTGACAGGGCCAAACTACAAAGATTGGCTCAGGAATGTCAAGATAGCAATCACTTACGACAAGCTGGGGTATCTTCTTACCACCAAAGCTCCCCCTGCCCCTGGTCCCACTTCCAGCGTCGCGGATAAGGAAATCCGCAAGACTTGGGAGATTGATAGCGCGAAGGCCAAGTGCCTCGTACTTGCCTCGATGGACAACGAACATCAGAGGAGGCACGAGAATATGGACCTTGAATCCATATTTCTCCATACAAAAGAACTGTATGGAGAGCAATCTCGTATCGCAAGATACGAAGCGTCGAAAAAGTTATTCTCGACAAAGATGGCCGTCGGATCATCAGTAGCCGAGCACGTGCTAAAGATGATCAGCTACATTGAGGAGCTCGCGGACCTAGGGACCACATTGGAGAGTGAACTCTATACGGACATAGTTCTCCAGTCCCTTCCTTCCACTTACGCCCAGTTCATACTGAACTTCAACTTACAAGAAAAAGACGTTGAACTTTCAGAGCTCCTCAACATGCTGAGGAGCGCAGAGGGCACCCTACAGAAAGGTAGGGAAACATCCACTTTGTTTGTAGGAGGATCATATTCTTCTAGGTCCAAGGTGAAAGCCAAGGGAAAGAAGAAGAAAGCCCCCGCCAAACCAAGGGGCGGTGTTAGTAAAGTGGATACGAAGGGAAAAGCTAAAGCAACAAAGAAAGCGGGGAAGCTTGTGGATAAGGAAGAATGCTTCTATTGTCATAAGAAAGGACACTGGAAGAATGATTGCAGGGCCTGGAAGGCCAGAACACAGGAATTGAAGCAGGTTGCAGCTTCAGCTTCAGGTGTGTATGTTATTGAAAACTGTCTTTCAATAAACTCTACTTCCTGGGTATTGGATACCGGATCAGGATCTCATATCTGTAATTCTTTGCAGGCGTTGAGAAACCGTAGGGTTTTGAAGGTAGATGACATGACCCTCAGAGTTGCGAACGGAGCTAGCATGGATGCTAAAGCCGTGGGGGACTATCACCTGGGAATGTCAGATGGACATGTTTTGGTTTTGCGTAATTGCTTTTTTGTACCTAACGCAACTTGTAATATCATTTCTGTATCTTTAGTTTCTAAAGAAGGTTATGAATTTGCGTTTGTAAGTAATGTTGTAAACATTCACCTTAATCAAGTTTTGATTGGGTCAGGTACATTGAGTAATGGTATATACGTATTGAACCAACCACAGATTTTCAATGTCCAGAATACACACAAAAGAAAGTCTCCAGAAATAAATCAGACTTTCTTGTGGCATTGTAGACTGGGTCACATCAATGAGAGAAGGTTGACGAAGTTACATACAGAAGGGTATTTGAATGCGTTCGAATATCAGTCATATGCCACTTGTCAATCCTGTCTCAAAGGAAAGATGACAAAGACTCCGTTTACTGGACATGGAGTAAGAGCGAGCGAGCTCTTGGGACTCGTACACAGTGACGTGTGCGGTCCAATGTCTACACATGCGCGAAGCGGCCATTCTTACTTCATTACTTTTACGGATGACTTCTCAAGGTATGGTTATGTCTTCTTAATGAAACATAAGTCCGAAGCCTTTGGAAAATTCCAGGAGTATAAGAATGAAGTAGAGAAACAGACCGGCAAAAGTATTAAGATTCTAAGATCGGATCGAGGTGGAGAATACTTAAGTGCCGAGTTCCTAGACTATTTAAAAGAGAACGGAATTCTCTCTCAACTTACTCCTCCATACACCCCGCAACATAACGGTGTATCGGAGAGACGGAACCGCACCCTATTAGATATGGTGCGGTCCATGATGAGTAACGCTGAGTTACCGCGATCATTCTGGGGATATGCGCTAGAATCAGCCGCATACCTTTTGAACCGAGTTCCCACTAAAACTGTGCCTACCACGCCATTTGAGATGTGGTGTGGGAAGAGACCCCATCTTAATCACATTAAGAAATGGGGAAGTCCAGCTTTTTTCAAAAAGCAGCATGCGGACAAGCTCGAGGCACGCTCAGTACTGTGCAAGTTTGTGGGATATCCAAAGAATTCCAAAGGATATTTCTTCTACTGCGAAGAGAAACAAAAAGTTCTTGTTTCTCGTCATGCCCACTTTCTAGAACACCAGTTCTTAGAAAAGGAAATAAGTGGGAGCGCAGTAGAACTGGAAGAAATTCCAGAACCACAGACTGTTACTGAAAGCTTAGTGGAACCAGAGGGTTCAACAGAACAGGACATTCCTACGCCGCTCCGCAGGAGTAGTAGGCAGTCTCATCCGCCCGAGAGATACTACGGTTTTCTCATAGACGGGGATAGAGAGGATTGCATCATAGATTATGATGAGCCTACTAGCTTCCAGCAGGCCGTTCAGAGCGTTGACTCAGTGAAATGGCTGGATGCAGTGCGGACCGAAATGGAGTCCATGTACACCAACAAGGTATGGACGTTGGACATTGCTCCAGACAGGGTAAAACCCGTAGGATGCAAGTGGATCTTCAAAAAGAAGATTG
The DNA here is from genome assembly GCA_030015575.1 of Agapanthus africanus. NCBI lineage: Eukaryota > Viridiplantae > Streptophyta > Magnoliopsida > Asparagales > Amaryllidaceae > Agapanthus > Agapanthus africanus. The sequence continues at coordinate 253,146,561 of CM057348.1, read as the reverse complement.
GTGTAGATGGACAGGTTGAGACCTATAAAGCTAGGCTGGTAGCAAAGGGTTTTCGTCAAAGACCTGGCTTGGACTATGACGAAACCTTTTCTCCAGTAGCCATGCTGAAATCCATTCGGATCCTTCTTGCCATTGCTGCCTTCCACGATTATGAGATTTGGCAGATGGACGTAAAGACAGCTTTTCTAAATGGAAATTTAGAGGAGAGTGTCTATATGGACCAGCCAGAGGGTTTCATTCAGAGTGGGAGCAGCGGAAAGGTGTGCAAGTTGCTTAAGTCCATCTATGGACTAAAGCAGGCATCGCGAAGTTGGAACATCTGCTTCGATGAGACGGTCAAAGAATTTGGCTTTATCAAAAATCCAGATGAACCATGCATCTATAGTAGATTTGTAGCGAGAACTGTAGTATTCCTCGTTTTATACGTGGATGACATTCTCTTAATAGGAAATGACATTCCTATGCTACAATCTGTCAAGGGGTTCTTGTCGCACAGGTTCTCCATGAAAGACCTGGGTGATGCCTCATACATTCTGGGTATCCGGATCTACCGTGACAGATCCAAGAGGATATTAGGACTTTCACAGTCCAGGTACATCGACACCGTACTGAAAAGATTCAGTATGGAAGATTCCAAGCGCGGTAACCTACCGGCTTGTCACGGGATCACCCTCTCTAAAGAGATGTCTCCCAAGACTGATTTGGAGAGGGATCGCATGTCTATTATACCCTACGCTTCTGCGGTAGGCTCTATAATGTATGCGATGTTATGTACCAGACCGGATGTAGCTTATGCACTGAGTGTGGTAAGCCGGTATCAGTCAAACCCTGGGGAGAAACACTGGATAGCGGTAAAGAACATTCTCAAGTACCTGAGAAGGACTAAGGAGATGTTCTTGGTGTATGGCGGAAAAGACCTCCAGATCGAGGCCTTTGCTGACTCCAGCTTCCAGAGTGACAAGGATGATTCCAAGTCCATGTCGGGTTTTGTCTTTACCCTCAATGGAGGGGCGGTGTGTTGGAAGAGTTCCAAACAAGAAACCGTTGCAGACTCGACGATGGAAGCGGAATACATCGCTGCATCTGATGCCGCAAAAGAAGCTGTCTGGATGAGGAAGTTCTTGAAAGAACTTCAGATGGTTCCGTCCATTGTTGATCCAATACCTCTGTATTGCGACAACAACGGGGCTATAGCTTTAGCGAAGGAACCCAGGTCCCATCAGAGATCCAGGCACATCTTGAGGCGGTATCACCTGATCAGGGAGATCGTAGATCGCCTGGAGATCGAGGTTCGGAGAGTCGCTTCAGAAGATAACACTGCAGATCCATTCACCAAGGCCCTGCCCCAGACTCAGTTTGAGCGGCTGATCGAGATGATAGGTCTTCGATACGCCAGTACATGGCCTTAGTGCAAGTGGGAGATTGTTAGTGTATATGCCCTAGAGGCCATTACTGTATCATACTAGTTTGTATATTACTTAATGGAAGCTTGGGATATTCACCTTGTATATACAATCTTGCTCAAAATAGTAGTATGCTACTTGGTTTGTTTCTACTTCAATGTGTACATGTGTTTATTTTTGTATATCGCCTATACACATTAGTGGAGCCCTTAGGATCTTTGCTTGATTACCAGCGATGTGATGGCCGTCACACTAGTGGGGCTGGGTAATCTATAAGCACATCCTTATGCAGGTCCCTGGTCGCAGGACTATCGAGACAGGGCATCGATACTCCGGAGTAGACCAGCGCATGCGCTTCTCATCCCAGTGTGGGAGACAGTCTGTCCCACAGCCGTCAGTACGTCGTACTTGAGATAGTATGCGGGTGCTCGTTAGGTTACGGGTACACTGGACAGGACTCGTCGGGAACTGACTAGTTGGTATTATGCCTATCGTCAGTTATCAGTTCCCAGGTGACATGAGTACAGCTTAGTCCGCTGACTTGACACTGTCACTTCGCCTCGAGTGTGTTCCCACTGTACTTTGATCACTACCCTACCACGGCTCAAAGGAGTCATGCAAACAGGTAGTGGTTGGGTGCAGTCCCGAAGCACTTGGAGGCAGTGACGGTTAGACAGAATTCGTCTCTCCCGGTATTGGGGGTTGACATCGCGCTGTGTCTAGAAGAGCCATTACACGAGTAGTCCCTGGCCAAGGCAAACGAGATATACTGGTAGGTTTCCAGTGTTATCTCAGGGTGTTTTGGGCTTCGCTCCGACACGACTTGTACCGCTATTGGGGGACTGACGTTTACCGCCCCCTAGGCCCGCCATGCGATGTATCAGACGAACAGACCGGACTGTACGGAGAATGTCACACTCAGGCTCAGTAGGAGTTCAGATGGGTTTTGCCTCGTCGGTCTTCTTATCGGCATTACCTGGGGACCGTTACGCACAGCTAGTGCCGCTTGCGGTCTGTGGTTAAACCCACTGCCAGCGTAGTGTCGAGTCTTTAGAGTCCCACACAGAAAGCTTTTCGCCTTTAGGCAAAAGAGTAGAGGTCGCATGGTATTGCGACAGGTCGCATGGTTTTGCGACAGGGTTCGGTCACATCCGTGCACTTGTGCACGTACAGTGTCCGGACAGTTTACACTAGCGGGCTTTGGTATAAGCCAGATCATAGTGTACCTTTTGGGATTGGATTTATCCAGTGTGCATTCGTGTTCCTCGGAACGCGGATGCGGGTGCGTATGCACAGTTGACAGGGAGACAGAGGCAGCGGATTCTCATTAGGGTTGTTGACAGTTGACCGTTGACTATTTGACTTTTTGTTCAACCCTAATGAGAATATGATATGTGATTAACTATTATATTAATTAAGTATTATGGTGACATGGTTGTTGACTTTTGTTGACTTTGTTGACTTGTTGACTTTTGTTGACTTGTTGACTTTGTTGACTTTTGTTGACTTTTTGACTTTGTTGACCGGTTGACTAGGCTTGACTAGTTGACCATCATGATAACCATAGCCATCATTTCATGGCAAAGACTTTTGTTTGCTTGCTCATTTGTGTAAAATGAGTGCATGAAATGATATGGTTATGGTTGCTTCAACCATCACATAAGACTTTTTTAGTATAATGAGTTATCATGACTTTGGATTATGAGAGGGTGAGAGACAAAAGAGTTGCTCATTCTTTCTTGCTCATTCTCTCTCTTGTTCTTGAGCTCTCTTGTTTTTGCTCTCACCCTCAACCTCTTCCTCCCTCTCTTGATTCTATGGTTCTCTTGTCTCATGAGTTGAGAATCAAGAACCATAGATAAAATCCCATACAAACTCTTCTCTACTCATTCTAGTTCACTAGGTTTAGCAAACCAAGTGAACTAGTTTCTTCAAAGAACGAAGAAGGAGCCAAAGGTTGGAGCTTTCAGGTGGATCTATCTTCGGCGTACGGAGACGACGAGAAGAAGCCATTCCGGACCACCATCGGAGCTTGAAGACGAAGGAGTTCAAGACAAGCAAGGTATAACCCCCTAACCGAGTAGCTAGAAACTCGTAGTTAGGTTGTTAGATAGATGTTTAACCAAGATCCGGGTTTTAGGTCCATGTTACCACCTCCGTAAAAATCGTTTTTTACCAAATTCCGCATTCCCGAAAGTACCGGGAGAGGTAGCATGGACTTACAATACAAAGGTAGGAACTTAGTTCATCTCATGAACCAATATACACCCAAACTGCCTCTTTGGTAGTATCCTTAATAGCGATGTTACCAGCCTTTATCATCTAGTTTGCCATGGTATCTAGCTTGGAACTCTTCCAACATACCGTCCCTTCACTGAGGGTAAAGACAATGCCTGCGACTGACATTCAGTCGTCCTTATCACCCTGGAACCTTTCCAGTGATTCTCCCCAGGATCGATTGATACTATCTTACTACAGCTAGTGAGAATCCTAACATCCATTTAGATCTATCTCATAGACCCAAATCCCAGGATTTAGGAGGCATCAACTTTATCCTATATGGAGAATCCTTTTGATAAGAGGAGATTGACCGTATGTAGCATACGAAACTCTTTTCCTATCAAGAGTATGTCATCCACGTACTCTACGAGGATTACCACCATACTCCCTACTACCTTTCTGTATATACAAGGTTCATCTACCATTTTGATGAAGTCAAACACTTTGACTACCACATCAAAACAGACGTTCCAACTCCGCGATGCCTGCTTTAATCTATAAAGCAACTTGCACACGTTTTCGCTACTCCCACTGTTTACGAAGCCCTCTGGCTGTGTTCTTATAGACGTTCTCTTCTAAATCATTATTTAGAAAAGTAGTCATGGCACCCAACTGTAAGTGCACGGCGGCGCCCCGGCCGTCAAACCGACGGCCAAATGCGGAAACGGTGATAAACTTTAATTTTGCGAACTTTGCAAACCGGTACCACCGCGCACTAAACCCCGGATCGGGCCATTAAACTAGTTCTAGCTAACTACAAGATGGGAAGAGATATACCGAGTGATCCGAGTCCTCCGGTCTTCTTGTCGTCGTCCCGATCTCCCGCGGAAAATCCGGTCGTCGCCTCCTCGCCGGAAGGGCACCACATTGCCTGCGTCTTTTACGGGCTCCCACCTCTATACCGAGGCAACTCGGACGCGAAGTTGGCTGCCCGACGCGTCCAAGATTTGCTGTAGAATAGTGTAGCAAGCGGGTCTCTTTGGGGTTTATGAGGTTGCCAAGTTGGAGGAATTTGTGGACAAGAATTTTCCATGGATGCTTAAAGAAAAATGGAGCATCCATACATCATTGAGCTCGGCCAGCCCCTGTTGGTGCTCACTAGGAAAAAAGAAATGAAGCAAGCTCCCTCTCTTCTGTGAATGAAAAATGTGAATGAATTAATACCAAAAGAAAATCAATTCCTTCACAGCACACAAAAAAATGGAAGGGGTCCACCAAAAAATAAGCATGAAAGAAATAATCCATTCACAAATTAAAACCACACTCCAAGCCCAAACAGTGGCCGCCCCCCCCCCCCCATTCAAGTGGGTGTAGGAAAAGGAATCAATAAAGATAAGGTCATAAATCCACATCAAACCCATATCCAAATCAAATCCTTTCCAATCTCATTTAATGCAAGTGATGGAAGAAAGATATCATAATCAATACAATTGCAAGAAACCCCCTCCACAAATGTTATTTGCACAATTGCAAATAACCCCCTCCATCAGAAAAGTCCGGCCGGGAAAGAACAAAGGAAAACCGACCGGAACGAAATGCAAACTGGCAACTCCAGAAAACTGGTCCCGTAATAAATTACAGGAAAACCCCGATACTGTGCATACACACCCGCATCTGTATTCCGTCCGGATACAAATGCAAAGAGACAAAATCTACACTGTACTATACTAGGATCCGGCTTAGACCAAAGCCGGCTAGTAATATCCGTCCGATCCTGATCCGTGCAATACCGCACGTATCTGATCGAACCCTGCCATATATCTATACGACCTCTAGTACAAACCGTCCGATCCTGATCCGTGCAATACCGCACGTATCTGATCGGACCCTGCCATATCTCCATACGGCCTCTACAGCGTTTCGCCCGAAAGCTGAGTAACTGAAAGTGTGGTGGACTCTAAAGACTCGTCAATACTATGGCTGTGGATTTAACCACTAGCACGTCAGAGGTATAAGCCAATACGTGACGGGCCACCAGCTATTGACCAAAAGGGACGTCGATGAGCAAACTCATCCTGACACACTACTGAGCCTGTCAGTGACAATATCCGTACAGTCCGGTCCGTTCGTCTATGAGCATCCCATGTCGGGCCTAGGGGGTGGGTAAAAGTCAGACCCCCAAAAGCGGTACAAGTCGTGTCGGAGTGTAGCCCAGAACACCCTGAGATACTACTGGAATACCTACCAGTAAATCTCCTGCCTTGGCCAAGGACTTCGTGTAATGGCTCTCCTAGACACAGCGCGACCTCACCCCCAATACCGGGAGAGACGAAACCCCCGAAGATCCGCTCACTGCCTCCATGTGGCTCGGGACTGTACCCAACTAAAACCTGTTTGCACGACTCCTTTGAGCCGTGGTAGGGTAGTAATCAAAGCACAGTGGGAACTCACACGAGACAAATGACGATCCCCAGGTCGATGAACTAACCTGTACACATGCCACCTGGGAACTGCTATCTGACATGAGGTATAAGACCAACTAGCATGTTCCCGGCGAGTCCTGTCCGGTGTACTCATAATCCAATGAGCACCTGTATACATCTTAGGTGAACCAACTGAAAGGTTCCTAGGCACCCTATAGAGGTCTCTCAAGGCATCAACCATGCCATTTTACAAAAATATGGTGCCGAGAAACCCTAGTTAACGGATCTTTGCTAGAATTCTAGGCGAAATATAAAGCTAGTTAACACTTAACTATTAGGATACGGAAATACAACCTTTGTAGATCCGGATGTCCACCTCCACGGCTCCGCAACGATGTCTCCTCGCTGTCCAAGTCGAACTCCGGGCTCAAGCGTCGGCTTCGTCGGAGAAACGGGTGAGCTAGGTCGCCGGCTTCGTGTCAAAGACGATCTACGTCGAGGCATCGCAAGTTCAAGCTCCGACTTCACAAAGTGATGAAATTTGTGAAGAAAACACACTCTACAACTTGGCTAGAGGTAGAGGGTGAAGAAATAGGAGATGGGTTCACTTTAGATTTGGATTTTGCTCACTAGATCACAAGTTGCCATTGATGGCATGAAGGTTGCTCACTTGAAGAAGAAGAAGAAGATGAGCAAGAATATTATGATAACTTGAGTTAAATGAATAATAAACTCAATATTTATCATAACTTAACTAAGGTTAAGTGTATAGAATTAACCATGGTGATTAGAGTGGGTTAGGGTTAAGCAAAATGACAAGAATGGTTGCAAAAAGTCAAATGTTCATGAAGCATCTCATAAGAAACAAAACTTGCCACCATTATCATTTATACTTATCCAAATGAATAAAAGAACAAATAAATGAATAAATAAATATGCAAAACCCTAATTATCATAATAACCATGGTTTAATCCTATTCACTTAACCATATGATCAAGTATCATCAAACATGATACAAAAAGTGCACGAAAGCATATCACATATACAATGTGCATCAAGTGAGAAAAATCCGTTTAAAGTGAACCAATACTAGTTAATGCAAAGTAATATATCAAATATATAATTATACATTAAATCATTAAATCAACACTTGATTCAATGATCCGGTCATGTCGCACATAACCGACTAGTATTCAATGCATCGATTTATCGAATCAATGATTCGATAACTAGGTCATATCGAATATAACCATTCGAAACATATATCGCGAGAATGAAATACGGTATCACATACACGCATTATTCTCGGTCCTGCACATATCTCATATGCGCTCCTATTTCGTTTCGCTTGAGCCAGGAAACCTCTGTGTAGGACTCTAAAGACTCGTCAATACGCCGGTAGCAGATGATGATCATATCAAGCACCCACAAGCCGCAAGCGGTCTGCTAAACGTAACGGCCACCCGGGTATTGAGCGATCAGAAGATCGACGAGCTAGCCCGCTCACACTCCTGCGAATCCGACCAGTAACACTTACCATACAGTCCGGTCTCTTCGTCTGATACGTCGCATATCAAGTCTAGGGGTGGTAAACGTCAGACCCCAATAACCCGATAAGTCATGCTGATGTGAGGCTCGTAACGGGTCGAGAAACTACTGGTAACACTTACCAGCAAATCTCTGATCAGCCCTTGCCAGGGACTTCCCTGTTACGGCCAATCGAGCACAGCGCAACATCAACCCCCAATACCGGGAGAGACGAAACCCCTCCTATCGCTCATTGCCTCCATGTGACTCGGGACTGTACCCAAAGACCACCGTTTTGCACGCCCTCATGGACGTGGTAAGGTGGAGATCAAAGCACAGTGGGAATCACACAAGACTCTATGACGATCTCGGGTCTACAGACTAACCTGTACAAGTGTCACCTGAGAACTGCCATCTGACGTGAGGTATAATACCATCTGGGAGTTCTCGGCGAGTCCGTCCAGTGTACCCAGTCTCCACTGAGCACCCGTATACCATCTCTGATGTCAAACACCAATGGATATGGGATCATCCATCGCCCATCACATGGGTCGAGAAGCGTATACGCTAGTCTACTCTGGTATATCGATGCCCCGTCTCGATACACCCACGACTAGGGACCTTGAAGGATGTACTTATGGACTACCATGTCCCCACTAGTATGATCTGCATCATAGTCCAGGTAGTCAAGTACAAATCCTAAGGGCTTTACCAACATGTAACTATAAGACCGTATAAAGAGACTAGTGTACATGTTAAGATAAAGAGCAACCAGATAGCATACTATCATGTCGAGCAAGAAAGTCATCTCTATATATGTCCAAGCATCCAATATAATATACATAATCTGTACAATACTGGCCTCTAGGGCATACATACAACTAACACCAACTGACACCAGTGGCCTGTGAGACCGGCCACCGCCCCTCGTCGGGGTCTCGACTGTATACACTAGTCTACTCTGGAGAATCGATGCCCTGTCTCGAAACTCCCACGACTAGGGACCTTTTAAGGATATGCTTGTAGACCCCAGCTCTCACGTATATGATCGCCCTCATACTGCTGGTCGTCAAGCAAGAATCCTAGGGGCTCTATCAACGTGCAATAGCGACCTGTCAGGTCACCTAAAACAGTACACGATGATAAAGGTAAACCAGATAGCATACTATCATCTCGAGTAAGACTGTCGTACCGGGATAGGTCCTCCCTCAATCATTGCAATCACGTGCCTGTGATCCAATAATTGACTCTGAGGGCACTATCTTCAACAATCTCCCACTTGCACTCAAGGCTAATTATTGCGATGTCGCATACTCACAGCCCGTGTGATACCGAACACCCAACTCCTCTACTAGTCAGTCTCACAAAGCTCGTTTGCGAGACTATTGCGTTCGAGGAATAGCCTCAGCGAGTGGAACCGCTCTGAAGTTTCTTTCTATGTCTCTCTCTATATCTCAAGTTCGCGGAGAAAGCCATCTCCCGAAATGAGCAATACCTGTCTTAGAGTGTCTGGATGTCTGATGGGACCTAGCTCATAAATAAACTCCAAATCCAAGCTTCTTTAGACTGTATCGTCAACTGAACTTAATCAGTATCCTGCGCCATGCCTCCCTCAGTATTGCCTTGGACCACCTGTCCAAAATACTGCCCCTCGTCAGAAGGAAAAACTATAACTCTGACAACCTCCTTGTCGTCCATGTCACCGTGGAAGCCTGGAATGATAACTGTCTCCCAAATGAGGCTGTCGTTATCATATCCTTAGAACATCCACTTATGTTCTAAAACTGCTTCCGACTGTTTCTCCAGGATTGGATCAATGTCAACTTATTGCATCTAGTGCAAGAACAACATCTGGTGTGGTACTTGACATCTCATGATTGACTCAATTGCCTAAGCAAGTGATCTGCCAATCATGCACATCCCTCTCTACTTTAGTCTATAAGACACCTTTAGAGAGGGTGACTCCATCACCTGCAGGTACACTACCGTGCCAGGAGTCGTCCATTCTAAATACTCTTAGAATGCTGTCAAAGTACCCTGATTGGGAAACCACCCAAATCTAGATCTAAAACCATAGATCTAGTAACCAGTATGTCTGATATAATGTCCAAGTCCCTTGTGGAGAAACCACTGTGTGACGACCATAGTATAACCGATCGTAGTATAGGAGTTTCTTTTCCTACTACCTTCTCAACAGATCCATCCCCTATTCTGATGACGTCAAACCTATGACTGTCACATCAGAAACAGATGATCTAACTCCGCTATATCTGCTTTAGTCTATAAATAGACATAAGCCTGGTGTCCACCAATGCTTCCGCTGCTCCCACTGACTACGACAACCCTCTGGCAGAGTCATATAGATGTGCACTTCTAAAGCTAGTTTAGAACGACGCTATACTCATCCTCCTGCCGGGTCTCGCAGCCTGGAACAACAACAATGGCAAGTGTGGGTAAACAAGAACTTCCCTGTCGCCGTCCTTGAGGCTACCTGAGTACCTCTCGGGTGCCTGAAGTTACCCACCTTATCTGCGGAGTGGCCAATGGAATGTCAAATCAAATTGAATCTTTAGGTTCCTTATCAAATCTTCAGTAATCGTTTGCGGTTCTGGAATCACTTCCAGTTCTACCATACTCCCACTACTGTTTTTGAAAAAATCCATTTTTATTAAAACTGTGGTGAGTCAAGAACAATATCACTATTGATCTTTCTTATGGTAGAAAGTCAACCCTCGTCATAGCCTGGGTCAACCCACAAACAGCCATTACAGAAACGTGCCTTGAGCTGTCCAGTGTCTGGTTTTAATCATAAGCTGGACAACTCCCCGTACCTTAACAATGTTAAGATATGAACTGTTCTACATCCAATATAGAACCAGAGGCACTGATTTAATTTAACCAGATTCAAATCATGCATCTGTCTCCAGTGCATGTCAACTAAATGGAGAGAGGCCGATCAGCGTTACTTAACTTAGGAATGCTTCCAATTATGAGTAACCTGAAAGAGAAGCAATTTCTCTTTACTATCAACTGAATACCATGCACAAGTATCTACATCTTCGATCACTTTGAAGAATCCCGATACTTGCTACACTTGGTTCTCTACTCTATTCAAATACCTATAACTCCTCAAAACTTAGACCCTGTGTTTCTACGAAACACATGTCTAAGAACTAGAGAAGTTAAAAGTAAACAGAATATAGTATGAGGACCAACCCCTCTGTCCTAATGGACACTGGACAACATACAATACTCTGTATAAGTCCGCTGAGTCTAACAACTCTTTCACTGTGTGTCGTAGGTTGAAAACTGTACTTATGGTTAAGAATAATTACACCGCTGTTTAATGCTCCTTACCTAACCATCCACTGATATAGGTAAATGTCATTGACATAATATCAAAAGGTATATCTCACTCTATGAAAATAGACGTACAGATATATCAATTTGAAATTGGTGCACAACAGCGGATATTCAAAACCAAATATTTGCCGACCGGCAAACAGCCCAGATGATCTCCTCAAATATCACCGATTACAACGAGTCCCGATATAATGGGGATGATCACCCAATTCCCAATAACTTACTCCCACTCATCATCTGTAAAACCATACAGATGTGAGAATCATACTTGGTAAAAACATACCCTGGAGTAAGTGTCTAATCGGGAAATCAGTTTTCATTTAACAGTACACAGTGAAACTGAAACATTGAAATGTTTCGATGGGGTATCCTGGTATTCCTAGTAATGCCTCTACCATTATCCAGATTCACAACTATAACCGTATAATTCTTTGCCACCTCTCCAAATCCCTTTATATGTCTTTAGTCATTACCTTCTGCACACCCCTTAGGCCAAATGGTTTTCTTCCTTCCCTACCGTTCGGCACCAGCCTATGGTTTGGAAGAAGACTATCCAATAAGCATAATGTGTGTACTGTCCTAACCCTAGGAACACTCCCAATGCGAGAGAAGGTGAAGATAAAAGACAACCGAATAAACCTTATTCCTATTTCTCCTGGACCAGAATCCATCCCCGAACTGGAACAAGTTCCTTTCGAGTTCGTATATAACCATACGATGGAGTATCCAATAAACTGTGGATCTTCGTAGTGATACGGAGTGTCCTGGAGAGATACAAAGGTGATTTAGGATTGGCGAAGAAATACTTGGTTTGGTCGTGAATATCAGTCGCAATTTACTTTGCCCTCTTACTAATCCCTTGCTTTGTCTTAATCTTAATACCTTCTGCACACCGTTTAGGCTAATTGGTTTTCTTCATTCCCCACTGTTCGGCACCAGCCTAAAGTTTGGAAGAAGACTATCCAATTTGCGTAATAGGTGTACTATCTCCTAAACTAAGGAGTACTCGTAACTTGAGAGGAGGCAAAAAGGAAAAGACAACTGAATAATCCTATCCGTTTTCTCCAGAACCGGAAACCATCCTCGAATTCCTTCGAGTTCGTATCTAACCATACGATGGCTTTGTCCAATGGAAGTGGACGTTCGCAATAATACGGGGTGTCCTGGAGAAAAGGGTAAAAGTAGGAGTGGCAATGAGGTCTGCAACTCTGACAATCCAAAAGCCAGTGTCAAGAAGGTTCGGTCAACTTGGTCACTGAGTCGGGTCAATGGTCGCTGCCAGAGAGAGAGAGAGAGAAAAGAAACACTCAGCGTGCACTCTAACCTAGATCAGAATGGTTACCAATTTATCTAATCTGGAAACCTCCCACTGTACCTCAAATTCTCCTCCAAACCTGAAAAAAGAATTAGTCGGGGTCACCCGAGGAGTAAACTAACTCATCAGTGGGAATCGGGATCCAACTATCATCGCATGATAACGTGACGGAATCCGCTCACGGTATCACACTCCAGAAGGTATGCGCATATCTGGCAAGTTTCAGTTCTTTTGAAACTCCCGATGTGATTTCTTCCCCATGCTCTTATGACCTTGACGAAGGCCAACAAATCATAAGTCACATGTCAAGTTCTACCCGTCATTCTCCAGGTTGATTTGAACCCACCCGCACAAGCCCTTGACGAAGGCCAACAAGGCTATACGACTGTCCCAAACCAACGCATCTATCTATGCTGCAGAAAGGCAACAAGCAGCTACCATACACTATGCCTTGACGAAGGCCAACAAACATAGCATGAATACTACGTGCTACCCGTCTGAAACGACGGAGGGCTACGAATGGTTTCTGGCGAAAACCTTTAACGTAAAGAACTTGATATCGTTGAAGGAACGGATAGCTTTTTGAAAATATAGTGACGAAAACCTTTGCTAAAGAGGTCACTCCCGGTGAAGGGATCTCGGCTCTTTCCCCGTAGAATGAGGTGCAGGATATTCCAAACGAATACCACGATGCAAAACAAAAGTGAACGTCCTTGCAATAACAGCTTTTTGAAAAGTGTTCCAACAACATCAGAATAGGTTTGTTTTAACTTGCATTGATCCGAATCAACGCAGTCCCATCAATTGATCACACCACAAAGAACGAAAATATACTGACGTACGTATATGCCATCCGCATTCGCCACTGGGTCCCGTCATCACCCGTTAGGTTAGCTAACTAACGGCAGAGCGGGGACTGGACTAGCGCGGATGAAAAACATATACAACATCTACTAATATATATACCAATACATTATTTTTCGCTCAAGGCGTGAATAAAATGCAACATCACAGAAATGTACAGCATCACAGAACAATACAGATATTTGGGATCCCCGGGTTTCACAGAGCCACTGCTGAAACCCGACGTTCCCCTGGTCGTGTGGATAGCCTGTGCAATGAAATCCTAGACCCCTACGGGCGCGGCAAGTTACCCGCCAAAACCTGAAGCGAGGCAGCCCCCTTCAGCTCCGTGAATGGACCACCCAGCACTTCACGGAATCCGGTAACTTGGGCACCCCTCCTGGGTCAACCTATACCCCCTACGAGTGCGGCGAATAGCCTGCCAATTCTAGAGTGAAGCCCCCCTCCGTCCCAATGCCATGAGATGCGGGCTTGTTGCCCTCCAGAACCCGGCTATCCGTGCACCCCATCGCGGGGTAAACCTAGTACAGAAAGTAAAATATACATACAACGGGTACATCGACCGCAACCAGGTCGTGCCCCAAAATAATAATACAATCAGGCAGTGACGGCAGTCCACATGTCGGACGCTCGCCCCGCAATATCAAATGTACATAATACAACAGAAACTGTACTAGCATTGCATCCAGGCTATCCCCCACGACCGATCCGCAACATCACAGTAAAAACACAGAACATCAACGTGAAAGTCACGTTCGCAAATCCGTCTAACCGGGCTATAGCAGTTAGACTGGATTTACCGATCGAGTGACATTCACGGTCGCAGCTATAATGTAAATACTGTGAAATAATGTGTTTAAAATATCCGATCGATCAAAAACTAACAAGTGGGCCCCCAAGCAATACTGTAGTACTCACATAAATTCTGGGCCCAATATTAATATTCCAAAACCCCTAAAATTAGCCCAAAAGCCCACTGGAAAAAATTGATGCAGTGACGACACCAAAGTGCGGCGGAACCGCGGCCCAAGGGGGGTTTGGCCGCGGTTCCGCGCTTCAGTGATCGAGTCACTGCGTCGAATTTTTACAGCAGTCTTAGAATTTCATGTACATCACATTTTTGCAACCTGAAAATATTTTTGGGCTTAAAAAATTTTCAACAGAAAACTGATGTTAACAAAATATGCAAGTTTTGGAATTTTGGTCGATCGGAAATGCAAAACACATCAAACGAAGCTAGACGAAGTTAATGGCGAGTCTCTGATACCACTGTAAGTGCACGGCGGCGCCCCGGCCGTCAAACCGACGGCCAAATGCGGAAACGGTGATAAACTTTAATTTTGCGAACTTTGCAAACCGGTACCACCGCGCACTAAACCCTGGATCGGGCCATTAAACTAGTTCTAGCTAACTACAAGATGGGAAGAGATATACCGAGTGATCCGAGTCCTCCGGTCTTCTCGTCGTCGTCCCGATCTCCCGCGGAAAATCCGGTCGTCGCCTCCTCGCCGGAAGGGCACCACATTGCCTGCGTCTTTTACGGGCTCCCACCTCTATACCGAGGCAACTCGGGCGCGAAGTTGGCTGCCCGACGCGTCCAAGATTTGCTGTAGAATAGTGTAGCAAGCGGGTCTCTTTGGGGTTTATGAGGTTGCCAAGTTGGAGGAATTTGTGGACAAGAATTTTCCATGGATGCTTAAAGAAAAATGGAGCATCCATACATCATTGAGCTCGGCCAGCCCCTGTTGGTGCTCACTAAGAAAAAAGAAATGAAGCAAGCTCCCTCTCTTCTGTGAATGAAAAATGTGAATGAATTAATACCAAAAGAAAATCAATTCCTTCACAGCACACAAAAAAATGGAAGGGGTCCACCAAAAAATAAGCATGAAAGAAATAATCCATTCACAAATTAAAACCACACTCTAAGCCCAAACAGTGGCCGCCCCCCTCCCCCATTCAAGTGGGTGTAGGAAAAGGAATCAATAAAGATAAGGTCACAAATCCACATCAAACCCATATCCAAATCAAATCCTTTCCAATCTCATTTAATGCAAGTGATGGAAGAAAGATATCATAATCAATACAATTGCAAGAAACCCCCTCCACAAATGTTATTTGCACAATTGCAAATAACCCCCTCCATCAGAAAAGTCCGGCCGGGAAAGAACAAAGGAAAACCGGCCGGAACGAAATGCAAACTGGCAACTCCAGAAAACTGGTCCCGTAATAAATTACAGGAAAACCCCGATACTGTGCATACACACCCACATCTGTATTCCGTCCGGATACAAATGCAAAGAGACAAAATCTACACTGTACTATACTAGGATCCGGCTTAGACCAAAGCCGGCTAGTAATATCCGTCCGATCCTGATCTGTGCAATACCGCACGTATCTGATCGAACCCTGCCATATATCTATACGACCTCTAGTACAAACCGTCCGATCCTGATCCGTGCAATACCGCACGTATCTGATCGGACCCTGCCATATCTCCATACGGCCTCTACAGCGTTTCGCCCGAAAGCTGAGTAACTGAAAGTGTGGTGGACTCTAAAGACTCGTCAATACTATGGCTGTGGATTTAACCACTAGCACGTCAGAGGTATAAGCCAATACGTGACGGGCCACCAGCTATTAACCAAAAGGGACGTCGATGAGCAAACTCATCCTGACACCCTACTGAGCCTGTCAGTGACAATATCCGTACAGTCCGGTCCGTTCGTCTATGAGCATCGCATGTCGGGCCTAGGGGGTGGGTAAAAGTCAGACCCCCAAAAGCGGTACAAGTCGTGTCGGAGTGTAGCCCAGAACACCCTGAGATACTACTGGAATACCTACCAGTAAATCTCCTGCCTTGGCCAAGGACTTCGTGTAATGGCTCTCCTAGACACAGCGCGACCTCACCCCCAATACCGGGAGAGACGAAACCCCCGAAGATCCGCTCACTGCCTCCATGTGGCTCGGGACTGTACCCAACTAAAACCTGTTTGCACGACTCCTTTGAGCCGTGGTAGGGTAGTAATCAAAGCACAGTGGGAACTCACATGAGACAAATGACGATCCCCAGGTCGATGAACTAACCTGTACACATGTCACCTGGGAACTGCTATCTGACATGAGGTATAAGACCAACTAGCATGTTCCCGGCGAGTCCTGTCCGGTGTACTCATAACCCAATGAGCACCTGTATACATCTTAGGTGAACCAACTGACACCAGTGGCCTGTGAGACCGGCCACCGCCCCTCGTCGGGGTCTCGACTGTATACACTAGTCTACTCTGGAGAATCGATGCCCTGTCTCGAAACTCCCACGACTAGGGACCTTTTAAGGATATGCTTGTAGACCCCAGCTCTCACGTATATGATCGCCCTCATACTGCTGGTCGTCAAGCAAGAATCCTAGGGGCTCTATCAACGTGCAATAGCGACCTGTCAGGTCACCTAAAACAGTACACGATGATAAAGGTAAACCAGATAGCATACTATCATCTCGAGTAAGACTGTCGTACCGGGATAGGTCCTCCCTCAATCATTGCAATCACGTGCCTGTGATCCAATAATTGACTCTGAGGGCACTATCTCCAACACCAACCACCAGATATCGTAGTCATGGTATGTAGCAATAGCAAGTAGGATCCGGATGGACTTAAGCATAGCTACTGGAAAAGGTTTCATCATTATCCATGCCTGGTCGATGACGAAAACCTTTAACAAGTCTATCTTTGAAAGTCTCAACTTTTCCATCTACACCAAGTAATCTTCTCAAGATATACTTGCTCCTGATGGGGATTTAACCCTTCAGATATTGCAACCAGAGTCCATACTTTGTTGGTGTACATGGATTCCATCTCAGATCGCTAAGCATCCAGACATTCTTACAAAGTCCCCACTCTCGATGGCCTGCTCGAAACTAGTTGGGTCATCATCTCATGATGCATTCCTCGCTCCCACTGTCATCGAGAAACCGAAGTATCTCTCAGGCAGGTGAGGAACCCTACTAGATCGGCGGAGAGGCTGAGGTTCGTTGGAATCTACTGAATCCTTTGGTTCTACCAAATCATCTGCTGTAGTTTGTATAGCTGGAACCTTTCCAGTTCTACAGAACTGACCTTGCCCCGATCTTGTCCGGATTTTTCTTTTGACATAGGCCGGACAACCCCAAATCTTAACTTACTTAAGAGATAGGCTCTTCCCACACCATATCTTATATGGAGTGGTAGGCACTGATTTGATTCGAACCCAATTCAATAGGTATGCAGCTTCTCAAGTGCATAACCCCCTTAAAAAGAAACAGGTAACTCAGTGATACTCATGATAGAGCACACCATATCATATAGGGTGCTATTGCTCCGCCCTGATACACTGTTGTGCTGTGGTGTATACAGAGGAGTAATACTGAGAGAGAATCTCATTCTCCTTTAGAATAGTCCAGGAATGCCATGCACAAGTATTCTCCTCCCTGATCTTATCATGGGACATAATACTTATACCCGTATTTTGGTTCTCTACTTTTAACTTATATTCTGTGAATATTTCAAAAGGTTCAGACTTATGTTTCAACAGGAACATATGGCTGAATCTTGAGAGACTATCAAAGAATGTAATGAAGTACAAATAACCGATCCTGGCATGTGTAGACAGGAGACATTACATACATCATCATGTATCAATCCCAAGAGTTTACTAACTCTTTCTCTATTTCCAGTAAACGGAGCTATGGTCATCTAATCTTTGTGACATGACTGGCAAGTTTCACAAGATGTAAATTCAAACTGATTTAAATATGCATCTATAATGCAACTTCAGCCAGTCGGGTCGCATTGATATGACCTAGTCTACAATGCCTCAAGAAGTATTCGTTCATTTCTGAACTCTTCCTCTTGTGTGTGTTCTGTATACTAGGAACTGTAGTTTGATTTAGAACGTCAATGCTTTTAGATAACGTGCCTGAACCGATCAACTTTTGATATAGGAAATGTTCAAAACATTATCCAACAATACAAAATTTTATCATTTCTTTAATAAATAAAGAGATTGATATGATTTTGTATATCAGGTTCGGTATCTAATAGCATTTGTTCAGAATCAATGTATTGGTAATACAGGTTGACAGTGACCAACAGACTTGGCTGCAACACTTGCCCTGTTTTCTGTCTCATGAAACTTATCACCCGTTCTCAGTTTTCTACCTATCTGAAGCCCATGTAACGGATTACATTTCTGGGATCCTGATCCGGTATCAAATACCCAGGACGCAGAGGATACTGAGAAACAGTTCTTTATAATGAACACACCCGAAGGAGATGCATCATATGCACTTTCTTCGTTTGGGTGGCATAGGAATTCCGGTATTCCCCTATTTCCTGCTCGGTCTTACAACAATTATAAGTTGGAGCGGGACCAACGTTCCCCGGCTCAGTATAACAAGCGGGTTCGGTCAATACATCCATATTATTATCTTGATTAAGACGTGATATGGTCGCTACCTGGAGAGAGAGAGAAGAAAACACTCTGCGTGCGCTCTTGTAAGATTAGATTGGTTATATATTTTATCTAATCAGGATGGCTCCCACTGTTTTTATCAAATCTTCCTTCAAACCTTAACAGGAAAGACTAGCCGGGATTAATTACACTCTACAAGTTCGCTAATCTTTCAGCCAGACCAGTGTCGGTACTTTGAGGGAGGTTCCCCGTGCTTTCACATGAACCTAATTACAGTAAACCTCATTTTCCCAGAGGCGTAACCCCGTTGACACCTTTCTAGACACCTACTTGATCGGCTAATTGTAAAGTGCAAAACTCTCCCAGGAGTAACAATTACTCGCAGTGGGTATCGGGATCCAACTATCATATAGAAGGTATGCAATCTCATTGCAAATTTCAACACTTGAAACTCCCGATAATGATTTTTACCCCTAGCACTTATGACCTTAACTATGGTCAACAAATCATAAGCATTAGTCAAGTTCTACCCGTCATTTCGTGATTAATTAGACCCACCCACATGACCCTTAACTAAGGTCAACAAAGTCACGTAACTGTCCTAACTAATCGCATCATATGCTGTGTAGGAAGACATCACTTAGCTACCGTACACTGTGCCTTGACTATAGTCAACAAACACAGCACGAATACTAAGTACTCTACTTCCTAAAATGACGGAGGGTTGCGAATGGTTTTTATGAAAACCATTAACGCTTTGAACTTGATCTCGTTGCGGAATCAAATGGTTTTTAAATGGAGTGTTTTTAAGGCTTTTCTAGTTGTGCTAAAGGGGTTACTCCCAGTGAAGGGATCGTCGGCCCTTTCCTCGTCGAATGAGGTGCGGGATATATCATATATATCACTGTGCAAAGTAGAAACTATAGAAGCAATCAAAAGACAAACCGAGTGTGTAGCATCTGCCAGTTATTTCTAAAGGAGTCACTCCCGGTGAAGGGATCTCGGTCCTTTCCTTATCGAATAAGGTGCAGGATGTTCTACAAGGAACACCGCGATGCAAAACAAGAACTGTAGCTACCTGTTTTATTTTAGAAATTCGATTCCACAACATCTTTTAGGTTTATTTTCTTTCATTAATCTCATTAATGAATGTCCCATCATTTAATTCCACCTAAATATCACAGATAAATATAACGTATGCTTATGCCATCCGCATTCACCTCGATGTCCCGTCTGCACCGTTAGGTTAGGTAACTAACGCCAGAGCGAGGCAGGGCTAGCGCCGGTGTAAAACATAAGCAACGTCTATATAATATATCATATATACTATATATAATATCTATCTAAACAAATCACATGATCACATCACAGATAACGCAGCAGAAAATATCATATGAAATATTGGATATATTAGGACGTTCGTGTTTTATATTGAGCCTGTATAAAACACGGATTCCACGATCGCGATGAATAGCCAATCCCACACCCCTAGACCCCTACGAGAGCGGCAAGCAACCCTACCAATTCTAGGGTTAGGAGACCCGGACTCGACTCCTCGAGTTGGTCTCCCACTGGACCCTAGAACCCGGTTACTTGTGCTCCCCTCCTTGGGTCTATCCTGATGCGGAAAAGTAAATAATATACATCAACGGTGACATCTTCCGCAACCTGGAAGTGCCCCAATAAAAGAATATTACATACAAGTTTTTACATGAATGAAAATGAAAAGCACTCGTCTCACATAAAAAACCCCGGCTATTCAAACACGACGATCCAATATAACATATCCAGCAACACATAATATCACATGTCATCAACGTAAGTAATCATGCGTATCCCAATTGTCGTTGACATATAGCAACGAAACCGGCGATATCACATATTACACTTACGGTCACAGAAAAGAAAGTGTAAAACTACAACAGTTGGAATCTGCAAACTCTTTAGACATCGCATGCCTAATCTAATGAATTCATTAGACATCGCATGCCTAACAATTATAAACCCCGCATTTTAGTCTCATTATCGAAAACTCTTTTCAATATCAAGTCGGGCAATTCAACAGGATTCCCGACATCTTGATCGAATGTTCGTCGCAAACTTCAGTAGACGGCTGCACCCTCGATGCCGTCGACGAAGTGCACCAAGGCGGAACACCGCTACCGCGAGCACCCGAACGGATGTTTTCGGCGACTGGGTTCTCCTACAGTCACTTGGTCGGGGCTAAGGGGTGTAGCTGTCTATTAAGTTTATCCGGCGAGTATCCGCGTACGCTACGTGATTGCGACGGACTTTTGATCACATCAAAATTCCGTGGCAACCGATCAAGTGAGACTAAACTGCTATGTTTATAACATCCATTCAGTTATCTCATAACTACATGTGGATTCCAAATATTGTATCACATTCCGGATAAATAGAAAATGTTAAACTTTCCGATCGAACAATCGAACACCCAAGTTTTCCCGAAATAGCTCAACACAAGACATAAGTTTAAAAACATTCACTTCATGCCTCAGTACCAACGGTCCTGCCATAGAAGGGTCAAGCCAACGCCTCACATGTGGCATGCCGTACTGCCCCAAACCCTAAGGTTCAAAGGGCAGTTCAAGACGGTCACATGATCGAGTTAAGGTTTGTTGTCTTCTAGAGGGACCATCGCGTTACTTGCACTACTTAGAACGTCATTAAACTACGGAAAATCCAACAATTGGAAATTTCCCGGCAGGGGAAAATGTGGGTATTTATATCCGGTCGAACTTTTTAACATATTCTAAAAATACCCGGAAAAACACAGTAAACAAAGTTAAATAATCCGATCGAATCATCGAGTCCTCAATACAACCCCAGAACACTCAACTCTTGAGTCAAAATAAAAATATCCATAAAATATAAATCATAGAAATAGGAATTATGGTGCCAAAATGATAACCAAACTCCTCTGTACGGCCGCGGAACCGCGGTCCAAGCAGGCTACTGCCGCGGTTCTGCGGTGGAATGTACGATTTAGGGGGTCGTTTTTCACCACAATTCTTATATTTTCATGCTGTATTTTTCAGGTATTTTTAATTCAGAAAAACCCACAATTTTCAAAAATGTACAGAGAGGGGTCATGGATTAGGGTTTCGGGTTCGATCGGGTTTCTAACTCCGTCTACGCATCGCCTAAGGCTCTAGGTAGGCTCTGATACCACTGTAGGGTTCCTATGCACACCCATGAGGTTCTACAAGTGATCAAACTTGGCCAATTCAAATTTTTTCTATGTGCCGAGAAACCCTAAACTAGATCGTTTCTAGAGGTAAGGCGATGCAAGAAAGTAAACAACTTTATTGCTAAAGGAAAGTGATTACAACCTTTGTAGATCCGGTGCTCCACTTCCTTGGCTCCGTGATGACATCCCTCCGCTGTACCCATCGGAATCCTAGACTCTCACGGTGGTTTCATCGGAGAAAAGATCGGGCTAGGTCGTCGACTTCGATGCCGAAGATGATCTACGTCGAGGCAACTCAAGATCAAGCTCCAACTTCACCAAGTCATGAAACTTGTGAAGAAAACACCCTATACTACTTGGCAAGTGGTAAAGGATGAAGAAATAGGAAGTGGGTTCACTTTGGATTTGGATTTCTCACTCTTTTTCTCAAGTCATCATTGATGCTAGCAAGCTTCTTTCTTCTTGAAGAAGAAGAAGAAGAAAAAGAATATGATAAGAATAATGAATAAATGGAAATAAAGTCATTCTTATCATTTTAGCAACCATGGTTAAGTGTAGAGAATAAACTAAGGTTAGGTGAATGGTTAGGTTTAGGAAAGAAACAAGAATGGTCAAAGCTTCTTGAAGCTTCAAAGAAACAAACAAAAGAAGCAACCATTTCTTTTCTTTCCCTAAAATAAATAAAACAAAATAAATAGTTAAGAAAAGATAACAAAACCCTAACCATTCACTTAAACATGGTTTAAAGTAAACCTACACCCAAGCTTGCAGGTATCATCAAAAATGATACAAACTAGTGCACAAAACTATATCATATATACAATGTGCACATCAAGTGAGAAAATCCATCTTAAGTGAACCAATACTAGTTAATGCAAAGTAATATATCAAATATATAATTATGCATTAAATCATTAAATCAACACTTGATTTAACGATCCGGTCATATCGCATATGACCGACTAATATCTAAAATATCTAATGTATCGGCTTATCGAATCAATCCTTGATTCGATAACTAGGTTATATCGCATACAACCAATTGATACATTCATCGCGAGAATAGAATACGGTATCACATACACGCATTATTCTCGGTCCCGCACATATCTCATATGCGCTCCTATTTCGTTTCGCTTGAGCCAGGAAACCTCTGTGTAGGACTCTAAAGACTCGTCAATACGCCGGCAGCAGGTGATGATCATATCAAACACCCACAAGCCGTAAGCAGTCTGCTAAACGTAACGGCCACCCGGATAATGAGCGATCAGAAGATCGACGAGCAAGCCCGCTCACACTCTTGTGAATCCAACCAGTAACACTTACCGTACAGTCCGGTCTGTTCATCTGATATGTCGCATATCTCGCCTAGGGGTGGTAAACGTCAGACCCCAATAGCTTGATAAGTCATGCCGACGTGAGGTCCATAACAATCGTGAAACTACTGATAACTCTTACCAGTATATCACCGCAACCCTGGCCAGGGATTTCCGGTTATGGCCAGTCGAGCATAGCGCAACATCAATCCCCAATACCGGGAGAGACGAATCCCCTCCTATCGCTCATTGCCTCCATGTGAATCGGGGCTGTACCTAAAAACCACCTGTTTGCACGACTCAGTAGAGCCGTGGTAGGGTGGAAATCAAAGTACAGTGGGAGACACACAAGACTCTATGACGATCTCGGGTCAACAGACTAAGCTGTACCAGTGTCACCAGAGAACTGCTATCTGACGTGAGGTATAATACCATCTTGGAGTTCTCGGCGAGTCCGTTCAGTGTACCCGGTCTCCACTGAGCACCCGCATACCATCTCTGATGTCAAACACCAATGGATATGGGATCATCCATCGCCCATCACATGGGTCGAGAAGATATACACTAGTCTACTCTGGAATATCGATGCTCCGTCTCGATATTCCCACGACTAGGAACATTGAAGGATGTACTCATTGACTACCCAGGCCCTACTAGTATGATCTGCATCATAGTCCTGGAAGTCGAGTACACATCCTAAGGGCTTTATCAACATGTAACAGAGAGAAGAAAGTATACATGTTAAGATAAAGAGCAACCAGATAGCATACTATCATGTCGAGCAAGAAAGTCCTACCTATATATGTCCCAGCATCCACTACAATATACATCCAATGTACAGTAATGGCCTCTAGGGCATACATATAACTAACAGCCGGATCTGGAGGCCTAGTCGCCGGCCAAGGTCCGAGGGGTTGGGTTGGGTTTTCTTGTGTGTTCATGTTATAAGACATACAACATTCTGCACATGTTTAAATAATTTTTTGACGACAATTTAAAATCGACAGAAAGTATAGTTTTGTGTTTCATGTTTCGGAGTTGTTTCGGTTTCGTGATCTTAACAAAATCCGTATAAATTTCTAGCATGGCTCTAATACCACTATTGGGTTGTCTACAACGGCAGCAAAGTTTCGGGAGGTATCGTCCATGCCAAATTAAAATTTTTCCGTTCTAGGTAACCCTAAACATAGATCGTTTACTAGAAATAATACGGAAAACATATGCAAACACTTTGCAAGTTATAGTGAGCAAGGAATACAACCTTTGTGGACCGATCCTTCACTTCAAATAGCTCCATGTAGTAGTCCCCTTCGCTGCGATTGCGAACACCGGACTCTAGAGAGGATCCCTTGAAGAAACGAACATGCTTGCTTCGATGTCTTCGAGGTCGAAGATGATCTACGTCGAGGAGACACTAACCCAAGCTATTTCTTCACTAATCATATAATTAGTGAAGCAAACACACTCTACTAAATGGAAAGTAGTAAAGGATGATGAAGTAGGAAGTGGGCTCACTTTAGATTTCATTTTCTCACACTTTTTCTCAAAACTCCATTGAAGCTAGAAGCTTTTGATGAAAAAGAAGAAGATGAAGAAAATATCTCATCAATTATTCATACAAATGAATTATTGCAACCATGGGTGAGTTAAAGCCATCATGCTTAACTCATGTAGAGAATAAACCCAAGGCTATGGTTAAGGGTTGGGTCAAGGAAAAATATCCTAAGGAATGACAAAAGAGTTGACCTTGACAAAGTTCTACAGGCTTCTCCAAGCTTGAAAACTTTGACCAAGTCTTTTGCTCTTTTGTAATAACTTAAGAAATAATCAAAACCCTAATTTAACCTTAGCATGGTATAAGTCTCGTACACCCATCTTATATGTATCATCAAGCATGACACAATACATGTACACAAACATACATATCACATATATACAATGTGCACATCTAGTGAGAAAAGAAATCATAAGTGAGCTAATACTAGTTAATGTAATGTAATATATCACATATATAATTATACATTAAATTATCAAATCAACTCTTAATTTAATAATCCGGCTATATCATATACAACCGACTAATACTATATGAATCAACTTATCAAATCAACACTTGATCCGATAACCCGGCTATATCATATATAACCGACCGATATCACATATCGCGAGAATAGAATATGGTATCTCATATCGTATCAACCTCGGTCCCGCACATATCACATATGTGCTCCTACCCCGTTTCGCTTGAGCAAGGAAACCTCTGTGTAGGACTCTAAAAACTCGTCAATACGCCGGCAGTAGATAATGATCATATCAAACACTCACAAGCCGCAAGCGGTCTGCTAAACATAACGGCCACCGGGGTATTGAGCGATCGGAAGATCAACAAGCAAGCCTGTTCGTACTCCTACGAATCCAATCAGTAACACTACCGTACAGTCCGGTCTCTTCGTCTGATATGTCGCATATCACAGCCTGGGGTTGGTATAACGTCGGACCCCAATAGCCTGATATGTCATGCCGATGCAAGGTCCATAACGGTTCGAGAAACTATTGATAACACTTACCAGTAAATCGCAGCAACCCTGGCTAGGGATTTCCTGTTATGGCCAATCGAGCATAGCGCTACATCAACTCCCTATACCGGGATAGACGAAACCCCTCCTATCGCTTATTGACACCATGTGACTCGAGACTGTACCCAAAAGCCACCGTTTTGCACGTTCTCTTGAACGTGGTAAGGTGGAAATCAAAGCACGGTGGGAATCACATAAGACTCTATGACAATCTTGGGTCTACAGACTAACCTGTACCAGTGTCACCAGAGAACAGCTATCCGACAATAGGTATAATACCATCTAGGAGTTCTCGGCGAGTCCGTCCAGTGTACCCAGTCTCCGCTGAGCACCCGTATACCATCTCTAATGTCGAACACCAATGGATATGGGATCATCCAGCGCCCATCATATGGGTCGAGAAGCGTATACGCTAGTCTACATTAGAGTATCGATGCCCCGTCTCGATACTTCCACAACTAGGAACATTTTAAGGATGTACTTATCGACTACCCTGTCCCCACTAGTATGATCTACATCATAGTCCTGGTAGTCAAGTACTCATCCTAAGGGCTTTATCAACATGTACTATAGAGACAATCAGTGTACATGTTAAGATAAAGTGTAACTAGATAGCATACTATCATGTCGAGCAAGAAAGTCCTCCCTATATATGTCCAAGCATCCACTACAATATACATCGTATGTACAGTAATGGCCTCTAGGGCATACATATTACTAACAGTAAGTAGTATTTAGTATTCATGCTGCGTTTGTTGGCTTTCGTCAAGGCGTAGTGTGCGGCAGCTGATTAGTGCTTATCTGCGTAAGCATATGATGCGATTGGATTAGGGTAGTTGATTGATTTATAATTTTCCGATTGGGTGTAAAAAGTAAAAGTATTAATTCAAATAGTCCCCGATTTCGGCACCATTTGATTGTTCGTAAAATTCAAGACTGAGTAAGTAAATCAACTCAAATGATTCCCGATAACGGTTTCATTTGATCGATAAGAGTCTCTTTGTGTCGGTAATTAGAAAATTGAATCAAGTTCACAATCAAAGAATTATATTTGACCGCAATCAATTACGGTGTCGGTTGTAGATCGTAAGCGAGTGCGGATCGTCCACAGGGATTGTGCGATTCGTTTCTATGTTTAATTTGTTTGAATTGAAAAGTTAATCGAAAGGAAAAGAAAACATGATTCAAGAATTTATCAATTGATTCAGGTGTCACGATGTTTAATCAAGAATCAAGAAACTGATAAACAAATCAAGAATCGGTGTTTCGATGATATTTCCAACCAAAATGTCAAGAATCTAAATGAGGCTCGTAGGAATCGATCGGATCTATAGACGTGATGTAATCTCAAGATTTCGTGTTCTTGTCCTTCGAAGAATTGATACTAGATCGATGATCATCGACGAGAGTTAGGGCTTTCTTGATGAAACTAGGGTTTCATCGTTTAACCCTTATTCTTTCGTAGATATCATTCACATTCTAGCCTTTAGCAATTTCAAGAAACGATCGTAACTTCCCAATCTCGAGCAATATCGATCAAGAAAGCATCGCAACGAATTGGGTCGTCGATTCTTGAACTTGCTAGGGTTTACAAAACTCGTAGGATTCAAGAATCGATTTAAGATATATTACATCATCATTCTATTGATCGTCTCGACTCCTCGACGAGCGGAGTATTACTCAAACATCATCACACAGAAAACATTCAAGAATTGAAAAGATATCATGATGCAAGAATTTAAAGAAAACAAGATAAAAGAATATCACCTTTTATTTATATCAACAATTTGATTACAGTCGCTCAAAAACTACAAGAGGAAGAACTAAATTGTCGATTTGGCATCGCTCGGCTCTGTGAGTCGTGGATCGACTTGGACCACTTGCTCTGTTGAAGATCGGCTCGGCTCATAAAAGGTTGCAAGGCTTCTTGCTTGATGGGTACTCGGGATCTTGGCTTTTGATTGGAATTAGGGTTAGGGTTTCACACAAGTCCTCTCACTAGACTTGTGGAAGAAGAAGATGAACAAAGAGAGTGAATGGATCTAAATTGGCTAAATGAACTAGTCAAGGATCAAGTCCCTCCTACAAGTGAGTCTAGGGTCTTATTTATAGATTTCCTAAACCCTAGGCCTTGAGTTTGAAATAGAAGTTCCCTCCAAAAGTTTGTTGAAAGACTTCTAGAAGTAGTTAGTTAGGCTTAGCTTAGGGTTTAAGCTAGGGTTTAGGGAGAAGTTTCTAGAATACAAGGCTAGTTTAGTATAGGAACAAGGGTTTGCTGATCTGGCAGAAGCTTCTGGGGTCTTCTGGAATTTGTTGTATCTTTCTGAAGTCTTTATGCTTGCATAGGAGTTATGGTGCAAAGAAGTAGTGGTGATGTCGACAAGCCACCGCGGAACCGCGGCACAAGGCGGCTTAAGCCGCGGTTCCGCGGCCAAGTAGGCTCCTTGGGGCTGCATCTTTCTGGTGTTGGCTTTTGATGTCTTCTTCTGTATTTTGTGATATATTGAATTCCTGAATTCCCTTTACATCAATACCAGATTCCAAATCATTGAGTTGGCATCATGTTTGATCGGTACCATGTAAATTTTTGGCCTTTCTTCTGGATTTTCCTGCACAGATCTCAAAATAAGTGTTGCGCAATATAGGGATGATGTGATGCCATGAAATGCAGTCAATTTCCTTTATAGTGCCGGTTTTAGAGTCTAACACATGCAATCTGATATTTTGCGACAGTTTTGCTAATATGTAAAATATGAATGCCGAACACTTCTATATGAATGCAAATGATGAGGAAATTGCCGGCTAAAATATGCAATATTTTCGACTAATCAAATTCCCCCAAACTTAATTTCGATTGTCTCGAGCGAACTTTTTATTAAAAAGAGAAGGAGAAAATAAAGAAAGAGAAAAACTAACTAGCACACTTTCGTAGGCAACACGATTGCACTGAGCACGTGCAATAATCCTTTAAACCTCTAGGTGTCCCTAGTAGGAGGAGTGTTGTCTTCTAAGGGTTTTCAGCGGATTGCACCCACAAAATCCAATAATAAAAGAAAGATCATGAATATTACATTTAAAGAAAAGAATCGTAAAAGAAAAGCTTTGAAAATTAGGGTTTCCAACTAAGCTAGTTTTTCGGTTGTCATGGGCCCTATCTTAATGGTCATGAAAAGATGTCAGAAATCACGTCCTCCCTCAATAAAACATTGTCTTATTCTTCATTCCTATCTTTCTTCCAAATATCGATCATATAACCCTGCGTGTGTGTAAAGACATCCCTACACCTGGAGAATTCAATTCAAGCTATCATACTCCTGCCCATCAGCCTCAGTACTTTTTTTTAATTAATGAATATTTAGATGAGATTGCTCACACACTTTCATGCGACCGTTAATACTTCTTGAGCTACTAACCGACCGATTACTCCTGTGCTTGCTTACTTGGTGTATTTTCCTCGTCTTGCACCACCTCAGGCATAGCAGTGACTCCCAGACCAGTTGGCCTTAGGGCACTAGGTGAAGAAGCACCCTCGCTATATATTTTTTATTGCCCTCGGTGATAACAAAACCAGTGTCCATTTTTCTCACTACTTTATATTTTTTATTCACTTTTTTTTTCTTTTTATTTCCTTCATACATCGGCTTTAAGAAAAGAGCATTTCAAGGTATCCTCTACTATCCCAGGTTTCAAGACGTGTGTAAGTGCGAATAGCAGGGTAGCAACGTTCAAAATGTTTGGCTTCCAGAATAGAAACTATTTTTCAGACTTATTTTTATCCTCAGATTAGTGACGTCCTTCATCTTACTAACCCTTGGGACAACGGCTCATAACTACTTATTACTAGTTCGTATAAGAAAACTTCTAATTTTCTTAGTTTTCTAAAATTTTTCTAATCTCATGGATGTAATTTTTCACTATCTAAACTTTCATTATCTTATTTATGTACAAAAAAATGTAAATATTAAAATTATTTTTATACTTGAAAATTTTTAAATTTTTTTAGATTTTGAATTTTTTTCAATTTTTATAGATTTTTTAAAAGAAATGTTTTTGTGCTTATGCAGATGATATGCAAATGATGCAAAAATAAGCACAAACCTCCCCCAAACTTGTTTTCAACAGTGTCCTCACTGTTGCCAACCGCTATACCTACAAAAACTGTAAGCCTGGGGGGAATTATTAGTGGGGGCAAAATATATAAGTGAAGAAATTCCCCCAAACTTACTTTTCACTCACCTCCATTTAAAAGATGATGCAGTGATATACTGGACATGAAGGTGAGACGGAGGAATTTTAATCCAAATAAACTGGATCTTGTAAGAACAAGAGCTCCTCCATGGGGTCAGTGGAAAAATACGGCTTAAGTCTGTGTCCATTTACTTTGAAAAAGGTGCCGTTTTTAACATTTTCTACTTCTACTGCCCCGTGCGGGTATACAGACCGCACAACAAAAGGTCCCTTCCATCGAGATCGGAGCTTACCCGCGTGAAGGTGTAATCGTGAATCATAAAGAATGACTTGTTGACCAGGTGAAAATGTTTTCCTTAAAATGTTTTTATCGTGAAAAACCTTAGTCCTATTTTTTGTGATTACAGCGTTATCATAAGCTTCATCGCGGAGTTCGCTTAGCTCATTAAGTTGCAGCTTCCGAAAGTTGCAAGCAAGGTTTAGATCAAAATTTATTTCTTTAATAGCCCACAATGCTTTATGCTCTATCTCGACTGGTAAATGACATGCTTTTCCAAACACTATCCTATATGGAGACATTCCTAGGTCGGTTTTATATGCAGTTCGAAATGCCCAAAGAGCATCCGTCAGTTTGGTCGACCAGTCTTTTCTATTCTTAGCAACAGTTTTCTCCAGGATAAGTTTGATTTGTCTGTTTGAGATTTCAGCCTGCCCGCTTGTTTGGGGATGATAGGGTGTAGAAAGTCGGTGGTTGATTGAGTATTTTCGCATCAGAGTCTCAAAAGACCTGTTGCAGAAATGTGTCCCATTATCACTAATGATAGCGCGGGGGTGTCCAAATCGCGAAAAGATATTCTCTTTTAAGAACTTAATGACAACTTTCTTGTCATTAGTGCGACATGGAATGGATTCTACCCACTTTGAGACATAATCAACCGCCAGCAGTATGTACAAATTCCCAAAGGAGTTGGGAAAAGGACCCATAAAATCAATGCCCCAAACATCGAATATTTCAACAACCAGAATGGGTTGCTGAGGCATTTCATTCCTCTGGGAGATTCTACCCGTATACTGACATTGTGTACAGGTTTTGCAATAGTCAAATGCGTCCTTGAATAAGGTCGGCCAATAAAATCCACATTGCAAAACCTTTTCCGCTGTCTTTCTAGGACCAAAGTGACCCCCACAGGCCTGATCATGACAAAAAGAAAGAACACTCTTGAACTCTTCTTTCGGGACACACCGGCGAATGATCCGATCAGGACAATATTTAAACAAATAGGGCTCGTCCCAGTAAAAGTGTTTTACTTGGGATAGAAAACGGTATTTGTCCTGTTTTGACCAATCGCTCGGTATTAGTCCCGTGGCATGATAGTTCATAATATCCCTGAACCATGGTTCAGCGGATATGCTCAAGAGTTGTTCGTCAGGGAATGAATCATTGATCGGCAGGGTCACAGGGGAAGAAGAGATGCGTGAAAGATGGTCGGCTACTACGTTTTCACATCCTTTCTTATCTTTGATAACAAGATCGAATTCTTGTAACAGAAGGATCTAACGTATTAGTCGACCTTTTGCATCTTTCTTTGCCAGAAGATGTTTTAAAGCGGAATGGTCAGTATACACAACTATAGGTGAGCCAATTAAGTAAGGCCGGAATTTTTCTAATGCAAATACAACCGCTAAGAGTTCTTTTTCTGTGGTTGTATAATTGATTTGCGCATCATTCAGGGTCTTACTTTCATAGTATATCACGTGTGGCATCTTTTCGATGTGCTGTCCTAAGACTGCACCTACTGCAAAATCAGATGCGTCACACATCAGCTCAAAGGGGTAGTCCCAGTTTGGCGATGATAAAACGGGGGCTGAAGTGAGTGAGTGTTTAAGTGAGTCGAAAGCTGTCTCGCAGTCCGAGTCTAAATGAAAGGTCATATCCTTGGCCAGGAGAAGAGTTAAAGGTCTAGCAATTTTGCTAAAGTCCTTAATGAATCTCCTATAAAAGCCCGCATGGCCAAGGAAAGATCGAATATCTTTGACGCTTTTGGGATGAGGGAGGTTTTGAATGACATCTATCTTAGCTCTGTCAACCTCAATGCCTTTCTGTGAAATGACATGTCCAAGTACTATTCCTTCTTGGACCATAAAATGGCATTTTTCCCAGTTTAAAGTCAAGTTCTTCTCTTTGCAACGAGTAAGAACAGCGTCAAGATTCGATAGGCAATCAGAAAAAGAGTCTCCAAAAATCGAGAAATCGTCCATAAAGATCTCCAGAAAATTTTCTACCATATCAGAGAATATCCCCATCATACACCGCTGAAAGGTAGCGGGAGCATTGCATACCCCAAAGGGCATGCGACTGTAAGCAAAGGTACCAAAAGGACAAGTAAAAGTGGTTTTATCTTGATCCTTTTTGGCGATTGGGACCTGATTATAGCCTGAGTATCCGTCCATAAAGCAATAATACTCTCGTCCCGCTAAGCGTTCCAGCATTTGATCAATGAATGGTAGAGGAAAGTGGTCTTTCCTCGTGGCAGCATTGAGTTTTCTATAATCAATACATACACGCCACCCAGTTTGGGCGCGTGTCTGAATCAACTCATTTGCCTCATTGGTAATAACAGTGATGCCGGATTTCTTAGGAACGACATCTATAGGACTCACCCACTGGCTATCGGAGATGGGGTATATAATACCATTATCTAAGCATTTGACGATCTCTTTCATGACCGCTTCCTTCATGACGGGATTTAACCGTCTCTGTAGTTCTCGGGTTGGTTTGGCATCATCCATCACATGTATATGATGTTCAACTATCAAGGGACTAATCCCTTTGATGTCCGCCATACTCCAACCAAACGCCTCTTTGTTAGATCTCAATACCGATAAAAGTGCATTCTCTTGCTCTGATGCAAGAGATGCGGATATGATAACCGGTAAAGACTCATTCTCACCAAGATATGCATATTTAAGCTGAGAAGGTAAAATTTTGAGATCTAATTCAGGCGGAGAAATGATAGAAGGAGAGATCATTGAGTGATTTTTGGATTTACAAAGAAGCTCAGAGCCTGTGAAAGATACAGACTCGAGTGGAGAAAAGTCAGGAGTGCAGGACTCAAGTGTAGGTAAAGTGTCCTCACTAAGATCTTGTGTAAAGTCAAACAGAGATGTGGTAATGTCGTTGAGATCTAGAAAGCAAAGATCCTCAGCTCCACAACTATCGGGAGCGATCTCGTGGACAGAGCACACATCTAAAATATGAGCAGAGTGTTCTGATGGCTGACTTCCAACTTTATAGATGTTTAGTTCAATGGTCATATTTCCAAATGATAAGTTCATTGAACCATTTCTACAGTTTATAACAGCGTTGGAAGTGGCAAGGAAAGGACGACCTAGAATCACCGGAATTTGGCCCCGGGGGTTTGCTACAGGCTGTGTGTCGAGTACAATGAAGTCTACAGGGAAAACAAATTCCCCGACCTTTATCAACACATCCTCTAATTCACCCCTTGGTTTGGTGATAGATCGGTCTGCCATCTGGAGAGTGCAGTGAGCAGGTTTCAGCTCTCCAATCCCTAATTGCTCATAGACAGAATATGGAAGGAGGTTAACACTTGCGCCAAGGTCTAAAAGCGCACGATTTATGTTTTTACCCCCAATAGAAATCAATATCGTTGGATATCCTGGGTCCTTACGTTTCTTTGGTAGCTGGGGAATAAAAGCAGTGCTGATATTATTAGACATGAAGACCTTCTTCGGCACTTGAGTCTTCCTCTTCCTAGTGCACAAGTCCTTAAGAATTTTCGCATAAGCGGGGACTTGCTGAATTGCATCTAGGAGAGGGATATTGATGTTAACCTGTTTGAACATTTCCATAATTTTCTCCATATGAGGACTCGTTCTATTACCCCTTAACCGATTCGGGTAAGGAGCTTTCGCAATAAGCGCTGGGTCCATCACAGGAGAAGAAAGAGGGGGTAGACACGGTCCCAAAAGAGGTGTGGGGACCGTCTGTGGAGAAATATAAGGGTTGGTTCAGGTGTTGAGCCTAATGGGAAATGGAGAATAGGCTCGCGAGAAGATGGTGTGGTAGAAGAAGAAGGATCAGAAGGAGAAGTGTGTGTGTGTGGAAAGGTCTCAGCCGGGGTGTTGATATGATTTTCAGTATCATCAATACCTTCCCCGACATGATTGTTCAGCACTCTTCCCGATCTCAACGTTGTGACGGCATTTACATTGTAATGCCCAGGATTCTGTAGGGGTTGAGAGGGAAGTTTCCCTTTTTCTCTCGCACTCATTTCGGCTTTAAGTCATGCGATTTCAGCTTCCATCGTTCTGATACTCTCAGCTTGTGACGCTGAGTTTTTCTTTATCTCACCGACGGAAGATCTAACCTCAGCCCAAAGCTCTATGAAATTTGACAAAAGTGATTTCATGGTTTGAGTGAATTGAGAGAACTCGTCAGAACAGGTCATAGGATTAGACTGTGCAGGATTGTTGACCTGGTTTTGGAAGTTTTGTGACTGGTAGGGGTGCTGAGTGAGTTGAAGGGGTTGCTGTTGTGGTGGAGGAAGAACCCTTTGAAAATTATTCGTGTTTGGAACCGTGTTTTCAGATTGGTTTTGGTTCCAAGCGAAATTCGGGTGATTCCTCCAACCCTGATTGTACGTGGAAGAATAAGGATCGTTTCTAGGTCTTTGAAATGCGGCATTAGAATGCTCGTGACCTTGAAACGCAGAGTTTAATGGACATTCTTCCGTCAAATGAGACGGATCAGAACAGCACCCACAAACAGTTTTGGGGAGCGACACTGGGTTTAGGGAGGCTGCTGCAAATTTGTGTTCCATGGCGTTGAGCTTCTTTTGCATTGCTACCATTTCAGCTCGAACACCTATTGACACATCTATTTGGTGTACGCCACCCCTATTCAATGGTTGGGTTCCACTCTCCCACTGTAGTGATTTTTCAGCGAACTCTTCTAAATACTTCCAAGCTTCCTCATCATCTTTGGTCATAAAAGTACCTTGACACATGTTTTCAAGGCTCTGTTTAGTTTTTGGGTTAATGCCCTCATAAATGATTCGGCAAAGCTCCCATCTCGGGATGCCGTGATGAGGACACTGAACCAATAGATCCTTGAAACGTTCAAAGCATTTTGAAAATGGTTCAGTAGGGAGCTGGGAAAATTGATTCAGTTCGCTACGGATTCGAGCTGTCTTTTGTATTGGGTAAAATTTCTTAAGGAATGCCGCTACGAATTCTTCCTAATTCGTAATAGAATGTGCGGTAGTGTTATATAGCCACTTCTCGGCTATATCGCACAATGTAAATGGAAGAAGTTGTAGACGCATAGCATCCACTGAAAGTTGTGACGTACCCATCATTGCGCATACGTTTTCAAATTTGGTAATGAAAACGTAAACGTCCTCAGTCTCGAGTCCGTGAAATTTGTGTAAAAGATTGATATACTGGGGTTTAATCTCAAAGTTATCCCCATTGGCTGGTGGGGTGGATAAACAGGTCGAAAGAGGACCTCGAATAGGGTAGCACCTCTCCTGGAGAGAGATGCGGGGTGGATTCTGCGCACCAACGGACGGCGACAGATTAGGGTTAAAGAAGTTTGATGGATTCGGATCCATCGGTGTGGGTGTGGTAGTGGGTAAAGGAAAGGTAAATGGAGAAATATCGACTTCGGAGTCGATAAAGGGTACGTGGACTAAATGGGCACTAGAATCCCGTGTCCAGCCTATCTTGTACTAAAAAGGGTTAGTACAAGTGGCAGCGTTGGCTTATAATTAGGGGTAAATGAATGGATGCGGTGCTTTCTATGAAAAAGGGACGGATTTTTGAAAAAATGATGCGACACAACAAATGCAGCACACAACCCTAGAATCTAGCGGTCACCTGGGTCCGGCTCTAGACCGCTCCTAACTGCCAAAAGACAAGTCGCAGGATAAAATCCTCCACTGCCTCTTTGTTCCCCTGTGGCCGGATAAGTGCCAGGTAAGTGGGAAGGTACTCCACTACGTAAGTAGTGGGCCTAATTAAAAACCACTAGCCTTAGACACACTCGCCTTAGGCACTACAAGAAAACGCGGATAAGCAATTAATTACCCACGGCCTTCTCTTGTCCTAATTGAGCGCGACAGTCCTTAGAGTCTTCTCTAGATTTCTTTTAGTTAATGTGGGTCAATGCGGAAGCAAGTTTTGTGATTTTCGGGGCCTAGGAAGGGTAATGAAATCCCCACCTAATTTGGATTTGGCCGTGCCCTTTAATATCCGTATTTAGAATGCAAACAACCAAGAAACAAAATCACGCACAAATTTAATTTTTGTTTTTGCGGCGCTGCGATTATTTGCAAAGAATCCTGCAGAAAATTATTAGTTGGAGATAAAAGAGGAGAGAGGAGAAGGTAAGAAGCTTACAGAGAAAAAATGGAACAGTGATCCCTTCAGGTAGCCGTGGAACCTCCGCAACTCGTGTCTCCCACCGCGCTTCCGCGGTCGTAAGGAAAGAACACTGCACAAAATTTTCAGGGAATGTTCCTGTTCACTTCCCCTATCCTCTGGTATATTCCAAAAATTTTCTTCAATTGCCAAACAGCTCCAGATTTCCTTGCAATGAACCACAACAAATCGTTTAGGGTTTGGACGAATTTTGATCTCAAAATAACAATGGAATAATTCTTTCAATTCAAACTATAATATGAAACGAATTAGCGTGCGTTCCCCGGCAACGGCGCCATTTGATTGGATTTATAATTTTCCGATTGGGTGTAAAAAGTAAAAGTATCAATTCAAATAGTCCCCGATTTCGGCACCATTTGATTGTTCGTAAAATTCAAGACTGAGTAAGTAAATCAACTCAAATGATTCCCGATAACGGTTTCATTTGATCGATAAGAGTCTCTTTGTGTCGGTAATTAGAAAATTGAATCAAGTTCACAATCAAAGAATTATATTTGACCGCAATCAATTACGGTGTCGGTTGTAGATCGTAAGTGAGTGCGGATCGTCCACAGGGATTGTGCGATTCGTTTCTATGTTTAATTTGTTTGAATTGAAAAGTTAATCGAAAGGAAAAGAAAACATGATTCAAGAATTTATCAATTGATTCAGGTGTCACGATGTTTAATCAAGAATCAAGAAACTGATAAACAAATCAAGAATCGGTGTTTCGATGATATTTCCAACCAAAATGTCAAGAATCTAAATGAGGCTCGTAGGAATCGATCGGATCTATAGACGTGATGTAATCTCAAGATTTCGTGTTCTTGTCCTTCGAAGGATTGATACTAGATCGATGATCATCGACGAGAGTTAGGGCTTTCTTGATGAAACTAGGGTTTAATCGTTTAACCCTCGTTCTTTCGTAGATATCATTCACATTCTAGCCTTTAGCAATTTCAAGAAACGATCGTAACTCCCCAATCTCGAGCGATATCGATCAAGAAAGCATCGCAACGAATTGGGTCGTCGATTCTTGAACTTGCTAGGGTTTACAAAAATCGTAGGATTCAAGAATCGATTTAAGATATATTACATCATCATTCTATTGATCGTCTCGACTCCTCGACGAGCGAAGTATTACTCAAACATCATCACACAGAAAACATTCAAGAATTGAAAAGATATCATGATGCAAGAATTTAAAGAAAACAAGATAAAAGAATATCACCTTTTATTTATATCAACAATTTGATTACAGTCGCTCAAGAACTACAAGAGGAAGAACTAAATTGTCGATTTGGC
Source organism: Agapanthus africanus (assembly GCA_030015575.1). Taxonomy (NCBI): domain Eukaryota; kingdom Viridiplantae; phylum Streptophyta; class Magnoliopsida; order Asparagales; family Amaryllidaceae; genus Agapanthus; species Agapanthus africanus. The sequence continues at coordinate 253,108,960 of CM057348.1, read as the reverse complement.
GTCGCTCGGCTCCGTGTGTCGTGGATCGACTTGGACCACTTGCTCTGTTGAAGATCGGCTCGGCTCATAAAAGGTTGCAAGGCTTCTTGCTTGATGGGTACTCGGGATCTTGGCTTTTGATTGGAATTAGGGTTAGGGTTTCACACAAGTCCTCTCACTAGACTTGTGAAAGAAGAAGATGAAGAAAGAGAGTGAATGGATCTAAATTGGCTAAATGAACTAGTCAAGGATCAAGTCCCTCCTACAAGTGAGTCTAGGGTCTTATTTATAGATTTCCCAAACCCTAGGCCTTGAGTTTGAAATAGAAGTTCATTCCAAAAGTTTGTTGAAAGACTTCTAGAAGTAGTTAGTTAGGCTTAGCTTAGGGTTTAAGCTAGGGTTTAGGGAGAAGTTTCTAGAATACAAGGCTAGTTTAGTGTAGGAACAAGGGTTTGCTGATCTGGCAGAAGCTTCTGGGGTCTTCTGGAATTTGTTGTATCTTTCTGAAGTCTTTATGCTTGCATAGGAGTTATGGTGCAAAGAAGTAGTGGTGATGTCGACAAGCCACCGTGGAACCGCGGCACAAGGCGGCTTAGGCCGCGGTTCCGCGGCCAAGTAGGCTCCTTGGGGCTGCATCTTTCTGGTGTTGGCTTTTGATGTCTTCTTCTGTATTTTGTGATATATTGAATTCCTGAATTCCTTTTACATCAATACCAGATTCCAAATCATTGAGTTGGTGTCATGTTTGATCGGTACCATGTAAATTTTTGGCCTTTCTTCTGGATTTTCCTGCACAGATCTCAAAACAAGTATTGTGCAATAAAGGGATGATACGATGCCATGAAATGCAGTCAATTTCCTTTATAGTGCCGGTTTTAGAGTCTAACACATGCAATCTGATATTTTGCGACAGTTTTGCTAATATGTGAAATATGAATGCCGAACACTTCTATATGAATGCAAATGATGAGGAAATTGCCGGCTAAAATATGCAATATTTTCGACTAATCAGTAGTCGTATGACTTTGTTGGCTTTCGTCACGGATCGTACGGGTGGGTTTAATTCAATCATGAAATGTACGGGTTGAACTTGACTAGTGGACTATGGTTTGTTGGCTTTCGTCAAGGTCATAGGACGCTAGGGGCAGAGTATTATCGGGAATTTCAAGTTTTGAAATTTGCAATGAGATTGCATACCTTCTATGAGATAGTTGGATCCCGATACCCACTGTGAATAAGAGTTACTCTTGGGAGAGTTTTACACATTACAATTAGCCAATCAAGTAGGTGTCTAGAAAGGTGTTAACGGGGTTACGCCCCTGGGAAAATGAGATTTATTTTAATTAGGTCCGTGCGAAAGCACGGGGAACCTCCCTCAAAGTACCGACACTGGCATGGCCGAAAGATTGGCGAAATTATAGGGTATAATTAATCTCGTTTAGTCTTACCTTTTAAAATTTGAAGGAAGATTTGATAAAAATAGTAGGAGTCATCCTAATTAGATAAAATAATAACTAATCTAATCTTACAAGAGCGCACGCAGAGTGTTTTCTTCTCTCTCTCTCCTGGTAGCGACCGTGTCACGCGTTAATCAAGATAATAATATGGATGCATTGACAGAACCCGCTTGTTATACTGAGCTGGGGAACGTTGGTTCCGTTGTTTCTTATAATTGTTATAAGAATGAGCAGGAAATAGGGGAATATCCAGATTCCTATGCCACCTATTCGAGGAATGAGCATGTTGATGCGTATTCTTCGGGTGTGTTCGATTACCAAGAACTGTTTCTCAGTATCCTCTACGTCCTAGGTATGAGATATCGGATTAGGATCCCATATATGTAATCTATTACATGGGCTACAGAAAGGTGGAGAACTGAGATTGGGTGATATATCTCTAAGTGTTAGAGAATAGTGCAATTGTTGCAGCCAGGACAGTTGGCAAATATCACCTTGTATTGATACATTGATTCTGAATGAATGTTATTACATACCGAACCTAATCTACAACATTACATCGGTTTCTTTAATGAGTTTAAGAAGGATATAATTCTGTATTGGAGGATAATGTTGTGAACATTTTCCTTAATCAAGAGTTGATTGGATTAGGCATGTTATATAATAGCATATACATTCTAAATCAAACAACAGTTCAAAGTATCTAGAACACACACAAGAGAAGTAGTTTAGAAATGAACGAATCCTTCTTGTGCTATTGTAGACTAGGTCATATCAATACGACATGACCAGCTAAGTTACATAAGGATGAATATAAGAATCTGTTCGAATTTTCATCTTATGATACTTACCAGTCTTGTCTCCAAGGTAAAATGACCAATACTCCGTTTACTAGAAACAGAGAAAGAGTTATTGAACTCTTGGGATGGATGCATGATGTATACGGTCCCATGTCTACAAATGCCAAGGTTGGTTCTTTGTATTCATTATATTCACTGATCTTCTCATAGGATTCGGACATATGTTCCTGTTGAAACACAAGTCTGAAACTTTTGAGAAATTCAAGGAATATAAGCTTGAAGTTGAGAACCAGACGGGTAAAAGTATTAAGTCCTACGATATGATCGAGGAGGCGAATACTTGGGCATGGAGTTCCTAGATTTTCTAAATAGAGAATAGGATTCTCTCTCAGCCTGCTCCTTCGTATACACCACAGCACAACAGTATTTCGGGACGGAGGTATCGCACCCTATGAGATATGGCACGCTCTATGATGAGTATTGCTGAGTTACTTGTTTTCTTTTGGTCATTATACACTTAAGAAACTGCATACCTATTGAATGGGGTTCCATCCAAATCAGCGCCTACCACTCCATATGAAATATAGAATGGGAAGAGACCATCTCTTAAACGAGTTAAGATATGGGGTTGTCTGGCCTATGTTGAAAAGAAAAATCCGGACAAGCTCAATGCATGATCAGTTCTGTAAGTTTGTTGGATATCCCGAACATTTCTGAGGGTATATCTTCTACCACACTGAGGATAAAAAGGTGTTTTGTTTCTTAGAATGCCACATTTTTTAGAAAAGGAATTTCTTGTGAAGAAATTAGTGGTCATGAGGTAGAACTGGAAGGAGTTCCAGCTAGACAAACTAACAGCTGATGATTTGGTGAAACTAAAGAATTCAATAGTCTCCAACGAACATCAGCCTCTCCGCGAATCTGGTAGGGTTCCTCATCCACTTGAGAGATACTACGGTCTTCTCGGTGACAGTGGGAGCGAGGATTGCATCATGGTTGATGATGGTCCAACTAGGTTCAGGCAGGCCATCACGAGTGGGCACTCTGTGAAATGGCTGGATGCTATGCGATCAAAGATGGAATCCATGTACACCAACAAAGTATGACTTTGCATGTTGCACCTGAAGGGGTAAAACCCATTGGGAGCAAATGGATCTTGAGAAGATCATTGGTGTAGATGGAAAATTTGAGACTTTCAAAGCTATGCTTAAGTCCATCAGGATCAATACAAGCATCACGGAATTGGAACATCTGTTTTGATGTGGCAGTCAAAGAGTTTGACTTCATCAAAGTGGTAGATGAACCTTGTATATACAAGATGGTTGTAGAGAGTGTGGTTGTCTTACACGTAACATACGTAGATGACATACTCTTGATAGGAAAGGGTTTCCTATGCTACACTCGGTCAAGCTCCTCTTATCACGAGGATTCTCTATGAAAGATCTGGATGATACCTACTATATCTTGTGGATTATGATCTATGAGGATAGATCTGAATGTTGGGAATATCCCAAATCCGGGAACATTAACACCATACTAAAAGGGTTTAGTATGGAGGATTCTAAGCGTGGTGGTTCGTCCACTTACTTAGGAATCACTCTCTCCAAAAAGATGTCTTCCAAGACTGATTTGGAGAGAGCTCACGTACAAGGGATATCCTATGCTTCGGCAGTAGCCTCTATTATGTGTGGGATGTTATGTACCAGACCAGATGTAGCTAACTCACTAGGTGTAGTGATCAGGAATCAATCGGATCTTGGGAGAATCACTGGACAGCTGTGGAGGACATTCTTAAGTACTTGAGAAGCACTAAATGAATGTTCTTGGTTCGAGCTTCAAGAGTGATAAGGTCGACCGAGAGTCTGTCATAGGAATTGTCTTTACCCTCAGTAGAGGGACAGTATGTTGGAAGAGTTTCAAGCTAAATACCGTGGCAAACTAGACGATAAAGGCTGAATACATTGCTACCAACGATACTACCAAAGTGGCTGTCTGGACATTTTTTGTTCATGAGGAGAACATGGTTCCTACCATTGAACGTCCAATAAGTGTTATTGAGACTTCAATGGAGTTATGGCTTTGGCATTGGAACGCCGGTCCCATTAGCGATCCAGACATATTCTGAGGCAAGTATCACCTGATCAAGGAGATGGTTGATCTCCAAGGGATCGAGGTAAAGAGAGTAGATTTTGAAGTTAAAACGGTGGATCCACTCACCAAGGCCTGCTTCCCCAAATACAATTTAAGAGATTTTAGGATGGTTGAGTATGGGATACTACAACCACTGCTATAATGTTGAGTATGAGATATACAACAATGGCCTTAGTGCAAATGGGAGATTGTTAGTTATATGTATGCCCTAGAGACCATTACTGTATATGTGATGTATATTGTAGTGGATGCTTAGACATATATAGGGAAGACTTTCTTGCTCGACATGATAGTATGTTATCTAGTTGCACTTTGTCTTAACTTGTTGACTTATATAAGTGATGTTGTCTTACTCTCACATGTTGATGAAGCCCTCAGGATGCTTACTTGACTACCAGGACTATGATGGAGATCATACTAGTGGGGCCAAGGGTAGTCCACAAGTATACCCTATAATTGTTCCTAGTCATGGGAGTATCGAGACAGGGCATCGATACTTCGGAGTAGACTAGCGTATGCGCTTCTTGACCCATATGATAGGCGATGGATGATCCCACATCCATTGGTGTTTGACATCAGAGAAGGTATACGGGTGCTCAGTGGAGACTGGGTACACTGAACGGACTCGCCGAGAACTCCTAGATGGTATTATACCTATCGTCAGATAGCAGTTCTCTGGTGACACTGGTACAGGTTAGTCTGTCGACCCGATATCGTCATAGAGTCAAAAAGAGGACATGAAATAGGCAAAGTGCAGTTCACGAGAGGCCTTAGACGAATCGGTCGAGTTTGTTTGAAATAAGTCCAATGAGATGATACGAAAACCAAGAGTGAAAAGCTGGCTTAGAAGAAAGTCTAGTGGGGCATGGTTTAGAAAGTAGGTTACCTGCTCGAGTCTTGGAAATCTGTTAAGGTACCTAGTACGTGACTTTGTTGGAACATGGGATTCTATTCTACTGTGTGATTCCTACTGTGATTTGATTTCCACCATACCATGGTCATGAGATCGTGCAAAATGGTGGGTTTTGGGTACAGTCCCGAGTCATATTGAGGTAATGAGCGATAGGATGGGATTCGTCTCTCCCGGGATTGGGGATTGATGTTGCGCTATGCTTGATTGGCCATAACATGAAATCCCTGGCCAGGGTTGCTGAGATTTACTGGTAAGTGTTATTAGTAGTTTCTCGAACTGTTATGGACCTTGCAACGGCATGACTTATCAAGTTATTAGGATCTGGCGTTATACCACCCCCACGTTGTGATATGCGACATATCTGACGAAGAGACCGGACCGTACGGTAGTGTTACTGATTGGATTCGCATGAGTATGAGTAGGCTTGCTTGTTGTTCTTCTGATTGCTCAATACCCGGGTGGCCGTTACGTTTAGCAGATCGCTTGCGGCTTGTGGGTGTTTGTTATGATCATCACCTACTGCCGGCGTATTGACGAGTCTTTAGAGTCCTACACAGAGTTTTCCCGGTTCATGCGAAACGAAGTAGGATCACATATGTGATATGTGCGGGACCGAGATTAATGTGGGTATGTGATACCGCATTCTATTCTCGCGATATGCGATATCGGTCGGTTTTATATGATATAGCCGGGTTATCGGATTAAGTGTTGATTCGATAAGTTGTTACATTTGATATTAGTCGGTTGTATGTGATATAGCCGGATTATTAAATCAAGTGTTGATTTGATAATTTAATGTATAATTATATATGTGATATATTAATTTACATTAACTAATATTAGCTCACTTAAACATTTCTTTTTCTCACTTGTATGCGTATAGTATACATGTGATATATATTAATGTACAACTATTGTGTCATGCTTGATGCCACATATGATATGGGAGTATGAGATTTACACCATGCTTAATAATGTGATGGGTTTATATTTATCTAAGTTAATCAAAATTAATGGTAATTAGTCACATGGTTGAAGCTTGTAAAAGCTTATGGAACCATTGACCAAATCCACTAATTTTGTTTTACTTGTAGATATTTATTAACCTAACCATTATTGATTACCCATGGTTTATTCTATACATGAGTTAGTGGATGACACTAACTCACCCATGGTTGCTATTCTCACCTCATTAGTTTTCATTCTTCATCTTCTTCTTCATTGAGAAAGCTTGCTAGCTTTTCTCAAGGTAAGAAAATATTGTGAGAAAATTAAATCTAGAGTGAGCTCATTTCCTACTTCATCATCCTCTACTATTAGCCATTTAGATTAGGGTGTTTGCTTCACTAAACCCTAATTTAGTGAAGAGGTAGCATGAGCTTGAGTCTCCTCGACGTAGATAATCTTCGGCCTTGAAGACTTCGAGAAAGCTTGTTCATTTCTTCATGTGAACCCTTACTAGAGTTCGGGTGTTCACTACTCAGAGCGAAGGGACTACTATACGGAGCTTTAGAAGTGAAGGATCCGTCTACAAAGGTTGTATTCCTCATTCACTTTGTATGCAAAGTTGTTTGCATGTTGTATTGTTTAAATATCTAGTTAAGATTCTAGGGTTAGGGTTCCTTAGAACGGAAAAAATTTGAAAACGGCATGGACGATGCCTCCCGAAACCTTGCTGCCGTACTAAGTAACCCTACAACTAATATGTGTTCAAGGTTCATGATTCACATCACATGTGATGGTTGAAGCTTGAACCATGGAGGCAAGAAGAAAAGGAAGAAGAAGAGAGCAAGGGAGCAACCATAGGAGCAACTAAATAATGAGCTATAGTGTTGAATGAATGGGAGTGTGAATGGAAACCCTTGACCCTCACTCATTCAAGCATGGAATTATTGCAATATAAAATTATAACCATGGTTAAATAGTGAGTCAAGATGAATAAACAAATGGAAATGCTATACTTTCAACCATGCTCCCAATTTCCACCTCATTTCTATTTTCACAAAATAGAATTCATGCTATGCTATATATATATATATATTTATATATATATCAAATATATATATATATATTAATACATGTAGGGTTCCGTAGGGTGGCCGCAAGGTTTCAGGAGGCATCGACCATGCCGTTTTCAAAAAAATTGTCGCGCTAAAGAACCCTAAACTAGAATCTTAACTAGAGAATTAGACGAAAATAGAATGTAAACATCTTTACATCTAAGTGAACAAGGAATACAACCTTTATACACCGGTCCTTCACTTCAATAGCTCTGTGTATTAGTCCCTTCGCTCCAAGTAGTGATCTCCCGGACTCTAGTGAGGCTCCATAAGGTGAAATGAACAAGCTTGCTTGAAGTCTTCGAGGCCGAAGATGATCTACGTCAAGAAAACTCTAACTCAAGCTACCTCTTCACTAAGTGATGAACTAGTGAAGAAACAACCCAATCTAAATGGCTAGTAGAGAAGAGCTTGATGAAGTAGGAATTTTGCACACTTTAGAAATAATTTTCTCACTAATTTTCTTCACCTCTCATGAATCTAGAAAGCTTGAGGAAGGAGATGAAGAAAGCAACCATGGAATGAAGCAAGTGAAGAATGAATCAAGTTATGAGAATAACAATCATGGGTGAGTTAATATCAAATACTAACTCATGTAGAGACTAAACCATAGCTAAACGATAATGGTTTGGTTAATAAATATCTTCAAGTAAAACAAAATTAGTGGACTTGGTCAATGGTTACACAAGCTTCTACAAGCTTCAACCATGTTACTAATTTCCAACTAATTTGATTTACTTTAAATAAACAAAACCTTACATTATTATAAGCATGGTGTGAGTCTCATATACACATGTAGCATGTGGCATCAAGCATGACATAAAAGATGTACATTAATATATATTACATATATACTAAGTGTACACTAGTAAGAAAAAGAAATCTTAAGTGAGATAATATTAGTTAATGTAAGATAATATATCAAATATATAATTATACATTAAATTATTAAATCAACACTTGATTTAATAATCCGGCTATATCCCATACAATCGACTAATATCAAATGAATCAACTTGTCGAATCAACACTTGATTCGACAGCCTTGTTATATCATAAATAACCGACCGATATCATATATCGCGAGAATAGAATACGGTATCACATACTCGTATTAATCTCGGTCCCGCACATATCACATATGTGCTCCTATTTCGTTTCGCTTGAGCCAGGAAACCTCTGTGTAGGACTCTAAAGACTCGTCAATACGCCGGCAGTAGGTGAAGGGTTTCCTAGCATGGCAGCAAGGTTTCGGAAGGCATCGTCCATGCCAAATTCAAAAATTTGCCGTTCTAGCTAACCCTAACCATGAATCGTAACTAGAAATAATACGGAAAACATATGCAAACACTTTGCAAGATATAGTGAGCAAGGAATACAACCTTTGTAGACCGGTCCTTCACTTCAAATAGCTCCATGTAGTAGTCCCCTTCGCTGAGATTGCAAACTCCGGACTCTAGAGAGGATCCCTTGAAGAAACGAACGTGTTTGCTTCGTTGTCTTCGAGAACGAAGATGATCTACGTCGAGGAGACACCAACCCAAGCTATTTCTTCACTAATCATATAATTAGTGAAGCAAACACACTCTACTAAATGGCAAGTAGTAGAGTATGATGAAGTAGGAAGTGGGCACACTTTAGATTTCATTTTCTCTCACTTTTTCTCAAAACTCCATTGAAGCTAGAAGCTTTTGATGAAGAAGAAGAAGATGAAGAAAATATCTCATCAATTATTCATCCACATGAATTATTGCAACCATGGGTGAGTTAAAACCATCATGCTTAACTCATGTAGAGAATAAACCACACACTATGGTTAAGGGTTGGGTTTGATAAATATCTTTAACTAGACAAAAGAGTTGACTTTGTCAAACCTTATCCAAAAGCTTTTGTCCAAGCTTTACCATGATAAACTCATTCTTTTTTGAATTAGCTTAACATAAATAGAAACCCTAACTTAACCCTAGTATGGTATTAATCTCATACACCCATCTTTTATGTATCATCAAACATGACATAATATATGTACACAATCATACATATTACATATATACAATGTGCACATCTAGTGAGAGAAGAAATTATAAGTGAGCTTAATATTAGTTAATGTAATATAACATATCAAATATATAATTATACATTAAATTATCAAATAAACTCTTGATTTAATGATCCGGCTATATCATATACAACCGACTAATACTATATGAATCAACTTATCGAATCAACACTTGATCCGATAAACCGGCTATATCATATATAACCGAACGATATCACATATCGCGAGAATAGAATATGGTATCTCATTACGTATCAACCTTGGTCCTGCACATATCACATATGTGCTCCTACTCCGTTTCGCTTGAGCCAGGAAACCTCTGTGTAGGACTCTAAAGACTCGTCAATATACCGGTAGTAAGTGATGATCATTATTGGAAATAGTGCCCTCAGAGTCAATTATTGGATCACAGGCACGTGATTGCAATGATTGAGGGAGGACCTATCCCGGTAGGACAGTCTTACTCGAAATGATAGTATGCTATCTGGTTTACCTTTATCATCGTGTACTGCTTTAGGTGACCTGACAGGTCGCTATTGTACGTTGATAGAGCCCCTAGGATTCTTGCTTGACTGCCAGCAGTATGAGGGCGATCATATAAGTGAGAGCTGGAGTCTACAAGCACATCCTTAAAAGGTCCCTAGTCGTGGGAGTTTCGAGACAGGGCATCGATTCTCCAGAGTAGACTAGTGTATACAGTCGAGACCCCGACGAGGGGCGGTGGCCGGTCTCGCAAGCCACTGGTGTCAGTTGGTTCACCTAAGATGTATACAGGTGCTCATTGGGTTATGAGTACACCGGACAGGACTCGCCGGGAACATGCTAGTTGGTCTTATACCTGACGTCAGATAGCAGTTCCCAGATGACATGTGTACAGGTTAGTTCATCGACCTGGGGATCGTCATTTGTCTCGTGTGAGTTCCCACTGTGCTTTGATTACTACCCTACCACGGCTCAAAGGAGTCGTGCAAACAGGTTTTAGTTGGGTACAGTCCCGAGCTACATGGAGGCAGTGAGCGGATCTTCAGGGGTTCGTCTCTCCCGGTATTGGGGGTGAGGTCGCGCTGTGTCTAGGAGAGCCATTACACGAAGTCCTTGGCCAAGGCAGAAGATTTACTGGTAGGTATTCCAGTAGTATCTCAGGGTGTTCTGGGCTACACTCCGACACGACTTGTACCGTTTTTGGGGGTCTGACTTTTACCCACCCCCTAGGCCCGACATGCGATGCTCATAGACGAACGGACCGGACTGTACGGATATTGTCACTGACAGGCTCAGTAGGGTGTCAGGATGAGTTCGCTCATCGACGTCCCTTTTGGTCAATAGCTGGTGTCCCGTTACGTATTGGCTTATACCTCTGACGTGCTAGTGGTTAAATCCACAGCCATAGTATTGACGAGTCTTTAGAGTCCACCACACACACAGTTACTCAAGCTTTCGGGCGAAACGCTGTAGAGGCCGTATGGAGATATGGAAGGGTCCAATCAGATACGTGCGGTATTGCACGGATCAGGATCGGACAGTTTGTACTAGAGGCCGTATGGATATATGGCAGGGTTCGATCTGATACGTGCGGTATTGCACGGATCAGGATCGGACGGACATTACTAGCCGGTTTTGGTTTAAGCCGGATCCTAGTTTAGTACAGTGTAGATTTTGTCTCTTTGCATTTGTATCCGGATGGAATACAGATGCGGGTGTGTATGCACAGTATCGGGGTTTTCCTGTAATTTATTACGGGACCAGTTTTCTGGAGTTGCCAGTTTGCATTCCGTTCCGGCCGGTTTTCCTTTGTTCTTTCCCGGCCGGACTTTTCCGATGGAGGGGGTTATTTGCAATTGTGCAAATAACATTTGAGGAGGGGGTTTCTTGCATTTGTCTTCATTATGATAGGATTAGAATCTTTCATCCATACTTTTGCATTAATGGGGTTAAGGTGTGAATAGAAGTGAAGTATGGTTGATGTTTTGGATGTGGTCACCATATGCTTTTTCTACACTCACCTCCCTTATACATGTTGCTTTTCCCTCCACCATTTCTAATTATGCATGGCCGGCCATTCATTTGAGTGAGAGAGAGAGAGTTCATTTTGAGATGAGAGAATGGTTTCATATCATTCTTACATGCACACAAATTCCATCTCCACTTGAAAAGTCTAGTTCATACATTCACCTCCATCAAAGGCAACATAACCCCAAAGAGACAAAGCACTACACATTCTACAGCAAACCTTGGGCACGTCGACTTGCCAGCTTCGTGCCCGAGTTGCCTCGGTATTGAGGTGGGAGCCCGTAAAAGATGCAGACGATGTGGTGCCCTTCCGGCAAGGATATGACGACCGGAGGATCCGCGGGAGATCGGGACGACGACGAGAAGACCGGAGGACTCGGATCACTCGGTATATCTCTAACCCGTCTTGTAGTTAGCTAGATCTAGTTTAATGGCCCGATCCGGAGTTTTGTGCGCGGTGGTGCCGGTTTGCAAAGTTCGCAAAATTAAAGTTTATCACCGTTTCCGCATTTGGCCGTCGGATTGACGACCGGGGCGCCGCCGTGCACTTACAGTGGTATCAGAGCCTCGCCATTAACTTCGTCTAGCTTCGTTTGATGTGTTTTACATTTCCGATCGACCAAAATTCCAAAACTTGCATTTTTGTTCACATCCGTTTTCTGTTAAATTTTTTTGGTGTCCAAAAATTTTTCAGGTTACAGAAAAGTGATCTACCAGAAGATATAAGAATTCTGCAGAAATACGATAAAGTGAATCGTCTGCCAGAGCGCGGAACCGCGGCCAAAACCCCCATTGGGCCGCGGTTCCGCCGCACTGTAGTGAGATTAAGTTATCATATTTCTTCAGTTTCTTTCTGGGATCAAAATAGGGGTTTTGGAATAATAACATTGGGCCCAGAATTTCCTGATCTGCTACAGTAGTACTTGGGGCCCACTTATTATAGTTTTGATTGATCGAATATTTTAAACACATTTTTCACAGTATTTACATTATATCTGCGACCGTGAATGTCACTTGATCGGTAAATCCGATCTAACTGCTATAGCCCGGTTAGACGGATTTGCGAACGTGACTTTCACGTTGATGTTCTGTGTTTTGCTGTGATGTTGCGGATCGGTCGTGGGGGATAGCCTGGATGCAATGCTAGTACAGTTTCTATTGTATTATGTACATTTGATATTGCGGGGCGAGCGTCCGACATGTGGACTGCCGTCACTGCCTGTTTGTATTATTCTTTTGGGGCATGACCTGGTTGCGGTCGATGTACCCGTTGTATGTATATTTTACTTTCTGTACTAGGTTTACCCCGCGGAGGGGTGCACGGATAGCCGGGTTCTAGAGGGCAACGGGCCCGCATCTCAGGGCATTGAGACGGAGGGGGCTTCTGTCTGGAATTGGCGGGCTATTCGCCGCACTCGTAGGGGGTACAGGTTGACCCAGGAGGGGTGCCCAAGTTACCGGATTCCGTGAAGTGCTGGGTGGTCCATTCACGGCGCTGAAGGGGGCTGCCTCGCTTCAGGTTTTGGCGGGTGACTTGCCGCGCCCGTAGGGGTCTAGGATTTCATTGCACAGGCTATCCACACGACCAGGGGAACGTCGGGTTTCAGTAGTGGCTCTGTGAAACCCGGGGATCCCAGATATCTGTTTTGTTCTGTGATGCTGTACATTTCTGTGATGTTGCATTTGATTCACGCCTTGAGCGAAATATTATATATTGGTATATATATTAGTAGATGTTGTATATGTTTTTCATCCGCGCTAGTCCAGTCCCCGCTCTGCCGTTAGTTAGCTAACCTAACGGGTGATGACGGGACCAAGTGGCGAATGCGGATGGCATATACGTACGTCAGTATATTTTCGTTCTTTGTGGTGTGATCAATTGATGGGACTGCATTGATTCGGATCAATGCAAGTTAAAACAAACCTATTCTGATGTTGTTGGAATACTTTTCAAAAAGCTGTTATTGCAAGGACGTTCACTTTTGTTTTGCATCGTGGTATTCATTTGGAATATCCTGCTCCTCAGTCGACGAGGCAAGGGCCGAGATCCCTTCACCGGGAGTGACCCCTTGGACAGAAGTTTGCGTCAGGGTATTAACTTCACTATAGCCGATTACTTTTGCTTTGCACAGTGATATTCGGTTATGAATATCCAGCACCCCATTCTACGGGGAAAGAGCCGAGATCCCTTCACCGGGAGTGACCTCTTTAGTAAAGGTTTTCGTCACTATATTTTCCAAAAAGCTATCCGTTCCTTCAACGATATCAAGTTGATTACGTTAAAGGTTTTCGCCAGAAACCATTCGTAGCCCTCCGTCGTTTCAGACGGGTAGCACATAGTATTCATGCTATGTTTGTTGGCCTTCGTCAAGGCATAGTGTATGGTAGCTACTTGTTGCCTCTCTGCAGCATAGATAGATGCGTTGGTTTGGGACAGTCGTATAGCCTTGTTGGCCTTCGTCAAGGGCTTGTGCGGGTGGGTTCAAATCAACCTGGAGAATGACGGGTAGAACTTGACATGTGACTTATGATTTGTTGGCCTTCGTCAAGGTCATAAGAGCATGGGGCAGAAATCACATCGGGAGTTTCAAAAGAACTGAAACTTGCCAGATATGCGCATACCTTCTGGAGTGTTATACCGTGAGCGGATTCCGTCACGTTATCATGCGATGATAGTTGGATCCCGATTCCCACTGATGAGTTGGTTTACTCCTCGGGTGACCCCGACTAATTCTTCTTTCAGGTTTGGAGGAGAATTTGAGGCACAGTTGGAGGTTTCCAGATTAGATAAATTGGTAACCATTCTGATCTAGAATAGAGTGCACGCTGAGTGTTTCTTTTCTCTCTCTCTGGCAGCGACCATTGACCCGACCCTAAGACTATGACTCAGTGACCAAGTTGACCGAACCTTCTTAACACCGGCTTTCGGATTGTCAGAGTTGCAGACCTCATTGCCACTCCTACTTTTACCCTTTTCTCCAGGACACCCCGTATTACTACAAACGTCCACTTCCATTGGACAAAACCATCGTATGGTTAGATACGAACTCGAAGGGATTCGAGGATGGTTTCCGGTTCTGGAGAAAACGGATAGGATTATTCAGTTGTCTTTTCCCTTTTACCTTTTCTCAAGTTGTGAGTACTCCTTGGTATAGGAGATAGTACACCTATTACGCAAATTGGATAGTCTTCTTCCAAACCTTAGGCTGGTGCCGACCGGTAGGGAATGAAGAAAACCAATTAGCCTAAACGGTGTGCAGAAGGTATTAAGATTAAGACAAAGCAAGGGATTAGTAAGAGGGCAAGGTAAATTGCGACTGATATTCACGACCAAACCAAGTATTTTTTCGCCAATCCTAAATCACCTTTGTATTTCTCCAGGACACTCCGTATCACTACGAAGATCCACAGTTTATTGGATACTCCATCGTATGGTTATATACGAACTCGAAAGGAACTTGTTCCAGTTCGGGGATGGATTTTGGTCCAGGAGAAATAGGAATAAGGCTTATTCGGTTGTCTTTTATCTTCACCTTCTCTCGCATTGCGAGTGCTCCTAGGATTAGGGCAGTACACCCATTATGCTTATTGGATAGTCTTCTTCCAAACCATAGGCTGGTGCCGAACGGTAGGGAAGGAAGAAAACCATTTGGCCTAAGGGGTGTGCAGAAGGTAATGACTGAAGACATATAAAGGGATTTGGAGAGGTGGCAAAGAATTATACGGTTATAGTTGTGAATCTGGATAATGGTAGAGGCATTACTAGGAATACCAGGATACCCCATCGAAACATTTCAATGTTTCAGTTTCACTGTGTACTGTTAAAAGAAAACTGATTTCCCGATTAGATACTTTCTCCAGGGTATGTATTTACCAGGTTTGATTCTCACATCTGTATGGTTTTACAGATGATGAGTAGGAGTAAGTTATTGGGAATTGGGTGATCATCCTCATTATATCGGGATTCGTTGTAATCGGTGATATTTGAGGAGATCACCTGGCCTGTTTGCCGGTCGGAAAATATTTGGTTTTGAATATCCGCTGTTGTGCACCAATTTCAAATTGATATATCTATACGTCTATTTTCATAGAGTGAGATATACCTTTTGATATTATGTCGATGACATTTACCTATATCAGTGGATGGTTAGGTAAGGAGCATTAAACAGCGGTGTAATTCTTCATAACCATAAATACAGTTTTTAACCTACGACACACAGTGAAAGAGTTATTAGACTCAGCGGACTTATACAGAGTATTGTATGTTGTCCAGTGTCCATTAGGACAGAGGGGTTGGTCCTCATACTATATTCTGTTTACTTTTAACTTCTCTAGTTCTTAGACATGTGTTTCGTAGAAACACAGGGTCTAAGTTTTGAGGAGTTATAGGTATTTAAATAGAGTAGAGAACCAAGTGTAGCAAGTATCGGGATTCTTCAAAGTGATCGAAGATGTAGATACTTGTGTATGGTATTCAGTTGATAGTAATGATAAAGAGAAATTGCTTCTTTTTCAGGTTACTCATAATTGGAAGCATTCCTAAGTTGAGTAACGCTGATCGGCCTCCTTCCATTTAGTTGACATGCACTGGAGATAGCTGCATGATTTGAATCTAGTTCAATTAAATCAGTGCCTCTGGTTCTATATTGGATATAGTACAGTTCATATCTTAACATTGTTAAGGTACGGGGAGTTGTCCGGCTTATGATTAAAACCAGACTCTGGATAACTAAAGGCACGTTTCTGTAATGGCTGTTTGTGGGTTGACCCAGGCTATGACGAGGGTTGACTTTCTACCATAAGAAAGATCAATAGTGATATTGTTCTTGACTCGCCACAGTTTTAATAAAAATGGATTTTTTCAAAAAACAGTAGTGGGAGTATGGTAGAACTGGAAGTGATTCCAGAACCGCAAACGATTACTGAAAATTTGATAAGGAACCTAAAGATTCAATCTGATTTGACATTCCATCGGCCACTCCGCAGATAAGGTGGGTAACTTCAGGCACCCGAGGGGTACTCCGGTAGCCTCAAGGACGGTGACAAGGAAGTTCTTGTTTACCCACACTTGCCATTGTTGTTGTTCCAGACTGCGAGGCCCGGCAGGAGGATGAGTATAGCATCGTTCTAAACTTGTTTTAGAAGTGTACGTGTATATGACTCTGCCAGAGGGTTGTCGTAGTCAGTGGGAGCAGCGGAAGCATTGGTGGACAGGTAGCTTATGTCTACTTATAGACTAAAGAAGATATAGCGGAGATAGATCATCTATTTCTGATGTGACAGTCATAGGTTTGACGTCATCAGAATAGGGGATGGATCTGTTGAGAAGGTAGTAGGGTGTGATGTCCTAGTATTTGGATGACATACACAGAGTAGGAAGTGATATTCCTATACTATGATCGGTTATTCTTTGGTCGTCACACAGTGGTTTCTCCATATGGGACTTGGATATTATATCAGACATACTGGTTACTAGATCTATGGTTTTAGATCTAGATTTGGATGGTTCCCCAATCTGGGTACTTTGACCGTATTCTATGAGTATTTAGAATGGAAGACTCCTGGCATGGTAGTGTACCTGCAGGTGATGGAGTCACCCTCTCTAAAGGTGTCTTATAGACTAAAGTAGAGAGGGATGTGCATGATTGGCAGATCACTTGCTTAGGCAATTGAGTCAATCATGAGATGTCAAGTACCACACCAGATGTTGTTCTTGCACTAGATGCAATAAGTTGATATTGATCCAATCCTGGAGAAACAGTCGGAAGCAGTTTTAGAACATAAGTGAATGTTCTAGGGATATGATAACGGCTGCCTCCTTTAGGAGACGGTTATCATTCCAGGCTTCCAAGGTGACATGGACGACAAGGAGGTTGTCAGAGTTATCGTTTTCCTTCTGACGAGGTGCAGTATTTTGGACAGGTGGTCCAAGGCAATACTGAGGGTGGCATGGCGCAGGATACTGATTAAGTTCAGTTGACGATACAGTCTAAGAAGTTTGGATTTGGAGTTCATTTATGAGCTCGGTCCCATCAGACATCCAGACATTCTAAGACAGGTATTGCTCATTTCGGGAGATGGTTTTCTCCGCGAACTTGAGATATAGAGAGACATAGAAAGAAACATCATGGCGGATCCACTCACTGAGGCTATTCCTCGATCGCAAGAGTTTCGCAAACAGGCTTTATGAGACTGACTAGTAGAGGAGTTGGGTGTTCGGTATCACACGGGCTGTGAGTATGCGACATCGCAATAATTAGCCTTGAGTGCAAGTGGGAGATTGTTGGAGATAGTGCCCTCAGAGTCAATTATTGGATCACAGGCACGTGATTGCAATGATTGAGGGAGGACCTATCCCGGTAGGACAGTCTTACTCGAAATGATAGTATGCTATCTGGTTTACCTTTATCATCGTGTACTGCTTTAGGTGACCTGACAGGTCGCTATTGCACGTTGATAGAGCCCCTAGGATTCTTGCTTGACTGCCAGCAGTATGAGGGCGATCATATAAGTGAGAGCTGGAGTCTACAAGCACATCCTTAAAAGGTCCCTAATCGTGGGAGTTTCGAGACAGGGCATCGATTCTCCAGAGTAGACTAGTGTATACAGTCGAGACCCCGACGAGGGGCGGTGGCCGGTCTCGCAAGCCACTGGTGTCAGTTGGTTCACCTAAGATGTATACAGGTGCTCATTGGGTTATGAGTACACCGGACAGGACTCGCCGGGAACATGCTAGTTGGTCTTATACCTGACGTCAGATAGCAGTTCCCAGATGACATGTGTACAGGTTAGTTCATCGACCTGGAGATCGTCATTTGTCTCGTGTGAGTTCCCACTGTGCTTTGATTACTACCCTACCACGGCTCAAAGGAGTCGTGCAAACAGGTTTTAGTTGGGTACAGTCCCGAGCCACATGGAGGCAGTGAGCGGATCTTCAGGGGTTCGTCTCTCCCGGTATTGGGGGTGAGGTCGCGCTGTGTCTAGGAGAGCCATTACACGAAGTCCTTGGCCAAGGCAGGAGATTTACTGGTAGGTATTCCAGTAGTATCTCAGGGTGTTCTGGGCTACACTCCGACACGACTTGTACCGCTTTTGGGGGTCTGACTTTTACCCACCCCCTAGGCCCGACATGCGATGCTCATAGACGAACGGACCGGACTGTACGGATTTTGTCACTGACAGGCTCAGTAGGGTGTCAGGATGAGTTCGCTCATCGACGTCCCTTTTGGTCAATAGCTGGTGGCCCGTTACGTATTGGCTTATACCTCTGACGTGCTAGTGGTTAAATCCACAGCCATAGTATTGACGAGTCTTTAGAGTCCACCACACACACAGTTACTCAAGCTTTCGGGCGAAACGCTGTAGAGGCCGTATGGAGATATGGCAGGGTCCAATCAGATACGTCCGGTATTGCACGGATCAGGATCGGACAGTTTGTACTAGAGGCCGTATGGATATATGGCAGGGTTCGATCTGATACGTGCGGTATTGCACGGATCAGGATCGGACGGACATTACTAGCCGGTTTTGGTTTAAGCCGGATCCTAGTTTAGTACGGTGTAGATTTTGTCTCTTTGCATTTGTATCCGGACGGAATACAGATGCGGGTGTGTATGCACAGTATCGGGGTTTTCCTGTAATTTATTACGGGACCAGTTTTCTGGAGTTGCCAGTTTGCATTCCGTTCCGGCCGGTTTTCCTTTGTTCTTTTCCGGCCGGACTTTTCCGATGGAGGGGGTTATTTGCAATTGTGCAAATAACATTTGAGGAGGGGGTTTCTTGCATTTGTCTTCATTATGATATGATTAGAATCTTTCATCCATACTTTTGCATTAATAGGGTTAAGGTGTGAATAGAAGTGAAGTATGGTTGATGTTTTGGATGTGGTCACCATATGCTTTTTCTACACTCACCTCCCTTATACATGTTGCTTTTCCCTCCACCATTTCTAATTATGCTTGGCCGGCCATTCATTTGAGTGAGAGAGAGAGAGTTCATTTTGAGATGAGAGAATGGTTTCATATCATTCTTACATGCACACAAATTCCATCTCCACTTGAAAAGTCTAGTTCATACCTTCACCTCCATCAAAGGCAACATAACCCCAAAGAGACAAAGCACTACACATTCTACAGCAAACCTTGGGCACGTCGACTTGCCAGCTTCGTGCCCGAGTTGCCTCGGTATTGAGGTGGGAGCCCGTAAAAGATGCAGACGATGTGGTGCCCTTCCGGTAAGGATATGACGACCGGAGGATCCGCGGGAGATCGGGACGACGACGAGAAGACCGGAGGACTCGGATCACTCGGTATATCTCTAACCCGTCTTGTAGTTAGCTAGATCTAGTTTAATGGCCCGATCCGGAGTTTTGTGCGCGGTGGTGCCGGTTTGCAAAGTTCGCAAAATTAAAGTTTATCACCGTTTCCGCATTTGGCCGTCGGATTGACGACCGGGGAGCCGCCGTGCAATTACAATCATATCAAACACCCACAAGCCGCAAGCGGTCTGGTAAACGTAACGGCCAACCGGGTATTGAGCGATCAGGAGATCAACAAGCCGGCCTGTTCGTACTCCTGCGAATCCAATCAGTAATACTACGGTACAGTCCGGTCTCTTCGTCTGATATGTTGCATATCACAGCCTGGGGTGGTATAACATCATACCCCAATAGCCTGATAAGTCATGCCGATGCAAGGTTCATAACGGTTCGAGAAACTACCGATAACACTTACTAGTAGATCTCAACAACCCTGGCTAGGGATTTCATGTTATGGCCAATCGAGCATAGCGCAACATCAACTCCCAATACCGGGTGAGACGAAACCCCTCCTATCGCTCAATGCTTCCATGTGACTCGGGACTGTACCCAAAAGCCACCGTTTTGCACGTTCTCTTGAACGTGGTAAAGTGGAAATCAAAGCACAGTAGGAATCACACAAGACTCTATGACGATCTCGGGTCTACAGACTAACCTGTACCAGTGTCACCAGAGAACTGCTATCCGACGATTGGTACAATACCATCTAGGAGTTCTCGGCGAGTCCGTCCAGTGTACCCAGTCTCCACTGAGCACCCGCATACCTTCTCTGATGTCAAACACCAATGGATATGGGATCATCCATCGCCCATCATATGGGTCGAGAAGCGTATACGATAGTCTAGTTTGGTATATCGATGCCCTATCTCGATACACCCTCGACTATGAATATTTGAAGGATGTACTTAACGACTACTCTGTCCCCACTAGTATGATCTGCATCATAGTCCTGATAGTCTAGTACTCATCCTAAGGGCTTTATCAACATGTATTATCGAGACAATGGGTGTACATGTTAAGATAAAGAGCAACCTGATAGCATACTATCATGAGGAGAAAGAAAGTCCTCCCTTTATATGTCCAAGCATCCACTACAATATACATCGTATATACAGTAGTGGCCTCTAGGGCATACATATTACTAACAATCACCCACTTGCACTAGGGTCATCTGTTGTAGTATCTCATACCCAACAATCAACAATGGTTGAAGTATCTCATACTCAACCATCCCATAAAAGTCTTTCCTGGGAATAAGCCTTTGTGAGTGGATCCGCCGTGTTGTCCTCTATGTCTACTCTCCTGAACCTGGATCTCCCTGAAGATCATCCATCTCCACTGATCAGGTGATACTGCCTAAGAATATGTCTGGGTTACAGATGGGATGGGGGTTCCTTAGCCAAAGCCATAACTCCATTGTGACATAATGGTAGGAACAAAGTTCATCTCATGAACTAGTGTACATCCAGAATATTTCTTTGGTAGCATCCTTGGTAGCAATGTATCCAGCCTTTATCATCTAGTATGTCACGGTATCTAGCTTGGAACTCTTCCAACATACCGTCCCTCCGCTGAGGGTAAAGAGAATGCCTGTGACTGACATTCAGTCGTCCTTATCACCCTGGAACCTTTCCAGTGATTCTCCCCAGGATCGATTGATACCATCTCACTACAGCTAGTGAGAATCTTAACATCCAATTAGATCTATCTCATAGATCTATTACCCTGGATTTAGGAGGTATCACCTTGATCCTATATGGAGAATCCTTGTGATAAGAGGAGATTGACCGAGCGTAGCATAGGAAACTCCTTTCCTATCAAGAGTATATCATCCACATACATTACGAGGATAACCACCATACTCCCTACTACCTTTTTATATATACAAGATTCATCTACCATTTTGATGAAGTCAAACTCTTTGACTACGACATCAAAACAGATGTTTCAACTCCGCGATGCCTGCTTTAACCCATAAAGCAACTTGCACACGTTTCCGCTGCTCCCACTGTCTACGAAGCCCTCTGGCTGCGTACTTATAGACGCTCTCTTCTAAATCACTATTTAGAAAAGCAGTCATGACACCCAACCGCCAGATATCGTAGTCATAGTATGTAGCAATGGTAAGTAGGATCTGGATGGACTTAAGCATAGCTTTGAAAGTCTCAACTTTTCCATGCACACTAAGTAATCTTCTCAAGATATACTTGCTCCTGATGGGGATTTAACCCTTCAAATATATCAACTAAAGTCCATACTTTGTTGGTGTATATGGATTCTATCTCAGATCGCTTAGCATCCAGCCATTCTCACAAAGTCCCCACTCCTGATGGCTTGCTCGAAACTAGTTGGGTCATCATCTCATGATGCAATCCTCGCTCCCACTGTCATAGAGAAAACCGAAGTATCTCTCAGGTGGATGAGGAACCCTACTAGATCGGCTGAGAGGCTGAGGTTCGTCGGGAACTATTGAATCCTCTGGTTCTACCAAATCGTCAGCTGTAGTTTGTATAGCTGGAACTCCTTCCAGTTCTATCTCATGACCACCAAAAAAGGTGGCATGATGAGAAACAAAACACATTTTTTTCCTCAGTGTGGTAGAAGATATGCCCTTGCGAATGCTTGGGATATCCAACAAACTTCCACAGAACTGACCTTGCCTCGAGCCTGTCCGGATTTTGCTTTGGGCATATGCCGGACAACCCCAAATCTTAACATCCTTAAGAGATGGGCTCTTCCCATACCATATCACATATGGAGTGGTAGGCACCTGATTTGGTTACAACCCTATTCAATAGGTATGCAGTTTCTCAAGTGCATAACTCCCTAAAGGAAATAGGCTACTCAGTAGTACTCATCATAGAGCACATCATATAACATAGGGTGTGATTTGCTCCGCCCCGATACACCAACGTGCTGTGGTGTATACGGAGGAGTAATGCTGAGAGAGAATCCCATTCTCCTTTAGAATAGTCCAGGAATTTCGTGCTCAAGTATTCTCCTCCCAGATCTCAAGGACATAATACTTATACATGTTTTTTGTTCTCTACTTCTAACTTATATTCTTTGAATTTCTCAAAAAATTCAGATTTGTGTTTCAACAGGAACACATGCGCGAATCTTGAGAGATCATTAGTGAATGTAATGAAGTACAAAGAACCGGTCCTGGCATGTGTAGACAGGGGACTTTCATACATCAGCATGTATCAATCCCAAGAGTTCTGTAACTCTTTCTCTGTTTCCAATAAACGGAGTTACGGTCATCTTATCTTTGAGACATGACTGGCAAGTTTCACAAGATGTAAATTCAAACTGATTTAAATATACATCTCTATATAACTTAGCTAGTCGGGCCGCATTGAAATGACCTAGCCTACAATGCCTCAAGAAGAATTCGTTCATTTCTGAACTCTTCCTCTCGTGTATGTTCTGTACGTTAAGAACTGTGGTTTGATTTAGAACGTATATGCTTTTAGATAACGTGCCTGAACCGATCAACTCTTGATATAGGAAATGTTCAAAACATTATCCAACAATACAAAATTATATCCATCTTTACTAAATAAAGAGACTGATATGATGTTGTATATCAGGTTCGGTATCTAATAACATTCCTTCAGAATCAATGTATTTGGTAATACAGGGTGATACCTGCCAACATACTTGGCTGCAATGCTTGCACCTTTTCCAACTCTTGAAACTTATCACCCGTTCTCAGTTCTCTCCTATCTGTAGCCCATGTAACAAATTACATATCTGGGATCCTGATCTGGTATCTCATACCCAGGACGTAAAGGATACTGAGAAACAGTTCTCTGTAACGAACACACCCGAAGAAGATGCATCATCATGCACTTTCTTCATTTGGGCGGCACGGAAATTCTTGTAATCCCCTATTTCCTGCTCTGTCTTATAATAATTATAAGTTGGAGCGGGACCAACGTTCCCCAGCTCAATATAATAAGCGGGTTCGGTCAATACATCCATATTATTATCTTGATTAAGGAGTGACATGGTCGCTACCTGGAGAGAGAGAAGAAAACATTCAGCGTATGTTCTTGTAAGATTAGATTGGTTATTAATTTATCTAATTAGGATGGCTCCCACTGTTTTTGTCAAATCTTCCTTGAAACCCTAAAAGGAAAGATTAGCCGAGATTAATTACACCATATAAGTTTGCCAATCTTTCAGCCAGGCCAGTGCCGGTACTTTGAGGGAGGATCCCCGTGCTTTCGCACGGACCTAATTAAAATAAACCTCGTTTTTCCAGGGGCGTAACCCCATTAACACCTTTCTAGACACCTACTTGATCGGCTAATTGTAATGTGTAAAACTCTCCTAGGAGTAACTCTTACTCTCAATGGGTATCGGGATCCAACTATCTCATAGAAGTTATGCAATCTCATTGCAAATTTCAACACTTGAAATTCCTGATAATATTTTACCCCTAGTAGCTATATGACCTTAACTTAGTCAACAAATCATAAGTGCTAGTCAAGTTCAACCCGTCATTTCCTGATTGAATTAAACCCACCCGCACGACCCTTAACATAGTCAACAAAGTCGCACGACTACCCTAATCCAATCGCAATATATGCTTATGCAGATAAGCATTAATCAGCTACCGCACACTACGCCTTAACATGGTTAACAAACGTAGCACGAATACTAACTAGTACTTTATCTGAAATGACGGAGGGCTACGATAGGTTTCTAAGAAAACCTTTTGCTTAATGAACTTGATATTGTTGTAGAATCGAGTGATTTTGAAAATGAGTGTTTTTGAGGTTTTTACTAGTTTTGCTAAAGAAGTCATTTCCGGTGAAGGGATCTCGGCTCTTTCCTTATCGAATAAGGTGCAGGATATTTCATAAATACCACCATGCAAACCAAAAACTATAAAAGCAATCAAAAGACAAACCGAATTTGTAGCATCTGCTAGTTTCACTAAAGAGGTCACTCCCGGTGAAGGGATCTCAGCTCTTTCCTTATCGAATAAGGTGCTGGATATTCTACAAGGAATACCGCTATGCAAAGCAAGGACTAGAGCTACCAGTTTTCGAGACAAGTTTCTACAACATTTTTAGGTTTCTTTTATTTCATTAATCTCATTAATGAAGTCCCATTTATTATGCTTCCCAAGCATCAGATATGAAACGAAAGTAACAATATATAATATATATCACATATATATAATATAAGCATTTGTCTCAGGCAGTAATATGATCTCATCACAGAACATTGCAGCAGAAGAACATATATGAAATATTGGATATACTAGGATTTCCATGTTTTATATTAAGCCTATATAAAACACGGATTCCACGGTCATGATGAATAGCCAATCCCACACCCCTATACCCTTACGAGAGTGGCAAGCAACCCTACCAATTCTGGAGTTAGGAGACCCGGTCTCGACTCCTCGAGATGGTCTCCCACTGGACCCTAGAACCCGGTTACTTGTGCTCCCCGTCTTGGGTCTATCCTATTGCGGAAAAGTAAATAATATACAATGGTGACATCATCCTCAACCCGGAAGTGCCCCAATAAAAGAATATTACATACAATGAATTTTACATGAATGAAAATGAAAAACTCTCATCTCACATAAAACCCCCGGCTATTCAAAACACGACGATCCAATATAACATATCACAAACACATAACATCACATGTCATCAACGTAAGTAAATATGCATATCCCAATTGTCGTTGATGTATAGCAACGAAACCAGCGATACACCACATATTACACTTACGGTCACAGAACAAAAGTGAAAAACTACAACAGTTGGAATCCGCAACCTCCTTAGACATCATAAACCCAACGTATCACATACTTTGAATTTTATGCCTAACCAAGTGAATTCCTTAGACATCGCATGCCTAACAATTATAAACCCCACATTTTAGTCTCGATACCGAAAACACTTTTCAATATCTAGTCGGGCAATTCAACAAGATTCCCGACATCCTGATCGAATACTCGTCGGAAACTTTAGTAGACAGCCGCACCCCCGATGCCGTCGACGAAGTACACTAAGGCGGAACACCGCTGCCGTGAGCACCCAAACGGATGCTTTTGGCGACGGGATTCTCCTACAGTAACTTGGTCGGGGCTATGGGGCGTGGCTATCTATTAAGTTTACCCGGCGAGTATCCGCGTACACTACGTGATTGCGACGGACTTTTGATTACATCAAAATCCCGTGGCAACCGATCATATGAGACTAAATTGCTAGATTTATAACATTCAAAATAGTTATCTCATAACTACATGTGGATTCCAAATACTGTATCCCATCACATAATATCCAGACGACGTTAAACTCTTCGATCGATTCATCAAAGACCCACAATATCCCGACAGCTCAACACTTGAGCACAGTTTTGGTAATACCCAGAAGATACCATGGTACCTATGAACCAGCCGTAGAAGGGTCAAACCAACGCCTCACATGTAACAACGCTAAACTACCACAAACCCTAGGGTCAAGTGGCAGTTTTGATGGACACATAATCGAGTTAAGGTTTACGTTCTTCTAGAGGGTCCACAGAATCACTTGCATATGTTTCTGAATACGTTAAACTTGGAAAAATGGGTTTTTGACATTCGATCGAACTTTCTAAGCTCGTCTAGACAACATGCGAATAACCCGAAACATTGTTAAAACTACGATTACGAAATACTCCGAATTGCTTACAGTGTAAGATTACATCATATGCAAAATTAGAAAAAACAAACAACACCTGAAACACCAAAACCAAGTCACTGGAACACACCTAAAAAATTCAACCCAATCAAGCATCAAAAATCCGACGACGCCGGAAAAATGCTTCATGTCGCCGGCCATGGTCCGAGGGCTAGGGTTGGATTTTCTTGTGTTTTCATGATGTATCATATACAATATTCTGCAATTGTTTAAATAATTCTTTGACATCAATTTAAAAACGACAGAAACTATAGTTTTGTGTTTCAAGTTTCGGAGTTGTTTCGGTTTCGCGATCTTAACAAAATACGTATAAATTTTTAGCATGGCTCTGATACCACTGAAGGGTTGCCTAGCATGGCAGCAAGGTTTCGGGAGGCATCGTCCATGCCAAATTCAAAAATTTGCCGTTCTAGCTAACCTTAACCATGAATCGTAACTAGAAATAATACAGAAAACATATGCAAACACTTTGCAAGATATAGCGAGCAAGGAATACAACCTTTATAGACCGGTCCTTCACTTCAAATAGCTCCATGTAGTAGTCCCCTTCGCTGCGATTGCAAACTCCGGACTCTAGAGAGGATCGCTTGAAGAAAAGAACGTGCTTGTTTCGATGTCTTCGAGGCCGAAGATGATCTACGTCGAGGAGACACCAACCCAAGCTATTTCTTCACTAATCATATAATTAGTGAAGCAAACACACTCTACTAAATGGCAAGTAGTAGAGGATGATGAAGTAGGAAGTGGGCTTACTTCAGATTTCATTTTCTCTCACTTTTTCTCAAAACTCCATTGAAGCTAGAAGCTTTTGATGAAGAAGAAGAAGATGAAGAAAATATCTCATCAATTATTCATCCACATGAATTATTGCAACCATGGGTGAGTTAAAGCCATCATGCTTAACTCATGTAGAGAATAAACCACACACTATGGTTAAGGGTTGGGTTTGATAAATATCTTTAACTAGACAAAAGAGTTGCCTTTGTCAAAACTTATCCAAAAGCTTTTTTCCAAGCTTTACCTTGATAAACTCAATCTCTTTTGAATTAGCTTAACATAAATAGAAACTCTAACTTAACCCTAGCATGGTATTAATCTCATACACCCATCTTGTATGTATTATCAAACATGACACAATACATGTACACAATCATACATATCACATATATGCAATGTGCACATCTAGTGAGAGAAGAAATCATAAGTGAGCTTAATATTAGTTAATATAATATAACATATCAAATATATAATAACACATTAAATTATCAAATCAACTCTTGATTTAACGATCCGGCTATATCATATACAACCGACTAATACTATATGAATCAACTTATCGAATCAACACTTGATCCGATAACCCGGCTATATCATACATAACCGACCGATATTACATATCGCGAGAATAGAATATGGTATCTCATATCGTATCAACCTCGGTCCCGCACATATCACATATGTGCTCCTGCTCCGTTTCGCTTGAGCCAGGAAACCTCTGTGTAGGACACTAAAGACTCATCAATACACCGGTAGTAGGTGATGATCATATCACACACCCAAAAGCAGCAAGCGGTCTGCTAAACGTAACGGCCACCCAGGTATTGAGCGATCAGAAGATCAACAAGCAAACATGTTCGTACTCCTGCGAATCCAATCAGTAACACTATCGTAAAGTTCGGTCTCTTTGTCTGATATGTCGCATATCACAGCCTGGGGGTGGTATAACGTCAGACCCCAATAGCCGTATAAGTCATGCCGATGCAAGGTCCATAACGGTTTGAGAAACTACTGATAACACTTACCAGTAGATCTCAACAACCTTGGCTAGGGATTTCATGCTATGGCCAATCGAGCATAGCGCAACATCAACTCCCTATACCGGGAGAGACGAAAAACCTCCTATCACTTATTGCCTCCATGTGACTCAGGGCTGTACCCAAAAGCCACCGTTTTGCACGTTCTCTTGAACGTGGTAAGGTGGAAATCAAAGCACAGTAGGAATTACACAAGACTCTATGACGATCTCGGGTATACAGACTAACCTATACCAGTGTCATAAGAGAACTGCTATTCGATGATAGGTACAATACCATCTAGGAGTTCTCGGCGAGTCCGTTCAGTGTACCCAGTCTCCACTGAGCACCCGCATACCTTCTCTGATGTCAAACACCATTGGATATGGGATCATCCATCGCCCATCATATGGGTCGAGAAGCGTATACGCTAGTCTACTTTAGTATATCGATGCCCTGTCTCGATACACTCTCGACTAGGAACGTTTGAAGGATGTACTTAACGACTACTCTGTCCCCACTAGTATGATCTGCATCATAGTCCTGGTAGTCAAGTACTCATTCTAAGGGCTTTATCAACATGTATTATAGTGACAATGGGTGTACATGTTAAGATAAAGAGCAACCTGATAGCATACTATCATGTCGAGCAAGAAAGTCCTCCCTATATATGTCCAAGCATCCGCTACAATATAAATAGTATGTACAGTAATGGCCTCTAGGGCATACATATTACTAACAGTAGGTTGTGATCTTATCAGTCACCCACAAGCCGCAAGCGGTCTGCTAAACGTAACTGCCACCCGGGTATTGAGCGATCAGAAGATCAACAAGCAAGCCTGCTCATACTTCTGCGAATCCAATCAGTAACACTACCGTACAGTCCGATCTCTTCGTCTGATATTTCGCATATTACAGCCTGGGGGTGGTTAAACGTCAGACCCCAATAGCCGGATAAGTCATGCCGATGCAAGGCCCATAACGGTTCGAGAAACTACTGATAACACTTATCAGTAGAACTCAGCAACCCTGGCCAGGGATTTCCTATTATGGCCAATCGAGCATTGCTCAACATCAACCCCCAATACCGGGAGAGACGAAATTCCCTCCTATCGCTCATTGCCTCCATGTGACTCGGGACTGTACCCAAAAACCACCATTTTGCACGATCTCTTGAACGTGGTAAGGTGGAAATCAAAGCATAGTAGGAACCACTCAAGTCTTTATGACGATCTCGGGTCGACAGACTAACCTGTACCAGTGTCACCAGAGAATTGCTATCTGACGATAGGTATAATACCATCTAGGAGTTCTTGACGAGTCCGTTCAGTGTACCCAGTCTGCACTGAGCATCCGCATACCTTCACTGATGTCAAACACCAATGGATGTGGGATCATCCATCGCCCATTATATGGGTCAAGAAGCGCATACGCTAGTCTACTCTGGAATATCGATGCCCCGTCTCGATACTCCCACGACTAGCAACTATTGAAGGATGTACTTACCGACTACCTCTGCTCCACTAGTATGATCTGCATCATAATCCTGGTAGTCAAGTACTCAACCTAAGGGCTTTATCAACATGTAATTGAGAGACAATAAGTGTACATGTTAAGATAAAGAGCAACCAGATAGCATACTATCATGTCGAGCAAGAAAGTCCTCCCTACATATGTCCAAGCATCCACTTTAATATACATCACATGTATAATAATGGCCTCTAGGGCATACATATAACTAACAATCTCCCACTTGTACTATGGCCATTTGTTGAGTATCTCTCCCCATAAAAAAGTCTCTCTAGGGAAAGGCCTCTGTGAGTGGATCCGCCGTGTTATCCTTCTCGTCAGCACTCCTTACCTCGATCCCTTGGAGATCAGCCATCTCCCTGATCAGGTGATGCTGCCTTCAGAATATGTCTGGATCGCTGATGGGACTGGCGTTCCTACGCCAAAGCCACAACTCCATTATTGTCATAATAACAGTTATTGGACGCTCAATGGTAGGAACCATGTTCATCTCATGAACAAGAATTATCCAGGCATCCACTTTGGTAGTATCGTTGGTAGCGATGTGTTCAGCCTTTATCGTCTAGTTTGCCACGGTATATAGCTTGGAACTCTTCCAACATACTGTCTCTCTATTGAGGGTAAAGACAATGCCTGTGACTGACTTTCAGTCGACCTTATCACTCTGGAAGCCCATGTCAGTAAAGGACTCCCACTGGAGTACACCGTTACTAAACCCCAAGAACATTTCTCCTGTACTTCTCAAGTACCTAAGAATGTCCTTTAGAGCTGTCTGGTGATTCTCCCAAGATCCGACTGATTCCTGGTCACTACACCTAGTGAGTTAGCTGCATCTGGTCTGGTACATAACATCGCATACATGATAGAGCCTAGTGCCGAAGCATAGGGTATCCCATGCACGCGAGCTCTTTCCAAATCAGTCTTGGAAGGCATCTTTTCGGAGAGAGTGATTCCTGAGTAAGTGGGCGAACCACCACGCTTAGAATCCTCCATACTAAACTCCTTTAATATGGTTTTAATGTACCTGGATTTGGGACACTCCCAATATCCACTTAGATCTATCATCATAGATCATAAACCACAAGATGTAGTAGGTATCATCCTGATCATTCATGGAGAATCCTTGTGATAAAAGGAGCTTGACTGAGTGCAACATAGGAAACCCTTTCCTATCAAGAGTATGTCATCTACGTATAATACGTGTAAAACAACCTTACTCTCTACAACTTTCTTGTATATACAAGGTTCATCTACCTTTTTGATGAAGTCAAACACTTTGACTGCCACATCAAAACAGATGTTCCAACTCCGCGATGCCTGCTTTAATCCTGATAGACTTAAGCATAGCTACTTGAGAAAATGTTTCATCATAATCCACACCTGTTTATTGACGAAAAAAATTTTACTACAAGCCTTGCTTTGAAAGTCTTAACTTTTCCATCTACACCAAGAATCTTCTCAAGTTCCTTTTGCTCCCAATGGGTTTTACCCCTTCAGGTGCAACATTCAAAGTCATATTTTATTGGTGTACATGGATTCCATCTTTGATCGCATAGCATCCAGCCATTTCACAGAGTCCCCACTCGTGATGGCCTACCTGAACCTTAGTTGGGTCATCATCTACCATGATGCAATTCTTGATCCCATCGTCACCGAGGAAACCATAGTATCTCTCATGTGGATGAGGAAACCTACCAGATTCGCGGAGGGGCTGAGGTTCGTTGGAGACTATCGAATCCTTTGGTTCCACTAAATCATCAGTCATAGTTTGTGTAACTGGAACTCCTTCCAGTTCCACCTCATGACCACAAATTTCTTCACAAGAAATTCTTTTTCTCAAAATGTGGCATGCTGAGAAACAAAACACCTTTTGCTCCTCAGTTTGGTAGAAGATATACCCTCGCTAATGTTCGGGATATCCAACAAACTTCTAGAACTGACCTTGCCTCTAGTTTGTCTGGATTTTGCTTTTCAAAATAGGCCGGACAACCCCATATCTTAACTCGTTTAAGATATGGTCGCTTCCTATACCATATCGCATTTGGAGTGGTAGGCACTGATTTAGTCGGAACCCTATTCAATAGGTATGCAGCTTCTCAAGTGCATAACTCCAAAAGGAAATGGGCAACTCAGTAGTACTCATCATAGAGCGCGCCATATCTCATAGGGTGCGATACCTCCGTCCCGATACACCGTTGTGCTGTGGTGTATACGAAGGAGTAAGCTAAGAGAGAATCCTATTCTCTTTTTAGAAAATCCAGGAAACTCCATGCCCAAGTATTCCCTTCTCCGATCACATCGAAGGGCTTAATACTTTTACCCGTCTGGTTCTTAACTTCAAGTTTATATTCGTTGAATTTCTCAAAAGTTTCAGACTCGTGTTTCAACAGGAACACATGTCCGAATCTTGAAAGATCGTCAATGAATGTAATGAAGTACAAAGAACCAACCTTGGCATGTGTAGATATCGAACCGTATACATCATCATGTATGCGTCCCAAGAGTTCACTAACTCTTTCTCCGTTTCTAGTAAACGGAGTATCAGTCATTTTACGTTTGAGACTTGACTGGTAAGTATCATATGATGAAAATACGAATGTATTCAAATATTTATCCTTTTGTAACTTATCTAGTTGTGTCGCATTGATATGACCTAGTCTACAATGCCACAAGAAGGATTCGTTCATTTCTGAACTACTCCACTTGTGTGTGTTCTATATACTTTGAACCGTGGTTTGATTTAGAACGTATATGCCATTACATAACGTGCCTGATCCAATCAACTCTTGATCAAGGAAAATGTTCACAACATTATCCATAAATACAAAATTATATCCTTCTTTAACTTAATAAAGAAACTGATGTAATATTGTATATCAGGTTCGGTATGTAATAACATTTGTTCAGAATCAATGTATTTAGTAATACAAGGTGATATCTGCCAACTGATTTGGCTGCAACACTTGCACCATTCTTTACACTTAGAGATATATCACCCAATCCCAGTTCTCTAACTTTCATTAGCCCATGTAACAGATTACATATGTGGGATCCTGATCCGGTATCTCATACTTAGGACGTAGAGAATACTGAGAAACAGTTCTCGGTAACGAACACACCCGAAGAAGATCCATCAACATGCTTTTTCCTCGATCAGGTCGTGTAGGAATCCGGATATTCCCATATTTCCTGCTCAGACTTATAACCATTATAAGAAAGAACGGAACCAATGTTCCCTAGCACAGTATAATAAGCAGGTTCGATCAAAACGTCCATATTATTATCTTGATTAAGGCGTGACATGGTCGCTATCAGGAGAGAGAGAGAGAGAAGAAAACACTCTGCGTACGCTCTTGCAAGATTAGATTGGTTATTATTTTATCTAATCAGGATGACTCCCACTGTTTTTATCAAACTTTCTTCAAACCCTAAAAGGTAAACTAGCCGGGATTAATTACACCCTACAAGTTCGCCAATCTTTCAGCCAGGCCCGTGTCGGTACTTTGAGGGAGGTTCCCCGTGCTTTTGCACAGACCTAATTAAAATAAACCTCGTTTTCCCAGGGGCGTAACCCCGTTAACACCTTTCTAGACACCTGCTTGATCGGATAATTATAATGTGTAAAACTCTCCCAGGTGTAACTCTTACTCGCAGTGGGTATCGGGATCCAATTATCTCATAGAAGGTATGCAATCTCATTGAAAATTTCAACACTTGAAATTTCCCATAATATTTTGCCCCTAGCGTCCTATGACCTTGACGTAGGCCAACAAACCAGAGTCTGCTAGTCAAGTTCAACCGTACATTTCATGATTGAATTAAACCCACCCGCACGACCCTTGACGCAGGCCAACAATGTCCCACGACTACCTTAATCCAATCGCATCATATGTAGCAGATAAGCACTTGTTAGCTACCGCACACTACGCCCTGATACAGGCCAACAAACATAGCATGAATACTAAGTAGTACTTATCTGAAATGACGGATGCGTAATGAACTTGATATCGTTGCAGAATCGAGTGATTTTGAAAAGGAGTGTTTTTTAGGCTTTTGCTAGTTTTGCTAAAGAGGTCACTCCCGGTGAAGGGATCTCGGCTATTTCCTCATCGAATGAGTGTAGGGTTCCTAGGCACCCTAATGAGTTCTCACAAGGCATCGATCATGCCAAATTAAAATTTTAACGGTGCCGAGAGACCCGACTACGGATCGTTTGCTAGAAAACTAGGCGAAAAAGCTAACTAGTTAACACTTAACTACAAGATACGGAAATACAACCTTTGTAGATCCGGTGCTCCACCTCCATAGCTCCGCAACGAGGTCCTCTCCGCTGTCCAAATCAAATCCGGGCTCAAGCGTCGGCTTCGTCGGAGAATGGGCAAGCTAGGTCGTCGATGTCCATGCCGAAGATGATCTACGTCGAGGCATCGCTAAACCAAGCTCCACCTTCACCAAGCCCTAAAACTTGTGAAGGAAACACACTCTACTACTTGGCAAGAGGTAGAGGATGAAGAAATAGGAAGTGGGTAGACTTTAGAATTGGATTTCTCACTTGTTTGCTCAATTCACCATTGATGAAGAAAGCTTTTTCTTCTTGAGTTCAAGGAAGAAGAAGAAGAAATGTTATGATAAGAATAAAATAAATAGAAAAGAAAATCAATCCTTATCATAAGCAAACCATGGTCAAGTGTAGAGATTAAACTAGGGTTAAATCAAATGGCTAGGGTTAAGCATGAGATAAGAACGGTGGACAAAGTCAAAGCTTCATGAATCTTCAAATACAAACAAAGAAAGCCACCATTCTTCTCATTTCTTTTTCCAAAAAGAAAATAAATAAATAAATGAATAAATTGATATGAAAAACAAAACCCTAACCATTTAAATAACCATGGTTTAATCTTTACACAAACTCAAGTAAACATGTATCATCAAACATGATACAATCAAGTGCACAAAAGTATATCACATATACAACATGTGAACTTCAAGTGAGAAAATCCATTTAAAGTGAACCAATACTAGTTAATGCAAAGTAATATATCAAATATATAATTATACATTAAATCATTAAATCAACACTTGATTTAACGATCCGGTCATATCGCATATAACCGACTAGTATCCTATGTATCGGCTTATCGAATCAACCTTTGATTCGATAACTAGGGTATATCGCATATAACCTAATCGATACATTCATCGCGAGAATGGAATACGGTATCACATACACGCATTATTCTCGGTCCCGCACATATTACATATGTGCTCCTATTTCGTTTCGCTTGAGCCAGGAAACCTCTGTGTAGGACTCTAAAGACTCGTCAATACGCCGGCAGCAGGTGATGATCATATCAAACACCCACAAGCCGCAAGCGGTCTGCTAAACGTAACGGCCACCCGGGTATTGAGCGATCTGAAGATCGACGAGCAAGCCCGCTCACACTCCAGTGAATCCGACCAGTAACACTACCGTACAGTCCGGTCTGATCGTCTGATATGTCGCATATCTCGCCTAGGGGTGGTAAACGTCAGACCCCAATAGTTCGATAAGTCGTGTCGATATGAGGCTCATAACGGGTCGAGAAACTACTGGTAACACTTACCAGCAATTCTCTGAGCAGCCCTGGCCAGGGACTTCCTGTTATAGCCAATCGAACACAGTGCAACATCAACTCTCTATACCGGGAGAGACGAATCCCCTCCTATCGCTCATTGCCTCCATGTGACTCGGGACTGTACCCAAAAACCACCGTTTTGCACGCCCTCTTGGACGTGGTAAGATGGAAATCAAAGCACAGTGGGAACCACACAAGACTCTATGACGATCTCGGGTCAACAGACTACTCTGTACCAGTGTCACCAGAGAACTGCCATCTGACGTGAGGTATAATACCATCTGGGAGTTCTCGGCGAGTCCGTCCAGTGTACCCAGTCTCTACTGAGCACCCGTATATCATCTCTGATGTCAAACACCGATGGATATGGGATCATCCATCGCCCATCTGTATGGGTCGAGAAGGTACACGCTAGTCTACTCTGGTATATCAATGCCCCGTCTCGATACACCCACGACTAGGGACTTTCAAGGATGTACTTATGGACTACCATGTCCCCACTAGTATGATCCGCATCATAGTCCAGGTAGTCAAGTACAGATCCTAAGGGCTTTACCAACATGTAACAGAGAGACAATCAGTATACACGTTAAGGTAAAGTTCAACCAGATAGCATACTATCATGTCGAGCAAGAAAGTCCTCCCTATATATGTCCCAGCATCCACTACAGTATACATCCTATGTACAGTAATGGCCTCTAGGGCATACATATAACTAACAATCTCCCACTTGCACTAGGGCCATCTGTAGCAGTGGTTGCAGTATCTCATACTCAACCATCCCATAAAAGTCTCTCTCTGGGAAAAGGCTTTTGTGAGTGGATCCGCTGTGTTGTCCTCTGGGTCTACTCTCCTAACCTCGATCTCCCTGGAGATCAACCATCTCCATGATCAAGTGATACTGCCTTAGAATATGTCTGGATCACTGATGGGACCGGCGTTCCTTGGCATAAGCCACAACTCCATTGTCACACAATGGGAGGAACATAGTTCATCTCATGAACCATTATACACCCAAACAGTCTCTTTGGTAGCATCTTAAGTAGCGATCTATCCTGCCTTTATCGTCTAGTATGTCACGGTATCTAGCTTGGAACTCTTCCAACATACCGTCCCTTCACTGAGGGTAAAGACAATGCCTGTGACTGACATTCAGTCGTCTTTATCATCCTGGAACCTTTCCAGTGATTCTCCCCAGGATCGATTGATACCATCTCACTACTACTAGTGAGATTCCTAACATCCATTTAGATCTATCTCATAGATCCAAAACCCAGGATTTAGGAGGTATCATTTTGATCCTATGTGGAGAATCATTGTGATAAGCGGAGATTGATCGAGCGTAGCATAAGAAACTCCTTTCTTATCAAGAGTATGTCATCCACGTACTCTACGAGGATCGTCACCATACTCCCTACTACCTTTTTGTATATACAAGGTTCATCTACCATTTTGATGATGTCAAACTCTTTGACCGCTTCATCAAAACAGATGTTCCAACTCCGCGATGCCTGCTTTATCCTATAAAGCAACTTGCACACGTTTCCGCTGCTCCCACTGTCTACGAAGCCCTCTGGCTGTGTACTTATAGACGCTCTCTTCTAAATCATCATTTAGAAAAGCAGTCAAGACACCCAACCACCAGATATCGCAGTCATGGTATGTAGCCGTGGCAAGTAGGATCTGGATGGACTTAAGCATAGTTACTTGAAAAGGTTTTAACATTATGATCCATATCTGGTCAATGATGCAAACCTTTAACAAGTCTAGCTTTGAAAGTCTCAACTTTTCCATCTACACCAAGCAATCTTCTCAAGATATACTTGCTCCTGATGGGGATTTAACCCTTCAGATATAGCAACCAAAGTCCAGACTTTGTTGGTGTACATGGATTCCATCTCAGATCGCTAAGCATCCAGCCATTCTTACAGAGTCACACTCCTGATGGCCAGCTCGGAACTAGTTGGGTCATCATCTCATGATGCAATCCTCGCTCCCACTGTCATAGAGAAACCGAAGTATCTCTCAGGTGGGTGAGGAACCCTACTAGATCGGCGGAGAGGCTGAGGTTCGTTGGTATCTACTGAATCCCTTGGTTCTATCAAATCATCTGCTGTAGTTTGTATAGCTGGAACCTTTCCAGTCCTACATAACTGACCTTGCCTCGAGCTTGTCTGGATTTTGCTTTTAGACATAGGCCGGACAACCCCAAATCTTAACTAGCTTAAGACATGGGCTCTTCCCATACCATATCATATATGAGGTGGTAGGCAACTGATTTGATTCGAATCCTATTCAATAGGTATGCAGCTTCTCAAGCGCACAACTCCCAAAAGGAAAAATGGTAACTCAGTAGTACTCATCATAGAGCACACCTTATCATATAGGGTGTGATTGCTCCGCCCCGATATACCATCGTGCTATGGTGTATACGGAGGAGTAATGCTGAGAGAGAATCTCATTCTCCTTTAGAATAATCCAGTATTTCTGTGCTCAAGTATTCTCCT
Organism: Agapanthus africanus; assembly: GCA_030015575.1. Classification (NCBI taxonomy): domain Eukaryota; kingdom Viridiplantae; phylum Streptophyta; class Magnoliopsida; order Asparagales; family Amaryllidaceae; genus Agapanthus; species Agapanthus africanus. Next base: position 253,071,056 of record CM057348.1, on the reverse strand, counting down.
CTTTGATCTCATCATAGGACATAATACTTATACCCGTATTCTGGTTCTCTACTTCTCGCTTATATTCTGTGAATATCTCAAAAGGTTCGGACGTGTGTTTCAACAGGAACATAGGTCTGAATCTCGAAAGATCATCAGAGAATGTAATGAAGTATAAAGAACCGATCTTGGCATGTGTAGACAGGGGACCTTACATACATCAACATGTATCATCCCAAGAGTTTAGTAACTCTTTCTTTGTTTCCAGTAAACGGAGCTATGGTCATCTTATCTTTGTGACATGACTGGCGAGTTTCACAAGATGTAAATTCAAACTGATTTAAATATGCATCTATATGTAACTCTAGCTAGTCGGGTCACATTGATCTGACCTAGTCTACAATGCCTCAAGTAGGATTCGTTCATTTCTGAACTCTTCCTCTTGTGTGTGTTCTGTATACTAAGAACTGTAGTTTGATTTAGAACATCAATGCTTTTAGATAACGTGCCTGAACCGATCAACTTTTGATATAGGAAATGTTCAAAACATTATCCATCAATACAAAATTATATCCTTTCTTTTCTAACAAAGAGAGTGATATGATTTGGTATATCAGGTTCGGTATCTAATAACATTCGTTCAGAATCAATGTATTTGGAATACAGGGTGACAGTGACCAACAGACTTGGCTGCAACACTTGCCCCGTTTTCTGCCTCATGAAACTTATCACCCGTTCTCAGTTCTCTACCTTTCTGTAGCCCTATGTAACAGATTACATATCTGGGATCCTGATCTGGTATCACATACCCAGGACGTAAAGGATACTGAGAAACAGTTCTTTGTAACGAACACACCCGAAGATGATGCATCAGCATGCACTTTCTTCGTTTGGGTGGCACGGGAAATCTAATATTCCCCAATTTCCTGCTCTGTCTTATAACAATTATAAGGTAGAGCGGGACCAACGTTCCCCAGCTCAGTATAACAAGCGGGTTCGGTCAATAATCCGTATTATTATCTTGATTAAGGCGTGATATGGTCGCTACCAGGAGAGAGAGAGAAGAAAACACTCAGCGTGCGCTCTTGCAAGAATAGATTGGTTATTATTTTATCTAATCAGGATGGCTCCCACTGCTTTTTATCAAATCTTCCTCCAAACCCTAAAAGGAAAGACTAGCCGGGATTAATTACACACTACAAGTTCGCCAATCTTTCAGCCAGGCCAGTGTCGGTACTTTGAGGGAGGTCCCCCGTGCTTTCGCACGAACCTAATTAATGTAAACCTCATTTTCCCAGAGGCGTAACCTCGTTGACACCTTTCTAGACACCTACTTGATCGGCTAATTGTAATGTATAAAACTCTCCCAGGAGTAACACTTACTCGCAGCGGGTATCGGGATCCAACTATCTCATAGAAGGTATGCAATCACATTGCAAATTTCAACACTTGAAATTCCCGATAATATTTTGCCCCTAGCGTCCTATGACCTTGACGCAGGCCAACAAACCATAGTCCGCTAGTCAAGTTCAACCCGTCATTTCCTGATTGAATTAAACCCACCCGCACGACCCTTGACACAGGCCAACAAAGTCGCACGACTACCCTAATCCAATCACATCATATGCTTATGCAGATAAGCACCAGTGAGCTACCGCACACTATGCCTTGACGCAGGCCAACAAACGTAGCACGAATACTAACTACTACTTATCTGAAATGACGGAGGGCTACGACAGGTTTTTCTGAAAACCTATTGCGTAATGAACTTGATATCGTTGTAGAATCAAATGATTTTAAAATGGAGTGCTTTTGAGGCTTTTCTAGTTTTGCTAAAGGAGTCACTCCCGGTGAAGGGATCGTCGGTCCTTTCCTCGTCGAATGAGGTGCGGGATATATCATATATATCACTGTGCAAAGCAAAAACACTTAAAAGCGATCAAAAGACAAACCGAGTGTGTAGCATCTGCCAGTTATTGCTAAAGGAGTCACTCCCGGTGAAGGGATCTCGGTCCTTTCCTTATCGAATAAGGTGCAGGATATATCATATATACCGCTGTGCAAAGCAAGAACTGTAGCTACCTGTTTTATTTTGAAATTCGATTCTACAACATCTTAGGTTTCTTTTATTTCATTAATCACATTAATGAAGTCCCATCATTTAAGTACCTAAACATCACAGATAAATACGACGTACACTTATGCCATCCGCATTCGCCTCGATGTCCCCTCGTGCACCGTTAGGTTTGGTAACTAACGGCAGAGCGGGGCAGGGCTAGCGCGGGTGTAAAACATAAGTAACGCCTATATAATATATCATATATACTATATACTGTATCTATCACAGAACATCACATGATCACATCACAGATATCGCAGCAGAAGAAACATATGAAATATTGGATATACTAGGACGTCCGTGTTTTCAATACGAGCCAGTATAAAACACGGATTCCACGGTCGTGATGAATAGCCAAACCCACACCCCTAGACCCCTACGAGAGCGGCAAGCAACCCTACCAATTCTAGAGTTAGGAGACCCGGACTCGACTCCTCGAGTTGGTCTCCCACTGGACTCCAGAACCCGGTTACTTGTGCTCCCCTCCTTGGGTCTATCCTAGTGCGGAAAAGTAAATAATATACAAAGGGTGACAACTTCCGCAACCTGGAAGTGCCCCAATAAAAGAATATTACATACAAGTTTTTACATGAATGAAAATGAAAAACACTCATCTCACATAAAAACCCCCGGCTATTCAAACACGACGATCCAATATAACATATCCAGCAACACATAACATCACATGTCATCAACGTAAGTAAATATGTCCATCCCAATTGTCGTTGACATATAGCAACGAAACCGGCGATATCACATATTACACTTACGGTCACAGAAAAGAAAGTGTAAAACTACAACAGTTGGAATCCGCAACCATCTCAGACATCGCATGCCTGACCAAATGAATTACTTAGACATCACATGCCTAACAATTATAAACCCCGCATTTTAGTCTCATCATTGAAAACACTTTTCAATATTAAGTCGGGTAATTCAACAAGATTCCCGACATCCTGATCGAATGCTCGTCGCAAACTTTGATAGACGGTCGCACCCCCGATACCGTCGACGAAGTGCACCAAGGCGGAACACCGCTGCCTCGAGCACCCGAACGGATGCTTTCGGCGACGGGGTTCTCCTACAGTCACTTTGTCGGGGCTATGGAGCGAGGCTGTCTATTAAGTTTACCCGGCGAGTATCCGCGTACGCTACGTGATTGCGACGGACTTTTGATCACATCAAAATTCCGTAGCAACCGATCAAGTGAGACTAAACTGCTATGTTTATAACATTCATTCCGTTATCTCATAACTATTTGTGAATTCCAATTATTGTATCCCATTCCAGATAAACAAAAAATGTTAAACTTTCCGATCGAACAATCGAACACCCAAGTTTTCCCGATACAGATCAACACATGAAACAAGTCTAACAACATTCCGTTCGTGCCTCAGTACCAACGGTCCAGCCGTAGAAGGGTCAAGCCAACGCCTCACATGTGGCACGCCGTACTGCCCCAAACCCGAAGGTTCAAAGGGCAGTTCAAGACGGTCACATAATCGAGTTAAGGTTTGTTGTCTTCTAGAGGGTCCATCGCGTTACTTGCACTACTTAGAACGTCGTTAAACTACGGAAAAATCCAACACTTGGAAATTTCCCGACAGGGGAAAAATTGGGTATTTATATCCGGTCAAACTTTTTAACATATTCTAAAATTTATCCGGAAAGCCACACAGACAAAATTTGATAATCCGATCGAACATTCGAATCCCCAAAACAACCCAGAAAATTCAACTCTGGAAAAATTATTAAAAATTTCCAGAAGACTCAGCAGCACAAAACATGAATTACTGTGCAACCCACGTGGGGTAACTCAATACTCTGGCCGCGGAACCGCCGCGCATCCCATGGTGGGGGCCGCGGTTCCGCGCCTCCTTTGAGGAGTTATCAACACGTGCTTCACAGTATCTCATAAAATTCCCTGCTGAATTTTTTGGGAATTTTTAATATGGAAAAATCCCAGATTTTACAAAATGACCAGAGAGCATGATTGTGATCGGGTTTCGGGTTCGTTCGGACTTCAAATTCCGTCTGGACTTCGCCTAAGGCTCTAGCTAGTCTCTGATACCACTGTAGGGTTCCTAGGCACCCTAATGAGTTCTCACAAGGCATCGATCATGCCAAATTAAAATTTTAACGGTGCCGAGAGACCCGACTACGGATCGTTTGCTAGAAAACTAGGCGAAAAAGCTAACTAGTTAGCACTTAACTACAAGATACGGAAATACAACCTTTGTAGATCCGGTGCTCCACCTCCATAGCTCCGCAACGAGGTCCTCTCCGCTGTCTAAATCAAATCCGGGCTCAAGCGTCGGCTTCGTCGGAGAATGGGCAAGCTAGGTCGTCGATGTCCATGCCGAAGATGATCTACGTCGAGGCATCGCTAAATCAAGCTCCACCTTCACCAAGCCCTAAAACTTGTGAAGGAAACACACTCTACTACTTGGAAAGAGGTAGAGGATGAAGAAATAGGAAGTGGGTAGACTTTAGAATTGGATTTCTCACTTGTTTGCTCAATTCACCATTGATGAAGAAAGCTTTTTCTTCTTGAGTTCAAGGAAGAAGAAGAAGAAATGTTATGATAAGAATAAAATAAATAGAAAAGAAAATCAATCCTTATCATAAGCAAACCATGGTCAAGTGTAGAGATTAAACTAGGGTTAAATCAAATGGTTAGGGTTAAGCATGAGATAAGAATGGTGGACAAAGTCAAAGCTTCATGAATCATCAAATACAAACAAAGAAAGCCACCATTCTTCTCATTTCTTTTTCCAAAAAGAAAATAAATAAATAAATGAATAAATAGATATGAAAAACAAAACCCTAACCATTTAAATAACCATGGTTTAATCTTTACACAAACTCAAGTAAACATGTATCATCAAACATGATACAATCAAGTGCACAAAAGTATATCACATATACAACATGTGAACTTCAAGTGAGAAAATCCATTTAAAGTGAACCAATACTAGTTAATGCAAAGTAATATATCAAATATATAATTATACATTAAATCATTAAATCAACACTTGATTTAACGATCCGGTCATATCGCATATAACCGACTAGTATCCTATGTATCGGCTTATCGAATCAACCTTTGATTCGATAACTAGGGTATATCGCATATAACCTAATCGATACATTCATCGCGAGAATGGAATACGGTATCACATACACGCATTATTCTCGGTCCCGCACATATCTCATATGTGCTCCTATTTCGTTTCGCTTGAGCCAGGAAACCTCTGTGTAGGACTCTAAAGACTCGTCAATACGCCGGCAGCAGGTGATGATCATATCAAACACCCACAAGCCGCAAGCGGTCTGCTAAACGTAACGGCCACCCGGGTATTGAGCGATCTGAAGATCGACGAGCAAGCCCGCTCACACTCCAGTGAATCCGACCAGTAACACTACCGTACAGTCCGGTCTGATCGTCTGATATGTCGCATATCTCGCCTAGGGGTGGTAAACGTCAGACCCCAATAGTTCGATAAGTCGTGTCGATATGAGGCTCATAACGGGTCGAGAAACTACTGGTAACACTTACCAGCAATTCTCTGAGCAGCCCTGGCCAGGGACTTCCTGTTATAGCCAATCGAACACAGTGCAACATCAACTCTCTATACCGGGAGAGACGAATCCCCTCCTATCGCTCATTGCCTCCATGTGACTCGGGACTGTACCCAAAAACCACCGTTTTGCACGCCCTCTTGGACGTGGTAAGATGGAAATCAAAGCACAGTGGGAACCACACAAGACTCTATGACGATCTCGGGTCAACAGACTACTCTGTACCAGTGTCACCAGAGAACTGCCATCTGACGTGAGGTATAATACCATCTGGGAGTTCTCGGCGAGTCCGTCCAGTGTACCCAGTCTCTACTGAGCACCCGTATATCATCTCTGATGTCAAACACCGATGGATATGGGATCATCCATCGCCCATCTGTATGGGTCGAGAAGGTACACGCTAGTCTACTCTGGTATATCGATGCCCCGTCTCGATACACCCACGACTAGGGACTTTCAAGGATGTACTTATGGACTACCATGTCCCCACTAGTATGATCCGCATCATAGTCCAGGTAGTCAAGTACAGATCCTAAGGGCTTTACCAACATGTAACAGAGAGACAATCAGTATACACGTTAAGGTAAAGTTCAACCAGATAGCATACTATCATGTCGAGCAAGAAAGTCCTCCCTATATATGTCCCAGCATCCACTACAGTATACATCCTATGTACAGTAATGGCCTCTAGGGCATACATATAACTAACAATGAGGTGCTGGATATTTCACAAATACCACTATGCAAAGCATGAACTAAAACGCAATAAAAAACAAAACCGAGTATGTTGTAGCATTTGCCAGTTTCGCTAAAGAGGTCACTCCTGATGAAGGGATCTCGGCTCTTTCCTTATTAAATAAGGTGCTGTATATTCTACAAGGAATACCGATATGCAAAGCAAGGACTAGAGCTACCAATTTTTAAAACAAGATTCTGCAACATCTTTAGGTTTCTTTTATTTCATTAATCTCATTAATGATGTCCCATCAATTATGCTTCCTATGCATCACAGAAGAAACAAATGCAGCAATATTTATTATATATCTTATATATGATATAAGCATTCGTCTCAGAATATCAAGTGATCACATCACAGAATATCAGCAGCAGAAGAACACATATGAAATATTAGATATACTAGGAATTCTGTGTTTTAAATTAAGCCAATAAAAAACGCGGATTCCACGGTCGCGATGAATAGCCAAACCCACATCCCTAGACCCCTATGAGAGCGGCAAGCAACCCTACCAATTCTAGAGTTAGGAGACTCAGTCTCAACTCCTTGAGATGGTCTCCCACTGGACTCTAGAACCCGGTTACTTGTGCTTCCCACCTTAGGTCTATCCTATTGCGGAAAAGTAAATAATATACATCAATGGTGACATCATCCTCAACCCGAAAGTGCCCCAATAAAGGAATATTACATACAAGTTTTTACATGAATAAAAATGAAAAACTCTCATCTCACATAAAAATATCCCCGGCTATTCAAAACATGACGATCTAATATAACATATCCCAGCAATACATAACATCACATGTCATCAAGGTAAGTAAATATGCGTATCCTAATTGTCGTTAACATATAGCAACAAAACCGGTGATACACCACATATTACACTTACGGTCGCAGAAAAGAAAGTGAAAAACTCCAACAATTGGAATCCGCAACCACCTTAGACATCATAAACCCAATGTATCACATACTTTGGATTTCATGCCTAACCAAATGAATTCCTTAGACATCACATGCCTAACAATTATAAACTCCGCATTTTAGTCTCGATATTGAAAACACTTTTCAATAACCAGTCGGGTAATTCAACAAGATTCCCGACATCCTGATCGAATGCTCGTCGAAAACTTTAGTAGATGGCCGCACCCCCGATACCGTCGACGAAGTGCACTTAGGCGGAACACCGCGGCCGTGAGCACCCGAACGGATGCTTTTGGCGATGGGGCTCTCCTACAGTCACTTGGTCAGGGCTATGGGGCGTGACTATCTGGTAAGGTTACCCGACGAGTATCCGCGTATGCTGCGTGATTGCAACGAACTTTTGATCCACATCAAAATCCCGTGCTAACCGATCAAATGAGACTGAATTGCTAGATTTATAAAATTCAAATTAGTTTTCATAAAACTAAATTTTGTGGATTCCAAATATTGTGTCACAGTCATAGATAGCTAGACGATGTTAAACTTTTCGATCGAATCAACAAACACCCAAAATTTCCCAAAGAGCTAACCACTTGAGCACAATTTAAAAAACACCCAGAACATGTCACAGCTCCTATGGACTAACCGTAGAAGGGTCAACCCTTGCCTCACCTATGGCGCCGAGGAACTACCGCAAACCTAAGGGTTTGGTGGTGGTTCCGACGGTCACAGAATCGACTTAGGGTTTCGTTCTTCTAGAAGGTCCATAGAAAACACCTGCACGATTTTCTGAAGATTTTAAACACGGAAAAATCCAACTCTTGGAAAATTTCCAGCGTAGGAAAAAATGGGTTATTGATATCCGTTCGAAATTTTTAACGTCGTCTAAAGAACCCGAAACGATGTTAGAATTACGATTACGAAGCACTTCGAATTGCCTTTACAGAAATATAACATCATATGTAATATCAGTAAAAACAAGCAACACTTGAAATACCAAAACCCAGAGACTGGAACACCGACAAAAGTTGAAGCCCAGAACAGTGAACAGGGCCGGCCAGGCCGGAATTTCCCTCGATGTCATCGGCCAAAATTCGGAGAAGAGAGCTCGAATTTCTGTGGTGTTCATGTTATATCTCATATAATATTCTGTAATTGCTTAAAAAATTTTTAGACACCCTAAAAATTTCGACAGAAACTTGGTTTTTGTTTCGAATGTTTCGGAGTTGTTTCAGTTTCGTAATTCTACAAACATTATCTAATTCTCTAGTCTGGCTCTGATACCACTGTAGGATTCCGTAGGGCGACATCAAGGTTTCGGGAGGAATCGACCATGCCATTTTAAAAAAAATTGGCGCGCTAAAGAACCCTAACTTAGAATCTTAACTAGAGCATTAGACGAAACTAAGATGTAAACATCTTTACATCTAAGTGAACAAGCAATACAACCTTTGTAGACCGGTCCTTCACTTCAATAGCTCCGTGTAGTAGTCCCTTCGCTCCGTGTAGTGATCTCCCGGACTCTAATGAGGCTCCATAAGGTGAAATGAACAATCTTGCTTGAAGTCTTCAAGGTCGAAGATGATCTACGTCAAGGAGACACTAACTCAATCTACCTCTTCACTAAGTGATGAACTAGTGAAGAAACAACCCAATCTAAATGGCTAGTAGAGAAGAGGTTGATGAAGTAGGAATTTTGCTCACTTTAGAAATAATTTTCTCACTAATTTTCTTCACCTCTCATGAAGCTAGAAAGCTTGAGGAAGGAGATGAAGAAAGCAACCATGGAATGAAGCAAGTGAAGAATGAATAAAGTTGTGAGAATAACAACCATGAGTGAGCTAATATCATATACAGACTCATGTAGAGACTAAACCATGGCTAAACAATAATGGTTAGGTTAATAAATATCTTCAAGTAAAACAAAATTAGTGGACTTGGTCAATGGTTCCACAAGCTTGTACAAGCTTCAACCATGTGACTAATTTTCAATTAATTTGATTTACTTTAAATAAACAAAACCTTACATTATTATTAGCATGGTGTGAGTCTCATACACCCATGTAGCATGTGGCATCAAGCATGATACAAAAGATGTACATTAATATATATCATATATATTCTAAGTGTACACTAGTGAGAAAAATAAATCTTAAGTAAGCTAATATTAGTTAATGTAAGATAATATATCAAATATATAATTATACATTAAATTATTAAATCAACACTTGATTTAATAATCCGGCTATATCTCATACGACTAATATCAAATGTATCGACTTGTCGAATCAACACTTGGTTTGACAGTCCGGTTATATCATATATAACCGACCGATATCACATATCGTGAGAATAGAATATGGTATCACATACTCGTATTAATCTCGGTCCCTAATATATCATATATGTGCTCCTACTTCGTTTCGCTTGAGCCAGGAAACCTCTGTGTAGGACTCTAAAGACTCATCAATACGCCGGCAGTAGGTGATGATCATATCAGTCACCCACAAGCCGCAAGCGGTCTGCTAAACATAATGGCCACCCGGGTATTGAGCGATCAGAAGATCAACAAGCAAGCTTGCTCATACTCCTGCGAATCCAATCAGTAACACTACCGTACAGTCCGGTCTCTTCGTCTGATATGTCGCATATCACAGCCTGGGGGTGGTTAAACGTCAGACCCTAATAGCCTAATAAGTCATGCCGATGCAAGGGCCATAACGGTTCGAGAAACTGCTGATAACACTTACCAGTAGATCTCAGCAACCCTGGCCAATGATTTCCTGTTATGGCCAATCGAGCATAGCGCAACATCAACCCCAAATACCAGGAGAGGCGAAATCCCCTCCTATCGCTCATTGCCTCCATGTGACTCGGGACTGTACCCAAAAACCACCGTTTTGCACGATCTCTTGAACATGGTAAGGTGGAAATCAAAGCACAGTGGGAATCACACAAGACTCTATGATGATCTCGGGTCGACAGACTAACTTGTACCAGTGTCAGTAGAGAACTGCTATCTGAAGATAGGTATAATACCATCTAGGAGTTCTCGGCGAGTCCGTTCAGTATACCCAGTCTCCACTAAGCACCCGTATACCTTCTCTGATGTCAAACGCCAATGGATGTGGGATCATCTATCGCCCATCATATGGGTCAAGAAGCGCATACACTAGTCTACTCAGGAATATCAATGCCCCGTCTCGATACTCCCACGACTAGGAACTATTGAAGGATGTACTTACCGACTATCTCTGCCCCACTAGTATGATCTGCATCATAATCCTGGTAGTCAAGTACTCATCCTAAGGGCTTTATCAACATGTAATAAAGAGACAATAAGTGTACATGTTAAGATAAAGAGCAACCAGATAGCATACTATCATGTCGAGCAAGAAATTCCTCCCTATATATGTCCAAGCATCTACTATAATATACATCATATGTATAATAATAGCCTCTAGGGCATACATATAACTAACAATCTCCTACTTGCACTAAGGCCATTTAGTGAGCTAATGATATTAGTTAAGATATAATTATATCAAATATAATATATATCACATTATTAAATCAACACTTGATTTAATAATCCGGTTATATCACATATGACCGACTAATATCATTTATTTGTATACCACATTATCAAATCAACACTTGATTCGATAATCTGGTTATATCACATATAACCTAACTGATAACAGATAACTGCCAGATTACAATACGGTATCACATACACGTATTTAATCAGGTCCACACACATATCACATATGTGTCCAACTTCGTTTCGCTTGAACCATGGAACTTCTGTGTAGGACTCTAAAGACTCGTCAATACGCCAGCAGTAGGTGATGATCACATCAGTCACCTATAAGCCGTCAGCGGTACTAGCTGGACGTAACTGCTATCCGGGTATTGAGCGATATGAAAATCAACAAGCAAGCTTGTCCATACTCTCCATGAAGCCTATCGGTAACACTACCGTATAGTCCGGTCTCTTCGTCTGATATGTTGCATATCATGTCTAGGGGTGGTAAACGTCAGACCCTAGTAACGTGATAAGTCATGCCGATGTTTGGTCTATAACGGTTCGAGAAACTGCTGATAACTCTTATCAGTAAATCTCAGCAGCAGCCCTGGACAGGGACATCCAGTTATAGCCAATCGAGCATAGCGCAACATCAACCCCCAATACCTGGAAAGACGAAACCCCTCCTATCGCTCATTGCCTCCATGTGACTCGGGACTATACCCAAAATCCACCTGTTTGCACGACTCCTCTTGAGCGTGGTAGGGGGAAATCAAAGCATAGTGGGAGCCACACAAGACTCTATGACGATCTCGGGTCTACAGACTAACCTGTACCAGTGTCACCGGAGGTCTTCTATCTCACGATAGGTATAATACCAACTAGGAGTCCTCGACGAGTCCGTTCGGTGTACCCATTCTCTAATGAGCACCTGTGTACAATATTTGATGTCACACACCAATGGTTGTGGGATCAACCTTCGCCCTCCAAGGGATAAGAAACGTACACACTAGTCTACTCTGGAATATCGATGCCCTATTCTCGATATTCCCTCGACTTGGAACAGTTAAAGGATGTACTTTTGGACCACCCTGGCCCTACTAGTATGATCTCATCATAATCCTGGTAGTCAAGTACATATCCTAAGGGCTTTATCAACATGTAAGAGACAGAAAATATAAAAATACCAGTCTATATGTTAAGATAAAGGTAACCAGATAGCATACTATCATGTCAAGCAAGAAAGTCCTCTATATATATGTCCAAGCATCCATTTTATCAACAATAATGGCCTCTAGGGCATACATATTCCTAACAATCTCCCACTTGCACTAAGGCCAATTGTTGTAGTATCTCATACCCAACATCCCAAAAGTCTCTCGAATAACATCTGGGGGAAGGCCTCGGTGAGTGGATCCGCTGTGTTATCTTCTGTTTCAACTCTCCTAACCTCGATCTTCCGGAGATCAACTATCTCCCTGATCAAGTAATACTGTCTAAGAATATGTCTGGATCGCTGACGGGACTGGGGTTCCTAGGATAAATCCATAACTCCATTGTCATCATAATACACAGGTACTGGATGCCCAATGGTAGGAACCGAGTTCATCTTATGAACTCATTCATCCAGATAGCCGCTTTGGCAGCATCGTTGGTAGCGATGTAATCAGCCTCTATCAACGAGTCTGCTACGGTATATAGCTTGGAACCCTTCCAACATACCGTCCCTCCACTGAGGGTAAAGACAAAACCCGAGACTGACTTTCAGTCATCCTTATCACTCTGGAAGCTCGAATTGGTAAAGGACTCCATCTAAAGTTCACCGTTACCATACATCAAGAACATCTTTTTAGTCCTTCTCAAGTACTTAAGAATGTTCTTCACAGCTGTCCAGTGGTTTTCCCAAGATCTTTTCGATACTTACTCACTACACCTAGTGAGTAAGCTACATCTGGTCTGGTACATAACATCGCATACATGATTGACCCGACTGCCAAAGCATAGGGTATCCCTTGTATCCGAGCCCACTCCAAATCAGTCTTGGGAGACTTATCTTTGGAGAGAGTGATTCCTGCGTGTACATTAACACTCTTAGAATCTTCCATACTAAACCCTTTTAGTATGGTGTCTATGTACCTGGATTAGGACAATCCCAAATCCGCTTAGATCTATCTCTATAGATCTATATCCCCAAGATGTAGGAGGCATCGGTTAGATCTTTCATGGAGAACTCGTGTGATAAGAGGAGCTTGACCGAGTGTAGCATAGAAACATTATTTCCTATCAACAGTATGTCATCTACGTACAATACAAGTAAGACAACCTTACTCTCTACAACCTTCATACATATACATAGTTCATTTACCTTTTTGATGAAGTCAAACTCTTTGACAGCTTCATCAAAATAGATGTTCCATCTCCGCGATGCATGCTTTAATCCGTAGATGGATTTAAGCAGCTTACACATGCTTCCACTGCCACTACTGTCTACAAAGCCCTATGGAAGTGTCATATACACCCTCTCTTCTAAATCATCATTTAGAAAAGCAATTTTGACGTGCAGTCTGCTAGATTTCATAGTTGTGGTATGCAGCAATGGCAAGTAGGATCCTGATGAACTTAAGCATAGTGACAGGAGAAAATGTTTCATCATAGTCGACACCAGGTCATAGACGAAAACCTTTTGCTACAAGTCTAGCTTTGAAAGTCATAACTTTTCCATCTACACCAAATTATCTTTCTCAAAGATCCTCTTGCTCCCGATGGGTTTTACCCCTTCAGGAGCAACATCCAAAGTCAACACTTTGTTGGTGTACATGGATTCTATCTCAGATCGCATAGCATCCAGCCATTTCACAGAGTCCCCACTCGTGATGGCCTACTCAAAACTAGTTGGGTCATCATCTCCATAATGCAATCCTTGCTCCCACCGTCTATGAGAAAACCGTAGTATCTCTCTGGTGGATGAAGAACCCTACTAGATCCGCGGAGTTGCTACGGTTCATCGGGGACTATTGAATCCTTCGGTTCCACCAAATCGTCAGTTACAGTTTGCGTTGCTGGAACTTCTTCCAGTTCTACCTCTTTGCCACTAATTTCTTTCACAAGAAATTCCTTTTCTAAAAAGGTGGCATGCCGAGAAACAAAACACCTTTTGTTCCTCAGTGTGGTAGAAGATATACCCTCGCGAATGTTTGGGATATCCTACAAACTTTGTATAGAACCTACCTTGCCTCAAACTTGTACGGATTTTGCTTTTCCATATAGGTTGGACAACCCCATATAACTCGTTTAAGAGATGTTATCTTCCCATTCCATATCTCATATGGAGTGGTAGGCAACGTATTTGGTCGGGACTCTATTCAATAGGTATGCAGCTATCTCAAGTGCATGACCCCAAAAGGAAATAGGCAACTCAGCAATACTCATCATAGAGCGCACCATATCTAATAGGGTGCGTTTCCTCCACCCCGATATACCGTTGTGCTGTGGTGTATACGGAGGAGTAAGCTGAGAGAGAATCTCATTCTCTTTTAAATAATCCCGGAATTCTGTGCTTAAGAATTCTCCTCCCCGATCATATCAAAGGATTTGAATACCTTTACCCATCTGGTTCTCAACTTCGTACTTATATTCCTTGAAATTCTCAAAAGATTCAGATTTGTGCTTCAACAAGAACACATGTCCGTATCTTAAGAGAACATCGGTGAATGTAATAGAGTACGCGGAACCATCCCTGGCATGTGTAGACATAGGACCGCATACATCACCATGTATCTGTCCATGATTTCAGTAGCTCTTTCTCCGTTTCCAGTAAACTGAGATTTGGTCACCTAGATTTTGTGACATGACTGGAAAGTTTCATAAGATATAAATTCGAATGGATTCAAATATGCATCCTTATGGAACTTTATCTAGTCTTTTCTTATTGATATAACCTAGTCTACAATGCTATAAGAAGACTTCGATCATTTCTTAACTGTTCCTCTTGTTAGTTACATGTATGCCCTAGAGGCCATTACTGTACATATGATGTATATTGTAATGGATGCTTGGACATATGTAGGGAGGACTTTCTTGCTCGACATGATAGTACGCTATCTGGTTGCTCATTATCTTAACATGTAATCTGATTGTCTCTATGTTACATGTTGATAAATCCCTTAGGATACATACTCGACTACTGGGACTATGATGAGATCATACTAGTGGGGCCACGGTAGTCGACGAGTACATCTTATAACTGTTCCTAGTCGAGGGTGTATCAAGACAAGGCATCGATACACCAGAGTAGACTAGCGTATACGCATCTTGACCCATATGATGGGCGATGGATGATCCCATATCCATCGGTGTTTGACATCAACGATGGTGTACGGGTGCTCAGTAGAGACTGGGTACACTGGACGGACTCGCCGAGAACTTCCAGATGGTATTATACCTCACGTCAGATGGCAGTTCTCCGGTGACACTGGTATAGAGTAGTCTGTTGACCCGAGATCGTCATAGAGTCTTGTGTGATTCCCACTGTGCTTTGATTTCCATCATACCACGTCCAAGAGGGAATGCAAAAAGGTGGCTTTTGGGTACAGTCCCGAATCACATGGAGGCAATGAGCGATAGGAGGGGATTCGTCTCTCCCGGTATAGGGAGTTGATGTTGTGCTGTGTGGCTATAACCGGAAATCCCTAGCCAGGGTTGCTGAGATTTACTGGTAAGTGTTATCAGTAGTTTCTCGAGCTGTTATAGACCTCATATCGACACGACTTATCAAGCTACTGGGGTCTGACGTTTACCACCCCTAGGCGAGATATGCGACATATCAGACGACGAGACCGGACTGTACGGGAGTGTTACTGATTGGATTCACAGGAGAATGTACAGGCTAGCTTGTTGATCTTCTAATCGCTCAATGTTGGATATATGTATGCCCTAGAGGCCATTATATGATAGTGGATGTATTTATACATGTATATATATATATATATTCAGTGTACATTCTTGCTCGACATGATAGTATGCTATCCGGTTCTTCTTTATCTGACATGTTGATTTGATCATGCTTTTATTCATTCACACATGTTGATAAAGCCCTAAGGATATAGGCTTGACTACTGTGATTATGATAGAGATCATACTAGTGGGACATCTGTAGTTTATAAGCATATCCTGAAATGTCCCTAATCGTAGGTGTATCGAGACGGGGCATCGATATACCAGAGTAGACTAGCGTATATGATACTAGACCCATATGATGGGCGATGGATGTTCCCACATTCATCGATGTTTGAAATCGAGATCGTATACGGGTGCTCAGTGATGACTGGGTACACTGGACGGACTCACCGAGAACTCCTATATGGAATTATATCTATCGTCGGATAGCAGTTCTCAGGTGACACTGGTACAGGTTAGTCTGTAGACCCGAGATCGTCATAGAGTCTTCTGTGTTCTCCCACTATACTTTGATTACCACCCTACCACGGCTCTACTGAGTCGTGCAAACAGGTGGCCATTGGGTACAGACCCGAGACACACGAAGGCAATGAGCGATAGGAGGGGTTTCGTCTCTCCCGGTATTAGGAGTTGATGATGTGCTGTGCTCGAATGGCTATATCAGTAAGTCCCTGGCCAGGGCTGTTGAGATTTACTGATAAGTATTATCAGTTGTTTCTCGATCTGTTATGGACCATTCATCGGCACGACTTATTGAGTTATTGGGGTCGACGTTACCATCCCTAGACTTGATATGCAGCATATCTGACGAAGAGACCGGACTGTACGGTATTGTTGCCGGTTGGCTCGACGGGAGTTGTAGCAGGTTCGCTTGTTTTCTTCTGATCACTCAATACCCGGGTGGCCGTTACGTGTAGCTGACCGCTTGCATCTTGGGGGTGCTTGATATGATCATCACCCACTGCCGGCGTATTGACGACCGGTTAAAATGCGTGGATGAGATACCGTATATTAATCGGGCGGCTTGCTTTTGGTCGGGTCGTATGTGATATGACCGGGTTGCTAAATCAAGTGTTGATTTATGATTTGACCATTAGTTTCTCACTAGAAATCCTTTCTTGTCTTTTTGGGTGTATGCATGCATGTATGCATTCATTCTTGTTCATGCACATATGGATGTGCATGCACACATACATGCATACATCATTCTATCATGGTTGTATATATAGAAGATGGTGTCAATATAAGACTCACACCTTATGATTATATATGGATATATATTTGCATTTGTGTTAAAACAAAAGAACAGAAAAAGATTAATACATGGTTATCTTCTACACTCTTCTTTGAACTAACCTTGTTCACCTACTTTTTAACCATGAGTTAATCTTCCTTTTGTATTTTAACTCAAGTGCAATAATATCCATATAATGTAACTATGGTTTGAGATGAAGAGTAGAAAATATATATACTTATATTTTCTATTTTTCATAACACATTATCATTCTCTTGAGTTTTCAAAAGCCATCATCTTCTTCCTCCTTTCCTTTTTGCTCTCTAGATTTCTCAAGTGAACAAAATACTTACCAAGTTAGGATTTTGAAGTAAGAAAACCAACCACAACACCATTCTACACTAGTCTTGCCTACTTGTGAAGAGTGTTAGCTTCCATTTCTTCTCTTGATCTTGTGAAGTTGCAAGCTTGGACAACGAGGACTCCGGGTGGATCATCGTGGACCTAGAGGTTCTCAAGCAGACTTTTTCCAACCCTCAAGTAGCCAAGGAGTCTAGCGTAGGGAGCTACAAAGGTTGTACTCTCAAAACCCTAGCTTTATCTACTTGTGATGATGTGTATGTTTAGAAACCCTAATTTTCTAGTGATGATTCTTTGTATGTTCACTTAGCACCTAAAAAATTTGATTTTGAGACATGTGATACTTCCAAACCGTTCATGAGGTGCTAGGTAAACCTAACACTCAATACCTGGGTGGCTGTTACGTTTAGCTGACCGCTTGCAGCTTGTGGGTGTTTGATATGATCATCACCTGCTACCGGCGTATTGACGATTCTTTAGAGTCCTACACAGAGGTTTCTTGGCTCAGGCAAAATGGAGTAAAGTCACATATGTGATATGCGCAGGACCGAGGATAATGCGATATGAGATACCGTATTATATTCTCGCGATATTTAGATATGAATCGGGACATCAAATCAAGTGTTGATTCGATGAATCGGTGCATGATATATTAGTCGGTTATATTCGATATAGCCGGATTGTCGGATCAAGTGTTGATTCGGTGATTTAATGTATAATAATATATATGATATATTGTATTACATTATCTAATATTGGCTCGCTTTATTATTTTATTTTCTCACCGGATAATACATTGATATATATGCGATATATGTTAATTGTATTATTTTCTTTTGTTGCAAATATATGATATATATTATTGTGACATGATATGATTAATAATGGAACATGTTTAGTGAAGATTAAACAAGGTTAGGGTTTGATTAGGGTTAGCTCCTTCTTGCACATTCTAGAAGGAATTCCTTTTGTCTTAGTTAAGATATTATGGTTGATATTTATCCATGACTCATTCTTTAACCTAAACAAACCCTAGCTCTAGTTTATTATCTACAAGGGTTATCCTTGTCATACTAAACTATGGTTACATTATTAATTCATATATACTTTTCATTATTCATCACAAAAGGTTTAACTCTTTTTCATCATCTTCTTCTTTCTTTAGCTTTGAGAAAGCTTACTAGTTATTCATTTTGTGATGATTTCTTGTGAGAAAATGACATAAAAAGATAGCATAAATGCTACTCCATCATCCTCATCTAATCTAGCCCATTAGATTAGGGTGTTCACCTCATTAGAGTGAGAGAGCTTGAGTTATAGCAACTTCGACGTAGATCATCGGAGAAATGGAACCCTACAAGCTAGCATGGATCGTTCGAGTCGTGGAGCCTCTCTTGAGTCCGGGAGATCGTGGATCGCGGCAAAGGGACTTCTACTCGGAGCTTATGAAGCGAAGGAGCAGACTACAAAGGTTGTAATCCCTCACACTTAGTAGTAAAGGTGTTTACTTGCATGTGAAACCCTAATTATCTAGCAAAGATCCCGGTTTTGGGTTGTTCGGCACGTCTAAATTTTTATTCGGGCATGTTTGATGCCTTATGAACCTTCACAAGAGTGCCTAGGAACCCTACAGTAGTATCAGAGCCAAGCTAGAGTATTAGGCGACGTGTATACGAAGTTAAAACTCCGATCGAACACCGAAACGCAATTTTAGACCCCTCTCTGGATATTTTTCAAAAACTGTGATTTTTCTGAATTAAAAATACCTAAAAATAATAACAGGAAATTATAAGAATTATGGTGCAAAACGACAGGCTAATACGTACGGATCACCGCGGAACCGCGGCCAATCCTTGCTTAGGCCGCGGATCCGCAGCCGTACAGTAGTGTTTAACTTATCTTTTTGCATAGTAATATCTATTTCTGTTAGTTATAATTTCTGGGTATTTTTAAATTGACTCAAGTTTTGAGTGTTCTGGGGTTTATTTTGTAATCGTTGATTCGAGCAGAAAATTTAAATTCGTTATTATTTCCGGATATTTAGAAACTGTTATAATGTTCCAACGGATATCATTAACTCGCTTTTTCCCGGCGCGTAAAACTTTCAAGTGTTGAATTTTTATCGGGTTTAAATCTTTCGGAAAAACGAACAAGTAACGCACCGGTCCCTCTAGAAGAACACAAACCTTAACTCGATTATGTGACCGTCTTGAACTGCCTCTAAACCTTAGGGTTTGGGGCAGTACGGCATGCCACATATGAGGCATTGGCTTGACCCTTCTACGGCTGGATCATCGGTACTGTGATAGTTTCTGGGATTATTTGAACTCCGCTCAAGTGTTGAGCTATTTAGGAAATTTTGGGTATTTGATTATCTGTTCGGAAAGTTTAATACTGTCTATTTATCTTGAATGTGATACAATATGTGGAATTCATATAGTTAGGCATGAAATGCGAAGTATGTGATATTTCGGATTTACGATGTCTAAAGTGATTGTGGGTTCCAAATGTTGTAGTTTTACAATTTCTTTTCTGTGACCGTAAGTGTAGTATGTAGTTGTATTGCCGGTCTTCGCTGCTATACATCTACGACGATCGGTGTATGCATACTTACTTACGTTGATGATATGAGATATTATGTGTTGCTGTGATATGTTATATTGGATCGTCGTGTTCTGAATAGCCGGGGTTTTATGTGAGATGAGGGTTTTATTTTCATTCATGTAAAATTCATTTGTATGTAATATTCTTTTATTGGGGCACTTCCGGGATGAGGTTGATATAACCAGTGTATATTATTTACTTTTCCGCATTAGGTAGACCCAAGGAGGGGAGCACAAGTAACCGGGTTCTAAGGTCCAGTGGGAGGCCATCTCGAGGAGTCGAGACCGGGTCTCCTAACCCTAGAATTGGCAGTGTTACTTGCCGCTCTCGTAGGGGTCTAGGGATGTGGGTTTGGCTATTCATCGCGACCGTGAAATCCATGTTTTATACCGGCTCGTATTAAAAACACGGACATCCTAGTATATCAAATATTTCATATATGTTCTTCTGCTGCAATGTTCTATGATGAGATCATATTACTGCCTGAGACGAATGCTTATACTAAATATATATGCTGATATATAAATATTACTGCTTTCGTTTCTTCTGTGATGCTTAGGAAGCATAAGCTGATGGGATTTTATTAATGAGATTAATAAAAAGAAAAGAAACCTAAAAGATGTTGTAGAATCAAAACTTTATAAAAAGGGTAGCTACAGTTTTGCTTTGCATAGCGGTATATATGATATACCCTGCACCTTATTCGATAAGGAAAGAGCCGAGATCCCTTCACCGGGAGTGACCTCTTTAGCGAAACTGGCAGATGCTACAAACTCACGGTTTAGTTTTTGACAGCTTCTATAATTCTTGCTTTGCACAGCGGTATATATGATATACCCTACACCTTATTCGATGAGGAAAGAGCCGAGACCCCTTCACCGGGAGTGACCTCATTAGCGAAACTAGAAAAGCCTAAAAAACACTCCTTTTTCAAAAACACTCGATTCTACGACAATATCAAGTTCATTACGCTCATGGTTTTCTTAAAAACCTGTGTAGCCCTCCGTCATTTCAGATAAGTACTACTTAGTATTCGTGCTGCGGTAGTTTGGCATGCGTCAAGGCGTAGTGTACGGTAGCTAACTAGTGCTTATCTGCTAGCATACGATGCGATTGGATTAGGGTATTCATACGGCGTTGTTTGGCATGTGTCAAGGGTCGTGCGGGTGGGTTTAATTCAATCAAGAAATGTACGGGTTGAACTTGACTAGCAGACTATGGGTTGTTTGGCATGCGTCAAGGTCATAGCACGCTAGGGGTAAAATATTATTGGGAATTTCAAGTGTTGAAATTTGCAATGAGATTGCATACCTTCTATGAGATAGTTGTATCCCGATACCCGCTGCGAGTAAGAGTTACTCCTGGGAGAGTTTTACACATTACAATTAGTCGATCAAGTAGGTGTCTAGAAAGATGTCAACGGGGTTACGCCCCTGGGAAAACGAGGTTTACTTTAATTAGGTCCGTGCGAAAGCACGGGGAACCTCTCTCAAAGTACCGACACTGGCCTGGCTGAAAGATTGGCGAACTTGTAGCGTGTAATTAATCCCGGCTAGTCTTTCCTTTTAGGGTTTGAAGGAAGATTTGACTAAAACAGTGGGAGACATCCTGATTAGATATATTAGATAACCAATCTAATCTTGCAAGAGCATACGCTGAGTGTTTTCTTCTCTCTCTCTCCAGGTAGCGACCATATCACGCCTTAATCAAGATAATAAAACGGATGAATTGACCGAACCCCCTTGTTATACTGAGCTGGGGAACGTTGGTCCTGCTCCAACTTATAATTGTTATAAGACAGAGCAGGAAATTAGGGAATACCAGATTTCCCGTGCCGCCCAAACGAAGAAAGTGCATGCTGATGCATCTTCTTCGGGTGTGTTTATTACAGAGAACTGTTTCTCAGTATCCTTTACGTCTTGGGTATGAGATACCGGATCAGGATCCCGCATATGTAATCTGTTACATGGGCTACAGAAAGGTAGAGAACTGAGAACGGGTGATAAGTTTCATGAGATAGAAAACGGTGCAAGTGCTGCAGCCAAGTCTGTTGGTCACTATCACCCTGTATTACCAGAATACATTGATTCTGAACAAATGTTATTAGATACCGAACCTGATATACAACATCATATCAGTCTCTTTATTAGTAATGAAGGATATAATTTTGTATTGTTGGATAATGTTTTGAACATTTCCTATATCAAGAGTTGATCGGTTCAGGCACGTTATCTAAAAGCATTGACGTTCTAAATCAAACTACAGTTCTTAGTATATAGAACACACACGAGAGGAAGAGTTCAGAAATGAACGAATCCTTCTTGAGGCATTGCAGACTAGGTCATATCAATGCGATCCGACTAGCTAAGTTACATTTAGATGCATATTTAAATCTGTTTGAATTTACATCTTGTGAAACTTTACGGTCATGTCACAAAGATAAGATGACCATAGCTCTGTTTATTGGAAACAGAAAAAGAGTTGGTGAACTCTTGGGATTGATACATGCTGATGTATGAATGTCCCCTGTCTACACATGCCAAGACCGGTTCTTTGTACTTTATTACATTCTCTGATGATCTCTCAAGATTCAGACATATGTTCCTGTTGAAACACAAGTCCGATGCTTTTGAGATATTCACAGAATATAAGTTAGAAGTAGAGAACCAAAAACGGGTATAAGTATTATGTCCATTGATGAGATCAGTGAGGAGAATACTTGAGCACGGAATTGCTGGACTATTCTAAAGGAGAATGAGATTCTCTCTCAGCATTACTCCTCCATATACACCATAGCACGATGGTATATCGGGACGGAGCAATAACACCCTATGTGATATGGTGTGCTCTATGATGAGTACTACTGAGTTTCCTATTTCCTTTTGGGAGTTATGCACTTGAGAAGCTGCATACCTATTGAATAGGGTTAAAATCAAATCAGTTGCCTACCACTTGATATTTGATATGGAAAGGGAAGAGCCCATATCTTAACTTTGTTAAGATATGAGGTTGTCCGGCCTATGTCTAAAAAGTATAATCCGGACAAGCTCGAGGAAAAGTCAGTTCTGTAGAACTGGAAAGAGTTCCAGCTATACAAACTACAACAGATGATTTGGTAGAACCAAAAGATTCAGTAGTTTCCAACGAACCTCAGCCTCTCCGCCGATCTGGTAGGGTTCCTCACCCACCTGAGAGATACTTCGGTTTTCTCTATGACAGTGGGAGCGAGGATTGCATCATGAGATGATGACCCAACTAGTTTCGAGCTGGCCATCAGGAGTGGGACTCTGTAAGAATGGCTGGATGCTTAGTGATCTGAGATGGAATCCTTATACACCAACAAAGTATGGACTTTGGTTTCTTTATCTGAAGGGTTAAATCCCCATCAGGATCAAGTATATCTTGAGAAGATTACTTGGTGTACATGGAAAAGTTAAGACTTTCAAAGCTATGCTTAAGTCCATCCATATCCTACTTGCCATGGCTACATACCATGACTACGATATCTGGTGGTTGGGTGTCATGACTGATTTTCTAAATAATGTTTTAGAAGATAGCGTCTATAAGTACACAACCAGAGGGCTTCGTAGACAGTAAGAGCAGCGGAAACGTGTGCAAGATGTTTTATGTGATGAAGCAGGCATGGCGGAGTTGGAACATCTGTTTTGATGTAGTAGTCAAAGAGTTTGACTTCATCAAAATGGTAGATGAACCTTGTATATACAAAGAGGTAGTAGAGAGTATAGTGGTGATCCTCGTAGAGTATGTGGATGACATACTCTTGATAGGGAAGGAGTTTCCTATGCTACGCTCGGTCAATCTCTGCTTATCACAAGGATTCTCTATATAGGATTAAAGCGATACCTCCTAAATCCTGGGTTTTGGATCTATGAGATAGATCTAATTGGATGTTAGGATACTTACTAGTTGTAGTGAGATGGTATCAATCGATCCTGGGGAGAATCACTGGAAAGGTTCCAGGGTGATAAGTACGACCGAATGTCAGTCGCAGGCATTGTCTTTACCCTCAGTGGAGGGACGGCATGTTGGAAGAGTTCCAAGCTAGATACCGTGACTTACTAGACGATTAAAGGCAAGATACATCGTTACCAATGATGCTACCAAAGAGGCAGTCTGGATATATATAAGTTCATGAGATGAACTTCGTTCATACCATTGTGTGACAATGGAGTTGTGGCTTTAGACAAGGATCTACCGTCCCATCAGAATTCCAGATATAATTCTTAGGCAGTATCACCTGATCATGGAGATAGTTGATCTCCAGGGAGATCAAGGTTAGGAGAGTAGACACAGAGGACAACAGCGCGGATCCACTCACAAAGGCCTTTTTCCTAGCAGAGACTTTTATGGGAAGGTTGAGTATGAGATACTTCAACCACAGCTAATTGTTGGGTAAGTGATACCACAACAGATGGCCCTAGTGCAAGTGGGAGATTGTTAGTTATATGTATGCCCTAGAGGCCATTACTGTACATACGATGTATATTGTAATGGATGCTTGGACATATATAGGGAGGACTTTCTTGCTCGACATGATAGTACGCTATCTGGTTGCTCTTTATCTTAACATGTACTCTGATTGTGTCATGACCCGAAAGTACGGAACGTGACCGGCACTTAGATTACGAAGCGTCTAGAGGCGCCACGTAACCTAAGTAAGCCGAAGCCCAGAAATCTAAACCATAAAAGAAGAAAAAGAAGAAAAGAAAAGAAAACAAGTATAAAAAAACATCAGCAAATTTTACCAAAAATTTCGGCAGAGTCTCCTCTGTAAAAACTGGCCCCCAAACGGGTACAACAAGTATAATATACATAAACAATAAAAAGCATCCCCAAACGGGAGCTAGCATCAACGCCAACAGGCGGAAACAACCACAACAAGCACAATAATATACAACGCCAATAGGCGAGGCTCAAAACTCAAAAGAAAACAAAACCACCAGATCAGAATAATACATGAGCGACTCTAAGGTCGAAATAAAAGACTGGTCCAATAACATATCAAGTAATACAAGTAAGGTTGATGGAGCTTACTAGATACAAATGAAAGAATAAAAGTACAATGGTGGTTCGGATACAAGTGAACCAACCTACCATGCAAATCACCCTGAAAGAATAGATGTGCCAACAAGCTGCCACGGAAACCTGTACATCGAACCTGAAATAAAATTTGGCACAACGGGGGTGAGTTGCCAACTCGTGAGTAGAAGACATCTACGAAAAGAAATCGAATACACGACGCTATCCTAGGTCATAATAATACACTACTATATCTCAATCATCTAGAATAGCAGGGTAATACTACGTGTAAGTGCAAATACTCCGTGTCGTGTCAGTGCCTCATATAGTACTATGTCATATGAAATGAAATGCATGCACCATGAATGTAAAGTAACAAATCCTAAAATCCAGATATATATGTATAAGAACTCTTTAGCTGTTATCATAGTAAAGTGTGTATAAGCATCTGAAATCTCAACAATGAATCCATGGAAATCCGTGTCAAGCATCGACAAAACACATGTAACCTCAAGTCTCAATATGTCGGGCTCCGTCAGTCCGGATCGGCCCATATCATCAAATCCCATGACAACGGTCGGTATCCTCCGGATATCCGCCGCGCCAGACATCACCGGTAGGTAGTCTTCCCCTGCCAGGCTCATCGTCTACAACTCGATCTTCTTTCCCCGGGGTACCATACCGGGCCCACCATGTACCCGAGACGGTTCATCCACTCCTCGAATCGAGTCTCGAAATCCAACAGAAAACATGAAATCTCATGGTGGACGACACATACATCATGAGAAAACCGCATCTTATTTTAAAAATAGAAGAGGAGAGAGAGAGAAGTTTTATATATTTTTGCGGTTTTCCCCAAAAATCCAGAAATCTCATAGAAATCCAAATCTCAAAATCATGAGTAAGTATATGATAAGTGTCGGCATATGCCCATACTACCGTGCGATAACATGAAAATATGAATGCATGAATGTCTAAGTAATAAATATCATGTCTTATACTAACATCAGAGAGTGATCACACTATTATATCGGTTTAGTTGTTAACTGATTCAATCAATAAAAGATAATATGATCTAAAGTGTACGTGACATAGCAATTACCGATGATGATGTGTGTGAGCCGGCAAATAAGTGTGAGTGGAATATGCGCATCATCGGTAATGGTGCTGGTGTCCTAACAGGTATGGTTTGTACTGATTATTGCAACATATGTAAGAACATGCACCATGATAATTACAGTATGAATGTAAATACAGATGTGCATTATCCACTCCTCTGCGAGATACGAGTACAACTACCACTATGTGAGTCGAACCTAAACCAGTGTCCATCTAACATCCTAAGGAACTAAACCTAATAGACTAGTCAGTAAGAAACTAGAGTCTACCTAAGGTCTAAATCAATATCTCTAATAGTCGGCGATCCTGCCTCAATAGCATCACGTACGTAGTACGGCTTCCTCGAATCAAGAATGCGGATCAATCATCAAATCTAAGCCTCGTACGGTAAAATCCATCGTACGGCATCCCAATATCGGGGTACGGTCAAGTATCTCCTAGGTGTCTCCTCATTCGTATAATGTCATCAAGTCACACCTATACGATATCGACATTAGGTCACACCTATATGATGTCGTAATCAAGTCATACATATATCATATCGTGATCAGTCACAAGCTACAGCCCATGTACTATTCCAGCGTCCCATGTACCTCAATATCACCACCACTCTTTATAATTTATATGTTCATGTTCATTATCTCATTCTCTAATGATCCGCTAACACTTTAATACGACTGTATAGTCAAGAATCACGGCATCAAGCCCAGTTATACTGTTTCATCATGCCTCAAATATCATATCACATCAATGAATCCCATATACGTGTTGTATATATATATACACCTATACCTAGTTTTATATACATATACACATATACGTATACTCCATGTCGAGTTTTAGTGTGTGTGTTTCTATACGAACCTTTCCCAAAGTATTCATCCTCAGGTATGGTTTTCCTAAATCAGTCTAGTCCCGCCTAAGGTCATTACTAGGGTCCTGCTCAGTAAGAATCTAGGGTCACATCGGGTTTCCTAATGTCAATAAGTACTATTCCTATTCTACGTTACGGGGGTGCTAAACGCCATCCACCCGACTTCCCCCCGTAGATATGCATCTACTCACCTGGTCCATGTCTGCCGACGACGGTGTCGCCATCCTCCTCTTCATCGCCCACAGTCCATGTGAGGGGTACCTAAACGCAAACATATAAATAGCATCGTAAACCGAATCACATACAAAAGTCAAACGATACAAGGAACAAGCATAGGTTAAAACCTATGTCCCGTCCACGCAAAAGAACCAAATATCGCTCGATATCGGCGTACAAACTCCGATGGATCGAGATAAACATCATCGAACAACTTGTAGTTTTAAAACACATTACTTATACCATAAAACACGATTAAATCCATCGAAACCCTAAAATCTATCAAACCGTCCAATTTCGCAAAAACCCGAAAATGCCAGTATACCGTTTTTCATCAAAACTTGACATTTAAATGAAAATAATGGTCATAAAACTCATTTAATAGCATTACTAGACTATACAAACCATTACTATATTTTTATTACACAATTTTACATTTATTTGAAATTTCTAGTTTGCAACTTTTAACAATTTTAACATTTTCCAAGCAAAATACCACAATTCCACCACAAAACATGATTTTGCATGAATTAATGTATTAAACCACAATTAATGATGATAATGATTTAATAAAACCATAAATTATATTTTTAATCTCATTTATTTAGGAATTTTCAAAATCTAGTGTACAAAATAATAGCATTTTATTAGTATTTTCCAATTCTCAAAGTAATCTAGTGATCAAACTAAGTTTTTCTTTCCATTTACATGCTAATACTCTCACTAAAACTACAATCTAATGATAGCAACTTTAATTGGAATTTTATATTACCCACAAACACATTTTAGAAAAATCTAGTTAGCTAATTTCCTTATTTAAAACAATTTTAAATGAAAATTTTACAATTTAACAACCATGCAATATTTTCCAATTATAAAAGTGTTAAACTAACTATTATAACCCTGATTAATTATTAAAAACCCTAACTTGAATTTACAACCCTAACTTGCATTTTTTTTTAAAAAACATAGAACTAATTCATTAAATCTAATTAAGCTTAAATGATCATCTAATAACAATAAATCAAAAGAAAGAAAATTATACCTCCAAAATGTGAAATCCAAACAAGAAATGAGCCTCCAAAATACATGCTTTCCCACTCCAAAATCCATATAAAGAAGGGTAGAGAATAAAGGGTATGAATAAATTAGGATTTTGTGGAATTTTTTGTTGAATTTTTGATGTAATTTGATGGATTTTTGTGCAAAAATAAGGTGGGAAATGGGGGAGGCTGCCATGGATGAGTTGTGGCCGACCTTGAGGGAGTGAGGGAGAGAAAGAAATGATTAAGGAAAAGTGCAGAAGTTTCAAGAGGAGAAATATCACTTAAAGGTCTTTTCATGGTTTATTTAATTATTTATTTATTTGTTTACTATAGCAACTCAAGAAAGCTCTAGAAAATAGGAAAAATTTGCAAATAAATTTTGCATGATACACACTAATTTCTAACATGCCATGGTTCATTTTTACAAATTAAAACCATTTAAATTTGTAATTTACACTAATTTAGTGTAAAAATAAAGCTTATGTTAATATTTAAAATAATTAATTTAGGAAAAATATTTTATTAAACTAAAAATTTATAAGTGGCTAAATAAACACCATTTACTAGTAATTACATAATTAAATAGGTATTTTTGAATTTATAATGAAAAACAATTGCGGTTTGATTTTACGAAAAATACATTTTGCTTTACCGAAAATCATAAAATTCACTTAAACAATTTTATTCATTTAATTATTTATTTAATTATTTTTAAAACGTTACAATCTTCCCCCCTTTAGGAAATTCGGTCCCCGAATTTAAATTAAAACTCCCCTTCCAAATACTAAAACATTTAGCAAAACACTCAAATCGTCGAGGCTCCGAAATCATTAATATATAACAAAATCAACTCCGTCAAGCATGACGCAATCATCGGAGTTATGGCGATAATAAAATATCATAACCCAACGTGAAAACCATCATAAAAATATCATAACCCAACGTGAAAACCATCATAATATACATCAATCTATAACTTATATATAGTTCGCATCCTAGTAAAATCGCCGAATCATCATAATAAAGAAGCATACAAAAACCCCTTCTTGAAAATCTCCGTGCAATGCACGTGTCACGGTCTAAGTAGCGGAAGTTTAATTTAAAAAAATAGCTATATATATATATATATCTTTTATTTAACATACACATCCCGCCTGGTTACTAAATCAAATAATAATGATTATGAAAACATACTGCTCAAACTAAAATCAATCCCAATCACATCAATAAAATGTCATGTGCGTCCGGTGCGCACTGAAATCGAAACCAAATGCAGAAACCATGAATACCCACAAAACAAAACTAAGTGCAACAGGTGTGCACCAAAAACATCTGTCAAGTGCAACGGGCGTGCACGACTCAAAATCAGGTGCATCTAATCTGCACAAAACCCCGATTTAGTGCATCTGGTGTGCACAAAATCGCATCAAGTGCGCCAAGTATGCGCAAGAATCCTAATCAGGTGCACATAGAGCACGAAAACATACATCGAATATCAGACTCGAATCACAGTACGAAAATGGATAAAAACTAGGTCGAAGCATGTATCAAAATCATGTGTAACCCATATGCACGAAATCAAATCAAAATCTCAAAATATATAAAACCAAATCAAGTGTACTGGGTGCGTACTAAACCACATCAATACAACTGATATATGAAACACAGATAGAATGAAGGTACACACAGGAAATACCAATCGTAAAACAAAGTCCTCAAATTACAAAAATCCAATCAACGAAAATAGGAAATTCAAATCACTAAATCACAATCGTAAACACTATCGTCAATGTGCGCCACTTTCCTTTGATGTCGACTGCTTCGAACTCGTTCTTTCATAGGTGTGCTGACTGCGCTACCAACGGCAATACTCATGTCTAGAGTCTCCCACGTAGTCGATCCCTTCACCTGATATCCGGACTAGATTAAACTTTTCGATCGATCCATCAAAATCCCATAATTCCCCGAGAGCTCAACACTCAAGTACAGTTTAAAAATATCCGGTACATACCCCAGCATCGATGATCCAGCTGTAGAAAGGCAAACCCAAGCCTCACTAATGACACTGCGAAACTGCCGTAAACCCTAAGGTTCAAGGGTGTTCTCGTGGTCATTATGTCGAGTTAGGGTTTCATTCTTCTAGAGGGTCCATCGAAATACCTGCATGTTCTTCCGAATACTTTAAACTTAGGAAAATGGTTTTCTGATAATCGTTCGAACCCTTTAACTTTATCCGGACGGCATGTGAATACCCTTCGTCCGCACGCTAAGCAATGCTTCAATCCTCAAGAATAACCAATACTCTAATGGTTATCGCATTCGAGCCGCAGCTTCCTCTGCCCGTGCGCCTGTGGTAACAGAAACCACCATCCGACATTGACGAAGATAGATCAAAAGAACGAATGGAATACGATGCAAACAATGTAAATCCTAGGGCTCCTTAAGCAGAGTAGCGTATCGTAAGTATGCCGCGGACCATACCCACGGTATGTTACTCTACCTAAATCGCCTACTCCATCAACCAAGGGTCACCTAGACTTATACAAGGTTAAACCTAGCGCTCTGATACCAACTTTGTCACGATCCGAAAGTACGGAACGTGACCGGCACTTAGATTACGAAGCGTCTAGAGGCGCCACGTAACCTAAGTAAGCCGAAGCCCAGAAATCTAAACCATAAAAGAAGAAAAAGAAGAAAAGAAAAGAAAACAAGTATAAAAAAACATCAGCAAATTTTACCAAAAATTTCGGCAGAGTCTCCTCTGTAAAAACTGGCCCCCAAACGGGTACAACAAGTATAATATACATAAACAATAAAAAGCATCCCCAAACGGGAGCTAGCATCAACGCCAACAGGCGGAAACAACCACAACAAGCACAATAATATACAACGCCAATAGGCGAGGCTCAAAACTCAAAAGAAATCAAAACCACCAGATCAGAATAATACATGCGCGACTCTAAGGTCGAAATAAAAGACTGGTCCAATAACTTATCAAGTAATACAAGTAAGGTTGATGGAGCTTACTAGATACAAATGAAAGAATAAAAGTACAATGGTGGTTCGGATACAAGTGAACCAACCTACCGTGCAACTCACCCTGAAAGAATAGATGTGCCAACAAGCTGCCACGGAAACCTGTACATCGAACCTGAAATAAAATTTGGCACAACGGAGGTGAGTTGCCAACTCGTGAGTAGAAGACATCTACGAAAAGAAATCGAATGCACGACGCTATCCTAGGTCATAATAATACACTACTATATCTCAATCATCTAGAATAGCAGGGTAATACTACGTGTAAGTGCAAATACTCCGTGTCGTGTCAGTGCCTCATATAGTACTATGTCATATGAAATGAAATGCATGCACCATGAATGTAAAGTAACAAATCCTGAAATCCAGATATATATGTATAAGAACTCTTTAGCTGTTATCATAGTAAAGTGTGTATAAGCATCTGAAATCTCAACAATGAAATCCATGGAAATCCGTGTCAAGCATCGACAAAACACATGTAACCTCAAGTCTCAATATGTCGGGCTCCGTCAGTCCGGATCGGCCCATATCATCAAATCCCACAACAACGGTCGGTATCCTCCGGATATCCGCCGCGCCAGACATCACCGGTAGGTAGTCTTCCCCTGCCAGGCTCATCGTCTACAACTCGATCTTCTTGCCCCGGGGTACCATACCGGGCCCACCATGTACCCGAGACGGTTCATCCACTCCTCGAATCGGGTCTCGAAATCCAACATAAAACATGAAATCTCATGGTGGACGACACATACATCACGAGAAAACCGCATCTTATTTTAAAAAGAGAAGAGGAGAGAGTGAGAAGTTTTATATATTTTTGCGGTTTTCCCCAAAAATCCAGAAATCTCATAGAAATCCAAATCTCAAAATCATGAGTAAGTATATGATAAGTGTCGGCATATGCCCATACTACCGTGCGATAACATGAAAATATGAATGCATGAATGTCTAAGTAATAAATATCATGTCTTATACTAACATCAGAGAGTGATCACACTATTATATCGGTTTAGTTGTTAACTGATTCAATCAGTAAAAGATAATATGATCTAAAGTGTACGTGACATAGTAATTACCGATGATGATGTGTGTGAGCCGGCAAATAAGTGTGCGTGGAATATGCGCATCATCGGTAATGGTGCCGGTGTCCTAACAGGTATGGTTTGTACTGATTATTGCAACATATGTAAGAACATGCACCATGATAATTACAGTATGAATGTAAATACAGATGTGCATTATCCACTCCTCTGCGAGATACGAGTACAACTACCACTATGTGAGTCGAACCTAAACCAGTGTCCATCTAACATCCTAAGGAACTAAACCTAATAGACTAGTCAGTAAGAAACTAGAGTCTACCTAAGGTCTAAATCAATATCTCTAATAGTCGGCGATCCTGCCTCAATAGCGTCACGTACGTAGTACGGCTTCCTCGAATCAAGAATGCGGATCAATCATCAAATCTAAGCCTCGTACGGTAAAATCCATCGTACGGCATCCCAATATCGGGGTACGGTCAAGTATCTCCTAGGTGCCTCCTCATTCGTATAATGTCATCAAGTCACACCTATACGATATCGACATCAGGTCACACCTATATGATGTCGTAATCAAGTCATACATATATCATATCGTGATCAGTCACATGCTACAGCCCAGGTACTATTCCAGCGTCCCATGTACCTCAATATCACCACCACTCTTTATAATTTATATGTTCATGTTCATTATCTCATTCTCTAATGATCCGCTAACACTTTAATACGACTGTATAGTCAAGAATCACGGCATCAAGCCCAGTTATACTGTTTCATCATGCCTCAAATATCATATCACATCAATGAATCCCATATACGTGTTGTATATATATATACACCTATACCTAGTTTTATATACATATACACATATACGTATACTCCATGTCGAGTTTTACTGTGTGTGTTTCTATCAGAAACCTACGAACCTTTCCCAAAGTATTCATCCTCAGGTATGGTTTTCCTAAATCAGTCTAGTCCCGCCTAAGGTCATTACTAGGGTCCTGCTCAGTAAGAATCTAGGGTCACATCGGGTTTCCTAATGTCAATAAGTACTATTCCTATTCTACGTTACGGGGGTGCTAAACGCCATCCACCCGACTTCCCCCCGTAGATATGCATCTACTCACCTGGTCCATGTCTGCCGACGACGGTGTCGCCATCCTCCTCTTCATCGCCCACAGTCCATGTGAGGGGTACCTAAACGCAAACATATAAATAGTATCGTAAACCGAATCACATACAAAAGTCAAACGATACAAGGAACAAGCATAGGTTAAAACCTATGTCCCGTCCACGCAAAAGAACCAAATATCGCTCGATATCGGCGTACAAACTCCGATGGATCGAGATAAACATCATCGAACAACTTGTAGTTTTAAAACACATTACTTATACCATAAAACACGATTAAATCCATCGAAACCCTAAAATCTATCAAACCGTTCAATTTCGCAAAAACCCGAAAATGCCAGTATACCGTTTTTCATCAAAACTTAACATTTAAATGAAACTAATGGTCATAAAACTCATTAAATAGCATTACTAGACTATACAAACCATTACTATATTTTTATTACACAATTTTGCATTTATTTGAAATTTCTAGTTTGCAACTTTTAACAATTTTAACATTTTCCAAACAAAATACCACAATTCCACCACAAAACATGATTTTGCATGAATTAATGTATTAAACCATAATTCATGATGATAATGATTTAATGAAACCATAAATTATATTTTTAATCTCATTTATTTAGGAATTTTCAAAATCTAGTTTACAAAATAATAGCATTTTATTAGTATTTTCCAATTCTCAAAGTAATCTAGTGATCAAACTAAGTTTTTCTTTCCATTTACATGCTAATACTCTCACTAAAACTACAATCTAATGATAGCAACTTTAATTGGAATTTTATATTACCCACAAACACATTTTAGAAAAATCTAGTTAGCTAATTTCCTTATTTAAAACAATTTTAAATGAAAATTTTACAATTTAACAACCATGCAATATTTTCCAATTCTAAAAGTGTTAAACTAACTATTATAACCCTAATTAATTATTAAAAACCCTAACTTGAATTTACAACCCTAACTTGCATTTTTTTTTTAAAAACATAGAACTAATTCATTAAATCTAATTAAGCTTAAATAATCATCTAATAACAATAAATCAAAAGAAAGAAAATTATACCTCCAAAATATGAAATCCAAACAAGAAACGAGCCTCCAAAATACATGCTTTCCCACTCCAAAATCCATATAAAGAAGGGTAGAGAATAAAGGGTATGAAGAAATTAGGATTTTGTGGAATTTTTTGTTGAATTTTTGATGTAATTTGATGGATTTTTGTGCAAAAATAAGGTGGGAAATGGGGGGGGCTGCCATGGATGAGTTGTGGCCGACCTTGAGGGAGTGAGGGAGAGAAAGAAATGATTAAGGAAAAGTGTAGAAGTTTCAAGAGGAGAAATATCACTTAAAGGTCTTTTCATGGTTTATTTAATTATTTATTTATTTGTTTACTATAGCAACTCAAGAAAGCTCTAGAAAATAGGAAAAATTTGCAAATAAATTTTGCATGATACACACTAATTTCTAACATGCCATGGTTCATTTTTACAAATTAAAACCATTTAAATTTGTAATTTACACTAATTTAGTGTAAAAATAAAGCTTATGTTAATATTTAAAATAATTAATTTAGGAAAAATATTTTATTAAACTAAAAATTTATAAGTGGCTAAATAAACACCATTTACTAGTAATTACATAATTAAATAGGTATTTTTGAATTTATAATGAAAAACAATTGCGGTTTGATTTTACGAAAAATACATTTTGCTTTACCGAAAATCATAAAATTCACTTAAACAATTTTATTCATTTAATTATTTATTTAATTATTTTTAAAACGTTACAGATTGTCTCTATATTACATGTTGATAAAGTCCTTAGGATACGCACTCGACTACTGGGACTATGATGAGATCATACTAGTGGGGCCACGGTAGTCGACGAGTACATCCTATAACTGTTCCTAGTCGAGGGTGTATCGAGACAGGGCATCGATACACCAGAGTAGACTAGCGTATACGCATCTTGACCCATATGATGGGCGATGGATGATCCTATATCCATCGGTGTTTGACATCAACGATGGTGTACGGGTGCTCAGTAGAGACTGGGTACACTGGACGGACTCGCCGAGAACTCCCAGATGGTATTATACCTCACGTCAGATGGCAGTTCTCCGGTGACACTGGTACAGAGTAGTCTGTTGACCCGAGATTGCCATAGAGTCTTGTGTGATTCCCACTGTGCTTTGATTTCCATCATACCACATCCAAGAGGGCGTGCAAAAATATGGCTTTTGTGTACAGTCCCGAATCACATGGAGGCAATGAGCGATAGGAGGGGATTTTTCTCTCCCGGTATAGGGAGTCGATGTTGTGCTGTGTTCGATTGGCTATAACCGGGAAATCCCTGGCCAGGGTTGCTGAGATTTACTGGTAAGTGTTATCAGTAGTTTCTCGAACTGTTACAGACCTCATATCGACACGACTTATCAAGCTACTGGGGTCTGACGTTTACCACCCCTAGGCGAGATATGCGACATATCAGACGACGAGACCGGACTGTACGGGAGTGTTACTGATTGGATTCACAGGAGAACGTACAGGCTAGCTTGTTGATCTTCTGATCGCTCAATACGTGGGTGGCTGTTACGTTTAGTTGACCGCTTGCAGCTTGTGGGTGTTTGATATGATCATCACCTGCTACCGGCGTATTGACGATTCTTTAAAGTCCTACACATAGGTTTCTTGGCTCAGGCAAAACGGAGTAGAGGCACATATGTGATAAGCGCAGGACCGAGGATAATGTGATATGAGATACCGTATTATATTCTCGCGATGTTTAGATATGAATCGGGACATCGGATCAAGTGTTGATTTGATGAATCGGTACATGATATATTAGTCGGTTATATTCGATATAGCCGGATTGTCGGATCAAGTGTTGATTCGATGATTTAATGTATAATAATATATATGATATATTGTATTACATTAGCTAATATTGGCTCGCTTTATTATTTCATTTTCTCACCGGATAAAACATTGATATATATGCGATATATATTAATTGTATTATTTTCTTTTGTTGCAACTATATGATATATATTATTGTGACATGATATGATTAATAATGGAACATGTTGTTAGTGTATATGCCCTAGAGGCCATTACTGTATCATACTAGTTTGTATATTACTTAATGGAAGCTTGGGATATTCACCTTGTATAATCAATCTTGCTCAATATAGTAGTATGCTACTTGGTTTGTTTCTACTTCAATGTGTACATATGTTTATTTTACGATATCACCTATACGCATTAGTGGAGCCCTTAGGATCTTTGCTTGATTACCAGCGTTGTGATGGCAGTCACACTAGTGGGGGCTGGGTAGTCTATAAGCACATCCTTATACAGGTCCCTAGTCGCAGGACTATCGAGACAGGGCATCGATACTCCGGAGTAGACTAGCGTATGCGCTTCTCATCCCAGTGTGGGAGATGGTCTGTCCCACAGCCATCAGTACGTCGTACTGGAGATAGTATACGGGTGCTCGTTGGGTTACGAGTACACTGGACAGGACTCGTCAGGAACTGACAGGTTGGTATTATACCTATCGTCAGTTATCAGTTCCCAGGTGACATGAGTACAGCTTAGTCCGCTGACTTGACACTGGCATTTCGCCTCGAGTGTGTTCCTACTGCACTTTGATCACTACCCTACAACGGCTCAAAGGAGTCGTGCAAACAGGTAGTGGTTGGGTGCAGTCCCGAAGCACTTGGAGGCAGTGACGGTTAGACAGGATTCGTCTCTCCCGGTATTGAGGGTTGACATCGCGCTGTGTCTAGGAGAGCCATTACACGAGTAGTCCCTGGCCAGGGTAAGCGAGATATACTGGTAGGCTTCCAGTGTTATCTCAGGGTGTTTTGGGCTTCACTCCGACACGACTTGTACCGCTATTGGGGGACTGATGTTTTACCGCCCCCTAGGCCCGACATGCGATGTATCAGACGAACAGACCAGACTGTACGGAGAATGTCACATTCAGACTCAGTAGGAGTTCAGATGGGGTTCACCTCGTCAGCCTTCTTGTCGGCATCTACCTGGGGACCGTTACGCACAGCTAGTGCCGCTTGCGGTCTGTGGTTAAACCCACTGCCAGCATAGTGTCGAGTCTTTAGAGTCCCACACAGAGGGTATTCGCCTCTGGGCAAAATGAGTAGAGGTCGCATGGTTTTGCGGCAGGGTTCGTTCTCATCCACGCACTTGTGCACGTTTGGAGTCCGGACGGATTATACTAGCAGGCTCTGGTTTGAGCCAGATACTGGTATATGTTTTGGGGTTGCTTTTATATCTCGGTATTCTTGTTCCTCGGAACGAGAATGCAGGTGTGTATGCACAGTTGCTTGAGGCGGAGGATGAGGTTTTTCATTAGGGTTTCGGAACGGGTGCGTATGCACAGTTGACAGTCGTCATTTTCCAAACCCTAATAGATTTATGAAATATCAATTAATAATAGTAATTAAATGAAATATTGTTATGGTTGATTTTTGTTGACTTGTTGACCATGGTTGACTTGTTGACCATGGTTGAATGTTGACCACCATCATTGCTTTGCAAGGATACTCCTTGATTCTTGCTTACACTCATTTATTGAAAGTATGATAGTGGTCATTCCAAAACAACCATCAACTATTCTCATTTCAATTATTATTATTAATTTGATAATTCCTTTTCTTTTAGTTATGGTTGCAAAAGAAAAGAGCTCATTCTATCATAATCATTCTCTCTCCTCAATTCATCTTCTTCTTCCTCTAGCCAAAGGAGAATCCTTCTCATGTGTTGAGAATCCCTCTCCTTAAAAGAAAAGCACCCCTTAGACACTCTCTACTCACTCTAGGATCAAGGGTTTAGCAAACCGGAGATTCTAGTTCACTCAAAGTTCGAGAAAGAGCCCGAAGGTTGAACTCTCAGGTGGATCCATCTTCGACGGAAGAAGGCGACGAGAAGAGAACCATCAACCTCTACAAGGTTTCAAGAAGAAGGAGTTCAAGTTTAGGTATAACCATCTTTCCGAGTAGCTAACTCTCTTTAGCATGTTTGCTAGTTTTAGTTTAG
This sequence comes from Agapanthus africanus, assembly GCA_030015575.1. Taxonomy (NCBI): domain Eukaryota; kingdom Viridiplantae; phylum Streptophyta; class Magnoliopsida; order Asparagales; family Amaryllidaceae; genus Agapanthus; species Agapanthus africanus. The sequence continues at coordinate 253,032,468 of CM057348.1, read as the reverse complement.
GAAAAGATCCTGACTTTGTTTAGTCCATGTTGCCCCATGCGCCAAAATTTGATTTTTATACCGTTTCCGCCTCCCCGTAAGAACCGGGGGTCGCAACGTGGACTTACAGTGGTATCAGAGCCTAACTAAACTTAAACTAGCTTGGTAGTGAAGTGTAACGAAGTTCGGAACCGGAAAAATCCAAAAACCAAACTTTTACAAAACCCTAGTTTCTGTTAAAAAATTTTCTGGTCAAAACAAGATTTGTTATACACCTAAATTCGGCTCAGGGTTTTGTGTGAACACCCAAGAAAAACGATCCCCTAATTCCTTCAAACCGCCGCGGATCCGCGGCCTCACCTATTCTTCAAGCCGCGGATCCGCCGCCGTTTAGAGTCTTCTGGTGATCGGGTTTCGTGCAGTGTGTCTCTGTGTTGGTTTTGGGATTTTTAAAATATATTATATGTGCCCAGATTTTCCAGAACAGAAATTTGCTTTTGGGGTCCTATAATTCCGTATTTTTTTCCGAACTTCACTGCACTTTGACTATGATGGTTATATCTGTGATGTTTGCATGTATTGAACGTCGGCTAATCGCTATAAGTCGATTAGTCGGGGTTATACATCTCTGTGATCTGTGTTTGATATTGGAATGTGTATATGAATGTGTTGGACTGTCGCGGGTGAATAGCCGGGGTGGATGTGAGATGAGCTTTTGTTTTTCTTTCATTCATTTGTAAATGTAAATTGATGTAATAATATTATTTGTATGGCCGCACAACCGGGTCGGGGTTGTAGCCGTCATTGTATAATTCTTTTTACTGTTTCTGCTCCTAGGATAGACCCATGGAGGGGTGCACAAACTACCGGGTTCTTGGCGGGTAGTTTGCCGCACCCGTAGGGGTCTTGGGTGGGGTATTTGCTATTCACCGCGACCGTGTAATCCGCTTTTCGTTGCAGGCTCGAACGGATTGCGGATTGCTAGTATATCCAATGTATTCATCTGTGATCTGTAATGTCTATCATTGCTTTATATTTAGGCGTTGCTTATGTTTTACAGCCGCGCTAGCTTAGCCCCCGCTCTGTCGTTAGTTAAGTAACCTAACGGGTGATGACGGGACCCCGTGGCGAATGCGAATGGCATAAGCGTACGTCATATTTTGGTTGTTTTCTGCAATGGTAGGATTAAATGATGGGACGCATTAAAAGAACTAATGCAAGAATATCACGCATTAAAAGAACTAATGCAAGATAATAAACCAAGTTAAAGTCGTTGGAACACTTTCGAAAAACCACTCGGTTCTTTTCAAAACTAACTTTTAAATGCGGAGCTTGAGCCACTCCTTCTAAAAGCTATCTCGTTCCATCGATTATATCAAGTTCACTACGTTCACGGTTTTACCAAAACCATTCGTAGCCCTCCGTTGTTTCACATGAATAGTCAATAGTATTCAAGCTGTGTTTGTTGGCCAAAGTCAAGGCATAGTGATTGGTAGCTATTGGATATTCATGTGCAGCATAGATAGATGCGTTGATTTGGAACAGTCGTACTGCCTTGTTGGCCAAAGTCAAGGGTATGTACGGGTGGATTCAAATTAACCTGGAGAACGACGGGAAGAACTTGACATGTGACTTATGATTTGTTGGCCAAAGTCAAGGTCATAAGAGTATGGGGCAAAAATCCACATCGGGAGTTTCATAAGTACTGAAACTTGCTAGATTTGCATACCATTTGGAGTGTGATGATTCTGGTAGGATTCCTTCAGTTTCGTCACGCGATGATATTTGGATCCCGATCCTACTGTGAGTATATGCTACTCCTCGGGAAATTTCTCACTAAACGATCAATGCTATAAACCTAGTAGGTGCCTAGAAAGGTGTTAGCGGGGCTACGCCCCCAGGGAAAAGAGGTTCTTAAATTAAGGAACTTCGCGAAAGCGTTGGAAAACCTCCCTCGAAGTACCGACACTGGCCTGGCTGAACGGTTAAGCAAGTATTGTGCGGTGGGATTGATCCCGGCTAATTCTTCCTTTGTGGTTTGAGGAGGGATTCGAGAGACAGTGGGAGCCATCCTGTTTAGACAAATTAAAAACCATTCTAAACTTGCAAGAGCATCGTGCTAAGTGTTTCTTCTCTCCCCCTGCAGCGACCAAATCGAAATGACTGGACTTAAGTTACTTCTAGATAAAAACATACTGACAGGGCCAAACTACAAAGATTGGCTCAGGAATGTCAAAATGGCAATCACTTACGACAAGCTGGGGTATCTTCTTACCACCAAAGCTCCCCCCGTCCCAGGTCCCACCTCCAGCGTCGCGGATAAGGAAATCCGTAAGACTTGGGAGATTGATTGCGCGAAGGCCAGGTGCCTCGTGCTTGCCTCTGTGGACAACGATCACCAGAGGAGGCATGAGAATATGGACTTGGAGTCCATATTTCTCCATACAAAAGAACTGTATGGAGAGCAGTCTCGTATCGCAAGATACGAAGTGTCGAAGAAGTTATTTTCGACAAAATTGGCCGTCGGATCATCGGTAGCGGACCACGTGCTTAAGATGATTGGCTACACTGAGGAGCTCGCGGAACTTGGGACCACGTTGGACAGTGAACTCTATACGGATTTAATTCTCCAGTCCCTTCCATCCACTTACGCCCAGTTTATACTGAACTTCAACTTACAAGAAAAGGAAGTTGAACTTTCAGAACACCTCAACATGCTGAGGAGCGCAGAGGGCACCCTACAGAAGGGTAGGGAAACACCCGCTTTGTTTGTAGGAAGATCTTCTTCCTCTAGGTCCAAGGCGAAAGCCAAGGGAAAGAGGAAGAAAGCCCCCGCCAAACCAAGAGGCGGTGTTAGTAAAGTGGGTACGAAGGGAAAGGAAAAGGCAACAAAGATTGCGGGGAAGCTTGTTGGTAAAGAGGAATGCTTCTATTGTCACAAGAGTGGACACTGGAAGAAAGATTGCAGGGCTTGGACGGCCAGGACACAGGAACTGAAGCAGGTTGCGGCTTCAGCTTCAGGTGTGTATGTTATTGAGAACTGTCTTTCTATAAACTCTACTTCCTGGGTATTGGATACCGGATCAGGATCTCATATCTGTAATTCTTTGCAGGCGTTGAGAAACCGTAGGTTTTTGAAGGCAGGTGACATGACCATCAGAGTTGCGAACGGAGCTAGCATGGATGCTAAAGCCGTGGGGGACTATCACCTGGGAATGTCAGATGGGCATGTTTTGGTTTTGCGTAATTGCTTTTTTGTACCCAACGCAACTTGTAATATCATTTCTGTATCTTTGGTTTCTAAAGAAGGTTATGAATTTGCGTTTGTAAGTAATGTTGTAAACATTCACCTTAATCAAGTTCTAATTGGGTCAGGTACACTGAGCAATGGTATATACGTATTAAACCAACCACAGATTTTCAATGTCCAGAATACACACAAAAGAAAGTCTCCAGATATCAATCAGACTTTCTTATGGCATTGTAGACTGGGTCACATCAATGAGAGAAGGTTGACTAAGTTACATAAAGAAGGATATTTGGATCCGTTCGAATATCAATCATATGCCACTTGTCAATCCTGTCTCAAAGGAAAGATGACAAAGACTCCGTTCACTGGACACGGAGTAAGAGCGAGCGAGCTCTTGGGACTCGTACACAGCGATGTGTGCGGTCCAATGTCTACACATGCGCGAAGCGGTTATTCTTACTTCATTACTTTTACGGATGATTTTTCAAGATACGGTTATGTCTTCTTAATGAAACATAAGTCCGAAGCTTTTGAAAAGTTCCAGGAATTTAAGAATGAAGTGGAAAAACAGACCGGCAAAAGTATCAAGATTCTAAGATCGGATCGAGGTGGAGAATACTTAAGTGCCGAGTTCCTGAATTACTTAAAAGAGAATGGAATTCTCTCTCAGCTTACTCCTCCATACACTCCGCAACACAACGGTGTATCGGAGAGACGGAACCGAACCCTATTGGATATGGTACGGTCCATGATGAGTAACGCTGAGTTACCGCGATCTTTCTGGGGCTATGCACTAGAATCAGCTGCATACCTTTTGAACCGAGTTCCTACTAAGTCTGTGCCTACTACACCATATGAGATGTGGTGTAGGAAGAGGCCCCATCTCAGTCACATTAAGACTTGGGGATGTCCAGCTTTTGTTAAAAAGCAGCATGCAGACAAGCTTGAGGCACGCTCAGTACAGTGCAAGTTTGTGGGATATCCAAAGAACTCCAAGGGATATTTCTTCTACTGTGAAGAGGAACAAAAAGTTCTTGTTTCTCGTCATGCCTACTTCTTGGAAACTGAGTTTTTGGAAAACCAGATAAGTGGGAGCACAGTAGAACTGGAAGAAATTCCAGAACCTCAGACTATTACTGAAAGCTTAGTGGAACCAGAGGGTTCGAAAGAACAGGACATTCCTACGCCGCTCCGCAGGAGTAGTAGGCAGTCTCATCCGTCCGAGAGATACTACGGTTTTCTCATAGACGGGGATAGAGAGGATTGCATCATAGATTATGATGAGCCTACTAGCTTCCAGCAGGCCGTTCAGAGCGTTGACTCGGTAAAATGGCTGGATGCAATGCGGACCAAAATGGAGTCCATGTACACCAACAAAGTATGGACGTTGGACATTGCTCCAGACGGGGTAAAACCCGTAGGATGCAAGTGGATCTTCAAAAGGAAGATTGGTGTAGATGGACAGGTTGAGACCTATAAAGCTAGACTTGTAGCAAAGGGTTTTCGTCAAAGACCTGGTTTGGACTATGACGAAACCTTTTCTCCAGTGGCTATGCTGAAATCCATTCGGATCCTTCTTGCCATTGCTGCCTTCCACGATTATGAGATTTGGCAGATGGACGTAAAAACCGCTTTTCTAAATGGAAATTTAGAGGAGTGTGTCTATATGGATCAGCCAGAGGGTTTCATTCAGAGTGGGAGCAGCGGAAAGGTGTGCAAGTTGCTTAAGTCCATCTATGGACTAAAGCAGGCATCGCGGAGTTGGAACATCTGTTTTGATGAGACGGTCAAGGAATTTGGCTTTATCAAAAATCCAGATGAACCATGCATCTATAGTAGATTTGTAGCGAGAACTGTAGTATTCCTCGTTTTATACGTGGATGACATTCTCTTAATAGGAAATGACATTCCTATGCTACAATCTGTCAAGGGATTCTTGTCACACAGGTTCTCGATGAAAGACCTGGGTGATGCCTCATACATCCTGGGGATCCGGATCCATCGTGATAGATCCAAGAGGATATTAAGACTTTCACAGTCCAGGTACATCGACACCGTACTGAAAAGATTCAGTATGGAAGATTCCAAGCGCGGCAACCTACCGGCTTGTCACGGGATCACCCTCTCTAAAGAGATATCTCCCAAGACTGATTTGGAGAGGGATCGCATGTCTATTATACCCTACGCTTCTGAGGTAGGCTCTATAATGTATGCGATGTTGTGTACCAGACCGGATGTAGCTTATGCACTGAGTGTGGTAAGCCGGTATCAGTCAAATCCTGGGGAGAATCACTGGATAGCAGTAAAGAACATTCTCAAGTACCTAAGGAGGACTAAGGAGATGTTCTTGGTGTATGGCGGAAAAGACCTCCAGATCGAGGCCTTTGCTGACTCCAGCTTCCAGAGTGACAAGGATGATTCCAAGTCCATGTCGGGTTTTGTCTTTACCCTCAATGGAGGGGCGGTGTGTTGGAAGAGTTCCAAACAGGAAACCGTTGCAGACTCGACGATGGAAGCGGAATACATCGCTGCATCTGATGCCGCAAAAGAAGCTGTCTGGATAAGGAAGTTCTTGAAAGAACTTCAGGTGGTTCCGTCCATTGTTGACCCAATACCTCTGTATTGCGACAACAACGGGGCTATAGCTTTAGCGAAGGAACCCAGGTCCCATCAGAGATCCAGGCACATCTTGAGGCGGTATCACCTGATCAGGGAGATCGTGGATCGCAAGGAGATCGAGGTTCGGAGGGTTGCTTCAGAAGAAAACACTGCAGATCCATTCACCAAGGCCCTACCCCAGACTCAGTTCGAGCGGCTGATCGAGATGATAGGTCTTCGATACGCCAGTACATGGCCTTAGTGCAAGTGGGAGATTGTTAGTGTATATGCCCTAGAGGCCATTACTGTATCATACTAGTTTGTATATTACTTAATGGAAGCTTGGGATATTCACCTTGTATAAACAATCTTGCTCAATATAGTAGTATGCTACTTGGTTTGTTTCTACTTCAATGTGTACATGTGTTTATTTTACGATATCACCTATACGCATTAGTGGAGCCCTTAGGATCTTTGCTTGATTACCAGCGTTGTGATGGCAGTCACACTAGTGGGGGCTGGGTAGTCTATAAGCACATCCTTATACAGGTCCCTAGTCGCAGGACTATCGAAACAAGGCATCGATACTCCGGAGTAGACTAGCGTATGCGCTTCTCATCCCAGTGTGGGAGATGGTCTGTCCCACAGCCATCAGTACGTCGTACTGGAGATAGTATACGGGTGCTCGTTGGGTTACGAGTACACTGGACAGGACTCGTCGGGAACTGACAGGTTGGTATTATACCTATCGTCAGTTATCAGTTCCCAGGTGACATGAGTACAGCTTAGTCCGCTGACTTGACATTGGCACTTCGCCTCGAGTGTGTTCCCACTGCACTTTGATCACTACCCTACCACGGCTCAAAGGAGTCGTGCAAACAGGTAGTGGTTGGGTGCAGTCCCGAAGCACTTGGAGGCAGTGACGGTTAGACAGGATTCGTCTCTCCCGGTATTGGGGGTTGACATCGCGCTGTGTCTAGGAGAGCCATTACACGAGTAGTCCCTGGCCAGGGCAAGCGAGATATACTGGTAGGCTTCTAGTTTTATCTCAGGGTGTTTTGGGCTTCACTCCGACACGACTTGTACCGCTATTGGGGGACTGACGTTTTACCGCCCCCTAGGCCCGACATGCGATGTATCAGACGAACAGACCGGACTGTACGGAGAATGTCACATTCAGACTCAGTAGGAGTTCAGATGGGGTTCACCTCGTCAGCCTTCTTGTCGGCATCTACCTGGGGACCGTTACGCACAGCTAGTGCCGCTTGCGGTCTGTGGTTAAACCCACTGCCAGCGTAGTGTCGAGTCTTTAGAGTCCCACACAGAGGGTATTCGCCTCTGGGCAAAATGAGTAGAGGTCGCATGGTTTTGCGGCAGGGTTCGTTCTCATCCGCGCACTTGTGCACGTTTGGAGTCCGGACGGATTATACTAGCAGGCTCTGGTTTGAGCCAGATACTGGTATATGTTTTGGGGTTGCTTTTATATCTCGGTATTCTTGTTCCTCGGAACGAGAATGCAGGTGTGTATGCACAGTTGCTTGAGGCGGAGGATGAGGTTTTTCATTAGGGTTTCGGAACGGGTGCGTATGCACAGTTGATAGTCGTCATTTTCCAAACCCTAATAGATTTATGAAATATCAATTAATAATAGTAATTAAATGAAATATTGTTATGGTTGATTTTTGTTGACTTGTTGACCATGGTTGAATGTTGACCACCATCATTGCTTTGCAAGGATACTCCTTGATTCTTGCTTACACTCATTTATTGAAAGTATGATAGTGGTCATTCCAAAACAACCATCAACTATTCTCATTTCAATTATTATTATTAATTTGATGATTCCTTTTCTTTTAGTTATGGTTGCAAAAGAAAAGAGCTCATTCTATCATAATCATTCTCTCTCCTCAATTCATCTTCTTCTTCCTCTAGCCAAAGGAGAATCCTTCTCATGTGTTGAGAATCCCTCTCCTTAAAAGAAAAGCACCCCTTAGACACTCTCTACTCACTCTAGGATCAAGGGTTTAGCAAACCGGAGATTCTAGTTCACTCAAAGTTCGAGAAAGAGCCCGAAGGTTGAACCCTCAGGTGGATCCATCTTCGATGGAAGAAGGCGACGAGAAGAGAACCATCAACCTCTACAAGGTTTCAAGAAGAAGGAGTTCAAGTTTAGGTATAACCATCTTTCCGAGTAGCTAACTCTCTTTAGCATGTTTGCTAGTTTTAGTTTAGGAAAAGATCCCGACTTTGTTTAGTCCATGTTGCCCCATGCGCCAAAATTTGATTTTTATACCGTTTCCGCCTCCCCGTAAGAACCGGGGGTCACAACGTGGACTTACACATGTTTAGTGAAGATTAAACAAGGTTAGGGTTTGATTAGGGTTAGATCCTTCTTGCACATTCTAGAAGGAATTCCTTTTGTCTTGGTTAAGATATTATGGTTGATATTTATTCATGACTCATTCTTTAACCTAACCAAACCCTAGCTCTAGTTTATTCTCTACATGGGTTATCCTTGTCATACTAAACTATGGTTACATTATTAATTCATATATACTTTTCATTATTCATCACAAAAGGTTTAACTCTTTTTCATCATCTTCTTCTCTGTTTAGCTTTGAGAAAGCTTACTAGTTATTCATTTTGTGATGATTTCTTATGAGAAAATGACATAAAAAGATAGCATAAATACTACTCCATCATCCTCATCTAATCTAGCCCATTAGATTAGAGTGTTCACCTCATTAGAGTGAGAGAGCTTGAGTTATAGCAACTTCGACGTAGATCATCGGAGAAACGGAACACTACAAGCTAGCATGGATCGTTCGAGTCGTGGAGCCTCTCTTGAGTCCGGGAGATCGTGGATCGCGGTGAAGGGACTTCTACTTGGAGCTTATGAAGCGAAGGAGCGGACTATAAAGGTATTAATCCCTCACACTTAGTAGTAAAAGTGTTTACTTGCATGTGAAAACCTAATTATCTAGCAAAGATCCCGGCTTTGGGTTGTTCGGCACGTCTAAATTTTTATTCGGGCATGTTTGATGCCTTATGAACCCTCACAAGAGTGCCTAGGAACCCTACACCTCTTGTGTGTGTTCTGTATGTTTAGAACTGTGGTCTGATCCAGAACGTGTATGCTGTTATACAACGTACCATATCCAATCAACACTTGATTCAGGAAAATATTCACAATATTTTGGTACGGAATAACAGTAGCTCAGAATCAATGTACTACTAGTCGGTAACACTAGGTGATATTTGCCAACTACCTTGGATGCAATAATTACACCATTCCCTACTAATATAGACATATCACCCTTTTTCAGTTCTCTACCTAACTGTAGCCTATGTAACAAATTATATATATAGGATCCTGATCCGGTATCCAATACCCAAGACGTAGAGGTAACTGAGAAACGGTTCTTGGTAACGAACACACCCAAAGACAATGCATCAACATGCTTATTCTTCGTTTGGGTGGCGTGGGAATCCGAATATTCCCCTATTACTTGCTCAGACTTACGACAATCATAAGATAGAGCGGACCCCAGCTGAGTATAATAAGTAGGTTCGGTCAATACATCCATATTATTATCTTGATTAAGGCATGTCATTGGTCGCTACCAGGAGAGAGAGAGAAGGATAATCACTTTGCGTGCGCTTTTTGCAAGATTAGATTGGTTTTTATCTAATCAGGATGGCTCCCACTGTTTTTATCAAATCATCCTTCAAACCATAAAAGGTAAGATTAGCCGAGATTAATTACATTCTACAAGTATGCTAACCAGTCAGCCAGGCAAGTGTCGGTACTCCGAGGGAGGTTCCCTGTGCTTTCGCACGGACCTAATTAAAATAAACCTCGTTTCCCTAGAGGCATAACTCCGTTGAAACCTTTGTAGACACCTACTGGATTAGCTAATTGTAAAGTGCAAAACTTTCCCAGGAGTAACTCTTACTCGTAGTGGGTATCGAGATCCAACTATCATATAGAAGGTATGCAATCTCATTGCAAATTTCAGCACTTGAAATTCCCGATAATGCTTTTACCTCTAGCAACTTATGACCTTGCCTATGGTCAACAAATCATAAGTGCTAGCCAAGTTCATTCCACCATTTCTTGATTGAATCAAACCTACCCGTACGACCCTTGGCTAAGGTCAACAAAGCCGCACGACTACCCTAATCCAATCGCATCACATACTGCAGACAAGCACTAATTAGCTACCGCACACTACGCCTTGGTTTTGGTCAACAAATATAGCACAAATACTAAATAGTGCTTATCTAAAATGACGGAGGGCTATGTAGGTTTTTAAGAAAACCATGAGCGTAATGAACTTGATATCATTGTAGAATCTAGTGATTTTGAAAAGGAGTGTTTTTGATGCTTTTGCTAGTTTCGTTAAAGAGGTCACTCCCGGTGAAGGGATATCGGCTCTTTTCTCATCGAATGAGGTGCAGGATATTCAGGAATACCACTATGCAAAGAAAGAACTAGAGAAGCTTTCAAAAACAAAACCGATAGAGTTGTAGCATTTGCTAGTTTCGCTAAATAGGTCACTCCCGGTGAAGGGATCTCGGCTCTTTCCTCATCGAATGAAGTGCTGGATATTCATCAAGGAATACCACTATGCAAAGCAAAAAACTAGAGCTACCCTTTTTGAAAATTTGATTTTACAACATCTTTTGGTTTCTTTCTTTTCATTAATCTCATTAATGAAATCCCATCAATTAATGTTTCCTAAACATTACAGAAAAGTGAAATGAAAATAGAACGTACGCTTACGCCATCCGCATTCGCCACTGGTCCCTGTCATGCATCGTTAGGTTACTTAACTACCGGCAGAGAGGGGGCTGGACTAGCGCAGGTGAAAAACATAAGCAACGTTTATTATATATCATATATATAATATAACATTCATCCCATGCAGTTATATGATCAACATCACAGAACCAAGCAGCAGAAGCAACATATGAAATATTGGATATACTAGGATTTCCGTGTTTTAAATTTAGCCAATATTGTAAAACACGGATTCCACGGCCATGATGAATAGCCAAACCCACATCCCTAGACCCCTACGAGAGCGGCAAGTAACCCTACCAATTCTAGAGTTAGGAGACCCGGTCTCAACTCCTTGAGATGGTCTCCCACTGGACTCTAGAACCCGTTTACTTGTGCTCCCCGCCTTGGGTCTATCATAATGCGGAAAAGTAAATAATATACAACAGTGGTGACATCATGCTCAACCCGGAAGTGTCCCAATAAAAGAATATTATATTGAATTTTACATGCATGAAAATATAAAAACTCTCATCTCACATAAAAATCCAGGCTATTCAATCAGGACGATCCAATAAAACATATCACTAGCAACATATGATATCACATTGTTGGGTTACCTTAACGCCCTAGCCATCGAACGTGGCGGTTTGCGGAACAAAAATTTTCTTACGAGTTTAAAACGATGCTAAGTTAACCCAAAGAAAACCCGGATCTTTCCATAAACCTATCTAGCCCAAAAAGTAGAACTAACTACTATGAAGGAAATCTCACCAAATGATCCAAGTCCTTCGGTCTTCTTTCCTCGTTGTTAGCTCTAAGTGACCACCTTGAACATGCTTGATCTTCTTTTCCCGCTCCATCGGTTCTCCGGGATCGAGCTTGTTCTCCGGTCCTCCTTAGTCGTAGATGATCTACCCGAGGGATGTGATCCATGGCTCTAGCTCCTAACTAAGTGTCAATAAGATCAACTAGAGATTTTGATATGCTAATCCAAATTGTCTAGGATGTAGTGTGGAGTTTTATGTGTTCTACTATCTCTATCTTGCATCTTCACTTGTTTCTCAACTCATGAGAGGGTAGTGAAGAGGAAGATGATGAAGATGAAGGAAACTTAAGAGGAGGGAGGAGGGTGAAGAAAAAATAGGAGCTCAAGAATAATGAAGCATGCATGTGAGAGAAAATCCAACACAATGGTTTTGTGTATGAATTTTCATAATAAAAAACTAGCAATCATACTTCAATAGTTGATCCAAATGAATAAATAATTCAGTTGTCAACTATTGAAGTCATGGCTCTCACCATTCCTCCCTCTCCTCCAATTTCCACTTCATTTCCATTTATCAATAAATGGAAATGCCCATGATAGGTGTCTACCTTCTAGAAGGTAATCTGTAATAAAATACGGATTACAGTCTGTTGTATATACGTACCTGCATTCGGATAAAAACACGAATGCCCAAAAAGATAGAACAACACGAAGAACGTAATACTAGAATATACATATCGAAATACATATATATAAATTATCAAGTCAATGTTAGTTATATGTATGCCCTAGAGGCCATTACTGTACATACGATGTATATTATAATGGATGCTTGGATATATATAGGGAGGACTTTCTTGCTCGACATGATAGTATGCTATCTGGTTGCACTTTATCTTAACATGTACTCTGATTGTCTCTATGTTACATGTTGATAAAGCCCTTAGGATGAGTACTTGACTCCAGGACTATGATGTAGATCATACTAGTAGGGACAGAGTAGTTGCTAAGTACATCCTTCAAATGTTCCTAGTCGTGGGTGTATCGAGACAGGGTATCGATATACCAGAGTAGACTAGCGTATAGCTTCTCAACCCATATAGATGGGCGATGGATGATCCCATATCCATTGGTGTTTGACATCAGAGACAGTATACGGGTGCTCAGTAGAGACTGGGTACACTGAACGGACTCGCCGAGAACTACTAGATGGTATTATACCTCACGTCAAATGGCAGTTCTCTGGTGACACTGGTATAGGTTAGTCTGTAGACCCGAGATCGTCATAGAGTCTTGTGTGATTCCCACTGTGCTTTGATTTCCACCCTACCACGTTCAAGAGAACGTGCAAAACGGTGGCTTTTGGGTACAGTCCCGAGTCACATGGAGGCAATGAGCGATACGTGGGGTTTCATCTCTCCCGGTATTGGGAGTTGTTGTTGCGCTGTGCTCGATTGGCTATAACAGGAAGTCCTTGGCCAAGGCTGGTTTAGAGATATACTGGTAAGTGTTATCAGTAGTTTCTCGACCCGTTATGAGCCTTATATCGACACGACTTATCGAGTTACTGGGGTCTGACGTTTACCACCCCTAGACTAGATATGCGACAAATCAGACGAAGAGACCGGACTGTACGGTAATGTTACTGATTGGATTCGCAGGAGTGTGAGCAGGCTTGCTTGTTGATCTTCAGATCGCTCAATACCCAGGCGGCCGTTACGTTTAGCAGACCACTTAAGGCTTGTTGGTATTTGATATGATCATAACCTGCTGCCGGCGTATTGACGAGTCTTTAGAGTCCTACACAGGGGTTTCCTGGCTCAAGCGAAACGGAGTAGGAGCACATATGTGATATGTGCAGGACCGAGATTAATGCGATATGTGATACCTCATTCTATTCTTGCGATGTGTGACATGAAAGGTTATATGTGATATAGCCGGGTTATCGGATCAAGTGTTGATTCGATAATATGTTACATTATGATATTTGTCGGTTATATGTGATATAGTCGGATTATTAAATCAAGTGTTGATTTAATAATTTAATGTATAATTATATATTTGATATATTACATTACATTAACTAATATTAGCTAACTTAAGATTTCTTTTCTCACTTTGGATACATTGATGTATATGTGATATATGTTAAATGTATCATACTAGGTTACAAATGCAACTAGGGTTAATGAGGGTTAAACCATGCTAGGGTTAAGATTAGGGTTTAAATTTTATCATTAAGTAATTCAAAAATTATGGATAATTGTCATGGTTGATATTTGTTGAAAGTTTGTAGAAGCTTGTAAGTATCTTTGACTTTGTCCATTTTCTTTGTCTAGCTTAAGATATTTTTTGACCTAACCTTTAACCCTAGCTCATGGTTAACTCTCTACAAGGGTTAATCATGACATGTTTAACCCTTGGTTGCATTTTTAACCTCAAGGATAATTCATTCTCTCTGATACCACTGCAGGGTTACCTAAGACGGCAACTAGGAGCAACGTTGTATTTATCTGTGATGTTTAGGTAAACTAAAATAATGGGACATTATTAATGAGATTAATGAAAGAAAAAGAAACCTAAAGATATTCTAGAAACTTGTCTCGAAAACAGGTAGCTCTAGTTCTTGCTTTGCATAGCGGTATTCCTTGTAGAATATCCAGCACCTTATTCGATAAGGAAAGAGCCGAGATCCCTTCACCGGGAGTGACCTCTTTAGCTAAACTAGCAGATGCTACAAACTCGGTTTGTCTTTTGATTGCTTTTATAGTTTTTGCTTTGCATAGTGCTATTTATGAAATATCCTGCACCTTATTCGATAAGGAAAGAGCCGAGATCCCTTCACCGGGAGTGACCTCTTTAGCAAAACTATTAAAGGACTCAAAAACACTCATTTTAAAATAACTCGTTTCTACGAAGATATCAAGTTCTTTACGCGAAAGGTTTTCTTAAAAATCTGTCGTAGCCCTCCGTCATTTCAGATAAGTAATAATTAGTATTCGTGCTGCGTTTGTTGACCTTGTCAAGGCGTAGTGTATGGTAGCTGATTAGTGCTTATCTGCATAAGCATATGATGCAATTGGATTAGGGTAGCCGTGCGACCTTATTGACCTTGTCAAGGGCCATGCGGGTGGGTTTAATTCAATCGGGAAATGACGGGTTGAACTTGACTTGCAGTCTATGGTTTCAAGGTCATAGATCGCTTGGGGTAAAATATTATCGGGAATTTCAAGTGTTGAAATTTGCAATGAGATTGCATACCTCCTATGAGATAGTTGGATCCCGATACCCACTGCGAGTAAGAGTTACTCCTGGGAGAGTTTTACACATCACAATTAGCCGATCAAGTAGGTGTCTAGAAAAGTTTTAACGGGGTTATGCCCCTGGAAAAACGAGGTTTATTTTAATTAGGTCCGTGCGAAAGCACGAGGAACCTCCCTCAAAATACCGGCACTGGCCTGGCTGAAAGATTGGCAAATTTGTAGGGTGTAATTAATCCCGGCTAGTCTTTCCTTTTAGGGTTTGAAGGAAGATTTGACTAAAACAGTGGGAGCCATCCTGATTAGATAAATTTACAACCAATCTAATCTTGCAAGAGCATACGCTGAGTGTTTTCTTCTCTCTCTCTCCAGGTAGCGACCATGTCACGCCTTAATCAAGATAATAATACGGATATATTGACCGAACCCGCTTGTTATACTGAGCTGGGGATCATTGGTCCCGCTCTAACTTATAATTGTTATAAGACCGAGCAGGAAATAGAGGATTACCAGGATTCCCGTGTCGCCCAAACGAAGAAAGTGCATGATGATGCATCTTCTTCGGGTATGTTCATTAAGAGAACTATTTCTCAGTATCCTTTACGTCCTGGGTATGAGATACCGGATCAGGATCCCACATATGTACTAGGTTACATGGGCTACAGATAGGTAGAGAACTGAGAATGTGTGATAAGTTTCAAGATTTGGAAACGGTGCAAGGGTTGCAGCCAAGTATGTTGGCAGTTATCACCCTGTATTACCGAATACATTGATTCTGAACGAATGTTATTAGATACCGAACCTGATATACAACATCATATCAGTCTCTTTATTTAGTAAAGAAGGATATAATTTTGTATTGTTGGACAATATTTTGAACATTTCCTTTATCAAGAGTTGATCTGTTCAGGCACGTTATCTAAAAGCATATATGTTCTAAATCAAACCACAGTTCTTTAACATACAGAACACACACAAGAGGAAGAGTTCAGAAATGAACAAATCCTTCTTCAGGCATTGTAGACTAGGTCATATCAATGCGACCCGACTAGCTAAGTTACATTTAGATGCATATTTAAATTTGTTTGAATTTACATCTTGTGAAACTTGCCAGTCATGTCACAAAGATAAGATGACCATAACTCCATTTATTGGGAACAGAGAAAGAGTTAGATAAATTCTTAGGATTGATACATGATGATGTATGTAGGTCCCCTGTCTACACATGGCAGGACCAGTTCTTTGTACTTCATTACATTCACTGATAATCTCTCAAGATTCGGGCATATGTTTCTATTGAAACACAAGTCTGAAACTTTTATGAAATTCAAAGAATATAATATTAGAAGTAGAGAACCAAAACGGGTATAAGTATTATGTCCCATGATGAGATCAGGGACGAGAATACTTGAGCACGGAATTCCTGGACTAATCGAAAGGAGAATGGTATTCTCACAGCATTACTCCTTTGTACGTTGGTATATCGGGGCGGAGCAATCGCACCCTATGTGATATGGTATGCTCTATGATGAGTACTATTGAGTTGCTTATTTCCTTTTGGGGGTTATGCACTTGTGAAGCTACATACCTATTGAATAGGGTTCCAATCAAATCAGGTGCCTACTACTCCATATGTGATATGATATAGGAAGAGCCCATCTCTTAAGGATGTTAAGATTTGGGGTTGTTTGGCCTATGTCTAAAAGCAAAATCCGGACAAGCTCGAGATAAGTTCAGTTCTGGGGAAGTTTGTTGGATATCACAAGCATTCGCAAGGAAATATCTTCTACCGCACTGAGGAGCAAAAGGTGTTTTGTTTCTTAGCATGCCACCTTTTGGAAAGGGAATTTCTTGTGAAGAAATTTATGGTCCTGAGGTAGAACTGGAAGGAGTTCTAGCTATACAAAATGCAGCTGATAATTTGGTAGAACCAGATGATTCAATAGCTCCCGACGAAGCTCAGCCTCTCCGCCGATCTAGTAGGGTTCCTCACCCACCTGAGAGATACTTCGGTTTTCTCTATGACAGTGGGAGCGAGGATTGCATCATGAGATGACGACCCAACTAGTTTTGAGAAGGCCATCAAGAGTGGGGACCCTATGAGAATGGCTGGATGCTAAGCGATCTGAGATGGAATCCATATACACCAACAAAGTATGGACTTTGGTTGCTATATCTGAAGGGTTAAATCCCCATCAGGAGCAAGTATATCTTGAGAAGATTACTTGGTGTACATGGAAAAGTTGAGACTTTCAAAGATAAGTTTTGCAAAAGGTTCTCGTCATCGACCAAATGTGGATAATGATGAAACCTTTTCTAGTCCCTATGCTTAAGTCCATCCAGATCCTACTTGCCATTGCTACATACCATGACTACGATATCTGGCAGTTGGGTGTCATGACTGCTTTTCTAAATGGTGATTTATAAGAGAGCGTCTATAAGTACACAGCCAGATGGATTCGTAGACAGTGAGAGTAGCGGAAACATGTGCAAGTTGTTTTATAGGATAAAACAGGCATCACGGAGTTGGAACATCCGTTTTGATGTGGCAGTTAAAGCGTTTGACTTCATCGAAATGGTAGATGAACCTTGTATATACAAAAAGGTAGTAGGGAGTATGGTGGTGATCCTCGTACTGTACATGGATGACATACTCTTGATAGGATAGGAGTTTACTATGCTACGTTCGGTCAATCTTCTCTTATCATAAGGATTCTCCATATAGGATCAAGGTGATACCTTCTAAATCCTGGTTAATGGATCTATGAGATAGATCTAAGTGGATGTTAGGATTCTCACTCGGTGTAGTGAGATGGTATCAATCGATCCTGGGGAGAATCACTGGAAAGCTTCCAGGGTGGTAAGGTTGACTGAATGTCTGTCAGATGCATTGTCTTTACCCTCAGTGGAGGGACAGTATGTTGGAAGGGTTCCAAGCTAGATACCGTGGAAAACTAGATGATAAAGGATGGATACATTGCTACCAAGGATGCTACCAAAGAGGTAGTCTGGATGTATATTAGTTCATGAGATGAACTTCGTTCCTACCATTGTGAGACAATGGAATTGTGGCTTTGGCCTAGGAACCCCCGTCCCATCAGAGATCCAAACATATTCTTAGGCAGTATCACCTGATCATGGAGATGGATGATCTCTAGGGAGATCGAGAATAAGAGAGTAGACACAGAGGAGAACAGGGCGGATCCACTCACAAAGGCATTTTCCCAAAAAAGACTTTTATGGGATGGTTGAGTATGAGATACTTCAACCACTACTGATTGTTGGGTATGAGATACTGATTGTTAGTTATATGTATGCCCTAGAGGCCATTACTGTACATACGATGTATATTGCAGTGGATGCTTGGACATATATAGGGAGGACTTTCTTGCTCGACATGATAGTATGCTATCCGGTTGCACTTTATCTTAACATGTACTCTGATTGTCTTTATGTTACATGTTGATAAAGCCCTTACGATGACTACTTGACTACCAGGACTATGATGCAGATCATACTAGTAGGGACAGAGTAGTCGCTAAGTACATCCTTTAAATGTTCCTAGTCGTGGGTGAATCGAGACAGGGCATCGATATACCAGAGTAGACTAGCGTATAGCTTCTCGACCCATATAGATAGACGATGGATGATCCCATATCCATTGGTGTTTGACATCAGAGACAGTATACGAGTGCTTAATGGAGACTGGGTACACTGAACGGACTCCCCGAGAACTCCCAGATGGTATTATACCTCACGTCAGATGGAAGTTCTCTGGTGACACTGGTACAGGTTAGTCTGTAGACCCGAGATCGTCATAGAGTCTTGTGTGATTCCCACTGTGCTTTGATTTCCACCTTACCACGTTCAAGAGAATATGCAAAACGGTGTCTTTTGGGTACAGTCCCGAGTCACATGGAGGCAATGAGCGATAGGAAGGATTTCGTATCTCCCGTTATTAGGAGTTGATGTTGCGATGTGCTCGATTGGCTATAACAGGAAGTCATTGGCCAAGGCTGCTTCAGAGACATACTTGTAAGTGTTATCAGTAGTTTCTCAACCCGTTATGAGCCTCATATTGACACGACTTATCATGTTACTGGAGTCTGACGTTTACCACTCCTAGACTAGATATGCGACATATCATACGAAGAGACCGGACTGTACGGTAGTGTTACTGATTGAATTCGCAGGAGTGTGAGCAGGCTTGCTTGTTGATCTTCTGATCGCTCAATACCTGGGTGGCCGTTACGTTTAGCAGACTGCTTGCGGCTTGTGGGTATTTGATACGATCATCACCTGCTGCCGGCGTATTGACGAGTCTTTAGAGTCTTACACAAGGGTTTTCTGGCTCAAGCGAAACGGAGTAGGAGCACATAGCACATATGTGATATGTGCGGGACCGAGATTAATGCGATATGTGATACCGCATTCTATTCTCGTGATGTGTGACATGAAAGGTTATATGTGATATAGCCGGATTATTGGATCAAGTGTTGATTCGATAAGATGTTACATTATGATATTAGTCGGTTATATGTGATATAGCCGGATTATTAAATCAAGTGTTGATTTAATAATTTAATGTATAATTATATATTTGATATATTACATTACATTAACTAATATTAGCTAACTTAAGATTTCTTTTCTCACTTTGGATACATTGATGTATATGTGATATATGTTAAATGTAATATGCTAGGTTACAAATGCAACTAGGGTTAATGAGGGTTAAACCATGCTAGGGTTAAGATTAGGGTTTAAATTTTATCATTAATTAATTCAAAAATTATGGATAATTGTCATGGTTGATATTTGTTGAAATCTTGTAGAAGCTTGTAAGCATCTTTGACTTTGTCCATTTTCTTTGTCTAGCTTAAGATATTTTTTGACCTAACCTTTAACCCTAGCTCATGGTTAACTCTCTATAAAGGTTAAGCATGACATGCTTAACCCTTGGTTGCATTTCTAACCTCACACATAATTCATTTTCATCACAACTTGTTCTTCTTCTTCTTCTTGACAAAAGCTTTCTAGCTTTTTCAAAAGTGATGATTTTGAGTGAAAATGATTTCTAATGTGAGAAAATTTCCTATTTCATCATCCTCTACTACTTGCTATTTAGTATAGGTTTTTTGCTTCACTAATTCCGTAATTAGTGAAAAGATAGCTTGGGTTAGTGTCTCCTCGATGTAGATCATCTTCGGCCTCGAAGTCTTCGAAGCAAGCATGTTCGTTTCTTCATCGGAACCTCTCTAGAGTCCGAGAATTCTTGATCGCAGTGAAGGGACTACTAAACGGAGCAATTGAAGTGAAGGACCGGTCTACAAAGGTTGTATTCCTTGCTCACCTAGGATGTAAAGTGTTTACATATGTTATTCCGTCGATTTCTAGTTAACGATTCTTAGTTAGGCTTAGCTAAAACGGTAAATTTTTGAATTTGGCATGGACGATCCCTCCCGAAACCTTGCTGTCGTCTTAGGTAACCCTGCAGTCAATACCTGATATAATAATCCGGCTCAAACCCGAGTCGGCTAGTATTACCAACTATCCGATCGAAAGTCCGGGTACAGAGTACATCAATCGATCGGAACCCTGCACGTATCCAATACGGCTACTACATCATTTCGCTTGAATCAGGGAAACCCTCTGTGTGGGACTCTAAAGACTCGACAGTACGCCGGCAGTGAGTTGCTGGATAAATCCATAACCACGAGCACGTCAGCGGTACTAGCTGTACATAACGGCTAGCCGGGTACCTGTTGAAAAGGAAGGCCGACGAGCAAACTCATCCGGATCCCTACTGAGCCTATCAATGACAATCTCCGTACAGTCTTGTCTCTTCGTCTGAGAGTATCGCATACCGGGTCTGGGGGATAGTAAACATCAAACCCTAATAACCCAGTAATTCGTGCTGATGTGGCTCAGGACCAAGCCGGGAAACTACTGATCAGCCTATCAGTAAATCCCAACTGCCTTGGCCATGGTCTTATGGTCCTGGCCAATCGAACACAGTGCGATATCAACTTCCTATACCGGGAGAGACGATTCCCCGACAATCGCTCACTACCTCCATATGGCTCGGGACTGTACCCAACCAAAACCTGTTTGCACGACTCAGTAGAGCCGTGGTAGGGTAGTGATCAAAACACAGTGGGAACTCACACGAGAAAAATGCCGATCTCAAGTCTAAAGACAAACCTGTACTCATGTCACCTGAGAACTTCCACCTGACGATAGGTATAGTACCATCTGGAAGTTCTCGGCGAGTCCGCCCGGTGTACTCACCCCTAGTGAGCACCTATATACGATCTTAGGTGCGAAAAACCAATGGTTGCGGGACAATACCATCGCCCATCGTCGTGGTCTAGAAACGTATACACTAGTCTATTCCGGAATATCGATGCCCAGTCTCGATACTCCCAGGACTAGGGACCATTTGAAGATGTGCGTACCGACTACCCAGCTCCCACAAGCATGATCGCCATCACAACGCAGGTAGTCTAGCAATGATCCTATGGGCTTTATCAATATGTATAAAAGATATATAGTAGGAAGTAAAACATATGCACATGTTAAGATAAATACAAACCAGATAGCATACTATCATATCGAGCAAGACTGTCCTGTACATATATATGTCCAAGCATCCATATGTATACATATACAATAATAGCCTCTAGGGCATATATATCCAACACACATATCATCAACATAAGCAAATATGCGTATCCCAAATTCTGTTGACATATAGCAACGAGATTTGGGATACCCTATATATTACACTTACGGTCGCAGAAAAGAAATGAAAAACTGCAATAATTAGATTCCGCATTTCTTTAGACATCATAAACCCGGAATATCTCATATTCCGGATTTCATGACTAACGAGATAAATCTTGTATTTTAGTCTCAAATTGAAAACACTTTTCAATCGATTAGTCGGGGATTCAACAAGATTCCCGACTATATTATCGAATACTCGTCGGGAACTTTAGTAGATGGCCACACCACCGATGCCGTCGACGAAGTGCACTAAGGCGGAACATCGTGTCCGCAAGAACCCGAGCGGATGCTTTTGGCAACGGGGTTCTCCTATAGTCACTTTGTCGGGGTTGTGAGGCTTGGCTATCTAGCAAAGTAATCCGGCAAGTATTCGTGTACTATAGGCGATTGCGACGGAGTTTTGATCCAAATCAAAACTTCATGGCAACCGATTATTCAAGAATAAAACACTAGATTTACATGTAACTAACTAGTTTTCTCAAAACCAATAAGATGTGGATTCAAACCATTGCATCACATATCAAAATAAACCCGAAACGACGTTAAATTACGAATACGAAACACTCCATATTAGCCCTTTAACTAAATCAACATCACATGAAATTTTTGGCTAATCAAACATAACCATTAAACACAACTCCTATAGATCAGAACACCACAAAAATTTCAAGGGATAATGGTACAACAAAACGGGTGAGATCGGGGATTTCACCAAAGTGGCCGGCCCAATTTTGGCCAAAATGCTTGAAATTTTTGTGGTGTTCTAGGTTCATTATAAATATCACTCTGCAGTTGTTTAAAATTTTTTCAGTGGATCTGAAAAGTTCGACAGTGAACAGGGTTTCATGGCGACTGTTTCAGAGTTGTTTCGGTTTCGAACTTATCTAACATTGTCTAATCTTCTAGTTTTGGCTCTGATACCATGAAAGTGAACGCTAGCACCCCACCAGGTTTTACAAGCATCAAGCATGCTATATTTTAATTTTTCGGGGTGCTAATCTTCACTAAACAAGATCGTTAACTAGATGATTAGGGTTTTAGGTTTGATATCAACTAAACTATAAGAAGTGAAGATGGCTATACCTTCGTAGATCGAGTCCTTCACTTCACATGCTCCGTGTAGTAGTCCCGCGACTCCACTAGGCTCCACTTAAGGGTTTGGATGAGCTTCCTCCGATGACCTTCGTGCCTAAGATGATCCATGCGAAGTCCCTCTAACTCAAGCTATCTCTACACTAAACTCTTTTAGTGTAGGAAACACACTACACTTGATCGCTAGTCAAGTGTAGGATGGTGAGGTAGGGGTTTTGAAGCTCACTAATATGTGTTCAAGATTCACGATTCACATCACATGTGAGGGTTGAAGCCTGAACTATGGTGGTAAGAAGAAGAGGAAGACGATGAGAGCAAGAGAGCAACCATGGGAGCAACTAAAGAATGAGCTATAGTGTTGAATAAATGAGAGTGTGAATGGCAACCCTTGACCCTCACTCATTCAAGCATAGAATTATTGCAATATAAAATTGTAACCATGCTTGAATAGTGAGTCAAGATGAATAAACAAATGGAAATGCCATACTTTCAACCATGCTCCCAATTTCTACCTCATTTATATTTTCACAAAATTGAATTCATGCCATGCTAAATATATATATATATATATTTATATATATATATATATATATTAATACATATAAGAAAATATTTAGTGTGCTAATAATATTAGTTAAGATATAATTATATCAAATATAATATATATCACATTATTAAATCAACACTTGATTTAATAATCCAGTTAAATCACATATGACCGACTAATATCATTTATCTGTATATCACATTATCAAATCAACACTTGATTCGATAATCTGGTTATATCACATATAACCTAACTGATAACAGATAACTGCCAGTGTTAGTTATATGTATGCCCTAGAGGCCATTACTGTACATAGGATGTATATTGTAGTGGATGCTGGGACATATATAGGGAGGACTTTCTTGCTCGACATGATAATAAGCTATCTGGTTACTCTTTATCTTAACGTGTATACTGATTGTCTCTCTGTTACATGTTGGTAAAGCCCTTAGGATGTGTACTTGACTACCTGGACTATGATGCGGATCATACTAGTGGGGACATGGTAGTCCATAAGTACATCCTTCAAGGTCCCTAGTCGTGGGTGTATCGAGACGGGGCATCGATATACCAGAGTAGACTAGCGTATACCTTCTCGACCCATACAGATGGGTGATGGATGATCCCATATCCATTGGTGTTTGACATCAGAGATGATATACGGGTGCTCAGTGGAGATTGGGTACACTGGCGGACTCGCCGAGAACTCCCAGATGGTATTATACCTTACGTCAGATGGCAGTTCTCTGGTGACACTGGTACAGGTTAGTCTGTAGACCCAAGATCGTCATAGAGTCTTGTGTCATTCCCACTGTGCTTTGATTTCCACCATACCACGTCCAAGAGGGCGTGCAAAACGGTGGTTTTTGGGTACAGTCCTGAGTCACATGGAGGCAATGAGCGATAGGAGGGGATTCGTCTCTCCCGGTATAGGGAGTTGGTGTTGCGCTGTGTTCGATTGGCTATAACCGGAAATCCCTGGCCAAGGTTGCTGAGGTTTACTGGTAAGTGTTACCAGTAGTTTCTCGAACTGTTATAGACCTCATATCGACACGACTTATCGAGCTATTGGGGTCTGACGTTTACCACCCCTAGGCAAGATATGCGACATATCAGACGAACAGACCGGACTGTACGGTAAGTGTTACTGGTTGGATTCACAGGAGTGTGAGTGGGCTTGCTTGTCGATCTTCTGATCGCTCAATACCCGGGTGGCCGTTACGTTTAGCAGACCGCTTGCCGCTTGTGGGTGTTTGATATGATCATCACCTGCTGCCGGCGTATTGACGAGTTTTTAGAGTCCTACACAGAGGTTTCCTGGCTCAAGCGAAACGAAATAGGAGCGCATATGAGATATGTACGGGACCGAGAATAATATCAGTATGTGATACTGTATTCGATTCTCGCGATTTATGACAGTGATCGGTTATATGCGATATAGCCGGGCTATCGGATCAAGTGTTGATTCGATAAGTTGTTACTATTGATATTAGTCGGTTATATGAGATATGACCGGATCGTTAAATCAAGTGTTGATTTAATGATTTAATGTATAATTATATATTTGATATATTACTTTACATTAACTAGTATTTGTTCACTTAAGATGGATTTTCTCACTTGATGTGCACATTGTATATATGATATAATTTTGTGCACTAGTTTGTATCATGTTTGATGATACATGCAAACTTGGGTGTATGTTTGATTTAAACCTTGGTTAAGTAAATGGTCAGGGTTTTTATTTATTCATTTATTTATTTATTTTGGAAAAAAAAGAAATGGTGGCTTGCTTTGTTTTATAGTTGAAGCTTCATGAAGCTTTGAAAAAGTCTACCTTTTTTGTTTCATGCTAAACCTAACCATTCATCTAACCTTAGTCTATTCTCTACACTTAACCATGGTTGCTAATATGATAAGAATGACTTATTTTCTATTTTCCAATAATTATTATCATATTCTTTATCATATTCTTTTTCTTCTTCTTCTTCTTCTTCAAGAAGAATGAAGCTTGCTAGCTTCAATGGTGACTTGAGAAAAAGAGTGAGAAATCCAATTCTAAAGTGAACCCACTTCCTATTTCTTCATTCTCTACCACTTGCCAAGTAGTATAGGGTGTTTTCTTCACTAGTTTCATGGCTTGGTGAAGTTGGAGCTTGATCTTGTGTTGCCTCGACGTAGATCATCTTCGGCATCGAAGTCGACGACCTAGCCCTCCCATTTCTCCGGTGAAGCCGACGCTAGAGCCCGGGATCCGATGATCGCAGCGAGGGGACTTCATCATGGAGCTATGGAGGTGGAGGACCGGATCTACAAAGGTTGTATTTTTGGTTTACTCTTAGTTAAGTTGTTAACTAGTTATCGTTTTCGCCTAAAACTCTAGTCAACGATCGCATTAGGGTTTCTCAGCACCGGAATTTTTTGAATTTGGCATGGTTGATGCCTTGTGAGACCTCCTTAGTGTGACTAGGAACCTTACAGTGGTATCAGAGCCTAGCTAGAGCTTTATGCGAAGTGTAGACGAAGTTAGAAGTCCGGTCGAATCCGTAAACCCCGACAAAACCCTTCTCTGTACATTTTTCAAAACAGTGGATTTTTGTGAATTAAAAATTCTGATAAAAACAAGCAGGAAAAACTAAGAATTTCTGTGAAGTACGGTCCTCTAAGTCAATAATTTGACCGCTGAACCGCGGCGAAACCATGGGTTTGGCGGCGGTTCCGCGGCCAAAATTTGGACTTAGTCCTTGAAATTTCATATATTTATTCTTAGGTCCTTTCTTGGCAATTTTTTATGGGAATTTTTTAATTCCACTCAAGTGTTGAGTTTTCTAGGGTTTTATTGGGGACTCGTTAATTTAATCGGATAATTTAACTTCGTTTATGTTTTTCCGGATATTTTAGAAACTGTTAAAAAGTTCGACCGGATATAAATACCCACTTTTTCCCCTGCCGGGAAATTTCTAAGTGTTGGATTTTTCCGTAGTTTAAGAATGTTCTAAGTAGTGCAAGTAACGCGATGGAACCTCTAGAAGACAACAAACCTTAACTCGATTATGTGACCGTCTTGAACTGCCTTTTGAACCTTAGGGTTTGGGGCAGTACGGCGTGCCACATGTGAGGCGTTGGCTTGACCCTTCTACGGCTGGACTGTTGGTACTGTGGCATGAAATGGATGTTTTTAAACTTATTTCAAGTGTTGAAAACCATTCGGGAAAACTTGGGTGTTTGACTGTTCGATCGGAAAATTTAACATTTTCTATTTATCTGGAATGTGATACAATATTTGGAATCCATAAGGAGTTATGAGATAACTGATTTGAATGTTATAAACATAGTACTTTAGTCTCACTTGATCGGTTGTTACGGAATTTTGATGCGATCAAAAGTCCTTCGCAATCACGTAGCGTACGCGGATACTCGCCGGGTAAACTTCATAGACAGCTACATCCCATAGCCCCGACCAAGTGACTGTAGGAGAACCCCATCGCCGAAAGCATCCGTTCGGGTGCTCACGGCAGCGGTGTTCCGCCTTGGTGCACTTTGTCGACGGCATTGGGGGTGCGGCCGCCTAATAAAGTTTGCGACGAGCATTCGATCAAAATGTCGGGAATCTTGTTGAATTGCCCGACTTGATATTGAAAAGAGTTTTCGATAATGAGACTAAAATGCGGGGTTTATAATTGTTAGGCATGCGATGTTTATGGAATTCATATGGTCAGGCATGCGATGTCTGAGGAGGTTGCGGATTCCAACTGTTGTAGTTTTACACTTTCTTTTCTGTGACCGTAAGTGTAATATGTGATATCGCCGGTTTCGTTGCTATATGTCAACGATAATTGGGATGGGCATATTTACTTACGTTGATGACATGTGATGTTATGTGTTGCTGGATATGTTATATTGGATCGTCGTGTTTGAATAGCCGGGGTTTTTTATGTGAGATGAGTGTTTTTCATTTTCATTCATGTAAAAACTTGTATGTAATATTCTTTTATTGGGACACTTCCAGGTTGCGGAAGATGTAACTTTTTGTATATTATTTACTTTTCCGCACTAGGATAGACCCAAGGAGGAGGGCATAAGTAACCGGGTTCTGGAGTCAAGTGGGAGACCAACTCGAGGAGTCGAGTCCGGGTCTCCTAACTCTAGAATTGGTAGGGTTGCTTGCCGCTCTCGTAGGGGTCTAGGGGTGTGGGTTTGGCTATTCATCGTGACCGTGGAATCCGTGTTTTGTACTGGCTCGTATTGAAAACACGGACGTCCTAGTATATCCAATATTTCATATGATATTTTCTGCTGCATTATCTGTGATGTGATCATTTGATGTTCTGTGATAAATACTGTATATAGTATATATGATATATTATATAGACGTTACTTATGTTTTACACCCGCGCTAGCCCTGCCCCGCTCTGCCGTTAGTTACCTAACCTAACGGTGCACGAGGGGACATCGAGGCGAATGCTGATGGCATTAGTGTACGTCGTATTTATCTGTGATGTTTAGGTGAATTAAATGATGGGACTTCATTAATATGATTAATGAAAGTAAAAGAAACCTAAGATGTTGTGGAATCGAATTTCAAAAATAAAACAGGTAGCTACAGTTCTTGCTTTGCACAGCGGTATATATGATATATCCTGCACCTTATTCGATAAGGAAAGGGCCGAGATCCCTTCACCGGGAGTGACCCCTTTAGAAATAACTGGCAGATGCTACAACCCTCGGTTTGTCTTTTGATTGATTCTATAGTTTCTGCTTTGCACAGGGAAATATATGATATATCCCGCACCTCATTCGACGAGGAAAGGGCCGACGATCCCTTCACCGGGAGTGACCCCTTTAGCAAAACTAGAAAAGCCTAAAAAACACTCCATTTTAAAATCATTTGATTCTACAACGATATCAAGTTCATTACGCAATAGGTTTTCACAAAAACCTGTCGTAGCCCTCCGTCATTTCAGATAAGTACTAGTTAGTATTCGTGCTGCGGTAGTTTGGCATTCGTCAAGGCGTAGTGTGCGGTAGCTAACTAGTATTTATCTGCTTATGCATATGATGCAGATTGGATTGGGGTATTCATACGGCGTTGTTTGGCATTCGTCAAGGGTCGTGCGGGTGGGTTTAATTCAATCAAGAAATGTACGGGTTGAACTTGACTAGTGGACTATGGGTTGTTTGGCATTCGTCAAGGTCATAGAACGCTAGGGGCAAAATATTATCGGGAATTTCAAGTGTTGAAATTTGCAATGAGATTGCATAACTTCAATAAGATAGTTGGATCCCGATACCCGCTACGAGTAAGAGTTACTCCTGGGAGAGTTTTACACATTACAATTAGCCGATCAAGTAGGTGTCTAGAAAGGTGTCAACGGGGTTACGCCTCTGAGAAAACGAGGTTTACATTAATTAGGTTCGTGCGAAAGCACGGGGGACCTCCCTCAAAGTACCGACACTGGCTTGGCTGAAAGATTGGCGAACTTGTAGCGTGTAATTAATCCCGGCTAGTCTTTCTTTTTAGGGTTTGAAGGAAGGTTTGATAAAAACAGTAGGAGTCATCCTGATTAGATAAAATAATAACCAATCTATTCTTGCAAGAGCGCACGCTGAGTGTTTTCTTCTCTCTCTCTCCAGGTAGCGACCATATCACGCCTTAATCAAGATAATAATACAGACTATTGACCGAACCCGCTTGTTATACTGAGCTGGGGAACGTTGGTCCCGCTCTAACTTATAATTGTTATAAGACCGAGCAGGAAATAGGGGATTACCAGAATTCCCGTGCCGCCCAAACGATGAAAGTGCATATGATGCATCTCCTTCGGGTGTGTTCATTACAAAGAACTATTTCTCTGTATCCTCTACGTCCTGGGTATTTGATACCCGATCAGGATCCCAGATATGTAATCTGTTACATAGGGCTACAGAAAGGTAGAAAACTGAGAACGGGTGATAAGTTTCATGAGACAGAAAACGGTGCAAGTGTTGCACCCAGGTCTGTTGGTCACTGTCACCCTGTATTATAAATACATTGATTCTGAACAAATGCTATTAGATACCGAACCTGATATACAAAATCATATCAGTCTCTTTATAAGTAAAGAAATGATAAAATTTTGTATTGTTGGATAATGTTTTGAACATTTCCTATATCAAAAGTTGATCGGTTCAGGCACGTTATCTAAAAGCATTGACGTTCTAAATCAAACTATAGTTCCTAGTATACAGAACACACACAAGAGGAAGAGTGCAGAAATGAACGAATCCTTCTTGAGGCATTGTAGACTAGGTCATATCAATGCGACCCGACTGGCTGAAGTTACATTTTAGATGCATATTTAAATCAGTTTGAATTTACATCTTGTGAAACTTGCCAGTCATGTCACAAAGATAAGATGACCATAGCTCTGTTTATTGGAAACAGAGAAAGAGTTGGTGAACTCTTGGGACTGATACATGATGATGTCTGTAAGGTCTCCTGTCTGCACATACCAGGACCGGTTCTTTATACTTCATTACGTTCTCTGGTGATCTCTCAAGATTCAGACATATGTTCCTGTTGAAATACAAGTCCGAACCTTTTAAGATATTCACAGAATATAAGTTAGAAGTAAAGAACCAAAATACGGGTATAAGTATTATGTCCTTTGATAAGATCAGGGAGGAGAATACTTGTGCATGGCATTCCTGGACTATTCTAAAGGAGAATGAGATTCTCTCTCAGTGTTACTCCTCTGAATACACCACAGCACAACGGTGTATCAGGGCGGAGCAATAGCATCCTATATGATATGGTGTGCTCTATGATGAGTATTACTGAGTTACCTGTTTCTTTTAAGGGGGTTATGCACTTGAGAAGTTGCATGTCTATTGAATTAGGTTCGAATCAAATCAGTGCCTACCACTCCATATTAGATATGGTATGGGAAGAGCCTATCTCTTAAGTAAGTTAAGATTTGGGGTTGTCCGGCCTATGTCAAAAGCAAAATCCGGACAAGATCGAGACAAGGACAGTTCTGTAGAACTGGAAATGTTCCAGCTATACAAAACTGCAGCTGATAATTTGACAGAACCAAAGGATTCAATAGTTCCCGACGAACCTCAGCCTCTCCGCCGATCTGGTAGGGTTTCTCATCCGCCTGAGAGATACTTCGGTTTCTCGATGACAGTGGGAGCGAGAAACGCATCATGAGATGATGACCCAACTAGTTTCGAGCAGGCCATCGAGAGTAGAGACTCTGTAAGAATGGCTGGATGCTTAGTGATCTGAGATGGAATCCTTATACACCAACAAAGTATGGACTTTGGTTGCTTTATCTGAAGGGTTAAATCCCCATCAGGAGCAAGTATATCTTGAGAAGATTACTTGGTGTAGATGGAAAAGTTGAGACTTTCAAAGCTAGACTTGTTAAAGGTTTTTGTCCTTGACCAGGCGTGGATAATGATGAAACCTTTTCCAGTGGCTATGCTTAAGTCCATCCGGATCCTACTTGCCACGGCTACATACCATGACTGCGATATCTGACGGTTGGGTGTCATGACTGCTTTTCTAAATGATGTTTTAGAAGAAAGTGTCTATAAGTACACAGTCAGAGGGCATTGTAAACAGTGGGAGCAGTGGAAACGTGTGCAAGATGTTTTATGTGATAAAGCAGGCATCGCGGAGTTGGAATGTCTGTTTTGATGTATTAGTCAAAGAGTTTGACATCATCAAAAGGGTAGATGAACCTTGTATAAACAAAAAGGTAGTAGGGAGTATGGTGACGATCCTCATAGAATACGTGGATGACATACTCTTGATAAGAAAGGAGTTTCCTATGCTACGCTCGGTCAATCTCCGCTTATCACAAAGATTCTCCATATAGGATCAAAGTGATACCTACTAAATTCTGGGTTTTGGATCTATGAGATAGATCTAATTGGATATTAGGATACTCACTAGTTATAGTGAGATGGTATCAATTGATCCTGAGGAAAAACACTGGAAAGGTTCCAGGGTGATAAGGACGACTGAATGTCAGTCACAGGCATTGTCTTTACCCTCAGTAAAGGGACGGTATGTTGGAAGAGTTCCAAGCTAGATACCTTGGCATACTAGACGATTAAAGGAAAGATACATCGCTACTTAAGATGCTACCAAAGAGGTAGTCTGGGTGTATATTGGTTCATGAGATGAACTTAGTTCCTCCCATTGTGTGACAATGGAATTGTGGCTTATGCCAAGGAACGTCCATCCCATCAGTGATCCAGACATATTCTAAGGCAGTATCACCTGATCATGGAGATGGATGATCTCCAGGGTGATCGAGGTTAGGAGAGTAGACTCAGAGGACAACACGGCGGATCCACTCACAAAGGCCTTTTCCCAGAGAGAGACTTTTATGGGATGGTTGAGTATGAGATACTACAACCACTGCTATCAGATGGCCCTAGTGCAAGTGGGAGATTGTTAGTTATATGTATGCCCTAGAGGCCATTATAGTACATATGATGTATATTGTAGTGGATGCTGGGACATATATAGGGAGGACTTTCTTTCTCGACATGATAATATGCTATCTGGTTACTCTTTACCTTAACGTGTATACTGATTGTCTCTCTGTTACATGTTGGTAAAGCCCTTAGGATGTGTACTTGACTACCTGGACTATGATGCGGATCATACTAGTGGGGACACGGTAGTCCATAAGTACATCCTTCAAGGTCCCTAGTCGTGGGTGTATCGAGACGGGGCATCGATATACCAGAGTAGACTAGCGTATACCTTCTCGACCCATACAGATGGGCGATGGATGATCCCATATCCATTGCTGTTTGACATCAGAGATGATATACGAGTGCTCAGTGGAGACTGGGTACACTGGACGGACACGACGAGAACACCCAGATGGTATTATACCTTACGTCAGATGGCAGTTCTCTGGTGACACTGGTACAGGTTAGTCTGTAGACCCGAGATCGTCATAGAGTCTTGTGTGATTCCCCCTGTGCTTTGATTTCCACCATACCATGTCCAAGAGGGCATGCAAAACGGTGGTTTTTGGGTACAGTCCCGAGTCACATGGAGGCAATGAGCGATAGGAGGGGATTCGTCTCTCCCGGTATAGGGAGTTGATGTTGCGCTGTGTTCGATTGGCTATAACCGGAAATCCCTGGCCAGGATTGCTGAGATTTACTGTTAAGTGTTACCAGTAGTTACTCGAACTGTTATAGACCTCATATCGACACGACTTATCGAGCTATTGGGGTCTGACGTTTACCACCCCTAGGCAAGATATGCGACATATCAGACGAACAGACCAGACTGTACGGTAAGTGTTACTGGTTGGATTCACAGGAGTGTGAGTGGGATTGCTCTTCGATCTTCTGATCGCTCAATACCCGGGTGGCCGTTACGTTTAACAGACCACTTGCGGCTTGTGGGTGTTTGATATGATCATCACCTGCTGCCGGCGTATTGACGAGTCTTTAGAGTCCTACACAGAGGTTTCCTGGCTCAAGCGAAACGAAATAGGAGCGCATATGAGATATGTGCGGGACCGAGAATAATACCAGTATGTGATACTGTATTCGATTCTCGTGATTTGTGACAGTGATCGGTTATATGCGATATAGCCGGGCTATCGGATCAAGTGTTGATTCGATAAGTTGTTACTATTGATATTAGTCGGTTATATGAGATATGACCGGATCGTTAAATCAAGTGTTGATTTAATGATTTAATTTATAATTATATATTTGATATATTACTTTACATTAACTAGTATTTGTTCACTTAAGATGGATTTTCTCACTTGATGTGCACATTGTATATATGATATAATTTTGTGCACTAGTTTGTATCATATTTGATGATACATGCAAACTTGGGTGTATGTTTGATTTAAACCTTGGTTAAGTAAATGGTTAGGGTTTTTATTTATTCATTTATTTATTTATTTTGGCAAAAAGAGAAATGGTGGCTTGCTTTGTTTTATAGTTGAAGCTTCATGAAGCTTTGAAAAAGTCTACCATTTTTGTTTCATGCTAAACCTAACCATTCACCTAACCTTAGTCTATTCTCTACACTTAACCATGGTTGCTAATATGATAAGAATGACTTATTTTCTATTTTCCAATAATTCTTATCATATTCTTTATCATATTCTTTTTCTTCTTCTTCTTCTTCTTCAAGAAGAATGAAGCTTGCTAGTTTCAATGGTGACTTGAGAAAAAGAGTGAGAAATCCAATTCTAAAGTGAACCCACTTCCTATTTCTTCATCCTCTACCACTTACCAAGTAGTATAGGGTGTTTTCTTCACAAGTTTCATGGCTTGGTGAATTTGGAGCTTGAACTTGTGTTGCCTCGACGTAGATCATCTTCGGCATCGAAGTCGACGACCTAGCCCGCCCATTTCTCCGATGAAGCCGACGCTAGAGCCCGGGATCCGATGATCGCAGCGAGGGGACTTCATCACGGAGCTATGGAGGTGGAGGACCGGATCTACAAAGCTTGTATTTTCGGTTTACTTTTAGTTAAGTTGTTAACTAGTTATCGTTTTCGCCTAAAACTCTAGTCAACGATGGCATTAGGGTTTCTCGGCACCGGAATTTTTTGAATTTGGCATGGTTGATGCCTTGTGAGACCTCCTTAGTGTGCCTAGGAACCCTACAGCCAGATTACAATACTGTTAGTTATATGTATGCCCTAGAGGCTATTATTGTACATGCGATATATATTGTAGTGGATGCTTGGACATATATAGAGAGGTCTTTCTTGCTCGATATGATAGTATGCTATCTGGTTGCTCTTTATCTTAACATGTACACTTATTGTCTCTCTATTACATGTTGATAAACCCCTTAGGATGAGTACTTGACTACCAGGATTATGATGCAGATCATACTAATGGGGACAGGGTAGTCGATAAGTACATCCTTCAAAAGTTCCTAGTCGTGGGAGTATCAAGACAGGGCATCGATACTCCATAGTAGACTAGCGTATATGCTTCTCGACCCATATGATGGGTGATGGATGATCCCACATCCATTGGTTTTTGACATCAGAGAAGGTATACGGGTGCTCAGTGAAGACTGGGTACACTGAACGGACTCGCCGAGAACTCCTAAATAGTATTATACCAATCGTCGGATAGCAGTTCTCTGGTGACACTAGTACAGGTTAGTATGTAGACCCGAGATCGTCATAGAGTCTTGTGTGATTCCCACTGTGCTTTGATTTCCACCATACTACGGTCAAGATATCATGCAAAAAGGTGGTTTTTGGGTACAGTCCCGTGTCACATGAAAGCAATGAGCGATAGGAGGGGCGTTTCTCCCGGTATTAGGAGTTGATGTTGCACTATGCTCGATTGGCTATAACAGGAAATCCCTGGCCAGGGTTGCTGAGATCTACTGGTAAGTGTTATGAGTAATTTCTCGAACCTTTATGGACCTTCCATCGGCATGACTTATCAGGCTATTGGGGTCTGACGTTATACCACCCCGGGCTGTGATATGCGACATATCAGACGAAGAGACCGGACTATATGGTGGTGTTACTGATTGGATTCACAGGAGTACGAGCAGACTTGCTTGTTGATCTTCTGATCTCTCAATACCCGGGTGGCCGTTACGTTTAGCATACCACTTGCGGCTTGTGGGTGTTTGATATGATCATCGCCTACTGCCGGCGTATTGACGAGTCTTTAGAGTCCTACACAGAGGTTTCCTTGTTCATGCGAAACGGAGTAGGAGCATATATGTGATATGTGCGGGACCGAGGTTAATGCATGTATGTGATACCGCATTCTATTCTCGCAACTTGTGACATTGGTCGGTTATATGTGATATAGCTGGGTTATCGGATCAAGTGTTGATTCGATAAGTTGTTGCATTTGATATTAGTCGGTTATATGTGATATAGCCGAATTATTAAATCAAGTGTTGATTTAATAATCTAATATAGAATTATATATTTGATATATTAAATTACATTAACTAATATTAGCTCACTAAACATTTCTTTCTCTCACTTTTGTGCATAAGTATATAAGTGATATATATTTGTGTATATTATTTTGTGTCATGTTTGATGATACATGCTTCATGGATGTGTGAGACTTACACCATGCTGGTGATAATCTAGGGTTTATATTTATCTAAGTAATTCACAAAACAAGTGGCATTATCTCATAGCTAGAAGCTTGGAGAAGCTTCAAGTGTTCATTAACTTAATCCACTCACTTTGTTTTACTTGTAGATATTTAGTTAACCTAACCATTATCTTTAGTTTAGTTATGTCTCTACGTGAGTTAGTGTATGACACTAACTCACCTATAGTTCATTTTCTCACCTCATGAGTTCATTCTCATCTTGATTATTCTTCATCTTCTTCTTTATTTGAAAAAGCTTGCTAGCTTTTCTTCAAGTGATAAAATAATGTGAGAAAAAGAAATCTAAAGTGAGCCCATTTCCTACTTCATCATCCTCTACTATTAGCCATTTAGTTTAGGATGTTTGCTTCACTAAACCCCAATTTAATGAAGAGGTAGCATGAGCTTGAGTCGTCTCGACATAGATCATCTTCGGCTTCGAAGACTTCGAGCAAGTTTGCATCTTTCACCTTGTGGAGCCTCTCAAGAGTTCGGGAGATCATTACTCGCAGCGAAGGGACATCTACACGGAGCATTTGAAGTGAAGGACCGGTCTACAAAGGTTGTATTCTGCATTCACTTAGTTGTAAAGTTGTTTACATTTTGATTCGTCGGATTTTCTAGTATCAATTCTAGGGTTATGGTTAGCTAGAACGACATTTTTTTTAAAATGACATGGACGATGCCTCTCAAAACATTGCTGCCACGCTAGGCAACCCTACAAATACGGTATCACATACACGTATTTAATCAGGCCCACACACATATCACATATGTGTCCAACTTCATTTCTCTTGAACCAGGGAACTTCTGTGTGGGACTCTAAAGACTCGTCAATACGCCAACAGTAGGTGATGATCACATCAGTCATCTACAAGCCGCCAGCGGTACTGGCTGGACGTATCAGCTACCCGGGTATTGAGCGATATGAAGATCAACAACCAAGCTTGTCTATATTCTCCATGAAGTCTATTAGTAACACTACAGTACAGTCCGGTCTCTTCGTCTGATATGTCACTTATCTTGTCTAGGGGTGGTAAACGTCAGACCCCAGTAACGTGATAAGTCATGCCGATGTCTAGCCTATAACGGTTCGAGAAACTACTGATAACTCTTATCAGTAAATCTCAGCAGCAGCCCTGGCCAGGGACTTCCAGTTATAGCCAATCGAGCATAGCGCAACATCAACCCCCAATACCGGGAGAGACGAAACCCCTCCTATCGCTCATTGCCTCTATGTGACTCTGGACTGTACCCAAAATCCACCTGTTTTCACGACTCATCTTGAGCGTGGTAGGGTGGAAATCAAAGCACAGTGGGAGCCACACAAGACTCTATAACGATCTCGGGTCTACAGACTAACCTGTACCAGTGCCACCAGAGGACTTCTATCTGACGATAGGTATAATACCAACTAGGAGTCCTCGGCGAGTCCGTTCGGTGTACCCATTCTCTAATGAGCACCTGTATACAATCTTTGATGTCACACACCAATGGTTGTGGGATCAACCATCGCCCTCCAAGGGACAAGCAACGTACACACTAGTCTACTCTGGAATATCGATGCCCTAGTCTCGATATTCTCTCGACTAGGAACAGTTAAAGGATGTACTTTTGGACCACCCTGGCCCCACTAGTATGATCTCATCATAATCCTGGTAGTCAAGTACATATCCTAAGGGCTTTATCAACATGTAAGAGACAGACAATATAAAAATACCAGTCTACATGTTAAGATAAAGG
Organism: Agapanthus africanus; assembly: GCA_030015575.1. NCBI lineage: Eukaryota > Viridiplantae > Streptophyta > Magnoliopsida > Asparagales > Amaryllidaceae > Agapanthus > Agapanthus africanus. The sequence goes on along the minus strand of CM057348.1, from coordinate 252,995,523 downwards.
TAACCGGATAGCATACTATTACGTCGAGCAAGAAAGTCCTATATATATATGTCCAAGCATCCACTATATCAACAATAATAGCCTCTAGGGTATACATATTCCGAACAGTTAACATATATACTAAGCATTTAAACTAAATTTTACCAATTTGTCATGTTTAAAAGTTCATACGAATTCTCTAATATCACTTCAATGTAATATGCACATCAATTGCCTTTTCAAGTAATGAATTTTTTTATGTCCAATGATCATATAAATGAACTTTTTCAGAAAAATATCACGAGTTTTAATATAACCGTATTATCGATAACTAGCATATATACCTGTAGAACTTTCACGGGGTAACGACCTACCCCACATGCACACTTTTGATTCACAACATGAGGTTTATATGTATGGTTAATTTAAGAGATTACATTTTTCAAATAAATACCATCACTTTTATAAAAAAAAATACGTTTTTATCGATATTTTTAAATCCTTGGCAATTGTACCTCTACATCCCTCGTTGGAAGACCCGCTAATAGATGATGCGGATTATCGCACGTACTTATGATAGTAGAGCGAGATGCAGAGCTTCTCATGGAGTATTCGGACTGGAAGGAAATAAAAATACGATTTTTAAGAAATACGACTTTTCTAAACAAAACAATCTTTGAAAAATTTATATAAAACAACTAATCCGTATTTTCAATAAAAACAACTTGTGAAAATATATTTTTAAAATGAAGATTGAAATTTTAATAAAGTATCATCAAGTTTCCAAAAGAGCTAGTTTTCATAAAAATACCATGAACTTTTAAAAACTAGGTTTTATTACTAAAACACCATCTAAATTAAAATACATGTTCATAAAAACTCTAAATATTATAAATCACCCTCGAGATTTATTTCTAAACAACATTAAAGTATTTTTTTCACAAAACCCCTTCGAGAATGCACATAATATAAATACAAAGTAAACAACGGAAAAAATAAATAAATATTCTAGGTTTCTAGATTAATATAGGTTTAAGCGGTATCATTTCTCTTGAGCCCCAAGGAGCTGGAGAAAGTGAGTGCTTGCCTATTCAATTAGACAAGTTTAACGGAGTTATCAATGGAAATTGTCTTGGAAAAACACACAACTCCTGCCGTCCATGTGCAACAGTTGCCGATTACTCCCGAACTTAAGATTTCAAGAACTAAATCCTTTCATAAAATTCCGACTCCAACCTGAATCCAAACTCAAACCAGAATCCAAATTTAAATACGAACTTGAATACTTGATCATGAATTTGAACACTTGAATTCAAATATCAAACTCAAACTTGAATACTTGACTCAACTTGACCGAACTATGGTTATAACTTGACATGAACTTGACATGAATACCTGAATACATGATTACATCTTGAACATGAACCTGTACATTTTATATCCATGGATTCGGCCATGATCTGTAATCGTAATCTATATAATATAATAAGCGGGGATAAAGGGGTAGATTGGTACGGAACGTATATCGTAGCACGAGAGGTCACTTTAAAAGACACCTACATGAATTCACGTGCCGTTGTCCCGTGGGTTATGACGGGGCCTTATACTATATGTTAACATAGTCCATGGGGTAAGATGGATTCTTCTTGTGTACATGAATACTTTCTTTATTAAACTACAAATAACCACGTTAGAATAACTATCTTATACCTATGAATGAACATATAGAACTTTACCGTCCACTGTTATTTGGTTTCTATTCACATTAAATACTATCTTCTCTTATTTCTTTTGGGTGTTACCGAGCGCTTATTCACTGACGGCATTCCTCTCTGTTTTCTTTCTTTGGAATGTTCGTCGGGAGGACCGGACTCTGAGGACATAGAGCTGAGCCAGGAGGATTTGGACCAGTTTGCTACTCAGCCAGACTACTAGCTTCTTACTACATGTACTTACTTTCATTTTGCCATTGTTTAGGCATTTGCATTATTATTGTATCTTTTATTTCCAGACAGTTGTATGTAAAGTTGAATGTAAATAAAATTGCTGTTTCATTTTATTACTCTTGTCATTCTTGCACGTTATTATATTACTTAATTACGCTTAACGTATTATCATAGTAATACGTTGCGGGCTTGCCACGTCACCGTTTCCGTCTACTGGGAAGCGGGACATGACACAAGCCAGTCCTTTTTCACCGAAGATGATCCACCCGAGAGAACCAATCCAAGCTCTAAGCTCCAGCTTCACCTAGTGAAGCAATCGACACTCCAAACTCGCTAGGAATGGAGAGTAGGGATGTAGGAATTTTCAACTATAATTTTCTCTCAAATCTAAAGCTCAAGAGAGCAAGTAAAGAAGAAGCAGGAGGAGGTGAGAAAACTTAGCCATGAGCAAGTGTTGAAGAACATGAGAGAATCATAGAATGAAGAATAGAAAAGAATGGCTACATATTTTTTTACAACCATGCAAAAAAAATCTCACAACATTTTTAATAAACTAATGAAGCCCATTTCTCTCTATATGTCTTCAACCATGCTCAATACTATCTTACCCTCCATATCATTTTATGAATATTCACAAATGAGGTGTCCATTTTCTAGAACAAATTCCGTATAAATACGGAATACAACCTGCTATACGTATCGAAATATATATATATGCGTATCCATATAAAAATACGAATAGCCAAGAGAGAAAATGAATAGTGAACAATAATACTAGAATACATATATTAAAATTGTTGGATATAGTGCCATCAAGGCAATTATTATGATTGCAAGTAGGCAATTATTATGATTGCATGTAGGACTTATACATGTATAACAGTTTTACTCGAGATGCTAGTATGCTATCTGGTTTGTCTTCATCATTGATGAAGCCCGTAGGATTGTTGCTTGACATCCAGCATTATGACGGCGATAATAAATTTTAGAGCTGGGTTGTCTATAAGCACATCCATAAATGTCCATAGTCGTGGGAGTATCGAGACTGGCCATCAATATTCCGGAGTAGACTAGTGTATATGCTTCTAGACCCCAACGAGGGGCGGTGGCCGGTCTCACAAGCCATTGGTGTTGTGTCACCTAAGATAGTATATAGGTGCTCACTGGAGGTGAGTACGCTGGACGGACTCGCCGAGAACTTCTAAATGGTATTATATCTATCGTCAGATGGAAGTTCTCAGGTGGCATGAGTACAGGTTAGTCTTTTGACCTAAAGTCGTCATTTATCTCGTGTGAGTTCCTACTGTATTTTAATTACTACTCTACCACAGCTCAAAAGAGTCGTGCAAACATGTTTTAGTTAGGTACAGTCCCGAGCCATATGGAGGCAGTGGTCGACTGTCAGGGATTCGTCTCTCTTGGTATTAGGAGTCGATGTCGCGCTGTATTCAGTTGGTTATCACCAGAAATTCATGGCCACGGTGGATGAGATTTATTGATAGTTGATCAGTAGTATCTCTATTGGTGATGAGCTTGACTCAAACACGACTTATCGGGTTAGTAGGGGTCTGACGTTACCCACCCCCTAGACCTGATATGCGATACTCTTTGACGAAGAGACCGGACTGTACGGAGATTGTTACATTCAGGCTCAGTAGGGTAAGGACGTACTTGATTGTCGACCTCCTTTTCGACAAGTACCTAGGTAGCCGTTACGTACAGCTAGTGCCGTTGACATGCTTGTGGTTAAACCCACTGCCAGCGTATTGTCGAGTCTTTAGAGTCCCACACAGAGAGTTTTCCCGGTTCAGGCGACAGATGTAGAAGCCGTACGTTGGTATGTACAGGGGTCCGATTAAATACGTGTACGCGATACACGGTCTTTAATCGGACGGTCGATAATACTAGCCGGCTTAGGATTAAGCCGGATTATTAAATCTGGTTTTGATTTAATAATTTATGTATGTATTTTGATAAATATATTTTAATATTATTGTTCACTATTCATTTTCTCTCTTTTGTAGCTATCTGTATTTTTATACGGATACGCGTATGTGTAGCGATACATATACCGGATGAAGTATTCCGTATTTATACGGGAATGCTTCTAGAAGAAGGACACCTTATACTTATTTTTCTATTTAGAAAAATAAAAAGGGAAATGAGGTGTAAAGCGAGGCATGGTTCATTGCATGTAGAGAGGGATGGCTTTGGATTTTACACCAATAAAAACCCATTTGTGTTCACTATTGGTGCATGGTTGATATATATGTAGCCATTTCTTTTTACAAGGAGGAGATTATTCTTTTCATCCTGTGTGCTTCATGTTTCATGGTTGCTAGCATGAGCAACCATTTTTCCTTACATCCTTCTCCTCCTTCTTCATGCTCTCATTTTGAGCATAGATTTTAGAGAGAAAAATTTAGTGAAGTATTCCTACATCACCAACCATCCAAACGTAGAAAGTTTGGATTGTCAGTTAGAGCCTCCTCCGGACTCTTTTGGGTGGATCGTCTTCAGAAAGGGTGGTCGATTCTCAAGCACGATTCCGGCGGTTACGAACATGGAGGGGTCTTCTATAATTGGGTGGACATACGAAAAAGATTGTATTTTCTCAACCATTGCACTCTTAGCTAGCTAGTTTAGGTCTATAGATCGAATCCTGGGTATTACGGGCGTTCGGTGTTCGCCGGAAATTTTTGTTTTCACTTCCACCTCGGCCGCGGTTTCCGCGGCGCGTGTATCGAAACCTAACATGGTATCAGAGCCACTTCATAAATCTTAACTAGTTAGTTTTCACCTATTTAGAGTCTCGATCAACGAAATTTTCCAAATCACATTTCCGATTTCATGCTTGTTGTTTGAATTTTAAAGTTGTTAAAAAAATTATTCTGATTACCTTAAAATTATGTGCAGGAAATTATAGAGGCCAGGAAGAAATTGGACCACACACGCCTAACTTTTGGCCGCGGAACAGCTGCCTATCAAGGCCTTCAGCCGCGATTCTGCGGTCATCTTGGGGCCGTTGTGCCCCAACTTTCTTCAGGTACTCTATAATATGGAAATGTGATTTTTGGGATACTTGGTTTTGGCCCAGATTTGTTTGAGTACTGGTTTGTACTTCAGGCCAATGTGGAAAGTTTTAATCGATCAAAATTTTGAATTCATGTTTATCAGTGCATATGTTATTTTCTGCGACCGTCAATATCATAGAGCGGTACAATCTGACTGGTTGCTATATGTACAATCAGGCGGGTTTACGAATACAATATTCACGTTGATGTTTTGTGTTGCACTGATATTATGGATGGATTGTCATGATGGATAGCCTTGTGTGCAATGTTAGATGTACAGTTCAGATTCATTTGTATATTAATTATTATGGGGCAAGCGTCCGACATGTGGACTGCCGTTTCTACCTGTTTGTATATTTTTTTATTGGAGCACGACCGAATTGAGGTCGATGTCATCGTTGTATATATGATTTCTTTTTTGTACTAGGATTTGTTAGTTATCTATATGCCCTAGAGGCCATTATTGTACATATGATGTATATTATAGTGGATGCTTGGATATATATAGAGAGGACTTTCTTGCTCGACATGATAGTATGCTATCTGGTTGTTCTTTGTCTTAACATGTAGACTTTTATTGTGGTACTGTCTTGCTCTCATATGTTGATAAAGCCATTAGGATGTGTACTTGACTACTAGGACTATGATGGAGATCATACTAGTGGGGCCTGGGTAGTCCACAAGTACATCCTATAATTGTTCCTAGTCGAGAGTGTATCGAGACAGGGCATCGATACTCCAGAGTAGACTAGCGTATACGCTTCTTGACCCATATGATGGGCGATGGATGATTCCACATCCATTGGTGTTTGACATCAAAAATGGTATACGGGTGCTTAGTGAGACTGGGTATACTGAACGGATTCGCCGAGAACTCCTAGTTGGTATTATACCTATCGTCAGATAGCGGTTCTCTGGTGACACTGGTATAGGTTAGTCTGTAGACCCAAGATCGTCATAGTGTCTTGTGTGATTCCCACTGAGCTTTGATTTCTACCTTACCACGTTCAAGAGAACGTGCAAAACAGTGGCTTTTGGGTACAGTCCCGAATCACATGGAGGCAATGAGCGATAGGAGGGGTTTTATCTCTCCCGGTATTGGGGGTTGATGTTGTGCTGTGCTCGATTGACTATAACAGGAAGTCCCTGGCCAGGGCCGATATGGAGATCTACTGGTAAGCGTTATCAGTAGTTTCTCGACCCGTTATGAGCCTCACATCAGCACGACTTATTGGTTACTGGGTCTGACGGACACCACGCCTAGACTGGATATGCGACATATTAGACGAAGAGACCGGACTGTACGGTAGTGTTACTAACAGGCTTTACAGGAGTGTGAGCAGGCTTGCTTGTTAATTTTCTGATCGCTCAATATGCGGGTAGCCGTTACGTCTAGCTGGTACCGCTGACGGCTTGTGGGTGCTTGATGTGATCATCGCCTACTGCCGTCGTATTGACGAGTCTTTAGAGTCCTACACCGAGGTTTATTGGCTCAGGAAAAACGAAGTAGGAGCACATATATGATATGTGCGGGACCGAGATTAATACGAGTATGTAATACCGTATTCTATTCTCGCGATATTTGTATCGGTCGGTTATATGTGATATTGTCGGGTTATCGAATCAAGTGTTGATTCGATAAGATGATACATATGATATTAGTCGGCTATATGTGATATAGCCGGATTATTAAATCAAGTATTGATTTGATAATTTAATGTATAATTGTATATTTGATATACTAGTTTGCATTAACTAATATAAGCTCACTTATGCATATCTTTTACTCACTAATGAACACTTAATATATATGTGATATATATTATTGTGTCATGCTTGATTATACATGCAACATGGGTGTATGAGACTTACACTATACTTAAGATAATATTAAGGTTTTTATTTATTTAAGTAATTCAAAATTGAGTGGAATTTGTCTTGGTTAGAAGCTTGGAGAAGCTTTGGATGACCATTGACTTAGTCCACCAATTTTGTTTTTCCTTAGATATTTATTAACTTAACCATTATCTACAACCATGGTTATGTCTCTACAAGGGTTATATGAGATATTTTCTCACCCATGGTTGCCATTCTCTCTCTCATATTTTTATTTGCTTCATCTTCTTCAATCTCAAGAGAGAGCTTTCTAGCTTTTGAGCAAGTGAGGAAAAATAGCGAGAAAAAAATTCTAAAGTGAGCAAAATTCCTACTTCATCATTCTCTACTAGATTAGCCATTTAGTTTAGGGTGTTAGCTTCACTAATCCCAAATTAGTGAAAAGGTAGCTTGAGTTGGTGTCACCTCGACTTAGATCATCTTCGGCTTTGAAGACTTCAAGCAAGTTTGCATTTTTCATCTTGTGGAGCCTCTCAAGAGTTCGGGAGATCATTTCTCGCAGCGAAGGGACCACTACTTGGAGCTATTGAAGTGAAGGACCAGTCTACAATGGTTGTATTCCGCATTCATTTAGTTGTAAAGTTGTTTACATATTGTATTATCTAATTCTCAAGTTAAGATTCTATGGTTAGTGTTAGGTAGCATGGCAAAAATTTGAAAATGGTATGGACGATGCCCCCCGAAACCTTGCTATTATGCCAAGTAACCCTACAGTGGTATCAGAGCCAAGCTAGAGAATTAGACGATATTTGTTAGATTACGAAACCGAAACTACTCTGAAACTTGAAACGCTAAAACCCAGTTTATGTAAATATTTCGTCGAAAATTTTTTTAGCAACTGCAGAATGTTATATGAGATGTAACATGAACACTGAACAAATACGAACTCAATTGGGCGGATTTGACCCGAGAACATAGCCCTAAAAACCGAGGAGGCCGGCCATACAGTGTTGGTTTGGGTTCGTATTTGTTCTGTGTTCCAGTCTCTGGGTTTTGGTGTTTCAGGTGTTGCTTGTATTTTCTAAAATTGCATAAGATGTTAATTTTCTATAAAGGCAATTCAGAGTGTTTCTTAGTCATAATTTTGACATGTTTTCGGGTTATTTAGATGGCGTTAAAAAGTTTGAATGGATGTCAAATACCCACTTTAACTCTCGCCGGAAAATTTTCCAAGAGTTGGATCTTTTCAATGTTAAAGAACATTCAAATATCATGCATGTGATTTGATAGACTCTCTAGAAGAATGAAACCCTAACTCGATTATGTGACCGTAAGAACCACCGCCAAACCCTAAGGTTTACGGTAGTTCCGCGGTGCCACAGGTGAGGCAAGGGTTGACTCTTCTACGGTTGGTCCATAGGTATTGTGGCATGTTCTGAGTATTTTTAAACCGTGCTCAAGTGTTGAGCTTTTTGGGAAATTTTGGGTGTTTATTCATTCGATCGGAATGTTCAACTCCGTCTACCTTTTTATGGAATGTGATACAATATTTGGAATTCATATTGTCAGGCATGAAATCCGAGGTATGTGATATTTCAGATTTATGATGTCTAAGGTTATTGTGGATTTCAAATGTTGTAGTTTGACATTTTCTTTTCTGCGACTATAAGTGTAATATGTGGTGTATCGCCGGTTTCGTTGCTATATGTCAACGACAATTGGGATACGCATATTTACTTGCGTTGATGACATGTGATGTGATATGTTATATTGGATCGTCGTGTTCTGAATAGCCGGGGGTTTTATGTGAGATGAGAGTTTTTATTTTCATTCATGTAAAATTCATTGTATATAATATTCTTTTATTGGGGCACTTCCGGGTTGAGGATGATGTCACCATTATTGTATATTATTTACTTTTCCGCATTAGGATAGACCCAAGGTGGGGATCACAAGTAACCGGGTTCTAGAGTGCAGTGGGAGACCATCTCGAGGAGTCGAGTCCGGGTCTTCTAACTCTAGAATTGGTAGGGTTGCTTTCCGCTCTCGTAGGGGTCTAGGGATGTGGGTTTGGCTATTCATCGCGACCGTGGAATCCGTGTTTTATACGGGCTTAATTTAAAATACGGAATTCCTAGTATATCTTATATTTCATATGTTATCTTCTGCTGCTGATATTCTATGATGTGATCACTTTGTATGTTTGAGACGAATGCTTTATTATTATATATATGATATATAATAAACGTTGCTTATGTTTTGCACCCGCGCTAGTCTCGGCCCGCTATGCCGTTAGTTAAGTAACCTAACGGCGCATAACGGGACACTGTGGCGAATGCGGATGGCATAAGCGTACGTTGTATTTTCGTTTCTTCTGTGATGCTTAGGAAGCATAAATGATGGGACTTCATTAATGAGATTAATGAAGGAAAAGAAACCTAAAAGATGTTGTAGAATCAAATTTTCAAAAAGGGTAGCTCTAGTTTTTGCTTTGCATAGCGGTATTCCTTGTAGAATATCCAGCACTTTATTCGATAAGGAAAGAGCCGAGATCCCTTCACCAGGAGTGACCTCTTTAGCGAAACTAGCAGATGCTACAACTCACTCGGTTCTGTTTTTTGATTGATTCTTTAGTTTTTGCTTTGCATAGTGATATTTGTAAAATATCCTGCACCTTATTCGATAAGGAAAGAGCCGAGATCCCTTCACCGGGAGTGACCTCTTTAGCGAAACCAGTAAAATCCTCAAAAACACTCCTTTTAAAAATCACTTGTTTCTACAACGATATCAAGTTCATTACGCAAAAGGTTTACATAAAAACCTGACGTAGACCTCCGTCATTTCAGATAAGTAATATTTAGTATTCGTGCTACGGTAGTTTGGCCTCCGTCATGGCATAGTGTACAGTAGCTGATTAGTACTTATCTGTAGCATGAGATGCAACTGGATTAGGGTATTCGTATGGTGTTGTTTGGCCTCCGTCAAGGGTCGTGCGGATAGGTCTAATTCAATCAAGAAATGAACGGGTTGAACTTGACCAGCGCCCTATGGGTAGTTTGGCCTCCGTCAAGGTCATAGGACGCTAAGGGTAAAAACTATTATCGGGAATTTCAAGTGTTGAAATTTGCAATGAGATTGCATACCGTCTGTGAGATAGTTGGATCCCGATACCTACTGCGAGTAAGAGTTACTCCTGGGAGAGTTTTACACATGACAATTAACCGATCAAGTAGGTGTCTAGAAAGGTGTTAACGGGGTTACGCCCTTGGGAAAACGAGGTTTATTTTAATTAGGTCTGTGTGAAAGCAAAGGGAACCTCCCTCAAAGTACCGACACTGGCCGGGCTAAAAGATTGGCGAACTTGTAAGGTGTAATTAATCCCGGCTAGTCTTACCTTTTAGGGTTTGAAGGAAGATTTGATAAAAACAGTGGGGGCCATTCTGATTAGTGTTCATACCATAATTTTGCATTATTTTATTCCCCATTCTTATTCAGTTTACAAATAAACAGGTGCTTTTGACCCATGTCTGCTACATAGTTGCAGGTTACAGGTTCTCGGAACAAAAACAGTGAAGAAGATGAAAAGACGATACAAAAGTGGGACTACGACCAACAAATGGAAAGATCTTGATCATGCCTACAGTTTGAAGATTAAACGAAGATCAATGGAAAAAGGCAAGCGCAGGGTTGAAGACTTCAACACGAAGCAAGCGGTAAAATCCACGAAATTATTCACTGTGGAAATCTGGAAGAAAACTAAAAGACATTCTGAAGAACCAACTGAAGAAAACAGAAAATACCAGCAACAGACATAACCCTAGGAAATTTCAGCCCACAAGCCCATTACTTGGCCGCGGAACCGCGGCCAAACCATGCTCTTGGCCGCGGATCCGCGGCCGTGTGTCGCACGTGCCGGCACGTTGTAGCGCCTTGAAAGGTCGTTTTGGAGTTTTCCTGAAAATCGGTGAAAATTCGGTATTTTTTTTCCGTAAACCGTCTTTTTTGTTATTTTGCAGTTTAGGACTAGTTATACCTAAAATGGATAGCTAATTACTTGTTTTTAGTAGCTAATGAGTTACTTATTAAATATTGGTCATTTAAGAAAATTTCCCTATTTTTCAATTTTTTAATATTATTTTAAGCGGGTAAGAAAATACATTAAATTAGCGATAAATACAAATTTTTCTGGGCTAATTTTAATCTTAAAAATTATGTTAATTAAAATATAGTTGTAATATAAATTTTTAGTATTTTATTTTGAGTTTTAACTAATTTTTATTATAGAAAACGAAATTTATTGAATTTAAGCTTAAACTTACAATTTTGGACTTGTAGGGGGTCTTTTTGCATAATTTTTTTTTTTGTGCACTCTCTCTCACTTTTCCCTCACCCTTAGGCCGGCCCATTTCCAGCAGCTCATGGAAGAAAATTCCATGCTCCTTTGACTTGTATATTGTGTGGAAATGGGGTTTTATTTTAAAGGTTTTTGAATTGTTTTTGGGTATGGTCTTTTGTGGTTGGTAGGAGTTGACCAAGACCTTCTTTCCCATACCCCACACCATCCACTCTCCCTCATTCTGGCCGAATTCCAGCAGCTCCCCTTCATTTCTTTTCTTTTCATCTTCTTCAAAATTCTTCAAGTTGCTTCAAAAAAATTGCAACTTAAACCTCACAATTTAAACCCCATCCTTCATCCCTTTTTCCTTCACCTCTCTTGCTTGGAATCATGGTGCTATGAGGCCATCATTGAGGCAAATTCTTCTTGCTAGATCTATAAAAATTTGAGGTATAATTTCTACTCTTTTAAGTTAATTTGGTTAGAATTCTTTAATTTAGTTGTTTTAGTGTTAATTTAGTGCTATTTTCATTCTAGTTTTGTTTATAGTTAATGGTTGAGTTAACTAGGGTTTCTTGAAACCATGTTTTAGTTAATTAAATCTTTTAATTAATCTAGTTGTTTACTTAACCAATCTATATGGTTACTTTGCTTAAGTGGCTTGATGTTATGCTAATCTAAGTTAACTTGTGTGAAATATCCATTGTTGTTGCTAATTGCCAAAAATCAAGAGAAGGGTTTGTGTTGGAATTATGGTTTGATGCATAGTTAATGGTTTAAAATTAGTGTAATGGCTAGCTAGTGGGTTAGTTTGGATTGTTGTGTTGGATTGTGTTAACTTTGTCGCTAATTTTCGATGTTTGCTCCAAATTGCAAATTTCTAGCTTACTAGGTTTTTATGTAAATTATTGTGACGAATTAATTGCGATATCTAGATTATATTGTTGTCATATCCTATGACATTTAGGATGTGTGAGTGCGGATTTTTGAGTAATCGGGTTTTAGTTTTTTCGGGCGACCAAATCGGCGATTTTTGCAGTTTTTGCGATTTTCGCGTGTGTTCCGCGCACCTTGTGCACGTTATACCTAGCTTGTGAACGTTAGTATTTTCGTTTGGGTTTTGCGTCGTTCTTGATATGTAACCTTATGTTTGGTATTGATGTAAATTCCAGGTTCGGTCGCGGAGACGTCAGACGCGGCACGAAAGGGGAAAGCGGTGATTGGACGTGACTAGCTAGGGATTCCGGTGAGTAGATGTAACATCTACGGGGGACTATCGTTGGATGGTGCAAGCCGCCAGATAGTTTTAGTAACTTAAAAGATTCTTAGTGATGTTAGTAATTAGGGGTGTAATACTTATATGATTATTTGCTGCATCCATGCCTTATATTGACATACATATGCGAACCCATTTTATAGGACACCTGCACCATTGCCAGGGTTTTTATATGCAGCACGAGCACTATTCATGCCTACACACATGCCCTGGTAATTGCCATGCCACCACACTAGATAACCTATAATTTGAAACCTTTTACTAATCGATGCTTAAACCTGTGCTATTGCTTTTAATTCCTTAAAATGAAATCGTAGGATTGCTATTCATGTGCATGTACCTCATCATATTATTTGTTCATGCCTAGTCTATTAATCATACATCGTAGCTTAATTATTGATACCATATGCATTCATCACCATTGATATATGCACTTATGAGGATTTCTTGAGATTTTATGATATTTCTGGATTTCGGGGGAAAGCCGCAAAATTTCTAAACTTATTATGTTTTTAAAATATGTAATTGTGGTTTTCTAGTGATGTAAAGTGTCGTCCACCATGAGTTTGCTGTGCTTTTTGAGATCCGTGTCGAGGAGTGGAGGAACCGTCACGGGTACATGGTGGGCCCGGTATGGTACCCCGGGGCAAGATGAATGTGGTGTTGACGTTGAGCGTGGCAGGGGACGGATTACCTACCGGTGACTGTTTGGCACGGCGGATATCCAGAGGATACCGACCGTGGCCGCGAGATGATGAGATTTTGATATTGAGCTGGGTCAGCCGGATGGCTGAGGCCAGAGATACTATGATATGGATATATGAGATTTGTGATAGTTTTGAGGTGTCGTTGCTGGACACAGGTTCTTGTTGATTCTATTGGTATTGTGCTGGTATTTCAAAAGAGATTCCTAGAGGAAAAACATGATTCTTATACTTACACATTCAGATCATTAGTTGATTCGCATTGCATTCATACCTGCTAGTATATTCATATTGCACACATACCTGCTATTATGTCCTGCCTTATCTGTATTTGAGATGCTAGGATGCTTGTGTGCATGCATTCGATAGCCTGTGTAGATGTTATTTATTACTCACGAGTTGGCAACTCACCCCCGTTGTGCCACAGCCTTTTTCAGGTCCGCTCCGTCAGTACAGTAGCGGCGTGCGCACTTGCTTCTTTCGTCTGGACTCGAGATTTTGCTCTTAGGTGGGTTATATTATTATTTTTGCACCACCTTGTATATTCTTTGTATCTAGAGTACTCCATCTACTGTATCTACCAGCATTGTTGTATATTGACCTAGAGATGAGACTGTGAGATTTGTGGACTTTTTATGCTGTATTTTGGGGTCGAGCTCACTTGAGTCGACATGCTGTTTTTCTTATGCTTCTTTATGATTATTTTGCATGATGTTGTTTTATATTGCGTGGGATTTGTGACCGCCTTGTGGCGAAGAGCTAGCTCCCGCTTGGGCATGCCTTATTTGTTGGATTCATATATATTCTTGTTGTACCCATTTTGGGGGCCAGTATTTACAAAGGAGACTCTGCCGAAATTTTCGGAAAAATTTGTATTGTTTTTGAAAAGGTTTTTATATGACTTATTTGATAAACTCGTTTTCAATTTATTGGGTTCTCGTCACTCTTTTGCTTATTTGTTTTTGGTTTTCTGGGCTTTGGCTTGCTTATTTTACTGACGTCTTGAGACGTTTCGTAATCTTAAGTGCCAGTCACGTTCTGTACCCTGCGGGTCGTGACAAGGTTGGTATCAGAGCGATAGGTTTTACCTTTTTGAGTGTAGGATGACCCTTGGTAGATGGAGTAAGTGACTTAGTAGGGTAACGTAGCGTGTGTATGTCCGCGGCATACTTGCGATACGGTACTCCGCCTAAGTGACTTTAGGATATACTTGCTTGAAAATTCCTTCTTCAATTCCGTGTATCCTATGATCCTATTGCACTGTTCTTACTATCCGTTTTTCTGTAACAGCCACTATGTCGCCGAAGGCTACGAGGGCACAGAGGGTTGCCGCCAGAGACGAGATTCGAGCTGGCTCGTCCGAGACTAGGACTGAGCAGGGTGGTATGCCTACGCCGCAGGGACAGACCGATCCACCTTCCCCAAGCCGTATGGATAGGTTTGAGACTGGTATGGAGGAGTTGCGACAGATGATGGGGAGTATGCAGGAGCTACGTCAGATGGTAGGATCCCTAGTTGCAGCCAGTCGTACACTGAGGCCGGATGACGTACCTACTACATCACAGACGACCATGATACCTGCTCCTACTACTACCGCCGTGACCATCCCGGTTTCACTACAGGATTTCATGAGGCTGAGACCTCCAGTATTCACCGGCACCGAGGCAGCGGAGGATCCACAGACGTTCCTTGACAGTTTAGCCAGGATCTGCCGTTCGCTGAGATGTTCGGATGATCGATGGGTAGAGCTTGTGAGTTTCCGACTAGAGGGTCTCGCGCAGACATGGTGGGAGTCAGTCTTGAGAGGTCGAGCTGCAGGTCTACCGCCTATAACTTGGGCCGAGTTTACAGCGGTCTTTCTAGCTCGTTTCCTCCCAGAGAGCGTTCGTGATGCCAGAGCTCGTAGCTTCGAGGCCTTAGTCAAGACACCTGGGATGACGGTGTCTGAGTATGACATCCAGTTTACACAGTTATCCCGATATGCTCCGTATTTGGTGGATACCGAAGAGAAGATGGTGAAGAGGTTTGTACAGGGACTTGATGCCCAGCTATATCTTGCCATTGGCGCCCAGCACTACGACACTTATTCAGCTGCTATGGATGCGGCATTACGGATGGAGGCACGCATATCACAGACTTCGGCCGTTTCTGGGCCGAAGAGGATTCGCACCGATGTACCGTCTCAGAGGCAGCGCGCCAGATTCTTTCCGAGAGATAGACCTGGCAGAGGATTTGGACGGGGACAGTTATATGGTTCTTATCCCCAGGGATAGCAGCCATCGCCAGGGTGTTTTGGGTGCGGGAGTCCACACCATCTTGTCAGAGATTGTCCGGCGAGACGACAGGGAGAAGCGACAGTTCCGCATGTGACCCTACCACCATCACCACCCCCTCCTCAGAGAGCCCTACTTCCTACCACCGGCGATGCTCCACGCCAGTTAGGTGCACCCAGAGGCCATGGACGCGGCGGTCCTGTTCAGAGAGGACGAGGAGGCAGAGGCCGAGGTCGAGGTCAGCCCGCTATCGGTGGAGGATAGGCCCGAGTATTTGCTTTGACACCGCAGGATGCACAGGCATCCAATGCCGTTGTTACAGGTACCTTGCCAGTTTGCTTTTTCGACGCACGGGTATTATTTGACCCAGGTTCCACACATTCGTACGTCTCTGCACACTTTGCACCGATGTTGGGCCGTGAGTCGTCGTCGTTAGATCAGCCGCTTGTTGTTATTACCCCAGTAGGCGAGTCGTTTGTCGCTCGTTTTGTATTTCGATTGTGTTCCGTTTGTATCGGGGAGAGGGAGTCATCGGTTGATTTGATTCTCCTCGATATGTTGTACTTTGTTGTGCTTCTGGGCATGGATTGGCTAGCCACTTGTTATGCTTCGGTGGACTGCCGTGAGATGGCAGTCAGATTTAGCTTTCCGAGAGAGCCAGTCCTTGTTATTCAGGGAGACCGCAGCGTCACCCTTCCCAGCTTGATTTCGTCTCTTCGCGCTGGTCAGCTCTTGCGGAAGGGATATCAGGGATTCTTAGCGTATATTTGTGATACTCGAGCTGCAGAGGTTCCGTTGGACCGGGTCCCGGTTGTTTGTGAGTTCCCTGATGGTTTCCCTGATGAGCTACCTTGGCTACCACCAGAGCGCGACGTTGAGTTCTGCATCGATTTGATTCCCGGCTCGGGGCCTATTTCTATACCGCCTTACCGGATGGCCCCGGCAGAGCTTCGAGAGCTGAAGGATCAGTTGCAAGAATTGTTAGATAAGGGGCTTATTCGACCTAGTGTTTCTCCGTGGGGTGCTCTGGTCCTGTTTGTCAAGAAGAAGGATGGAAGTTTGCGCTTATGCATCGACTACCGCCAGCTGAACAAAGTTACCGTTCGGAACAGATATCCGTTGCCACGCATTGATGATTTGTTCGACCAGCTTCAGGGTGCGGGATATTTTTCGAGGATCGACTTGCGATCAGGATACCATCAGCTGCGAGTTCGACAGGAGGATATACCGAGGACAGCTTTCCGCATGCGCTACGGCCACTACGAGTTTTTGGTGATGTCGTTCGGACTCACCAACGCCCCAGCAGCATTCATGGATTTGATGAACCGTACATTCAGGCCGTATCTTGACTTGTTCATCATCGTGTTTATCGACGATATCTTGGTGTACTCCCGGAGCAGAGAGGAGCACGAGCAGCACTTGCGGATTACGTTACAGACTCTAAGGGAGCACCAGCTGTTCGCAAAGTTCTCCAAGTGTGCATTCTGGCTGGACAACGTCGGATTCTTGGGTCACGTGGTTACGAGAGACGGCATATGTGTGGACCCGAAGAAGATTGAGGCTGTTCAGCAGTGGCCCCGACCAACATCGGTTACTGAGATCCGTAGTTTTCTAGGCCTGGCGGGCTACTACAGGCGTTTTGTTTAGGACTTCTCCCGTATAGCTGCACCTTTGACCGGTTTGACCCGGAAGGGAGTTCCTTTCGTCTGGACGGAGGAGTGCGAGCGCAGTTTTCAGCAGCTGCGGACATGTTTGACTACGGCGCCGGTATTATCTTTGCCTTTGGGATCAGGCGGATTTGTGGTCTACTGTGATGCTTCGCGAGTAGGGTTAGGATGCGTATTGATGCAGCATGGCCGGGTGATCGCTTATGCTTCTCGGCAGTTGAAGAAGCATGAACAGAACTACCCCACTCACGATTTAGAGATGGCTGCAGTGGTCTTTGCACTGAAGATTTGGCGGCATTACCTATACGGCGAGTCGTGTCAGATATTCACCGATCACAAGAGCTTAAAGTACATATTTCAGCAGCGAGACCTGAATCTCAGACAGCGTCGTTGGATGGAGTTGGTGAAAGACTACGACTGCGAGATCTTATATCACCCAGGCAAGGCGAATGTAGTGGCAGATGCGTTGAGTAGGAGGCCCGGGGGTAGTCTATCCTTTTTGCGCGCAGTGCAGAGGCAGTCGTCAGCAGATTGACAGATGTTATGCGACAGCCGGGTTGAGTTCGAGTTCACTCAGACAGGGGGACAGCTCACGCATGTTCGTGCACGCCCACAGTTGCTTGACCGTATATATGAGGCACAGCATAGTGACGACCGTTGCTCAGAGATCATGGCACAAATGGGACAGGGCAGATTTTCCGAGTTCGTGATTGACGATCAGGGGATTTTACGCTATGGATCTAGACTGTGCATACCAGATGCTGATGGATTGCGGCGCGACATTCTTGAGGAGGCACACCGATCAGTGTATAGTGTCCACCCCGGTTCCACCAAGATGTACCATGATATGAGAGAGACCTACTGGTGGGACGGGATGAAGAGGGACATTGCGGAGTTCGTTTCGAGATGCCTGACTTGTCAGCAAGTCAAGGCCGAGCACCAGAGGCCCGCAGGAGAGCTACAGCCGTTATCCATTCCAGAGTGGAAATGAGAGCAGATTTCGATGGACTTCGTTGTGGGTCTACCCAGGACCAGTCGAGGGTACGACTCCATCTGGGTGATCGTGGATAGATTGATGAAAGCGGCTCACTTCCTACCAGTGAAGACCACTTTCAACTTCGCTCAGTATGCTCGGCTCTACATTGATGAGATCGTGCGACTACATGGCGTACCGACTTGTATCGTGTCAGATCGAGGCACCCAGTTCACCAGCCGACTTTGGCAGAGACTTCAGGAGGCTTTGGGCACTCGTTTGAGCTTCAGCACAGCGTTTCATCCGCAGACCGACGGACAGTCAGAGCGGACCATTCAGACTCTCGAGGACATGCTCAGAGCGTGCGTTTTAGACTTCGGCGGTAGCTGGGATCGTCATTTACCTCTAGTGGAGTTCTCCTACAACAACAGCTTCCAGGATACTATTCAGATGGCACCTTTCGAGGCATTGTATGGGAGGAGATGCAGATCGCCCGTCTGTTGGACAGAGCTCAGCGAGAGCAGTATTTTGGGGCCGCAGCTTGTTGAGGAGACGACAGCGAAGATACAGTTGATTCGAGACCGGATGAGGGCAGCTCAGAGCAGACAGAAATCCTATGCAGACAGGCGCCGTCGCAGATTAGAGTTCGCAGTTGGCGACCATGTTTTTCTAAAAGTCTCTCCGATGAAGGGCGTGATGCATTTTGGGCAAAAGGCGAAGCTTAGCCCTAGATTCGTAGGTCCCTTCGAGATCCTCGAGCGTGTCGGTGCTGTTGCGTATCGTTTGGCTCTCCCACCCAGTTTTTCAGATGTTCATCCCGTCTTCCACGTATCGATGCTACGCCGTTATCTTCATGACCCTTCCCACACGATTCAGCATCAGATAGTTCAGCTCGAGCCCGACCTTTCGTTCGCCGTGGAGCCAGTTGAGATTTTGGATCGGCAAGTGAAGAAACTTCGATCAAAGGTTCTGCCGTCCGTGAAAGTTCTTTGGCGCAGCCCGAGCAGCGAAGAGATCACTTAGGAGGCCGAGGGAGAGATGCGGAAGAAATTCCCTCATCTCTTTGAAGGTACGCGTAGTTATATTTTTAAATTCGGGGACCGAATTTCTTTAAGGGGGGAAGATTGTAGCGCCTTGAAAGGTCGTTTTGGAGTTTTCCTGAAAATCGGTGAAAATTCGGTATTTTTTTTCCGTAAACCGTCTTTTTTATTATTTTGCAGTTTAGGACTAGTTATACCTAAAATGGATAGCTAATTGCTTGTTTTTAGTAGCTAATGAGTTACTTATTAAATTTTGGTCATTTAAAATTTTTTCCCTATTTTTCAATTTTTTAATATTATTTTAAGCCGGTAAGAAAATACATTAAATTAGCGATAAATACAAATTTTTCTGGGCTAATTTTATTCTTTAAAATTATGTTAATTAAAATCTAGTTGTAATATAAA
This sequence comes from Agapanthus africanus, assembly GCA_030015575.1. Classification (NCBI taxonomy): domain Eukaryota; kingdom Viridiplantae; phylum Streptophyta; class Magnoliopsida; order Asparagales; family Amaryllidaceae; genus Agapanthus; species Agapanthus africanus. The sequence goes on along the minus strand of CM057348.1, from coordinate 252,976,014 downwards.
TTTTTAGTATTTTATTTTGAGTTTTATCTAATTTTTATTATAGAAAACGAAATTTATTGAATTTAAGCTTAAACTTACAATTTTGGACTTGTAGGGGGTCTTTTTGCATAAAAATTTTTATTGTGCACTCTCTCTCACTTTTCCCTCACCCTAGGCCGGCCCATTTCCAGCAGCTCATGGAAGAAAATTCCATGCTCTTTTGACTTGTATATTGTGTGGAAATGGCGTTTTATTTTAAAGGTTTTTGAATTGTTTTTGGGTATGGTCTTTTGTGGTTGGTAGGAGTTGACCAAGACCTTTTTTCCCACACCCCACACCATCCCCTCTCCCTCATTCTGGCCGAATTCCAGCAGCTCACCTTCATCTCTTTTCTTTTCATCTTCTTCAAAATTCTTCAAGTTGCTTCAAAAAAATTGCAACTTAAACCTCACAATTTAAACCCCATCCTTCATCCCTTTTTCTTTCACCTCTCTTGCTTGGAATCATGGTGATATGAGGCCATCATTGAGGCAAATTCTTCTTGCTAGATCTATAAAAATTTGAGGTATAATTTCTACTCTTTTAAGTTAATATGGTTAGAATTCTTTAATTTAGTTGTTTTAGTGTTAATTTAGTGCTATTTTCATTCTAGTTTTGTTTATAGTTAATGGTTGAGTTAACTAGGGTTTCTTGAAACCATGTTTTAGTTAATTAAATCTTTTAATTAATCTAGTTGTTTACTTAACCAATCTATATGGTTACTTTGCTTAAGTGGCTTGATATTATGCTAATCTAAGTTAACTTGTGTGAAATTTTCATTGTTGTTGCTAATTGCCAAAAATCAAGAGAAGGGTTTGTGTTGGAATTATGGTTTGATGCATAGTTAATGGTTTAAAATTAGTGTAATGGCTAGCTAGTGGGTTAGTTTGGATTGTTGTGTTGGATTGTGTTAACTTTGTCGCTAATTTTCGATGTTTGCTCCAAATTGCAAATTTCTAGCTTACTAGGTTTTTATGTAAATTAGTGTGACGAATTAATTGCGATATCTAGATTATATTGTTGGCATATCCTATGACATTTAGGATGTGTGAGTGAGGATTTTTGAGTAATCGGGTTTTAGTTTTTCCGGGCGACCAAATCGGCGATTTTTGCAGTTTTTGCGAGTGTTCCGCGCCCCTTGTGCACGTTGTACCTAGCTTGTGAACGTTAGTATTTTCGTTTGGGTTTTGCGTCGTTCTTGATATGTAACCTTATGTTTGGTATTGATGTAAATTCCAGGTTAGGTCGCGGAGACGTCAGACGCGGCACGAAAGGGGAAAGCGGTGATTGGACGTGACTAGCTAGGGATTCCGGTGAGTAGATGTAACATCTACGGGGGACTATCGTTGGATGGCGCAAGCCGCCAGATAGTTTTAGTAACTTAAAAGATTCTTAGTGATGTTAGTAATTAGGGGTGTAATACTTATATGATTATTTGCTGCATCCATGCCTTATATTGACATACATATGCGAACCCATTTTATAGGACACCTGCACCATTGCCAGGGTTTTTATATGCAGCACGAGCACTATTCATGCCTACACACACGCCCTGGTAATTGCCATGCCGCCACACTAGATAACCTATAATTTGAATCCTTTTACTAATCGATGCTTAAACCTGTGCTATTGCCTTTAATTCCTTAAAATGAAATCGTAGGATTGCTATTCATGTGCATGTACCTCATCATATTATTTGTTCATGCCTAGTCTAGTAATCATACATCGTAGCTTAATTATTGATACCATATGCATTCATCACCATTGATATATGCACTTATGAGGATTTCTTGAGATTTTATGATATTTCTGGATTTCGGGGGAAAGCCGCAAAATTTCTAAACTTATTATGTTTTTAAAATATGTAATTGCGGTTTTCTAGTGATGTAAAGTGTCGTCCACCATGAGTTTGCTGTGGTTTTCGAGATCCGTGTCGAGGAGTGAAGGAACCGTCACGGGTACATGGTGGGCCCTGTATGGTACCCCGGGGCAAGATGAATGTGGTGTTGACGTTGAGCCTGGCAGGGGACGGATTACCTACCGGTGACTGTTTGGCACGGCGGATCTCCAGAGGATACCGACCGTGGCCGCGAGATGATGAGATTTTGATATTGAGCTGGGTCAGCCGGATGGCTGAGGCCAGAGATACTATGACATGGATATATGAGATTTGTGATAGTTTTGAGGTGTCGTTGCTGGACACAGGTTCTTGTTGATTCTATTGGTATTGTGCTGGTATTTCAAAAGAGATTCCTAAAGGAAGAACATGATTCTTATACTTACACATTCAGATCATGAGTTGATTCGCATTGCATTCATACCTGCTAGTATATTCATATTGCACACATACCTGCTATTATGTCCTGCCTTACCTGTATTTAAGTTGCTAGGATGCTTGTGTGCATGCATTCGATAGCCTGTGTAGATGTTATTTATTACTCACGAGTTGGCAACTCACCCCCGTTGTGCCACAGCCTTTTTCAGGTCCGCTCCGTCAGTACAGTAGCGGCGGGCGCACTTGCTTCTTTCGCCTGGACTCGAGGTTTTGCTCTTTGGTGGGTTATATTATTATTTTTGCACCACCTTGTATATTCTTTGTATCTAGAGTACTCCATCTACTGTATCTACCAGTATTGTTGTATATTGACCTAGAGATGAGACTGTGAGATTTGTGGACTTTTTATGCTGTATTTTGGGGTCGAGCTCACTTGAGTCGACATGCTGTTTTTCTTATGCTTCTTTATGATTATTTTGCATGATGTTGTTTTATATTGCGTGGGATTTGTGACCGCCTTGTGGCGAAGAGCTAGCTCCCGCTTAGGGATGCCTTATTTGTTGGATTCATATATATTTTTGTTGTACCCATTTTGGGGGCCAGTATTTACAAAGGAGACTCTGCCGAAATTTTCGGAAAAATTTGTATTGTTTTTAAAAAGGTTTTTATATGACTTATTTGATAAACTCGTTTTCAATTGATTGGGTTCTCGTCATTCTTTTGCTTATTTGGTTTTGGTTTTCTGGGCTTTGGCTTACTTATTTTACTGACGTCTTGAGACGTTTCGTAAACTTAAGTGACAGTCACGTTCCGTACCCTGCGGGTCGTGACACACGTGTTCCTCGTGTCGGTGCGTCGGTGCATTAGTTAGGTTTCTTAGGGCGTAAAATTGTAAAAGCAGATGTGCGTCGACTGTAACCCTAGGGTTTCTATGAATCTATAAATAGAAGCCCTAAAACCTTTTTTAGGTGATGCCTCTTCTTGTGCCTCATTTCATCTATCTAAATTCAGATCTGTAAATTTCTAAAAAGAAGGAAGAGAGCATCAAATAAAAATTAGGAGTAAGTTTTCTTTTCATTGCCCTAGTTAAATTTTATTTCCATGCCCTAGGTAATTTCTTTCTTGTCCTAGCATAGATCTTTATTATCTGCCCTAGTTAATTAGTTTAGAACATGTCTTTTAATTCCCTAATGAGTGAGTAGTCTCCTCACTTGTTAGGGTTAGATTTGGGGAAGGCATGAGAGATGAAGATCTCTCACACATTTCTTGCCCATCATACGTTTTTATAGGACTCTATGCATACTTGCACACACCGCTCCCTATGGCACCCTATCCCATGAGCTAGCGGTGATACCGTAGTATAAACGACCTGTTGAGCGTATTTTCCATGGAGGTTAGGGTAAGAATTAAGAAAGGAAGGACAAGAACTTAGAGGAAGAAATATCGTTTCTTCCTGATGGTACAAATCCACTTTATTAATTATTACCATAACACCTCATCGATCTTAAATAGGGCATAGAAAGTGGTGAGGATATTGACTTTCTAAACATAACATAAACCTAACCCTAGCAAGATTCTAATCCTAGCTTAAGTCAAATTTAGTTTTTAGATTTAATCAATCCGACACCAATCGGAATTAACTCGTTAGAACAAATCGAGAATACACAAAATCCTTGTGGACCGACCCGTACTCACTGGCTAGCTACCAAGCAACGCCGTTCTTGATTGCGGTATAAATTATTCTTTGAGACAAATCAAATGGCGCCGTTGCCGGGGATGGCGTTGTTATTTTCTTTTTATAATTTCGGGTTAATATAAAAATTGAAAAATCATAAAAACTGAAAAATAAAAAACTATAAAAAATTTATCATCTTGTTATTTTGTGAAGGGTATTTTCGTTTGAATTTTGCAGGATCGACGAACAAGTTCGGATCTGGAAAAATCCAGAGAGCAAAACAGAAAATGGCAGATTTGAACAACAGAGAAAAATCATACCAGAGGAGAAGAAAAATTCTCAGGAACAAAACGGTCTAGCAGACCGCGGAACCGCGGCGGGAACCTCGTTTTCGCGGCAGAACCGCGGCAGGAAGGTGACGTCAACTCGTTGAAAAATCGCTGTAAGCTCCCCTTCTTCTTCTCTGCAACCCTAATATCTCCTCTGTAAAATTTGCCTGCAGGATTCTTTGCGCTAAAAATCTCTCCCCTTCCAATAATTGATCTTGTGCAGGATTCTTTGCACCGCGCTAAAAATATAAAAAAATTGTTTGCAAGTGATTGCGTTTATTGCTTTGCACATTTAAATTGACTTTAAGGGGCTTTTACACCAATCCAAATTGGGTGGGGATTTCATCACCCTTCCCAGGACCCCAGAAATCACATAAGGCATATTGCATTGACCATCAATTAATTAAAAAAGATTAGACTCAGCCCTAAGGACTTCGCGCTCAATAGGACAAAGGAATAGTTGTAGGCATCGACCGTTGATCCTAACCTGACATTGTGGTGTCTAGGCAAGTGTGTCTAAGGCGAGTGGTTACTTAATTAGGCCCACTACTTACGTAGTGGAGAAGCTCCCACTTACCTGGCCACAATTGGCGGTGAAGAGGTGGTTTGAAGTCCTAGTTCTTGCCCTTTGGAACAGTTAGGAGCTGTCTAGCTGACCTAGGTGACCCTAGATCTAGGCCTGATTGTGCATTTGTGGTTGATTGAATGTGTGTCTAAGCCTTTTATCGAAAATCTTTTTGCAAAAAGCTCCACATAAAAAAAAACACAAAAAGAAAAAAGGAAATTTTTTTTTACAAAAAAGACTTGCAAATTTTGTCGCTAAGAAATCCATTGCACCCCACTTACACCCACCTTCTTTTTCTTCTCCTTCTTACATCATGGGTACCCCATCTCATAAAACCCTTGCCGAACTTTGGTACCCTGAACCAAACTTTGCTTCCTACGCGAATTGTTTTGGTCGAATTACGGACGACCCCTCCATGCCTAAAATTTCTTTGAAAGATTGAATAGAAGCGTCTAGGAGAAACAGTTGGACTCCGCAATCCACTTTGTATCAACCGTGTCAACCTTCACCACCTTCTTATGTTGATACTCTTTTTTCGAGTCCTGTTGTAACTCCGAAACCCATGTCTATAGCTGAACATATTGAACAATCTCGTAACCGATCTTTCACTCCTTTCAACACATCTAGTTCTTGGGATCAACAAGTCCATTCACCTTTTTATCCAAATGTTGATCCTACTCCTGTCCAACCATTCAATTCCTACCAGTCCTATCCGACTTCCGCACCTTCCCTAGACATTGCTTCTACACAGCCATTTGGGAGTTTCATGTATCCAAACAATTTTGAATGTTGTACCGAAACCCCTTCACAACCCATGTCTAGTTTGGAACAGTCGTTGGAAGCTTATATTGAAGCGACAAACAAACAGATGAGGAATTTGGACGCGTCCATTGCCGCCCTTATGCAACCTAGTGACCCGGTAGCTAGTTTCCAACTAGCTCCAAATCTTCCAATGTATGATGAGGTGGTTGGACAAATCGATAATTTGAGTGGAGAAAGTGAGCTAAATACCCTTCCAAATCAAACCTACCCATTACCAATTGAATTCCACAACTCCAGTTTTCAAAAAAGCGTCCCAAATGATTCATCAGTTGAAAATAAAACATTTAATGAGTTGTGCAACTTTGTAGTGCTTGATTTGCCAGATTGTGAAGAGCCCTTTTCAAGTGAAACCATCACCAATCCTTTTGACCTCTACACCTCCACTCTTGAACCTAAATTGATTGATATCCATGCTTTTGATGAGGTGTCCAAAAAAATTGATTTTCACTTGATTGAGGATATTGACGCCGGGAATATTTTGGATGATGAACCCGTAGATTTGACTGAAATTTTATCTCCAATTCATCATCCCGAGTTATTAAATGTTTCTTCCGAACTTCATATGCGTCTTGATTTTGAGGATAATTGCATGGATGAGATAACTTTTGAGGAAAATTAGGAGGATAGTATTGAGGAGAGTATTGAGGCTAGTATTGAGGATGAACCATTTTTGTTTGATGTGTCGGATTTTCCAATTCATCCTCCTGAACTTTTAACTGTTATACTTCTTAAATCACCCTCCCTCCTTTCCATCGTCCCGACCACGCAGAAAATCACGCAGGAGGACTGTGAGCTTGAAAGATTTCTATTCGATCACAGCAGTTTGGACGCCACTAGTGCATACCTCTTTGAATCTGACACAGTTCTCACAGCCGATATCGATTACGAGTGCTTCACTTATTTGGACGGTTTTGAAGACTCACCACCCGAGTTTGAGTCCTTTGAATTTTCAGATGAGTTAATTGAACCATCAGACTCGGTTGCTTACAGTCATTTCGAACCATTGATGGAATCCTTCGAGTTCGAGACAATTTGCTTAGGTGAGAATAAGACTATCCCTAAATCACTCACTTTCGTCCTTCCTATCATTTCGACCGAGCAAGAATTCGTCACACTTCCACTTTCAATGGATGGTTTACCAAGTTCAAAGTACCCATGTTTTCTCGCGAATCTTGAGGGATTTGACCCCATTTCTCGACGGGTTGATAAATTAGCATAATATCTTTTAACACATCAGTCATCATAAATTGTGCTAATTTATTCACTCAATTTACACCCTCAAGTTCGAACTACACTTCTTTTTCTCTTCCGCCATTCTTCTCCGAATATACCGAGACCATATTCCACCCTTCTTCCCATACAGTCTTGTGTGTTTCTCAATTCGTTTCTCTACACTCCATTCTTCCACCAACCCTACCATTATCACGATAAAATTTTTGAATGGTTGGTGCTAACCTTTGGCCTGTGTAAGGCCTTGTATAGTTTGATTTTTCTCCTCCCTAACTCTGAACTTTAACGCTTAAAACAGTGGAAACACTGTTTCACTTAAGTTTGGGGGGAACCTTGTTGTATATATATATTGTTTTTATTTTAAATAAAAATAAAATAATTTTTTTTTTATAAATAAATGAACAGGGGAGTGCCGACAATTTTGACCCTCTTGGTGTAGCCTGACAGTGAGCACACTGTCAAGTTTAAGTTTGGGGGTATGCTCGGTAAGCCTTCTTCCTTCGCATTCATGTATATATTTTTGCATTTGCATACTTATTTTAAAACCCATAAAAATTGAAATTTTTTTTAAATTATAAAAATTGAAATTTTTTTAAAATTATAAAAATTAAAACATTCAATTTTAGCCATAATTGACTTGAGTTTGACAAAAAGGTTAACTAGCTAGGAACAACAAGATCTTATACTTAGTAAATTAAAAACCCTAAAAATAACCTTTCTTAAAATTTAATGGCAGAAAGTATATGTCTTTGTAGTTTATTTTGAAATAGGCAAATTTCGAGTTGACTTCTTGGGCTAAGTTAAAACAAGGGAAAAGTATTGATATTTTTATTAAAGTATAAGTTTGAAAAATAATTCCTAGCTTAAGTCTAAATTCTGAAAATGTATACCCTACAAATTGCACAAACACGAACCTTGAAACTTGGAATAGTAGAAGAGACCTTGAAATTCTCTTGTCTAAAGTCCTTAGTATGAAGAAAAATAAATAAAAATACAAGTGTGAATAAAGAGATAATAAAAAAATGAACACTGGTTTTTGTGATAACTTAAGGCTGCATTAATAGAAAAAATATTTGGCAAGGGTGCTTTATCATCTAGTGTCTTAGACCAACTGGTTTGGGAGTCACTGCTATAAGCCTTAGGTGTTACAAAACTAGGAATTATGTTTTAATGTGCAAACACATTTTGTAATCGGTTGTTGGTACCTCAAGAAGTATTAACGGTCGCATGAAGGATGTGTGAGCAAATTTCATCTAAAAATTCACCAATTAAGAAGTGCTTTGGACGACGGACAAGAGTATGACAGATTGGTTTGAATTTCCAAGCGTAGGGGTGATATATACACACATATAGGGGTATGTGATTGGGGTTTAGATAAGAGATAGGAATGAAGAATAGGACTTGTATCTTTAATAGAGATGATAAAAATTCCTAAGATGAGATGGAACCCTAGAAGGAAAACTTAAAAGATGCTAAAAGCTAAGTAAATTCACAAGGATATATATAATCTTAACTTAAATGATAAGGAAGCGTGAAGAATACGGGTAGATAATTTATGAGTCGAAGATAATAGAATTCCTTGTTGGAAAACCTAATTGGAGAATAAAAGTTAATGGGCCAAATTGATAGGATTTTGTGGGTAGTATCCGCTGAAAACCCTCAGGAGACAACACTTCTCCTACTAGGGACAACTAGAGCTTTAACGGTTTATTGCACGAACTCAGTGCAATCGTGATTCCCTGTGAAATTGAGGTTAGGAATTTGTTGAGAATAAAACTAGGTTTGCTCGAGGACAAGCAAAAGATAAGTTTGGGGGTATTTGTTCATACCATAATTTTGCATTATTTTATTCCCCATTCTTATTCAGTTTACAAATAAACATGTGCTTTTCACCCATGTCTGCTACATAGTTGCAGGTTACAGGTTCTCGGAACAAAAATAATGAAGAAGGTGAAAAGACGATACAAAAGTGAGACTACGACCAACAAATGGAAAGATCTTGATCATGCCTACAGTTTGAAGATTAAACGAAGATCAATGGAAAAAGGCAAGCGCAAGGTTGAAGACTTCAACACGAAGCAAGCGGTAAAGTCCACGAAATTATTCACTGTGGAAATTTGGAAGAAAACTAGAAGACATTCTGAAGAACCAACTGAAGAAAACAGAAGACACCAGCAACAGACACAACCACAGGAAATTTCAGCCCACAAGCCCATTACTTGGCCGCGGAACCGCGGCCAAACCATGCTCTTGGCCGCGGATCCGCGGCCGTGTGTCACACGTGCCGGCACGTGTTCCTCGTGTCGGTGCGTCAGTGCATTAGTTAGGTTTCTTAGGGGGAAAATTGTAAAAGCAGATGTGCGTCGACTGTAATCCTAGGGTTTATATGAATCTATAAATAGAAGCCCTAAAACCTTTTTTAGGTGATACCTCTTCTTGTGCCTCATTTCATTTATCTAAATTCAGATCTGTAAATTTCTGTAAGGAAGGAAGAGAGCATCAAATAAAAATTAGGAGTAAGTTTTCTTTTCATTGCCCTAGTTAAATTTTATTTCCATGCCCTAGGTAATTTCTTTCTTGCCCTAGCATAGATCTTTATTATCTGCCCTAGTTAATTAGTTTAGAACGTGTCTTTTAATTCCCTAATGAGTGAGTAGTCTCCTCACTTGTTAGGGTTAGATTTGGGGAAGGCTTAAGAGATGAAGATCTCACACCCCTTTCTTACCCATCACACGTTTTTATAGGACTCCATGCATACATGCACACACCGCTCCCTACGGCACCCTATCCAACGAGGTAGCGGTGATACCGTAGTATAAATGACCGGTTGAGCGTGTTTTCCATAGAGGTTAGGGTAAGAATTAAGAAAGGAAGGACAAGAACCTAGAGGAAGAAACATCGTTTCTTCCCGATGGTACTAATCCACTTTATTAAATATTACCATAACACCTCATAGACCTTAAATAGGGCATAGAAAGCGGTGAGGAATATTGACTTTCCAAACTTAACCTAAACCTAACCCTAGCAAGATTCTAATCCTAGCTTAAATCAAATTTAGTTTTTAGATTTAATAAATCCGACACCAATCGGAATTAACTCGTTAGAACAAATCAAGAATACACAAAATCCCTGTGGACCGACCCATACTCACCGGCTAGCTACCAAGCGACGCCGTTTTTGATTGCGGTATAAATTATTCTTTGAGACAAATCAATTAGATAAGATAATAACCAATTTAATCTTGCAAGAGCATATGCTAAAGTGTTTTCTTCTCTCTCTCTCCAGGTAGCGAACATGTCAGGTCTTAATCAAGATAATAATATGGATGTATTGACCGAACCCGCTTGTTATACTGAGCAGGAGAACGTTGGTTCCGTTCTTTCTTATAATTGTTATAAGACTGAACAGGAAATAGGGGAACATTCGGATTCCCACGCCACCCATATGAAGAATAAGCATGTTGATGCATCTTCTTCGGGTGTGTTAGTTACTGAGAACTGTTTCTCAGTTCACTCTACGTCCTGGGTATTAGATACCGGTTCAGGATCTTACATATATAATATGTTGCATGGGCTACGGAAAGGTAGAGAACTGGGAATTGGTGATCATTCCGTAAGAGTAGGGAATGGTGCAAATGTTGCAGCCAAAGCAGTTGGCGAATATCACCTTGTATTACCAAATGGTAATACATTGATTCTGAACGAATGCTATTACACACCGACCCTGATATGCAATCTTATATCAGTTTCTTTATTAAATAAAGAAGGATATAATTTTGTAGTATAGGATGATATTATGAACATCTTCCTGAATCAAAAGTTGATTGGATCAGGCTCGTTAAATAATGGCATATACGTTCTAAATCAAACCACAATTCTTAATGTACAAAACACACACAAGAGGAAGAGTTCAGAACTGAATGAATCCTTATTGTGGCATTGTAGACTAGGTCATATCAATGTGACACGACTAGCTAAGTTATATATGGATGGATATTTGAATCTGTTTGAATTTTCATCTTATGACACTTGCCAGTCATGCCTCAAAGGAAAGATGACCAAAACTCTATTTACTGGACATGGAGAAAGAGTTACGGAACTCTTGTGACTAATACATAGTGATGTATGCGATACCATGTCTACACATGCCGGGAATGGTTCCTCGTACTTCATTATATTCACTGATGATCTCTCAAGATACGGACATGTGTTCCTGTTGAAACACAAGTCTGAAGCTATTGAGAAATTCAAAGAATATAAGTACGAAGTCGAGAACCAAACGGGTAAAAGTATTAAGATCCTTCGATCGGATCGAGGAGGAGAATAACTGAGCAATGAGTTCCTGGACTATCTAAAACAGAATGGGATTCTCTCTCAGCTTACTCCTCCGTATACACCATAGCACAACGGTGTATCGGAATGGAGGAATCTCACCCTATTAGATATGGTGCGCTCGATGATGAGCACCGCTGAGTTACCTATATCCTTTTGGGGTTATGCGCTGGAGACAGCAGCATACTTATTGAATAGAGTTCCAACCAAATCTGTGCCTACCACTCCATATGAGATATGGAATGGCAAGAGGCCATACCTTAATTTTATTCAGATATGGGGTTGTCCGGCCTATGTGAAAACACAAAATCCGGACAAGCTCGAGGCAAGGTCTGAACTGTGCAAGTTTATTGGATATCCTAAACATTCGCGAGGGTATATCTTCTACCACTCTAAGGAACAAAAGGTGTTTGTTTCTCGACATTCCACCTTTTTAGAAAAGGGTTTTCTTATGAATGAAATTAGTGGTAATGAGTTAGAACTGGAAGAAGTTCCAGCTACATAAACTGCAACAGAAGATTTGGTAGAACCAAAGGATTCGATAGCTCCCAACGAACCTCAGCCTCTCCGCCGATCTAGTAGGGTTCCTCATCCACCTGAGAGATACTACGGTTTTCTCGTAGATGGTGGGAGTGAGGATTGCATCATGGAAGATGATGACCCAAATAGCTTCGAGCAGGCCATCACGAGTGGGGACTCTGTGAAATAGCTGGATGCAATGCGATTTGAGATGGAATCCATGTACACCAACAAAGTATGGACTTTGTAGGTTGCTCCTGAAAGGGTAAAACCTATTGGGAGTAAATGGATCTTTAAGAAGAAACTTAGTGTAGATGGAAAAGTTGAGACTTTCAAAGCTAGACTTGTTGCAAAAGGTTTTCGTCAACGACCGGGTGTGGATTATGATGAAACCTTTTCTCCAGTGGCTATGCTTAAGTCCATCTGGATCCTACTTGCCATCGCTGCATACCATGACTACGAAATCTGGCAAATGGATGTTAAGACCGCCTTTCTAAATGGTGATTTAGAAGATAGCGTGTACATGACTCAGCCAGAGGGCTTCGTGGACAGTGGGAGCAGCGGAAAGGTGTGCAAGCTGCTTAAATCCATCTACAGGTTGAAGCAAGCATCGCGGAGTTGGAACATCTGTTTTGATGTGGTAGTCAAAGAGTTTGACTTCATCAAAAACGTAGATGAACCTTGTATATACAAGAAGGTGGCAGAGAGTAAGGTTGTCTTCCTTGTATTGTATGTGGATGGCATACTCTTGATAGAAAATGATGTTCCTATGCTGCACTCGGTCAAGCTCTTCTTATCACACAGATTCTCATTGAAAGATCTAGGTGATGCCCCCTACATCTTGGGGATTAAGATCTATAGAGATAGATCTAAAATGATACTGGGACTATCCCAATCCAGGTACATTGACACCATACTAAATAGGTTTAGTATGGAAGAATCCAAGCGTGGGAATTTGCCCATGATCACAGGACTCACTCTCTCTAAAGAGATTTCTCCCAAGACTGATTTGGAGAGAGCTCGCATGCAAGGGATACCCTATGCTTCAGCAGTAGGCTCTATCATGTACGCAATACTATGTACTAGACCCGATGTAGCATACTCACTAAGTGTAGTGAGTAGGTATCAAGCAGATCCAGGAGAGAGTCACTGGACAGCTGTGAAGAACATTCTTAAGTACTTAAGAAGGATTAAAGGATGTTCTTGGTGTATGGTAACGGAGAACTCCAAATGGAGTCCTTTACCGATTCGAGCTTCCAGAGTGATAAGGACGACTCTAAGTCAGTCTCGGGATTTGTCTTTACCCTCAATGGAGGGACGGTTTGTTGAAATAGTTCCAAATAGGAAACTGTGGCAGACTCGACGATGGAGGCTGAATACATCGCTTCCAACGATGCTGCCAAAGAGGCTGTCTGGATAAAGAAGTTCATAAACGAACTTGGTGTGGTTCCGTCCTTCGAGCATCTAATACCTTTGTATTGTAATAACAATGGAGCAGGAGCTTTAGCCAAGGAACCCAGGTCCCATCAGCGATCCAGGCATATTCTGAGGCGGTATCACCTGATCCGGGAGATAGTTGATTGCCGGGAGATCGAGGTCAGGCGAGTGGACACGAAGAACAACACAGCGGATCCACTCACGAAGGCCATACCCCAGATACAATTTGAGAGACTCTTCGGGATGTTGGGTATGAGATACTACAACAACTGGCCTTAGTGCAAGTGGGAGATTGTTAGTTATGTATATGCCCTAGAGGCCATTATTGTATATATGATGTATATTATAGTGGATGCTTGGATATATATAGAGAGGACTTTCTTGCTCGACATGATAGTATGCTATCTGGTTGCTCTTTGTCTTAACATGTAGACTTGTATTGTGATACTGTCTTGCTCTCACATGTTGATAAATCCCTTATGATGTGTACTTGACTACTAGGACTATGATGGAGATCATCTAGTGGGGCCAGGATAGTCCATAAGTACATCCTATAATTGTTCCTAGTCCAGAGTGTATCGAGACAGGGCATCGATACTCCAGAGTAGACTAGCGTATACGCTTCTTGACCCATATGATGGGCGATGGATGATCCCACATCCAATGGTGTTTGACATCAAAGATTTTATACGAGTGCTCAGTGGAGACTGGGTACACTGAATCGACTCGCCGAGAACTCTTAGTTGGTATTATACCTATCGTCAGATAGCAGTTCTCTGGTGTTACTGGTACAGGTTAGTCTGTAGACCCAAGATCGTCATAGAGTCTTGTGTGATTCCCACTATGCTTTTATTTTCACCTTACCACGTTCAAGAGAACGTGCAAAACGATGGCTTTTGGGTACAGCCCCGAATCATATGGAGGCAATGAGCGATAGGAGGGGTTTCGTCTCTCCCGGTATTGGGGGTTGATGTTGCGCTGTGCTCGATTTGCTATAACAGGAAGTCCCTGGCCAGGGCTGATATGGAGATCTACTGGTAAGTGTTATCAGTAGTTTCTCGACCCGTTATGAGCTTCACATCGGCATGACTTATCGGTTACTGGGGTCTGACGGACACCACCCCTAGACTGGATATGCGACATATTAGACGAAGAGACCAGACTGTACAGTAGTGTTACTGACAGGCTTTACAGGAGTGTGAGCAGGCTTGCTTGTTGATCTTATGATCGCTCAATACTCGGGTACCTTTACGTCCAGCTAGTACCGCTGACGGCTTGGAGTTGCTTGATGTGATCATCACCTACTGCCAGCGTATTGACGAGTCTTTAGAGTCCTACACAGAAGTTTACTGGCTCAGGAAAAACGAAGTAGGAGCACATATGTGATATGTGCGGGACCGAGATTAATACGAGTATGTGATACCGTATTCTATTCTCGCGATATTTGTATCGGTCGGCTATATGTGATATAGCCGGGTTATCGAATTAAGTGTTGATTCGATAAGATGATACATATGATATTAGTCGGCTATATGTGATATAGCCGGATTATTAAATCAAGTGTTGATTTGATAATTTAATGTATAATTGTATATTTGATATACTAGTTTGCATTAACTAATATAAGCTCATTTATGCATTTCTTTTACTCACTAATGAAAACTTAATATATATGTGATATATATTATTGTGTCATGCTTGATTATACATGCAACATGGGTGTATGAGATTTACACCATACTTGAGATAATATTATGGTTTTTATTTATTTAAGTAATTCAAAATTGAGTGGAATTTGTCATGGTTAGAAGCTTGGAGAAACTTTGGATGACCATTGACTTAGTCCACCAATTTTGTTTTTCCTCATATATTTATTAAGTTAACCATTATCTACAACCATGGTTATGTCTCTACAAGGGTTATATGAGATATTTTCTCACCCATGGTTTCCATTCTCTCTCTCATTTTTATTTGCTTCATCTTCTTCAAGTCCAAGAGAGAGCTCTCTAGTTTTTGAGCAAGTGAGGAAAAATAGTGAGAAAAAGAGTTCTAAAGTGAGAAAAATTCCTACTTCATCATCCTTTACTTGTAACTTTTTGAAAATAAATAAATAAATAAATAAAATCCTTCCTTTAGGTGAATTTTCTGATAATCGGTAAAATAAACTGTATTTTCCGTAAAACTTAACTATAATTATTTTTCACCATAGACTTATATACGCCTATTTTAACTATATAATTGCTAGTATTTGGTATTTATTTAGCCAATTATAAATTATTAGTTTACTTAAATATTTTTCCTTAATTAATTATTTTAAATAATATTATAAGCTTTACTTATACATTTAATTAGTGGTAATTAAAAATTGGAATGGATCAATTGGACAAATGTGAACCAAGACATGTTAGAATCCAGTGTGTAACATGCTCTTTTCGTCACTAATTATCTCCATGTTTCTAGGCTTTTCTAGGATTTTTATGAAAGGAAATTAAATAATTAGAAAAAAGAGTTAAAAGAGGCATTAAATAAAGAAGTTTCCACACTCACAAAACCCCACACACACCCATTTTCCCCTTATGGCTGAGCACACCAGCAGCCCCCCCTTTTCTCTTTAACATCTTTTCATTTCAACGCAAAAGAAAAGAAATTAATAAATTAATCAAAGAATGAAAGATGTAATTAATATGGACATTTCTAGAAATATCCACACATTTCACTCTCTCTCTCTCTTTCCCTCTCTTGGGTTGGCCGAGCCTCCCATTGTGGCAGACCCATTTTTTGTTCACTTCTTTTCCTGTCAAAAATTTCTCATTTTGCATCAAAAATAAAATCAAAAATAAAATCAACACTAATTCTAGCAACTTCTTCATTAAAATTCGTTGATCAAAAGCAAGCATGGATCTTGAGCAAGAGATCACTTTGGGAGGCCAAGAAATCTTAAGTTTGCAAGTTGATCTCAAAACTTGTTGAGGTATAATCCTAACCCATGTTTAAATTGGGCTAAAGTACTCCAATCTAGCCTAGTTAGGAGTTTAAATTATGGTTTTAATGTTTAGATTTAAAATTCAAGAAAGGGGTTATGACATTAAGTTCGGGTTTTTAGCACATCATTAAGGTTTCCATGAGTGGTTTAACATTTTAAAATATGCAAAATCTAGTTTAGTTGTTAATTTGTAAAGTTTTACTTTAAAATTGTTAAAATTAGGAAATTTTTGCAAACTAGATTATTAGGATTTAATTAAATTGGTAATATAAAATTTAAATAATGGTTTGTATGGAATAATTAAGATATTATGTTATCATCTTGGTCACTAGAATTGTTAAAACATCAAGATTGGTATCAAAACTGGTAATGGTCGCTTACTAGTTTTTTTAAATAAATCGATTTAAATTAAGCTTCATATTTTGATAATATATAACCTATTTTATATAATATCTAGAGTGTTGTGAGTGCGCAATTGATATGATTTGGGTTTTAGGCTTGGTATTTTTCACGTATAACTACCCTAGTTGTAGTTGTGGCGTTGTTGCAAACGCGTATTGTGCACCAGGTGCGTGCGCGTTTAATTAGCGCGCATTGTTTGACTTGTGTCGTTTGCGTCCGTGACTAATTGTGTATTATCCTTTTTATTCCTTGTGTGCGATCCTAAGGTCGGGTGCAGAGGTATTGGACACGGCGCGGAAAGACGGACGAAGATTGGATCAGTTTAGCCGAGGCGTCCCGGTGAGTAGATGTATACATCTATGGGGGATCGTCTGGATGGTGCAAGGCGCCCGACGGTTTAGTATTATTTAAAATATTTACTTTATATGTGAAGTTTCTAGTTAACAATCTCATTGCATCGCATCGTTATACGTATAAATAGATATATATGTGATATCATCTTATAGAACACTTGCACCATTAACATTGGTTCCTGCCGCACATGTACTATTTATGCGAACACCCATGCTATTGGTAATTGCTATGTCATGAACATTATAGAACCTACTTAGACTAGTATCGAAAATATTCGCATCATACATGATATTTAAACTGGTAGTTGTATTTTCCATCTCATCAAGATTAACACTAAGAATTGCTAGCCGTACATATACCGCATTTCATCATCATTCATACATAGTTTTCTAGTTATAATCGCATTTCATGACATGGATATCATAGACATTATCGTTTTTCTATATAATCATGTATTGTGATTCTTTTGAGGATTTCTGTATTGATGAGATTTCTGGATTTTGGAGGAAACCGCAAGAATTTTATAAAAACATATTATCATTTTAAAATGCAAGTTGCGGTTTTCTCGTGATGTATGTGTCGTCCACCATGAGTTTTCATGATTGCTGATGGTTTTCGAGACCCGATTCGAGGAGTAGGATGAACCGTTTCGGGTATATGGTCAGCCCGGTACAGTACCCCGGGGCAAGAAGCTCGAGTTGTAGACAATGAGCCTGGCAGGGGCAGACTACCTACCGGTGATGTCGGGCGCGGCGGATATCCGGAGGATACCGTCGTAGTCGTGAGATTTGATTATATGGGCCGATCCAGACTGACGGAGCCCGAGATATTGAGACATTGAGATATTGAGACATTGAGATATTGATATATTGAGACATTGAGATATTGAGACATTGTGATATTCGTATTTGTGTCGATACTTGACATGGATTTCTGATGATTTCATTAATGATACCTCAGTGATTTTACAAAAGTTTTACAAAGATAAGAATACATATTTTCTCATACCAAATATATTCAGATTTCATGTTGATTATGCATTCATATTACATACATACTAGTGCATCGCATCATATCGGAATATGTAGGTTATGACGCATTTGCGTTCATACTTACGATAGCTTTATTAGATGTTACTTACTACTCACGAGTTGTCAACTCACCCCCGTTGTGCCACAGTGTCTTGCAGGTTGACCCGTCAGCACAGTAGCGACGGGCGTATCTTCTATTTCGCTTCATTGCTTCGGCTTGCAGCTTGCTCACAGGTGGGTTTTAGAGGATTTGTTTTTGGTCCCACCATGTATTTTTATTTTGCATCTAGTATACTCCATCTACCCTTGTGTATTGGACTAGACGGTGAAATTTGAGCCTTGTATTTGTGGTTTGGTGTCGATACTCATTTGAGCCGACGGGCTTCTTTTATACTCTTATACTTTTTTCGCATTATTTGATATATTCATTGCATGTGGTTGTGATCCGCCTTTGACGAAGAGCTAGCTCCCGCTTGGGGATGCCTTATTCATGATATGCATGTATTTCTCTTGTTTGTACCCGTTTGGGGGCCAGTATTTACAAAGGAGATTCTGCCGAAGTTTTCGGAAAATTTTGTTGTTTTAATAAAATGTTAATGCGATTTGGTTTGGTTAAAAATCTTTTTCTTTTAACAAGTTTTCCTTCATTCTAATTCTATTTTGGTTTAGATTTCTTGGCTTTGGTTTACTTAGATTACGTTACGCCTTTAGACGTTTCGTAATTTAAGTGCCAGTCACGTTCCGTACCTTCGGGTTGTGACAAAGTTGGTATCAGAGCGTAGTGTTTTACCTTTCCGAGTATAGGATGACCCTTGGTAGATGGAGTAAGTGGCTTAAGCAGAGTGGTGTAGCATGGGTATGTTCCGCGGCATACTTACGATACGGTATTCCGCCTAAGTGACCTTAGGACATATATTTACTTTTATTTCTTTCCTTGATTTCGGGAATCCTTGATTCGATTGCAATGTTCCTATCGATCCTGTTCCTCGTTCCAACCACTATGCCGTCAGAGACTACGAGGGTCAGAGGGCTGCCGCCGAAGATGATGTTAGAGTGGGCTCGATTGAGATGATGACCGATCAAGGCGGTACGCCTACCCTTTAGGGACAGAGTAGTCCGCCATTTCCAGGACGGATGGCTAGGCTGGAGTCGAGTATTCAGGACATGCGACAGATGTTTGGATTGTTACTGAAGGTTAGCCGAGCTCCGAGAGCCGATGTTGTCCCTCGTATTTCAGGAACTACGTTTGTACCTGCTGCTTAGGCAGTTGTTTCTGTTGTTATCGAGAGTTTTCATGTCCTTATAGGAGTTTTGAAGCTGAGACCTCCAGTTTGTTTTTACCGGCACGGATGCAGCGGAGGATACGTAGACAATCCTCGACAGGATGGTTGAAATTGTCGTTCACAGAGATGTTCTGACAAGAGATTGGTTGAGTTTGCAAGTTTTCGTCTAGGGGTCTTGCTCAGATGTAGTGCGGATCTATTGAGAGAGACTGAGCTGCAGACCTACTACCTTTGACTTTGGATGAGTTCACAGCTGTAATTCTTGCTCCTTTCCTTCCGGAGAGCGTTCGAGATGCCCGAGCTTGTAATTTCGAGCCTTTGCGTAAGACTTCAGAGATGGCAGTGTCCGTGTACGCCATTCAGATTTCTTGGTGGTTCGATATGCTCCTTATCGGGTGGACACTGAAGAGACACAGATAAAGAGGTTTGTGTGGAGATTGAACGTGTAGTTAATTCTTGCCACAGGCACCCAGCATTTTGACACTTATACAGCCGCGATGGATGCAACCTTACTGCTAAAGGAGCGCATTTATGAGACTTCGGTCATTTCTGGACCATAGCGGATTTGTACCAGTATGCCGGCTCAGAGGCGGTTAGATAGACGCCGTTGTGACAGGCTTAAATTTTTGGTCGCTCGGTAAGTTGTTCGTTCGTGATTCATTCGCATCGGAGATAAGGATTCTTTTGTCGATTTGATTCTTCCCGATATGTCGGACTTCGAAGTTTTCTTGGCATGGATTGGTTAGCTACGGGTTGTGCGTCCGGGGACTGCCGTAAGAAGGCTGTTAGATTTAGTTGTCTGAGTGCGCCAATTCTTGTTATGCAGGGAAATTGTAGCGCCACCTTTCCCGATTTGATTTCTTCGCTTCGCTCTACTCCATTCTTGAGGAAAGAACGTCAGGGATTCGTAGTGTATGTTTATGATGTTAGAGCCGCATAGGTCCCATTGGACCAGGTCCCGATTGTGGGAAAGTTTCCCGATGTCTTTCAGAAAAGTCGCTTGGTTTGTCGCCAGAGCGCGATATTGAGTGCTGCTTTGACTTGATTCCCGGCGGAGCGTAAAGAACTGAGGGAACAGTTGCAAGATTGTTGAACAAAGAGCTTGTTTGTCCGAATGCGTCACCTTGGACAGCTCTTGTCCGGTTCGTAAAAAGGACGGCTATTTGCGTCTATGTATTGGTTATCGCCAGTTGAATCGGGTTACTGTGCGGGATGTTTCTCGAAGATTGACTTGCGGTCAGGCTACTACCAGTTGTGGGTTCTAGAGGATGGCATTCCGAAGATTATTTCTACACAAGTTACGGATGTTATGAGTCCGGTGATGTCGTTCGAGCTCACCGATACCCCAGCAGCATTTATGGATTGGATGAAACGAATATCCAGGCAATTCTTGATCAGTTTATCATCGTGTCCATTGAGGACGTCATAGTGTACTTTTAGAGCCGAGTGGAACTTGGACAGAAATTGAGGTTTTTCGTTGCAGACTTTGAGAGAGCGCCGGCTGATCAGTCGAAAATATTGTATTTTTAACACGTCAATTTCCCTATCATTTGCACTCATCTAGTAGTGTTCGGTTTGCATATTACACATATTAGCAAAACGGCTGTAAAATACCAGATTACCTGTGTTGTATACTAAAACCGGCATTTCGAGGGAAATTGACAGTTTATCATGGGATTGCATCTTTCTTGTGTAGTGCAACACTTGTTTCGAAGTCTGTGCAGGAAATTTCAGGAACCGAGCCAAAATTGTCAAAGTGCTGATAAAAAAATACGCCAACTCAAAGATATGAGATGTGGCAATGATATAGAAGAAGTTTTGAGAATCAACATATCAGAACAATATCATGAAGTCAGCAGAAAGACACACTGTGAAATTGACACAGAGATGCCCTCACGTGACCGTGGATCCGCGGCCTGAGCAGACACGTGCCGCGGATCCGCGGTGGATATGCCACGTCATCACTTCTGCTTTGCTTCAGTATTTTCCTCTCAGATTCAAAACTCCTTTAAGCCATTGCAATTTCCAGAACACTCCAGAACATTCTGCCAGATCAGCAAGGCTCCTTGATCAAAGCTAAACACTCCAAGCTTCCAAAGCAAGCTTACCCCTTAACTACCTTAAAGCCTAGAAACTTCTCCTTAGACCAAGCTTATGAGAGAAGCTAACCTAGACCAAGCTTATGAGAGAAGCTAACCTAATCCTAGCTTCTTAAGGAAGCTAATCATTGTTAAGGCTATAAAAGGGACCCTAGGCTTCATTTGAAAAGGTTGTTGAAAGTTCAACAATTCTCCCCCACAAGTTGAGTGACACAACTTGTGCCTCAAACCCTAACCCTAATCCAATCAAAAAGCCAAAAGTTCAAGATCTTCGAGTTCAATCAAAGCAAGAATCCTTCAAAGCCTTTAGAAGCGAAGCCGGACTTCATCGGAGCAAGTGATCCAAGCCGATCCGTGACTTAAGGAGCCGAGCGACGCCAAAATCGACGATCTAGTTCCTTACTCTTGTAGATTTCGAGAGATTTGTAACGAATTTGTCAATAAATAAAGGTGAAATTCTTTTATCTTGCTTATCTTTTTAATTCAAGTATAATGATTCAATCTAGATTCTTGAATGTGTTCTTAGTGATGATGCTTGAGTAAAACTCCGCTCGTGGAGGAGTCGAAAGAATCAATAGATGATAAAGTTGACAAATCTTGAAACATTTCTTAAGTCCTATAACGTTTGTAAATTCTTGAAAATCAAATGATCGATGATCTAGTTTTGACGCGAAATGCTTTCTTGATTATTTTCGCTCGGAACTAGAGATCAACGATCGATCATTTGATTTACTAGAAGCTAGCTTGTGAATGAGATTCATTGAAAGGACAAAGGATGAGATGAGGAAACTCGCAAGATCCTTAAACCTCAATAAATCGTCATCGGTCTAGCATCAATTTGTTAATGGATAAGAAATAGTAATCGCTAGTCTTCTTCACGTCTATAGATTTAATCGACTCCTATGAGCTTCACTTCAATTCTTGAAACTTAACTCGATTGGAATTCTATCAATTCTTGATTCTTGATTTTTAATGCTTTCTTGATTTTTGATTAGATCTAGATAATTCTTGAAATTCATTGATATAAATCTTGAATCGTTTTCTTTTCTTTTCTCTTAAATTTTCAATTCAAACAAAACAAATACGAACGAATCTCACAATCCCTATGGACGATACACACTTACTAACGCGCTATATACGACACCATTATTGATTGCGGTCAAATAATTTTTTATTGTGATTTCTATTCAAATTTTTAAACATACACAACGAGAATTCGAAATCAATCAAATGGCGCCGTTGCCGGGGATCGTGCGCTAATTCGTTCGTTTTTGAAATTTGAGTTGAAAGATTTATTCCATCACAATTTTGAGATCAAAACTCGCGCAAAATACTAAACTGCTCGTTGTGAATTCTTGCAAGAAAATCTGGAGCTTGCTGTGGAATTGGAAAATATTTGGAACATTCCAGAGGACTCAGGAAGTGAACAGGAGTTTCTGGAAAAAGTTTTGTGCAGGGATAACACTGTTGCACCGCGTTTCCTCCGCGCAAACCAACCTTCTGCGGCGTTTCCGCGGTCTCTTCAAGGCTTCGCTGCACGAAATTTGCTCTGTAAACTTCTTACTTTCTTATCTCCTCCTAAATCTGCTCTAATTAACAATTTGCTGCGGGTTTCTTTGCAAAATTTGCAGCGCCGCAGAAAAGCAATAAAAATTGTGCGTGTTTTTTATTTTTGGTTGTTTGCATATTAATACGGAATTTAAGGGGCACGGCCAAATTCAGATTAGGTAGAGAGTTCATTACCCTTCCTAAGCCCCAAAAATCACAAACGTGCATCCGCATTACCCTAATTAACTAAAAAATATCTAGAGATGACTCTAAGGACCGTCGCGCTCACTTAGGACAGAAGAAGGCCGTGGGTAATTCATTGCTTATCTGCGTTTCTTTTGTGGTGTCTAAGGCAAGTGTGTCTAAGGCTATTGGTTATTAATTAGGCCTACTACTTACGTAGTGGAGTACCTTCCCACTTACCTGGCACTTACCTGGCCACAGGAGGGACAAAGAGGCAGTGGAGGATTGATCCTGCGGCTTGTCTTTTGGCAGTTAGGAGCGGTCTAGAGCTTTGACCTAGGTGACCACTAGAATTAGGGTTTTGCTTGTTTCATTTGTTGTGATCGCATCATATTTTCAAAAATCCGTATATTTTTCAAAACAAATACCAAAACACTTCATTCATTTCCCCTAATTATTTTCACGCTGCCACTTGTGCTAACCCTTTTAGTGCAAGATAGGCTAGACACGGGATTCTGGTGCCCGTTTAGTCCGCGTTCCTTCGATCGACCCTAAAGTCGGTATTTCTACATTTACCTTTTCTTTACCGACCACCACACCCACACCGATGGATCCTTCTCCATCGAATTTCTTTCCCACTAATCTGCCGCCGTCCGTAGGTGCGCAGAATCCACCCCGTATCTCTCTCCAAGATAGGTGCTATCCTATGCGAGGTCCTCTTTCGACCTGCTTATCCATTCCACCAGCCAACGGGGACAATTTTGAAATAAAACCCCAATACATCAACCTTCTACCCAAATTCCACGGTCTCGAGTCTGAAGACGCATATACCTTTATCACTAAATTTGAAAATGTATGCGCAATGATGGGTACTTCACAGCTTTCTGTGGATGCTATATGTCTACGTCTTCTCCCATTTACCTTGTGCGATATAGCCGAGGAGTGGCTTTACAACACTATCGCACATTCCATTTCAAATTGGGAAGAATTCGTCAAACCATTCCTTAAAAAATTCTACCCGCATCATAAGACAGCTCGAGTCCGTAGCGAAATAAATCAATTCACCCAGCTTCCAAATGAACCATTTTCAAAATGTCTTGAACGCTTCAAGGATCTGTTAGTCCAATGTCCACATCACGGAATCCCTAGATGGGAACTGTGTAGAATCATATATGAGGGCATTAATCCTAACACAAGACAGACCCTTGAATCCATGTGTTAAGACAACTTCATGACCAAAGATGATGGGGAAGCCTGGAAATTTCTAGATGATTTCGCTGAAAAATCTTTACAGTGGAAGGGTGTGAGTCAATCGTTTAGGGGTCGCAATAACCAATCGGATGTTTCCATAGGAGTTAGAGCTGAAATTTAAGCTATACACAAGAAACTCGAGACTATGGAAAATAAATTTTTAGCCGCCGCCCTAAATCAAATGTCACTCTCCAAAACTGTATGTGGATGCTGTTCTGATCCTTCTCATCTCACGGAAGAATGTCCACTAAATTCTCCGTTTCAAGGTCACGAGCATACCAATGCTGCTTTTCAACAAAGACCTAGAAACGATCCATTTTCTTCCACATATAATCAGGGTTGGAGGAACAATCCTAGGTTTGCTTGGAACCAATCACAATCTCAAAATACGGTTCCAACCCAAAACAATTTCCAAAGGGTCTCTCCGCCACAACAGCAACCATTTCAATTGAGTCAGCACCCCTTCCAAGTACAAAACTTCCAAAATACGGTCAACACACCTGCACCGTCCAACCCTTTGCAGTTGACCGGTACTAATGAATCCTCTCCATTCATGAACTTGCTTTTGACAATTCAGTCTTCCGTCGATAAAATCCAGAAAATCTCTGACTCCCAAAGTGAGAGTATTAAATTGATGGAAGCTCAAATTGCACAATTAAAAGCCTAAATGAATGCTAGAGAAAAAGGAAATCTTCCAGCTCAACCCCTATCTGATCCTGGACCTTCATATTACACAAATGTGGATGCACTTACCACGTTGAGATCTGGAAGAGTGCTAGACAATCATGTGGGTAAACAGATTGATGTTGAGGAATCAAGTGTACCCCAGGCTTCCACTTCCACTTCCACTCACACTTCTATTTCTTATCCCATTTCGTCTAATTTACCATCTTCTTCCGAGCCTATTCACCATTTTCCCAAAGGCTCGAATCCTCCACCCACTTCATCCTTCCCACCCCCACAACCTTCTCCACAAATGTTGGACCCAACACTTATTGATAGAGCTCCATTTCCAAATAGGTTGAGACCCAACAAACCCAATGCCCAAATGGAGAAGCTTGTGGACATGTTTAAGCAAGTTAACATCAACATCCCTCTCCTAGATGCTATCCAACAAGTTCCGTCCTATGCAAAAACTCTAAAGAACTTGTGCACTAGGAAAAGGAAGACTCAAATGCCCAAGAAGATATTCATGGCAAAGTTAGTAGACATGGCCTTTCCCCAACAATTACCACGGAAACGTAAGGACCCTGGCTGTCCTACTATTTCTATTTCTATTGGGGGAAAACACATCAACCGTGCTCTATTAGACCTTGGAGATAGTGTTAACTTGCTTCCATACTCGGTTTATGAGCAACTAGGTATTGGAATGTTAAAGCCCTCGAGCATAACTCTCCATATGGCTGACCGATCAATCACCAAACCTAGGGGTGAACTGGAGGATGTGTTAATAAAAATTGTAAGACTACGGCAGCGCCCCGGCCGTCTTTCCGAGGCCAAAATTCGGAAATTTTTTTTTTCTAAACTTGAAAACCAGCGCTATCGTATGCTTAAGTCCCGGATCGAACCATTAACCTATACCTAGCTAACAAGAGAAAGGGTAGAGAGCAATACCGAGTGATCCGTGTCTTTCGGTCTTCGGCCTCCATCCCGATCTCCTTGCGGAATCTCCGGTCTTCACCTCCTTGTCGGAAAGGGTACCACATCACCGGGTTCTTTTACGGGCTCCCACCTCTGGACCGAGGCAACTCGGGCACGAAGTTAGCGAGCCGACGTGTCTAAGAATGCTGTAGGCTAGTGTAGAGTGGTTTGTCTCATGGGGATATAAAGTTGCCATTTGGATTGAGGAGGAGAAGAAGATGTGAAAATGAACTTTGGAATTTTTTGATGCAAGCATATGAGTGTGAAATCATTTTCCACCAAAATGAAATCCCCCCCCACCTCTCTCTGTAAGTGGCCGGCCTAAATTAGGGAGGGAGAGAGTGAGTACAAGAAAAGGTGAGGTGAGGATAAGAAAGGTGTGATGATAATCATGAAATTATATCACATCAAGGTCTTATACAAATCCAATCTCATAAAGCAAATCATGATGAATAAAAGGGAATCAAAAATGCTATACCCATCATAAACCTCCATTTACAAATAACACCCTCTACAAATCTAATTTGCATATTTGCAAATTAGCCCCTCCCATCAGAAAATCCGGCCATGAAGGAACAAAGAAAAACTGGCCGAAACGGAATGCAAACTGGCAACTTCAAAAAACTGATCCCGTAATAAATTACAGGAAAACCCCGCGACTGTATATACATACCCACATTTGTATTCCCACTGAATACAAACGCAATGAGACAAAATCTACACTGTACAATACTAGTATCCGGCTTAAACCAAAGCCCGCTAGTATTATCCGTCCGATCATGATCCGTGCAATACCGCACGGATAAGATCGAACCCTGCCATATCTCCATACGGCCTCTACAGCATTTCGCCCGAAACTTGAGAAACTGTCTGTGGGGGGCTCTAAAGACTCGTCAATATTTTGGCTGTGGATTTAACCACTAGCACGTAAGAGGTATTAGCCATACGTAACGGGCTACCAGGTATTGACCAAAAGGGACGTCGATGAGCGAACTCATCCTGACACCCTACTGAGCCTGTCAGTGACAATATTCGTACATTCCGGTCCGTTCGTCTATGAGCATCGTATGGCGGGCCTAAGGGGTTGGTAAAAGTCAGACCCCCAAAAGCGGTACAAGTCGTGTCGGAGTGTAGCCCAGAACACCCTGAGATACTACTGGAATACCTACCTGTAAATCTCCTGCCTCGGCCAAGGGCTTTGTGTAATGGCTCTCCTAGACACAGCGCGACCTCACCCCTAATACCGGGAGAGACGAACCCCTGCAGATCCGCTCACTGCCTCCATGTGGCTCGGGACTGTACCCAACTAAAACCTGTTTGCACGACTCCTTTGAGCCGTGGTAGGGTAGTAATCAAAGTACAGTGGGAACTCACACGAGACAAATGACGATCTTAGGTCGATGAACTAACCTGTACACATGTCACCAGGGAACTGCTATCTGACGTCTGGTATAAGACCAACTAGCATGTTCCCGGCGAGTCTGTCCGGTATACTTATAACCCAATGAGCACCTGTATACATCTTAGGTGAACCAACTGACACCAGTGGCTTGTGAGACCGGCCACCGCCCCTCGTCGGGGTCTCGACTGTATACACTAGTCTACTCTGGAGCATCGATGCCCTGTCTCGAAAACTCCCACGACTAGGGACCTTTTAAGGATGTGCTTATAGACCCCAGCTCCCACGTATATGATCGCCATCATACTGCTGGCCGTCAAGCAAGAATCCAAAGGGCTCTATCAATGTGCAATAGTGACTTGTAAGGTCACCTAAAGCAGTACACGATGATAAAGATAAACCAGATAACATACTATCATCTTGAGTAAGACCGTTCTAACGGTATAGGTCCTCCCTCAATCATTGCAATCACTGGCATGTGATCCAATAATTGACTCTGAGGGCACTATCCCCAACAAAAATCGGGAAATTTGTATTCCCTGTAGACTTTATTGTACTTGATACACAGCCTGTAGTGAACCTACGGAATCAAATTCCGGTGATTTTAGGTCGCCCCTTTTTGGCCACTTCCAACGCTATCATCAACTGTCGTAATGGCTCTATGACCCTATCCTTTGGGAATAGGTCAATTGAGCTGAACATTTACAAGTTGGGAAGTGCACCCTCCGAACCTACTGCTCAAGCATGTTCTGTCGAATTAATGGATGTCGACAGCAGCGAATTTGATGATCCTCGTGATACTGATCTAGACTCTTTTCATATGTTGTTGTTTGACCCAACTATGTATCATACACATACGGACTCTTCCACCGAGTTGTCCGGGTTAACAACTAACACTGATTATGAACTGCTTTTAGAGTCTGAAGATCACCCCGCGCTTTGTGACGACATTATTCTTCGGGGTATAGATGGGACTTTTGAGGAAATCTTCGCTGATGAACTCGCATTTTTGAATGACACGGGTGTTGAGATGAATCATCTCCCAATCAATGAAATTGAACCTCTACCCCTTCTTCTGAACTGTAAAAAGGATGCGAGTAATCCATTACATTCACTGCATCGTCTCTCCAAATGAGTCGCACACACATTCTATTCCACCACTTACCCTTTCCCCACTTCTTCTTCCACCAACCAGAGCACTACATTGATAAAATCTTCGAATGGTTGGTGTTTACCTTCGGTCTTTGCAAAGCTTGGCATCGACCAATGATTCTTGACCCCCTCTTGTGATTTTCAAAGCTTAACATTGTTTAACTCAAGTTTGGGGGGGTATAATCTTGCTCTTGATAAGAAATTTTTTACACAAAATGATGAGCCAAAAATAAGTTTGGGGGAGGATCTTCAGTTAAATATTTTGCCCCCACTAATAATTCCTCCCAGGCTTATAGGTTTTTGTAGATATAGCGGATGGCAACAGTGAGGACACTGTTGAAAACAAGTTTCGGGGAAGTTTGTGCTTATTTTCGCATCATTTGCATCACACTTTGCATAAGCACAAAACATTTTTAAGACCTATAAAAATTTAAAAAATTTCGAAAAAAAAAATTATTTTTGTACATAAATAAGATAATAAAATATTAGATAGTAAAAAATTACATCCAAAAGTTTGGAAAAATTTAAGAAAACCAAGAAAATTAGAAGTATTTTTATACGAACTAGTAATAAGTAGTTATGAGCCGTTGTCCCAAGGGTTAGTAAGATGAAGGAAGTCACTAATCTGAGGATAAAAATAAGTCTGAAAAATAGTTCCTATTCTGGAAGCCAAACATTTTGAACGTTGATACCCTGCTATTCGCACTTACACACGTCTTGAAGCTCGGGATAGTAGAGGATACCTTGAAATACTCTTGTCTAAAAGCCAATGTATGAAGGAAACAAAAAAAAATGAATAAAATATAAAATGGTGAGAAAAATAGACACTGGTTTTGTTATCGCCAAAGCAGCAATAAAAAAATATAGCGAGGGTGCCTCTTCACCTAGTGCCCTAAGGCCAATTGGTCTGTGAGTCACTGCTAAGCCTTAGGTGATGCAAGACGAGGAAAAACACCAAATAAGCAAGCACATGAGTAATTGGTCGGTTAGTACCTCAAGAAGTATTAACGGTCGCATGAAAGTGTGTGAGCAAATTCATCTAAATATTCATTAATTAAAAAATACTGAGGCAGATGTTCAAGAGTATGATAGCCTGAATTGAATTCTCCGGGTGTAGGGATGTATATTACACACACGTAGGGTTATATGATCGATGTTTGGAAGAAAGATAGGAATGAAGAATAAAGACGATGTTTTATTGAGAGATGACGTGATTTCTAACATCTTTTCATGACTATTAATATAGGGCTCATGACAACCGAAAAGCTAGCAAAGTTGGAAACTCTAATTTTCAAAGCTTTTCTTTTACAATTCTTATCTTTATATGTAATTTTCACGGTCTTCCTTTTATTATTGGATTTTGTGGGTGCAATCCGCTGAAAACCCTTGGGAGACAACACTCCTCCTACTAGGGACATCTAGAGGTTTAAAGGCTTGTTGCACGTGCTCAGTGCAATCGTGTTGCTTACGAAAGTGTGCTAGTTAGTTTTTTCTTTTTCTTTATTTTCTCCTTCTCTTTTTAATAAAACAATTCGCTCGAGACGACCGAAAATAAGTTTGGGGGAATTTGATCAGTCGAAAATATTGTATTTTTAACACGTCAATTTCCCTATCATTTGCACTCATCTAGTAGTGTTCGGTTTGCATATTACACATATTAGCAAAACAGCTGTAAAATACCAGATTACCTGTGTTGTATACTAAAACCGACATTTCGAGGGAAATTGACTGTTTATCATGGCATTGCATCTTTCTTGTGTAGCGCAACACTTGTTTCGAAGTCTGTGCAGGAAATTTCAGGAACCGAGCCAAAATTGTCGAAGTGCTGATAAAAAAATACGCCAACTCAAAGATCTGAGATCTGGCAATGATATAGAAGGAGTTTTGAGAATCAACATATTAGAACAATATCATAAAGTCAGCAGAAAGACACACTGTGAAATTGATACAGAGATGCCCTCACGTGACCGCGGATCCGCGGCCTGAGCAGGCACGTGCCGCGGATCCGCGGTGGATATTCCACATCATCACTTCTGCTTTGCTTCAGTATTTTCCTCTCAGCTTCAGAACTCCTTTAAGCCACTGCAATTTCCAGAACACTCCAGAACATTCTGCCAGATTAGCAAAGCTCCTTGATCAAAGCTAAACACTCTAAGCTTCCAAAGCAAGCTTCCCCGTTAACTACCTTAAAGCCTAGAAACTTCTCCCCAGACCAAGCTTATGAGAGAAGCTAACCTAGACCAAGCTTATGAGAGAAGCTAACCTAATCCTAGCTTCTTAAGGAAGCTAATCATTCTTAAGGCTATAAAAGGGACCCTAGACTTCACTTGAAAAGGTTGTTGAAAGTTCAACAATTCTCCCCCACAAGTTGAGTGACACAACTTGTGCCTCAAACCCTAACCCTAATCCAATCAAAAAGCCAAAAGTTCAAGATCTTCGAGTTCAATCAAAGCAAGAATCCTTCAAAGCCTTTAGAAGCGAAGCCGGACTTCATCGGAGCAAGTGATCCAAGCCGATCCACGACTCAAGGAGCCGAGCGACGCCAAAATCGACGATCTAGTTCCTTACTCTTGTAGATTTCGAGAGATTTGTAACGAATTTGTCGATAAATATAGGTGAAATTCTTTTATCTTTCTTATCTTTTTAATTCAAGCATAATGATTCAATCTAGATTCTTGAATGTGTTCTTTGTGATGATGCTTGAGTAAAACTCCGCTCGTAGAGGAGTCGAAAGAATCAATAGATGATGAAGTTGACAAATCTTGAAACATTTCTTAAGTCCTATAATATTTGTAAATTCTTGAAAATCAAATGATCAATGATCTAGTTTCGACGCGAAATTCTTTCTTGATTTTTTTCGCTCGGAACTAGAGATCAACGATCGATCATTTGATTTACTAGAAGCTAGCTTGTGAATGAGATTCATTGAAAGGACAAAGGATGAGATGAGGAAACTCGCAAGATCCTTAAACCTCAATAAATCGTCATCGATCTAGTATCAATTCGTTAATGGATAAGAAATAGTAATCGCTAGTCTTCTTCACGTCTATAGATTTAATCGACTCCTACGAGCTTCACTTCAATTCTTGAAACTTAACTCGATTGGAATTCTATCAATTCTTGATTCTTGATTTTTAATGCTTTCTTGATTTTTGATTAGATCTAGATAATTCTTGAAATTCATTGATATAAATCTTGAATCGTTTTCTTTTCTTTTCTCTTAAATTTTCAATTCAAACAAAACAAATACGAACGAATCTCACAATCCCTATGGACGATCCGCACTTACTAACGCGCTATATACGACACTGTTATTGATTGCGGTCAAATAATTTTTGATTGTGATTTCTATTCAATTTTCTAAACATACACAACAAGAATTTTCAAAATCAATCACCGGCTATTCGCTGAATTATCTAAGTGTGTTTTCTGGTTGGATGGGGTTGACAGCTTAGGTCATGTTGTTTCGAGAAATAGTAAGTATGGAACCGAATGAGGTTGAGGCCGTTCAGCACTGGCCCAAACCTATATCAGTGACGGTGGTTCACAGCATTTTTGGGTTTGGCCCGGTCGGGAGTTTCTTTTCTTTGGACTAAGGTATGCAAGCAGAGCTTTTAGCAGTTAAAGATTCGTTTGACTATGGCACTAGTATTGTCTTTGCTTTCAGGATTAGGCGGTATTGTTGGGTATGGCGATGCTTCGCGACAGATGAAGAAGCGCGAGTAGAAATATTCCACACATGACAAAGAGATGGCTGCAGTGTTTTTTAACATTTAGGTTTGGAGACGAGTCATACCATATATTTACGGATCACAAGAAGCTTAAAGTACATTTTTCAGCAACAAGATCAAAATTTGAGATAGCGCTGATAGATGGAGTTGGTGAAAGACTATTACTGTGAGATTTTTATCATCCGGGCAAGGGGAATGTTGCGGCAGATGTTTTGAGTTGGAGTCCCGGAGGTAGCTTTTGTTGTTTGAGCACGGTTTAGAGACAGTCGACGACAGATTAGCAGATTCTTCGTGACAGCCGGCCCTGTTTGAGAGTTTTGGCTTCAAAATTATTTTCCAATGTTCTAGGATCTGGGTTTTAGAGTTTCGGGTGTTGCTTGTTTTTGCTAAGTTTGCAGGTGGTGTGATCTTACAACATAGGCAAGTCGGAATGTTTCATATTCGTAGTTTCAACATTGTTTCGGGTATTCGCATGTTGGCTAGGAGAAGTTAAAAAGTTCGAACGAATGTCAAAAAACCCATTTTTCCATATTTAAGGTATTCGGAAAATCATGCAAGTAATTCTCTGGACCCTCTAGAAGAATGAAACCCTAACTCAATTGAATGACCAAAAGGATTCAGTGATTCAGGATATGTTGAGAGCGGCCCAGAACGGGCAGAAATCTTATGTGGATGGACGTCGTTGCAACTTGAGTTCACCGTTGGAAATCATATTTTCTTAAGGTTTCTCCGATGAAGGGTAGATTGAGATTCAGGAGGAAAAGAAGGCTTAGTTTTTTATATGAAGTCCTTTAGGGATTCTCGAGCGTGTCGGCGCTGTGCTTATCGTTTGGCTTTTCCATCCAGCTTTCTAGATGTCACCCCATGTTTTTATGTATCGATGCTCCGCAAGTATCTTCCGTACCCCGCTCATGCGATACAGCATCAAAAGATCTAGCAGGAGCGCAATCTTTCTTTAGCCGGGTTGCCGGTAGCTATTCTAGATCGGCAGGAGATGAGGAAACCGAGGTCCGGGGACGTATCCTCCGTAATTGTTCTTTGGCGTGGTCCGAGCGACGAAGAGGTCACGTAGGAAGCCGAGGTCGAGATGCGGAAGAAACATTTCCATCTCTTCTAAGGTACGTGTAGTTAGATTTTAAATTCGGGGACCGAATTTCTTTAAGGGGGGAAGATTTTAACGTTTTGAAAATAAATAAATAAAATACTTCAGGTGAATTTTCTGATAATCGGTAAAATAAACCGTATTTTCCGTAAAACTTAACTATAATTATTTTTCACCATAGACTTATAAACGCCTATTTTAGCTATTTAATTGCTAGTATTTGGTATTTATTTAGCCACTTATAAATTATTAGTTTACTTAAATATTTTTCCTTAATTAATTATTTTAAATAATATTATAAGCTTTAATTATACATTTAATTAGTGGTAATTACAAATCGGAATGGATCAATTGGACAAATGTGAACCAAGACATATTGGAATCCAGTGTGTAACATGCTCTTTTCATCACTAATTATCTCCATGTTTCTAGGCTCTTCTAGGATTTTTATGAAAGGAAATTAAATAATTATAAAAAGGAGTTAAAAGAGGCATTAAATAAAGAAGTTTCCACACTAAAAAAACCCCACACACACCCATTTTCCCCTTATGGCTGAGCACACCAGCCCCGCTTTTTCTCTTTAACATCTTTTCATTTCAACACAAAATAAAAGAAATTAATAAATTAATCAAAGAATGAAAGATGTAATTAATATGGACATTTCTAGACATATCCACACATTTCTCTCTCTCTCTCTCTCTCTCTCTCTCTCCCTCTCTTGGGTTGGCCGAGCCTCCCATTCTGGCAGCCCCATTTTTTGCTCACTTGTTTTCCTCTCAAAAATTTCTCATTTTGCATCAAAAATAAAATCAACACTAATTCTAGCAACTTCTTCATTAAAATTCGTTGATCAAAAGCAAGCATGAATCTTGAGCAAGAGATCACTTTGGGAGGCCAAGAAATCTTAAGTTTGCAAGTTGATCTCAAAACTTGTTGAGGTATAATCCCAACCCATGTTTAAATTGTGCTAAAGTACTCCAATCTAGGCTAATTAGGAGTTTAAATTATAGGTTTAATGTTTAGATTTAAAATTCAAGAAAGGGGTTACGACTTTAAGTTTGGGTTTTTAGCACATCATTAAGGTTTTCATGAGTGGTTTAACATTTTAAAATAAGCAATATCTAGTTTAGTTGTTAATTTGTAAAGTGTTACTTTAAAATTGTTAAAATTAGGAAATTTTTGCAAAATAGATTTTTAGGATTTAATTAAATTGATAATAGAAAATTTAAATAATGGTTTGTATGGCATAATTAAGATATTAAGTTATCATCTTGGTCACTAAAATTTTTAAAACATCAAGATTGGTATTAAAACGGGTAATGGTCGCTTACTAGTTTTTTTAAAATAAATCGATTTAAATTAAGATTGAGATTTTGATAATTTGTAACCTATTTTTATATAATATCTAGAGTGTTGTGAGTGCCCAATTGATACGATTTGGGTTTTAGGCTTGGTGTTTTTCACGTATAACGACCCTAGTTGTAGTTGTGCATCAGGTGCGTGCGCGTTTAATTAGCGCGCGTTGTTTGACTTGTGTCGTTTGCGTCCGTGACTAATTTTGTATTATCCTTTTTATTCCTTGTGTGCGATCCTAAGGTCGGGTGCAGAGGTGTCGGACGCGGCGCGGAAAGACGGACGGAGATCGGATCAGTTTAGCCGAGGCGTCCCGGTGAGTAGATGTATACATCTATGGGGGGATCGTCTGGATGGCGCGAGGCGCCCGACGGTTTAGTATTATTTAAAATATTTACTTTATATGTGAAGTTTCTAGTTAACAATCTCATTGCATCGCATCGTTATATGTATAAATAGATATATATGTGATATCATCTTATAGAACACTTGCACCATTACCATTGGTTCCTGCCGCACGTGCACTATTTATGCGAACACTCACGCCTTTGATAATTGCTATGTCACGAACATTATATAAACTACTTAGACTAATATCGAAAATATTCGCATCATACATGATATTTAAACTGGTAGTTGTATTTTCCATCTCATCAAGATTAACACTAAGGATTGCTAGCCGTATATATACCGCATTTCATCATCATTCATATATAGTTTTCTAGTTATAATCGCATTTCATGACATGGATATCATAGACATTATCATTTTTCTACATAATCATGTATTGTGATTCTTTTGAGGATTTCTGTATTGATGAGATTTCTTGATTTTTGAGAAAACCGCAAGAATTTTATAAAAACTTATTATCATTTTAAAATTCAAGTTGTGGTTTTCTCGTGATGTATGTGTCGTCCACCATGAGTTTTCATAATTGCTGATGGTTTTCGAGACCCGATTCGAGGAGCAGGATGAACCGTTTCGGGTACATGGTGGCCCCGGTACGGTACCCCGGGGCAAGAAGCTCGAGTTGTAGACAATGAGCCTGGCAGGGGCAGACTAACTACCGATGATGTCGGGAGCGGCGGATATCCGGAGGATACCGTCGTAGTCGTGAGATTTGATGATATGGGCCGATCCGGACTGACGGAGCCCGAGATATTGAGACATTAAGATATTGAGACATTGAGATAGTGATATATTGAGACATTGAGATATTGAGACATTGTGATATTCGTATTTGTGTCGATGCTTGACACGGATTTCTGATGATTTCATTGATGATACCTCAGTGATTTTACAAAAGTTTTACGAAGATAAGAATACAGATTTTCTCATACCAAATATATTCAGATTTCATGTTGATTATGCATTCATATTGCATACATACTAGTGCATCGCATCATATTGGAATATGTAGGTTGTGACGCATTTGCGTGCATGCTTACGATAGCCTTATTAGATGTTACTTACTACTCACGAGTTGGCAACTCACCCACGTTGTGCCACAGTGGCTTGCAGGTCTGACCCGTCAGCGCAGTAGCGGCGGGTGTATATTCTATTTCGCTTCATTGCTTCGGCTTGTAGCTTGCTCATAGGTGGGTTTGGGAGGATTTGTTTTTGCTCCCACTGTGTATTTTTATTTTGTATCTAGTATACTCCATCTACCCTTGTGTATTGGACTAGACGGTGAAATTTGAGACTTGTATTTGTGGTTTGGTGTCGATGCTCACTTGAGCCGACGGGATGCTTTTAAACTTTTATAGTTATTTTGCATTATTTGATATATTCATTGCATGTAGTTGTGATCCGTCTTTGGCGAAGAGCTAGCTCCCGCTTGGGGATGCCTTATTTATGATATGTATGTATTTCTCTTGTTTGTACCCGTTTGGGGACCAGTATTTACAAAGGAGACTCTGCTGAAATTTTCGGAAAATTTTGTTGTTTTAATAAAATGTAAATGCGATTTGGTTTGGTTAAAAATCGTTTTCTTTTAACAAGTTTTCCTTCACTCTACTTCTATTTTGGTTTAGATTTCTGGGCTTTGGTTTACTTAGATTACGTTACGCGTTTAGACGTTTCGTAATTTAAGTGCCAGTCACGTTCCGTACCTTCGGATCTTGACACTACTAGATTAGCCATTTAGTTTAGGGTGTTAGCTTCACTAATCCCTAATTAGTGAAGAGATAGATTGAGTTGGTGTTACCTCGATGTAGATCATCTTCGGTTTTGAAGACTTCAAAAAAGTTTGCATCCTTCACCTTGTGGAGCCTCTCAAGAGTTCGGGAGATCATTTCTCACAACGAAGGGACCACTACTTGGAGCTATTGAAGTGAAGGACCGGTCTACAAAGGTTGTATTCCGCATTCACCTAGTTGTAAAGTTGTTTATATATTGTATTGTCTAATTCTCAAGTTAAGATTCTAGGGTTAGGGTTAAGTAGCATGGCAAAAATTTGAAAATGGCTTGGACGATGCCCCCCGAAACCTTGCTGTTGTGCTAAGTAACCTTACAGGATTACCCCATGGAGAAGTGCTCGAATAGCCGGGTTCCAGAAGGCAATGAGCCGGCATCTCATGGCGTTAAGACCCGGAGGGCCTTACTTTAGAATTGGCGGGCTACTCGCCGCACTCGTAGAGGGTATGGGTTGACCCACGGAGCGGTGGTCAAGTTACTAGATTCCATGAAGTGCCGGGTGACCCATTCACTTTGTTGATTGGGGTTGCCTCATTTTGGGGATTAGCAGGTAACTTACCGCACTCGTAGGGGTCTGGATCTTCATTGCACTGGATATCCACACGACCGGGGAACGCCGCGTCTCATTTATGGCTCAAATGAAACGCGGGGCTCCTAAATTATCCGCTATTCCATATTGTTGTTCGCATGCTTATGATGATTTTTATCTGCCTGTGATGACTATTATCTGCCTGCGATGCTAATATATATTTTATATATATTTAGTAGATGCTTCTATATGTTTTGTATCCGCGCTAGTCCTGCCCCCGCTCTGCTGTTAGTTAAGTAACCTAACGGTGCATGATGGGGCCTCGTGGCGAATGCAGATGGCATATAAAAATCATGTTATTTTGGTTGTTTCTTTTGTGGCTTGAAAACATAAAATTATGGGAACGTATTATCTGAATAGTACAAGGAAAATAAACCTAAATGATGTTGTCGGAACCAATTTTAAAACTACTCGGTTTTCTTCAAAACTCAAAGTCGTATTCTTTTGCTTTACATAGATATATTCGGTTAGGAATATCCCGCATCTCATTCTATGAGGGAAGAGCCTTGATCCCTTCATTGGGAGTTCGCTCTTAAGCAAAAGTATATGTTACTAGTTTTAAAGGCGGAGCTTAAACCACTCCATTTCAAAGCCACTCGAGTTCCTTCAACGATATCAAGTTCATTACATTAAACGCTTTTCGCCAAAAACCAGCCTTAGCCCTCCGTCATTTCAGATTAGTATTATTTAGTATTCGTGTTATGTTTTTTTGACCTAGTTAAGCGTAGTGAACAGTAGCTAAGTGGTGCTTTTTTATGCAATGTAATGCGATTGGTTAGGACAGTCGTGCTGCCTTGTTGACTTAGTCAAGGGCACGTGCGGGTGAGTTTAATGCAATCAAGAAAATGACGGGTTGAATTTGATTAGAGGTTTATGGTTTGTTGATCTAGTCAAGATCATAAACCGTTAGGGGCAAAAGCCATATCGGGAGTTTCAAACATACGGGAAACTTGCCAGGCATGCACATACCTTATGGAGTGTGGTGACTTGAGTGGATTCCGTCAAGTTATCATATGATGATAGTTGGTTCCCGATTCCTACTGATGAGCATGTATTACTCCTCGAGAGATTTTTCACTTCACATTTAGCTAACCCATTAGGTGTCTAGAAAGTGTTAAAGAGGTTACGCCACTGCGGGAACAGGGTTATTAATTGGGTTCGTATGAAAGCACGGAGGACCTCCCTCAGATTACCAACACTATCCTGGCTGAACGGTTAGCGAACTTCTAAAAGTGTAAATGATCCCGACTAGTTCTCCTTTTAGGGTTTGAAGGAGAATTCGAGGAAATAGTGGGAGCCATCATGATCAGATAAAGTGATAACCAATCTGATCTTGATAGAGTGCACGCTGAGTATTTTCTTTTCTCTCTCTGGTACAACGACCTATGACTTACCTTAAAAACTCATGAACCAAGTTAACCGAACCTTCTTACACCCTTTGGCTTTGGCTTGTCTTGATTCACCACAAAGCCACATATATCCCTGTCACTCCTACTTTACCCTATGCATTTCTTCAGAACACGTCGTATCACTACGATGATCCATATTGTTTGGA
Source organism: Agapanthus africanus (assembly GCA_030015575.1). NCBI lineage: Eukaryota > Viridiplantae > Streptophyta > Magnoliopsida > Asparagales > Amaryllidaceae > Agapanthus > Agapanthus africanus. Next base: position 252,936,961 of record CM057348.1, on the reverse strand, counting down.
ACGGACATCGTATAGTTACATACGAACTCGAAAAAGTTACTTCAATGGAGAATGGCCACAGGTTCTGGAGAAATTGAACAGGATTATTCAGCTGTCTCTTCCCTTTACTGTAACATTTCAGAAAATAAAATATTATTTTGGGAATTTAAATAACTTAAATAATTAATTTCATAAATACTTTTAAAATATGAGAATTTGTTTTTAATGAAAGGGTATAATTATATACCAATAGTTGGGAAAATATTTGGAAATTTATACCAAATATTGATTTTTGAAAGAATTTATGTGATTTAGGCAATTTATAAATTTTATACAATTAATTATATACAAATTATGCTAAACTTGATTAATTTTCGCTAATCATGCCTTCATCCGGTTTATGCAATTGACATGCACTCTAGCATGTGTAACACCTTAGAATGTGATTTGTGGCTAATTATACTTTAATGTGTGGTTTTTAGTAAAAAGTTTACCAAAACGATTTTCAAATATTTTATCAAAATTAATGAATATTTTATTAGAATTTAATTAAGCTTGCATACACATGTGCGTGTAAACTAGGGCTAAGTTTTGGGTTAAGCCATGTTTAGATAGTCATGGTGGACTTACCCATCTTATTAGGTTAATGAGAAGTTAATTAAGGGAATTAGATTTTTTTTAATTAAATTAATTTTATTTGTGTTTTGTGGGTTGACTTGGGTCTTTGGATGGAGAAAGAGAGCATGATGGGCTTGAGCCATGCTTGGTAATTAATGAGGAGAGAGAGGGGGGGTTGACTCTCATATCGCTTTTTTTTCAAACACTTAAACACTCATTTCCTCACATTATCACATCTCTCTCCCTCTCATTTTCACACATACACACACACCCAGCAGCAGCACACACAGCAGTAGCAGCAAGCAGGCAGCAGCAGCAACAGCAAGCAGCACAGCATCAGCAACAACACACATTTTCTTCTCTCCTTCTCTTCTCTTCTTCTTCTCTTCTTCTTTTCTTGCATCCAAGCTCAAACATTCTTCACCAAAGTCCATTTTCCTCACCAAATCCCTTGCAAACACTTCCATATGGCAATGTCTTCTGTTTGAGCCACCACTAACTCACTTGGAGGTATAAAACTCACGCCAACTTCCTTTTGCTAAACTTATAGTTTATGTAGCTTAATATCTTGTTTAAGAAGTGTTATGGGGATAACTTTGTGTTTTGAGAGGAGCTTTGGATAAAATGGGAGTATTATGGTTTAATTAACTTAATTAGGTGTTATTTGTACTGTGTAAACCTAGTTGTATCACTGGATTTTGCTAAAACACCTTAAAGTCCCAAATTTGAGTTTTAAATACGGTTTTTATTAAGTTTTATGATACGAGTGACCTGCTATATCTGTGATCTTTTCTTGCTTAGCAAACATATACAGAATGGTGAACAGGGTTGCTAGAGTTTTGGGTTGAAATTCGAGCCCGTTCCACCCCACAAAATCCGGCGACCTTCCTTGCATTTCCGGCCTTTCCGGGCCCCCTTGTGCTTTGGGTGTTGGTGTTTTGCAGGGTGGTGTCTGTGTTGGTTTTACAGTGTTTGGTTTTGTTTGCTTTCTGGGTTTTCATCCAGATAAAAATCTGGGACCAGTTACCCCTTTTAGTGTGTTTTGTGACTCGCGCGACACATACGCTTCGAGTATAAGTTTAGTGGGTTCTGTGCATCGCAGCACATCAGGGTAATTCTAATCTTTGCATACACACGTGTTAGTGTATCGATCTCACGCGTTTAGCTTCCGACACAAGTTTTTCTAATAATCTTGATATCGTTTTTGACAAGGTTTTAGCCTTATGTGTGTGTTTCTAGGTTCGCAGGCGGGGACTTCGGACGCCGCGAAGAAGGGGAAGCAGGTAGTCGGCTACACTTAGCACGAGATCACGGTGAGTAGACTTAACATCTACGGGGAAATCGCCCGTATGGCGTTAAGCGTCAGGGCTTGATAGGATATTGTAGTCACGTATATATATTACATGTATATTGGTTATGCATATGTACTATTGTAGCGTACCCATCTTTTGATGCATATAGAAATAGTAGTTATGTAACACCGCACTGTCACTAACGGTTCAAGCTACACGAGCACTATTTGTATGTTACACTCACACCGTTAGTGATTGCCATGACCTATAGGATTGCTACGAACCATACATCATTGATGATTAGACAAGATTCTGTCGCATATTGGCACATATACATATTGTACACTCATGCTTGCGTATATACCACGTGTACATCCATATTGGCACATATACATATTGTACACTCATGCTTGCGTATATACCACTTGTATATCCATATTGGCACATATACATATTGTACACTCATGCTTGCGTATATACCACTTGTACATCCATATTGGCAAATATACATATTGTACACTCATGCTTGCGTATATACCACTTGTATATCCATACTGGCATATATACATATATACTCTTGCACATACCTAGATGATGCTGACTTTGATTTGAAAAATTGGGGACCGCATGAAATGTTTTCAACTAAATCCTTTTAAAAGAGCGGTTTCCCCCTTTTACTCATATTACGATTTTACGCGGCATACAACACATTACATGGATTTACGCATTGAGTTTTGGATTTGTGTGATTTCTGGATTTGAGAACCGTGGTATTATTTTAAGAAAATGTGCACTGTTTTGAAAACCTGGTTTCTCTTGATATGATATTTCGGTGCGTCCACCATGTGTTTTCTCGGTTCTGAGACGTGTGACATGTGAACCCGAATCGAGAAGTTGGATGAGGCCGATTGCGGGTACATGGTGGACCCGGTGTGGTACCCCGGGGCGAGAACGGATTTGTTGTGCAGTAGACGGTGAGCCTAGCAGAGGGACTACTACCTACCGGTGATTGGTTGGACCTGGCGGTTATCCGGAGAATACTGACCAGAGTGGAGAGGTGGATATGGGCCGACCATGTTAGTTATATGTATGCCCTAGAGGCCATTACTGTACATACGATGTATATTGTAATGGATGCTTGGACATACATAAGGAGAACTTTCTTGCTCGACATGATAGTATGCTATCTGGTTGTACTTTATCTTAACATGTACTCTGATTGTCTCTATGTTACATGTTGATAAAGCCCTTAGGATATGTACTCGACTACTGGGATTACGATGAGATCATACTAGTGGGGCCACGGTAGTCGACGAGTACATCCTATAACTGTTCCTAGTCGAGGGTGTATCGAGACAGGGCATCGATACACCAGAGTAGACTAGCGTATACGCATCTTGACCCATATGATGGGCGATGGATGATCCCATATCCATCGGTGTTTGACATCAAGGATGGTGTATGGGTGCTCAGTAGAGACTGGGTACACTGGACGGAGTCGCCGAGAACTCCCAGATGGTATTATACCTCACGTCAGATGGCAGTTCTCCGGTGACACTAGTACAGAGTAGTCTGTTGACCCGAGATCGTCATAGAGTCTTGTGTGATTCCTACGGTGCTTTGATTTCCATCATACCACGTCCAAGAGGGCGTGCAAAAAGGTGGCTTTTGGGTACAGTCCTGAATCATATGGAGGCAATGAGTGATAGGAGGGGATTCGTCCCTCCCGGTATAGGGAGTTGATGGTGTGTTGTGTTCGATTGGCTATAGCTCGAAGTCCTTGGCCAGGGTTGCTGAGATTTACTGGTAAGTGTTATCAGTAGTTTCTCGAACTGTTATAGACCTCATATCGACACGACTTATCGAGCTACTGGGGTCTGACGTTTACCACCCCTAGGCGAGATATGCGACATATCAGACGACTAGACCGGACTGTACGGGAGTGTTACTGATTGGATTCACAGGAGAATGTACAGGCTTGCTTGTTGATCTTCTGATCGCTCAATACCTGGGTCGCTGTTACGTTTAGCTGACTGCTTGCAGTTTGTGGGTGTTTGATATGATCATCACCTACTGCCGGCGTATTGACGATTCTTTATAGTCCTACACAGAGGTTTCTTGACCCAGGCAAAACGAAGTAGGAGCACATATGTGATATGCGCGGGATCGAGGATAATGCGGTATGTGATACCGTATTGGATTCTCGCGATATGAGATATCGGCCGGGTATATGTGATATAGCCGGGTCATCGTATTAGTCGGTTATATGCGATATAGACGGATTGTCGGATCAATTGTTGATTCGATAATTTAATGTATAATAATATATATGATATATTAAATTACATTAACTAATATTAGCTCACAAAAAGATTCTTTTTCTCACTCGGGTAATACATTGATATATATGCGATATATGTTAATTGTATTATTTTATTTTGTTACGATAAATATTATATATGTGATATATAATATTGTAACATGATATGGTTATTAATGCAACATGTTTTGTGGATTTTAAACATGATTAGGGTTTGGATTAGGGTTAAGACTTCTAGTAGATTCTAGAAGCTTTTCTTTTGTCTTGGAAAAGATATTATGCTTGATATTTTCAAGTGACTCACTTTTAACCCAACCCAAACCCTAGCCCTAGTTAATTTTCTACATGGGTTTACTTGACCATGGTTGCATTATTCATCATATTTATCTTTTCATTATTCATCACAAAAGGATTCTAATGATTATTCATCTTTTTCTTCCTTTTTCTTTCATGGAAAAAGCATTCTAGCTTTTTCCAAGTGATGATAAATGTGTGAGAAAAAGATTATAAATGAGTGCTAAAAATCCTACTTCATCATCCTCATCTATCCTTTCCATTTAGATGAGGGTGTTCACTTCATTTAGTGAGTGTTAGCTTGTGTTAATGAAACTTCAAGGTAGATCATCTTTGTCATCGAAGATCGGAAGAAAGACTGCATCTTTCTCTTCGTAGAGCCTCTCGAGAATCCAGAACACGATGATCGCAGCGAAGGGACCTCAACACGGAGCTTAAGAAGTGAAGGACCGGATCTACAAAGGTTGTAATCCCTCTCACTTAGTGTTAAAGTGTTTAACATGCTTGTTTTCGCCTAAACTCTAGTTTAAAGATCCGGCTTTGGGTTGTTCGGCACGGCTAAATTTTAAATCGGGCGTGGTTGATACCTCGTAGACCCTTGTGCGTGTACCTAGCAACCCTACAGTGGTATCAGAGACAAGGTAGAGTTTTAGGTGAAGTCTGAGCGAAGTTTAAAGTCCGATCGAACCCGGAAACTCCGACACGAACCCTTCTCTGTACATTTTCCAAAAATATGATTTTTTATGAATTAAAAATGCTCAGAAAAACAAGCAGGAAAAACTAAGAATTACTGTGAAGTACGGCCCACTAATTCGCTCATTCGGCCGCGGAACCGCCGCCAAACCCTTGGTTTGGGCGAGGTTCCGTGGCCAAAATTTTGAATTAGTCCCTGGAACTTCATATATTTATTCTTAGGTCCTTTCTAGTCATTTTTTTCTGGGAATTATTTAATTCCACTCAAGTGTTGAGTTTTCTGGGATGTATTGGGGACTCGTTGATTCGATCGGATAATTTAATTTCGTTTATTTTTTCCGAATAATTTTTAGAAACTGTTAAAAAGTTCGAACGGATATCAATAACTCACTTTTTCCCTTGTCGGAAAATTTTTCAAAAGTTGGATTTTTTTCTCGAGTTTGAAACTTTCGGAAAATCATGCAAGTAACGCGGTGGACCCTCTAGAAGACAACAAACCTTAACTCGATTATGTGGCCGTCTTGAACCGCCTCTGAACCTTAGGGTTTGGGGCAGTACGGCATGCCACATGTGAGGCGTTGGCTTGACCCTTCTACGGCTGGACCATTGGTACTGTGTCATGTGATGGATACTTTTTGAACTCCGCTCAAGTGTTGAGCTATTTGGGAAATCTTGGGTGTTTTGATTATTCGATCGGAAAGTTTAACACTGTCTTTTTATCTGGAATGTGATACAATATTTGGAATTCACATATAGTTATGAGATAACTAATTTGAATATTATAAACATAGCAGTTTAGTCTCAATTGATCGGTTGCCACGTGTCACGACCCGAAAGAGCACGTGACTGGCCCTTGAACCATATGAAGTCTATAGGACCCTATCTGATCCAAGTAAGCCAAAAGCCCAGCAATCTAAAACCATTTAAAGAGTAAATAAGGAAAACTGTTTTTGAAAAGTAAGGAAATCATGTTTGGAAATCAAAGTTTTTAAATAACTAAGCCGAATATGCATTTTTTTAAAATGTGTAACCTTTCCTGAAAATTTCGGCAGAGTTTCCTTTGTAAAAACTGGCCCCGAACGGGGTACAACAAGAATAATATATATGAAATGATAAAAGGCATCCCCAAGCGGGAGCTAGCTCTTCGTCCACCGACGGTCACAACCACGCAAGCAATAATAATATACAACGCCAAAGGGAGAGGATCAACCCAAAAAAAGAAACTCAAAACAGCCAGAAAACCGTAATACTACTAGCGAGACTCTAAGGTCGAAATAAAACAACACTGATTTCTAAGTCTGAAACAAACTACAAGTTTTGGTTGATGGACAATTCTAGATACAATAAATAATACATGAACAAGGACGGTTCTGATACAAAAGAACCCACCTATCCAAGCAAGTCACCCATAAGGAAGCAGTGTGCCAGAAATGCCGCTATGGAATCTGTACGGCAAACCTGCAAGAACTGGGGCACAACGGGGGTGAGTTGCCAACTCGTGAATAGAAAGATATCTACAAGCAGAAATCAAATGCATGACCCATCCTAGGTCAAAACGATCAGATATACATAAACCTCAATATGAATAAAGCTGAAGCATGCTAAACTGGCAATGTAATCTCTATACATGAGTGTAGTGCCAAGTGCTCGTGCTAGTGCCTCAGGTAATAGCATGTCATGAATATGATGTATAACCAATGTAATCAAATCTGCACACTCGTGGATCCCGTCCACTCGTCACCCACTGACAATAACCACCATGCATGTAAATATCATGAATCATGTGCATGGGAAATAATATGAGGATATAACCACCCGTGTCCCTCGCGACACATCAAAATCATGGAACCAGGTTGCCCAGCATCGACACCCGAAAACATCATGAAAACTGTGCCCAGCATCGGCACGTAAATCCTCATATATCGGGCTCCGTCAGTCCGGATCGGCCCGCGGGCTCTGTCTGCGGTATCGGCCCTCGGCCCCGGCAGTATGCCCAAAACATCTATCGACTCTGGTCGGTATCCTCCGGATAACCGCCAGGTCCAACCAATCACCGGTAGGTACTCGCCCGCCTCCAGGCTCAATCGGCAAAGCTCATCGATCATCTTGCCGAGAGGAACCATACCGGGTCCACCATGTACCCGCAATCGGCTCATCCACGCCTCGATTCGGGTTACACATATCGCTCTCAGCACCGAGAAAACACATGGTGGACGCACTGAAATATCATATCAAGGATAACCGGGTTTTTAAAGAAATGACATATTCTCTTTTGAAATACCCTCGGTTCCCAAATCCAGAAATATCATAGAAACAACATATCTCAATGCGTACAGTCAAAGCATGATGTATGCGGCATGTAACAGTAATGCAAGCATATCAGTAAGTCATGCAACATGGAATAATAATGTGCACATATCGAGGGAGACCGCTCTTTTAAAAGGAATCTGTTTTTAAAGAGTATCTTGCGGTTCCCAAATCCCCAATCAAGCTAGAATCATCTATATATGTGTACAGGTATAAGTGTACAATATGCCATGCCAGAATCATATCATGAATGCAATAGTACTATAGTGTAGTGACATGGCAATTATCGATGATGAGTGTGTGAGCCGGCAACAAGTGTACGTGGAACATATACATCATCGATAATGGTGCTGGTGTCCTAGCAGCATGACTGAATGCCACAACAATACAAGCGATGCAATGCAAATAGCAGGAATATGCGGAAACGAATGATCAACGCAAAAGTACAGAACCTGCCCCAATAGATATGTTATGCAACCTTGCCTTTTGAAATAAGACGAATCAGGGCTTTTGGTAAAGTAAGGGCTACGGTGTTTTAAGAAAAGATGCATCATTTGAAAATATCCGTATAACCCTTCTGCTTATCTTTAAAATATCCCCGATTCGTTAGTTTTGAAATAGGTATGACTCGGTCTAGTCTAATGTCTACTAAATAATCTAGACAGGAGGGATATGAAACCACCTAATCTGAGTCAATATATAAATATAGATATGATAGTCGGTGATCTCGCCTCAATAACATATCGTATGATATCCTCGAGTCATGAGTGCGGATCTATCATCAATATCGTCTCGTACGGTAAATCGTCGTACGGCATCCCAATAGCTGGGTAGGGGTCAATATCACACTATCTCATCACATATCAGGTATCACTTATCATCAGATCACACAATCTGGGGTACTACTGTAAGTCTAGTACAAATCGACACCATCTATAAAATATGAATGCGGGTAAAGCACATGTCCAAAGGCCCGCTAAAACTATCATATCGCACCTCAAAGGCAAACTATGTCACATCGCCGATCTCACGGCCTCACATCAAATATCATCTCAAACCCCGTATATAAACACATAGTCCCATACCCATGTGTAGATATACGCACCAATAAATGAAAGAATGTATGCAAGTATGTGTGTAAGTGTATGTGTGAGTGCAACCACTACTCTAGGGTTCGCACTATACTAAACCAATATATTCTTATCATCAAAATATCATTATTACCATCAATAACCCTAAACAACACATAATAAATATTCGTGTGTATACGTATTCGTATACATCACCACGGACTGCGGGGGTGCTATACGCCATCCACCCGACTTCTCCCCGTAGATATAAATCTACTCACATTGCTTCTCGTGTGACAAAGCCGATGTCGCTATCTTCACCTCCTTTGCCTCAATATCACGCGGGGTACCTACAAGTATATCACAATGCTAAAGCACATGAAAATCACATCGGAAACCAAAATAGCACACGCTACCCGCATAGGTAAAAACCTATCGACTCGCATGTAAACACAATCAAAATCCACTTGTCGTTGACGTCCAAACGCCACCCGACAGGAAAGAATCACCAAATACCAAAATCCATGCTAAAACAAGTCCCAAATTATACACCAACATAGGAAAATCAACCCAGATTTCACCCTAGATGGAATCAGTCAAAACTAGACATACTCAGGGTCAAAACTAGAGGAAATGGGGGCATGCACAGAAAACGAGGCAATTCCTTAAAATACCTTATTTTAGAATTTTCCATAATTTTTCCCCATTTATCTGTATTTAATTATACCAGAAAATTAAAATATTCATTAAAATAATATTAAATTATAAAATTTCCCAAAAATTATATTTTATTATTTTGAAGACGTTACACCACGGGATTTTAATGCGATCAAAAGTCTGTCGCAATCACGTAGCGTACGCGGATACTCCCCGGGTAAACTTAATAGACAGCCATGCCCCATAGCCCCGACCAAGTGACTGTAGGAGAACCTCGTCGCCAAAAGCATCCGTTCGGGTGCTTGAGGCAGCGGTGTTCCGCCTTAGTGCACTTCGTCGACGGCATCGGGGGTACGGCCGTCTACTAAAGTTTGCGACGAGCATTCGATCAGGATGTCGGGAATCATGTTGAATTGCCCGACTTGATATTGAAAAGAGTTTTCGATAAAAGAGACTAAAATGCGGGGTTTATAATTGTTAGGCATGCGATGTCTAAGGAATTCAATTGGTTAGGCATGCGATGTCTAAGGTGGTTGCGGATTCCAACTGTTGTAGTTTTACACTTTCTTTTCTATGACCGTAAGCATAGTATGTGGTGTATCGCCGGCTTCGTTGCTATACATCAACGACAATCGGGATACTCATACTTGCTTACGTTGATGATATGAGATATTATGTGTTGCTGTGATTTGTTATATTGGATCGTCGCGTTCTGAATAGCCGGGGGTTTTATGTGAGATGATAGTTTTTTCTTTTTCATTCATGTAAAATTCATTTGTATGTAATATTCTTTTATTGGGGCACTTCCGGGCTGAGGATGATGTCACCATTGTATATTATTTACTTTTCTGCATTAGGTAGACCCAAGGCGGGGAGCACAAGTAACCGGATTCTAGGGTCCAGTGGGAGACCATCTCGAGGAGTCGAGACCGGGTCTCCTAACCCTAGAATTGGCAGTGTTGCTTGCCGCTCTCGTAGGGGTCTAGGGATGTGGGTTTGGCTATTCATCGCGACCGTGGAATCCGTGTTTTATACAGGCTCGTATTAAAACACAGATGTCCTAGTATATCCAATATTTCATATATGTTCTTCTGCCGCAATGTTCTGTGATGAGATCATATTACTGCCTGAGACGAATGTTTATATTATATATATGAGATATATGTTATATTGCTGATTTCGTTTTAAATGAGATGCTTGTGAAGCATAATAAAATGGGACTTCATTAATGAGATTAATGAAACTAAAAGAAACCTAAGATGTTGTAGAAACTTGTTTAAAAACTGGTAGCTCTAGTTCTTGCTTTGCATAGCGGTGTTCCTTGTAGAACATCCAGCACCTTATTCGATAAGGAAAGAGCCGAGATCCCTTCACCGGGAGTGACCTCTTTAGTAAAACTAGCAGATGCTACAAACTCGGTTTGTCTTTTGATTGCTTCTATAGTTCTTACTTTGCATAGTGATATTTGTGAAATATCCTGCACCTTATTCGATGAGGAAAGAGCCGACGATCCCTTCACCGGAAGTGACCTCTTTAGCAAAACTAGAAAAGCTTCAAAAACAATCCATTTAAAATCACTCGATTCTACAACGATATCAAGTTCATTACGCAAAAGGTTTTGTTAAAAACCTATCGTAGCCCTCCGTCGTTTCAGATAAGTACTGGTTAGTATTCGTGCTGCGTTTGTTGACCTTAGCCAAGGCGTAGTGTGCGGTAGCTGATTAGTGCTTATCTGTATAAGCATATGATGCGATTGAGTTAGGGTAGTCGTGCGACTTTGTTGACCTTAGCCAAGGGTCGTGCGGGTGGGTTTAATTCAATCGTGAAATGACGGGTTGAACTTGGCTAGCACTTATGATTTGTTGACCTTAGCCAAGGTCATAAGATGCTAGGGGTAAAATATTATTGGGTGTTTTAAGTGTTGAAATTTGCAATGAGATTGCATACCTTCTATGAGATAGTTGGATCCCGATACCCGCTGTGAGTAAGAGTTACTCCTGGGAGAGTTTTACACATTACAATTAGCCGATCAAGTAGGTGTCTAGAAAGGCGTTAACGGGGTTACGCCCCTGGGAAAACAAGGTTTACTTTAATTTGGTTCGTACGAAAGCACGGGGGACCTCCCTCAAAGTACCGGCACTGGCCTGGCTGAAAAATTAGCGAACTTGTAGGGTGTAATTAATCCCGGCTAGTCTTTCCTTTTAGGGTTTGAAGGAAGATTTGACTAAAACAGTGGGAGACATCCTGATTAGATAAATTGATAACCAATCTAATATTGTAAAAGCGCACGCTGAGTGTTTTCTTCTCTCTCTCTCCAGGTAGCGAACATATCACGCCTTAATCAAGATAATAATACGGATATATTGACCGAACCCGCTTGTTATACTGAGCTGGGGAACGTTGGTTCCGCTCCAACTTATAATTGTTATAAGTTAGAGCAGGAAATTTGGGGATTACCAGAATTCCTGTGCCGCCCAAACGAAGAGAGTGCATGTTGATGCATCATCTTCGGGTGTGTTCATTACAGAGAATTGTTTCTCAGTATTCTTTACGTCCTGGGTATGAGATACCGGATCAGGATCCCGCATATGTAATCTGTTACATGGGCTACAGAAAGGTAAAGAACTGAGAACGGGTGATAAGTTTCATGAGACAGAAAATGGTGCAAGTGTTGCAGTCAAGTCTGTTGGTCACTATCACCCTGTATTACCAGAATACATTGATTCTGAACGAATGTTATTAGATACCGAACCTGATATACAACATCATATCAGTCTCTTTATTAGTAAAGAAAGGATATAATTTTGTATTGTTGGATAATGTTTTGAACATTTCCTATATCAAGAGTTGATCGGTTCAGGTACGTTATCTAAAAGCATAGACGTTCTAAATCAAACTACAGTTCTTAGAATACAGAATACACACAAGAGGAAGAGTTCAGAGATGAACGAATCCTTCTTGAGGTTTTGTAGACTAGGTCATATCAATGCGACCCGACTAGCTAAGTTACATTTAGATGCATATTTAAATTAGTTTGAATTTACATCTTGTGAAACTTGCCGGTCATGTCACAAAGATAAGATGACCACACCTCTGTTTAAGAAAAAGAGAAAGATTTAGTGAACTCTTGGGATTGATACATGTTGATGTATGATGGTCCCCTATCTACACATGCCAAGACCAGTTCTTTGTACTTCATTACATTCTCTGATGATCTCTCAAGATTCAGACATATGTTCCTGTTGAAACACAAGTCCGAAGCTTTTGAGATATTCACAGAATATAAGTTAGAAGTAGAGAACCAAAATGGGTATAAGTATTATGTCCTTTGATGAGATCAGGGAGGAGAATACTTGAGCACGGAATTCCTGGATTATTCTAAAGGAGAATGAGATTCTCTCTCAGCATTACTCCTCCGTATACACCATAGCACGATGGTATATCGGGGCGGAGCAATAGCACCTTATGTGATATGGTGTGCTCTATGATGAATACTACTGAGTTTCCTATTTCCTTTTGGGAGTTATGCACTTGAGAAGCTGCATAGCTATTGAATAGGGTTCAAATCAAATCAGTTGCCTAACACTTCATATGCGATATGGAAAGGGAAGAGCCCATATCTTATGTTTGTTCAGATTTGGGGTTGTCCAGTATATGTTTAAAAGCATAATCCGGACAAGCTCGAGGCAAAGTCAGATCTGTGGAAGTTTGTTGGATATCCCAAGCATTCGCAAGGGAATATCTTCTACCAAACTGAGGAACAAAAATGTTTTGTTTCTCAACATACCACCTTTGTGAAAGGGAATTTCTTATGGAAAATTAGTGGTCATGAGGTAGAACTGGAAAGAGTTCCAGCTATACAAACTATAACAGATGATTTGGTAGAACCAAAGGATCCAATAGAAACCAACGAACCTCAGCCTCTCCGCCGATCTAGTACGGTTCCTCACCTACCTGAGAGATACTTCGGTTTCTCTATGACAGTGGGAGCGAGGATTACATCATGAGATGATGACCCAACTAGTTTTCGAGCTGGCCATTAAGAGTAGGACTCTGTAAGAATGGCTGGATGCTTATCGATCTGAGATGGAATCCTTATACACCAACAAAGTATGGACTTTGGTTGCTTTATCTTAAGGGTTAAATCCCCATCAGGAGCAAGTATATCTTGAGAAGATTACTTGGTGTACATGGATAAGTTGAGACTTTCAAAGCTATGCTTAAGTCTATCCAGATCCTACTTGCCATGGCTACATACCATGACTACGATATCTGGCGGTTGGGTGTCATGACTTCTTTTCTAAATGATGAGTAGGAAAAGAGCGTCTATAAGTACACAGCCAGAGAGCTTTGTAGATAGTGGGAGCAGCGGAAACGTGTGCAAGATGTTTTATGTGATAAAACAGGCATCGCGGAGTTGGAACATCTGTTTTGATGTGGTAGTCAAAGAGTTTGACTTCATCAAAATGGTAGATGAACCTTGTGTAAACAAAAAGGTAGTAGAGAGTATGGTGGTGCTCCTCGTAGAGTACGTGGATGACATACTCTTGATAGGGAAGGAGTTTCCTATGCTACGCTCGGTCAATCTCCGCTTATCACAAGGATTCTCCATATAGGATCAAGATGATACCTCCTAATTCCTAGGTTTTATATCTATGAGATAGATCTAAATGGATGTTATGATTCTCACTAGTTCTAGTGAGATGGTATCAATGGATCCTGGGAAGAATCACTGGAAAGGTTCCAGGGTGATAAGGACGACTGAATGTCAGTCGCAGGCATTGTCTTTACCCTCAGTGGAGGGATGGTATGTTGGAAGAGTTCCTAGCTAGAAACCGTGTTTTACTAGACGATTAAAGGCAAGATACATCGTTACCAAGGATGCTACCAAAGAGGCAGTCTGGATATATATAAGTTCATGAGATGAACTTCGTTCCTACCATTGTGTGACAATGGAGCTGTGGCTTATGCCAAGGAACCCCTGTCCCATCAGAAATCCGGATATAATTCTTAAGCAGTATCACCTGATCATGGAGATGGTTGATCTCCAGGGAGATCGAGGTTAGGAGAGTAGACACAGAGGACAACAGCGCGGATCCACTCACAAAGGCCTTTTTCCCAGTAGAGACTTTTATGGGATGGTTGAGTATGAGATACTTCAACCACAGCTAATTGTTGGGTATGCGATACCACAACAGATGGCCCTAGTGCAAGTGGGAGATTGTTAGTTATATGTATGTCCTAGAGGCCATTACTGTACATACGATGTATATTATAATGGATGCTTGGACATATATAAGGAGGACTTTCTTGCTCGACATGATAGTATGCTATCTTGTTGTACTTTATCTTAACATGTACTCTGATTGTCTCTATGTTACATGTTGATAAAGACCTTAGGACATGTACTCGACTACTAGGACTATGATGAGATCATACTAGTGGGGCCACGGTAGTCGACGAGTGCATCCTATAACTGTTCCTAGTCGACGGTGTATCTAGACAGGGCATCGATACACCAGAGTAGACTAGCGTATACGCATCTTGACCCATATGATGGGCGATGGATGATCCCATATCCATCGGTGTTTGACATCAAGGATGGTGTACGGGTGCTCAGTTGAGACTGGGTACACTGGACGGACTCGCCGAGAACTCCCAGATGGTATTATACCTCACGTCAGATGGCAGTTCTCCGGTGACACTGGTACAGAGTAGTCTGTTGGCCCGAGATCGTCATAGAGTCTTGTGTGATTCCCACTGTGCTTTGATTTCCATCATACCACGTCCAAGAGGGCGTGCAAAAAGGTGGCTTTTGGGTACAGTCCTGAATCACATGGAGGCAATAAGCGATAGGAGGGGATTCGTCTCTCCCGATATAGGGAGTTGATGTTGTGCTGTGTTCGATTGGCTATAGCTGGAAATCCCTGGCCAGGGTTGCTGAGATTTACTAGTAAGTGTTATCGGTAGTTTCTCGAACTGTTATAGACCTCATATCGACACGACTTATCGAGCTATTGGGGTCTGACGTTTACCACCCCTAGGCGAGATATGCGACATATCAGACGACGAGACCGGACTGTACGGGAGTGTTACTGATTGGATTAACAGGAGAATGTACAAGCTTGCTTGTTGATCTTCTGATCGCTCAATACCTGGGTGGCTGTTACGTTTAGCTGACCGCTTGCAGCTTATGGGTGTTTGATATGATCATCACCTACTGCCGGCTTATTGACGATTCTTTAGAGTCCTAAACAGAGGTTTCTTGACCCAGGAAAAACGAAGTAGGAGCACATATGTGATATGTGCGGGATCGAGGATAATGCGGCATGTGATACCGTATTGGATTCTCGCGATATGAGATATCAGCCGGGTATATATGATATAGCCGGGTCATCATATTAGTCGGTTATATGCGATATAGCCGGATTGTCGGATCAAGTGTTGATTCGATAATTTAATGTATAATAATATATATGATGTATTAAATTACATTAACTAATATTAGCTCACTAAAAGATTCTTTTTCTCACTCGGGTAATACATTGATATATATGCGATATATGTTAATTGTATTATTTTATTTTGTTACGATAAATATTATATATATGATATATAATATTGTAACATGATATGGTTATTAATGCAACATGTTTTGTGGAGTTTAAACATGATTAGGGTTTGGATTAGGGTTAAGACTTCTAGTAGATTCTAGAAGCTTTTCTTTTGTCTTGGAAAAGATATTATGCTTGATATTTTCAAGTGACTCACTTTTAACCCAACCCAAACCCTAGCCCTAGTTAATTCTCTACATGGGTTTACTTGACCATGGTTGCATTATTCATCATATTTATCTTTTCATTATTCATCACAAAAGGATTCTAATGATTATTCATCTTCTTCTTCCTTTTTCTTTCATGGAAAAAAGATTTATAGCTTTTTCCAAGTGATGATAAATGTGTGAGAAAAAGATTATAAATGGGAGCTAAAAATCCTTCTTCATCATCCTTATCTATCCTTGCCATTTAGGTGAGGGTGTTCACTTCATTTAGTGAGTGTTAGCTTGTGTTAATGAAACTTCAAGTTAGATCATCTTTGTCATCGAAGATCGGAAGCAAGACTGCATCTTTCTCTTCGTGGAGCCTCTCGAGAGTCCAGAACACGATGATCGCTACGAAGGGACCTCAACACGGAGCTTAAGAAGTGAAGGACCAGATCTACAAAGGTTGTAATCCCTCTCACTTAGTGTTAAAGTGTTTAACATGCTTGTTTTCGCCTAAACTCTAGTTTAAAGATCCCGCTTTGGGTTGTTCGGCAAGGCTAAATTTTAAATCGGGCATGGTTGATGACTCGTAGACCCTTGTGCGTATGCCTAGCAACCCTACAGACCCGTACTGCCGGGGCCGAGGGCCGATTCCGCAGACGGAGCCCATGGGCCGATCCGGACTGACGAAGCTCGATATATGAGGATTTGCGTGTCGATACTGGACACGAGTATTTCATGATGTTTTCGGGTGCCGATGTTGGGCACCCTGCTCCTATGTGATTTACAGGATTGAGGGCTGGATAGAGTGACGGCACCTGAGTTATCGGGGTTTTGCGGTGTTTTTGGTAGACACCGGGGTTTTCCACGTTGATGATACGTGTAGACGATATTTTATCCCATGCTCTGCATTCACCGTTATGCATTGCATCATGTAGTCGTAGTACCTAGTAGTGTACTTTTGCATGATTATTGCATACCCAGCTCATCATATTGATGTTATTAGATTGCACATGTTCTGCATGATTATTGCATACCCAGCTCATCATATAGATGTTATCTGATTGCACATGTTAGAGTATCGTAGTACGTGCATACTCGCGATTACCTTTATTTGTTATTTACTATTCACGAGTTGGCAACACACCCCCGTTGTGCCACAGTATTTGCAGGTCGACCCTCAGAGTAGTTGCGGCAGGGCTATCTCTTGTATCTTTTTGCTACGGATACCACTGCAGTTGGCGTTTGAGCTGTTTTCTTATAGGTGGGTTTTTGCGGTATCCGTTTATTTTCCACTTGTACACTCTATTGTATCTAGTACTCTCCATCTACCATTTCATGTTTTGACTTAGAGACCAGTTGTGAGGACGATGTATATTATTTTGTATTCTGGTTGTGGAGCTCGTGTGAGCCGGCTTTATTTATGCAATTTTATCTCTTATGTTGTCTTCACTTATTTTGCTCATTCTTCGCTACGGCGTCATACATTATTATTGTGGTGGTTGTTTCCACCGTTGGGCGTGATTGTCACCGTTTGGGGATGCATTATTCTTATTGTATGTCATTTTACTTATATCTTGTCTTGTACCCGATTTCGAGGCTAGTTTTTACAAAGGAGGTGCTGCCGAAATTTTTTAAGAAAATAACTTAAACTTTAAAGGTTTTTACTCAATTACTCAAGGTTTTTTAAAAGTTTTAAACTAATGTTTTCTTCACTCACTATTTTAATGGTTTTTGATATTTGGGTTTCGGCTTACTTGATTGCGTTGCGCCTGTAGACGTTACGTGGTTAAGTGCCGGTCACGGGCCAAACTTTGGGTCGTGATAAAGTTGGTATCAGAACGTAGGTTTTACCATTCGGAGTGTAGGATGACCTTGGTTTGATGGAGTAGGTAGCTGAAGCAGAGTGGCATAGCGTGTGTATGTTCCGCAGCATACTCACGGCACGGTACTCGGCCTAAGTGACCTTAGGACTTATTGATTGAAATTCCTTCATGATTATATGCATTCTTGTGATTCGATTTCCGTATCCTTATCGAATCCTATTCTCTTTTCAGCTATTATGCCGCCAAAGACTACGAGGGCACAGAGAGCGGCCGCGAGAGCCGAGATTAGAGTTGACTCGTTTGAGACGAGGACTGACCGGGGAAGTACACCCGTTGTACCAGAGCAGACGGTTCCTCCTCCGACAGACCAGATCGCCATGCCAGGAGCCGGTATGCAGGAGATGCTCTAGATGATAGGGTCGTTAGTTGAGGCACTTCGAGCGCAGCGACCAGAGGTAGTTCCACCCGTTACGGGGACCGCGATGGTACCTACAGTTCAGGCAGTTGCACCTGTAGCTACAGAGGTTATCACAGTATCGCTATCTGAATTTATAAGGTTGAAGCCTCCGGTCTTCACAGGCACCGATACAGCCGAGGACCCACAGTCATTTATCGATAGGATGGCCCGGATATATCGTTCACTCGGATGCTCAGATGCAAGATGGGTGGAGTTCGCGAGCTTTCGCCTGGAAGGTCTTGTGCAGAAGTGGTGTGAGTCGGTAGAGAAGGGAAGAGCAATAGGTCTTCCTCCTATTACCTGGACTGAGTTCGTGACGGTGTTCCTTGCCCATTTCCTTCCCCAAAGTGTCAGGGATGCTCGAGCGTGCAGGTTCGAGTCATTACGCCAGACGCCGGATATGACGGTGGCGGACTATGACATGCAGTTCCCCGAGCTATCTGTTTATGCCCCGTATTTAGTAGCCACAGAGGAGATGCGGGTCAAGAGGTTTGTTCGACGCTTGCTTACACCGCTGTTCTTTGCGATCAGTGCACAGCATTGCAAGACTTATGCAGCAGCTGTAGACGCAGCCCTATTAGTCAAGGAGCGCCTTGCTGAGACTTCGGTAGTTCTGGAGCCGAAGAGAGTTCGTACGGATACATCAGCATAGAGACAGCCGTTTAGATGCCGTGACAGACGTCTTGCAGGTGGCAGAGACTTAGGGCGAGGCCGATTGTTTAGCTCTTATCCCCAGAAGGGTCAGCGGTCATTGTCGGGATGTTTCCGCTGCGGGAGTTCTTATCATCGTATTCGAGATTGTCCGAAGCCACGTGAGGGCAAGACCGCCGTAACACATGTTACTTTACCACCTTCACCACCCCAGAAGGTGTTGCCTCTTGTACCTGCTGTTGCTCCGCATCAGACTCATGCACAGAGAGGTCGCGGTCGCGGAGGGTTTGCTCATAGAGGACGAGGTGGCCGAGGCAGAAGACAGCCAGCTGCCGGCAGAGGACAGCCAGTTGCTAGTAGGGGACCGCCAGTCGCAGGTAGAGGACAGGCACGGGTTTTCGCTTTGATGCATCAGGACGCGCAGGCGTACAATGCGGTGGTCTCATGTCTCTTTTAGTATGTTCTGTTGACACACAGGTGTTGTTTGATCCAGGATCCACGCACTCGTACGTTTCCACACATTTCGTGCCGAGTTTGGGTAGAGAGTCTGGTTTGCTTGATCAGCCACTTGCTATGACCACTCCTGTGGGCGAGTCGTTTATTGCTAGACAAGTGTTCCGGTCGTGTGTTGTCCGTATTGGTGAGAGAAAGTTTCTTGTCGACTTGATCCTTCTGAAGATGTTGGACTTTGACGATCTCCTGGGCATGGACTGGTTAGCCACGTGCTACGCGTCTGTGGACTGCCGCGAGAAGACAGTTAGGTTTTGTTTTCACGGCGTTTCGGTTTTTGTTGTGCAGGGGGGCCGTGGTGCCGCCCCTCACAGTTTGATTTCGTCTCTTCGCGCTGGACAGCTTTTGAGAAAGGGATGTCAGGGGTTTTTAGCCTATGTTTGCGATACTAGAGCTACAGAGGTTCCGTTGGACCAGGTTCCGATTGTTAGTGAGTTCCCTGATGTTTTTCCTGATGAGCTTCCTGGGATACCGCCTGAGCGCGATATTGTTTTCTGCATTGATTTGATTCCCGGCACGGGGCCTATTTCCATACCGCCTTATCGGATGGCCCCGGCGGAGCTTAGAGAGTTGAAAGGTCAGTTGCAAGATTTGCTGGATAAAGGGCTTATTCGACCTAGTGTGTCTCTTTGGGGTGCTCCAGTCCTGTTTGTCAAGAAGAAATACGGCAATTTGCGCTTGTGTATTGACTACCGCCAGCTGAACAAGGTTACCGTATGGAACAGATATCCGTTACTACGCATCGACGACTTGTTAGACCAGCTTCAGGGTGCAGGATACTTTTCGAGGATCGATTTGCGATCAGGCTACATCAGTTGCCGGTTCGGCAGGAGGATATTCCGAGGACGGCTTTTCGCACGCGTTACGGGCATTATGAGTTTTTGGTTATGTCGTTTGGACTCACCAATGCCCCAGCAGCGTTTATGGACTTGATGAACCGCATTTTCAGGCCGTATCTTGATTCGTTCATCATCGTATTCATTGATGACATTTTGGTGTATTCCCGGAGCCGAGAGGAGCACGAGCAGCACCTGCGGATCACATTATAGACTTTTAGGGAGCACCAGCTTTTTGCGAAATTCTCCAAGTGTGCGTTTTCGCTTGACTGCATAGATTTCTTGGGTTACGTGATTACACGAAATGGTATATGTGTGGACCGAAGAAGATCGAGGCCGTTCAGCATTGGTCCAGACCGACATCAGTTACGGAGATCCACAGTTTCCTAGGCCTGCTGGCTACTACCGACGATTTGTACAGGACTTGTCACGACCCGCAGGGTACGGAACGTGACTGGCACTTAAGTTTACGAAACGTCTCAAGACGTCCGTAAAATAAGTAAGCCAAAGCCCAGAAACCAAAACCAAATAAGCAAAAGAGTGAAGAAAACCCAATCAATTGAAAGCGAGTTTATCAAATAAGTCATATAAAACCCTTTTTAAAAACAATACCAATTTTTCCGAAAATTTCGGCAGAGTCTCCTTTGTAAATACTGGCCCCCAAAATGGGTACAACAAGAATATATATGAATCCAACAAATATGGCATCCCCAAGCGGGAGCTAGCTCTTCGCCACATGGCGGTCATAAATCCCACGCAACATAAAGCAACAACATGCGAAATAACCATAATGAAGCATAAGAAAACAGCATGTCGACTCAAGTGAGCTCGACCCCAAAATACAACATAAAAGTCCACAAACCTCACAGTCTCATCTCTAGGTCAATATACAATAATACTGATAGATACAGTAGATGGAGTGCACTAGATACAAAGAATATACAAGGTGGTACAAAAATACTAATATAACCCACCTAAGAGCAAAACCTCGAGTCCAGGCAAAAGAGCAAAATAAGCAAGTGCGCCCGTCGCTACTGTACTGACGGAGCGGACCTGCAAAAGGCTGTGGCACAACGGGGGTGAGTTGCCAACTCGTGAGTAAAAAATAACATCTACACAGGCTATCGAATGCATGCACACAAGCATCCTAGCATCTAAATACAGGTAAGGCAGGACATAATGGCAAGTATGTATGCAATATGAATATACTAGCAGGTATGAATGCAATGCGAATCAACTCGTGATCTGAATGTGTAAGTATAAGAAATCATGTTTTTCCCTTTAAGAATCTCTTTTGAAATACCAGCACAATACCAATAGAATCAACGAGAACCTGTTTCCAGCAACGACACCTCAAAACTATCACAAATCTCATATATCCATGTCATCGTATCTCTGGCCTCAGCCATCTGGCTGACCCAGCTCAATATCAAAATCTCATCATCTCGCGGCCACGGTTGGGATCCTCTGGATATCCGCCGTGCCAAACAGTCACCGGTAGGTAATCCGTCCCCTGCCAGGCTCAACGTCAACACCACATTCATCTTGCCCCGGGGTACCATACCGGGCCCACCATGTACCCGTGACGGTTCCTCCACTCCTCGACACGGATCTCGAAAACCACAGCAAACTCATGGTGGACGACACTTTACATCACTAGAAAACCGCAATTACATATTTTAAAAACATAATAAGTTTAGAAATTTGCGGTTTTCCCCCGAAATCCAGAAATATCATAAAATCTCAAGAAATCCTCATAAGTGCATATATCAATGGTGATGAATGCATATGGTATCAATAATTAAGCTACGATGTATGATTAATAGACTAGGCATGAACAAATAATATGATGAGGTACATGCACATGAATAGCAATCCTACGATTTCATTTTAAGGAATTAAAGGCAATAGCACAGGTTTAAGCATCAATTAGTAAAATGTTTCAAATTATAGGTTATCTAGTGTGGTGGCATGGCAATTACCAGGGCGTGTGTGTAAGCATGAATAGTGCTCGTGCTGCATATAAAAACCCTGGCAATGGTGCAGGTGTCCTATAAAATGGTTTCGTATATGTATGTCAATATAGGGTATGAATGTAGCAAATAATCATACAAGTATTACACCCCTAATTACTAACATTACTAAGAATCTTTTAAGTTACTAAAACTATCGGGCGGCTTGCGCCATCCAACGATAGTTCCCCGTAGATGTTACATCTACTCACCGGAATCCCTAGCTAGTCACGTCCAATCACCGCTTTCCCCTTTCGTGCCGCGTCTGACGTCTCCGCGACCGAACCTGGAATTTACATCAATACCAAACATAAGGTTACAAATCAAGAACGACGCAATTCCCTAACGAAAATACCAACGTTCATTAGCTAGGTATAACGTGCACAAGGTGCGCGGAACACACGCGAAAATCGCAAAAACTGCAAAAATCGCTGATTTGGTCGCCCGGCAAAACTAAAACCCGACTACTCAAAAATCCGCACTCACACATCCTAAAAGTCATAGGATATGCCAAGAATATAATCTAGATATCGCAATTAATTCGCCACAATAATATAATAAAAACCTAGTAAGCTAGAAGTTTGCAAATTTGGTGCAAACATCGACAATTAGCGACAAAGTTAACACAATCCAACACAACAATCCAAACTAACCCACTAGCTAGACATTACACTAATTTTAAACCATTAACTATGCTTAAAAACCTAATTTCCATAAACAAAACCTTTCTTGATTTTCATAATTAGCAAACTTAAACCAAACTATACATGAAAAACCTTAATTTAACACTAGATTTTAGCCTAATAAGCAAGTTAACCACTTAGATTAAGGTTAGCAAAACACTAGATAGCAACATAAATTTAATTAACTAAATAATGGTTTCAAGAAACCCTAATTTAATTTTCAACCATTAACTAAAAAAAAAAACTAGATTAGGATTAACACTAAAATTAACACTAAACAACTAGATTAAAGAATTCTAACCATATCAACTTAAAAGAGTAGAAATTATACCTCAAATTTTATAGATCTAGCAAGAAGAATTTGCCTCAATGATGGCCTCGTAGCACCATGATTCCAAGCAAGAGAGGCTAAAGAGAAAGGTGATGAAGAATGGGGTTATTTTGTGAGGTTTAAATTTGGAAATTTGGAGCAACTTGATGAATTTTTGAACAAGATGAAAAGAAAAATGATGAAGAGGGGAGGGGCTGCAGATTTCGGCCAGAGGAGGGAGAGGGGAGGGTGTGGGGTGTGTGGGAAAGTCTTGGTCAACTCCTACCAACCCACCAAAAGACCATACCTAATAAAAAAATCCAAAATCCTTAAAAAAACACCTATTTTCTACACTAAAATGAAGTCAGAGAGGCAACCATTTTTTTTTCTTGGGTTGCTGGAAATGGGCCGGCCTAGGGCTGAGGGAAGAGAGGGAGGGGTTTTACAAAAGAAATTTTATGCAAAAAGACCCCCTACAAGTCAAAAATTGCAAGTTTAAGCTTAAATTCAATAAATTTCGTTTTCCATAATAAAAATTAGTTAAAAATCAAAATAAAATACTAAAAATTTATGTTACAACTAGATTTTAATTAACATTAATTTAGAGCCTAAATTTAGCCCAATTAAATTTGTATTTATCGCTAATTTAATGTATTTTCTTACCGGCTTAAAATAATATTGAAAAATAGGGAAAATAGGGAAATTTTTTTAAATGACCAAAAATTAATAAGTAACTCATTAGCTACTAAAAACAAGCAATTACCTATCCATTTTAGGTATAATTAGTCCTAAACTGCAAAATAACGAGAAAGACGGTTTTCGGAAAAATACCGAATTTTCACCGATTTTCAGGAAAACACCAAAACGAATTTTCAAGGAGCTACAATCTTCCCCCCTTAAAGAAATTCGGTCCTCGAATTTAAAAATATAACTACGCGTACCTTTAAAGAGATGGGGATATTTCTTCCTCATCTCGCCCTCGGTCTCCCAGGTAACCTCCTCGCTG
The DNA here is from genome assembly GCA_030015575.1 of Agapanthus africanus. Taxonomy (NCBI): domain Eukaryota; kingdom Viridiplantae; phylum Streptophyta; class Magnoliopsida; order Asparagales; family Amaryllidaceae; genus Agapanthus; species Agapanthus africanus. Next base: position 252,912,678 of record CM057348.1, on the reverse strand, counting down.
CTTGGGCTACGCCAAAGGACCTTGACGGTTGGTATAATCTTCGATCTCAACTTCTTCACTTGCCGATCCAGGATGGCCACCGGCTGCTCTGCGAAAGAAAGGTCGCGCTCTAGCTGGACTGTCGAGTGCTGAATCGCATGTGAAGGGTCGTGAAGGTACTTGCGGAGCATCGAAACATGGAAGATGGGGTGAACATCGGGAAAGCTGGGTGGAAGGGCCAAACGATATGCAACAGCGCCGACACGCTCGAGGATCTCGAAGGGACCTACGAATCTAGGGCTAAGCTTCCCCTTTTGCCCAAAACGCATCACGCCCTTCATCGGAGAGACTTTTAGAAAAACATGGTCGCCAACTGCGAACTCTAATCTGCGACGGCGCCTGTCTGCATAAGATTTATGTCTGCTCTGAGCTGCCCTCATCCGGTCTCGAATCAACTGTATCTTCGCTGTCGTCTCCTCAACAAGCTACGGCCCCAAAATACTGCTCTCGCTGAGCTCTGTCCAACAGACAGGCGATCTGCATCTCCTCCCATACAATGCCTCGAAAGGTGCCATCTGAATAGTATCCTGGAAGCTGTTGTTGTAGGAGAACTCCACTAGAGGTAAATGACGATCCCAGCTACCGCCGAAGTCTAAAACGCACGCTCTAAGCATGTCCTCGAGAGTCTGAATGGTCCGCTCTGACTGTCCGTCGGTCTGCGGATGAAATGCTGTGCTGAAGCTCAAACGAGTGCCCAAAGCCTCCTGGAGTCTCTGCCATAGTCGGCTGGTAAACTGAGTGCCTCGATCTGACACGATACAAGTCGGTACGCCATGTAGTCGCATGATCTCATCAATATAGAGCTGAGCATACTGAGCGAAGCTGAAAGTGGTCTTCACTGGCAGGAAGTGAGCCGCTTTCGTCAATCGATCTACGATCATCCAGATGGAGTCATACCCTCAACTGGTCCTGGGTAGACCCACAACGAAATCCATCGAAATCTGCTCCCATTTCCACTTCGGAATGGGTAACAGCTGTAGCTCTCCTGCGGGCCTCTGGTGCTCGGCCTTGACTTGCTGACAAGTCAGGCATCTCGATACAAACTCCGCAATGTCCCTCTTCATCCCGACCCACCAGTAGGTCTCTCTCATATCATGGTACATCTTAGTGGAACCAGGGTGGACACTATACACTGATCGGTGTGCCTCCTCAAGAATGTCACGCCGTAATCCATCAGCATCTGGTACGCACAGTCTAGATCCATAGCGTAAAATCCCCTGATCGTCAATCACGAACTCGGAAAATCTGCCCTGTCCTATCTGTGCCATGATCTCTGAGCAACGGTCGTCACTGCGCTGTGCCTCATATATACGGTCAAGCAACTGTGGGCGTGCACGAACATGCGCGAGCTATCCCCCTGTCTGAGTGAACTCGAACTCAACTCAGCTGTCGCATAACATCTGCCAATCTGCTGACGACTGCCTCTGCACTGCGCGCAAAAAGGATAGACTACCCCAGGGCCTCCTACTCAACGCATCTGCCACCACATTCGCCTTGCCTGGGTGATATAAGATCTCGCAGTGGTAGTCTTTCACCAACTCCATCCAACGACGCTGTCTGAGGTTCAGGTCTCGCTGCTGAAACATGTACTTTAAGCTCTTGTGATCAGTGAATATCTGACACGACTCGCTGTATAGGTAATGTCGCCAAATCTTCAGTGCAAAGACCACTGCAGCCATCTCCAAATCATGAGTAGGGTAGTTCTGTTCTTGCTTCTTCAACTGCCGAGAAGCATATGCGATCACCCGGCCATGCTGCATCAATACGCATCCTAATCCCACTCGCGAAGCATCACAGTAGACCACAAATCCGCCTGATCCCGAAGGCAAAGATAATACCGGCGCCGTAGTCAAACATGTCCGCAGCTGCTGAAAACTGCGCTCGCACTCCTCTGTCCAAACGAAAGGAACTCCCTTCCGGGTCAAACCGGTCAAAGGTGCAGCTATACGGGAGAAGTCCTGAACAAAACTCCTGTAGTAGCCCGCCAGGCCTAGAAAACTACGGATCTCAGTAACCGATATAGGTCGGGGCCACTGCTGAACAGCCTCAATCTTCTTCGGGTCCACACATATGCCGTCTCTCGTAACCACGTGACCCAAGAATCCGACGCTGTCCAGCCAGAAAGCACACTTGGAGAACTTTGCAAATAGCTGGTGCTCCCTCAGAGTCTGTAACGTAATCCGCAAGTGCTGCTCGTGCTCCTCTCTGCTCCGGGAGTACACCAAGATATCGTCGATAAACACAATGATGAACAAGTCATGATACGGCCTGAATGTACGGTTCATCAAATCCATGAATGCTGCTGTGGCGTTGGTGATTCCGAACGACATCACCAAAAACTCATAGTGGCCGTAGCGCGTGCGGAAAGCTGTCCTCGGTATATCCTCCTGTCGAACTCGCAGCTAATGGTATCCTGATCGCAAGTCGATCCTCGAAAAATAACCCGCGCCCTGGAGCTGGTCGAACAAAACATCAATGTGTGGCAACGGATATCTGTTCCGAACGGTAACTTTGTTCAGCTAGCGGTAGTCGATACATAAGCGCAAACTTCCATCCTTCTTCTTGACAAACAAGAACGGAGCACCCCACGGAGAAACACTCGGTCGAATAAGCCCCTTCTCTAACAAATCCTGCAACTGATCCTTCAGCTCTCGAAGCTCAGCCGGGGCCATCCGATAAGGCGGTATAGAAATAGGCCCCGAGCCGGGAATCAAATCGATGCAGAACTCAACGTCGCGCTCAGGTGGTAGCCCAGGTAGCTCATCAGGCAAAACATCAGGGAACTCACAAACAACCGGGACCCGGTCCAACGGAACCTCTGCAGCTCGAGTATCATAAATATACGCTAAGAATCCCTGAAATCCCTTCCGCAAGAGCTGACCAGCGCGAAGAGACGAAATTAAGCTGGGAAGGGTGACACTGCGGTCTCCCTGAATAACAAGGACTGGCTCTCCCGGAAAGCTAAATCTGACTGCCTTCTCACGGCAGTCCATCGAAGCATAACAAGTGGCTAGCCAATCCATGCCCAGAAGCACGTCAAAGTCCAACATATCGAGGAGAATTAAATCAACCGATGAATCCCTCTCCCCGATACGAACGGAACACAATCGAAAAACAAAACGAGCGACAAACGACTCGCCTACCGGAGTACTAACAACAAGCGGATGATCTAACGACGATGAGTCACGGCCCAACATCGGTGCAAAGTGTGTAGAGACGTACGAATGTGTGGAACCTGGGTCAAATAATACCCGTGCGTCGAAAGAACAAACTGGCAAGGTACCTGTCACAACGGCATTGGATGCCTGCGCATCCTGCGGTGTCAAAGAAAATACTCGGGCCTGTCCTCCACCGATAGCGGGCTGACCTCGACCTCGGCCTCTACCTCCTCGTCCTCTCTGAAAAGGACCGCCGCGTCCACGGCCTCTGGGTGCACCTAACTGGCATGGAGCATCGCCTGCGGTAGGAAGTAGGGCTCTCTGAGGAGGGGGTGGTGATGGTGATAGGGTCACATGCGGAACTGTCGCTGCTCCCTGTCGTCTCGCCGGACAGTCTCTGACAAGATGGTGCAGACTCCCGCACCCAAAACACCCTGGCGACGGCTGCTGTCCTTGGGGATAAGAACCATATAGCTGTCCCCGTCCAAATCCTCTGCCAGGCCTATCTCTCGGAAAGAATCTGGCACGCTGCCTATGAGACGGTACATCGGTGCGAATCCTCTTCGGCCCAGAAACGGCCGAAGTCTGTGCTATGCGTGCCTCCATCCGCAATGCTGTATCCATAGCAGCTGAATAAGTGTCGTAGTGCTGGGTGCCAATGGCAAGATATAGCTGGGCATCTAGTCCCTGTACGAACCTCTTCACCATCTTCTCTTCGGTATCCACCAAATACGGAGCATATCGGGATAACTGTGTAAACTGGATGTCATACTCAGACACCGTCATCCCAGGTGTCTTGACTAAGGCCTCGAAGCTACGAGCTCTGGCGTCACGAATGCTCTCTGGGAGGAAACGAGCTAGAAAGACTGCTGTAAACTCGGCCCAAGTCATAGGCGGTAGACCTGCAGATCGACCCCTCAAGACTGACTCCCACCATGTCTGCGCGAGACCCTCTAGTCGGAAACTCGCAAGCTCTACCCATCGATCATCCAAACATCTCAGCGAACGGCAGATCCTGGCTAAACTGTCAAGGAACGTCTGTGGGTCCTCCGCTGCCTCGGTGCCGGTGAATACTGGTGGTCTCAGCCTCATGAAATCCTGTAGCAAAACCGGAATGGCCACGGTGGTAGTAGTAGGAGCAGGTATCATGGTCGTCTGTGATGTAGTAGGTACGTCATCCGGCCTCGGTGTACGACTGGCTGCAACTAGGGATCCTACCATCTGACGTAGCTCCTGCATACTCCCCATCATCTGTCGCAACTCCTCCATACCAGTCTCAAGCCTATCCATACGGCCTGGGGAAGGTGGATTGGTCTGTCCCTGCGGCGTAGGCATACCACCCTGCTCAGTCCTAGTCTCGGACGAGCCAGCTCGAATCTCGTCTCGGGCGGCAGCCCTCTGTGCTCTGGTAGCCTTCGGCGGCATAGTGGCTATTACAGGAAAACGGATAGTAAGAACAATGCAAGGATCATAGGATACACGGAATTGAAGAAGGAATTTTCATGCAAGTATATCCTAAAGTCACTTAGGCGGAGTACCGTATCGCAAGTATGCCGCGGACATACGCACGCTACGTTACCCTGCTTAAGTCACTTACTCCATCTACCAAGGGTCATTCTACACTCAAAAAGGTAAAACCTATCGCTCTGATACCAACTTTGTCACGACCCGCAGGGTACGGAACGTGACTGGCACTTAAGTTTACGAAACGTCTCAAGACGTCCGTAAAATAAGTAAGCCAAAGCCCAGAAACCAAAACCAAATAAGCAAAAGAGTGAAGAAAACCCAATCATTTGAAAGCGAGTTTATCAAATAAGTCATATAAAACCCTTTTTAAAAACAATACCAATTTTTCCGAAAATTTCGGCAGAGTCTCCTTTGTAAATACTGGCCCCCAAAATGGGTACAACAAGAATATATATGAATCCAACAAATATGGCATCCCCAAGCGGGAGCTAGCTCTTCGCCACAAGGCGGTCACATTTCCCACGCAATATAAAGCAACAACATGCGAAATAACCATAATGAAGCATAAGAAAACAGCATGTCGACTCAAGTGAGCTCGACCCCAAAATACAGCATAAAAGTCCACAACCTCACAGTCTCATCTCTAAGTCAATATACAATAATACTGGTAGATACAGTAGATGGAGTGCACTAGATACAAAGAATATACAAGGTGGTACAAAAATAATAATATAACCCACCTAAGAGCAAAACCTCGAGTCCAGGCAAAAGAGCAAAATAAGCAAGTGCGCCCGCCGCTACTGTACTGACGGAGCGGACCTGCAAAAGGCTGTGGCACAACGGGGGTGAGTTGCCAACTCGTGAGTAATAAATAACATCTACACAGGCTATCGAATGCATGCACACAAGCATCCTAGCATCTAAATACAGGTAAGGCAGGACATAATGGCAAGTATGTATGCAATATGAATACACTAGCAGGTATGAATGCAATGCGAATCAACTCGTGATCTGAATGTGTAAGTATAAGAAATCATGTTTTTCCCTTTAAGAATCTCTTTTGAAATACCAGCACAATACCAATAGAATCAACCAGAGCCAGTGTCCAGCAACGACACCTCAAAACTATCACAAATCTCATATATCCATGTCATCGTATCTCTGGCCTCAGCCATCCGGCTGACCCAGCTCAATATCAAAATCTCATCATCTCGCGGCCACGGTCGGGATCCTCTGGATATCCGCCGTGCCAAACAGTCACCGGTAGGTAATCCGTCCCCTGCCAGGCTCAACGTCAACACCACATTCATCTTGCCCCGGGGTACCATACCGGGCCCACCATGTACCCGTGACGGTTCCTCCACTCCTCGACACGGATCTCGAAAACCACAGCAAACTCATGATGGACGACACTTTACATCACTAGAAAACCGCAATTACATATTTTAAAAACATAATAAGTTTAGAAATTTGCGGTTTTCCCCCAAAATCCAGAAATATCATAAAATCTCAAGAAATCCTCATAAGTGCATATATAAATGGTGATGAATGCATATGGTATCAATAATTAAGCTACGATGTATGATTAATAGACTAGGCATGAACAAATAATATGATGAGGTACATGCACATGAATAGCAATCCTACGATTTCATTTTAAGGAATTAAAGGCAATAGCACAGGTTTAAGCATCAATTAGTAAAAGGTTTCAAATTATAGGTTATCTAGTGTGGTGGCATGGCAATTACCAGGGCGTGTGTGTAAGCATGAATAGTGCTCGTGCTGCATATAAAAACCCTGGCAATGGTGCAGGTGTCCTATAAAATGGTTTCGTATATGTATGTCAATATTGGGTATGAATGTAGCAAATAATCATACAAGTATTACACCCCTAATTACTAACATTACTAAGAATCTTTTAAGTTACTAAAACTATCGGGCGGCTTGCGCCATCCAATGATAGTCCCCCGTAGATGTTACATCTACTCACCGGAATCCCTAGCTAGTCACGCCCAATCACCGCTTTCCCCTTTCGTGCCGCGTCTGACGTCTCCGCGACCGAACCTGGAATTTACATCAATACCAAACATAAGGTTACAAATCAAGAACGACGCAATTCCCTAACGAAAATACCAACGTTCACTAGCTAGGTACAACGTGCCCAAGGTGCGCGGAACACACGCGAAAATCGCAAAAACTGCAAAAATCGCCGATTTGGTCGCCCGGCAAAACTAAAACCCGACTACTCAAAAATCCGCACTCACACATCCTAAAAGTCATAGGATATGCCAAGAATATAATCTAGATATCTCAATTAATTCGCCACAATAATATAATAAAAACCTAGTAAGCTAGAAGTTTGCAAATTTGGTGCAAACATCGACAATTAGCGACAAAGTTAACACAATCCAACACAACAATCCAAACTAACCCACTAGCTAGCCATTACACTTATTTTAAACCATTAACTATGCTTAAAAACCTAATTTCCATAAACAAAACCTTTCTTGATTTTCATAATTAGCAAACTTAAACCAAACTATACATGAAAAACCTTAATTTAACACTAGATTTTAGCCTAATAAGCAAGTTAACCACTTAGATTAAGGTTAGCAGAACACTAGATAGCAACATAAATTTAAGTAACTAAATAATGGTTTCAAGAAACCCTAATTTAATTTTCAACCATTAACTAAAAAAAAACTATATTAGGATTAACACTAAAATTAACACTAAACAACTAGATTAAAGAATTCTAACCATATCAACTTAAAAGAGTAGAAATTATACTCAAATTTTATAGATCTAGCAAGAAGAATTTGCCTCAATGATGGCCTCATAGCACCATGATTCCAAGCAAGAGAGGCTAAAGAGAAAGGGGATGAAGAATGGGGTTATTTTGTGAGGTTTAAATTTGGAAATTTGGAGTAACTTGATGAATTTTTGAACAAGATGAAAAGAAAAATGATGAAGAGGGGAGAGGCTGCAGATTTCGGCCAGAGGAGGGAGAGGGGAGGGTGTGGGGTGTGTGGGAAAGTCTTGGTCAACTCCTACCAACCCACCAAAAGACCATACCTAATAAAAAAATCCAAAATCCTTAAAAAAAACACCTCTTTTCTACACAAAAATGAAGTCAAAGAGGCAACCATTTTTTTTTCTTGGGTTGCTGAAAATGGGCCGGCCTAGGGCTGAGGGAACAGAGGGAGGGATTTTACAAAAGAAATTTTATGCAAAAAGACCCCCTACAATTCAAAAATTGCAAGTTTAAGCTTAAATTCAATAAATTTCGTTTTCCATAATAAAAATTAGTTAAAAATCAAAATAAAATACTAAAAATTTATGTTACAACTAGATTTTAATTAAAATTAATTTAGAGCCTAAATTTAGCCCAATTAAATTTGTATTTATCGCTAATTTAATGTATTTTCTTACCGGGTTAAAATAATATTAAAAAATTGAAAAATAGGGAAAAAATTTTAAATGACCAAAAATTAATAAGTAACTCATTAGCTACTAAAAACAAGCAATTACCTATCCATTTTAGGTATAATTAGTCCTAAACTGCAAAATAACGAGAAAGACGGTTTTCGGAAAAATACCGAATTTTCACCGATTTTCAGGAAAACACCAAAACGAATTTTCAAGTCGCTACAGGACTTCTCCCGTATTGCTGCACCGTTGACCGGGTTAACCCGGAAGGGAGTTCCTTTTGATTGGACGGAGGCGTGCGGGGATAGCTTTCAGCAGTTGCAGACTCGTTTGACTACGGCGCCGGTGTTATCATTGCCTTCGGGATCGGGCGGATTTGTGGTCTATTGTGACGCTTCTCGAGTGGGGCTAGGGTGCGTATTGATATAGCACGACAGGGTGATCGCGTATGCTTCTCGGCAGCTGAAGAAACACGAACAGAACTACCTCACTCACGATTTGGGGATGGCTGCAGTGGTCTTTGCACTCAAGATCTGGCGACATTACCTATACGGTGAGTCGTTCCAGATAGTCACTGATCACAAGAGCTTGAAGTACATATTTCTGCTGCGAGACCTGAACCTTAGACAGCGTCGTTGGATGGAATTAGTGAAGGACTACGATTGTGAGATCCTTTATCACCCGGTCAAGGCGAATGTAGTGGCGGATGCGTTGAGTCGGAGGCCCGGGGGTAGTCTATTTTGTTTGAGCGTAGTGCAGAGGCAGTCATCAGCAGATTGGCAGATTTTATGCGACAGCCGAGTGCAGTTCGAGTTCACTCCGATCGGGGGACAGCTTGCGCATGTTCGTGCACGTCCACAGTTGCTGGACCGTATCCGTGAGGCGCAGCCCAGTGACAACCTTCTTTCAGAGATCAGGGAGAAGATTAGACAGGGCAGAGAATCCGAGTTCGTGATCGATGATCAGGGGATACTGCGATTTAGGACTCGACTATATGTACCAGATTCTGAGGGACTGAGGCGTGAGATTCTCGAGGAGGCACGCCGATCGGTGTACAGTGTTCATCCGGGTTCTACTAGGATGTACCATGATATGAGAGATGTTTACTGGTGGGACGGGATGAAGAGGGACGTCACAGACTTCGTATCGAGATGCCTGACTTGTCAGCAAGTCAAGGCCGAGCACCAGAGGCCCGCGGGAGAGCTACAGCCGTTACCCATTCCGGAGTGGAAATGGGAGCAGATTTCTATGGACTTCATTGTTGGTCTACCCAGAACTAGTCGAGGGTATGACTCCATTTGGGTGATCATAGATCGATTGACGAAAGCGAATCACTTCCTACCGGTGAAGACCACTTTTGGATTTGCTCAGTATGCCCAGATATACATCGATGAGATCGTACGACTCCATGGAGTCCCGACTTGTATCGTGTCAGACCGAGGCACCCAGTTTACCAGCTGACTATGGCAGAGGCCTCGGGAGGCTTTGGGCACCCACTTGAGTTTCAGCACAGCATTTCATCCGTAGACCGACGGCCAGTCAGAGCGGACTATTCAGACTCTTGAGGACATGCTCCGAGCGTGCGTATTAGATTTCGGTGGTAGCTGGGATCATCATTTACCCTTAGTGGAGTTCTCCTACAACAACAGCTTCCAGGATACTATTCAAATGGCAGCTTTCGAGGCCTTGTATGGGAGGAGATGTAGATCGCCCGTCTGTTGGACAGCGCTCAGCGAGAGCAGCATTTTGGGGCTGCAGATCGTGCAGGAGACGACCGAGAAGGTACAGCTGATTCGAGATCGGATGAGAGCGGCCCAGAGTAGGCAGAAATCATATGCTGACAGACGCCGGCGCAGATTAGAGTTTGCAGTTGGCGATCATGTTTTTCTGAAGGTCTCTCCGATGAAGAGTGTGATGAGATTTGGGCGGAATAGGAAGCTTAGCCCCAGATTTATAGGTCCTATCGAGATCCTCGAGCGTGTGGGCGCAGTTGCATATCGTTTGTCTCTTCCACCCGACTTTCCGGATGTTCACCCCGTATTCCAGGTGTCGATACTTCGCAGATACCTGCATGACCCTTCTCACAAGATTCAGCATCAGACCGTTCAGCTCGAGCGTGATCTTTCGTTCACCGAGTAGCCAGTAGTGATATTGGACCGGCAGGTGAAGAAACTTCGATCAAAGGTCTTGCCATCTGTGAAGGTGCTTTGGCGCAGCCCAAATGGTGAAGAGATCACTTGGGAGGACGAGGGCGAGATGCGGAATAAATTCCCTCATCTCTTTGAAGGTACGCGTAGCTAGATTTTTAAATTCGGGGACGAATTTCTTTAAGGGGGGAAGATTGTAACACCTTAGAATGTGATTAGTGACTAATTATACTTTAATGTGTGGTTTTTAGTAAAAAGTTTACCAAAACGATTTTCAAATATTTTATCAAAATTAATGAATATTTTATTAGAATTTAATTAGGCTTGCACACACATGTGCATGTAAACTATGGCAAAGTTTTGGGTTAAGCCATGTTTAGATAGTCATGGTGGACTAACCCATCTTATTAGGTTAATGAGAAATTAATTAAGGGAATTAGATTTTTTTTTAATTAAATTAACTTTATTTGAGTTTTGTGGGTTGACTTGGGGCTTTGGAGAGAAAGAGCGAGAGAGTGAATGATGGGCTTGAGCCATGCTTAGTAATTAATGAGGGGAGAGAGAGGGGGTTGACTCTCATATCTCTCATTTTTTTCCAAACACTCAAACACTCATTTCTTCACATCATCACATCTCTCTCCCTATCATTTTCACACACACACACACACCACCAGTAGCAGCACACACACAGCAGCAGCAAGCAGGCGGCAGCAGCAGCAGCAGGCAGCAGCAACAGCAAGCAGCACAGCAGCAGCAGCATACATTTTCTTCTATTCTTCCCTTCTCCTATTCTTCCCTTCTACTTTTCTTGCATCCAAGCTCAAACATTCTTCACCAAAGTCCATTTTCCTCACCAAATCCCTTGCAAACACTTCCATATGGCAAAGTCTTCAGTTTGAGCCACCACTAACTCACTTGGAGGTATAAAACTCACCCCAACTTTCTTTTGCTAAACTTATAGTTTATTTAGCTTAATATCTTGTTTAAGTAGTGTTATGGGGATAACTTTGTGTTTTGAGAGGAGTTTTGGATAAAATGGGATTATTATGGTTTAATTAACTTAATTAGGTGTTATATGTGCTGTGTAAACCTAGTTGTATCACTGGATTTTGCTAAAACACCTTAATGTCCCAAATTTGAGTTTTAAATACGGTTTTTTATCAAGTTTTAAGATACGAGTGACATGCTTTATCTGTGATCTTTTCTTGCTTAGCAAACATATACAGAATGGTGTACAGGGTAGCTAAAGTTTTGGGTTGAAATTCGAGCCCGTTCCACCCCACAAAATCCGGCAACCTTCCTTGCATTGCCGGCCTCGTCGGCCCCCCTGTGCTTTAGGTGTTGGTGTTTTGCAGGGTGGTGTCTGTGTTGGTTTTACAATGTTTGGTTTTGTTTGCTTTCTAGGTTTTCTTCCAGATAAAAATCTTGGACCAGTTACCCCTTTTAGTGTGTTTTGTGACTCGCGCGACACGTACGCTTCGAGTCTGAATTTAGTGGGTTCTGTGCATCGCAGCACATCGGGGTAATTCTAATCTTTGCACACACACGTGTTAGTGTATCGATCTCACGCGTTTAGCTTCCGACACGAGTTTTTCTAATAATCTTGATATCGCTTTTGACAAGGTTTTAGCCTTATGTGTGTGTTGCTTTTGTGTTTCTAGGTTCGCAGGCGGGGACTTCGGACGCCGCAAAGAAGGGGAAGCAGGTAGTCGGCTACACTTAGCACGAGATCACGGTGTGTAGATTTAACATCTACGGGGAAATCGCCTGTATGGCGTTAAGCGTCAGGGCATGATAGGATATTGTAGTCGCGTATATATATTACATGTATATTGCTTGTGCATATGTACTATTATAGCGTACCCATCTTTTGTTGTATATAGAAATAGTAGTTATGTAACACCGCACTATCACTAACGGTTCAAGCTATACGAGCACTATTTGTATGTTACACTCACACCGTTAGTGATTGCCATGACACCCGCACTATAGAATTGCTACGAACCATACAACATTTTGATTACCGCATCATTGATGATTAGACACGATTCTGTCACATATTGGCACATATACATATAGTACACTCATGCTTGCGTATATACCACTTGTAGATCCATATTGGCACATATACATATTGTACACTCATGCTTGCGTATATACCACTTGTACATCCATATTGGCATATATACATATTGTACACTTATGCTTACGTATATACCACTTGTACATCCATATTGGCACATATACATATTGTACACCCATGCTTGCGTATATACCACTTGTACATCCATACTAGCACACATACATACATACTCTTGCATATACCTAGATGATACTGACTTTGATTTGAAAAATTGGGGACCGCATGAAATGTTTTCAACTGAATCCTTTTTTAAAAGAGCGGTTTTCCCCTTTTACTCATAGTACGATTTTATGCGGCATACGACACATTGCATGGATTTACACATTGAGTTTTGAATTCGTGTGATTTCTGGATTTGAGAACCGTGGTATTATTTTAAGAAAATGTGCACTGTTTTGAAAACCCGGTTTCTCTTGATATGATATTTCAGTGCGTCCACCATGCGTTTTCTCAGTTCTGAGACGTGTAACATGTGAACCCGAATCGAGGAGCTGGATGAGGCCGATTGCGGGTACATGGTGGACCCGGTATGGTATCCCGGGACGAGAACGGATTTGCTGTGCAGTAGACGGTGAGCCTGGCAAAGGGACTACTACCTACCGGTGATTGGTTAGACCTGGCGGTTATTCGGAGGATACTGCCCAGAGTCGAGAGGTGGATATGGGCCGACCCGTGCTGCCGGGGCCGAGGGTCGATTCCGCAGATGGAGCCTGTGGGCCGATCCGGACTGACGGAGCCCGATATATGAGGATTTGCGTGTCGATGCTGGACACGAGTATTTCATGATGTTTTCGGGTGCCGATGTTGGGCACCCCGCTCCAATGAGATTTACAGGATTGAGGGCCGGATAGAGTGACGACGCCTGTGTTATCAGGATTTTGGGGTGTTTTTGGTAGACACCGGGGTTCTCCACGTTGATGATACGTGTAGATGATATTTTATCCCATGCTCAGCAATCACCGTTATGCATTGTATCATGTAGTCGTAGTACCTGGTAGAATACTTTTACATGATTATTGCATACCCAGCTCATCATATAGATGTTATTAGATTGCACTTGTTATGCATGATTATTGCATACCCAGCTCATCATATAGATATTATCTGATTGCACATGTTAGAGTATCGCAGTACGTGCATACTCGTGATTACCTTTATATGTTATTTACTATTCACGAGTTGGTGACTCACCCCCGTTGTGCCATAGTGTTTGCAGGTCGACCCTCAAAGTAGTTGCTGCAGGTCTATCTCTTGTATCTATTTGCTGCGGATACCACTGCAGTTGGCGTGTTAGTCGTTTGCTTATAGGTGGGTTTTGGCGGTATCCGTTTATTTTCCAATTGTACACTCTATTGTATCTAGTACTCTCCATCTACCATTTCATGTATTGACTTAAAGACCAGTTGTGATGACGATGTATATTATTTTGTATTCTAGTTGTCGAGCTCGTGTGAGCCGGGTTTATTTATGCAGTTTTATCTCTTTTGCCGTCTTCACTTATATTGCTCTTTCTTCGCTACGGCGTCGTACATTATTATTGTGGTGGTTTTTTCCGCCGTTGGGCGTGATTGCTCCCGTTTGGGGATGCTTTATTCTTATTGTATGTCATTTTACTTATATCTTGTCTTGTACCCGATTTCGGGGCTAGTTTTTACAAAGGAGGTGCTGCCGAATTTTTTTAAGAAAATAACTTAAACTTTAAAGGTTTTTACTCAATTATTCAAGGTTTTCTAAAAATTTTAAACTATTGTTTTCTTCACTCACTATTTTAATTGTTTTTGATTTCTGGGTTTCGGCTTACTTGATCGCGTTGTGCCTGTAGACGTTACGTGGTTAAGTGCCGGTCACGGGCCGAACTTTGGGTCGTGACAAAGTTGGTATCAGAGCGTAGGTTTTACCTTTCGGAGTGTAGGATGACCTTGGTATGATGGAGTAGGTAGCTGAAGTAGAGTGGCATAGCGTATGTATGTTCCGCGGCATACACACGACACGGTACTCCACCTAAGTGACCTTAGGACTTATTGATTGAAATTCCTTCATGATTATATGCATTCTTGTGATTCGATTCCGTATCCTTATCGAATGCTATTATCTTTTCAGCCATTATGCCGCCAAAGACTATGAGGGCACAGAGAGCGGCTGCGAGAGCCGAGATTAGAGTTGACTCGTCTGAGACGAGGACTAACCCGGGCAGTACACCCGTTGTACCAGAGTAAGAGAGAGAGAGAGAGAGAGAGATAGAGAGAGAGGGGGGTTCTTTTTTTTACTATGGCGCCTTCCTCATTTGGTTCTCATCCCTTCTGTAAGTCCATGCTATCTCTCCCCGGTACTTTCGGGCATGCGGAATTTGATAAAAAACAATTTTCTTAGAGGTGGTAACATGGACTTAAAAACCGGATCTTTGTTAAACATCTAACTAGGAGTTGTTAACTACTCGGTTAGGGGGTTTATACCTTTCTTATCTTGAATTCCTTCATCTTCAAACCTCAATGGTTGTCCGAATCGGCTTCTCCCCGTCGTCTCCTTGCGCCGAAGATCGATCCACCTGAAAGCTTCAACCTTTGGCTCCTTCTTCGATCTTTGAAGAAACTAGTTCACTCAGTTTGCTAAACCTTATGAACTAGAGTGAGTAGAGAAGAGTTTTGTTGGGATTTTATCTATGGTTCTTGGTTCTCAACACATGAGACAAGTAAACCATAGACTCAAGAGAGGGAGAGCAAGAGGAGGAAGATGAGAGCTCAAGAACAAGAGAGAGAATGAGAATGATAGAATGAGAGAAGACTTTTCTCATTTGGCTCTCATAATCCATAACCATCATAACACATCATAGCAATCAAGTATTATGTGATGGTTTAAGCAACAATAGCCATATCATTTCATGCACTCATTTTGCACAAGAGAGCAAGCAAGCAAAAGTCTTTGCCATGAAATGATAGCTATTGTTATCATGATGGTCAACTAGTCAAGCCTAGTCAACCGGTCAACAAAGTCAACAAGTCAACAAAGTCAACCCCTCAACAACCATGTCACCATAATACTTAATTAATATAATTGTTAATCATATATCATATTCTCATTAGGGTTGAGCAAAAAGTCAATAGTCAACGGTCAACGGTCAACAACCCTAATGAGAATCCTCTGCCTCTGTCTCTCCGTCAACTGTGCATACACACCCGCATCCGCGTTCTGAGGAACACGGATGCATACTGGATAAAACCAATCCCAAAAGGTACACTAGGATCTGGCTTAAACCAAAGCCCGCTAGTGTAAACTGTCCGGACACTGTACGTGCACAAGTGCACGGATGTGACCGAACCCTGTCGCAAAACCATGCGACCTGTCGCAAAACCATGCGACCTCTACTCTTTTGCCTAAAGGCGAATAGCTTTCTGTGTGGGACTCTAAAGACTCGACACTACGCTGGCAGTGGGTTTAACCACAGACCGCAAGCGGCACTAGCTGTGCGTAACGGTCCCCAGGTAGATGCCGACAAGAAGACTGACGAGGCGAAACCCATCTGAACTCCTACTGAGCCTGAATGTGACATTCTCCGTACAGTCTGGTCTGTTCGTCTGATACATCGCATGGCGGGCCTAAGGGGCGGTAAACATCAGTCCCCTAATAGCGGCACAAGTCGTGTCGGAGTGAAGCCCAAAACACCCTGAGATAACACTGGAAGCCTACCAGTATATCTCGTTTGCCCTGGCCAGGGACTACTCGTGTAATGGCTCTCCTAGACACAGCGCGATGTCAACCCCCAATACCGGGAGAGACGAATCCTGTCTAACCGTCACTGCCTCCAAGTGCTTCGGGACTGCACCCAACTACCACCTGTTTGCACGACTCATTTGAGCCGTGGTAGGGTAGTAATCAAAGTGCAGTGGGAACACACTCGAGGCGAAGTGACAGTATCAAGTCAGCGGACTAAGCTGTACTCATGTCACCTGGGAACTGATAACCGACGATAGGCATAATACCAACTAGTCAGTTCCCGACGAGTCCTGTCTAGTGTACTCGTAACCCAACGAGCACCCGCATACTATCTCCAGTACGACGTACTGACGGCTGTGGGACAGACCGTCTCCCATACTAGGATGAGAAGCGCATGCGCTAGTCTACTCCGGAGTATCGATGCCCTGTCTCGATAATCCTGCGACTAGAGACCTGCATAAGGATGTGCTTGTAGATTACCCAGCCCCACTAGTGTGACTGCCATCACAACGCTGGTAATCAAGCAAAGATCCTAAGGGCTCCACTAATGCGTATAGGTGATATAATAAAATAAACACATGTACACATTGAAGTAGAAACAAACAAGTAGCATACTACTATTTTGAGCAAGATTGTATATACAAGGTGAATATCCCAAGCTTCCATTAAGTAATATACAAACTAGTATGATACAGTAATGGCCTCTAGGGCATATACACTAACAATCTCCCACTTTCACTAAGGCCATGTACTGGCGTATCGAAGACCTATCATCTCGATCAGCCGCTCGAACTGAGTCTGGGGCAAGGCCTTGGTGAATGGATCTGCAGTGTTATCTTCTGAAGCAACCCTCCGAACCACGATCTCCTGGCAATCCACGATCTCCCTGATCAGGTGATACCGCCTCAAGATGTGTCTGGATCTCTGATGGGACCTGGGTTCCTTCGCTAAAGCTATAGCCCCGTTGTTGTCGCAATACAGAGGTATTGGATCAACAATGGACGGAACCACCTGAAGTTCTTTCAAGAACTTCCTCATCCAGACAGCTTCTTTTGCGGCATCAGATGCAGCGATGTATTCCGCTTCCATTGTCGAGTCTGCAATGGTTTCCTGTTTAGAACTCTTCCAACACACCGCCCCTCCATTGAGGGTAAAGACAAAACCCGACATGGACTTGGAATCATCCTTGTCACTCTAGAAGCTGGAGTCAGCAAAGGCCTCGATCTGGAGGTCTTTTCCTCCATACACCAAGAACATCTCCTTAGTCCTTCTCAGGTACTTGAGAATGTTCTTTACCGCTATCCAGTGTTTCTCCCCAGGGTTTGACTGATACCGGCTTGCCACACTCAGTGCATAAGCTACATCCGGTCTGGTACACAACATCGCATACATTATAGAGCCTACCGCAGAAGCGTAGGGTATAATAGACATGCGATCCCTCTCCAAATCAGTCTTGGGAGACATCTCTTTAGAGAGGGTGATCCCGTGACAAGCCGGTAGGTTACCGCGCTTGGAATCTTCCATACTGAATCTCTTCAGTATGGTGTCGATGTACCCGGACTGTGAAAGTCCTAATATCCTCTTGGATCTATCACGATGGATCCGGATCCCCAGGATGTATGAGGCATCACCCAGGTCTTTCATGGAGAACCTGTGTGACAAGAACCCCTTGACAGATTGTAGCATAGGAATGTCATTTCCTATTAAGAGAATGTCATCCACGTATAAAACGAGGAATTCTACTGTTCTCGCTACAACTCTACTGTAGATGCATGGTTCATCTGGATTTTTGATAAAGCCAAATTCCTTGACCGTCTCATCAAAACAGATGTTCCAACTCCGCGATGCCTGCTTTAGTCCATAGATGGACTTAAGCAACTTTCACACCTTTCCGCTGCTCCCACTCTGAATGAAACCTTCTGGCTGGTCCATATAGACACACTCCTCTAAATTTCCATTTAGAAAAACGGTCTTTACGTCCATTTGCCAAATCTCATAATCGTGGAAGGCAACAATGGCAAGAAGGATCCGAATGGATTTCAGCATAGCCACTGGAGAAAAGGTTTCGTCATAGTCCAAACCAGGTCTTTGACGAAAACCCTTTGCAACCAGTCTAGCTTTATAGGTCTCAACCTGTCCATCTACACCAATCTTCCTTTTGAAGATCCACTTGCATCCTACGGGTTTTACCCCGTCTGGAGCAATGTCCAACGTCCATACCTTGTTGGTGTACATGGACTCCATTTCGGTCCACATTGCATCCATCCATTTTACCGAGTCAACGCTCTGAACGGCCTGCTGGAATCTAGTAGGCTCATCATAATCTATGATGCAATCCTCTCTATCCCTGTCTATGAGAAAACCGTAGTATCTCTCAGGCGGATGAGACTGCCTACCACTCCTGCGGAGCAGCGTAGGAATGTCCTGTTCTTTTGAACCCTCTGGTTCCACTAAGCTTTCAGTAATAGTCTGTGGTTCTGGAATTTCTTCCAGTTCTACTGCGCTCCCACTAATTTCCTTTTCCAAGAACTGGTGTTCTAGAAAGTGGGCATTACGAGAAATAAGGACTTTTTGTTCCTCTGCGTGGTAGAAAAGATACCCCCTGGTGTTCTTTTGGTATCCCACAAACTTGCACAGTACTAAGCGTGCCTCGAGTTTGTCCGCATGCTGTTTTTTGACAAAAGCTGGACATCCCCAGATCTTCAGATATTGAAGATAGGGTTTCTTCCCACTCCATAACTCATATGGTGTGGTAGGCACAGTCTTAGTGGGAACTCGGTTCAAAAGGTAAGCGGCTGATTCTAGCGCATACCCCCAGAATAATCGCGGTAACTCAGCGTTACTCATCATGGACCGTACCATATCCAATAGGGTTCGGTTCCGTCTCTCCGATACACCGTTATGTTGCGGAGTGTATGGAGGAGTAAGCTGAGAGAGAATTCCGTTCTCTTTTAAATAGTCCAGGAACTCGGCACTCAAGTATTCACCACCTCGATCCGATCTTAGGATCTTGATACTTTTGCCGGTTTGTTTTTCTACTTCATTCTTATATTCCTGGAATTTTCCAAAGGCTTCAGACTTATGTTTTATTAAGAAGACATAACCGTACCTTGAAAAGTCATCCGTAAAAGTAATGAAGTAAGAATAACCGCTTCGCGCATGTGTAGACATTGGACCGCACACGTCGCTGTGTACGAGTCCCAAGAGCTCGCTCGCTCTTACTCCGTGTCCAGTGAACGGAGTCTTTGTCATCTTTCCTTTGAGACAGGATTGACAAGTGGCATACGATTGATATTCGAACGGATTCAAATATCCTTCTGTATGTAACTTCGTCAACCTTCTCTCATTGATGTGACCCAGTCTACAATGCCATAAGAAAGTCTGATTTATTTCCGGAGACTTTCTTTTGTGTGTATTCTGGACATTAAAAATCTGTGGTTGGTTTAATATGTATATACCATTGCTCAATGTACCTGACCCAATCAGAACTTGATTAAGGTGACTGTTTACAACATTGCTTACAAACGCAAATTCATAACCTTCTTTAGAAACCAAAGATACAGAAATGATATTACAAGTTGCGTTGGGTACAAAAAAGCAATTACGCAAAACCAAAACATGTCCATCTGACATTCCCAGGTGATAGTCCCCCATGGCTTTAGCATCCATGCTAGCTCCATTCGCAACTTTGAGGGTCATGTCACCTGCCTTCAAAACCCTACGGTTTCTCAACGCCTGTAAAGAATTACAGATATGAGATCCTGATCCGGTATCCAATACCCAGGAAGTAGAGTTTATTGAAAGACAGTTTTCAATAACATACACACCTGAAGCTGAAGCTGCAACCTGCTTCAATTCCTGTGTTCTGGCCTTCCAAGCCCTGCAATCATTCTTCCAGTGTCCTTTCTTATGACAATAGAAGCATTCTTCCTTATCCACAAGCTTCCCCGCTTTCTTTGTTGCTTTTGCCTTTCCCTTCGTATCCACTTTACTAACACCGCCCCTTGGTTTGGCGGGGGCTTTCTTCTTCTTTCCCTTGGCTTTCTCCTTGGACCTAGAAGAAGATGATCATCCTACAAACAAAGTGGATGTTTCCCTACCTTTCTGTAGGGTGCCCTCTGCGCTCCTCAGCATGTTGAGGAGCTCTGAAAGTTCAACTTCCTTTTCTTATAAATTGAAGTTCAGTATAAACTGGGCGTAAGTGGAAGGAAGAGACTGGAGAATCAAGTCCGTATAGAGCTCACTCTCCAATGTGGTCCCAAGGTCCGCGAGCTCCTCAATGTAGCCGATCATCTTAAGCACGTGTTCTGCTACTGATGATCCGACGGCCAACCTTGCCGAAAATAACTTTTTCGACGCTTCGTATCTTGCGATACGAGACTGCTCTCCATACAGTTCTTTTGTATGAAGAAATATGGATTCCAGGTCCATATTCTCGTGCCTCCTCTGATGTTCATTGTCCATAGAGGCAAGCACGAGGCTCTTGGCCTTCGCGCTATCAATCTCCCAAGTCTTACGGATTTCCTTATCCACGACGCTGGAAGTGGGACCTGGGACAGGGGGAACTTTGGTGGTAAGAAGATACCCCAGCTTGTCGTAAGTGATTGCCATCTTGACATTCCTTAGCCAATCTTTGTAGTTTGGCCCTGTCAGTATGTTCTTATCTAGTAATAACTTAAGTCCAGTCATGTCGATTAGTCGCTGCAATTAGGAGAGAGAAGAAACACTCAGCTTGATGCTCTTGCAAGTTTAGAATGGTTTTTAGTTTGTCTAAACAGGATGGCTCCCACTGTTTCTCGAATCCCTCCTCAAACCAAAAAGGAAGAATTAGTCAGGATCAATCTCACCGTACAATACTTGCTTAACAGTTCGGCCAGGCTGGTGTCGGTACTTCGAGGGAGGTTTTCCAATGCTTTCGTGAAGTTCCTTAATTAAATAACCTCTTTTCCCTGTGGGCGTAGCCCCGCTAACACCTTTCTAGACACCTACTTGGTTTATAGCATTGATCGTTAAGTGAGAAATTTCCCGAGGAGTAGCATATACTCACAGTAGGATCGGGATCCAAATATCATCGCATGACAAAACTGAAGGAATCCTACCAGAATCATCACACTCCAAATGGTATGCAACACAAGCAAGTTTCAGTTCTTTTGAAACTCCCGATGTGGATTTTTTCCCCATGCTCTTATGACCTTGGAGTGAGGTCAAAATGTCATAAGTCATAAGTCAAGTTCTTCCCATCATTATCCAGGTTAATTTGAACCCACCCGTACCTACCCTTGACGTAGGCCAAAATGGCAGTACGGCTGTCCCAAACCAACGCATTCTATCTATGCAACAGATAAATATCCGGCAGCTACCAATCACTATGCCTTGGCGTGAGGTCAAAATACATAGCATGAATACTACCGAATATTTAACTGAAATGATGGAGGGCTACGAATGGTTTTGACAAAACCGTGAACGTAGTGAACTTGATATAATCGATGGAACGAGATAGCTTTTAAAAGGAGTGGCTCAAGCTCCGCATTTAAAAGTTAGTTTTGAAAAGAACCGAGTGGTTTTTCGAAAGTGTTCCAACGACTTTAACTTGGTTTATTTTCTTGCATTAGTTCCTTTAATGCGTGATATTCTTGCATTAGTTCTTTTAATGCGTCCCATCATTTAATCCTACCATTGCAGAAAACAACAAAAATATGACGTACGCTTATGCCATTCGCATTCGCCACGGGGCCTCGTCATTACCCGTTAGGTTACTTAACTAACGACAGAGCGGGGGCTGGGCTAGCGCGGCTGTAAAACATAAGCAACGTCTAAATAATATCATATATAGATATACTGCAATGATAGCCATTTCAGATCACAGATGAACACATTGGATATACTAGGAATCCGCAATTCGTACGAGCCTGTAACGAAAAGCAGATTACACGGTCACGGTGAATAGCCAATACCCCACCCAAGACCCCTACGGGTGCGGCAAACTACCCGCCAAGTACCCGAAGCGAAGCAACCTCCCTCAACTCCGTGAGTAGGCCACTCGGCACTTCGGCATACCCGGTAGTTTGTGCACCCCCTCCATGGGTCTATCCTAGGAGAAAAAACAGTAAAACGAGATTATACAATGACGGCTACAACCCCGACCCGGTTGTGCGGCCATACAAATAATTATTACATCAATTTACAAATTTACATGAATTGAAAGAAAAGAAAACTCTCGTCTCACAACCCCCCGACTATTCACCCGCGACAATCCAATGAATTCATATACACATTCGAATAACATTACAGATCACAGATTTGTATAACCCCCACTAATCGACATATAGCGATTAGCAGACGTTCAATACAAATATCACATCACAGATAAAAAACCCGTCAGCTCAAGTCTTTAGAAGTTCGATCAAAAATACGGATTTTTAGGCCCCAAACACAAAATTTTCGTTCTGGAAAATCTGGGCAGAAAATACATATTCCAAAAATCCCAAAATACCCCACTGAACAAACTGCAACCAAAATTTCCCACTACCGAGTCAACTCGGCCGCGTTTCCGCGGTGGGAGCACGCTCCCGCCGCGTTTCCGCCGCGCTTTGATCGGTTCAGTGGACGAAATTTTGTCAGTTTGTTATGAAAACCCTGAGCCAAATTTTAAAGTATGATTTATCATTTTTGGAACAGAGGAAAAATTCGACAGCAAGCATGATATCGGGGTTCATTTCGGGACTTTTTCTTTGATCGATGTTCTAGCTACTTTGCTAACATGTTAGATAGAGTTTAACTAGGCTCTGATACCACTGTAAGTCCATGCTACCTCTTCCCGGTACTTTCGGGCATGCGGAATTTGATAAAAAACAATTTTCTTAGAGGTGGTAACATGGACTTAAAAACCGGATCTTTGTTAAACATCTAACTAACAATCTAACTAGGAGTTGTTAACTACTCGGTTAGGGGGTTTATACCTTTCTTATCTTGAACTCCTTCGTCTTCAAACCTCGATGGTTGTCCGAATCGGCTTCTCCCCGTCGTCTCCTTGCGCCGAAGATCGATCCACCTGAAAGCTTCAACCTTTGGCTCCTTCTTCGATCTTTGAAGAAACTAGTTCACTCGGTTTGCTAAGCCTTGTGAACTAGAGTGAGTAGAGAAGAGTTTTGTTGGGATTTTATCTATGGTTCTTGGTTCTCAACACATGAGACAAGTGAACCATAGACTCAAGAGAGGGAGAGCAAGAGGAGGAAGATGAGAGCTCAAGAACAAGAGAGAGAATGAGAATGATAGAATGAGAGAAGACTTTTCTCATTTGGCTCTCATAATCCATAACCATCATAACACATCATAGCAATCAAGTATTATGTGATGGTTTAAGCAACAATAGCCATATCATTTCATGCACTCATTTTGCACAAGAGAGCAAGCAAGCAAAAGTCTTTGCCATGAAATGATAGCTATTGTTATCATGATGGTCAACTAGTCAAGCCTAGTCAACCGGTCAACAAAGTCAACAAGTCAACAAAGTCAACCCCTCAACAACCATGTCACCATAATACTTAATTAATATAATTGTTAATCATATATCATATTCTCATTAGGGTTGAGCAAAAAGTCAATAGTCAACGGTCAACGGTCAACAACCCTAATGAGAATCCTCTGCCTCTGTCTCTCCGTCAACTGTGCATACACACCCGCATCCGCGTTTCGAGGAACACGGATGCATACTGGATAAAACCAATCCCAAAAGGTACACTAGGATCTGGCTTAAACCAAAGCCCGCTAGTGTAAACTGTCCGGACACTGTACGTGCACAAGTGCACGGATGTGACCGAACCCTGTCGCAAAACCATGCGACCTGTCGTAAAACCATGCGACCTCTACTCTTTTGCCTAAAGGCGAATAGCTTTCTGTGTGGGACTCTAAAGACTCGATACTACGCTGGCAGTGGATTTAACCACGGACCGCAAGCGGCACTAGCTGTGCGTAACGGTCCCCAGGTAGATGCCGATAAGAAGACTGACGAGGCGAAACCCATCTGAACTCCTACTGAGCCTGAATGTGACATTCTCCGTACAGTCCGGTTTGTTCGTCTGATACATCGCATGGCGGGCCTAGGGGGCGGTAAACGTCAGTCCCCTAATAGCGGTACAAGTCGTGTCGGAGTGAAGCCCAAAACACCCTGAGATAACACTGGAAGCCTACCAGTATATCTCGTTTGCCCTGGCCAGGGACTACTCGTGTAATGGCTCTCCTAGACACAGCGCGATGTCAACCCCCAATACCGGGAGAGACGAATCCTGTCTAACCGTCACTGCCTCCAAGTGCTTCGGGACTGCACCCAACTACCACCTGTTTGCACGACTCATTTGAGCCATGGTAGGGTAGTAATCAAAGTGCAGTGGGAACACACTCGAGGCGAAGTGACAGTGTCAAGTCAGCGGACTAAGCTGTACTCATGTCACCTGGGAACTGATAACCGACGATAGGCATAATACCAACTAGTCAGTTCCCGACGAGTCCTGTCCAGTGTACTCATAACCCAACGAGCACCCGCATACTATCTCCAGTACGACGTACTGACGGCTGTGGGACAGACCGTCTCCCACACTGGGATGAGAAGCGCATGCGCTAGTCTACTCCGGAGTATCGATGCCCTGTCTCGATAATCCTGCGACTAGGGACCTGCATAAGGATGTGCTTATAGATTACCCAGCCCCACTAGTGTGACTGCCATCACAACGCTGGTAATCAAGCAAAGATCCTAAGGGCTCCACTAATGCGTATAGGTGATATAATAAAATAAACACATGTACACATTGAAGTAGAAACAAACCAAGTAGCATACTACTATTTTGAGCAAGATTGTATATACAAGGTGAATATCCCAAGCTTCCATTAAGTAATATACAAACTAGTATGATACAGTAATGGCCTCTAGGGCATATACACTAACACCTTCTACATTCTTCTCCTCCTCCTTCTCCTTCAACCCTCCACCTCACTACTACCACAAACACTACCTCAAACACCTCAAACCTTATATCCCCCTTCACAAAAATTGTGCACAAGCTCACTACAAGCATGGTGGACCAAACAAGTCAAGATTTTGAGCACTTGGGGCAATTCAAGAAAATTCTTGAGTTGCCAAATAAGGTAAAATCCTACACTTCTAATTAAGTTTTTAGTGTCTCTAATGTTCTAGTGTAGTTTTGAGTTAACACTTGGTGGTTTAGTGATGTTAGAAAATTCTAAGATAAGGTGTTAAGGGATTTGTGGAGTTGTAAAGGTGTATTTCAGGTTTAGTTGAGGTTTTAGTTGAGGTTTTAGATCCCTGTAGTGTTGGTTTATTGGAACATACATGAGGTAAAACCCCATGACACTGAACTGAAAGTGTTCCGATGTCTGTTTTCTTGGATTTGTGATACCTACAGGGAATCTGGAGCAAACTGGGGGTGTTCATAGGAAAATCAAACAACCCCAGAGACCTATTTAGACCAATAGAAGACCACCACAGAAGAACGAAACCAAAATTCAAAGGTGGGGCCGGCGGGGGCGGTTACTGTAGCATTCTGGCCGGCCAAATTTGGCTTTTGATGTTGGGTTTTGGGCTGTAGCTCACACTCCTCATAACTTAGCCACTGTATTGTTTGTTTTATCCCAAATTATCTGAGGCAAAATCTAGGAGCGTTTGAGTTGATTTTATCAATGGTTTTCCGATTTCTAAAACATGGATTTTGGTATTGGATTGTGGATTTGGTCGTTGGACGTTTGTACGCCAACGACGAGGGTTTTATGATTGTTTTTGCATGTGTAGGTTATAGATTCTAACCTATGAGCACCTCGCGTATCGTGTCGGTTTTTGAATCGGATTTTGATGCGATACGATGTGTTGTGATATGTAGGTACCTCCGAGTGGACTTCATACGACAAGGGAGAGCATGGCGTCATCGGCTTCGGCAAGAGAGAATCAAAGTGAGTAGATGTATATCTACGGGGGAAGTCGAGTGGATGGCGTATAGCACCCTTGCAACCGTAGAATAGGGTATTACTATATTATTATAAGTTTGGATGCGATATTGGATACTTAGCGAATAGGGTATTTAGAAGACCTTAGGTTAGAGTAGGTTGATCTAGAGAGACCTATCCATAGGATTATTACTTTGGTAGCGAATTGCATGTTATATGTAGTCACACACACACGCACTCTTGATTTTGTGTGTATATGTGTATATATATATGTATGTGTGTAGGTTTATATATATATATATATATATATATATATATATATATATATATATATATATATAGACACAGACACACATGTGATGAGGATAGTATATGATATATAGAGATGGGTCGATATGATCGGGTATGATGCCGTGAGATTTTGATATGCGATTGAGTCGTGATATTGTATATGATATGATGTTATGATGGATCGTTGGGTGATATGTATTCATACATGCGATAATATGTGAATTGATGATATTAAAATGTACGAGACTTTAGAACCGTACCCCTGACCATGATATTGTATGATGATGATACTGTATAAATGATGATATATATATGATATTTGACCCGTACCCTCGATTTTGAGGATGCCGTACGATGGATATTACCGTACGAGATATATATGATAATTGATCTGCACTCTTGACTCGAGGATGCTGTACGATAGATATTACCGTACGTGATGATATAAGGCTGGATCGCGGACTACTAGATATATTGACTCGGATACGTATAGTCTTCCACTACTTGACCCAGGTTTTAGTTTAGCTTTTAGTTAGTTTCTTAAATTATTTAAGTAGATGTTAGAGTATAGTCGAGTCATACCTATTTTCAAAACTAACGAATCGTGAGTATTTTCAAAAGACAATCCCAGAGATGCTACGGATTTTCAAAGGACATATCTTTTCTCAAAATCACCGTAGCCTCTACTTTTCAAAAATACCACGATTCGTGCTATTTCAAACACTAAAACTGTATGACTCGTATACAGATATGTATATTTTATAATGTTGCGTTTATTATTCATTTTCCGTTATACTCATGTTGTTCTCTTTGCATTGCATTTATACATGTGTTTTCTTTAACTACTATGAGCTCGTCTGTTAAGACACCAGCACCATAACTGATGATGCGTATGTTGCACGTACACTTGCTTATCGGCTCATACACATCATCATCGCTGATTGCCATGCCACGTACACACTAGAGAACCTTTATTCCATTCATAATCTTGAAATGCTAGTGTAGACATTTTATCTCTTACTTAAAATACCACATGCATTTGCATCCGTACATTCTAGTTATGCACTGATCATTGGCTTTATGTCGGTATTTATTATCTCATTGTATACCACATATATTGTGGTTCTCTTGGAGATTTCCGTATTCATGAGATTTCTGGATTTGGGGAAACACGCAAAGGAATTTCAAACTTATATTAATTTTTAAATAGAAATTGCGGTTTTCTCGTGACATGATGTGTGTGGCGTCCACCATGAGTTTTCTTGGTTCTTGAGCCACGTGTGTACACATACTCGATTCGAGGAGGGGGATGCACCCTCTGCGGGTATATGGTGGATCCGGTGAGGTACCCCGGGGCGAGATGGAAATATTGAGAAGGCGTTGAGTCCGGTAGGGGAGCACTACCGACCGGTGATATTTGACGCGGCGGACATCCGGAGGATACCGACCGTAGTCGTGTGAGATGGGTCGTATGAAGGTTCGCCGCGGGGCCGATCCGAACTGACGGAGCCCGAGATTTATGAGTATTTTGTTTCGTTGATGGACACGGTTTTCATGATATTATCAAGTGTCAATGCTTGGCACTCAGGTTGATCCTGAATTTTCTGTGTCGTTGCTAGACACGCTCATTTAGTGATGCGTTCATACATCATACATGTGACATGTAGTTATTTTATGACACGAACACGAGTACCTTACCTTACACATATGTCTATATTATTACCTCTACCATTACTCGATGTTATTGTGCTACTATTATTATTGTATTGTATTGTATGACCTAGGAGATTGTCATACATGTGATTTCTTCTCGGTGATGTCTTCTACTCATGAGTTGGCAACTCACCCCCGTTGTGCCACAGTTTCTTGCAGGTTTAGCTGTACAGGTTCCGTAGCGGCTTCGCTGGCATACCACTTCTTTCTGGGTGACTGCATTGGTTGGTGGTTTCACTTGCATCGTGACCACCATTATACTTGTACTTTATATTTCAGTTGTATTTGTTATTTATTTCAGTTGTATCTAGTTTAAGCTCCATCAACCAGATTTGTATATTTATTAGACTTAGATAGCCATTATTGTATATTTTTTCGACCTTAGAGTCGCACTTATGTATTTGTTGTTGTTTCTATTTTTTGATGATGTTAGTTTCTTGCTTTCTTTTTGTGTTTTGATCCTCGCTCTTCGGTGTTGTATATTTACTTTACTTGCGTGTTTGTTTCCGCCAATTGGCAAAGAGCTAGCTCCCGCTTGGGGATGTCTTATATTATATTGTTTGTACCGTTTTCTGGTTAAGTTATACAAAGGAGGTGCTGCCCAAATTTTCAATGACGAAAATGTTTTCAAGTTAAATATAAACATTGTGTTTTCGTAGAATATTATCTATGTTTTGTAGAAAGAACTTGTTTTCATTAGACCATTATTTCGAAACTTCACATCCACTATTTTCCCAAAAAAGATTTAGATTTCTGGCCTTTTGCCTTACTTGAATTAGGTGTGGTCCTATAGACTTCATGTAACGTTTTAGAAATCGTTATGCGAATTTTTCCGTTTTAGAGTAAAATAGTTGGTGTTTTCCGTTTTAACCCAGATGTGATAAAATTTCAGTACAAACTTGATTGCGTCTTGTTTAACTAGAATTGTGCTAGTTTGCGGGTTTTGGGGGTCAATTGGAAGTTTTGGTTCGCATAGAATTTTTCCCTAATTAAATTATTATTCTAAGTTGTTAATTATGCACTTTATTAGTGGTAATTACAATTTTGGTTTTGGTTAATTACTACTAATGTAAATCTATGCTAATCTAATCATGTTTAAGTTAAACACATCCATCCAAATATCTAGATAATTTGTGGTTAAAGGAAATTAATTTTAAAAGAAATGAATGAGGTGGCTTAGAGATAATATTGCATTTATGAGCATTTATTGTCATTTTAGCTAGAAAACTCCACACACTTTTCACAAAACCCCCCACTCCTAGCCTTGGCCGAGCCTCCTCCTTGTTCTGCCCCCTCTTCTTCCTTGCCTCATTTTCATCATTCCAAACTCAATAAATCTTCAGAAATCCTTAAATAATCCCACAAAACTCATAAACAAATCATAACCCATCATTCTTCTTCACTAAACTTGCTTTGATCATCAAGAAAAACATCATTTTGGAGGCAAAAATGATGAGTCTAGTTGCTAGATTTTGTTCTTGAGGAGGTATAATTTCTAGCCCTAATATTTAATTGTTATGTTTAAATCATTAGGTTAGCTATTTAATTGTTTAATATAGCTTAATTTTCATGATTAGTTGTTTCATGAAAAATTAGTGAAGTTCAAGTTAGGGTTTAACTTGATGATATGGTTAATTGTTAATTGAAGACTAGGAAAACTTAACCTAGTGGGAGAATGATAATTGTTGTTAATTCCTAATTTGTCTAATTGAGTTTATTAGCAAACTAGGTTTTACTAAAACATATTTGGGTGAGATTAAAATTATGGAAATGGTTTGGATAACTTAGTTAAGCTACTTTGCGATATTTATGATCACTAGAATTGTGTTAGTTTTAGACTTGTGCTAAATTTCGATAAAGTCGCTTACTAGGTTTCGGTAAAAGTTGGACGTAGGTTCCAGTGAGCGTTACGATGTTAAATTTTATTATTTCTATCGCGAGATTTTGTGTTGTGAATGCGCGATCGGTACGATCAGGGTCTTGGTGGTTGCGTAGTTTAGCGATCCTAGCTAGGGTTGTGCCGATGTCGTGCGCGTTTTGTGCACTGGGTGAACAGTGTAATTTTCTAGGAGTTATCCTTGCGTTTCGTTATCTTTGTGTCGGCGTAGGATATTTAGCTTATGTGATGTGTTTGTGAAATTTTATGATCGCAAATGGGGACTTCGGATGCTGCGAAGAAAAGGTAGTAGGTGGTCGGATTTTCGTAGCTCGAGATCATCGGTGAGTAGATTTAACATCTACGGGGAAATCGCCTGTATGGAGTTAAGCGTCAGGGCTAGATATGATATGATATTAGCCGCATGTTTATATGCACATATAGAGATGGTATATGAACTTCATTTGCATATAGTTACTTGTTGTGCCTGAACCTGTATCTATTGCACACTGCACTATTATTGACAGTCCAGATTGCACGAGCACCAATTGTATGCTACACACACACTGTCGGTAATTGCCATGATACGCACAACACAAATATTCATATGATATACCTTACTATTGGTTAGCAACATAGAGGCATTTATTCTTATGCGATGGCGCATATGACATATAGCATACCTATACACCTACATGCTTACACATATGCCATGCTATACCTACATGCACACACATATACCTGGCTATAGTATATGATCAGCTTTTTATGACATATATATCGGTGGTATGGGACGCTGTTATATATGTATATTGGTTTCGGATACTTGTGAACCGCGAGATATATTTAATGACTTGATTTATTTAAATAGCGGACTTTTCCCATGATATGCTTATATTGTTGTTTTATGTTGCATATGTTATATTACATGGATTTACGCATTTGAGATATGTTTTCATGCGATTTGGGAATTTCAATTGTCGATATTGGGCACTTATATTCCGAGAGATAGATGGATTTTGGAAACCGATACATGGAATAGAAGTGTCGAGGTTAGACACTTGAATTTCGAGGAACGTATGGATATCAGAGGACCGATACGTAGATCACAAGTGTCGATATTGGGCACTTAGGATTTGAGAAACGTATGGATAGGAGTAATTATGTGTCGATGTTGGGCACTAGTTTTCATGATATTTCGGGTGTTGATGCTTAACACTCAGGTTAAATGAGATTTACAGGGCCGATATGAGGGCCGATACGAGGGCCGATCTAAGGATTTTGGGATTTGGGGTGTTGTTGATTTATACTGGGTTTTTCCATGCTTATGATTTATACATGAGATTATTTATTTTCCTGCACTCAGTATATTGTTGATATGCATTGGATTCATGTCGATATAGTACCCTGGTGGTGTAC
Organism: Agapanthus africanus; assembly: GCA_030015575.1. Classification (NCBI taxonomy): domain Eukaryota; kingdom Viridiplantae; phylum Streptophyta; class Magnoliopsida; order Asparagales; family Amaryllidaceae; genus Agapanthus; species Agapanthus africanus. The sequence continues at coordinate 252,881,332 of CM057348.1, read as the reverse complement.
CTTGATCATGATAGTTGCATATTCATATTGCCACACTTATGCTACCAGCATACATGTGATTGTTTATTGCTGTTAGTGCAAACTTGCGGTTACAGTATGATGCTATTTTCTATTCATGAGTTGGAAACTCACCCCCGTTGTGCCACAGTGTTTTGCAGGACTTACCCTCAGAGTAGTCACGGCAGGGCGCCTTATTATCTCTACTTTTGCGGATACCGCTACGTTTGGCTGTGAGGCCTTTTGCTATAGGTGGGTTTTGTGGTTATCCGACGATGTTCATTATTTACCATTTTTTATCTAGTACTCTCCATCTACCACTTCATGTATTTGACTTAGAGACGAGTTGTGAGGTTTCGGTGTTGTATATATTTTGGTTACTTTGGATGTCGTGCTCGTGGGAGCCGGTCTTGTTGTTAAGTTTTACCTCCTTATGCTGTTTTCACTAATATTTCTTCGCTACGGCGTCGTATATATGCTTGTGGTGGTGGTCTCCGCCGTTTGGCGTGAGTTGCTCCCATTTGGGATGCTTTATTTATATTCTATGTTGTACCCGTTTTCGGGGCTAGTTTTTACAAAGGAGGTGCTGCCGAAATTTTCAAGAAAGTAAACTAAAGTTAAAAGATTTTACTTGAGATTTTCTGAATGTTTTAAACTATGTTTTTCTCCACTTATCCATTTTTGGGTGGTTTAGATTTCTGGGTTTCGGCTTACTTAAGTTGCGTATGCCTGTTGACGTTACGTAGTTTAAGTGCCGGTTACGGGCCAAATTTTGGGTCGTGTCACTTCACACGATTCAAGTGCCAGTCATGTGCCTTTTTCGGGTTGTGACATTTACCTTCTCTCAGGTTGCGAGAGCTCCTTGTATTAGGAAAGTACACCTGTTATGCTTATTGGATAGTCTTCTACCAAACCTTAGGCTGGTGTCGGAAGATAGGGAAGGAAGAAAACTAAATTAGCCTAAGGACGATGTACAGAAGGTAAGATGTAGATACATATAAAGGGATTGAAGTGAGGGCAAAGAAAATTGCGACTACTGTAATGAATCTAGATAATGGAAAAGACATTACTAGGAATACTTTACCACCCCCTATGAAACATTTTCGTGTTTCAATTTATCTGCGTACATGTAAAAGAGAATTGTTTTTCCAATTAATTCTGACTCCAGGATATGTATTTACCAGATTTGGATCTCACATCTGTACAGTATTACAGATGATGAGTAGGAGTAGACTACTGGGAAATGGGCGATTTGATCCTCAATATCGGAAATCGTTGCAATTGGTGATATTGGTTAAATCGTCTGGCTTTTGCCAGACGTCAAATATTTGGTTTCGAATAACTGTTGTTATGCACCAAATTTTAAAATGAAATATCTGTGCCTTTATTTTTATAAAGTGAGATATACATTTTGAAAATTGTGTTTTAAACATTTACCTTTATCAGTTGAGGATAAGGTAAGGTGCATTGAATAACGGTGTAAGACATTCTTAACCAAGATACAGTTTTCAATTTACAAAACACAGAATTTGAGTTGGTATACTCTTAGGACTTATATAAGAAAATGTATGTTGTCCAGTGTCCTTCGGGATAAAGGGGTTGGTACTCTTATTTCATTCATCTTTACCTATGAGTTCTCTGGCTCTAGACATGCATTCGTACTAATGTAAGGTCCAAAGATTTTGAGAAGTTTGTAGGAATAAAAATAAAGCCGAGAACCATACGTTGGAAGTATCGGGATTCCTCGAGGTGATCGAAGATGTAGATACTTATGCTGGGTATTCCATTATAGTAATATCGAGAATTTGATTCTCTCACAGGTTACTCATCCGTGGACGCGCTCCAAGATAAATAATGTTGTATTGGCCCTTTTTCTATTAGGTAAATTGCACTGGAAACAGCTGCATGAAATTTGAATCTGGTTCCATCTAAATTAGTGCCTTGATTCTATATGGACATAGAATGGTTACATATCTTGAGATTGTTAAAATATGGAGTTATCTAGTTTCTGTTTAAAAACAGTATCCGGACAAACTCGAGGCACGCTTCGGAAATGGAGGTTTGTGGATTATCCTAAGCATTCGCTAGGATTTTGTTTCTAGCATTTTCAAGATCAATAGTTACATTGTTCTTGACTCGCCACCATTTTATAAAAAGATCTTTTTGCAAAAGAAACTAGTGGGAATATGGTATAATTGGAAGTGATTCCAGAACCACAAACGGTTACCGAAAATTTAGTAGAACTTAAGGATTCAATTAGACCTGCTGCAGATTTTAGTAGGTGAACTCAGACACCTGAGAGATACATCGGTTTTCTCGTAGACGGTGACAGGGAGGTCAGTATCATGGTGATGATGACCCTACTAGTTATCAGGTCATAAGAAGTGGTAACCTCCAGGTGATCAGATGTTTCATATCCAAGATGGACTCCACCCACTTCAGCAAATCATGGATTTTAGACTTTGATAGGTGCTCCTGAAGGGGTAAAACCCATTAGGAGAAAGTAGATCTTTTGAGATCAGAACAGGTGGAAAGGTGCTAACCTAATAAGGCCAGATTTGTTGTAAAGAGTTTTCATCAAATACCCATTGTGGATTGTGATGAGACTCTTACTTCAGTGTCTATGCTGAAGTCCATATGGATATGACTTAACACTGCTATTCCCCTACTTGTTATCAGCAGTTCATAGGAAGTGGTAACATCCAGATGGCTAGGTTTTTCATACCCAAGATGGACTCCACGCACTTCAGCAAATTATGAATTTTGGACTTTGCTGGGTGCTCCTGAAGGGGTAAAACCCATTAGGAGCAAGTAGATCTTTCGGGATCTGTGCAGGTGGAAATGTATTTACCTAATAAGGTTAGACTTGATGTAAAGAGTTTTCATCAAATGCCCGTTGTGGATTGTGATGTGACTTTTACTTCAATGTCTACGCTGAAATCCATATGGATATGATTTGGTGCCGATGCAGTTCATGTTGGAGATAGTGCCCTCAGAGTCAATTATTGGATCACAGGCACGTGATTGCAATGATTGAAGGAGGACCTGTCCCAGTAGGACAGTCTTACTCGAGGTGATAGTATGCTATCTGGTTTATCTTTATCATCGTGTACTGCTTTAGGTGACCTGACATGTCGCTATTACACGTTGATAGAGCCCCAAGGATTCTTGCTTGACCACCAGCAGTATGAGGACGATCATATAAGTGGGAGCTGGGGTCTACAAGCACATCCTTAAAAGGTCCCTAGTCATGGGAGTTTCAATACAGGGCATCGATACTCCAGAGTAGACTAGTGTATACAGTCGAGACCCCGACGAGGGGCGGTGGCCGGTCTCACAAGCCACTGGTGTCAGTTGGTTCACCTAAGATGTATACAGGTGCTTATTGGGTTATGAGTACACCAGACAGGACTCGCCGGGAACATGCTAGTTGGTCTTATACCTGACGTCAGATAGCAGTTCCCTGGTGACATGTGTACAGGTTAGTTCATCGACCTAAGGATCGTCATTTGTCTCGTGTGAGTTCCCACTGTTCTTTGATTACTACCCTACCACGCTCAAAGGAGACGTGCAAACAGGTTTTAGTTGGGTACAGTCCCGAGCCACATGGAGGCAGTGAGCGGATCTTCAGGGGTTCGTCTCTCCCGGTATTGGGGGTGAGGTCGCGCTGTGTCTAGGAGAGCCATTACACGAAGCCCTCGGCCGAGGCAGGAGATTTACTGGTAGGTATTCCAGTAGTATCTCAGGGTGTTCTGGGCTACACTCCGACACGACTTGTACCGCTTTTGGGGGTCTGACTTTTACCAACCCCCTAGGCCCGCCATGCGATGCTCATAGACGAACGGACCGGACTGTACGGATATTGTCATTGTCAGGCTCATTAGGGTGTCAGGATGAGTTCGCTCATCGACGTCCCTTTTGGTCAATACCTGGTAGCCCGTTACGTATTGGCATATATCTCTGACGTGCTAGTGGTTAAATCCACAACCAAGGTGTTGACGAGTCTTTAGAGTCCCCCACATTCAGTTGCTCAAGTTTTCGGGCGAAACGCTGTAGAGGCCGTATGGAGATATGGCAGGGTTCGATCAGATACGTGCGGTATTGCACAGATCAGGATCCACCGGATAATACTAGCCGGCTTTGGTTTAAGCCGGATCCTAGTATAGTACAGTGTAGAGTTTGTCTCATTGCATTTGTATTTCGGTCGGAATACAGATGCAGGTGTGTATGCACAGTAGCGGGGTTTTTCCTGTAATTTATTACGGGACCAGTTTTCTGGAGTTGCCGGTTTTGCTTTCCGTTTCGGCCATATTTCATTTGTATCTTTCAATGGCCGAAGTTTGGTGGAGGAGGGCTTATTTGCAATTGTGCAAATAAGCATTTGTGGAGGGTGGTGATTGCATATTGTTGTATCATGATAGCTCTTCTTTGACCTTGACTTCTATCTTCATCATGGCTTGACTTTTGTAGGACATGATTGTTGGTGATGATGAAGGGTGAGGTTGGTGGAGTGTTGGTTTTTCTTTGTGATCATTTCTTCATATGATAACCATTCCTCTCTCTCTCTTGGATGATTGGTGAGTGGCTCCCATTATTTTTGACCCTCCTCTCATTCTCTCCTCTCCTTTCACTATTTTGTGGCCGGCCAAGCTTGGAAAAGGGGGGTTATCCCATTTTTGGAGAGAGGATTTGGTATCTCATTTGCTTGGAAAAATGATATAGCCATCACAAATGTTCACTTCATCTTATACCTCCACCATATGGCAATTCCATAAACCCCAAAATGAGACATGGTTCCACACACTTTCTACAGCAAACCTTGGGCACGTCGGCTCGCCAACTTCGTGCCCGAGTTGCCTCGGTATAGAGGTGGGAGCCTATAAAAGAAGCAGGCGACGTGGTGCCCTTCCGGCGACTTGGTGGAGACCGGACATTCCGCGGGAGATCGGGACGACGGCGAGAAGACCGGAGGACACGGATCGCTCGGTATATCTCTCTTCCCCATCTTGTAGTTAGCTAGAACTAGTTAATGGCCCGATCCGGGTTTTAGTGCGCGGTGGTGCCGGTTTGAAAAATTAAAGTAAATCACCGCTTCCGCATTTTGGCCTAGGGATGGAGGCCGGTGCGCCGCCGTGCACTTACACTGATATCAGAGCCTCGCCATTAACATAGTCTAACTTTGTCTAATGTGTTTTACATTTCCGATCGAACAATTTTCCAAAAACCGTATTTTTCTTCACATCAGTTTCTGTCGAAATTTTTTGAAGTCCAAAAATTTTTCAAGTTGTTTCAGAATGATGTGTAGGACATTCTAAGAGTTCTGTGAAAATTTGGGCTCGTGAACAGTCCAAACAACCGCGAAACCGCGGCCAAACCCATGCTTGGGCCGCGGTTCCGCCGCTACTTGAACTGTTCAGTCCCCCAAAATTTTACAGAATGCTCCTGAGTGGAAAATAGGTTTTCTGGAATATTATTTTTGGGCCCAGATTTCTTCATGTGCTATAGTAAAGCTTGGAGGCCCACTTGATAAAATTTAATCGATCGGATATTTTAAACACATTAGTTCACAGAATTTACATTATATCTGCGACCGTGAATGTCACTTGATCGGTAAATCCAGTCTAACTGCTATAGCCCGGTTAGACGGATTTGCGAACATGACTTTCACGTTGAAGTTCTGTGATTTTGCTGTGATATTGCGGATTGGTCGTGGGGGATAGCCTGGTTGCAGTGGTAGTACAGTTTTGTTGTATTATGTACATTTGATATTGCAGGGCGAGCGTCCGACACGTGGACTGCCGTCACTGCCTGTTTGTATTATTATTTTGGGGCACGACCAGGTTGCGGTCGATGTACCCGTTGTATGTATATTTTACTTTCTGTACTAGGATTACCCTAAGGTGGGGTGCACGGATAGCCGGATTCTAGAAGGCAATAAGCCCGCATCTCATGGCATTGAGACGGAGGGGGATTCACTCTAGAATTGGCGGGCTATTCGCCGCACTCGTAGGGGGTACAGGTTGACCCAGGAAGGGTGCCCAAGTTACCGGATTCCGTGAAGTGCTGGGTAGTCCATTCACGTTGCTGAAGGGGGCTGCCTCGCTTCAGGTTTTGGCGGGTAACTTGCCGCGCCCGTAGGGGTCTAGGATTTCATTGCACAGGCTATCCACACGACCAGGGGAACGTCGGGTTTCAGCGGCTCTGTGAAACCCGGGGATCCCAGATATCTGTATTGTTCTGTGATGCTGTACATTTCTGTGATTTTGCATTTTATCACGCCTTGAGCGAAATATAATATATTGGTATATATATTAGTAGATGTTGTATATGTTTTGCATCCGCGCTAGTCCAGTCCCCGCTCTGTCGTTAGTTAGCTAACCTAACGGGTAATGACGGGACCCAGTGGCGAATGCGGATGGCATATACGTACATCAGTATATTTTCGTTCTTTGTGGTGTGATCAATTGATGGGACTGCGTTGATTCGGATCAATGCAAGTTAAAAACAAAACTAATCTGATGTTGTTGGAACACTTTTCAAAAAGCTGTTATTGCAAGGACGTTCACTTTTTTTTGCATCGTTGTATTCAGTTGGAATATCCTGCTCCTCAGTCGACGAGGCAAGGGCCGAGATGCCTTCACCGGGAGTGACCCCTTGGACAGAAGTGTGCGTCAGGGCGATAACTTCACTATAGACGATTACTTTTGCTTTGCATCGTGGTATCCAGTTGGAATATCCTGCACCTCATTCTACGGGGAAAGAGCCGAGATCCCTTCACAGGGAGTGACCTCTTTCGCAAAGGTTTTCGTCACTATATTTTTTAAAGCTATCTGTTCCTTCAACGATATCAAGTTCATTACGTTAAAGGTTTTCGCCAGAAACCATTCGTAGCCCTCCGTCGTTTCATATGGGTGGTCAATAGTATTCAAGCTGTGTATGTTGGCCAAAGTCAAGGTACAGTGATTGGTAGCTATTGGGTATTCATATGCAGTATAGATAGATGCGTTGGTTTGGGGCAGTCGTACTACTATTTTGCCCAAAGTCAAGGGTATGTACGGATGGGCTCAAATTAACATGGAGAATGACGGGTAGAACTTGACATGTGACTTATGATATGTTAGCCAAAGTCAAGGTCATAAGAGCATGGGGCAAAAATCACATCGGGAGTTTCTAAAGAAACTGAAACTTGCCAGATATGCGCATACCTTCTGGAGTGTGATAGCGTGAGCGGATTCCGTCACGTTATCATACGATGATAGTTGGATCCCGATTCCCACTAATGAGTTGGTTTACTCCTCGGGTGATCCCGACTAATTCTTCTTTCAGGTTTGGAGGAGAATTTGACGGTACAGTGGGAGGTTTCCAGATTAGATAAATTGGTAACCATTCTGATCTAGGTTAGAGTGCACGCTGAGTGTTTCTTTTCTCTCTCTCTTTGGCAGCGACCATTGACCCGACCCTAAGACTATGAATCAGTGACCAAGTTGACCGAACCTTCTTAAACACTGGCTTTTGGATTGTCAGAGTTGCAAACTTCATTGCCACTCCTACTTTTACCCTTTTCTCCAGGACACCCCGTATTACTACGAACGTCCACTTCCATTGGACAAAACCATCGTATGGTTATATACGAACTCGAAGGGATTTATTCGAGGATGGTTTCCGGTTCTGGAGAAAACGAATAGGACTATTCAGTTGTCTTTTCCTTTTACCTTCTCTCTCAGATTGCGAGTACTCCTTGGTTTAGGAGATAGTACACCTATTACGCAAATTGGATAGTATTCTTCCAAACCTTAGGCTGGTGCCGACCGGTAGGGAATGAAGAAAACCAATTAGCCTAACGATGGTGTACAGAAGGTATTAAGTTAAGACAAAGAAAGGGATTAGTAAGAGGGCAAAGTAAATTGCGACTGATATTCACGACCAAACCAAGTATTTCGTTACCACTCCCACTTCACCTTTGTATTTCTCCAGAACACTCCGTATCACTACGAAGATCCACAGTTTATTGGATACTCCATCGTATGGTTATACACGAACTCGAAAGGAACTTGTTCCAGTTTGGGGATGGATTCTGGTTCAGGAGAAATAGGAATAAGGTTTATTCGGGTGTCTTTTATCTTCACCTTCTCTCGCATTGCGAGTGCTCCTAGGATTAGGACAGTACACCCGTTATGCTTATTGGATAGTCTTCTTCCAAACCATAGGCTGGTGCCGAACGGTAGGGAAGGAAGAAAACCATTTGTCCTAAAAGGGTGTGCAGAAGGTAATGACTAAAGACATAAAAAGGGATTTGGAGAGGTGGCAAAGAATTATACGGTTACAGTCGTGAATCTGGAAGAGGCATTACTGGGAATACCGGGATGCCCCATCGAAACATTTCAATGTTTCAGCTTCACTGTGTACTGTTAAAGGAAAACTGAATTCCCAATTAAACACTTGCTCCAGGGTATGTATTTACCAGGTATGATTCTCACATCTGCATGGTTTTTCAGATGGTAAGTGGGAGTAAGTTATTAGGAATTGGGTGATCATCCTCATTATATCGGGATTCGTTGTAATCGGTGATATTTGAGGAAATCGCCTGGGCTGTTTGCCGGTCGGCAAATATTTGGTTTTGAATATCCGCTGTTATGCACCAATTTCAAATTGATATATCTGTACGTCTATTTTCATAAAGTGAGATATACCTTTTTGAAATTATGTCTATGACATTTACCTATATCAGTGGATGGTTGGGTAAGGAGCATTAAACAGCGGTGTAATTTTCTTAACCATAAGTACAGTTTTTAACCTACGACACACAGTGAATGAGTTGTTTGACTCAAGGGATTTATACAGAGTATTGTATGTTGTCCAGTATCCATCAGGACAGAGGGGTTGGTCCTCGTACTATATTCGGTTTACTTATGACTTCTCTAATTTTTAGACAGGTGTTTCGTGGAAACACAGTGTCCGAATTTTGAGAAGTTATAGGTATTTGAATAAAGTAGAGAACCAGGTATTGCAAGTATCGGGATTCTTCAAAGTGATCGAAGATGTAGATACTTGTCAATGGTATTCAGTTGATAGTAGTGATAAAGAGAACTTGCTTCTTTTTCAAGTTACTCATAATTGGAAGCATTCCTAAGTTGAGTAACGCTGATCGGCCTCCTTCCATTTAGTTGACATGCACTGGAGACAGCTGCATGATTTGAATCTGGTTCAATTAAATCAGTGCCTCTAGTTCTATATTGGATATAGAACAGTTCATATCTTAACGATGTTAAGGTACGGGGAATTGTCCGGCTTATGATTAAAACCAGACTCTGGATAACTCAAGGCACGTTTCTGTAATGGCTGTTTGTGGGTTGACCCAGGCTATGACGAGGGTTGACTTTCTACCATCTGGAAGATCAATAGTGATATTGTTCTTAACTCGCCACAGTTTTAAATAAAAATGGATTTTATCAGAAAACAGTAGTGGGAGTAGGTAGAACTGGAAGTGATTCCAGAACCACAAACGATTACTGAAGATTTGATAGGAACCTAAAGATTCAATCTGGTTTGACATTCCATTAGCCACTCCGCAGATACGGTGGGTAACCTCAGGCATCCGAGAGGTACTCCGGTAGCCTCAAGGACGGTGACAGGGAGGTTCTTGTTTACCCAGACTTGCCATTGCTGTTGTTCCAGGCTGTGAGACCCGGCAGGAGGATGAGTATAGCGTTGTTCTAAACTAGTTTTAGAAGTGAACGTGTATATGACTCTGCCAGAGGGTTGTCGTAGTCAGTGGGAGCAGCGGAAGCATTGGTGGACAGGTGGCTTATGTCTATTTATAGACTAAAGCAGATATAGCGGAGATAGATCATCAATTTCTGATGTGACAGTCATAGGTTTGACTTCAGCAGAATATGGGATGGATCTGTTGAGAAGGTAGTAGGGTGTGATGTCATGGTATTTGGATGACATACACAGAGTAGGAAGTGATATTCTTATGCTACAATCGGTTATACTTTGGTCGTCACACAGTGGTTTCTCCACATGGGACTTGGACATTATATCAGACATACGGGTTACTAGATCTATGGTTTTAGATCTAGATTTGGGTAGTTTCCCAATTAAGGGTACTTAGACAGCATTCTAAGAGTATTTAGAATGGACGACTCCTGGCACGGTAGTGTACCTGCAGGTGATGGAGTCACCTTCTCTAAAGGTGTCTTACAGACTAAAGGGGAGAGGGATGTGTATGATTGGAAGATCACTTGCTCAGGCAATTGAGTCAATCATGAGATGTCAAGTACCACACCAGATGTTGTTTTTGCACTAGATGCAATAAGTTAACATTGATCCAATCCTGGAGAAACAGTCGGAAGCAGTTTTAGAACATAAGTGGATGTTCTAGGGATATGATAACGACAGCCTCATTCGGGAGACAGTTATCATTCCAGGCTTCCAAGGTGACTTGGACGACAGGGAGGTTGTCAGAGCTATAGTTTTTCCTTCTGACGAAGGGCAGTATTTTGGACAGGTGGTCCAAGGAAATACTGAGGGAGGCATGGCGCAGGATACTGATTAAGTTCAGTTGACGATACAGTCTAAGAAGTTTGGATTTAGAGTTCATTTATGAGCTAGGTCCCATCAGACATCCAGACACATTCTAAGACAGGTATTGCTCATTTCGGGAGATGGTTTTCTCCGCGAACTTGAGATATAGAGAGACATAGAAAGAAAAATCAAAGCGGATCCACTCACTGAGGCTATTCCTCGAACGCAATAGTTTCGCAAACGGGATTTGTGAGACTGAATAGTAGAGGAGTTGGGTGTTCGGTATCACATGGGCTGTGAGTATGCGACACCGCAATAATTAGCCTTGAGTGCAAGTGGGAGATTGTTGGAGATAGTACCCTCAGAGTCAATTATTGGATCACAGGCACGTGATTGCAATGATTGAGGGAGGACCTGTCCCACTAGGACAGTCTTACTCGAGATGATAGTATGCTATCTGGTTTATCTTTATCATCGTGTACTGCTTTAGGTGACCTGACATGTCGCTATTACACGTTGATAGAGCCCCTAGGATTCTTGCTTGACCACCAGCAGTATGAGGGCGATCATATAAGTGGGAGCTGGGGTCTATAAGCACATCCTTAAAAGGTCCCTAGTCGTGGGAGTTTCGAGACAGGGCATCGATACTCCAGAGTAGACTAGTGTATACAGTCGAGACCCCGACGAGGGGCGGTGGCCGGTCTCACAAGCCACTGGTGTCAGTTGGTTCACCTAAGATGTATACAGGTGCTCATTGGGTTATGAGTACACCGGACAGGACTCGCCGGGAACATGCTAGTTGGTCATATACCTGACGTTAGATAGCAGTTCCCTGGTGACATGTGTACAGGTTAGTTCATCGACCTAAGGATCGTCATTTGTCTCGTGTTAGTTCCCACTGTACTTTGATTACTACCCTACCACGCTCAAAGGAGACGTGCAAACAGGTTTTAGTTGGGTACAGTCCCGAGCCACATGGAGGCAGTAAGCGGATCTTCAGGGGTTCGTCTCTCTCGGTATTGGGGGTGAGGTCGCGCTGTGTCTAGGAGAGCCATTACACGAAGCCCTCGGCCGAGGCAGGAGATTTACTGGTAGGTATTCCAGTAGTATCTCAGGGTGTTCTGGGCTACACTCCGACACGACTTGTACCGCTTTTGGGGGTCTGACTTTTACCAACCCCCTAGGCCCGCCATGCGATGCTCATAGACGAACGGACCGGACTGTACGGATATTGTCACTGTCAGGCTCAGTAGGGTGTCAGGATGAGTTCGCTTATCGACGTCCCTTTTGGTCAATACCTGGTAGCCCGTTACCTATTGGCTTATATCTCTGACGTGCTAGTGGTTAAATCTACAACCAAGGTGTTGACGAGTCTTTAGAGTCCCCCACATTTAGTTGCTCAAGTTTTCGGGCGAAATGCTGTAGAGGCCGTATGGAGATATGGCAGGGTTCGATCAGATACGTGCGGTATTGCACGGATCGGGATCGAACGGATAATACTAGCCGGCTTTGGTTTAAGCCGGATCCTAGTATAGTACAGTGTAGAGTTTGTCTCATTGCATTGGTATTTCGGTCGGAATACAGATGCAGGTGTGTATGCACAGTAGCGGGGTTTTTCCTGTAATTTATTACGGGACCAGTTTTCTGGAGTTGCCGGTTTTGCTTTCCGTTTCGGCCATATTTCATTTGTATCTTTCAATGGCCGAAGTTTGGTGGAGGAGGGCTTATTTGCAATTGTGCAAATAAGCATTTGTGGAGGGTGGTGATTGCATATTGTTGTATCATGATAGCTTTTCTTTGACCTTGACTTCTATCTTCATCATGGCTTGACTTTTGTAGGACATGATTGTTGGTGATGATGAAGGGTGAGGTTGGTGGAGTGTTGGTGTTTCTTTGTGATCATTTCTTCATATGATAACCATTCCTCTCTCTCTCTCTTGGATGATTGGTGAGTGGCTCCCATTATTTTTGACCCTCCTCTCATTCTGTCCTCTCACTTCACCATTTTGTGGCCGGCCAAGCTTGTAAAAGGGGGGCTGTCCCATTTTTGGAGAGAGGATTTGGTATCTCATTTGCTTGGAAAAATGATATAGCCATCACAAATGTTCACTTCATCTTATACCTCCACCATATGGCAATTCCATAAACCCCAAAATGAGACATGGTTCCACACACTTTCTACAGCAAAGCTTGGGCACGTCGGCTCGCCAACTTCGTGCCCGAGTTGCCTCGGTATAGAGGTGGGAGCCCATAAAAGAAGCAGGCGACGTGGTGCCCTTCCGGCGACTTGGTGGAGACCGGACATTCCGCGGGAGATCGGGACGACGGCGAGAAGACCGGAGGACACGGATCGCTCGGTATATCTCTCTTCCCTATCTTGTAGTTAGCTAGAACTAGTTAATGGCCCGATCCGGGTTTTAGTGCGCGGTGGTGCCGGTTTGAAAAATTAAAGTAAATCACCGCTTTCGCATTTTGGCCTCGGGATGGAGGCCGGGGCGCCGCCGTGCACTTACAGTTCATGTCTATGATATCTGGAAGGTAGATGACTATAACGTCTTTCCAAATGGAATTTGGAAGTGTACGTGAATATGACTCTGCCAGAGGATCGTAGTCAGTGGGAGGAGCGGAATGTATGCAAATTGCTTGTGTATATTCATAGACTAAAGCAAGGATAGCGGAGACGGATCAACTGTTTTGATGTGACAGTCAAAGTGATTGACTTTATCAAAACAAAAGATGAACCTAGTAAGAAGGATATAGCGAGTACTGTCCTGGATTTGGATGACGTACTCCAGATAGGAAGTAATTTTCCTGTAACATAATTGGTCAAAGTTTGGTTGTCACATAGTGTTTTCTCCACGTTGGATGTGGATAGGATATCAGGAATTCTGGTGACTAGATCTAGATTTAGGATGTTTTCTAAATCGAGTACATAGACAGCATTCTAAAAGCATTTTAGAATGGATGAATCCTGGCATTGTAGTGTACCGGCATGTGATAGAGTCACCCTCTCTAAAGGGATGTCTTCTAGATTGATGAGGAGAGGGACTGTCATGAATGACATATCATTTGCTTAGGCAATTGAGTCAATCATGCAGTGTCTTATACAATACTAGATAAATAATTCTGGTTTTAGATCTAGATTTGGGAAGTTTTCCAATCAGGTACTTAGACAGCATTCTAAAAGTGTTTTAGAATGGACGACTCCTGGTGTGGTTGTGTACACGGAGGTGATGGAGTCACCCTCTCTAAAAGGGATGTCTCCTGGACTGATGAAAAGAGGGTCCGGCATGAATGACATATCCTTTACTTAGGCAATTGAGTCAATCCTGCAATGTCATGTACAACATCAGATATTGCTTTTGCACTAGTTGCAACAAGCATATTTTAATCCAATCCTCGAGAAACAAAGGGAAGCAGTAAAGAATATAAGAGGATGTTCTTGGTATAAGATAACGGCAGCCTCCTCTGGGAAGTGGTTATCAGTTTAGGTTTCTAAGGCGACCTGGATGACAGAGATGCTGTCAGAGTCTTGAGTTTAGCCTTTTCTAAAGATCAGTGTATTGTATAGTGTTCCAATAGGGATACTGAGGTAATCATGGTGTAGGATGCCGGTTATAACTCAACAGAGGATACAGCCCAAGAAGTTTGTTGGATGGAGTTGTTCATTGATGAACTTGGTCCCATCAAGTATCCAGACAAATTCTTGAGGCGGGGTATCACTCAATTTTGGAGATTGTTAATCTCCACAAAGTTGAGATATAGAGAGATGAAGTTGGTACATTGCAGCAGATCCACTCCATGAGGCTATTTCTCGAACAAATTAAGTTTCACAAACATAGTTTGTGAAACTGATTAGTAGAGAAATTGGGTATTCGGTAGCACACGAGCTGTGGGTACGCGATACTGCAATAATTGGCCTTAAGTGCAAGTGGGAGATTGTTGGATACAGTGCCCTCAAGGCAGTTATTATGATTACAAGTAGGCGATTATGAAAATTGAGGGAGGACTTATACAGGTATAATAGTCTTACTCGAGATGATAGTATGCTATCTGGTTTATCTTCATTATTGATGAAGCCTGTAGGATTGTTGCTTGACAACCAGCATTATGATTGCGATCATATATATGTGAGAGATGGGTTGTCCATAAGCACATCCTTAAAAGTCCCTAGTCGTGAGAGTATCAAGACTGGGCATCGATATTTCGGAATAAACCAGTGTATACGCTTCTAGACCCCGACGGGGGGCGATTGCCTGTCCTACAAGCCATTGGTGTTGTGTCACCTAAGATATTATATAGGTGATCACTGGAGGTGAGTACACTGGACGGACACGCCGAGAACTTCTAGATGTTATTATATCTATCGTTAGATGGAAGTTCTCAGGTGGCATGAGTATAGGTTAGTCCTTTGAACTAAAGTCGTCATTTTCCTCGTGTGAGTTCCCACTGTACTTTGATTACTACTCTACCATGGCTCAAAAGAGTCTTGCAAACAGGTTTTAGTTGGGTACAGTCCTGAGCCACATGGAGGCAGTGGTCGACTGTCAGGGACTTGTCTCTCCTGATATCAGGAGTCGATGTCGTGCTGTGTTCAGTTGGCTATCATTAGAAATCCGTGGCCACAGTGAATGAGATTTACTGATAGTTGATCAGTAGTATCTCTATTGGTGATGAGCTTGATTCAGACATGACTTATTGGGTTAGTAAGGTTCCGACGATATCCACCCCCTAGATCTGATATGCGATACTCTTTGATGAAGAGGCCGGACTGTACAGAGATTTTCATATTCAGGCTTAGTAGGGTAAGGACGTACTTGATTGTCGACCCCCCTTTCAACAAGTACCTGGGTAGCTGTTACGTACAGCTAGTGCCACTGACGTGCTTGTAGTTAAAACCCAGTGCCGGCGTATTTTCGAGTCTTTAGAGTTCCACACAGAGGGTTTTTCCGGTTCAGGTGACAAATGTAGGAGACGTATATTGGTACGTGCAGGGGTCTAATTAAATACGTGTACGCGATACAGTCTTTAATCAGACGGTTAATAATACTAGCCGGCTTAGGATTAAACCGGATTATTAAATCAGGTTTTGATTTAATAATTTATGTATGTATTTTGATACATATATTTTATTATTATTGTTCACTATTCATTTTCTCTCTTTTGGTGCTATCTGTATTTTTATACGGATATGCGTATGTGTAGCGATATATATACCGGGTGAAGTATTCCGTATTTATACGGGAATGCTTCTAGAAGAAGAACACCTCATACTTATTTTTCTATTTAGAAAAATAAAAAGGGAAATGAGATGTAAAGCGAGGCATGGTTCATTGCATGTAGAGAGGGATGGCTTTGGATTTTATATCAATAAAAACCCGTTTGTGTTCACTATTGGTGCATGGTTGATATATATGTATCCATTTCTTTTTACAAGGAGGAGATTATTTTTTTCATCTTGTGTGCTTCATATTTCATGGTTGCTAGCATGAGCAAACATTTTTCTTCACTTCCTTCTCCTTCTTCTTCTTGCTCTCATTTTAAGCATAGATTTTAGAGAGAAAAATTTAGTGAAGTATTCCTACATCATCGACCATCCAAACCTAGCAAGTTTTGGATCGTTGGTTAGATCCTCCTCTGGACTCCCTCGGGTGGATCGTCTTCGGCAAGGTGGTCGATTCTCAAGCGCGATTCCGGTGGTTACGAGCTTGGAGGGGTCTTCCACAATTGGATGGACACACGGCAATGGTTATATTTTCTTAACCATTGCACTCTTAGCTAGCTAGTTTAGGTTTATGGATCAAATCCTGGGTATTACGGACGTTCGATGTTCGCTAGAATTTTTTGTTTTCGCTTCCTCCTTAGCCGCGGTTTCCGCAGCGCGGGCACCAAAACCTAACAAAAATTATATATATAAATTATTGAATCAAAACTTTATTTAATAATCCGGCTTAATCCTAAGCCGCTAGTATTATCAACCATCTGATTAAAGTCCGTGTAGCATATACACATATTTAATCGGACACTTGTATGTACCAACATACGTCACCTACATCATATCTCCCCAATCCGAAAAACCCGGGACTCTGAAGACTCGACAATACGATGTATATTGTAGTGGATGATAGGACATATATGTATGCCCGTTGTTAGTTATATGTATGCCCTAGAGGCCATTACTGTACATACGATGTATATTGTAGTGGATGATAGGACATATATAGGGAGGACTTTCTTGCTCGACATGATAGTATGCTATCTGGTTGAACTTTATCTTAACATGTACTCAGATTGTCTCTATGTTACATGTTGATAAAGCCCTTAGGATATGTACTCGACTACTGGGACTATGATGAGATCATACTAGTGGGGCCACGGTAGTCGATGAGTACATCCTATAACTGTTCCTAGTCGAGGGTGTATCGAGACAGGGCATCGATAACCAGAGTAGACTAGCGTATACGCATCTTGACCCATATGATGGGCGATGGATGATCCCATATCCATCGGTGTTTGACATCAAGGATGGTGTACGGGTGCTCAGTGGAGACTGGGTACACTGGACGGACTCGCCGAGAACTCCCAGATGGTATTATACCTCACGTCAGATGGCAGTTCTCCGGTGACACTGGTACAGAGTAGTCTGTTGACCCGAGATCGTCATAGAGTCTTATATGATTCCCACTGTGCTTTGATTTCCATCATACCACGTCCAAGAGGGCGTGCAAAAAGGTGGCTTTTGGGTACAGTCCCGAATCACATGGAGGCAATGAGCGATAGGAGGGGATTCGTCTCTCCCGGTATAGGGAGTTGATGTTGTGCTGTGTTCGATTGGCTATAACCGGAAATCCCTGGCCAGGGTTGCTGAGATTTACTGGTAAGTGTTATCAGTAGTTTCTCAAACTATTATAGACCTCATATCGACACGACTTATCGAGCTGCTGGGGTCTGACGTTTACCACCCCTAGGCGAGATATGCGACATATCAGACGACGAGACCGGACTGTACAGGAGTGTTACTGTTTGGATTCACAGGAGAATGTACAGGCTTGCTTGTTGATCTTCTGAGCGCTCAATACCTGGGTAGCTGTTACGTTTAGCTGACCGCTTGCAGCTTGTGGGTGTTTGATATGATCATCACCTACTGCCGGCGTATTGACGATTCTTTAGAGTCCTACACAGAGGTTTCTTGGCTCAGGCAAAACGGAGTAGGTGCACGTATGTGATATGTGCGGGACCGAGAATAATACGATATGAGATACCGTATTCTATTCTCACAATATTTGATATCAGCCGGGTCATCGGATCAAGTGTTGATTCGATGAATCGGTACGGATAAATATTAGTCGGTTATATGCGGTATAGCCGGATTGTCGGATCAAGTGTTGATTCGATAATTTAATGTATAATAATATATATATATGATATATTAAATTACATTAACTAAAATTTGCTCACTAAAAGATTCTTTTTCTCACTCGGGCAATACATTGATATATATGCGATATATGTTAAATGTATTATTTTATTTTGTTACGATAAATATTATATATATGATATATAATATTGTAACATGATATGATAACTAATGCAACATGTTTAGTGGAGTTTAAGCATGATTAGGGTTTGGATTAGGGTTAAGCATTCTAGATGATTCTAGAAGGTTTTGGTTTTGTTTTGTGAAAGATATTTTCAAGTGACTCATGCTTTAACCCAACCTAAACCCTAACCCTAGTTAATTCTCTACATGGGTTTAGTCAACCATGGTTGTATTATTCATCATATTATTTCTTTTTCTATTCATCACAAAAGAAATTCAATCATTATTCATCATCTTCTTGCTTCTTCTTTCTTCATGGAAAAAGCTTACTAGCTTTTTTCCAAGTGATGAATAAATGTGAGAAAAAGATAAATAAAGAGAGCAAAAATCCCACTTCATCATCCTCATCTTCCCTTGCCCTTTAGATGAGAGTGTTCACTCAATTTTAGTGAGTGTTAGCTTGTGTTAATGAAACTTCAAGGTAGATCATCTTTGTATCGAAGATCGGAAGCAAGACTGCATCTTTCTCTTCGTGGAACCTCTCGAGAGTCCGGAGTACGATGATCGCTGCGAAGGGACCTCAACACGGAGCATATGAAGTGAAGGACCGGATCTACAAAGGTTGTAATCCCTCTCACTTAGTGTTAAAGTGTTTAGCATGTTAGTTTTCGCCTAATCTCTAGTTTAAAGATCCGGCTTCGGGTTGTTCGGCACGGCTAATTTTTAAATCGGGCATGGTCGATGCCTCATAGAACCTTGTGCACGTGCCCAGCAACCCTACAGTGGTATCAGAGCCAAGCTAGAGCTTTAGGCGAAGTCTAGACGAACTTTAAAGTCCGATCGAACGCCGAAACCCCGACACCGAACCCTCTCTGTACATTTTTCAAAAATGTGGTTTTTTCTGAATTAAAAATTCTCAGAAAATTAAGCAGGAAAAACTGAGAATTACTATGAAGTACGGACGTCTAACTCGAAAATTTGACCGCGGAACCGCGGCGAAACCATGGGTTTTGCGGTGGTTCCGCGGCCAAAATTTGGACTTAATCCCTGAAATTTCATGTAATTATGTTTAGGCCCTTTCTTGTTAATTTTTTCTGGGAATATTTTAATTCCACTCAAGTGTTGAGTTTTCAAGGGTTGTATTGGGGAATCGTTGATTCGATCGGATAATTTAACTTTGCTTAGTTTGTCCGGATAATTTTTAGAAACTGTTAAAAAGTTCGAACGGATATCAATAACTCACTTTTTCCCCTGTCGGCAAATTTTTCAAAAGTTGGATTTTTTCTCGTGTTTAAGAATGTTCTAAGTCGTGCAAGTAACGCGGTGGACCCTCTAGAAGACAACAAACCTTAACTCGATTATGTGACCGTCTTGAACTGCTTCTGAACCTTAGGGTTTGTGGCAGTACGGCATGCCACATGTGAGGCGTTGGCTTGACCCTTCTACGGCTGGACCATTGGTACTGTGGCATGTGATGGATGTTTTTAAACTAATTTCAAGTGTTGAGATATATTGGGGAAATCTTGGGTGTTTGATTATTCGATCGGAAAGTTTAACATTGTCTATTTATCTGGAATGTGATACAATATTTGGAATCCACAAGTAGTTATGAGATAACTAATTTGAATGTTATAAATCTAGCAGTTTAGTCTCAACTTGATCGGTTGCCACGGAATTTTGATGTGATCAAAAGTCCGTCGCAATCACGTAGCGTATGCGGATACTCGCCGGGTAAACTTAATAGATAGCTACGCCCCATAGCCCCGACCAAGTGACTGTAGGAGAACCCCGTCGCCGAAAGCATCCGTTCGGGTGCTCGCGACAGTGGTGTTCCGCCTTAGTGCACTTCGTCGACGGTATCTGGGGGTGCGGCCGTCTACTAAAGTTTGCGACGAGCATTCGATCAGGACGTCGGGAATCTTGTTGAATTGCCCGACTTGATATTGAAAAGTGTTTTCGATAATGAGACTAAAATGCGGGGTTTATAATTGTTAGGCATGAGATGTCTAAGGAATTCATTTGGTTAGGCATGCGATGTCTAAAGAGATTGCGGATTCCAACTGTTGTAGTTTTACACTTTCTTTTCTGTGACCGTAAGCGTAGTATGCGGTGTATCGCCGGCTTTGTTGCTATACATCAACGACAATCGGGATACGCATACTTGCTTACGTTGATGATATGAGATATTATGTGTTGCTGTGATATGTTATATTGGATCGTCGCGTTTTGAATAGCCGGGGGTTTTATGTGAGATGAGAGTTTTTTCTTTTTCATTCATGTAAAATTCATTTGTATGTAATATTCTTTTATTGGGGCACTTCCAGGTTGCGGAAGATGTCACCGTTGTATATTATTTACTTTTCTGCATTAAGTAGACCCAAGGCGGGGAGCACAACTAACCGGGTTCTAGGGTCCAGTGGGAGACATCTCGAGGAGTCGGGACCGGGTCTCCTAACCCTAGAATTGGCAGTGTTGCTTGCCGCTCTCGTAGGGGTCTAGGGATGTGGTTTTTGCTATTCATCGCGACCGTGGAATCCGTGTTTTATACAGGCTCGTATTGAAAACACGGACGTCCTGGTATATCCAATATTTCATATATGTTCTTCTGCTGCAATGTACTTTGATGAGATCATATTACTACCTGAGATGAATGTTTATATTATATATATGCGATATATGTTATATTGCTGATTTCGTTTCAAAAAGAGAGGCTTGTGAAGCATAATAAAATGGGACTTCATTAATGAGATTAATGAAATAAAAGAAACCTAAGATGTTGTAGAAACTTGTTTAAAAAACTGGCAGCTCTAGTTCTTGCTTTGCATAGCGGTGTTCCTTGTAGAACATCCAGCACCTTATTCGATAAGAAAAGAGCCGAGATCCCTTCACCGGGAGTGACCTCTTTAGTGAAACTAGCAGATGCTACAAACTCGGTCTGTCTTTTGATTGCTTCTATAATTTTTGCTTTACATAGTGATATTTATGAAATATCCTGCACCTTATTCGATGAGGAAAGGACCGACAATCCCTTCACCGGGAGTGTCCCCTTTAGCAAAACTAGAAAAGCCTAAAAAACACTCCATTTAAAATCACTCGATTCTACAACGATATCAAGTTCATTACGCAAAGGGTTTTCTTAAAAACCGTCGTAGCCCTCCGTCATTTTAGGAAGTAGAGTACTTAGTATTCGTGCTGCGTATGTCGACTTTAGTTGAGGCGTAGTGTACGGTAGCTAAGTGATGTCTTCCTACACAGCATATGATGTGATTAGTTAGGACATTCATGTGATTATGTCGACCATAGTTGAGGGTCATGTAGGGTGGGTCTGATTAATCATGAAATGACGGGTAGAACTTGACTAGTGCTTATGATATATTGACCTTAGTTAAGGTCATAAGTACTAGGGGTAATATATTATCGGGAATTTCAAGTGTTGAAATTTGCAATAAGATTACATACCTTCTATGAGATAGTTGGATCCCGATACCTGCTGCGAGTAAGAGTTACTCCTGGGAGAGTTTTACACATTACAATTAGCCGATCAAGTAGGTGTCTAGAAAGGTGTTAACGGGGTTATGCCTCTGGGAAAACGAGGTTTACTTTAATTAGGTTCGTACGAAAGCACGGGAGACCTCCCTCAAAGTACCGACACTGGCCTGGCTGAAAGATTGGCGAACTTGTAGCGTGTAATTAATCCAGGCTAGTTTTTCCTTTTAGGGTTTGAAGGATGATTTGATTAAAACAGTGGGAGACATCCTGATTAGATATATTAGATAACCAATCTAATCTTGCAAGAGCATACGCTGAGTGTTTTCTTCTCTCTCTCTCCAGGTAGCGACCATATCACGCCTTAATCAAAATAATAATACGGATGTAATTGACCGAACCCGCTTGTTATACTGAGCTGGGGAACGTTGGTCCCGCTCCAACTTATAATTGTTATAAGACAAAGCAGGAAATTAGGGAATACCAGATTTCCCGTGCCGCCCAAACGAAGAATGTGCATGTTGATGCATCAACTTCGGGTGTGTTCATTACAGAGAACTGTTTCTCAGTATCCTTTACATCCTGGGTATGTGATACCGGATCAGGATCCCGTAAATGTAATCTGTTACATGGGCTACAGATAGATAGAGAACTGAGAACGGGTGATAAGTTTCATGAGACAGAAAACGGTGCAACTGTTGCAACCAAGTCTGTTGGTCACTATCACCCTGTATTACCGGAATACATTGATTCTGAACGAATGTTATTAGATACTGAACCTGATATACAATATCATATCAGTCTCTTTATTAGTAAAGAAAGGATATAATTTTGTATTGTTGGATAATGTTTTGAACATTTCTATATCAAGAGTTGATCGGTTCAGGCACGTTATCTAAAAGCATTGACGTTCTAAATCAAACTACAGTCTTTAGTATACAGAACACACACGAGAGGAAGAGTTCAGAAATGAACGAATCCTTCTTGTGGCATTGTAGACTAGGTCATATCAATGCGACCCGACTAGCTGAAGTTACATATAGATGCATATTTAAATTAGTTTGAATTTACATCTTGTGAAACTTGCCGGTCATGTCACAAAGATAAGATGACCACAGCTCTGTTTATTGGAAACAAAGAAAGAGTTTGTGAACTCTTGGGATTGATACATGATGATGTATGAAAGTCTCCTGTCTACACATGCCAAGACCGGTTCTTTGTACTTCATTACATTCTCTGATGATCTCTCAAGATTCGGACATATGTTCCTGTTGAAACACAAGTCTGAACCTTTTGAGATATTCACAGAATATAAATTAGAAGTAGAGAACCAAAATACGGGTATAAGTATTATGTCCGTTGATGAGATCAAGGAGGAGAATACTTGAGCACGGAATTCCTGGACTATTCTAAAGGAGAATGAGATTCTCTCTCAGCATTACTCCTCCGTATACACCATAGCACGATGGTATATCGGGGCGGAGCAATAGCACCCTATTTGATATGGTGTGCTCTATGATGAGTACTACTGAGTTTCCTATTTCCTTTTAGGATTTATGCACTTGAGAAGCTGCATACCTATTGAATAGGGTTCAAATTAAATCAGTTGCCTACCACTTCATATGTGATATGGAAAGGGAAGAGCCCATATCTTAAGCTTGTTAAGATTTAGGGTTGTCCGGACTATGTCTAAAAGCAAAACCCGGACAAGCTCGAGGCAAGGTCTGTTATGTAGAACTGGAATGGTTCCAGCTATACAAACTGCAGCTGATGATTTGGTAGAACCAAAGGATTCAATAGTTTCCAACGAACCTCAGCCTCTCCGCCGATCTAGTAGGGTTCCTCACCCACCTGAGAGACACTTCGGTTTCTCTATGATAGTGGGAGCGAGGATTGAATCATGAGATGATGACCCAACTAGTTTCGAGCTGGCCATCAGGAGTGGGACTCTGTAAGAATGGCTGGATGCTTATTGATCTGAGATGGAATCCTTATCACCAACAAAGTATGGACTTTGGTTGCTTTATCTGAAGGGTTAAATCCCCATCAGGAGCAAGTATATCTTGAGAAGATTACTTGGTGTACATGGAAAAGTTGAGAATTTCAAAGCTATGCTTAAGTCCATCCATATCCTACTTGCCACGGCTACATACCATGACTACGATATCTGGTGGTTGGGTGTCATGACTGCTTTTCTAAATGATGTTTTATAAGAGAGCGTCTATAAGTACACAGCCAGAGGGCTTCGTAGACAGTGGGAGCAGCGGAAACGTGTGCAAGTTGCTTTATAGGATAAAGCAGGCATCACGGAGTTGGAACATCTATTTTGATGTGGTAGTCAAAGAGTTTGATTTCATCAAAATGGTAAATGAACCTTGTATATACAAAAGGTAGTAGGGAGTATGGTGGTGATCCTCGTAGAGTACGTGGATGACATACTTTTGATAGGGAAGGAGCTTCCTATGCTACGCTCGGTCAATCTCCGCTTATCACAAGGATTCTCCATATAGGATCAAAATGATACCTCCTAAATCCTGGGTTTTGGATCTATGAGATAGATCTAATTGGATGTTAGGATACTCGCTAGTTGTAGTGAGATGGTATCAATCGATCCTGGGAAGAATCACTGGAAAGGTTCCAGAGTGATAAGGACGACTGAATATCAGTTGCAGGCATTGTCTACACCCTCAGTGGAGGGACGGTATGTTGGAAGAGTTCCAAGCTAGATACCGTGACATACTAGACGATTAAAGGCAAGATACATCGTTACCAAGGATGCTACCAAAGAGGCAGTCTGGATACATATAAGTTCATGAGATGAACTTCGTTCCTACCATTGTGTGACAATGGAGTTGTGGCTTTAGCCAAGGAACTTCCGTCCCATCAGAAATCCAGATATAATTCTTAGGCAGTATCACCTGATCATAGAAATAGTTGATCTCTAGGGAGATTGAGGTTAGGAGAGTAGACACAGAGGACAACAGCGTGGATCCACTCACAAAGGCCTTTTTCCAAATAGAGACTTTTATGGGATAGTTGAGTATGAGATACTTCAACCGCAGCTAATTGTTGGGTATGTGATACCACAACAGATGGCCCTAGTGCAAGTGGAAGATTGTTAGTTATATGTATGCCCTAGAGGCCATTACTGTACATACGATGTATATTGTAGTGGATGCTAGGACATATATAGGGAGGACTTTCTTGCTCGACATGATAGTATGCTATCTGGTTGAACTTTATCTTAACATGTACTTAGATTGTCTCTATGTTACATGTTGATAAAGCCCATAGGATATGTACTTGACTACTGGGACTATGATGAGATCATACTAGTGGGGCCACGGTAGTCGATGAGTATATCCTATAACTGTTCCTAGTCGAGGGTGTATCGAGACAGGGCATCGATACACCAGAGTAGACTAGCGTATACGCATCTTGACCCATATGATGGGCGATGGATGATCCCATATCCATCGGTGTTTGACATCAAGGATGGTGTTTGGGTGCTCAGTGGAGACTGGGTACACTGGACGGACTCGCCGAGAACTCCCAGATGGTATTATACCTCACGTCAGATGGCAGTTCTCCGGTGACACTGGTACAGAGTAGTCTGTTGACCCGAGATCGTCATAGAGTCTTATGTGATTCCCACTGTGCATTGATTTCCATCATACCACGTCCAAGAGGGCGTGCAAAAAGGTGGCTTTTGGGTACAGTCCCGAATCACATGGAGGCAATGAGCGATAGGAGGGGATTTGTCTCTCCCGGTATAGGGAGTTGATGTTGTGCTGTGTTCGATTGGCTATAACCGGAAATCCCTGGCCAGGGTTGCTGAGATTTACTGGTAAGTGTTATCAGTAGTTTCTCAAACTGTTATAGACCTCATATCGACACGACTTATCGAGCTACTGGGGTCTGACGTTTACCACCCCTAGGCGAGATATGCGACATATCAGACGACGAGACCGGACTGTACAGGAGTGTTACTGTTTGGATTCACAGGAGAATGTACAGGCTTGCTTGTTGATCTTCTGAGTGCTCAATACCTGGGTAGCTGTTACGTTTAGCTGACCGCTTGCAGCTTGTGGGTGTTTGATATGATCATCACCTACTGCCGGCGTATTGACGATTCTTTAGAGTCCTACACAGAGGTTTCTTGGCTCAGGCAAAACGGAGTAGGTGCACGTATGTGATATGTACGGGACCGAGAATAATACGATATGAGATATCGTACTCTATTCTCGTGATATTTGATATCAGCCGGGTCATCGGATCAAGTGTTGATTCGATGAATCGGTACGGATAAATATTAGTCGGTTATATGCGGTATAGCCGGATTGTCGGATCAAGTGTTGATTCGATAATTTAATGTATAATAATATATATATATATGATATATTAAATTACATTAACTAAAATTTGCTCACTAAAAGATTCTTTTTCTCACTCGGGTAATACATTGATATATATGGGATATATGTTAAATGTATTATTTTATTTTGTTACGATAAATATTATATATGTGATATATAATATTGTAACATGATATGATAACTAATGCAACATGTTTAGTGGAGTTTAAACATGATTAGGGTTTGGATTAGGGTTAAGCATTCTAGATGATTCTAGAAGGTTTTGGTTTTGTTTTGTGAAAGATATTTTCAAGTGACTCATGCTTTAACCCAACCCAAACCCTAACCCTAGTTAATTCTCTACATGGGTTTAGTCAACCATGGTTGCATTATTCATCATATTATTTCTTTTTCTATTCATCACAAAAGAAATTCAATCATTATTCATCATCTTCTTCCTTCTTCTTTCTTCATGGAAAAAGCTTACTAGCTTTTTTCCAAGTGATGAATAAATGTGAGAAAAAGATAAATAAAGAGAGCAAAAATCCTACTTCATCATCCTCATCTTCCCTTGCCCTTTAGATGAGAGTGTTCACTCAATTTTAGTGAGTGTTAGCTTGTGTTAATGAAAATTCAAGGTAGATCATCTTTGTATCGAAGATCGGAAGCAAGACTGCATCTTTCTCTTCGTGGAACCTCTCGAGAGTCCGGAGTACGATGATCGCTGCGAAGGGACCTCAACACGGAGCATATGAAGTGAAGGACCGGATCTACAAAGGTTGTAATCCCTCTCACTTAGTGTTAAAGTGTTTAACATGTTAGTTTTCGCCTAATCTCTAGTTTAAAGATCCGGCTTCGGGTTGTTCGGCACGGCTAATTTTTAAATCGGGCATGGTCGATGCCTCGTAGAACCTTGTGCGCGTGCCCAGCAACCCTACACACGTCAGTGGTGTTAGTGTATATGCCCTAGAGGCCATTACTGTATCATACTAGTTTGTATATTACTTAATGGAAGCTTGGGATATTCACCTTGTATATACAATCTTGCTCAAAATAGTAGTATGCTACTTGGTTTGTTTCTGCTTCAATGTGTTTATTTTTGTATATCGCCTATACACATTAGTGGAGCCCTTAGGATCTTTGCTTGATTACCAGCGATGTGATGGCCGTCACACTAGTGGGGCTGGGTAATCTATTAGCACATCCTTATGCAGGTCCCTGGTCGCAGGACTATCGAGATAGGGCATCGATACTCCGGAGTAGACTAGCGCATGCGCTTCTCATCCCAGTGTGGGAGACGGTCTGTCCCACAGCCGTCAGTATGTCGTACTTGAGATAGTATGCGGGTGCTCGTTAGGTTACGGGTACACTGGACAGGACTCGTCGGGAACTGACTAGTTGGTATTATGCCTATCGTCAGTTATCAGTTCCCAGGTGACATGAGTACAGCTTAGTCCGCTGACTTGACACTGTCGCTTCGTCTCGAGTGTGTTCCCACTGCACTTTGATTACTACCCTACCACGGCTCAAAGGAGTCGTGCAAACAGGTAGTAGTTGGGTGCAGTCCCGAAGCACTTGGAGGCAGTGACGGTTAGACAGGATTCGTCTCTCCCGGTATTGGGGGTTGACATCGCGCTGTGTCTAGGAGAGCCATTACACGAGTAGTCCCTGGCCAGGTCAAACGAGATATACTGGTAGGCTTCCAGTGTTATCTCAGGGTGTTTTGGGCTTCGCTCCGGCACGACTTGTACCGCTATTGGGGGACTGACGTTTACCGCCCCCTAGGCCCGCCATGCGATGTATCAGACGAACAGACCGGACTGTATGGAGAATGTCACATTCAGGCTCAGTAGGAGTTCAGATGGGTTTCGCCTCGTCGGTCTTCTTGTCAGCATTACCTGGGGACCGTTACGCACAGCTAGTGCCGCTTGCGGTCTGTGGTTAAACCCACTGCCAGCGTAGTGTCGAGTCTTTAGAGTCCCACACAGAAAGCTTTTCGCCTTTAGGCAAAAGAGTAGAGGTCGCATGGTTTTGCGACAGGTCGCATGGTTTTGCGACAGGGTTCGGTCACATCCGTGCACTTGTGCACGTGCAGTATCCGGACAGTTTACACTAGCGGGCTTTGGTTTAAGCCAGATCCTAGTGTACCTTTTGGGATTTGATTTATCCAGTTTGCATTCGTGTTCCTCGGAACGCGGATGCGGGTGTGTATGCACATTTGACGGGAAGACAGAGGCAGCGGATTCTCATTAGGGTTGTTGACAGTTGACCGTTGACTATTTGACTTTTTGCTCAACCCTAATGAGAATATGATATGTGATTAACTATTATATTAATTAATTATTATGGTGACATGGTTGTTGACTTTTGTTGACTTTGTTGACTTGTTGACTTTGTTGACCTGTTGACTAGGCTTGACTAGTTGACCATCATGATAACCATAGCCATCATTTCATGGCAAAGACTTTTGCTTGCTTGCTCATTTGTGCAAAATGAGTGCATGAAATGATATGGTTATGGTTGCTTCAACCATCACATAACACTTGATTTGGTATAATGAGTTATGATGGTTTTGGATTATGAGAGGGTGAAAGACAAAAGACTTGCTCATTCTTTCTTGCTCATTCTCTCTCTTGTTCTTGAGCTCTCTTGCTCTTGCTTTCACCCTCTTCCTCTTGCTCCCTCTCTTGACTCTATGGTTCACATATCTCATGAGTTCAGAATCAAGAACCATAGATAAAATCCCACACAAACTCTTCTCTACTCATTCTAGTTCACAAGGTTTAGCAAACCGAGTGAACTAGTTTCTTCAAAGAACGAAGAAGGAGCCAAAGGTTGGATCTTTCAGGTGGATCTATCTTCAGCGTACGGAGACGACGGGAAGAAGCCAATCCGGACCACCATCGGAGCTTGAAGACGAAGGAGTTCAAGACAAGCAAGGTATAACCCCCTAACCGAGTAGCTAGAAACTCGTAGTTAGGTTGTTAGATAGATGTTTAACCAAGATCCGGGTTTTAGGTCCATGTTACCACCTCTATAAAAATCGTTTTTTACCAAATTCCGCATTCCCGAAAGTACCGGGAGAGGTAGCATGGACTTACAGTGGTATCAGAGCCTAGTTAAACTCTATCTAACATGTTAGCAAGTAACTAGAAGATCGATCAAAGAAAAAGTCCCGAAAACGAACCCCAAAATTCGAAGTTTCTGTCGATTTTTATACTGTTCAAAAGTTGATTATTTTCACACCTAAAATCGGCTCAGGCTTTTCTGTGAATAACCACCAAAGATGGTCCAACGATCGAGTCAAAGCGCCGCGGAAACGCGGCGGGAGCACGCTCCCGCCGCGGATCCGCGGCCGAGTTGACTCGGCCGAGGTCCATCTTTGGTGCAGTGTTATTCTGGGGGGGTTTTGGGATTTTTGATATATGTGTCTTCTACCCAGATTTTCCAGAACAAAAATTTTATTTTTGGGGTCCCGAAAATCCGTATTTTTGATAGAACTTCTAAAAGACTTAAGCTAACGGGTTTTTCTGTAATGTGATATTTGTATTGAACGTCTACTAATCGCTATATGTCGATTAGTGGGGGTTATACAAATCTGTGATCTGTAATGTTGCTGGAATGTGTATATGAATATGTTGGATTGTCGCGGGTGAATAGCCGGGGGTTGTGAGACGAGAGTTTTCTTTTGTTTCAATTCATGTAAATTTGTAAATTGATATAATAATTATTTGTATGGCCGCACAACCGGGTCGGGGTTGTAGCCGTCATTGTATAATTTCTTTTTACTGTTTTTGCTCCTAGGATAGACCCATGGAGGGGGTGCACAAACTACCGGGTATGCCGAAATGTCGAGTGGCCTACTCATGGAGATGAGGGAGGTTGCTACGCTTCGGGTACTTGGCGGGTAGTTTGCCGCACCCGTAGGGATCTTGGGTGGGGTATTGGCTATTCACCGCGACCGTGTAATCTGTTTTTCGTTACAGGCTCGTGCGAATTACAGATTCCTAGTATATCCAATGTATTCATCTGTGATCTGAAATGTTTATCATTGCAGTATATCTATATATGATATTATTTAGGCGTTGCTTATGTTTTACAGATGCGCTAGCCCAGCCTCCGCTCTGTCGTTAGTTAAGTAACCTAACGGGTAATGACGGGGCCCAGTGGCGAATGCGAATGGCATAAGCGTACGTCATATTTTGGTTGTTTTCTGCAATGGTAGGATTAAATGATGGGACGCATTAAAAGAACTAATGCAAGAATATCACGCATTAAAAGAACTAATACAAGATAATAAACCAAGTTAAAGTCGTTGGAACACTTTTGAAAAACCACTCGGTTCTTTTCAAAACCAACTTTTAAATGCGGAGCTTGAGCCACTCCTTTTAAAAGCTATCTCGTTCCATCGACTATATCAAGTTCACTACGTTCACGGTTTCGCCAAAACCATTCGTAGCCCTCCGTCGTTTCACATGAATAGTCAATAGTATTCAAGCTGTGTTTGTTGGCCAAAGTCAAGGCACATTGATTGGTAGCTATTGGGTATTCATGTGCAGCATAGATAGATGCGTTGGTTTGGAACAGTCGTACTGCCTTATTGGCCAAAGTCAAGGGTAGGTGCGGGTGGATTCAAATTAACCTGGAGAATGACGGGTAGAACTTGACATGTGACTTATGATTTGTTGGCCAAAATCAAGGTCATAAGAGCATGGGGCAAAAATCCACATCGGGAGTTTCATAAGTACTGAAACTTACTAGATTTGCATACCATTTGGAGTGTGATGATTCTGGTAGGATTCCTTCAGTTTCGTCACGCGATGATATTTGGATCCCGATCCTACTGTGAGTATATGCTACTCCTCGGGAAATTTCTCACTAAACGATCAATGCTATAAACCTAGTAGGTGCCTAGAAAGGTGTTAGCGGGGCTACGCCCCCAGGGAAAAGAGGTTCTTTAATTAAGGAACTTCGCGAAAGAGTTGGAAAACCTCCCTCGAAGTACCGACACCGGCCTGGCTGAACGGTTAAGCAAGTATTGTGCGGTGGGATTGATCCTGACTAATTCTTCCTTTATGGTTTGAGGAGGGATTCGAGAAACAGTGGGAGCCATCCTGTTTAGACAAACTAAAAACCACTCTAAACTTGCAAGAGCATCATGCAGAGTGTTTCTTCTTCTCTCTCCTAATTGCAGCGACCAATCGACATGACTGGACTTAAGTTACTTCTAGATAAAAATATACTGACAGGGCCAAACTACAAAGATTGGCTCAGGAATGTCAAGATGGCAATCACTTACGACAAGCTGGGGTATCTTCTTACCACCAAAGCTCCCCCTGTCCCTGGTCCCACTTCCAGCGTCGCGGATAAGGAAATCCACAAGCCTTGGGAGATTGATAGCGCGAAGGCCAAGTGCCTCGTACTTGCCTCGATGGACAACGAACATTAGAGGAGGCACGAGAATATGGATCTTGAATCCATATTTCTCCATACAAAAGAACTGTATGGAGAGCAATCTCGTATCGCAAGATACGAAGCGTCGAAAAAGCTATTTTCGGCAAAGATGGCCGTCGGATCATCAGTAGCCGAGCACGTGCTAAAGATGATCGGCTACATTGAGGAGCTCGCAGACCTAGGGACCACATTGGAGAGTGAGCTCTATACGGACATAGTTCTCCAGTCCCTTCCTTCCACTTACGCCCAGTTTATACTGAACTTCAACTTGCAAGAAAAAGAAGTTGAACTTTCAGAGCTCCTCAACATGCTGAGGAGCGCAGAGGGCACCCTACAGAAAAGTAGGGAAACATCCACTTTGTTTGTAGGAGGATCATCTTCTTCTAGGTCCAAGGCGAAAGCCAAGGGAAAGAAGAAGAAAGCCCCCGCCAAACCAAGGGGCGGTGTTAGTAAAGTGGATACGAAGGGAAAAGCTAAAGCAACAAAGAAAGCGGGGAAGCTAGTGGATAAGGAAGAATGCTTCTATTGTCATAAGAAAGGTCACTGGAAGAATGATTGCAGGGCTTGGAAAGCCAGAACACAGGAAATGAAGCAAGTTGCAGCTTCAGCTTCAGGTGTATATGTTATTGAAAACTGTCTTTCAATAAACTCTACTTCCTGGGTATTGGATACCGGATCAGGATCTCATATCTGTAATTCTTTGCAGGCGTTGAGAAACCGTAGTGTTTTGAAAGCAGGTGACATGACCCTCAGAGTTGCGAACGGAGCTAGCATGGATGCTAAAGCCGTGGGGGACTATCACCTGGGAATGTCAGATGGACATGTTTTGGTTTTGCGTAATTGCTTTTTTGTACCCAACGCAACTTGTAATATCATTTCTGTATCTTTAGTTTCTAAAGAAGGTTATGAATTTGCGTTTGTAAGTAATGTTGTAAACATTCACCTTAATCAAGTTTTGATTGGGTCAGGTACATTGAGTAATAGTATATACATATTAAACCAACCACAGATTTTCAATATCCAGAATACACATAAAAGAAAGTCTCCAGAAATCAATCAGGCTTTCTTATGGCATTGTAGACTGGATCACATCAATGAGAGAAGGTTGATGAAGTTACATACAGAAGGATATTTGAATCCGTTCGAATATCAATCGTATGCCACGTGTCAATCCTGTCTCAAAGGAAAGATGACAAAGACTCCGTTCACTGGACACGGAGTAAGAGCGAGCGAGCTCTTGGGACTCGTACACAGCGACGTGTGCGGTCCAATGTCTACGCATGCGCGAAGCGGATATTCTTACTTCATTACTTTTACGGATGACTTCTCAAGGTACGGTTATGTCTTCTTAATGAAACATAAGTCCGAAGCCTTTGGAAAATTCCAGGAGTATAAGAATGAGGTAGAAAAACAAACCGGCAAAACTATTAAGATTCTAAGATCGGATCGAGGTAGAGAATACTTAAGTGCCGAGTTCCTAGACTATTTAAAAGAGAATGGAATTCTCTCTCAGCTTACTCCTCCATACACTCTGCAACATAACGGTGTATCGGAGAGACGGAACCGCACCCTATTGGATATGGTGCGGTCCATGATGGGTAACGCTGAGTTACCGCGATCATTCTGGGGATATGCGCTAGAATCAGCCGCATACCTTTTGAATCGAGTTCCTACTAAGACTGTGCCTACTACACCATATGAGATGTGGTGTGGGAAGAAACCCTATCTTAAGCACATTAAGACATGGGGATGTCCAGCTTTTGTCAAAAAGCAGCATGCGGACAAGCTCGAGGCACGCTCAGTACAGTGCAAGTTTGTGGGATATCCAAAGAAATCCAAGGGATATTTCTTCTACTGTGAAGAGGAACAAAAAGTTCTTGTTTCTCGTCATGCCTACTTCTTGGAAACTGAGTTTTTGGAAAACCAGATAAGTGGGAGCACAGTAGAACTGGAAGAAATTCCAGAACCACGGACTATTACTGAAAGTTTAGTGGAACCAGAGGGTTCGGGAGAACAGGACATTCCTACGCCGCTCCGCAGGAGTAGTAGGAAGACTCATCCGCCCGAGAGATACTACGGTTTTCTCATAGACGGGGATAGAGAGGATTACATCATAGATTATGATGAGCCTACAAGCTTCCAGCAGGCCGTTCAGAGCGTTGACTCAGTGAAATGGCTGGATGCAATGCGGACCGAAATGGAGTCCATGTACACCAATAAGGTATGGACGTTGGACATTGCTCCAGACGGGGTAAAACCCGTAGGATGCAAGTGGATCTTCAAAAGGAAGATTGGTGTAGATGGACAGGTTGAGACCTATAAAGCTAGGCTGGTAGCAAAGGGTTTTCGTCCAAGACCTGGCTTGGACTATGACGAAACCTTTTCTCCAGTAGCCATGCTGAAATCCATTCGGATCCTTCTTGCCATTGCTGCTTTCCACGATTATGAGATCTGGCAAATGGACGTAAAGACCGCTTTTCTAAATGGAAATTTAGAGGAGTGTGTCTATATGGACCAACCAGAGGGTTTCATTCAGAGTGGGAGCAGCGGAAAGGTGTGCAAGTTGCTTAACTCCATCTACGGACTAAAGCAGGCATCGCGGAGTTGGAACATCTGTTTTGATGAGACGGTCAAGGAATTTGGCTTTATCAAAAATCCAGATGAGCCATGCATCTATAGTAGATTTGTAGCGAGAACTGTAATATTCCTCGTTTTATACGTGGATGACATTCTCTTAATAGGAAATGACATTCCTATGCTACAATCTGTCAAGGGGTTCTTGTCGCACAGGTTCTCCATGAAAGACCTGGGTGATGCCTCATACATCCTGGGGATCCGGATCCATCGTGATAGATCCAAGAGGATATTAGGACTTTCACAGTCCAGGTACATCGACACTATACTGAAAAGATTCAGTATGGAAGATTCCAAGCGCGGTAACCTACCGGCTTGTCACGGGATCACCCTCTCTAAAGAGATGTCTCCCAAGTCTGATTTGGAGAGGGATTGCATGTCTATTATACCCTACGCTTCTGCGGTAGGCTCTATAATGTATGCGATGTTGTGTACCAGACCGGATGTAGCTTATGCACTTAGTGTGGTAAGCCGGTATCAGTCAAACCCTGGGGAGAAACACTGGATAGCGGTAAAGAACATTCTCAAGTACCTGAGAAGGACTAAGGAGATGTTCTTGGTGTATGGCGGAAAAGACCTCCAGATCGAGGCCTTTGCTGACTCCAGCTTCCAGAGTGACAAGGATGATTCCAAGTCCATGTCGGGTTTTGTCTTTACCCTCAATGGAGGGGCGGTGTGTTGGAAGAGTTCCAAACAAGAAACCGTTGCAGACTCGACGATGGAAGCGGAATACATCGCTGCATCTGATGCCGCAAAAGAAGCTGTCTGGATGAGGAAGTTCTTGAAAGAACTTCAGGTGGTTCCGTCCATTGTTGATCCAATACCTCTGTATTGCGACAACAACGGGGCTATAGCTTTAGCGAAGGAACCCAGGTCCCATCAGAGATCCAGGCACATCTTGAGGCGGTATCACCTGATCAGGGAGATCGTGGATCGCCAGGAGATCGAGGTTCGGAGAGTCGCTTCAGAAGATAACACTGCAGATCCATTCACCAAGGCCCTACCCCAGACTCAGTTCGAGCGGCTGATCGAGATGATAGGTCTTCGATACGCCAGTATATGGCCTTAGTGCAAGTGGGAGATTGTTAGTGTATATGCCCTAGAGGCCATTGCTGTATCATACTAGTTTGTATATTACTTAATGGAAGCTTGGGATATTCACCTTGTGTATACAATCTTGCTCAAAATAGTAGTATGCTACTTGGTTTGTTTCTACTTCAATGTGTACATGTGTTTATTTTTGTATATCGCCTATACACATTAGTGGAGCCCTTAGGATCTTTGCTTGATTACCAGCGATGTGATGGCCGTCACACTAGTGGGGCTGGGTAATCTATAAGCACATCCTTATGCAGGTCCCTGGTCGCAGGACTATCGAGACAGGGCATCGATACTCCGGAGTAGACTAGCGCATGCGCTTCTCATCCCAGTGTGGGAGACGGTCTGTCCCACAGCCGTCAGTACGTCGTACTTGAGATAGTATGCGGGTGCTCGTTAGGTTACGGGTACACTGGACAGGACTCGTCGGGAACTGACTAGTTGGTATTATGCCTATCGTCAGTTATCAGTTCCCTGGTGACATGAGTACAGCTTAGTCCGCTGACTTGACACAGTCGCTTCGCCTCGAGTGTGTTCCTACTGCACTTTGATTACTACCCTACCACGGCTCAAAGGAGTCGTGCAAACAGGTAGTAGTTGGGTGCAGTCCCGAAGCACTTGGAGGCAGTGACGGTTAGACAGGATTCGTCTCTCCCGGTATTGGGGGTTGACATCGCGCTGTGTCTAAGAGAGCCATTACACGAGTAGTCCCTGGCCAGGGCAAACGAGATATACTGGTAGGCTTCCAGTGTTATCTCAGGGTGTTTTGGGCTTCGCTCCGGCACGACTTGTACCGCTATTGGGGGACTGACGTTTATCGCCCCCTAGGCCCGCCATGCAATGTATCAGACGAACAGACCGGACTGTACGGAGAATGTCACATTCAGGCTCAGTAGGAGTTCAGATGGGTTTCGCCTCGTCGGTCTTCTTGTCGGCATTACCTGGGGACCGTTACGCACAGCTAGTGCCGCTTGCGGTCGGTGGTTAAACCCACTGCCAGCGTAGTGTCGAGTCTTTAGAGTCCCACACAGAAAGCTTTTCGCCTTTAGGCAAAAGAGTAGAGTCGCATGGTTTTGCGACAGGTCGCATGGTTTTGCGACAGGGTTCGGTCACATCCGTGCACTTGTGCACGTGCAGTATCCGGACAGTTTACACTAGCGGGCTTTGGTTTAAGCCCGATCCTAGTGTACCTTTTGGGATTGGATTTATCCAGTTTGCATTCGTGTTCCTCGGAATGCGGATGCGGGTGTGTATGCACAGTTGACGGGGAGACAGACGCAGCGGATTCTCATTAGGGTTGTTGACAGTTGACCGTTGACTATTTGACTTTTTGCTCAACCCTAATGAGAATATGATATGTGATTAACTATTATATTAATTAAGTATTATGGTGACATGGTTGTTGACTTTGTTGACTTGTTGACTTTTGTTGACTTCTTGACTTTGTTGACCGGTTGACTAGGCTTGACTAGTTGACCATCATGATAACCATAGCCATCATTTCATGGCAAAGACTTTTGCTTGCTTGCTCATTTGTGCAAAATGAGTGCATGAAATGATATGGTTATGGTTGCTTCAACCATCACATAACACTTTATTTGGTATAATGAGTTATGATGGTTTTGGATTATGAGAGGGTGAAAGACAAAAGACTTGCTCATTCTTTCTTGCTCATTCTCTCTCTTGTTCTTGAGCTCTCTTGCTCTTGCTTTCACCCTCTTCCTCTTGCTCCCTCTCTTGACTCTATGGTTCACATATCTCATGAGTTGAGAATCAAGAACCATAGATAAAATCCCACACAAACTCTTCTCTACTCATTCTAGTTCACAAGGTTTAGCAAACCGAGTGAACTAGTTTCTTCAAAGAACGAAGAAGGAGCCAAAGGTTGAAGCTTTCAGGTGGATCTATCTTCGGCGTACGGAGACGACGGGAAGAAGCCAATCCGGACCACCATCGGAGCTTGAAGACGAAGGAGTTCAAGACAAGCAAGGTATAACCCCCTAACCGAGTAGCTAGAAACTCGTAGTTAGGTTGTTAGATAGATGTTTAACCAAGATCCGGGTTTTAGGTCCATGTTACCACCTCTATAAAAATCGTTTTTTACCAAATTCCGCATTCCTGAAAGTACCGGGAGAGGTAGCATGGACTTACAAGTGGCACTAGCTGTACGTAACGGCTACCCAGGTATTGAACGAAAGGAAGGACGATGAGTAAACTCATCCGTATCCCTACTAAGCCTGTCTATGACAATTTCTATACTGTCTGATTTGTTCGTCTAAGAGAATCACATATTGGGTCTTGGGGGTGGATAAAGTCAAACCCCTAATAATGCGATAATTCATGTCGGTGTGAAGCTCATGTAGGGTTCTTAGGCACAACCACAAGGTTCTACAAGGCATCAAACATGCCGTATTTAAAAATTTAGTGTGTCAAACAACCCTAACCTAGGATCTAACTAGAGTTTTAGGAGCTAAACTAGAAAGTAAACTACTTTACATCTAAATGATAACGGAATACAACCTTTGTAGACTGGTCCTTTACTTCAATAGCTCCTTGTAGTGGTCCCTTCACTGCGATCATGGAACTCCCGGACTCTTGCATGGCTTCTCAAGGTGAAAGGAACGATCTTGCTTGAAGTCTTCGAGGCCGATGATGATCTACGTCGAGGAGACACTAACTCAAACTACTACTTCACTAATGTGAGATTAGTGAAACTAACACCCTATACTAAAGTGCTAATCTAGTAGAGGATGATGAAGTAGGAAGTGGGCTCACTTTAGTTTTATTTTTCTCACAATATTTTCTCATTTTAACAAAACCTAGATAGCTCTTAGACTTTGAAGAAGAAGATGAAGAGAGATAATATTGTGAGAGTGAATGGCAACTATGGGTGAGTTTGTATCATATACTAACTCATGTAGAGACATAACCATGGCTAAATTATAATGGTTAGGTTAATAAATATCTTAAGTAAAACAAAATGAGTGGACAAAGTCAATGCATCCACAAGCTTCTACAAGTTTCATGCATGTGGCTAATTATCCACTAATTTGGATTTACTTTAAATACTTAAACCCTATATTATAATTAGTATGGTGTAAGTCTCATACACCCATGTAGTATGTGTTAACAACCATGACCCAAAATAGAACACAATTAATATATATCTCATATATATTAAGTGTGCATATGTGAGAAAAATAAATGCTTAAGTGAGCTAATATTAGTTAATGTAAACTAGTATATCAAATATACAATTATACACTAAATTATCAAATTAACACTTGATTTAATAATCTGGCTATATCATATATAACCGACTAATATAATACGTACCAACCTATCGAATCAACACTTGATTCGATAACCTGGCTATATCACATATAACCGACCGATACAAATATCGCGAGAATAGAATACGGTATCACATACTCGTATTATTCTCGGTCCCGCACATATCTTATATGTGCTCCTACTTCGTTTTGCCTGAGCCAGTAAAACCTCTATGTAGGACTCTAAAGATTCGTCAATATACCGGTAGTAGGTGATGATCACATCAAGCACCCACAAGCTGTCAGCGATACTAGCTGGACATAACGGCTACCCGGGTATTGAACGATCAGAAGATCAGCAAGCAAGCCCGCTCTAGCTCCTGTAAAGCCTGTCAGTAATACTACCGTACAGTCCGGTCTCCTCGTCTGATATGTCGCATATCCAGTCTAGGGGTGGTAAGCGTCAGACCCCAATAACCGATAAGTCATACCGATATGAGGCTCATAATGGGTCGAGAAACTACTGATAACACTTACCAGAAAATCTCTAAATCAGCCTTGGCCAGGGACTTCCCTGTTATGGCCAATCGAGCACAGCACAACAACAACCCCCAATACCGGGAGAGACGAAACCCTTCCTATCGCTCATTGCCTCCACGTGACTCGGGACTGTACCCAAAACCACCGTTTTGCATGTACTCTTGAACGTGGTAAGGTGGAAATCAAAGCACGGTGGGAATCACACAAGACTCTATGACGATTTTGGGTCTACAGACTAACATGTACCAGTCTCGCAAGAGAACTGCTATCTGAGGTCAGGTATAATACCATCTACGAGTTCTCGGCGAGTCCGTCCAGTGTACGCAGTTTCCACTGAGCACACGTATTGTAGGGTTCCTAGGCACTCTCAAGAGGTCTCACAAGGTATCAACCATGCCAATTTAAAATTTAACGGTGCCAAGAAACCCTAAACTACGGATCGTTGGCTAGAAATCTAGGCGAAAAAGAAACTAGTTAACAACTTAACTAAAGTTTAAACGGAAATACAACCTTTGTAGATCCGGTGCTCCACCTCCATAGCTCCGCAACGAAGTCCCCTCGCTGTCCAAATCAATTCCCGGGCTCTAGCGTCGGCTTCGTCGGAGAAATGGCGAGCTAGGTCGTCGATGTCCATGCCGAAGATGATCTCGTCGAGGCATCGCTAGATCAAGCTCCAACTTCACCAAGTCTAGAAAACTTGTGAAGGAAACACACTCTACTACTTGGCAAGAGGTAGAGGATGAAGAAATAGGAAGTGGGTAGACTTTAGAATTGGATTTCTCCCTCAAATACATCAATCGCCATTAATGAAGAAAGCTTTCTTCTTGTGAGGAAGAAGAAGAAGAAGATGATAAGTGTTATGATAAGTTAATTTAAAATAGAAAAGAAAATCCAAACTTATCATAATCCAACCATGGTTATGTGTAGAGAGCAAACTATAGTTAGGTGAATGGTTAGGTTAGGTATAAAACAAAAATGGTGGACTTTATTCAAAGCTTCATGAAGCTTCAACAAAGAACAAAATTAGCCACCATTTTCCTTGTTCCAAAATGAAATAAACAATTTAATAAATGAATGAATAAATATATAATAACCCTAACCATTTACTTAACTAAGGTTTAACACTTTACACAAACCCTAGCATTCATGTATCATCAAACATGATACAATCAAGTGAGAAAATCCATTTAAAGTGAACCAATACTAGTTAATGCAAAGTAATATATCAAATATATAATTATGCATTAAATCATTAAATCAACACTTGATTCAATGATCCGGTCATGTCGCACACAACCGACTAGTGTACAATGTATCGGCTTATCGAATCAATCCTTGATTCGATAACTAGGTTATATCGCATACAACCATTCGACACATTCATCGCGAGAATGAAATACGGTATCACATACACGCATTATTCTCGGTCCCGCACATATCTCATATGCGCTCCTATTTCGTTTCGCTTGAGCCAGGAAACCTCTGTGTAGGACTCTGAAGACTCGTCAATACGCCGGCAGCAGATGATGATCATATCAAACACCCACAAGCCGCAAGCGGTCTGCTAAACGTAACGGCCACCCGGGTATTGAGCGATCAGAAGATCGACGAGCAAGCCCGCTCACACTCCAGTGAATCCAACCAGTAACACTACCGTACAG
This sequence comes from Agapanthus africanus, assembly GCA_030015575.1. Taxonomy (NCBI): domain Eukaryota; kingdom Viridiplantae; phylum Streptophyta; class Magnoliopsida; order Asparagales; family Amaryllidaceae; genus Agapanthus; species Agapanthus africanus. Next base: position 252,840,768 of record CM057348.1, on the reverse strand, counting down.
TCCGGTCTGATCGTCTGATATGTCGCATATCTTGCCTAGGGGTGGTAAACGTCAGACCCCAATAGCTCGATAAGTCGTGTCGATATGAGGTCTATAACAATTCGAGAAACTACTGGTAACACTTACCAGTAAATCTCAGCAACCCTGGCCAGGGATTTCCTGTTATAGCCAATCGAACACAGCGCAACATCAACTCCCTATACCGGGAGAGACGGATCCCCTCCTATCGCTCATCACCTCCATGTGACTCGGGACTGTACCCAAAAACCACCGTTTTGCACGCCCTCTTGGACGTGGTAAGATGGAAATCAAAGCACAGTGGGAACCACACAAGACTCTATGACGATCTCGGGTCAACAGACTACTCTGTACCAGTGTCACCAGAGAACTGTCATCTGACGTGAGGTATAATACCATCTGGGAGTTCTCGGCGAGTCCGTCCAGTGTACCCAGTCTCTACTGAGCACCCGTATATCATCTCTGATGTCAAACACCGATGGATATGGGATCATCCATCGCCCATCTGTATGGGTCGAGAAGGTATACGCTAGTCTACACTGGTATATCGATGCCCCGTCTCGATACACCCACGACTAGGGACTTTGAAGGATGTACTTATGGACTACCATGTCCCCACTAGTATGATCCGCATCATAGTCCAGGTAGTCTAGTACACATCCTAAGAGCTTTACCAACATGTTACAGAGAGACAATCAGTATACACGTTAAGGTAAAGAGCAACCAGATAGCATACAATCATGTCGAGCAAGAAAGTCCTCCCTATATATGTCCCAGCATCCACTACAATATACATCCTATGTACAGTAATGGCCTCTAGGGCATACATATAACTCACAATCTCCCACTTGCACTAGGGCCATCTGTAGCAGTGGTTGCAGTATCTCATACTCAACCATCCCATAAAAATCTCTCTCTGGGAATAGGCCTTCGTGAGTGGATCCGCCGTGTTGTCCTCTGAGTCTACTCTCCTAACCTTGATCACCCTGGAGATCAACTATCTCCATGATCAGGTGACACTGCCTTAGAATATGTCTGGATCACTGATGGGACTGGTGTTCCTTGGCATAAGCCACAACTCCATTGTCACAGAATGGGAGGAACGAAGTTCATCTCATGAACCAATATACATCCAAACAGCCTCTTTGCTAGCATCTTAAGTAGTGATGTATCCAGCCTTTATCATCTAGAATGCCACGGTATCTAGCTTGGAACTTTTCCAACATACCGTCCCTCCATTGAGGGTAAAGACAATGCCTGTGACTGACATTCAGTCATCTTTATCACCCTGGAACCATTCCAGTGATTCTCCCCAAGGTCAATTGATACCTTCTCACTACAACTAGTGAGAATCCTAACATCCATTTAGATCTATCTCATAGATCCAAAACCTAGGATTTAGTAGGTATCTTTTTGATCCTATATGGAGAATCATTGTGATAAGCGGAGATTGATCGAGCGTAGCATAGGAAACTCCTTCCCTATCAAGAGTATGTCATCCACGTGCTCTACGAGGATCGTCACTATACTCCCTACTACCTTTTTGTTTATACAAGGTTCATCTACCATTTTGATGATGTCAAACTCTTTGACTAATACATCAAAACAGATGTTCCAACTCCGCGATACCTGCTTTATCCTATAAAGCATCTTGTGCACGTTTCCGCTGCTCCCACTGTCTACGAGGCCCTCTGGCTGTGTACTTATAGACGCTCTCTTCCAAAACATTATTTAGAAAAGCAGTCATGACACCCAACCACCAGATATCGTAGTCATGGTATGTAGCCGTGGCAAGTAGGATCTGGATGGACTTAAGCATAGCTACTTGAAAAGGTTTCATCATTATCCACGCCTGGTCGATGACGAAAAGCTTTAACAAGTCTAGCTTTGAAAATCTAAACTTTTCCATCTACACCAAGTAATCTTCTCAAGATATACTTGCTCCTGATGGGGATTTAACCCTTCAGATATAGCAACCAAAGTCCATACTTTGTTGGTGTACATGGATTCCATCTCAGATCGCTAAGCATCCAGCCATTCTTACAGAGTCACACTCTTGATGGCTAGCTCGAAACTAGTTGGGTCATCATCTCATGATGCAATCCTCGCTCCCACTGTCATAAAGAAACCGAAGTATCTCTCAGGTGGGTGAGGAACCCTACTAGATCGGCGGAGAGGCTGAGGTTCGTTGGTAACTATTGAATCCTTTGGTTCTTTCAAATCATCAGCTGCAGTTTGTATAGCTGGAACATTTCCAGTTCTACATAACTGACCTTACCGTGAGTTTGTCCGGATTTTGCTTTTAGACATAGGCCGGACAACCCCAAATCTTAACTAACTTAAGATATGGGCTCTTCCCTTTCCATATCACATATGAAGCGGTAGGCAACTGATTTGATTAGAACCCTATTCAATAGGTATGCAGCTTCTCAAGTGCATAACTCCCAAAAGGAAAATAGGAAACTCAGTAGTACTCATCATAGAGCACACCTTATCATATAGGGTGAGATAGCTCCGCCCCGATATACCATCGTGCTATGGTGTATTCGGAGGAGTAATGCTGAGAGAGAATCTCATTCTCCTTTAGAATAATCCAGGATTTCCGTGCTCAAGTATTCTCCTCCTTGATCTCATCATAGGACATAATACTTTTACCCGTATTTGGTTCTCTACTTCTAACGTATATTCTGTGAATATCTTAAAAGGTTTAGACTTGTGTTTCAACAGGAACATAGGTCTGAATCTCGAAAGATCATCAGAGAATGTAACGAAGTACAAAGAATCGGTCTTGGCATGTGTAGACAGGGGACCTTCATACATCAACATGTATCATCCCAAGAGTTCACTAACTCTTTCTCTGTTTCCATTAAACGGAGCTATGGTCATCTTATCTTTGTGACATGACTGGCGAGTTTCACAAGATGTAAATTCAAACTGATTTAAATATGCATCTAAAATGTAACTTCAGCCAGTCGGGTCGCATTGATATGACCTAATCTACAATGCCTCAAGTAGGATTCGTTCATTTCTGAACTCTTCCTCTTGTGTGTGTTCCGTATACTAGAGAACTGTAGTTTGATTTAGAACATCAATGCTTTTAGATAACGTGCCTGAACCGATCAACTTTTGATATAGGAAATGTTCAAAACATTATCCAACAATACAAAATTATATCCTTTCTTTACTAATAAAGAGACTGATATGATTTTGTATATCAGGTTCGGTATCTAATAACATTCGTTCAGAATCAATGTATTTGGAATACAGGGTGACAGTGACCAACAGACTTGGCTGCAACACTTGCCCCGTTTTCTGCCTCATGAAACTTATCACCCGTTCTCAGTTCTCTACCTTGCTGTAGCCCTATGTAACAGATTACACATCTGGGATCCTGATCTGGTATCACATACCCAGGACGTAAAGGATACTGAGAAACAGTTCTCTGTAATGAACACACCCGAAGATGATGCATCAGTATGCACTCTCTTTGTTAGGGCGGCATGGGAATTCTGGTAATCCCCAATTTCCTGCTCTGTCTTATAACAATTATAAGGTGGAGCGGGACCAACGTTCCCCAGCTCAGTATAACAAGCGGGTTCGGTCAATATTCCATATTATTATCTTGATTAAGGCGTGATATGGTCGCTACCTGGAGAGAGAGAGAAGAAAACACTCAGCGTATGCTCTTGCAAGATCAGATTGGTTATTATTTTATCTAATCAGGATAGCTCCCACTGCTTTTTATCAAATCTTCCTTCAAACCCTAAAAGTAAAGACTAGCCGGGATTAATTACACACTGCAAGTTCGCCAATCTTTCAGCCAGGCCAGTGTCGGTACTTTGAGGGAGGTCCCCCGTGCTTTCGCACGAACCTAATTAATGTAAACCTCGTTTTCCCAGAGGCGTAACCTCGTTGACACCTTTCTAGACACCTACTTGATCAGCTAATTGTAATGTATAAAACTCTCCCAGGAGTAACTCTTACTCGCAGCGGGTATCGGGATCCAACTATCTCATAGAAGGTATGCAATCTCATTGCAAATTTCAACACTTGAAATTCCCTATAATATTTTGCCCCTAGCGTCCTATGACCTTGACGGAGGTCAACAAACCATAGGCTTCTAGTCAAGTTCAACCCGTCATTTCTTGATCGAATTAAACCCACCCGCACGACCCTTGACGGAGGTCAACAAGGCCGCACGACTACCCTAATCCAATCTGCATCATATGCATAAGCAGATAAATACTAGTTAGCTACCGCACACTACGCCTTGACGGAGGTCAACAAACGTAGCACGAATACTAAGTAGGACTTATCTGAAATGACGGAGGGCTACGACAGGTTTTTCTGAAAACCTATTGCGTAATGAACTTGATATCGTTGTAGAATCAAATGATTTTAAAATGGAGTGCTTTTGAGGCTTTTCTAGTTTTGCTAAAGGAGTCACTCCCGGTGAAGGGATCGTCGGTCCTTTCCTCGTCGAATGAGGTGCGGGATATATCATATATATCACTGTGCAAAGCAAAAACTCTTAAAAGCAATCAAAAGACAAACCGAGTGTGTAGCATCTGCCAGTTATTGCTAAAGGAGTCACTCCCGGTGAAGGGATCTCGGTCCTTTCCTTATCGAATAAGGTGCAGGATATATCACATATACCGCTGTGCAAAGCAAGAACTGTAGCTACCTGTTTTATTTTGAAATTCGATTCTACAACATCTTAGGTTTCTTTTATTTCATTAATCACATTAATGAAGTCCCATCATATAAATACCTAATCATCACAGATAAATACGACGTACACTTATGCCATCCGCATTCGCCTCGATGTCCCCTCGTGCACCGTTAGGTTAGGTAACTAACGGCAGAGCGGGGCAGGGCTAGCGCGGGTGTAAAACATAAGTAACGTCTATATAATATATCATATATACTATATACAGAATCTATCACAGAACATCACATGATCACATCACAGATATCGCAGCAGAAGATACATATGAAATATTGGATATACTAGGACGTCCGTGTTTTCAATACGAGCCAGTATAAAACACGGATTCCACGGTCATGATGAATAGCCAAACCTACACCCCTAGACCCCTACGAGAGCGGCAAACAACCCTACCAATTCCAGAGTTAGGAGACCCGGACTCGACTCCTCGAGTTGGTCTCCCACTGGACTCCAGAACCCGGTTACTTGTGCTCCCCTCCTTGGGTCTATCCTAGTGCGGAAAAGTAAATAATATACAAAGGGTGACATCTTCCGCAACCTGGAAGTGCCCCAAATAAAAGAATATTACATACAAGTTTTTACATGAATGAAAATGAAAAACACTCATCTCAGATAAAAAAAACCCCCGGCTATTCAAACACGACGATCCAATATAACATATCCAGCAACACATAACATCACATGTCATCAACGTAAGTAAATATGTCCATCCCAATTGTCGTTGACATATAGCAACGAAACCGGCGATATCACATATTACACTTACGGTCACAGAAAAGAAAGTGTAAAACTACAACAGTTGGAATCCGCAACCTCGTTAGACATCACATGCCTAATCAAATGAATTACTTAGACATCGCATGCCTAACAATTATAAACGCCGCATTTTAGTCTCAATTATCGAAAACACTTTTCAATGTCAAGTCGGGCAATTCAACAAGATTCCCGACATCCTGATCGAATGCTCGTCGCAAACTTCAGTAGACGGCCGCACCCCCGATACCGTCAACGAAGTGCACCAAGGCGGAACACCGCTACCGCGAGCACCCGGACGGATGCTTTCGGCGACGGGGTCCTCCTACAGTCACTTGGTCGGGGCTATGGAGTGAGGCTGTCTATTAAGTTTACCCGGCGAGTATCCGCGTACGCTACGTGATTGCGACGGACTTTTGATCACATCAAAATTCCGTGGCAACCGATCAAGCGAGACTAAAGTGCTTGATTTATAACATTCATTCAGTTATCTCATAACTACTTGTGAATTCCAATTATTGTATCACATTCCAGATAAATAGGAAATGTTAAACTTTCCGATCGAACAATCGAACACCCAAGTTTTCCCGATACAGCTCAACACATGAAATAAGTCTAACAACATTCAGTTCGTGCCTCAGTACCAACGGTCCAGCCGTAGAAGGGTCAAGCCAACGCCTCACATGTGGCACGCCGTACTGCCCCAAACCCGAAGGTTCAAAGGGCAGTTCAAGGAGGTCACATAATTGAGTTAAGGTTTGTTGTCTTCTAGAGGGTCCATCGCGTTACTTGCACTACTTAGAACGTCGTTAAACTACGGAAAAATCCAACATTTGGAAATTTCCCGACAGGGGAAAAATTGGGTATTTATATCCGGTCGAACTTTTTAACATATTCTAAAATTTATCCGGAAAGCCACATAGACAAAATCTGATACTCCGATCGAAACACCGAATCCCCAAAACAACCCTAGAAAATTCAACTCTTGAATAAATATTAAAAATTCCCAGAAAATCCAGCACTATCAATTAGGAGTTACTGTGTAAGATTCACTGAACAATGAGGCCGTAGGGCCGCGGAACCGCCGCACGAGCCATGCTCGTACCGCGGAACCGCGGTAGGTTGATAGAGTTAGACACTCGAACTTCACAGTAACTCTTAAAATCACCTGCTGAATTTTCTGCATATTTTTAATCTGGAAAAAACCACGATTTTAGAAAATGTCCAGAGAGCATGGAAATTATGGGATTTCGGTTCGTTCGGACTTCAAACTCCGTCTAAACTTCGCCTAAGGCTCTAGCTAGGCTCTGATACCACTGTAGGGTTCCTAGGCACTCTCAAGAAGTCTCACAAGGCATCAACCATGCCAATTTAAAATTTAACGGTGCCAAGAAACCCTAAACTACGGATCGTTGGCTAGAAATCTAGGCGAAAAAGAAACTAGTTAATAACTTAACTAAAGTTTAAACGGAAATACAACCTTTGTAGATCCGGTGCTCCACCTCCATAGCTCCGCAACGAAGTCCCCTCGTTGTCCAAATCAATTCCCGGGCTCTAGCGTCGGCTTCGTCGGAGAAATGGCGAGCTAGGTCGTCGATGTCCATGCCGAAGATGATCTACGTCGAGGCATCGCTAGATCAAGCTCCAACTTCACCAAGTCTAGAAAACTTATGAAGGAAACACACTCTACTACTTGGCAAGAGGTAGAGGATGAAGAAATAGGAAGTGGGTAGACTTTAGAATTGGATTTCTCACTCAAATACATCAATCACCATTGATGAAGAAAGCTTTCTTCTTGTGAGGAAGAAGAAGAAGAAGATGATAAGTGTTATGATAAGTTAATTTAAAATAGAAAAGAAAATCCAAACTTATCATAATCCAACCATGGTTATGTGTAGAGAGCAAACTATAGTTAGGTGAATGGTTAGGTTAGGTATAAAACAAAAATGATGGACTTTATTCAAAGCTTCATGAAGCTTCAACAAAGAACAAAATTAGCCACCATTTTCCTTTTGCCAAAATGAAATAAACAATTTAATAAATGAATGAATAAATATATAATAACCCTAACCATTTACTTAACTAAGGTTTAACACTTTACACAAACCCTAGCATTCATGTATCATCAAACATGATACAATCAAGTGAGAAAATCCATTTAAAGTGAACCAATACTAGTTAATGCAAAGTAATATATCAAATATATAATTATGCATTAAATCATTAAATCAACACTTGATTCAATGATCCGGTCATGTCGCACACAACCGACTAGTATACAATGTATCGGCTTATCGAATCAATTCTTGATTCGATAACTAGGTTATATCGCATACAACCATTCGACACATTCATCGCGAGAATGAAATACGGTATCACATACACGCATTATTCTCGGTCCCGCACATATCTCATATGCGCTCCTATTTCGTTTCGCTTGAGCCAGGAAACCTCTGTGTGGGACTCTAAAGACTCGTCAATACGCCGGCAGCAGATGATGATCATATCAAACACCCACAAGCCGCAAGCGGTCTGCTAAACGTAACGGTCACCCGGGTATTGAGCGATCAAAAGATCGACGAGCAAGCCCGCTCACACTCCAGTGAATCCAACCAGTAACACTACCGTACAGTCCGGTCTGATCGTCAGATATGTCGCATATCTTGCCTAGGGGTGGTAAACGTCAGACCCCAATAGCTTGATAAGTCGTGTCGATATGAGGTCTATAACAATTCGAGAAACTACTGGTAACACTTACCAGTAAATCTCAGCAACCCTGGCCAGGGATTTTCTGTTATAGCCAATCGAACACAGCGCAACATCAACTCCCTATACCAGGAGAGACGAATCCCCTCCTATCGCTCATCGCCTCCATGTGACTCGGGACTGTACCCAAAAACCACCGTTTTGCACGCCCTCTTAGACGTGGTAAGATGGAAATCAAAGCACAGTGGGAACCACACAAGACTCTATGACGATCTCGGGTCAACAGACTACTCTGTACCAGTGTCACCAGAGAACTGCCATCTGACGTGAGGTATAATACCATCTGGGAGTTCTCGGCGAGTCCGTCCAGTGTACCCAGTCTCTACTGAGCACCCGTATATCATCTCTGATGTCAAACACCGATGGATATGGGATCATCCATCGCCCACCTGTATGGGTCGAGAAGGTATACGCTAGTCTACACTTGTATATCGATGCCCCGTCTCGATACACCCACGACTAGGGACTTTGAAGGATGTACTTATGGACTACCATGTCCCCACTAGTTGATCCGCATCATAGTCCAGGTAGTCAAGTACACATCCTAAGGGCTTTACCAACATGTAACAGAGAGACAATCAGTATACACGTTAAGGTAAAGAGCAACCAGATAGCATACTATCATGTCGAGCAAGAAAGTCCTCCCTATATATGTCCCAGCATCCACTACAATATACATCCTATGTACAGTAATGGCCTCTAGGGCATACATATAACTAACACGTATACCATCTCTGATGTCAAACACCAATGAATATGGGATCATCCATCGCCCATCACATGGGTCGAGAAGCGTATAAGCTAGTCTACTCTGGTATATCGATGCCCCGTGTAACGACCCGAAATTGGCACTTGACGACCCTTAAACTACGCAACGTCTACAGGCGTAACGCAATTTAAGTAAGCCGAAAACCCAGCAATCTAGACCATCAAAAGTAGTAAGTGATAATAGCATTTTCAAAACATTGAAATCTCAAACCAAATATTTTAAAGTCCAACTTTACTTTCTGAAAAATTTTGGCAGCACCTCCCTTGTAAAAACTAACCCTAAAAATAGGTACAACATAAATATAAGTAAAGCATCCCAAACGGTAGCAAAATCCACGTCCAAAGGAAGAAAACAACCACCACAACAAATATACGATGCCGTAACGGAGAAATAAAAGACGATATAAATAAAACTGCATAAAAGACCTCCAAGTCACCAAAAATATACAATATCATTCTCACATCAAGTCTCTAAGTCAATACATGAAAATGGTAGATGGAGAGTACAAGGTACAAAGATATACAAAGAGCATCATCGGATAACCGCAAAACCCACCTATAGCAAAATTGCACGCAGTCAACCGAAGCGGTATTCGCTGCAAAAGATGATATGATGGGTAGAAACCCTGCCTCGACTACTATGATGAACAACCTGCAAACCCTGTGGCACAACGGGGGTGAGTTGCCAACTCGTGAATAGTAAATAACATATTCAGGTAATCGCAAGTATGAACGTACAGCGCGAATCTAATACATGCAAGCTGATAGCAATAAATGGCTATATGTATGCAGCAGTCATGAAAGGTACTCTATCAGGTACAACTGATACATGAAGCAATAAATGGCAATATGTATATACAACAGTCATGAAAGATACTCCATCAGGCACAGCTAATGCATGAAGGAATGCATATAAAGTAAATGCGGAGTATAGGATAAAACATGTCATCCTCACGGAATCCTGACCTCGTGGGAGGACCAAAGTCCATCAAGACAATCTAAATCCAAAATTTTCTCAAATCAGCCCCCAAATTGGCTCTCATATCCTGTAAGTCTCATATATCCTGAGTGTCCAATATTAAGTAAACCTCATATATCCTGAATGTACAGTATCAAATAAATCTCATATATCCTGAATGTACAGTATCAAGTAAATCTCATATATCCTGAATGTACAGTATCAAGTAAATCTCATATATCCATTATACAGTATCGAGCAAGTTTCATATAAAGTGAGTGTCCAACATCGACACCCAAAATATCATGAAACAAGTGTCTAGCATCGACACATAAATACTGATCTATCAGTCGCTGTCACCACGACTGGCCCTCCTGATAAGTACGTATCATACGCTATCCCGAAAACTCGAGTGCCTAGCTCGTACACTCGAAATTCGACGTATCCATACGTACATGACACTGGTCGGTATCCCCACGATAACCGCCGTGTCAGAAATACTGTCACCAGTAGGTATGGTTCCCTTGTCGGGCTCATCGGCGTGGTCCATCGAAATACCTTCCTTGCCCCGGGGTACCTCTGGGACCCACCATATACCCGTACACAGCCCATGACGCCTCCTAGTATTGGGTATATATATATCAGAACCGATAAAACTCATGGTGGCTGCAGAAATATCATATCAAGAGAAACCGGGTTTTTTCAAATAATGCATAATTTCATGAAACAACCACAGTCCTCAAATCCAGAAAACATCAAGTAATGAATAAGTATAACTGCATGAATCAATACATATATATTAGCGTCCCATTCCACTAATATATATATATATATATATATATATATATATATATATATATATATATATATAACAGCGTCCCATTCCACTGTTATATATACTTAGGAGTAAAAATATCAGAGAACATCAAATGAAATCCATGAATGTAATATATGCAACATGAAACAATAATATGAGCATATAAAGAAAAAACCGCTATTTAACTGCAACAAGTTAATATATATATATATATATTTCATGTGGTTCCTAATTTCTCCAAGTCCATACAACATCAAATAATGGTGAACATGTAGCTATAGCCAGGTATGCGTAACCATGTTGGTATAGCAAGATATGTGTATCTGCCTTCCATAATGATATAATACCCTCCAGGTATATGTGAAGTATATAGGCAAGATGTATATGTAGCTATGTCTTATATATGATATACCTATCACTAATGGTACAATACCATATAGATATATAGGTAACTAGCTTGTAAGCAAGTCAAGGCATATGTGTAAGCATGTAGGTATACTGGTATGCTATATGTCATATGCACGAAGGAAAATAAGGATCATGTCTCAATGTCCCTAAGCAATACAATATCACATATGTATAGGCGTTGTGCGTGTCATGACAATTATCGACGGTGTGTGTATAGCATACAATTAGTGTTCGTGAAACATGAACCGTCAATAATGGTGTTGTGTCTCATTAATACTAAGTCTATACACGATAGGAAAGGAGATATGCAACAAAGGTACACATGCACAATAAATATCCATATACATCTAACAAATAGTCATATCATTTAATCTAGCCCTGACACATAACGCCATGCGGGCGATTCCCCTGTAGATGTTAAATCTACTCACAAACAATCCTGGCTAAATAAAGCCAAAAACTCGCTTTTTCACAGCGCCCGAAGTCCCCGCCTGCGATCCTGAAAGCAAATAACAATATAACAAGTATTTATTAGCAATCGAACAAAAACACGTACAAACAACGTTTGACCGATGCACCAACTCCAAACATACTCTCAAGTGTTCGTCTAGTGGCTAACGCGCTTAGCGACACTACAAAACCAACTCAAGAGCCAAAGCTACACAAAAACATGAACGACATCGGCACGACCCTAGCTAGGAATGCAGAGCGATACAACTACCAAACCTAGACCCTGATCGTACCAATCGCGCATTCACAACACAAGATATAGTGTGGAATCAATATAAATAACGTCGTAACGTCCAAAGAAACTCATTCCTAAATTATCCTAAAAATTTAGTAAGCAACTTATATCATTTAGCACAAAACTATAAGTTTTTACCAAAACTAGAATTTACAAATATCACCAATTAGCAAGATTAGACCACTCATACCAATACTATAATTTTAATTTCACTTAATTAGGATTAGAAAAAGTTTAGTTTGCTAATTAGCTAATAATACAGTTAGGAAAATATCATTTAAAAAACTAGCAACTAGGTTAAATTTTAACCATGTCTAATCATCACACTAATCATGACAACTAACAAAACCCTAACTTGATTAACATAAACTCTTACTAGAAATTCTAAATATGCAATTACAAGCTTTAACTAACATCTAAAAAGCTAATTAATGATTTAGAACGACAAAGAGAGTTTAGGATTAGGGTTTATACCTCCACAAAAGATCCAAAAATCAAGTTTCTAGCCGACATGTCCAAGATTGAAGTAGAGAGAATGTAGAATATTTTGGCTCAATGCACCCAATGAATTGGGTGAAGGTTAATTGAAGTTGCCATGGAAATTGTGATGAAGTGAGAAAAGGATTTTTGCAAAGGAAATTTTGTGCATGAACAAAATGAAAATCAGTCCCTACCAATTTGTGTGGCCGGCCACTTGATGAAGAATGCTCACAGGAAAAAAAGGAGAGGGTGACCATATCCTTTTCAAGTGGTGACCACAACACAAAATATTATCACAAATATCATATGAAAATATCCAAAGCATTACAAAAGGAATTCAATGCCCAAAGCCACCTCGTCAATGACTCATGCAATTCTATAATCAACCATCAAGACTCACCCAACATATCCAAATGAAACCCCACCCAATCAATTTCGGCCATGACTTGATAAATGGAATTTTGGCCAAAAAAGAATGCACAATATTAACCAATAATTGCACAAATATATAGATATTTGTAGGATATTTTCCAAGGATGGATTAACTAAAAATCTAGTGATTAGATTAGCATAGATTCATATTAGAAGTAATTAACCCAAACCAAAAATGTAATTACCACTAATTAAGTGCATAATTAACAACTTAAAATAACATTTAATTAGGGAAAATTCTATGTGAACCAAAACATCAAATTGACCCCTAAAGCCAGCGCACTAGCTTCATTCTAGCTAAACTAGGTGCCGTCAAGTCTATACAGAAGTTTGATCACATTCGGGTTAAAATGGAAAACACCGACTATTTTACCCTAAAACGGAAAAATTAGCAAAACGATTTCTGAAACGTTACAATCTTCCCCCCTTAAAGAAATTCGGTCCCTGAATTTAAAATTCATCTACGCGTACCTTCAAAGAGATGAGAGAAAGTCTTCCGCATCTCGCTCGCTGCCACTCAAGTGATCACCTCACTAGACGGCTACGCCCAAGAACCCTCATAGATGGCAAGAACCTTGACCGAGCTTCCCCCACCTGCCGATCCACTATAACTATCTGCTGTTGGTGAACGAAAAATCGCGTCCAAGCTAAATGGTCTGGTGCTGAATCATGTGAGAAAGGTCATGAAGGTAATTGCGAAGTATCAACACAAGGAATACGGGGTGAATACTCAAAAATCTGGGCGGAAGTGCCAAATTATAGGCAACGAGACTAACTCGCTTCAAGGATCTCAAAAGGATCTACAATTCTGGGACTAAGCTTCCCAAAACTCAACACGCCATTTCATCGAAAAAATCCGTAGGAATACATGATCTCCCATTGCGAACTCAAATCTGCGACAACAACTGTCGGCATAAGACTCCTGTCTGCACTGGGCTGCTCTCATCCTGAGCTGAATCAACTGGATCTCTCCGTAGTCTCATGACTAGCTGGGGTCCAAAAATCCTACTCTTGCATAGTCAGAAAAACAGACTGGCGATCGACACGACCTACCAAACAAAACCTAAAGGTTACCAATTGGAATGTCTCCTGATAACAGCTATCGAAGGAGAACCCTATCCATGGCAAGTGACGATCCCAACTGCCAACAAACACCTAGTACGTATGCATAAGCATATCCTCCAGAGTCTATATAGTCCGCTCTAACTGACCATCGTCCCACAGATGGAAAAGCGGAGCTAAAGCTCAACCAGTACCCAAGGCTTCCTAAAGCTTCTGCCAAAGACGGCAACCGAACTGGGTGCCTCTATTGGATACCACGCATGAAGGAACTCCATGCAAACGCACAAACTTAACAAAGAATAACTGAGCAAACTGAGCATAACCGGACAACAACACCCAAATGGAGTCACGCCCTGTCTAGACCTGGTAGACACCACAACGAAATTCATGGAGATCTGCTCCCATTTCCACTCTGGAACGGTTAAAGGTTGCAACTCTCCAGCCGGTCTCCAAATGCTCAACCTTAGCTCACAACAGGCCAGACACCTCAAAACGAAATCCGAAACTTCACTCTTCATCCCTGCCCACCCGTAACTATCACACAAGTCATGCTACATCTTGGTGGAACTTGGACGAACACAGAAGGCTGACTGGTGTGCCTGCTCTAGGATTTCGCGTCTCTACCTATCAGTATCAGGTACACACAACGCGTCCCTAAACGTAGCACACCCTGGTCACAAATCAAGGACTCCGAATCTTTACCCTGCCTAACATGCTCAAGCATCACATACAACGAGCATCGGTGGGCATGCCTCACGAAAAAGATTAAGTAAAAGTGGACGGGCGCGGACATAAGCAAGCTGTCCCCTCAGTAGAGGCGAACTTAAGCTATACTCCACGATCGCACAAGAACTTTAAATCTGCAGAAGACTGTCTCTGAACTGCGCACATCTGGAACAAGCTACCCCCGGGCCTCCAACTCAAGCATCAGCTACCACAAACGCCTTGCCACAGGTAATAAAGGATCTCACAATCACAACCCTTCACAAGCTCCTTCCAACGGCGCTGTCTCAACAATCAGAACCCGCTTCAAGAAGATGTACATTATGCTCTGGTGGTCTGTGAAAATCTTACACGACTCTCCGCATAAGTAGTGTCTCCAAATCTCCAATGCACGACCACTGCGGCTATCTCCAGATCATGAGTGGGATATCCTGCTCGTACTCCTTCCAACTGTCGGGAAGCATAAGCGATAACTCTATAGTGCCACATCAGTACACAATCGAGCCCCACTTGTGAAACATCACAGTTAAACAACAAAGTCACCCGATCCAGAAGCAAAGATAGAACTGGTGCAGTTGTCTACCGAGTCTTCAACTGCTAAAAACTCCGCACACATGCCTCACTCCAAGAAAAAGGAACATCCTTACTGGTCAGTCCAGTCAACGGTGCAACAATACACAAGTAATCCTGCATGAAATGGCGTTAAAAACGTGCTAAGCCCAAAAAAAAATCCGTGGACCTCCGTCCCGGATATAAGTCTGGGCCCAAGCTGTACGGCCTCAATCTTCATCGGGCCCATACGAATACCGTCTCCTGTAACTACAAGACTTAGGAAGACAACACAATCAAGCCTGAAGGAATACTCCGAGAATTTAGCAAACCGCTGGGGCTCTCCTAATGTCTGCAAAGAAAATCCTCAAGTGCTGCTCAAGTTCCTCACAATACATTGGAATAGACCAGAATGTCATCAATAACACAACAATCAACTAGTCGAGGAACGGCCTGATGAAATCTGGTTCATCACATCCACGAATGCTGCTAGGGCATTGGTGAGTCCAACGACACCACCAAAACACATACTGCCCATAGCACGCACAAAAGCAGTCTTTGGAGTGTCATCACTCCGAACCCGCAACCAATGATGACCTGATCCCGAACAAACGTAGAAAATGTCTCGCACTATGGAGCAAGTCGAACAAATCGTCAATGTGAGGTAAAGGATACCTATCCGCACCGTAACTTGGTTCAATTGATGATCAATCGACACACAACCTCAAACTGCCGTCTTTCTCCCTGACGAACAGAATAGGAGCTCCCCAAAGCGAAACACTTGGACGTACAAGTCCCCCTATCTAGCAACTCTGCAACTGATCCTTAAACTCCTGAAACTCCGCCGGCTCATCTGGAACAACGTCGGAAAACTCTCGTACGATAGGAAGCCGGTCCAACAAACCCACTGTGGATCCGGTATCACGAATAAAAGCCAAGAATCCTCGACATCCTCTCCTCAAAAGCCGACTAGCGAAAAAGGATGAATTCCAGCTGTGATGGGCGGCACCACTGTTCCCCTGCACAACAAGCACCGACTCACCGGGAAAACTAAACCTGACTGTTTCCTTACGGCAGTCCACAGACGCCTAGTACGTAGTTAACCAGTCTGTGCCCTGGAGAACGTCAAATCCAACATCTCTAGAAGGATCAAAGCGACGGACGAATTTCTATCTCCTATCCGATTGGCACACGACTGAAATACATGTCGCGCAATAAAAGAATCGCTGACAGAAGTTAATACAACAAATGGCTGATCTAGCTAAAACGACTCTCCTCGTCCCAAGCCTCTGCTACTCCCACGGCGTGCACGAAACCTGTCACGGCGACTGAACCTTTGTTTCTGGGCTGGTACACCTGCACGAGCCCTCCTCTATCCTCGATCTCCTAAAATCTCGGAAAGACGTGCCTCGTCAACTAGGGCTGCATCCACTAGTGAGGTATACGTAACATAATGCTGTGTTCTGATCGTAAGGAAAAACTGGGTAACAGGGGTGGCAACCTCCTGTAGCTGTGCTCGACTGGCCTCAACTAAAGATCTCATCATCTGGTGCAAGTCCTGCATCTCTGCCTCAAGCCTAGCGATACGACCTATCTAAGGCGGATCCATCTGCTCCTGTGCAACGAGCGTGCCATCCTGGTCAGTTCTCGTCCCACACGAGTTAACTCTGACCTCAGCTCTCGCTGCATCACTCTGAATCCTTATAGTCATTGGCGGCAAAGGCTACAAATGGAAATATGATTCGATATGAACACGGAAATCGAATCACAAGGATACGTATCATCAAGGAAGGAATTTCAAGCAATTTGTACTTAGGTCATGATTGTTTGAATTTCTCGATTATGTTTATCAAATGATCCCCGGTAACGGCGCCATTTGATTGGAACGAATTCGGATTGTGTAGTATGAAAATTGTATAGAAATCACAACCAAAAATATTTTAACCGCAATCAATAACGGTGTCGAATGTAGTGCGTTAGTAAGTGCGGATTGTCCACAGGGAAAGTGAGATCCGTTCAATTTTCGAATTAGATGAGTCGAAAATTTAAAGAAAAGAAAATAAACAATTCATGATTTGTAAAATTGAATATCAAGAATTAGAAAAATCTAGATCTAAGAAAACATTAAAATCAAGAATTGAGATGTGTGATGATTTCCAAACCAACAATCAAGATTCAAAGTGTGGCTCGTAGGAGTAGATCGGATCTATAGATGTGATGAGATCTAATGATTACATATTCTTATCCATTAACGAATTGATACTAGATCGATGACGATTTATCGAGGTTTAAGGATCTTGCGAAGAAACTAGGGATTCCTCATCTCATCCTTTGTCCTTTCGATGAATCTCATTCACAAGCTAGCTTTTAGTAAATCTAATGATCAATCGCTGATCTCTAGTTCCGAGCGAAAATAATCAAGAGAGCATCTCGCATCGAAACTAGATCGTGGATCATTCAATTTACAAGAATTGACAAACATTATAGGACTTAAGAATTGTGAAAGAGTTTAAATCATCATCATCTATAGATCGTCACAACTCCTACACGAGCGGAGTTTTACTCAAACATCATAATAACAAACACAATCACAAATTGAGATCGAATTATAATGCATGAATTAAAAGATAAGCAAGATATAGAAATTTCACCTTTATTTATCGACAAATTCGTTACAACTCTCTTGAAATTTACAAAAGGAAGGAACTAGATCGTCGATTTCGGCTTCGCTCGGCTCCTTGAGTCGCAGATCTCCTTGGATCTCTTGCTCCGATGAAGTCCGGCGTCGCTTTCTAAAGGATCGAAGGCTTGAAGCTTGATGTGGTACTCGGAATTCTTGATCTTGATTTTGGAATTGGAATTAGGGTTAGGGTTTTGAGGCACAAGTTGTGTCACTCAACTTGTGGGTGGAAGATGAATGATAATTTCTTGAACCACCTCAACCCTAGATCTAGGCTCCTTTTTATAGAACTCACAACCCTAGATCTAGGATTTCAAATTTCAAATTTCCCTCCAAAAGTTTGTTAAAGGGAGCCTTCTAGAAATAGTTTGTTAGGCCGAGCCTTCTAGATGAAGCCACATGGAGTTTCTTGGGAGTTCTGGAAGCTTGGGCCGTTATTGGAGACACGTGGAGAAAATTGGAAGTCGTGCTGACGTCACCAAGCCGCGGATCCGTGGCGCAAGCCGGCTCCGGCCGCGGATCCACGGCTCTTTTTTAGCCTTGGGGCTTGAGCTCTTCTGGTGTTTCTTGGGCTGACATTTGGGCCTTTATAAAATATACGGAATCTCATTTGGCTTTCTGTATCACTACCAGATCTTAAATCTTGG
The DNA here is from genome assembly GCA_030015575.1 of Agapanthus africanus. Classification (NCBI taxonomy): domain Eukaryota; kingdom Viridiplantae; phylum Streptophyta; class Magnoliopsida; order Asparagales; family Amaryllidaceae; genus Agapanthus; species Agapanthus africanus. Next base: position 252,822,233 of record CM057348.1, on the reverse strand, counting down.
AGTTGGTGTACTTTTAACAGCACCTTTCATTGATTTGGCTTCTTCTCCTGGAATTTCCTGCACAGACTTCGAAACAAGGGTCGCACTATACAAGGATGATGTGATGCCATGATAAACAGTCAATTTCCCTCAAAATGCCGATTAATATACAGTGCAGGTAATTTAGTATTATACAGGTGTTTTGCTAATATGTGCAATATGAATACTGAACACCTCTAGATGAATGCAAAAGATAGGGAAATTGACGTGTTAAAACTGCAGTATTTTCGACTGATCAAATTCCCCCAAACTTATTTTCGGTCGTCTCGAGCGAACTGTTTTATTAAAAAGAGAAGGAGAAAATAAAGAAAGAGAAAAACTAACTAGCACACTTTCGTAGGCAACACGATTGCACTGAGCACGTGGAACAAGCCTTTAAACCTCTAGGTGTCCCTAGTAGGAGGAGTGTTGTCTCCTGAGAGTTTCAGCGGATTGCACCCACAAAATCCAATAATAAAAGAAAGATCATGAATATTACATTTAAAGAAATGAATTGTAAAAGAAAAGCCTTGAAAATTAGAGTTTCCAACTATGCTAGCTTTTCAGTTGTCATGAGCCATATCTTAATAGTCATGAAAAGATGTCAGAAATCACGTCCTCCCTCAATAAAACATCGTTTTATTCTTCATTCCTATCTTTCTTCTAAACATCGATCATATCACCCTACTGTAAGTGCACGGCGGCGCCCCGGCCGTCAATCCGACGCCGGAATGCGGAAGCGGTGAATAACTCTAATTTTGCGGACTTTGCAAACCGGCACCACCGCGCACTAAACTCCGGATCGTAACCATTAACAAGTCTAAGCTACTAACAAGAAAGGGAAGAGATGTACCGACTGATCCGAGTCCTCCGGTCTTCATCTCCACTCCGATCTCCTCGCGGGATCTCCGTCCGTCTCCTCCTCGTCGGAAAGGGCACCACATCGCCTGTAGCTTTTACGGGCTCCCACCTCAATACCGAGGCAACTCGAGCGCGAAGTTGGCTAGCCGACGCGCCCAAGATTTGCTGTAGAATATAGTGTAGAGTTGTGTCTCTTTGGGGTTTATATGGTTGCCATTGATGGAGGAATGAAGATATAAGAATTTTCCTTGGATTTAAGCTTGCTGGGAAAAATGAAGTGAAGCTTGCAATGAGCTCGGCCAAGAGAAATGCTCTCTGGAAAAACCTCTTGGAATAGTGCCCCAATTAAACCATCAGCCACTATCAATATATACAACATGCTTCATACTAAATCCAACCAAAATGTGTATATAAAATAATCCTCACCTAAACATTCCAGCACACAAAGCAATTATATATATATATTAATCCACTATACAATATTAAAGCACCCCCAATCTCCACAGTGGCCGGCCCACTTCAATTTCCAACACAAAAACCCATACCTAACCTTACCATAATTAATGCAAGGGATGGAGCATGGCAATATGCAAAGAACCCCTCCACAAGATGTTATTTGCAAACTGCAAATAACCCCCTCCATCGGAAAAGTCCGGCCGGGAAAGAACAAAGGAAAACCGGCCGGAACGAAATGCAAACTGGCAACTCCAGAAAACTGGTCCCGTAATAAATTACAGGAAAACCCCGATACTGTGCATACACACCCGCATCTGTATTCCGTCCGGATACAAATGCAAAGAGACAAAATCTACACTGTACTAAACTAGGATCCGGCTTAAACCAAAGCCGGCTAGTAAAATCCGTTCGATCCTGATCCGTGCAATACCGCACGTATCTGATCGAACCCTGCCATATACCTATACGGCTACTAGTACAAAACCGTCCGATCCTGATCCGTGCAATACCGCACGTATCTGATCGGACCCTGCCATATCTCCATACGGCCTCTACAGCGTTTCGCCCGAAACTTGAGTAACTGTAAGTGTGGTGGACTCTAAAGACTCGTCAATACTATGGCTGTGGATTTAACCACTAGCACGTCAGAGGTATAAGCCAATACGTGACGGGCCACCAGCTATTGACCAAAAGGGACGTCGATGAGTAAACTCATCCTGACACCCTACTGAGCCTGTCAGTGACAATATCCGTGCAGTCCGGTCCGTTCGTCTATGAGCATCGCATGGCGGGCCTAGGGGGTTGGTAAAAGTCAGACCCCCAAAAGCGGTACAAGTCGTGTCGGAGTGTAGCCCAGAACACCCTGAGATACTACTGGAATACCTACCAGTAAATCTCCTTGCCTTGGCCAAGGACTTTGTGTAATGGCTCTCCTAGACACAGCACGACCTCACCCCCAATACCGGGAGAGACGAACCCCTGAAGATACACTCACTGCCTCCATGTGGCTCGGGACTGTACCCAACTAAAACCTGTTTGCACGACTCCTTTGAGCCGTGGTAGGGTAGTAATCAAAGTACAGTGGGAACTCACACGAGACAAATGACGATCCCCAGGTCGATGAACTAACCTGCACACATGTCACCAGGGAACTGCCATCTGACGTCTGGTATATGACCAACTAGCAGGTTCCCGGCGAGTCCTGTCCGGTGTACTCATAACCCAATGAGCACCTGTATACATCTTAGGTGATCCAACTGACACCGGTGGCTTGTGAGACCGGCCACCGCCCCTCGTCGGGGTCTCGACTGTATACACTAGTCTACTAATGGAGTATCGATGCCCGGTCTCGAAACTCCCACGACTAGGGACCTTTAAGGATATGCTTGTAGACCCCCAGCTCCCACTTATATGATCGCCCTCATACTGCTGGTGGTCAAGCAAGAATCCTAGGGGCTCTATCAACGTGTAATAGCGACGTGTCATGTCACCTAAAGCAGTACACGATGATAAAGGTAAACCAGATAGCATACTATCATCTCGAGTAAGACTGTCCTACCGGGATAGGTCCTCCCTCAATCATTACAATCACGTACCTGTGACCTAATAATTGACTCTGAGGGCACTATCTCCAACAATCTCCCACTTGCACTCAAGGCTAATTATTGCGATGTCGCATACTCACAGCCCGTGTGATACCGAACATCCAACTCCTCTACTAGTCAGTCTCACAAAGCTCGTTTGCGGAACTATTGCGTTCGAGGAATAGCCTCAGTGAGTGGATCCGCTTAGTTGTTTCTTTCTATGTCTCTCTATATCTCAAGTTCGCGGAGAAACCCATCTCCCGAAATGAGCAATACCTGTCTTAGAATGTGTCTGGATGTCTGATGGGACATAGCTCATAAATGAACTCCAAATCCAAACTTCTTAGACTGTATCGTCAACTGAACTTAATCAGTATCCTGCGCGCCATGCCTCCCTCAGTATTGCCTTGGATCACCTATCCAAAATACTGCCCCTCGTCAGAGGGAAAATTATAACTCTGACAACCTCCTTGTCGTCCATGTCACCTTGGAAGCCTGGAATGATAACCGTCTCCTGAATGAGGCTGTCGTTATCATATCCCTAGAACATCCACTTATGTTCTAAAACTGCTTCCGACTGTTTCTCCAGGATTGGATTAATGTCAACTTATTGCATCTAGTGCAAGAACAACATCTGGTGTGGTACTTGACATCTCATGATTGACTCAATTGCCTAAGCAAGTGATCTGCCAATCATGCACGTCCCTCTCCCCTTTAGTCTGTAAGACACCTTTAGAGAGGGTGACTCCATTACCTGCAGGTACACTACCGTGCCAGGAGTCGTCCATCCTAAATACTCTTAGAATGCTGTCAAGTACCCTGATTGGGAAACCACCCAAATCTAGATCTAAAACCATAGATCTAGTAACCAGTATGTCTGATATAAAATCCATTTCCTTTGTGGAGAAACAACTGTGTGACGACCAAAGTATAACCGATCGTAGTGTAGGAGTTTCTTTTCCTACTCTGTGTATATCATCCAAATACCAGGATATCACACCCTACTACCTTCTCAACAGATCCATCCCCTATTCTGATGAAGTCAAACCCATGACTGTCACGTCAGAAATAGATGATCTATCTCCGCTTTTTCTGCTTTAGTCTAGACATAAGCTACCTGTCCACCAATGCTTCCGCTGCTCCCACTGACTACGACAACCCTCTGGCAGAGTCATATAGACGTACACTTCTAAAACTAGTTTAGAATGACGCTATACTCATCCTCCCGCCGGGTCTCGCAGCCTGGAACAACAGCAATGGTAATTGTGGGTAAACAAGAACTTCCCTGTCACCGTCCTTGAGGCTACCGTAGTACCTCTCGGGTGGCTGAAGTTACCCACCTTATCTGCGGAGTGGCCAATGGAATGTCAATCCAGATTGAATCTTTAGGTTCCTTATCAAATCTTCAGTAATCGTTTGTGGTTCTGGAATCACTTCCAGTTCTACCATACTCCCACTACTGTTTTCTGAAAAAATCCATTTTTAATAAAACTGTGGCGAGTCTAGAACAATATCGCTATTGTTCATCCAGATGGTAGAAAATCAACCCTCGTCATAGCCTGGGTCAACCCACAAACAGCCATTACAGAAACGTGCCTTGAGTTGTCCAGTGTCTGGTTTTAATCATAAACCGGACAACTCCCCGTACCTTAACATCGTTAAGATATGAACTGTTCTATATCCAATATAGAAACAGAGGCACTGATTTAATTGAACCAGATTCAAATCATGCAGCTTTCCCCAGCGCATGTCAACTAAATGGAAGGAGGCCGACCAGCGTTACTCAACTTAGGAATACTTCCAATTATGAGTAACCTGAAAGAGAAGCAAGATCTCTTTATCATTACTATCAACTGAATACCATACACAAGTATCTACATCTTCGATCTCTTTGAAGAATCCCGATACTTGCGACACCTGGTTCTCCACTCTATTCAAATACCAATAACTTCTCTAAATTCGGACCCTGTGTTTCCACGAAACACCTGTCTAAAAACTAGAGAAGTCATAAGTAAACTGAATGTAGTACGAGGACCAACCCCTCTGTCCTGATGGACCCTGGACAACATACAATACTCTGTATAAGTCCCTTGAGTCTGATAACTCATTCACTATGTGCCGTAGGTTGAAAACTGTACTTATGGTTAAGAAGAATTACACCGCTGTTTAATGCTCCTTACCTAACCATCCACTGATATAGGTAAATGTCGTAGACATAATTTCAGAAAGGTATATCTCACTCTATGAAAATAGACGTACAGATATATCAATTTGAAATTGGTGCACAACAGCGGATATTCAAAACTAAATATTTGCCGACCGGCAAACAGCCCAGGTGATTTCCTCAAATATCACCGATTACAACGAATCCCGATATAATGAGGATAATCACCCAATTCCCAATAACTTACTCCCACTCATCATCTGTAAAAACCATACAGATGTGAGAATCGTACCTGGTAAATACATACCCTGGAGTAAGTATCTAATTGGGAAATCAGTTTCCTTTTAACAGTACATAGTGAGACTGAAACATTGAAATGTTTCATTGGGATATTCTGTTATTCTTAGTAATGCCTCTTCCAGATTCACGACTGTAACCGTATAGTTCTCTGCCACCTCTCCAAATCCCTTCATATGTCTTTAGTCTTTATCTTCTGCACACCCCTTTAGGCCAAATGGTTTTCTTCCTTTCCTACCGTTCGGCACCAGCCTATGGTTTGGAAGAAGACTATCCAATAAGCATAATGGGTGTACTGTCCCAATCCTAGGAACACTCGCAACACGAGAGAAGGTGAAGATAAAAGACACCTGAATGTACTTTATTCCTATTTCTCCTGAACCAGAATCCATCCCCGAACTGGAACAAGTTCCATTCGAGTTCGTATATAACCATACGATGGAGTATCCAAATAAACTGTGGATCTTCGTAGTGATACGGAGTGTCCTGGAGAAATACAAAGGTGATGTGGGAGTGGTAACGAAATATTTGGTTTGGTCGTGAATATCTGTTGCAATTTACTTTGCCCTCTTACTAATCCCTTGCTTTGTCTGAACTTAATACCTTCTGCACACCATCGTTATGCTAATTGGTTTTCTTCATTCCCTACCGGTCGGCACCAGCCTAAGGTTTGGAAGAAGACAATCCAATTTGCGTAATAGGTGTACTACCCCTAAACCAAGGAGTACTCGTAACCTGAGAGAGGGTAAAAGGAAAAGACAACTGAATAATCCTATCCGTTTTCTCCAGAACCTGAAACCATCCTCGAATAAATTCTTTCGAGTTCGTATATAACCATACGATGGTTTTGTCCAATGGAAGTGGACGTTCGTAGTAATACGGGGTGTCCTGGAGAAAAGGGTAAAAGTAGGAGTGGCAATGAGGTCTGCAACTCTGACAATCCAAAAGCCAGTGTTAAGAAGGTTCGGTCAACTTGGTCACTAAGTCAAAGTCTTAGGGTCGGGTCAAATGGTCGCTGCCAAGAGAGAGAGAAAAGAAACACTCAGCGTGCACTCTAACCTAGATCAGAATGGTTACCAATTTATCTAATCTGGAATCCTCCCACTGTACCTCAAATTCTTCTCCAAACCTAAAAGAAGAATTAGTCGGGGTCACCCGAGGAGTATACCAACTCATCAGTGGGAATCGGGATCCAACTATCATCGCATGACAACGTGACGGAATCCGCTCACGGTATCACACTCCAGAAGGTATGCGCATATCTGGCAAGTTTTAGTTCTTTTGAAACTCCCGATGTGATTTCTGCCCCATGCTCTTATGACCTTGACGAAGGTCAACAAATCATAAGTCACATGTCAAGTTCCACCCGTCATTGTCCAGGTTAATTTGAACCCACCCGTACAAGCCCTTGACGAAGGTCAACAAGGCTATACGACTGTCCCAAACCAACGCATCTATCTATGCAGCAGAAAGGTAACAAGCAGCTACCATACACTATGCCTTGACGAAGGTCAACAAACAAAGCATGAATACTACGTGCTACCCGTCTGAAACGACGGAGGGCTACGAATGGTTTCTGGCGAAAACCTTTAACGTAATGAACTTGATATCGTCGAAGGAACGGATAGCTTTTTAGAAAATATAGTGACGAAAACCTTTACTAAAGAGGTCACTCCCGGTGAAGGGATCTCGGCTCTTTCCCCGTAGAATGAGGTGCTGGATATTCCAACTGAATACCACGATGCAAAGCAAAAGTAATCGGCTATAGTGAAGTTAATGCCCTGACGCAAACTTCTGTCCAAGGGGTCACTCCCGGTGAAGGGATCTCGGCCCTTGCCTCGTCGACTGAGGAGCAGGATATTCCAATGAATACCACGATGCAAAACAAAAGTAAACGTCCTTGCAATAACAGCCTTTTGAAAAGTGTTCCAACAACATCAGATTAGGTTTGTTTTAACTTGCATTGATCCGAATCAATGCAGTCCCATCAATTGATCACACCACAAAGAACGAAAATATACTGACGTACGTATATGCCATCCGCATTCGCCACTGGGTCCCGTCATCACCCGTTAGGTTAGCTAACTAACGGCAGAGCGGGGACTGGACTAGCGCGGATGAAAAACATATACAACATCTACTAATATATATACCAATATATAGTATTTCGCTCAAGGCGTGAATAAAAATGCAACATCACAGAAATGTACAGCATCACAGAACAATACAGATATCTGGGATCCCCGGGTTTCACAGAGCCACTACTGAAACCCGACGTTCCCTTGGTCGTGTGGATAGCCTGTGCAATGAAATCCTATACCCCCTACGAGTGCGGCGAATAGCCAGCCAATCCTGGAGTGAAGCCCCCTCCGTCCCAATGCCATGAGATGCGGGCTTGTTGCCTTCTAGAACCCGGCTATCCGTGCACCCCTCCGCGGGGTAAACCTAGTACAGAAAATAAAATATACATACACCGGGTACATCGACCGCAACCTGGTCGTGCCCCAAAATAATAATACAAACAGGCAGTGACGGCAGTCCACATGTCGGACGCTCGCCCCGCAATATCAAATGTACATAATACAACAGAAACAGTACTAGCATTGCATCCAGGCTATCCCCCACGACCGATCCGCAACATCACAGCAAATACATAGAACATCAACGTGAAAGTCACGTTCGCAAATCCGTCTAACCGGGCTATAGCAGTTAGACAGGATTTACCGATCGAGTGACATTCACGGTCGCAGATATATTGTAAATACTGTGAAAAATGTGTTTAAAATATCCGACCGATCGAATATCAACAAGTGGGCCCCAAAACAATACTGTAGCAGTTGCAGAAAATCTGGGCCCAAATTTAATATTCCAAAAACCTTAAAATCTCCCCAGAAGCCCACTGTAAAAAAAAAAGCAACCCAATGATTCCTCCACACTGCGGCGGAAGCGCGGCCAGAAGTGGGTTTTGGCCGCCCTTCCGCGCTCTGTTTGGAAGATCATTGTCTCGAATTTGAACAGTGGTCTTATAATTTTTAGTACATAAATATTTTACAACCTGAAAAAATTTTCGAGACTAAAAATTTCCAACAGAAAACTGATGTGAGCAAATACGGGTTTTTGGACATTTCGATCGATCGGAACTGAAAAACACATTACACAAAGCTAGACTAAGTTAATGGCGAGGCTCTGATACCACTGTAAGTGCACGGCGGCGCCCCGGCCGTCAATCCGACGCCGGAATGCGGAAGCGGTGAATAACTCTAATTTTGCGGACTTTGCAAACCGGCACCACCGCGCACTAAACTCCGGATCGTAACCATTAACAAGTCTAAGCTACTAACAAGAAAGGGAAGAGATGTACCGACTGATCCGAGTCCTCCGGTCTTCATCTCCACTCCGATCTCCTCGCGGGATCTCCGTCCGTCTCCTCCTCGTCGGAAAGGGCACCACATCGCCTGTAGCTTTTACGGGCTCCCACCTCAATACCGAGGCAACTCGAGCGCGAAGTTGGCTAGCCGACGCGCCCAAGATTTGCTGTAGAATATAGTGTAGAGTTGTGTCTCTTTGGGGTTTATATGGTTGCCATTGATGGAGGAATGAAGATATAAGAATTTTCCTTGGATTTAAGCTTGCTGGGAAAAATGAAGTGAAGCTTGCAATGAGCTCGGCCAAGAGAAATGCTCTCTGGAAAAACCTCTTGGAATAGTGCCCCAATTAAACCATCAGCCACTATCAATATATACAACATGCTTCATACTAAATCCAACCAAAATGTGTATATAAAATAATCCTCACCTAAACATTCCAGCACACAAAGCAATTATATATATATATTAATCCACTATACAATATTAAAGCACCCCCAATCTCCACAGTGGCCGGCCCACTTCAATTTCCAACACAAAAACCCATACCTAACCTTACCATAATTAATGCAAGGGATGGAGCATGGCAATATGCAAAGAACCCCTCCACAAGATGTTATTTGCAAACTGCAAATAACCCCCTCCATCGGAAAAGTCCGGCCGGGAAAGAACAAAGGAAAACCGGCCGGAACGAAATGCAAACTGGCAACTCCAGAAAACTGGTCCCGTAATAAATTACAGGAAAACCCCGATACTGTGCATACACACCCGCATCTGTATTCCGTCCGGATACAAATGCAAAGAGACAAAATCTACACTGTACTAAACTAGGATCCGGCTTAAACCAAAGCCGGCTAGTAAAATCCGTTCGATCCTGATCCGTGCAATACCGCACGTATCTGATCGAACCCTGCCATATACCTATACGGCTACTAGTACAAAACCGTCCGATCCTGATCCGTGCAATACCGCACGTATCTGATCGGACCCTGCCATATCTCCATACGGCCTCTACAGCGTTTCGCCCGAAACTTGAGTAACTGTAAGTGTGGTGGACTCTAAAGACTCGTCAATACTATGGCTGTGGATTTAACCACTAGCACGTCAGAGGTATAAGCCAATACGTGACGGGCCACCAGCTATTGACCAAAAGGGACGTCGATGAGTAAACTCATCCTGACACCCTACTGAGCCTGTCAGTGACAATATCCGTGCAGTCCGGTCCGTTCGTCTATGAGCATCGCATGGCGGGCCTAGGGGGTTGGTAAAAGTCAGACCCCCAAAAGCGGTACAAGTCGTGTCGGAGTGTAGCCCAGAACACCCTGAGATACTACTGGAATACCTACCAGTAAATCTCCTTGCCTTGGCCAAGGACTTTGTGTAATGGCTCTCCTAGACACAGCACGACCTCACCCCCAATACCGGGAGAGACGAACCCCTGAAGATACACTCACTGCCTCCATGTGGCTCGGGACTGTACCCAACTAAAACCTGTTTGCACGACTCCTTTGAGCCGTGGTAGGGTAGTAATCAAAGTACAGTGGGAACTCACACGAGACAAATGACGATCCCCAGGTCGATGAACTAACCTGCACACATGTCACCAGGGAACTGCCATCTGACGTCTGGTATATGACCAACTAGCAGGTTCCCGGCGAGTCCTGTCCGGTGTACTCATAACCCAATGAGCACCTGTATACATCTTAGGTGATCCAACTGACACCGGTGGCTTGTGAGACCGGCCACCGCCCCTCGTCGGGGTCTCGACTGTATACACTAGTCTACTAATGGAGTATCGATGCCCGGTCTCGAAACTCCCACGACTAGGGACCTTTAAGGATATGCTTGTAGACCCCCAGCTCCCACTTATATGATCGCCCTCATACTGCTGGTGGTCAAGCAAGAATCCTAGGGGCTCTATCAACGTGTAATAGCGACGTGTCATGTCACCTAAAGCAGTACACGATGATAAAGGTAAACCAGATAGCATACTATCATCTCGAGTAAGACTGTCCTACCGGGATAGGTCCTCCCTCAATCATTACAATCACGTACCTGTGACCTAATAATTGACTCTGAGGGCACTATCTCCAACACCTACGTGTGTGTAATAAACATCCCTACACCCGGAGAATTCAATTCAAGCTATCATACTCTTGTCCATCAGCCTCAGTACTTTTTAATTAATGCATATTTAGCTGAATTTGCTCACACACTTTCATGCGACCTTTAATACTTCTTGAGATACTAACCGACCGATTACTCATGTGCTTGCTTATTTGGTGTTTTTCCTCGTCTTGCACCACCTAAGGCTTAGCAGTGACTCCCAGACCAGTTGGCCTTAGGGCACTAGGTGAAGAAGCACCTTCGCTATATTTTTTTATTGCTGCCTTGGCGATAACAAAACCAGTGTCCATTTTTCTCACCATTTTATATTTTATTCAATTTTTTTTATTTCCTTCATACTTTGGCTTTTAGACAAGAGCATTTCAAGGTATCCTCTACTATCCCGGGCTTCAAGACGTGTGAAAGTGCGAATAGCAGGGTATCAACGTTCAAAATGTTTGGCTTCTAGAATAGAAACTATTTTTCAGACTTATTTTTATCCTCAGATTAGTGACTTCCTTCATCTTACTAACCCTTGGGACAACGGCTCATAACTACTTATTACTAGTTCGTATAAGAAAACTTCTAATTTTCTTGGTTTTCTTAAATTTTTCTAATCTTTTGGATGTAATTTTTCACTATCTAATCTTTTGTTATCTTATTTATGTACAATTTTTTTTATATTTTTGAAAATTTTTAAATTTTTATAGGTTTTTTAAAGAAATGTTTTGTGCTTATGCAAATGGTATGCAAATAATGCAAAAATAAGCACAAACCACCCCCAAACTTGTTTTCAACAGTGTCCTCACTGTTGTCAACCGCTATATCTACAAAACCTGTAAGCCTGGGAGGAATTTATTAGTGGGGGCAAAATATATAAGTGAAGATCCTCCCCCAAACTTATTCTTTTCACTCACCTCCATTCAAAAAGATGATGCAGTAATATACAGGACATGGAGGTGAGACGGAGGAATTTTAATCAAGATAAAATGGCTCCTGTAAGAACAGGAGCTCCTCCGTGGGGTCAGTGGAAAAATACGGCTTTAGTCTATGTCCATTCACTTTGAAAAATGTGCCGTTTTTAACATTTTCTACCTCTACTGCCCCGTGCGGGTATACAGACCGCACAACCGAGATCGTAGCTTACCCGCGTGAAGGTGTAGTCGTGAATCATCAAGATGGACTTGCTGATCAGGTGTAAATGTTTTCCTCAAAATGTTTTTATCGTGAAAAACCTTGGTCCTATTCTTTACGATTACAGCGTTATCATAAGCTTCATCGCGGAGTTCGCTTAGCTCATTTAATTGCAGCTTCCGAAAGTTGCAGGCTTGGTTTAAGTCAAAGTTGATTTCCTTAATAGCCCACAATGCTTTATGCTCAATCTTAACTGGCAAGTGACAAGCCTTCCCAAACACTAACCTATATGGAGACATCCCTAGATCGGTTTTAAATGCAGTTCGGAATGCCCAAAGAGCATCCGTCAGTTTGGTCGACCAATCTTTTATATTTTTCGCAACAGTTTTCTCCAGGATTTGTTTGATCTGTCTATTCGAAATCTCAGCCTGCCCGCTCGTTTGGGGATGATAGGGTGTAGATAGTCTATGGTTGGCTGCGTATTTCCGCATCAAAGTCTCGAAAGACTTGTTGCAGAAATGTTTCCCGTTATCGCTAATGATAGCGCGTGGGTGTCCAAATCGCGAAAAGATGTTTTCTTTTAAGAACTTAATGACAACCTTTTTGTCATTAGTACGATATGGAATGGATTCAACCCACTTTAAGACATAATCAACCGCAAGCAGTATGTACAAATTCCCAAAGGAGTTGGGAAAGGGACCCATAAAGTCAATACCCCGAACATCGAAAATTTCAACCACTAAGATGGGTTGCTGTGGCATTTTATTTCTCTAGGAAAGCCTACCCGTGTGTTGACACTGTATACAGGTTTTGCAATAATCAAATGCATCTTTGAACAAGGTCGGCCAATAAAATCTGCATTGCAAAACCTTCTCCGCTGTCTTTTTAGGACCGAAGTGACCCCCACAGGCCTGATCATGACTAAAAGATAGAACACTCTTGAACTCCTCATTCGAGACACACCGGCGAATGATTTGGTCAGGACAATACTTAAACAGATATGGATCTTCCCAGTAAAAGTGTTTTACTTGGGATAGAAAACGGTGTTTGTCCTGTTTTGACCAATCGCTGGGTATAAGTCCCGTGACAAGATAGTTCACAATATCCCTGAACCAAGGTTCATTGGATATGCTCCTGAGTTGTTCGTCCGGAAACGAATCATTGATCGGCAAGGTCACAGGTCAGGAAGAGATGCGTGAAAGATGTTCGGCTACAACGTTTTCACATCCTTTCTTATCTTTGATAACAAGATCAAATTCTTGTAATAGAAGGATCCAACGTATTAGCCTACCTTTTGCATCTTTCTTCGCCAAAAGATGTTTCAAGGCGGAGTGGTCAGTGTACACAACTATTGATGAGCCAATCAAATAAGGCCTGAATTTTTCTAATGCAAATACAACCGCCAAAAGTTCTTTTTCGGTAGTTGTATAGTTAATTTGAGCATCATTCAGGGTCTTACTTGCGTAATAGATCACGTGTGGCATCTTTTCAATGTGCTGTCCTAAAACTGCACCAACTGCAAAATCTGATGCATCACACATAAGCTCAAAGGGGTAGTCCCAATCTGGAGACGATAGAACGGGGGCTGTAGCGAGGGAGTGTTTGAGTGAGTCGAATGCTTCCTCATAATCCGAGTCAAAGTGGAAGGTCGTATCCTTGGCCAAGAGAAGAGTTAAGGGTCTAGTAATTTTGCTAAAATTCTTAATGAATCTCCTATAAAAGCCCGCATGGCCAAGAAATGATCGGATATCCTTGACGCTTTTGGGATGAGGAAGGTTTTGAAAGACATCTATCTTAGCTCTGTCAACCTCAATGCCTTTTCTCGAAATAACATGTCCAAGTACAATTCTCTCTTAGACCATGAAATGGAATTTTTCCCAATTCAAGGTTAAGTTCTTCTCTTTGCAACGAGTAAGAACTGCGTCAAGATTCGATAGGCAGTCAGAAAAAGAGTCTCCGAAAATCGAGAAATCGTCCATGAAAATCTCCAAAAAATTCTCGACCATGTCAGAGAATATCCCTATTATACATCGCTGAAAGGTAGCGGGAGCATTGCATAACCCAAAGGGCATACGTGTATAAGCAAAGGTACCAAAAGGACAAGTAAAAGTGGTTTTATCTTGATCCTTTTTGATTATGGGGACCTGATTATAGCTAGAGTATCCGTCCATAAAGCAATAATACTCACGTCCAGCTAAGCGTTCCAGCATCTGATCAATGAAAGGTAGAGGAAAGTGGTCTTTCCTCGTAGCGGCATTGAGTTTTCTGTAATCAATACATATACGTCACCCAGTTTGGGCGCGTGTCTGAATCAACTCATTTGCCTCATTGGTAATAACAGTGATGCCAGATTTCTTAGGGACGACATGTATTGGACTCACCTATTGGCTATCGGAGATTGGGTAAATGATACGATTATCAAGGCATTTGACTGTCTCTTTCATCACCGCTTCCTTCATGACGGGGTTCAACCGTCTCTGTGGTTCTCGGGTTGGTCTGGCATCATCCATCAAGTGTATATGATGTTCTACAATTAAGGGACTAATCCCTTTGATGTCCGCCATGTTAGTTATATGTATGCCCTAGAGGCCATTACTATACATAGGATGTATATTGTAGTGGATGCTTGGACATATATAGGGAGGACTTTCTTGCTCGACATGATAGTATGCTATCTGGTTGCTCTTTACCTTAACGTGTACACTGATTGTCTCTCTGTTACATGTTGGTAAAGCCCTTAGGATGTGTACTTGACTACCTGGACTATGATGTGGATTATACTAGTGGGGACATGGTAGTCCATAAGTACATCCTTCATGGTCCCTAGTCGTGGGTGTATCGAGACAGGGCATCGATATACCAGTGTAGACTAGCGTATACCTTCTCGACCCATACAGATGGGCGATGGATGATCCCATATCCATTGGTGTTTGACATCAGAGATGATATACGGGTGCTCAGTGGAGACTGGGTATACTGGACGGACTCGCCGAGAACTCCCAGATGGTATTATACCTTACGTCAGATGGCAGTTCTCTGGTGACACTGGTACAGGTTAGTCTGTAGACCCGAGATCGTCATAGAGTCTTGTGTGATTCCCACTGTGCTTTGATTTCCACCTTACCACGTCCAAGAGGGCATGCAAAACGGTGGTTTTTGGGTACAGTCCCGAATCACATGGAGGCAATGAGCGATAGGAGGCGATTCGTCTCTCCCGCTATAGGGAGTTGATGTTGCGCTGTGTTCGATTGGCTATAACCGGAAATCCCTGGCCAGAGTTGCTGAGATTTACTGGTAAGTGTTACTAGTAGTTTCTCAAACTGTTATAGACCTCATATCGACACGACTTATCGAGCTGTTGGGGTCTGACGTTTACTACCCCTAGGCGAGATATGCGACATATCAGACGACGAGACCGGACTGTACGGTAAGTGTTACTGGTTGGATTCACAGGAGTGTGAGCGGGCTTGCTCGTCGATCTTCTGATCGTTCAATACCCAGGTGGCCTTACGTTTAGCAGACCGCTTGCGGCTTGTGGGTGTTTAATTTGATCATCACCTGCTGCCGGCGTATTGACGAGTCTTTAGAGTCCTACACAGAGGTTTCCTGGCTCAAGCGAAACGAAATAGGAGCGCATATGAGATATGTGCGGGACCGAGAATAATACCAGTATGTGATACTGTATTCGATTCTCGCGATTTTTGACATTGATCGGTTATATGCGATATAGCCGGGTTATTGGATCAAGTGTTGATTCGATAAGTTGTTACTATTGATATTAGTAGGTTATATGCATTATGACCGAATCGTTAAATCATGTGTTGATTTAATGATTTAATGTAGAATTATATATTTGATATATTACTTTACATTAACCAATATTGGTTCACTTAAGATGTTTTTCTCACTTGTTTGTGCACATTGTACAGGTGATATATTTTTGTGCACAAGATTGTATCATGTTTGATGATACATGCAAACTTGGGTGTGTGTTTGATTTAAACGATGTTTAGTAAATGGTTAGGGTTTCATTTCATTTGCTTTATTTACTTATTCATTTATTTATTTGTTCATTTTGGTAAGAAATAAAATGGTGACTTTATTTGGATTTCACTTGAAGCTTCATGAAGCTTTGAAAGTCAAAACCATTTTGTTTCTTTCCTAAACCCTAACCCTTTAACTAAACCCTAGTTCATTCTCTACATGAGTTAGTCTCACCCATGGTTGCATTATGATAACTCTTCACTTGATTTTTCATTTTTAATTGTATTGATATTTCTTTTCTTCTTCTTCTTCTTCATGAGAAAGAAAAGAAAAGCTTGCTTCAAAAATGTCAAGTGATGATTCCAAGTGAGAAATCCAAATCCAAAGTGAACCCACTACCTATTTCTTCATCCTCTACCACTTGCCAAGTAGTATAGGGTGTTTTCTTCACAAGTTTCATGACTTGGTGAAGTTTGAGCTTGATCCTGAGTTGCCTCGACGTAGATCATCTTCGGCATCGAAGTCGACGACCTAGCCCGATCTTTTCTCCGATGAAACCATCACGAGAGTCTAGGATTCCGATGGGTATAGCGGAAGGACGTCATCATGGAGCCAAGGAAGTGGAGCACCGGATCTACAAAGGTTGTATTTCCGTTCACTTAGTAGTTAAGTTGTTAACTAGCTTGTAGTTTCGCCTATTCTCTAGTCACGATCTTGCTTAGGTTTACTTGGCACATAGGAAAATTTTGAATTTGGCATGGTTGATGCCTTGTGAGATCTCTTGAGTGTGCCTAGGAACCCTACAGTGGTATCAGAGCCTAGCTAGAGCCTTAGGCAAAGTGTAGACGATGTTAGAAGTCCGATCGAACCCGAAACCCTAGTTTAAAACCCTTCTCTGTACATTTTTTCAAAACTGGGTTTTTTCCAAATTAAAAATATGCAGAAAATTCAGCAGGCTTTTTTAGGGATTACTGTGCAGCACGTGATCATGATTCGACTAAAGCGCGGCGGAACCGCGGCACGAACATGGCTAGTGCGGCGGTTCCGCGGCCAAGTAGTCACATCAGCTTTTGAATTTTGCACAGTAATTCCTATCTTTTAGTCCTGTGTTTTCTGGGAATTTTTAATTTGCATTCAAGAGTTGAGTTTTCTGGGTTGTATTGGGAGTTCGATGATTCGATCTGAAATTTTGACTTTGTCTATGTGCTTTTCCGGATAATTTAGAATATGTTGAAAAGTTCGACCGGATATAAATACCCACTTTTTCCCCTGCCGGGAAATTTCCAATTGTTGGATTTTTCCGTAGTTTAATGACGTTCTAAGTAGTGCAAGTAACGCGATGGTCCCTCTTGAAGACAACAAACCTTAACTCGATTATGTGACCGTCTTGAACTGCCCTTTGAACCTTCGGGTTTGGGGCAGTACGGCGTGCCACATGTGAGGCGTTGGCTTGACCCTTCTACGGCTGGACCGTTGGTACTGAGGCATGAAGTGAATGCTTTTAAACTTATTTCATGTGTTGAGCCGTTCCGGGAAAACTTGGGTATTTGATTGTTCGATCGGAAAGTTTAACATTTTCTATTTATCTGGAATGTGATACAATATTTGGAATCCACAAGTAGTTATGAGATAACTGATTTGGATGTTATAAACATAGCACTTTAGTCTCACTTGATCGGTTGCCACGGAATTTTGATGCGATCAAAAGTCCGTCGCAATCTCGTAGCGTACGCGGATACTCGCTGGTAAAACTTAATAGATAGCCACGCCCCATAGCCCCGACCAAGTGACTGTAGGAGAACCCCGTCGCCGAAAGCATCCGTTCGGGTGCTCGCGGCAGCGGTGTTCCGCCTTAGTGCACTTCGTCGACGGTATTAGGGGTTCGGCCGCCTGCTAAAGTTTGCGACGAGCATTTGATCAGTTTTTCGGGAATCTTGTTTAATTGCCCGACTAGATATTGAAAAGTATTTTCGATATAGAGACTAAAATGCGGGGTTTATAATTGTTAGGCATGTGATGTCTAAAGAATTCATTTGGTCAGGCATGCGATGTCTGAGGAGGTTGCGGATTCCAATTGTTGTAGTTTTACACTTTCTTTTCTGCGACCGTAAGTGTAATATGCGATATCGCCGGTTTCGTTGCTATATGTCAACGACAATTGGGATGGGCATATTTACTTACGTTGATGACATGTGATGTTATGTGTTGCTGGATATGTTATATTGGATCGTCGTGTTTGAATAGCCGGGGTTTTTTTTATGTGAGATGAGTGTTTTTCATTTTCATTCATGTAAAAACTTGTATGTAATATTCTTTTATTAAGGTACTTCCAGGTTGCGGAAGATGTCACCTTTGTATATTATTTACTTTTCCGCACTAGGATAAACCCAAGGAGGGGAGAACAAGTAACCGGATTCTGGAGTCCAGTGGGAGACCAACTCGAGGAGTCGAGTCCGGGTCTCCTAACTCTAGAATTGGTAGGGTTGCTTGCCGCTCTCGTAGGGGTCTAGGGGTGTGGGTTTGGCTATTCATTACGACCGTGGAATCCGTGTTTTATACTGGCTCGTATTGAAAACACGGACGTCCTAGTATATCCAATATTTCATATGATATTTTCTTCTGCGTTATCTGTGATGTGATCATGTGATGTTCTGTGATAAATATTATATATAGTATATATGATATATTATATAGACGTTATTTATGTTTTGCACTCGCGCTAGCCCTGCCCTGCTCTGTCGTTAGTTACCTAACCTAACGGTGCACGAGGGGACATCAAGGCGAATGCGGATGGCATAAGTGTACGTCGTATTTATCTGTGATGTTTAGGTACTTAAATGATGGGACTTCATTAATATGATTAATGAAAGAAAAGAAACCTAAGATGTTGTGGAATCGAATTTCAAAAATAAAACTGGTAGCTACAGTTCTTGCTTTGCACAGCGGTATATATGATATATCCCGCACCTTATTCGATAAGGAAAGGACCGAGATCCCTTCACCTGGAGTGACTCCTTTAGCAATAACTGGCAGATGCCACAACCCTCGGTTTGTCCTTTGATTGCTTCTATAGTTTCTGCTTTGCACAGCGATATATATGATATATCCCGCACCTCATTCGACGAGGAAAGGGCCGACGATCCCTTCACCGGGAGTGACCCATTTAGCAAAACTAGAAAAGCCTCAAAAACACTCCATTTCAAAATCATTTGATTCTACAACGATATCAAGTTCATTACGCAATAGGTTTTCAGAAAAACCTGTCGTAGCCCTCCATCATTTTAGATAAGTACTAGTTAGTATTCGTGCTGCGGTAGTTTGGCCTCCGTCAAGGCGTAGTGTACGGTAGCTAACTAGTGCTTATCTGTTAGCATATGATGCGATTGGATTAGGGTATTCATACGGCGTTGTTTGGCCTCCGTCAAGGGTCGTGCGGATGGGTTTAATTCAATCAGGAAATGACGGGTTGAACTTGACTAGCGGACTATGGGTAGTTTGGCCTCCGTCAAGGTCATAGGATGCTAGGGGCAAAACTATCGGGAATTTCAAATGTTGAAATTTGCAATGAGATTGCATACCTTCTATGAGATAGTTGGATCCTGATACCCACTGCGAGTAATTGTTACTCCTGGGAGAGTTCTACACATTACAATTAGCCGATCAAGTAGGTGTCTAGAAAGGTGTTAACGGGGTTACGCCTCTGGGAAAACGAGGTTTTCAGTAATTAGGTTCGTGCGAAAGCACGGGGGACCTCCCTCAAAGTACCGACACTGGCCTGGCTGAAAGATTGGCGAACTTGTAGTGTGTAATTAATCCCGGCTAGTCTTTCCTTTTAGGGTTTGAAGGAAGATTTGATAAAAACAGTGGGAGCCATCCTGATTAGATAAAATAATAACCAATCTAATCTTGACAGAGCGCACGCAGAGTGTTTTCTTCTCTCTCTCTCCAGGTAGCGACCATATCACGCCTTAATCAAGATAATAATACGGATGTATTGACCGAACCCGCTTGTTATACTGAGCTGGGGAACGTTGGTCCCGCTCCAACTTATAATTGTTATAAGACAGAGAAGGAAATAAAGGATTACCAGAATTCCCGTGCCGCCCAAACGAAAAAAGTGCATGCTGATGCATCTTCTTCGGGTGTGTTCGTTACTTAGAACTATTTCTCAGTATCCTTTACGTCCTGAGTATGTGATACCGGATCAGGATCCCGCATATGTAATCTGTTACATGGGCTACAGAAAAGTAGAGAACTGAGAACGGGTGATAAGTTTCATGAGACAGAAAACGGTGCAAGTGTTGCAGCCAAGTCTGTTGGTCACTGTCACCCTGTATTCCAAATACATTGATTTTGAACGAATGTTATTAGATACCGAACCTGATATACAAAATCATATCAGTCTCTTTATTAGTAAAGAAATAATAAAATTTTGTATTGTTGGATAATGTTTTGAACATTTCCTATATCAAAAGTTGATCGGTTCAGACACGTTATCTAAAAGCATTGATGTTCTTAATCAAATTACAGTTCTTAGTATACAGAACACACACAAGAGGAAGAGTTCAGAAATGAATGAATCCTTCTTGAGGCATTGTAGACTAGGTCATATCAATGCGACCCGACTGACTGAAGTTACATTTAGATGCATATTTAAATTAGTTTGAATTTACATCTTGTGAAACTTGCCGGTCATGTCACAAAGATACGATGACCATAGCTCTGTTTACTGGAAACAGAGAAAGAGTTAGTGAACTCTTGGGATGATACATGTTGATGTATGTAGGTCCCCTGTCTACACATGCCAAGACTGGTTCTTTGTACTTCATTATATTCTCTGATGATCTCTCAAGATTCAGTCATATGTTCCTGTTGAAACAAAAGTCCGAACCTTTTGAGATATTCACAGAATATAAGTTAGAAGTAGAGAACCAATATGGGTATAAGTATTATGTCCTTTGATGAGATCAAGGAGAAGAATACTTGTGCATAGAATTCCTGGACTATTCTAAAGGTGAATGAGATTCTCTCTCAGCATTACTCCTCCGTATACACCATAACACGATGGTATATCGGGGTGGAGCAATTGCACCCTATTCGATATGGTGCGCTCTATGATGAGTACTACTGAGTTACCTGTTTCCTTTTTGGGGGTTATGCACTTGAGAAGCTGCATACCTATTGAATTAGGTTCGAATCAGATCACAGCCTACCACTCCATATAAGATATGGTATGGAAAGAGCCCATGTCTTAAGCTAGTTAAGATTTGGGGTTGACCGGCCTATGTCTAAAAGCAAAATCCAGACAAGCTCGAGATAAGGTCTATAATGTAGAACTGGAAAGGTTCCAGCTATACAAACTACAGCAGATGATTTGATAAAACCAAAGGATTCAATAGTTACCAACGAACCTCAGCCTCTCCGCCGATCTGGTAGGGTTCCTCATCCGCCTGAGAGATACTTCGATTTCTCGATGACAGTGGGAGTGAGGAATGCATCATGAGATGATGACCCAACTAGTTTTGAGCAGGCCATCGAGAGTAGGGACTCTGTAAGAATGGCTGGATGCTTAGTGATCTGAGATGAAATCCTTGTACACCAACAAAGTATGGACTTTGGATGCTATATCTGAAGGGTTAAATCCCCATCAGGAGCAAGTATATCTTGAGAAGATTACTTGGTGTAGATGGAAAAGTTGAGACTTTCAAAGTTCGACTTGTTAAAGGTTTTCGTCATCGACCAGGCATGGATAATGATGAAACCTTTTCCAGTGGCTATGCTTAAGTCCATCCGGATCCTACTTGCCACGGCTACATACCATGACTACGATATCTGGCGGTTGGGTGTCATGACTGCTTTTCTAAAATGATGTTTTAGAAGAGAGCGTCTGTAAGTACACAGCCAGAGGGCTTCGTAGACAGTGGGAGCAGCGGAAACGTGTACAAGATGCTTTATAGGATAAAGCAGGCATCGCGGAGTTGGAACGTCTGTTTTGATGTAGTAGTCAAAGAGTTTGACATCATCAAAATGGTAGATGAACCTTGTATAAACAAAAAGGTAGTAGGGAGTATGGTGACGATCCTCGTAGAGTACGTGGATGACATACTCTTGATAGGGAAGGAGTTTCCTATGCTACGCTCGATCAATCTCCGCTTATCACAATGATTCTCCACATATGATCAAAGTGATACCTACTAAATCCTGGGTTTTGGATCTATGAGATAGATCTAAATGGATGTTAGGATTCTCACTAGATGTAGTGAGATGGTATCAATCGATCCTGGGGAGAATCACTGGAAGTGTTCAAGGGTGATAAGGACGACTGAATGTCAGTCACAGGCATTGTCTTTACCCTCTATGGGGGGACGGAATGTTGGAAGAGTTCCAAGCTAGATACCGTGACATACTAGACGATTAAAGGCAAGATACATCGCTACTTAAGATGCTATCAAAGAGGTTGTCTGGGTGTATATTAGTTCATGAGATGAACTTAGTTCCTCCCATTGTGTGACAATGGAGTTATGGCTTATGCCAAGGAACCTCGGTCCCATCAGTGACCCAGGCGTATTCTGAGGCAACATCACCTGATCATGGAGATAGTTGATCTCCAGGGTGATCAAGGTTAGGAGAGTAGACTCAGAGGACAACACGGCGGATCCACTCACAAAGGCCTTTTCCCAGAGAGAGACTTTTATAGGATGGTTGAGTATGAGATACTGTAACCACTGCTATCAGATGGCCCTAGTGCAAGTGGGAGATTGTTAGTTATATGTATGCCCTAGAGGCCATTACTATACATAGGATGTATATTGTAGTGGATGCTTGGACATATATAGGGAGGACTTTCTTGCTCGATATGATAGTATGCTATCTGGTTGCTCTTTACCTTAACGTGTACACTGATTGTCTCTCTGTTACATGTTGGTAAAGACCTTAGGATGTGTACTTGACTACCTGGACTATGATGCGAATCATACTAGTAGGGACATGGTAGTCCATAAGTACATCCTTCATGGTCCCTAGTCGTGGGTGTATCGAGACAGGGCATCGATATACCAGTGTAGACTAGCGTATACCTTCTCGACCCATACAGATGGGCGATGGATGATCCCATATCCATTGGTGTTTGACATCAGAGATGATATACGGGTGCTCAGTGGAGACTGGGTACACTGGACGGACTCGCCGAGAACTCCCAGGTACACTGGACGGACTCGCCGAGAACTCCCAGATGGTATTATACCTTACGTCAGATGGCAGTTCTCTGGTGACACTGGTACAGCTTTGTCTGTAGACCCGAGATAGTCATAGAGTCTTGTGTGATTCCTACTGTGCTTTGATTTCCACCTTACCACGTCCAAGAGGGCATGCAAAACGGTGGTTTTTGGGTACAGTCCCGAATCACATGGAGGCAATGAGCGATAGGAGGGGATTCGTCTCTCCCGGTATAGGGAGTTGATGTTGCGCTGTGTTCGATTGGCTATAACCGGAAATCCCTGGCCAGGGTTGCTGAGATTTACTCGTAAGTGTTACCAGTAGTTTCTCAAACTGTTACAGACCTCATATCGACACGGCTTATCGAGCTGCTGGGGTCTGACGTTTACCACCCCTAGGCGAGATATGAGACATATCAGACGACGAGACCGGACTGTATGGTAAGTGTTACTGGTTGGATTCACAGGAGTGTGAGCGGGCTTGCTCGTTGATCTTCTGATCGCTCAATACCCGGGTGGCCGTTACGTTTAGCAGACCGCTTGCGGCTTGTGGGTGTTTGATATGATCATCACCTGCTGCCGGCGTATTGACGAGTCTTTAGAGTCCTACACAGAGGTTTCCTGGCTCAAGCGAAACGAAATAGGAGCGCATATGAGATATGTGCGGGACCGAGAATAATACCAGTATGTGATACTGTATTCGATTCTCGCGATTTGTGACAGTGATCGGTTATATGCGATATAGCCGGGCTATCGGATCAAGTGTTGATTCGATAAGTTGTTACTATTGATATTAGTCGATTATATGAGATATGACCGGATTGTTAAATCAAGTGTTGATTTAATGATTTAATGTATAATTATATATTTGATATATTACTTTACATTAACTAGTATTTGTTCACTTAAGATGGATTTTCTCACTTGTTTGTGCACATTGTATATGTGATATATTTTTGTGCACAAGATTGTTTCATGTTTGATGATACATGCAAACTTGGGTGTATGTTTGATTTAAACAATGTTTAGTAAATGGTTAGGGTTTCATTTAATTTGCTTTATTTACTTATTCATTTATTTATTTGTTCATTTTGGTAAGAAATAAAATGGTGACTTTATTTGGATTTCACTTGAAGCTTCATGAAGCTTTGAAAGTCAAAACCATTTTGTTTCTTTCCTAAACCCTAACCCTTTAACTAAACCCTAGTTCATTCTCTACATGAGTTAGTCTCACCCATGGTTGCATTATGATAACTCTTCACTTGATTTTTCATTTTTAATTGTATTGATATTTCTTTTCTTCTTCTTCTTCTTCATGAGAAAGAAAAGAAAAGCTTGCTTCATAAATGTCAAGTGATGATTCCAAGTGAGAAATCCAAATCCAAAGTGAACCCACTTCTTATTTCTTCATCCTCTACCACTTGCCAAGTAGTATAGGGTGTTTTCTTCACAAGTTTCATGACTTGGTGAAGTTGGAGCTTGATCTTGAGTTGCCTCGACGTAGATCATCTTCGGCATCGAAGTCGACGACCTAGCCCGATCTTTTCTCCGATGAAACCATCGTGAGAGTCTAGGATTCCGATGGGTACAACGGAGGGACGTCATCACGAAGCCAAGGAAGTGGAGCACCGGATCTACAAAGGTTGTATTTCCGTTCACTTAGTAGTTAAGTTGTTAACTAGCTTGTAGTTTCGCTTATTCTCTAGTCACGATCTTGCTTAGGGTTACTTGGCACATAGGAAAATTTTGAATTTGGCATGGTTGATGCCTTGTGAGACCTCTTGAGTGTGCCTAGGAACCCTACACGCCATGGTCCAACCAAACGCCTCCATATTAGATCTCAATACCGACAAAAGTGCATTCTCTTGCTTTGATACTAGAGAAGCGGATATGATAACCGGTAAAGAATCATTCTCACCTAAATATGCATATTTAAGATGAGAAGGTAAGAGTTTGAGATCTAATGCTGGCGGAGAAATAGAAGGTGGGATCATCGACTGATTTTCGGAGTCACAAAGAAGCTCATAGCCTGTAAAAGATACAGACTCGGATGGTGATGAGTCAGGAGTGTCAGACTCAAGCGTGGAAATGGTGTCCTCACTAAGATAGTGTGCAATATCAAACATTAATGTGGTAGTGTCGTCGAGATCTTCAAAGCAAAGTTCCTCAACTCCGCAACTTTCGGGAGCAATCTCGTGGACAGAGCACACATCAAGGATATGAGCAGAGGGTTCTTATGGCTGACTTCCAATTTTGTAGATGTTTAGTTCAATGGTCATATTTCCAAATGATAAGTTCATTGAACCATTTCTATAGTTAATGACAGCATTGGAAGTGGCAAGGAATGGTCGACCCAAAATCACCGGAATTTGGCTCCGGGGGTTTGCTACAGGTTGTGTATCGAAAACAATGAAGTCCCCAGGGAATACAAATTCCCTGACCTTTATCAACACATCCTCTAGTTCATCTCTAGGTTTGGTGATTGAACGGTCTGCCATTTGGAGAGTGCAGTGAGCTGGTTTCAACTCTCCAATCCCTAGCTGCTCATAAACAGAATATGGAAGTAGGTTAACACTTGCGCCAAGGTCTAAAAGAGCACGGTTGATGTTTTTACCCCCAATAGAAATCGATATCGTAGGAAATCCTGGGTCCTTACGTTTCTTTGGTAGCTGTGGGATAAAAGCAGTGCTAATGTTATTAGACATGAAGATCTTCTTTGGCACTTGAGTCTTCCTCTTCCTAGTGCACAAGTCTTTAAGAATTTTCGCATAAGCGGGGACTTGTTGAATAGCATCTAGGAGAGGGATGTTGATGTTAACCTGTTTGAACATTTCCATAATTTTCTCCATATGTGGACTCGATTTGTTACCCCTTAACCGATTCGGGTAAGGAACTTTAGCAATAATTGCTGGGTCCATCATAGGAGAAGGAAGTGGGGGTAGACGTGATCCCAAAAGAGGAGTGGGGATCGTCTGTGGAGAACTAAAAGAGGTGGGCTGAGGTGTCAAGCCTAGTGGGAAACGGAGAATAGGCTCGTAAGAAGGCGGTGGGGTAGAAGAACAAGGATCAGAAGTAGAAGTGTGTGTGTGAGGAAAGGTCTCAGCCGGGGTGTTATTGATAGGATTTTCAATATCATCAATTTCTTCCCCAACATGGTTATTCAGCACTGTTCCTGATCTCAACGTTGTGACGCCATTTACATTGTAATGCCTAGGATTCGGTTGGGGTTGAGACGGAAGTTTCCCTTTTTCTCTCGCACTCATTTCGGCTTTAAGTCGTGCAATTTCAACATCCATCGTTCGGATACTCTCAGCTTGGGACGCTGAGTTTTTCTTTATCTCACTAACGGAAGACCTAACCTCAGCCGACACTTCCATGAAATTTGACAAGAGTGACTTCATGGTTTGTATAAATTGAGAGAACTCGTCAGAAAAGGTCAACTGCATAGGATTAGACGGTGCAGGATGGTTGACCTGGTTTTGAAAATTTTGTGACTGGTAGGGGTGCTGAGTGAGTTGAAGTGGTTGCTGTTGTGGTGGAAGAACCCTTTGGAAATTATTTTGGCTTGGAACTGTGTTTTGATGTTGTTGTTGGTTCCAACCAAAATTCGGGTGATTCCTCCAACCCTGATTGTACGTGGAAGAATATGGATTGTTTCTAGGTCTTTGAAATGCGGCATTGGTATGCTCTTGACCTTGAAACGGAGAATTTAATGGACATTCTTCCGTTAAGTGAGAAGGATCAGAACAGCACCCACATACAGTTTTAGGGAGCGACATCGGATTTAGGGAGGCTGCGAAAAATTTGTGTTCCATAGCTTCGAGCTTCTTTTGCA
This sequence comes from Agapanthus africanus, assembly GCA_030015575.1. Taxonomy (NCBI): domain Eukaryota; kingdom Viridiplantae; phylum Streptophyta; class Magnoliopsida; order Asparagales; family Amaryllidaceae; genus Agapanthus; species Agapanthus africanus. The sequence continues at coordinate 252,795,216 of CM057348.1, read as the reverse complement.
TTGCTGCCATCTCAGCTCGAACACCTATGGACACATCAATTTGATGTATGCCACCCCTAGACGATGACTGGGTTCCACTCTCCCACTGTAAGGATTTTTCAGCGAACTCTTCTAAAAATTTCCAAGCTTCCCCATCATCCTTGGTCATAAAGGTGCCTTGACACATGTTTTCAAGGTTTTGTTTAGTGGTAGGGTTAATGCCCTCATATATAATTCGGCAAAGATCCCATCTCGGGATGCCGTGATGTGGACATTGAACCAAAAGATTCTTGAACCGTTCAAAGCATTTTGAGAATGGTTCAGTCGGAAGCTGGGTGAATTGATTTAGTTCACTACGGATTCGAGCTGTCTTTTGCATAGGGTAGAATTTCTTAAGGAATGCCGCAACGAATTCTTCCCAATTCGTAATGGAATGTGCGGTAGTGTTATACAGCCACTTCTCGGCTATATCGCACAAGGTAAATGGAAGAAGACGTAGACGCATAGCATCCACTGAAAGTTGTGACGTACCCATCATTGCGCATACATTTTCAAATTTGGTGATAAAGACGTATGCGTCTTTAGTCTCGAGACCGTGGAATTTAGGTAGAAGGTTGATGTATTGGGGTTTAATCTCAAAATTATTCCCGTTGGCTGGTGGAATGGATAAGCAGGTCGAAAGAGGACCTCGCAAAGGATAGCACCTCTCTTGGAGAGAGATGCGGGGTGGATTCTGCGCACCTACGGACGGCGGCAGAGTAGTGGTAAAGAGGTTCGATTGAGACGGATCCATCGGTGTGGGTGTGGTGGTGGGTAAAGAAGAGGTAAATGTAGAAATACCGACTTCGGAGTCAATCGGGGAGACGCGGACTAAACGGGCACTAGAATCCCGTGTCCAGCCTATCTTGCACTAAAAAGGGTTAGTACAAGTGGCAGCGTGACTTACAATTAGGGGAAATGAATGAATGTGGTGTTTGTTTTGAAAAAATGATACGGATTTTTGAAAAAATGATGCGATCACAACAAATGCAACAAGCAACCCTAATTCTAATGGTCACCTAGGTCAAAGCTCTAGACCGCTCCTAACTGCTAAAAGACAAGTCGCAGGATAAATCCTCCACTGCCTCTTTGTCTCTCTTGTGGCCAGGTAAGTGGGAGGTTCTCCACTACGTAAGTAGTGGGCCTAATTAAGTAACCACTAGCCTTCGACACACATGCCTTAGACACCACAAAATAAACGCGGATAAGCAATGAATTACCCACGGCCTTCTTCTGTCCTAAGTGAGCGCGACGGTCCTTAGAGTCATCTCTAGATATTTTTTAGTTAATGAGGATAATGCGGATGCAAGTTTGTGATTTTTGGGGCTTAGGAAGGGTAATGAACTCCCCACCTAATCTGGATTTAGCCGTGCCCCTTAAATTCCATATTAATATGCAAACAACCACAAAAAATCAAAACATGCACTATTTTTATTGCTTTTTGCGGCGCTGCGATTTATTTGTAAAGAAACCTGCAGCAAATTGTTAATTGGAGCAGATTGAGAAGGAGATAAGAAAGATAGAATTTCACCAAGAAATTCTCGTGCAGCGAAGCCTCAACCCCGCCGCGGTTCCGCCGCAATGATCCCCTTACGCCGCGCTTCCGCCGCGGTACAATAAGAACTCTGCACAAAAATTTCACAGAAGGCTTCTGTTCACCCCCTGAGTCCTCTGGAATTCTCCAAATATTTTTCCAATTGCACAGCAAGCTCCAGATTTCCTTGAAACAAACCACAACAAATCGTTTAGTGTTTTGCGCGAATTTTGATCTCAAAATTATGATGGAATAAACTTTTCAACTCAAATTTCAAAAAATGAACAAATTAGCACACGATCCCCGGCAACGGCGCCATTTGATTGTTTGAATTTCTCGATTGTGTTTATCAAATGATCCCCGGCAACGGCGCCATTTGATTGGTACGAATTCGGATTGTGTAGTATGAAAATTGTATAGAAATCACAACCAAAAATATTTTGACCCCAATCAATAACGGTGTCGAATGTAGCATGTTAGTAAGTGCGGATTGTCCACAGGGAAAGTGAGATCCATTCAATTTTTGAATTAGATGAGTCGAAAATTTAAAGAAAAGAAAAGAAACAATTCATGATTTGTAAAATTGAATATCAAGAATTAGAAAAATCTAGATCTAAGAAAACATTAAAATCAAGAATTGAGATGTGTGATGATTTCCAAACCAAGAATCAAGATTCGAAGTGTGGCTCGTAGGAGTAGATCGAATCTATAGATGTGATGAGATCTAATGATTACATATTCTTATCCATTAACGAATTGATACTAGATCGATGACGATTTATCGAGGTTTAAGGATCTTGCGAAGAAACTAGGGATTCCTCAACTAATCTTTTGTCCTTTCGATGAATCTCATTCACAAGCTAGCTTCTAGTAAATCTAATGATCAATCGTTGATCTCTAAATCGAGCGAAAATAATCAAGAGAGCATCTCGCATCGAAACTAGACCATGGATCATTCGATTTACAAGAATTGACAAACATTATAGGACTTAAGAATTGTGAAAGAGTTTAAATCATCATAATCTATAGATCGTCACAACTCCTATACGAGCGGAGTTTTACTCAAACATCATAATAACAAACACAATCACAAATTGAGATCGAATCATAATGCTTGAATTAAAAGATAAGCAAGATATAGAAATTTCACCTTTATTTATCGACAAATTCGTTACAACTCTCTTGAAATTTACCAAAGGAAGGAACTAGATTGTCGATTTCGGCTTCACTCGGCTCCTTGAGTCGCGGATCTCCTTGGATCTCTTGCTCCGATGAAGTCCGTCGTCGCTTTCTAAAGGATCGAAGGCTTGAAGCTTGATGTGGTACTCGGAATTCTTGATCTTGATTTTGGAATTGGAATTAGGGTTAGGGTTTTGAGGCACAAGTTGTGTCACTCAACTTGTGGGTGGAAGATGAAGGATAATTTCTTGAACCACCTCAACCCTAGATCTAGGATCCTTTTTATAGAACTCACAACCCTAGATCTAAGATTTCAAATTTCAAATTTCCCTCCAAAAGTTTGTTAAAGGGAGCCTTCTAGAAATAGTTTGTTAGGCCGAGCCTTCTAGATGAAGCCACGTAGAGTTTCTGGGGAGTTCTGGAAGCTTGGGCCGTTATTGGAGACACGTGGAGAAAATTGGAAGTCGTGCTGACGTCACCAAGCCGTGGATCCGCGGCGCAAGCCGGCTCCGGCCGCGGATCCGCGGCTCTTTTGTAGCCTTGGGGGCTTGAGCTCTTCTGGTGTTTCTTGGGCTGACATTTGGGCCTTTATAAAATATACGGAATCTCATTCGGCTTTCTGTATCACTACCAGAACTCAAATCTTGGAGTTGGTGTATTTTTAACAGCACCTTTCATTTATTTGGCTTCTTCTCCTGGAATTTCCTTCACAAACTTCGAAACAAGTGTCGCACTATACAAGGATGATGTGATGCCATGATAAACAGTCAATTTCCTTCAAAATGCCGATTTTAATACACAGTACAGGTAATTCAGTATTATAGAGGTATTTTGCTAATATGTGCAATATGAATACTGAGCACCTCTAGATGAATGCAAAAGATAGGGAAATTGACGTGTTAAAACTGCTGTATTTTCGACTGATTAGGTCACTTTAGGCGGAGTACCGTGATCGTGAGTATGCCGCGAACATACACACACTACGTTACTCTGCTTAAGCTACCTACTCCATCATACCAAGGTCATCCTACACTCCGAAAGGTAAAAGCTAGCGCTCTGATACCAACTTTGTCACGACCCAAAATTGGCACGTGACGGCCCTTAAACAATGCAACGTCTACAGGCATAACACAATTTAAGTAAGCCGAAAACCCAGCAATCTAAACCATCAAATGTAGTAAGGGATAATAGCATTTTCAAAACTTTGAAATCCCAAACCAAATTCTTTAAACTCCAACTTTATTTTCTTAAAAATTTTGGCAGCACCTCCCTTGTAAAAACTAACTCCAAAAATGGGTACAAAATAAATATAAATAAAGCATCCCAAACGGGAGCAAAATCCACGCCTAAAGGCAGAAAACAACCACCAGAACAAATATACGACGCCGTAGCGGAGAAATAAAAGACGATATAAATAAAATTGCATAAAAGACCTCCAAGTCACCAAAAATATACAATATCGTTCTCACATCAAGTCTCTAAGTCAACACATGAAAATGGTAGATGGAGAGTACAAGGTACAAAGATATACAAAAAGCATCATCGGATAACCGCAAAACCCACTTATAGCAAAACTGCACGTAGTCAGCCGGAGCGGTATCCGCTGCAAAAGATGATATGATGGGTAGAAGCCCTACATCGACTACTCTGATGAACAACCTGCAAACCCTGTGGCACAATGGGGATGAGTTGCCAACTCGTGAATAGTAAATAACATATGCAGGTAATCGCAAGTATGCACGTACAGCGTGAATCTAATACATACAAACTGATAGCAATAAATGGCTATATGTATGCAACAGTCATGAAAGGTATTCTATCAGGTACAACAAATACATGAAGCAATAAATGGCAATATGTATATGCAACAGTCATGAAAGGTACTCTATCAGGTACAACTAATGCATGAAGCAATGCATATAAAGTAAATGCGGAGTATGGGATAAAACATTTCATCCTCACAGAATCCTGACCTCGTGGGAGGACCAAAGTCCATCAAGACAATCTAAATCCCAAATTTTCTCAAATCAGCCCCCAAATTGGCTCTCATATCCTATAAGTCTCATATATCCTGAGTGTCCAATATCAAGTAAATCTCATAGATCCAGTATCCAATATCAAGTAAACCTCATATATCCTGAATGTATAGTATCAAGTAAATCTCATATATTCTGAATGTACAATATCAAGTAAATCCCATATATCCAATATCCAGTATCGAGTAAGTTTCATATATAGTGAGTGTCCAACATTGACACCCAAAACATTATGAAACAAGTGTCTAGTATCGACACATAAATATTGATCTATCAGGCGCTGTCACCACGACTGGCCCTCCTGATAGGTACGTATCATACGGTATCCTGAAAACTCGAGTGCCTAGCTCTGACACTCGAAATTCAACGTATCCATACGTACATGACACCGGTCGGTATCCCCACGAAAACCGCCGTGTCAGAAATACTGTCACCGGTAGGTATGGTTCCCCTGTCAGGCTCATCGGCGTGGTCCATTGAAATACCTTTCTTGCCCTGGGGTACCTCCGGGACCCACCATGTACCCGCACACGGCCCACGACGCCTCCTCGTATGGGTATATATATCAGAACCGATAAAATTCATGGTGGCTGCAGAAATATCATATCAAGAGAAACCGGGTTTTTTTCAAATAATGCATAATATCATGAAACAACCACGGTTCTCAAATTCAGAAAACATTATGTAATGAATAATTATAACTGCATGAATCAATACATATATATTAGCGTCCCATACCACTAATATATATGTATATATATACATATATATACATATATGTATATATATACATATATATACATATATGTATATATATACATATATATACATATATGTATATATATATATAACAGCGTCCATTCCACTGTTATATATACTTAGGAGTAAAAATATCAGAGAACATCAAATGAAATCCATGAATGTAATATATGCAACATGAAATAGTAATATGAGCATATAAAGGAAAAACCGCTATTTAACTGTAACAAGTTAATTTATATATCATGTGGTTCCTAATTTCTCCAAGTCCATACAATATCAAATAAAGGTGAGCATGTAGCTATAGCCAGGTATGCGTAACTATGTTGGTATAGCAAGATATGTGTATCTACCTATCCATAATGATTTAATACGCTCTAGGTATATGTGTAAGCATATAGGCAAGATGTACATGTAGTTATGTCTCATATGTGTATATACCTATCACTAATGGTAGAATACCATATAGGTATATAGGTAACTAGCTTGTAAGCATGTCAAGGCATATATGTAAGCATGTAGGTATACAGGTATGCTATATGTCATATGCACGATGGAAAATAAGGATCATGTCTCAATGTCCCTAAGCAATACAATATCACATATGTATAGGCGTTGTGCGTGCTATGATAATTATCGACGGTGTGTGTAGCATACAATTAGTGCTCGTGAAACATGAACCGTCAATAATGGTGTTGTGTCTCATTAATTCTAAGTCCATGACAATAGGATATGAGATATGCAAGAAAGGTACACATGCACAATCAATATCCATATACATCTAACTAATAGTCATATCATTTAATCTAGCCCAAACGCATAACGCCATGCGGGGGATTCCCCTGTAGATGTTAAATCTACTCACAAGCAATCTTGGCTAAGTAAAGCCAACAACTCGCTTTTCCTTCTTCGCAGCGCCCGAAGTCCCCGCCTGCGATCCTGAAAGCAAATAACAATATAACAATTATTTAGCAATCGGCCATTAACACGTACAAACTACGTTTGACCGACGCACCAACTCTAAACATACTCTCAAGTGTTCGTCCAGTGGCTAAGGCGCGTAGCGACACTACGAAACCAACTCAAGAGCCAAATCTACACAAAGACATGAACGACATCGTCACGACCCTAGTTAGGAACGCAAAGCGACACAACTACCAAGCATAGACCCTGATCGTACCGATCGCGCTTTCACAACATAAGATATTGTGTGGAATCAATATAAATAATGTCGCAACGTCCAAAGAAACTCATGCCTAAATTATCCTAAAATCTTGTAAGCAATTTATATCATTTTAGCATAAAACTACAAGTTTTTACCAAAACTAGAATTTACAAATATCACCAATTAGCAAGATTAAACCACTCATACCAATACTATAATTTTAATCTCACTTAATTAGAATTAGAAAACGTTTAGTTTGCTAATTAGCCAATTATACAATTAGGAAAATATAATTTAACAAACTAGCAACTAGGTTAAATTTTAACCATGTCTAATCTTCACACTAATCATGACAACTAACAAAACCCTAACTTGATTAACATAAACTCTTACTAGAATTTCTAAATATGCAATTACAAGCTTTAACTAACATCTAAAAAGCTAATTAATGATTTAGAACAACAAAGAGAATTTAGGATTAGGGTTTATACCTCCACAAAAGATCCAAAAATCAAGTTTGCTAGCTGACATGTCTAAGATTGAAGTAGAGAGAATGTAGAATATTTTGCCTCAATCCACCCAATGAATTGAGTGAAGGTTAATTGAAGTTGCCATGGAAATTGTGATGAAGTGAGAAAAGGATTTTTGCAAAGGAAATTTTGTGGATGAACAAAATGAAAATCAGACCCCACCAATTTGCGTGGCCGGCCACTTGATGAAGAATGCTCACAGGAAAAATAGGGGAGGGTGACCATATCCTTTTCAAGTAGCGACCACAACACAAAATAACTTCACAAATATCATACGAAAATATCCAAAGCATTATAAAAGGAATTCAATGTCAAAAGCCACCTCATCAATGACTCATGCAATTATAGAATCAACCATCAAGACTCACCCAACATATCCAAATGAAACCCCACCCAATCAATTTCGGCCATGACTTGATAAATGGAATTTTGGCCAAGAAAGAATGCACAATATTAACCAATAATTGTGTAAGTGCACGGCAGCGCCCCGGCCGTCAATCCGAGGCCAAAATGCGGAAACGAAACTTTTACAAAACTTGTAAATCGGCACTACTGCGCACTATAAACCCGGATTGGGCTATTAGCCTAACGCTAGAAAACTAGAAGATGGGTCGAAAGCTATACCGAGCAATCCGTGTCCTTCGGTCTTCGGCCTCCGTCCCGATCTCCTCGCGGAATCTCCGGTCTTCACCTCCTCGTCGGAAAGGGTACCACATCGCCGGGTTCTTTTACGGGCACCTACCTCTGGACCGAGGCAACTCGGGCACGAAGTTGGCGAGTCGACGTGTCCAAGAAATGCTGTAGGCTAGTGTAGAATAGTTTGTCTCTATTGGGGTTGGAAGTTGCCATTTAGATGGAGGTGAAGAATAATGAGCAAGAGGAAATGAGCTTTGAGATTTTTGATACAAGCATGGAATGAGATGAAGAAATTTCCCACACCCAAAATGAAATTTCCTTCATTCCTCTCACAAAATTGTGGCCGGCCTCATATCAAAAATGGGAGAGATCAAAAACCATCAAGGGAGGTGAGTGTAGTAAAAGGAATGGTGACCATAAGCCAAAAGCAAGTCTCACATCAATATCCAAATCAACTCTCATCTCGAATCCTTTCTCATTAATGCAAAGGAAGTGATTAAAAAGGAATCTAATAATGCTAAGAACCATCATGAACCCTCATATCATAATTAACCCCCTCCACATAACTAATTTGCACACTTGCAAATAACCCCCTCCATCGGAAAAATCCGGCCATGAAGGAATAAAGGAAAACTGGCCGAAACGGAATGCAAACTGGCAACTTCAAAAAAATGATCCCGTAATAAATTACAGGAAAACCCCGCAACTGTATATACATATCCGCATTTGTATTCCGACCGAATACAAATGCAAAGAGATAAAATCTACACTGTATAATACTAGGATCCAGCTTAAATCAAAGCCCGCTAGTATTATCCATACGATCATGATCCGTGCAATACCGCACGTACATGATCGAACCCTGCCATATCTCCATACGGCCTCTACAGCGTTTCGCCCGAAACTTGAGAAACTGTCTGTGGGGGACTCTAAAGACTCGTCAATACTTTGGCTGTGGATTTAACCACTAGCATGTCAGAGGTATTAGCCATACGTAACGGGCAACCAGATATTGACCAAAAGGGACGTCGATGAGCGAACTCATCCTGACACCCCACTGAGCCTGTCAGTGACAATATCCATACAGTACAGTCCGTTCGTCTATGAGCATCGCATGGCGGGCCAAGGGGGTTGGTAAAAGTCAGACCCCCAATAGCGGTACAAGTCGTGTCGGAGTGTAGTCCAGAACACCCTGAGATACTACTGGAATACCTACCAGTAAATCTCCTGCCTTGGCCAAGGAATTTCGTGTACTGGCTCTCCTAGACACAGCGCGACCTCACCCCCAATACCGGAAGAGACGAACACCTGCAGATCCGCTCACTGCCTCCATGTGGCTCGGGACTGTACCCAACTAAAACCTGTTTGCACGACTCCTTTGAGCGTGGTAGGGTAGTAATCAAAGTACAGTGGGAACTCACACGAGACAAATGACGATCTCAGGTCGATGAACTAACCTGTACACATGTCACCACGGAACTGCTATCTGACGTCAGGTATAAAACCAACTAGCATGTTCCCGGCGAGTCCTGTCCGGTGTACTCATAACCCAATGAGCACCTGTATACATCTTAGGTGAACCAACTGACACCAGTGGCTTGTGAGACCGGCCACCGCCCCTCGTCGGGGTCTCGACTGTATACACTAGTCTACTCTGGAGTATCGATGCCCTGTCTCGAAACTCCCACGACTAGGGACCTTTTAAGGATGTGCTTATAGACCCCAGCTCCATGTATATGATCGCCCTCATACTGCTGGCAGTCAAGCAAGAATCCTAGGGGCTCTATCAACGTGCAATAGTGATCAGTAATGTCACCTAAAGTAGTACACGATGATAAAGATAAACCAGATAGCATACTATCATCTTGAGTAAGACTGTCCTACCGGTATAAGTCCTCCCTCAATCATTGCAATCACGTGCCTGTGATCCAATAATTGACTCTGAGAGCACTATCTCCAACAATCTCCCACTTGCACTCAAGGCTAATTATTGCGATGTCGCATACTCACAGCCCGTGTGATACCGAACACCTAACTCCTCTACTAATCAGTCGCACAAAGCCCGTTTGAGAAACTATTGCGTTCGAGGAATAGCCTCAGTGAGTGGATCCGCCCTGGTGTTTCTTTCTATGTCTCTCTATATCTCAAGTTTGCGGAGAAAGCCATCTCCCGAAATGAGCAATACTTGTCTTAGAATGTATCTCGATGTCTGATGCGACCTAACTCATAAATGAACTCCAAATCCAAACTTCTTAGACTGTATTGTCAACTGAACTTAATCAGTATCCTGCGCCATGCCTCCCTCAGTATCCTCCTGGACCACCTGTCCAAAAAACTGCCCCTCGTCAGAGGGAAAACTATAACTCTGACAGTCACTCTGTCATCCAGGTCACCTTGGAAGCCTGGAATGATAACTGTCTCCTATAAGAAGCTGTTGTTATCATATCCCTAGAACATCCACTTATGTTCTAAAACTGCTTCCGAATGTCTCTCCAGGATAGGATTAATATCAACTTACTGCATCTCATGCAAAAACAACATCTGGTGTGGTATTTGATATCTCATGATTGACATAATTGCCTAAGGAAGTGATCTGCCAATCATGCACATCCCTCTCCTCTTTAGTCTGTAAGACACCTTTAGAGAGGGTGACTCCATCAACTGCAGGTACACTACCATGCCAGGAGTCGTCCATTCTAAATACCTTTAGAATGCAGTCTAAGTATCCTGATTGGGACACTTCCCAAATCTAGATCTAAAACCATAGATCTAGTAACCAGAATGTATGATATAATATCCAATTCTTATGTGGAGAAACCAATGTGTGACAACCAAGGTATAACCGATCGTAGTATAGGAATTTGTTTTCCTACTTTGTGTATGTCATCCAAATACCAGGACATCACACCCTACTACCTTCTTAACAGATCCATCCCCTATTCTGATGAAGTCAAACCTATGACTGTCACATCAGAAATAGATGATCTATCTCCGCTATATCTGCTTTAGTCCATAAATAGACATAAGCCACTTATCCACCATGCTTCCGCTGCTCCCACTGAATACGACAACCCTCTGGCAGAATCATATACACGTGCACTTCTGAAGCCAGTTCAGAACGACGCGATACACATCCTTCTGCCAGGTCTCATAGCCTGGAACTACAGTAGTGTCAAGTCTGGGTAAACAAGAACCTCCATGTCACCGTCTTTGAGCATACCGAAGTACCTCTCGAGTGCCTGAGGTTACCCACCATATCTGCGGAGTGGCCAATGGAATGTCAAACCAGATTGAATATTTAGGCTCTTATCAAATCTTCAGTAATCGTCTGCGATTCTGGAATCACTTCCAGTTCTACCATACTCCCACTACCGTTTTCTGAAAAAATCCATTTTTATTAAAACTGTGGCGAGTCAAGAACAATATCACTATTGATCTTCCAGATGGTAGAAAATCAACCCTCGTCATAGCCCGGGTCAACCCACAAACAGCCATTACAGAAACGTGCCTTGAGTTGTCCAGTGTCTGGTTTTAAGCATAAACTGGACAACTCCCCGTACCTTAACAATGTCAAGATATGAACTGTTCTATATCCAATACAGAAACAGAGGCACTGATTTAATTGGAACCAGATTCAAATCATGCAGCTGTCTCCAGTGCATGTCAACTAAATGGAGAGAGGCCGATCAGCATTACTCATCTTAGGAGTACTTCCAATTATGAGTAACCTGAAGAGAAGCAAGTTCTCTTAATCATTACTATCAACTGAATACCATTCACAAGTATCTACATTTTCGATCACCTTGAAGAATCCCGATACTTACAACACCCGGTTCTCTACTTTACTCGTATACCTATAACTTCTCAAAACTCGGATCTTGTATTTCTACGAAACACATGTCTAAGAACTAGAGAAGTCACAAGTAAACAGAATATAGTACGAGTACCTACCCTTCTGTCCTAATGGACACTAGACAATATACAATACTCTGTATAAGTCCCTTGAGTCTAATAACTCATTCCCTGTGTGTCGTAGGTTGAAAACTGTACTTATGGTTAAGAAGAATTACACCGCTGTTTAATGCTCCTTACCTAACCATCCACTGATATAGGTAAATGTCATAGACATAATTTCAAAAGGGTGTATCTCACTCTATAATACAGATATATCAACTTGAAATTAGTGCATAACAACGGATATTCAAAACCAAATATTTGCCGTCCGGCAAACAACCCAGGTGATTTCCTCAAATATCACCAATTATAACGAATCCCGATATAATGAGGACAATCACCTAATTCCCAATAACTTACTCCCACTCATCATCTGTAAAACCATACAGATGTGAGAATCATACTTGGTAAATACATACCCTGGAGCAAGGGCTAATTGGGAAATCAGTTTTCTTTTAACAATACACAGTGAAAATGAAATATTGAAATGTTTCGTAGGGGTATCCGGGTATTCCAAGTAATGCCTCTTCCATTATCCAGATTCATGACTTTAACCGTAAATTTCTTTGCCACCACTCTAAATCCCTTCATATGTCTTTAGTCATTACCTTCTGTACACCCCTTTAGGCTAAATGGTTTTCTTCCTTCCCTACCGTTCGGCACCAGCCTATGGTTTGGAAGAAGACTATCCAATAAGCATAATGGGTGTGCTGCCCTAATCCTAGGAGCACTCGCAACACGAGAGAAGGTAAAGATAAAAGACACCTGAATAAACCTTATTCCTATTTCTCCTGAACCAGAATCCATCCCTGAACTGGAACAAGTTCCTTTCGAGTATGTATATAACCATACGATGGAATATCCAATAAACTGTGGATCTTCGTAGTGATACGGAGTGTCCTGGAGAAATACAGAGGTGAAGTGTGAGTGGTAATGAAATACTTGGTTTGGTCGTGAATAGTAGTCGCAATTTACTTTGCCCTCTTACTAATCCCTTTGTTTGTCTTTACTTAATACCTTTTGTACACCGTTTAGGCTAAATGGTTTTCTTCATTCCCTACCGTTCGGCACCTGCCTATGGTTTGGAAGAAGACTATCCAATTAGCGTAATAAGTGTACTGTCCTAATCTAAGGAGCACTCACAACCTGAGAGAAGGTAAAAGGAAAAGACAATTGAATAGTCCTATTCGTTTTCTCCAGAACCAGAAACCATCCTCGAATAAATTCCTTCGAGTTCGTATATAACCATACGATGGTTTTATCTTCGTAGTAATACGGGGTGTTCTGGAGAAAAGGGTAAAAGTAGGAGTGGCAATGAGGTATGCAACTTGGACAATCCATAAGCCAGTGTTTTAAGAAGGTTCGGTCAATTTGGGTACTGAGTCATAGTCAAGGGTCAGGTCATGGTCGCTGCCAAAGGGAGAGAGAAAAGAAACACTCAACGTGCACTCTAACCTAGATCAGAATGGTTATCACATTATCTAATCAGGAAACCTCCCACTGTAACGTCAAATTCTCCTCCAAACCTGAAAGAAGAATTAGTCGGGATCACCCGAGGAGTAAACCAACTCATCAGTGGGAATCGGGATCCAACTATCATCGCATGATAATGTGATGGAATCCACTCACGTTATCACACTCCAGAAGGTATGCGCATATCTGGCAAGTTTCAGTTTCTTTAGAAACTCCCGATGTGATTTTTACCCCATGCTCTTATGACCTTGACGAAGGTCAACAAATCATAAGTCACATGTCAAGTTCTACCCGTCATTATCCAGGTTAATTTGAACCCACCCGTACAAGCCCTTGACGAAGGTCAACAAGGCTATACGACTGTCCCAAACCAACGCATCTATCTATGCAGCAGAAAGGTAACAAGCAGCTACCATTCACTATGCCTTGACGAAGGTCAACAAACATAGCATGAATACTACGTGCTACCCGTCTGAAATGACGGAGGGCTACGAATGGTTTTTGGCGAAAAACCTTTAACGTAATGAACTTGATATCGTTGAAGGAACCGGATAGCTTTTTATAAAAATATAGTGGAAAAAACCTTTGCTAAAGAGGTCACTCCTGGTGAAGAGATCTCGGCTCTTTCCCCGTAGGATGAGGTGTAGGATATTCCAACTGAATACCATGATGCAAAGCAAAAGTAATCGACTATAGTGAAATTATTGCCCTGACGCAAACTTCTGTCCAAGGGGTCACTCCCGGTGAAGGGATCTCGGCCCTTGCCTCGTCGACTGAGGTGCTGGATATTCATTACCGAATACCACTATGCAAAACAAAAGAGAACGTCCTTGCAATAACAGCTTTTTGAAAAATTATTCCAACAACATCAAATAGGTTTGTTTAGCTTGTATTGATCCGAATCAACGCAGTCCCATCAATTGATCACACCAATAAAGAACGAAAATAATGATGTACGTATATGCCATCCGCATTCGTCTCTGGGTCCCGTCATCACCCGTTAGGTAACTTAACTAACGACAGAGTGGGGACTGGACTAGCACGGATGCAAAACATATACAACATCTACTAGTATATATATCAATTTATAATATTCGCTCAAGGCGTGATAAAATGCAATATCACAGAAATGTAATAAGCATCACAGAACAATACAGATATCTGGGATCCCCGAGTTTCATAGAGCCGCTACTGAAACCCGACGTTCCCCTGGTCGTGTGGATAGCCTGTGCAATGAAATCCTAGACCCCTACGGGCACGGCAAGTTAACCGCCAAAACCTGAAGCGAGGCAGCCCTCTTCAACAACGTGAATGGACCACCCAGCACTTCACGGAATCCGGTAACTTGAGCACCCCTCCTTGGGTCAACCTATACCCCCTACGAGTGCGGCGAATAGCCCGCCAATTCTAGAGTGAAGCCCCCTCTGTCTCAACGCCATAAGATGCGGGCCCGTTGCCCTCTAGAACCCGGCTACCCGTGCATCCCTCCGCGGGGTAATCCTAGTACAGAAAGTAAAATATATCCAACGGGTACATCGACCTCAGCCCGGTCGTGCCCCAAAAGAATAATATACAAACAGGCAGTAACGGCAGTCCACATGTCGGACGCTCGCCCCGCAATATCAAATGTACATATACAACCAAACTGTACTACCATTGCATCCAGGCTATCGACCATGACCAATCCGTAATATCACAGCACAACACAGAACATCAACGTGAATGTCACGTTCGCAAATCCGTCTAAAAGGGCTATAGCAGTTAGACAGGATTTACAGATCGAATGACATTCACGGTCGCAGATATAATGTAAATACTGTGAACTAACATGTTTAAAATTTTCGATCGACCAAATTTTCCGAAGTGGGCCCCAAGCACAACTGTAGCACTCAAAAACATATGGGCCCAAAAAGAATATACCAGAAACCCTATTTCCATGTCAGAGAGCCACTGTAAAAATTTGGTGCACTGTGGCTACAGTACGGCCGCGGATCCGCCGCCAGAACGTGGTTTTAGCCGCGGATCCGCCACTCTACAGTAACATCAGCCTACCAAATTTTCACAGAATTCATAAAAAAAACCCTGCACGTATTTTTACAATGTACCAAATAATTTTTTGAGCACTGCAAAAATTCGACAGAAACTGGACATGAAAACGCGTTTTTTTGAAAATCCGTTCGATCGAACTTGTAAACATGTTAGAGCAAGCTAGACTAGGTTAATGGCGTGGCTCTGATACCAGTGTAAGTGCACGGCAGTGCCCCGGCCGTCAATCCGAGACCAAAATGCGGAAACGAAACTTGTACAAAACTTGTAAACCGGCATTACCGCGCATTATAAACCCAGATCGGGCCATTAACCTAACGCTAGCAAACTAGAAGATGGGTAGAATGCTATACCGAGCGATCCGTGTCCTTTGGTCTTCGGCCTCCGTCCCGATCTCCTCGCGGAATCTCTGGTCTTCACCTCCTCGTCGGGAAGGGCACCACATCGCCGGGTTCTTTTACGGGCTCCCACCTCTGGACCGAGGCAACTCGGGCACGAAGTTGGCGAGTCGATGTGTCTAAGAAATGCTGTAGGCTAGTGTAGAATAGTTTGTGTCTATTGGGGTTGGAAGTTGCCATTTAGATGGAGGTGAAGAATAATGAGCAAAAGGAAATGAGCTTTGAGATTTTTGATACAAGCATGGAATGAGATGAAGAAATTTCCAACACCCAAAATGAAATTTCCCTCATTCCTCTCACAAAATTGTGGCCGGCCTCATATCAAAAATGGGAGAGATAAAAAACCATCAAGGGGGTGAGTGTAGTAAAAGGAATGGTGACCATAAGCCAAAAGCAAGTCTCACATCAATAACCAAATCAACTCTCATCTGAAATCCTTTCTCATTAATGCAAAGGAAGTGATTAAAAAGGAATCTAATAATGCTAAGAACCATCATGAACCCTCATATCACAATTAACCCCCTCCATATAACTAATTTGCACACTTGCAAATAACCCCCTCCATCGGAAAAATCCGGCCATGAAGGAACAAAGGAAAACTGGCCAAAACGGAATGCAAACTGGCAACTTCAAAAAACTGATCCCATAATAAATTACAGGAAAACCCCGCGACTGTATATACATACCCGCATTTGTATTCCGACCGAATACAAATGCAAAGAGACAAAATCTACACTGTACAATACTAGGATCCGGCTTAAACCAAAGCCCGCTAGTATTATCCGTCCGATCATGATCCGTGCAATACCGCACGTACATGATCGAACCCTGCCATATCTCTATACGGACTCTACAGCGTTTCGCCCGAAACTTGAAAAACTGTCTGTGGGGGACTCTAAAGACTCGTCAATACTTTGGCTGTGGATTTAACCACTAGTACGTCAGAGGTATTAGCCATACGTAACGGGCTACCAGGTATTGACCAAAAGGGACGTCGATGAGCGAACTCATCCTGACACCCTACTGTGGCTATCAGTGACAATATCCGTACAGTCCGGTCCGTTCGTCTATGAGCATCGCATGGTGGGCCTAGGGGGTTGGTAATAGTCAGACCCCCAATAGCGGTACAAGTCGTGTCGGAGTGAAGTCCAGAACACCCTGAGATACTACTGGAATACCTATCAGTAAATCACCTGCCTTGGCCAAGGACTTTCGTGTATTGGCTCTCCTAGACACAGCGCGACCTCACCCCTAATACCGGGAGAGACGAACCTCTGCAGATCCGCTCACTGCCTCCATGTGGTTCGGGACTGTACCCAACTAATACCTGTTTGCACGACTCCTTTGAGCGTGGTAGGGTAGTAATCAAAGTACAGTGGGAACTCACACGAGACAAATGACGATCTCAGGTCGATGAACTAACCTGTACACATGTCACCACGGAACTTCTATCTGACGTCAGGTATACGACCAACTAGCATGTTCCCGGCGAGTCATGTCCGGTGTACTTATAACCCAATGAGCACCTGTATACATCATAGGTGAACCAACTGACACCAGTGGCTTGTGAGACCGGCCACCGCCCCTCGTCGGGGTCTCGACTGTATACACTAGTCTACTCTGGAGTATCGATGCCCTGTCTCGAAACTCCCACGACTAGGGACCTTTTAAGGATGTGCTTATAAACCCCAGCTCCCACGTATATGATCGCCCTCATACTGCTGGCAGTCAAGCAAGAATCCTAGGGGCTCTATCAACGTGCAATAGTGATCAGTAATGTCACCTAAAGCAGTACACGATGATAAAGATAAACCAGATAGTATACTATCATCTTGAGTAAGACTGTCCTACCGGTATAGGTCCTCCCTCAATCATTGCAATCACGTGCCTGTGATCCAATAATTGACTCTGAGGGCACTATCTCCAACAAATTGCACAAATATCTAGATATTTGTAGGATATTTTTCAAGGATGGATTAACTAAAAATCTAGTGGTTAGATTAGAATAGATTCACATTAGTAGTAATTAACCCAAACCAAAAATGTAATTACCACTAATTAAGTGCATAATTAACAACTTAAAATAATATTTAATTAGTGAAAAATTCTATGTGAACCAAAACTTTCAATTGACCCCCAAACCCCGCACACTAGCTTCATTCTAGCTAAACTAGGTGTCGTCAAGTCTATACAGAAGTTTGATCACATTCGGGTTAAAATGGAAAACACCGACTATTTTACCCTAAAACGAAAAAATTCGCAAAATGATTTCTATAACGTTACAGCCCGTCTCGATACTCCCACGACTAAGAACATTAAAGGATGAACTTATGGACTTCCATTGCCCCACCAGTATGATCTGCATCATAATCCTGGTAATCAAGTACACATCCTAAGGGCTTTACCAACATGTAACCATAAGACAGTAAGAGACAAGTATACATGTTAAGATAAAGAGCAACCAGATAGCAAACTATCATGTAGAGCAAGAAAGTCCTCTCTATATATGTCCACGTATCCACTATAATATACATCTTATGTACAATAATAGCCTCTAGGGCATACATACAACTAACAATCTCCCACTTGCACTAGAGCCAGCTGCTGTAGTATCGCATACCCAACATCCCGAAGAGTCTCTTGAACTGTATCTGGGGAATAGCCTTCGTGAGTGGATCCGCTGTACAGTTCTTCGTGTCAACTCTTCTTACCTCGATTTCCCGGTGATCAACTATCTCCCGGATCAGGTGATACCGCCTCAGAATATGCCTGGATCGCTGATGGGACCTGTGTTCCTTGGCCAAAACCAATGCTCCATTGTTATCACAATACAAAGGTATTGGATACTCAATGGATGGAACCACTCCAAGTTCAGTTATGAACTTCTTCATCCAGACAGCCTCTTTGGCAGCATCTATTCAGCCTCCATCGTCGAGTCTGCCATGGTTTCCTGCTTGGAACTCTTCCAGCATACCGCCCCTCCATTAAGGTTAAAGACAAATCCCGAGTGCGACTTAGAGTCGTCCTTATCACTCTGGAAGCTCGAATCGGTAAAGGACTCCACTTGGAGTTCTCCGTTACCATACACCAAGAGCATCTCTTTAGTCCTTCTCAAGTACTTAAGAATGCTCTTCACAGCTGTCCAGTGACTCTTTCCAGGATCTGCTTGATACCTACTCACTACACTTAGTGAGTGTGCTATATCGGGGCTGGTACATAGCATCGCGTACATGATATAGCCTAGTGCCGAAGCATAGGGTATACCTTGCATGCGAGCTCTTTCCAAATCAGTCTTGGGAGACATCTCTTTGGAGATAGTGAGTCCCGAGATCGTGGGTAAAAACCCACGCTTGGATTCTTCCATACTAAAACTCTTTAATATGATGTCAATGTACCTGGATTGGGACAATCCCAAAATCCATTTAGATCTATCCCTATTGATCTTAATCACCATGATGTAGGAGGCATCCCCTAGATCTTTCATTGAGAATCTTTGTGATAAGAAGAGATTGACCGATTGCAGCATAAGAATGTCGTTTCCTATCAAGAGTATGTTATCCACGTACAATACGAAGAAGACAACCTTACTCTTTGCCACCTTCTTGTATATACAAGGTTCATCTATGTTTTTGACGAAATCAAACTCTTTGATAACGACATCAAAACAGATGTTCCAACTCCACGATGCTTGCTTTAACCCGTAGATGGATTTAAGCAGCTTGCACACCTTTCCGCTGCTCCCACTGTCTATGAAGCTTTCTGGCTGAGTCATGTACACGCACTCTTCCAAATCACCATTTAGAAAGGCGGTTTTAACATCCATTTGCCAGATTTCGTAGTCATGGTATGCAGCAATGGCAAGTAGGATCCGGATGGACTTAAGCATAGCCACTGGAGAAAATGTTTCATCATAATCCACACCTGGTCGTTGACGAAAACCCTTTGCAAAAAGTCTAGGTTTGAAAGTCTCAACTTTTCCATCTACACCAAGTTTCTTCTTAAAGATCCCTTTGCTCCCAATGGGTTTACCCCCTCAGGAGAAATTTCCAAAGTCCATACTTTGTTGGTGTACATGGATTCCATCTCAGATCGCATTGCATCTAGCCACGTCACAGAGTCCCCACTCGTGATGGCCTGTTCGAAGCTAGCTAAGTCATCATCCTCCATGATGCAATCCTCGCTTCCACCATCAATGAGAAAACCGTAGTATCTCTCAGGTGGATGAGGAACCCTACTAGATCGGTGGAGAGGCTGAGGTTCGTTGGGAGCTATCGAATCCTCTGGTTCTATCAAATCATCTGTCATAGTTTGTATTGCTGGAACTTCTTCCAGTTCTACCTCTTTGCCACTTATTTGTTTCAAAAGAAAACCATTTTCTAAAAAGGTGGCATATCGAGAAACAAACACCTTTTGTTCCTCGGAATGGTACAAGATATACCCTCGCGAATGTTTGGGATATCCTATAAACTTACACAGAACTGACCTTGCCTCGAGTTTGTCCGGATTTTGTGTTTTCACATATGCCAGACAACCCCATATCTTAACATAATTAGGATATGGTCTCTTTCCTTCCATATCTCATATGGAGTGGTTGGCACAGATTTGGTGGGAACCATATTCAATAGGTCTACAGCTGTCTCCAGTGCATAACCCCAAAATAAAATAGGTAACTCAGCAGTGCTCATCATAGAGCGCACCATATCTAATAGGGTGCGATTCTTCCGCTCCGATACACCGTTGTGATGTAGTGTATACGGAGGAGTAAGCTGATAGAGAATCCCATTCTCTTTTAAATAATCACGGAATTCCGTGCTCAAGTATTCTCCTCCTCAATCAGATCGTAGGATTTTAATACTTTTACCCGTTTGGTTCTTGACTTCGGATTTATATTCTTTGAATTTCTCAAAAGCTTCAGACTTGTGTTTCATCATGAACATATGTCCGAATCTTGAGAGATCATCAGTGAATGCAATGAAGTGCGAAGAACCATTCCTAGAATGTGTAGACATAGGACCACATACATCACTATGTATCAGTCTCAAGAGCTCACTAGCTTTTTCTCCGTGTCCTGTAAATGGAATTTTTGTCATCTTGCCTTTGAGACATGATTGGCAAGTGTCATAAGATGAAAATTCGAACGGATTCAAATATCCATCCTTATGCAACTTAGCCAGTCGTGTCGCATTGATATGACCTAGTCTACAATGCCACAAGAAGGATTCGTTCATTTCTGAACTCTTCCTCTTGTGTGTGTTTTGTACATTAAGAACTGTGATTTGATTTAGAATGTATATACCATTATTTAACGAGTCTGATCCAATCAACTTTTGATTCAGGAAGATGTTCATAACATCATCCTGTACTACAAAATTATATCCTTCTTTACTTAATAAAGAAACTGATATAAGGTTGCATATCAGGGTCGGAATGTAATAGCATTTGTTCAGAATCAATGTATTACCATTTAGAAATACAAGGTGATATTCGCCAACTGCTTTGGCTGCAACATTTGCCCTATTCCATACTCTTACGGAATGATCACCCATTCCCAGTTCTCTACCTTTCCTTAGCCCATGTAACATATTACATTTGTGGGATCCTGATCCGATATCTAATACCCAGGACGTAGAGTGAACCGAGAAACAGTTCTCAATAACTAACACACCCGAAGAAGATACATCATCATGCTTATTCTTCGTTTAGGTGGCGTGAGAATCCGTATATGTCCCTATTCCCTGCTCAGTCTTATAACAATTATAAGAAAGAACGGAACCAACGTTTCCCTGCTCAATATAACAAGTGGGTTCGGTCAATACATCCATATTATTATCTTGATTAAGGCCTGACACGGTCGCTACCTGGAGAGAGAGAGAAGAAAACACTTTAGCGTATGCTCTTGCAAGATCAGATTGGTTATTATTTTATCTAATCAGGATGGCTCCCACTGTTTTTATCAAATCATCCTTCAAACCCTAAAAGGAAAGACTAGCCGGGATTAATTACACCTTACAATTTCGCCAATCTTTTAGCCAGGCCAGTGTTGGTACTTTGAGGGAGGTTCCCTGTGCTTTCTCATGGACCAAATTAAAATAAACCTCATTTTCTCAGAGGCATAACCCCGTAAACACCTTTCTAGATACCTACTTGATCGGCTAATTGTCTTGTATAAAACTCTCCCAGGAGTAACACTTACTCGCAGTGGGTATCGGGATCCAACTATCTCATAGAAGGTATGCAATCTCATTGCAAATTTCAACACTTGAAATTCCCGATAATATCTTGCCCCTAGCAACTTATGACCTTAACATAGTCAACAAATCATAAGTGCTAGCCAAGTTCAACCCGTCATTTCCTGATTGAATTAAACCCACCCGCACGACCCTTAACATAGTCAACAAAGTCGTATGACTATCCTAATCCAATCGCATCTCATGCTTAAGCAGATAAGAACTAATTAGCTACCACACACTACGCCTTAACATAGTCAACAAACGTAGCACGAATACTAAGTAGTATTTATCTGAAATGACGGGGGACTACAACAAGTTTTTATGAAAACCTTTTTCGTAATGAACTTGATATCGTTGTAGAAATAAGTGATTTTTTAAAAAGGAGTGTTTTTGAGGCTTTTACTAGTTTCGCTAAAGTGGTCACTCCCGGTGAAAGGATCTCGGCTCTTTCCTTATCGAAAAAGGTGCAGGATATTTCACAAATACCACTATGCAAAGAAAGAACTATAGAAGCAATCAAAAACAAAACCGAGTGAGTTGTAGCATCTTCTGGTTTCACTAAAGAGGTCACTCTCGATGAAGGGATCTCGGCTTTTTCCTTATCGAATAAGGTGCTGGATATTCTACAAGGAATACCGCTATGCAAAGCAAAAACTAGAGCTACCCTTTTTTAAAATTTGATTCTACAACATCTTTTAGGTTTTTTTCTTTCATTAATCTCATTAATGAAGTCCCATCATTTATGCTTCCTAAGCATCATAGAAGAAACGAAAATACAATGCACACTTATGCCATCCGCATTTGCCACAGTGTCCCGTTATGCACCGTTAGGTTACTTAACTAACGGCATAGCGGGGCGGGACTAGCGCGGGTGTAAAACATAAGCAACTTCTACTATATATCTCATATATAATGTATATCCATTCGTCTCAGAATCCACAGTGATCACGTCACAGAGCAGCAGCAGAAACATATGAAATATTGGATATACTGGGAGGTCCGTGTTTTATTTTGAGCATGTATAAAACATGGATTCCACGGTCGCGATGAATAGCCAAACTCACATCCCTAGACCCCTACGAGAGCGATAAGCAACCGTACCAATTCTAGAGTTAGGAGACCCGGACTCGACTCCTCGAGTTGGTCTCCCACCGGACTCTAGAACCCGGTTACTCGTGCTCCCCTATTTGGGTCTATCCTAATGCGGAAAAGTAAATAATATACAACAATGGTGACATCATACTCAACCCGAAAGTGCCCCAATAAAAGAATATTACATATGATGAATTTTTACATGAATGAAAACAAAAACTCTCATCTCACATAAAACCCCGGCTATTCAAAACGCGACAATCCAATATAACATAGCACAGCAACACATAACATCACATGTCATCAACGTAAGTAAATATGCGTATCCCAATTATCGTTGACATATAGCAACGAAATCGGCGATACACCACATATTACACTTACGGTCGCAGAAAAGAAAATGTCAAACTACAACATTTGGAATCCATAATAACCTTAGACATCATAAACCCAAAATATCACATACTTTGGATTTCATGCCTAACTATATGAATTCCACATATTGTATCACATTACAGAAAGCTAGACGATGTTAAACAATTCGATCGAATCAACGAATTCCTAAAATTCCCAGAGAGCTCAACACTTAAGCAGAATTAAAAATGCCCAGAAGCATTCCCCAGTACCTACGGACCAACAGCTGAAGGGCCCGACCCAAGTCTCTCAAGTGGCGCCGTGGATCCGCCGCCAAAACCATGTTTTGGCCGCGGATCCGCGGTCACTTAGACGAGTTAGGCTTTCGTTCTTCAGGTGTGTCCATAGAATTACCTGTGTGATTTTCTGAATATTTTTAATATGAAAAATTTCAACTTTTGAAAAAATTTCCAGAAAGTTGGAAAATACGGTTATTCGGAGTTTTTTCGGACTTTTAACTTCGCCTAGACAACTCCTAATGCTCTAGCAAGTCTCTGATACCACTGTAGGGTTCTTAGGCATAACCACAAGGTTCCATAAGGCATCAAACATGCCGTATTTAAAAATTTAGTGTGCCAAACAACCCTAACCTACAATTTAACTAGAGTTTTAGGAGTTAAATTAGAAAGTAAACTACTTTACATCTAAGTGATAACGGAATGCAACCTTTGTAGACCGGTCCTTCACTTCAAAAGCTCCTTATAGTGGTCCCTTCGCTGCGATCATGAAACTCCCAGACTCTTGCATGGCTTCTCAAGGTGAAAGGAAAGATCTTACTTTAATTCTTCGAGGCCGAAGATGATCTACGTCGAGGAGACACTAACTCAAGCTACTACTTCACTAACGCGAGATTAGTGAAGCTAACACCCTATACTAAAGTACCAATCTAGTAGAGGATGATAAAGTAGGAAGTGGGCTCACTTTAGTTTTATTTTTCTCACAATATTTTCTCACTTTAACAAAACCTAGAGAGCTCTTGAGCTTTGAAGAAGAAGATGAAGAGAGATAATGTTGTGAGAGTGAATGGCAACCATGGGTGAGTTTGTATCATATACTAACTCATGTAGAGGCATAACCATGGCTAAATTATAATGGTTAGGTTAATAAATATCTTAAATAAAACAAAATGAATGGACAAAGTCAATGCATCCACAAGCTTCTACAAGCTTCATGCATGTGGCTAATTATCCACTAATTTGGATTTACTTTAAATACTTAAACCCTATATTATAATTAGTATGATGTAAGTCTCATACACCCATGTAGTGTGTGTCATCAACCATGACACAAAATAGAACACAATTAATATATTTCACATATATATTAAGTGTGCACATGTGAGAAAAATAAATGCTTATGTGAGCTAATATTAGTTAATGTAAACTAGTATATCAAATATACAATTATACACTAAATTATCAAATCAACACTTGATTTAATAATCCGGCTATATCACATATAACCGACTAATATAATATGTACCAACTTATCTAATCAACACTTGATTCGATAACCCGTCTATATCATATATAACCGACCGATACAAATATCGCGAGAACAGAATACGGTATCACATACTCGTATTATTCTCGGTCCCGCACATATCATATATGTGCTCCTACTTCGTTTTGCCTGAGCCAGTAAAACCTCTATGTAGGACCCTAAAGACTCATCAATAAGCCGGCGGTAGGTGATGATCACATCAAGCACCCACAAGCCATCGGCGGTACTAGCTGGACATAACGGCTATCCGGGTATTGAACGATCAGAAGATCAGCAAGCAAGCCCACTCTAGCTCCTGTAAAGCCTGTCAGTAACACTACCGTACAGTCCGGTCTCCTCGTCTGATATGTCACATATCCAGTCTAGAGGTGGTAAACGTCAGACCCCAATAACCGATAAGTCATGCCAATATGATGCTCATAACGGGTTGAGAAACTACTAATAACACTTACCAGTAAATCTCTAAATCATCCCTGGCCAGGGACTTCCCTGTTATGGCCAATCGAGCATAGCGCAACATCAACCCCCAATACCGGGAGAGATGAAACCTCTCCTATCGCTCATTGCCTCTATGTGACTCGGGTATGTACCCAAAAACCACCGTTTTGCACGTCCTCTTGAACGTGGTAAGGTGGAAATCAAAGCACAGTAGGAATCACACAAGACTCTATGACGATCTCGGGTCTACAGACTAACCTGTACCAGTGTCACCAGAGAACTGCTATCTGACGTCAGGTATAATACCATCTAGGAGTTCTCGGTGAGTCCGTCCAGTGTACCTAGTCTCCACTGAGCACCCGTATACCATCTCTGATGTCAAACACCAATGGATATGGGATCATCCATCGCCCATCATATGGGTCGAGAAGCGTATACGCTAGTCTACTCTTGTATATCGATGTCCCGTCTCGATACACCTACGACTAGGAACATTAAATGATGAACTTATGGACTACCATGGCCCCACTAGTATGATCTGCATTATAATCCCGGTAATCAAGTACACATCCTAAGGGTTTTACCAACATGTAACCATAAGACAGTAAGAGATAAGTATACATGTTAAGATAAAGAGCAACCAGATAGCATACTATCATGTCGAGCAAGAAAGTCCTCTCTATATATGTCCAAGCATCCACTATAATATACATCATATGTACAATAATGGCCTCTAGGGCATACAACTAATAGCCCATTACGTACTGAGAAACTACTGATCCAAATCAGCAAATCTCGTCCACCTTGGCCAAGGATTTCTGGTGATGGCTACCCGTACACAGCACGATATTTACCACCTAATACCCGGAGAGATGAATCCTCGACGATCCGCTCACTACGTCCATGTGGCTCTGGACTGTACCCAACTAAAACCTATTTGTACGACTCCTTTGAGCCATGATAGGGTAGTAATCAAAGAACATGTAACGTTTTAGAAATCGTTTAGGCGAATTTTCCGTTAATCGGTAAATAATTTGTGTTTTCCGTAAAAACCGGAATATAATTATTTTTCAATATAGACGTAAATGCACCTAGTTTAACTAGGAAATTGCTAGTATGTGGTATTTATTTAGCCACTTATAATTATTAGTTCACTTGAATATTTTTCCTTAATTCATTATTCTAAATAATATTATAAGCTTTTATTTATACACTTAATTAGTGGTAATTACAAATTGGAATGGGTTAAATATACAAATGTGAACCATGTCAACTTAATTACAAGTTTATACATTGTTTCTTCTTCTCAAAACATCTTAAGACTTCTAGATTTTTCTAGGGTTAAAGAATATTAGAAGAGAAAATGATTTTGAGGTGGCTTGATGGGAGGTGCGTTAATTAAGCTTTAATGGTGATTTTATTCTAGGTTTTTCCACACACATCCACAATACTCTCCTTCTCTCCCCTTTGGCCGAACCCTTCCCGTTGGCAACCC
This sequence comes from Agapanthus africanus, assembly GCA_030015575.1. NCBI lineage: Eukaryota > Viridiplantae > Streptophyta > Magnoliopsida > Asparagales > Amaryllidaceae > Agapanthus > Agapanthus africanus. The sequence goes on along the minus strand of CM057348.1, from coordinate 252,768,316 downwards.
CAACATTTTCCCACTTCTAAAAGCTCCAAAAAATCCATCAAAAATCCACATTTAATCTCACAAATTCCAAATTAAATCCTTACCCATTATTCATTAGCCTAATCTAGCTTGGTTCAAGAAGAAAGTTAGCATTTTGGAGGATATTTTGGGAGCCAATTTGCAAGTTTTCAAATCAAGTTGTGAGGTATAAAATCCTAACCCTAAGATTTAATTGTTAGTTAATTGCTTTAATTTAGCTTATTAATTTAATTTCGGAGGAATTGGGAACCGCATGATATATTTTAAAAAAACTGGATTCATTTAAAAGTGCGGTTTTCCCTTAATATGCTCATATTACTGCTTTATGTTGCATATATCATATTTCATGGATTTACGCATTGAGATACAGATTTCATGTGATTTATAGATTTGTGAACTATGGGGATATTTCAAGAAATTATGCATTGTTTTGAAAACCCGGTTTCTCTTGATATGATATTTCGGTGCGACCACCATGTGTTTTCTCAGTTCAGAGGTTGGCATGTGAAACCCGATTCGAGGAGTTGTAGGCACCGTCTGCGGGGACATGGTGGACCCGGTGAGGTACCCCGAGGCAAGAAGACTTGTATTGTTAGGTGGTGACCCTGGTAGGGGAGCACTACCTACTGGTGATAGTATTTGGAATCGGCGGTTATCCGTAGGATATCGACCAGAGTCGTGAGATGGATATGAGGGCCGACCAGAGTATGCGGTGCCTAAGGGCCGATCCGAGGATGCGGCGCCTGAGATATGAGGATTTACGTGTCGATGCTGGACACGGGTTTCATTATGTTTCGAGTGTCGGTGTTGGACACTTAGGTTCCATGATTTGATGTGTTATTGATGGACACACGTTCTTTGATATCCTCATATATTTATATGCATATGCTTTCCTGATGGTTATTGTTGGACGAGATCGACATGCATACATGCATTGATTATATTGTTGGACGAGATCCATATGCATACATGCATTGATTATATTGTTGGATGATATCCACATGCATACATGCATTGATTATATTGTTGGACGAGATCCACATGCATACAGGCATTGATTATATTTTTGGATGATATCCACATGCATACATGCATTGATTATATTGTTGGACGAGATCCACATACATACAGGCATTGATTATTGTTGGCATATATATAGACACGGTTAACCTAGATATCATGGTATTACCTTTATAATATAGTTGACGTAGGAAATTGTTGTTTTATTCGATTTCTACCTGCTGATATTTTCTACTCACGAGCTGGCAACTCACCCCCGTTGTGCCACAGTTCTTACAGGTTGACCGCATGGATCAGTAGCGCCATCGCCGGCACACAGCTACATTCGGGTGATTTGCTTTGGTAGGTGGTACATGTTAGATCGTGCCCCTCTTGTATTATTATTCCCATTGTATCTAGTCAACTCCATCAATTAGAAACTAGTGTTTGTATATGTAGTAAGACTTAGCAAGACTTGTAGTTGCGAGACTAAGAGCGATGGGTTATATGTTCGCTTGGTGGGTTTGATGTCTTGCTTTTCATTTTTCTTTATGTTGATCTTCGCCGTTGGGCGTTGTATAAATATATATGCTTGTGGTGGTTGTTTCCGCCGTTGGGCGCGATTTGCTCCCGTTTGGGGATGCTTTCTTTATATTCTATGTTTGTACCCGTTTCGAGGATAGTTTTTACAAAGGAGGTGCTGCCGAAATTTTTAAGAAACAAAAAAAAATTTAAGCTTAAGGATTTTTACTTAAGGTTTCCAAATGTTTCATTACTTACTTCTTTTGAAGGGTTTATATTTCTAGGCTTTGGCTTACTTAAGTTACGTTACGCCCGTAGACGTAGTGTGATTTAAGTGCCGGTCACGAGCTAATATTTTCGGGTCGTGACAAAGTTGGTATCAAAGCGTTAGGTTTATCCTTGGTTCGAGTTTAGGTTTGACTATGTGGAGTCTGGGGCGTAATTTATTTCGGAACCGAGGCTTGACCTTACGGAACTTAGAATGGAATAGGGGGGTATATTAGACCCGAACTTTCGTTTCATAGGCTGATCCTGATTGATGGAGTAAGTAGCTTGAGTAGAGTGACGTACCGTACGTATGTTCTGCGGCATATTTACGATACGATACTCCTCTTAAGAAACCTTTGGATGTACATATCTTGAGATCTGTGATTCTCTTCGTTCCCTTGATCATACATCCATTTGAGATCCTGGATTCTATTCGTTTCCACCATCATACTCTCACTGATTCCGTTCCTCCTTATGATCATGTATCCATTTTAGGATCTGTTGATTCTTTTCATCCCTTTGATCTATTTTCGTCGATACTTGCTTGAGGTTCCTGTCACCATGGTTTGAGCAAAGATTGAGCTGCAGCTAGTGATGTGGTCAGGGCGAGCTCGTCATGGACGAGGACTGACCATCGTGTTTTATGGTGTCATGGGAACGTATCGATTTAGTGTTTGTGTTGTGACCTCTCGTTTGAGGCGAGTGTTCGGTTTTGCACCGGATGATCGGGCCATTATTAGAGGCTGCCTGTTGCGAGAGGACTATTGATGTACATCCTACCTTAGAGTATGTGATGTCGTCTACCGTGCAGATTGATGACCCAGCTATTGCTGAGATGGATGGGATGTCGCTTCTAGAGCTTATGAGCTGGGATCGCTGGAGCTTCCAGGCAGAGATGCGACAGAAGATAGCTAGTCTATCTTGAGTGGAGTTGAGAGACGAAGGTGATTCGTCAGATTTGATGCGCCGACGCAGGCCAGTAGAGTTGAAGATTTTCAGTATGGAGAATCTTACTCAGATCTAGAATAGATCGACCCAGAGATGACGTTGTTCGTTGGATGATCCGATAGGAGATCAGTAAGTGGACCAGCTTCCGATAGAGGGCCTCACCCAGATGTGTTGTGAGTTGATCGAGAACGGACGAATATAGAGTGTTCCTTCGATGATTGGGATAAGTTCCCGAGGACATGTTCGGCTAGATATCTTCTATAGAGTGATGAAGATACCGAGTTCGTAATTTCGAGCCTGTATGAGAGACTCCAGATTGACTGTAGCCGAGAACAATTGCAGTACGCAGATAGCAAGACGTGACGTCGAGGTGGACGAAAATAAAGACAAGTGGAACAAGAGGTTCGTGCGAGATGTTAACGAGCTGTTGTTACTCCACGTTAAGATTAGAGATCTGATATGTATACAAAGGCGTTGAGATACGGACAGTTCTCGAGGAAATGTGTGCTGAGAATGCGGATGTCCTTAAAATGAGAAAAGATTATGCAAGAGTACCATCCTCCGTACAGTTCGGCATAGGCGAGATCGGAAGAGACCCTGAGCAGGTTCCTTCCAGGAAACAGCTCCGATAAAATTTGCACCGAAGATCAGTTGTGTCACATGTATTCAGGGGGCCAGAGGCCGACGCTAGTGATGTACTGCTTTACAACTGGTCATGAAAATTGGCCGAGATGACCAGAGGAGTGCCAGAGCGGAATCGTTTCCGCTAGCACACCTGACCGGGCCGAAGAGCCGATGGATTGCGAGATTGGTAATCCATAAAGGAATGAGGACCCAGAGATAGAGGACGCCAGACAATGAGCAGGAGGCAAGCGGTTGATTGAAGTGATTTAGCGTACTTGCGCTTTCTAAAAGATAGATCAAAAATATTTGTAACCGCAATCAAGAACGGCGTCGCTTTGCAGCTAGCCGGTGAGTACGGGTCGGTCCACAGGGATTTTGTGAATTTCCGATTCGTTCTTACGAGTTAATTCCGAAGGGTGTTCGGATTAATTATTAAATCTAAAAACCTAATTAACCTAGGGCAATTATCTAGATCTACTCTTGCTAGGGCTAGGTTTAGGGATGGTTTGGAAATGTAATTAAATCTCACCGCTTTCAATACCCGAATGAAGATCTATGAGGAGTCATGGTAATTATCAATAAAGTGGATTAGATCCGTTCGGGAAGGTGTTCCTTCCTCTAGGTTCTTGTCCTTCCTTTAGAGATCCTTACCCTAACCTCCATGGAAAACATCACACCCGGGCCTTTATACTACGGTATCACCGGTACCTCGAGGGATAGAGCGCCGTAGGGAGCGGTATGTGCATGTATGCATGGAGTCCTATTGTAAATATATGACGGGTAAGAAAGGGATGAGAGATCTCATCTCTCAAAATTTTTCCCCAAAGCTAACTCTAAACAAGTTCCTAGGGCATGAAATTAAATCTACCTAGGGCAAGGAATTGAAAACTAGGGCAAGAAATTAAATTACTTACAAATGGCTCTCTCCAAACATCAAAGCAGGGTTGTCAGATCTGAATTTCTGAATTAAAGAGAGGCACCGATGCTCTCCAAAAGATTTCTAAATTTTATTCATAAAAGGAGGCATAAAGTTTACAAAGATTTAGAGTTCTATTTATAGGAAATAGAAACCCTAGGTTACATTTTGATCCGCATGTCTAAAATTACAAATATACCCTCAGGAAATCTTTTCAGCGCCGCAACAAACTTTTGATAAAAAATTATTTTTATTTTGTCTTCTTCTGGCCGCGGAACCGCGGCAATGGTGGGCTTGGGCCACGGTTCCGCGGCCCTTTGGAAGGCTTGGATGCTGAAAATTCATGGTTTTGTTTTGGGTCTTTTTGGGCTTCTGGTTCTTTGGTTCTTTTATCTATTGGGCTTCTAGGTTGGTTCCAGATCTTCAGTGAACCATTTGCAATGGATTTTTAACCGTCCGCTTTGTATTTTTTTGGACCATGAGTTGCCTTGTTAATTGTGAACTGTCTTTCGATGTAGGCTTGACTAAGATCCTCCCATTTGTTGGTCAAAAGTCCATATTTTCATCGTCTTTAAATCGTTTTTACTGTTTTCTGTCCAAGAACCTGTAACCTGTAACATGTAGCAGACATGCGTCAAAAGCACCTATTTATTTATAAAAAGAATAAGAATGGGGAATATAATAATGCAATATTATGGTGTGAACAAATACCCCCAAACTTATCTTTTGCTCGTCCTCGAGCAAACTTATTTTTATTCTAGATAAAAATCTAACCTAGCCGCACTTTCGCAGGGAAACGCGATTGCACTGAGCACGTGCAACAAGCCGTTAAACCTCTAGGTGTTCCTAGTAGGAGGAGTGTTGTCTCCTGAGGGTTTTCAGCGGATACTACCCACAAAATCCTATCAATTCAGCTTTTCGACTTTTGTTCTCCAATTAGGTTTTCTAACAAGGAATTCTATTATCTTCGACTTGCAAATTATCGACCCATATTCTTCACACTTCCTCATCATCTAACTTAAGATTATATATATCCTGTAGACTACTTAGCTTTCAGCATTTCTTAAGTTTTCCTTCTAGGTTTCCATCTCCACTTAGGAATTTCTATCAACCCTTACTAAAAATACAAGTTCTATTCTTCATTCCTTTCTCTTATCTAAACTCTAATCACATATCCCCACGTGTGTGTAAATATCACCCCTACACTTGGAAATTCAAATCAAGCAATCGTACTCTCGTCCATTGTCCAAAGCTCTTATTAATTAGTGAATTTTTAAATGAAATTTGCTTACTCATCCTTCATGCGACCGTTAATACTTCTTGAGGTACCAACAACCGATTACAAGATGCGTTAGCACTTTAAAGCGTACTTTCTAGTTTTGCAACACCCAAGGCTTTAGTAGTGACTCCCAAACCAGTTGGTCTAAGGCACTAGGTGATGAAGCACCCTTGCTAAATATTTTTCTATTTTTTACAGTCTTCAGTAATCACAAAAACCAGTGTCCATTTTTTTTATTCTTTATTCACTTTTTTTTAATTTTCATTGTACTAAGGACTTTAGACAAGAGCACTTCAAGGTCTCTTCTACTATTCCAAGTTTCAAGGTGCGTGATTGTGCAAATTGTAGGGTATACATTTTCAGAATCTAGACTTAAGCTAGGAACTATTTTTCAAACTTATACTCTAATAAGAACATCAATACTCTTCCCTCATTTTGACTTAGCCCAAGAAGTGAACCCAAAATTTGCCTATTTCTAAATAAACTACAAGGCATATACTTTCTACCGTTAAATTTTAAGGAATGTTATCTTTAGGGTTTTTAATTCACTAAGTCTAAGATCTAGTTGTTCCTAGCCAGTTAACCTATTTGTCAAACTCGAGTCAAATAAACCAAAATTGAATACAATAATTTTTATAATTTTTTGAAATTTTTTAATTTTTATGGGTTTTTCAAATAAGTATGCAAATGCAAAAATATATACAAATGAATGCGAAGGAGGAAGACGTACCGAGCATACCCCCAAACTTGAACTTGACAGTGTCCTCACTGTCATGCTAAACCAAGAGGGTCAAAATACCGGCACTTCCCTGATTATTTATTTATAATTTTTTTTATTTTTTTATTTGTTTTGAAATTTTTTTTTTATTTTTTTATAAAAGAAAACAAAAAATATATGTACATATATACAAAGGTCCCCCCCAAACTTAAGCTTGGCCTTACACAAGCCAAAGGTTAGCACCAACCATTCAAAAATCTTATCATGGTAAAGGTATAGTCGGTGCAAGAATGGGGTGGAGATGAAAGAGATGAAAAGCACGCGAGACCGTGTGGAAAGAAGAATGGTAGAATATGGTCTCGGTGGGGGAGAAGAATGGCGAAAAGAAGAAGGAAGTGGAGTACGATCTTGAGGGTGTAAATTGAGTGAATAAATTAGCGCAATATGTGATGACCGATATGTTAAAAGAGATTGCGCTAACCTATCAACTCGTCGTGCAATGGGGTCAAATCCCTCAAGATTCGTAAGAAAACATGGGTACGCCGAACTTGGTATAGGAGATGAAAGCATAACGGTCATTTGTTCGATCGGAACAAGGGGAAAGACGAAAGGGAGTGAATTAGGGATAGTATCTTTCTCACCGTAGTAAACTGTTTCGAACTTGAAAGATTCCATTAATGGTTCGAAACTACTATAATCAACCGAGTCTGATGGCTCATCTGAAAATGTAAAGGACTCAAACTCGGGCGGTAAGTCATCAACATCGTCCAAAAAGGTGAAACACTCGTAGGTGTTATCGTCTGTGAGAATTGTGTCAGATTCAAAGGAAAATGTTTCAAGCTCACAGTCTTCAAGCGGCGTCGGAACGATGGGAAGGAGGGAGGGTGATATAGCAGTCAAAGGTTCAGGAGGATGAATTGGAAAATCAGACACATCAAATAAAAATGATTCAACCTCAATATTATCCTCAAGACTCTCCTCAATACTATCCTTAATATTTAACTCATCCATGCCATTATCATCAAATTCAAGACGCATATTAGCTTCGGGAGAAACATTTAATAACTCAGGATGATGATTTGAACATAAAATTTCAATTAAATCGACAGGTTCATCATCCGAAATATTCCCGGCGTCTATATCCTCAATCAAGTGAAAATCAATTTCTTCAGACACCTCCTCAAAAGCATAGATATCTATCGATTTAGGTTCTAGAGTGGAGGTGTAAAGATCGAAAGGATTAGGTGCGGTTTCACTCGAAAGGGGTCCCTCACAATTTGGCAAATCAAACACTTCAAAGTCGCACAACTCATTTTTATTTTGAACTTGTGAATCATTTAGGACATTCGATGGAAAACTGGAGTTGTGGGCTTCAATTGGGTAAGGGTAGGTTTGATTTGGAAATTCTCTCACATTCTCATTCTGTCCAACCGCCGCCTCATACATTGAAAAATTTGGGGCTAGCGGGAAACTAGCTACCGGTTCACTGGGTTGCATAAGGGCGGCCACGGACGCTTCCACATTCCTAACCATTTTGTTTGTTGCTGCGATATACGCCTCCAACGCCTCTTCCAAACTAGACTTTGGTGGTAAGGGGGTTTCGGTAAAAGATTCGAAATCGTGTGGATAAGCAAAACTCCCTAATGGCTGTGTAGAATCAATGTCTAGTGAGGGTGGGAAGGTAGGGTAGGACTGGTAGGAAGTGGTTGATTGGACTGGGGTAGGGTCAACATATGGATAAAAAGGTGAATAGTCATGTGGATCCCTAGAACTAGATGAGTGGAGATGGGTGAAAGATCTACTGCGAGATTGAGCAATATGCTCAGTAATGGACATCGGCCTAGGAGTGACAAAAGGACTTGAAGAAGTGGTATCAACATATATAGGTGGTAAAGGTTGACTCGGTTGACACAAAGTGGGTTGAAAAGTCAAACTATTTCTCCTAGACGCCTCTATTTGATCTTTCAAAGATATTTTAGACACGGAAGGATCGTCTTTAAATTGACCGAACACATTGACATATGACGCAAAATTAGGTTCGGGATACCAAAGTTCGGCTAATGATTTTTTATGTGGGGTACCCATATTAGAAGAAGAAAGGTGACAAGAACGAAGGTTGGATGGTGCAAGGATTTATTTAGGGCTAAAAAATTTTGCAAGTTCTATAAAATATTTGTCTTTTTTATTTTCATTTTTTCTTTCTTTATCTTTATTTGGAAAAAATTTTGTTGCAAAAAGATTTTAGAGAAAAGATATGCAACAGCAAAATATTTTATAGAAAAGATATGCAACAATAAAATATTACTTGCAATTGGTTATTATTTGAAGCATATCACAAGAATCTTTATTTGGAAAAAATTGTTGCAAAAAGATATTCGAGAAAAGATATGCAACAAAAAAGATTACTTGCAATCAATTTCAATTTTGAGCGGGGCCCAAAAATCCTGCACAAGACTTATTATATGGAAGAGAATATATTTTTAAAGCACACAAAATCTTGCAGGCATTTTTCAGAAAATATATTAAAATTTGCAGAGGAGAAATAACAGAGAGCTTACAATGCAAATTTCGTAGGATGATCTCACCAAAAGAGCGCGGTTCCGCGGTATAAATGCGTTATTGCCGCGTTTTCGCGGCAGTCTAATCAGCACGAATCCCCAAAAAAAAATTGACGCTCTGATTCCACTATAAGGCCGCGGTTCCGTGGCCTAAGGTGGGTTTTGACCGCGGAATCGCGGCGGGTTGGGGGAATTGGGTCTCCAAAAAATTTTCACTGTTCTATTATTTGATTCCCCTTCTGTTTCGATCTTCTGAATTCTGTTTCGCCTTCTGGAAATTTCCAGATCGTCTTTGTAAATCCTGAAAAATTAAAACAACAAAGTATCCCTTCCAAAAATAACAAAATATATATATTTTTATATTTTTTTGGATTTTTTAGATTTTTTATGATTAACCCGAAATTGCGAATAGAAAAGTTCTACGCCATCCCCGGCAACGGCGCCATTTGATTAGTGTCAAAAATATGAGTTTACCGCAATCAGAAACGGCGTCGCTTCGCAGCTAGCCGGTGAGTACGGGTCGATCCCCAGAGACGGGTAAATTTCTTGTATGTGTTTTAACGAGTTGATTCAAAATGTCGTTTTGATTGGTTTATAAAAATCTATAAAAACTGGATCTAATTAGTCTAATTAAGAGTCTTGCTAGGGTTAGGCTTAGGGGAAGTTTTGGAGATTAACGTTTTCTTCACCGCTTTCAATGCCTTCTTTTTTGTATCTATTAGATGTTAAGATAATTATTAATAAAGTGGATCCAAATCTTTTGGGAAGATGTTTCTTTCTCTAGATTTGTATCCTTTCTTTGTTGATAATTACCCTAACCCCCATGGAAAACGCGCGCAACCGGCCCTTTATACTACGGTTCACCGTTACCTCGAGGGGTAGGGTGCCGTAGGGAGCGGTTGTGCGCGTATGCGTGGAGTTCTAATTCATTAGGTGAAAGTGGCATTGAAAGGGGTAAGAGATCTCATCTCTCAACCCTTTCCCTAAGGCTAACCCTAACAAGCGAGGAGATTACTCGCTCATTAGGGTATGATAAGGCATACTAATTAAAAGAAAGAAAGACATAATTTACCTTCCTAAGTTGACGGCTCCCTCCAAACAAGAAGAACAGATCTGAATTTATCTCTCAAAAAGTCTGAATTTTATTGATTGAAAAGAGGCATAGGGTTTTTACAGATTTGAGATTACAATTTATAAGTAAACAGGAGAATTAGGGTTTCAGAGTCTCGCACAAGCGCATTTACAGATTTGACCTCTAAAAATCCCAACACCCTGCACCGACGCACCGACTCTAGAAATCTGCACCGACACGGGCTTGAACAGGCCACGGAACCGCGGCAAATGTTGGCTTGGGCCGCGGTTCCGCGGCCCTTTGGTGGTCTTGGGCTTCCATCTTTTCTGGGCCGCATCTTGGTTGTTAGGGCTTTTTAGTTCTTCATAACTTTTCTCTGTTTGGCTTCTAGGTCTTCTCCAGATCTTCAGTGAAAACTTGTTCGTATCTTTTGACCGTTCACTTTGACATTTTGGATCTTGCACTGTTCTTCGTCTAGGCTTCTCTAGGATCCGTCTAATTGTTGGTCAAAAGTCCCTTTTTCTGTTGTTTTGTGTCTTTTTCACTGTATTTGCTCCAGAAACCTGTATCCTGTAATATGCAATAAACGTGCGTCAAGAGTACCTGTTTATTTATAAAACGGATAAGAATAGGGGAATGAAAAATGCAATATTATGGTCTGAACAAATACCCCCAAACTTACCTTTTGCTCGTCCTCGAGCAAACTTATTATTATTTTATTTTTATTCACTAAAAATCCTAACCACACTTTCGCAGGGAGACGCGATTGCACTGAGCACGTGCAACAAGCCGTTAAACCTCTAGGTGTCCCTAGTAGGAGGAGTGTTGTCTCCTGAGGGTTTTCAGCGGATTACACCCACAAAATCCTATCAACTCGGCCCATTGACTTTTGTTCTCTAATTAGGTTTTCTAACAAGGAATTCTATTATCTTTTGACTCGCAAATTATCCACCCATATTCTTCACACTTCCTAATCATCTAACTTAAGATTATATATGTTATGTAGACCTACTTAGCTTTTGGCATCTCTTAAGTTTTCCTTCTAAAGTTTCATCTCCACTTAGGAATTTCTATCAACTCTACTAAAGATATAAGTTCTATTCTTCATCCCTTTCTCTCGTCTAAACTCCAATTACATACCCCCACGTGTGTGTATAGATCACCCCTACACTTGGAAATTCAAATCAAGCAATCGTACTCTCGTCCATTGTCCAAAGCACTTATTAATTCGTGAATTTTTAATTTCGCCTATACATCCTTCATGCGACTGTTAATAATTCTTGAGGTACCAACAACCGATTACAAGATGCGTTAGCACTTTTAAAGCGTACTTCCTAGTTTTGCAACAGCCAAGGCTTTTAGCAGTGACTCCCAAACCAGTTGGTCTAAGGCACTAGATGATGAAGCACCCTCGCTAAACATTTTTCTATTTTTTTTACAGCCTTAAGTAATCACAAAAACCAGTGTCCATTTTTTTTTTCTTTATTCACTTTTTTTTCTTTTATTTTCATTGTACTAAGGACTTTAGACAAGAGCATTTCAAGGTCTCTTCTACTATTCCAAGTTTCAAGGTGCGTGATTGTGCAAATTGTAGGGTATACATTTTCAGAACCTAGATTTAAGCTAGGAACTATTTTTCAAACTTATACTCCAATAAGAATATCAATACTCTTCCCTTATTTTGACTTAGCCCAAGAAGGGAACTCAAAATTTGCATATTTCTAAATAACCTACAAAGACATATACTTTCTACCGTTAAACTTTAAGAAAGGTTATTTTTAGGGTTTTTAATTTACTAAGTCTAAGATCTAGTTTTTCCTAGCCAGTTGACCTATTTACCAAACTCAAGTCAATTAACCAAATTGAATACATTAATTTTTATAATTTTTGAAATTTTTCAATTTTTATGGGTTTTCGAATAAATATGCAAATGCAAAAATATGTACAAATGAATGCGAAGGAAGAAGACGTACCGAGCATATCATTTGATTAGTGTCAAAAATATGAGTTTACCGCAATCAGAAACGGCGTCGCTTCGCAGCTAGCCGGTGAGTACGGGTCGATCCACAGAGACGGGTAAATTTCTTTTATGTGTTTTAACGAGTTGATTCAAAATGTCGTTTTGATTGGTTTATAAAAATCTATAAAAACTGGATCTAATTAGTCTAATTAAGAGTCTTGCTAGGGTTAGGCTTAGGGGAAATTTTGGAGATTAACGTTTTCTTCACCGCTTTCAATGCCTTCTTTTTTGGATCTATTAGATATTAAGATAATTATTAATAAAGTGGATCCAAATCTTTTGGGAAGATGTTTCTTCCTCTAGATTTGTATCCTTCCTTTGTTGATAATTACCCTAACCCCCACGGAAAACGCGCGCAACCGGCCCTTTATACTACGGTTCACCGTTACCTCGAGGGGTAGGGTGCCGTAGGGAGCGGTTGTGCGCGTATGCGTGGAGTTCTAATTCATTAGGTGAAAGTGGCATTGAAAGGGGTGAGAGATCTCATCTCTCAACCCTTTCCCTAAGGCTAACCCTAACAAGCGAGGAGATTACTCGCTCATTAGGGTATGATAAGGCATACTAATTAAAAGAAAGAAAGACATAATTTACCTTCCTAAGTTGACGGCTCCCTCCAAACAAGAAGAACAGATCTGAATTTATCTCTCAGAAAGTCTGAATTTTATTGATTGAAAAGAGGCATAGGGTTTTACAGATTTGAGATTACAATTTATAAGTAAACAGGAGAATTAGGGTTTCAGAGTCTCGCACATGCGCATTTACAGATTTGACCTCTAAAATTCCCAACACCCTGCACCGACGCACCGACTCTAGAAATCTGCACTGACACGGGCTTGAACAGGCCGCGGAACCGCGGCAAATGTTGGCTTGGGCCGCGGTTCCGCGGCCCATTGGTGGTCTTGGGCTTCCATCTTTTTTGGGCCGCATCTTGGTTGTTAGGGCTTCTTAGTTCTTCATAACTTTTCTCTGTTTGGCTTCTGGGACTTCTCCAGATCTTCAGTGAAAACTTGTTCGTATCTTTTGACCGTTCACTTTAACATTTTGGACCTTGCACTGTTCTTCGTCTAGGCTTCTCTAGGATCCGTCTAATTGTTGGTCAAAAGTCCATTTTTCTGTTGTTTTGTGTCTTTTTCACTGTATTTGCTCCAGAAACCTGTATCCTGTAATATGCAACAAACGTGCGTCAAGAGTACCTGTTTATTTATAAAACGGATAAGAATAGGGGAATGAAAAATGCAATATTATGGTCTGAACAAATACCCCCAAACTTACCTTTTGCTCGTCCTCGAGCAAACTTATTATTATTTTATTTTTATTCACTAAAAATCCTAACCACACTTTCGCAGGGAGACGCGATTGCACTGAGCACGTGCAACAAGCCGTTAAACCTCTAGGTGTCCCTAGTAGGAGGAGTGTTGTCTCCTGAGGGTTTTCAGCGGATTACACCCACAAAATCCTATCAACTCGGCCCATTGACTTTTGTTCTCCAATTAGGTTTTCTAACAAGGAATTCTATTATCTTTTGACTCGCAAATTATCCACCCATATTCTTCACACTTCCTAATCATCTAACTTAAGATTATATATGTTATGTAGACCTACTTAGCTTTTGGCATCTCTTAAGTTTTCCTTCTAAAGTTTCATCTCCACTTAGGAATTTCTATCAACTCTACTAAAGATATAAGTTCTATTCTTCATCCCTTTCTCTCGACTAAACTCCAATTACATACCCCCACGTGTGTGTATAGATCACCCCTACACTTGGAAATTCAAATCAAGCAATCGTACTCTCGTCCATTGTCCAAAGCACTTATTAATTCGTGAATTTTTAATTTCGCCTACACATCCTTCATGCAACTGTTAATACTTCTTGAGGTACCAAGAACCGATTACAAGATGCGTTAGCACTTTTAAAGCGTACTTCCTAGTTTTGCAACACCCAAGGCTTTTAGCAGTGACTCCCAAACCAGTTGGTCTAAGGCACTAGGTGATGAAGCACCCTCGCTAAACATTTTTCTATTTTTTTTACAGCCTTAAGTAATCACAAAAACCAGTGTCCATTTTTTTTTTCTTTATTCACTTTTTTTTCTTTTATTTTCATTGTACTAAGGACTTTAGACAAGAGCATTTCAAGGTCTCTTCTACTATTCCAAGTTTCAAGGTGCGTGATTGTGCAAATTGTAGGGTATACATTTTCAGAATCTAGATTTAAGCTAGGAACTATTTTTCAAACTTATACTCCAATAAGAATATAAATACTCTTCCCTTATTTTGACTTAGCCCAAGAAGTGAACTCAAAATTTGCCTATTTCTAAATAACCTACAAAGACATATACTTTCTACCGTTAAATTTTAAGAAAGGTTATTTTTAGGGTTTTTAATTTACTAAGTCTAAGATCTAGTTTTTCCTAGCCAGTTGACCTATTTACCAAACTCAAGTCAATTAACCAAATTGAATACATTAATTTTTATAATTTTTGAAATTTTTCAATTTTTATGGGTTTTCGAATAAATATGCAAATGCAAAAATATGTACAAATGAATGCGAAGGAAGAAGACGTACCGAGCATATCATTTGATTAGTGTCAAAAATATGAGTTTACCGCAATCAGAAACGGCGTCGCTTCGCAGCTAGCCGGTGAGTACGGGTCGATCCACAGAGACGGGTAAATTTCTTTTATGTGTTTTAACGAGTTGATTCAAAATGTCGTTTTGATTGGTTTATAAAAATCTATAAAAACTGGATCTAATTAGTCTAATTAAGAGTCTTGCTAGGGTTAGGCTTAGGGGAAATTTTGGAGATTAACGTTTTCTTCACCGCTTTCAATGCCTTCTTTTTTGGATCTATTAGATGTTAAGATAATTATTAATAAAGTGGATCCAAATCTTTTGGGAAGATGTTTCTTCCTCTAGATTTGTATCCTTCCTTTGTTGATAATTACCCTAACCCCCATGGAAAACGCGCGCAACCGGCCCTTTATACTACGGTTCACCGTTACCTCGAGGGGTAGGGTGCCGTAGGGAGCGGTTGTGCGCGTATGCGTGGAGTTCTAATTCATTAGGTGAAAGTGGCATTGAAAGGGGTGAGAGATCTCATCTCTCAACCCTTTCCCTAAGGCTAACCCTAACAAGCGAGGAGATTACTCGCTCATTAGGGTATGATAAGGCATACTAATTAAAAGAAAGAAAGACATAATTTACCTTCCTAAGTTGACGGCTCCCTCCAAACAAGAAGAACAGATCTGAATTTATCTCTCAGAAAGTCTGAATTTTATTGATTGAAAAGAGGCATAGGGTTTTACAGATTTGAGATTACAATTTATATGTAAACAGGAGAATTAGGGTTTCAGAGTCTCGCACATGCGCATTTACAGATTTGACCTCTAAAAATCCCAACACCCTGCACCGACGCACCGACTCTAGAAATCTGCACCGACACGGGCTTGAACAGGCCGTGGAACCGCGGCAAATGTTGGCTTGGGCCGCGGTTCCGCGGCCCTTTGGTGGTCTTGGGCTTCCATCTTTTCTGGGCCGCATCTTGGTTGTTAGGGCTTCTTAGTTCTTCATAACTTTTCTCTGTTTGGCTTCTGGGTCTTCTCCAGATCTTCAGTGAAAACTTGTTCGTATCTTTTGACCGTTCACTTTGACATTTTGGACCTTGCACTGTTCTTCGTCTAGGCTTCTCTAGGATCCGTCTAATTGTTGGTCAAAAGTCCATTTTTCTGTTGTTTTGTGTCTTTTTCACTGTATTTGCTCCAGAAACCTGTATCCTGTAATATGCAACAAACGTGCGTCAAGAATACCTGTTTATTTATAAAATGGATAAGAATAGGGGAATGAAAAATGCAATATTATGGTCTGAACAAATACCCCCAAACTTACCTTTTGCTCGTCCTCGAGCAAACTTATTATTATTTTATTTTTATTCACTAAAAATCCTAACCACACTTTCGCAGGGAGACGCGATTGCACTGAGCACGTGCAACAAGCCGTTAAACCTCTAGGTGTCCCTAGTAGGAGGAGTGTTGTCTCCTGAGGGTTTTCAGCGGATTACACCCACAAAATCCTATCAACTCGGCCCATTGACTTTTGTTCTCCAATTAGGTTTTCTAACAAGGAATTCTATTATCTTTTGACTCGCAAATTATCCACCCATATTCTTCACACTTCCTAATCATCTAACTTAAGATTATATATGTTATGTAGACCTACTTAGCTTTTGGCATCTCTTAAGTTTTCCTTCTAAAGTTTCATCTCCACTTAGGAATTTCTATCAACTCTACTAAAGATATAAGTTCTATTCTTCATCCCTTTCTCTCGTCTAAACTCCAATTACATACCCCCACGTCTGTGTATAGATCACCCCTACACTTGGAAATTCAAATCAAGCAATCGTACTCTCGTCCATTGTCCAAAGCACTTATTAATTCGTGAATTTTTAATTTCGCCTACACATCCTTCATGCGACTGTTAATACTTCTTGAGGTACCAACAACCGATTACAAGATGCGTTAGCACTTTTAAAGCGTACTTCCTAGTTTTGCAACACCCAAGGCTTTTAGCAGTGACTCCCAAACCAGTTGGTCTAGGGCACTAGGTGATGAAGCACCCTCGCTAAACATTTTTCTATTTTTTTTACAGCCTTAAGTAATCACAAAAACCAGTGTCCATTTTTTTTTCTTTATTCACTTTTTTTTTCTTTTATTTTCATTGTACTAAGGACTTTAGACAAGAGCATTTCAAGGTCTCTTATACTATTCCAAGTTTCAAGGTGCGTGATTGTGCAAATTGTAGGGTATACATTTTCAGAATCTAGATTTAAGCTAGGAACTATTTTTCAAACTTATATTCCAATAAGAATATCAATACTCTTCCCTTATTTTGACTTAGCCCAAGAAGTGAACTCAAAATTTGCCTATTTCTAAATAACCTACAAAGTCATATACTTTCTACCGTTAAACTTTAAGAAAGGTTATTTTTAGGGTTTTTAATTTACTAAGTCTAAGATCTAGTTTTTCCTAGTCAGTTGACCAATTTACCAAACTCAAGTTAATTAACCAATTTGAATACATTAATTTTTATAATTTTTGAAATTTTTCAATTTTTATGGGTTTTCGAATAAATATGCAAATGCAAAAATATGTACAAATGAATGCGAAGGAAGAAGACGTACCGAGCATACCCCCAAACTTGAACTTGACAGTGTCCTCACTGTCATGCTAAACCAAGAGGGTCAAAATATCGGCACTTCCCTGTTTATTTATTTATAATTTTTTTATTGTTAAGAAAAACAAAAATATATACAGAAAGGCCCTCCCCCAAACTTCATTTAAACTATGTTAGACATTATTACCAAACTTTGCATAGACCAACACCAACCAGTTGAAAATTTTATCAGTAAAGAGTATTGGTTGGTGGAAGAATAAATTGTAGCGGTCCACAAAGAATTGGGGAAGATAGAAGTAGTGGTATGGGAGGTGTGGAGGTAAATATACAGGCGATGGTGATGCATGAAAACGAGAATGTAAATGATCAGCAATCAGTGGAGTGTTGGCATTCTCGTAGCTTATTAAAAGAAATGGGGGTATTTCAACTTCTAAAGGAGGAGGTTGACTCACCATAATACCCCCAAGATGTTCCTGTGGGTCCTCTAGTGACTTGGCATCATCCATCAATTGTGCATTTTATTCAATTATGAGGGAACTTATCTCCTCGATGTCCGCCATAGTCCAACCAAAAACTTGCCGCCTATCTTGTAAGACCATTAAGAGGGCGTTCTCTTGCTCAAGGGCTAGAGAGGCCGATATGATAATGGGAAAGGTCTCATTCTCACTTATGTAAGCATATTTAAGGTGATACGGCAAGGGCGTGAGTTCGAGTTTCAGAGGCGAAAGAATCATTACGGAATCTACCTCGAACTCAAAGGACTCCAACACAGGTTCGAAATCACTGCAAACAACCGATTCGGATGGCTCGACTGACTCATCCAAAAATTCAAATGACTCATATTCGGGCAGTGAGTCGTCATCATCCAAAAAAGTGAAACATTCATAATCAACATCGGTTGTGTCAACGGTGGTAGGCTCAAGGAGGGACGCACTAGTGGCGTCAAAACTGTTTTCATTAAATAAGAATCTTTCAAGCTCGCAGTCCCCCTGCGTGATTTCGTGAATAGAGCAAACTTCTCGTATACTAGTTTTTGGTACGGGGGGGGGGGCAGACTTCCCATCTTATAAATATTGAACTCACTAGACATCTTTCCGAAGGATAGAGTCATGGAGCCATTGCGACAATTTATTACGGCATTGGAAGTGGCCAAAAATGGTCGACCAAGAATCACCGGAATTTGGTTTCTTGGGTTAGCAACAGGTTGTGTATCCATAACGATAAAATCAACGGGGAATATGAACTCCCCGACTTTGATCAACACATCCTCTAGTTGACCCCTTGGATGGGTGATTGATCGATCAGCCATTTGGAGAGTGCAACGAGTGGGTTTCAACTCTCCAACCCCTAATTGTTCGTACACGGAGTAGGGAATCAGGTTAACACTAGACCCAAGATCTAAAAGTGCTCGATTAATTTTCTTATCCCCGATTGTGATTGAAATAGTAGGACAGCCGGGGTCCTTTCGTTTTTGGGGTAAGGTTTGATGGTGGTTAATAGCATTGCTCACTGCACTAGCCACTAGCACTTTCTTGGGTACTTGAGATGCCTTTCTCTTCGAGGTGCACAAGCCCTTTAAAATTTTCGCGTATGAAGGGACTTGTTGGATGGCATCCAAGAGAGGTATATTTATGCTAACCTGCTTAAACAATTCCACAATCTTCTCCACTTGTGCAGTTGGTTTATTAGGACTCAACCTGTTTTGAAATGGTGCATTTTGAAAATGAGTTGAGTCAAATGTCTGTGGAGCAGACTGTGGATTAGGAACGGATCCCGGTGTAGACGTGTTCGTGTTGTGAGAAATGGGTCCGTTAGAGCTAGAAGAAGTAGAGCCGTGTGAAGGGTGGAGAATAGGCTCTAAAGAAAAATGTGAAGTAGAAAGTGAAGAAAATGAAGACGGGGAAGGTGACGATGGAGAAGAAGAAGAAGAAGAACCACCGGCGGGGATGTCATCACTAGTTCCCACATTATTTTGCAACACTCTTCCGGATCTCAACGTAGTCACCGCATTCACATTGTGATTGTAATATGCGTTTTGTGGATGACCGGGATTAGGCAATGGTTGAGATGGAAGCTTTCCCTTTTCCCTCTCGCTCAACGCAGCAGTTAATTGTGCAATTTTTGCCTCAATAGATTTGATACTTTGATCGTGTGAGGCGTTGTTATTCATTAAAGATTGAACATAACTTTCAAATCTTGCTGCGGATTCTGTAGATTGCTTGAGAAATGCTTCTAGACTTTTCTCGAGCGAGATAACCTTATCATCATTTGGTTGAACTAAATTGTTCGTTTGATTTGTATAAGGTTGTTGTTGGAAAGGTTGCTGGTTTTGAGTTTGTAAAGGTGCTTGTTGTTGTTGTGGAGGAGGAGGTCTTTGAAAATTATTATTTCCTTGGACTTGTTGATTTTGGTTCCAAGCGAAATTCGGGTGATTCCTCCACCCCTGATTGTATGTCGAAGAATATGGATCGTTTCTTTGTCGTTGCTGAAATGCAGCATTGACTTGATCCTGTCCTTGAATAGGTGCATTATAAGGACACTCTTCGGTTAGATGCGATGGATTCGCACAACAAGCACAAACAGTTCGTGTGGGTAGAGTAGTGGCAGGAGAAGACGATGAGATTTTGGTCTCAATGGCTTCTAGCTTTTTCATAAGTGAGGCCATCTCGGCCTTCATAGCAATCGACATATCTATTTGATGTATGCCTGCCCTAGATTGACTAACAGAAGAAGATGCTGTGGTCTTGGTACTCTCCCACTGAATTGTTTGCTCACTTAGATCCTCAAGAAACTGCCACGCTTCGTCACTAGACTTGGAGAGAAAATGACCTTGACATATTGTTTCTAGCAACTGCTTCGTTGCTGCGTTCAATCCCTCGTATAATGTTTGGCAAAGTTGCCAACTTTCTATCCCATGATGAGGGCATTGAACAAGTAGGTCTTTAAATCTCTCAAAGCACTTCCAGAATGGTTCGGAAGGAAGCTGTGAAAATTGTATAATCTCGTTTCGGATTCTAGCAGTTTTGTGATGAGGATAGAATTTTTTTAGAAAAGCTCTTACAAACTCATCCCAATTTCTAATGGAATGTGATGCGGTGCTGTATAGCCACTTCTCGGCTAGGTCACATAAGGTAAAAGGAATGACCCTTAGCCTTATAGCGTCATCACTTAATTGGGTTGTCTTCATCATAGCGCACACATTTTGGAATTTATTAATAAAAATATACGCATCTTCAGATTCCAAACCATGAAATTTTTGCAGCATATTGATGAAATGTGGTTTTATTTCAAAGTTGTCCCCATTTGCCGGTGGGGGTGAAAGACATGTGGGTAAAGAAGTGCGGACGGGGTAGAAGAGATCCTGGAGCGCAACTCGTGCGGGCGCTACAACAGGCGGTAGGTTCGGGTTATTCGCACCTAACGGAGGTGAAATCATTCCCGTCGGTAAGGTATCGTTGGGGTTGAATCCCGACATACCTTCGAAAGAAGAATTTGAAAATGGAGGTAAGGAAATGGAGGGAATTTCGACTTCGGTGTCGAAAGGTTCGTCGGTCGGTACCAACGAAACACGGACTAATCCGGCGTTAGTATCCCTAGTCCAAAGTGACATACACTAAAGGAGTAGTGTAGACAGAAAAATAGAAAAACAGAATGTGGGGGTAAGATAACGTCAATGAGAAGAAGTGAGTGGAAGTGAGCTGCAAGTTTTCTTAGCGGCAAGTTGCAAGTTTTGAAAAGATTTTTGTTTATTTTTTTTTATGTATGTGAGAGTTCTACAAAAAGGTTTTAGAAAAGTGGGACTCGTGACACAAATGTATCAACCACACATGCACAATCAGGCCTAGATCTAGGGTCGCCTAGGTCTGCTAGACAGCTCCTAACTAGGGCTAGAAATAGGATCTCAAACCGCCTCTTCACGGACAAGTACGGCCAGGTAAGTGGGAAGGAACCACCACTACAGTGGGCCTAATTAATAACCACTAGCCTAGACACCGCAATGTCGGTTAGGATAAACGGCCGATGCCTATACTAGTCCTTTTCCTATTCAGCTCGATGTCCTTAGGTCTGAGTCTAGTCTTTTTTAATTAATTGTGGTCGATGCAAAATACTTTAGGTGTTTTCTGGGGTCCTGGGAAGGGTGATGAAATCCCCACCCAATCTGAGTTTCGTCAATTAGCCCCTTAAAGTCCGGTTAAATTATGCAAAACAATAAAATTTCACTTGCAATCAATTTTTAGCGCGGCGCAAAGAAACCTGCAGAAAATCTGTTATTTAGAAGGGGGAGAAAGATTTTTTAGCGCAAAGAACCCTGCAGAAAATTTTTTACAGTTGATATATTGTAGGTTACAGAGGGGAAGAGGAGGAACAAACCCACAAAATTTGATGCGCTGACGTGGCAATCAGAGCGCGGAACCGCGGCGTGGGGCCCACTTCTGCGGCGGAAACGCGGTGGAGTAGAGGGATCGGGCGCTGGAAAAAAATTCTGCTGTTCTGTGCCTTCAGTTCCTTTCTGTTCTTATTTGTACTTTTCTGTTTTTCCCTCTGTAAAATTCCAGATCCGCGATTCGTTGCCGTTCCTACAAGATTCAAAAGATACACCCTTCAAACAGATCAAAGTTGATAATTTTTGTATTTTTTTATATTTTCAGATTTTTATAATTTTTAAGATTTATATCAACCCGAAAATTCACAAAAAGAAAAATTCCGCCATCCCCGGCAACGGTGCCATTTGATTAAAGTGATTTAGCGTACTTGCGCTTTCTAAAAGATAGATCAAAAATATTTGTAACCGCAATCAAGAACGGCGTCGCTTTGCAGCTAGCCGGTGAGTACGGGTCGGTCCACAGGGATTTTGTGAATTTCCGATTCGTTCTTACGAGTTAATTCCGAAGGGTGTTCGGATTAATTATTAAATCTAAAAACCTAATTAACCTAGGGCAATTATTTAGATCTACTCTTGCTAGGGCTAGGTTTAGGGATGGTTTGGAAATATAATTAAATCTCACCGCTTTCAATACCCGAATGAAGATCTATGAGGAGTTATGGTAATTATCAATAAAGTGGATTAGATCCGTTCGGGAAGGTGTTCCTTCCTCTAGGTTCTTGTCCTTCCTTTAGAGATCCTTACCCTAACCTCCATGGAAAACATCACACCCGGGCCTTTATACTACGGTATCACCGTTACCTCGAGGGATAGAGCGCCGTAGGGAGCGGTATGTGCATGTATGCATGGAGTCCTATTGTAAATATATGACGGGTAAGAAAGGGATGAGAGATCTCATCTCTCAAAATCTTTCCCCAAAGCTAACTCTAAACAAGTTCCTAGGGCATGAAATTAAATCTACCTAGGGCAAGGAATTAAAAACTAGGGCAAGAAATTAAATTACTTACAAATGGCTCTCTCCAAACATCAAAGCAGGGTTGTCAGATCTGAATTTCTGAATTAAAGAGAGGCATCGATGCTTTCCAAAAGATTTCTAAATTTTATTCATAAAAGGAGGCATAAAGTTTACAAAGATTTAGAGTTCTATTTATAGGAAATAGAAACCCTAGGTTACATTTTGATCCGCATGTCTAAAATTACAAATATACCCTCAGGAAATCTTTTCAGCGCCGCAACAAACTTTTGATAAAAAATTATTTTTATTTTGTCTTCTTCTGGCCGCGGAACCGCGGCAATGGTGGGCTTGGGCCGCGGTTCCGCGGCCCTTTGGAAGGCTTGGATGCTGAAAATTCATGGTTTTGTTTTGGGTCTTTTTGGGCTTCTGGTTCTTTGGTTCTTTTATCTATTGGGCTTCTAGGTTGGTTCCAGATCTTCAGTGAACCATTTGCAATGGATTTTTAACCGTCCGCTTTGTATTTTTTTGGACCTTGAGTTGCCTTGTTAATTGTGAACTGTCTTTCGATGTAGGCTTGACTAAGATCCTCCCATTTGTTGGTCAAAAGTCCATATTTTCATCGTCTTTACATCGTTTTCACTGTTTCCTGTCCAAGAACCTGTAACCTGTAACATGTAGCAGACATGCGTCAAAAGCACCTATTTATTTATAAAAAGAATAAGAATGGGGAATATAATAATGCAATATTATGGTGTGAACAGATGTTCTTACTCTGCCAGTTTTGAGCGAGCCAACATTTTTCGATATTGTAGGAGGTATATACCTTAATATCATTTGTTGCGATTTGCGTTTGTGATCCGAGTATCACGCTTATATCGCTTGGATTTGAGTTTTTATGATTGAGTTTCATGATATGGTTTTCGTTCACCTACTAGGTAGTTACATTTTTGTACATAGTTATTGCACTTGATATATGTTTTATACACCGTTGTGTTGGTTTATAACTTGTGCATATCTATTGCACTTGATATTAGTTTATGCGCCTTGGCTGCACGTGTTATGATTTCTTGGATTTCATACGGTTGATTTGATTTGTGCATGTGGTACGCACTCGATTTGATTTTTGCACTCGGTATAGCCCGCATGTGCTAGCAGTGCATTGATACGTGTTTTGTGCACGCAGTTGCACGCGTTTATGATTTTATACACCTTGGAGCTCTCGGTGTTGTTTTTTATACGCATTTGAGTTATTTGATGAGTTTCCGTGCATTGGTTGCTCTAGATTTATGTTCCGTGCACTTGTTGCACCATATTCGTTTTCGTGCGTATTACTACACTAGATGCTTTAGACGGACCTGACGCGCTCTGGTTGGATTTTTGCGCATAATAGCCGCTTGGTATTGCATTTGTGCGCATCGGATGCACTTGATTTAGATTTCATTCATGCATGACGGATGCACTTGATTTGGATTCTCTCGCATGTTGGGCGCATGAGATAAGATGTGATTTTATGCACTATAGATGCACTTGATATTATTGTCGTGCACATCCGTTGCACTGGACAGATGTTATCGTGCACACCCGTTGCACTTAGTTTGGTTTTGTGCACATTCGTAGCACTTGTATTTGGCTTTGATATCCGTGCGCACCAGACGCACGTGATTGTTGGCTACTCTTTTTGAGTCTGATTTTGCTCTTGAGCACTTTGTTTTCATGATGGGCACTATATTATGTAGTAGCCGAACATGACTGATCTCAATGTTAGTTATATGTATGCCCTAGAGGCCATTACTGTACATACGATGCATATTGTAGTGGATGCTTGGACATATATAGGGATGACTTTCTTGCTCGACATGATAGTACGCTATCTGGTTGCTCTTTATCTTAACATGTACTCTGATTGTCTCTATGTTACATGTTGATAAAGCCCTTAGGATATGTACTCGACTACTGGGACTATGATGAGATCATACTAGTGGGGCCGTGGTAGTCGGCGAGTACATCCTATAACAGTTCCTAGTCGAGGGTGTATCGAGACAAGGCATCGATACACCAGAGTAGACTAGCGTATACGCATCTTGACCCATATGATGGGTGATGGATGATCCCATATCCATCGGTGTTTGACATCAAGGATGGTGTACGGGTGCTCAGTAGAGACTGGGTACACTGGACAGACTCGACGAGAACTCCCAGATGGTATTATAACTCACGTCAGATGGCGGTTCTCCGGTGACGCTGGTACAGAGTAGTCTGTTAACCGGAGATCGTCATAGAGTCTTGTGTGATTCCCACTATGCTTTGATTTCCATCATACCACGTCCAAGAGGGTGTGCAAAATGGTGATTTTGGGTACAGTCCCGAATCACATGGAGGCAATGAGCGATAGGAGGGGATTCGTCTCTCCCGGTATAAGGAGTTGATGTTGTACTGTGTTCGATTGGCTATAACTGGAAATCCCTGGCCAGGGTTGCTGAGATTTACTGGTAAGTGTTATCAGTAGTTTCTCAAACTGTTATAGATCTCATATCGACACGACTTATCAAGCTACTGGAGTCTGACGTTTACAACCCCTAGGCGAGATATGCGACATATCAGATGAAGAGAGCGGACTGTACGGGAGTGTTACTGACTGGATTCACAAGAGAATGTACAGGCTTGTGATTGTTAGCGATTCTGCGTGTTCAAGTTTTACTTAAATACTGCAATCAAGACGGTTTCGCTTGTAGCTAGCCGGTTGAGTACGGGTCGTCCGCAGGGAGATGGGAGTCTTTTTCAATGTGTTTTAACGAGTTAAGTCCGAGAGTTCAGATTTGTTTGTGATTATCTACGTGTTAAGTTGATATTTAAAGCGAGCTTGTTAGGGTTAGGATTAGGTTAGTTTGAGTTAGGAGTCTCCACATCTTTCGTTGCCCCTCTTAATATCAGTGTTACGGTAATCGGCAACAACGGGGATTAGCACGACTAGGAAGGAACTTGCGAGTATAAGCTAGACTTTCCAACGCATAAGTTCTTCCTTTTGGTGCTTGTCCGTCCGTTCTTGGCTCTTAGCCATAACCTCCGGTTAATTCAACCACAACCGGTCTCACTACGGAATCACCGCTATCATGTAGAATAGGGTGCCGTAAGGAGCGGATTGTGGTTCAATTAACGGGAGTCGATTTAAGCTGTTGGGCAAGGAAAGAGTGAGAGAGATTTCCTTCTCTCAAACTTCCATTATCCTACCCTAACAAGTATGAACTACTCACACATCATGATACGGAAAAATAAAACAAAACAAAAGAGGAAGATAGAAAGAAAGAGATTAGAAGATAACGACTAGCTATTTGCGACCTCACCTTGGCGAGGATCGAGCGTAAGCATCATTGTCGTATTAAGGATAAAGAAAAAGAGAGAAGAAAGAAACAACAAGAAAATAACAACAACTACTTAACAAATTAAAATTACAACAATTAACAAGATAAAGAGACAAGCATGATAATAAATGGTTCTTCTTTATTCATCACTCTTCACTCATAAGCTCACTACAAGTTTCAATGGAGAAGAGGTGAGAAGAGGAAGAAGAAATACACTAAACTTAGCAAAATGAAAATACAAGAATGGACCCTTTCCTTCACAAAGTTCTGGGCTATTTATAGGCCAAAAAATGAAAACCTAGGGCAACCACCAGAACACACACGAAAAGACAATTCTACCCCCAAAATCTCTGCACATGCGGCCACCATAAGGCCGCGGATCCGCGGCCTAAGCATGCTTAGGCCGCGTTTCCGCGGCCATAGTAGGGTATTAGGCCTCCGTATTTTGTGGCTTTTCCTGGTCTTCTTTGTACTTCAGTATGGCATGTGTGTTTTCTGAAAATACCTCCACATTTCTTCCAGAATTTCTGTTGAGGGAAAGGTGGACTTTTGTGGATGTTTTGTCATGATTGTCTCGAGCTCCGCGTAGATCTCTTGGATCTTGTGCTGCCATTGAGCCTTGTGCCTGAAAATGACAATTGATTTGCCATTTTGTCTCCAAAACTGGTATCTGGCAACATACGGATGAAGAGCGGAGACCGTGTTTTATCTGTGGTTGGCAGGAACCCGGATTTTGTCGTGTTTTCCATGAATTTCACCGTTTTAGAACCGAGAACCTGTATCCTGCAATTGACTAGCAAACACGGCTCAAGAGTATCTACCGATATGCAATGTGATAAAAATTGGGCGGTATAAAAATGCAAAAATCTGATATGAACAAATACCCCCAAACTTATCATTTGCTCGTCCCGAGCAAAACCAATTTATTCACAAAAAAATTTCCTAACCTCACTTTCGCAGGGAACGCGATTGCACTGAGCATGTGCAACAAGCCGTTAAACCTCTAGGTGTCCCTAGTAGGAGGAGTGTTGTCTCCTGAGGGTTTTCAGCGGATACTACCCACAAAATCCGGTCAAGTTGGTTTTGTAAAATAACTAAGATTCAAACCCTACAGTTTTGTTTTAGAAAATAACAATTCTATAATCCTAAGTCTAGACCATCGAACCTTTATTTTTCACACCTCGCTTCTTATTTAACTACAGATTTTATATGTCTTTACGTGCAGTGCGTATAGTGTCGTTAAGTTCCCGAAAGGTCGAATAAAGTCATCATGTCGCACAATAAAGCCCAGATAACAATTTTAAAAGGATCACATATGTTTTATAAAGAGTTAAGCATTTTTCAAGTTTCGTTTTCCAGTAAAGTTTCAACTTCAGAATTTCTATCTTCCCTAACAGGAAACTAGGTCTTATTCTTCACTCCACCTTTTTCTTGTTTTCATTTCATACACACCTCTGTGAACGTGCAATAGTCTTTATCACAGAATAAAACCTTCATATCTCGGCTAAAATTTTTTATAAAAGCCTGTCTTTTATTAAGATTATTCTCACACAAAGAACCGTTAGGAATTTTAACTCGGAGAGAACACTTGCTTGACTTTGTTTTAAACTGGACTTTCTAGGCTTCTTAGCGAGCTTTAGGCCAATGCACCCAAACCAGTTGGTTTTAGGGCATTAGGTGTAGAAACACCCCAGCGGACTTAATTACTCAAGTTACCTAGGTCCAAAAACAAAAGACAGTTTGGCGTGAAAATCAGATGATTTAATACGAACGGAGATATAACCGGCAATTCCATTATATATATATTTTTTGGATAAAAGACGTGTTTAGTGGGTTCGGTGTGTAATCATTCCAATCAAGTTTCAGATGGGTTATTTTTCAGACTTAGTTCCAATTACGGCATCAATAACATTCCTTCATATTCGCTTTGCTTCATAAACTATTCTTGACATTACTTATTTCAGAAAAAACCTATTTGATCCTCAGAAAATCATTTATCTGTTTTAAAAGTTTTTTAACATAAAAGACTTGTCATCTAATTCCCAAAAACTCACGACACGTGTAGTGTGATGTAAAGACGTATATCAGCTATAGTTAACTTCAAAGGAGAGTTATCTTTCAGGTTTTCAAAATCTAAACATAAGATTTAGTTTTTCTTATTTTATCAAACAAAAACTGTCGAATGTTGACTCAGAGTTTTTCCACAAGCTAACTTGACAAAAAAGTTTTTATATTTTTAGAAAATTTTCAAATTTTTATGGATTTTATGGATTTTAATATGCAGATGCAAAAATATACATATGAATGCAAAGGTAAGAAATGCGTACCGAGTGTACCCCCAAACTTAAACTGGACAGTGTCCTCACTGTCGTTGCATGAAGGGATCATTTGAAGGGTCAAAATTGTCGGTTAGCGATACACAAATTTTTATTTGTTTTTGTTTTTAAAGAAAAAAGAATAAGAATATACACAAATATATACAAAACGGTTTGTACATACCCCCAAACTTATTTGTAACAGTGTCCACTGTTCTTGGGTGGATAACCGAAGTTTGGAGGTAGGCAGAGGAAGATCATACAAGGTAAACCGGCTCCTGTAAGAACAGGAGCTCCTCTGTTGGTTCGGCGCTAAGGTACGGTTTGCATCGGTGTCCGTTTACTTTGAAAAGTGAACCGTCCTTTGGATTTTCCAAATCCACAGCGCCCTGCGGATACACATTCCGCACAAAATACGGCCCTTTCCAGCGAGATCTGAGCTTTCCAGGATGGAAGTGAAGTCGGGTGTCGTAAAGCAGTAACTGCTGACCAGGTACGAAGGTTTTGCGCAAAAGGTGTTTATCGTGAAACACCTTCGTTCGATTCTTAACGACAACCGCGTTATCGTAAGCCTCATCCCTAAGCTCGCTTAGTTCGTTCAACTGCAGCTTCCGATGGCTGCCCGCATCCTCGAGAGACAGATTCAGCTCTTTTATCGCCCAAAATGCGCGATGCTCTATTTCGACAGGAAGGTGGCAGGATTTTCCGTACACAAGCCGATAGGGAGACATGCCAAGGTCGGTCTTATAAGCGGTTCGAAATGCCCAAAGGGCATCAGTGAGTTTCAGCGACCAATCCTTACGGTTCTTGGAAACCGTCCTCTCCAGTATCTGCTTGATTTGCCGATTTGAAACTTCGGCCTGCCCGCAGGTTTGGGGGTGGTAGGGCGTAGAGAGCTTATGATTAATGGAGTATTTCCGCATCAAGGCTTCGAAAGTTTTATTGCAGAAATGACTTCCATTGTCGCTAATGATCGCTCGGGGGTGCCCAAACCGGGAGAAAATGTTTTCTTTAAGGAACCTAACGACAACCTTGTTGTCGTTAGTCCGGCTGGGCACAGCCTCGACCCATTTAGAGACGTAATCAACAGCTAGAAGGATGTACAAGTTCCCGAAAGAGCTGGGAAACGGCCCCATGAAATCTATCCCCCAAACATCGAAAATCTCCATAACCAAGATCGGTTGGAGCGGCATCTCGTTCCTCCGGGATATCCGGCCCATGTGTTGGCACCGGGAGCAAGTCTTGCAATAGTCATGAGCGTCTTTGAAGAGTTGTGGCCAGTAGAAACCACATTGCAAGATCTTCTCAGCTGTCTTTCTGGGCCCAAAATGCCCGCCACACGCTTGGTCGTGGCAAAACGACAGCACACTCTTGAATTCCTCATCAGGGACACACCGACGAATAATCTGGTCGGGACAGTACTTGAACAAGTAGGGTTCGTCCCAGTAAAAGTGTTTTACTTGGGATAAGAAGCGAAGTCTGTCCTGACTTGACCATTCGGTCGGTAGTAATCACGTAGCCAAATAGTTCACAATATCTGCGAACCAGGGTTCGCACGATACTGTCAAGAGCTGTTCATCCGGGAAAACGTCGTTGATCGAAATTGGAAGCGAAGGCGAAGAAGGAAGTCGTGAGAGCTGGTCGGCAACTACGTTTTCACATCCTCGTTTGTCCTTAATGACAAGGTCAAACTCTTAAAGCAAGAGGATCCAACGGATTAACCGAGATTTTGTATCTTTCTTCGCAAAAAGATGGCGCAGAGCAGAATGGTCAGTGTAGACAATGACTGGAGAGCCGATGAGGTAGGGCCTGAACTTTTCTAAAGCAAATACAACAGCTAAGAATTCCTTCTCAGTTGTTGTATAGTTGAGTTGGGCGTCGTTCAGGGTTCGGCTCGCGTAATAGATTACGTGCGGCATCTTGTTGATGTGTTGTCCAAGGACAGCACCAATGGCAAAGTCGGATGCATCACACATAATCTCCAATGGGTGTGTCCAGTCAGGTGAGGAAAGAACGGGAGCAGAAGTGAGTGAGCGTTTCAGTGACTTGAATGCAGTCACACAGCTCGAGTTGAAGTCGAAAGGCGTATCCTTGGCCAGCAAAAGAGTCAAGGGCCTAGCAATCTTGCTAAAGTCCTTGATGAACCGTCTATAGAAACCGGCATGGCCAAGAAAGGCTCGGATATCTCTGACGCATCGGGGAGGAGGCAGATTGGAAATGACCTCAATCTTTGCCTTGTCAACCTCTATGCCATTTTGCGAGATGATATGACCTAAGACAATACCTTCGCGCACCATGAAGTGGCATTTCTCCCAGTTCAAAGTGAGATTCTTGTCCTTACATCGGGTAAGGACAGCGTCAAGATGCAGCAAACACTCGTTGAAGGAATCGCCGAAGATGGAGAAGTCATCCATGAAAATCTCCAGAAATTTTTCCACCATGTCTGAGAAAATTCCCATCATACACCGCTGGAAGGTAGCGGGCGCATTGCATAACCCAAAGGGCATGCAACGATATGCAAACGTGCCGAAAGGACAAGTGAATGTGGTCTTGTCCTGGTCTTTTTCGGCGATGGGGATTTGATTATAGCCGGAGTAGCCATCAAGAAAGCAGTAGTACTCATGTCCGGCCAATCGTTCAAGCATCTGGTCAATGAAAGGTAGCGGAAAGTGGTCTTTCCGCGTTGCGGCGTTGAGTTTTCTGTAATCAATGCAAACTCGCCACCTAGTTTGGGTGCGAGTAGGGATTAACTCATTCGCCTCGTTGGTTATGACCGTGATGCCCGACTTCTTGGGGACAACATGAATGGGGCTAACCCACTGGCTATCAGAGATAGGGTAAATGATACCACTATCTAGACATTTGACGATCTCCTTCTTCACAGCCTCTTTCATGACTGGATTGAGACGTCTTTGTGGATCCCGGGCTGGTTTGGCATCATCCATCAGATGAATGTGATGCTCAACGATCAGGGGACTAATCCCCTTGATGTCCGCCATGGACCAGCCAAAAGCTTGCCTGTTGCTGTGCAAGACCGCGAGAAGGGCTTTCTCTTGCTCTGGAGCTAGAGAAGCCGAGATGATGACAGGGAGGGTCTCGTTCTCACCTAAGTACGCATACTTAAGGTGAGACGGCAAAGGCTTGAGTTCGAGCGTTGGAGGTGAAACGATGGAAGGCAAGATTGGTGCAAAGGTCTCGAACTCAAAGGACTCCAGCAAAGGTTCAAAACGAGTGTAGGCAACCGAGTTGGATGGTTCAGGTAACTCATCCGGAAAGTCGAAGGATTCAAACTCGGGTTGTGCGCGGATAAGATCGTTCGAGAACGTGAAACACTCGTAGTCGTTGTCGGGCGCAGAAACAGCAGCAGGTTCGAAGAGAAACGCACTAGTGGCGTCAAGATTATCGTGATCAAACAGAAACTCCTCGAATTCACACTCTTCTGGGGTGATCTCCTGGATCGAGCAGACGTCCAGTATATGAGCATTAGGTTCGGCGGGCTGATTCCCCAACCTAAAAATGTTGAGTTCAATCGTCATATTTCCAAAAGAGAGGTTCATCGAACCATTGCGACAATTGATCACAGCATTTGAGGTTGCGAGAAATGGGCGACCGAGTATCACCGGAATTTGATTCCGGGGGTTAGCTACAGGCTGTGTATCTAATACAATGAAGTCAACGGGGAATATGAAGTCCCCGACTTTGATTAACACATCCTCTAGCTCACCCCTAGGATGGGTGATCGATCGGTCGGCCATTTGGAGAGTGCAGTGCGTGGGTTTCAGCTCTCCGACGCCTAATTGCTCGTATACTGAATACGGAAGCAAGTTAACACTGGCACCAAGATCTAATAGTGCGCGGTTGATGTTCTTATCCCCAATAGTAATTGAAATCGTAGGACAGCCAGGGTCCTTCCGTTTTTGTGGTAAAGATTGGGTAAGGGCATCACTCACAGCACTAGCCAAGAAAACTTTCTTGGGTACCTGAGACTTCCTCTTTTTGGTGCACAAGTCCTTTAAGATTTTCGCGTAAGACGGGACTTGTTGGACAGCATCTAAAAGAGGAATGTTAATGTTAACTTGCTTGAATAACTCCAGAATCTTCTCCATTTGTGGATTTTGTTTGTTAGACCTCAACTGGTTTGGAAATGGAATATTTTGAAAATTGGTTGAGTCTAATGCTGGAGGAGGAGATTGTGGAGTTGGAACGGATCCCAGAATAGGTGTCTTCGTGGAGTGAGAAGTGGGTCCGTTCAGAGCAGAAGAAGAGGGAGGGGAGCCTTGTGAAGAACGGAGAATAGGCTCAGAAGACGAAGAAGAAGAAGAAGAAGAAGAAGAAGCGGCCGGGGTGTCATCGTTGATCCGTTTTCCTGTGTTGTTTTGTAGCATCCTCCCCGATCTCAGTGTGGTCACGGCACTCACATTATGGTTTTGTTGTTCAAGAGCAACATGTGCATTATGTGGGTGACCGGGATTTGGAAGTGGCTGGGACGGGAGCTTCCCCTTTTCTCGCTCGCTTAAGGCCGAGTTCAGCTGTGCAATCTGGGCCTCGATGGTCTTGATGCTTTGCCCGTGTGCGGCAGTGTGTTGTACTAAAGATTGAATGGAAGACTGGATGTTGGCGGTGGATTGATTCGATTGTTTAACAAACGCCTCCAGACTTCGTTCGAGCGAGGAAACCTTATCGTTGTTTGACGGAACAAAGTTGTTTGGTGGAAAAGAATTGTTGGGTGCAAAGTTGTTCGTCGTATTTTGGAAAGGTTGGGGTTGGAAGGGCTGCTGATATTGATGTTGAGTTTGTTGTTGCACTTGTTGTTGCGGCGGAGGGGCATTTTGGAAATTGTTGCCCTGGAATTGATTCTGATTCTGATTCCAGGTGAAATTGGGGTGGTTCCTCCAACCGGGATTGTAGGTGGAAGAGTATGGATCATTCCTCGGTCTTTGCTGGAAGGCAGCATTAACCTGATCCTGTCCTTGCGAGGGTGGATTGTAAGGACACTCTTCGGTCAAGTGAGAAGGATCGGAACAACAAGCGCAGATGGTACGAAGGGGGAGAACAGGGGCAGGAGCAGGAGCAGAAAATTTGCTCTCTATCGCTTCAAGCTTCCTTGTTATTGCAGCCATTTCAGCTTTCATCGCAATAGAGACGTCAAGTTGGTGGATTCCTACCCTAGACTGACCGGTAGAAGTGGAGGTAGAAGAAGAAGAAGTCGGTCTGGTGCTCTCCCATTGTAGCGTTTGCTCCGCAAGGTCGTCAAAAAACTGCCACGCTTCCTCGTCAGATTTGGATAGGAAGTGGCCCTGACAGATAGTTTCCAACAACTGCTTCGTTGCTGGGTTCAGGCCCTCGTATAAGGTTTGGCAGAGCTGCCATTTCTCTATACCATGGTGAGGACACTGAACAAGAAGGTCTTTGTATCGGTCAAAGCACTTCCAGAAGGGTTCAGAAGGAAGCTGGGAGAATTGGTTGATTTCATTTCGAATCCTTGCGGTCTTATGATTCGGATATAATTTTTTTAGAAACGCTTTAACAAACTCGTCCCAGCTGGTGATTGAGTGGGAAGCGGTGCTATACAGCCATTTTTCAGCGAGATCGCATAAAGCGAACGGATTGACCCGTAGACGTATAGCATCGTCCGACAGCTGGGTGGTTTTCATCATGGCACAGACGTTTTGAAATTTATTGATGAAGATATAGGCATCTTCAGATTCAAGCCCATGAAAACGTGGAAGCATGTTGATGAAGTGGGGCTTAATTTCAAAGTTGTCCCCATTGGCCGGAGGAAGAGAAAGGCAGGTAGGAAGTGCAGAACGGGTGGGATAGAAACGATCCTGGAGCGCGATTCGCTGCGGCGCTACAACAGGCGGTGGTGGTGGGATATTGGTCTCCGTAGGAGGTGGAGCCAATCCAGGGGTGGTCAAAGAGATGTTCGGATTAAATCCTGACATCGCGAAAGAAGAGGTTGGTGAAGGTGAAGGTGAAGATGTATGAACAGAATTCCGGTCAACGTCGGAGTTGGCCGGCAAAGGAAGGGGTGAAAGAGGAGTGGACGGAGTATCGACTTCGTAGTCGATCGCGTAGTCGGTAGCGACTAACATAACGCGGACTAGACGGGCGCTAGTGTCCCGAGTCCAAGCGGACATACACTAAACGAGTTTAGTATAGTGAAAGCGGAGAAGGTGAGGGTAAGAAAACGTCAATT
The DNA here is from genome assembly GCA_030015575.1 of Agapanthus africanus. Taxonomy (NCBI): domain Eukaryota; kingdom Viridiplantae; phylum Streptophyta; class Magnoliopsida; order Asparagales; family Amaryllidaceae; genus Agapanthus; species Agapanthus africanus. The sequence continues at coordinate 252,733,997 of CM057348.1, read as the reverse complement.
GAGAAAGGCGATGGGTGGTGGGTGAAAAATGGATTTGGCGACAAAAGGGCAAGTTTTTATAAAAGTTTTTGATTTTTTTTCTTTTTTTTTTCTTTTTTTTAGAAAGCTTTTTACAGAAATATGTACGGATATACGGCTTAAGCAATCACAAACAAGATATGCACAATCACACCTAGATCTAGGGTAACCTAGGTCTACTAGACCTGCTCCTGAACTTGATTGTCGAAGTTAAACAGTGCCGAGAAACGGGCTTAAAAATACACTGATCACGAGGCCAGGTAAGTGCAGAGATAAGGGGAGGTTGTCCAACGCTTTCGCGAAGTTCCTTAATTAAATAACCCTTTCTCTTTCGGCGGTTGCGCCTTTAACACTTTCCTAGACACCCCGTAAACAATATACCGTTAAGCGAGGTTCTAAACACGGTTTATCTTCTCCTAATGAGCGCGAAGTCCTTAGGGCTGAAGTCTAGTATTTTTTAATTTACAATGGACAATGCATATGCTTTTATGATTTTTGGGATCCTGGGAAGGGTGATGAAATCCCCACCCAATCTGGATTGGTTTCAAGCCCCTTAAGTCCGTATTTAAAGAATGCAAAGTGGTAACAAATCAACTGCAAACAATTTTTATTTGCGGCGCAAAGAATCCTGCACAAGAACAGTTTATTGGAAGGGGGAGAAGAATTTGCGTAACGAAATCTGCAGAAAACACAGTTCAGTGGAGTCCAGAGGAGTGGAGAAGGAGAGAGAGACTTACAGAGAGAAGATGGTACACTAAGGGCACCAATTGGCCGCGGATCCGCGGCCAAACACCACCTTAGGCCGCGGTTCCGCGGCTATGTAGAGGAATTGGGGCTCTGAAAAAATTTGGGTGTTCTCTGTTGGGTGTCCTCTGCTTGTCTGGATGTGTGGAATTCTGAGTTGCTCACTGTATCTGCTCCAGATTTTTCAGTAGACCGTTTGCTTCGTTTTGATCCGTCGCGGTGTAGCCGCGAAATGTGGGTCTATCTTCCCACGTCTTTGGCACTGTACTTGAACTCCGTATTATCCGACGTCTTTGGCGTCGATCTTGAACTTCGTATTTTCCTGCACACTTGCACAAAAGCTAATAAAAAAAAACAACAAGATGGTTTTTTACAAAGTATATATTTTTTTTCGTTTTTTGGTTATATTTATACTTACAAATTAACACGAAATTACACAAGGAAATAAACTACCGTCTCCCCGGCAACGGCGCCATTTGATTGTTAGCGATTCTGCGTGTTCAAGTTTTAGTTAAATACCGCAATCAAGACGGTTTCGCTTGTAGCTAGCCGGTTGAGTACGGGTCGTCCGCAGGGAGATGGGAGTCTTTTTCAATGTGTTTTAACGAGTTAAGTCCGAGAGTTCAGATTTGTTTGTGATTATCTACGTGTTAAGTTGATATTTAAAGCGAGCTTGTTAGGGTTAGGATTAGGTTAGTTTGAGTTAGGAGTCTCCACATCTTTCGTTGCCCCTCTTAATATCAGTGTTACGGTAATCGGCAACAACGGGGATTAGCACGACTAGGAAGGAACTTGCGAGTATAAGCTAGACTTTCCAACGCATAAGTTCTTCCTTTTGGTGCTTGTCCGTCCGTTCTTGGCTCTTAGCCATAACCTCCGGTTAATTCAACCATAACCGGTCTCACTACGGAATCACCGCTATCATGTAGAATAGGGTGCCGTAAGGAGCGGATTGTGGTTCAATTAACGGGAGTCGATTTAAGCTGTTGGGCAAGGAAAGAGTGAGAGAGATTTCCTTCTCTCAAACTTCTCTTATCCTACCCTAACAAGTATGAACTACTCACACATCATGATACGGAAAAATAAAACAAAACAAAAGAGGAAGATAGAAAGAAAGAGATTAGAAGATAACGACTAGCTATTTGCGACCTCACCTTGGCGAGGATCGAGCGTAAGCATCATTGTCGTATTAAAGATAAAGAAAAAGAGAGAAGAAAGAAACAACAAGAAAATAACAACAACTACTTAACAAATTAAAATTACAACAATTAACAAGATAAAGAGACAAGCATGATAATAAATGGTTCTTCTTTATTCATCACTCTTCACTCATAAGCTCACTACAAGTTTCAATGGAGAAGAGGTGAGAAGAGGAAGAAGAAATACACTAAACTTAGCAAAATGAAAATACAAGAATGGACCCTTTCCTTCACAAAGTTCTGGACTATTTATAGGCCAAAAAATGAAAACCTAGGGCAACCACCAGAACACACACGAAAAGACAATTCTACCCCCAAAATCTCTGCACATGCGGCCACCATAAGGCCGCGGATCCGCGGCCTAAGCATGCTTAGGCCGCGTTTCTGCGGCCATAGTAGGGTATTAGGCCTCCGTATTTTGTGGCTTTTCCTGGTCTTCTTTGTACTTCAGTATGGCATGTGTGTTTTCTGAAAATACCTCCACATTTCTTCCAGAATTTCTGTTGAGGGAAAGGTGGACTTTTGTGGATGTTTTGTCATGGTTGTCTCGAGCTCCGCGTAGATCTCTTGGATCTTGTGCTGCCATTGAGCCTTGTGCCTGAAAATGACAATTGATTTGCCATTTTGTCTCCAAAACTGGTATCTGGCAACATACGGATGAAGAGCGGAGATCGTGTTTTATCTGTGGTTGGCAGGAACCCGGATTTTGTCGTGTTTTCCATGAATTTCACCGTTTTAGAACCGAGAACCTGTATCCTGCAATTGACTAGCAAACACGGCTCAAGAGTATCTACCGATATGCAATGTGATAAAAATTGGGCGGTATAAAAATGCAAAAATCTGATATGAACAGCTTGCTTGTTGATCTTTTAAGCGCTCAATACCTGGGTGGCTATTATGTTTAGCTGACCGCTTGCAGCTTGTGGGTGTTTGATATGATCATCGCCTACTGCCGGCGTATTGACGATTCTTTAGAGTCCTACACAGAAGTTTCTTGGCTCAGGCAAAACGGAGTAGGAGCACGTATATGATATGTGTGGGACCGAGAACAATACGTGTATGTGATACCGTATTAGATTCTCGCGATATGAGATATCGGCCGGGTATATGTGATATTGCCGGGTCATCGGATCAAGTGTTGATTCTATGAACTGATACAGATTATATTAGTCGGTTATTTGTGAAATAGCTGGATTATCGGATCAAGTGTTGATTCGATAATTTAATGTATAATTATATATTTGATATATTAAATTAAATTAACTAATATAAGCTCACTAAAAAATTCTTTTTCTCACTCGGGTAAAACATTGATATATATGCGATATATATTAATTGTATTATTTTCTTTTGTTACAAAAATATATTATATATGTGATATATAATATTGTAACGTGTTATAATTACTAATGCAACATGATTAGTGGAGATTAAACGAGGTTAGGGTTTGATTTGGGTTAAACTTTTCTAGAAGCTTCTAGAAACTTTCTTTTTGTTTTTGCAAAGATATTTTGCAAGATATTTCCAAACCCAACCCACACCCTTTAACCTAAGTTAAGTCTCTACAATGGTTAGCCTATCATCTTCAACCATGGTTGCATAAGTAATTATCAACACAATTCATTATTCATCACAAAAGGAATTACTATTCTTCTTCTTCTTCCTTGAGCTTTGAAAAAGCTTTCTAGGTTTTCATTTTGTGATGAATTAGAGTGAGAATTTGATAATAAATGAGTGCTAAAATCCTACTTCATCATCCTAATCTATCCTAGCCATTTAGATTAGGATGTTCACTTCATTTAGTGAGTGAGAGCTTGTGTTAATGAAACTTCAAGGTAGATCATCTTAGTTATCGAAGATCGGAAACAAGTTTGCATTTTTCTCTTCGTGGAGCTTTTCGAGAGTCCGGATACTCGATGATCGCAGCGAAGGGACCTCAACACGGAGCTTTAGAAGTGAAGGACTGGACTACAAAGGTTGTAATCCCAAACTCTTAGTGTTAAAGGGTTTAACATGCTTTGTTTCACCTAATCTCTAGTTTAAAGATCTTGGTTAGGGTTGTTCGGCACGTCTAAATTTTAAATCGGGCATGGTTGATGCCTTATAGACCTTTGTGAGAGTGCCTAGTAACCCTGCAGTGGTATCAGAGCCAAACTAAAGCTTTAGACGAAGTCTAGGCGAAGTTTAAAGTCCGATCGAACTCCGAATACCCGTAAAACCCTAGTTTCTGGAAATTTTTTCAAACGTTGATATTTTTCATATTAAAAATGTTCAGAAAAATCAGCTGGTGATTTGATGGATTACTGTGCAAAACGACCATATAATACCATCAATGCACCGCGGAACCGCGGCAATGACCTGGCTTGCGCGGCGGTTCCGCAGCCAAACAGTAATATTGTGGATTGAATTTGGCACAGTAATGACCGTAGGTACTTCCTGATTCTTCTGGGTATTTTTAATTATACTCAAGTGTTGAGTTTTCTGGGTTGTATTGGGGACTCTTTGATTCGATCGGATAATTTAACTTCGTTTATGTTTTTTCCGGGTAATTTTAGAACGTGTTAAAAAGTTCGAACGGATATCAATAACTCACTTTTTCCCCTGTCGGAAAATTTTTCAAAAGTTGGAATTTTCTCGAGTTTGAAACTTTCAGAAAATCGTGCAAGTAACGCGGTGGACCCTCTAGAAGACAACAAACCTTAACTCGATTATGTGACCGTCTGAACCGCCTCTAAACCTTAGGGTTTGTGGCAGTACGGTGTTGCCACATGTGAGGCGTTGGCTTGACCCTTCTACGGCTGGACCATTGATACTGTGGCATGTGATAGATGCTTTTAAACTCCGCTCAAATGTTGAGCTATTTGGGAAAGGTTGGGTGTTTGATTATTCGATCGGAAAGTTTAACATTGTCTATTTATCTAGAATGTGATACAATATTTGGAATCCACATGTAGTTATGTGATAACTAATTTGAATGTTATAAATCTAGCAGTTTACTCTCAGATGATCGGTTGCCACGGGATTTTGATGCGATCAAAAGTCCGTTGCAATCACGTAGCGTACGCGGATACTCGCCGGGTAAACTTAATAGATAGCCATGCCCCATAGCCCCGACCAAGTGACTGTAGGAGAACCCCGTCGCCAAAAGAATCCGTTCGGGTGCTCGCGGTAGCGGTGTTCCGCCTTAGTGCACTTCGTCGACGGCATCCGGGGGTGCGGCCGTCTACTAAAGTTTGCGACGAGCATTCGATCAGGATGTCGGGAATCTTGTTGAATTGCCCGACTTGATCTTGAAAAGAGTGTTCGGTAAATGAGACTAAAATGCAGGGTTTATAATTGTTAGGCATGCAATGTCTAAGGAACTCATTTGGTTAGGCATGAGATATCTAAGGAGGTTGCGGATTCCAACTGTTGTAGTTTTACACTTTCTTTTATGTGACCGTAAGCGTAGTATGTGGTGTATCGCCGGCTTCGTTGCTATACATCAACGACAATCGGGATACGCATACTTTCTTACGTTGATGATATGAGATATTATGTGTTGCTGTGATATGTTATATTGGATCGTCGCGTTCTGAATAGCCGGGGGTTTTATGTGAGATGAGTGTTTTTTCTTTTTCATTCATGTAAAATTCATTGTATGTAATATTCTTTTATTGGGGCACTTCCGGGCTGAGGATGATGTCACCATTGTATATTATTTACTTTTCCGCATTAGGTAGACCCAAGACGGGGAGCACAAGTAACTGGGTTCTAGGGTCCAGTGGGAGACCATCTCGAGGAGTCAAGACCGGGTCTCCTAACCCTGGAATTGGCAGAGTTGCTTGCCGCTCTCGTAGGGGTCTAGGGATTTGGGTTTGGCTATACATCACGACCGTGGAATCCATATTTTATATAGGCTCATACTAAAACACGGACGACCTAGTATATCCAATATTTCATATATGTTCTTCTACTGCAATGTTCTGTGATGAGATCATATTACTGCCTGAGATGAATGTTTATATTATATATATGAGATATATGTTATATTGCAGATTTCGTTTCAAATGTGATGCTTGTGAAGCATAATAAAATGGGACTTCATTAATGAGATTAATGAAACTAAAAGAAACCTAAAGATGTTGTAGAAACTTGTTTAAAAACTGGTAGCTCTAGTTCTTGCTTTGCATAGCGGTGTTCCTTGTAGAACATCCGGCACCTTATTCGATAAGGAAAGAGCCGAGATCCCTTCAACGGGAATGATCTCTTTAGCGAAACTAGCAGATGCTACAACTCAGTTTGTCTTTTGATTGTTTCTATAGTTTTTGCTTTGCATAGTGATATTTGTGAAATATCCTGCACTTTATTCGATGAGGAAAGAGCCGACGATCCTTTCACCGGGAGTGACCTCTTTAGCAAAACTAGAAAAGCCTTAAAAACATTCCATTCAAAATCACTCGATTCTACAACGATATCAAATTCATTACGCAAAGGGTTTTCTTAAAAACCTGTCGTAGCCCTCCGTCATTTCAGATAAATACTACTTAGTATTCGTGCTGCGGTAGTTTGGCATGCGTCAAGGCGTAGTGTACGGTAGCTAACTAGTGCTTATCTGCTAGCATACGATGCGATTGGATTAGGGTATTCGTACAACGTTGTTTGGCACGCGTCAAGGGTCGTGCGGGTGGGTTTAATTCAATCAAAAAATGTACGGGTTGAACTTGAGTAGCGGACTATGGGTTGTTTGGCACGCGTCAAGGTCATAGCATGCTAGGGGTAAAATATTATTGGGAATTTCAAGTGTGGAAATTTGCAATGAGATTGTATACCTTCTATGAGATAGTTGGATCCCGATACCCGCTGCGAGTAAGAGTTACTCCTGGGAGAGTTTTACACATTACAATTAGCCGATCAAGTAGGTGTCTAGAAAGGTGTCAACGGGGTTACGCCCTGGGAAAACGAGGTTTACTTTAATTAGGTCCGTGCGAAAGCGCAGGGAACCTCCCTCAAAGTACCGGCACCAGCCTGGCTGAAAGATTGACGAACTTGTAGAGTGTAATTAATCCCGGCTAGTCTTTCCTTTTAGGGTTTGAAGGAAGATTTGACTAAAACAGTGGGAGACATCCTGATTAGATAAATTGATAACCAATCTAATCTTGTAAAAGCGCACGCCGAGTGTTTTCTTCTCTCTCTCCTGGTAGCGACTATATCACGCCTTAATCAAGATAAAAATACGGATGAATTGACCGAACCCGCTTGTTATACTGAGCTAGGGAACGTTGGTCCCGCTCCAACTTATAATCGTTATAAGACAGAGCAGGAAATTGGGGAATATCATATTTCCCGTGCCGCCCAAACGAAGAAAGTGCATACTGATGCATCTTCTTCGGGTGTGTTCATTACAGAGAACTGTTTCTCAATATCCTTTACGTCCTAGGTATTTGATACCGGATCAGGATCCTACATATGTAATTTGTTACATGGGCTACAGATAGGTAGAGAACTGAGAACGGGTGATAAATTTCATGAGATAGAAATGGTGTAAGTGTTGCAGCCAAGTCTCTTGGTAGTTATCACCCTGTATTACCAGAATACATTGATTCTGAATGAATGTTATTAGATACCGAACCTGATATACAACATCATATCAGTCTCTTTATTAGTAAAGAATGATATAATTTTGTATTGTTGGATAATGTTTTGAACATTTCCTATATCAAGAGTTGATCGGTTCAGGCACGTTATCTAAAAACATAGACGTTCTAAATCAAATCATAGTTCTTCGCGTACAGGAAACACACAAGTGGAAGAGTTCAGAAATGAACGAATCCTTCTTGAGGTATTGTAGACTAGGCCATATCAAGGTGACCCGACTAGCTAAAGTTACATTTAGATGCATGTTTAAATTAGTTTGAATTTACATCTTGTAAAACTTGCCAGTCATGTCACAAAGATAAGATGACCATAGCTCTGTTTATTGGAAACAGAGAAAGAGTTAGTGAACTCTTGGGATTGATACATGCTGATGTATGAAGGTCCCCTGTTTATACATGCCAAGACCGGTTCTTTGTACTTCATTACATTCACTGATTATCTCTCAAGATCCGGACATATGTTCCTGTTGAAACACAAATTTGGAACTTTTGAGAAATTCAATGAATATAAGTTAGAAGTAGAGAACCAAAAACGGGTATAAGTATTATATCCTTTGATGAGATCAAGGAGGAGAATACTTGAGCACGAAAATCCTGGACTATTCTAAAGGAGAATGAGATTCCCTCTCAGCATTACTCCTCCGTATACACCATAGCACGATGGTATATCGGGGCGGAGCAATTGCACCCTTTGTGATATGGTGTGCTCTATGATGAGTACTACTGAGTTTCCTATTTTCCTTTTGGGAGTTATGCACTTGAGAAGCTGCATACCTATTGAATAGGGTTCAAATCAAATCAGTTGCCTACCACTTCATATGTGATATGGAAAGGGAAGAGCCAATATCTTAAGTTTGTTAAGATTTGGGGTTGTCCGGCCTATGTCTAAAAAGCAAAATCCGGACAAGCTCGAGACAAAGTCAGATCTGTGGAAGTTTGTTGGATATCCCAAGCATTCGCAAAGGAATATCTTCTACCAAATCGAGGAACAAAAGATGTTTTGTTTCTCAGCATGCCACCTTTGTGAAAGGGAATTTCTTGTGAAGAAATTAGTGGACATGAGGTAGTACTGGAAGGAGTTCCAGCTATACAAACTACAACAGATGATTTGGTAGAACCGAAGGATTCAATAGTAATCAACGAACCTCAGCCTCTCCGCCGATCTAGTAGGGTTCCTCACCCACCTGAGAGATACTTCGGTTTTCTCTATGACAGTGGGAGCGGAGATTGCATCATGAGATGATGACCCAACTAGTTTCGAGCTGGCCATCAAGAGTGGGACTCTCTAAGAATGGCTGGATGCTTAGCGATCTGAGATGGAATCCTTATACACCAACAAAGTATGGACTTTGGTTGCTTTATCTGAAGGGTTAAATCCCCATCAGGAGCAAGTATATCTTGAGAAGATTACTTGGTGTACATGGAAAAGTTGAGACTTTCAAAGCTATGCTTAAAGTCCATCCAGATCCTACTTGCCACAGCTACATACCATGACTACGAGATCTGGCGGTTGGGTGTCATGACTGCTTTTCTAAATGATGATTTGGAAGAGAGAGTCTATAAGTACACAGCCAGAGGGCTTCGTAGACAATGGGAGCAGCGGAAACGTGAGCATGATATTTTATGTGATAAATCAGGCATCGCGGAGTTCGAACGTCTGTTTTGATGTGGTAGTCAAAGAGTTTGACTTCATCAAAATGGTATATGAACCTTGTATATACAAAAAGGTAGTAGGGAGTATGGTGGTGATCCTCGTAGAGTACGTGGATAACATACTCTTGATAGGGAAGGAGTTTCCTATGCTACGCTCGGTCAATCTCCTCTTATCACAAAGATTCTCCATTTAGGATCAAGGTGATACCTCCAAAATCCTGGGTTTTGGATCTATGAGATAGATCTAATTGGATGTTAGGATTCTCACTAGTTGTAGTGAGATGGTATCAATCGATCCTGGGGAGAATCACTGGAAAGGTTCCAGGGTGATAAGGACGACTGAATGTCAGTCGCAAGCATTGTCTTTACTCTCAGTGGAGAGACGGTATGTTGGAAGAGTTCCAAGCTAGATACCGTGACTTACTAGATGATTAAAGGCAAGATACATCGTTACCAAGGATGCTACCAAAGAGGCAGTCTGGATATATATAAGTTCATGAGATGAACTTCGTTCCTACCATTGTGTGACAATAGAGTTGTGACTTATGCCAAGGAACCCCCGTCCCATCTGTCAATCCAGATATAATTCTTAGGCAGTATCACCTGATCATGGAGATGTTTGATCTCCAGGGAGATTGAGGTTAGGAGAGTAAACACAGAGGACAACAGCACGGATCCACTCACAAAGGCCTTTTTCCCAGTAGAGACTCTTATGGGATGGTTGAGTATGAGATACTTCAACCGCAGCTAATTGTTGGGTATGCGATACCACAACAGATGGACCTAATGCAAGTGGGAGATTATTAGTTATATGTATGCCCTAGAGGCCATTACTGTACATACGATGCATATTGTAGTGGATGCTTGGACATATATAGGGAGGACTTTCTTGCTCGACATGATAGTACGCTATTTGGTTTCTCTTTATCTTAACATGTACTCTGATTGTCTCTATGTTACATGTTGATAAAGCCCTTAGGATATATACTCAACTACTGGTACTATGATGAGATCATACTAGTGGGGCCGTGGTAGTCGGCGAGTACATCCTATAACAGTTCCTAGTCAAGGGTGTATCGAGACAGGACATTGATACACCAGAGTAGACTAGCGTATACGCATCTTGACCCATATGATGGGCGATGGATGATCCCATATCCATCGGTGTTTGACATCAAGGATGGTGTACGGGTGCTCAGTAGAGACTGGGTACACTGGATGGACTCGCCGAGAACTCCCAGATGGTTTTATACCTCACGTCAGATGGCAGTTCTCCGGTGGCACTGGTACAGAGTAGTCTGTTGACCCGAGATCGTCATAGAGCCTTGTGTGATTCCCACTGTGCTTTGATTTCCATCATACCACGAACAAGAAGGCGTGCAAAACGGTGGCTTTTGGCTACAGTCCCGAATCACATGGAGGCAATGAGCGATAGGAGGGGATTCGTCTCTCCCGGTATAGCGAGTTGATGTTGTACTGTGTTCAATTGGCTATAACTGGAAATCTCTGGCCAGGGTTGCTGAGATTTACTAGTAAGTGTTATCAGTAGTTTCTCGAACTATTATAGATCTCATATCGACACGACTTATCAAACAACCGGGGTCTGACGTTTACCACCCCTAGGCGAGATATGCGACATATCAGACGAAGAGACCGGACTGTACGGGAGTGTTACTGACTGAATTCACAGGAGAATGTACAGGCTTGCTTGTTGATCTTCTGAACGCTCAATACCTGGGTGGCTGTTACGTTTAGCCGACCGCTTGCAGCTTGTGGGTGTTTGATATGATCATCACCTACTGCCGGCGTATTGACGATTCTTTAGAGTCCAACACAGAGGTTTCTTGGCTCAGGCAAAACGGAGTAGGAGCACATATATGATATGTGCGGGACCGAAAACAATACGTGAATGTGATACCGTATTAGATTCTCGCGATATGAGATATCGGACGGGTATATGTGATATAGCCGGGTCATCGGATCAAGTGTTGATTCGATGAACTGATACAGATTATATTAGTCGGTTATTTGTGAAATAGCCGGGTCATCGGATCAAGTGTTGATTCGATAATTTAATGTATAATTATATATTTGATATATTAAATTACATTAACTGATATAAGCTCACTAAAAGATTCTTTTTCTCACTCGGCTAATACATTGATATATATGCGATATATGTCAATTGTATTATTTTCTTTTGTTACAAAAATATATTATATATGTGATATATAATATTGTAACATGTTATAATTAGTAATGCAACATGATTAGTGGAGATTAAACGAGCTTAGGGTTTGATTTAGGTTAAACTTTTCTAGAAGCTTTCTTTTTGTTTTTGCAAAGATATTTTGCAAGATATTTCCAAACCCAACCCACACCCTTTAACCTAAGTTAAGTCTCTACAATGGTTAGCCTATCATCTTCAACCATGGTTGCATAAGTAATTATCAACACAATTCATTATTCATCACAAAAGGAATTACTACTCTTCTTCTTCTTCTTCCTTAAGCTTCGAAAAAGCTTTCTAGGTTTTCATTTTGTGATGAATTAGAGTGAGAATTTGATAATAAATGAGAACTAAAATCCTACTTCATCATCCTAATATATCCTAGCCATTTAGATTAGGGTGTTCACTTCATTTAGTGAGTGAGAGCTTGTGTTAATGAAACTTCAAGGTAGATCATCTTAGTTATCGAAAATCGGAAGCAAGCTTGCATCTTTCTCTTCGTGGAGCTTTTCGAGAGTCCGGATACTCGATGATCGTAGCAAAGGGACCTCAACATGGAGCTTTAGAAGTGAAGGACCGGACTACAAAGGTTGCAATCCCAAACTCTTAGTGTTAAAGTGTTTAACATGGTTTGTTTCACCTAATCTCTAGTTTAAAGATCTTGGTTAGGGTTGTTCGGCACGTCTAAATTTTAAATCGGGCATGGTTGATGCCTTATAGACCCTTGTGAGAGTTCCTAGTAACCCTGCACTCAGGACAGTACCTGAGTACTTTGCATGCATTAAAATTTTAACAAGAGGTTTTCAAAAAGGAACTATAGTCTCTCTATTTCCTACGTGTCCCCGAGCGACACAAACGTTTATAAAGGAAAACCTTTTGGAATATTTCAAAAATGGCGGAACGTATATTTGGGCAAAACATTTATGAATGTATATCTACTACTTTACAATAAACATCCGTCACTTGCGCTGTGAGTTACGCATTACGCGGCTATTCAGAAAAGATTTTGCATTAGTTTTATTCAGTGTTTAGAAGATTTTTCAAGGATGCATACTATATACGCATGATAGTATTCGACTAGTGTATATTAGATTTCAGTAGTGGATTTCAAGATCTGTATCTCCATTATAACTCCGATGATTGCGTTACGCTTGACGGAGTTCGATTTTGAGTTTCATACTCATTTTTACGCGCACACGATGCGATGTGGTATTTCTGTATCTTCCGTGATTTTGGAGCCCCGTTGATTTGAGCTGATTATTGGAATGTTTTAGCATTTGGGGGTTTAAATTTAAATTCGAGGACCGAATTTCTTTAAGGGGGAAGATTGTAACGTTTTAGAAATCGTTTAGGCGAATTTTCCGATAATCGGTAAATAATTTGTTTTTTCCGTAAAAACCGGAATATAAGCATTTTTCAATATAGACGTAAATGCACCTAGTTTAACAAGGAAATTGCTAGTATGTGGTATTTATTTAGCCATTTATAATTATTAGTTCACTTGAATATTTTTCCTTAATTAATTATTCCAAATATTATTATAAGCTTTTATTTATACACTTAATTAGTGGTAATTACAAATTGGAATGGGTTAAATATACAAATGTGAACCATGCCAACTTAATTACAAGTTTATACATTGTTTCTTCTTCTCAAAATATCTTAAGACATCTAGATTATTCTAGGGTTAAAGAATATAAGAAGAGAAAATGATTTTGAGGTGGCTTGATGGGAGATGCATTAATTAAGCTTTAATGGTGATTTTAGTCTAGGTTTTTCCACACACATCAACAATACTCTCCTTCTCTCCCCTTTGGCCAAGCCCTTTCCGTTGGCAGCCGTAACATTTTCCTACTTCTAAAAGCTCCAAAAATCCATCAAAAATCTACATTTAATCTCACAAATTCCAAATTAAATCCTTACCCATTATTCATTAGCCTAATCTAGCTTGGTTCAAGAAAAAAGTTAGCATTTTGGAAGATTTTTTGGGAGCCAATTTGCAAGTTTTGAAATCAAGTTGTGAGGTATAAAATCCTAACCCTAAGCTTTAATTGTTAGTTAATTGCTTTAATTTAGCTTATTGGGTATTTAAAGATGGTGTTAATTAGAAAGTTTAGAAATTTAAGAGAGGGTATTGAAATCAAGTTAGGGTTTTGATTAATTGGTTATGGTTATATGTGTAGCTTAACATGTTTAAACATGAAAAACCTAAGCTGGTTGTTAGTTTGCAAATTGTTACTTTGAAATTGTCTAAATGGTATAATTATGCAAACTAGGTTTTTAGAATCTATAAAGATAAGTGAGCTTAAAATATAGTAAAGAGTTGTAAAGCCTAATTATGATATTAGATGAATATGGTATCCACTAGATCGCTAATTCACGAGGTTTTGCACCAAAACCCCTTTTGGGTTGCTTACAAGGTTTTCGGTATAACTAGACATGGGTTTTATTTGACGTAGTGACGAAATATATATTATCTTGTACAATATTTATTGTGTTGTGAATGAGCGATTGGTAAGATTGGGTTTTAGGCTTGGCCGTTTTCACGAATAGCGACCCTAGTTAGGGTTTTGGCTATATTTTCCGGTATTGGGATTCTTGTTTTTGAGACTTGATATTGTATTTGGTCGTTGGACGTTTGTACGTCAACGACGAGGGTTGTTTGGTTGTTTTTGCATGCGTAGGCTATAGCTTCTTACCTATGAGCACACCTTGTGCCGTATCGGTTTCCGGACTTGGTTTTCATAACATTGCGATATGTGTTGATTTGTAGGTACCCTCGCGTGGATTCCGAGACGACGAAGCACATCGACTGTGCCTGGACGAAGAGTTCCACAGGTGAGTAGATTTATATCTACGGGGGAAGTCGGATGGATGGCGTATAGCACCCCCGCAAATTATGAATGGAAACCAAGATATAGAATATAGTCGGAGAAACCTATATCAGAAAACTATAGATATGGTTAAAAAGATAGTTGGAGGTGATATGAATGATTGAATATATATATCGAGATATAAGGTGAAAGCTATAAGGACATGACTTCTTGACATGATATGATAGAAATGATGTCTCAAATTGATATATAAGGATATGAAAAGTGAATGTGAATCACGATATATAGATATATAGTTGCTCGAGATTAAGTATGAGAATTAGAGTAGCATGAAATGAGATTCATAAGATAGAATGTATATGTAAAATGACTTGATGTGAGGGATTGATGCGATGAAAAGAGTATACGATGAGATATGATGACTTGGTTGATATGTCGTTATACAGATGCGAGTCGATATGAGATAATGGATACTTTTGTCGGTCCCCTGATATGAGATTGATACGGATGTGACCTGGGAGATAAGTATATAAATACATATAATGTTGTGAATCATGAGTGATATGCCGTACGAGACGTTAGGTCCGTGCCCTTATTGTTGTATAGATTGATAGAATCCCAAATTGGTTATGCTGCCGTACGATGGATTGTTGCGTACATGATGTTGTGAGGCTGGATGCCGATTGATAGATTTACTGATTCGGATATATTGTAGATACGTATACCTTTTAGCATTTCTCTTATGATGTACCTTATGCTACGTTCATGTCATTCTCGTTGCATTACATATACCTCTGTTAGTACACCTACACCATTATCGATGATCCGTATGTTACACTTACACAGATTGGCCGGCTCACACACTTTATCATCGATAATTACTATGTCACTTAATGCTACTACTATTGATTGTTAAGTATTGTCACATCATTAATCAATGTTGCATGATATACTTGCTATGTTCACATCATTATTCTATGTTGCATGACATACCTTGCTATAGCTACACATATACCTATATGGTATTGTATCATTATTGACATGCATATACACATACCTTGCTATAGCTACATATACACCATGCATACATACTTACATGTATACACCCATACCTTTCTATACCTACATGTACACCTTATATGATGTTGCATTTAATTTTGGAGGAATTGGGAACCACATGAAATATTTTAAAAAAAACTGGATTCATTTACAGGAGCGGTTTTCCCTTAATATTCTCATATTACTGCTTTATGTTGCATATATTATATTTCATGGATTTACGCATTGAGATACGGATTTCATGTGATTTATAGATTTGAGAACTGTGGGGATATTTTAAGAAAGTATGCATTGTTTTGAAAACCCGGTTTCTCTTGATATGATATTTCGGTGCGTCCACCATATGATTTTTCGGTTCAGAGGTTGGCATGTGAAATCCAATTCGAGGAGCAGTAGGCACCGTCTGTGGGTACATGGTGGACCCGGTGAGGTACTCCAGGGCAAGAAGACTCGTATTATTAGGCGGTGAGCCTGGCAGGGGAGCACTACCTACTGGTCATAGTATTTGGACTCGGCGGTTATCCGGAGGATATCGACCAGAGTCGTGAGATGGATATGAGGGTCGACTAGAGTATGCGGTGCCTGAGGGCCGATCCGAGGATGCGGCGCCTGAGATGTGAGGATTTACGTGTCGATGCTGGACACGGGTTTCATGATATTTCTGTCACGACCCGAAAGTACGGAACGCGACTGGCACTTAGATTACGAGACGTCTAAAGGCGTACCGTAACCTAAGTCAGCCAAAGCCCAGAAGAATCTAAACCGAAAACAAAAGAGAGTGAAGGAAAACTTTTAATGAAAATGGTTTTTAAAATCATTTAGGTTGCATAGAATCCCTTTTTAAAAACATCATAAATTTCTGAAAATTTCGGCAGAGTCTCCCCTGTATTTTCTATCCCCCAAAATGGGTACAACAAGATAATAAACCTGTAATCATAAAATGGCATCCCCAAGCGGGAGCTAGCTCTTCGCCCAAGGCGGATCACAACCACATGCAATATAATAACAATATCAAGCAAAGAGCATAAAAGAATCGCAAAATATCAGAAAACACAATGCCGGCTCAAGTGAGCTCGACCCAAAAGAAACCACAAATATACAAACCTCTCAGTCTCATCACTAGGTCACATATACAATATAAATTGGTAGATGGAGAATACTAGATACAATGATAAAGCAAAAGAAATAAAGTGTGCTCGCAACCCACCTACAGGCGATGTCGCGAGTCTGAGCAAAAGGAACTGATGATAAGATAGCCCGCCGCTACAAGACTGACGGGTCCGACCTGCAAGACACTGTGGCACAACGGGGGTGAGTTGCCAGCTCGTGAGTAAATATAACATCTAATAAGGCAATCGTAAGAATGCACGCAATGCACCACAACATGCATGTCCATATGTGATATAATATCTCTAGTATGCATGCACAGGTATGCAATGTCATTATTAAGTCTTTAAGTGTTTTAAATGCTAAGGGTATTGAATTCTTAACTTTAAAAAAATGAATATCTGTATAATAGCTAAGTACCATCAAGAAATCATCTGAAAACCCGTGTCAAGCATCGACACCAAATAGGAATCATATCTGTCTCAATATCGGGCTCCGTCAGTCCGGATCGACCCATATCATAAATCTCACGACAACGGTCGGTATCCTCCGGATATCCGCCGCGCCAGACATCACCGGTAGGTAGTCTTCCCCTGCCAGGCTCATCATCTACAACTCGATCTTCTTGCCCCGGGGTACCATACCGGGCCCACCATGTACCCGAAACGGTTCATCCACTCCTCGAATCGGGTCTCGAAATCCAACAGAAAACATGAAAACTCATGGTGGACGACACATACATCACGAGAAAACCGCAACTTTGTTTTGAAAATGATAAATATAAGGTTTTGTTAAATTCTTGCGGTTTTCCCCAAAAATCCAGAAATCGCAGCAATACTGAAATCCTCAAGAAAATCATAATGTCCACATGTTATATATGATAAATGTCTATGATATCAACGCATACGATGTGAATTTTAGCTAGAAATCTATATAAATATGATGATGATGCGAGGTATACGTATGCTATGCAATTTCATATATCAAGTATGAATGCAAGTGGCGATATTATAATAAACAGGTTCTATAGTGCACGTGGCATGGAAATTACCAAAGGCGTGTGTGTCATATGAATAGTGCGCGTGCAGCAGATGCCAATGGTAATGGTGTTCGTGTCCTACGAAGTGATATCGCATAAGTATAGATGAATGTCCATGCAATTTAATATACTGTTCGCTATAAGGGTATGCAGTGTACATGAATGGATAAGCTAGCTAACAAAATAAATCTTGCAAAAAGTAGGGTAATCCTAACTAGGGGGGCGCCTCACGCCATTCAGACGATTCCCCCATAGATGAATACATCTACTCACCTGAAATCCCCGCTAATCCGATCCGACCACCGCCTTGCCTTTACGTACCGTGTCCGATGTTTCCCCGACCGATCCTATATTTGCACAATACCAAGCATAAGATTACAAGACCTAAAATGATGCAAGTCACAATATACAATTATCGAAGCTCTCGAATTAAACATAGCATGCACTCGGTGCGCGGGAAAACGCACGAAAATCGCTAACCTTTAACTAGAATCGTCATTTCGGGGAAATCGACAAAACTACAACCCGACTAGACGAAACCCCACGTTCGCGCACTCTAATAGTACTATACGAAGCTAATTATATCGCTAACATAACGCAATTTGATCGCATTCTAATTTTTATAAAAATCTAGTAAGCAATTTTCTTACCGATTCGATACAAACATCGCAATTTTGTCGATTTAGCGAGCATAACACTACACAATTAACCACTCCAATCAATTAGATAACCAAACCCTAACTTAAATCCAACCACCATGCTACAAACCCTAATCTAGAACATCATCCCTTTCTTGAAATTTCAAAACTAACCATTACAATGAAATTAATCACTTTAAAATACTAAACTAGCTTTATTAAACTACAAATTAACAACTAGTTTAGGAATTATAGCTCCCAAGTGAACCCCAACTTGCACTAAGCCTCCAAAGTGGCCTCCTTTCTCCACTTCTCTAACTAATTAGGGTTAGGGAATGGAGAGATTAAGGTTTTGGTTTGAATCTATGAAGAAAATGGTGCAATTTTGTGGATTTTTCTTGATTTTATCATGATTTTAGAAGCAAGAATGAAGTGAGAAGATGAGGGATTTCAGCAAGGAGGCTCGGCCAGCAGCTTGAGGAGGAGGTGTGGGATTTTTGGAGAAGTTTCTAGGTCAATAAAACACCATATGTTATCATTTAATGCTTTCACATCAATATTTTCACAAAAAGCCTCATTTTAATTCATTTTTTTCATAAAATTTCCAACCCTAAAACCAAAAATTTGCAAGCCATGATACAATTTTATTAACACCATATTTTAGCTTATAAAGATTCCTAATTATGAAATTTACCTAATTAAATTTGTATTTATCACTAATTTAATGTATTTTTAAAAGATTAAAATAATAAAAAAATAATTAATTGCGAATTTTTTTTTTATTTAACTAGAAAATTATAAGTGACATTTTAGTGACAAAATTATAGTAATATCTTATCTAAATTTTGTATAATTAGATCTACAATGAAAAATACCTATTTTGACCTTTTACGGAAAAAGCCGAAAAATTAGCCGATTACCGAAAAACTGCCTAAATGATTTTCGAAGGGTTACAGTTTCGAGTGTCGGTGTTGGACACTTAGGTTCCATGATTTGATGTGTTATTTATGGACACACGTTCTTTGATATCCTCATATATTTATATGCATATGCTTTCCTGATGTTAATTGTTGGACGAGATCGACATGCATACATACATTGATTATATTGTTGGACGAGATCCATATGCATACATGCATTGATTATATTGTTGTATGATATCCACATGCATACATGCATTGATTATATTGTTGGACGAGATCCACATGTATACAGGCATTGATTATATTTTGGGATGATATCCACATGCATACATGCATTGATTATATTGTTGGACGAGATCCACATGCATACAGGCATTGATTATTGTTGGCATATATATAGACACGGTCACCCTAGATATCATAATATTACCTTTATGATATAATTGACGTAGGAAATCGTTGTTTTATTCGATTTCTACCTGCTGATGTTTTCTACTCACGAGTTGGCAACTCACCCCCGTTGTGCCACAGTTCTTGCAGGTTGACCGCATACATCAGTAGCGCTATCGCTGGCACACAGCTACATTCGGGTGGTTTGCTTTGGTAGGTGGTACATGTTGCATCGTGCCCCTCTTGTATTATTATTCCCATTGTATCTAGTCAACTCCATCAATTAGAAACTAGTGTTTGTATATGTAGTAAGACTTAGCATGACTTGTAGTTGTGAGACTTAGAGCGATGGGTTATATGTTCGCATGGTGGGTTTGATGTCTTGCTTTTCATTTTTCTTTGTGTTGATCTTCGCCGTTGGGCGTCGTATAAATATATATGCTTGTGTCGGTTGTTGTTCATATCAGAATACTGCATTTTTTACCGCCCATTCTTATGCTCGTGTGTTTATAGGTAGGTACTTTTAATCCGTGTTTGTTACTATTTACAGAGTACAGGTTTTCAGTCCAAATATTGCAAATCAAGACAAAATCTCCACAGTTACACCAAATACAGAACATCTGTCACAGCAGATAAAAGCCGGGTTCCGGTCATCCATATCCGTCCAGTGCCGAGTACCAGTTCCAGGGACAAGACATATGACAGCGGTCATTCGTGTCTCGGACAAGCACAGAGCACGAGGGGGGCAGCACAAGAATCAATGGGAGCGCGGAGCTCAAGAGAGATAAAGTCAAAAGTGAAGAAAAGATGCAATCTTGGACTAAGAATCTGAAGATATTCTGGAAGAAATTATCAGAAAATACATGTACCAGACAACAGGGGACAGCAGACCAGGGAAGTACAAAGTTGCCCACACCCTAACCCTACTGTAGGGGTGCGGATCCGCGGCCAATAGGGGCTATTGGCGGCGGATCCGCGGCCGTACAGGCGCTTCAGGGCATGGGCTTTGGGGGGTAGGATGGTCTTTTCACATGGGTCCAGTTTGTTGCCCTAGATCTTCAACTCCCTGCCTATAAATACAGCAGATTTGAGCTAAGCCAAGGGTCCAATTTTGTGTCCACTCTTTTGTAGTTTTTTGTATAGTTCTTCTTCTTCTTCTTCATTCTTTCTCCATGAAAATTGTAGTGAGAGCTTTTTGAGTGGAGATCAATGAAGATGAGGGTTTTGTATCATTCTCTTGTGTTTCTTCTTCCCCTTGAGATTCTTGCTTTCTCTTGATCATTCAACCTCTTCATTGAGCTTGAATGGTTAAGGGTTAGTTATTGATCTCAAGGGTCGTATTCTTTCATGGAATTAGCACTTCATTTCACATGCGTTCTCTACCTTTCCCTTGATCTTGCAACCTCTTGATTGAGCTTGCAAGTTTAAGGGTTGGCTATTGATCACATGCTTGTCTTGAGTCCTAGTTTCTTGTTCTTTTATTACTCGCTTTTTATTACTTGCTTTTTATTACTTGCAATTTATTTCATGCACTTAAATTCCTTGCACTTACTTACTTGTAATCTTTTCTTTTCTTTGTTCTTTTCTTTTTGTTCTCTCTTTTTGGTTCTTTTTGTGAATGAATGTAATTATTGCCGTTGTTACGAAATAATACGGTATTATAAGTTAACGTTTCTTTGCCCATTTCCTTTTCCCGTATTTTCCATTGAACTCCGCCCAAACCATACGCAAGCGCTCCGTTAGGCACCGTACCCTGACAAGGTAACGGTGATTCCTAACCGCGACCGGTTGCGTTCGGTTTGGCCGGAGGCGAAAGCAAGAGACAAGAACGGAAGGACAAGGGTAAATAAGCCGGATTCCACGAATACCGCGCTTAAATCCCCTAATCCACGTTGTTGCCGATTGCTCGAGCTTCAATTGGTCAAGACTCGGCTCAAAGGTTTTGAGTACGGATTTCTTTAGCTTACAATCTCGTATTTTCTTCTTAACAACTTTATACTTGCAAATAAACACATAGGTTAGATCAAACAAACATACAGATTCTTTATTGACTCGTCTAAGACAAGAAGGTAAGATACCACCATCTCCCTGTGGACCGACCCGTGCTCAACCGGCTAGCTGCATAGCGACACCGTCCTGATCGCGGTTACACTTTAATTCTTTGAACATCCGACACGCCAAAAGCGTGCGATCAAATGGCGCCGTTGCCGGGGAGACGGTAACGTATTTCTTTTCTTGTTATTCGGGTTAATATTCTTTTTGTATATATATAAAAAATAAAAAATAAAAAAATATTCTTTTTGTCTTTTTTGATAATTTTTGTGGGCAAGAGTGCAGATTTTTGCAGATTTGCAAACTGCAATTGTGGGGAGCAAAGTGTACGTTCAAAGTTAAGGTGATTACGAAGTACAGTGCCAAAGATCCGGGTAGTTTGACCCGCGCAAGCGAACTTTTCAAGCTTACCGGATTTGATTCAACGGGGGTTTCCTAACCCAAAACTTAACGGTACGTACTTTACTAACACCTTCTTCTCAAATCCGACGCATCCAATATACTATTCTTTGCAGGATTCTTTGCAAGTTCGCTAGCAAACGCTAAAAATTGACTAACCCGTATTTGTTGCAGCGCCGCGCTTAAACTAAAAAAATGATTGTTTGATTCTTTATAGAATTTTTTGAATTGCGCATTGCATACATTAATACGGACTTAAGGGCAAGCGAACCCCACAAGATACGGTAAAGGATTTCATCACCTTTTCCGTGGCCCACAAATCACGAACTTGCGCATAACGTTTACCCACACAAAATTTAAAAGAAACTAGACTTTAAGCCTTAAGGACTTCGCGCTCACTAGGAGAAGTTAACTGTGTTTAGAACCTTGCTTAATGGTATATTGTTTACGGGGTGTCTAGGAAAGTGTTAACGGCGAAACCGCCAAAAGAGAAAGGGTTATTTAATTAAGGAACTTCACGAAAGCGTTGGAAAACCTCCCCTTATCTCTGCACTTACCTGGCCTCGTGATCAGTGTATCTTGAGCATGTTTCTCGACACAGTTTTACTTCGACAATCAAGTTCTGGAGCAGGTCTAGTTGACCTAGGTGAACCCTAGAACGATTAGGTGTGTGGTATTTTTGTGTCGTGATTGTTTTTGTCCATATTGTTTTTTTATTCTTTTGCTAACAACTAACTAAAAAAAAATCACATTCTTTTTCCCCTCCTTTTCTCTACCTTTCTCTCTCTCTCTTCATATCATGGGTACTCCACCTCGCAAAACTCTTGCCGAACTTTGGTACCCACAACCAGACATTACATCTTACGGTTCTTGCTTTGGCCGAACTTCGAACGACCCCTCCATGCCCAAAGTTTCACTGAAAGATCGCATAGCAGCGTCTAGGACAAACACTTGCACTCCTCATTCCACTTCGTATCAACCGTTTCAAATATTCACTCCCGCTTATGTTGATACCCCTTCTGCAAGTCGTCCTTTGTCCATCGCTGAACGTATTGAACAATCTCGTAGCCGATCTTTCACTCCTTTCACCACTTCAAACTCTTGGGATCAACAATTCCATTCACCTTCTTATCCAAATATTGATCCTGCTCCTGTCCAGCCATTCAATTCCTACCAGTCCTACCCGACTTTTTCACCTTCCCTAGACATTGTTTCTGAACCGCCATTTGGGAATTTTCAGTATCCAAACAACTTTGAATCTTTTACTGAAACCCCTTCTCAACCCATGTCTAGTCTGGAACAGTCGTTGGAAGACTTTAGGGTAGCGTCAAGCCAACAGATGATGGATTTGAATGCGTCCATGGCCGCCCTCATACAACCTAGTGACCCGGTAGCTAGTTTTCAACTAGCTCCAACTTTTTCAATGTATGATGAGGCGGCAGGACAGGCTGTGAATTTGAGTGGAGAGAGTGAGATGTACCCCCTTCCAAATCAAACCTACCCATCCCAAATTGAATCCCACAACTCCTGTTTTGAAAGTCTATCAAGAATCCCACATGATTTATCAATTGAAGATAGAATGATTAATGAGTTGTGCGACTTTGTAGTGTTTGATTTACCCAATTGTGAAGGGTCCCCTTTGAGTGAAACCATACCCAATCCTTTTGACCTCTATACCTCCACTCTAGAACCTGAATTGATTAAAATCCATGCTTTTGATGAGGTGTCAGAGAATTTTGATTTTCACTTAATTGAGGATATTGACGCTGGGAATATTTTGGATGATGAACCTGTAGATTTGACTGAGTTTCTCTCTCCAATTCATCATCCCGAGTCATTAAATGTTTTTCCCGAACCCCATATGCGTCTGGACTTTGATGAAATATGCATGGATGAGCTTAACTTGGAAGAGAATTTTGAGGATATTTTTGAGGATGAAACAGTTCTAGATGATGAGTCGGATTTTCCAATTCATCCTGTTCCTTTCACTGACTGTGTACACCCTCCAGAACCCTTAACCGATACACCTCCTCAACCACTTCCCTCCATCCTTTCCATCGTTCCGACCTTGCAAGAACCCGTACCATTTTCACTTCCTGTGTCTGGTTTACCGAGTTCGGCGTACCCATGGTTTCTCTCGAATCTTGAGGGATTTGACCCCATTTCTCGACGGGTAAATATATTAGCACAATCGCTCTTCACACATCGGTCATCACAAATTGTGCTAATCTATTTACTCCATTTGCACCCTCAAGTTCGTATTCCACTTCTTTTTCCCTTCCGCCATTCTTCTTCCTCTCATATACCGAGACCATATCCCGCTTCTCTCCGCATATGGTCTCGCGTATTCTCCATTTCTTTTCTCTACGCCTTCTTTCACCAGCCACTGCTTTATAGCGATAAAATCTTTGAATGGTTGGTACTCACTTTTGGCCTGTGTAAGGCCTTGTATAGTTTGATACTGTTCTCTTTCCCCCCTAACCCTGAATTTCAACGCTTAACAGTGGAAACACTGTTTTACTTAAGTTTGGGGGGGACTCTTCTTTTTTGTATATATTTTTGGTTTTCCTTTTTGTTTTGTATATAATTTGTTTTTAGGGAGCGCCGGCAATTTTGACCCTCCTGGTGTAGCCTGACAGTGAGGGCACTGTCAAGTTTAAGTTTGGGGGTGTGCTCGGTAAGCTTTCTTCCTTCGCATTCATTTGTATATTTTGCATTTGCATACCTTATTAAAAATCCATAAAAATCTGAAAATTTTCTAAAAATATAAAAACTTTTTTGTCAAGTTAGATTGTGGAAGAACTCTGATTCAACATTCGACGGTTTTTGTTTGAAAAAATAGGAATAACTAAATCTTATGTTTAGATTTTGAAAACCTGAAAGATAACTCTCCTTTGAAGTTAACTATAGCTGATATACGTCTTTACATCACACTACACGTGTTGTGAGTCTTGGAAATTAGATGACAAGTCTTTTATGTTTAAAAACTTTTAAATAAGATAAATGATTTTCTGAGGATCAAATAGGTTTGTTCTGAAATAAGTAATATATCAAGAATAGTTTATGAAGTGAGTGAATATGAAGGAATGTTATTGATGCCTTAATTGGAACTAAGTCTGAAAAATAACCCATCTGAAACTTGATTGGAATGATTACACACCGAACCCACTAAACACGTCTTTTATCCAAAAAATAATTGAACTACCGGTTATATCTCCGTTCGTATTGAATCATCATGATTTTCACGCCAAACTGTCTTTTGTTTTGGGACCTAGGTAACTTGAGTAATTAAGTCCGCTGGGGTGTTTCTACACCTAATGCCCTAAAACCAACTAGTTTGGGTGCATTGGCCCAAAGCTCGCTAAGAAGCCTAGAAAGTCCAGGTTAAAACAAAGTCAAGCAAGCGTTCTCTCCGAGTTAAAATTCCTAACGGTTCTTTGTGTGAGAATAATCTTGATAAAAGACAGGCTTTCATAAAAAAATTAGCGGAGATATGAAGGTTTTACTCCATGATAAAGACTATTGCACGTTCACAGAGGTGTGTATGAAATGAAAACAAGAAAAAGGTGGAGTGAAGAATAAGACCTAGTTTCCTGTTAGGGAAGATAGAAATTCTGAAGTTGAAACTTTACTGGAAAACGAAACTTGAAAAATGCTTAACTCTTTATAGAACTTATCTGATCCTTTTAAAATTGTTATCTGGGCTTTATTGTGCGACATGATGACTTTATTCGACCTTTCGGGAACTTAACGACACTATTTGCACTGCACGTAAAGACATATAAAATCTGTAGTTAAATAAGATGCGAGGTGTGAAAAATAAAGGTTCGATAGTCTAGACTTAGGATAATAGAATTGTTATTTTCTGAAACAAAACTTTAGGGGTTTGAATCTTAGTTATTTTACAAAACTAGCTTGACGGGATTTTGTGGGTAGTATCCGCTGAAAACCCTCAGGAGACAACACTCCTCCTACTAGGGACACCTAGAGGTTTAACGGCTTGTTGCACATGCTCAGTGCAATCGCGTTCCCTGCGAAAGTGCGGTTATCATTTTATTTTTGTGAATAATTGGTTTTGCTCGGGACGAGCAAAAGTTAAGTTTGGGGGTATTTGTTCATATCAGAATACTGCATTTTTTACCGCCCATTCTTATGCTCGTGTGTTTATAGGTAGGTACTTTTAATCCGTGTTTGTTACATATTTACAGAGTACAGGTTTTCAGTCCAAATATTGCAAATCAAGACAAAATCTCCACAGTTACACCAAATACAGAACATCTGTCATAGCAGATAAAAGCCGGGTTCTGGTCATCCATATCCGTCCAGTTCCGAGTACCAGTTCCAGGGACAAGACATATGACAGCGGTCATTCGTGTCTCGGACAAGCACAGAGCACGAGGAAGGCAGCACAAGAATCAATGGGTGCGCGGAGCTCAAGAGAGATAAAGTCAAAAGTGAAGAAAAGATGCAATCTTGGACTAAGAATCTGAAGATATTCTGGAAGAAATTATCAGAAAATACATGTACCAGACAACAGGGGACAGCAGACCAGGGAAGTACAAAGTTGCCCACACCCTAACCCTACTGTAGGGGCGCGGATCCGCGGCCAATAGGCGCTATTGGCGGCGGATCCGCGGCCGTACAGGCGCTTCAGGGCATGGGCTTTGGGGGGTAGGATGGTCTTTTCACATGGGTCCAGTTTGTTGCCCTAGATCTTCAACTCCCTGCCTATAAATACAGCAGATTTGAGCTAAGCCAAGGGTCCAATTTTGTGTCCACTCTTTTGTAGTTTTTTGTATAGTTCTTCTTCTTCTTCTTCATTCTTTCTCCATGAAAATTGTAGTGAGAGCTTTTTGAGTGGAGATCAATGAAGATGAGGGTTTTGTATCATTCTCTTGTGTTTCTTCTTCCCCTTGAGATTCTTGCTTTCTCTTGATCATTCAACCTCTTCATTGAGCTTGAATGGTTAAGGGTTAGTTATTGATCTCAAGGGTCGTATTCTTTCATGGAATTAGCACTTCATTTCACATGCGTTCTCTACCCTTCCCTTGATCTTGCAACCTCTTGATTGAGCTTGCAAGTTTAAGGGTTGGCTATTGATCACATGCTTGTCTTGAGTCCTAGTTTCTTGTTCTTTTATTACTCGCTTTTTATTACTTGCTTTTTATTACTTGCAATTTATTTCATTCACTTAAATTCCTTGCACTTACTTACTTGTAATCTTTTCTTTTCTTTGTTCTTTTCTTTTTGTTCTCTCTTTTTGGTTCTTTTTGTGAATGAATGTAATTATTGCCGTTTTTAAGAAATAATACGGTATTATAAGTTAACGTTTCTTTGCCCATTTCCTTTTCCCGTATTTTCCATTGAACTCCGCCCAAACCATACGCAAGCGCTCCGTTAGGCACCGTACCCTGACAAGGTAACGGTGATTCCTAACCGCGACCGGTTGCGTTCGGTTTGGCCGGAGGCGAAAGCAAGAGACAAGAACAGAAGGACAAGGGTAAATAAGCCGGATTCCACGAATACCGCGCTTAAATCCCCTAATCCACGTTGTTGCCGATTGCTCGAGCTTCAATTGGTCAAGACTCGGCTCAAAGGTTTTGAGTACGGATTTCTTTAGCTTACAATCTCGTATTTTCTTCTTAACAACTTTATACTTGCAAATAAACACATAGGTTAGATCAAACAAACATACAGATTCTTTATTGACTCGTCTAAGACAAGAAGGTAAGATACCACCATCTCCCTGTGGACCGACCCGTGCTCAACCGGCTAGCTGCATAGCGACACCGTCCTGATCGCGGTTACACTTTAATTCTTTGAACATCCGACACGCCAAAAGCGTGCGATCAGTTGTTTCCGCCATTAGGCGTGATTTGCTTCCGTTTGGGGATTCTTTCTTTATATTCTATGTTTATACACGTTTCGAGGCTAGTTTTTACAAAGGAGGTGCTGCCGAAATTTTTAAGAAACAAAAAAAAATTTAAGCTTAAGGATTTTTACTTAAGGTTCCCAAATGTTTCATTACTTACTTCTTTTGAAGGGTTTAGATTTCTAGGCTTTGGCTTACTTAAGTTACATTACGCCCGTAGACGTTGTGTGATTTAAGTGCCGGTCATGAGCTAATATTTTCGGGTCGTGACAAAGTTGGTTTCAAAGCGTTAGGTTTAACCTTGGTTCGAGTTTAGGTTTGACTATATGGAGTCTGGGGCGTAATTTATTTAGGAACCGATGCTTGACCTTACGGAACTTAGACTGGAATAGGGGGGTATATTAGACCCGAACTTTCGTTTCATAGGCTGACCCTGAGTGATGGAGTAAGTAGCTTGAGTAGAGTGACGTACCGTACGTATGTTCTGCGGCATATTTACGATACGATAATCCACTTAAGAAACCTTGGGATGTACATATCTTGAGATCTGTGATTCTTTTCGTTCCTTTGATCATACATCCATTTGAGATCCTGGATTCTATTCATTTCCACGATCATACTCTCACCGATTCTGTTCCTCCTTATGATCATGTATCTATTTTGGGATCTGTTGATTCTTTTCATCCCTCTGATCTATTTTCGTCGATACTTGCTTGAGGTTCCTGTCACCATGGTTTGAGCGCAGATTAAGCTGCAGCTAGTGATGTGGTCAGGGCGAGCTCGTCATGGACGAGGACTGACCATCGTGTTTTCTGGTGTCATGGGAACGTATCGATTTAGTGTTTGTGTTGTGACCTCTCGTTTGAGGCGAGTGTTCGGTTTTGCACCGGATGATCGGGCCATTGTTAGAGGCTGCCTGTTATGAGAGGACTGTTGATGTACATCCTACCTTAGAGTTTGTGATGTTGTCTACCGTGCAGATAGATGACCTAGCTATTGCTGAGATGGATAGGATATCGCTTCTAGAGCTTATGAGCTAGGATCGCTGGAGCTTCCAGGCAAAGATGCGACAGAAGATAGATAGTCTATCTTAAGTGGAGTTGAAAGACGAAGGTTATTCGTCATATTTGATGCGCCGACGCAGGCCCAGTAGAGTTGAAGATTTTCAGTATGGAGAATCTTACTCAGATCTAGAATAGATCGACCCAGAGATGACGTTGTTCGTTGGATGATCTGATAGGAGATTAGTAAGTGGACCAGCTTCCGATAGAAGACCTCACCAAGATGCGTTGTGAGTTGATCGAGAACGGACGAATATAGAGTGTTCCTTCGATGATTGGGATGATTTCCCGAGGACCTGTTCGGCTAGATATCTTCTATAGAGTGATAAAGATACCGAGTTCGTAATTTCGAGTCTGTGTGAGAGACTCCAGATTGACTGTAGCCGAGAACAATTGCAGTACGCAGATAGCAAGACGTGACGTCAAGGTGGACGAAAATAAAAACGAGTGGAACAAGTTGTTCGTGCGAGATGTTAACGAGCTGTTGTTACTCCACGTTGAGATTAGAGATCTGATATGTATACAAAGGTGTTGGGATACTGCCAGTTCCAGGGGAAATGTGTGCTGAGAACGCAGATGTTCAGAAAACGAGAAAAGATTATGCAATAGTACCTGCCTCCGTACAGTTCGGCATAGGCGAGATCGGAAGAAACCCTGAGCAGGTTCCTTCCACGACACTGCTGCGATAAGATTTGCACCGAAGATCAGTTGTATCATATGTATTCAGGGGGCCAGAGGCCGACGTCAGTGACGTGCTGCTTTACAAGTGGTCATGCAAATTGGCCGAGATGACCAGAGGAGTGCCAGAGCGGAATCGTTTCCGCTAGCACACCTGACCGGGCCGACGAGCCGATGGATTGCGAGATTGGTAATCCATAAAGAAATGAAGACCCAGAGATAGAGGATGCCTGACAGTGAGCAGGAGGCAAGCGGATATTCTTACACTGCCAGTTTTGGACGAACCAATATTTTTCGACATTGTAGGAGGTATACCCCAATATCATTTGTTGCGATTTGCGTTTGTGATCCGAGTATCACGTTTATATCGCTTGGATTTGAGTTTTGATGATTGAGTTTCATGATATGGTTTTCGTTCACCTACTGGGTAATTACATTTTTGTGCATAGTTATTGCACTTGATATATGTTTTATACACAGTTGTGTTGGTTTATGACTTGTGCATATCTATTGCACTTGATATCAGTTTTTACGCCTTGGCTGCACGTGTTATGATTTCATGGATTTCATACGGTTGATTTGATTTGTGCATGTGGTACGCACTCGATTTGATTTTTGCACTCGGTATAGCTCGCATGTGCTAGCAGTGCATTGATACGTGTTTTGTGCACGCAGTTGCACGCTTTTATGATTTTATACACCTTGGTGCTCTCGGTGTTGCTTTTTATACGCATTTGAGTTATTTGATGAGTTTCCGTGCATTGGTTGCACTAGATTTATGTTCCGTGCACTTGTTGCACCAGATTCGTTTTCGTGCATACTACTGCACTAGATGCTTTAGACGGACCTGACGTGCTCGAGTTGGATTTTTGCGCATATTAGCCGCTTGGTATTGGATTTGGGCGCATCGGATGCACTTGATTTAGATTTCATTCATGCATGATGGATGCACTTGATTTGGATTCTCTCGCATGTTGGGCGTATGAGATGAGATGTGATTTTATGCACTATAGATGCACTTGATATTATTGTCGTGTACATCCGTTGCACTGGACAGATGTTATCGTGCATACCCGTTGCACTTAGTTTGGTTTTGTGCACATTCGTAGCACATGGATTTGGCTTTGATTTCCGTGCGCACCAGACGCACGTGATTGTTGGATATTCCTTTTGAGGCTGATTTTGCTCTTGGACACTTTGTTTTCATGATGGGCACTATATTATGTAGTAGCCGAACAGGACTGATCTCAGGATAGTACCTGAGTACTTTGCATGCATTAAAAGTTTAACAAGTGATTTTCAAAAAAGAGCTATAGTCTCTCTATTTCCTACGTGTCCCCAAGTGACACAAACGTTTATAAAGGAAAACCTTTTGGGATATTTCAAAAAGGGCGGAACGTATATTTGAGCAAAACATATATAAATGTACATCTACTACTTTACAATGAACATCCGTCACTTGCGCCGTGAGTTACACATCACGAGGCTAATCAGAAAAGATTTTGCATTAGTTTTATTCAGTTTTTAGAAAAAATTTCAAGGATGCATACTATATATGTATGATAGTATTCGACTAGTGTATATTAGATTTTGGTAGTGGATTTTGAGATTTGTATCTCCATTATAGCTCCGATGATTGCGTTACGCTTGACGGAGTTCGATTTTGAGTTTCATACTCGTTTTCAGGCGCACACGATGCACTGTGGTATTTCTGTATCATCCGTGATTTTGGAGCTCCGTTGATTTGAGCTGATTATTGAAATGTTTTTGCATTTGGGGGTTTAAATTTAAATTCGAGGACCGAATTTCTTTAAGGGGGGAAGATTGTAACATTTTAGAAATCGTTTAGGCGAATTTTCCGTTAATCGGAAAATAATTTGTGTTTTCCGTAAAAACCGGAATATAATCATTTTTCAATATAGACGTAAATGCACCTAGTTTAACTAGGAAATTGCTAGTATGTGGTATATATTTAGCCACTTATAATTATTAGTTCACTTGAATATTTTTCCTTAATTAATTATTCCAAATATTATTATAAGCTTTTATTTATACACTTAATTAGTGGTAATTACAAATTGGAATGGGTTAAATATACAAATGTGAACCATGTCAACTCAATTACAAGTTTATACATTATTTCTTCTTCTCAAAATATGTTAAGACTTCTAGATTTTTCTAGGGTTAAAGAATATTAGAAGAGAAAATAATTTTGAGGTGGCTTGATGGGAGGTGCATTAATTAAGCTTTAATGGTGATTTTAGTCTAGGTTTTTCCACACACATCCACAACACTCTCCTTCTCTCCCCTTTGGCCGAGCCCTTCCCATTGGCAGCCCCAACATTTTCCCACTTCTAAAAGCTCCAAAAAATCCATCAAAAATTCACATTTAATCTCACAAATTCCAAATTAAATCCTTACCCATTATTCATTAGCCTAATCTAGCTTGGTTCAAGAAGAAAGTTAGCATTTTAGTGGATATTTTGGGAGCCAATTTGCAAGTTTTGAAATCAAGTTGTGAGGTATAAAATCCTAACCCTAAGCTTTAATTGTTAGTTAATTACTTTAATTTAGCTTATTGGGTATTTAAATATGGTATTAATTAGAAAGTTTTGAAATTCAAGAGATGTATTGAAATCAAGTTAGGGTGTTGATTAATTGGTTATGGTTATATGTGTAGTTTAACATGTTTAAATATGTAAAACCTAAGCTAGTTGTTAGTTTGCAAATTGTTACTTTGAAATTGTCTAAATGGTGTAATTATACAAACTAGGTTTTTAGAATTTATAAAGATAAGTGAGCTTAAAATATAGTAAAGAGTTGTGAAGCCTAATTATGACATTAGATGAATATGGTAGCCACTAGATCGCTAATTCACGAGGTTTTGCACCAAAACTCCTTTTGGGTTGCTTACTAGGTTTTCGGTATAACTGGATGTGGGTTTTATTTGACGTAGTGATGAAATATATATTATCTTGTACGATATTTATTGTGTTGTGAATGAGCGATTGGTAAGATTAGGTTTTAGGCTTAGCCGTTTTCATGAATAGCGACCCTAGTTAGGGTTTTGGCTATGTTTTCCGGTATTGGGATTCTTGGTTTTGAGACTTGATATTGTATTTGGTCGTTGGATGTTTGTACGTTAACGACGAGGTTTGTTTGGTTGTTTTTGCATGCGTAGGCTATAGCTTCTAACCTATGAGCATACCGTGTACCGTATCTGTTTTCGGACTTGGTTTTCATAACATTGCGATATGTGTTGATTTGTAGGTACCCTCGCATGGATTCTGAGACGACGAAGCATATCGACTACGCCTGGATGAGGAGTTCCACAGGTGAGTAGATTTATATCTACGGGGGAAGTCGGATGGATGGCGTATAGCACCCCCACAAATTATGAATGGAAACCGAGATATAGAATATAGTCGGAGAAATCTATATTAGAAAACTATAGATATGGTTAAAAAGATAGTTAGAGGTGATATGAATGATTGGATATATATATCGAGATATAAGGTGAAAGCTATAGGGACATGACTCCTTGACATAATATGATAGAAATGATGTCTCGAATTCATATATAAGGATATGAAAAGTGAATGTGAATTACGATATATAGATATATAGTTGCTCGAGATTAAGTATGAGAATTAGAGTAGCATGACATGAGATTCATAAGATAAAATGTATATGTAAAATGACTTGATGTGAGGGATTGATGCGATGAAAAGAGTATACGATGTGATATGATGACTTGGTTGATATGTCGTTATACAGATGCGAGTCAATATGAGATAATGGATACTTTTGTCGGTCCCCGGATATGAGATTGATACGGATGTGACCTGGGAGATAAGTATATAAATATACATAATGTTGTGAATCATGAATGATATGTCGTACGAGACATTAGGTCCGTACTTTCATTGCTGTATAGGTTGATAGAATCCCTAATTGGTTATGCTGCCGTACGATGGATTGTACCATACGTGATGTTGTGAGGCTGGATGCCGATTGATAGATTTACCGATTCGGATATATTGTAGATACGTATACCTTTTAGCATTTCGCTTACGATGTACCTTATGCTACGTTCATGTCATTCTCATTGCATTACATATACCTGTGCTAGTACACCTACACCATTATCGATGATGCGTATGTTACACTTACACAGATTGGCCGGCTCACACACTTTATCATCGATAATTGCTATGTCACTTACACAGTAGAATTGCAGCATCATGTTACTACTCTTGATTGTTCGGTATTGTCACATCATTATTTTATGTTGCATGATATACTTGCTATGCTCATATCATTATGCTATGTTGCATAACATAACTTGCTATAGCTACACATATACCTATATGGTATTGTATCATTATTGACATGCATATACACATACCTTGCTATAGCTATATATACATCATGCATACATACTTACATGTATGCACGCATACCTTGCTATAGCTACATGTACACCTTATATGATGTTGCATTTAATTTCAGAGGAATTAGAAACCGCATGATATATTTTAAAAAAACTGGATTCATTTAATAGAGCGGTTTTCCCTTAATATGCTCATATTACTGCTATATGTTGCATATATCATTTTTCATGGATTTACGCATTGAGATACGGATTTCATCTGATTTATAGATTTAAGAACTGTGGAGATATTTCAAGAAAGTATGCATTGTTTTGAAAACCCGGTTTCTCTTAATATGATATTTCGGTGCATCCACCATGTGTTTTCTCGGTTCAGAGGTTGGCATGTGAAACCCGATTCGAGGAGCGGTAGGCAACGTCTGCGGGTGCTTGGTGGACCCGGTGAGGTACCCCGGGGTAAGAAGACTCGTATTGTTAGGCGGTGAGCCTGGCAGGGGAGCACTACCTACTGGTGACAGTATTTGGACTCGGCGGTTATCCGGAGGATATCGACCAGAGTCGTGAGATGGATATGAGGGCCGACCTGAGTATGCGGCGCCTGAGGGCCGATCTGAGGATGCGACGCTTGAGATATGTGGATTTACGTGTCGATGCTGGACACGGGTTTCATGATATTTTGAGTGTCGGTGTTGGACACTTAGGTTCCATGATTTGATGTTTTATTGATGGACACACGTTCTTTGATATCCTCATATATTTATATGCATATGCTTTCCTGATGTTTATTGTTGGACGAGATCGACATGCATACATGCATTGATTATATTGTTGGATGAGATCCATATGCTTACATGCATTGATTATATTGTAGGATGATATCCACATGCATACATGCATTGATTATATTGTTGGACGAGATCCACTTGCCTATAGGCATTGATTATATTTTTGGATGATATCCACATGCATACATGCATTGATTAGATTGTTGGAAGAGATCCACATGCATACAGGCATTGATTATTGTTGGCATATATATAGACACGGTCACCCTAGATATCATAGTATTACCTTTATGATATAGTTGGCATAGGAAATCGTTGTTTTATTCGATTTCTACCTGCTGATGTTTTCTACTCACGAGTTGGCAACTCACCCTAGTTGTGCCACAGTTCTTGCAGGTTGACCGCATGGATCAGTAGCGGCATCGCCGGCACACAGCTACATTCGGGTGATTTGTTTTGGTAGGTGGTACATGTTGGATCGTGCCCCTCATGTATTATTATTCCCATTGTATCTAGTCAACTCCATCAATCAGAAACTAGTGTTTGTATATATAGTAAGACTTAGCAAAACTTGTAGTTGCGAGACTTAGAGCGATGGGTTATATGTTCGCTTGGTTGGTTTGATATCTTGCTTTTCATTTTCCTTTGTGTTGATCTTTGCCGTTGGGCGTCGTATACATATTTATGCTTGTGGTGGTTTTTTCCACTGTTGGGCGTGATTTGCTCCCGTTTGGGGATGCTTTCTTTATATTCTATGTTTGTACCCGTTTCGGGGCTTGTTTTTACAAAGTAGGTGCTGCCGAAATTTTTAGAAAACAAAAAAAAATTTTAAGCTTAGGGATTTTTACTTAAGGTTTCAAAATGTTTCATTAATTACTTTTTTTGAAGGGTTTAGATTTCTGGGTTTCGTCTTACTAATGTTACGTTACTCCTGTAGACGTTGCTTGATTTAAGTTCTGGTCACGAGCTAAAATTTTCGGGTCGTGACAGAACAGTGGGAACTCACACGAGACAAATGACAATCTCAGGTCGACAGACTAACCTGTAATCATGTCATTTGAGAACTGCTATCTGAGAATAGGTATAGAACCATCTAGTATGTTTCCGGCGAGTCCGTCCAGTGTACTCACCTTCAGTGAGCATCTGTTTACTATCTTAGGTGATCAGCTGACACCAATGGTTTGTGAGACCGGCCACCGCCCTTGGTCATAGTCTCGAAAAGTATACACTAGTTAACTCCGGAGTATCGATGCCCCGTCTTGATACTCTCTTGACTGGGAACATTTAAGGATTTGCTTATAGACTACCCAGTTCTCATAAGTGTAATCGCCATAATAACCCTAGTAGTCAAGCAAGAATCATATGGGCTCTATTAATATGTAATAGTGATCTGTAATACCACATAATAGATGCACATGATGTTAGAGATAAACCAGATAGCATAGAATCATCTCGAGTAAAACTGTTCTACTCGTATAGGTCCTCCCTCAATCATCATAATCGCCTGCCTGCGATTACAATAATTGCCTTCAGGGCACTATAGCCAACAATCCCCCATTTGCACTTAAGGCTAATTATTGCGTTATCACATACTCACAGCCCGTATGCTACTGATCACCCAACTTCTCTACTAATTAGTTTCGCAAAGCATGTTTGCGAAACATTCACTTTCAAGAAATAGCCTCAGTGAGTGGATCCGCTCCAATGTTTCAATCTTTTTTCTCTATATCTTAACTTCGTGGAGAATGACTATCTCCTGAAATGAGCGATACCTGTCTTAGAATTTGTCTGGATATCTGATGGGACCTTGTTCATAATATGAACAACAAATCCAACAAACTTCTTAGACTGTATCCAATTATCGATGTAATCAGCACCCAGCACCATGACCACCTCAGTATCATGCTTGAAAACCTATCTAACATACTGCACCTCAAAAAAGAGGGAAAACTATTAACCCTGACAGCCACTCTGTCATCTAGGTCACCTTGGAAGCCTGAAATGATAACCACCTCCTGAAAGAAGCTGTCATTACCAAATACCAAGAATATCCTTTTATAACTGCTTCCCAATATTTCTCCAGGATTGGATTAATATATGCTTATTGCAGCTAGTGCAAAAGCAATATCGGGTGTGGTACATGACATCTCATGATTGACTCAATTGCTTAAGCAAGTGATATGTCAATCATGCAAATCCCCCTTCTCATCAATCTAGAAAACATCTCTTTAGAGAGGGTGACTCCCTTACCTATGGGTACACCACCACGCCAAAAGTCGTCCATTCTAAATCACTTTATAATAGTGTCAAAGTACCCGAATTAAGACACTTCCCAAATCTAGATCTAAAACCATAGATCTAGTCATCAGAATCCCTGATATTTTGTTCAGATCCTATATGGAGAAACACATGTGACAAACACAGTATAACCGATAATAGTATAGGAACATCACTTCCCATCAGGATTATGTCATCCAAATACCAGAACATCACTCCTTGGTACCTTGTTACCATGTCCATCTGTTGTTCTGATGAAGTCAAAATTTATGATCGTCATATCAAAAATAGATGATCTATCTCTGCTATACTTGGTTTAGTCTATAAATAGACATAAGCTACTAGCCCACCACGCTTTCGCTGCTCCTACTGACTACAACAACCCTCTGGCAGATTCGTATACATGTGCACCTCTAAAGCTAATTTAGAACGGCGTTATAGTCATCTACCTGCCAGATCTCATATTCTAGGACAGCAGTAGCGGCAAGCTTGGGTCATCAAAATCTCCCTGTCACCGTCTTTGAGGAGACCGAAGTACCTTTTGGGTGGCAGAGGTTACCCACCAAATCCGCGGAGTGGCTAATGGATTGTCAGATCCAATTGAATCCTTAAGTTCTACTAAATTTTCAATAATCGTTTGTGGTTCTGGAATCACATCCAGTTCTACCATACTCCTACTAATGTTTTCTGAAAATAATTCATTTTACTAAAGTGGTGGCGAGTCAAGGACAATATAACTATTGATCCTGCAAATGGTAGAATGTTAACCCTCGTCAAAGCCCAGGATAACCCACAAAGTGCCATTACTGAAACGTGTCATGAGTTTATCCGGATTCTAGTTTTAAGCAAAAGCCGGACAACTCCTTATACCTTAACATCATTAAGATATGAATCCATTCTATATCCAATATAGAAACAAAATGCACTAATTTAATTGGAACCAGATTCAAAAATCATGCAGCTGTTTCTAGTGCATATCGACAAACGGAAGAAGGCCAAGCAACATTACTCATCAAGGAGCACACCCACGGATGAGTAAACTGAGAGAGAAGCAAGTTCTCAAATATATTACTTACGATGGAATGCCTACTATAAGTATCTACATCTTTTACCACCTCGAAAAATCTTGATATTTCCAACGTATGGTTCTCTACTTTATTCTTATACCTATAACTTCTCAAAATTTAGACCTTGTATTTCAACGAAATATGTGTCTAAAACTAGAGAAGTCATAAGTAAATGGAATATAACCCCTTGTCCTAATGGACTTTGGACAACATACAATACTTTGTATAAGTCCTCTGAGTTTAATAACTCAAACCTGTGCGTCGTAGATTGAAAATTGTGTTATGGTAAGAAGAATTACACCATTTTTGAATGCACCTTAGCTAATCATCGAATGATAAAGATAAATGTCATAAACATAATTTCAATAAGTTATATCTCACTTTGAACTCTCGGACTATCCAACTCGAAATGGTATGAAATAAGCCGCTTTGGTCAGTCAATCGAAAATCACCCAAACTGCGTTATTGCCTTTTGTACTCTGTGGTAAGGCTGTCACAAAATCGATGGTTATATGTTCCGACTTCCATTGAGAAATCGGAAGTGATTGCAACAAACCAGCTACCCTTTGATGTTCAGCCTTGACTTGCTAACACACCAAGCACCTCGACACGTAATGAGCAATCTCTATTTTCATGCCTTTCCACCAAAAGTGTTGTCGCAAATTTCTATACATTTTTGTGCCTCCTAGATGTACTGAATATGCGGAATTATGAGCTTCCTTCATGACTTCTTCACGAACATCTCCTTTAGGCACGCACAACCGAGTTCCATATTTTAAAGAGCCATCTTTATGAATCGATAAATCTTTTTGAAATCCCGCTTCCATTTGCCCTCGAAATTTCTGCAATCTAGGATCGTGCAACCGTGCTGCCTTAATGCTATTAATCAAAGGTGACTGTACTTGCAACTGCATCATCTGTCCTGAAGAATCTGGTAGTACAAGCTCTAATTCGAATCTCTGAAAATCTGCTATAATCTCCTTCTGTGCAGTCAATGTCCGTATTGCTGGCAACCGACTTAAAGCATCCGGTATTATATTAACTTTCTCCGGATGGTACTTTAGATTAAGATCATAGTCAGCCATTAGCTCCAACGATCTACGCTGTCTCATGTTGAGCTCTTTCTGCGTGAACACGTACTTTAGGCTCTTGTGATAAGTAAACACCTCTGCCCTTTCTTCCAATAAGTAGTGTCTCCAAATCTTCAGCACAAAATAACTGCTGCTAGCTCCAAGTCATGAGTTGGTATTAGTGATATATGCCCTAGAGACTATTATTGTATAGTACTGGATTGTATATTATATTTTGAAAGCTTGGGATATACACAGATATAATAACAGTCTTGCTCAATATGATAATATGCTATCTGGTTTGTTTCAATCTTAATATGTGTATATGTTTCTTTTAGCATATCGCTAATATATATTGATAGAGCTCTTAGGATCTTTGCTTGACTACCAACATTATGATGGCAATCACTCTGGTAGGGGATGGATATTCTATAAGCACATCCCTAAGCTTGTCCCTAGTCGTAAGATTATTGAGACATGGCATCGATACTCTAGAGTAAACTAGTGTATACGCTTCTCATCCTGGTCAGGGAAGATGGCCTGTCTCGCAGCCATTGGTATGCGGTACCGAAGATAGTATACAGGTGCTCATTAGGTTATGAGTTACACTGTACGGACTCGCAAGGAACTGCTGGTTGGTATTATACCTGTCGTCAGTTAGCAGTTCCCGGGTGACATGAGTACAAATTAGTCCGTTAACTTGACATCACTATTCGTCTCGAGTGTGTTCCTACTGTACTTAGATTACTACCTTACCATGGCTCAAATGAGTCGTGTAAACTGGTAGTGGTTGGGTGTAGTCCCGAAGCACTTGGAAGCAGTAGGGGTTAGAAGGGATTTGTCTCTTCTGGTATTAGGAGTTGATATCACACTGTGTTCGGATAGCCAATACACAAAGTCCCGGGCCAGGGCAAGTGAGATTTACTGGTAGGTACACCAGTAGTTTCTCAGGGTGTATTGGGCTCTACACCAACAAAAATTATTGTGCTTTTAGTGGTCTGACGTTTACCACCCTCTAGGCCCGATATGCGATACTCTTGGACGAATAGACCGGACTGTATGGAGATTGTCACGGATAGGCTCAGTAGGGGTTCGGATGAGTTCGCTTATCGGTCTTCTTTTCGACAGGTACCTGGGTAGCCGTTATGTACAGCTAGTGCCGCTGACGGACTTATGGTTAAACCCACTGCCAGCGTACTGCTGAGTCTTTAGAGTCCCACACAGAGGGTTTCCCTAGTTCAGGAGAAACGATGCAGAGGCCGTATGGTTTTACGTTCAGGGTTCCGATCATATACGTATACTGTCTACACGAATGTTGTTCGGACGGATAATACTAGTGGGCTTTGGATTAAACCGGATCCTAATATTATATTATTGGATTATTTTTATATCTTTGTATTCGTATTTTTTGGAGTACTAATACGGGTATGTATATACGGTGAGGGCATTCTTGTCATTTTTACAAGAGATGCTTCTAGAAGGGGACACCTCATTTTGGTTTAATCTATTTTTGGAAAATAGATTAATGAGATGGAAATGGAGATATTGTCGCATGGGTGAACCGTGGATAATTCCCTCTTTTATTGATTTGGTCTCACTATTCAAGCATGGCTAGAATTTTCTATTGAAAATAATGTATGCTTGATGTGTGAAAAGAATGAGCCATTCTTAACTACCCTTCATCACTTGTTCATATGCATTTTCTCATTCTCTCTCCATTGTTCTTCTCCTTCTTCCTCAAAACCCTGGCCCTCACATATGTTGTGAATCTTAGGGCCATTTGAGATAAAATACTCCAATTAACTCTCTACATCTCCTAAGGTACCTAGATTAGCGAACTAGTTACTTTAGTTATCTCAGTTTAGAGGTTGGAGCTTGCACCATAGACTCTCGGGTGGATCGTCTTCGACACGAGGAGGCCGACGATCGAGATGTTGGAGATAGTGCCCTCAGAGTCAATTATTGGATCACAGGCACATGATTGCAATGATTGATGGAGGACCTATCCCGATAGGACAGTCTTACTCAAGATGATAGTATGCAATCTGGTTTATCTTTATCATCGTATACTGCTTTAGGTGAATTTACTGATCACTATAGCACGTTGATAGAGCCCCTAGGATTCTTGCTTGACTACCAGCAGTATGAGGGTGATCATATACGTGGGAGCTGGGGTCTATAAGCACATCCTTAAAAGGTCCCTAGTCGTGGGAGTTTCGAGACAGGGCATCGATTCTCCAGAGTAGACTAGTGTATACAGTCGAGACCCCGACGAGGGGCGGTGGCCGGTCTCACAAGCCACTGGTGTCAGTTTGTTCACCTAAGATGTATACAGGTGCTCATTGGGTTATGAGTACACCGGACAGGACTCGCCGGGAACCTGCTAGTTGGTATTATACCTAACGTCAGATAGCAGTTCCCTGGTGACATGTGTACAGGTTAGTTCATCGACCTAAGATCGTCATTTGTCTCGTGTGAGTTCCCACTGTGCTTTGATTACTACCCTACCACACTCAAAGGAGACGTGCAAACAGGTTATAGTTGGGTACAGTCCCGAGCCACATGGAGGCAGTGAGCGGATCTGCAGGGGTTCGTCTCTCTCGGTATTGGGGGTGAGGTCGCGCTGTGTCTAGGAGAGCCAGTACATGAAAAGTCCTTGGCCAAGGCATGAGATTTACCGGTAGGTATTCCAGTAGTATCTCAGGGTGTTCTGGGCTACACTCCGACACGACTTGTACCGCTTTTGGGGGTCTGACTTTTACCAACCCCCTAGGCCCGCCATGCGATGCTCATAGACGAACGGACCAGACAGTACGGATATTGTCACTGACAGGCTCAGTAGGGTGTCAGGATGAGTTCGCTCATTGACGTCCCTTTTGGTCAATAACTGGTAGCCCGTCACGTATAGGCTAATACCTCTGACTTGCTAGTGGTTAAATCCACAGCCAAAGTATTGACGAGTCTTTAGAGTCCCCCACAGACCAGTTTCTCAAGTTTCGGGCGAAATGCTGCAGAGGCCGTATGGAGATATGGCAGGGTTCGATCAGATACGTGAGGTATTGCATGGATCGTGTTCGGACGGATTTTACTAGCAGGCTTTGGTTTAAGCCGGATCCTAGTATTGTACAGTGTAGATTTTGTCTCTTTGCATTTGTATTCAGTGGGAATACAAATGCGGGTATGTATATACAGTCGCGGGGTTTTCCTGTAATTTATTACGGGATCAGTTTTTTGAAGTTTCCAGTTTGCATTCCGTTCCGGCCAGTTTTCCTTTGTTCCTTCCCGGCAGGACTTTTCTGATGGAGGGGCTAATTTGCAATTGTGCAAATTAGTATTTGTGGAGGG
Source organism: Agapanthus africanus (assembly GCA_030015575.1). NCBI lineage: Eukaryota > Viridiplantae > Streptophyta > Magnoliopsida > Asparagales > Amaryllidaceae > Agapanthus > Agapanthus africanus. The sequence goes on along the minus strand of CM057348.1, from coordinate 252,691,528 downwards.
GGTCATTTGTATATTGAGGCTTCATGATGGTTCTTTCATCATTAGATTCTTTTTGAGTCTCTTCCATTGCATTTATTATGATGGGCTTTGATAAGTAATGGGTGTGACTTTAATCCATGATTATATTTTCTTTTCTTCTCTTGGATATTCATTTTATTTTCTCTCCACCTTGGAAGAGGGGGCCGGCCACTAGAGAGAAAGGGAGAGGGTGTGGGAAATTTGATCTTCACATTTCTTATTCCTTGCTAGAAAAATGAAAGCACCATTTTTCTTCCAAAACTTCTTTCATTCTTCACCTCCACATCACCAAGACAACTTCAACCCCATGAGACAATATGTTCTACACTAGCCTACAGCACTTCTTGGGCACGTTGACTCGCCAGCTTCGTGTCCGAGTTGCCTCGCTCCAGAGGTGGGAGCCCGTAAAAGAACCCGGCGATGTGGTGCCCGTTTCGACGAGGAGGTGACGACCGGAGATTCCGCGAGGAGATCGGAGTGGAGGCGAAGACCGAAGGACACGGATCGCTTGGTATAGCATTCTACCCCTTTCTCATGTTTGCTAGAGTTAGGTTAATGGCCCGATCCGGGTTAATAGTGCGCGGTGGTGCCGGTTTTCTAGTTTGAAAAGTTTTTCGTTTCCGCATTCCGGCGTCGGATTGACGGCCGGGGCGCCGCCATGCACTTACATTGGTATCAGAGCCACGCCATTAACCTAGTCTAGCTTACTCTAATGTGTTTACAAGTTTGATCGAACAAATTTCCGAAAACCCGATTTCCATTGCATGAGTTTCTGTCGGAATTTTTTTGGGCTCTAAAAATTTTTCAGGTTGTTGGAGAAACACGTGCAGGTAATTCTAAGCAATCTGAGAAAATTTCGTCGCGTGACGTCAACTTTCCACCGCAAAACCGCGGCCAAACCCACGCATTGGCCACGGTTCCGCCGCAAGGTAGACTGTTCATTTGACCAAATTTTTACAGTAGGCTTATGAGTTGAAAATGGGGGTTTTGGAACATTCTTTTTGGGCCCAGATTTTCTGTGAGTGCTACAGTGGTGCTTGGGGCCCACTTCGATAAATTTGATCGATCGAGAATTTTAAACATGTTAATTCACAGTATTTACATTATTTCTGCGACCGTGAATGTCATTTGATCGGTAAATCCTGTCTAACTGCTATAGCCCTTTTAGACAGATTTGCGAACGTGACATTCACGTTGATGTTCTGTATTGTGCTGTGATGTTGCGGATTGGTCGTGGGGGATAGCCTGGATGCAATGTTAGTACAGTTTTGGTATTTTTATGTACATTTGATATTGCGGGGCGAGCGTCCGACATGTGGAATGTCGTCACTGCCTGTTTGTATTATTCTTTTGGGGCACGTTCGGGTCGAGGACGATGTACCCGTTGTATGTATATTTTACTTTCTGTACTAGGATTGCCCCGCGGAGGGGTGCACGGATAGCCGGGTTCTAGAGGGCAACGGGCCCGCATCTCATGGCGTTGAGACGGAGGGGGCTTCACTCTAGAATTGGCGGGCTATTCGCCGCACTCGTAGGGGGTATAGGTTAACCCAGGAGGGGTGCCCAAGTTACCGAATTCCGTGAACTACTGGATGGTCCATTCACGTTGCTGAAGGGGGCTGCCTCGCTTCAGGTTTTGGCGGGTAACTTGCCGCGCCCGTAGGGGTCTAGGATTTTCATTGCACAGGCTATCCACACGACCAGGGGAATGTCGGGTTTCAGTAGCGGCTCTATGAAACCCGGGGATCCCAGATATCTGTATTGTTCTGTGATACTGGTTACATTTCTGTGATGTTGCATTTTATCAGGCCATGAGCGATATTATATATTGATATATATACTAGTAGATGTTGTATATGTTTTGCATCCGCGGTAGTCCAGTCCCCGCTCTGTCGTTAGTTAAGTAACCTAACGGGTGATGACGGGACCCAGTGGCGAATGCGGATGGCATATACGTACATCATTATTTTCGTTCTTTTTTGGTGTGATCAATTGATGTGACTACGTTGATTCGCATCAATGCAAGATAAACAAACCTATTCTGATGTTGTTGGAACATTTTTCAAAAAGCTGTTACTGCAAGGACGTTTTCTTTTGTTTTGCACTGTGGTATTCAGTTGGAATATCCTGCTCCTCAGTCGACGAGGCAAGGGCCGAGATCCCTTCACCGGGAGTGACTCCTTGGACAAAAGTTTGCATTAATGCAATAACTTCACTATAGTCGTTTACTTTTGCTTTGCATCGTGGTATTCAGTTGGAATATCCTGCACCTCATTCTACGGGGAAAGAGCCGAGATCCCTTCACCGGGAGTGACCTCTTTAGCAATGGTTTTCGTCACTATATTTTTATAAAGCTATCCGGTTCCTTCAACGATATCAAGTTCATTACGTTAAAGGTTTTCGCCAGAAACCATTCGTAGCCCTCCATCATTTCATATGAATAGTCAATAAGTATTCAAGCTGTGTATGTTGGCCAAAGTCAAGGCACAGTGATTGGTAGCTATTGGGTATTCATATGCTGCATAGATAGATACGTTGGTTTGGGACAGGCGTACTACTATTTTGGCCAAAGTCAAGGGTATGTATGGGTGGGTTCAAATTAACCTGGAGAATGACGGGTAGAACTTGACATGTGACTTATGATATGTTGGCCAAAGTCAAGGTCATAAGAGCATGGGGCAAAAAATCACATCGGGAGTTTCAAAAGAAGCTGAAACTTGCCAGATATGTGCATACCTTCTGGTGTGTGATAACGTGAGCGGATTCCGTCACGTTATCATACGATGATAGTTGGATCCCGATTCCCACTGATGAATTGGTTTACTCCTCGGGTGATCCTGACTAATTCTTCTTTCAGGTTTGGAGGAGAATTTGACGGTACAGTGGGAGGTTTCCAGATTAGATAAAGTGATAACCATTCTGATTTAGGTTAGAGTGCACGCTGAGTGTTTCTTTTCTCTTTCTCTTTGGCAGCGACCATGACCCGACCCTAGACTATGACTCAGTGACCAAGATTAACCGAACCTTCTAAAACACTGGCTTTTGGATTGTCAGAGTTGCAAACCTCATTGCCACTCCTACTTTTACCCTTTTCTCCAGGACACCCCGTATTACTACGAATGTCTACTTCCATTGGACAAAACCATCGTATGGTTATATACGAACTCGAAGGAATTTATTCGAGGATGGTTTCCGGTTATGGAGAAAACGAATAGGACTATTCAGTTGTCTTTTCCTTTTACCTTCTCTCAGGTTGCGAGTACTCCTTGGTTTAGGAGATAGTACACTTATTACGCAAATTGGATAGTCTTCTTCCAAACCTTAGGCTGGTGTTGAACGGTGGGGAGTGAAGAAAACCAATTAGAATAACGATGGTGTGCAGAAGGTATTAAGTAAAGACATATCAAGGGATTAGTAAGAGGGCAAAGTAAACCGCGACTGCTATTCACGACCAAACCAAGTATTTCATTACCACTCTCACTTCACCTTTGTATTTCTCCAGGACACTCCGTATCACTACGAAGATCCACAGTTTATTGGATACTCCATCGTATGGTTATATACGAACTCGAAAGGAACTTGTTCCAGTTCGGGGATGGATTCTTGTTCAGGAGAAATAGGAATAAGGTTTATTCGGTTGTCTTTTATCTTCACATTCTCTCGCATTGCGAGTGCTCCTAGGATTAGGACAGTACACCCATTATGCTTATTGGATAGTCTTCTTCCGAACCATAGGCTAGTGCCGAACGGTAGGGAAGGAAGAAAACCATTTGGCCTAAAGGGGTGTACAGAAGGTAATGAATAAAGACATATAAAGGGATTTGGAGAGATGGCAAAGAATTATACGGTTACAGTTGTGAATCTGATAATGGAAGAGGCATTACTAGGAATACCCAGATACCCCTACGAAACATTTCAATGTTTCAGTTTCACTATGTACTGTTAAAAGAAAGTTGATTTCCTAATTAAACACTTACTCCGGGGTATGTATTTACCAGGTATGATTCTCACATCTGTATGGTTTTACAGATGATGAGTGGGAGTAAGTTATTGGGAATTAGGTGATCATCCTCATTATATCGGGATTCGTTGTAATTGGTGATATTTAAGGAAGTCACCTGGGTTGTTTGCCGGACGGCAAATATTTGGTTTTGAATATCCGTTGTTATGCACCAATTTCAAATTGATATATCTGTACGTCTATTTTTAGAGAGTGAGATATACCTTTTTGAAATTATGTCTATGACATTTACCTATATCAGTGGATGGTTAGGTAAGGAGTATTAAACAGCAGTGTAATTCTTCATAACCATAGTACAGTTTTCAACCTACGACATACAGTGAATGAGTCATTAGACTCCGGGGACTTATACAGAGTATTGTATATTGTCCAGAGTCCATTAGGACAGAGGGGTTGGTTCTCACACTATATTCGGTTTACTAATGACTTCTCTAGTTTTTAGACAAGTGTTTCGTAGAAACGCAAGGTCTGAATTTTGAGAAGTTATAGGTATATGAATAAAGTAGAGAACCAGGTGTTGCAAGTATCGGGATTCTTCAAAGTGATCGAAGATGTAGATACTTGTGTATGGTATTCAGTTGATAGTAATGATTAAGAGAACTTGCTTCTCTTTCAGGTTACTCATAATTGGAAGCACTCCTAAGTTGAGTAACGCTGATCGGCCTCTCTCCATTTACTTCACATGCACTGGAGACAGCTGCATGATTTGAATCTGGTTCAATTAAATTAGTGCCTCTGTTTCTGTATTGGATATAGAACGGTTCCTATCTTGACATTGTTAAGGTACGGGGAGTTGTCCGGCTTATGCTTAAAACCAGATTCTGGACAACTCAAGGCACGTTTCTGTAATGGCTGTTTGTGGGTTGACCCGGGCTATGACGAGGGTTGATTTTCTACCATCTGGAAGATCAATAGTGATATTGTTCTTGACTCGCCACAATTTTAAAAGAAATGGATTTTTTCAGAAAACAGTAGTGGGAGTATGGTAGAACTGGAAGTGATTCCAGAACCGCAAACGATTACTGAAAATTTGATAGGAACCTAAAGATTCAATCTGGTTTGACACTCCCTTGGCCACTCCGCAGATTAAGTGGGTAACCTCAGGCACCCGAGAGGCACTTCGGTATGCTCAAGGACGGTGGCAGGGAGGTTCTTGTTTACCCAGACTTGCCATTGCTGTTATTCCAGACTGTGAGACCCGGCAGGAGGATGAATATAGCGTCGTTCTAAACTAGCTTTAGAAGCGAACGTGTATATGACTCTGCCAGAGGGTTGTCGTAGTCAGTGGGAGCAGCGGAAGCATTGGTGGACAGGTGGCATATGTCTACGGACTAAAGCAGATATAGCGGAGATAGATCATCTGTTTCTGATGTGACAGTCATTGGTTTGACTTCATCAGAATAGGGGATGGATCTGTTAAGAAGGTAGTAGGGTGTGATGTCCTGGTATTTGAATGACATACACAGAGTAGGAAGTGATATTCGTATACTACGATCGGTTATACTTTGGTTGTCACACAGTGGTTTCTCCACATAGGACTTGGATATTCTATCAGACATTCTGGTTACTGGATCCATGGTATTAGATCTAGATTTGGGTGGTTTCCCAATCAGGGTACTTGACAACATTCTAAAGGTATTTAGAATGGACGACTCCTGGCACGGTAGTATACCTGCAGGTGATGGAGTCACCCTCCCTAAAGGTGTCTTATAGACTAAAGTAGAGAGGGATGTGCATGATTGGCAGATCACTTGCTTAGGCAATTGTGTCGATAATGAGATGTCAAGTACTACACCAGATGTTGTTTTTGCGCGAGATGCTGTAAGTTGATATTAATCCAATTCTGGAGAAACAATCGGAAGCAGTTTTAAAACATAAGTTGATGTTCTAGGGATTTGATGACAGCAGCCTCTTTTAGGAGACGGTTATCATTCCAGGCTTCCAAGGTGACATGGATGACAGAGTGACTGTCAGAGTTATAGTTTTCCCTCTTACGAGGGGCAGTATTTTAGACAGGTGGTCCAGGTGGATACTGAGGGAAGGATGGCGCAGGATACTGATTAAGTTCAGTTGACGATACAGTCTGAGAAGTTTGGATATGGAGTTCATTTATGAACTGGGTCCCATCAGATATCCAGACATATTCTAAGGCAGGTATTACTCATTTCGGGAGATGGATTTCTCCGCGAACTTGAGATAAAGAGAGACATAGAAAGAAACATCAGAGCGGATCCACTCACTGAGGCTATTCCTCGAACGCAATAGTTTCGCAAACGAGCTTTGTGAGACTGATTAGTAGAGGAGTTGGGTGTTCGGTATTACACAGGCTGTGAGTATGCGACATCGCAATAATTAGCCTTAAGTGCAAGTGGAAGATTGTTGGAGATAGTGCTCTCAGAGTCAATTATTGGATCACAGGCACGTGATTGCAATGATTGATGGAGGACCTATCCCGATAGGACAGTCTTACTCAAGATGATAGTATGCTATCTGGTTTATCTTTATCATCGTGTACTTCTTTAGGTGACTTTACTGATCACTATTGCACGTTGATAGAGCCCCTAGGATTCTTGCTTGACTGCCAGCAGTATGAGGGCGATCATATACGTGGGAGCTGGGGTCTATAAGCACATCCTTAAAAGGTCCCTAGTCGTGGGAGTTTCGAGACAGGGCATCGATTCTCCAGAGTAGACTAGTGTATACAGTCGAGACCCCGACGAGGGACGGTGGCCGGTCTCACAAGCCACTGGTGTCAGTTGGTTCACCTAAGATGTATACAGGTGCTCATTGGGTTATGAGTACACCGGACAGGACTCGCCGGGAACCTGCTAGTTAGTATTATACCTGACGTCAGATAGCAGTTCCCTGGTGACATGTGTACAGGTTAGTTCATCGACCTAAGATCGTCATTTGTCTCGTGTGAGTTCCCACTGTGCTTTGATTACTGCCCTACCACGCTCAAAGGAGACGTGCGAACAGGTTTTAGTTGGGTACAGTCCCGAGCCACATGGAGGCAGTGAGCGGATCTGCAGGGGTTCGTCTCTCCCGGTATTGGGGATGAGGTCGCGCTGTGTCTAGGAGAGCCAGTACATGAAAATTCCTTGGCCAAGGCAGGAGATTTACTGGTAGGTATTCCAGTAGTATCTCAGGGTGTTCTGGGCTACACTCCGACACGACTTGTACCGCTTTTGGGGGTCTGACTTTTACCAACCCCCTAGGCCCGCCATGCGATGCTCATAGACGAACGGACCGGACTGTACGGATATTGTCACTGACAGGCTCAGTAGGGTGTCAGGATGAGTTCGCTCATCGACGTCCCTTTTGGTCAATACCTGGTAGCCCGTCACGTACAGGCTAATACCTCTGACGTGCTAGTGGTTAAATCCACAGCCAAAGTATTGACGAGTCTTTAGAGTGCCCCATAGACCAATTTCTCAAGTTTCGGGCGAAACGCTGTAGAGGCCGTATGGAGATATGGCAGGGTTCGATCAGATACGTGCGGTATTGCACGGATCGTGATCGGACGGATTTTACTAGCAGGCTTTGGTTTAAGCCGGATCCTAGTATTGTACAGTGTAGATTTTGTCTCTTTTCATTTGTATTTAGTGGGAATACAAATGCGGGTATGTATATACAGTCGCGGGGTTTTCCTGTAATTTATTACGGGATCAGTTTTCTGAAGTTGCCAGTTTGCATTCCGTTCCGGCCAGTTTTCCTTTGTTCCTTCCCGGCCGGACTTTTCTGATGGAGAGGCTAATTTGCAATTGTGCAAATTAGTATTTGTGGAGGGGGTCATTTGTATATTGAGGCTTCAGATGGTTCTTTCATCATTAGATTCTTTTTGAGTCTCTTCCATTGCATTTATTATGATGGGCTTTGATAAGTAATGGGTGTGACTTTAATCCATGATTATCTTTTCTTTTCTTCTCTTGGATATTCATTTTATTTTCTCTCCACCATGGAAGAGGGGGCCGGCCACTAGAGAGAAAGGGAGAGGGTGTGGGAAATTTGATCTTCATATTTCTTATTCCTTGCTAGAAAAATGAAAGCACCATTTTTCTTCCAAAACTTCTTTCATTCTTCACCTCCACATCACCAAGGCAACTTCAACCCCATGAGACAATATGTTCTACACTAGCCTACAGCACTTCTTGGGCACGTCGACTCGCCAGCTTCGTGCCCGAGTTGCCTCGGTCCAGAGGTGGGAGCCCGTAAAAGAACCCGGCGATGTGGTGCCCGTTTCGACGAGGAGGTGACGACCGGAGATTCCGCGAGGAGATCGGAGTGGAGGCGAAGACCGAAGGACACGGATCGCTTGGTATAGCATTCTACCCCTTTCTCATATTTGCTAGAGTTAGGTTAATGGCCCGATCTGGGTTAATAGTGCACGGTGGTGCTGGTTTTCTAGTTTGAAAAGTTTTTTGTTTCCGCATTCCGGCGTCGGATTGACGGCCGGGGCGCCGCCGTGCACTTACACGGGCTAGATCCGCACCTTCGAGGAGCTCAAGCTAAGGAGAGAAAGCCTGAAGGAATGATAACTTGGAGGTATAAACTCTTTCAGAGTAGTTAAAAACTTCTAAGTGTTTTGCTAGTTAAGGTTTCCGAAAAGATCCTGTATGATAGGTCGATGTTGCAAGTCATAAAATTGTTTTTGTAAATTCCGCCTCCCTACAAACTACGTGGGGTGTGTGACATTGACTTACAGTGATATCAGAGCCTACTTAAAGCTTAACTAGCTTGTTAGCAAGTATTTAGAATTTCGATCGACAGAAAATAACCGAAATTGCATTTCCGAGTATAGCTTGCTGTCTGAATTTTAAACTTGTTCAAAAATTATCTTCAGTGACCTTAAAATTATGAGCAGACTTTTCTATGACCAAGACAAAAATTTGAGCACATGAGCTCACAATTCGACCGCTAATATGAGGCCAAATAGGTAATTTGGCCGTGAATCCACAGCCTAATTGTAGCCATGGTGCTCCCAATTTTTTTCTGTGGTTCTGGTTCATGGAAATATGATTTTGGGTACATTTGGTTTTTTCCCAGATTTCTTTGTGTGCTAGTTTGTACATGGGGTAAATGAGGAAAGTTATTATCGATCGAAATTCTAAATTCTTGATTAACTGTGTATTTTGTTTGTATATGTGTTACTAAACGTCTGCTAATTGCTATATGTCGATTAGTGGGGGTTGCACATATCATGTATATAGTTTGTGGATATGAAGTATTGGATCATCGTGAATGAATAGTCAGGGATGTGAGAAGAGCGTTCTTTTCTTTCATTCATGTATATTTGTAAATTGATATAATATTCTTTTGCGGGGCACATCCGGGTTGAGGTTTTAGCCACTGTTTTATTATTTCATTTACTTTTTCTTGCACCTAGGATAGACCCAAAGAGGGGTGCACAGACTACTAGGTTCTTGAAGTGCCGAGTGGCCTACTCATTTTATTGAGAGTGGTTGCTTCACTTCGGGAATTTGGTGGGTAGTTTGCTGCACCCATAGGGGTCTAGGGTGGGGTTTGGGTATTCATCACGACCGTGAAATCTGTTTTTTGTTCTAGGCTAAAATGAAATACAAAAATCCTAGTATATCCAATATATTCATCTGTGTTGCTGTGATCTGTGATCTGGAATGACTATTATTGTGTGAATGAATTGCTATATATATATAATATATAATAAACGTTGCTTATGTTTTGCACCCGCGCTAGTCCAGCTCCTGCTCTGCCAACGGTGCATAACGGGGCTCTGTGGAGAATGCAGATGGTATAAGCATATATTCTTTTTTCGTTTCTTTCTGTAATGACAGGGTTAAATGATGGGACATCATTAATATTATTTAATGCAAAGAAAACAAACCAAAGTTAAATCGTTGGAACAATTTCTAAACCACTCGGTTTTCTTTAAAAACAACTTTTAAAAGCGGAGCCTAAACCACTCCTTTTAAAAGCTATCATGGTTCCTTCGACTATATCAAGTTCATTACGTTCACGGTTTTCGCTAAATCCAGTCGTAGCCCTCTGTCATTTCAGATCGGTATTCAGAAGTATTCAAGGTATGTATTTTGACCTGCGCTAAGGGATAGTGATTAGTAGCTGCTGGGTATTCAACTGTAGTATAGATAGATGCGTTAATCTGGGATAGGCGTAGCGCTATTTTGGCCTTCGTCAAGGGTTTGTACGAATGAGTTCAGATTAACCTGGACAATGACGGGTAGAACTTGACTAGTGTATTATGATTTTTTGGCCTTCATCAAGGTCATAAGTGCCTGGGGCAAAAATCGACATCGGGAGTTTCAAAGGAAAAGGAAACTTGCTAGTTTTGTATACCATTTGGAGTGTGATGATTTTGGTAGGATTCCTTCAAAATTGTCATACAATGATAGTTGGATCCAGATCCCACCATGAGTTTTATTGCTCTTCGGCAGTGTTTTTAACTTTACAATCAATACTATAAACCAAGTAGGTGTCTAGAATGGTGTTAGCGGGGCTACGCCTCCAGGAAAAAGAGGTTATGTAATTAAGGAACTTCACGAAAGCGATGGACAGCCTCGCTCGAAGTATCGACACTAGCCTGACCGAAATGTTAAGTATAAATTGTAGGGTGCAATTAATTCCGACTAATTCTTCTTTTATGGTTTGAAGAGGGATTTAAGGAAACAGTAGGAGTGATTGAACGAGATGTTTTATGCGCTTTCGCTTTTAAAAGATGAATCAAAGAATATTAACCGCAATCAAGAACGGCGTCGCTTGGTAGCTAGCCGGTTGAGTACGGGTCGGTCCACAGGGATTTTGTGTATTTTCTATTTGTTCTAATGAGTTAATTCCAAATGGTGTTGGATTGATTATCACTAAAAACTGAAATGAGTTTGATTAGGATTAAAATCTTGCTAGGGTTAGGTTTAGGTTAAGTTTGGAAACTCAATATGTCTCACCGCTTTCTATGCTCTAATTAAGATCTGTTTAGGTGTTAAGGTAATAATTAACAAAGAGGATTAGCACGATCAGGAAGAAACTAAGTTTCTTTCTCTAGGTCCTTGTCCGTCCTTTCTTAATTCTTACCCTAACCTCCATGGAAAACATAAACAACCGGTCTTTTGAACTACGGTATCACCGCTACCTCTTGGGATAGGGTGCCGTAGTGAGCGGTGTGTGTATGTATGCATGGAGTCCTATAAAAATTGTATGATGGGCAAGAAAGGGGTGAGGGATTTTCATCTCTCAAACCTTCCCTATTCCTAACCCTAACAAGTGAGAAACTACTCACTCATTAAGGAATTGATAAAAAGAGACATTTTTTTTGTTTGTTTTTAATGACCTAATTATCTAATCTATGGCAGATAAATAAAAGTGCTAAACTAGGGCAGATAAATAAAATTAACTAGGGCATAGAAAAGAAAGACTTACTTTATTTGATGCACTCTTCAAACATTTAAAGCGAATTAAAATTCTGAAATAGATGAATAAAAAGAGGCATACCCCAAAAAAGAGCTTTAGGGTTTCTATTTATAGATTATAGAAACCATAGGGTTACATCTGATCCCTATCTACATTTACAAAATTACCCTGAGAAGCCAAGTCAACGCACCGCCGCCACCGTCAAAATTTGCACCGACACGTGCTTAGCACGGCCGCGGATCCGCGGCCAAATGGTCGCGGATCCGTGGCCATATGGTGGGGTCTTTGGCTAGATTTTTCTGGGCTGCTTCCTGTTGCATTTGGTTTCTGGTTTCTTCACTTGGTTTCTCAAATTGTCTTCTAGTTTCTTCCAGAAATCCACAGTGCAGAATGTTGTGGACTTTTACCGTTTGCTTCGTGTCGAAATCTTGAACTTTACTCTGCCTTTATACTTTGTGAAATTGTTCATTGATCTTCATTTGTCCCTCAAACTGTAGGCATGATCAAGATTCTTCTATTTGTTGGTCGTAGTCTCACTTTTGTATTGTCTTTTCATCATTTTCACTGTTTTGTTCCGAGAACCTGTAACCTGCAACTATGTAGCAGACATGGATCAAAAGCACATGTTTACTTGTAAAATGAATAAGAATGGGGAATATAATAATACAAAATTATGATATGAACAAATACCCCCAAACTTATCTTTTGCTCGTCTTCGAGCAAAACTAGTTTATTTTTGAAAAAACCTAACCTCACTTTCGCAGGGAATCGCAATTGCACTGAGCTCATGCAATAAGCTGTTAAACCTCTAGGTGTCCCTAGTAGGAGGAGTGTTGTCTCCTGAGGGTTTTCAGCGGATACTACCCACAAAATCCTATCAATTCGGCCTATTGATTTTTATTCTCCAATTCGGTTTTCTAACAAGAAATTCTATTATCTTCGACTCAGAAATTATCAACCCGTATTTTTCACGCTTCCTTATCATTTAACATAAGATTGTATATGTTTTGTAAATTTACTTAGCTTCTAACATTTTTTGAATTTTCCTTTTGAGGTTCCATCTCAACTTAGGAATTTTTATCATCTCTACTAAAGATATAAGTCCTATTTTTCATTCTTATCTCTTATCTAAACCCTAATCATATACCCATACGTGTGTGTATGTATCACCCCTACACTTGGAAATTCAATTCAAGCTCTTATACTCTTATCCATCATCCAAAGTACTTTTAATTGGTGAATTTTTAGATGAAATTGCTCACACATTCTTCATGCGATCGTTAATACTTCTTGAGGTACTAACGACCGATTACAAAATGTGTTCGCGCATTTAGGCGTAATTTCTCGTCTTGTAACACCTAAGGCTTTTAGCAGTGACTTCTAAACCAGTTGGTCTAAGGTACTAGGTGATAAAACACCCTCGCTATATATTTTTTCTATTTATGCAGCCTTAAGTAATTACAAAACCAGTGTTCATTTTTTTTCTCTTTATTCACACTTGTATTTTTATTTTCATACTAAGGACTCTAGACAAGAGCATTTCAAGGTCTCCTCTACTATTCCAAGTTTCAAGGTTCGTGTTTGTGCAAGTTGTAGGGTATATATTTTCAGAATTTAGACTTAAACTTAGGGATTATTTTTCAGACTTATACTTTAATAAAAATATCAATACTCTTTCTTTATTTTAACTTAGCCCAAGAAGTAAACTCAAAATTTGTCTATTTCTAAGTAAACCACAAAGACATATATTTTCTACCATTAAATTTTAAGAAAGGTTATTTTTAGGGGTTTTAATTTACTAAGTTTAGGATCTAGTTTTTCCTAGCTAGTTAACTGTCTTGTCAAACTTAAGTCAATTATGGCCAAAATTGAATTTTTCTATTTTTATAATTTTTCAACTTTTTCAGTTTTTATTTTATTTTTATATTTTTCTAATTTTTTTTTATTTTCAATTTTTTTTCAATTTTTATGATTTTTTTTATAAAGATGCAATGCAGAATTTAAACTTGCAAAAGAAAAAGAAAAATATATACAAAAATTTTTAAAAAATATGCAATGCAAAAGATAACTATTTACAACCACCACCTCCCCCAAACTTATCTAAAAGCAGTGCCCTCACTGCTAGGCCCCACGCCGTGCCCTCGAGCATGAACGAGAATGCTCCTCCCTAGCCAGCTGGGTTCGGATCCCCCGCTCTACTTCAGTCAACCGCCAATCATGATCCCTCGCTATCCCCCTCAACTCATCAATGCCCCTAACAGCTCTTCGCATCAAATTTGCATGTTCTAAAGTGGTGAGTTCTCCTTCGCTCGCGGTCGAGCTGGAGCTAGGTGTTCGGGCGGGCACGTGTTCCGCCGGTTCAGTTCTTGACCATACATCTGTCAATCGTGTATAGGACGTAGAAACACCCTCAATAAGAGGCCTTACGGGTATGCCTCCAACCATGTAAAATTCGAACTCCTCCACGGGGAGGAAATATTGACACAGCAAGGGAGTTTATAAGCTTATCCTTAAAAGGTCCCTAGTCGTGGGAGTTTCGAGACCGGGCATCGATACTCCATTAGTAGACTAGTGTATACAGTCGAGACCCCGACGAGGGGCGGTGGCCGGTCTCACAAGCCACTGGTGTCAGTTGGATCACCTAAGATGTATACAGGTGCTCATTGGGTTATGAGTACACCGGACAGGACTCGCCGGGAACATGCTAGTTGGTCATATACCAGACGTCAGATGGCAGTTCCCTGGTGACATGTGTGCAGGTTAGTTCATCGACCTGGGGATCGTCATTTGTCTCGTGTGAGTTCCCACTGTACTTTGATTACTACCCTACCACGGCTCAAAGGAGTCGTGCAAACAGGTTTTAGTTGGGTACAGTCCCGAGCCACATGGAGGCAGTGAGCGTATCTTCAGGGGTTCGTCTCTCCCGGTATTGGGGGTGAGGTCGTGCTGTGTCTAGGAGAGCCATTACACAAAGTCCTTGGCCAAGGCAAGGAGATTTACTGGTAGGTATTCCAGTAGTATCTCAGGGTGTTCTGGGCTACACTCCGACACGACTTGTACCGCTTTTGGGGGTCTGACTTTTACCAACCCCCTAGGCCCGCCATGCGATGCTCATAGACGAACGGACCGGACTGCACGGATATTGTCACTGACAGGCTCAGTAGGGTGTCAGGCTGAGTTCGCTCACAGACGTCCCTTTTAGTCAGTACCTGGTAGCCCGTTACGTATTGGCTTATACCTCTGACGTGCTAGTGGTTAAATCCACAACCAAGGTGTTGACGAGTCTTTAGAGTCCCCCACATTCAGTTACTCAGCTTTCGGGCGAAAGGTTGTAGAGGCCGTATGGAGATATGGCAGGGTCCGATCAGATACGTGCGGTATTGCACGGATCAGGATCGGACAGTTTGTACTATAGGCCGTATGGTTATATGGCAGGGTTCGATCAGATACGTGCGGTATTGCACGGATCAGGATCGAACAGATATTACTATCCGGTTTTGGTATAAGCCGGATTCTAGTATAGTACAGTGTAGATTTTGTCTCATTGCATTTGTATTTCGGTCGGAATACAAATGCGGGTGTGTATGCACAGTATCGGGGTTTTCCTGTAATTTATTACGGGACCAGTTTTATGGAGTTGCCAGTTTGCTTTCCGTTTCGGCCAATTTCCATTGTTCCGTTCATTGGCCGAAGATTGGTGGAGGAGGGCTTATTTGCATTGTTGCAAATAAGCATTTGTGGAGGGGGTCTTTGCATATTATCATGTCATGATACTTGTCCCATCATTTGACTTCATAAACTCATGATTGCTTGACTTTCTTTATCATCATGGTTTTGATGATGGTTGTTGATGATGAGAGATGATTGTTAGTTGAGTGTTGGTTTTGCTTTGTTATCATTTGGTTCATATGATAACCATTCCTCTCTCTCTCTTGTTTTGAGATGAGAATGGCTTCCAATTTTTTTTGAGACTCCTCTCTCCATTCTCACTCTCCTTCTCCTCTAGTGATGGCCGGCCACCATGAGGGTGGGTTGCCCATTTTTGTAGTGGGGATTTTTGCTCTCTTGATGTTAGAAAAATCCCCAAGTTCCTCCACATTGTTCTTGTATCATCCCTCCACCAAAAGGCACCTCCATGAACCCCAAATGAGACACAATCCTCTACTACACATTCTACAGCAAACCTTGGGCACGTCGAGTAGCCGGCTTCGTGCCCGAGTTGCCTCGGCATTGAGGTGGGAGCCCGTAAACAAAGTAGGCGATGTGGTGCACTTCCGGCGACGAGGAGGAGACGGGACATTCCGCAGGAGATCGGGACGATGACGAGAAGACCGGAGGACTTGGATCGTCGGTATATCTCTATTCCCTTTCTTGTAGTTAGCTAGGACTAGTTAATGGTTCGATCCGGGTGTTTAGTGCGTGGTGGTGCCGGTTTGCTAAGTCCGCAAAATTTAAAGTTATTCACCGCTTCCGCATTCCGGCGTCGGATCGACGGCCGGGGCGCCGCCGTGCACTTACAGTGGTATCAGAGCCTCGCCATTAACTTAGTCTAGCTTTGTGTAATGTGTTTTTCTGTTCCGATCGATCGAAATGTCCGAAAACCCCACTATACCCACGACAGTTTCTGTTGAAATTTTTCTGTCTCCAAAAATTTTTCAGGTTGCATAAAAGTACTGTGCTAGAAATTCTAAGAACACTGTTCAAATTCGACGTACTGTTCCTCTCACGTGACCGCGGAAGGGCAGCCAAAACCCATGTTTGGCCGCGCTTCCGCCGCAGTCTACAGGGATCAGTGGGTTGGGTTTTTACAGTGGGCTTCTGGGCTTAAATTAGGGGTTTTGGGATATTAAAATTGGGTCCAGGTTTTCTTTAACTGCTACAGTATTCTTTGTGGGCCCACTTGTTAAAGTTTGATCAATCGGAATATTTTAAACACATTTTTCACAGTATTTACATTATATCTGCGACCGTGAATGTCACTCGATCGGTAAATCCGGTCTAACTGCTATAGCCCGTTAGACGGATTTGCGAACGTGACTTTCACGTTGATGTTCTATGTATTTGCTGTGATGTTGCGGATCGGTCGTGGGGGATAGCCTGGATGCAATGCTAGTACAGTTGTGGTTGTATTATGTACATTTGTTATTGCGGGGCGAGCGTCCGACATGTGGACTGCCGTCACTGCCTGATTGTATTATTCTTTTGGGGCACGACCTGGTTGCGGTCGATGTACCCGGTGTATGTATATTTTACTTTCTGTACTAGGATTACCCCGCGGAGGGGTGCACGGATAGCCGGGTTCTAGAGGGCAGCAAGCCCGCATCTCATGGCATTGGGACGGAGGGGGCTTCACTCTAGGATTGGCGGGCTATTCGCCGCACTCGTAGGGG
Organism: Agapanthus africanus; assembly: GCA_030015575.1. Classification (NCBI taxonomy): domain Eukaryota; kingdom Viridiplantae; phylum Streptophyta; class Magnoliopsida; order Asparagales; family Amaryllidaceae; genus Agapanthus; species Agapanthus africanus. The sequence goes on along the minus strand of CM057348.1, from coordinate 252,674,698 downwards.
GTACAGGTTTGACCCAGGAGGGGTGCCCAAGTTACCGGATTCCGTGAAGTGCTGGGTGGTCCATTCACGGTGCTGAAGGGGGCTGCCTCGCTTCAGGTTTTGGCGGGTGACTTGCCGCGCCCGTAGGGGTCTAGGATTCTCATTGCACAGGCTATCCACACGACCAGGGGAACGTCGGGTTTCAGTAGCGGCTCTGTGAAACCCGGGGTTCCCAGATATCTGTATTGTTTCTGTGATGCTGTTCATTCTCTGTGATGTTGCATTTTATTCACGCCTTGAGCGAAATATAATATATTGGTATATATATTAGTAGATGTTGTATATGTTTTGCATCCGCGCTAGTCCAGTCCCTGCTCTGTCGTTAGTAAGCTAACCTAACGGGTAATGACGGGACCCAGTGGCGAATGCGGATGGCATATACGTACATCAGTATATTTTCGTTCTTTTTGGTGTGATCAATTGATGGGACTGCATTGATTCGGATCAATGCAAAGTTAAAAACAAACCTAATCTGATGTTGTTGGAACACTTTTCAAAAAGCTGTTATTGCAAGGACGTTTACTTTTGTTTTGCATCGTGGTATTCATTTAGAATATCCTGCTCCTCAGTCGACGAGGCAAGGGCCGAGATCCCTTCACCGGGAGTGACCCCTTGGACAGAAGTTTGCGTCAGGGCATTAACTTCACTATAGCCGATTACTTTTGCTTTGCATCGCGGTATTCATTTGGAATATCCTGCACCCCATTCTACGGGGAAAGAGCCGAGATCCCTTCACAGGGAGTGACTTCTTTAGCAACGGTTTTCGTCACTATATTTTTAAAAAAGCTATCCGTTCCTTCGACGATATCAAGTTCATTACGTTAAAGGTTTTCGCCAGAAACCATTCGTAGCCCTCCGTCATTTCAGTTAAATATTCGGTAGTATTCAAGCTATGTATTTTGACCTCACGCCAAGGCATAGTGTTTGGTAGCTGCCGGGTATTTATCTGTTGCATAGATAGATGCGTTGGTTTGGGACAGTCGTACTACTATTTTGGCCTACGTCAAGGGTATGTACGGGTGGATTCAAATTAACCTGGATAATGATGGGCAGAACTTGACATGTGACTTATGATATTTTGACCTCACGCCAAGGTCATAAGAGCATGGGGCAGAAATCACATCGGGAGTTTCAAAAGAACTGAAACTTGCCAGATATGCGCATACCTTCTGGAGTATGTTGACGTGAGCGGATTCCGTCACGTTATCATGCGATGATAGTTGGATCCCGGTTCCCACTGATGAGTTAGTTTACTCCTCGGGTAACCCCGACTAATTCTTCTTTCAGGTTTGGAGGAGAATTTGAGGTACAGTGGGAGGTTTCCAGATTAGATAAATTGGTAACCATTCTGATCTAGGTTAGAGTGCACGCTGAGTGTTTCTTTTCTCTCTCTCTTTGGCAGCGACCATTGACCCGACCCTAAGACTATGACTCAGTGACCAAGTTGACCGAACCTTCTTTAACACTGGCTTTTTGGATTGTCAGAGTTGCAAACCTCATTGCCACTCCTACTTTTACCCTTTTCTCCAGGACACCCCGTTTTACTACGAACGTCCACTTCCATTGGACAAAACCATCGTATGGTTAGATACGAACTCGAAAGAATTTATTCGAGGATGGTTTCCGGTTCTGGAGAAAACGGATAGGATTATTCAGTTGTCTTTTCCTTTTACCCTCTCTCAGGTTACGAGTACTCCTTGGTTTAGGGGTAGTACACCTATTACGCAAATTGGATTGTCTTCTTCCAAACCTTAGGCTGGTGCCGACCGGTAGGGAATGAAGAAAACCAATTAGCATAACGATGGTGTGCAGAAGGTATTAAGTTCAGACAAAGCAAGGGATTAGTAAGAGGGCAAAGTAAATTGCAACAGATATTCACGACCAAACCAAATATTTCGTTACCACTCCCACATCACCTTTGTATTTCTCCAGGACACTCCGTATCACTACGAAGATCCACAGTTTATTTGGATATTCCATCGTATGGTTATATACGAACTCGAAAGGAACTTGTTCCAGTTCGGGGATGGATCCTGGTTCAGGAGAAATAGGAATAAAGTACATTCAGGTGTCTTTTATCTTCACCTTCTCTCGTGTTGCGAGTGTTCCTAGGATTGGGACAGTACACCCATTATGCTTATTGGATAGTCTTCTTCCAAACCATAGGCTGGTGCCGAACGGTAGGGAAGGAAGAAAACCATTTGGCCTAAAGGGGTGTGCAGAAGGTAAAGACTAAAGACATATGAAGGGATTTGGAGAGGTGGCAAAGAACTATACGGTTACAGTCGTGAATCTGGAAGAGGCATTACTAGGAATACCAGAATACCCCATCGGAACATTTCAATGTTTCAGTTTCACTGTGTAATGTTAAAGGAAAACTGATTTCCCGATTAGATACTTACTCCAGGGTATGTATTTACAAGGTACGATTCTCACATCTGTATGGTTTTACAGATGATGAGTGGGAGTAAGTTATTGGGAATTGGGTGATTATCCTCATTATATCGGGATTCATTGTAATCGGTGATATTTGAGGAAATCACCTGGGCTATTTGCCGGTCGGCAAATATTTGGTTTTGAATATCCGCTGTTATGCACCAATTTCAAATTGATATATCTGTACGTCTATTTTCATAGAGTGAGATATACCTTTCTGAAATTATGTCTACGACATTTACCTATATCAGTGGATGGTTAGGTAAGGAGCATTAAACAGCGGTGTAATTCTTCTTAACCATAAGTACAGTTTTCAACCTACGACACACAGTGAATGAGTTATCAGACTCAAGGGACTTATACAAAGGATTGTATGTTGTCCAGGGTCCATCAGGACAGAGGGGTTGGTCCTCGTACTATATTCGGTTTACTTATGACTTCTCTACTTTTTAGACAAGTGTTTCGTGGAAACACAGGGTCTGAATTCTGAGAAGTTATAGGTATTTGAATAGAGTAGAGAACCAGGTGTAGCAAGTATCGGGATTCTTCAAAGTGATCGAAGATGTAGATACTTGTATATGGTATTCAGTTGATAGTAATGATAAAGAGAACTTGCTTCTCTTTCAGGTTACTCATAATTGGAAGCATTCCTAAGTTGAGTTACGCTGATCGGCCTTCTTCCATTTAGTTGACATGCGCTGGGGACAGCTGCATGATTTGAATCTGGTTCAATTAAATCAGTGCCTCTGTTTCTATATTGGATATAGAACAGTTCATATCTTAACGATGTTAAGGTACGGGGAGTTGTCCGGTTTATGATTAAAACCAGACACTGGACGACTCAAGGCACGTTTCTGTAATGGCTGTTTGTGGGTTGACCCAGGCTATGACGAGGGTTGACTTTCTACCATCTGGATGAACAATAGCGATATTGTTCTAGACTCGCCACAGTTTTATTAAAGATGGATTTTTTCAGAAAACAGTAGTGGGAGTATGGTAGAACTGGAAATGATTCCAGAACCACAAACGATTACTGAAGATTTGATAAGGAACCTAAAGATTCAATCTGGATTGACATTCCATTGGCCACTCCGCAGATAAGGTGGGTAACTTCAGGCACCCGAGAGGTACTACGGTAGCCTCAAGGACGGTGACAGGGAAGTTCTTGTTTACCCACAATTACCATTGCTGTTGTTCCAGGGTGCGAGACCCGGCGGGAGGATGAGTATAGCGTTGTTCTAAACTAGTTTTAGAAGTGTACGTCTATATGACTCTGCCAGAGGGTTGTCGTAGTCAGTGGGAGCAGCGGAAGCATTGGTGGACAGGCAGCTTATGTCTATTTATAGACTAAAGCAGATGTAGCGGAGATAGATCATCTATTTCTGACGTGACAGTCATGGGTTTGACGTCATCAGAATAGGGGATGGATCTATTAAGAAGGTAGTAGGGTGTGGTATCCTGGTATTGGATGACATACGCAGAATAGGAAAAGAAACTCCTATACTACAATCGGTTATATTTTGGTCGTCACACAATGTTTTCTCCACATAGGGACTTGGACATTATATCAGACATACTGGTTATTAGATCTATGGTTTTAGATCTAGATTTGGGTGGTTTCCCAATCTGGGTACTTAGACAGCATTCTAAGAGTATTTGGAATGGACGACTCCATGCACGGTAGTGTACCTGCAAAAGATGGAGTCACCCTCTCCAAAGGTGTCTTACAGACTAAAGGGGAGAGGGACGTATATGATTGGCAGATCACTTGCTCAGGCAATTGAGTCAATCATGAGATGTCAAGTACCACACCAGATGTTGTTCTTGCACTAGATGCAATAAGTTGACATTGATCCAATCCAGGAGAAACAGTCGGAAGCAGTTTTAGAACATAAGTGGATGTTCTAGGGATATGATAACGACAGCCTCATTCGGGAGACAGTTATCATTCCAGGCTTCCAAGGTGACATGGACGACAAGAAGGTTGTCAGAGTTATAGTTTTCCTTCTGATGAGGGGCAGTATTTTGGACAGGTGGTCCAAGGCAATACTGAGGGAGGCATGGCGCGCAGGATACTGATTAAGTTCAGTTGACGATATAGTCTAAGAAGTTTGGATTTGGAGTTCATTTATGAGCTATGTCCCATCAGACATCCAGACACATTCTAAGACAGGTATTGCTCATTTCGGGAGATAGGTTTCTCCGCGAACTTGAGATATAGAGAGACATAGAAAGAAACAACTTAGCGGATCCACTCACTGAGGCTATTCCTCGAACGCAATAGTTCCGCAAACGAGCTTTGTGAGACTGACTAGTAGAGGAGTTGGATGTTCGGTATCACACGGGCTGTGAGTATGCGACATCGCAATAATTAGCCTTGAGTGCAAGTGGGAGATTGTTGGAGATAGTGCCCTCAGAGTCAATTATTAGGTCACAGGTACGTGATTGTAATGATTGAGGGAGGACCTATCCGGTAGGACAGTCTTACTCGAGATGATAGTATGCTATCTGGTTTACCTTTATCATCGTGTACTGTTTTAGGTGACCTGACACGTCGCTATTACACGTTGATAGAGCCCCTAGGATTCTTGCTTGACCACCAGCAGTATGAGGGCGATCATATAAGTAGGAGCTGGGGGTCTATAAGCTTATCCTTAAAAGGTCCCTAGTCGTGGGAGTTTCGAGACCGGGCATCGATACTCCATTAGTAGACTAGTGTATACAGTCGAGACCCCGACGAGGGGCGGTGGCCGGTCTCACAAGCCACTGGTGTCAGTTGGATCACCTAAGATGTATACAGGTGCTCATTGGGTTATGAGTACACCGGACAGGACTCGCCGGGAACATGCTAGTTGGTCATATACCAGACGTCAGATGGCAGTTCCCTGGTGACATGTGTGCAGGTTAGTTCATCGACCTGGGGATCGTCATTTGTCTCGTGTGAGTTCCCACTGTACTTTGATTACTACCCTACCACGGCTCAAAGGAGTCGTGCAAACAGGTTTTAGTTGGGTACAGTCCCGAGCCACATGGAGGCAGTGAGCGTATCTTCAGGGGTTCGTCTCTCCCGGTATTGGGGGTGAGGTCGTGCTGTGTCTAGGAGAGCCATTACACAAAGTCCTTGGCCAAGGCAAGGAGATTTACTGGTAGGTATTCCAGTAGTATCTCAGGGTGTTCTGGGCTACACTCCGACACGACTTGTACCGCTTTTGGGGGTCTGACTTTTACCAACCCCCTAGGCCCGCCATGCGATGCTCATAGACGAACGGACCGGACTGCACGGATATTGTCACTGACAGGCTCAGTAGGGTGTCAGGCTGAGTTCGCTCACAGACGTCCCTTTTAGTCAGTACCTGGTAGCCCGTTACGTATTGGCTTATACCTCTGACGTGCTAGTGGTTAAATCCACAACCAAGGTGTTGACGAGTCTTTAGAGTCCCCCACATTCAGTTACTCAGCTTTCGGGCGAAAGGTTGTAGAGGCCGTATGGAGATATGGCAGGGTCCGATCAGATACGTGCGGTATTGCACGGATCAGGATCGGACAGTTTGTACTATAGGCCGTATGGTTATATGGCAGGGTTCGATCAGATACGTGCGGTATTGCACGGATCAGGATCGAACAGATATTACTATCCGGTTTTGGTATAAGCCGGATTCTAGTATAGTACAGTGTAGATTTTGTCTCATTGCATTTGTATTTCGGTCGGAATACAAATGCGGGTGTGTATGCACAGTATCGGGGTTTTCCTGTAATTTATTACGGGACCAGTTTTATGGAGTTGCCAGTTTGCTTTCCGTTTCGGCCAATTTCCATTGTTCCGTTCATTGGCCGAAGATTGGTGGAGGAGGGCTTATTTGCATTGTTGCAAATAAGCATTTGTGGAGGGGGTCTTTGCATATTATCATGTCATGATACTTGTCCCATCATTTGACTTCATAAACTCATGATTGCTTGACTTTCTTTATCATCATGGTTTTGATGATGGTTGTTGATGATGAGAGATGATTGTTAGTTGAGTGTTGGTTTTGCTTTGTTATCATTTGGTTCATATGATAACCATTCCTCTCTCTCTCTTGTTTTGAGATGAGAATGGCTTCCAATTTTTTTTGAGACTCCTCTCTCCATTCTCACTCTCCTTCTCCTCTAGTGATGGCCGGCCACCATGAGGGTGGGTTGCCCATTTTTGTAGTGGGGATTTTTGCTCTCTTGATGTTAGAAAAATCCCCAAGTTCCTCCACATTGTTCTTGTATCATCCCTCCACCAAAAGGCACCTCCATGAACCCCAAATGAGACACAATCCTCTACTACACATTCTACAGCAAACCTTGGGCACGTCGAGTAGCCGGCTTCGTGCCCGAGTTGCCTCGGCATTGAGGTGGGAGCCCGTAAACAAAGTAGGCGATGTGGTGCACTTCCGGCGACGAGGAGGAGACGGGACATTCCGCAGGAGATCGGGACGATGACGAGAAGACCGGAGGACTTGGATCGTCGGTATATCTCTATTCCCTTTCTTGTAGTTAGCTAGGACTAGTTAATGGTTCGATCCGGGTGTTTAGTGCGTGGTGGTGCCGGTTTGCTAAGTCCGCAAAATTTAAAGTTATTCACCGCTTCCGCATTCCGGCGTCGGATCGACGGCCGGGGCGCCGCCGTGCACTTACAGTGGTATCAGAGCCTCGCCATTAACTTAGTCTAGCTTTGTGTAATGTGTTTTTCTGTTCCGATCGATCGAAATGTCCGAAAACCCCACTATACCCACGACAGTTTCTGTTGAAATTTTTCTGTCTCCAAAAATTTTTCAGGTTGCATAAAAGTACTGTGCTAGAAATTCTAAGAACACTGTTCAAATTCGACGTACTGTTCCTCTCACGTGACCGCGGAAGGGCAGCCAAAACCCATGTTTGGCCGCGCTTCCGCCGCAGTCTACAGGGATCAGTGGGTTGGGTTTTTACAGTGGGCTTCTGGGCTTAAATTAGGGGTTTTGGGATATTAAAATTGGGTCCAGGTTTTCTTTAACTGCTACAGTATTCTTTGTGGGCCCACTTGTTAAAGTTTGATCAATCGGAATATTTTAAACACATTTTTCACAGTATTTACATTATATCTGCGACCGTGAATGTCACTCGATCGGTAAATCCGGTCTAACTGCTATAGCCCGTTAGACGGATTTGCGAACGTGACTTTCACGTTGATGTTCTATGTATTTGCTGTGATGTTGCGGATCGGTCGTGGGGGATAGCCTGGATGCAATGCTAGTACAGTTGTGGTTGTATTATGTACATTTGTTATTGCGGGGCGAGCGTCCGACATGTGGACTGCCGTCACTGCCTGATTGTATTATTCTTTTGGGGCACGACCTGGTTGCGGTCGATGTACCCGGTGTATGTATATTTTACTTTCTGTACTAGGATTACCCCGCGGAGGGGTGCACGGATAGCCGGGTTCTAGAGGGCAGCAAGCCCGCATCTCATGGCATTGGGACGGAGGGGGCTTCACTCTAGGATTGGCGGGCTATTCGCCGCACTCGTAGGGGGTACAGGTTTGACCCAGGAGGGGTGCCCAAGTTACCGGATTCCGTGAAGTGCTGGGTGGTCCATTCACGGTGCTGAAGGGGGCTGCCTCGCTTCAGGTTTTGGCGGGTGACTTGCCGCGCCCGTAGGGGTCTAGGATTCTCATTGCACAGGCTATCCACACGACCAGGGGAACGTCGGGTTTCAGTAGCGGCTCTGTGAAACCCGGGGTTCCCAGATATCTGTATTGTTTCTGTGATGCTGTTCATTCTCTGTGATGTTGCATTTTATTCACGCCTTGAGCGAAATATAATATATTGGTATATATATTAGTAGATGTTGTATATGTTTTGCATCCGCGCTAGTCCAGTCCCTGCTCTGTCGTTAGTAAGCTAACCTAACGGGTAATGACGGGACCCAGTGGCGAATGCGGATGGCATATACGTACATCAGTATATTTTCGTTCTTTTTGGTGTGATCAATTGATGGGACTGCATTGATTCGGATCAATGCAAAGTTAAAAACAAACCTAATCTGATGTTGTTGGAACACTTTTCAAAAAGCTGTTATTGCAAGGACGTTTACTTTTGTTTTGCATCGTGGTATTCATTTAGAATATCCTGCTCCTCAGTCGACGAGGCAAGGGCCGAGATCCCTTCACCGGGAGTGACCCCTTGGACAGAAGTTTGCGTCAGGGCATTAACTTCACTATAGCCGATTACTTTTGCTTTGCATCGCGGTATTCATTTGGAATATCCTGCACCCCATTCTACGGGGAAAGAGCCGAGATCCCTTCACAGGGAGTGACTTCTTTAGCAACGGTTTTCGTCACTATATTTTTAAAAAAGCTATCCGTTCCTTCGACGATATCAAGTTCATTACGTTAAAGGTTTTCGCCAGAAACCATTCGTAGCCCTCCGTCATTTCAGTTAAATATTCGGTAGTATTCAAGCTATGTATTTTGACCTCACGCCAAGGCATAGTGTTTGGTAGCTGCCGGGTATTTATCTGTTGCATAGATAGATGCGTTGGTTTGGGACAGTCGTACTACTATTTTGGCCTACGTCAAGGGTATGTACGGGTGGATTCAAATTAACCTGGATAATGATGGGCAGAACTTGACATGTGACTTATGATATTTTGACCTCACGCCAAGGTCATAAGAGCATGGGGCAGAAATCACATCGGGAGTTTCAAAAGAACTGAAACTTGCCAGATATGCGCATACCTTCTGGAGTATGTTGACGTGAGCGGATTCCGTCACGTTATCATGCGATGATAGTTGGATCCCGGTTCCCACTGATGAGTTAGTTTACTCCTCGGGTAACCCCGACTAATTCTTCTTTCAGGTTTGGAGGAGAATTTGAGGTACAGTGGGAGGTTTCCAGATTAGATAAATTGGTAACCATTCTGATCTAGGTTAGAGTGCACGCTGAGTGTTTCTTTTCTCTCTCTCTTTGGCAGCGACCATTGACCCGACCCTAAGACTATGACTCAGTGACCAAGTTGACCGAACCTTCTTTAACACTGGCTTTTTGGATTGTCAGAGTTGCAAACCTCATTGCCACTCCTACTTTTACCCTTTTCTCCAGGACACCCCGTTTTACTACGAACGTCCACTTCCATTGGACAAAACCATCGTATGGTTAGATACGAACTCGAAAGAATTTATTCGAGGATGGTTTCCGGTTCTGGAGAAAACGGATAGGATTATTCAGTTGTCTTTTCCTTTTACCCTCTCTCAGGTTACGAGTACTCCTTGGTTTAGGGGTAGTACACCTATTACGCAAATTGGATTGTCTTCTTCCAAACCTTAGGCTGGTGCCGACCGGTAGGGAATGAAGAAAACCAATTAGCATAACGATGGTGTGCAGAAGGTATTAAGTTCAGACAAAGCAAGGGATTAGTAAGAGGGCAAAGTAAATTGCAACAGATATTCACGACCAAACCAAATATTTCGTTACCACTCCCACATCACCTTTGTATTTCTCCAGGACACTCCGTATCACTACGAAGATCCACAGTTTATTTGGATATTCCATCGTATGGTTATATACGAACTCGAAAGGAACTTGTTCCAGTTCGGGGATGGATCCTGGTTCAGGAGAAATAGGAATAAAGTACATTCAGGTGTCTTTTATCTTCACCTTCTCTCGTGTTGCGAGTGTTCCTAGGATTGGGACAGTACACCCATTATGCTTATTGGATAGTCTTCTTCCAAACCATAGGCTGGTGCCGAACGGTAGGGAAGGAAGAAAACCATTTGGCCTAAAGGGGTGTGCAGAAGGTAAAGACTAAAGACATATGAAGGGATTTGGAGAGGTGGCAAAGAACTATACGGTTACAGTCGTGAATCTGGAAGAGGCATTACTAGGAATACCAGAATACCCCATCGGAACATTTCAATGTTTCAGTTTCACTGTGTAATGTTAAAGGAAAACTGATTTCCCGATTAGATACTTACTCCAGGGTATGTATTTACAAGGTACGATTCTCACATCTGTATGGTTTTACAGATGATGAGTGGGAGTAAGTTATTGGGAATTGGGTGATTATCCTCATTATATCGGGATTCATTGTAATCGGTGATATTTGAGGAAATCACCTGGGCTATTTGCCGGTCGGCAAATATTTGGTTTTGAATATCCGCTGTTATGCACCAATTTCAAATTGATATATCTGTACGTCTATTTTCATAGAGTGAGATATACCTTTCTGAAATTATGTCTACGACATTTACCTATATCAGTGGATGGTTAGGTAAGGAGCATTAAACAGCGGTGTAATTCTTCTTAACCATAAGTACAGTTTTCAACCTACGACACACAGTGAATGAGTTATCAGACTCAAGGGACTTATACAAAGGATTGTATGTTGTCCAGGGTCCATCAGGACAGAGGGGTTGGTCCTCGTACTATATTCGGTTTACTTATGACTTCTCTACTTTTTAGACAAGTGTTTCGTGGAAACACAGGGTCTGAATTCTGAGAAGTTATAGGTATTTGAATAGAGTAGAGAACCAGGTGTAGCAAGTATCGGGATTCTTCAAAGTGATCGAAGATGTAGATACTTGTATATGGTATTCAGTTGATAGTAATGATAAAGAGAACTTGCTTCTCTTTCAGGTTACTCATAATTGGAAGCATTCCTAAGTTGAGTTACGCTGATCGGCCTTCTTCCATTTAGTTGACATGCGCTGGGGACAGCTGCATGATTTGAATCTGGTTCAATTAAATCAGTGCCTCTGTTTCTATATTGGATATAGAACAGTTCATATCTTAACGATGTTAAGGTACGGGGAGTTGTCCGGTTTATGATTAAAACCAGACACTGGACGACTCAAGGCACGTTTCTGTAATGGCTGTTTGTGGGTTGACCCAGGCTATGACGAGGGTTGACTTTCTACCATCTGGATGAACAATAGCGATATTGTTCTAGACTCGCCACAGTTTTATTAAAGATGGATTTTTTCAGAAAACAGTAGTGGGAGTATGGTAGAACTGGAAATGATTCCAGAACCACAAACGATTACTGAAGATTTGATAAGGAACCTAAAGATTCAATCTGGATTGACATTCCATTGGCCACTCCGCAGATAAGGTGGGTAACTTCAGGCACCCGAGAGGTACTACGGTAGCCTCAAGGACGGTGACAGGGAAGTTCTTGTTTACCCACAATTACCATTGCTGTTGTTCCAGGGTGCGAGACCCGGCGGGAGGATGAGTATAGCGTTGTTCTAAACTAGTTTTAGAAGTGTACGTCTATATGACTCTGCCAGAGGGTTGTCGTAGTCAGTGGGAGCAGCGGAAGCATTGGTGGACAGGCAGCTTATGTCTATTTATAGACTAAAGCAGATGTAGCGGAGATAGATCATCTATTTCTGACGTGACAGTCATGGGTTTGACGTCATCAGAATAGGGGATGGATCTATTAAGAAGGTAGTAGGGTGTGGTATCCTGGTATTGGATGACATACGCAGAATAGGAAAAGAAACTCCTATACTACAATCGGTTATATTTTGGTCGTCACACAATGTTTTCTCCACATAGGGACTTGGACATTATATCAGACATACTGGTTATTAGATCTATGGTTTTAGATCTAGATTTGGGTGGTTTCCCAATCTGGGTACTTAGACAGCATTCTAAGAGTATTTGGAATGGACGACTCCATGCACGGTAGTGTACCTGCAAAAGATGGAGTCACCCTCTCCAAAGGTGTCTTACAGACTAAAGGGGAGAGGGACGTATATGATTGGCAGATCACTTGCTCAGGCAATTGAGTCAATCATGAGATGTCAAGTACCACACCAGATGTTGTTCTTGCACTAGATGCAATAAGTTGACATTGATCCAATCCAGGAGAAACAGTCGGAAGCAGTTTTAGAACATAAGTGGATGTTCTAGGGATATGATAACGACAGCCTCATTCGGGAGACAGTTATCATTCCAGGCTTCCAAGGTGACATGGACGACAAGAAGGTTGTCAGAGTTATAGTTTTCCTTCTGATGAGGGGCAGTATTTTGGACAGGTGGTCCAAGGCAATACTGAGGGAGGCATGGCGCGCAGGATACTGATTAAGTTCAGTTGACGATATAGTCTAAGAAGTTTGGATTTGGAGTTCATTTATGAGCTATGTCCCATCAGACATCCAGACACATTCTAAGACAGGTATTGCTCATTTCGGGAGATAGGTTTCTCCGCGAACTTGAGATATAGAGAGACATAGAAAGAAACAACTTAGCGGATCCACTCACTGAGGCTATTCCTCGAACGCAATAGTTCCGCAAACGAGCTTTGTGAGACTGACTAGTAGAGGAGTTGGATGTTCGGTATCACACGGGCTGTGAGTATGCGACATCGCAATAATTAGCCTTGAGTGCAAGTGGGAGATTGTTGGAGATAGTGCCCTCAGAGTCAATTATTAGGTCACAGGTACGTGATTGTAATGATTGAGGGAGGACCTATCCGGTAGGACAGTCTTACTCGAGATGATAGTATGCTATCTGGTTTACCTTTATCATCGTGTACTGTTTTAGGTGACCTGACACGTCGCTATTACACGTTGATAGAGCCCCTAGGATTCTTGCTTGACCACCAGCAGTATGAGGGCGATCATATAAGTAGGAGCTGGGGGTCTATAAGCTTATCCTTAAAAGGTCCCTAGTCGTGGGAGTTTCGAGACCGGGCATCGATACTCCATTAGTAGACTAGTGTATACAGTCGAGACCCCGACGAGGGGCGGTGGCCGGTCTCACAAGCCACTGGTGTCAGTTGGATCACCTAAGATGTATACAGGTGCTCATTGGGTTATGAGTACACCGGACAGGACTCGCCGGGAACATGCTAGTTGGTCATATACCAGACGTCAGATGGCAGTTCCCTGGTGACATGTGTGCAGGTTAGTTCATCGACCTGGGGATCGTCATTTGTCTCGTGTGAGTTCCCACTGTACTTTGATTACTACCCTACCACGGCTCAAAGGAGTCGTGCAAACAGGTTTTAGTTGGGTACAGTCCCGAGCCACATGGAGGCAGTGAGCGTATCTTCAGGGGTTCGTCTCTCCCGGTATTGGGGGTGAGGTCGTGCTGTGTCTAGGAGAGCCATTACACAAAGTCCTTGGCCAAGGCAAGGAGATTTACTGGTAGGTATTCCAGTAGTATCTCAGGGTGTTCTGGGCTACACTCCGACACGACTTGTACCGCTTTTGGGGGTCTGACTTTTACCAACCCCCTAGGCCCGCCATGCGATGCTCATAGACGAACGGACCGGACTGCACGGATATTGTCACTGACAGGCTCAGTAGGGTGTCAGGCTGAGTTCGCTCACAGACGTCCCTTTTAGTCAGTACCTGGTAGCCCGTTACGTATTGGCTTATACCTCTGACGTGCTAGTGGTTAAATCCACAACCAAGGTGTTGACGAGTCTTTAGAGTCCCCCACATTCAGTTACTCAGCTTTCGGGCGAAAGGTTGTAGAGGCCGTATGGAGATATGGCAGGGTCCGATCAGATACGTGCGGTATTGCACGGATCAGGATCGGACAGTTTGTACTATAGGCCGTATGGTTATATGGCAGGGTTCGATCAGATACGTGCGGTATTGCACGGATCAGGATCGAACAGATATTACTATCCGGTTTTGGTATAAGCCGGATTCTAGTATAGTACAGTGTAGATTTTGTCTCATTGCATTTGTATTTCGGTCGGAATACAAATGCGGGTGTGTATGCACAGTATCGGGGTTTTCCTGTAATTTATTACGGGACCAGTTTTATGGAGTTGCCAGTTTGCTTTCCGTTTCGGCCAATTTCCATTGTTCCGTTCATTGGCCGAAGATTGGTGGAGGAGGGCTTATTTGCATTGTTGCAAATAAGCATTTGTGGAGGGGGTCTTTGCATATTATCATGTCATGATACTTGTCCCATCATTTGACTTCATAAACTCATGATTGCTTGACTTTCTTTATCATCATGGTTTTGATGATGGTTGTTGATGATGAGAGATGATTGTTAGTTGAGTGTTGGTTTTGCTTTGTTATCATTTGGTTCATATGATAACCATTCCTCTCTCTCTCTTGTTTTGAGATGAGAATGGCTTCCAATTTTTTTTGAGACTCCTCTCTCCATTCTCACTCTCCTTCTCCTCTAGTGATGGCCGGCCACCATGAGGGTGGGTTGCCCATTTTTGTAGTGGGGATTTTTGCTCTCTTGATGTTAGAAAAATCCCCAAGTTCCTCCACATTGTTCTTGTATCATCCCTCCACCAAAAGGCACCTCCATGAACCCCAAATGAGACACAATCCTCTACTACACATTCTACAGCAAACCTTGGGCACGTCGAGTAGCCGGCTTCGTGCCCGAGTTGCCTCGGCATTGAGGTGGGAGCCCGTAAACAAAGTAGGCGATGTGGTGCACTTCCGGCGACGAGGAGGAGACGGGACATTCCGCAGGAGATCGGGACGATGACGAGAAGACCGGAGGACTTGGATCGTCGGTATATCTCTATTCCCTTTCTTGTAGTTAGCTAGGACTAGTTAATGGTTCGATCCGGGTGTTTAGTGCGTGGTGGTGCCGGTTTGCTAAGTCCGCAAAATTTAAAGTTATTCACCGCTTCCGCATTCCGGCGTCGGATCGACGGCCGGGGCGCCGCCGTGCACTTACAATCTAGTTTTGGGTGGTTTAGATTTTTGGGTTTCGGCTTACTTAAGTTGCGTGCGCCTTTAGACGTTACGTAGTTTAAGTGCCGGTTACGGGCCAAATTTGGGTCGTGACAAAGTTGGTATCAAAGCGCTAGGTTTTTACCTTTCGGAGTGTAGGATGACCTTGGTATGATGGAGTAGGTAGCTTGAGCAGAGTGACGTAGCGTGTGTATGTTCCGCGGCATACTTACGACACGGTACTCCGCCTAAGTGACCTTAGGACTTATTGATTGAAATTCCTTCCGTGATTGATATACATCTTTGTGATTCGATTTCCGTTTCCTTATCGAATCTTGTTTCAATTTCCAGCCTATATGCCGCCGAAGACTACGAGGGCACAGAGAGCGGCCACGAGGGCCGAGGCCAGAGTCGACTCGTCTGAGGCGAGGGTTGACCACGGCGATACGCCTGTGGTACCGGAGCACATTGCTATGATTGGAGCAGGTATGCAGGATCTGCGCCAGATTGTGGGGACTTTAGTAGAGGCCATTCGAGCACAGGGGCAGGCTGTTGTTCCACCCGTTGCAGGGACCACGATGGTACCTACTGATCCGGCAGTCGTAGTTTCAGCTCCAGAGGTTATTACCGTGTCACTGACGGAGTTCATGAGGCTGAGGCCTCCGGTGTTTACTGGCACAGATGTTACTGAGGATCCGCAGTCGTTCATCGACCGGATGGCCAGGATTTGTCGCTCACTCCGATGCTCTGACGAGAGATGGGTAGAGTTTGCGAGTTTCCGGCTGGAGGGTATGGCCCAGAAGTGGTGTGAGTCGTTGGAGAGGGGCAGAGCCACTGGTCTTGCTCCTATGACCTGGGCTGAGTTTGTGACGTCGTTTCTTGACCGTTTTCTTCCACCGAGCGTGAGGGATGCGCGAGCGCGCAGATTTGAGTCGTTACGTCAGACGCCGGGGATGACGGTGTCGGAGTATGATGTTTTGTTTACTGAGCTGTCGGTGTATGCTCCGTACATGGTGGCGACTGAGGAGATGAGGGTGAAGAGGTTTGTTCGAGGCCTGCTTACCCAGTTGTTCCTAGCCATCAGCATTCAGCATTGCGACACGTATGCGGCAACTGTCGATGCAGCCCTATTGGTGGAGGAGCGTCTAGCTGAGTCATCGGCTGTTCCAGAACCGAAGAGGACTCGTATGGATGAGCCAGCACGGGGACCGAGGTTTGTCCGCAGAGGAAAAGTTCCTTTAGACTCGGGGAGTAGCAAAGACGTGGGACGTGGCCAGTTATTCAGTTCTTATTCCCAGGAGGGCCAGCGACCGTCTTATGGATGCTTCGGTTGTGGCAGTTTGCAGCATCTTGTTCGGAATTGTACTGTGGTGCGTCAGAGAGGGCCAGCAGTACCACAGGTTACCTTACCACCTTCTCCGCCTCAGAGAGCGTTGCCTCTTATTCCTGTTGTTGCGCCGCGTCAGACTCCTACTCAGAGAGGTCGTGGTCGCGGTGGTTTTGTACCGAGAGGACGAGGTGGCAGAAGCAGAGGACAGCCAGTAGTCGGTAGAGGGCAGGCACGGGTTTTTGCCTTGACTCACCAGGACGCTCAGGTGTCCAATGCTGTGGTTTCAGGTACCCTTTCCTTATGTTCTTTTGATGCACATGTTCTTTTCGATCCGGGATCTACGCATTCGTATGTTTCTACGCACTTCGCGCCGAGGTTAGGCCGAGAGTCGTGTTTGCTAGATCAGCCGCTAGTAGTGACTACTCCTGTGGGAGAGTCGTTTATTGCGCGACACGTGTTCTGATCATGTGTTGTCCACTTAGGAGACAGAGATCTGTCCGTCGACTTGATCCTTCTTGAGATGTTGGACTTCGACGTTCTGTTGGGCATGGATTGGCTAGCTACTTGCTATGCGTCCGTGGACTGCCGCGAGAAGACAGTTAGATTTTGTTTTCCCGGCGAGCCAGTGTTGGTTGTGCAGGGAGACCGTGGTGTCGCCCCTCACAGTTTGGTTTCTGTTCTGTGCGCTAGTCGGCTTTTGAGGAGGGGATGTCAGGGATTCTTGGCTTTCATTCATGATACTGGAGTTACGGTGGAGTCGTTGGACCAGGTTTCTACCGTGCGAGAATTTCCCGATGTCTTTCCCGATGAGTTACCTGGGTTGCCGCCAGAGCGCGATATTGAGTTTTGCATTGATCTTATTCCTGGCACGGAGCCTATTTCTATACCGCCTTATCGGATGGCTCCGGCAGAGCTTAGAGAGCTTAAAGATCAGTTGCAAGAGTTGCTTGTTTTGGGACTTGTGCGTTCGAGTGTTTCGCTGTCAGGAGCTCCTGTTCTGTTCGTCAAGAAGAAAGACGGCAGTTTGAGGCTATGTGTGGATTATCGTCAGTTGAACCGAGTTACGGTGCGGAACAGGTATCCTTTACCCCGCATTGATGATTTATTTGATCAGCTCCAGGGTGCGAAACATTTTTCGAAGATTGATTTGCGTTCGGGTTATCATCAGTTGCGGGTTCGGAATGATGACATTCCGAAGACTGCTTTTCGTACGCGCTATGGGCATTATGAGTTTTTGGTGATGTCGTTCGGACTCACCAATGCGCCAACAGCGTTCATGGATCTGATGAACCGGATTTTCAGGCCGTTCCTCGACCAGTTCATTATAGTGTTTATTGATGACATACTGGTCTACTCTAAGAGTCATGAGGAGCATGAGCAGCACTTGAGGATTACTTTGCAGATATTGAGAGAGCACCGGCTGTATGCTAAATTCTCAAAGTGCGCATTTTGGCTTGATAGAGTTGACTTCCTGGGTCATGTGGTGACTGGTGATGGTATTCTTGTGGACCCGAGGAAGATCGAGGCTGTACAGCTTTGGCCCAGACCTGTATCGGTGAAGGAGGTCCGCAGCTTTTTGGGCTTAGCTGGTTATTATCGCCGTTTTGTGCAGGATTTCTCGAGTATCGCTGCACCGCTGACTGGACTGACCCGGAAGGGGATTCCTTTTCTCTGGACTGATGCGTGCGAGCAGAGTTTTCAGCAGTTGAAGACTCGGTTGACGACAGCACCAGTTCTTTCTTTACCTTCTGGATCGGGCGGCTATGTTGTTTATTGTGATGCTTCTCGAGTGGGGCTCGGCGGTGTTTTGATGCAGCATGATAGGGTTATTGCATATGCTTCTAGGCAGCTGAAGAAGCACGAGCAGAATTACCCCACTCACGATCTTGAGATGGCAGCGGTAGTCTTTGCGTTGAAGATTTGGAGACACTACTTGTACGGAGAGTCGTGTCAGATCTTCATGGATCACAAGAGTTTGAAGTATATCTTCCAGCAGCGAGATCTGAACCTGAGACAGCGCCGATGGATGGAGCTAGTGAAGGATTATGATTGTGAGATCCTTTATCACCCGGGCAAGGCGAATGTAGTAGCTGATGCTTTGAGTCGTAGGCCCGTGGGTAGCTTGTCCCAGTTGAGCGCAGTTCAGTATCAGTCTTCTGCAGATTGGAAGCTCTTATGTGATAGTAGAGTGCAGTTCGAGTTCACTTCCGCTGGGGGACAGCTTGCTCATGTCCGCGCCCGTCCACTTCTTTTTGATCGTATCCGTGAGGCGTAGCCCAGCGATGCCCGTATGATTGAGATTCTTGAGCTTGTTCGGCAGGGAAGAGTTTCGGAGTTCATGATTGATGACCAGGGTATACTACGATGCGGGACTCGCTTGTGTGTACCAGATGTTGATGGATTGAGACGCGAGATCCTAGAGCAAGCACATCAGTCGGCCTTTAGCGTTCATCCAGGTTCCACCAAGATGTACCGTGACTTGAGGGACTTCTACTGGTGGGAAGGGATGAAGCGTGATATATCGGACTTCGTTTCGAGGTGCCTGACTTGTCAGCAAGTCAAGGCTGAGCATCAGAGACCGGCTGGAGAGTTGCAGCCTTTACACGTTCCGGAGTGGAAATAGGAGCAGATTTCCATGGACTTCATTATGGGTCTACCCAGGACCAGTCGAGGGTATGACTCCATTTGGGTTATTGTAGACCGGTTGACGAAAGCGGCTCACTTTCTTCCAGTGAAGACCACTTTCGGTTATGCTCAGTATGCTCAGTTATACATAGATGAGATTGTGCGTTTGCACGGTGTTCCTACATGCATAGTATCCGACAGAGGCACCCAGTTTACTAGCCGTCTTTGGCAGAAGCTTCAGGAAGCTTTGGGTACCTGGCTGAGTTTTAGTACCGCTTTTTATCCACAGACCGATGGCCAGTCAGAGCGGACTATACAGACTCTGGAAGATATTCTCCGTGCATGTGTGCTTGATTTTGGTGGCAGTTGGGATCATCACTTGCCGTTGATTGAGTTCTCCTACAACAACAGCTTTCAGGAGACTATTCAGATGGCACCTTTTGAGGTTTTATATAGTAGGAAGTGTCGATCGCCAGTCTGTTGGACCGAGCTTAGTGAGAGTTTGGTTTTGGGACCCCAGCTAGTTCAGGAGACCACGGAGAAGATCCAGCTGATTCAGGATAGGATGAGAGCAGCCCAGTGCAGGCAGAAGTCTTATGCCGACCGTCGTTGTCGCAGACTTGAGTTCGCAGTGGGGGATCATGTATTCCTGAGGATTTCTCCGATGAAGGGCGTTATGCGATTTGGGAAGAGAGGGAAGCTCAGTCCCAGATTTGTAGGTCCTTTCGAGATCCTTGAGCGAGTGGGTTCTGTTGCGTATCGTTTGGCGCTCCCGCCCAGTTTTCCGGATGTTCACCCTGTTTTTCATGTGTCGATGCTTCGTAGATACCTTGATGATCCTTCTCACACGATTCAGCACGAGACCGTTCAGTTTGAGCGCGATCTTTCGTTCACCGAGCAGCCGGTAGTTATTTTGGATCGTCAGGTGAAGAAACTTCGGTCAAAGGTCTTGCCATCTGTGAAGGTTCTTTGGCGTAGCCCGACTAGTGAGGAGATCACTTGGGAGGCCGAGAGCGAGATGCGGAAGAAATTCCCTCATCTTTTTGAAGGTACACTTAGTATGAAATTTTAATTCGGGGACTGAATTTCTATAAGGAGGGGAGATTGTAACATTATAGAAATCGTTTTGCCAATTTTCCCGTTTTAGGGCAAAATTGTCGGTTTTTCCCGCTTTAACCCGATTTCGATCAAACGACCGTATAAGCTTACCGACACCTAATTTGGCCAAAATAAAGCTTGTGCGCAAACTTTGGGAGTATTTGGGAGGTTTTGGTTCAGATAGATTTTTTCCCGAATAAAATATTATTTTAAGCGGTATTTTGTGCACGTAAATCGGGAAAATTTTTATATTGTGAATAAATTAATTTTGTCACTAGAATTATTTTAGAAGGTTCTTTTTAAATATCTAGATTTTTTTTGGTGACTAATGGTTTGGATTTAAAAAAGAAAAGAAAAGAGTGAAAGGTGGCAAAATAGCATTATTTAATATTAATCACTCTCTTTCCTAGCTATTTCCTCATAAATTATTCACAAAAATACCCCCATCACTCCTTGGCCGAGCTCACCCCCCCCCCCCCATTTCTGTCCAAAACATTTCCAAACTCATTTCTCTCTCATTTTCTTTTGAAAACACAAAAATAAATCCAAAAATTCCTATATAAATATTAAACCATTTTTCCTTCACTAATCCTTCATGGATCTTCATCAAAGCTTGATTTTTGGAGGCTAAAGTGATGGATCTAATTTCTTTTTGGTGTTCTTGAGGAGGTATAATTTCTTACCTTAATCCATAATTAATTGCTTTAATCTTTAACTAGCTAATTTAGTTAACTATTTAAGTTCTTAGTTTAGCATTTAATTCATGATTAATTCATTATATTTGGTTTAAGAAATTCATGTTAGGGTTAAATTTTGATTAAGTGATTAGTGTTTAATTCAAGTGTTAAATTGTGTTTTGGAAAAGAATAATCTAGTAGAAAGTGTTAAAATTTGCTAATAAGCATTTTGTTTAATTAAGCAAAATTGCATACTAGATTTTTGCTAAAACATAATTAGCGAGTGTTAAAAATATAGGATTGGTTTAGATAACTTAGTTAAGCTATTTTAAGGTATTTGTAATTGTTTGATTTGTGTTATCTTGAATCTAGTGCGATATATTGCGATAGGTTGCTTACTAGATTTCGGGGTTTTCCGACGTAGGGTTCGTTTGGTAGTAGCGAGTTTATATCCAGTGTATTCCTCGTAATTTTTGTGTTGTGTTGCGCGATCGAGACGATCGGGGTCCAGAATTGGTGTTTTGTAGTTTAGCGACCCCAATTAGGGTTTTGCCGGTATCGTGCGCGATAGATGCGCTAAGCGCGCAGTGTAATTTTCCGGGCGTTTTCGTCGCGTTTCGTTGTCTTTTCGTCATTTTAGGATATTTAGCTTATGTGTTGTATTTATGAAATTTTAGGTTCGCAAGCAGGGATTTCAGGTGCTGCGGACAAGTGGAAGCAGGTGGTCGGATTTTCTTAGCTCGAGACCGTCGGTGAGTAGATTTAACATCTACGGGGAAATTGCCCTTATGGCGTTATGCGTCGGGGCGAATATGATATGATGGCTGCATGTATTTGCATATTAGTTACTTTCATATGAATGTCATTGCATAGCATTATCTGTTGTACTTGACTCGTACCTTTAGATATAACACATTACTGACGGTTCATGTTGCACGAGCACTAAATTGTATGCTACACCCACACCGTCTGTAATTGCCATGACACGCACAAACACCTACATATGTGATATGATAGTGGATAGCAATGATTGGAGTAGTAACTCTTATTCTATTGTGCATATGAAATACTGTGGCCACATACATACGTGATATTGCATTGGGCAGGAATAGTTAAGATGGTGAACCTTATTCCACTTCACTTATATCTTGCTATAATTACCTATACATCATGCATACCTATTGACATGTACACCCTCGTACTTGATTACATGTAGATACTTAAACCCTGCTACACTTACATGTACACTTTATATGATATTGCATTTATTTTCGAAGGAATTGGGAACCGCATGATATGTTTTTAAAGCTAGATTCAATTTAAAGAGCGGTTTTCCCTTTATATGCTCATATTGATGTTTTATGTTGCATATATCAGTTTTATATGAATTTTACGCATTGAGATATGGATTTCATATGATTTATGGATTTGAGAACCGTGGGGGATATTTTCAAGAAAACTTTGTATTGTTTGAAAAACCCGGTTTCTCTTGATATGATATTTGATGCGTCCACCATGTGATTTCTCGGTTCTGAGATTTGGCTTGTGATACCCGATTCGAGGAGCGGGATGCACCGTCTGCGGGTACATGGTGGACCCGGTATGGTACCCCGGGGTGAGTGGTGATTTCGTGGTGCAGACGATAAACCTGACGGTGGGACCACTACCTACCGGTGATTGTATTTGGACTCGGCGGTTATCATGGAGATACCGACCGGAGTGAGGTATGACATATCGTCAGGGCTAGTCATGGTGACAGCACCTGAGTTATGAGGATTTACGTGTCGATGCTAGACACGGGTTTCATGATGTTTCGAGTGTCGGTGTTGGACACTCAGGTTTTCGTGAGACATACAGGATTTGAGGGCCGATCTGAGGATGTGGTGCCTGAGGATTTGGGATTTGATGTGTCAGTGAGGGACACTGGTGTTTTTCCATGCTGATGATTTTTGCATGAGATTTTATATTATATCATCCCACACTCAGGATTATGTTGATATGCATTGTTTCATGTAGTTGTAGTACCCTGATGATGTACCTTTACATGATTGTTGCATATTCACCTATCATACTTATGCTATCGGATTACTTGTGATAGATAGATCGTTGTTCGTGCATACTCGCGATTACTGTATGATGTTATTTACTATTCACGAGTTGGCAACTCACCCCCGTTGTGCCACAGTGTTGTGCAGGACTTACCCTCTTAGTAGTCACGGCAGGGCATCTTTTCATCTCTACTTTTGCGGATACCGCTACGGTTGGCTGTGAAGCCTTGCTTTTAGGTGGGTTGCGGTTATCTGTTTGTACTTTGTATATTTTTGTTGGATCTAGTATTCTCCATCTACAACTATGTTGTATATGACTTAGAGACGACTTGTGAGGATTCAGTGTTATTTTGTGGTGACTTTGTGAGCCGTGCTCGTGGGAGCCGGTTTTGTTGAAAAGTTTTACTTCTTTATGCAGTTTCCTTTTTTATTTCTTCGCTTCGGCGTCGTATATATGTTGTGGTGGTTGTCTCCGCCGTTGGGCGTGATTTGCTCCCGTTTGGGATGCTTTTATTATTATCTATGTTGTACCCGTTTTCGGGGTTAGTTTTTACAAAGGAGGTGCTGCCAAAATTTTTAAGAACGAAAACTAAACTTAAAGAATTTTTTTTACTTGAAAATTTCTGAATGTTTAAAACTATGTTTTTCTCCGTTGATCCAGTTTTGGGTGGTTTAGATTTCTGGGTTTCGGCTTACTTAAGTTGCATGCGCCTTTAGACGTTACGTAGTTTAAGTGCCGGTTACGGGCCAAATTTGGGTTGTGACACCTTCTCGGCAATGGGAACTTGATTATAGCCGGAATAGCCATCCAAAAAGCAGTAAAATTCATGCCAAGCAAATCGTTCTAGCATTTGGTCAATAAAAGGTAACGGAAAGTGGTCTTTCCTTGTAAAAGCGTTGAGTTTTCTAAAGTCAATGCAAACTCGCCACCCAGTTGGGGTGCGAGTAGGTATTAACTCATTCGCCTCATTGGTTATGACCGCTATGCCCGATTTCTTTGGGACAACATGAATGGGGCTAACTCACTGGCTATCCGAGATAGGGTAAATGATACCACTATCAAGACATTTTACAATCTCCTTTTTGACAGCCTCCTTCATTATGGGATTGAGGCGTCTTTGTGGATCCCTTACTGGTTTGGCATCATCCATCATATGTATATGATGTTCAACTATGAGGGGACTAATCCCCTTGATGTCCGCCATAGTCCAGCCAAAAGCTTGTCGGTTATTTTGTAAGACCATTAAAAGGTCTTTCTCTTGCTTGAGAGCTAGAGATGCTGATATGATAACGGGAAGGGTCTCATTCTCACCTAAGTAAGCATATTTAAGGTGAGACGGCAAAAGCTTGAGTTCGAGTTTTGAAGGTAACATTGGTGAAACTGTCTCGAATTCGAAGGATTCCATCAATGGTTCAAAGCGAGTGTAAGCAACCGAGTCGGATGGTTCAACTAACTCATCCAAAAAATCAAAGGACTCAAACTCGGGTGGTGAGTCATCAAAATCGCCCAAAAAAGTGAAACACTCGTAATCGTTATCCAGTGTGAAAGCTGTGTCAGATTCTAGGAGGAACGCACTAGAGGCGTCAAAACTGCTGTGATCGAACAGAAATTTTTCGAGCTCACAGTCCTCCTGCGTGATCTCACGGATCGAGCAAACATCAAGTATACTAGCATTAGGCTCGGAGGTCTGATTCCCTAACTTAAAAATGTTGAGTTCAATTGTCATATTTCCAAAAGATAGGTTCATCGAACCATTTCGACAATTGATCACCGCATTAGAAGTCGCAAGGAATGGTCGACCAAGTATCACCGGAATTTGACTCCGGGGGTTAGCCACAGGCTGTGTATCCATAACAATGAAATCAACGGGGAAAATGAAATCCCCTACTTTAATTAACACATCCTCTGACTCACCCCTAGGATGGGTGATGGATCGGTCGGCCATTTGGAGAATACAATGAGTGGGTTTAAGCTCTCCAATGCCTAATTGTTCATATACTGAATAGGGTAGCAAATTAACACTAGCACCAAGATCTAAAAGTGCTCTATTGATGTTCTTATCCCCAATTGTTATTGAAATTGTAGGACAGCCGGGGTCCTTATATTTTTGTGGTAAAGGTTGGATAAAAGAATCACTTACAGCACTAGCCATGAAAACTTTCTTTGGTACTTGTGACTTCCTCTTCTTGGTGCATAAGTCCTTTAAGATGGTGCATAAGTCCTTTAAGATTTTAGCGTAAGAAGGGACTTGTTGGATTGCATCCAAGAGAGGTATGTTAATACTAATCTGTTTGAATAACTCCACAATCTTCTCCATTTGAGGAGTTGGTTTATTGGATCTCAACTTGTTTGGAAATGGAACATTTTGAAAATTTGTTGAGTCCAATGTTTGTGGAGTAGATTGCGGAGTTGGAACGGATCCCAGTGTTGGTGTGTTCGTAAAGTGAGATGAGGGTCCGTTAGAAGTAGAAGAAGTAGAGCCTTGTGAAGAATGAAGAATAGGCTCTGAAGAAGATGAAGATGATGATGATGAAGAAGAAGATGAAGAAGAAGCACCGGCAGGGGTTTCATCACTATTACCCACATTATTGTGCAACACTCTTCCAGATCTCAACGTGGTCACAGCATTTATATTATGATTTTGTTGTTCATAAGCAACATCTGCGTTGTGTGTGTGACCGGGATTTGGCAATGGTTGAGACGGAAGCTTTCCCTTTTCTCGCTCACTCAACGCAGCATTTAGTTGTGCAATTTGGGCCTCAATTAATTTGATACTTTGATCATGTGAAGCACTGTTTTACACCAAAGATTGAATGGAAGTTTCTGTTGGACCACGGCAGCGCCCCGGCCGTCTGTCCGAGGCCAAAATGCGGAAACAAAAATATTTCTTAACTTTAAATCGGCGCTACCGCGGACTATAAATCCGGATCAGGCCATTAACCTACTACAAGCTAAAAGAAGAAGGGGTAGAGAGATATACCGAGCGATCCGTGTCTTCGGTCTTCTCGTCGTCGTCCCGATCTCCCCGCGGAATCTCCGGTCTTCGTCTCCTCGTCAGAAGGGCACCACATCGCCGGGTTCTTTTACGGGCTCCTACCTCTGGACCGAGGCAACTCGTGCACGAAGTTGGCGAGTTGACGTGTCCAAGAATTGCTGTAGAATAGTGTAGTGCTCTTTGTCTCTATTGGGGTTAGTGAGGTTGCCGTTTGGGTGGAGGTGAAGAAAAGAACTTTTGGAGGAGGAGATATGGGATTTTTACAAAGCCAAAAGAACAATTTTTCCTACCCAAAAAATTGGGGCAGCCCCTCCCCTTCAATGGCCGGCCAAGACTCTTGAGGAATGATAGAATGAAGGGAAAAAGGAGTGAGCCCCAACCATCATGCAAGAGAGAGAATGGGTGATGATAATAAGCAATGATCACAAAAAAATCCACACTCAAAAACCCATCACTTGTAGGGTTCCTAGGCACACTAATGAAGTCTCACAAGGCATCAACCATTCCAATTTCAAATTTTACGGGTGCCGAGAAACCCTAATACGGATTGTTAACTAGATATATAGGCAAAACAAGGAAACTAGTTTACAACTAAACTAAAAGAACGGAAATACAACCTTTGTAGATCCGTTTCTCCACCTCCATAGCTCCATGATGAAGTCCTCTCCGCTGTCCAAATCGAACCATGACTCTAGCATCGGCTTCATCGGAGAAAAAGCGGGCTAGGTCATCGACGACGATGCCGAAGATGATCTACGTCGAGGCATCACTAGATCAAGCTCCACCTTCACCAAGCCATGAAAACTTATGAAGGAAACACCCTATACTACTTGGCAAGAGGTAGAGTATGAAGATATAGGAAGCGGGTTCACTTTAGAATTGGATTTCTCACTCATTTGCTCAAGTTGCTATTGATGGAGGCAAGCTTTTCTTCTTTGAAGATGAAGAAGAAGAAGAAGATAGAATATGATAAATCTTATACAAAAAGAATAATCAAATGAATACTTATCATATCCTAACCTTAGTTAGGTGTAGAGAATAGACCATGGTTAGGTTTAATGGTTTAGGGTTAAGCATGAGACAAAATGGTTATGTAGTCAAAGCTTCATGAAGCTTCAATTACAAACAAAGAAAGCCACCATTTTCTCTTTATCATTTTCTTTTGCTAAAATAAACAAAATGGATAAATAAATGAATAAATGAATAAGTAAATGAAGCAAAAGAAACCCTAACCATTGACCAACCATGGTTTAAACTATACACCAAACTATCATGTATCATCAAACATGATACAATCAAATGCACAAAAGTATATCATATATACAATGTGCACATCAAGTGAGAAAATCCATCTTAAGTGAACCAATACTAGTTAATGCAAAGTAATATATCAAATATATATTTATGCATTAAATCATTAAATCAACACTTGATTTAACGATCCGGTCATATCGCATATAACCGACTAATATCCAATGTATCGACTTATCGAATCAATCCTTGATTCGATAACTAGGTTATATCGCATACAACCAATCGATACATTCATCGCGAGCATAGAATACGGTATCACATACACGCATTATTCTCGGTCCCGCACATATCTCATATGCGCTCCTATTTCGTTTCGCTTGAGCCTGGAAACCTCTGTGTAGGACTCTAAAGACTCGTCAATACGCCGGCAGCAGATGATGATCATATCAATCACCCACAAGCCGCAAGCGGTCTGCTAAACGTAACGGCCACCCGGGTATTGAGCGATCAGAAGATCGACGAGCAAGCCCGCTCACACTCCTGTGAATCCAACCAGTAACACTTACCGTACAGTCCGGTCTGATCGTCTGATCTGTCGCATATCTCGCCTAGGGGTGGTAAACGTCAGACCCCAATAGCTCGATAAGTCGTGTCGATATGAGGCCTATAACAATTCGAGAAACTACTGGTAACACTTACCAGTAAATCTCAGCAACCCTGGCCAGGGATTTCCTGTTATAGCCAATCGAACACAGCGCAACATCAACCTCCTATACCGGGAGAGACGAATCCCCTCCTATCGCTCATTGCCTCCATGTGATTCGGGACTGTACCCAAAAACCACCGTTTTGCACGCCCTCTTGGACGTGGTAAGGTGGAAATCAAAGCACAGTGGGAATCACACAAGACTCTATGACGATCTCGGGTCTGCAGACTAACCTGTACCAGTGTCACCAGAGAACAGCCATCTGACGTAAGGTATAATACCATCTGGGAGTTCTCGACGAGTCCGTCCAGTGTACCCAGTCTCCACTGAGCACCCGTATATCATCTCTGATGTCAAACACCAATGGATATGGGATCATCCATCGCCCATCTGTATGGGTCGAGAAGGTATACGCTAGTCTACTCTGGTATATCGATGCCCCATCTCGATACACCCACGACTAGGGACCTTGAAGGATGTACTTATGGACTACCATGTCCCCACTAGTATGAACCGCATCATAGTCCAGGTAATCAAGTACACATCCTAAGGGCTTTACCAACATGTAATAGAGAGAAAATCAGTATACACGTTAAGGTAAAGAGTAACCAGATAGCATACTATCATGTCGAGCAAAAAAGTCATCCCTATATATGTCCCAGCATCCACTACAATATACATCCTATGTACAGTAATGGCCTCTAGGGCATACATATAACTAACAATCTCCCACTTGCACTAGGGCCATCTGATAGCAGTGGTTGTAGTATCTCATACACAACCATCCCATAAAAGTCTCTCTCTGGGAAAAGGCCTTTGTGAGTGGATCCGCCGTGTTGTCCTCTGAGTCTACTCTCCTAACCTCGATCCCCTGGAGATCAACCATCTCCATGATCAGGTAATACTGCCTTAGAATATGTCTGGATCACTGATGGGACGGACGTTCCTTGGCATAAGCCACAACTCTATTGTCACACAATGGGAGGAACTAAGTTCATCTCATGAACGAAAATACACCCAGACTGCCTCTTTGGTAGCATCTTGAGTAGCGATGTATCCAGCCTTAATCATCTAGTATGCCACGGTATCTAGCTTGGAACTCTTCCAACATACCGTCCCTTTACTGAAGGTAAAGACAATGCCTGTGACTGACATTCAGTCGTCCTTATCACCCTGGAACCCTTCCAGTGATTCTCCTCAGTATCGGTTGATACCATCTCACTACAATTAGTGAGAATCCTAACATCCAACTACATCTATCTCATAGATGATAATTCAGGATTTAGGAGGTATCACTTTGATCCTATATGGAGAATCTCTGTGATAATCGGAGATTGACCGAACGTAGCATAGGAAACTCCTTCCCTATCAAGAGTATGTCATCCACGTACTCTACGAGGATTACTACCATACTCCCTACTACCTTCTTGTATATACAAGGTTCATCTACCATTTTGATGATGTCAAACTATTTGACTAACTCATCAAAACAGATGTTCCAACTCCGCGATACCTGCTTTATCACATAAAACATCTTGCACACGTTTCCGCTGCTCCACTTTCTACGAAGCCCTCTGGCTGTGTACTTATAGACGCTCTCTTCCAAAACATCATTTAGAAAAGCAGTCATGACATCCAACCACTAGATATCGTAGTCATGGTATGTAGCTGTGGCAAGTAGGATCTGGATGGACTTAAGCATAGATCCTTAGAAAAAGTTTCATCATGATCCACACCTGGTCAATGATGCAAACCTTTACCAAGTCTAGCTTTGAAAGTCTCAACTTTTCCATGTACGCCAAGTAATCTTCTCAAGATATACTTGCTCCTGATGGGGATTTAACCCTTCAGATATAGCAACCAAAGTCCATACTCTGTTGGTGTATAAGGATTCCATCTCAGATCGCTAAGCATCCAGCCATTCTTACAGAGTCCCACTCCTGATGGCCAGCTCGAAACTAGTTGGGTCATCATCTCATGATGCAATACTCTCTCCCACTGTCATAGAGAAACCGAAGTATCTCTCAGGTGGGTGAGGAACCCTACTAGATCGGCGGAGAGGCTAAGGTTCGTTGGTTACTATTGAATCCTTCGGTTCTACCAAGTCATCTGCTGTAATTTGTATAGCTGGAACCTTTCCAGTTGTACATAACAGACCTTGCCTCGAGCTTGTCCGGATTTTGCTTTTAAACATAGCCCGGACAACCCCAAATCTTAACCATCTTAAGATATGGGCTCTTCCCTTTCCATATCACATATGAAGTGGTAGGCATTGATTTGATTTGAACCCTATTCAATTGGTATGCAGCTTCTCAAGTGCACAACTCCCAAAAGGAAATAGGCAACTCAGTAGTACTCATCATAGAGCATACCTTATCATATAGGGTGTGATTGCTCCGCCCCGATATACCATCGTGCTATGGTGTATCGGAGGAGTAATGCTGAGAGAGAATCTCATTCTCCTTTAGAAAAGTCCAAGAATTCCGTGCTCAAGTATTCTCCTCCTTGATCTCATCAAAGGACATAATACTTATACCCGTATTGGTTCTCTACTTCTAACTTATATTCTGTGAACATCTCAAAAGGTTCTGACTTGTGTTTCAACAGGAACATATGTCTGAATCAAAAGAGATCATCAGAGAATTTAATGAAGTATAAAGAACCGGTCCTGGCATGTGTAGACAGGGGACCTTTCATACATCAGCATGTATCAATCCCTAGAGTTCACTAACTCTTTCTCTGTTTCCAATAAACAGAGCTATGGTCATCTTATCTTTGTGACATGACTGGCAAGTTTCACAAGATGTAAATTCAAACTGATTTAAATATGCATCTAAATGTAACTTCAGCTAGTCGGGTCGCATTGATATGACCTAGTCTACAATACCTTAAGAAGAATTCGTTCATTTCTGAACTCTTCCTCTTATGTGTGTTCCGTATACTAAAGAACTGTAGTTTGATTTAGAACTTCAATGCTTTTACATAACGTGCCTGAACCGATCAACTTTTGATATAGGAAATGTTCAAAACATTATCCAACTATACAAAATTTTATCATTTCTTTATAGATAAAGAGACTGATATGATTTTGTATATCAGGTTTGGTATCTAATAACATTCGTTCAGAATCAATGTATTTGGAATATAGGGTGACAGTGACCAACAGACTTGGCTGCAATACTTGCCCCGTTTTCTGCCTCATGAAACTTATCACCCGTTCTCAGTTTTTCTACCTTTCTGTAGCCCTATGTAACAGGTTACATATCTGGGATTCTGATCTGGTATCACATACCCAGGACGTAGAGGATACAGAGAAACAGTTCTTTGTAACGAACACACCCGAAGATGATGCATCAGCATGCACTCTCTTCGTTTGGGCGGCACGGGAATTCTGGTAATCCCCAATTTCCTGCTCTGTCTTATAACAATTATAAGTTGGAGCGGGACCAACGTTCCCCAGCTCAGTATAACAAGCGGGTTCGGTCAATAATCCGTATTATTATCTTGATTAAGGCGTGATATGGTCGCTACCTGGAGAGAGCGAGAAGAAAACACTCAGCGTGCGCTCTTGCAAGAATAGATTGGTTATTATTTTATCTAATCAGGATGGCTCCCACTGTTTTAATCAAATCTTCCTTCAAACCCTAAAAGGAAAGACTAGCCGGGATTAATTACACACTACAAGTTCGCCAATCTTTCAGCCAGGCCAGTGTCGGTACTTTGAGGGAGGTCCCCCGTGCTTTCGCACGAACCTAATTAATGTAAACCTCGTTTTCCCAGAGGCGTAACCTCGTTGACACCTTTCTAGACACCTACTTGATCGGCTAATTGTAATGTGTAAAACTCTCCCAGGAGTAACTCGTACTCGCAGCGGGTATCGGGATCCAACTATCTCATAGAAGGTATGCAATCTCATTGCAAATTTCAACACTTGAAATTCCCGATAATATTTTGCCCCTAACGTGCTATGACCTTGACGAAAGCCAACAAACCATAGCCCGCTAGTCAAGTTCAACCCGTACATTTCTTGATCGAATTAAACTCACCCGCACGACCCTTGACGAAAGCCAACAAAGCCGCACGACTACCCTAATCCAATCGCATCGTATGCAGCAGATAAGCAGCATATAGCTACCGCACACTGCACCTTGACGAAAGCCAACAAATGCAGCACGAATACTATATACAACTTATCTGAAATGACGGAGGGCTACGACAGGTTTTTCTAAAAACCTATTGCGTAATGAACTTGATATCGTTGTAGAATCAAATGATTTTAAAATGGAGTGCTTTTGAGGCTTTTCTAGTTTTGCTAAAGGAGTCACTCCCGGTGAAGGGATCGTCGGTCCTTTCCTTGTCGAATGAGGTGCGGGATATATCATATATATCACTGTGCAAAGCAAAAACACTTAAAAGCAATCAAAAGACAAACCGAGTGTGTAGCATCTGCCAGTTATTGCTAAAGGAGTCACTTCCGGTGAAGGGATCTCGGTCCTTTCCTCATCGAATAAGGTGCAGGATATATCACATATACCTTGTGCAAAGCAAGAACTGTAGCTACCTGTTTTATTTTGAAATTCGATTCTACAACATCTTAGGTTTCTTTTATTTCATTAATCACATTAATGAAGTCCCATCAATTAAGTTACCTAAACATCACAGATAAATACGACGTACACTTATGCCATCCGCATTCGCCTCGATGTCCCCTCGTGCACCGTTAGGTTAGGTAACTAACGGCAGAGCGGGGCAGGGCTGGCGCGGGTGTAAAACATAAGTAACGTCTATATAATATATCATATATACTATATAAAGTATCCATCACAGAACATATCACATGATCACATCACAGATATCGCAGCAGAAGAAACATATGAAATATTGGATATACTAGGACGTCCGTGTTTTCAATACGAGCCAGTATAAAACACGGATTCCACGGTCGCGATGAATAGCCAAACCCACACCCCTAGACCCCTACGAGAGCGGCAAGCAACCCTACGAATTCTGGGGTTAGGAGACCCGGACTCGACTCCTCGAGTTGGTCTCCCACTGGACTCCAGAACCCGGTTACTTGTGCCCTCCTCCTTGGGTCTATCCTAGTGCGGAAAAGTAAATAATATACAAAAGGTGACATCTTCCGCAACCTGGAAGTGCCCCAACAAAAGAATATTACATACAAGTTTTTACATGAATGAAAATGAAAAACACTCATCTCACATAAAAAACCCCGGCTATTCAAACACGACGATCCAATATGACATATCCAGCAACACATAACATCAACGTAAGTAAATATGCGCATCCCAATTGTCGTTGACATATAGCAACGAAACCGGCGATATCATATATTACACTTACGGTCACAGAAAAGAAAGTGTAAAACTACAACAGTTGGAATCCGCAATCTCTTTAGACATCGCATGCCTAGCCAAATGAATTCCTTAGACATCGCATGCCTAACAATTATAAACCCCGCATTTTAGTCTCAAAATCGAAAACACTTTTCAATATTAAGTCGGCGAATTCAACAGGATTCCCGACATTCTGATCGAATGCTCGTCGCAAACTTTAGTAGGCGGCCGCACCCCCGATACCGTCAACTAAGTGCACCAAGGTGGCACACCGCTACCGCGAGCACCCGAACGGATGCTTTCGGCGACGGGGTTCTCCTACAGTCACTTGGTCGGGGCTATGGAGTGAGGCTGTCTATTAAGTTTACCCGGCGAGTATCCGCGTACGCTACGTGATTGCGACGGACTTTTGATCACATCAAAATTCCGTGGCAACCGATCAAGTGAGACTAAAGTGCTATGTTTATAACATTCATTCAGTTATCTCATAACTGCTTGTGAATTCCAATTATTGTATCCCATTCCAGATAAATAGAAAATGTTAAACTTTCCGATCGAACATTCAAACACCCAAGTTTTCCCAAAGCAAATCAACACATGAAACAAGTTTATAAACATCCAGTTCATGCCTCTGTACCAATGGTCCAGCCGTAGAAGGGTCAAGCCAACGCCTCACATGTGGCACGCCGTACTGCCCCAAACCCGAAGGTTCAAAAGGCAGTTCAAGACGGTCACATAATCGAGTTAAGGTTTGTTGTCTTCTAGAGGGACCATCGCGTTACTTGCACTACTTAGAACGTCTTTAAACCTCGGAAAAATCCAACACTTGGAAATTTTCCGGCAGGGGAAAAGTTGGGTATTTATATCCGGTCGAACTTTTTAACATATTCTAAAATTATCCGGAAAAGCACACAGACAAAATTAGACAATCCGATCGAAATACTGAGTCCCTAATATAACCCAGAAAACTCAACTCTTGAGTAAATTTTAAAAATTCCCATAAAACTCAGCATTTAAATAAAGAAGTTACTGTGCAAAAATGGTTGACTGAAGAGACTAAATGGGCGCGGAACTGCCGCAATAGGCGGCTAATGCCGCGGTTCCGCCGCGCTTTAGAAAGATCATTAGGTAATTTTTGCACCGTAATTCTTAGAATTTCCTGCAGAATTTTTTAAGCATTTTTAATTTGGAAAAACCACTTTTTCAGAAAAAGTCCAGAGAGGGTTAAAAGTTAGGGTTTCTGGGTTCGATCCGGTTTCTAACATCGTCTACGCATCGCCTAAGGCTCTAGCTAGTCTCTGATACCACTGTAGGGTTCCTAGGCAATCTAATGAAGTCTCACAAGGCATCAACCATGCCAATTTCAAATTTTACGGGTGCCGAGAAACCCTAATACGGATCGTTAACTAGATATATAGGCGAAACAAGGAAACTAGTTTACAACTAAACTAAAAGAACGGAAATACAACCTTTGTAGATCCGTTTCTCCACCTCCATAGCTCCATGATGAAGTCCTCTCCGCTGTCCAAATCGAACCATGACTCTAGCATCGGCTTCATCGGATAAAAAGCGGGCTAGGTCATCGACGACGATGCCGAAGATGATCTACGTCGAGGCATCACTAGATCAAGCTCCACCTTCACCAAGCCATGAAAACTTGTGAAGAAAACACTCTATACTACTTGGCAAGAGGTAGAGGATGAAGAAATAGGAAGTGGGTTCACTTTAGAATTGGATTTCTCACTCATTTGCTCAAGTTGCCATTGATGGAGGAAAGCTTTTCTTCTTAGAAGATGAAGAAGAAGAAGAAGATAGAATATGATAAATCTTATACAAAAAGAATAATCAAATGAATACTTATCATATCCTAACCTTAGTTAGGTGTAGAGAATAGACCATGGTTAGGTTTAATGGTTTAGGGTTAAGCATGAGACAAAATGGTCATGTAGTCAAAGCTTCATGAAGCTTCAATTACAAACAAAGAAAGCCACCATTTTCTCTTTATCATATTCTTTTGCTAAAATAAACAAAATGGATAAATAAATGAATAAATGAATAAGTAAATGAAGCAAAAGAAACCCTAACCATTGACCAACCATGGTTTAAACTATACACCAAACTATCATGTATCATCAAACATGATACAATCAAATGCACAAAAGTATATCATATATACAATGTGCACATCAAGTGAGAAAATCCATCTTAAGTGAACCAATACTAGTTAATGCAAAGTAATATATCAAATATATATTTATGCATTAAATCATTAAATCAACACTTGATTTAACGATCCGGTCATATCGCATATAACCGACTAATATCCAATGTATCGACTTATCGAATCAATCCTTGATTCGATAACTAGGTTATATCGCATACAACCAATCGATACGTTCATCGCGAGCATAGAATACGGTATCACATACACGCATTATTCTCGGTCCCGTACATATCTCATATGCGCTCCTATTTCGTTTCGCTTGAGCCAGGAAACCTCTGTGTAGGACTCTAAAGACTCGTCAATACGCCGGCAGCAGATGATGATCATATCAATCACCCACAAGCCGCAAGCGGTCTGCTAAACGTAACGGCCACCCGGGTATTGAGCGATCAGAAGATCGACGAGCAAGCCCGCTCACACTCCTGTGAATCCAACCAGTAACACTTACCGTACAGTCCGGTCTGATCGTCTGATCTGTCGCATATCTCGCCTAGGGGTGGTAAACGTCAGACCCCAATAGCTCGATAAGTCGTGTCGATATGAGGCCTATAACAATTCGAGAAACTACTGGTAACACTTACCAGTAAATCTCAGCAACCCTGGCAAGGGATTTCCTGTTATAGCCAATCGAACACAGCGCAACATCAACCCCCTATACCGGGAGAGACGAATCCCCTCCTCTCGCTCATTGCCTCCATGTGATTCGGGACTGTACCCAAAAACCACCGTTTTGCACGCCCTCTTGGACGTGGTAAGGTAGAAATCAAAGCACAGTGGGAATCACACAAGACTCTATGACGATCTCGGGTCTGCAGACTAACCTGTACCAGTGTCACCAGAGAACTGCCATCTGACGTAAGGTATAATACCATCTGGGAGTTCTCGGCGAGTCCGTCCAGTGTACCCAGTCTCCACTGAGCACCCGTATATCATCTCTGATGTCAAACACCAATGGATATGGGATCATCCATCGCCCATCTGTATGGGTCGAGAAGGTATACGCTAGTCTACTCTGGTATATCGATGCCCCATCTCGATACACCCACGACTAGGGACCTTGAAGGATGTACTTATGGACTACCATGTCCCCACTAGTATGATCCGCATCATAGTCCAAGTAATCAAGTACACATCCTAAGGGCTTTACCAACATGTAACAGAGAGACAATC
Organism: Agapanthus africanus; assembly: GCA_030015575.1. Taxonomy (NCBI): domain Eukaryota; kingdom Viridiplantae; phylum Streptophyta; class Magnoliopsida; order Asparagales; family Amaryllidaceae; genus Agapanthus; species Agapanthus africanus. Next base: position 252,638,074 of record CM057348.1, on the reverse strand, counting down.
AGTATACACATTAAGGTAAAGAGTAACCAGATAGTATACTATCATGTCGAGCAAGAAAGTCATCCCTATATATGTCCCAGCATCCACTACAATATACATCCTATGTACAGTAATGGCCTCTAGGGCATACATATAACTAACATCACTCTCATCACAAAGTCAAGCCATCATGTTCAAAAGAAAGTCAAGGGATGGTGCAATCATCATGAAACCATCATGATGCAACTACTTGCAAAAACAACCCTCCAAAATACAAATTTGCATGCTTGCAAATAAACCCTCCTCCACCACTATTCAGCCAAGGAAAGAACAATGGAAAATGGCCGAAATGGAATGCAAACTGGCAACTTCAGAAAAACGATCCCGTAATAAATTACAGGAAAACCCCGCTACTGTATATACATACCCGCATTTGTATTCCGACCGAATAAAAATGCAATGAGACAAAATCTACACTGTACAATACTAGGATCCGGCTTAAACCAAAGCCCGCTAGTATTATCCGTCCGATCATGATCCGTGCAATACCGCACGTATCTGATCGAACCCTGCCATATCTCCATACGGCCTCTACAGCGTTTCGCCCGAAACTTGAGAAACGGTCTGTGGGGGACTCTAAAGATTCGTCAACACTTTGGCTGTGGATTTAACCACAAGCACGTCAGAGGTATTAGTCATACGTAACGGGTTACCAGGTATTGGCAAAAAGGGACGTCGATGAGCGAACTCATCCTGACACCCTACTGAGACTGTCAGTGATAATATCTGTACAGTCCAGTCCGCTCGTCTATGAGTATCGCATGGCGGGCCTAGGGGGTTGGAAAAAGTCAGACCCCCAAAAGCGGTACAAGTCGTGTCGGAGTGTAGCCCAGAACACCCTGAGATACTACTGGAATACCTACCAGTAAATCTCCTGCCTCGGCCGAAGGCTTTGTGTAATGGCTCTCTTAGACACAGCGCGACCTCACCCCCAATACCGGGAGAGACGAACCCCTGCAGATCCGTTCACTGCCTCCATGTGGCTCGGGACTGTACCTAACTAAAACCTGTTTGCACGACTCCTTTGAGCCGTGGTAGGGTAGTAATCAAAGTACAGTGGAGTTGGAGATAGTGCCCTCAGAGTCAATTATTGGATCACAGGCACGTGATTGCAATGATTGAGGGAGGACCTATCCCGGTAGGACAGTCTTACTCGAGATGATAGTATGCTATCTGGTTTATCTTTATCATCGTGTACTGCTTTAGGTGACCTGACATGTCGCTATTACACGTTGATAGAGCCCCTAGGATTCTTGCTTCACTGCCAGCAGTATGATGGCGATCATATACGTGGGAGCTGGTAGTCTATAAGCACATCCTTAAAAGGTCCCTAGTCGTAGGAGTTTCGAGACAGGGCATCGATACTCCATTAGTAGACTAGTGTATACAGTCGAGACCCCGACGAGGGGCGGTGGCCGGTCTCACAAGCCACTGGTGTCAGTTGGTTCACCTAAGATGTATACAGGTGCTCATTGGGTTATGAGTACACCGGACAGGACTCGCCGGGAACCTGCTAGTTGGGCTTATACCTGACGTCAGATAGCAGTTCCCAGGTGACATGTGTACAGGTTAGTTCATCGACCTGAGGATCGTCATATGTCTCGTGTGAGTTCCTACTGTGCTTTGATTACTACCCTACCACGGCTCAAAGGAGTCGTGCAAACAGGTTTTAGTTGGGTACAGTCCCGAGCCACATGGAGGCAGTGAGCGGATCTTCAGGGGTTCGTCTCTCCCGGTATTGGGGGTGAGGTCGCGCTGTGTCTAGGAGAGCCATTACGCAAAGCCCTCGGCCGAGGCAGGAGATTTGCTGGTAGGTATTCCAGTAGTATCTCAGGGCGTTCTGGGCTACACTCCGACACGACTTGTACCGCTTTTGGGGGTCTGACTTTTACCAACCCTCTAGGCCCGACATGCGATGCTCATAGACGAACGGACCGGACTGTACGGATATTGTCACTGACAGGCTCAGTTGGGTGTCGGGGTGAGCTTCCTCATCGACGTCCCTTTTGGTCAATAGCTGGTGGCCCGTCACGTATTGGCTTATACCTCTGACGTGCTAGTGGTTAAATCCACAGCCATAGTATTGACGAGTCTTTAGAGTCCACCACACTTACAGTTACTCAAGCTTTCGGGCGAAACGCTGTAGAGGCCGTATGGAGATATGGCAGGGTCCGATCAGATACGTGCGGTATTGCACGGATCAGGATCAGACAGTTTTGTACTAGTGGCCGTATGGATATATATGGCAGGGTTCGATCAGATACGTGCGGTATTGCACGGATCAGGATCGAACGGTTTTTTACTAGCCGGCTTTGGTTTAAGCCGGTACTAGTTTAGTACAGTGTAGATTTTGTCTCATTGCATTTGTATCCGGACGGAATACAGATGCGGGTGTGTATGCACAGTATTGGGGTTTTCCTGTAATTTATTACGGGACCAGTTTTCTGGAGTTGCCAGTTTGCATTCCGTTCCGGCCGGTTTTCCTTTGTTCTTTCCCGGCCGGACTTTTCCGATGGAGGGGGTAATTTGCAGTTTTGCAAATTACATTTGTGGAGGGGTTTTCTTGCATAATGATTGATTATGATAGCTTCATATCTTTCATCCATGCTTTTGCTTTAATGAGATTTGATTGAATGAGGATGGGTTTAATAGTAACAAGCATGGTTCATGTTTGTTTGTGGTCACCTCTTGACTTCTCCTACACTCACCTCCCTTCTTGCTTCATATTGTTTTTTCCTCCACCATTTATTCTCACTAGATGATGATAAGTTTTTGATGAGAGGAAAAAGAACACTTGAGAGAAAGAAAAAGAATGAGAGAGTTCATCTTGATTATGTGAGGAATTCTTCATCTCCTTCTTCTTCTTGTTTTGGAAAAATGAAAGCACCATTTTTCCTAACCCCATTCCTCCATCAAGGCAACTACAAACCCCAAAAGAGACTATGATTCTACACTACACTTCCTACAGCATATCTTGAGCATGTCGAGTTGCCGGCTTCATGCTCGAGTTGCCTCGGTATTGAGGCGGGAGCCCGTAAAAGACGAAGGCGATGTGGTGCCCTTTCCGGCGAGGAGGCGACGATATGGAGACTACACTTTCCGCGGGAGATCGGGGCGATGATGAGAAGACCGGAGGACTCGGATCTCTTGGTATACTTCTTTTCCCATCTCTTGTTAGCTAGCGTAGGTTAATGGTTTACGATCCGGGTTTTCTTTGTCCGCGGTAGCGCCGGTTTCCGAGTAAGGAAAATTTTTGATTCCGCAATTTGGCCTCGAGCAAGACGGCCGGGGCGCTGCCGTGGCGCAACATGGTATCAGAGCCACGCCATTAACCTTACCTAGCTTCGTTTGATGTGTTTGCGTTTCCGATCGACCGAAATTTCCAAAAACCGTATTTTTATTGCACATCAGTTTCTGTCGAAATTTTTTGAAGTCCAAAAAATTTTCAGGTGGTTGCAGAATGATGTGCAGGGAAATATAAGAGATCTGGTAAAACTTGGTAGCCTGAATCCTTCATAGCACCGCGGAAGAGCGGCCCAATCATTGCTTTGGCCGCGCTTCCGCCGCAAGTCAAATTCTTCACTGTACCAAATTTTTCCAGATTGTTTTGCACTTGAAAATGGGGTTTTTGGAATATTAAATTTGGGCCCAGGTTTTCTGTGACTGCTACAGTTTTGATTGGGGGCCCACTTGTTAATTTTTGGTCAATCGGAAAATTTTAAACACATTATTTCACAGTATTTACATTATATCTGCGACCGTGAATGTCACTTGATCGGTAAATCCCGTCTAACTGCTATAACCCGGTTAGACGGATTTGCGAACGTGATTTTCACGTTGATGTTCTATGTTTATGCTGTGATGTTGCGGATCGGTCGTGGGGGATAGCCTGGATGCAATGCTAGTACTGTTTTGTTGTATTATGTACATTTGATATTGCGGGGCGAGTGTCCGACATGTGGACTGCCGTCACTGCCTGTTTGTATTATTCTTTTGGGGCACGACCTGGTTGCGGTCGATGTACCCGGTGTATGTATATTTTACTTTCTGTACTAGGATTACCCCGCGGAGGGGTGCACGGATAGCCGGGTTCTGGAGGGCAACGGGCCCGCATCTCATGGCATTGAGACGGAGGGGGCTTCAGTCTGGAATTGGCAGGCTATTCACCGCACTCGTAGGGGGTACAGGAAGACCCAGGAGGGGTGCCCAAGTTACCGGATTCCGTGAAGTGCTGGGTGGTCCATTCACGGAGCTGAAGGGGGCTGCCTCGCTTCAGGTTTTGGCGGGTGACTTGCCGCGCCCGTAGGGGTCTAGGATTTCATTGCACAGGCTATCCACACGACCAGGGGAACGTCGGGTTTCAGCAGCGGCTCTGTGAAACCCGGGGTTTCCAGATATCTGTATTGTTCTGTGATGCTGTACATTTCTGTGATGTTACATTTTATTCACGCCTTGAGCGAAATACTATATATTGGTATATATATTAGTAGATGTTGTATATGTTTTTCATCCGCGCTAGTCCAGTCCCCGCTCTGTCGTTAGTAAGCTAACCTAACGAGTGATGACGGGACCCAGTGGCGAATGCGGATGGCATATACGTACGTCAGTATATTTTCGTTCTTTGTGGTGTGATCATTTGATGGGACTGCGTTGATTCGGATCAATGCAAGTTAAACAAACCTATTCTGATGTTGTTGGAACACTTTTCAAAAGGCTGTTATTGCAAGGACGTTCACTTTTGTTTTGCATCGTGGTATTCATTTGGAATATCCTGCTCCTCAGTCGACGAGGCAAGGGCCGAGATCCCTTCACCGGGAGTGACCCCTTGGACAGAAGTTTGCGTCAGGGCATTAACTTCACTATAGCCGATTACTTTTGCTTTGCATCGTGGTATTCAGTTGGAATATCCTGCACCTCATTCTACGGGGAAAGAGCCGAGATCCCTTCACCGGGAGTGACCTCTTTAGTAAAGGTTTTCGTCACTATATTTTCTAAAAAGTTATCCAGTTCCTTCAACGATATCAAGTTCATTACGTTAAAGGTTTTTCGCCAAAAACCAGTCGTAGCCCTCCGTCATTTCAGATTAGTATTACTTAGTATTCGTGCTGCGTTTGTCGTGCATTGCCGTGGCGTAGTGTTCGGTAGCTATGTAATGCTTTTCTGTCACATGGATAAGTGGATTGGTTAGGACAGTCGTGCGGTCTTGTTGGCATTGTCAAGGACTCGTACGGGTGGGTTTAATGCAATCAAGATAATGACGGGTAGAACTTGACTAGGACTCTTTGATTTGTTGGCATTGTCAAGGTCACTTGGGTCCTAGGGGTAAAAACATACATCGGGAGTTTCAAAAGAACTGAAACTTGCCAGGCATGCGCATACCTTCTGGAGTGTGGTGACTTGAGTGGATTCCGTCAAGTTATCATGCGATGATAGTTGGATCCCGATTTCCACTGATGAGTTGGTTTACTCCTCGGGTGATCCCCGACTAATTCTTCTTTCAGGTTTGGAGGAGAATTTGAGATACAGTGGGAGGATTCCAGATTAGATAAAGTGATAACCATTCTGATCTAGGTTAGAGTGCACGCTGAGTGTTTCTTTTCTCTCTCTCTCTGGCAGCGACCATTGACCCGACCCTGGACTATGACTCAGTGACCAAGTTGACCGAACCTTCTTAACACTGGCTTTTGGATTGTCAGAGTTGCAGACCTCATTGCCACTCCTACTTTTACCCTTTTCTCCAGGACACCCCGTATTACTACGAACGTCCACTTCCATTGGACAAAACCATCGTATGGTTAGATACGAACTCGAAGGACTTCGAGGATGGTTTCTGGTTCTGGAGAAAACGGATAGGATTATTCAGTTGTCTTTTCTTTTCACCTTCTCTCAGGTTGCGAGTACTCCTTGGTTTAGGAGTAGTACACCTATTACGCAAATTGGATAGTCTTCTTCCAAACCTTAGGCTGGTGCCGACCGGTAGGGAATGAAGGAAACCAATTAGCATAACGATGGTGTGTAGAAGGTATTAAGTTAAGACAAAGCAAGGGATTCGTAAGAGGGCAAAGTAAATTGCGACTGCTATTCACGACCGAACCAAGTATTTCTTCGCCAATCCTAAATCACCTTTGCATTTCTCCAGGACACTCCGTATCACTACGAAGATCCACAGTTTATTTGGATACTCCATCGTATGGTTATATACGAACTCGAAAGGAACTTGTTCCAGTTCGGGGATGGATTCTGGTTCAGGAGAAATAGGAATAAAGTACATTCAGGTGTCTTTTATCTTCACCTTCTCTCGCAATGCGAGTGCTCCTAGGATTAGGACAGTACACCCTTTATGCCTTTTGGATAGTCTTCTTCCAAACCATAGGCTGGTGCCGAACGGTAGGGAAGGAAGAAAACCATTTGGCCTAAAAGGGGTGTACAGAAGGTAATGACTAAAGACATATGAAGGGATTAAGAAAGATGGCAAAGAATTATACGGTTACAGTTGTGAATCTGGGTAGTGGAAGAGGCGTTACTAGGAATACCAGGATACCCCGACGAAACATTTCAATGTTTCAGTTTCACTGTGTGATGTTAAAAGAAAACTGATTTCCCGATTAGACACTTGCTCCAGGGTATGTATTTACCAGGTTGGATTCTCATATCTGTATGGTTTTACAGATGATGAGTGGGAGTAAGTTATTGGGAATTAGGTGACCATCCTCATTATATTGGGATTCGTTGTAATCGGTGATATTTGAGGAAGTCACCTGGGTTGTTTGCCGGTCGGCAAATATTTGGTTTTGAATATCCGCTGTTGTGCACCAATTTCAAATTGATATATCTGTACGTCTATTTTCATAGAGTGAGATATACCTTTTGATATTATGTCGACGACATTTACCTATATCAGTGGATGGTTAGGTAAGGAGCATTAAACAGCGGTGTAATTCTTCTTAACCATAAGTACAGTTTTCAACCTACGACACACAGTGAAAGAGTTGTTAGACTCAGCGGACTTATACAGAGTATTGTATGTTGTCCAGTGTCCATTCGGACAGAGGGGTTGGTCCTCATACTATATTCTGTTTACTTTTAACTTCTCTAGTTCTTAGACATGTGTTTCGTAGAAACACAGGGTCTAAGTTTTGAGGAGTTATAGGTATTTGAATAGAGTAGAGAACCAGGTGTAGCAAGTATCGGGATTCTTCAAAGATATCGAAGATGTAGATACTTGTATATGGTATTCAGTTGATAGTAATGATGAAGACAGATTGCTTCTCTTTCAGGTTACTCATAATTGGAAGCATTCCTAAGTTGAGTAACACTGATCGACCTCCTTCCATTTAGTTGACATGCACTGGAGATAGATGCATGATTTGAATCTGGTTAAATTAAATCAGTGCCTCTGGTTCTATATTGGATATAGAACAGTTCATATCTTAACGATGTTAAGGTACGGGGAGTTGTCCGGCTTATGCTTAAAACCAGACACTGGACAACTCAAGGCACGTTTCTGTAATGGCTGTTTGTGGGTTGACCCAGGCTATGACGAGGGTTGATTTTCTACCATCTGGATGAACAATAGCAATATTGTTCTAGACTCGCCACAGTTTTATTAAAAATGGTTATTTTTCAGAAAAACAGTAGTGGGAGTATGGTAGAACTGGAAGTAATTCCAGAACCACAAACGATTACTGAAGATTTGATAAGGAACCTAAAGATTCAATCTGATTTGACATTCCATTGGCCACTCCGCAGATAGGTGGGTAACTTCAGGCACCCGAGAGGTACTCCGGTAGCCTCAAGGACGGTGACAGGGAAGTTCTTGTTTACCCACACTTGCCATTGTTGTTGTTCCAGGCTGCGAGACCCGGCAGGAGGATGAGTATAGCGTCGTTCTAAACTAGCTTTAGAAGTGCACGTCTATATGACTCTGGCAGAGGGTTGTCGTAGTCAGTGGGAGCAGCGGAAGCATTGGTGGACTTCAGGCTTATGTCTATTTATAGACTAGAGCAGATATAGCGGAGTTAGATCATCTGTTTCTGATGTGACAGTCATGGGTTTGACGTCATCAAAATAGGGGATGGATCTGTTGAGAAGGTAGTAGGAAGTGATATTCCTATACTACGATCGGTTATACTTTGGTCGTCACACAGTGGTTTCTCCACAAAGGACTTGGATATTATATCAGACATACTGGTTACTAGATGTATGGTTTTAGATCTAGATTTGGGTGGTTTCCCAATCTGGGTACCTTGACAGCATTCTATGAGTATTTAGAATGGACGACTCCTGACACGGTAGTGCACCTGCAGTTGATGGAGTCACCCTCTCTAAAGGTGTCTTATAGACTAAAGGGGAGAGGGATACTCATGATTGGCAGATCACTTGCTTAGGCAATTGAGTCAATCATGAGATGTCAAGTACCACACCAGATGTCGTTCTTGCACTAGATGCAATAAGTTGATATTGATCCAATCCTGGAGAAACAGTCGGAAGCAGTTTTAGAACATAAGTGAATGTTCTAGGGATATGATAACGGCTGCCTCCTTTAGGAGACGGTTATCATTCCAGGCTTCCAAGGTGACATGGACGACAAGGAGGTTGTCAGAGTTATAGTTCTCCCTCTGATGAAGGACAGTATTTTGGACAGGTGGTCCAAGGCAATACTGAGGGAGGCATGGCGCAGGTTACTGATTAAGTTCAGTTGACGATACAGTCTAAGAAGTTTGGATTTGGCGTTCATTTATGAACTAGGTCCCATCAGACATCCAGACATTCCAAGACAGGTATTGCTCATTTCGGGAGATGGTTTTCTCCGTGAACTTGAGATATAGAGAGACATAGAAAGAAACATCCTGGCGGATCCACTCACTGAGGCTATTCCTCGAACGCAATAGTTTCGCAAACAGGCTTTGTGCGACTGACTACTAGAGGAGTTGGGTGTTCGGTATCACACGGGCTGTGAGTATGCGACATCGCAATAATTAGCCTTGAGTGCAAGTGGGAGATTGTTGGAGATAGTGCCCTCAGAGTCAATTATTGGATCACAGGCACGTGATTGCAATGATTGAGGGAGGACCTATCCCGGTAGGACAGTCTTACTCGAGATGATAGTATGCTATCTGGTTTATCTTTATCATCGTGTACTGCTTTAGGTGACCTGACATGTCGCTATTACACGTTGATAGAGCCCCTAGGATTCTTGCTTCACTGCCAGCAGTATGATGGCGATCATATACGTGGGAGCTGGTAGTCTATAAGCACATCCTTAAAAGGTCCCTAGTCGTAGGAGTTTCGAGACAGGGCATCGATACTCCATTAGTAGACTAGTGTATACAGTCGAGACCCCGACGAGGGGCGGTGGCCGGTCTCACAAGCCACTGGTGTCAGTTGGTTCACCTAAGATGTATACAGGTGCTCATTGGGTTATGAGTACACCGGACAGGACTCGCCGGGAACCTGCTAGTTGGGCTTATACCTGACGTCAGATAGCAGTTCCCAGGTGACATGTGTACAGGTTAGTTCATCGACCTGAGGATCGTCATATGTCTCGTGTGAGTTCCTACTGTGCTTTGATTACTACCCTACCACGGCTCAAAGGAGTCGTGCAAACAGGTTTTAGTTGGGTACAGTCCCGAGCCACATGGAGGCAGTGAGCGGATCTTCAGGGGTTCGTCTCTCCCGGTATTGGGGGTGAGGTCGCGCTGTGTCTAGGAGAGCCATTACGCAAAGCCCTCGGCCGAGGCAGGAGATTTGCTGGTAGGTATTCCAGTAGTATCTCAGGGCGTTCTGGGCTACACTCCGACACGACTTGTACCGCTTTTGGGGGTCTGACTTTTACCAACCCTCTAGGCCCGACATGCGATGCTCATAGACGAACGGACCGGACTGTACGGATATTGTCACTGACAGGCTCAGTTGGGTGTCGGGGTGAGCTTCCTCATCGACGTCCCTTTTGGTCAATAGCTGGTGGCCCGTCACGTATTGGCTTATACCTCTGACGTGCTAGTGGTTAAATCCACAGCCATAGTATTGACGAGTCTTTAGAGTCCACCACACTTACAGTTACTCAAGCTTTCGGGCGAAACGCTGTAGAGGCCGTATGGAGATATGGCAGGGTCCGATCAGATACGTGCGGTATTGCACGGATCAGGATCAGACAGTTTTGTACTAGTGGCCGTATGGATATATATGGCAGGGTTCGATCAGATACGTGCGGTATTGCACGGATCAGGATCGAACGGTTTTTTACTAGCCGGCTTTGGTTTAAGCCGGTACTAGTTTAGTACAGTGTAGATTTTGTCTCATTGCATTTGTATCCGGACGGAATACAGATGCGGGTGTGTATGCACAGTATTGGGGTTTTCCTGTAATTTATTACGGGACCAGTTTTCTGGAGTTGCCAGTTTGCATTCCGTTCCGGCCGGTTTTCCTTTGTTCTTTCCCGGCCGGACTTTTCCGATGGAGGGGGTAATTTGCAGTTTTGCAAATTACATTTGTGGAGGGGTTTTCTTGCATAATGATTGATTATGATAGCTTCATATCTTTCATCCATGCTTTTGCTTTAATGAGATTTGATTGAATGAGGATGGGTTTAATAGTAACAAGCATGGTTCATGTTTGTTTGTGGTCACCTCTTGACTTCTCCTACACTCACCTCCCTTCTTGCTTCATATTGTTTTTTCCTCCACCATTTATTCTCACTAGATGATGATAAGTTTTTGATGAGAGGAAAAAGAACACTTGAGAGAAAGAAAAAGAATGAGAGAGTTCATCTTGATTATGTGAGGAATTCTTCATCTCCTTCTTCTTCTTGTTTTGGAAAAATGAAAGCACCATTTTTCCTAACCCCATTCCTCCATCAAGGCAACTACAAACCCCAAAAGAGACTATGATTCTACACTACACTTCCTACAGCATATCTTGAGCATGTCGAGTTGCCGGCTTCATGCTCGAGTTGCCTCGGTATTGAGGCGGGAGCCCGTAAAAGACGAAGGTGATGTGGTGCCCTTTCCGGCGAGGAGGCGACGATATGGAGACTACACTTTCCGCGGGAGATCGGGGCGATGATGAGAAGACCGGAGGACTCGGATCTCTTGGTATACTTCTTTTCCCATCTCTTGTTAGCTAGCGTAGGTTAATGGTTTACGATCCGGGTTTTCTTTGTCCGCGGTAGCGCCGGTTTCCGAGTAAGGAAAATTTTTGATTCCGCAATTTGGCCTCGAGCAAGACGGCCGGGGCGCTGCCGTGGCGCAACAAGTGGGAACTCACACGAGACAAATGACGATCTCAGGTCGATAAATTAATCTGTACACCTGTTACCTGGGAACTGCTATCTGACGTCAGGTATAAGACCAACTAGCATGTTCCCGGCGAGTCCTGTCCGGTGTACTCATAACCCAATGAGCACCTGTATACATCTTAGGTGAACCAACTGACACCAGTAGCTTTTGAGACCAGCCACCGCCCCTCTTCGGGGTCTCGACTGTATACACTAGTCTACTCTGGAGTATCGATGCCCTGTCTCGAAACTCCTACGACTAGGGACATTTTAAGGATGTGCTTATAAACCCCAGCTCCCACGTATATGATAGCCATTATACAGCTGGCCGTCAAGCAAGAATCCTAAGGGCTCTATCAACGCGCAATAGTGACCTGTAAGGTTACCTAAAGCAGTACACGATGATAAAGATAAACCTGATAGCATACTATCATCTTGAGTACGACTGTCCTACCGGTATAGGTCCTCCCTCAATCATTGCAATCACGTGCCTGTGATCCAATAATTGACTCTGAGGGCACTATCTCCAACAATCTAGCACTTGCACTCAAGGCTAATTATTGCGATGTCGCATACTCACAGCCCGTGTGATACCGAACACCCAACTCCTCTACTAGTCAGTTTCACAAAACCCGTTTGCGAAACTATTGCGTTCGAGGAATAGCCTCAGTGAGTAGATCCGCTTTAATGTTTCTTTCTATGTCTCTCTATATCTCAAGTTCGCGGAGAAACCCATCTCCCGAAATGAGCAATACCTGTCTTAGAGTATGTCTGGATATCTGATGGGACCTAGTTCATAAATGAACTCCAAATCCAAACTTCTCAGACTGTATCGTCAACTGAACTTAATCAGTATCCTGCGTTATGCCTCCCTCAGTATTCTCTTGGACCACCTGTCCAAAATACTGCCCCTCGTCAGAAGGAAAACTATAACTCTGACAACCTCTCTGTCATCCATGTCACCTTGGAAGCCTGGAATGATAACTGTCTCCCGAATGAGGCTGTTGTTATCATATCCCTAGAATATCCTCTTATGTTCTAAAACTGCTTCCGATTGTTTCTCCAGGATTGGATTAATATCAACTTATTGCATCTCGTGCAAAAACAACATCTGGTGAGGTACTTGACATCTCATGATTGACTCAATTGCCTAAACAAGTGATCTGCCAATCATGCACATCCCTCTCCCCTTTAGTCTGTAAGACACCTTTAGAGAGGGTGACTCCATCATCTGCAGGTATACTACCGTGTCAGGAGTCGTCCATTCTAAAACACCATTAGAATGCTGTCTAAGTACCCAGATTGGGAAACTACCCAAATCTAGATCTAAAACCATAGATCTAGTAACCAGATTGTCTGATATAATATCCAAGTCCCATATGGAGAAACTACTGTGTGACAACCAAAGTTTAACCGATCGTAGTATAGGAATATCACTTCCTATGTGTGTATGTCATCCAAATACCAGGACATCACACGCTACTACCTTCTTAACAGATCCATCCCCTATTCTGATGAAGTCAAACCTATGACTGTCACATCAGAAATAGATGATCTATCTCCGCTATATCTGCTTTAGTCTACAAATAGACATAAGCCACTTGTCCACTATGCTTCCGCTGCTCCTACTGACTACGACAACCCTCTGGCAGAGTCATATACACGTACACTTCTAAAGCCAGTTCAGAACGACGCTATACTCATCCTCCTGCCGGGTCTCACGGTCTGGAATAGCAGCAATGGCAACTCTGGGTAAACAAGAACCTCCCTGTCACCGTCCTTGAGCATACCGAAGTACTTCTCGAGTGCCTGAGGTTACCCACCATATCTGCGGTGTGGCCAATGGAATGTCAAATCAGATTGAATCTTTAGGTTCTTATCAAATTTTCAGTAATCGTTTGCGGTTCTGGAATCACTTCCAGTTCTACCATACCCCTACTATTGTTTTCTGAAAAAATCCTTTTTTATTAAAACTGTGGTGAGTCAAGAACAATATCACTATTGATCTTCCAGATGGTAGAAAATCAACCCTCGTCATAGCCCGGGTCAACCCACAAACAGCCATTACAGAAACGTGCGTTGAGTTGTCCAGAGTCTGGTTTTAAGCATAAGCTGGACAACTCCCCGTACCTTAACAATGTCAAGATATGAACTGTTCTATATCCAATACAGAAACAGAAGCACTGATTTAATTGAACCAGATTCAAATCATGCAGCTGTCTCCTGTGCATGTCAACAAAATGGAAAGAGGCCGATCAGCATTACTCAACTTAGGAGTGCTTCCAATTATGAGTAACCTGAAAAAGAAGCAAGTTCTCTTAATCATTACTATCAACTGCATACCATACACAAGAATCTACATCTTCGATCACCTTGAAGAATCCTGATACTTGCAACACCTGGTTCTCTACTTTATTCTTATACTTATAACTTCTCAAAACTTGGACCCTGTGTTTCTACGAAATACTTGTCTAAGAACTAGAGAAGTCATAAGTAAACCGAATATAGTGCGAGAACCAACCCCTCTGTCCTCATGGACGCTGGACAACATACAATACTCTGTATAAGTCCCTTGAGTCTAATAACCCATTCCCTGTGTGTCGTAGGGTGAAAACTGTACCTATGGTTAAGAAGAATTACACCGTTGTTTAATGCTCCTTACCTAACCATCCACTGATATAGGTAAATGTCATGGACATAATTTCAAAAAGGTATATCTCACTCTATAAAAATAGACGTATAGATGTATCAATTTGAAATTGGTGCATAACAGCGGATATTCAAAACCAAATATTTGCCATCCGGCAAACTACCCAGGTGGTTTCCTCAAATATCACCAATTACAACGAATTCCGATATAATGAGTACAATCACCTAATTCCCAATAACTTACTCCCACTCATCATCTGTAAAACCATACAGATGTGAGAATCATACCTGGTAAATACATACCCTGGAGCAAGTGTCTAATTGGGAAATCAGTTTTCTTTTAACAGTACACAGTGAAACTGAAACATTAAAATGTTTCGTAGGGGTATCCTGGTATTCCTAGTAATACCTCTTCCATTATCCAGATTCACAACTGTAACCGTATATTTCTATGCCATCTCTCCACGTCCCTTCATATGTCTTTAGTCATTACCTTCTGCACACCCCTTTAGGCCAAATGGTTTTCTTCCTTCCTTACCCTTCGGCACCAGCCTATGGTTTGGAAGAAGACTATCCAATAAGCATAATGGGTGTACTGTCCTAATCCTAGGAGCACCCGCAATGCGAGAGAAGGTGAAGAAAAAAGACAACCGAATAAACCTTATTCCTATTTCTCTTGAACCAGAATCCATCCCCGAACTGGAACAAGTTCCTTTCGAGTTCATATATAACCATACGATGGAATATCCAAAATAACTGTGGATCTTCGTAGTGATACGAAGTGTCCCAGAGAAATACAAAGGTGAAGTGGGAGTGGTAATGAAATACTTGGATTGGTGGTGAATAGCAGTCGCAATTTACTTTGCCCTCCTTCTAATCCCTTTATTTGTCTTTACATAATACCTTCTGTACACCACAATTAGGCTAATCGACTTTCTTCATTCCCCACCGTTCGGCACCAGCCTAAGGTTTGGAAGAAGACTATCTGATAGGCGTAACGGGTGTACTACCCCCTAATCCAAGGAGCACTCGCAACCTGAGAAAAGGTAAAAGGAAAAGACAACTGAATAGTTCTATTCGTTTTCTCCAGAACCGGAAACCATCCTCGAATAAATTCCTTCGAGTTCATATATAACCATATGATGGTTTTATCCAATGGAAGTGGACGTTCGTAGTAATACGGGGTGTCCTGGAGAAAAAGGTAAAAGTAGGAGTGGCAATGAGGTATGCAACTCTGACAATCCAAAAGCTAGTCTTACAAGAAGGTTCGGTCAACTTGGTCACTGAGTAATAGTCACGGGTCGGGTCATGGTCGCAGCCAAAAAGAGAGAGAAAAGAAACACTCAGCGTGCACTCTAACCTAGATCAGAATGGTCACCAATTTATCTAATCAGGAAACCTCACACTGTAACGTCAAATTTTCCCCCAAACCAGAAAGAATAATTAGTCGGGATCACCCGAGGAGTAAACCAACTCATCTGTGGGAATCGGGATCCAACTATCATCGCATGACAACGTGACGGAATCCACTCACGTCACCACACTCCAGAAGGTATGCGTATGCTTGGCAAGTTTGAGTTTCTTTAGAAACTCCCGATGTAAGTTTTTACCCGTAGGACCCAAGTGACCTTGACGGAGTCAACAAATCAAAGAGTCCTAGTCATGTTCAACCCGTCATTATCTGGATTGCATTAAACCCACCCGTACGTGTCTTTGACGGAGTCAACAAGGCCGCACGACTGTCCTAACCAATCCCATTTATGCAACAAACAAGCACCACTTAGCTACCGTACACTACGCCTTGACGGAGTCAACAAACGCAGCACGAATACTAAATAATACCTGTAAGAAATGACGAAGGGCTACGGCTAGTTTTTAGTAAAATAATTTTAACATAATGAACTTGATATCGTTGAAGGAACTGCATAGCTTTTTATAAAAATATAGTGACGAAAACCTTTGCTAAAGAGGTCACTCTCGGTGAAGGGATCTCGGCTCTTTCCCCATAGAATGGGGTGCAGGATATTCCAACTGAATACCACGATGCAAAGCAAAAGGCAATCGGCTATAGTGAAGTTATTGCCCTGACGCAAACATCTATCCAAGGGGTCACTCCCGGTGAAGGGATCTCGGCCCTTGCCTCGTCGACTGAGCTGCTGGATATTCATAACCGAATACCACTGTGCAAAACAAAAGGTAACATCCTTACAATAACAGCTTTTTGAAAATTGTTCCAACAACATCAGAATAGGTTTGTTTAACTTGCATTGATCCGAATCAATGCAGTCTCATCAATTGATCACACCAATAAAGAACGAAAATAATGATGTACGTATATGCCATCCGCATTCGCCACTGGGTCCCGTCATTACCCGTTAGGTTACTTAACTAACGACAGAGCGGGGACTAGACTAGTGCGGATGCAAAACAAATACAACATCTACTAGTATATATATATCAATATATAATATTTCGCTCAAGACGTGATAAAATGCAACATCACATAAATGTAATAAGCATCACAGAACAATATCGATATCTGGGATCCCCGGGTTTCATAGAGCCACTACTAAAACCCGACGTTCTCCTGGTCGTGTGGATAGCCTGTGCAATGAAATCCTAGACCCCGACGCGCACGACAAGTTACCCGCCAAAACCTGAAGCGAGGCAGCCCCCTTCAACAATGTGAATGGACAACCCAGCACTTCACGGAATCCGGTAACTTGGGCACCCCTCCTTGGGTCAACCTGTACCCCCTACGAGTGCGGCGAATAGCCCGCCAATTCTAGAGTGAAGCCCCCTCCGTCTCAAAGCCATGAGATGCGGGCCCGTTGCCCTCTAGAACCCGGCTATCCGTGCACTCCACCTTGGAGTAATCCTAGTACAGAAAGTAAAATATACATACAACGGGTACATCGACCTCACCCCGGTCGTGCCCCAAAAGAATAATATACAAACAGGCAGTGACGGCAGTCCACATGTCGGACGCTCGCCCCGCAATATCAAATGTACATATAAAACGAAACTGTACTATCATTGCATCCAGGCTATCCACCACGACAATCCGCAACATCACAGCACAACACAGAACATCAACAAGAATGTCACATTCGCAAATCCGTCTAAAATGGCTATAGCAGTTAGACAGGATTTACCGATCAAATGACATTCACGGTCGTAGATATAATGTAAATACTGTGAACTAACAGGTTTAAAATTTTCGATCGATCGAATTTGCCGAAGTGGGCCCCAAGCACTACTGTAACTCTCAGAGAAAATCTGGGCCCAAAAAGAATATACAAAAACCCTATTTTCAATTCATAAAGCTACTGGAAAATTTTGGTACGGCGTTGACTTATTTCCAGCGCGGAACCGCGGCCAAACCAGGGGTTTGGCTGCGTTTCCGCGGTCATACTATAGCATCACCTAACCAAAATTTTGCAGAATGCTTAGAAAACCCTGCACAATTTTCTGCAACACACTGAAAAAAATTTCGAGCCAAAAATATTTCGACAGAAACTGATGCTTTTGAAAATGCGGTTTTGGGATTTTTGTTCGATCGAGTTCTAAACACGTTAGAGCAAGCTAGACTAGGTTAATGGCGTGGCTCTGATACCATGTTGGACCACGGCAGCGCCCCGGCCGTCTGTCCGAGGCCAAAATGCGGAAACAAATTTTTTTCTTAACTTTAAACCGGCGCTACCGCGGACTATAAACCCGGATCGGGCCATTAACCTACTACTACCTAAAAGAAGAAGGGATAGAGAGATATACCGAGCGATCAGTGTCCTTCGGTCTTCTCGTCGTCGTCCCGATCTCCCCGCGGAATCTCCGGTCTTCATCTCCTCGTCGGAAGGGCACCACATTGCCGGGTTCTTTTATGGGCTCCCACCTCTGGACCGAGGCAACTCGGGCACGAAATTGGCGAGTCTTCGTGTCCAAGAATTGCTGTAGAATAGTGTAGTGCTCTATGTCTCTATTGGGGTTAGTGAGGTTGCCATTTGGGTGGAGGTGAAGAAAAGAACTTTTGGAGGAGGAGCTATGGGATTTTTACAAAGCCAAAAGAACAATTTTTCCTACCCAAAAAATTGGGACAGCCTGTCCCCTTCAATGGCCGGCCAAGACTCTTGAGGAATGATAGAATTAAGGGAATTGAAATGAAAAAGGAGTGAGCCCCAACCATCATGCAAGAGAGAGAAAGGGTGATGATAATAAGCAACGATCACAACAAAATCCACACTAAAAAACCCATCACTCTCATCACAAAGTCAAGCCACCATGATCAAAAGAAAGTCAAAGGATGGTGCAATCATCATGAAACCATCATGATGCAACTACTTGCAAAAACAACCCTCCAAAATACAAATTTGCATGCTTGTAAATAAACCCTCCTCCACCACTATTCAGCCAAGGAAAGAACAATGGAAAATGGCCGAAACGGAAAGCAAACTGGCAACTTCAGAAAAACGATCCCGTAATAAATTACTGGAAAACCCCGCTACTGTATATACATACCCGCATTTGTATTCCGACTGAATACAAATGCAATGAGACAAAATCTACACTGTATAATACTAGGATCCGGCTTAAACCAAAGCCCGCTAGTATTATCCGTCCGATCATGATCCGTGCAATACCGCACGTATCTAATCGAACCCTGCCATATCTCCATACGGCCTCTACAGCGTTTCGCCCGAAACTTGAGAAATGGTTTGTGGGGGACTCTAAAGACTCGTCAACACTTTGGCTGTGGATTTAACCACAAGCATGTCAGAGATATTATCCATACGTAACGGGCTAGTAGGTATTGACCAAAAGGGACGTCGATGAGCGAACTCATCCTGACACCCTACTGAGCCTGTCAGTGACAATATCTGTACAGTCCGGTCCGTTCGTCTATGAGTATCGCATGGCGGGCCTAGGGGTTGGAAAAAGTCAGACCCCCAAAAGCGGTACAAGTCGTGTCGGAGTGTAGCCCAGAACACCCTGAGATACTACTGGAATACCTACCAGTAAATCTCCTGCCTCGACCGAGGGCTTTGTGTAATGGCTCTCCTAGACACAGCGCGACCTCACCCCCAATACCGGGAGAGACGAACCCCTGCAGATCCGCTCACTGCCTCCATGTGGCTCGGGACTGTACCCAACTAAAACCTGTTTGCACGACTCCTTTGAGCCATGGTAGGGTAGTAATCAAAGTACAGTGGGAACTTACACGAGACAAATGACGATCTCAGGTCGATGAACTAACCTGTACACATGTCACCTGGGAACTGCTATCTGACGTCAGGTATAAGACCAACTAGCATGTTCCCGGCGAGTCCTGTCCGGTGTACTCATAACATAATGAGCACCTGTATACATCTTAGGTGAACCAACTGACACCAGTGGCTTATAAGACCAGCCACCGCCCCTCGTCGGGGTCTCAACTGTATACACTAGTCTACTCTGGAGTATCGATGCCCTGTCTCGAAACTCCCACGACTAGGGACCTTTTAAGGATGTGCTTATAGACCCCAGCTCCCACGTATATGATCGCCATCCTACTGCTGGCCGTTAAGCAAGAATCTTAAGGGCTCTATCAATGCGCAATAGTGACCTGTAAGGTTACCTAAAGCAGTACACGATGATAAAGATAAACCAGATAGCATACTATCATCTTGAGTAAGACTGTCCTACCGGTATAGGTCCTCCCTCAATCATTGCAATCACGTGCCTGTGATCCAATAATTGACTCTGGGGGCACTATCTCCAACAGTTTCCAACCTTGCTGCGGATTGTGTAGATTGCTTTAAAAACGCATCTAGACTTCGTTCTAGTGAGAAAACCTTATCGTTATTTGGCTGAACAAAATTGTTTTGAGGATAAGAGTTGTTGGGTATAAAATTGTTCATTTGGTTTGGGTAAGATTGTGGTTGGAAAGGTTGCCGGTATTGAATTTGTTGAGGTGCTTGTTGTTGTGGAGGAGGAGACCTTTGAAAGTTGTTATTGACTTGGAATTGTTTATTTTGATTCCAAACAAAATTTGGGTTGCTCCTCCAACCAGGATTATAAGTCGAAAAGTAAGGATCATTTCTTTTCCTTTGCTGAAAGGCAGCATTGACTTGATCTTGTCCTTGAACAGGTGGATTGTAAGGACACTCTTCAGTAAGATGGAATGGATCCGAACAACAAGGGCAAACAGCTCGTGGGGGTAAAGCAGGGGCAGGAGAAGGCGATGAGAATTTGCTCTCACTTGCTTCTAGCTTTTTCGTAAGTGCGGCCATTTCGGCCTTCATTTCAATCGACATATCAAGTTGATGTATGCCTGCCCTAGACTGACCTGATGAAGAAGATGTGTTGGTCTTAGTGCTTTCCTACTGAAGTGTTTGTTCAGCAAGATCGTCGAGAAACTTCCAAGCTTCCTCGCTTGATTTTGTAAGAAAGTGACCTTGACAAATGGTTTGTAACAACTGCTTAGTTGCTGGGTTGAATCCTTCGTATAAAGTTTGGCAAAGTTGCCAATTCTCGATACCGTGGTGAGAGTATTGAACAAGTAGGTCTTTAAATCTTTCAAAACACTTCCAAAAAGGTTCGGAAAGAAGCTGGGAAATTTGAATAATTTCGTTGCGAATTCTCGCGGTCTTGTGGTGTGATTAAAACTTTTTAAGAAAAGCCTTAACAAACTCTTCCCAATTTTTAATCGAGTGTGATGCTGTGCTATACAACCATTTTTCGGCTAGGTCACATAAGGTGAATGGAATGAACGTAGCCTTATAGCATCATCAGAAAGTTGTGTTGTCTTCGTCATTGCGCAAACATTTTGGAATTTTTTTATGAAGATATAAGCATCTTCGGATTCCAGCCCGTGAAATTTGGGCAACATATTGATGAAGTGGGGTTTAATCTCAAAGTTGTCCCCATTAGCCGGTGGAGGTGAAAGACAAGTGGGTAAAGCGGTGCAGATAGGGTAGAAAAGATCCTAGAGCGCGATTCGTTGGGGCGCTTCAACAGGTGGGTGTTATGGGTTATTCACACCTAGTGGAGGTGGAATCAGTCCCGCGGTTAAGGAGTTGTTAGGATTGAATGCCGACATCTCCTTAGAAGACGAAGAATATGAAGGTGAAGGTAAAGAAGTGGAAGGAATTTCGACTTCGGAGTCGAAAGCGTCGTCAGTCGGCACTAACGAGACACGGACTAAACGGGCACTAGTGTCCCTAGTCCAACTAGACATACACTAAAGAGGTGTAGTGTAGTAAAAAAATGAAAACAGAAGGTGGGGGTAAGAAAATGTCAATGGAAGGAAGTGAGTGTAAGTGGGGTGCAACGGATTTCTTAGCGACAAGTGGCAAGTTTTTGTAAAAAAAATTTTGTGTTTTTTTAATAAGGAGCTTTTTGCCAAAAAAAATTTATAAGAAGCTTAGACACGCGTTCAATCAATCACAATATGCACAATCAAGCCTAGATCTAGGGTCACCTAGGTCAACTAGACTTCTCCTAACTGTTCCAAAGGGCATGTTGTGAGGACCTCAAATCGCCTCTTCACCGCCAATTGTGGTCAGGTAAGTACAAGTAAGGAAAGGAGGGATCCGCTCACGAATCACCGTGAGACGGGCCTTTTAAAGTTACCTTTCCCCACTTGTCTAGCCTACGCACCACAAAGTCTGGTTTAGATAAACGATCGATGCCTACAACTATTCCTTTGTCCTATTAAGCGCGACAGTCCTTAAGGCTGAGTCTAATCTTTTTTAATTAACTCAATGGTCAATGCAATATGCTTTTTGTGATTTTTGGGGTCCTAGGAAGGGTAATGAAATCCCCACCCAATCTGGATTGGTGTTCAAGCCCCTTAAAGTCAATTTTAAAGATGCAAAGCAGTAAACACACAAACACTTGCAATTTTTTTTTTATTGCGGCACAAAGAATCCTGCGCAAGGTCAAGTTATTGGAGAAGGGAGAGAAGTTTTTGCGCAAAGAACCCTGCAGGAAAATTTTTCAGAGGAGATCAGGGGGTTACAGAGAAGAAAAGAAAGCTTACAGAGAAATTTTCAGATGATAACGTCAGCAGTGCGTCGCAGATGCGCGGCAGAAAGTGCCTAACTGCGGCTGTTTTGCGGTCCTTTAGTCGGTTCAGTTCCAAAAAATTCTTCTGTTTCTCTGTTCTAATTATCCTCTGTTTATTCAGATCTGCCGTTTTCTGTTTTGCTCTCTGAATTTTTTCAGATCTGAATCCGTTCGTCGATCTGCACAATTCAAACAAAACACCCTTCAAAAAATAACAAGATGATAAATTTTTTATATTTTTTAATTTTTCAGTTTTTTATGATTTTTTTAATCTTTATATTAACCCAAAATTACAAAAAGAAAATAACTACGCCATCCCCGGCAACGGCGCCATTTGGTTGAACGAGATGTTTATTCTCTTTCGCTTTTAAAAGATGAATCAAAGAATATTAACCGCAATCAAGAACGGCGTCGCTTGGTAGTTAGCCGGTTGAGTACGGGTCGGTCCACATGGATTTTGTGTAATTTCTATTTGTTCTAACGAGTTAATTCCAAATGGTGTTGGATTGATTATCACAAAAAACTGAAATGAGTTTGATTAGGATTAAAATCTTGCTAGGGTTAGGTTTAGGTTAAGTTTGGAAACTCAATATGTCTCACCACTTTCTATGCCCTAATTAAGATCTGTTTAGGTGTTAAGGTAATAATTAACAAAGGGGATTAGCACGATCGGAAAGAAACTAAGTTTCTTCCTCTAGGTCCTTGTCCGTCCTTTCTTAATTCATACCCTAACCTCCATGGAAAACATACACAACCGGTCTTTTAAACTACGGTATCACCGCTACCTCCTGGGATAGGATGTCGTAGTGAGCGGTGTGTGTATGTATGCATGGAGTCCTATAAAAATTGTATGATGGGCAAGAAAGGGGTGAGAGATTTTCATCACTCAAACCTTCCCTATTCCTAACCCTAACAAGTGAGGAACTACGCACTCATTAGGGAATTGATAAAAAGAGACATTTTTTTGTTTGTTTCTAATGACCTAATTATCTAATCTACAGCAGATAAATAAAAGTGCTAAACTAGGGCAGATAAATAAAATTAACTAGGGCAGAAAGGAAAATTAACTAGGGCATAGAAAAGAAAGACTTACTTTATTTGATGCACTCTTCAAACATTTACAGCGAATTAAAATTATAAAATAGATGAATAAAAAGAGGTATACCCCAAAAAAGAGCTTTAGGGTTTCTATTTATAGATTATAGAAACACTAGGGTTACATCTAATCCCTATCTACATTTACAAAATTACCCTGAGAAGCCTAGTCAACGCACCGCCGCCGCCGTCAAAATTTGCACCGACAAGTGCTTAGTACGGCCGCGGATCCGCGGCCATATACCCTGTTTGGCCACGGATCCGCGGCCATATGGTGGGGTCTTTGGATGGATTTTTCTGGGCTGCTTCCTGTTGCATTTGGTTTCTGGTTTCTTCACTTGGTTTCTCAGATTGTCTTTTAGTTTCTTCCAGAATTCCACAGTGCAGAATGTTGTGGACTTTTACCGTTTGCTTCGTGTCGAAGTCTTGAACTTTGCGCTGCTTTTATACTTCGTGAAATTGTTTATTGATCTTCATTTGTCCCTCAAACTGTAGGCATGATCAAGATTCTTCTATTTGTTGGTCGCAGTCTCACTTTTGTATCGTCTTTTCATCATTTTCACTGTTTTGTTTCGAGAACCTGTAACCTGCAACTATGTAGCAGACATGGATCAAAAGCACCCGTTTACTTGCAAAATGAATAAGAATAGAGAATATAATAATGCAAAATTATGATATGAACAGGGAGCCATCCTGTTTAAATAAACTGATAACCAATCTAAACTTTTAAGAGCCCATGCTGAGTGTGTTGGGTATCCTAGTGCCCTGGCCGCCTACCGCGGCCATTGCGGAACGAAAAACTTTCACTTTTAAAAATTCCGGCGCTAGAAAACCCGTCCTAGAATCTAACCATAAACCTAAACTATCTATCTAAGGAGTTCTATCTACTATGATAGATGTTTATACCTAGAGGCTCGTGTCTTTCGGGTCTTCACTCCTATTCTTTAGATCCTTAGGTGATCTTGATTGAACTTGATAACCGGCCTTCTCGGTCCTAAATGATCCACCTGAGGATCCTTGATTCAAGCTCCCACTCCAAAGTGAAGTAAACTGAGCAAACTAGTTTCCTATGCTTGTTTCTTAGGTGATGTGGTAAAGAATTAGTGGTAAGTTTCTATCTCAAAAACCCTTGTTTCTCAACACATGAGGATGGCAGGGTTTTGAGTCGAAGATGAAGTCAAGAGAAAGGAATGAGTGAGCTCTTAAAGTTGAGAGAGAATTGCAAGTGAAGAATGAGCATGAGAATGGCTAAGGATTTTCTTTTTGTTGGCTATAGTGCCCTCAAGTCAATTATTTTAATAGCAGGCACGCGATTGTGATGATTGAGGGAGGACCTATACGGGCAGAACAGTCTTACACAAAAAGATAGTATGCTATCTGGTTTGTCTCTATCATCATGTACATACTTTATATGGTATTACAGATCACTATTACATTTTGATAGAGCCCATAAGATTCTTTCTTGACTATCAGCATTATGATGGTGATCATATACGTGGGAGCTGGGTGGTCTATAAGCACATCCTTAAATGTACCTACTCTTTAACATTTCAGAAAATATAAAATATTATTTTTGGAATTTAATATTAAAATAATATATTTCCCGAAAACTGCCTGATTTGCGAAATTGGGGTTTTGGAAAAATGGTATAAATATATACCAATAATTGTGAAATAAATGGAAATTAAAATGATTTATTCATTTAAAAATATATTTAAAGGATTTTGGCATTTTTAAAATTTATTATATGCAGTTTTGATAAAAACCCGATTAGTGCACTGCTAATCGCAATTAAGCCAAATCCGTGTTTCTACAGTTTTCCGTGGCAAGTGCACCATGTCATGTTGCATTTGGTTACATATTGTTGCATTTTTGTCGTTTTATGGGTATTATTGTGCTTTGGTTTTAAAAGAGAAAAGAAAAGAAAAGACAAATGGCAAAAGGGTAATTTAATGAAAATTGGTGAGAATAAAGGAGAGAGAGAGAGAGAGAGGGCAGCCATATTATCCCCCCACCATCATTCATTTTCTTCTCCTTCATCTTCCTCCAACCTCGCTTCCCTCCACTTCTAACCCTAAATCTATCTCCAAATAATCCCCAAAACCTTATACTCCCTTCATAAAAATTAATCCCCAACTCTTCCTCTACACATTGAACCAAGCAAAATGGGATTTTGATGACATTGAGAAGCTAGGGTTTTCTTGAGTGGCCTTAATGAGGTATAAATTCTACCCTTTAGATTAGTTTTGTGAGATATCGTATTTTGAATGTCGTTTTGAGATGTCGATAACCTGCTGTGACCCCGAGTGTTCACTGTAAAAATAAACAGTGTGGTAGTGTTATCCTCGAGACCATGAGTGTTCACCTGAAACCCTAACCCTTTCCCACCGGTTTTGGTCGGCGACTTAGGGCCCAAATCCGGCGACCTCGGCCCTGTAGGGGACTGGGGGGTTGTATTTTCTACGGTAGTTGGTTGATGTGATTTTGTGATGTTTGGTCCTATTAGATTTTTCTGTAATAAATTTAGGTGAAATCTGGAAACTGTTGTGAGTGTTTACATGACCATGGTGACACGTTTCCCTGACCTGAACCATAAAATTGAATCCGACGCACAAACTTAGAATTTTGATCCAAGTCACTTTTGCGACATTTAGCGTACCTACAGGGAATCTGGGATGACCCGGAGAATTTCTGAGACAACTAAACAATACTAGGGACCAAATTATGGTACTAGGAGACCACCCCGACCATACGAACCCCAACTGATGCACCATGGCCGAGCTTGCCAGAATTGAGGGCCATGTGGCCGGCCATTTTGTGAGGGTCTGGGTCTAGGTTGGTCCAGTAGGTCATATACACCTTGCACTACACCCTAAACTTGTTTGTGCAACTCCTTTTGGCCTGAGTCAAAATCTGGGAACACTTGGATGTGATTTTTTGGATGTGTTTACCATATTTTGAATGCTAGGTTTTGATATTTGGAATTATATTTGGTTGTTGCATGTTTGTACATCAACGACAAGGGTTGTTTAGTCGTTTTTGTACGCTTAAGCTATAGGTTCTAACCTATAAGCAATGCGCGTGCCGTATTGGATTTCAGAACTTGGTTTTAATAGTGTTGAGATATGTGTTGTTAATGTAGGTACCTTCGTGTAGTTTCCGAGACGACGGAGCATGGCGTCATCAACTTCGGCAAGCGAAGACCTCGGTGAGTAGATCTATATCTACGGGGGAAGTCGGGTGGATGACGTATAGCACCCCCGCAAAGTTTTGGTGGAAACCGATTTGGCATATGGTTAAGAAAACCTAAATTAGGAAACTAGGGTTAGAGTTAAAAGATAGATATAGAAACCATGTTAGAAACTATAGGATAGTTAGAAGTGTTTTGATACGACTAGTATATGATGACGGGATTTGAGGATGATATTGATGATATTGCCGTTTAGGCTAGTATAAGACTAGATAGTCGACGTAGATGTGTCATCCGAACCATACCTATTTCCAAACCGAAGAATCGTATACATCTTTTAAATATATACCTTGAGGGACGTTACGGATTTTCAAATGATATATTTTCCTTAAAAACACCGTAACCCCTATTTTCAAAACTACGATTCGCATCTTTTAAAAAAACTGATTGCATGGTTCGGGTGTGTAGGTTAGATTAGATCGGTATTCTTATAGTAAAGGTAGAATGAATATATAAAACATTTGACTCGATGTGAGATATAAATGTGATGAAAAGAATTGAACGATGTGATATGATGAATTTGGTGATATGTTGGTATACGGATGCGAGTCGATTGAGATGATTGATTGCCGGTCCCCCTGATATGAGATTTTTATGGATGAGACCTGGGACATAGGTATATAAATATACATATAGAATATCGTGAATCATGTGTGATATGTCGTACGAGAGTTTAGGTCCGTACCCCTTATTTTCATATAGGTTGATAGGATCCTTAATGTTTTAGTGCCGCCATACGATGATTTTCCGTGCGAGATGAGTTTTACTTGATGATTGATCCATACCCTTGACTAGAGGATGCCGAATGATGGATTGTACCGTACGCGATGTGGTGTGGCTAGATGCCGATTTTTAGATTCACCGACTCGGTCATGTTAGATACGTATACCCATCAGCATTTGCACATGATTTACCTTATGCTGCCTTCATGTTATTCGCATTGCATTACTTATACCTGTGATAGTATACCTGCACCATTATTGATGATGCGTATGTTACATGTACACAGATTGTAGGCTCACACACTTCATCATCGATAATTGCCATGTCACTACACAGTAGGATTGCTGCATCATGATATGACTCTTCGCATAACATGCTTGCGTACATACACATTGTATATCCATATTGGTGCATATATACTTTGATATATCCATATTAGTGCACATATACTTTGATATATCCATACCTATGCACAAACACATTGTATATCCATATTGGTGCACATATAATTTGATATATCCATACCTGCGCACATACACATTGTACATCCATATTGGTGCACATATACTTTGATATATCCATACCTGTGCACATACACATTGTATATCCATATTGGTGCACATATACTTTGATATATCCATACCTGTGCACATACACATTGTATATCCATATTAGTGCACATATACTTTGATATATCCATACTTGCACACATACACATTGTATATCCATATTGATGCACACATACATTGGTACCTCTATACTTGCGCATATATATATATTGTACCTACATAGATAACAGGTTTTATTGGGAAAATTGGAAACCACATATTATATTTTAAAAACTGAGCATTTAAAGGAGCGGTTTTCTCTTAATATGGCATATCACTGTTCCATGTTGCATGATATACGGACATGCTTACATTTCTATTATATGTCGCATACATCATGCTCTATGATTTTACACATTGAGATATGCTGTTTTCATGAGATTTCTGGATTTGAGAACCGGGGACATCTTAAAAGAGATTATGTGTTGTTTTAAAACCCCGGTTTCTCTTGATATGATATTTCAGTGCGTCCACCATGTATTTTCTCGGTTCTGCGAGTGACATATGAAACTCGATTCGAGGAGGAGGATGATTCCGTTTGCGGGTACATGGTGGACCCGGTATGTTACCCTGGGGCGAGAACGGATTTGCTGTACAGTAGACGGTGAGCCTGGCAGAGGGACTATATACCTACCGGTGATTGGTTGGATCTGGCGGTTATCCGGAGGATACTTACCAGAGTCGAGAGATGGATACGGGTCGAGCCGTATTATTAGGACCGAGGGCCGATTCCGCAGACGGGGCCGAGGGCCGATTCCGCATACGGAGCCCGTGGGCCGATCCGGACTGACGGAGCCCGATACATGAGGATTTGTGTGTCGATGCTGGACACGATTATTTCATGATGTTTTCGAGTGTCGATGTTGGACACTAAGGTTTCATGATTTTGAGGTGTCGCGAGGGACACCCATTGATTTATATCCTCATACTTCATGAATATGCTTTTATGATATTCACAGACATTGATTATATGGTTGGACGAGATCCACATGCATACATACATTGATTATATGGTTGGACGAGATCCACATGCATACATACATTGATTTTATGGTTGGACGAGATCTATATGCATACAGACATTGGTTATATTGTTAGATTATATCTGCATACATATAGGTATTGATTACATTGTTGGCATATTTGATGACCCGGTTATTAGTGTGATATGCCCTATAGGCCATTATTGTATAGTACTAGTTTGTATATTACATTTTGGAAGCTTGGGATATATCTATATATATATATATACAGATTTATAACAGTCTTGCTCGATATGGTAGTATGCTACTTAGTTTGTATCTATCTTAATATGTGTATATGTTTCTTTTGACGTGTCCCTAATATATATTGATAGAGCCCTTAGGATCTTTGCTTGACTACCAGCGTTGTGATGGCAGTCACACTTGTAGGGGTTGGGTAGTCTATAAGCACATCCTTATACAGGTCCCTAGTCATAGGATTATCGAGACAGGGCATCGATACTCCAGAGTAGACTAGTGTGTACGCTTCTCATCCCAGCTGGGGAGATGGTATGTCCCACAGCCATCGGTACGTCGTACAGGAGATAGTATGCAGGTGCTCATTAGGTTATGAGTACACTGGACAGGACCCGTCGGGAACTGTTGGTTGGTACTATACCTATCGTCAGTCAACAGTTCCAAGGTGACATGAGTACAGCTTAGTCCGTTGACTTGACACTATCACTTCGCCTCGAGTATGTTCCCACTGTTCTTAGATTACTACCTTACCACGGATCTCTTGAGTCGTGCAAACAGGTAGTAGTTGGGTGAAGTCCCGAAGCACTTGGAGGCAGTGACGGTTAGACAGGATTCATCTCTACCGGTATTGGGAGTTGATATCGCGCTGTGTCTAGGAGAGCCATTACACAAAGTCCCTGGCCAGGGCAAGCGAGATTTACCGGTAGTGTTTCCAGTAGTTTCTCAGGGTGTTCTGGGCTACACTCCGACATGACTTGTACCGCTATTAGGGGTCTGGCGTTTACCGCCCCCTAGGCCCGACATGCGATACTCTTAGACAAACAGACCGGACTGTACGGAGATTGTCACATTCAGGCTCAGTAGGAGTTCGGATGGGTTCACCTCATCGGTCTTCTTATCGGTATCTATCTGGGGACCGTTACGTGCAGCTAGTACCGCTTGCGGCCTGTGGTTAAACCCACTGCCAGCGTAGTGTCGAGGCTTTAGAGTCCTATACAGAGGGTTGTTCACCTTTGGGCGAAACGAGGTAGAGGTCGTATGATTTTACAACAGGGTTCGTTCACATACGCGTACTTGTGCATGTTTGGTGTCCGGGCAGTTGATACTAGTGGGCTTTGGTTTAAGCCAGATCCTAGTTTCTGTTTTGGGATTGGTTTAGTCTCATTGTATTCGTGTTTCTTCAGAACATGGATGCGGTTATGTATGTACAGTTGACAGAGGCAGAGATGGAGACACCTCATTAGGGTTTTGACCATTGACTTGATTAGAACCCTAATAAGAAGTAGGAAATTGTTTAATAATTATTATTGGAGATAATTTTCATGGTTAATTAGTTTGACCATTTGACCTAGTTGACCCATATTGACTTAGATATTTTTTGTTAAGCATGAGATATTTTCTTTGAGCATGCTTAGCATTAATTATGACATGATAAAGGTCAAATCAATACACCATCACAATTATCTTAATTAATATTATTATTATCATATTTCCTCATAGGAGAGCTTCATCCTCTCACTATCTCATAATCTTTCTCTCTCATGGTTTGCTCTCTCCTCTTCCTCTCTCAAAGCTTTAATCTTTCATGAGTTGAAAAACAAAACCTTTTGAGACTAAACCACCAAAAATACTTCTCTGCTCTTTCTAGGGTTCTTAGTCTAGCAAGCCAAGCACTCTAGTTACATTATTGTTGAGGTAGGAGCTCAAGATAGAGGCCTTCGGGTGGATCTTTCTTTGACATAGAGAAGACGGTGAGGAGGAGCCATCTAAACCACTCCAAGGAGCTCACAACAAGGAGGACCACAACAAGAGAAGACGGAGTTCAAGCTCTAGGTATAATTTCTTAACCTAGTAGTTAAAGCTCCATGTTAGTTTGTTAGTTTTTGTTTAACAAAGATCCTTCATGGTTAGTCTATGTTTCCTTTAAAGAAAAATTTGATTTTTTCCTATTCCGCCTTCCCGTTAAGCATCGGGGTGGGCAACATAGACTTACAGTGGTATCAGAGCCTAGTTAAACAACAACTAACATGTTAGCAATGTCTTTAGAACTTCGATCCCGGAAAAATCGCAAAATACATCAAAAATTTGTGTTTTCTGCTGATTTTCAAAACAGGTCTAAAAATATTTTCAGAGACTTGAAAAATACGTGCAGGCTTTTTTAGGGACACCCAAGAAAAATGAGCTCGTGACTCGGTCAGACTGCCATGGAAGCGCAGTGAAACCATGTGTTTCACCGCGGATTCGCAGCTGAGTCGACTCGGCGTCAACTCGTTTTTCGTGCAGATTGTCCAGCTTGATATTTTATGAATTTTCAGATACTTTGTTTCTGCCCAGATTCCTTTGAGTACAATGTTGTATTTGGGGTAGTTTCAAATTTGAAATATCGATCGAAATTCTATAAACTTTAGCTAATCGGATTATATCTGTAATGTGTTATATGTGCTGAACGTCTCCTAATCGCTATACGTCGATTAGTGGGGGTTGCACATATCTGTGATATATGATATTGGTTTGTGTATATGTACTTGTTGGATTGTCGTGGATGAATAGCCGGGAATGTGAGATGAGTGTTTTTCATTTTTTATTCGATGTAAATTGTAAATTAATGTAATATTGTTTTATGGTCGCACATCCGGGTTGAGGTTGTAGCCACCATTGTATATTATTTCTTTTACTATTTTTACTCCTAGGATAGACCCAAGGTGGGGTGCACAAACTACCGGGTACTTTGAAGTGCTAAGTGGCCTACTCACGTTGTTGAAGTAGGCTGCTTCACTTCATGTATTTGGCGGGTAGTTTGCCGCACCCGTAGGGGTCTATGGTGGGGTTTGGCTATTCATCGCGACCGTGTAATCCGTCTTTCATTGCAGGCTCGAACAAAACGCGAATTCCTAGCATATCCAATGTGTTCATCTGCGATCTGGAATGACTATCATTGCGTCTGACGAATGTATATATATCTATATATGATATCTAGTAGGCGTTGCGTTTTGCATCCGCGCTAGTCCAGCCCCCGCTCTGTCGTTAGTTAAGTAACCTAACGGGTGATGATGGGGTCCAGTGGCGAATGCGGATGGCATAAGCGTACGTCATATTTTCGTTGTTTTCTGCAATGGTAGGATTGATTGATGGGACGCATTATATTAATGCAAAGAAAACAAACCAAAGTTGAATCGTTGGAACAATTTCAAAACCACTATATTTTTTCAAAACGGCAAAACTTTTAAAATGCGGAGCTTAAACCACTCCTTTTGAAAGCTATCAGGTTCCTTCGATTATATCAAGTTCACTACGTTCACGGTTTCGCCAAAACCATTCGTAGCCCTCCACCATTTCAGTTAAATATTCTGTAGTATTCAAGCTATGTATTTTGACCTTCGCCAAGGAATAGTGATTGGTAGCTGCCGAATATTTATCTGTTGCATAGATAGATGCGTTGGTTTGGGACAGTTGTACTGCTATTTTGGCCTTCATCAAGGGTATGTACGGGTGGGTTTAAATTAACCTGGATAATGACGGGTAGAACTTGACACGTGATTTATGATATGTTGTCCTTCGTCAAGGTCATAAGAGCATGGGGCAAAAATCCACATCGGGAGTTCCTAAAGAAACCGAAACTTGCTAGTGTTGCATACCATTTGGAGTGTGATAATTTTGGTAGGATTCCTTCAACTTTATCACACAATGATATTTGGATCCCGATCCTACTGTGAGTATATGCTACTCCTCGGGAAATTTTCTCACTTAATGATCGATGTTATAAACCAAGTAGGTGTCTAGAAAGGTGTTAGCGGGGCTACGCTCACAGGGAAAAGAGGTTATTTAATTAAAGAACTTCACGAAAGCGTCGTAAAATGTCCCTCGAAGTACCGACACCGGCCTACTTGAATGGTTAAGCAAGTATTCTACGGTGAGATCAATCCCGACTAGTTCTTCTTCTATGGTTTGAAGAAGAATTCGAGAAACAGCGGGAGCCATTCTGTTTAGACAAACTAAAAACCACTCTAAACTTGCAAAAGCATCATGCAAAAGTGTTTCTTCTTTCTCTCCTAATTGCAGCAACCAAACATCATGACGGGCTTTAAGTTACTATTGGACAAAAATATATTGACAGGGCTAAACTACAAAGATTGGTTCAGGAATGTCAAAATGGCAATCACTTATGACAAGTTGGGGTATCTCCTTACCACTAAGGCCCCCGCCGTCCCAAGTCCAGAATCCAGTATCGCGGATAAGGAAATCCGTAAGACCTGGGAGATTGACTGCGCGAAGGCCAAGTGCCTCGTGTTTGCCTCTATGGACAATGAACATCAGAGGAGGCACGAGAATATGGATCTTGAATCCATATTTCTCCATACTAAGGAATTATATGGAGAGCAATCCCGTATCGCAAGATACGAGATCTCGAAGAAGCTGTTTCAAGCGAAGTTGGCCGTCGGATCATCTGTAGGGGAACACGTTCTGAAGATGATTGGCTACATTGAGGAGATCGCAGACCTCGGGACCATGTTAGAGAATGAGCTGTACACTGACTTGATTCTCCAGTCCCTTCCTTCCACGTACGTCCAGTTTATCCTGAATTTCAACATGCAAGGAAAAGAAGTTGAACTTCTGGAACTCCTCAACATGTTGAGGAGTGCAAAGGGCACCCTGCAGAAAGTCAGGGAAACACCCGCTTTGTTTGTTAGAGGAGATTCCTCTTCTAGGTCCAAAGCGAAAGCCAAAGGAAAGAAGAAGAAGGCCCCCACCAAACCATGGGGCGGTGTTAGTAAGATGGAAGCCAAGGGAAAACCAAAGGTAGCTGGACAAATTGTGGGAAAGGAAGAATGCTTTTATTGTCACAAGAAAGGACACTGGAAGAAAGATTGCAGGGCTTGGAAGGCCAAGAACCAGGACCTGAAGCAAATTGTGGCTTCGGCTTCAGGTGTGTATGTTATTGAAAACTGTCTGTCAATCAACTCTACTTCTTGGATATTGGATACCGGATCAGGATCTCATATATGTAATTCTTTGCAGACACTGAGAAGCCATAAGGTTTTGAAGGAGGGTGATATGACCCTCAGAGTTGCAAACGGAGCAAGCATGGATGCTGAGTCCGTGTAGGACTATCACTTAGGATTGAAAGATGGACATATTTTGGTTTTGCACAACTGTTATTTTGTACCCAGTTCGACTTATAATATCATATCTGTATCTTTAATGTCTAAAGAAGATTATGATTTTGCATTTGTAAGCAATGTTGTAAACATTCACCTTAATCATGTTTTGATTGGGTCGGGTACATTAAACAACGGTATATACGTATTAAACCAACCGCAGATTTTCAATATCCAGAATACACACAAAAGAAAGTTTCCAGAATTAAATCATGCTTTCTTATGGCATTGTAGACTGGGTCACATCAATGAAACAAGGTTAACTAAGTTACATAAAGAAGGATATTTGGATCCGTTCGAATATCATTCTTATGCAACTTGTCAATCATATCTCAAAGAAAAGATGACAAAGACTCCGTTCACTGGATACGGAGTAAGAGCGAGCGAGCTCTTGGGACTCGTACACAGCGACGTGTGTGGTCCAATGTCTACACATGCAAGAAGTGGTTTTTCCTATTTCATTACTTTTACGGATGATTTCTCTGGGTATGGACATGTCTTCTTAATGAAGCATAAATTTGAGGCCTTTGAGAAATTCTAGGAATATGAGAATGAAGTAGAAAAACAAACTGGTAAAAGTATCAAGACACTGAGATTTGATCGAGGTGGTGAATACTTAAGTGCCGAGTTCCTGGATTACCTAAAAGAGAATGGAATTCTCTCTCAGATTACTCCTCCATACACTCCACAACACAATGGTGTATCGGACAGACGGAACCGAACCCTATTGGATATGGTACGTTCCATGATGAGTAACGCTGAGTTACCGCGATAATTCTGGGGCTATGCACTAGAATCAGCTGCATATCTTTTAAACAAGGTTCCTACCAATATTGTGCCTACCACACCATATCAGATGTGGAGTGGGAAGAAACCCTATCTTCAATATCTGAATATATGGGGATGTCCAGCTTTTGTCAAAAAGCAGCATGTGGACAAACTTGAGACACGCTCAGTACTGTGTAAGTTTGTGGGATACCCAAAGATCTCCAGAAGGTATCTTTTCTATTACGCAGAGGAATAAAAGGTTTTTGTTTCTCATCATGTCTACTTTCTGGAGCATCAGTTCTTAGAAAAAGAAACAAGTGGGAGCGCAATAGAACTGGAAGAAATTCCAGAACCACAACCTATTACTGAAAACTTGGTGGAACAAGAAGTTTCAAAAGAACAGGACATTCCTGGACCGCTCCGCAGGAGTAGTAGGCTTTCTCATCCACCTGAGAGATACTACGGTTTTCTCATAGACGGGGATAGAGAGGTTGCATCATTGGTAATGATGAGTCGAATAACTTCCAGCAGGAAATTCAGAGCACTGACTCGGTAAAATGGCTGGATGCAATTCGGACCGAGATGGAGTCCATGTACACTAACAAAGTAAGGACTTTGGACTTTGCTCCAGAAAGGGTAAAACCCGTTGGCTGAAATGGATCTTCAGAAAGAAGATTGGTGCAGATGGACAGGTTGAAACCTATAAGGCTAGACTTGCTGCAACGATTTTCGTCAAAGACCTAATTTGGACTATGGCAAAACCCTTTCTCCAATGGCTATGCTGAAATCTATTTGAATCCTTCCTGCCATTGCTGCCTTCCACGATTATGAGATTTGGCAGATGGACGTAAAAACCGCTTTTCTAAATGGAAATTTAGAGGAGTGTGTCTATATGGACCAGCCAGAGGGTTTCATTCAGAGTGGGAGCAGCGGGAAAGTGTGCAAGTTGCTTAAGTCCATTTATGGACTAAAGCAGGCATCGCGGAGTTGGAACATCTATTTTGATGAATCGGTCAAAGAATTTGACTTTATCAAAAATCCAGATGAACCATGCATTTATATTAAGATTGTAGCACGAACTATTGTATTTCTCGTCTTGTACGTGTATGACATTCTCTTGATAGGAAATGACATTCCTATCCTAAAATCTGTCAAAGGGCTGGTTCAAGAGAGACCCCGGATTGGATCACTCAGTTCATATCTGTAAGTTCGATCATTACCCTGAATTCAATTCACTCTTTCTATCAAAATTAAAGCCCTATTTGAAAAAGGTTATGAGCTCTGACGTTCGAGCTCGCAAGAGTGGGGGCGAACGGATGGGGTTCTTGTCACACAGGTGTAAGTCCACGTTACCTCTCCCGGTACTTACGGGCTTGCGGAAATGATGAAAAACGATTTTTCTTTTGGTGGTAACATGGACTCAAAATACGGATCTTTATTAAACATTTATCTAACAATCCTAACAAGAGTTTTACCTACTCGGTTAGGGGGTTATACCTTAACTTGAACTCCTTCGTCTTTAACTCCTTGCGGTGGTCGGATCGGCCTCACCTTGTCGTCTCCTCGTGCCGAAGATGGATCCACCCGAAAGCATCTACCTTTGGCTTCACTTCAAACTAGAAGAAACTAGAACACTTGGCTTGCTAGACCTTGTGAACTAGGATGAGTAGAGGAGTGTGTTGGGTTTTATCTCTATGGTTCTTGCTTCTTAAACATGAGACAAGTGAACCATGAACTAGAGAGAGCAAGAGGAAGAGGGAGAGCTCAAGCATGAGAGAGAAAGGAAAATGAAAGAATGAGCAAGACTTTTGCCATCCAAGCTCTCATAATCCAAAATCATGATAACAAGTAATAATAATTGAGTATTATGTGATGGTTGTAATCATATCAAATGGCAATATCATTTCTTGCATTAAATGCAATTTGTGAACCAACAAGCAAGCCAAGGTCAATGCCAAGAAATGATAGCCATTGTCATGATGATGATCAACTAGTCCAACCTAGTCAACCGGTCAACAAGTCAACAAAGTCAACCCTTCAACCCAACCATGGCACAATAATACTTAATTAATATTATCATTAATTATATTTTTTATTCTCATTAGGGTTTAGCAAAAGTCAACAGTCAACAACCCTAATGAGAATCCTCTGCCTCCGTCTCTCTGTCAACTGTGCATACACACCAGCATCCGCATTCCGAGGAACACGAATACAAACGAGATAAAACCAATCCCAAAACGTACACTAGGATCTGTCTTAAACCAAAGCCCGCTAGTGATAACTGCCCGGACACTAAACGTGCACAAGTGCACGGATGTGACCGAACCCTGTCGCAAAACCATGCAACCTCTACTCTTTTGCCTAAAGGCGAATAGCTTTCTGTGTGGGACTCTAAAGACTCGACACTACGCTGGCAGTGGGTTTAACCACAGACCGCAAGCGGCACTAGCTGTGCGTAACGGCCCCCCGGTAGATGCCGATAAGAAGACGGACGAGGTGAAACCCATCTGAACTCCTACTGAGCCTGAATGTGACAATCTGCGTACAGTCCGGTCTGTTCGTCTGAGAATATCGCATGGCGGGCCTAGGGGGACGGTAAACGTCAGTCCTCTAATAGCGGTACAAGTCGTGTCGGAGTGTAGCCCAGAACACCCTGAGATAACACTGGAAACCTACCGGCATATCTCGCTTACCCTGGCCAAGGACTTTATGTAATGGCTCTCCTAGACACAGCGCGATATCAACCCCCAATACCGGGAGAGACGAATCCTGTCTAACTGTCACTGCCTCCAAGTGCTTCGGAACTGCACCCAACTACTACCTGTTTGCATGACTCCTTTAAGCCGTGGTAGGGTAGTAATCTAAGTACAGTGGGAACACACTCGAGGCGAAGTGACAGTGTCAAGTCAGCAGACTAAGCTGTACTCATGTCACCTAGGAACTGATAACTGACGATAGGTATAGTACCCACCAACAGTTCCCGACGAGTCCTGTCCAGTGTACTCGTAACCTAACGAGCACCAGCATACTATCTCAAGTACGACGTACTGACGGCTGTGGGACAGACCGTCTCCCCTGCTGGGATGAGAAGCGCATACGCTAGTTTACTCCGGAGTATCGATGCCCTGTTTCGATAGTCCTACGACTAGGGACCTGCATAAGGATGTGCTTGTGGATTACCCAGCCCCCACGAGTGTGACTGCCATCACAACGCTGGTAATCAAGCAAAGATCCTAAGGGCTCCACTAATGTGTATAGGCGATATGTTAAAAGAAACACATGCACACATTAAAGTAGAAACAAACCAAGTAGCATACTGCTATTTTGAGCAAGATTGTCTATTCAACTGTGAATATCCCAAGCTTCCATTAAGTAATATACAAACTAGTATGATACAGTAATGGCCTCTAGGGCATATACACTAATAATCTCCCACTTGCACTAAGGCCATGTACTGGCGTATCGAAGACATGTCATCTCGATCAGCTGCTCAAACTGAGTCTGGGGTAAGGCCTTCGTGAGTGGATCAGCAGTGTTATCTTCCGTATTTACTCTCATCACCTCGATCTCCCGGCGATCTACGATCTCCCTGATCAGGTGGTACCGCCTCAAAATGTGCCTGGACTTCTGATGGGACCTGGGTTCCTTCGCTAAATCTATAGCGCCGTTGTTGCCACAATATAGCGGTATTGGATCAACACTGGTAGGAACCACCTTAAGCTCCGTGAGGAACTTCTTCATCCAGACAGCTTCCTTTGCGGCATCGCAAGCAGCTATGTACTCCGCTTCCATAGTTGAGTCAGCAACGGTTTCCTGCTTGGAGCTCTTCCAGCAAACCGCCCCTCCATTGAGGGTAAAGA
This sequence comes from Agapanthus africanus, assembly GCA_030015575.1. Classification (NCBI taxonomy): domain Eukaryota; kingdom Viridiplantae; phylum Streptophyta; class Magnoliopsida; order Asparagales; family Amaryllidaceae; genus Agapanthus; species Agapanthus africanus. The sequence goes on along the minus strand of CM057348.1, from coordinate 252,599,388 downwards.
CATAACCCGACATGGACTTGGAGTCATCCTTGTCACTTTGGAAGCTGGAGTCAGCAAAGGCCTCAATCTGGAGGACTTTTCCGCCATTCACCAAGAACATCTCCTTAGTCTTTCTCAGGTACTTGAGAATGTTCTTTACTGCTATCCAGTGTTTCTCCCCTGGGTCCGACTGATACCGGCTTACAACGCTCAATGCGTATGCTACATCTGGTCTGGTACATAATATCGCATACATAATAGAGCCTACCGCAGATGTGTAGGGTATTGATGACATGCGAGCCCTTTCCAAATCAGTCTTGGGAGACATCTCTTTGGAGAGGGTGATTCCGTGACAAGCCGGTAGATTACCGCGCTAGGAATCTTCCATACTGAATCGTTTTAGTATGGTGTCGATGTACCTGGACTGTGAAAGTCCCAACATCCTTTTAGATCTATCACGATAGATCTGGATCCCCAGAATGTAGTTGGCATCGCCCAGGTCCTTCATGGAGAACCTCTGTGATAAGAATCCTTTGACTGACTGTAATATAGGAATATTATTTCCTATTAGGAGAATGTCATCGACGTACAAGACGAGGAATACCACATTTCTCCCTACAATCTTACTGTAAATGCATGGTTCATCTAGGTTTTTGACAAAGTCGAATTCTCTAACAGTATCATCAAAGCAGATGTTCCAACTCCGCGATGCCTACTTCAGTCCACAGATGGACTTGAGCAACTTGCACACTTTACCGCTGCTCCCACTCTGATTGAATCCCTCTGGCTGATCCATATAGACGCACTCTTCCAAATTTCCATTTAGGAAAGCCGTCTTTACGTCCATCTGCCAGATCTCATAATCGTGGAAGGCAGCAATGGCAAGAAGGATCCGAATGGATTTGAGCATAGCAACCGGAGAAAAGGTCTCGTCATAGTCCAAACCAGGTCTTTGACGAAAACCCTTTGCAACAAGCCTAGCTTTATAGATTTTGACCTGCCCATCTACAGCAATCTTCTTTCTGAATATCCATTTGCAGCTTACGGGTTTTACCCCGTCTGGAGCAAAGTCCAAAGTCCAAACTTTGTTGGTGTACATGGACTCCATCTCGGTCCGCATTGCATCCAGCCATTTTACTGAGTCAGCGCTCTGAATGGCTTGCTAGAAGCTAGTAGGCTCATCATAATCAATGACGCAATCCTCTCTATCCCCGTCTATGAGAAAACCGTAGTATCTCTCGGGCGGATGAAACTGCCTACTACTCCTACGGAGCGGATCAGGAATGTCCGGTTCCCCTGAACCTTCTGGTTCTACTAAGGTTTCAGTAATAGCTTGTTGTTCTGGAATTTCTTCCAGTTCTATTGCGCTCCCACTTATCTGATTTTCTAAAAACTCAGTTTCCAAGAAGCGGGCATGACGAGAAACAAAGACTTTTTGCTCCTCTGCGTAATAGAAAAGATACCCCTTGGAGTTCTTTGGGTATCCCACAAACTTACACTGTACTGAGCGTGCCTCGAGCTTGTCCGCATGCTGCTTTTTGACAAAAGCTGGACATCCCCATGTCTTAAGGGTTTAAGACAGGGTTTCTTCCCACTCCACATTTGATATGGTGTGGTAGGCACTGTCTTAGTATGAAGTTGGTTCAAGAGATATGCAGCTATTTCTAGTGCACAACCCCAGAAAGATCGCGGTAACTCAGCCTTACTCATCATGGAACGAACCATAACCAATAGGGTTCGATTCCGCCTTTCAGATACACCGTTGTGTTGTGGTGTGTATGGAGGAGTACGCTGAGAGAGAATTCCATTCCCTTTTAAGTAGTCCAGAAACTCGGCACTCAAGTATTCACCACCTCGATCAGATCTCAGTGTCTTTATACTTTTGCCTGCTTGTTTTTCAACTTCATTCTTGTATTCCCGAAATTTCTCAAAGGCCTCGGATTTGTGCTTCATTAAGAAGACATGTCCATACCTAGAGAAATCATCTGTGAAAGTAATGAAGTATGAATAACCACTTCACGCATGTGTAGACATTGGACCACACACATCACTGTGTATGAGTCCCAAGAGCTCGCTCGCTCTTACTCCGTGTCCAGTGAACGGAGTCTTTGTCATCTTTCCCATGAGACAAGATTCACAAGTGGTATAAGACTGATACTCGAATGTGTAGGGTTCCTAAGCACACTCATGAGGTTCTAAAAGGCATCAACCATGCCAAAATCAAATTTTTATATGTGCCGAGAAACCCTAATAAAGATCGTTTACTAGAGGTAAGGCGAAAGCAAGCAAGTTTTACTTTACTACTAAGTGAAAGGGATTACAACCTTTGTAGATCCGGTCCTCCACTTCTAAAGCTCCGTGTTGACGTCCCTTCGCTGCGATCATTGGGATCCCGAACCCTAGAGTTGGTTTCATCGGAGAAATGAGCGGGCTAGGTCGTTGACTTTGAGGCCGAAGATGATCTACGTCGGGGAGACTCAAACTTAAGCTATTCCTTCACTTGGTCAAGAACATTGTGAAGAGAACACCCTATACTACATGGCAAGTAGTAGAGGATGAAGAAGTAGGAAGTGGGTTCACTTTGGATTTGGATTTCTCACTCTAAATCTTCACTTAAAAATTTCAAGCAAGCTTTCTTCTTCTTGAAGAAGAAGAAGAAGAAAGAAAAGAATGAATAATCAATAATAGAAAATGAATAATCAAGTGAAGTCTATCATCTAGCAACCATGGGTGAGTTAACTATTGTAGAGAGTAAACTAGAGTTTAGGTTGATGGTTAGATCAAAGAACAAAACAAAATGGTTAGACTTTTTCAAAGATGCTAAGAAGCTACATGAAGCTTGAAGCCAAAACAAGAAAAGCCACCATTTAGTTTTACCAAAATAAATAAATAAATAAATAAAACCCAACCATTAACCTAAACATGGTCTAAGTCATACACACACCTAAGTTTGCATGTATCATCAATCATGATACAAACTAGTGCACAAACATATATCATATATACAACTTGTGCACATCAAGTGAGAAAATCAATCTTAAGTGAACAAATACTAGTTAATGTAAAGTGATATATCAAATATATAATTATACATTAAATCATTAAATCAATACTTGATTTAATGATCCGGTCATATTGCATATAACCGACTAATATCTAGTGTATCAGTGTATCGAATCAACACTTGATTCGGCAACCCGGCTATATTTCATATAACCGTCCAATGATACAAATCGCGAGAATAGAATAGAGTATCACATACTGGTATTATTCTCGGTCCCGCACATATTTCATATGCGCTCCTATTTCGTTTCGCTTGAGCCAGGAAACCCTTGTGTAGGACTCTAAAGACTCGTCAATACGCCGGCAGTAGGTGATGATCATATCAAACACCCCCAAGCCGCAAGCGGTCTGCTAAACGTAACGGCCACCCGGGTATTGAGCGATCAGAAGATCAACGAGCAAGCCTGCTCACACTCCTGCGAATCTAACCAGTAACACTTACCGCACAGTCCGGTCTGTTCGTCTGATATGTCGCATATCTCGCCTAGGGGTGGTAAACGTCAGACCCCAGTAGCTTGATAAGTCATGCCGATGTAAGGTCCATAACAAGCATGAAACTACTGATAACACTTACCAGTAAATCAGTGCAACCCAGGCCAGGGATTTCCAGTTATGGCTAGTCGAGCATAGCGCAACATCAACCCCCAATACCGGGAGAGACGAATCCCCTCCTATCGCTCATTGCCTCCATGTGAATCAGGACTGTACACAAAAACCACCTGTTTGCACGACTCAGTAGAGCCGTTGTAGGGTGGAAATCAAAGCACAGTGGGAGACACACAAGACTCTATGACGATCTCGGGTCAACAGACTAAGCTGTACCAGTGTCACCAGAGAACTGCCATCTGACGTAAGGTATAATACCATCTGGGAGTTCTCGGCAAGTCCGTTCAGTGTACCCAGTCTCCACTGAGCACCCGCATACCATTTTTGATGTCAAACACCAATGGATATGGGATCATCCATCACCCATCACATGGGTCGAGAAGATATACGCTAGTCTACTTTGGAATTTCGATGCCCTGTCTCGATATCCCCACGACTAGGAACATTGAAGGATGTACTCATTGACTACCCAGGCCCCACTAGTATGATCTACATCATAGTCCTGCAAGTCGAGTACACATCCTAAGGGCTTTATCAACACGTAACAGAGAGACAGTAAGTATACATGTTAAGATAAAGAGCAATCAGATAGCGTACTATCATGTCGAGCAAGAAAGTCCTACCTATATATGTCCCAGCATCCACTACAATGTGCATCTCATGTACAGTAATGGCCTCTAGGGCATACATATAACTAGCAATCTCCCACTTGCACTAGGGCCATCTGTAGCAGTGGTTGCAGTATCTCATACTCAACCATCCCATAAAAAGTCTCTCTCTGGGAAAAAGCCTTTGTGAATGGATCCACCGTGTTGTCCTCTGAGTCTACTCTCTTAACCTTGATCACCCTGGAGATCAACTATCTCCATAATCAGGTGATGCTGCCTCAGAATATGTCTGGGTTACTGATGGGACCGGGGTTCCTGGGCCAAAGCCACACTTCCATTGTCATACAATCGTAGGAACCTAGTTCATCTCATGAACTAATATACACCCAAACTGCCTCTTTGGTAGTATCTTTGATAGTGATGTCACCAGCCTTTATCGTTTAGTTTGCCACGGTATCTAGCTTGGAAATCTTCCAACATACCGTCCCTTCACTGAGGGTAAAGACAATGCCTGCGACTGACATTCAGTCGTGCTTATCAGTCTGGAACCTTTCCAGTGATTCTCCCAGGATCGATTGATACCATTTCACTATACCTAGTGAGAATCGTAACATCCATTTAGATCTATCTCATAGATCCAAATCCCAGGATTTAGGAGGTATCACCTTTATCCCATTTGGAGAATCCTTGTGATAAGAGGAGATTGACCGTGTGTAGTATAGGAAATTTTTTTCCTATCAAGAGTATGTTGTCCACGTACAATACGAGGATGACCACCTTACTCTCTACTACCTTTTTGTATATACAAGCTTCATCTACCATTTTGATGAAGTCAAACTCTTTGATTACCACATCAAAACAGACGTTCCAACTCCGCGATGCCTGCTTTATCCTGTAAAGCAACTCACACACGTTTCCGCTGCTCCTACTGTTTACGAAACCCTCTGGCTGTGTACTTATAGACGCTCTTTTCTAAATCAATATTTAGAAAAGCAGTCATGACACCCAACCACCAGATATCGTAGTCATGGTATATAGCAATGACAAGTAGGATCCGGATGGACTTAAGCACAGCCACTGGAAAAGGTTTCATCATTATCCACGCCTGGTCGATGACGAAAACCTTTAACAAGTCTAGCTTCGAAAGTCTCAACTTTTCCATCTACACCAAGTAATCTTCTCAAGATATACTTGCTCCTGATGGGGATTCAACCCTTCAGATATAGCGTCCAAAGTCCATACTTTGTTGGTGTACATGGATTCCATTTCAGATCGCTAAGCATCCAGCCATTCTTACAGAGTCCTTACTCTTGGTGGCTTGCTCGAAACTAGTTGGGTCATCATCTCATGATGCAATCCTCGCTCCCACTGTCATCGAGAAACCAAAGTATCTCTCAGGCAGGTGAGGAACCCCGCTAGATCGGCGGAGAGGACGAGGTTTGTTGGGGACTATTGAATCTTTTGGTTCAATCAAATCATCAGCTGTAATTTGTGTAGCTGTAACTACTTCCAGTTCTACAGAACTGACCTGGCCTTGAGCTTGTCCGGATTTTGCTTTTGACATAGGCCGGACAACCCCAAATCTTAACTTGCTTAAGAGATGGGCTCTTCCCATACCATATCTCATATGGAGTGGTAGGCAGTGATCTGATTCGAACCTAATTCAATAGGTATGCAGCTTCTTAAGTGCATAACCCCCAAAAGGAAACAGGTAACTCAGCAGTACTCATCACAGAGCGCACCATATCATATAGGGTGTGTTTTCTCCGCCCCGATACACCGTTGTACAGTGGTGTATACGGAGGAGTAATGCTGAGAGAGAATCTCATTCTCCTTTAGAATAGTCCAGGAATCCCGTGCTCAAGTATTCCCCTCCCTGATCACATCAAAGGACATAATACTTATACGCGTATTGGTTCTCTACTTCTGAATTATATTCTTTGAATTTCTTAAAAGCTTCAGACATGTGTTTCAACAGGAACATGTGTCCGAATCTTGAGAGATCATCAGTGAATCTAAGGAAGTACAAAGAAGTAGTCCTGGCATATGTAGACTGGGGACCTTTATACATCACTATGTATCAGTCCCAAGAGTTCACTAACTCTTTCTCTGTTTCGAATAAACAGAGCTATGGTCATTTTATCTTTGTGACATGACTGGCAAGTTTCACAAGATATAAATTTAAACTGATTTAAATATGCGTCTAAATGTAACTTTAGCTAGACGGGTCACATTGATATGACCTAGTCTACAATACCTCAAGAAGGATTCGTTCATTTCTGAACTCTTCCTCTTGTGCGTGTTCTGTACGTTAAGAACTGTGGTCTGATTTAGAATGTATATGCTTTTAGATAACGTGCCCGATCAACTCTTGATATAAGAAATGTGCAAAACATTATCCAACAATACAAAATTATATCCTTTCTTTACTAATAAAGAAACTGATATGATGTTGTATATCAGGTTCGGTATCTAATAACATTCGTTCAGAATCAGTGTATTCTGGTAATACAGGGTGATAGTGACCAACAGACTTGGCTGCAATACTTGCACCGTTTTCTGCCTCATGAAACTTATCACCCGTTCTCAGTTCTCTACCTTTCTATAGCCCATGTAACAGATTTCATATCTGGGATCCTGATCCGGTATCAATTACCGAGGACGTAGAGGATACTGAGAAACAGTTCTATGTAATGAACACACCCGAAGGAGATGCATCATCATACACTTTCTTCGTTTGGGCGGCACGGGAATTCAGGTAATCCCCAATTTCCTGCTCTGTCTTATAACAATTATAAGTCGGAGCGGGACCAACGTTCCCCAGCTCAGTATAACAAGCGGGTTCGGTCAATACATCCATATTATTTTCTTGATTAAGGCGTGACATGGTCGCTACCTAGAGAGAGAGAGAAAAAAACACTCTGCGTGCGCTCTTGCAAGATTAGATTGGTTATATATTTTATCTAATCAGGATGGCTCCCACTGTTTTTATCAAATCTTCCTTCAAACCCTAAAAGGAAAGACTAGCCGCGATTAATTACACTCTACAAGTTCGCCAATCTTTCAGCCAGGCCAGCACCGGTACTTTGAGGGAAGTTCCCCGTGCTTTCGCACGGACCTAATTAAAGTAAACCTCGTTTTCCCAGGGGCGTAACCCCGTTGACACCTTTCTAGACACCTACTTGATCGGCTAATTGTAAAGTGCAAAACTCTCCCAGGAGTAACAATTACTCGCAGTGGGTATCAGGATCCAACTATCATATAGAAGGTATGCAATCTCATTGCAAATTTCAACACTTGAAACTCCCGATAAAGGTTTTTACCCCTAGCACTTATGACCTTAACTATGGTCAACAAATCATAAGCACTAGTCAAGTTCTACACGTCATTTCGTGATTAATTAGACCCACCCACATGACCCTTAACTAAGGTCAACAAAGTCATGCGACTGTCCTAACTAATCGCATCATATGCGGTGTAGGAAGACATCACTTAGCTACCGTACACTGTGCCTTGACTATGGTCAACAAACACAGCACGAATACTAAGTACTCTACTTCCTAAAATGACGGAGGGTTGTGGATGGTTTTTAAGAAGACCTTTAACTCTTTGAACTTGATCTCATTGCGGAATGAAATGGTTTTTTAAATGGAGTGTTTTTGAGGCTTTTCTAGTTTTGCTAAAGGGGTCACTCCTGGTGAAGGGATCGTCGGCCCTTTCATCATCGAATAAGGTGCGGGATATATCATATATACCGCTGTGCAAAGCAAAAACTATAGAAGTAATCAAAAGACAAACCGAGGGTTGTAGCATCTGCTAATTATTGCTAAAGAGGTCACTCCCGGTGAAGGGATCGTCGGCTCTTTCCTCATCGAATAAGGTGCTGGATGTTCTACAAGGAACACCGCTATGCAAAGCAACAACTAGAGCTACCTAATTTTTGAAATTCGATTCCACAACATCTTTTAGGTTTATTTTCTTTCATTAATCTCATTAATTAATGTCCCATCATTTAAGTCCACCTAAACATCACAGATAAATACAACGTACGCTTATGCCATCCGTATTCGCCTCGATGTCCCGTCTGCACCGTTAGGTTAGGTAACTAACGGCAGAGCGGGGCAGGGCTAGTGCGGGTGTAAAACATAAGCAACATCAATATAATATATCATATATACTATATACAGTATCAATCTGAACATATCACATGATCACAACATAGATAACGCAGCAGAAAATATCATATGAAATATTGGATATACTAGGACGTCCGTGTTTTATTTTGAGCCTGTATAAAACACAGATTCCACGGTCGTGATGAATAGCCAATTCCACACCCCTAGACCCCTACGAGAGCGGCAAGCAACCCTACCAATTCTAGAGTTAGGAGACCCGGACTCGACTCCTCGAGATGGTCTCCCACTGGACCCTAGAACCCGGTTACTTATGCTCCCCTCCTTGGGTCTATCCTAATGCGGAAAACTAAATAATATACAATGGTAACATCATCCTCAACCCGGAAGTGCCCCAATAAAAGAATATTACATACAAGTTTTTACATGAATGAAAAAGAAAAATACTCATCTCACATAAAAAAAACCCGGCTATTCAAACACGACGATCCAATATAACATATCCAGCAATACATAGCATCGCATGTCATCAACGTAAGTAAGTATGCCCATCCCAATTGTCGTTGACATATAGCAATGAAACCGGCGATATCACATATTACACTTACGGTCGCAGAAAAGAAAGTGTAAAACTACAACAGTTGGAATCCACAACCTCCTTAGACATCGCATGCCTAATCAAATGAATTCCTTAGAAATCGCATGCCTAACAATTATAAACCCCGCATTTCAGTCTCAAATTCGAAAACTGTTTTCAATATCAAGTCGGGCAATTCAACAAGATTCCCGACATCCAGAACGAATGCTCGTCGCAAACTTTAGTAGACGGCCGCACCCCCGATACCGTCGACGAAGTGCACTAAGGCGGAACACCGCTGCCGTGAGCACCCGAAAGGATGCTTTCGGCGACGGGGTTCTCCTACAGTCACTTGGTCGAGACTATGGGGCATGGCTATCTATTAAGTTTACCCGGCGAGTTTCCGCGTACGCAACGTGATTGCGACGGACTTTTGATCTCATCAAAATCCCGTGGCAACCGATCAAGTGAGACTAAACTACAAGATTTATAACATTCAAATCAGTTATCTCATAACAATTTGTGGATTCCAAATATTGTATGACATTCCAGATAAATAGACAATGTTAAACTTTCCGATCGAACAATCAAACACCCAAGTTTTCCCGAAAAGCCCAACACTTGAAATAAGTTTAAAAACATCCACTTCATGCCACAGTACCAACGGTCCAGCCGTAGAAGGGTCAAGCCAACGCCTCACATGTGGCACGCCGTACTGCCCCAAACCCTAAGGTTCAAAAGGCAGTTGAAGACGGTCACATAATCGAGTTAAGCTTTGTTGTCTTCTAGAGGGTCCATCATGTTACTTGCATTACTTAGAACGTTCTTAAACTTACGGAAAAATCCAACACTTGGAAATTTTCCGGCAGGGGAAAAGGTGAGATATTGATATCCGGTCGAACATTTTAACACGTTCTAAAATACCCGGAAAAACAAAATAAACAAAGTTAAATAATCCGATCGAATCATCGAGTCCCCAATACAACCAAGAAAACTCAACTCTTGAGTAAATATTAAAAATTCCCAGAAAACACAGGAAACTGCAACGGGCATTACTGTAGGAAAACGGATCCCTAACCATTACATACGGCCGCGGAACCGCCGCCAAAAGCAGGGTAGGGCCGCGGTTCCACGGCTCAACAGTAGAGTTAGGGTTCCGTTTTCAACAGTTATCCTTATATTTCCCTGCTCTATTTTCTGAGCCTTTTTAATTCACAAAAATCCACAGTTTAAAAAAATGTACAGAGAAGGGTATCGATTAGGGTTTCGGGGTTCGATCGGGTTTCTAACTTCGTCTACACTTCGTCTAAAGCTCTAGCTAGGCTCTGATACCACTATAGGATTCCTAGGCACACTCATAAGGTTTTACAAGGTATCAACCATGCCAAAATCAAATTTTTATATATGCCGAGAAACCCTAATCAAGATCGTTTACTAGAGGTAAGGCGAAAGCAAGCAAGTAAACTACTTTACTACTAAGTGAAAGGGATTACAACCTTTGTAGATCCGGTCCTCCACTTCTAAAGCTCCGTGTTAACGTCCCTTCGCTGCGATCATCGGCATCCCGGACCGTAGCGTTGGTTTCATCGGAGAAATGAGCGGGCTAGGTCGTTGACTTCGAGGCCGAAAATGATCTACGTCGGGGAGACTCAAACTCAAGCTATTCCTTCACTTGGTCAAGAACTTTGTGAAGAGAACACCCTATACTACATGGCAAGTAGTAGAGGATGAAGAAATATGTAGTGGGTTCACTTTGGATTTGGATTTCTCACTCTAAATCTTCACTTAAAAATTTCAAGCAAGCTTTCTTCTTCTTGAAGAAGAAGAAGAAGAAGAAAGAAAAGAATGAATAATCAATAATAGAAAATGAATAATCAAGTGAAGTCTATCATCTAGCAACCATGGGTGAGTTAACTATTGTAGAGAGTAAACTAGAGTTTAGGTTGATGGTTAGGTCAAAGAACAAAACAAAATGGTTAGACTTTTTCAAAGATGCTAAGAAGCTACATGAAGCTTGAAGCCAAAACAAGAAAAGCCACCATTTAGTTTTACCAAAATAAATAAATAAATAAATAAAACCCAACCATTAACCTAAACATGGTCTAAGTCATACACACACCCAAGTTTGCATGTATCATCAATCATGATACAAACTAGTGCACAAACATATATCATATATACAACTTGTGCACATCAAGTGAGAAAATCAATCTTAAGTGAACAAATACTAGTTAATGTAAAGTAATATGTCAAATATATAATTATACATTAAATCATTAAATCAATACTTGATTTAATGATCCGGTCATAATGCATATAACCGACTAATATCTAGTGTATCAGTGTATCGAATCAACACTTGATTCGGTAACCCGGCTATATTTCATATAACCGTCCAATGATACAAATCGCGAGAATAAAATAGAGTATCACATACTAGTATTATTCTCGGTCCCGCACATATCTCACATGCGCTCCTATTTCGTTTCGCTTGAGCCAGGAAACCCCGAGGAAACCCCTGTGTAGGACTCTAAAGACTCGTCAATACGCCGGCAGTAGGTGATGATCATATCAAACACCCCCAAGCCGCAAGCGGTCTGCTAAACATAACGGCCACCCGGGTATTGAGCGATCAGAAGATCAACGAGCAAGCCTGCTCTCACTCCTGCGAATCCAACCAGTAACACTTACCGCACAGTCCGGTCAGTTCGTCTGATATGTCGAATATCTCGCCTGGGGGTGGTAAACGTCAGACCCCAGTAGCTTGATAAGTCATGCCGATGTAAGGTCCATAACAAGCATGAAACTACTGACAACACTTACCAGTAAATCAGTGCAACCCTGGCCAGGGATTGCCAGTTATGGACAGTTGAGCATAGCGTAACATCAACCCCCAATACCGGGAGAGACGAATCCCCTCCTATCGCTCATTGCCTCTATGTGAATCGGGACTGTACCCAAAAACCACCTGTTTGCACGACTCAGCAGAACCGTGAAAGGGTGGAAATCAAAGCACAGTGGGAGACACACAAGACTCTATGACAATCTCGGGTCAACAGACTAAGCTGTACCAGTGTCACCAGAGAACTGCCGTCTGACGTAAGGTATAATACCATCTGGGAGTTCTCGGCGAGTCCGTTCAGTATACCCAGTCTCCACTGAGCACCCGCATACCATCTCTGATGTCAAACACCAATGGATATGGGATCATCCAACGCCCATCACATGGGTCGAGAAGATATACGCTAGTCTACTCTGGAATATCGATTCCCCGTCTCGATATCCCCACGACTAGGAACATTGAAGGATGTACTCATTGACTACCCAGGCCCCACTAGTATGATCTACATCATAGTCCTGCAAGTCGAGTACACATCCTAAGGGCTTTATCAACACGTAACAGAGAGACGGTAAGTATACATGTTAAGATAAAGAGCAACCAGATAGCCTACTATCATGTCGAGCAAGAAAGTCCTACCTATATATGTCCCAGCATCCACTACAATATACATCTCATGTACAGTAATGGCCTCTAGGGCATACATATAACTAACAGAACAGATTCAAGTATCCCTCTTTATGTAACTTAGTTAATCGTGTCTCATTAATGTGTCCCAGTCTACAATGCCATAAGAAAGCCTGATTTGTTTCCGGAGACTTTCTTTTAAGTGTGTTCTGGACACTAAAAATCTGAGCTTGATTCATTACGTATATCCCGTTATTTAATGTACCTCACCCAATCAGAACTTGATTTAGGTGGATGTGGACCACATCGCTTACAAAAGTAAAATCATATCCTTCCTTAGAAAGTAAGGAAACATATATGATTTTATAAGTCGCACCTGGTACATACAAACAGTTACGCAGAACCAATATTTGCCCAGTTGTCAGTCCAAGATGATATTCTCCTATGGATTCAGCATCCATGCTCATTCCGTTAGCAACCCTGAGGGTCATATCACCTCTCATGATAACCCTACGGTTTCTCAGAGCCTGTAATGAATTACAGATGTGAGATCCTGATCCGGTATCCAATACCCAGGAAGTAGGGTTAACTGACATACAGTTCTCTATTACAAACACACCCGAAGCCGAAGCCACAACATGCTTCAAATTCTGGCTACTGGCTTTGCTAGCCCAGCAATCCTTCTGCCAATGTTCATTCCCGTAACAATAGGAACGTCCCTCTTTTACTACATCCAGTCCCAATACTTTTGCCCTACCCTTTCCTTCTTCTTCCCTGGTTTCTTTTAGGGTATAAGCAGAGGGCAGGGACTGTAGAATTAAGTCAGTATTTGACCCGTTCTCCAACGTGGTCATCAGGTCCGTGAGCTCAAAATAGCTGGTCTCTGTATGGACGTTGCCCCCTACAGATGACCCGGCAGCCAACCTAGCTTGAAGCAATTCGTTCGAGGTCTCATATCTTGCAATACGAGATTGCTCTCCATATAAATCTTTGTTATGGAGGAAGATAGAAACTGAGTCCATCTTCTCGTGCTGCCTCTGGTTTGCACCATCAACTGTGGCTAACACGAGGCACTTGGCTTTCGCACAGTCTTTTTCCGATGTCATACGGATGTCAATGTCCGTGACAGGGGAAACTGGTCCTGAGACGGCAGGGGTTTGATTAGTTAAGAGGTGTCCCAGCTTGTCATGGGTAATGGACATCTGGACAGACTTTTGCCAATCATAACAGTCAGGTTCAGTCATTTTATTATCTAGTTGTAACCTATGTGTGGTCACTGGGTCGCTGCAATTAAGAGAGAGAGAAGAAAACACTCAGCATGATACTCTTGCAAGTTTAGATTGGTTTTTAATTTATCTAAACAGGATGGCTCCCACTGTCTCTCGAATCCCTCCTCAAACCAAAAAGGAAGAATTAGTCGGGATCAATCTCACCGTACAATACTTGCTTAACCGTTCAGCCGGGCCAGTGTCAGTACTTCGAGGGAGGTTTTCCAACGCTTTCGCGAAGTTCCTTAATTAAATAACCTCTTTTCCCTGGGAGCGTAGCCCCGCTAACACCTTTCTAGACACCTACTTGGTTTATAGCATTGGTCGTTAAGTAAGAAAGTTCCCGAGGAGTAGCATATACTCACAGTAGGATCGGGATCCAAATATCATCGCGTGACAAAACTGAAGGAATACTACCAGAATCATCACACTCCAAATGGTATGCAGCGCTAGCAAGTTTCAGTTTCTTTTGAAACTCCCGATGTGGATTTTTGCCCCATGCTCTTATGACCTTGACTAAGGCCAACAAATCATAAGTCACATGTCAAGTTCTACCCGTCGTTGTTCAGGTTGATTTGAACCCACCCGTATATACCCTTGACTATGGCCAACAAAGTAATACGACTGTCCCAAACCAACACATCTATCTATGCAACATACGAATATCCACCAGCTACCAAACACTGTGCCTTGACTAAGGCCAACAAACACAGCTTGAATACTGTTGAATATTCATATGAAACGACGGAGGGCTACGAATTGTTTTGGCGAAACCGTGAACGTAGTGAACTTGATATAATCGAAAGAACTTTGATAGCTTTTAAAAGGAGTGGCTTATGCTCCACGTTTAAAAGTTGTTTTTGAAAAGAAACCGAGTGGTTTTTGAAATTGTTCCAACGACTTTTACTAGGTTTATTTTCTTGCATTAATTTTAATGTGTCCCATCATTTAATCCTGCCATTGCAGAAAACAATGAAAATATGACGTACGCTTATACCATCCGCATTCGCCACGGGGCCCCGTCATTACCCGTTAGGTTACTTAACTAACGACAGAGCGGGGGCTGGACTAGCACGGATGCAAAACATAAGCAACGCCTAAATAGATATCATATATAGATATATACATTCGTCACATGCAATGATAGCCATTCCAGATCACAGATGAACTCATTGGATATACTAGGAATTCGCATTCCGTACGAGCCTGTAACGAAGAGCGGATTACACGGTCGCGATGAATAGCCAAGACCCCACCATAGACCCCTACGGGTGCGGCAAACTACCCGCCAAGTATCTGTTCATATCAGATTATTGCATTTTTATACCACCCAATTTTTATCATATTGCTTATCGGTAGGTACTCTTGAGCCGTGTTTGCTAGTCAATTGCAGGATACAGGTTCTCGGCTCTTAACAATAAAATTCATGGAAAAACACGACAAAATTCGGGTTCCTGCCAACCACAGATAAAACACGGATCTCCGCTCTTTATCCGTCTGTTGCCACACACCAGTTTAGGAGACAAAGTGGCAAATCAAATGTCATTTTCATGCACAAGGCTCAATGGCAGCACAAGATCCAAGAAATCTACGCGGAGCTCGAGAAAATCATAACAAAAAGATCCATATCCAATCACCTTTTGACATGCTGCAAATCTGGAAGAAATGTGGAGAGATTCTGAGAAACAAAGTGTACCAAAATGATCCAAACATCAACACTAAGAATCACAGAAAAGACGAGAAGCCAATTCCCCCAAAACGCCGCGGTTCCGCGGCAATAGCAGGCTTAGGCCGCGGAACCGCGGCCGTACTGTGGCAACAGACGCTGGGCTTTCAGGGGCAGATTGGTCTTTTCATATTTGTTCTGATTGTTGCCCTAGATTTCCTTCTCCCTGCCTATAAATAGCCCAGAACCTTGTGAAGCCAAGGGTGCATAATCTTGTATTTTCTAGGTTTTAGAATACTTGACTCTTCTCATCTCTTCTCCATTAAAAAACTTGTAGTGAGTTTTTGTGAGTGAAGAATAATGAATAAAGAAGTTCATTTTATTATCATACTTGTCTTGCTCTTATGCTTGTAATTTTCATTTGTTAACTTAGTTGTTGTTATTTCTTGTAGTTTCTTTCTTTCTCTTTTTCTTTATCCTTAAAACAACCATGATGCTTACGCTTGATCCTTGCCAAGGTGAGGTCGCAAATAGCTAGTTGTTATCTTCTAATCCCCTTATCTTCCTCTTTGTTTTGTTTTCTTTTCATTATAATGTGTGAGTAGTTTCCATACTTGTTAGGGTAGGATAAGGGAAGTTTGAGAGAAGGAAATCTCTCTCACTCTTTCCTTGCCCAACATCTTAAATCGACTCCCGTTAATTGAACCACAATCCGCTCCCTACGGCACCCTATCCTACATGATAGCGGTGATTCCGTAGTGAGACCGGTTGTGGTTGAATTAACCGGAGGTTATGGCTAAGAGCCAAGAACGGACGGACAAGCACCAAAAGGAAGAACTTAAGCGTTGGAAAGCCTAGCTTATACTCGCAAGTTCCTTCCTAGTCGTGCTAATCCCCGTTGTTGCCGATTACCGTAACACCGATATTAAGAGTGGCAACGAAAAAAGTGAGCGACTCCTAACTCAAACTAACCTAATCCTAACCCTAACAAGCTCTCTTTACATATCATTTTAACACTTAGTTAATCACAAAAAAATCTGGAAAACTGGACTTAACTCGTTAAAGCACATAAAAAAAGATTCCCATCTCCCTGCGGACAACCCGTACTCAACCGGCTAGCTACAAGCGAAACCGTTTTGATTACGGTAATTAACTAAACTTGAACACGCAGAATCTCTACCAATCAAATGGCGCCGTTGCCGGGGAGACGGTAGTTTATTTCTTTGTGTAATTTTGGGTTAACTTGTGAATATAAATATAACCGAAAAACAAAACAAAAAAATATACACTTTGTAAAAAAAAATCATTTTGTTATTTTTGATTAGTTTTTGTGCAAGTGTGCAGGATAATATGGAGTTCGAGTTCAGTGCCAAAGACGTGGGAAGATAGACCCACATTTCGCGGCTACACCGCGACGGATCAAAACAAAGCAAACGGTCTACGGTAAAATCTGGAGCAGATACAATGATCAAATCAAGATTCAACAAATCCAGACAAACAGAGGACAACCAAGGCGGCACACACCAGAATTCCAGATCCCCAACTCCACTGTCTTGCCGCGGAACCGCGGCATATGCAAGCTTAGGCCGCGGAACCGCGGCCACTTGGTAGAGTCAGTGTGCAAAAATCTCTGTAAGTCCTCCTTTTCTCTTTCCCACTCCTCTGAACTCCAATAAACTGTGTTTTCTGCAGCATTCTTTGCGCAAATTCTCTTCCCCCTTCCAATAAACTGTTCTTGTGCAGGATTCTTTGCGCCGCGCTAAAAATAAAAATTGTTTGCAGTTGATTTGTTACTGCTTTGCATTTATTAATACGGACTTAAGGGGCTTGAAACCAATTCAGATTGGGTGGGGATTTCATCACCCTTCCCAGGACCCCAGAAATCACAAAAAGCATATGCATTGACCATCGTTAAATTAAAAAATACTAGACTCAGCCCTAAGGACTTCGCGCTCAATAGGACAGAGGACTAATTACAGGCATCGGCCGTTTATCCTATCCTGACTTTGCGGTGTCTAGGCAAGTGTGACGAAGGCAAGTGGTTATTTAATTAAGGAACTTCGCGAAAGCATTGGACAACCTCCCACTTACCTGGCACTTATCTGGCCGCAATTGGCGGAGAAGAGGCGGTTTGAGGTCCTGTTTCTAGTTCTTTGGAACAGTTAGGAGCTGTCTAGCTGACCTAGGTAACCCTAGATCTAGGTGTGATTGTGCATATCTTGTTTGTGATTGCTTAAAGCCGTAAATCCGTACATATTTCTGTAAAGCTCTTCCTAAAAATAAAAAAAAAGAAAAAAAATCAAAAACTTTTATAAAAACTTGCCCTTTGTCGCCAAAATCCATTTTTCACCCACCACCCATCGCCTTTCTCCATTGACGTTTTCTTACCCTCACCTTCTCCGCTTTGACTATACTAAACTCTTTTAGTGTATGTCCGCTTGGACTCGGGACACTAGCGCCCGCCTAGTCCGCGTTACGTTAGTCACTACCGACTACGCGATCGACTCAGACGTCGAAACTCCGTCCACTCCTCTTTCACCTTTACCTTTGCCGGCCAACTCCGACGTTGACCGGAATTCTGTTCATACATCTTCACCTTCACCATCACCAACCTCTTCTTCCGCGATGTCAGGATTTAATCCGAACATCTCTTTGACTACCCCTGGATTGGCTCCACCTCCTACGGAGACCAATAACCCACCACCACCGCCTGTTGTAGCGCCGCAGCGAATCGCGCTCCAGGATCGTTTCTATCCCACCCGTTCTGCACTTCCCACCTGCCTTTCTCTTCCACCGGCCAATGGGGATAATTTTGAAATTAAGCCCCACTTCATCAACATGCTTCCACGATTTCATGGACTTGAATATGAAGATGCCTATATCTTCATCAATAAATTTCAAAACGTTTGTGCCATGATGAAAACCACCCAGCTGTCGGACGATGCTATACGTCTACGGGTCATTCCGTTCAGTTTATGCGATTTTGCTGAAAAATGGCTGTATAGCACCGCTTGCCACTCCATAACCAGTTGGGATGAGTTTGTTAAAGCGTTTCTCAAAAAGTTCTATCCGAATCATAAAACCGCAAGGATTCGCAATGAAATCAACCAATTCTCTCAGCTTCCTTCTGAACCCTTCTGGAAGTGCTTTGACCGGTACAAAGACCTTCTTGTTCAGTGTCCTCACCACGGTATAGAGAAATGGCAACTTTGCCAAACCTTATACGAGGGCCTGAACCCAGCAACGAAGCAGTTGTTGGAAACCATCTGTCAGGGCCACTTCCTATCGAAATCTGACGAGGAAGTGTGGCAATTCTTTGACGACCTTGCGGAGCAAACGCTACAATGGGAGAGCACCAGACTGACTTCTTCTTCTTCTACCTCCACTTCTACCGGTCAGTCTAAGGTAGGAATTCACCAACTTGATGTCTCTATTGCAATGAAAGCTGAAATGGCTGCAATAACAAGAAAGCTTGAAGCGATAGAGAGCAAATTTTCTTCTCCTGCTCCTACCCCTGTTCTCCCCCTTCGTACCATTTGCGCTTGTTGTTCCGATCCTTCTCACTTAACCGAAGAGTGCCCTTACAATCCACCATCGCAAGGACAGGATCAGGTTAATGCTGCATTCCAGCAAAGACCGAGGAATGATCCATACTCTTCTACCTACAATCCCGGTTGGAGGAACCACCCCAATTTCGCCTGGAATCAGAATCAGAATCAATTCCAAGCCAACAATTTCCAAAGGCCCCCTCCGCCGCAACAACAAGCGCAACAACAAACTCAATTTCAGCAGCCCTTCCAACCCCAACCTTTTCAAAATCAGACGAACAACTTTGCACCCTACAATTCTTTTCCCTAAAACAACTTTGTTCCGTCAAACAACGATAAGGTTTCCTCGCTTGAACGAAGTCTGGAGGCGTTCGTCAAACAATCAACTTAATCCACCGCAAACATCCAGTCTTCCATTCAGTCCTTAGTGCAACACACTGCCGCTCACGGGCAAAGCATCAAAACCATCGAGGCCCAGATTGCACAACTGAATGCGGCCTTAAGCGAGCGAGAGAAGGGGAAGCTCCCGTCCCAACCACTCCCAAATCCCGGTCACCCACAGAATGTACATGTTGCTCTTGAACAAAAGAATCATAATGTGAGTGCCGTGACCACATTGAGATCGGGAAGGATGCTGCAAAACAACATCGGCACACGGATCAATGATGAACCCCGGCCGCTTCTTCTACTTCTTCTTCTTCTTCGTCTCCTGCTTCTTCGTCTTCTGAGCCTATTCTCCGTTCTTCACAAGGCTCTCCTTCCTCTTCTTCTGCTTTGAATGGACCCACTTCCCACTCCACGAAAACACCTGTTCTGGGATCCGTTCCTACTCCACAATCTCCTCCACAAGCATTAGACTCAACCAATTTTAAAAACGTCCCATTTCCAAACCGGTTGAGGTCTAATAAACAAAATCCTCAAATGGAGAAGATTCTGGAGTTATTTAAGCAGGTTAACATTAACATTCCTCTTTTAGATGCCGTCCAACAAGTCCCATCCTACGCGAAAATCTTAAAGGACTTGTGCACGAAAAAGAGGAAGTCTCAGGTACCAAAGAAAGTTTTCTTGACTAGTGCTGTGAGTGATGCTCTTACCCATTCTTTACCACAAAATCGGAAGGACCCTGGCTGTCCTACGATTTCCATTACCATTGGGGATAAGAACATCAACCGCGCACTATTAGATCTTGGTGCCAGTGTTAACCTGCTTCCGTACTCAGTATACGAGCAATTAGGCGTAGGAGAGCTGAAACCCACACACTGTACTCTCCAAATGGCCGACCGATCGATCACCCATCCTAGGGGTGAGCTAGAGGATGTGTTAATCAAAGTCGGGGACTTCATATTCCCCGTTGACTTCATTGTATTAGAAACACAGCCTATAGCTAACCCCCGGAATCAAATTCCGGTGATACTCGGTCGCCCATTCCTTGCAACCTCAAATGCTGTGATCAATTGTCGCAATGGTTCGATAAACCTCTCTTTTGGAAACATGACAATTGAACTCAACATTTTTAGGTTGGGGAATCAGCCCTCCGAACCTAATGCTCATATACTGGACGTCTGCTCGATCCAGGAGATCACCTCTGAAGAGTGTGAATTCGAGGAGTTTCTGTTCGATCATGCTAACCTTAACGCCACTAGTGCGTTCCTCCTCCAACCTGCTGCTGTTTCTGCGCCCGACAACGACTATGAGTGTTTCACGTTCTTGAACGATCTTAGCCACTCGCAACCCGAGTTTGAATCCTTCGAATTTCCGGATGAGTTATCTGAACCATCCGACTCGGTCGCTTACACTCGTTTTGAACCTTTGCTGGAGTCCTTTGAGTTCGAGACCTCTGCACCAATCTTGCCTTCAATCGTTTCACATCCGACGCTCGAACTCAAGCATTTGCCATCTCACCTTAAGTACGCTTACTTAGGTGAGAACGAGACCCTCCCTGTCATCATCTCGGCTTCTCTAGCTCCAGAGCAAGAGAAAGCCCTTCTCACGGTCTTGCGCAGCAACAGGCAAGCTTTTGGCTGGTCCATGGCGGACATCAAGGGGATTAGTCCCCTGATCGTTGAGCATCACATTCATCTGATGGATGATGCCAAACCAGCCCGGGATCCACAAAGACGGCTCAATCCAGTCATGAAAGAGGCTGTGAAGAAGGAGATCGTAAAATGTCTAGATAGTGGTATCATTTACCCTATCTCTGATAGCCAGTGGGTGAGCCCCATTCATGTTGTCCCCAAGAAGTCGGGCATCACGGTCATAACCAACGAGGCGAACGAGTTAATCCCTACTCGCACCCAAACTGGGTGGCGAGTATGCATTGATTACAGAAAACTCAACGCCGCAACGCGGAAAGACCACTTTCCGCTGCTTTTCATTGACCAGATGCTTGAACGATTGGCCGGACACGAGTACTACTGCTTTCTTGATGGCTACTCCGGCTATAATCAAATTCCCATCGCCGAAAAAGACCAGGACAAGACCACTTTCACTTGTCCTTTCGGCACGTTTGCATATCGTCGCATGCCCTTTGGGTTATGCAATGCGCCCGCTACCTTCCGGCGTTGTATGATGGGAATCTTCTCAGACATGGTGGAAAAATTTCTGGAGATCTTCATGGATGATTTCTCCATCTTCGGCGATTCCTTCAACGAGTGTTTGCTGCATCTTGACGCTGTCCTTACCCGATGTAAGGACAAGAATCTCACTTTGAATTGGGAGAAGTGCCACTTCATGGTGCGCGAAGGTATTGTCTTAGGACATATCATCTCGCAAAATGGCATAGAGGTTGACAAAGCGAGGATTGAGGTCATTTCCAATCTCCCTCCTCCCCGATGCGTCAGAGATATCCGAGCCTTCCTTGGGCATGCCGGTTTCTATAGACGGTTCATCAAGGACTTTAGCAAGATTGCTAGGCCCTTGACTCTTTTACTAGCCAAGGATACGCCATTCGACTTCAACTCGAGCTGTGTGGCTGCATTCGAGTCATTAAAAAGCTCACTCACTTCTGCTCCCGTTCTTTCTTCGCCTGACTGGACTCGCCTATTTGAGATTATGTGCGATGCATCCGACTTTGCCATTGGTGCTGTCCTTGGACAACACATAAACAAGATGCCGCACGTAATCTATTATGCGAGCCGAACCCTGCGACGCCCAACTCAATTATATAACAACTGAAAAGGAATTCTTAGCTGTTGTATTTGCTTTAGAGAAGTTCAGGCCCTACCTCATCGGCTCTCCAGTCATTGTCTACACAGACCATTCTGCTCTGCGCCATCTTTTTGCGAAGAATGATGCAAAATCTCGATTAAAACGTTGGATCCTCTTGCTTCAAGAGTTTGACATTGTCATTAAGGACAAACAAGGATGTGAAAACGTAGTTGCCGACCATCTCTCAGGACTTCCTTCTTCGCCTTCGCTTCCAATTCCGATCAATGACGTTTTCCCGGATGAACAGCTCTTGACAGTATCTTGCGAACCCTGGTTCGCAGATATTGTGAACTATTTGGCCACGGGATTACTACCGACTGAATGGTCAAGTCAGGACAGACTTCGCTTCTTATCCCAGTAAAACACTTTTACTGGGACGAACCCTATTTGTTCAAGTACTGTCCCGACCAGATTATTCGTCGGTGTGTCCCTGACGAGGAATTCAAGAGTGTGCTGTCATTTTGCCACGATCAAGCGTGTGGCGGGCATTTTGGCCCCAGAAAGACAGCTGATAAGATCTTGCAATATGGTTTCTACTGGCCACAACTCTTCAAAGACGCTCATGACTATTGCAAGACTTGCTCCCGGTGCCAACACTTGGGCCGGATATCCCGGAGGAACGAGATGCCTCTCCAACCGATCTTGGTTGTGGAGATTTTCGATGTTTGGGGGATAGATTTCATGGGGCCGTTTCCCAGCTCTTTCGGGAACTTGTACATTCTTCTCGCTGTTGATTACGTCTCTAAATGGGTCGAGGCTGTGCCCAGCCGGACTAACGACAACAAGGTTGTCGTTAGGTTTCTTAAAGAAAACATTTTCTCCCGGTTTGGGCACCCCCGAGCGATCATTAGCGACAATGGAAGTCATTTCTGCAATAAGACTTTCGAGGCCTTGATGCGGAAATATTCCATTAATCATAAGCTCTCTACGCCCTACCACCCCCAAACCTGCGGGCAGGCCGAAGTTTCAAATCGGCAAATCAAGCAGATACTGGAGAAGACGGTTTCCAAGAACCGTAAGGTTTGGTCGCTGAAACTCAATGATGCCCTTTGGGCCTTTCGAACCGCTTATAAGACCGACCATGGCATGTCTCCCTTTCGGCTTGTGTACGGAAAAGCCTGCCACCTACCTGTCGAAATAGAGCATTGCGCATTTTGGGCGATAAAGGAGCTGAATCTGTCTCTCAAGGATGCGGGCAGCCATCGGAAGCTGCAGTTGAATGAATTGAGCGAGCTTAGGGATGAAGCTTACGATAACGCGGTTGTCGTTAAGAACCGAACGAAAGTGTTTCACGATAAACACCTTTTGCGCAAAACCTTCGTACCTGGTCAGCAGGTACTGCTTTACGACACCCGGCTACACTTCCATCCAGGAAAGCTCAGATCTCGCTGGAAAGGGCCATATTTTGTGCGGAATGTGTATCCGCATGGCGCTGTGGATTTGGAGAATCCGAAGGACGGTTCATTTTTTAAAGTGAACGGACACCGACTTAAACCGTACCTCAGCGCCGAACCAACAGAGGAGCTCCTGGTCTTACAGGAGCCGGTTTACCCTACATAATCTTCCTCTGCCTACCTCCAAACTTCGGTTATCCAGCCAAGAACAGTGGACACTGTTCCAAATAAGTTTGGGGGTATTTATATACCATTTTGTACATTTTTGTGGATATTCTTTTTCTTTTTCTTTTTCTTAAAAACAAAAACAATAAACAAAAAAAAAATTGTATCGCTAACCGACAATTTTGACCCTGCAAATGATCTCTTCATGCAATGACAGTGAGGACACTGTCCAGTTTAAGTTTGGGGGTACGCTCGGTACGTATTTTTTACCTTCGCATTCATATGTATATTTTGCATCTGCATATTAAAATCCATAAAATCCATAAAAATCTGAAAAATTCCTAAAAACATAAAAACTTTTTTGTCAAGTTAGCTAGTGGGAGGACTCTGATTCAACATTTCGACGGTTTTGTTTGATAAGATAAGAATAACTAAATCTTATGTTTAGATTTTGAAAACCTGAAAGATAACTCTCCTTTGAAGTTAACTATAGCTGATATACGTCTTTACATCACACTACACGTGTCGTGAGTTTTGAAAATTAGATGACAAGTCTTTTTATGTCTAAAAACTTTTAAATGGATAAATGATTTTCTGAGGATCAAATAGGTTTGTTCGGAAATAAGTAATATCAAGAATAGTTTATGAAGTGAGTGAATATGAAGAAATGTTATTGATGCCTTAATTGGAACTAAGTCTGAAAAATAACCCATTTGGAACTTGATTGGAATGATTACACACCAAAACCCACTAAACACGTCTTTTATCCAAAAAAATAATTGAACTGCCGGCTATATCTCCGTTCGTATTAAATCATCATGATTTTCACGTCCAACTGCCTTTTGTTTGTGGACCTAGGTAACTTGAGTAATTAAGTCCGCTGAGGTGTTTCTACACCTAATGCCCTAAAGCCAACTGGTTTGGGTTCATTGGCCCAAAACTCGCTAAGAAGCCTAGAAAGTCCAGATTAAAACAAAGTCAAGCAAGTGTTCTCTCCGAGTTAAAATTCCTAACGGTTCTTTGTGTGAGAATAATCTTGATAAAAGACAGGCTTTTATAAAAATTTTAGCGGAGATATGAAGGTCTTATTCTATGTAAAGACTATTGCACGTTCACAGAGGTGTGTATGAAATGAAAACAAGAAAAAGGTAGAGTGAAAAATAAGACCTAATTTCCTGTTAGGGAAGATAGAAATTCTGAAGTTGAAACCTTACTGGAAAACGAAACTTGAAAAATGCTTAACTCTTTATAAAACTTATGTGATCCTTTCAAAATTCTTATCTAGGCTTTATTGTGTGATATGATGACTTTATTCGATCCTTCTGAAACTTAACGACACTATTTGCACTACACGTAAAGACATATAAAATCTGTAGTTAAATAAGAAGCGAGGTATGAAAAATAAAGGTTCGATAGTCTAGACTTAGGATAATAGAATTGTTATTTTCTGAAACAAAACTTTAGGGTTTGAATCTTAGTTATTTAACAAAACTAACTTGACCGGATTTTATGGGTGTAATCCGCTGAAAACCCCCAGGAGACAACACTCCTCCTACTAGGGACACCTAGAGGTTTAACGGCTTGTTGCACATGCTCAGTGCAATCGCGTTCCCTGCGAAAGTGAGGTTAGGAAATTTTTTGTGAATAAATTGGCTTTGCT
Organism: Agapanthus africanus; assembly: GCA_030015575.1. Classification (NCBI taxonomy): domain Eukaryota; kingdom Viridiplantae; phylum Streptophyta; class Magnoliopsida; order Asparagales; family Amaryllidaceae; genus Agapanthus; species Agapanthus africanus. Next base: position 252,574,048 of record CM057348.1, on the reverse strand, counting down.
CGGGATGAGCAAATGATAAGTTTGGGGGTATTTGTTCATATCAGATTATTGCATTTTTATACCACCCAATTTTTATCATATTGCTTATCGGTAGGTACTCTTGAGCCGTGTTTGCTAGTCAATTGCAGGATACAGGTTCTCGGCTCTTAACAATAAAATTCATGGAAAAACACGACAAAATCCAGGTTCCTGCCAACCACAGATAAAACACGGATCTCCGCTCTTTATCCGCCTGTTGCCACACACCAGTTTAGGAGACAAAATGGCAAATCAAATGTCATTTTCATGCACAAGGCTCAATGGCAGCACAAGATCCAAGAAATCTACGCGGAGCTCGAGAAAATCATGAAAAAAAGATCCATATCCAATCACCTTTTGACATGCTGCAAATCTAGAAGAAATGTGGAGAGATTCTGAGAAACAAAGTGTACCAAAATGATCCAAACATCAACACTAAGAATCACAGAAAAGACGAGAAGCCAATTCCCCCAAAACGCCGCGGTTCCGCGGCAATAGCAGGCTTAGGCCGCGGAACCGCGGCCGTACTGTGGCAACAGAGGCTGGGCTTTCAGGAGCAGATTGGTCTTTTCATATTTGTTCTGATTGTTGCCCTAGATTTCCTTCTCCCTGCCTATAAATAGCCCAGAACCTTGTGAAGCCAAGGGTGCATAATCTTGTATTTTCTAGGTTTTAGAATACTTGATCTTCTTCCTTTTCTCATCTTTTCTCCATTGAAAAACTTGTAGTGAGCTTTTGTGAGTGAAGAATGATGAATAAAGAAGTTCATTTTATTATCATACTTGTCTTGCTCTTATGCTTGTAATTTTCATTTGTTAACTTAGTTGTTGTTATTTCTTGTTGTTTCTTTCTTTCTATTTTTCTTTATCCTTAAAACAACCATGATGCTTACGCTTGATCCTTGCCAAGGTGAGGTCGCAAATAGCTAGTTGTTATCTTCTAATCCCCTTCTTTCTATCTTCCTCTTTGTTTTGTTTTCTTTTCATTATAATGTGTGAGTAGTTTCCATACTTGTTAGGGTAGGATAAGGGAAGTTTGAGAGAAGGAAATCTCTCTCACTCTTTCCTTGCCCAACATCTTAAATCGACTCCCGTTAATTGAACCACAATCCACTCCCTACGGCACCCTATTCTACATGATAGCGGTGATTCCGTAGTGAGACCGGTTGTGGTTGAATTAACCGGAGGTTATGGCTAAGAGCCAAGAACGGACGGACAAGCACCAAAAGGAAGAACTTAAGTGTTGGAAAGCCTAGCTTATACTCGCAAGTTCCTTCCTAGTCGTGCTAATCCCTGTTGTTGCCGATTACCGTAACACCGATATTAAGAGTGGTAACGAAAGAAGTGAGCGACTCCTAACTCAAACTAACCTAATCCTAACCCTAACAAGCTCTCTTTACATATCATTTTAACACTTAGTTAATCACAAACAAATCTGGAAAACTGGACTTAACTCGTTAAAGCACATAGAAAAAGATTCCCATCTCCCTGCGGACGACCCGTACTCAACCGGCTAGCTACAAGCGAAACCGTTTTGATTGCGGTAATTAACTAAACTTGAACACGCAGAATCTCTACCAATCAGTATCCGAAACAAAGCAACCTCCCTCAACACCGTGAGTAGGCCACTCGGCACTTCGAGATACCCGGTAGTTTGTGCACCCCAACTTGGGTCTACCCTAGGAGCATAAAAAGTAAAAGAAATTATCAAATGACGGCTACAACCCCATCCCGGTTGTGCGGCCATATAAATAATATTACATCAATTACAAATTACATGAATTGAAAGAAAAAGAAAACACTCATCTCACAACCCCCCGGCTATTCATCCGCGACAATCCAATGAATTCATATACACTACTATCAACATTACAGATCCCAGATATGTATAACCCCCACTAATCGACGTATAGCGATTAGCAGACGTTCAATACATATATCACATCACAGATATAACCTGTTAGCTTAAGTCTTTAGAAGTTCGATCAAAATACGGATTTTTAGACCCTAAAAAAAAATTTGATTTCTGGAAAATCTGGGCAGAAAAAACATATTGTAAAAATCCCAAAACACCCCACTGAACACAATGCAAGAAAATTCGCCCACGGCCGAGTCAACTCGGCCGCGCATGCTCCTGCCGCGGTTCCGCGGCGGTTTGACCGAGTCCCTGGATCAGTTTTCTACAGTGTGTAATAAAAAGCCTGAGCCGATTTTTACTGTAAGATTTATTATTTTTTGAACAAGAAAAAAAATCGGCAGAAACTATACTATTCGGGCGTGTTTCGTGACTTTTTCTCCGATCGAACTTCTAGTTACTTTGCTAACATGTTAGATAGTGTTTAACTAGGCTCTGATACCACTGTAAGTCCATGTTACCTCTCCCGGTACTTACGGGCTTGCGGAAATGATGAAAAACGATTTTTCTTTTGGTGGTAACATGGACTCAAAATACGGATCTTTGTTAAACAACTATCTAACAATCCTAACAAGAGTTTTACCTACTCGGTTAGGGGGTTATACCTTAACTTGAACTCTTTCATCTTCAACTCCTTACGGTGGTCGGATCGGCCTCACCTCGTCGTCTCCCCGCGCCGAAGATGGATCCACCCAAATGCTTCTACCTTTGGCATCACTTCAAACTAGAAGAAACTAGAACACTTGGCTTGCTAGACCTTGTGAACTAGGATGAGTAGAGGGGTGTGTTGGGTTTTATCTCTATGGTTCTTGCTTTTCAACACATGAGACAAGTGAACCAAGAACTAGAGAGAGAGCAAGAGGAAGAGGGAGAGCTCAAGCATGAGAGAGAAAGGAAAATGAAAGAATGAGCAAGACTTTTGCCATCCAAGCTCTCATAATCCAAAATCATGATAACAAGTAATAATAATTGAATATTATGTGATGGTTGTTATCATATCAAATGGCAATATCATTTCTTGCATTAAATGCAATTTGTGAACCAACAAGTAAGCCAAGGTCAATGCCAAGAAATGATAGCCATTGTCATGATGATGGTCAACTAGTCCAACCTAGTCAACCGGTCAACAAAGTCAACAAGTCAACAAAGTCAACCCGTCAACCCAACCATGGCACAATAATACTTAATTAATATTATCATTAATCATATTTCTTATTCTCATTAGTGTTTAGCAAAAGTCAACAGTCAACAACCCTAATGAGAATCCTCTGCCTCCGTCTCTCTGTCAACTGTGCATACACACCCGCATCCGCGTTCCGAGAAACACGAATACAAACGAGATAAAACCAATCCCAAAACGTACACTAGGATCTGGCTTAAACCAAAGCCCGCTAGTGATAACTGCCCGGACACTAAACGTGCACAAGTGCACGGATGTGACCGAACCCTGTTGCAAAACCATGCGACCTCTACTCTTTTGCCTAAAGGCGAATAGCTTTCTGTGTGGGACTCTAAAAACTCGACACTACGCTGGCAGTGGGTTTAACAACAGACCGCAAGCGGCACTAGCTGTGCGTAACGGCCCCCAAGGTAGATGCCGATAAGAAGACGGACGAGGTGAAACACATCTGAACTCCTACTGAGCCTGAATGTGACAATCTGCGTACAGTCCGGTCTGTTCGTCTGAGAATATCGCATGGCGGGCCTAGGGGCGGTAAACGCCAGTCCCCTAATAGCGGTACAAGTCGTGTCGGAGTGTAGCCCAGAACACCCTGAGATAACACTGGAAACCAACCAGCATATCTCGCTTGCCCTGGCTAGGGACTTTGTGTAATGGCTCTCCTAGACACAGCGCGATATCAACTCCCAATACCGGGAGAGACGAATCCTGTCTAACCTGTTGGAGATAGTGCCCTCAGAGTCAATTATTGGATCACAGGCACGTGATTGCAATGATTGAGGGGAGGACCTGTCCCAGTAGGACAGTCTTACTCGAGATGATAGTATGCTATCTGGTTTATCTTTATCATCGTGTACTGCTTTAGGTGACCTTTCGAGTCGCTATTACGCGTTGATAAAGCCCCTTGGATTCTTGCTTGACCACCAGCAGTATGAGGGCGATCATATAAGTGGGAGCTGGGGGTCTACAAGCATATCCTTAAAAGGTCCCTAGTCGTGGGAGATTCGAGACAGGGCATCGTTTCTCCAGAGTAGACTAGTGTATACAGTCGAGACCCCGACGAGGGGCGGTGGCCGGTCTCACAAGCCACTGGTGTCAGTTGGTTCACCTAAGATGTATACAGGTGCTCATTGGGTTATGAGTACACCGGACAGGACTCGCCGGGAACCTGCTAGTTGGGATATACCAGACGTCAGATAGCAGTTCCCAGGTGACATGTGTACAGGTTAGTTCATCGACCTGGGATCGTCATTTGTCTCGTGTGAGTTCCCACTGTACTTTGATTACTACCCTACCACGGCTCAAAGGAGTCGTGCAAACAGGTTTTAGTTGGGTACAGTCCCGAGCCACATGGAGGCAGTGAGCGGATCTGCAGGGGTTCGTCTCTCCCGGTATTGGGGGTGAGGTCGTGCTGTGTCTAGGAGAGCCAGAACATGAAAAGTCCTTGGCCAAGGCAGGAGATTTGCTGGTAGGTATTCCAGTAGTATCTCAGGGTGTTCTGGGCTACACTCCGACACGACTTGTACCGCTTTTGGGGGTCTGACTTTTACCAACCCCCTAGGCCCGCCATGCGATACTCATAGACGAACGGACCGGACTGTACGGATATTGTCACTGACAGGCTCAGTTGGGTGTCGGGGTGAGCTTCCTCATCGACGTCCCATTTGGTCAATACCTGGTGGCCCGTCACGTATTGGCTTATACCTCTGACGTGCTAGTGGTTAAATCCACAGCCAAGGTATTGACGAGTCTTTAGAGTCCACCACACTCAGTTACTCAAGTTTCGGGCGAAACGCTGTAGAGGCCGTATGGAGATATGGCAGGGTTCGATCAGATACGTGCGGTATTGCACGGATCGTGATCGGACGGTTTTTACTAGCCGGCTTTGGCTTAAGCCGGATTCTAGTTTTAGATAGTGTAGTTTTGTCTCTTTGCATTTGTGTTCAGTGGGAATACAAATGCGGGCATGTATTTGCTGTAGCGGGGTTTTCCTGTAATTTATTACGGGATCGGTTTTCTGGGGTTGCCAGTTTGCATTCCGTTCCGGCCGGTTTTCTCTTTTTCCTTCCCGGTCGGACTTTTCGTTGGAGGGTGTTAATTGCAAGTTTGCAATTAACATTTTTGTGAGGGGTTTCTTTGCATGAGTGTGGCTTCATAATCATGAGATGCCTTTCTTGTCATTCCTTGCATTTATGGTGATGGTTTGTGAATGGATTGAGTTGGAATTTGGTTGTGACATTTTGATATTAGATTATGGTTTTTATTCTCTTGTATGGATTAATTCCATTATTTTTCCACTTGGTTTTAGTAGTGGGCCGGCCACTGTGTAGGAGTGGTGTGAGGTTGATGGATTAATTCCTTTTTTTTTCCTTTGGTATTTTTTCATGCAACCTTCACACATTAATTTTCCAGAGAGAGTTTGGTTCATGTTTTTTTCACAGTGAGCACTTCTTCTTTTTTTGGCCGAGCTCACTTCTTGACAAGCTCCATTTTCTCTTTAAGCCTTCATGAAAAATCCTTGTGCAAATATTCCTCCAACCATGGCAATCTCAAAACCCCAAGAGACAACCCACTACACTATATCTATAGCAAGTCTTGGACGCGTCGGCTAGCCAACTTCGCGCCCGAGTTGCCTCGGTCAAGAGGCGGGAGCCCGTAAAAGATTCCGGCTACGTGGTGCCCTTTCCGACGAGCGAGGAGGTGACGGAGATTCCGCAGGAGATCGGAGTGGAGACAAAGACCGAAGGACACGGATCACTTGGTATTGCATCTCTACTCTTTTCTTATTTGCTAGCTAGCTAGGTTAATGGCCCGATCCGGGTAAAAAGTCCGCGGTGGTGCCGTTTTGCAAAGTTCGCAAAGTTTTTGTTTTCCGCGTTTCCGGCGTCGGATCGACGGCCGGGGCGCCCCCGCGGGCTTACAATGGTATCAGAGCCACGCCATTAACCTACCCTAGCTTGCTCTAGCGCGTTTAGAACCCGATCGAACAAAATCCCCAAAAACCGTATTTTTGTGTACATGTGTTCTCTGTTAAAATTTTTTGAGCTCCTAAAATTTTTCTGGTGATTTCAGAGACATGTACCATAAATTATAAGAATTCTGGGAAAATACGATCCACTGATTCCTCACTTCGACCGCGGAAGCGCGGCCTAACCCCTGGTTTGGCCGCGCTTACGCGGCGGAAAGGAGGAATCGTGGCACCATATTTTCCCAGTAAGCTTATGAGTAGGAAATAGGGTATTTGGGACATTTTCTTTGGGCCCAGATTTTCTGTAAGAGCTACAGTAGTGTGTGGGGCCCACCTTGATAAATTTGTTCGATCGGATATTTTAAACATGCTAGTTCACAGTTTTTACATTATATCTGCGACCGTGAATGTCATTTGATCGGTAAATCCCGTCTAACTGCTATAGCCCGGTTAGACGGATTTGCGAACGTGACTTTCACGTTGATGTTCTGTGATTGTACTGTGTCGTTGCGGATCGGTCGTGGGGATAGCCTGGTTGCAGTGGTAGTACAGTTTTGTTTTTTATGTACATTTGATATTGCGGGGCGAGCGTCCGACATGTGGACTGCCGTCACTGCCAGTTTGTATTATTATTTTGGGGCACGACCTGGTTGCGGTCGATGTACCCGTTGTATGTATATTTTACTTTCTGTACTAGGATTACCCCGCGGAGGGGTGCACGGATAGCCGGATTCTAGAGGGCAACAAGCCCGCATCTCATGGCATTGAGGCGGAGGGGCTTCACTCTAGAATTGGCGGGCTATTCGCCGCACTCGTAGGGGGTATAGGGTTGACCCAGAAGGGGTACCCAAGTTACCGGATTCCGTGAAGTGCTGGGTGGTCCATTCACGTTGCTGAAGGGGGCTGCCTCGCTTCAGGTTTTGGCGGGTAACTTGCCGCGCCCGTAGGGGTCTAGGATTTCATTGCACAGGCTATCCACACGACCAGGGGAACGTCGGGTTTCAGCGGCTCTGTGAAACCTGGGGATCCCAGATATCTGTATTGATCTGTGTTGCTATACATTTCTGTGTTGCTTTTTATCACGCCATGAGCGAAAATTATATATTATATATATATTAGTAGATGTTGTATATGTTTTTCATCCGCGCTAGTCCAGTCCCCGCTCTGTCGTTAGTTAGCTAACCTAACGAGTGATGACGGGACCCAGTGGCGAATGCGGATGGCATATACGTACGTCAGTATATTTTCGTTCTTTGTGGTGTGATCAATTGATGGGACTGCGTTGATTCGGATCAATGCAAGATAAACAAACCTATCCTGATGTTGTTGGAACACTTTTTCAAAAAGCTGTTATTGCAAGGACGTTCACTTTTGTTTTGCATCGTGGTATTCATTTGGAATATCCTGCTCCTCAGTCGACGAGGCAAGGGCCGAGATCCCTTCACCGGGAGTGACCCCTTGGACAAAAGTTTACGTCAGGGCATTAACTTCACTATAGCCGATTGCTTTTGCTTTGCACCGTGGTATTCAGTTGGAATATCCTGCACCTCATTCTACGGGGAAAGAGCCGAGATCCCTTCACCGGGAGTGACCTCTTTAGCAAAGGTTGTCGTCACTATATTTTCTAAAAAGCTATCCGTTCCTTCAACGATATCAAGTTCACTACGTTAAAGGTTTTCGCCAGAAACCATTCGTAGCCCTCCGTCGTTTCATATGGGTAGTCAATAGTATTCAAGCTGTGTTTGTTGGCCTTAGTCAAGGCACAGTGTTTGGTAGCTATTGGGTATTCATATGCTGCATAGATAGATGCGTTGGTTTGGGACAGTCGTATAGCCTTGTTGGCCTTAGTCAAGGGCTTGTACGGGTGGGTTCAAATCAACCTGGACAATGACGGGTAGAACTTGACATGTGACTTATGATTTGTTGGCCTTAGTCAAGGTCATAAGAGCATGGGGCAAAAATCCACATCGGGAGTTTCAAAAGAACTGAAACTTGCCAGATATGCGCATACCTTCTGGAGTGTGACAGCGTGAGCGGATTCCGTCACGTTATCATGCGATGAGAGTTGGATCCCGATTCCCACTGATGAGTTGGTTTACTCCTCGGGTTATCCCGGCTAATTCTTCTTTCAGGTTTGGAGAAGAATTTGACGTTACAGTGGGAGGTTTCCAGATTAGATAAATTGGTAACCATTCTGATCTAGGTTAGAGTGCACGCTGAGTGTTTCTTTTCTCTCTCTCTATGGCAGCGACCATTGACCCGACCCTAGACTATGACTCAGTGACAAAGTTGACCGAACCTTCTTAACACTGGCTTTTGGATTGTCAGAGTTGCAGACCTCTTTGCCACTCCTACTTTTACCCTTTTCTCCGGGACACCCCGTATTACTACGAACGTCCACTTCCATTGGACAAAACCATCGTATGGTTATATACGAACTCGAAGGACTTCGAGGATGGTTTCAGGTTCTGGAGAAAACGAATAGGACTATTCAGTTGTCTTTACCTTTTACCTTCTCTCAGGTTGCGAGTACTCCTTGGTTTAGGAGATAGTACACCTATTACGCAAATTGGATAATCTTCTTCCAAACCTTAGGCTGGTGCCGAACGGTAGGGAATGAAGAAAGCCAATTAGCCTAAACGGTGTACAGAAGGTATTAAGTTCAGACAAAGCAAGGGATTAGTAAGAGGGCAAAGTAAATTGCGACTGCTATTCACGACCAAACCATGTACTTCTTTGCCAATCCTGAATCACCTATGAATTAAGTACATTCGGTTGTCTTTTATCCTCACCTTCTCTCGCATTGCGAGTGCTCCTCGGATTAGGACAGTACACCCATTATGCTTTTTGAATAGTCTTCTTCCAAACCATAGGCTGGTGCCGAACGGTAGGGAAGGAAGAAAACCATTTGGCCTAAAGGGGTGTACAGAAGGTAATGACTAAAGACATGTAAAGGGATTTGGAGAGGTGGCAAAGAATTATACAGTTATAGTTGTGAATCTGGATAATGGAAGAGGCATTACCAAGAATACCAGGATACCCCATCGAAACATCTCAATGTTTCAGTTTCACTGTGTACTGTTAAATGAAAACTGATTTCCCAATTAGGCACTTGCTCCAGGGTATGTATTTACCAGGTATGAGTCTCACATCTGTATGGTTTTACAGATGATGAATGGGAGTAAGCTATTGGGAATTAGGTGACCATCCTCATTATATCGGGATTCGTTGTAATCGGTGATATTTGAGGAAGTCACCTGGGTTGTTTGCCGGTCGGCAAATATTTGGTTTTGAATATCCGTTGTCATGCACCAATTTCAAATTGATATATCTGTACGTCTATTTTTATAGAGTGAGACATACCTTTTTGAAATTATGTCTATGACATTTACCTATACCAGTGGATGGTTAGGTAAGGAGCATTGAACAGCGGTGTAATTCTTCTTAACCAAAAGTACAGTTTTCAACCTACGACACACAGTGAATGAGTCACTAGACTCAGGGGACTTATACAGAGTATTGTATATTGTCCAGTGTCCATAAGGACAGAGGGGTTGGTCCTCGTACTATATTCTGTTTACTTTTAACTTCTCTAGTTCTTAGACATGTGTTTCGGAGAAACACAGGGTCTAAGTTTTGAGGAGTTATAGGTATAAGAGTAAAGTAGAGAACCAGGTGTTGCAAGTATCGGGATTCTTCAAGGTGATCGAAGAGTAGATACTTGTGAATGGTATTCAGTTGATAGTAATGATTAAGAGAACTAGCTTCTCTTTCAGGTTACTCATAATTGGAAGTACTCCTAAGTTGAGTAACGCTGATCGGCCTCTCTTCCATTTAGTTGACATGCACTGGAGACAGTTGCATGATTTGAATCTGGTTCAATTAAATCAGTGCCTCTGGTTCTTGGATATAGAACAGTTCATATCTTGACATTGTTAAGATACGGGGAGTTGTCCGGCTTATGCTTAAAACCAGACACTGGACAACTCAAGGCACGTTTCAGTAGTGGCTGTTTGTGGGTTGACCCGGGCTATGACGAGGGTTGACTTTCTACCATCTGGAAGATCAATAGTGATATTGTTCTTGACTCGCCACAGTTTTATCAAAAATGGATTTTTTTTCAGAAAACAGTAGTGGGAGTATGGTAGAACTGGAAGTGATTCCAGAACCACAAACGATTACTGAAGATTTCATAAGAACCTAAAGATTCAATCTGGTTTGACATTCCATTGGCCACTCCGCAGATAAGGTGGGTAACCTCAGGCACCCGAGAGGTACTTCGGTATGCTCAAGGACAGTGGCAGAGAGGTTCTTGTTTACCCAGACTTGCCATTGCTGTTGTTCCAGGCTGCGAGACCCGGCGGGAGGATGAGTATAGCGTCGTTCTAAACTGGCTTTAGAAGTGCACGTCTATATGACTCTGCCAGAGGGTTGTCATAGTCAGTGGGAGCAGCGGAAGCATTGGTGGACATCAAGCTTATGTCTATTTATAGACTATAGCAGATATTGCGGAGATAGATCATCTATTTCTGATGTGACAGTCATAGGTTTGACTTCATCAGAATAGGAGATGGATCTGTTGAGAAGGTAGTAGGGTGTGATGTCCTGGTATTTGATGACATACACAGAGTAGGAAGTGATATTCCTATACTACGATCGGTTATACTTTGGTCGTCACACAGTGGTTTCTCCACATAGGACTTGGATATTATATCAGACATTCTGGTTACTAGATCTATGGTTTTAGATCTAGATTTGGGTGGTTTCCCAATCTGGGTACTTTGACCGCATTCTATGAGTATTTAGAATGGACGACTCCTGGCACGGTAGTGTACCTGCAGGTAATGGAGTCACCCTCTCTAAAGGTGTCTTACAGACTAAAGGAGAGAGGGACACGCATGATTGACAGATCACTTGCTTAGGCAACTGAGTCAATCATGAGATGTCAAGTACCACACCAGATATTGTTCTTGCAGTAGGTGCAATAAGTTGATATTAATCCAATCTTGGAGAAACAATCGGAAGCAGTTTTAGAACACAAGTTGATGTTCTAAGGAATTGATAACGACAGCCTCCTTTAGGAGACGGTTATTATTCCAGGCTTCCAAGGTGACCTGGATGGCAGAGTGGCTGTCAGAGTTATAGTTTTTCCCTCTAACGAGGGGCAGTATTTTGGACAGGTGGTCCAGGTGGATACTGAGGGAAGGCATGGCGCAGGATACTGATTAAGTTCAGTTGACGATACAGTCTAAGAAGTTTGGATTTGGAGTTCATTTATGAGCTAGGTCCCATTAGACATCCAGACATTCTAGGACAGGTATTGCTCATTTCGGGAGATAGTTTTCTCTGCGAACATGAGATATAGAGAGACATAGAAAGAAACATCAAGGCGGATCCACTCACTAAGGCTATTCCTCGAACGCAATAGTTTCGCAAACGAGCTTTGTGAGACTGACTAGTAGAGGAGTTGGGTGTTCGGTATCACACGGGCTGTGAGTATGCGACATCGCAATAATTAGCCTCGAGTGCAAGTGGGAGATTGTTGGAGATAGTGCCCTCAGAGTCAATTATTGGATCACAGGCACGTGATTGCAATGATTGAGGGGAGGACCTGTCCCAGTAGGACAGTCTTACTCGAGATGATAGTATGCTATCTGGTTTATCTTTATCATCGTGTACTGCTTTAGGTGACCTTTCGAGTCGCTATTACGCGTTGATAAAGCCCCTTGGATTCTTGCTTGACCACCAGCAGTATGAGGGCGATCATATAAGTGGGAGCTGGGGGTCTACAAGCATATCCTTAAAAGGTCCCTAGTCGTGGGAGATTCGAGACAGGGCATCGTTTCTCCAGAGTAGACTAGTGTATACAGTCGAGACCCCGACGAGGGGCGGTGGCCGGTCTCACAAGCCACTGGTGTCAGTTGGTTCACCTAAGATGTATACAGGTGCTCATTGGGTTATGAGTACACCGGACAGGACTCGCCGGGAACCTGCTAGTTGGGATATACCAGACGTCAGATAGCAGTTCCCAGGTGACATGTGTACAGGTTAGTTCATCGACCTGGGATCGTCATTTGTCTCGTGTGAGTTCCCACTGTACTTTGATTACTACCCTACCACGGCTCAAAGGAGTCGTGCAAACAGGTTTTAGTTGGGTACAGTCCCGAGCCACATGGAGGCAGTGAGCGGATCTGCAGGGGTTCGTCTCTCCCGGTATTGGGGGTGAGGTCGTGCTGTGTCTAGGAGAGCCAGAACATGAAAAGTCCTTGGCCAAGGCAGGAGATTTGCTGGTAGGTATTCCAGTAGTATCTCAGGGTGTTCTGGGCTACACTCCGACACGACTTGTACCGCTTTTGGGGGTCTGACTTTTACCAACCCCCTAGGCCCGCCATGCGATACTCATAGACGAACGGACCGGACTGTACGGATATTGTCACTGACAGGCTCAGTTGGGTGTCGGGGTGAGCTTCCTCATCGACGTCCCATTTGGTCAATACCTGGTGGCCCGTCACGTATTGGCTTATACCTCTGACGTGCTAGTGGTTAAATCCACAGCCAAGGTATTGACGAGTCTTTAGAGTCCACCACACTCAGTTACTCAAGTTTCGGGCGAAACGCTGTAGAGGCCGTATGGAGATATGGCAGGGTTCGATCAGATACGTGCGGTATTGCACGGATCGTGATCGGACGGTTTTTACTAGCCGGCTTTGGCTTAAGCCGGATTCTAGTTTTAGATAGTGTAGTTTTGTCTCTTTGCATTTGTGTTCAGTGGGAATACAAATGCGGGCATGTATTTGCTGTAGCGGGGTTTTCCTGTAATTTATTACGGGATCGGTTTTCTGGGGTTGCCAGTTTGCATTCCGTTCCGGCCGGTTTTCTCTTTTTCCTTCCCGGTCGGACTTTTCGTTGGAGGGTGTTAATTGCAAGTTTGCAATTAACATTTTTGTGAGGGGTTTCTTTGCATGAGTGTGGCTTCATAATCATGAGATGCCTTTCTTGTCATTCCTTGCATTTATGGTGATGGTTTGTGAATGGATTGAGTTGGAATTTGGTTGTGACATTTTGATATTAGATTATGGTTTTTATTCTCTTGTATGGATTAATTCCATTATTTTTCCACTTGGTTTTAGTAGTGGGCCGGCCACTGTGTAGGAGTGGTGTGAGGTTGATGGATTAATTCCTTTTTTTTCCTTTGGTATTTTTTCATGCAACCTTCACACATTAATTTTCCAGAGAGAGTTTGGTTCATGTTTTTTTCACAGTGAGCACTTCTTCTTTTTTTGGCCGAGCTCACTTCTTGACAAGCTCCATTTTCTCTTTAAGCCTTCATGAAAAATCCTTGTGCAAATATTCCTCCAACCATGGCAATCTCAAAACCCCAAGAGACAACCCACTACACTATATCTATAGCAAGTCTTGGACGCGTCGGCTAGCCAACTTCGCGCCCGAGTTGCCTCGGTCAAGAGGCGGGAGCCCGTAAAAGATTCCGGCTACGTGGTGCCCTTTCCGACGAGCGAGGAGGTGACGGAGATTCCGCAGGAGATCGGAGTGGAGACAAAGACCGAAGGACACGGATCACTTGGTATTGCATCTCTACTCTTTTCTTATTTGCTAGCTAGCTAGGTTAATGGCCCGATCCGGGTAAAAAGTCCGCGGTGGTGCCGTTTTGCAAAGTTCGCAAAGTTTTTGTTTTCCGCGTTTCCGGCGTCGGATCGACGGCCGGGGCGCCCCCGCGGGCTTACATAACCGTCACTGCCTCCAAGTGTTTCGGGACTGCACCCAACTACTACCTGTTTGCACGACTCTTTTGAGCCGTGGTAGGGTAGTAATCTAAGTACAGTGGGAACACACTCGCGGCGAACTGACAGTGTCAAGTCAGCGGACTAAGCTATACTCATGTCACCCGGGAACTGATAACAGACGATAGGTATAGTACCAACCAACAGTTCCCGACGAGTCCTGTCCAGTGTACTCGTAACCTAACGAGCACCCGCAAACTATCTCAAGTACGACGTACTGACGGCTGTGGGACAGACCGTCTCCCATGCAGGGATGAGAAGCGCATACGCTAGTCTACTCCGGAGTATCGATGACCTGTCTTGATAGTCCTATGACTAGGGACCTGCATAAGGATGTGCTTGTGGATTACCCAGCCCTCACGAGTGTGACTGCCATCACAACGCTGGTAATCAAGCAAAGATCCTAAGGTCTCCACTAATGTATATAGGCGATATGTTAAAAGAAAAACATGCACAAATTAAAGTAGAAACAAACCAAGTAGCATACTACTATTTTGAGCAAGATTGTCTATACAACTGTGAATATCCCAAGCTTCCATTAAGTAATATACAAACTATTATGATACAGTAATGGCCGCTAGGGCATATACACTGTAAGTCCATGCTACCTCTCCCGGTACTTTCGGGCATGCGGAATTTGGTGAAAAACAATTTTTCTAGAGGTGGTAACATGGACTCAAAACCGGATCTTTGTTAAACATCTAACTAACAACCTAATTAGGAGTTGTTAACTACTCGGTTAGGGGGTTATACCTTTCTTTCTTGATCTCCTTCGTCTTCAAGCCTCGATGGTTGTCCGGATCGGCTTCACTCCGTCGTCTCCTTGCGCCGAAGATAGATCCACCTCGAAAGCTTCTACCTTTGGCTTCTTCTTCGATCTTTGAAGAAACTAGTTTACTCGGTTTGCCAAACCTTGTGAACTAGAGTGAGTAGAGAAGAGTTTGTTTGGGATTTTATCTATGGTTCTTGGTTCTCAACTCATGAGACAAGTGAACCATAGACTCAAGAGAGGGAGAGTAAGAGGAGGAAGATGAGAGCTCAAGAACAAGAGAGAGAATGAGCATGAAAGAATGAAAGAAGACTTTTCTCATTTGGCTCTCATAATCCAAACCATCATAACACATCATAGCAATCAAGTATTATGTGATGGTTTAAGCAACAATAGCCATAACATTTCATGCACTCATTTTGCACAAGAGAGCAAGCAAGCAAAAGTCTTTGCCATGAAATGATAGCTATTGTTATCATGATGGTCAACCAGTCAAGCCTAGTCAACCGGTCAACAAAGTCAACAAGTCAACAAAGTCAATCCCTCAACAACCATGTCACCATAATACTTAATTAATATAATTGTTAATTACATATATTCTCATTAGGGTTGAGCAAAAAGTCAACAGTCAACGGTCAATGGTCAACAACCCTAATGAGAATCCTCTGCCTCTGTCTCTCCGTCAACTGTGCATACACACCCGCATCCGCGTTCCGAGGAACACGAATGCAAACTGGATAAAACCAATCGCAATACGTACACTAGGATCTGGCTTAAACCAAAGACCGCTAGTGTAAACTGTCCGGACACTAAACGTGCACAAGTGCACGGATGTGACTGAACCCTGTCGCAAAACCATGCGACCTGTCGCAAAACCATGCGACCTCTACTCTTTTGCAAAAGACGAATAGCTTTCTGTGTCGGACTCTAAAGGCTCGACACTACGCTGGCAGTGGGTTTAACCACAGACCGCAAGCGGCACTAGCTGTGCGTAACGGTCCCCAGGTAGATGCCGACAAGAAGACTGACGAGGTGAAACCCATCTGAACTCCTACTGAGCCTGAATGTGACAGTCTCCGTACAGTCCGGTCTGTTCGTCTGATACATCGCATGGTGGGCCTAGGGGGCGGTAAACGTCAGTCCCCTAATAGCGGTACAAGTCGTGTCGGAGTGAAGCCCAATACACCCTGAGATAACACTGGAAAACTACCAGTATATCTCGCTTGCCCTGGCCAGGGACTACTCGTGTAATGGCTCTCCTAGACACAGCGCGATGTCAACCCCCAATACCGGAAGAGACGAATCCTGTCTAACCGTCACTGCCTCCAAGTGCTTTGGGACTGCACCCAACTACTACCTGTTTGCACGACTCCTTTGAGCCGTGGTAGGATAGTAATCAAAGTACAGTGGGAACACACTCGAGGCGAAGTGATAGTGTCAAGTCAGCGGACTAAGCTGTACTCATATCACCTGGGAACTGATAACTGACGATAGGTATAATACCAACCGGTCAGTTCCCGACGAGTCCTGTCCAGTGTACTCGTAACCTAACGAGCACCCGCATAATATCTCCAGTACGACGTACTGATGGCTGTGGGACAGACCATCTCCCACACTGGGATGAGAAGCGCATGCGCAAGTCTACTCCGGAGTATCGATGCCCTGTCTCGATAGTCCTGCGACTAGGGACCTGTATAAGGATGTGCTTATAGATTACCCAGCCCCACTAGTGTGACTGCCATCACAACGCTGATAATCAAGCAAAGATCCTAAGGGCTCCACTAATGTGTATAGGTGATGTACTAAAATAAACACATGTACACATTGAAGTAGAAACAAACCAAGTAGCATACTACTATTTTGAGCAAGATTGTTTATACAAGGTGAATATCCCAAGCTTCCATTAAGTAATATACAAACTAGTATGATAGAGTAATGGCCTCTAGGGCATATACACTAACAATCTCCCACTTGCACTAAGGCCATGTACTGGCGTATCGAAGACCTATCATCTCGATCAGCCGCTCAAACTGAGTCTGGGGTAAGGCCTTCGTGAGTGGATCAGCAGTGTTATCTTCCGTATTTACTCTCTTCACCTCGATCTCCCGGAGATCAACGATCTCCCTGATCAGGTGGTACCGCCTCAAAATATTCCTGGACTTCTGATGGGACCTGGGTTCCTTCGCTAAAGCTATAGCGCCGTTGTTGTCACAATACAGTGGTATTGGATCAACACTGGTAGGAACCACCTGAAGTTCCGTGAGGAACTTCTTCATCCAGACAGCTTCCTTTGCGGCATCGCAAGCAGCTATGTACTCCGCTTCCATAGTTGAGTCAGCAACGGTTTCCTGCTTGGAACTCTTCCAGCAAACCGCCCCTCCATTGAGGGTAAAGACATAACCCGACATGGACTTGGAGTCATCCTTATCACTCTGGAAGGTGGAGTCAGCAAAGGCCTCAATCTGGAGGTCTTTTCCGCCATACACCAAGAACATCTCCTTAGTCCTTCTCAGGTACTTGAGAATGTTCTTTACTGCTATCCAGTGTTTCTCCCCTGGGTTCGACTGATACCGGCTTACAACGCTCAATGCGTATGCTACATCTGGTCTGGTACACAACATCGCATACATAATAGAGCCTACCGCAGATGCGTAGGGTATTGATGACATGTGAGCCCTTTCCAAATCAGTCTTGGGAGACATCTCTTTGGAGAGGGTGATTCCGTGACAAGCCGGTAGATTACCGCGCTTGGAATCTTCCATACTGAATCGTTTCAGTATGGTGTCGATGTACCTTGACTGTGAAAGTCCCAACATCGTCTTAGATCTATCACGATAGATCTAGATCCCCAGAATGTAGTTGGCATTGCCCAGGTCCTTCATGGAGAACCTCTGCGACAAGAATCCTTTGACTGACTGTAGCATAGGAATATCATTTCCTATTAGGAGAATGTCATCGACGTACAAGACGAGGAATACGACATTTCTCCCTACAATCTTACTGTAAATGCATGGTTCATCTGGGTTTTTGACAAAGTCGAATTCTTTGACAGTATCATCAAAGCAGATGTTCCAACTCCGCGATGCCTGCTTGAGTCCATAGATGGACTTGAGCAACTTGCACACTTTACCGCCGCTCCCACTCTGATTGAATCCCTCTGGCTGATCCATATAGACGCACTCTTCCAAATTTCCATTTAGAAAAGCCGTCTTTACGTCCATCTGCCAGATTTCATAATCGTGGAAGGCAGCAATGGCAAGAAGGATCCGAATGGATTTAAGCATGGCTACCGGAGAAAAAGTCTCGTCATAGTCCAAACCAGGTCTTTGACGAAAACCCTTTGCAACGAGCCTAGCTTTATAGATTTCAACCTGCCCATCTACACCAATCTTCTTTCTGAAGATTCATTTGCAGCCTACGGGTTTTACCTTTTCTGGAGCAAAGTCCAAAGTCCAAACTTTGTTGGTGTACATGGACTCCATCTCGGTCCGCATTGCATCCAGCCATTTTACCGAGTCACCGCTCTGAATGGCTTGCTGGAAGCTAGTAGGCTCACCATAATCCATGGTGCAATCCTCTCTATCCCCGTCTATGAGAAAACCGTAGTATCTCTCGGGCGGATGAGACTGCCTACTACTCCTGCGAAGCGGCGTAGGAATGTCCTGTTCTCCTGAAACTACTGGCTCTTCCAAGCTTTCAGTAATAGCTTGTGGTTCTGGAATTTCTTCCAGTTCTATTGCGCTCCCACTTATTCCTTTTTCTAAAAACTGATGTTCCAGAAAGTGGGCATGACGAGAAACAAAAACCTTTTGTTCCTCTGCGTAATAGAAAAAATACCCCCTGGAGTTCTTTGGGTATCCCACAAACTTACACAGTACAGAGCGTGCCTCGAGTTTGTCCGCATGCTGCTTTTTAACAAAAGCTGGACATCCCCATGTCTTTAGGTACTTAAGACAGGGTTTCTGCCCTCTCCACATTTGATATGGGGTGGTAGGCATAGTCTTGGTTGGAGCCTTGTTCAAGAGATATGCAGCTGTTTCTAGTGCATAACCCCAGAAAGATCGCGGTAACTCAGCCTTACTCATCATGGAACGAACCATATCCAATAGGGTTCGATTCCTTCTTTCCGATACACCGTTGTGTTGTGGTGTGTATGGAGGAGTACGCTGAGAAAGAATTCCATTCTCTTTTAAGTAGTCCAGAAACTCGGCACTCAAGTATTCTCCACCTCGATCAGATCTTAGTGTCTTAATACTTTTGCCTGTTTGTTTTTCAACTTCATTCTTGTATTCCCGAAATTTCTCAAAGGCCTCGGATTTGTGCTTCATCAAGAAGACATGTCCATACCAAGAGAAATCATCTGTGAAAGTAATGAAGTATGAATAACCGCTTCGCGCATGTATAGACATTGGACCACACACATCACTGTGTATGAGTCCCAAGAGCTCGCTCGCTCTTACTCCGTGTCCAGTGAACAGAGTCTTTGTCATCTTTCCCATGAGACAAGATTCACAAGTGGCATAAGACTGGTACTCGAACGGATCCAAGTATCCTTCTTTATGTAACTTAGTCAACCGTGTCTCATTGATGTGACCCAGTCTACAATGCCATAAGAAAGCCTGATTTAATTCTGGAGACTTTCTTTTAAGTGTGTTCTGGACACTGAATATCTGAGCTTGATTCAATACGTATATACCGTTATTTAATGTACCTGACCCAATCAGTACTTGATTTAGGTAGATGTTTACTACATCGCTTACGAAAGTAAAATCATATCCTTCCTTAGAAAGTAAGGATACAGATATGATATTACAAGTCGCACCTGGTACATACAAACAGTCACGCAGAATCAATATCTGCCCAGTTGTCAGTCCAAGGTGATATTCCCCTACGGATACAGCATCCATGCTCATTCCGTTAGCAACCCTGAGAGTCATATCACCTTTCCTGATAACCCTACGGTTTCTCAGAGCCTGTAACGAATTACAGATATGAGATCTTGATCCGGTATCCAATACCCAGGAAGTAGGGTTAACTGACATACAGTTCTCAATTACTAACACACTCGAAGCCGAAGCGACAACATGCTTCGAATTCTGGCTACTGGCTTTGCAAGCCGTGCAATCTTTCTGCCAATGTTCATTCCCGTTACAATAGGAACGTCCCTTTTTTACTACATCCAGTCCTGAAACTTTTGCCCTTGCTTTTCCTTCTTCTTCCTTGGTTTCCTTCAGGGTATAAGCAGAGGGCAGGGACTGTAGAATTAAGTCAGTACTTGACCCATTCTCCAACGTGGTCTCCAGGTCCGTGAGCTCAAAAATAGCTAGTCTTTGTAAGGACGTTGTCCCCTACAGATGACCCGACAGCCAACCTCGCTTGAAGCAATTCGTTCGAGGTCTCATATCTTGCGATACGAGATTGCTCTCCATATAAATCTTTGTTATGGAGGAAGATAGAAACTGAGTCCATCTTCTCGTGCTGCCCCTGGTATGTACCATCAACTGAGGCTAACACGAGGCACTTGGCTTTCGCACAATCCTTTTCCGATGTCCTGCGGATGTAAATATCCGTGACAGGGGAAACTGGACCTGAGACGGCAGTGGTTTGATTAGTTAAGAGGTGTCCCAGCTTTTCATGGGCAATGGACATCTGGACAGACCTTTGCCAGTCATAACAGTCAGGTTCAGTCATTTTATTATCTAGATGTAACCTAGGTGCGGTCACTTGGTCGCTGCAATTAAGAGAGAGAGAGAAGAAAACACTCAGCATGATGCTCTTATAAGTTTAGAGTGGTTTTTAATTTGTCTAAACAGGATGGCTCCCACTGTCTCTCGAATCCCTCCTCAAACCAAAAAGGAAGAATTAGTCAGGATCAATCTCACCGTACAATTCTTGCTTAACCGTTTGGCCAGGCTGGTGTCGGTACTTCAAGGGAGGTTTTCCAACGCTTTCGCGAAGTTCCTTATTAAATAACCTCTTTTCCCTGTGGGCGTAGCCCCGCTAACACCTTTCTAAACACCTACTTGGTTTATAGCATTGATCGATAAGTGAGAAATTTCCCGAGGAGTAGCATATACTCACAGTAGGATCGGGATCCAAATATCATCGCGTGACGAAACTAAAGGAATCCTACCAGAATCACCACACTCCAAATGGTATGCAACACTAGCAAGTTTCAGTACTTATGAAACTCCCGATGTGGATTTTTGCCCCATGCTCTTATGACCTTGACGAAGGCCAAAATATCATAAGTCGCATGTCAAGTTCTACCCGTCATTATCCAGGTTAATTTGAACCCACCCGTACATACCCTTGACGAAGGCCAAAATGGTAGTACGACTGTCCCAAACCAACGCATCTATCTATGCTACAGATAAACATTCAGCAGCTACCAATCACTATGCCTTGGCGAAGGTCAAAATACATAGCTTGAATACTACTGAATATTTAACTGAAACGACGGAGGGCTACGAATGGTTTTGGCGAAACCGTGAACGTAGTGAACTTGATATAATCGATGGAACCATGATAGCTTTTAAAAGGAGTGGCTCAAACTCCGCATTTGAAAGTTGGTTTTGAAAAGAACCGAGTGGTTTTTCGAAAGTGTTCCAACGACTTTTACTTGATTTATTTTTCTTGCATTAGTTCTTTTAATGCGTGATATTCTTGCATTAGTTCTTTTAATGCGTCCCATCAATTAATCCTACCATTGCAGAAAACAACCAAAATATGACATACGCTTATGCCATTCGCATTCGCCACGGGGCCCCGTCATTACCCGTTAGGTTACTTAACTAACGACAGAGCGGGGGCTGGGCTAGCGCGGCTGTAAAACATAAGCAACGCCTAAATAATATCATATATAGATATATTGCAATGATAGACATTTTAGATCACAGATGAACACATTGGATATACTAGGAAGCTGCAATTCGTACGAGCCTGTAACGAAAAGCAGATTACACGGTCGCGGTGAATAGCCAATACCCCACCCAAGACCCCTACGGGTACGGCAAACTACCCGCCAAGTACCCGAAGCGAAGCAACCTCCCTCAACCCCGTGAGTAGGCCACTCGGCACTTCGGCATACCCGGTAGTTTGTGCACCCCCTCCATAGGTCTATCCTAGGAGCAAAAACAGTAAAAAGAAATTATACAATGACGGCTACAACCCCGACCCGGTTGTGCGGCCATACAAATAATTATTACATCAATTTACAAATTTACATGAATTGAAAGAAAAGAAAACTCTCGTCTCACAACCCCCGGCTATTCACCCGCGACAATCCAATGAATTCATATACACATTCCAATGACATTACAGATCACAGATTTGTATAACCCCCACTAATCGACATATAGCGATTAGTAGACGTTCAATACAAATATCACATCACAGAAAAACCCGTCAGCTTAAGTCTTTTAGAAGTTCGATCAAAAATACGGATTTACAGGCCCCAAATACAAAATTTTCGTTCTGGAAAATCTGGGCAGAAAATACATATTCCAAAAATCCCAAAACAACCCCAGAAATACACTGCACCAAATTTGGACCTCGACCGCGGAACCGCGGCGGGAGCGTGCTCCCGCCGCGTTTCCGCGGTGCTTTGAACGGTTCGTGGGACCAAATTTTGTGGTTATTCTATAAAAAGCCTGAGCCGATTTTTAAGATGAAATTTATCAACTTTTGAACAGAATAAAAATCGGCAGAAACTTGACAATCTCGGGTTCGTTTCGTGACTTTTTCTTTGATCGATCTTCTAGTTACTTTGCTAACATGTTAGATAGAGTTTAACTAGGCTCTGATACCACTGTAAGTCCATGCTACCTCTCCCGGTACTTTCGGGCATGCGGAATTTGGTGAAAAACAATTTTTCTAGAGGTGGTAACATGGACTCAAAACCGGATCTTTGTTAAACATCTAACTAACAACCTAACTAGGAGTTGTTAACTACTCGGTTAGGGGGTTATACCTTTCTTTCTTGATCTCCTTCGTCTTCAAGCCTCTTTGGTTGTCTGAATCGGCTTCACTCCGTCGTCTCCTTGCGCCGAAGATAGATCCACCTCGAAAGCTTCTACCTTTGGCTTCTTCTTCGATCTTTGAAGAAACTAGTTTACTCGGTTTGCCAAACCTTGTGAACTAGAGTGAGTAGAGAAGAGTTTGTTTGGGATTTTATCTATGGTTCTTGGTTCTCAACTCATGAGACAAGTGAACCATAGACTCAAGAGAGGGAGAGCAAGAGGAGGAAGATGAGAGCTCAAGAACAAGAGAGAGAATGAGCATGAAAGAATGAGAGAAGACTTTTCTCATTTGGCTCTCATAATCCAAACCATCATAACACATCATAGCAATCAAGTATTATGTGATGGTTTAAGCAACAATAGCCATATCATTTCATGCACTCATTTTGCACAAGGGAGCAAGCAAGCAAAAGTCTTTGCCATGAAATGATAGCTATTGTTATCATGATGGTCAACTAGTCAAGCCTAGTCAACCGGTCAACAAAGTCAACAAGTCAACAAAGTCAACAAGTCAACAAAGTCAATCCCTCAACAACCATGTCACCATAATACTTAATTAATATAATTGTTAATTACATATCATATTCTCATTAGGGTTGAGCAAAAAGTCAACAGTCAACGGTCAATGGTCAACAACCCTAATGAGAATTCTCTGCCTCTGTCTCTCCGTCAACTGTGCATACACACCCGCATCCGCGTTCCGAGGAACACGAATGCAAACTGGATAAAACCAATCCCAATACGTACACTGGGATCTGGCTTAAACCAAAGCCCGCTAGTGTAAACTGTCCGGACACTAAACGTGCACAAGTGCATGGATGTGACTGAACCCTGTCGCAAAACCATGCGACCTGTCGCAAAACCATGCGGCCTCTACTCTTTTGCCAAAAGGCGAATACCTTTCTGTGTGGGACTCTAAAGACTCGACACTACGCTGGCAGTGGGTTTAAGCACAGACCGCAAGCGGCACTAGCTGTGCGTAACGGTCCCCAGGTAGATGCCGACAAGAAGACTGACGAGGTGAAACCCATCTGAACTCCTACTGAGCCTGAATGTGACAGTCTCCTTACAGTCCGGTCTGTTCGTCTGATACATCGCATGGCGGGCCTAGGGGGCGGTAAACGTCAGTCCCCTAATAGCGGTACAAGTCGTGTCGGAGTGAAGCCTAATACACCCTGAGATAACACTGGAAAACTACCAGTATATCTCGCTTGCCCTGGCCAGGGACTACTCGTGTAATGGCTCTCCTAGACACAGGCGATATCAACCCCCAATACCGGGAGAGACGATTCCTGTCTAACCGTCACTGCCTCCAAGTGCTTCGGGACAGCACCCAGCGACTACCTGTTTGCACGACTCCTTTGAGCCGTGGTAGGGTAGTAATCAAAGTACAGTGGGAACACACTCGAGGCGAAGTGATAGTGTCAAGTCAGCGGACTAAGCTGTACTCATATCACCTGGGAACTGATAACTGACGATAGGTATAATACCAACCGGTCAGTTCCCGACGAGTCCTGTCCAGCATACTCGCAACCTAACGAGCACCCGCATACTATCTCCAGTACGACGTACTGATGGCTGTGGGACAGACCATCTCCCACACTGGGATGAGAAGCGCATGCGCTAGTCTACTCCGGAGTATCGATGCCCTGTCTCGATAGTCCTGCGACTAGGGACCTGTATAAGGATGTGCTTATAGATTACCCAGCCCCACTAGTGTGACTGCCATCACAACGCTGGTAATCAAGCAAAGATCCTAAGGGCTCCACTAATGTGTATAGGTGATATACTAAAATAAACACATGTACACATTGAAGTAGAAACAAACCAAGTAGCATACTACTATTTTGAGCAAGATGGTTTATACAAGATGAATATCCCAAGCTTCCATTAAGTAATATACAAACTAGTATGATACAGTAATGGCCTCTAGGGCATATACACTAACATACACTAACAACAGGTTCTCCTTGAAAGACCTGGGTGATTCCTCTTACATTCTGGGGATCCAGATCTATCGTGATAGATCTAACAGGATATTGGGACTTTCGCAGTCCAGGTACATCGACACCATACTGAAAAGATTCAGTATGGAAGATTCTAAGCGCGGTAATTTACCAGCTTGTCACGGAATCACCCTCTCCAAAGTGATGTCTCCCAAGACTGATTTCGAAAGGGATCGCATGTCTATTATACCCTACGCTTTTGCGGTACGCTCTATAATGTATGTGATGTTGTGTACTAGACCAGATGTAGCTTATGCACTGAGTGTACTAAGCCGGTATCAGTCAAACCCTGGGGAGAAGCACTGGATAGCGGTAAAGAACATTCTGAAGTACCTGAGAAGGACTAAGGATAAGTTCTTGGTTTACGGCGGAAAAGAGCTCTAAATCGAGGCCTTTGCTGACTCCAGCTTCCAGAGTGACAAGGATGACTCTAAATCTATGTCGGGTAATGTCTTTACCCTCAATGGAGGGACGGTCTGCTAGAAGAGTTCCAAGCAGGAAACCGTTGTTGACTCGACGATGGAAGCGAAGTATATCGGAGCTTCTGATGCCGCAAAAGAAGCAGTCTGGACGAGGAAGTTCTTAACAGAACTTCAGGTGGTTCCGTCTATTGTTGCTCCAATATCTCTGTATTGTGATAACAACGGGGCTATAGCTTTAGCAAAGGAACCCAGGTCCCATCAGAAGTCCAGACATATCTTGAGGCAGTATCACCTGATCAGGGAGATCGTGGATCGCCGCGAGATCGAGGTTCAGAGGTTTGCTATAGAAGATAACACTGCAGATCCATTCACAAAGGCCATTCCTCACACGCAGTTCGAGAGGCTATCCGAGATGATAGGTCTGCGATATGCCAGCACATGGCCTTAGTGCAAGTGGGAGATTGTTAGTGTGATATGCCCTAGAGTCCATTATTGTATAGTACTAATTTGTATATTACATTTTGGAAGCTTGGGATATATATACACACAGATTTATAACAGTCTTGCTCGATATGGTAGTATGCTACTTGGTTTGTATTTATCTTAATATGTGTATATGTTTCTTTTGACGTATCGCTAATACATATTGATAGAGCCCTTAGGATCTTTGCTTGACTACCAGCGTTGTGATGGCTGTCACACTTGTGGGGGTTAGGTAGTCTGCAAGCACATCCTTATACAGGTCCCTAGTCGTAGGATTATCGAGACAGGGCATCGATACTCCAGAGTAGACTAGTATGTACGCTTCTCATCCCAGCTGGGGAGATGGTATGTCCCACAGCCATCGGTACGTCGTACAGGAGATAGTATGCAGGTGCTCATTAGGTTATGAGTACACCGGACAGGACTCGTCGGGAACTGTTGGTTGGTACTATACCTATCGTCAGTTAACAGTTCACAGGTGACATGAGTACAGCTTAGTCCGTTGACTTGACACTGTTACTTCGCCTCGAGTATGTTCCCACTGTTCTTAGATTACTACCCTACCACGGCTATATTGAGTCATGCAAACAGGTAGTAGTTAGGTGCAGTCCCGAAGCACTTGGAGGCAGTGACGGTTAGACAGGATTCGTCTCTCCCGGTATTGGGAGTTGATATCGCGTTGTGTCTAGGAGAGCCATTATACAAAGTCCCTGGCCAGGGCAAGCGAGATTTATTGGTAGTGTTTCCAGTACTTTCTCAGGGTGTTATGGGCTACACTCTGACATGACTTGTACCGCTATTAGGGGTCTGCCGTTTACTGCCCCCTAGGCCCGACATGCGATACTCTTAGACGAACAGACCGGGTTGTACGGAGATTGTCACATTCAGATTCATGAAAGGTTTGTTTAGCACCCTATGAAGAGTTTTGAAGCATCACATGACCCAAAGTTTTAATTTTTATGGTGCTAAACTAACATGCAAAGGGATCGATCCTAGAAAATTAGGGTTACGAAATAAAAAGCGAACTAATCTAGGGTTTGAAGGCTACAACCTTTGTAGCTCCCTTACGCTTGACTCCTTGGTCTCTAGGGTATTGAACGAAGGTCCTCTTGAAGTCCCCTTGTGTCCACGACGATCCACCACGGAGATCTCCGTCCAAGCTCGCAACTTCGTCAAACCGAAGAGAACACTCTAAACAAAACGGCTAAGCTTGTGTAGAATGATGTTGTGGTTATGTTTCTCATTTCAAAAACCTATCTTTAAGTGGTATTTGCTCACTAGAAAAAACTAGAGAGCAAAAGAGCAAGAGGAAGAAGATGGTGGCAATTTTTTAACAAGAGGTAAAAAGATAACTCAAGTGAAGAAAAAGAAATATATCAATATATATTTTATTCCTTCATGCTATGAACCATGGTTAAAGTGATGGAGACATTATTTAACTTTAGTTTGGAATGATAAAGAGAAGGATAACCTTAGGTTAGTGATAGTTGAGCATGGTTAGGTCAAAGGAAGAATGTAGAAGCAAGAATGATTATCCTTTCCTTTTTCATTTTCTTTTAAATCCAAAATTAAATAATAATCCATTATATAATCCATGGTGTGAGTCTTATATTGCCACCATTTCCATATGCTAACAACCATGATGGATGAGTGTATGTATGTGTGCATGTATGCACATCCACATGTGCATGAAACTAGCATGAAAGAAAGAAAGAAAAGCACACATGCATGCACACATCTATCATCTAAGAAAAGGTTTTAAGTGAGAAAACTAATGGTTAAATGATAAATCAACACTTGATTTATCAATCCGGTCATATCTCATATGACCCCACCAAAAGCAGTTCACCCGATCAATGTTCGGTATCATATACGTACATTTCAATCGGGTGCATGCGCATATCGCATATACGCACCACAACGTTTCGCCTGGACTGGGTAACTCCTTTATGGGACTCTAAGACTCGTCAATACGTCGGCAGAGGGTGATGATCATATCAGGTACCCTCAAGCCGCAAGCGGTCAGCTAAACGTAACGGCCACCCGGGTATTGAGCGATCAGAAGACAACAAGCGAACCTGCTACAACTCCCGTCGAGCCATCCGGCAACACTACCGTACAGTCCGGTCTCTTCGTCAGATATGCTGCATATCGAGCCTAGGGATGGTCACGTCGACCCCAATAACTCAATAAGTCGTGTCGGTGAATGGTCTATAACAGATCGAGAAACTACTGATAACACTTATCAGCAAATCTCAGCAGCCCTGGCCAGGGACTTGCTGTTATAACCAGTCGGGCACAGCACAGCATCAACTCCCAATACCGGGAGAGAAGAAACCCCTCCTATCGCTCATCGTCTTCGTGTGTCTCGGGACTGTACCCAACGGCCACCTGTTTGCACGACTCAGTAGAGCCGTGGTAGGGTGGCAATCAAAGTACAGTGGGAGAACACACAAGACTCCATGACGATCTCGGGTCTACAGACTAACCTGTACCAGTGTCACCTGAGAAATGCTATCCGACGATAGATATAATTCCATATAGGAGTTCTCGGTGAGTCCGTCCAGTGTACCCAGTCACCACTGAGCACCCGTATATGATCTTGATGTCAAACATCGATGAATGTGGGAACATCCATCGCCCATCGTATGGGTCTAGTATCATATACGCTAGTCTACTCTGGTATATCAATGCCCCGTCTCGATATACCTACGACTAGGGACGTTCCAGGATATGCTTATAGACCACAAATGTCCCACTAGTATGATCTCCATCATAATCAGAGTAGTCAAGCCGATATCCTCAGGGCTTTATCAGCATGTATGAATGAATAAAAGCATGATCAAATCAACATGTCAGATAAAGAAGAACCAGATAGCATACTATCATGTCGAGCAAGAATGCAAACTGAATATATATATATATATACATGTATAGATACATCCACTATCACATAATGGCCTCTAGGGCATACATATATCCAACAATTCAGTAGGAGTTCGGATGGGTTCACCCCATCGGTCTTCTTATCGGCATCTACCTGGGGACCGTTACGTTCAGCTAGTACCGCTTGCGGCCTGTGGTTAAACCCACTGCCAGCGTAGTGTCGAGTCTTTAGAGTCCCACACAGAGGGTTGTTCACCTTTGGGCGAAACGAGGTAGAGGTCGTATGGTTTTACGACAGGTTTCGTTCACATACGCGTACTTGTGCATGTTTGGTGCTCGGGCAGTTGATACTAGTGGGCTTTGCTTTAAGCCAGATCCTAGTATCTGTTTTGAGATTGGTTTAGTCCATTGTATTCGTGTTTCCTCGGAACATGGATGCGGGTATGTATGTACAGTTGACAGAGGCAGAGAGGGAGACACCTCAGTAGGGTTTTGACCATTGACTTGATTAGAACCCTTATGAGAAGTAGGAAATTGTTTAATAATTATCATTGGAGATAATTGTCACGGTTAATTTGTTTGACCATTTGACCTAGTTGACCCATGTTGACTTAGATATTTTTTGTTAAGCATGAGATATTTTCTTTAAGCATGCTTTGCATTAATTGTGACATGATAAAGGTCAAATCAATACACCATCACAATTATCTTAATTAATATTATTATTATCATATTTCTTCATATGAGAGCTTCATCCTCTCATTATCTCATAATCTTTCTCTCTCATGGTTGCTCTCTCCTCTTCCTCTCTCAAAGCTTTAATCTTTCATGAGTTGAAAAACAAAAGCTTTTGAGACTAAACCACCAAAATTACTTCTCTACTCATTCTAGGGTTCTTAGTCTAGTAAGCCAAGCACTCTAGTTACTTCATTATTGAGGTAGGATCTCAAGGTAGAGGCCTTCGGGTGGATCTTTCTTTGACATAGAGAAGACGGTGAGGAGGAGCCATCTACACCACTCTAAGGAGCTCACAACAAGGAGGACCACAACAAGAGAAGAAGGAGTTCAAGCTTTAGGTATAATTTCTTAACCTAGTAGTTAAAGTTCCATGTTAGTTTGTTAGTTTTTGTTTAGCAAAGATCCTTCATGGTTAGTCTATGTTTCCTTTAAAGAAAAGTTTGATTTTTACCTATTCCGCCTCCCCGTTAAGCACCGGGTTGGGCAACATAGACTTACACCGGTCACCCTAGATATCATAGTATTACCTTTATGATATAGTTGACCTAGGAGTCGTTGTTTATTCGATTTCTACATGTAGATGTTTTTCTACTCACGAGTTGGCAACTCACCCCCGTTGTGCCACAGTTCTTGCAGGTTGACCGCACGGATCAGTAGCGGCATCACTGGCATATAGCTTCATTTGGGTGTTTTGCATTAGTAGGTGGGGCATTTGTATCATACTCACTCTTGTATTTATATTTCATATTGTATCTAGTCAATTCCATCAATCAAAATTAGTTAATTGTATAAGTAATGAGACTTAGTGAGATTGTGGTTGTGAGACTTACATCGAGGGGTTTTCCGCTACTTGTGGTTTTGATGTCTTGCTTATTTCTTTATCTTGTGTGGTGAACTTCGCCGTTGGGCGTCGTATAAATACTTATACTGTCTTGCGTGGTTGTGATCCATCGTTTGGCGAAGAGCTAGCTCCCGTTTGGGGATGCCATTATCATTATTATGCATTTGTGGTTTTGGATCAAAAAAATACAAAGGAGGTACTGTCCAAATTTTTTTTTAAAAAAAGAAAAACGTTTCCAAACTAGCAAATTTCACTTTCATTTTCATGTTCCTTTTCTATGCATTAAGAAAACTTGATTTCATTATACCTTTATTTCAAAACTTCACCTCCTTTATTTTCTTAAAAAGGCTTAGATTTCTGGGTTTCAGCTTACTTGAATTACGTTACGCCTTTAGACGTTGCTTGATTTAAATGCTGTTCATGAGCTAATATTTTGGGTCGTGACAAAGTTGGTATCAGAGCGCTAGCTTTAACCTTGGTTCGAGTCTATGTTTGACTATGCGGAGTCTAGGACGGGTATGTATTTCAGAACCTAGGCTTGACCTTGCGGAACTTAGACTTGAACGGAGGGGTATTAGACCCGAACTTTCGTTTCATAGGTTGACCTTGATCGATGGAGTAGGTAGCTTGAGTAGGGTGACGTACTGTACGTATGTTCCGCGGCATATTTACGATACGATACTCCACTTAAGAAACCTTAGGATGTACATATTTTGAGATTTATGATTCTCTTCTACCCATAATTATACATCCATTTGAGATTCTTGATTCTATTCGTTTCCATGATCATACTCTCATTGATGTTGTTCCTTCTTATGATCATGTATCCATTCTGGATCTGTCGTTTCCTTTCATGCCATTGATCTTCTTCCATCGATACACGCTTGAGGTTCTTGTCACCATGGTTTGAGTGCAGAATGAGCTGCTGCTAATGTTGCGGTTAGGGCGAGCTCGTCTGGTACGAGAGTTGACCATTGTGTTTTCTGGTGACATGGGAACGTCTCGATATAGTGTTGTGTTGTGACCTCCTGTTGAGGCGGGTGTTTGGTTTTACACCGGATGATCGGGCCATTGTTAGAGCTGCCAGTTGCGAGTGGACTGTTGATGTACAGCATACCTCAGAGATTTTGATGTTGCCTACCGTGCAGACAGATGACCCAGCTGTTGCTGAGATGATGGGATGCCGCTTCCAGAGCTTACGAGCTGAGATCGCCGGAGCTTCCAAGCAGAAATGTGACAGATGATAGATAGTCTATCCCGAGTTGAGAGACGAAGGTGATTCGTCTGATTGATGCGCCGACGCAGGTCCAGTCAAGTTGAAGATTTCCAGTATGGATAGTCTTACTCAGATCTAGAGCAGACCGATCCAGAGATGACCGTTGATGTATCGTCTTTCCTGGAGGATTGAGGCATTGTTTAGCATGCGGGCGAAGAGTATTCAATGTTGTATAGGCGAAGCTAAAAAGTTCGAACGAGTGTCAGAAACCCATTTTCCCCAAGTTTAAAGTGTTCGGAGGAACATGCAAGTGATTCTGTGGACCCTCTAGAAGAATGAAACCCTAACTCGACATGATGACCATGGAACCGCTCTTGAACCTTAGCGTTTGCGGCAGTTTAGCGGTGCCATCGGTGAGGCTTGGGTTTGCCCTTCTACGGCTGGTCCAGAAATACTGTGGTATGTACAAGTTATTTTAGACTGTGCTCAGGAGTTGAGCTTTCGGGAAATTTTGGGACCTTGATGAGTCGATCGAAAAGTTTAACGTCGTCCAGATATCATGTGATAGGAGACCAGTAAGCTGACCAGCTTCGGATAAAGGACCTCATCCCGATGCGTTGTGAGTTGATCGAGGACGTACGAGTATTGAGCATTCCT
Source organism: Agapanthus africanus (assembly GCA_030015575.1). NCBI lineage: Eukaryota > Viridiplantae > Streptophyta > Magnoliopsida > Asparagales > Amaryllidaceae > Agapanthus > Agapanthus africanus. The sequence goes on along the minus strand of CM057348.1, from coordinate 252,542,130 downwards.
CCGATGGTTGGGACGAGCTCCCGAGGACGTGTTCGGCTAGATATCTTCTACAGCGTGATGAAGATACCGAGTTTGTGATTTCGAGTCCGTGTGAGAGACTTCGGATTGACCGTGGCCGAGAACAGTTGCAGTACGCAGATAGCATGACGTGACGTCAAGGTAGACGATGATAAAGACGAGAAGAACCAGAGTTTCGTGCGAGATGCGGACGAGCTGTTGTTACTCCCTGTCGAGATTAGAGATCTGATATGCATACAGAGGCGTTGGGATATGACCAGTTCCCGAGGAATTGTGTGCGGAACACGCAGATGTCCAGAAGACGAGAAAAGATTATGTAAGAGTACCAGCCTCCGTACAGTTCGGAATAGGCGAGATCGGAAGGGACTTTGAGCAGGATTCCTTCCAGGACACTGCTGCAATAAGATTTGCATCCAGGATCAGTTGTGTCACGTGTATTCAGAGGATCAGAGGCCGACGCCAGTAACGTGCTGCTTTACGAGTGGTCGTGATGATTGGCCGAGAGATGACCAGAGAAGTGCTAGAGCGGAATCGTTTCCGTTAGCACACCTGACCGGTCCGTTGAGCCGATGGATTGCGAGATTGGTGAATCTACAGAGAGGATAAGGACCCAGAAACAGAGGACGCCAGACCGTGAGCAGGAGGCAAGCGGATGTTCTTGCTCTGCCAGTTTGGGCACACCGACATTTTTTTACATTATAGGAGGTATACCTTGATGTCATTTATTGCGATTTGCGTTTGTGATCCGAGTATCACGCTTATATCGCTTGGATTTGAGTTTGATAATTGAGTTTCATGATATCGTTTTCGTGCACCATGGCTGCACCTACTGGGTATTTACATTTTTGCGCAAAGTTATCGCACTTGATATATATTTTATAAACCGTTGTGTTGATTTGCGATTTGGGCATATCCATTGCATTTGATGTTGATTTTGTACCGTCGTAGCATGTGTTTATGATTTCGTGGATTTCATACGGATGATGTGATTTTTGCACTCGGTATAGCTCACATGTATTTGCAGTGCATTGATACGGATTTGTGCTCATAGTTGCACACGTTTTTGATTTATACACCTTGGTACTCTCGATGTCGTTCTTATACGCATTTGAGTTATTAATGTAATTTTCGTGCATTGGTTGCACCGTACTTGTATTTCGCGCATTTGATGCACCATATTTGAGATTTTTGTGCACAATAGATGCACCGGATATTGTTGTCGTGCACACCAATTGCACTGGACAGATATTTTCGTGCACACCTGTTGCACTTACTTTTGCTTTCGTGCATATTGTGGCACCTGTATTCGGATTTGATTCCATGCGCACCGGATGCACGAAATTGTTGGATACGCCTTTTGAGGCCAATTTTGCTTTTGAGCACTTTGTTTTCGTTTTGGGCACCATATTATATAATGGCCAAACGGGACTGATCTGAGGATAGTACCTGAGTACTTTGCATGCATTAAAAGTTTACCAAGAGATTTTTGAAAAGGATCTATAGTCTCGCTATTTCCTATGTGTCCGTGAGCAACACGAACGTTTTTAAAAAGAAAACCTTTTGGGGTATTTTGAAAAATGACGGAACGTAAATTTAGCAAAACATATATGGTCGTATATTATTATTTTACAAATGAGCGTCCGTCACTTATGCCGTGAGTTACGCATCACGCGGCGATTTAGAAAAGGATTTTGGATGTATTTTATTCAGTTTTGGAGATTTTTCAAGTGTGCGTACTATATATGTATTATGGTATTTGACTAGCATATATTGGATTTCAATAGTGGATTTCGAGATCTGTATCTCCATTATAACTCCGAGGATATGCGTGCAAATCCGATGATTTGTGTGATGCTTGACGGAGTTCGGATTTTGAGTTTTGTATTCGTTTTCAGGCACACGCGATGCGCTGTGTTATTTCTGCATTTTCCATGATTTCAGAGCCCAATTGATTTGAGTTGGCTATTGAATTGTTTTAGAATTTGGGGGTTAAATTTAAATTTGGGGACCAAATTTATTTTAGGGGGGAAGATTGTAGCATTTCAGAAAATATAAAATATTATTTTTGGAATTTAATATTAAAATAATATATTTCCTGAAAATTGCCCGATTTACGAAATAGGGGTTTTCGAAAAAGGGTATAAATATATACCAATAATTTTGAAATAAATGGAAATTAAAATGTTTTATTCATTTAAAAATATATTTAAAGGATTTGGCATTTGTAAAATTTATTATATGCAGTTTTGATAAAAACCCAATTAGTGCACTGCTAATCGCAATTAAGCCAAATCCGTGTTTCTATAGTTTTTCGTGGCTAGTGTACCATGTCATGTTGTATTTGATTACATGTTGTTGCATTTGTGTCGTTTTATGTGTATTATTGTGCTTTGGTTTTAAATGAGAAAAGAAAAGACAAATGGCAAAAGGATAATTTAGTGAGAGTGGGTGAGAATAAAGGAGAGAGAGGGGGGGCAGCCACATTATCCCTCCACCATTATTCATTTTCTTCTCCTTCATCTTCCTCCAAACTCACTTCTCTCCACTTCTAACCCTAGATCCATCTCCAAATAATCCCCAAAACCTTATACTCCCTTCATATAAATTAATCCCCATCTCTTCCTCTACACATTGGACCAAGCAAAATGGGATTTTGATGACATTGAGAAGCTAGGGTTTTCTTGAGTGGCCTTAATGAGGTATAACTTCTTCCCTTTAGATTAGTTTTGTGAGATATCATATTTTGAATATTGTTTTGAGATGTCGATAACCAGCTGTGACCCCGAGTGTTCACTATAAAAATAAACAATGTGGTAGTGTTATCCTCGAGACTATGTGTGTTCACCTGAAACCCTAACCCTTTCCCACCGGTTTTGGCCGGCGACTTTGGGCCCAAATCCAGGGACCTCGGCACTGTAGGGGACTGGGGGGTTCTATTTTCTACAGTAGCTGGTTGATGTGATTTTGTGATGTTTGGTCCAACTAGATTTTTCTGTAATGAATTTAGGTGAAATCTGGGAACTGTTGTGAGTGTTTACATTACCATGGTGACACGTTTTCCAATCCTGAACCATAGAATTGAATCCGATGCACGAACTTAGAATTTTGATCCATGTCAGTTTTGCGACATTTAGCGTACTTACAGGGAATCTGGGATGACCCGGGGAATTTCTGAGACAACCAAACAATACTAGGGACCAAATTATGGTACTAGGAGACCACCTCGACCATACGAACCCCAACTGAGGCACCATGGCCGAGCTCGCCGGAATTGAGGGCCATGTGGTCGGGCACTTTGTGAGGGTCTGGGTCTAGGTTGGTCCAGTAGTTCATATACACCTTGTACTGCACCCTAGACTTGTTTGTGCAACTCCTTTTAGCCTGAGTCAAAATCTGGGAACACTTGGGTGCGATTTTTGGATATGTTTACCGTATTTTGAATGCTAGGTTTTGATATTTGGATTTGTATTTGGTTGTTGCATGTTTGTACATCAACAACAAGGGTTGTTTAGTCGGTTTTGTACGTGTAAGCTATAGGTTCTAACCTATGAGCAATGTGCGTGCCGTATTGGATTTTAGAATTTGATTTTAATAGCGTTTCGATATGTATTGTTATTATAGGTACCTTCGCGTGGTTTCTGAGGCGACGGAGCGTGGCGTCATCAACTTCAGCAAGCGAAGACTTCGGTGAGTAGATCTATATCTACGGGGGAAGTCGGGTGGATGGCGTATAGCACCCCCGCAAAGTTTTAGTGGAAACCGATTTGTAGCATGTAGTTAAGAAAACCTAGATTAGGAAACTAGGTTTAGAGTTAAAAGATAGCTATAGAAACCATATTAGAAACTATAGGATAGTTATAAGTGTTTTGATACGACTAGTATATGATGACAGGATTTGAGGATGATATTGATGATATTGCCGTTTAGGCTAGTATAAGACTAGATAGTCGACGTAGGTGTGTCATCCGAACCATACATATTTCCAAACCAAAGAATTGTATACATCTTTTAAACTGATACCTTGAGGGACGTTACGGATTTTCAAACGATATCTTTCCCTTAAGAACACCGTAACCCCTATTTTCAAAACTACGATTCGTATCTTTTAAAAAAAACTGATTGTAAGGTTCGGGAGTGCAGGTTAGATTAGATCAGTATTCTTATAGTAAAGGTAGAATGTATATATATAACATTTGACTCGATGTAAGATATAAATGTGATGAAAAGAATTGTACAATGCGATATGTTGAATTTGGTGATATGTTGGTATACGGATGCATGCAGATTGAGATGATTGATTGCCGGTCCCCCTGATATGAGATTTTTATGGATGAGACCTGGGACATAGGTATATAAATATACATATAGAATATCGTGAATCATGTGTGATATGTCGTACGAGAGTTTAGGTCCGTACCCCTCATTGTCATATAGGTTGATAGGATCCTTAATGTTTTAGTGCCGCCGTACGATGATTTTCCGTGCGAAATGAGTTTGACTTGATGATTGATCCATACCCTTGACTAGAGGATGCCGTACGATGGATTGTACCGTACGCGATGTGTTGTGGCTAGATGCCAATTGTTAGATTCACCGACTCGGTCATATTAGATACGTATACCCGTCAGCATTTGCACATGATTTACCTTATGCTGCCTTCATGTTATTCGCATTGCATTACTTATACCTGTGATAGTACACCTGCACCATTATCGATGATGCGTATGTTACACGTACACAGACTGTAGGCTCACACACTTCATCATCGATAATTGTCATGTCACTACACAGTAGGATTGTTGCATCATGATATGACTCTTCGCATAACATGATTGCGTACATACACATTGTATATCCATATTGGTGCACATATACTTTGATATATCCATATTAGTGCACATATAATTTGATATATCCATACCTGTGGACATACACATTGTATATCCATATTGGTGCACATATACTTTGATATATCCATACTTCCGCACATACATATTGTACATCCATATTGGTGCACATAAACTTTGATATATCCATACCTGTGCACATACACATTGTATATCCATATTGATGCACATATACTTTGATATATCCATACCTATGCACAATACACATTGTATATCCATATTGGTGCACATATACTTTGATATATCCATACCTATGCACATACACATTGTATATCCATATTGGTGCACATATACTTTGATATATCCATACTTGCGCACATACACATTATATATCCATATTGGTGCACACATATGTTGGTACCTCTATACATGCGCATATACATATTGTACCTACATAGATAACTGGTTTTATTGGGAAATTGGGAACCGCATATTATATTTTAAAAACTGGGATCATTTAAAGGAGAGGTTTTCCCTTAATATGTCATATCACTGTTCCATGTTGCATGATATACGGATATGCTTACATTTCTATTATATGTCGCATACATCATGCTCTTTGATTTTACGCATTGAGATATGCTGTTTTCATGAGATTTCTGGACTTGAGAACCGTGGACATTTTAAAAGAGATTATGTGTTGTTTTAAAAACCCGGTTTCTCTTAATATGATATTTCAGTGCATCCACCATGTGTTTTCTCGGTTAAGAGAGTGACATGTGAAACCCGATTCGAGGAGGAGGATGATTTCATTTGCGGGTACAAGGTAGACCCAGTATGGTACCCCGAGGCGAGAACGGATTTGCTGTGCAGTAGACGGTGAGCCTAGCAGAGGGAATACATACCTACCGGTGATTGGTTGGATATGACGGTTATCTGGAGGATACTGACCAGAGTCGAAAGATGGATACGGGCCGACCCGTACTGCTGGGGCCGAGGGCCGATTCCGCAGACGGAGCTCGTGTACTGATCTGGACTGACGGAGCCCGATACATGAGGATTTGCGTGTCGATGCTGGACACGATTATTTCATGATGTTTTCGAGTGTCGATATTGGACACTCAGGTTCCATGATTTTGAGGTGTCGCGAGGGACACCCGTTGATTTATATCCTCATACTTCATGCATATGCTTTTATGATATTCACATACTTTGATTATATAGTTGGAAGAGATCCACATGCATACATACATTGATTATTGTAAATCTAAGGTAGCGCCCCGGCCGTCTGTCCGAGGCCAAAATGCGGAAAAGAAAACTTTTTCAAAACTTGAAACCCGGCGCTATCGTAGACTTTAATCCCGGATCGAACCATTAACCTATAACTAGCAACCTAGAGAAGGGTTGGAAAGGCTATACTGATCGATCCGTGTCTTTCGGTCTTTGGCCACCATCCCAAGCTCCTCGCGGCATCTCCGATCTCCGGTCTTCTAGTCGGAAAGGGCACCACATCTTCGAGTCTTTTTACGGGCTCCCGCCTCTGAACCGAGGCAACTCGGACACGAAGTTTGCTAGCCGACGTGTCTAAGATTGTTGTAGACTAAGTGTAGAATGCTTTGCCTCAAGGGTTAATCGAAGTTGCCACAATGGAGGGAAGATCAAAATGAGCTTTGAAATTGAGCTAAGGTTTTTGTTGCAAGAATGAGATGAATCAATTCCTCACTCACAAAAATTGAGGGGCTGTCCAAGATGGGGTTCGGCCACACAAAAGAAGAGGAGGGGTGAGCACAATGCAAGAGGTGGTGGCCATAAGAAAAGAAAACCTCACATCAAAAACTTTTCCAATCTTTTTCACAATAAACGCAAACCTTGAACCAAGCACATCTAGAAAGATCAAGAGTCTTCATAAAAAATGATGTAGCCCCAGGCACCACAAAAAAAACCCTGCCTTCACTAATTTCAAAATTTGCAAGAAACCCCTTCACCTCACAAAAATTCAGCCATGAAGGAATAAAGGAAAATGGCCGAAACAGAATGCAAACTGGCAACTTCAAAAAGCGATCCCGTAATAAATTACGGGATAACCCCACAACTGTATATACATACCCGCATTTGTATTCCGACCGAATACAAATGCAATGAGACAAAATCTACACAGTAAAATACTAGGATCCGGCTTAAACCAAAGCCAGCTAGTATTATTCATCCGAACCATGACACGTGCACAAGTGCACGCATACGTTCAAAACCTTCCATAAATCCATACGGTCTCTACAAAGTTTCGCCCGAAACTTGAGAAACTGTCTGTAGGGGACTCTAAAGACTCGTCAATACACTGGCTGTGGATTTAACCACTAGCACGTTTGTGGTACTAGCTGTATGTAATGGGCTACCAGGTATTGACCAAAAGGGAGGTCGATGAGCGAACTCATCCTGACACCCTACTGAGTCTGTCAGTGACAATATCCGTATAGTCCGGTCCGTTCGTCTATGAGTATCGCATGTTGGGTCTAGAGGGTTGGTAAAAGTCAGACCCCCAAAAGCGGTACAAGTTGTGTCGGAGTGTAGCCCAGAACACCTTAAGATGCTACTGGAATACCTACCAATAAATCTCCTGCCTTGGCCACGGACTTTGTGTAATAGCTCTCCTAGACACAACGCGATCTCACCCCCAATACCAGGAGAGACGAAACCCCTGCCGATCCGCTCACTGCCTCCATGTGGCTCGGGACTGTACCCAACTAAAACCTGTTTGCACGACTCCTTTGAGCCGTCGTAGGGTAGTAATCAAAGCACAGTGGGAACTCATACGAGACAAATGACGATCTCAGGTCGATGAACTAACCTGTACACATGTCACCAGGGAACTGCTATCTGACTTCAGGCATAATACCAACTAGCATGTTCCCGGCGAGTCCTGTCCAGTGTACTCATAACCTAATGAGCACCTGTATACATCTTAGGTGAACCAACTGACACCAATGTCTTGTGAGACCGGCCACCGCCCCTTGTCGGGGTCTCTACTGTATACACTAGTCTACTAATGGAGTATCGATGCCCAGTCTCGAAAACTCCCACGACTAGGGACCACTTTAAAGATGTACTTATAGACTACCCAACTCTCACGTATATGATTGCCATCATACTGCTGGTAGTCAAGCAAGAATCCTAAGGGCTACATCAACGTGTAATAGTGATCTGCAAGGTCACCTAAAGTATGTACACGACGATACAGATAAACCAGATAGCATACTATCATCTTGAGTAAGACTGTCCTACCGGTATAGGTCCTTCCTCAATCATTGCAATCACGTGCCTGTGATCCAATAATTGACTCTGAGGGCTTTATATCGAACAATCTCCCACTTGCACTCAAGGCTAATTATTGCGATGTCGCATACTCACAGCCCGTGTGATACCGAACACCCAACTCCTCTACAAATCAGTCTCACAAAGCCCGTTTGCGAAACTATTGCGTTCGATGAATTGCCTCAGTGAGTGGATCTGCCCTGATGTTTCTTTCTATGTCTCTCTTTATCTCAAGTTCGCGGAGAAAGCCATCTCCCGAAATGAGCAATACCTGTCTTAGAATATGTCTGGATATCTGATGGGACCTAGTTCATAAATGAACTCCAAATCCAAACTTCTTAGACTGTATCATCAACTGAACTTAATCAGTATCCTGCGCCATGCCTCCCTCAGTATCCGCTTGGACCATCTCTCCAAACTACTTCCTCTCGTCAGAGGTAAAACTATAACTCTGATAGCCACTCTGTCATCCAGGTCACCTTGGAAGCCTGGATTGATAACCGTCTCCCGAAAGAGTCTGCCGTTATCATTTCCCTAGAACATCCACTTATGTTCTAAAACTGCTTCCGAACGTTTCTCCAGGATAGGATTAATATCAACTTATTGCATCTAGTGCAAAAATCAACGTCTGGTGTGGTACTTGACATCTCATGATTGACTCAATTGCCTAAGCAAGTGATCTGCCAATCATGCACATCCCTCTCCCTTTTAGTCTGTAAGACACCTTTAGAGAGGGTGACTCCATCACCTATAGGTACACTACCGTGCCAGGAGTCATCCTTTCTAAAACACCTTTAGAATGCTGTCTAAGTACCCAGATAGGGAAACTACCCAAATCTAGATCTAAAAGTATAGATCTAGTAACCAGAATATCTGATATAATATCCATATCCTGTGTGGAGAAACCACAGTGTGACAACCAAAGTATAACCGATCGTAGTGCAGGAATATCACTTCCTACTTTGTGTATGTCATCCAAATACCAGGACATCACACCCTACTACCATCTTAACAGATCCATCCCCTATTCTGATGGAGTCAAACCTATGACTGTCATATCAGAAATAGATGATCCATCTCCGCTATATCTGCTTTAGTCTATAAATAGACACAAGCTACTTGTCCACTACGCATCCGTTGCTCCCACTGATTACGACAACCCTTTGGCAGAGTCATATACACGTGCACTTCTAAAGCCAGTTCAGAACGACGCTATACTCATCCTCCTGCCGGGTCTCATAGCCTGGAACAACAGTAGTGTCAAGTCTGGGTAAACAAGAACCTCCCTATCACCGTTTTTTAGCATACCGAAGTACCTCTCGAGTGCCTGAGGTTACCCACCATATCTGCGGAGTGGCTAATGGAATGTCAATCCAGATTGAATCATTAGGTCCTATTAAATTTTCAGTAATCGTTTGTGGTTCTGGAATCACTTCCAGTTCTACTATACTCCCACTACTGTTTTCTGAAAAAGTCCATTTTACTAAAACTGTGGCGAGTCAAGAACAATATCACCATTGATCTTCCAGATGGTAGAAAGTCAACCCTCGTCATAGCCCGGGTCAACCCACAAACTGCCATTATAGAAACGTGCCTAGAGTTATCCAGAGTCTGGTTTTAAGTATAAGCCGGAAAACTCCCCGTACCTTAACATCGTTAAGATATGAACCGTTCTATATCCAATATAGAAACAGAGACACTGATTTAATTGGAACCAGCTTCAAATCATGCAGCTGTCTCCAGTGCATGTCAACTAAATGGAGAGAGGCCGATCAGCATTACTCATCTTAGGAGTGCATCCAATTATGAGTAACCTGAAAGAGAAACAATTTCTCAAAAACCATTACTATCATCTGAATACCAAACACAAGTATCTACATCCTCGATCACTTTGAAGAATCCCGATACTTGCAACACCTGGTTCTACTCTACTCTTATACCTATAACTTCTCAAAACTTAGACCTTGTATTTCTACTAAACACTTGTCTAAAATTAGAGAAGTCAAAAGTAAACAGAATATAGTATGAGGACCAGCCCCTCTGTCCTAATGGACACTGGACAATATACAATGCTTTGTTTAAGTTCCTTGAGTTGAATAACTCAAACCCTGTGTGTCGTAGGTTGAAAACTGTACTTATAGTTAAGAAGAATTACACCGCTGTTTAATGCTCCTTACCTAACCATCAACTGATATAGGTAAATGCCATAGACATAATTTCAAAAAGTTATATCTCACTTTATAAAAATAAACATACAGATATATCAATTTGAAATTTGTGCATAACAACGGATATTCAAAACCAAATATTTGCCGTCCGGCAAACAACCCAGGTGATTTCCTCAAATATCACCTATTACAACGAATCCCGAAATAATGAGGATGATCACCTAATTCCCAATAACTTACTCCCACTCATCATCTGTAAGATTATACATATGTGAGAATCATACCTGGTAAATACATACCCTGGAGCAAGGACTAATTGGGAAATCAGTTTTCTTTTAACAATACACAGTGAGACTGAAACATGAATATGTTCCGAAGGGGTATCCGGGTATTCCTAGTAATGTCTCTTCCATTATCCAAATTCATGACTCTAACCATATACTTCCTTTGCCATCTCTCCAAATCCCTTTATTTGTCTTTAGTTGCTACCTTCTGCACACCACCGTTAGGCTAAATGGTTTTCTTCCTCCCCTACCGTTCGGCACCAGCTTATGGTCTGGAAGAAGACTATCCAATAAGCGTAATAGGTGTACTGTCCTAATCCTAGGAGTACTCGCAATGCGAGAGAAGGTAAAGATAATAGACAACTAAATAAACCTTATTCTATTTCTCCTGAACCAGAATCCATCCCCGAACTGGAACAAGTCCCTTCGAGTTCGTATATAACCATACGATGAAGTATCCAATAAACTGTGGATCTTCGTAGTGTTATGGGGTGTCCCGGAGAAATACAAAGGTGAAGTAGGAGTGGCGATGAAATACTTGGTTTGGTCGTGAATAGCAGTCGCAATTTACTTTGCCCACTTTCTAATCCCTTTATTTGTCTTAACTTATTACCTTCTGTACACCATCATTAGGCTAATTGGTTTTCTTCATTCCCCACCGTTCGGCACCTGCCCATGGTTTGGAAGAAGACTATCCAATTAGCATAATAGGTGTACCGTCCTAATCCAAGGAACACTCGCAACCTGAGAGAAGGTAAAAGGAAAAGACAACTGAATAGTCCTATTCGTTTTCTCCAGAACCGGAAACCATCCTCGAATCAAAAACAAGTTCCTTCGAGTTCGTATATAACCATACGATGTTTTTATCCATTGGAAGTGGATGTTCGTAGTAATACGGAGTGTTCTGGAGAAAAGGGTAAAAGTAGGAGTGGCAATGAGGTATGCAACTCTATCAATCCAAAAGCCAGTGTTTTAAGATGGTTCGGTCAACTTGGTCACTGAGTCATAGTCTAGGGTCGGGCCATGGTCGCTGCCAAAGAGAGAGAGAGAAAAAAGAAACACTCTGCGTGCACTCTAACCTAGATCATAATGGTTACCAATTTGCCTAATCAGGAAACCACCCACTGTATCCTCAAATTCTCCTCCAAACCTGAAAGAAGAATTAGTCGGGATCACCCGAGGAGTAAACCAACTCATCAGTGGGAATCGGGATCCAACTATCATCGCATGATAACCTGATGGAATCCACTCACGTCATCACACTCCAGAAGGTATGCGCATGCCTGGCAAGTTTCAGTTTCTTTCGAAACTCCCGATGTGTGTTTTTGTAAGTCCATGTCACGCACCCCACTAACTTGCGGGGAGGCGGAATATATGAAAAACGATTATCAAAGCTTCGTAACACGGACTTGAGCGCATGAATCGTAATCTAAACCATTGCTAACGTTATACTAGAGGTTTAACTACTCGGTACCGGAGTTATACCTCACGTTACATGTCCTTCGGGTCTTCATCGCTGTCCTCCACTCCTCGTAGGCTCCTTGGAACATCGGCAACTTCACGGCCTCCTCGAATCAAAGACGATCCACCCGAAAGCTCCTACGCCAAGCTAAATCTCAAACTTGAGATAACTAGGTTGCTCGAAGTGCTAATCTAAGCTACCTAGGGGATATAGAGTGAGGTTATGGATGTTTTAGTCTAGCTAACCCTTGATCTCAACACATGAGAGGTTAGGGTTAGGGTTTCAAGAGAGAGAGAGCTTGAGGAGAGAGAAGGAGAAGATGAGAATGAAAAGAATAATGAGCTCATTTTGAATATATCAACCATAACAATTTAATCAAATAAATAAATAAATGATTTAATCATTATGGTTGATGCATTCACCTTGTGCGATTCATCATATGACTCATTATCTCATTAATGAGTCATTTAGTGCAAAGGATGAATCATACAAATGAGTCATTAATCAATTAATGCTCATGCCACCTTAACCCCTTAGTCACCACACTTCTAGAAGGTTCCCGACAAATTACGAGAATGCCCCTGTAATCCGTGAAAACACGGAAAATCTTTAGACTGTATAAATCCAATAACCCGATACAAGAAACTGGCTTAAACCAAAGCCGGCTAGTATAAACTGTCCAAAAAGTCGTACGTGCGTAAACACACGTACACATCCGAACCCTTGTCGTAAAACCATACGACCTCTATATCGTTTCGTCTGGAGCAGGGAAACTCTCTGTGTGGGACTCTAAAGACTCGACACTACGCTGGCAGTGGGTTTAACCACAGACCGCAAGCGGCACTAGCTGTACGTAATGGTCCCCAGGTAGATGTCGATAAGAAGGACGATGAGGAAAACCATCTCGAACCCCTACTGAGCCTGATGTGACAATCTCCGTACAGTCCGGTCTGTTCGTCTAAGACTATCGCATATCAAGCCTAGGGGGCGGCAAGCGTCAGTCCCCTAATAGCTGTATAAGTCGTGTCGGAGCGAAGCCCATTACACCCTGAGAAGCTACTGGAACCTACCAGTATATCTCGCTTGCCCTGGCCAGGGACTTTGCGTAATGGCTCTCTGACACAGCGCGATATCATCTCCCAATACCGGGAGTGACGAATCCTATCTAACTGCCACCGCCTCCAAGTGCTCGGGACTGCACCCAACTGCCGCCTGTTTGCACGACTCCTTTGAGCCGTGGTAGGGTAGCAATCTAAGAACAGTGGGACACACTCGAGGCGAAGCAGCAGTGTCAAGTCTGCGGACTATGCTGTACTCATGTCACCTGGGAACTGTTAACTGACGATGGGTATAATACCAACCAATCAGTTCCCCGGTGAGTCATGTCCGGTGTACCCGTAACCTAACGAGCACCTGTATACTATCTCCAGTACGACGTACTAATGGCTGTGGGACAGACCATTTCCCCAACTGGGATGAGAAGCGTATACACTTAGTCTACTCCGGAATATCGATGCCCTATCTCGATAATCCAACGACCAGGGACCTGTATAGGATGTTGCTTACAGACTACCCAGCCCCCACTAGTGTGATTGCCATCACGACGCTGGTAATCAAGCAAAGATCCTATGGGCTCTACTAATATGTATAAGTGATACGTTTACAAGAGACATATGCACATATTAAAGTAGACACAAACCAAGTAGCATACTACCATTTTTAGCAAGACTGTATATATAACTGTGAATATCCCAAGCTTCCATTAAGTAATATACAATCTAGTATGATATAATAATGGCCCCTAGGGCATATACACTAACAATCTCCCACTTGCACTAAGGCCATGAGCTGGCATATCGTAGACCTATCATCTCGAATAGCCTCTCGAACTGTGTCTGAGGAATGGCCTTTGTGAATGGATCAGCAATGTTATCCTCCGTCTTTACTCTCTTCACCTCGATCTCTCGGCGATCTATGATCTCCCTGATCAGGTGATACCGCCTTAAGATGTGTCTGGACTTCTGATGGGACCTGGGTTCCTTCGCTAAAGCTATAGCGCCATTGTTGTCACAATACAGAGGTATTGGATCAACACTGGTAGGAACCACCTGAAGTTCTGTGAGGAACTTCTTCATCCAGACTGCTTCTTTTGCGGCATCGCAAGCAGCTATGTACTCTGCTTCCATCGTTGAGTCAGCAACGGTCTCCTGTTTGGAACTCTTCCAACAGACCGCCCCTCCATTGAGGGTAAAGACATAACCCGACATGGATATGGAGTCATCTTTGTCACTCTCGAAGCCGGAGTCGGCAAAGGCCTCCATCTGAAGGTCTTTTCCGCCATACACCAAGAACATCTCCTTAGTCCTTCTCAGGTACTTGAGAATGTTCTTTACTGCTATCCAGTGCTTCTCCCCTGGGTTTGCCTGATACCGGCTTACAACGCTCAATGCGTATGCTACATCTGGTCTGGTACATAACATCGCATACATTATAGAGCCTACTGCAGAAGCGTAGGGTATAATCGACATGCGATCCCTTTCCAAATCAGTCTTGGGAGACATCTCTTTGGAGAGGGTGATTCCGTGACAAGCCGGTAGGTTACCGCGCTTAGAATCATCCATACTGAATCTCTTCACTATGGTGTCTATGTACCTAGACTGTGAAAGTCCCAACATCCTCTTTGATCTATCACGATAGATCCGGATTCCCAGAATGTAGATGGCATCACCTAGGTCTTTCATGGAGAATTTATGTGACAAGAATCTTTTGACTGACTGTAATATAGGAATATCATTTCCTATTAGGAGAATGTCGTCCACGTACAAGACGAGGAATACTACAGCTCTCCCTACAATCTTACTGTATATGCATGGTTCATCTGGATTTTTGATAAAGTCAAATTCTTTGACAACATCATCAAAACAGATGTTCCAACTCCGCGATGCCTGCTTTAGTCCATAAATGGACTTAAGCAGCTTGCATACTTTACCGCTGCTCCCACTCTGAATGAATCCTTCTGGCTGATCCATATAGACGCTTTCTTCCAAATTACCATTTAGAAAGGCCGTCTTTACGTCCATCTGCCAGATTTCATAATCGTGGAAGGCAGCAATTGCAAGAAGGACCCGAATAGATTTAAGCATAGCCACTGGAGAAAAGGTTTCGTCATAGTCCAAACCAGGTCTTTGACGGAAACCCTTTGCAACAAGTCTAGCTTTATAGGTTTCAACCTGTCTATCTATACCAATCTTCTTTTTGAAGATCCATTTGCATCCTACGGGTTTTACCCCATCTGGAGCAATGTCCAAAGTCCATACTTTGTTGGTGTACATGGACTCCATTTCGGTCCGCATTGCATCCAGCCATTTTACTGAGTCGCCGCTCTGAATGGCTTGCTGGAAGCTAGTAGGCTCATCATAATCAATAGTGCAATCCTCTCTATCCCCGTCTATGAGAAAACCGTAGTATCTCTCGGGCGGATGAGATTGCCTACTACTCCTGCGGAGTGGCGTCGGGATGTCTTGTTCTCCTGAACCTTCTCGTTCTACCAAGGTTTCAGTAATAGCTTGTGGTTCTGGAATTTCTTCCAGTTCTATTGCGCTCCACTCTTCTGATTTTCTAAAAACTCAGTTTCCAAGAAGCGGGCATGTTGAGAAACAAAGACCTTTTGTTCCTCTGCGTAATAGAAACAATATCCCATGGAGTTCTTTGGATATCCCACAAACTTACACTGTACTGAGCGTGCCTCGAGCTTATCCGCATGCTGCTTCTTTACAAAAGCTGGACATCCCCATGTCTTAAGATACTTAAGACAGGGTTTCTTCCCACTCCACATCTGATATGGTGTGGTAGGCACAGTCTTGGTTGAAACTCGGTTTAAAAGATATGCAGCTGATTCTAGTGCATATCCCCAGAATGATCGCGGCAACTCAGCGTTACTCATCATGGAACGTACCATATCCAATAGGGTTCGGTTCCGTCTCTCTGATACACCGTTATGTTGTGGTGTGTATGGAGGAGTAAGCTGAGAGAGAATTCCATTCTCTTTTAAGTAACCTAGGAACTCGGCACTTAAGTATTCACCACCTCGATCAGATCTTAGTGTCTTGATACTTTTGCCGGTTTGTTTTTCTACTTCATTCTTGTATTCTTGGAATTTCTCAAAGGCCTCGGATTTATGCTTCATTAAGAAGATATATCCATACCTAGAGAAATCATCCGTAAAAGTAATGAAGTAGGAATAACCACCTCGCGCATGTGTAGACATTGGACCGCACACGTCACTATGTACGAGTCCCAAGAGCTCGCTTGCTTTTACTCCGTGTCCAGTAAACGGAGTCTTTATCATCTTTCCCATGAGATAAGATTCACAAGTAGCATAAGATTGATATTCGAATGGATTCAAATATCCTTCTCCATGTAACTTAGTCAACCTTCTCTCATTGATGTGACCTAGTCTACAATGCCATAAGAAAGCCTGATTTGTTTCCGGAGACTTTCTTTTAAGTGTGTTCTGGATACTGAAAACCTGAGCTTGATTTAATACGTATATTCCGTTTTCTAATGTACCTGACCCAATCAAATCTTGATTTAGGTGGATGTGAACCACATCTTTTGTAAAAGTAAAATCATATCCTTCCTTAGAAAGTAAGGGTACAGATATGATATTACAAGTCGTACCTGGTACATAAAAACAGTTACGCAGAATCAATATCTGCCCAGTTGTCAGTCCAAGATGATATTCCCCTATGGATTCAGCGTTCATGCTCATTCCGTTAGCAACCGTGAGGGTCATATCACCTATCCCGATAACCCTACGGTTTCTCAGAGTCTGTAATGAATTACAGATGTGAGTTCCTGACCCGGTATCCAATACCCAGGAAGTAGGGTTAACTGACATACAGTTCTCAATAACAAACACACTTGAGGCTGAAGCCACAACATGCTTCTCATTCTGGTTACTGGCTTCTAAAGCCCTGCAATCATTCTGCCAATGTTCATTCTTGTAACAATAGGAATGCCCCTCTTTTACTATATCCAGTCCCGAAACTATTGCCTTTCTCTTTCCTTCTCCTTCTCTGGTTTCCTTCAGGGTGGGAGGCAGAGACTGTAGAATCAAGTCAGTTTTTGACTCGTTTCCCAACGCGGTCTCCAGGTCCTGGAGCTCATCAATACAGCTAGTCATTGTAAGGACGTTTTCCCCTACAGATGACCCGTCAGCTAACCTCGCTTGAATTAATTCGTTCGAGGTTTCATATCTAGTGATATGAGATTGCTCTCCATATGAATCTTTATTATGGAGAAAGATGGAAACTAAGTTCATCTTCTCGTGCTGCTTCTGGTATACACCATCAACTGAAGCTAACACGGGGCACTTAGCGTTTGCTTTATCTTTTTCCCTTGTCTGACGGATATCCATATCCGCGACAGTGGAAACTGGACCTGGGACGGCGGGATCTTGAGTAGTAATAGGGTGGTCCAGCTTGTTATAACCAATGGACATCTGGACAGACCTTTGCCAGTCATATAAGTCAGATTCAGTCAATTTGTTATCTAGATGTAACCTATGTATGGTCACAAGGTCGCTGCAATTAAGAGAGAGAGAAGAAAACATTTTAGCATGATGCTGTTGCAAGTTTAGATTGGTTTTAAGTTTATCTAAACAGGATGGCTCCCACTGTTTCTCGAATCCTTCCTCAAACCATAAAAGAAGAATTAGCCAGGACAATTCTCACCGTACAATACTTGCTTAACCGTTCAGCCAGGCTAGTGTCGATACTTCGAGGGAGGTTTTCCAACGCTTT
Organism: Agapanthus africanus; assembly: GCA_030015575.1. Taxonomy (NCBI): domain Eukaryota; kingdom Viridiplantae; phylum Streptophyta; class Magnoliopsida; order Asparagales; family Amaryllidaceae; genus Agapanthus; species Agapanthus africanus. The sequence continues at coordinate 252,524,238 of CM057348.1, read as the reverse complement.
CGCGAAGTTCCTTAATTAAATAACCTCTTTTCTCTGGGGCGTAACCCCGCTGACACCTTTCTTGGCACCTACTTGGTTTATAGCATTGATCGTTAAGTGACGAATCTCCTGATAAGTAGCATGTACTCACAGTAGGATCGGGATCCAAAATATCATCGTATGATAATGTTGAAGGAATCCTACCAACATTCATCAAACTCCAAAATGGTATGCTCTCTCTGCAAATTTCAGTTTCTTTAGAAATTCCCGATGTGGATTTTTGCCCCATGCTCTTATGACCTTGACTTTAGTCAACAAATCATAATTCACATGTCAAGTTCTACCCGTTATTGTCCAGGTTAATTTGAACCCACCCGTACATACCCTTGACTTTAGTCAACAAGGTAATACGACTGTCCCAAACCAACGCATCTATCTATGCTGCATATAAATATCCAACAGCTACCAAACACTGCGCCTTGACTTTAGTCAACAAACACAGCTTGAATACTATTGACTATCTATATGAAATGACGGAGGGCTACGAATGGTTTTGGCAAAACCGTGAACGTAGTGAACTTGATATAATCGAAGAAACCTGATACTTTTTTAAAAGGAGTGGTTAAAGCTCCGCAATTAAAAATCTGATCCTTTTTTAAAATAACCGAGTGGTTTCTTTTAAATTTGTTCCAACGATTAAACTTTGGTTTATTTTCTTTGCATTATAATAATGCGTCCCATCATTTATCCTATCATTGCAGAAAACAACGAAAATACCACGTCCTCTTATGCCATCCGCATTCGCCACGGGGTCCCGTCATCACCCGTTAGGTTACTTAACTAACGACAGAGCGGGGGCTGGGCTAGCGCGGGTGTAAAACATAAGTGACGTCTAATAGCTATTTATATATAGATATTGTACATTCGTCAGACGCAATAATAAGCATTCCAGATCACAGATAAACTTTAATGGATATGCAAGTAATCCGTGTTTCTTTTGAGCCTGCAAGGAAAGACGGATTACACAGTTGTGATGAATCGCCATTACCCCACCCCAGACCCCTACGGGTACGGCAAACTACCCTCCAAGTACCAGAAGTGAAGCGGTCTGCCTCGACACTTCAAAATACCCGGTAGTTCGTGCACCCCACCTTGGGTCTATCCTAGGAGCAAAAACAGTAAAAAGAAATAATAATACAACGGTGGCTACAACCGCAACCTGGATGTGCCCCGCAAAATAATATTACATCAAATTACATTTACATTAAATGAATATTAAATACATCTCAAACCCTCGGCTAATCATCACAACAGTCCAATACAGTTCATATACACAAACAGTAAACATTTCAGAAATGTGCAACCCCCTGCCAACCGACATACTAGCAGTTAGGGGAGATTTACGAACACATTAAACATTACAGATAAAGATCCAATTAGCAAATTGATTAGAACATCGATCGATTACCTATATCCGTGTCTACCCCAAAAGCAAATCATCACAGAGGCAACCTGGGCAGAAACAGTATATACAGGAAAACAAAAAACCCAAAATTATGAATTACTGTGAAACTCCGAGTCAACTCGGCGTTGACTCGGCGGCGGTTCCGCGGCAATAGCTCTCTATTGCCGCGGAACCGCGGTCGTTTAGTCGAGTTGCCTCCTCGAATTTTCCCAGATTTCTTACAATTCCTTGCTGTGAATTTTAAGGTATGTCAAAAAAAATTTTAGACAGTTTTAAAATTAACAGAAACTATGGGTTTTGGTTTTTCGTATTTCGTATTTTTCGTCGATCGAACTTCTAATCAGTTGCTAACAAGCTAGTAATGGTTTAGTTGGCTCTGATACCACTGTAAGTCCATGTCACGCACCCCACTAACTTGCGGGGAGGCGGAATATATGAAAAACGATTATCAAAGCTTCGTAACACGGACTTGAGCGCATGAATCGTAATCTAAACCATCGCTAACGTTATACTAGAGGTTTAACTACTCGGTACCGGAGTTATACCTCACGTTACATGTCCTTCGGGTTATCATCGTTGTCCTCCACTCCTCGTAGGCTCCTTAGAACATCGGCAACTTCACGGCCTCCTTGAATCAAAGACGATCCACCCGAAAGCTCCTACGCCAAGCTAAATCTCAAACTTGAGATAACTAGGTTGCTCGAAGTGCTAATCTAAGCTACCTAGGGGATATAGAGTGAGGTTATGGATGTTTTAGTCTAGCTAACCCTTGATCTCAACACATGAGAGGTTAGGGTTAGGGTTTCAAGAGAGAGAGAGCTTGAGGAGAGAGAAGGAGAAGATGAGAATGAAAAGAATAATGAGCTCATTTTGAATATATCAACCATAAAAATTTAATCAAATAAATAAATAAATGATTTAATCATTATGGTTGATGCATTCACCTTGTGTGATTCATCATATGACTCATTATCTCATTAATGAGTCATTTAGTGCAAAGGATGAATCATACAAATGAGTCATTAATCAATTAATGCTCATGCCACCTTAACCCCTTAGTCACCACTCTTCTAGAAGGTTCCCGACAAATTACGAGAATGCCCCTATAATCCGTGAAAACACGGAAAAACTTTAGACTGTATAAATCCAATAACCCGATACTAGAAACTGGCTTAAACCAAAGCCGGCTAGTATAAACTGTCCGAAAAGTCGTACGTGCGTAAACACACGTACGCATCCGAACCCTTGTCGTAAAACCATACGACCTCTATATCGTTTCTCCTGGAGCAGGGAAACTCTCTGTGTGGGACTCTAAAGACTCGACACTACGCTGGCAGTGGGTTTAACCACAGACCGCAAGCGGCACTAGCTGTACGTAACGATCCCCAGGTAGATGTCGATAAGAAGGCCGATGAGGAAAACCATCTCGAACCCCTACTGATCCTGATGTGACAATCTCCGTACAGTCCGGTCTGTTCGTCTAAGACTATCGCATATCAAGCCTAGGGGGCGGCAAGCGTCAGTCCCCTAATAGCTGTATAAGTCTTGTCGGAACGAAGCCCATTACACCCTGAGAAGCTACTGGAACCTACCAGTATATCTCGCTTGCCCTGGCCAGGGACTTTGCATAATGGCTCTCTGACACAGCGCGATATCATCTCCCAATACCGGGAGTGACGAATCCTATCTAACTGCCACCGCCTCCAAGTGCTCGGGACTGCACCCAACTGCCGCCTGTTTGCACGACTCCTTTGAGCCGTGGTAGGGTAGCAATCTAAGAACAGTGGGGCACACTCGAGGCGAAGCAGCAGTGTCAAGTCTGCGGACTATGCTGTACTCATGTCACCTGGGAACTGTTAACTGACGATGGGTATAATACCAACCAATCAGTTCCCCAGTGAGTCCTGTCCGGTGTACCCGTAACCTAACGAGCACCTGTATACTATCTCCAGTACGACGTACTAATGGCTGTGGGACAGACCATTTCCCCAACTGGGATGAGAAGCGTATACACTTAGTCTACTCCGGAATATCGATGCCCTATCTCGATAATCCAACGACCAGGGACCTGTATAGGATGTTGCTTACAGACTACCCAGCCCCCACTAGTGTGATTGCCATCACGACGCTGGTAATCAAGCAAAGATCCTATGGGCTCTACTAATATGTATAAGTGATACGTTTACAAGAGACATATGCACATATTAAAGTAGACACAAACCAAGTAGCATACTACCATTTTTAGCAAGACCGTATATATAACTGTGAATATCCCAAGCTTCCATTAAGTAATATACAATCTAGTATGATACAATAATGGCCCCTAGGGCATATACACTAACAGTTTTTATCCCTAGGACCCAAGTGACCTTGACGAATAATCAACAAATCAAAAGGTCCTAGTCAAGTTCAACCCGTCATTATCTTGATTGCGTTAAACCCACCCGCACAACCCTTGACGAATAATCAACAAATTCGTACGACCGTCCTAACTAATCCACATATCCATGCGATAGAAAAGCACAACAGAGCTACCGCACACTAAGTCTCGGCGAATAGCAACGACAAACGTAGCGCGAATAATAAGCAATACTAATCTGAAATGACGGAGGGCTATGGCTGGTTTTTGGCGAAAAACTTTTAACGTAATGAACTTGATACCGTTGAAGGAGCCGGATAGCTTTTTATAAAAATATAGTGGCGAAAACTTTTGCTAAAGAGGTCACTCCCGGTGAAGGGATCCCGGCTCTTTCCATGTAGAATGAGGTGCAGGATATTCCAACTGAATACCACGATGCAAAGCAAAAAGCAATCGACTATAGTGAAGTTATTACCCTAACACAAACTTCTGCCCAAGGGGACACTCCCGGTGAAGGGATCTCGGACCTAGCCTCGTCGACTGAGGTGCTGGATATTCATAACCGAATACCACTGTGTAAAACAAAAGAAAACGTCCTTGCTATAACAGCTATTTGAAAAAATGTTCCAACAACATCAAACAGGGTTTTTTAGCTTGCATTGATCCGAATCAATGCAGTCCCATCAATTGATCACACCAATAAAGAACGAAAATATGATATACGTATATGCCATCCGCATTCGCCACTGGGTCCCGTCATCACCCGTTAGGTTACTTAACTAACGACAGAGCGGGGAATGGACTAGCGCGGGTGTAAAACATATACAACATCTACTAGTATATATATAGCAATATATAATAATCGCTCAAGGTGTGATAAAATGCAACATCACAGAAATGTAATAAGCATCACAGAACAATACAGATAATCTGGGAGCCCCGGGTTTCATAGAGCCGCAACTGAAACCTGACGTTCTCCTGGTCGTGTGGATAGCCTGTGCAATGAAATCCTAGACCCCTACGGACGCGGCAAGTTACCCGCCAAAACCTGAAGCGAGGCAGCCCCCTTCAACAAAGTGAATGGACCACCCAGCACTTCACGGAATCCAGTAACTTGAGCACCCCTCCTTGGGTCAACCTATACCCCCTACGAGTGCAGCGAATAGCCCTCCAATTCTAGAGTGAAGCCCCCTCTGTCTCAAAGCCATGATATGCGGGCCCGTTGCCCTCTAGAACCCGGCTATCCGTGCACCCTACCGCGGGGTAATCCTAGTACAGGAAATAAAATATACAACGGGTACATCGACCTCAGCCCGGTCGTTCCCCAAAAGAATAATATACAATCAGGAAGTGACGGCAGTCCACATGTCGGACGCTCAATATCAAATGTACAAATAATACCAAACAGTACTACCATTGCGTCCAGGCTATCCACCACGACAAATCCGCAACATCACAGCACAACACAGAACATCAACATGAATGTCACGTTCGCAAATCCGTCTAAAAGAGCTATGGCAATTAGACAAGATTTACCGCTCGAATGACATTCACGGTCATAGATAGAATGTAAGTATTGCGAACTAACTTATTTAAAATTTCGATTGACAAAATTTTCCGAAGTGGGCCCCAAGTACAATTTCAGCACTCAAAATAATCTAGGCCAAAACTATATATCACAAAAATCATATTTCCATGAATTAAAGCCCCAGAAAAAATTTGGGGCACTGTAGCCCAAAAAGGTCCGCGGAAGGGCCGCCAATTGCGACATTCCGCGGTGATTCCGCGGTGGAATTTTCGAGTTAGGTCTCAAAACTTTTTCTGTAGCTTTAGTAATACCTGCATGTATTTCTAAGATGGCTAAAATAACTTTTGAACAACTTTGAAATTCGATAGCAAGCACACTGAAATCAAACCCTAACTTGATCTTCACAACTCTTTCATGAATTTATAAAACATGCTAATTCAAGATTTAATTAAACATCTAATAAGCTAGCTTAATGATTTAAACAACAACTAAAGATTAGGGTTAGGATTTTATACCTCCACTAGATTTACAAACTAGAAAGTAAACTCCAATTTAGCCTCCAAAATGATGACTTTCAAGAAGATCCAAGCTTGTTTAGGGTTGAAGAATAATGGATAGAGATTTATATTTGAGTTTGTGGGATTATTTGATAATTTTAGATGATTTATTTATGCTTGAAGAAGTGCAAATGAAGTGAGATGAGAGAGAGGGCAGCAGGGGGAGGAGTTTCGGCCAAGGCACAAAAATGAGGAGGTTTGTGGAAATGTGTAGAAATTTCTAGCTAAAAACCTCAATTAATGCCTATTAATGCACCTCTCATCCAATGACACCTCTTAATATTTTCTTTTTTCTAATTAAAGTTTTCATTAATTCAACAAATATCTAGATATTTGTACGATATTTTGCATGGATGGATAAATGCTTAATCTTGTGATTAAGTTAGCATAGATTCACTTTAGCATAATTAACCCAATCAAATTTGTAATTACTACTAATTAAATGCATAATTAAAAGCTTATAATAATATTTTAATTAAGGAAAAATATTAAAGTGGACTAAAATTTTCAAGCGACAACTAAACACCGCAAACTAGCAATTTCCCAGTTAAACTAGGTGCAGTTAAGTCTAAACTAAAAAAAATGATCACTTCAGGGTTTTTACGGAAAACACAGCTTATATTTTACCTATTAATGGAAAATTCGCATAACGATTTCTAAAACGTTACAGTCTTCCCCCCTTAAAGAAATTCGGTCCCTAAATTTAAAATTCTTACTATGCATACCTTCAAAAAGATAAGTGCAAATTATCCACATCTCGCTCGTAGCCTCCCAAGTGATCTCCTCACTAGATGGCTACGCCAAAGAAAACCTCCACAGATGGAAAGACCCTTGACCGAAGTTTCTCCACTAGCCGATCCACTATCTGTTAGTTATATGTATACTCTAGAGGCCATTAGTGTATATACGATGTATATTAGAGGATGCTTGGACATATATAGGTAGGACTTTCTTGCTCGACATGATAGTATGCTATGTGGTTGCTCTTTATCTTAACATGTACTCTGATAGTCTCTATGTTACATGTTGATAAAGCCCTTAGGATAAGTACTTGACTACCAGGACTATGATGCGGATCATGCTAGTGGGGACAGTGTAGTCGCCAAGTACATCCTTCAAATGTTCCTAGTCATGGGAGTACCGAGACAGGGCATCGATACTCCAGAGTAGACTAACGTATGCGCTTCTTGACCTATATGATGGGCGATGGATGATCTCATATCCATTGGTGTTTGACATCAGAGAAGGTATACGGGTGCTCAGTGAAAACTAGGTACACTGGACGGACTCGCCGAGAACTCCCAGATGGTATTATACCTCACGTCAGATGGCAGTTCTCTGGTGACACTGGTACAGGTTAGTCTGTAGACCCGAGATCGTCATAGAGTCTTGTGTGATTCCCACTGTGCTTTGATTTCCATCATACCACGTCCAATGGGGCGTGCAAAATGGTGGCTTTTAGGTACAGTCCCGAATCACATGGAGACAATGAGCGATAGGAGGGGATTCGTCTCTCCCGGTATAGGGAGTTGATGTTGCGCTGTGTTTGATTGGCTATAACTGGAAATCCTTGGCCAGGTTGCTGAGATTTACTGGTAAGTGTTATCAGTAGTTTCTCGAACTGTTATAGACCTCATATCGACACGACTTATCAAGCTACTGGGGTCTGACGTTTACCACCCCTAGGCGAGATATGCGACATATCAGACGAAAAGACCGGACTGTATGGGAGTGTTACTGATTAGATTCGCTGGAGAAAATACATGCTTGCTTGTTGATCTTCTGATCGCTCAATATCTGGGTGGCCGTTACATTTAGCAGACCGCTTGCGGCTTGTGGGTGTCTGATATGATCATCACCCACTGCCGGCATATTGACGAGTCTTTAGAGTCCTACACAGAGGTTTCCTGGCTCAAGGGAAACGGAGTAGGAGCGCATATGTGATATGTGCGGGAACGAGATTAATGCGAGTATGTGATACCGCATTATATTCTCGCGATGTGTGACATGATAGGTTATATGTGATATAGCCGAGTTATCGGATCTATAAATCTACTCACCTGCTAAACTCCTCGCTTAGCCGTAGTCGATGCGCTTCGTCGTCTCAGAATCCACGCGAAGGTACCTACAATATCAACGCATATCGCAATACCATCAAAATCAATGTCCGAAAACCAATACGGCATACGGTGCGCTCATAGGTTAGAACCTATAGCCTACGCATGCAAAAACAACCAAACAACCCTCGTCGTCGATGTACAAACATCCAATGACCCAATACAATATCAAATACTAAAACCAAGAATTCCAAAATATGGAAACATAGCCCAAAAACACATCAATGTGCTCCCAGATTTTGGTTCAGGTCAAATTAGCCAATTTTGCATATCAGGTTGCTCTAGATATAGGATAAGGAAGCTACAGAACAAAAATCACCACAGTTCACCACAAAGTGGCCACAAATTGCGGCCATATTGATTAAATCTGCGGCCAGGATAAGGGGAAATGGGCTCGGGTTTCTAGGGTAGGTTCTTGGTTGCCTGCACATCTCTCTGTGTTAGCTAAATATTTTTCAGGTCCTCTGGGTCATAGCAGATCACAAAATCCCAACACAAATCACACAAAATACGATATCGGCCACTTTCAAAGTTTGTGTTTTGGGTTTATGTCTCAGGTATTGGCTAGTAAAACACTCTCTAAGGTCAAGTAAACACTCACTACACCTCAACTTAACATTTAACAGCAACTTATAATTTTCCAAGATCACATAACCTATTTATACTGATTTCTAACTAAACTAGGATATATAACACAAATACTTAACTAAAAGTGTATGGATTACCTTTCTTGCAACTAAAGAACTTTCTTGAGTTGCCCAAGTCTTTAAAATCCAAACTAGCAAGGTCCAATGTGTTGAGGATAAAGGGGTGCATGTTTTTAATGAAGGGGTTATAGGGTTTTGGTGAAGGATTGGAGATGTGGCAATGGGGTAGTGAGGACGTGATGGAGATGATGAAGATGAAGTAAATAATGGAGGGGTGAAGGAAATGGGGCAGCCAAGTTAACCCTCTCTCTCTTAGCATCACTCTCTCACAACAAATACCTCTCCCTACACTCACCTCTCTCACAAAATATCTATTCTTGTTTCTTCTCCCTTTTTGTTTTATATCCATTAAACCTTTTCACACAAAAACTCAATTCTTTTCCTTCTCATTCTCTATCTCACAAAACTCACAATATACACAAGTCACAACACAACACAATCCATAACATGCACAAGTCACGGAAAAATGTAAAATTACGGATTTGGCCCAAAAATCCGATAAATATCATTAAAATAAATAAATCATTTTATCTCCGATAATTTTCAAAATAATGGTATACACTTATACCACTTTACGAAAATCCCAATTTCGCAAATTGGGTAGTTTTCGCGAAATATATTATTTTAATATTAAATTTTCAAAAATAATATTTTAAATTTTCTGAAATGTTACAGAGACTGGGATACCCCACATATTACACTTACGGTCGCTGAAAAGAAATTAAAAATCTACAATAATTAGAATCCGCAATATCCTTAGACATCATAAACCCGGAATATCTTATATTCCAGATTTCATGCCTAACTTATAAAACTTGTATTTTAATCTCAAATTGAAAACTCTTTTCAATTGGTTGTCGGATAATTCAACAAAATTCCCGATTTAGTGATTGCGTACAATACACAATTGCGACGGAGTTTTGATCCGAATCAAAACTTCGTGGCAATCGATCAATTGAGACTAAACGGCTAGGTTTACAATATACTAAATAGTTTTCACAAAACTAATTAATCTGGATTCTAATAATTGTATCACACATCACAAAACTTGTAAAGTAACCGCGACATTAGAATTCCGCACGCAATTAGCAAACTTAACCAATTTTTCCAAACATTGAAAAATCCAGTGAGCTAAAGTTCCAAAAACGATCGTTTTAAGCCAATCCGGCAGTCGAAATGAACTCGAAACCCGCCCGAATCTTCGCGGGGGCGAAGATCACAAAATTAAATATTGAATGGGAGGCTTCAGGGGGAGGGGGTACTCACCCCCGGAGGCCACCACGAAGTAGCCCCATAGGGTAGGCAGACCCGAGAGCACCCAGTTGGGGTGCTCTCGGGTCACCCACCCCATGGCCACCTTATGGTGTTCTTGGGGTGTGGGTCAGGCCTCTGGTCCCCCCCCGGGTGTCCCCGGGGTGTGCATGCTCCATCCCGTGGCTTCTAAATTCAAACCATGAGCCCGCGGGGTGTGCAAACAACTCAAAACATCATTTTTGAAAATGTTTTTATCGGCAGTTTTTGCACGACAAAAACGGCAGATTTCTAACGTCGCTACAAGTTACCCTAATGTTCTAGCTTTGCTCTGATACCATGAATGTCGACCTTAGCACCACCATGAGGTTCTAGTAGCATCAAGCATGCCAAATTAAGAATTTTATTAGGTGTTATGCTAGACTAACAAGATCTTTACTAGATTATTATGGTTTGCCTTTGTGATGTGATGAACTAAAGAGAAGAAAAGAGCATACAACCTTTGTAGTTCGAGTCCTTCTCTTCAATAGCTCCGGGTTGAAATCTACGCGACTCTACTAGGCTCCTCTTCGAGTTGAACAAAGATCCTTCGTGATCTTCACGCCAAAGATGATCCACCCGAAGTCCACAAGCTCAACCTAACCCTTCACTGATCTCATTAGTGAAAGCAACACACCACATCAAATCGCTAATCCATTGTGTGATAGTGAAGTAGGGGTTTAATTTGCTCACAAAGGTTTCACAAGTTCAATGATTCACATCACATGTGAGGGTTTGAATTTGGAAGTGAGGTGAAGAAAAATGTAGAGAGCAAGAGGAAGCAAGAGCTCATGAAAGAAATGGCTAAGACATGAAGAATGAAAATGATGAAAGTAAACTCAAAATGGCTCTCTCTTTCCTCACTTATTCAAGCATGGAATAAAATTGCAATTCTAAATTGCAACCATACTTGAATAGTGAGTCAAGACTAATATACAAATAATAAAAACCCATGCCTTGTCCATTCCGCAAATATCTCCACAATTTACACCTCATTTTTCTATTTTCTAAAAATAGAAAAACATGACATGCTTCATATAATATATATATATATATATATCAAATATATATATATAAAGCAATTAGTGAGCTAATGATATTAGTTAAGATATAATTATATCACATATAATATATATCACATTATTAAATCAACACTTGATCTAATAATCCGGTTATATCACATATAACTGACTAATATTATTAATCTGAATATTACATTATCAAACCAACCCTTAATTTGATAATCCGGTTATATCACATATAATCTGACCGACATCAGATAACTGCCAGATTATAATACGGTATCACATACTCATATTTAATCAGGCCCACGCACATATCAACATATGTGCCGTATTTCATTTCGCTCGAACCAGGAAACTTCTGTGTAGGACTCTAAAGACTCGTCAATATGCCAACAGTAGGTGATGATCACATCAATCACCTAGAAGCCGTCAGCGGTACTAGCTGGACGTAACGGCTACCCGGGTATTAAGCGATATGAAGATCAACAAGCAAGCTCATCCATACTCTCCATGAAGCGTATCAGTAACACTACCGTACAGTCCGGTCTCTTCGTTTGATATGTCGCATATCATGTCTAGGGGTGGTAAACATCAGACCCCAGTAATGTAATAAGTCATGCCAATGTTTGGCTCATAACATTTTGATAAACTACTGATATCTCTTATCTGTAAATCTCAGCAACCCTGCCCAGGGATTTTCAGTTATAGCCAATCAAGCATAGCGCAACATCAACTCCCTATACCGAGAGAGACGAAACCCCTCCTATCGCTCATTGCCTCCATCTGTCTCGGGACTGTACCCAAAATCCACCTGTTTGCACGAGTCCTTTAAGACGTGGTAGAACGGAAATCAAAGCACAGTGGGAGCCACACAAGACTCTATAACGATCTCGGGTCTACAGGCTAACCTGTACCAGTGTCACCAGAGAACTGCTATCTGATGTTAGGTATATAACCATCTAGGAGTTCTCGGCGAGTCCTGTTTGGTGTACCCATTGTCCAATGAGCACATGCGTACAATCTTTGATGTCACACACCAATGGTTGTGGGATCAACCATCGCCCTCTAAGGGATAAGAAACGCACACACTAGTCTACTCTGAAATATCGATGCCCTAGTCTCGATATTCTCTCGACTAGGAACTGATTAATGGATATACTTTTGGACCACCCTGGCCCCACTAGTATGATCTCATCATAGTCTTGGTAGTCATGTACATATCCTAAGGGCTTTATCAATATGTTAGAGCAAGATAGTAAAGAATACCAGTCTACATGTTAAGACGAAGAGTAACCAAATAACTTACTATTATGTCGAGCAAGAAAGTCCTCTATATATATGTCCAAGCATCCACTATAATATACACCACATGTACAATAATGGCCTCTAGCGCATACATATTCCTAACACTATTACTATACCTTGCGGTCTCTGATCAAGCTGCAAGCTCAGTGCTCGTCAAGGAATCCGAAGGTATACAGAAACCGGTCTACTATGTGAGCCATGTCTTCAAAGACGTGGAAACAAGATACCCGGCCCTAGAAAAGATAGTTTTGGCACTTGTCGTCGCCTCAAGGAAACTACGACACTATTTCCAGGTGCTCACAATTCTCGTCCTCACTGAACGACCTATAGGTGCTATCCTTGCTTCCCCTGAATCATTGTAGCGTCTGGAGAAATGGAGGTGGGAATTATCCCAGTTCGACATTAAGTACCGCCCCAGTCAAGCCATCAAAGCGCGGGTCTTGGCGGATTTCGTTGTCGAATGCACAATCCCGACTAAGGAAGGAACGTCGACACGGGGCCCCGAACTACGTCCTTCGGTCAAGGAAGTGCCCAACCCCATTCCTGATTAGGTGCTTTACATGGACGGATCCTCTAACGAGGAAGGGAGCGGGGCTGGCCTGATCATCCACGGACCGGACGAAGCGAAAATGGAATACTCCCTGAAGCTCAGGTTTAGTGCATCGAACAACGCCGTAGAATACGAGGCACTATTGGCCGGATTGTGAATCGCCTCCGGGGTAGGGCTGAAGACGATCCGAATTCACAGCGACACCCCACTTGTCGTCGGCCAAGTGACTGGGCGTTTCGAAGCCTGGGAACTGCTCATGATCAAATATCTGACCGAGGTCAAGAGACTTCGCAAAAATTTCGTCGAAGTCCAGGAAGAGCAGATTCCCCGGACCCTGAACACTCAAGCCGACGCTTTAAGCAAGCTCGCTTCTTCCTATACTGCCGACCATAAATGAAACATCCTCTTCAAAGTCTTGCCACGGCCCAGCATGGAAGACGGGGAGGTGTGTTCCAGGTATATGCTGTTCGGGAGGAAGGCCAAGATTGGAGGAAGCCCATCGTGGACTTCCTAAAAGATGGTATACTTCCAGAGGACCCGGGGGAGGTCGCCGCTTTCGGGCAAAAGCTCATCATTTAATCTGGAGCAATGGACCGCTACAAGAAGGCGTACACTCAGCCCCTGCTCTGATGCGTCGACCCCCACGAAGCCGACTATGTTCTACGAGAGATACATGAAGGGGTCGTGGAGCGCATCAAGTGGCCCGCACCTTGGTCCAGAAGACGCTGCTCCAAGGATATTTTTGGCCGAGGATACACCAGGATGCCGAGAAGCTCGTCAAAAGATGCAAGAACTGCCAACTCCATGGCAACATACCTCGTCTCCCCACTACCGAGCTAACGCCCTTCAGTTCCCCTTGGCCATTTGCACAATGGGGGATGGATATGGTGGGTCAACTCCCCACCGGTACGGGCAGACACAAATACATCCTTATCGCGGTAGACTACTTCATGAAGTGGATAGAGGCCATGCCCGTCAGAAAACTAGACGCCGGCTCTACTATAAAGTTCATGCAAAACAACAACATCACTTGATTTAGAATCTAGAGGTGCATCGTTACCGACCACGGGACCAACTTCGAAAATGTCAAAGTCAAAGAATTCTGCAGCGACTACCACATACTAATGAAGTTTTCCACAGTCGTGCATCCACAATGCAACGGACAAGCCAAGGTAGCAAACCGAGGAGTCATACGCGGACCCAGGGCTCGCTTAGAAGAAAGACAGGGCAGCTGGGTCGAGGAATTGCCGTGGGTGCTATGGGCATTGTGGACCTCGAAGAAAACACTCATAGGAGAAATCCTGTTCAGCCTCTGCTACGGTACCAAGGCGATGGTCCCGGTTAAGATCGTACTACCCAGTTATAAAGTCGAACACTTCGACGATGAAGTGAACATCTCGGCACTCCGTACCAACTTGAACGTATTATTGGAAAAGCGGGATCGAGCGCAGATCAGAGTAGCCGCCTATCAACAGCAAACCGCTCGCTACTACAACACCCGCGTTAAACATCTGGCCTCCAAGACGAGAGATATGGTCCTACGAAGGAACAAGTTTGTGGACCAAGCAAGGCTGCATAAATTTTTCCCGAAATGGGATGGACCATTCTTCGTAGCAGAAGCATTGCCCGGTGGAGCGTATCGCTTACAAGACGCTGGGGGGGCGTAAGTTTCTTCAGCCCTACAACGACGAAAAACTCAAATTGTACAAATAAGCATGCCTTCTTCTTTTGATACAATGTAATTCTTATTGACATTGAATTAAATCTCCTGAGCTAGGTCCTCTCATAAAGGAGACCTTTTGAACAGCTTTGGATCCCCAACTTTTGCACAACGCTGTGGATCCAAAGCCCTCCTTGCGAGGCGACCGAGTAGCTTACTTGCCTAGTCCATCCCTAGCGGGTAGCTTCCTACTCATCAACGCTAAAGATCTAATGCCCTCCTACAGGGTCCACCGTGCAGCTTACCTACCCGATCCATCCCTAGAGGGTAGCTTCCCACCCATTGACGCTAAAAATGTAAAGCCCTCCTACATAGGCCACCATGCAGATTCCTTCTCGGCTAAACTCCGAGGGGTAGATTCCTACTCTACGAAGACATGGATCTAGGACCCACATTGAGGAAGAATCAATTATGGCCGACCTATTCTAACTTGGTTGATTTTCTACTCATGCTAAAACACATGGTCGTCACCTCGACTCCGAGGTATGGACTGATACCGACCTTCCTAGCCTTGGGATACCTTTTGATTCATTCTAAATGAACGATCGTCACCTCGACTCCAAGGAGCGGGAAGGTACCGACCTTCCTACACTTGGCTATTATTCGACTTACACTCGACACGCGATCGTCATCTAAAAAGGCGATCGTCATCTAAAAAGTTAGGCAACGGCCTACGACCTAACACTTGCAGCAGAATGAAAATTCAAACAAGAAGAAGAGTGACGAGTTAAAGTACTCACGCAGAAAGAAGACATTCATGCAGAGGAAAATGAGCTCAACTTTATTTATATTCCAAAACTTTATAAGGTATTCTGGGCTCCTTAGCCTTACAAAAATGCCCGGAGGCTTAAAAGATTTTGAAAAGAAAAACTAAAGCTCCCAAGAGAAGAAAGCTCAGGCCGTGGGCTCCGCCGGGATCTCGCCCTGCTCGATACCTCCCTCAGGGGCCGGAGCTTCGGTCTCTTGGACGGCTTCGCCCCCTGCGGCCACCTCGGCGCCCGCCCACTGTGGCACATCCTCGGAAAGCAGGTACTTAGCGCGGAGCTCATCGTCGGCAAACTACGGCATTGACACCTTGACGGCGTCGAGAGCTTCGTCCAAAACGATGGCCGAGGCTTCGGCGAGGTCGGCGTAGAACGGGTCCGACGCCTTATACCTTTCCACGAACTTCACCGCTCGGGCCTCGGCGAGCTTCACGGCCTCAAGCGCCACCCGGGCGTCCTTCCTGCTGACGTCCCTCGACTTCTTCATTGCGTTATAGAGGTTACCAACCTCTTCAAACTTGGCCTGGATAGCCCAGTTGGATAAACTCATAAGTCGACGAGATTCCTTGTACTTAGAATTCGTCAGCTCCTCGGCGACCACCCGGGTTTCGAGGCGGCTATCTTCTCCTCAGCAAGTTGCAGCCGAAGGCACAGATCCTACTCCCGCGAGGACGATTCGCCCGCCTTCTTCATGGCCGGGGTGATCTCCTCGGATTCCATATTGACAATGAGGGCGCAGTGGTGGAGGACCTGAGGAAGGCAGCAAAAGGAGTTAGAAAAGTTCAAACTAAAAAAATGGTTGATACTTAAGAAAATTCTTAATGGAAAATGGATACCGACTTGGACAGCCTCCTGAGCAGTAGCTGCCAGCTGGGACTTCATGGTCCCCTGAGGAATCTTGCCCCCAGCTGCTTGCTCCATGTCAAAGAGAAGGCCGTCGGCGAAGGAGAGCCCCGAGGGCACCCCGAAGCAGAAGTCCCCCTCCTGCACTGGAATTCCGGTGGAGGGCGCCCGAGAGACCATTCTTTTTTGCCTTTTGAGGGGAAAGACGGTGGGTTCCTCCTCCTCCTCCTCCTTCGCCTGGGGGCCGGGTCCCGTGCATTCTCCTGGCTCCCCCCACGGCTATCTTCCGGGGCTCAAGGCGCAGCGGAAGGCCTGCTCGGCGGAGTTGGACTCAAGGCCGAACTCGAACCGGGTCGGGACGAACTTCCACCCCCAGTTTTCTTCTGGGCCTTCACGGCCATGGCAGCTAAAAACTTGGATCGGTCCATTCGATCTGCAAAAAGGAGAATACACAAAAGAGAGTTAGTGACGCTGAAAAGGGCAAAAGAAAATCCATCAAAGTCTAAATAGATCGTCTACTGCCCTAGCTTACCCAGAAAGCGTGTGGGGCTGAGCCCAACCCAGCTCAGAGCCTGCTCAGAAAGCAGGACGTCGGCCCACTGGATTGGTTCCCACGTAGACACCACCCTCGCCTCGGGTGAGGATGACGGTTTCGCCCTCGGGCAGTCAGCCATGTACCAATGTGTAGGCACAGGCCAATCCTCGCCCTCATATGGCCCGATGAATACGAACTTCTCCTTCCATTCATGGATGGAAGAAGGGACGACTACCACACCCGACCCGGCCACCCCACCTTTACGTTTTTTGAAGGAAAAATACACCTAGTTCGGCTCATCCTTGCTGGTGCCAGGGTGATTCTTATAATAGAGGAAGGAAACGATGAGGGTCAAACTGAAGGGGATGTTTTCAAGTTTCAACTGGACCAGAAACCCAAGGAGGATTCTCCATGAGTTCGGCACTAGCTGGCCCGCGGAAAGATGGAAGAAACGGAGCACCCCACATACCTCGGTTGAGAAGGGGAGACGCATTCCGGCCCGAAATACTTCTAAATACAGGGCAATCTCCTTGCCCTGCACCTGGTCCGCCCGCTCACCCTCTCTAGCTAAACGAAGCGAATAGTTGGAGGGAATATGGAATCGAGCCCAAATCTCGGTAAGCTCGTATATATTCCTCAAGATGGAGGGCGCATCACGGGCGTTCCCGATGCGCCCCTTAGGGGCCCTTGTCGCCGCCCAACAGCGAACGACACAGGCAGCCCTGGCTCCAAAGGGCAAGCCCGACATAGATGACGCAGCAGAAAAACCCTCTCGGCTATCTGTAGCCTGAGGGGAGGAAGACCCACTGGACTCGGCTCCAACAACTGGAGCCTCATCGTCCGATTCTACCCTAACTACCTTTACAAACTCCTCAGATGAAGACATCTAACCTGATTCAAGGGAAGGGGCTCGCCAAGGAAAAATCACGGGTAATCCGATCTAAAGGAAAGGAATGTCGGGCAATCTTTGACAACGAGAGTGAATTATGGTGAAAGTGTTGGCCCTAGATGGGTTCCCTCCTATTATACACTCCAAAGAAAGTATCCAACAGCCCAGATCGAATCCCGCCAAAACAAAATGTCGCGCCCGCCAGCCTTTAGTGCTCCACTTGGCGATCGGCCATTGGAGGACGCCCCTTCCGTTGTAGGTGACAGCGACAGCCTGTCGTGTCCGCCAACCGACATCCGATACGTAGCCCGTATCCCGACTAGAGACCGACTGAAACGGCGTATCCTCTTTAAAGCGCGATCATTTCATTTGATCCACTGACACTATCGGGGATACGCGTGAAGATTCAGGTGCACGACAAGGCGACATGTGGGCCCAAAAGATCGAAACGACGCGACCACCAAACGCCATGCCGTTCCAAGGCGTTCTGCATTATGATCCTTGGTGCCAAATTGAACAGAAGAAAAACCGAGCAGACCACTCTCACCTCGACCCTTAGATAGGTCGGAACGAGAGTGGAGGGCTAATGATGATGCTCACGAGTGGTATCTCCTCAAGATTACGACACGTGGCCGATAACGTGTCCCGAAGGCTGCGGCGAAGGAATAAATGAGTCACAGTATGAGAATTCCTCGGGACTTCGTCTCGAGGAACGTGTCCGACCTTCTACGGGGCCTCCCTAAATACATTCCACCTTCATCCAGGAAACTAACAACAGCTCATCTCCGAGCTATCTCAATGTCACGACCCAAAGTTCGGCCCGTGACCGGCACTTAACCACGTAACGTCTACAGGCGTAACGTGACTAAGTAAGCCGAAACCCAGAAATCAAAACCATTTAAAATATAGAGTGTTAAAACATTTTAGTAGAAGCATTTGTAAAACGTTTAGAAAACCTTAAGTAATTTAGTAGAAATCCTTTTTAGTTCAATAGTTATATTTTAATAATTTTGGCAACATTTCCTTTATAAAAATTCATCACGAAAACTGGGTAAAAGGCAAGGTATAAGTAAAATGACATGTGAAATGTATAGAGCATCCCAAATGGGAGAATCGCGCCTAACGGCGGAACAATCACCACAATATGATATATGACGCCGTAGCGAAGAATGAGCAGTAAAATGAAAACAAATATCATAAAAGGATAAGACTGCATAAATAAAGTCGGCTCACAGCGAGCTCGACACCAGAGTACAAAATAATATATATCGTCCTCACAACTGCCTCTAAGTCAATACATGAAGGTAGATGGAGAATACTAGATGCAATAATGTACAACTGCAAAGTAAACAGATACCGCACAAAACCCACCTAATAGCAAAAGGGCTAGCACGCCTCCGCAGTAGTATCTGTGTCAAAAGATGCGATGAACAGCCAGCCGCGACTACTCCGAAGGGCAACCTGCACGCACTGTGGCACAACGGTGGTGAGTTGCCAACTAGTGAATAGTAGATAACATATAAAGGTAATCGCGAGTATGCACGTGCTGCGATACTCTAACCTATACCAACAGATAACATCTCCATGTAATGAGCAAACTATGTGATAATCAGGTATGGCAATACAGTCTAACAACCATATAAAGAATGAGCAGGGTATGCAATGATCGTGCAAGCATGTGTACTATATCAGGTACAATAGATACAGGATGAGATATCAAATACTAACGCTGAGCATGGGAAAATATAACATCTACACAGAATGTCATCATGGAAAATATAATCGGTGCCCATCAATGCACCAAAATCCCAATACAACCAGGCGCCGTCATCCTCATCGGCCCTCAAATCCTGTAAATCTCATAAAATCGTGAGTGCCCAACATCGGCACTCAAAACATCAAGAAATACTCGTGTCCAGCATCGACACGCAAATCCTCATATATCGGGCATCTGTCAGTCCGGGTCAGCCCAGGGGCTCCGTCTGTGGTATCGGACCTCGGCCCCGGCAGTACGAGTCGTCCCATATCCATCTATCGACTCTGGTCAGTATCCTCCGGATAACCGCCAGGTCCAACCAATCACCGGTAGGTAGTGGTCCCACCGCCAGGCTCACCGTCTAGCTATACAGCAGATCCGTTCTCGCCCCGGGGTACCATACCGGGTCCACCATGTACCCGCAATCGACCTCGTCCGCTCTTCGAATCGGGTTTCATATATCACTCTAGCACCGAGAAAACACATGGTGGACGCACTGAAATATCATATCAAGGGAAACCGGGTTTTTAAACAGTGCGTATTTTCTTAAAATAGTACTCCGGTTCCCAAATCCAGAAATCACATAAATCAAATCTAATACATAAATCCATGCAATGCGTCTTATGACACTAGGAGTAAAAGAAAGGGAAAACCGCTCCTTAAAAGATCCAGTTTTGAAAATATCACATTGCGGTCCCCTAGTTTTTAAATCAAGTCAATATTATCCAGGTATGTAACATATGATTATGTGTATAGGTATGGATATATGATGTATATGGCATAAGTATGGATATGTGATGTATATAAAGGGTACATGTGCACAGGTAGTGATATAACAATGAAGGTATGCATAAAAGTGAGTATACAATGTGCATGGTATGAATATAACATATGCTAATATGCGGCAAATCATGACAAACATCAATAAGGCGGAATCAATATGATATATGATTTATAGAAATCCTAAAATGTGAGTGTCATGGCAATCACTAACGGTGTGAGTGTGGCATATAAATCGTGCCCGTGCAACTTGAACCGTTAGTGACAGTGCAGTGTTCTATACTACCAGTTCTATTTGTAACAAGAGAGTATGCTACTAGTATATCTATATGAACACACATGACTAAATATCCTATTACGCCCTGACGCTTAACGCCATATGGGAGATTTCTCCGTAGATGTTAAATCTACTCACCTGGTCGTGTGCTAAGTATAGCCGACTACCTGCTTCCCTTTCCTGGCAGCGTCTGACGTACCCGCCAGCGAACCTGAAATTTACACAAAGAATCCAATTATAAGCAAGAATCCCGCAAAACGCGATATCGAAACAAAACGAGAAACTCGCGTCGCGAATTAACGCGCGTGTGTGCTGTAAGGTTAGTCTAGCACCCTATGAAGAGTTTTGAAGCATCACATGACCCAAAGTTTAAATTTTTATGGTGCTAAACGAACATGCAAAGGAATCAATCCTAGAAAATTAGGGTTTCGAAATATAAAACGAACTAATCTAGGGTTTCGAGACTACAACCTTTGTAGCTCCCTTTCTCTGGACTCCTTGGTCTCTAGGGTGTTGAACGGAGGTCCTCTTGAAGTCCTCTTGTGTCCACGACGATCCACCACGGAGATCTCCGTCCAAGCTCGCAACTTCGTAAAACCGAAGAGAACACTCTAAACAAAACGGCTAAGCTTGTGTAGAATGAAGTTGTGGTTAAGTTTCTCACTTCAAAAACCTATCTTTAAGTGGTATTTACTCACTAGAAAAAACTAGAGAGCAAAAGAGAAAGAGGAAGAAGATGGTGGCAATTTTAAACAAGAGGTCAAAAGATAACTCATAAGAAGAAAAAGAAATATATCAATATATATATTTTATTTCTTCTCACTATGAACCATGGTTAAAGTGATGGAGACATTATTTAACTTGAGTTTTAAATGATAAAGAGAAGGATAACCCTAGGTTAGTGGTAGTTGAGCATGGTTAGGTCAAAGGAAGAATGTAGAAGCAAGAATGATTATCCTTTCCTTTTCATTTCCTTTTAAATCCAAAATCAAATAATAATCCATTATATAATCCATGGTGTGAGTCTTATATTGCCACCATTTCCATATGCTAACAACCATGATGGATGAGTGTATGTATGTGTGCATGTATGCACATCCACATGTGCATGAAACTAGCATGAAAGAAAGAAAGAAAAGCACACATGCATGCACACATCCATCATCCAAGAAAAGGTTTTAAGTGAGAAAACTAATGGTTAAATGATAAATCAACACTTGATTTATCAATCCGGTCATATCTCATATGACCCCACCAAAAGTAGTTCACCCGATCAATGTTCGGTATCATATATGCACATTTCAATCGGGTGCATGCGCATATCGCATACGCGCACCACAACGTTTCGCCTGGACTGGGTAACTCCTTTGTGGGACTCTAAGACTCGTCAATACGCCGGCAGAGGGTGATGATCATATCAAGTACCCTCAAGCCGCAAGCGGTCAGCTAAACGTAACGGCCACCCGGGTATTGAGCGATCAGAAGACAACAAGCGAACCTGCTACAACTCCCGTCGAGCCATCCGGCAACACTACCGTACAGTCCGATCTCTTCATCAGATATGCTGCATATCGAGCCTAGGGATGGTCACGTCGACCCCAATAACTCAATAAGTCATGCCGGTGAATGGTCTATAACAGATCGAGAAACTACTGATAACACTTATCAGCAAATCTCAGCAGCCCTGGCCAGGGACTTGCTGTTATAACAAGTCGGGCACAGCACAGCATCAACTCCCAATACCGGGAGATACGAAACCCCTCCTATCGCTCATCGTCTTCGTGTGTCTCGGGACTGTACCCAACGGCCACCTGTTTGCACGACTCAGTAGAGCCGTGGTAGGGTGGCAATCAAAGTACAGTGGGAGAACACAAAAGACTCCATGACGATCTCGGGTCTACAGACTAACCTGTACCAGTGTCACCTGAGAACTGCTATCCGACGATAGATATAATTCCATATAGGAGTTCTCGGTGAGTCCGTCCAGTATACTCAGTCACCACTGAGCACCCGTATGTGATCTTGATGTCAAACATCGATGAATATGGGAACATCCATCGCCCATCGTATGGGTCTAGTATCATATACGCTAGTCTACTCTGGTATATCAATGCCCCGTCTCGATATACCTACGACTAGGGACATTCCAGGATATGCTTATAGACTACAGATGTCCCACTAGTATGATCTCCATCATAATCAGAGTAGTCAAGCCGATATCCTCAGGGCTTTATCAGCATGTATGAATGAATAAAAGCATGATCAAATCAACATGTCAGATAAAGAAGAACCAGATAGCATACTATCATGTCGAGCAAGAATGCAAACTGAATATATATACATGTATAGATACATCCACTATCACACAATGGCCTCTAGGGCATACATATATCCAACAATCTCCCACTTTCACTAAGGCCAGTTATTGGCGTATCTCATACCCAACATCTCAAAAAGTCGCTCATGCTGTGGCTGAGGGAGGGCCTTGGTGAGTGGATCCGCGGCGTTGTTCTTTGTATCTACTCTCTTAATCTCGATCTCGCGGCGATCTACAATCTCCCGGATCAAATGAAAGCGCCTCAGGATATGTCTGGACCGCTAATGGGATCTGGGCTCCTTGGCTAACGCCATCGCCCCATTATTGTCACAATACAAAGGTATTGGATCAATAATGGTTGGAACTACTCCTAGCTCCGAGACGAACTTCTTCATCCAGACGGCTTCCTTGGCGGCATCATTTGCAGCAATGTACTCAGCTTCCATCGTAGAGTCTGCAACGGTATCTTGTTTGGAACTCTTCCAACTTACCGCCCCTCCATTGAGGGTAAATACAAACCCTGAGATAGATTTGCTGTCATCCTTATCGCTCTGGAAGCTCGAATCGGTAAAGGCCTCCATTTGGAGATCTGTATTACCATACACCAAGAACAATTCTTTAGTCCTTCGAAAGTACTTAAGAATGTTCTTCACAGCTGTCCAGTGGTTCTCCCCTGGGTTGGATTGATACCTGCTTACAACACTAAGTGCATAAGCTACATCTGGGTGTGTACATAACATCGCACACATTATAGACCCTACTGCCGAAGTATAAGGTATAATGCTCCTGCGAGCTCTCTCTTCATCGGTCTTTGGACAAGAATCCTTGGAGAGAGTGACTCCATGGCAAGCGGGTAAGGCACCCCGCTTGGAGTCCTCCATACTAAACCTCTTTAGGATGGTGTTGATGTACCTGGTTTGGGACAATCCCAATAACTTTTTTGGATCTATCCCTATAGATCCTTATGCCCAGGATGTATGTGGCATCACCCAGGTCCTTCATGCAGAACCTTAGTGATAAGAATGATTTGACCGACTGTAGCATAGGAATATCATTTCCTATCAGAAGAATATCATCCACGTACAATACGAGGAAAGTGACAGCTCTTCCTACAGCCTTCTTATAAACACAAGGTTCATCTGGATTTTTGATGAAATCAAACTCTTTGATAACATCATCGAAACAGATGTTCCAACTCCGAGATGCCTGCTTTAACCCATATATGGATTTAAGCAATCTACATGCTTTCTTGCTGCTCCCACTGTCAATGAAGCCCTCTGGCTGATCCATATAAATGCATTCTTCTAAATCTCCATTTAGAAATGCTGTTTTAACGTCCATCTGCCAGATTTTATAGTCGTAATGAGCAGCAATAGCAAGTAGGATCCGAATGGATTTAAGCATGGCTACGAGCGAAAAAGTTTCGTCATAGTCCAAACCTGGTCTTTGACGAAAACCTTTCGCCACAAGTCTTGCCTTATAGGTCTCTACCTGCCCATCCACACCAATCTTTCTTTTAAAGATCCATTTGCACCCTACAGGTTTTACCCCAGGGGGTACAACGTCCAAAGTCCATACTTTGTTGGTGTACATAGACTCCATTTCGGATCTCATGGCATCCAGCCACTTCACAGAGTCACCACTCGTGATAGCTTGCTGAAAACTGGTAGGATCATCATCATCCATGATGCAATCTTCTCCGTTACCATCAATGAGGAAACCGTAGTACCTCTCCGGTGGGCGAGAAGTCCTACCAGACCTACGGAGTGGCCAAGGTTCTTTAGTTTCTGTTGCAACAGCCGGTTCAACCAAATCGTCATTTGTAGTTTGTGTCTCCAGAACCTCTTCTAGATCTACCACCTTGCCATCATCTTTATCTGTGAAAAACTCTTTTTCCAAGAATGTGGCATACTGAGAAACAAACACTTTTTGTTCCTCTTTGTTGTAGAACAGATATCCATAAGAATTCTTTGGATATCCCACAAAGTTACACATGACTGACCGTGTCTCGAGTTTGTCCGGATTCTGCTTTTTAACATAGGCCGGGCAACCCCAAATCTTAATTCTCTTAAGAGATGGTCTCTTCCCATTCCATATCTCATATGGCGTGGTAGACATGGCTTTGGTTGGAACCCTGTTTAGCAGAAACGCTGCAGTCTCCAATGCATGCCCCCAAAACGAGACTGGTAACTCAGCGTCACTCATCATGGACCGGACCATATCTAATAGGGTCCTATTCCGTCGTTCTGACACACCGTTGTGCTGTGGTGTGTAAGGAGGAGTGAGCTGAGAGAGAATCCCATTCTCTTTTAGGAAGTTTGCAAATTCTGTACTGAGATACTCTCCACCTCGATCTGATCGAAGCATCTTAATACTCAAGCCGGTTTGTTTTTCTACTTCTTGTTTATATTCAACGAATTTCTCGAAAGCGTCGGACTTGTGCTTTAATAAAAATACATGACCGAATCTTGAGAAATCGTCGGTGAATGTAATGAAGTATGAAAAACCGCCTCTAGCCTGTGTAGACATTGGCCCACATACATCACTATGTATGAGGCCAAGGAGCTGAGTAGCTCTTTCTCCGTGTCCGACAAACGGAGTTTTGGTCATTTTACCCTTGATACAAGACTGGCAAGTCGCATAAGATTTATATTCAAAAGAGTTTAAATATCCATTTTTATGTAACTTGTTTAGTCTTATTTCGTTAATATGACCAAGTCTACAATGCCAAAGAAAAGCTTCATTTAATTCTGAAAGTTTTCTTTTATTAGTGTGTTGTATACTGAAAACTGTGTGTTGATTTAGGATATATATTCCGTTATTAAGCGTACCATACCCAACCAACATTTGATTTAGGTGAATGTTCATAACATTGTTCTACAACACAAAATTATATCCTTCATTGTCCAACAAAGAAACGGATATTATATTACATAGCATACTTGGTACAAAATAACATGGATTCAAAATCAAAATACATCCAGATGGCAACCCCAAGTGATACTCTCCCACTTCGACTGTATGTACATTGGAACCATTTCCAACGCGGAGGGTATGGTCACCTGTCTTCAAAACCTTGCTATTTCTCAGCCCCTGCATAGAATTGCAAATGTGAGAACCTGAACCGGTATCCAATACCCAGGAAGCAGAGTTTATAGAAAAACAGTTTTCAGTCACAAACGCACCTGAAGCAGAAGCATCACCATGCTTCTTCTTGAGACTTAAGTACTCCGTGCAATTGCGCTTCCAGTGTCCTGTCTTGTGGCAATGGAAACATTCGCCCTTCCCTGAGTCTCCAGCCTTGGACTTTCCCTTTCCCTTCACCTTTTTAACTCCCCCTTTAGGATTAGTGGGTTTCTTCTTTTTCTTTCCCTTGGCCTTGGCTTTCGGGCGAGAAGAGGAAGACTGTCCAATAGTCATAACGAGAGTTTTTGCTAACTTCATAGTGCTCTCTGCACTCCTTAACATATTTAGGAGTTCAGGGAGGTCCTTCTCCATGCCATGCATGTTGAAGTTCACTATGAACTGAGCAAAGGTGGAGGGGAGGGACTGCAGAATAATATCTATATATTGTTCATTGTCCATCGTCCATCCAAGGTCCTCAAGCTCTTCTATAAGAGCTATCATCTTCAGAACATGGTCTCCTACTAGTGTGCCAGGGGCCATTCACATCTGAAACAATTTGTTTGATGCTTCGTATCGTAATACGCGGGATTGCTCCCCATACAACTCCTTTGTATGGAGCAATATACCGTGAATGTCCATGTCCTCGTGCTGCTTTTGATGTGTGTTATCCATCGATGCAAGCGCGAGGCATGTGGCCGTGGCACAGTCAGCGTCCCATGTCTTGCGGACTTCAATGTCCGCAACTGAGGATTTTGGACCAGGGACAGGCGGGGCTGAAGCCGTGAGGACATATGATACTTTATCATAAGTCAAGGCGATTTTCAGATTCCTCAGCCAGTCTTTATAGTTGGTCCCATTCAGTTTGTTTTTATCTAGTAGAAGCTTAAGTCCAGTCATTGGTATCTGCCATTAAGAGAGAGAAAAGAATACACTCAGCGAAAGCTCTTGCACAGATTAGATTGGTTTATTATCTTGTCTAATCGATGTTTCCCACTGCTTTTTATCAAGTTTTTCTTTCAAACCTTAAAAAGAAAAACTAGCCAGGATTAATTACAGTCTACAACTTCGCTAACCGTTCAGCCAGGCCAGTGTCGGTACTTTGAGGGAGGTTCCCCGTGCTTTCGTACGGACCTAATTAAAGTAAACCTCGTTTTCCCAGAGGCGGAGCCCCGTTAACATCTTTCTAGACACCTAATGAGTTAGCTAATTGTAAACTGTAAAACTCTCCTAGGAGCAACTATTGCCCACAGTGGGATCGGGATCCAACCATCACATGGAAGGTATGCAATCTCATTGCAAATTTCAACACTTGAAATTCCCGATGTAATTTTTACCCCTAGTACTTATGACCTTAACTATGGTCAACAAATCATAAGTATCAGTCAAGTTCTACCCTTCATTTCTTGATCAATTAGACCCACCCATATGACCCTTAACTATGGTCAACAAAGTCGCATGAATGTCCTAATTAATCTGCATCATATGCAGTGTAGGAAGACATCACTTAGCTACCGTACACTACGCCTTAACTAAAGTCAACAAACGTAGCACGAATACTAAGTACTCTACTTCCTAAAATGACGGAGGGTTGCGAATGATTTTTAAGAAAATCTTTAACGCTTTGAACTTGATATCATTGTAGAATCAAACAGTTTTCAAAAGGAGTGGCTTAAGCTCCGCAGTTTTGAAATGTAGCTTTTTCATAAATAGCCGAGTAGTTTTCAAATCCGATTCTACAACATCTTTTTAGGTTTATTTTCTTTACATTAATCACATTAATGTAATCCCATCATTAAAGTCCTTAAGCCAATCACAGAAAAGAAACGAAAATAACACGTACGCTTATGCCATCCGCATTCGCCGCAATGTTCCGTTATGCACCGTTAGGTTACTTAACTAACGGCATACCGGGACGGGACTAGCGCGGGTGTAAAACATAAGCAACGTCTACTATATATCATATATATAATATGTCATTCGTCTCAGATATCACAGAACACAAGCAGCAGAAACATAGATATAACGTGGGATATCCTAGGACGTCCGTATTTAGTATTTAACCAGAATAGAAAATACGGATTCCACAGTCGCGATGAATAGCCAAGCCCACACCCTGGACCCCTACGAGAGCGGCAAGTGACCCTACCAATCCTGGAGTTTAGGAGACCCGGTCTCGACTCCTCGAGATGGCCTCCCACTGAAACCCCAGAACCCGGTCACCTGTGCTCCCCTCCTTGGGTCCATCCTAATGCGGAAAAGTAAATAATATACAACACTGGTGACACAACCTCAACCTGAAAGTGCCCCAAATAAAAGAATATTACATTACATTTGAATTTACATGAATGAAAATATAAAACTCTCATCTCACAAAAAAACCCCGGCTATTCGATCGCGACAATCCTGCACATCATATCTCAGCAACACATAATATCACATATCATCAACGTAAGTAAGTATGCGTACCCCGATTGTCGTTGATGTATAGCAACGAAACCGGCGATATCGTACATACTACACTTACGATCACAGAAAAGAAAGTGTAAAACTACAATATTTGGAATCCAGATTCTCTTTAGACATCATAAATACGAAATATCACATATTTCGTATTTCATGCCTAAACTATATGAATTCCACATATTGTATCACATTCCAAACAAACAGACAGTATTAAAGTTTTCGAACGAACGATCAAGCACCCAAGATTCACTAAAGCTCAACACTTGAGCAGGGTTCAAAAATCCGGAGTGTGACACAGTAGTAGCGGTCCAGCCGTAGAAGGGTCAAGCCAATGCCTCACATGGGGCACGCCGTACTGCCCCAAACCCTAGGGTTCAAAGGGCAGTTCAAGATGGTCACATAATCGAGTTAAGGTTTGTTGTCTTCTATAGGGACCACCGCAAAAAAACTTGCACGTATCTCCAAAGTATTTAAACCCCGTGAATAGTGAGTAAATGATACTCGTTCAAACACTTCAATACTTTCTAATTTACCCGGAAAATTTACGAAATAAAAATCCCGATCGAAATGACGAGTCCAAAACCATCTCCAGAATTTTTCAAAACAAAATACAGATTAAAAATATCCAAAAATTTATACAAGCAGATTCATGAATTACTGTACAAAAAGTATTCATCAATTCATATATACGGCCGCAGAACCGCGGCCTAAGCAAGCTTAGGCCGCGTTTCCGCGGCGAGAATCACTGTTCATGGAATAATTTTTGTACCGTAACCCATATATTTTCCTGCTGTATTTTTTACATATTTTTAATTCTGAAAAAAGTCAATTTTTAGAAAATTTCCAGAGAGCACCCTAAAAAGTCGTATTTCGGTTCGATCGGAGTTTTAACTTCGTAAAAAGGTCGCCTAATGTTCTAGGTCGGCTCTGATACCAATGTAAGGTTAGTCTAGCACCCTATGAAGAGTTTTGAAGCATCACATGACCCAAAGTTTAAAATTTAATGGTGCTAAACGAGCATGCAAAGGAATCGATCCTAGAAAATTAGGGTTTCGAAATATAAAGCGAACTAATCTAGGGTTTCGAGACTACAACCTTTGTAGCTCCCTTTCACTGGACTCCTTGGTCTCTAGGGTGTTGAACGGAGGTCCTCTTGAAGTCCTCTTGTGTTCACGACGATCCACCACGGAGATCTCCGTCCAAGCTCGCAACTTCGTAAAACCGAAGAGAACACTCTAAACAAAACGGCTAAGCTTGTGTAGAATGAAGTTGTGGTTAAGTTTCTCACTTCAAAAACCTATCTTTAAGTGGTATTTACTCACTAGAAAAAACTAGAGAGCAAAAGAGAAAGAGAAAGAAGATGGTGGCAATTTTAAACAAGAGGTCAAAAGATAACTCATAAGAAGAAAAAGAAATATATCAATATATATATTTTATTTCTTCTCACTATGAACCATGGTTAAAGTGATGGAGACATTATTTAACTTGAGTTTTAAATGATAAAGAGAAGGATAACCCTAGGTTAGTGGTAGTTGAGCATGGTTAGGTCAAAAGAAGAATGTAGAAGCAAGAATGATTATCCTTTCCTTTTCATTTTCTTTTAAATCCAAAATCAAATAATAATCCATTATATAATCCATGGTGTGAGTCTTATATTGCCACCATTTCCATATGCTAACAACCATGATGGATGAGTGTATGTATGTGTGCATGTATGCACATCCACATGTGCATGAAACTAGCATGAAAGAAAGAAAGAAAAGCACACATGCATGCACACATCCATCATCCAAGAAAAGGTTTTAAGTGATAAAACTAATGGTTAAATGATAAATCAACACTTGATTTATCAATCCGGTCATATCTCATATGACCCCACCAAAAGTAGTTCACCCGATCAATGTTCGGTATCATATACGCACATTTCAATCGGGTGCATGCGCATATCGCATACGCGCACCACAACGTTTCGCCTGGACTGGATAACTCCTTTGTGGGACTCTAAGACTCGTCAATACGCCGGCAGAGGGTGATGATCATATCAAGTACCCTCAAGCCGCAAGCGGTCAGCTAAACGTAACGGCCACCCGGGTATTGAGCGATCAGAAGACAACAAGAGAACCTACTACAACTCCCGTCGAGCCATCCGGCAACACTACCGTACAGTCCGGTCTCTTCGTTAGATATGCTGCATATCGAGCCTAGGGATGGTCACGTCGACCCCAATAACTCAATAAGTCGTGCCGGTGAATGGTCTATAATAGATCGAGAAACTACTGATAAAACTTATTAGCAAATCTCAGCAGCCCTGGCCAGGGACTTGCTGTTATAACCAGTCGGGCACAGCACAGCATCAACTCCCAATACCGGGAGAGACGAAACCCCTCCTATCGCTCATCGTCTTCGTGTGTCTCGGGACTGTACCCAACGGCCACCTGTTTGCACGACTCAGTAGAGCCGTGGTAGGGTGGCAATCAAAGTACAGTGGGAGAACACACAAGACTCCATGACGATCTCGGGTCTACAGACTAACCTGTACCAATGTCACCTGAGAACTGCTATCCGACGATAGATATAATTCCATATAGGAGTTCTCGGTGAGTCCGTCCAGTGTACTCAGTCACCACTGAGCACCCATATGTGATCTTGATGTCAAACATCGATGAATATGGGAACATCCATCGCCCATCGTATGGGTCTAGTATCATATACGCTAGTCTACTCTGGTATATCAATGCCCCGTCTCGATATACCTACGACTAGGGACATTCCAGGATATGCTAATAGACTACAGATGTCCCACTAGTATGATCTCCATCATAATCAGAGTAGTCAAGCCGATATCCTCAGGGCTTTATCAGCATGTATGAATGAATAAAAGCATGATCAAATCAACATGTCAGATAAAGAAGAACCAGATAGCATACTATCATGTCGAGCAAGAATGCAAAATGAATATATATACATGTATAGATACATCCACTATCACACAATGGCCTCTAGGGCATACATATATCCAACATGTGCGATGCGCTGAAACGTGTGTGTACGCGTCTAAAACTCAACACGACACGCCGCGATACGCTGAATCACAGAATCCATTCGCGTATCGCGTGTATCTTGCAAACTAAAACTACCAGAAAATGACATACTGCCCCAGAGTTTACCCAGGTTAAAATATTACAAAACTATATATACAATGGACCTAAAAAATGTAGCAGACACCTACCCTAAAAACCCTAGG
The DNA here is from genome assembly GCA_030015575.1 of Agapanthus africanus. Taxonomy (NCBI): domain Eukaryota; kingdom Viridiplantae; phylum Streptophyta; class Magnoliopsida; order Asparagales; family Amaryllidaceae; genus Agapanthus; species Agapanthus africanus. Next base: position 252,492,642 of record CM057348.1, on the reverse strand, counting down.
ACCTATCTCCCTAGTCTGGCTGCAAATTGCGGCCAGAAGTAATTTTCCGGCGGCCTCGGTTTGGGGTGGGGGTCTCGGGCTCTTGTGGTGGGGTCAGGGTATCTCCAGTAGGCTACAGTCCACTCAATTTCATTCTGAAATGCCCGGGTCTAAAGCAGATTTTTAAAAAACTAGGTTTTGCTTAAAAAAGTCAATTTTGCACAAAAATGAAAACTGAGGGTATTTTAGTCTAATCTGGGGTTTACCTATGTTAACTTGGACCTAACAACACTTAATTAAGCTAGTCTAACTAATACTAACCTTACTTAAACAAAGTTCACACTAAACACCACATATATCACTAAAAGCGCACATTCTAGCACTAACAACCACAAATTAACACTAATTAAGCTAAACCGACACACAAGTCTAGCATACAAGCAAGTGAAGCTCAGAGGTTATACCTCACGTGACCCTACGATGCTTGGTCAGGAGAAGAAGAGAAGAGGAAGAAGCTGCTACTGCTGTTGCTGCTCCTGATGTTGTTGCTGTTGATGTTGTTGCTGCTCCTGCTAATGCTGCTGTTGTTGCAGCTGCTGCTTGTTGTTGTTATGGTGCTGAGCTGATGGTGTGGGTGCTGCTGCTACGTGTGCTATTGCTACTGCGAGGAGCTGCTGCTGCTGCTTGGTGTTGCTGATGCTTGCAACTGCTGCTGGGGCTGAAGCTGCTGCTGATGTTGCTGTTGTTGCTGAGGCTGATGCTGTTGCTTCAGCTGTGTGTGTGTGTGTGAGTGAGAGAGTGAATGAGTGAGAAAATGAGAGTGTGTGATGCAACAAAAGAAATGATAATACAAGAGAGTCAAGCCCCCATTTCTCTCTCTCTCTTGCCACATTAAATGCAAGCATGGGCTTGCCATGATGCACTCCCTCTCTCTCTCATTTAATGCAAGCATGGCTTAGCCATGATGCATTCTCTCTCTCTCATTCTCTCAAGTCAACCAAAATAAATTTTAAAACCCTTTTCATTTTTAAAAAAAATATACCCTTAATTAAAATCATTTAACTTAATAATGGTGGGGTTAATCTACCATGATTGTTAAACATGGTTTAACCCAAATTTTTAACCCTAGTTTACATGCACAAGTTTGTGCAAGCTTAGGAAAATTCTAGAAAAATATTTATTAAATTTGAAAAATTATTTGAAAACAAATTTGGTAAACTTTTTATTAAAAATCACATATTAAGATATAATTAGCCTCTAAACACATTCTAAAGTGTTACAATCTTCCCCCCCCCCCTTAAAGAAATTCGTCCCCGAATTTAAAAATATAAAGCTACGCATACCTTCAAAGAGATGAGGGAACTTCTTCCGCATCTCGCCCTCGGCCTCCCAAGTGATCTCTTCACCATTCGGGCTGCGCCAAAGCACCTTCACTGATGGCAAGACCTTCGATCTAAGTTTCTTCACCTGCCGGTCCAATATCACGACTGGCTGCTCGGTGAACGTAAGATCGCGCTCGAGCTGAACGGTCTGATGCTGAATCATGTGCGAAGGGTCATGTAGGTATTTGCGAAGTATCGACACGTGGAATACGGGGTGAACATCTGGGAAGTCGGGTGGAAGAGCTAAACGATATGCTACTGCGCCCACACGCTCGAGGATCTCGAAAAGACCTATGAATCTGGGGCTAAGCTTCCCCTTCCGTCCAAACCTCATCACTCCCTTCATTGGAGAGACCCTCAGAAAAACGTGATCGCTAACTGCGAACTATAATCTGTGGCGGCGCCTGTCAGCATACGATTTCTGCCTTCTCTGAGCTGTCCTCATCCTGTCTCGAATCAGCTATATCTTCTCGGTCGTCTCCTGTATGATCTGTGGCCCCAAAATACTGCTCTTACTGAGCTCTGTCCAACAGACGGGCAATCTACATCTCCTCCCATACAAGGCCTCGAAAGGTGCCATCTGAATAGTATCCTGGAAACTATTGTTGTAGGAGAACTCTATCAAGGGTAAATGATGATCCCAGCTACTACCAAAGTCTAAAACGCACGCTCGGAGCATGTCCTCGAGAGTCTGAATAGTCCGCTCTGACTGACCGTCGGTCTGCGGATGAAATGCTGTGCTGAAACTCAAGCGGGTGCCCAAAGCCTCCTGAAGCCTCTGCCATAGTCGGCTGGTAAACTGGGTGCCTCTGTCGGACACGATACACGTCGGGACTCCATGCAGTCGTACTATCTCGTCGATATAAATCTGGGCATACTGAGCAAATCCGAAAGTCGTCTTCACTGGCAGTAAGTGAGCCGCTTTCGTCAAACGATCCACGATCACCCAAATAGAGCCATACCCTCGCCTAGTCCTGGGTAGACCCACCACGAAATTCATCGAAATCTGCTCCCATTTCCACTCCGGAATGGGTAACGGCTGTAGCTCTCCCGCCGGCCTCTGGTGCTCGGCCTTGACTTGCTGACAAGTCAGGCATCTCGACACGAAATCTGCGATGTCCCTCTTCATTCCGTCCCACCAGTAAACATCTCTCATATCATGGTACATCTTGGTGGAACCGGGATGGACACTGTACACCGATCGATGTGCCTCCTCAAAAATCTCACGCCGCAGTCCCTCAGCATCTGGCACGCACAGTCTAGTCCCAAATCGCAGTATCCACTGATCATCGATCACGAACTCGGAAAATCTGCCCTGTCCCATCTGCGCCATGATCTCTGAGCATCGGTCATCACTGTGTTGTGCCTCATGTATACGGTCAAGCAACTGTGGGCGTGCACGAACATGCGCAAGCTGTCCCCCGATCGGCGTGAACTCTAACTGCACTCGGCTGTCGCATAATATCTGCCAATCTGTCGATGACTGCCTCTGCACTGCGCTCAAACAAGATAGACTACCCTCGGGCCTCCTGCTCAAAGCATCTGCTACCACATTAGCCTTGCCCGGGTGATATAAGATCTCGCAATCGTAGTCCTTTACCAGTTCCATCCAACGACGCTGTCGGAGATTCAGGTCCCGCTGCTGAAATATATACTTTAAGCTCTTGTGATCAGGGAATATCTGGCACGACTCGCCATAGAGGTAATGTCGCCAGATCTTAAGTGCAAAGACCACTGCGGCCATCTCCAAATCGTGAGTGGGGTAGTTCTGTTCATGTCTCTTCAACTGCCGCGAAGCATATGCGATCACCCTGTCATGCTGCATCAATACGCACCCTAGCCCCACTCGTGAAGCGTCACAATAGACTGCAAATCCGCCTGATCCTGAAGGCAACGATAATACTGGCGCCGTAGTCAAACAAGTCCGTAGCTGCTGGAAACTGTGCTCGTACTCCTCCGTCCAATCGAAAGGAACTCCCTTCCGGGTCAATCCGGTCAATGGTACAGCAATGCGGGAGAAATCCTGTACAAATCGCCTGTAGTAGCCGGCCAATCCTAGAAAACTGCATATCTCAGTAACGGATGTAGTCTGGGCCAACTCCGAACGGCCTCGATCTTCCTCGGGTCTACACATATACCATCTCGTGTAATCACGTGACCCAAGAAGTCTACACTGTCCAGCCAGAACGCGCACTTGGAGAATTTTGCATAAAGCTGGTGCTCCCTCAAAGTCTGCAGTGTGATCCGCAGGTGCTGCTCGTGCTCCTCTCTGCTCCGGGAATACACCAATATATCGTCAATGAATACGATGATGAACAAGTCAAGGTACGGCCTAAATATACGGTTCATCAAGTCCATGAATGCTGCTGGGGCGTTGGTGAGTCCGAACGACATCACCAAAAACTCATAATGGTCGTAGCGCATGCGGAAAGCTGTTCTCGGTATATCCTCCTGTCAAACCCGCAGCTGATGGTATCCTGATCGCAAGTCGATCCTCGAAAATATCCTGCCCCCTGAAGCTGGTCGAACAAGTCGTCGATGCGTGGCAAAGGATATCTGTTCCGCACGGTCACCCGGTTCAGCTGGCGGTAGTCGATACACAGACGCAAACTGCCGTCCTTCTTCTTAACAAACAGGACCGGAGCACCCCAAGGAGAAACACTGGGTCGAATAAGTCCCTTATCTAGCAAATCTTACAACTGACTCTTCAACTCACAAAGCTTTGCCGGGGCCATCCGATAAAGCGGTATAGAAATAGGCCCCGTGCCGGGAAAGAAATCAATACAGAAGGCAATATCGCGCTCAGGCGGTAGCCCAAGAAGCTCGTCAGGGAACACATCAGGGAACTCACATACAATCGGAACGCGGTCCAACGGAACATCCGTAGCTCTAGTGTCACAAACATAGGCTAGGAATCCCTGACATCCCTTCCTCAACAGCTGTCCAGCGCGAAGAGAAGAAATCAAAATGTGAGGGGTGGCACCACGGTCACCCTGCACAACAAAAGCCGACTCGCCGGGAAAACAAAATCTCACTGTCTTCTTGTGGCAGTCCACAGACGCATAGCACGTTGCTAACCAATCCATGCCCAAAAGAACGTCGAAGTCCAACATCTCAAGAAGGATCAAGTCGACAGGCAGCTCTCTCTCGCCAATACGGACAACGCAGGATCGGAATACGTGCTTAGCAACAAACGACTCTCCCACGGGAGTGGTCACAACAAGCGGCTGATCAAGCAGACCGGACTCTCTACCCAAACTCGGCATGAAGTGTACGGAAACGTACGAGTGCGTGGATCCAGGATCGAACAATATGTGTGCATCAACATAACATACTGATAAGGTATCTGAGACCACCGCATTGGACGCCTGCGCGTCCAGATGCGTCAACGCGAAAACCCGTGCCTGTCCTCCACCTGTGACTGGCGGTTCCCTACTAGCAACTGGCTGCATTCTGCCGGTAGCTGACTGTCCTCTGCCTCGACTGTTCCCCTCCGAATGGCGGAGCGCAGGACTGCGATGTCTTGGCGCTGAGACTCGGGGCAGATGCTAATTGGTGCTATCCGTCCACCTCTCCGAAAATGCCAAGTTGATTTATGGCACCATGTATCGAAGGTTTAGATGGATGCGTCCGATGTAGCAGACTTTGTCAGATTCCCCCTCGTTTGAGGGGTTTTTTTGATTGTGAGGACGCTCTTCCCTGCAGGCGCAAGCCCCTGCAGTTAATTACGCTACCGCATTGCGGTAACAACTTTCTCCTTCTCCAGATGGTCACTTCGTGTCGTGGGTGTTTGTTTTGGTTTTTGTTGCCCGTGGATTGTTTACGGAGACTGAGTTATGTCGTCGCCCGTAGGGCGTGGACTAGTCCAAATCCGTATTATCTTAGATTTGGGTTTGGGGGTTTGGTTTGAGGATACGTCAGCCATACTTGAGGCTAAGATCAACTCAAACGTTTGTTAAGGATACGTTAGTCTAATTTTGAGAATAAGATCAAATTAACGGGATCGTTTAGATCCGACAAAAGAGCAATTGGCTCTTAATGTTCTAGTTTAGGGACCTAGTGGTCCATTAAATGTATGGCCGTCGGGACCCGTCACCTCTCTGACGACGTTGAAGGATTACAACGACGGATGTCAGAGGAGTTCAGGGATGTACCCTCGAGCCAGAGTTAATTGGGGGGATTTATAGTCCACTCTGTTTGAAGGTTTAAGGATACGTTAGCCATCTTTAAGGCTAAGATCAACTTAAACGGGACCGTTTAGATCCGACAAAAGAGCATGCGGGGCTCTATTGTTCTAGTTTAAGGACATTGTGGTCCATGGGTAGTTTAAGGATATTGCGGTCCATGGGTAGTTTAAGGACAATGCGGTCCATGGGTTTAAGGACTCCATAGTCCGGTATGTGCTCTGGATGCTTCACACGGGTTCACTGCCGTGCTTGGCAAGGACCAGGCTCCGCTCTGGACGTTTTCCGCGGGGTCAAAGAGTGACGTTATCCGCATTCCACGTAACCAGGAATTTTGCACTAGATGCTTCACACGGGTTCACTGCCGTGCTCGGCGAGGACTAGGCTCCGCTCTGGATGTTTTCCACGGGGTCAAAGAGTGACGTTATCCGCGTTCCACGTAACCAGGAATTTTGCACTAGATGCTTTACACGGGTTCACTGCCGTGCTCGGCGAAGACTAAGCTCCGCTCTGGACGTTTTCCACGGGGTCAAAGAGTGACGTTATCCGCGTTCCACGTAACCAGGAATTTTGCATTAGACACGGGTTTAAGGACCCCACAGTCCATATCAATGTGTGGTCGTCGGGACCCGTCACCTCTTTGAAGACATTGAGAGATTACAATGCCAAATATCAAAGGAGTGAAGAGATGTACCCTAGAACCGGAGTGGATTGAATAGTCCTTGGCCCAATTTGGGATCAAGACCAATTAATTATGTTATGAGCCCATTAGCCCAGTTGATTACGAATTGAGGACTTATGGCCAGCTTGGGCTAAGTCCAATCAGGAGAGGCTTTGCCTCTATCCCTTTAGCCAATTGGACCAATGTCTAGTGTTAAACACTAAAGAGCAATCAGTGTTGAACATTGGGAATGAGGTTGACAAGTTAGTGTTTAACACTAAAAGATAATTGGTGTTAAACACCAGCAGCAAGTCTTTCAAATTATCATAAACACTAAAACAGATCAGTGTTGAACACTGGCAATGGAGATCTCAGATTAGTGTCAAATACTAAGGTAGTCAGTGTTGAACACTGCGAATAAAGTTCTTTGATTAGTGTTGAACACTAGGGCCCAACAGTGTTTCAACACTGGGTTCGGGAGTTTCAATTTAGTGTTAAGCACTAAGGCAAGAGGGGTCACGTGGTAACACGTGAGAGCGCCCTCCCTTCATTTATTCTTCTGAGACTATTGCATCTTTTAGAGCATCACGTGCCATCACGTGACGGGCATTCAAATGCTTATACGTTAAAGCTTCTGCCTAGGGTCACGTGGGTCACGTGGGGCACTGCTTCAAAGGGGCTTTCTGTAGATCTCTTGGGGGGGTCACGTGATGACACGTGACCCTGCCTCTATGTATGTTGTTTAGAGGATCTGTTAATCTTTTCCAGGAATTAAACTCCTCGTAGGGTTAAACCCCGACAGTAATTTCAGAGGAATTAAATTCCTACTTCCTTTTGAAGATTTATATTCTGGAATAGAGTTGAACTCTGAATTTTCTGTAGGAATTAAATTCCTCATACATGTGAAGAAATAAATAGGGTTAAACCCTAATAAAAGCTTTTAAGGAATTAAATTCCCACTCTCTGTTAAATTATGATCAAGGGAATTAGATCCCCGCTGTTCCAACAGAACTAGGTTCTTAATTAGGGTTAAACCCTGTTTCTTTTTGTTCTGAAGGAATTAAATTCCCATAACACAGGGTCAAGCCCTAGTTTTATTTTAAAGGAATTAAATTCCTATAGTTCTGTGAGAATTAAATTCTCGTGCTTTCGTTCCCTCTCTATGTTTTGGATCTGCATGGCAGGATCTCGACCCATTGAGAATTAAATTCTCAACTTCAAGGGGAGATGTGCACTTTGCAGATCCTCTATCAAAGAGAGAAGAAATATGTTCTTCTGTTTTATGTATCAGAGTTAAACTCTGTTGAGAATTAAATTCTCTTTTCTTTCAAGGAGCCTTCCCTTTCTTACCTAGGGTTTTCTTTTGCAGAAGATCCAAGTTCCTCGAAGTATCAAGGCTCTCTCTCCCTTTCTTCCCTCTGCGTATATGTATCTTCTTTTGTGTCTCTTGGCTCCTATTTATAGGAGAAGCAGCCGAATCAATTAGTTTTTGACGAATCTTCATTGAGAGGTTTGATTTGCGTCCATCATTCGTTTTTGACCTTTGGATTATTAGGTGAATTTTATTCACCATTGGATTTCAAATCCAGGGATTCTCTTTTGTTATTTTGGTTAGATTTAAAGGGGAAATCTTTCCAAACCTGAGATTTTCCCATAGATAAATGATATTCAATCATCTTTAAATCTTTAATTCGATTGGTTCCAGATAATCGCTTTCCTTTGGAAAGATTCGAATCTCTTTCAGAATTTAATTCTGTCAACGAAATGGGCTTTGAAAGCCGGGTCACGTGTGACCACGTGACCCATGGTAACGTGTGGGGCACGTGACCCCCTTTGGAATGAGCCTTCTTCTTTCTTTCTGCGCTTTGCTTCTTGTTCTCTGTTTAGCTGTCACGTGCCACCACGTGACAACTGGTCACGTGTGAGCACGTGACCCTTGTCTGGACTCTTTTCCTTGATTTAACTGGAGAACAATTCTGATGTTTTTGAGCGTCGCGTGCCAACACGTGACCCCTGGTCACGTGGGAGCACGTGACCTCTTCTGAAGCTTTTTCCTTGATTTGATCAGGAAGCGTTGGGTCTTTTCCTGCTGCTTTTAAATGTCACGTGCCGACACGTGACCCAGGTCACGTGGGAGCACGTGACCCTTACTGACGGCCCTCTCTTTGATGTAGTTGGGAAACTGCACTTGCTTTGCCGGTACTTTTGGGCGTCACGTGCCAAACGCTGTGACTGCTGGTCACGTGTAAGCACGTGACCCTCTTCTGAAGCTTTTTCCATAAGCTATCCTGATTTTAAATCAGGAAACAAATGCCCCCACAGCGTTGTTCTCACGTGTCAGCACGTGAGTGCAACGCTGTCACCTCTTGCGACCGTTGGATTCCTTTAGGGATCTGGGGAGATGAAACGTTTCCATTGCCTTCTTTAAATACGTCTGTCTCTTCATAGGAGCCTTCACTTTGCTCATCTTCTTCTTCTGAGAACTTTTCCTTGAGAATTTAATTCTCGCTTCCAGAGCTCAGTTCTCTGTCTTGAAACAATTTTCAGAGTTTAACTCTATTCGAAAAGAATTCTTTTCCTCAGGTAATGTTCTTGGACAAACGATGGACCTTCACATTCCTCTGGATCTTAAATCCAAAACTAGGGTTTTTATCCATTTTCCCTCATGTTTTTTCCCTAAGAACCTGAAACCGCCTAACCTTCGAACTGTAGATCTCTCAGGATTTAGATGATGTTTTGGGGAGATGATGATGGCGTTTCAAGTCCATGGAATTTAATTCCATCCAAAAATGTTTCTGGGAATTTAATTCCCTTTTCTTAATAAGGAATTTAATTCCAATGAAGAACTCTATTTCTTCACACAGAGGCTTCCTGGGGTCTCTTGGCCCGAGGTTGTTCTTCTGCAATTAATGAAATGGTGGTTTTGTAATGATGTCTTCTGTGGGAATTTAATTCCCTTGATCTTGTTGGATTCATTGTAGAGCCCGAGATAGATCCCGTTGGGGGAATGTGCATGGTCATCATTCTTTATTAAATGAGGATATTCCCTTTGTTTTATTGTAACTATCTGATCTCATTATTAATGAGCCATCATCCGGATTCTGTGGGGCCCATGTGTTTTGTAGCCAATGGTCCCCAGGAAACTTTGCTGTTGCTTTCTTCAACTAGTCTTTATGTTCATGCATGAATATATATTGCTAACTTTTCTTTTTAACGGTCTCCCTTTATTGGATTTCAGGTGCGATGGCTTCTGTTCCACGCTTTCCCTTTTCTCGCTCGGAGGCGGCTTTTCCTCAGTCACCATCTGATGAGGAAGTGATGGCGATGATTCGGGCCCATGACCCGAACTGCACCAACCTTCTTCAATGGGGATCTTGGTACAGTCAGATTATTCAGGGTCGCTGGAGTTTTCTTTGTGCGGTGCCGGCGGAAACCCACTTTCCCATTTTTACCGATGGATCCTCCCGAGGACAGTTTTTGCTGTGGAAATGCCCAACTGGACTCCAACGGGGAGGCTGGAGCCTTCGACGACCGGCATACCGAATCATTCGATCCCGGCCATAGACATCTTGGGACGGCGTATCTGCCAGGGTGAGGCCCACCCGTGGAGGCAAATTTATAAGATAGGGCTCACTCCTAGGCATCCTACGGGCTACCTTCTCTGGGCTCGTTACATCCTTTCTGCCCATCGGGCGCGGTTGCAGAAAGTCGGGCTTTATCAGGCCATATACGCGTCACTCTTCCATTATAAGTCCCCGCATGCCTGGTGGGTTTAAGGCGTTTTTAAACCAATGGAATCTTCCTACCAACACTTTCATCCTAGGAGATCGTGAGGTCTCGATCTCTCTTGCAGAATTTTATGAAATCTCAGGATTGCCGATCAGGGGTGCACTGTATGAGGAGTTGTTGCCTCCTGACGATTATGTCTTTGAGCCCGAGTCTGCACCGGCTGACGGCTTGTCTGTTGAGAACGCCGTTCGCCACAAGCGCCCCAGCTTGATCAAGGCGCTGGGTATTTTTGATCGATTGTTCACTGAATCTGAGGAGCAGGGTGTTACTTTTAAAAGCTTCATTTCCTGCTTCCTTCGTGAGGACGTCGTAACGAAGACTGCTCCGAAGTTTACTAACATCAGAGACCCCTTTGGGTTTGGTCCGAAGAAGCTACCGACCGCTGAATCGGACCTGCCACAATATTATATTCCCATCGTTGTCGCCGATGTCTTTTGAGTCCGTTGCAGCACCCGGTATGGATGACGAAAACATTCTTCGTGGGGTTTTGTCAGTGTTTGGCTTAGTTGGTTCGTTATCCCCATGCATCGCCGCTTCATGAGAGCCTCGGTCATCTATCCGGCTCATCGTATTGCTGAGGGGACGCGGTTGGCCATCGGCATCCCGGCCTTGGCGCACCTCTATAATGGATTGGGGCACCGTAGCTAATACCTCTACGCCTGGCGTGGATGTGGTAAACTTTTCGCTTCATTATTTCACGTCCTGGATCGAAATGCACGTATTGGGGGGCTTTCGCCATGCATCAGAGGCCCTCATTTTACGATGCCTACCCTTTTCCTCGACTTATGCGATTAGTGGATGCTTCTGCCGCCGACCCGACTCAATTCGGGGCTATTCGGGTGCTGATTTCTCCTCATGCCACCGCCGGCGGGTTTGGTTTTTACTGATCGGGTCTTGTCTACTCCTTCGGGTCCCGTTTCAACAACTCTGGGACCAGTCGAAAGACAACGCACCTTCTTTGAAGCCCCGGGAGGCCGCGCATTTGTATACAATTAGACCGGACTACTTGGTGTTTCGCCAGGACAGTGCAGCTCTTTTCATGCGGTACAATCCGCATCGATTTTGCCCGGCAGCTTGGATACGACCAGGGCGTTCCTTTCGAGGCTTTTATAGTTGCCCCGATCCCTTCGCTCGATGTTGTTCGCGATGCCGCCGCTCATCATTTCATGAGGCTGAACACCGGCTCTTATTTCATGGTCCCTGAAGTCGAGTACATGCCCCGATGTGTAGGTGCATTTACGGGCTGGTATCTTCATCGGATCAGCCCAATTATTCTTGAAGAAAGAAGGGTGCTTCTTGGTCACGACGCCCCTCCTCAGGTTTCGGGAGCTGAGCTACGACCGAGGGTTCCAGTCCGCTTTCCTTTGAGGGAGATTGGCACCCGCGCTCATTCCGGGGGAGTCCGGAGTAGACCTTAATCCAATAGCTGGTATGCCCTTGGGTTCTCGATCGAGGGGTAAACGGGCCCCGGTGGTAGCACCTCTGCCGGTGGCGGCACCGCCCTCCGTGGCGTCGACAATGGCGATGTCGTCCTCGGTTGTGGCACCGAGCGAGAGTAACAGGGATGAGGGCGCTGAGGGCGATGTGGGCCAGCATCGCCCTAAGGCTTCGCGAGGGAGGAAGCGGTCATCCTCAGCGACCGGCTCTGGGTCTAAGCGGCGGAGGAAAGCGGCTACCACCCTTCTTGATTCTGTGGCGGAGTCTGAGCCTATCCTTGCAGATGAACCATTGGCCTTGCAAGAGCCAGACGCTGGACTTCTCTTCCCGAGTTCGGTTGATGAGGAGGCTGCACAGTTGGCTGAGGCCATACGGCGCTCAAAAGACGCGTCTCATAACGCCAAGGTTCCGAAGAAGTCCTATCCCGCCGTAATCTTTTACGAAGACCCTTCGTGGATTCGGCGGCGATTTATCGGTCCTTTGGAGGAATGGGGGGAGAGGGCTTTGAAGCAGGCCGCTTCAGAAGATGCAGCTGACGCACTTTCTTTATGGACCGGCGGCCATGAGTCTACTCTCGAACCCCGGCGAGCCCACCTCCTTGAGAAGGAGCAGCGGCTTGAAGAAGCCATATTGAGGGCTTCTTTGCGCATCGGTACGTTGTGGTTCTTTTCGTAGTTCTTCAGATTGTTTGTGCTCGTGGGTATGTATCATTATTCTTATTTGCATCGTGCAGAATCTTCGACGCTGGGGGAGCTCCCAACTGGCCCATTAAAGCTAAAGCCCGCCGAAATTCTCAATGAAGCCTTGCTGGATGTGGAGGGGGCTGACGAGGCTGCTCCTCTCATGGTAGAACTTCCAGCGGCGGTTCTTGATCCGGAAGTGCTTGCCCCTTTGGGGGAGGCTTCTTTGGAGGCCGTCGCCCCAATGACTCTTACCGAGGGCGGCCCAAAGGCTGGAAGCGAGGTAGTCGGGACTACTCTCCCTTTGTTGGAGCCTGAGGTCACGGCGGAGACCGTTGAAGCTGCTATCCCCCCGGCTCAGAACGGGAGGAGTGTTGAAGGTATCCCTCTGCGTTTTAATTTAGCAACCCCTTCATAGTCTGAACTCTTTTATCTTTCCCAGAATTGCACGGTTTGGCGGCCACGATCGCGGATCTGTCACCTCGACAGTCATTTCAGCGTTTATTGGAGATGGCAGCTCCGCAGGCGATCTCCCCTCAGCGTATTGTTCTTTCCTCTGGGCAAGGTTAGTGTCATTCGCCCCCCCCCCTTTTTCTTTTTTTACCATAGCATTGTTACTATTTTGCGAAATGACGTTGATGTCTCTTATAGTTTTGGAAGCCGACGATGAGGTCGAGGTCGTTGAAGGGCCAGGGGAACCTTCAGCTCCTACTTGCATGACTGTCGGTGAGTGACATTTTATTATAGTCCCGTTCGCTCTGCGTTTAAGAGTTTTGCTGACGTCTTCCAAATTTGAACAGCTCTTCCAGTCTCCACGGCGTTGGAGTCGCGCGTCGTGATGCCGCCCGGCCCTTATGCCTTGCGGGCTTCAGAACGCTTGGCCCAATTAAGTCTCGTCTCCTTGTCGTCTCTGATCGAGGAGCTTCGTGCTGGCAGCGCGACCACGGCTGAAGCATTCGCTGCCGAGGCTAACGGTTCTCTTCCTTTTCTTGCCACCTACCACAGCGAAGAGGTGGTGCGAGTCTGGGTGGAGTTCTGCCGGCGAGTGGAGGCTTGCCTGCACGTCCTCGAATGTTCCCACCTTTCTTCGGAGGCCGTGGCTGCAAAGGTAGAGTTACGGGGGCTGATAGCACGGTGCGCGGCAAACATGACGTCATGTGAGAAGAGGCTCGGTCGCAAGTTCTCGGAGAGGGAGCTAGCCTCCAAGGCGCTGGGCGATCTTCAAGCCAATCTCACAGCCAAAGCCAACAAAGCGTATGAACTCTGGCGGGTGCTTCAGGAGTCCATCAAAGAGGTGGTGGCTCTCGATAAAGCTGCCACGTTCACTCGTGAGAGGGTCGAGGCTCATAAGGCCACTGAGAAAGAGCTTGAAGCTCGGCTCGCTTCGTATCAGGATCAGCAAGCTCAAGCGGAGGCTCGTCTTTTGGAGATCTTGCGTCATGAAGCCGTGGTCCAACAAAAGCAGGATGAGCTGACCAAGCTGCTGAATCGCCCGCCGGCTTGAAACATTTGTATCTTTTCCTTCCTTTTTGTACATACTCATGGATGAGAGTATTTTCTTTTTGTTTCTTTCATGAATTGTACTTTGTACCAATTTTGGTTTATGAATAAAAGATACATTTTTTTTTCTCAACGATGTGTCTCCTTTTCATTGAATGTATTCTGCGGATATTCTATCTTGATCTCCTTGCAGGACAGCAATGGCTCAGCATTCAGGGTTAAGATCTGCTTCTTAAGACTTTTGCTTTTTACGAGCCACGAGGGTCTCATAAAGAGTTTTTCTCCCTACAGGTCGAGAGGATCCCATAGGTGTGAGTTCTTCTTAAGAATCGTGAGGATTCTTAAAAGGGTTTTCCCTTGAGAGTCGTAAGGATCCCACAAGAGAGTTTTTCTTCCTTACAGGTCGTGAGGACTTGTAAGTGTTGGATGCGGTCATCCTTATCCGTGTTTCACGGAGTCAGGGGTCGCTCAAGGTAACGTAGTTTAAAGACATCACGGTCAAGGTTAAGGACCTCATAGTCCGTGGATTTAAGGACTCCACAGTCCGATGTTAGTTTTAAGACATCACGGTCAAGGTTAAGGACCTCATAGTCCGTGGATTTAGGGACTCCACAGTCCGATGTGTGGTTGCAGGGACCCGTCACCTCTTTGAAGACGTTGAGGAATTACAACGCCAGGCATCTAAGGAGTGAAGAGATGTACCCTTAAACCAAGGCAAAATCTGTAAGGAATCGGGGTGGTTGATCGTTAGTTTTAAGACATCACGGTCGAGGTTAAGGACGTCATAGTCCGTGGATTTTAAGGACTCCACAGTCCGGTATTTGCTCTGGATGCTTCACACGGGTTCACTGCCGTGCTTGGCGAGGACCAGGCTCCGCTCTGGATGCTTCACACGGGTTCACTGCCGTGCTCTGCGAGGACCAGGATCCGCTCTGGACGCTTTCCACGGGATCAAAGAGTGACATTATCCGCGTTCCACGTAACCAGGAATTTTGCACTAGATGCTTCACACGGTTTCACTGCCGTGCTCGGCGAGGACTAGGCTCCGCTCTAGACGTTTTCCACGGGGTCAAAGAGTGACATTATCCGTGTTCCACGTGACCAGGAATTTTGCACTAGATGCTTCACACGGGTTCACTGCCGAGCTCGGCGAGGACTAGGCTCCGCTCTGGACGTTTTCCACGGGGTCAAAGAGTGACGTTATCCGCGTTCCACGTAACCAGGAATTTTGCACTAGATGCTTCACACGGGTTCACTGCCGTACTCGGCGAGGACTAGGCTCCGCTCTGGACGTTTTCCACGGGGTCAAAGAGTGACGTTATCCGCGTTCCACGTAACCAGGAATTTTGCACTAGATGCTTCACACGGGTTCACTGCCGTACTCGGCGAGGACTAGGCTCCGCTCTGGATGCTTCACACGGGTTCACTGCCGTGCTCTGCGAGGACCAGGATCCGCTCTGGACGTTTTCCACAGGGTCAAAGAGTGACATTATTCGCGTTCCACATAAGATGCTTCACACGGGTTCACTGCCGTGCTTGGCGAGGACTAGGCTCCGCTCTGGATGCTTCACACGGGTTCACTGCCGTGTTCTGCGAGGACCAGGATCCGCTCTGGACGTTTTCCACGGGGTCAAAGAGTGACGTTATCTGCGTTCCACGTAACCAGGAATTTTGCTGAATATATCCGTATTTCATGGAATGGAGGTTTGACTCTTGGTGATATGTGTATCGCCGAGCCATGGAACTGGGGGTTGCCGCTGTTCCGTTTCGCTTGATGTTGTGTCTGCTGCCATGAGACGAACGTCGAGATGATCTCTAGGCTATCTGTGAACCGTCGAGATTTGGCTTCTTGTTATGACGAAACCTGGGGGAGGAGTATGATCCCTTCTTTGTTTGCGCCCCTGGATTGTATACAGGGATAGATGTAACCTCACCTGTAGGGCGTACATTTTATTTTTATTTTATTTCTTTTTCCGCGATGCTCTATCGTTCCAGCTTTTATATCGCGAAGGTCGCGATTGCCCCATCATTTCGGCTGTTTTTCGCGGTGCCCAATCATTTCGGCTATTTATTTATTTTCTACTCGCTGCTTTTTATTGCGAGTTGCCCTATCGTTTCGGCTATTTTTCATGCATACATTTTTACTTGCTGCTTTTTATTGCAAGTTGCCCCATCATTTCGGCTATTTTTCATGCATACATTTTTACTTGCTGTTTTTTATTGCAAGTTGCCCCATCATTTCGGCTATTTTTCATGCATACATTTTTACTTGCTGCTTTTTATTGCAAGTTGCCCCATCATTTCGGCTATTTCGTAGGCATGTGTGGCTTGCTAGCTTTTTCGCCGCAAGCTTGGATTTTAGACACCGATTTCGGCATCAGCACCGCTGCAACTGGGATGTTGCCAGGAGCGAATCATCATTTGCCTCTGTCGATATTGAACAAAGGTGGCTTAGTAAACAGGGTTAAGGGTCCTGTCGACCAAGACTTTTGACTTCATGAGCCGTAAGGGTCTCACAAAGGTATTTCTCCCTACAGGTCGTGAGGATCTTGCAGGTGTATTTTCTCCTTAGGGATCGTGAGGATTCCTAAGTGTATGTTCCTCTGCAAGTCGTAAGGATCCTACAAGAGGGCTTTCTCCTTATGGGTCGAGAGGGACCTACAAGGGTTGCTCATCATATGGGCATATCCCTAGTCACGGGTGGGACTTTGCTGGGGAAATGTTTTTTCGCGCCCGTGGATTGTATACAAGGGTCGGTATTGAGCCTCTTGTAGGGCAATATCGAAGGTTGTGGAGGATTTGCTTAAGAACAGGTTTAGGTTTCTGTAACTTAAGACTTTCAAATCTCATGAGCCGTGAGGGTCCCATAAGAGAATTCTCCTTACGAGTCGTGAGGATCTCGTAAGTGTATTTTCTCCTTAGGAATCGTGAGGATCCCTAAGTGTGTTGCTCCTTTGTGAGTCGTAAGGATCTCACGCAGGTGGTTTCTCCTTACAAGGTCGAGAGGACCCTACAAGTGTCTTTTAACGAGGTTGCGCCCTTTCGGGTTTTCACAAACACTCGCCGGTAGTCCTACTGTTTTTACTCACGGAGCCCTTTCGGGTTTTCATCCGTGCCCATTTTGCTTATGGACATACCGTTTTTTTTTTTTATTCTTTTTCACTTTTTTTTTTACAAGGTCGCGCCCTTTCGGGTTTTCACGAACACTTGCCGGCAGCCCTGCTGTTTTTACTCACGGAGCCCTTTCGGGTTTTCATCCGTGCCCATTTTGCTTATGGACATACCGTTTTTTTATTCTTTTTCATATATTTTTTTTTATTTTTTCTTCTCTCTTTCCTTTTTTTATCTCGTCAGCCTAAAGATACTGCGGGTAGTAGTTTTAGGGACGTTTCGGTCCGTCGTTAGTTTAAGGACATTTCGGTCCGTCGATAGTTTAAGGACGTTTCGGTCCGTCGTTAGTTTAAGGACGTTTCGGTCCGTCGTTAGTTTAAGGACGTTTCGGTCCGTCGATAGTTTAAGGACGTTTCGGTCCGTCGTTAGTTTAAGGACGTTTCGGTCCTTCGCTATGGGAAGGACGACTGCTGCTTGTAAAGTCTGAGCCTAGGAAGATAGTGAGCGGACATAGTCGTCGTCATCTATCATTGACCCAGGCTGTGGCTTATTAAGCGTAGTATTTCTTTAAGATGCGGCCGTTTATTGGCCTGAAAGGCCTTTCACCGTGCATGTCCATGAGTAGGTAGGCTCCACCCTGGTAGACCTTGTCTATGATGTACGGGCCTTCATAATTTGGCTCAAATTTTCCTCGCTTGGCACGATTGGGGATCATAGGTCTTTTGACCACTAGTACGAGTTCGCCTTGGCGGAATGTCCTCGGTCTGGTCAATCTTTCGTACGAGCGCGTCATCTTTGCTTTGTAGGCCTCTAGATGTTGTTGCGATATGAGCCGGGTTTCGTCGAGGGGCATCAAGCTCCTCAAGCCGAAGGTGAGCATTTTCTTCGTTCGTCAGCTCATGGTGGACTGCTACTCGCAGAGAGGGGCAACTCTATCTCGAGGGGGAGCACTGCTTCCGTCCCAAATACCAAAGCGTACGGCGTTGTATTCGTGGCCGTCTTGAATGTAGTTCGATAAGCCCAAAGGGCTTCTTGCAGCCTTTCGTGCCAGTCTCTCTTATTCCTGGAAACGGTCTTTTTTATGATCTTCGTCAAGGTCTTATTGAAGGCCTCGGCCAGACCGTTAGCTCGTGGATTGTAAACCGAAGAATATCTCCAGTCTATATTGTGCTGCTGTGCGAAGCGGCTAATCTTATGGCTTCGGTAGGCCGGCCCATTATCGGAGATAATCCGCCGTGAAGTTCCGAACCGATAGATGACGTGCGTCTTGAAGAAATGGAGGATATTCTCCGTCTTCACTTCCCTCAGTGGTACTGCTTCTGCCCATTTGGAGAAGTAATCAGTTGTCGCCAGGATAAAACGGTGTCCCCGGGATGATGCTGGCTCAATGGGGCCGACTATGTCAGTCCCCCACATTTCGAATGGCCAGCTAGCCACCGTTGGGTGCAGTGGATTCGGATGTTGGTGGATGAAGTCTCCATGAATCTGGCATGAGTGGCATTGCTTCGCATACTCGAGGCAGTCCTGGATCATCGTGGGCCAGTAGTAACCCATCCGTTTAATTTTTAACTTCATCTTTGGGCCTGCTTGGTGAGAACCGCAAAGTCCGTCATGAACTTCCTGAATGACTCTTTCTGCTTCGTCAGGTCCTAAGCATCTCAGCCATAGAGAATCAAACGATCTCTTGTATAGAATATCGTTGACGAAAGCGAAAGATAGAGCTCGTTTCATGAGCTGATGTCTTGAGGACGCTTCTTTGGGCATTTGGTGGGACTTAAAGTAGTCTATGAAGACTTCCCTCCAGTCTTCGGCCTTCTCATGGTCTTTTATTTGTAGAGTCGTCTGCCCAGTCGCTCCCTTTTCTTCGCATGATTCCGGAGATATTTCTGCCGGGGCGAGCACTCGACGGCTTTGTACTACGATTCTGACATCATCGAGGTTCTCGTCAACCAGTTCT
The DNA here is from genome assembly GCA_030015575.1 of Agapanthus africanus. Taxonomy (NCBI): domain Eukaryota; kingdom Viridiplantae; phylum Streptophyta; class Magnoliopsida; order Asparagales; family Amaryllidaceae; genus Agapanthus; species Agapanthus africanus. The sequence goes on along the minus strand of CM057348.1, from coordinate 252,473,962 downwards.
TTAGCAAGTTTAGCCAACGCGTCTGCTTTGCTGTTTTCCGCGCGCGGTATGTTCTCCAAAGTATAGGAGGGAATTTAGGTCAACAGTTGTTGCAACCCCTTTCGCCGTACTTCACCAACTCCGGCTTGCACGTTTGGTAGTCACCTTTTATTTGACTAACGACCAGTTGAGAATCCCCGTATATAAGGAGGTCTTCAATTTCCAGGTCGATGGCGATTTCGAGGCCTGCTATCAGAGCTTCGTATTCAGCTTCATTGTTTGTCCTCGGCTCTGTTAACGAGAAGGCGAAGCGCATTATCCCTCCTTGTGGGGTTGCAAAGACGAGGCCTATCCCCGATTTGATCATTGGGATACCTTGTTTCTGTTTCTTTACGGAGGAGGCTCCATCGAAATAGAGTTCCCATCTTGTGCTTCCGCCGCTAATCGCATCAAATGCATGCTCGTCCGGCAAATCACAGTTCAGAGGAGAATCGGCCGGTATCGGGTGCTCAGCGAGGAAGTCGGCAATGGCCTGGCCTTTCACTGCCTTAAGAGGTTGATATGTTATCGAGAACTCCATCAAGAGCAGGGCCCATTTAACGAGTCGTCCTGTCAATATGGCTTTTGATATCAAGTACTTAAGGGGATCCACTTTTGAAATGAGACGGACTTCATGCGCCAACGCATGGTGCATGAGCTTTGTTATTGCGAAGATTAGCGCTGATTGTTAGGATACGAGCGTGTTCAAGTTCTAGTTTAAATACCGCAATCAAGACGGTTTCGCTTGTAGCTAGCCGGTTGAGTACGGGTCGTCCGCAGGGAGATGGTTGTCTTTTTCAAAGTGTTTTAACGAGTTAAGTCCTGTTTTCAGATTTTGTTGTGGTTATCTAAGTGTAAGTTAATATTTAAAGAGAGCTTGTTAGGGTTAGGATTAGGTTAGTTTAAGTTAGGAGTCTCCACATCTTCCGTTGCCCCTCTTAATATCGGTGTTACGGTAATCGGCAACAATGGGGATTAGCACGACTAGGAAGGTACTTGCGAGTATAAGCTAGGCTTTCCAACGCATAGTCCTTCCTTTTGGTGCTTGTCCGTCCGTTCTTGGCTCTTATCCATAACCTCCGGTTAATTCAACCACAACCGGTCTCACTACGGAATCACCGCTATCATGTAGGATAGGGTGCCGTAAGGAGCGGATTGTGGTTCAATTAACGGGAGTCGATTTAAGTTGTTGGGCAAGGAAAGAGTGAGAGAGATTTCCTTCTCTCAAACTTCCCTTATCCTACCCTAACAAGTATAAAACTACTCACACTTCATGATAAGGAAAAACAAAACAAAACAAAGAGGAAGATAGAAAGAAGAAGGTTAGAAGAATACGACTAACTATTTGCGACCTCACCTTGGCGAGGATCGAGCGTAAGTATCATTGTCATATGAAGGATAAAGGAAAAGAGAGAAGAAAGAAACAATCGAACAAATAACAACAACTACTTAACAATTAAAATTACAATACATTATAACAAGTAAAATAAAGAGACAAGCATGATAAAAAGGTCTTCTTTATTCATCACTCTTCACTCAAAAGCTCACTACAAGTTTGATTGGAGAAGAGGTGAGAAGAGGAAGAAGAACAAGACTAAAACTTGGCAAAAATATGAGAATACAAAAATTGACCCCTTCCTTCTCAAAATTCTGGGCTATTTATAGGCCACGAAATGAAACCCTAGGGCAACCAACAGAACTCTTATGAAATGACCAAACTGCCCCTGAAAAGTCACTGCCTGAACCCACTGTACGGCCGCGGATCCGCCGCCTATAGCCCCCTATGGCCGCGGATCCGCGCCCCTCTTGTCGACTTAGGGGTGTGGTCTTCTGACACTTTTCCTGTTCTCCTGTCCCCTCTTGTCTGCTGTGTGTATTTTCTGGAAAATCTCTCCCATTTGTTCCAGAATTTCTATTGAGCAAAGGTGGACTTTTTTGTGGATTGTTGCCTCGAGCTCCGCGTAGATCTCTTGGATTTTGTGCTACCATTGAGCCTTGTGCTTGAAAATGACATTGATTTGACACTTTGTCTTCCTAAACTGGTATCTGGCAACATACGGATGAAGAGCGGAGACCGTGTTTTTATCTGTGGTTGGCAGGAACCGGATTTTGTCGTGTTTTCCATGAATTTCTCCGTTTTAGAACCGGGAACCTATATCCTGCAATTGACTAGCAAACACGGCTCAAGAGTATCTACCGATATGCAATGTGATAAAAATTGGGCGGTATGAAAATGCAAAAATCTGATATGAACAAATACCCCCAAACTTATCATTTGCTCGTCCCGAGCAAAGCCCATTTATTTACAAAAAATTTCCTAACCTCACTTTCGCAGGGAACGCGATTGCACTGAGCACGTGCAACAAGCCGTTAAACCTCTAGGTGTCCCTAGTAGGAGGAGTGTTGTCTCCTGAGGGTTTTCAGCGGATACTACCCACAAAATCCAGTCAAGTTGGTTTTGTAAAATAACTAAGCTTCAAACCCTAAAGTTTTGTTTTAGAAAATAACAATTCTATAATCCTAAGTCTAGATCATCGAACCTTTATTTTTCACACCTCACTTCTTATTTAACTACAGATTTTATATGTCTTTACGTGCAGTGCAAATAGTGTCGTTAAGTTCCAGAAGGATCGATTAAAGTCATCATGTCGCACAATAAAGCCCAGATAATAATTTTAAAAGGATCACATAAGTTTTATAAAGAGTTAAGCATTTTTCAAGTTTCGTTTTCCAGTAAGGTTTCAACTTCAGAATTTCTATCTTCCATAACAGGAAACTAAGTTGTATTTTTCACTCCACCTTTTACTTGTTTTCATTTCATACACACCTCTGTGAACGTGCAATAGTCTTTATCATAGAATAAAACCTTCATATCTCCGTTAAAAAATTTTTTATAAAAGCCTGCCTTTTATCAAGATTATTCTCACACAAAGAACCGTTAGGAATTTTAACTTGGAGAGAACACTTGCTTGACTTTGTTTTAAACTGGACTTTCTAGGCTTCTTAGCGAGCTTTGGGCCAATGCACCCAAACCAGTTGGTTTTAGGGCATTAAGTGTAGAAACACCCCAGCGGACTTAATTACTCAAGTTACCTAGGTCCAAAAACAAAAGACAGTTTGGCGTGAAAATCAGATGATTTAATACGAACGGAGATATAACCGGCAGTTCAAATATTTTTTTGGATAAAAGACGTGTCTAGTGGGTTTGATGTGTAATCATTCCAATCAAGTTTTAAATGGGTTATTTTTCAGACTTAGCTCCAATTACGGCATCAATAACATTCCTTCATATTCGCTTTACTTCATAAACTATTCTTGACATTACTTATTTCAGAACAAACCTATTTGATCCTCAGAAAATCATTTATCTGTTTAAAAGTTTTTAAACATAAAAGACTTGTCATCTAATTTCCAAGACTCACAACACGTGTAGTGTGATGTAAAGACGTATATCAACTATAGTTAACTTCAAAGGAGAGTTATCTTTCAGGTTTTCACAATCCAAACATAGTATTTAGTTATTCCTATTTTTTCAAACGAAAATCGTCGAATGTTGAGTCAGAGTTCTTCCATAAGCTAACTTGACAAAAAGTTTTTATATTTTTAGAAAATTTTCAAATTTTTATGGATTTTATGGAATTTAATATGCAGATGCAAAATATACATATGAATGCGAAGGTAAGAAATGCGTACCGAGCGTACCCCCAAACTTAAACTGGACAGTGTCCTCACTGTCGTTGCATGAAGAGAGCAGTTTGAAGGTTCAAAATTGTCGGTTAGTGATATACAAATTTTATTTGTTTTTGTTTTTAAAGAAAAGAAAAAGAATATACACAAATATAAACAAAACGGTTTGAACATACCCCCAAACTTATTTGGAACAGTGTCCGCTGTTCGTGGCTGGATAACCGAAGTTTGGAGGTAGGCAGAGGAAGATCATTCAGGGTAAACCGGCTCCTGTAAGAACAGGAGCTCCTCTGTTGGTTCGGCGCTAAGGTACGGTTTGCATCGGTGTCCGTTCACTTTGAAGAGTGAACCGTCCTTTGGATTTTCCAAATCCACAGCGCCCTGCGGATACACATTCCGCACAAAATACGGCCCTTTCCAGCGAGATCTGAGCTTTCCCGGATGGAAGTGAAGTCGGGTGTCGTAAAGAAGTACCTGCTGACCAGGTACGAAGGTTTTGCGCACAAGGTGTTTATCATGAAACACCTTCGTTCGATTCTTAACGACAACCGCGTTGTCGTAAGCCTCATCCCTAAGCTCGCTCAGTTCGTTCAGCTGCAGCTTCCGATGGCTGCCCGCGTCCTCCAGAGACAGATTCAGCTCCTTTATCGCCCAAAACGCGCGATGCTCGATTTCGACCGGAAGGTGGCAGGCTTTTCCGTACACAAGCCGATAGGGAGACATGCCAAGGTCGGTCTTATAAGCGGTTCTAAATGCCCAAAGGGCATCAGTGAGTTTCAAAGACCAATCCTTACGGTTCTTGGAAACCGTTTTCTCCAGTATCTGCTTGATTTGCCGATTGGAAACTTCGGCCTGCCCGCAGGTTTGGGGGTGGTAGGGCGTAGAAAGCTTATGATTAATGGAGTATTTCCGCATCAAGGCCTCGAAAGTCCTATTGCAGAAATGATTTCCATTGTCGCTAATGATCGCTCGGGGGTGCCCAAACCGTGAGAAAATGTTTTCTTTAAGGAACCTAACGACAACCTTGTTGTCGTTAGTTCGGCTGGGCACAGCCTCGACCCATTTAGAGACGTAATCAACAGCTAGAAGGATGTACAAGTTCCCAAAAGAGCTGGGAAACGGCCCCATGAAGTCTATCCCCCAAACATCGAAAATCTCCACAACCAAGATCGGTTGGAGCGGCATCTCGTTCCTCCGGGATATCCGGCCCATGTGTTGGCACCGGGAGCAAGTCTTGCAATAGTCGTGAGCGTCTTTGAAAAGTTGTGGCCAGTAGAAACCACATTGTAAGATCTTCTCAGCTGTCTTTCTGGGCCCAAAATGCCCGCCACACGCTTGATCATGGCAAAATGACAGCACACTCTTGAATTCCTCATCAGGGACACACCGACGAATAATCTGGTCGGGACAGTACTTGAACAAGTAGGGTTCATCCCAGTAAAAGTGTTTTACTTGGGATAAGAAGCGAAGTCTGTCCTGACTTGACCATTCGGTCGGTAGCAATCCCGTGGCCAAATAGTTCACAATATCTGCGAACCAGGGTTCGCAAGATACTGTCAAGAGTTGTTCATCCGGGAAAACGTCATTGATCGGAATTGGAAGCGAAGGCGAAGAAGGAAGTCGTGAGAGATGGTCGGCAACTACGTTTTCACATCCTCGTTTGTCCTTAATGACAAGGTCAAACTCTTGAAGCAAGAGGATCCAACGTATTAACCGAGATTTGGCATCTTTCTTCGCAAAAAGATGGCGCAGAGCAGAATGGTCAGTGTAGACAATGACTGGAGAGCCGATGAGGTAGGGCCTGAACTTTTCTAAAGCAAATACAACAGCTAAGAATTCCTTCTCAGTTGTTGTATAGTTAAGTTGGGCGTCGTTCAGGGTCCGGCTCGCGTAATAGATTACATGCGGCATCTTGTTGATGTGCTGTCCAAGAACAGCACCGATGGCAAAGTCGGATGCATCGCACATAATCTCGAATGGGTGCGTCCAGTCAGGAGAAGAAAGAACGGGAGCAGAAGTGAGTGAGCGTTTTAGTGACTCGAAGGCAGTCACACAGCTCGAGTTGAAGTCAAATGGTGTATCCTTGGCCAGCAAAAGAGTCAAGGGCCTAGCAATCTTGCTAAAGTCCTTGATAAACCGTCTATAAAAACCGGCATGGCCAAGGAAGGCTCGGATATCTCTGACGCAACGGGGAGGAGGCAGATTGGAAATGACCTCAATCTTTGCTTTGTCGACCTCTATGCCATTTTGCGAGATGATATGTCCTAAGACAATACCTTCGCGCACCATGAAGTGGCATTTCTCCCAGTTCAAAGTGAGATTCTTGTCCTTACATCGGGTAAGGACAGCGTCAAGATGCAGCAAACACTCGTCAAAGGAGTCGCCGAAGATGGAGAAGTCATCCATGAAAATCTCCAGAAATTTTTCCACCATGTCAGAGAAAATTCCCATCATACACCGCTGGAAGGTAGCGGGCGCATTGCATAACCCAAAGGGCATGCGTCGATATGCAAACGTGCCGAAAGGACAAGTGAAAGTGGTCTTGTCCTGGTCTTTTTCGGCGATGGGAATTTGATTATAGCCAGAGTAGCCATCAAGAAAACAATAGTACTCATGTCCGGCCAATCGTTCAAGCATCTGGTCAATGAAGGGTAGCGGAAAGTGGTCTTTCCGCGTTGCGGCGTTGAGTTTTCTGTAATCAATGCAAACTCGCCACCCAGTTTGGGTGCGAGTAGGGATTAACTCATTCGCCTCGTTGGTTATGACCGTGATGCCCGACTTCTTGGGGACAACGTGAATGGGGCTAACCCACTGGCTATCAGAGATAGGGTAAATGATACCACTATCTAGACATTTGACGATCTCCTTCTTCACAGCCTCCTTCATGACTGGATTAAGACGTCTTTGTGGATCCCGGGCTGGTTTGGCATCATCCATCAGATGAATGTGATGCTCAACGATCAGGGGACTAATCCCCTTGATGTCCGCCATGGACCAGCCAAAAGCTTTCCTGTTGCTGTGCAAGACCGCGAGAAGGGCTGTCTCTTGCTCTGGAGCTAGAGAAGCCGAAATGATGACAGGGAGGGTCTCGTTCTCACCTAAGTAAGCATACTTAAGGTGAGACGGCAACGGCTTGAGTTCGAGCGTTGGAGGTGAAATGATGGAAGGCAAGACCGGTGCAAAGGTCTCGAACTCAAAGGACTCCAGCAAAGGTTCAAAACGAGTGTAGGCAACCGAGTCGGATGGTTCAGGTAACTCATCCGAAAAGTCGAAAGATTCAAACTCGGGTTGTGCGCGGCTAAGATCGTTCAAGAATGTGAAACACTCGTATTCGTTGTCGGGCGCAGAAGCAGCAGCAGGTTCGAAGAGAAACGCACTAGTGGCGTCAAGATTATCGTGTTCAAACAGAAACTCCTCGAATTCACACTCTTCTGGTGTGATCTCCTGGATCGAGCAAACATCCAGTATATGAGCATTAGGTTCGGCGGGCTGATTCCCCAACCTAAAAATGTTGAGTTCAATCGTCATATTTCCAAAAGAGAGGTTCATTGAACCATTGCGACAATTGATCACAGCATTTGAGGTTGCGAGAAATGGGCGACCGAGTATCACCGGAATTTGATTCCGGGGGTTAGCTACAGGCTGTGTATCTAAGACAATGAAGTCGACGGGGAATATGAAGTCCCCGACTTTTATTAACACATCCTCTAGCTCACCCCTAGGATGGGTGATCGATCGGTCGGCCATCTGGAGAGTGCAGTGGGTGGGTTTCAGCTCTCCGACGCCTAATTGCTCGTATACTGAATACGGAAGCAAGTTAACACTGGCACCAAGATCTAATAGTGCGCGGTTGATGTTCTTATCCCCAATAGTAATTGAAATCGTAGGACAGCCAGGGTCCTTCCGTTTTTGTGGTAAAGATTGGGTAAGGGCATCACTCACAGCACTAGCCAAGAAAACTTTCTTGGGTACCTGAGACTTCCTCTTTTTCGTGCACAAGTCTTTTAAGATTTTCGCGTAAGATGGGACTTGTTGGACAGCATCTAAAAGAGGAATGTTAATGTTAACTTGCTTGAATAACTCCAAAATCTTCTCCATTTGTGGATTTTGTTTGTTAGACCTCAACCGGTTTGGAAATGGAACATTTTGAAAATTGGTTGAGTCTAATGCTGGAGGAGGAGATTTTGGAGTTGGAACGGATCCCAGAATAGGTGTTTTCGTGGAGTGAGAAGTGGGTCCGTTCAGAGCAGAAGAAGAAGAGGGAGAGCCTTGTGAAGAACGGAGAATAGGCTCGGAAGACGAAGAAGAAGAAGGAGAAGAAGAAGAAGAAGAAGCGGCGGCCGGGGTGTCATCGTTGATTCGCTTGCCAATGTTGTTTTGCAGCATCCTTCCCGATCTTAGTGTAGTCACGGCACTCACATTATGGTTTTGTTGTTCAAGAGCAACATGTGCATTATGTGGGTGACCGGGATTTGGAAGTGGCTGGGACGGGAGCTTCCCCTTCTCTCGCTCGCTCAAGGCCGCGTTCAGCTGTGCAATCTGGGCCTCAATGGTCTTGATGCTTTGCCCGTGTGCGGCAGTGTGTTGCACTAAAGATTGAATCGAAGACTGGATGTTGGCGGTGGATTGAATCGATTGTTTAACAAACGCCTCCAGACTTCGCTCGAGTGAGGAAACCTTATCGGTGTTCGACGGAACAAAATTGTTTGGTGGAAAAGAGTTGTTTGGTGCAAAGTTGTTCGTCTGGTTTTGGAAAGGTTGGGGTTGGAAGGGCTGCTGATACTGAGTTTGTTGCTGCGCTTGTTGTTGCGGCGGAGGGGCCCTTTGGAAATTGTTGCCCTGGAATTGATTCTGATTCTGATTCCAGGCGAAATTGGGGTGGTTCCTCCAACCGGGATTATAGGTGGAAGAGTATGGATCATTCCTCGGTCTTTGCTGGAAGGCAGCATTAACCTGATCCTGTCCTTGCGGGGGTGGATTGTAAGGACACTCTTCGGTCAAGTGGGAAGGATCGGAACAACAAGCGCAGATGGTACGAAGGGGGAGAACAGGTGTGGGGGCAGGAGTAGAAAATTTGCTCTCTATTGCTTCAAGCTTCCGTGTTATTGCAGCCATTTCAGCTTTCATCACAATAGAGACATCGAGTTGGTGGATTCCTACCCTAGACTGACCGGTAGAAGTGGAGGTAGAAGAAGAAGAAGTCGGTCTAGTGCTCTCCCACTGTAGCGTTTGCTCCGCAAGATCGTCAAAGAACTGCCACGCTTCCTCGTCAGATTTGGATAGGAAGTGGCCCTGACAGATGGTTTCCAGCAATTGCTTCGTTGCTGGGTTCAGTCCCTCGTATAAAGTTTGGCAGAGTTGCCATTTCTCTATACCGTGGTGAGGACACTGAACAAGAAGGTCTTTGTATCGGTCAAAGCACTTCCAGAAGGGTTCAGAAGGAAGCTGGGAGAATTGGTTGATCTCATTTCGAATTCTTGCGGTCTTATGATTTGGGTAGAATTTTTTCAGAAACGCTTTAACAAACTCGTCCCAGCTGGTGATTGAGTGGGAAGCGTGCTATACAGCCATTTTTCAGCGAGATCGCATAGAGTGAACGGAATGACCCGTAGACGTATAGCATCATCCGACAGCTGGGTTGTTTTCATCATGGCACAGACGTTTTGAAATTTGTTAATGAAGATATAGGCATCTTCAGATTCAAGCCCATGAAAACGTGGAAGCATGTTGATAAAATGGGGCTTAATTTCAAAGTTGTCCCCATTGGCCGGAGGAAGAGAAAGGCAGGTGGGAAGTGCAGAACGGGTAGGATAGAAACGATCCTGGAGCGCAATTCGCTGCGGCGCTACAACAGGCGGAGGTGGTGGAAGATTGGTCTCCGTAGGAGGTGGAGCCAATCCAGGGGTGGTCAACGAGATGTTCGGATTAAATCCCGACATCGCGGAAGAAGAGGTTGGTGAAGGTGAAGGTGAAGGTGAAGATGTATGAACAGAATTCCGGTCAACGTCGGAGTTGGCCGGCAAAGGAAGGGGAGAAAGAGGAGTGGACGGAGTATCGACTTCGGAGTCGATAGCGTAGTCGGTCGCGACTAACGTAACGCGGACTAGACGGGCGCTAGTGTCCCGAGTCCAAGCGGACATACACTAAACGAGTTTAGTATAGTCAAAGCGAAGAAGGTGAGGGCAAGAAAACGTCAATGAAGAAAGGCGAAGGGTGGTGGGTGAAAATGGATTTGGCGACAAAAGGGCAAGTTTTTATAAAAGTTTTTGATTTTTTCCTTTTTTTTTTTTTTTAGAAAAAGATTTACAGAAGTATGTACGGAAATACGGCTTAAGCAATCACAAACAAGATATGCACAATCACACCTAGATCTAGGGTAACCTAGGTCTACTAGACCTGCTCCTGAACTTGATTGTCGAAGTTAAACAATGTCGAGAAACGGGCTTAAAAATACACTGATCACGAGGCCAGGTAAGTGCAGAGATAAGGGGAGGTTGTCCAACGCTTTCGCGAAGTTCCTTAATTAAATAACCCTTTCTCTTTCGGCGGTTGCGCCTTTAACACTTTCCTAGACACCCCGTAAACAATATACGGTTAAGCAAGGTTCTAAACAAGGTTTATCTTCTCCTAATGAGCGCGAAGTCCTTAGGGCTGAAGTCTAGTATTTTTTAATTTACAATGGACAATGCATATGCTTTAGTGATTTCCGGGGTCCTGGGAAGGGTGATGAAATCCCCACCCAATCTGGATTGGTTTCAAGCCCCTTAAGTCCGTATTTAAGAATGCAAAACAGTAACAAATCAACTGCAAACAATTTTTATTTGCGGCGCAAAGAATCCTGCACAAGAACAGTTTATTGGAAGGGGGAGAAGAGTTTGCGCAAAGAAGGCTGCAGAAAACACAGTTCAGTGGAGCTCAGAGGAGTGGAGAGAGGCAGAGGGACTTACAGAGAAAAAATTGCACCCTGAAGGCACAACTTGGCCGCGTTTCCGCGGCCAAACACCTACTTTGGCCGCGGATCCGCGGCTAATCTGAGGAATTGGGGCTCTGCAAAATTTGTCTGTCCTCTGTTGTGTGTCCTCTGCTTGTCTGGATGTGTGGAATTCTGATGTGCTCACTGTATCTGCTCCAGATTTTGACAGTAGGCCGTATGCTTCGTTTTTTTTCGTCGTCGCGGTGTAGCCGCGAAATGTGGGTCTATCTTCCCACGTCTTTGGCACTGTACTTGAACTCCGTATTTCCAACGTCTTAGGCGTCGATCTTGAGCTTCGTATTTCCTGCACACTTGCACAAAAACTAATCAAGAATAACAAGATAATTTTTACAAAGTATATTTTTTTTTTTTGGTTTTTTGGTTGTTTTTATATTCACAAATTAACCCGAAATTACACAAGGAAATAAACTACCGTCTCCCCGGCAACGGCGCCATTTGATTGTTAGGATACGAGCGTGTTCAAGTTCTAGTTTAAATACCGCAATCAAGACGGTTTCGCTTGTAGCTAGCCGGTTGAGTACGGGTCGTCCGCAGGGAGATGGTTGTCTTTTTCAAAGTGTTTTAACGAGTTAAGTCCTGTTTTCAGATTTTGTTGTGGTTATCTAAGTGTAAGTTAATATTTAAAGAGAGCTTGTTAGGGTTAGGATTAGGTTAGTTTGAGTTAGGAGTCTCCACATCTTCCGTTGCCCCTCTTAATATCGGTGTTACGGTAATCGGCAACAACGGGGATTAGCACGACTAGGAAGGTACTTGCGAGTATAAGCTAGGCTTTCCAACGCATAGTCCTTCCTTTTGGTGCTTGTCCGTCCGTTCTTGGCTCTTATCCATAACCTCCGGTTAATTCAACCACAACCGGTCTCACTACGGAATCACCGCTATCATGTAGGATAGGGTGCCGTAAGGAGCGGATTGTGGTTCAATTAACGGGAGTCGATTTAAGTTGTTGGGCAAGGAAAGAGTGAGAGAGATTTCCTTCTCTCAAACTTCCCTTATCCTACCCTAACAAGTATAAAACTACTCACACTTCATGATAAGGAAAAACAAAACAAAACAAAGAGGAAGATAGAAAGAAGAAGGTTAGAAGAATACGACTAACTATTTGCGACCTCACCTTGGCGAGGATCGAGCGTAAGTATCATTGTCATATGAAGGATAAAGGAAAAGAGAGAAGAAAGAAACAATCGAACAAATAGCAACAACTACTTAACAATTAAAATTACAATACATTATAACAAGTAAAATAAAGAGACAAGCATGATAAAAAGGTCTTCTTTATTCATCACTCTTCACTCAAAAGCTCACTACAAGTTTGATTGGAGAAGAGGTGAGAAGAGGAAGAAGAACAAGACTAAAACTTGGCAAAAATATGAGAATACAAAAATTGACCCCTTCCTTCTCAAAATTCTGGGCTATTTATAGGCCACGAAATGAAACCCTAGGGCAACCAACAGAACTCTTATGAAATGACCAAACTGCCCCTGAAAAGTCACTGCCTGAACCCACTGTACGGCCGCGGATCCGCCGCCTATAGCCCCCTATGGCCGCGGATCCGCGCCCCTCTTGTCGACTTAGGGTGTGGTCTTCTGACACTTTTCCTGTTCTCCTGTCCCCTCTTGTCTGCTGTGTGTATTTTCTGGAAAATCTCTCCCATTTGTTCCAGAATTTCTATTGAGCAAAGGTGGACTTTTTTGTGGATTGTTGCCTCGAGCTCCGCGTAGATCTCTTGGATTTTGTGCTACCATTGAGCCTTGTGCTTGAAAATGACATTGATTTGACACTTTGTCTTCCTAAACTGGTATCTGGCAACATACGGATGAAGAGCGGAGACCGTGTTTTTATCTGTGGTTGGCAGGAACCGGATTTTGTCGTGTTTTCCATGAATTTCTCCGTTTTAGAACCGGGAACCTATATCCTGCAATTGACTAGCAAACACGGCTCAAGAGTATCTACCGATATGCAATGTGATAAAAATTGGGCGGTATGAAAATGCAAAAATCTGATATGAACAAGCGCCAAGCAATGTTTTTCAATGGGAGAGTAGTTGCTTTCTGCCCCCAGTAGAACTCGACTTAAGTAGTAGAGTGCTCTCTCTTTCCCTTGATCGTTCTCTTGTGCCCATAACGCGCCCAAGGAACCTTCAAGGGCGGCCGTATAAAGAATGAGGGGTTTTCCTTTGACCGGCGTAGCCAACACCGGAGGGTTCTGCAGATACTGCTTGATCTCGTCTAGTGCACCTTGGCATTTGTGATCCCAAACGAATGGAGTTCCCTTTTTCATCAGGTGACTGTAAGGACGGCATTTGCCCGAAAGATTAGCGATAAACCGCCGGATGTATGCGAGCTTCCCCTGGAGAGACCGCAACTGCTTGAGGGTTCTTGGCGGAGGCATTTCCATGATCGCTTTAATCTTTGACGGATCTATTTCAATACCTCGGTGTCGAACGATGAATCCCAGGAATTTGCCCGAGGAGACTCCAAACGCGCATTTGAGGGGATTCATTTTCAAATTATATTGCCGAAGGCGTCGAAATACAGTCTCCAGATGCTTTAAATGATCTTCGTATGACATGCTCTTTACTACGAGGTCATCGATATAGCACTCGACGACGTCGTGTATGAGGTCATCAAAGATCTTTGTCATGGCCCTTTGATAGGTAGGGCCAGCGTTCTTTAGACCAAAGGGCATAACCCTGTAGCAGAATATACCCAAAGGGGTGCGGAAAGCGGTGTGCTTCTGGTCTTCGGGATGCATCTTTATCTGATTGTATCCTGACGAACCATCCATAAAGGAGAAAACCTCGTGAGTGGACGTGTTATCTATCATTAGCTCGGTTACTGGTACTGGGAAATCATCCTTTGGACAGGCTTTATTGAGATCCCTGAAATCCACGCATATGCGTACCGTTCCGTTCTTCTTCATTACCGGGACGATATTGGCGATCCAGTCGGGATATTGGACTTCTTGGATAAATCCAGAATCGATCAGCTTCTTGACTTCGGCGTTGATGCTCATCTCAAGCTCGAGTCGCATCCTCCTTGGCGCCTGCTTGACTGGCTTGATATCTGGGGATATTGCTAATTTATGCACAGCAATCTCCGGATCTAATCCTGGCATCTCGGAGTAGTTCCACACGAAGCAGTCTTTATGCCGTAGAAGCACGTTCTTTAACGCAGCCACCCTTTCTTCGGATAGCAGCTCGCTGACAAATGTCGGTCGCGGGTCGTCTGCCGATCCCAACTCAATCTCCTTGAGGTTATCTGCAGTAGTATGTATACCATCTTCCAGTTCTTTCGAAGCGGGCGGAAATTCTGATATCACCTCATCATCGATGTTCTCAAAGCACCGGGGAAGGTCATCTACGTTCTCAGGCTCTTCTCTTAATATCGTAATCGTATAACAAGTGCGAACCCGCTCCCCGGACTGAGGCAGACCCGGTTTCGCCCTTGCAGCCTTGGGTTCATGCTTTCGTGGCGGCGTTACCCTCCAGCCGTCGGATAAAGCGAATCTGCCCTGTTGGTACTGGTCCTCGACCCAGTTCTTGAAGGTGAAGCAGTCTTCGGTAGGATGTCCTATGGCTCGGTGATAAGAGTAATAGCTCAGATGAGGAGCCTTGTTAGCTTGCTCAGGATGTCTAGACTCTAGAAGCGCGATCATTTGATGTTTTATAGCGAGCTTGAGTGACTTCTCCGTCTTGTCTCGGGGGAAGGAGTACGCTCGACTCATCTTCTTCATGAGGGACAAATCCGAGCCGTGCAACACCCGACCACGTAACCCTCTAATCCTGCGTCGCTGCTGTCGGCTCCTCTTTCCGCTTCTTGATTTATTTCCGTCTCTGCGTCGGGCCTTTCGTACAACGGATTGACGAGGATAAGCGTCTTTGTCTTTTGCAGCATGTTGAAATAGACGTTGCGTCCTGGCCTTCTCGTAGATGGCCATTTCGCGGTTGTGATCTTCCCGAGCTTTCTGACCCACTTTCCTGATAGGCTTGCCCATTCGTTCTTCAGACGACGGACTCAGCGCTTTAATCGCGGGGTCTAGTTTTGATGGGGGGTTGGCATCTCCTGACAGGGCGTCCTCCTCTTCATCAAAGGTATATATAGCGTAGCTACTGTGGGCCCATTCCCGTTTTCCGGTTCTTGCGTATCCAAGCCCGAGTGTTTCCATTTTCCCGTTGGGCAATTTGCGTTGAGTCCCGGGGACATCCCAAATCCTGTTGTAGAACCGAGCCTGCCGAACAGTCTGTTTTAAGGGTACTCGTTGGCGCTTCAATAGCTTCTTTAATCCATTTGTATAGTATCTGGGCAGACGGATGGGTTGGAGCCTGTCAAGTGTAGCATCCGCGCCATGCCAGATCTCTTTCTCTATTTTCGACTCTGAGGATCGGTAGAATAGGATCACCTTCTCACCCCTTTGCCTGGGAGGGACGTAAAATGTTTGCAGGTCCTGCACATTATGAGCCTGAAGCGTGTCGAGATCCTTGTAGTGTTCTCGCGGTACCATGGTGATTTGCAAACTATGGTCATCGCCAGGGGGTGCTTGTATTGACAGCCGATTGGAGAACACGGCATTAACTTCATCTTCTGAATCACTTCCGAAGACCAACATGGGGGCGAGCGTCCCCAGGTTGTTGCGTTGAGATGGCCCTGCATAAACTATCTCTTCCTCTTCTTCGGTATCGCTTCCGAAAACAAGGATGGTGGCGGCGGTCTTGTTCTCCGGGTTGCGACACCTTTCTGTATCCTCGAAATCTGGCAAAAAGTACTTCGCATCTTCGTATTTGCGGACTTCGTTCACGGAAAATGGGTTTAACTCACCTGTTACGGTGTACTCGAAACCATCCTTAAAGTACTTCATACACTGATGTTGCGTAGAAGGGATGATGTTGTACTCGTGTAACCAAGGACGACCGAGCAAGGCGTTGTAGCAGGTCTTGGCGTCAATGACATGGAATTTGATGTCTGTGATGAGAAGTCCAAAGCGTAATGTTAGTATCACAGATCCGAGAGTCCATGACGATTGTGAATCGAAACCGGAGATAGTAATTTTGTCACGAGCGAGGTGTTGCACACTCATGCAGATTTCCTTCAACACCCGAACATTAAGGAGATTGACGGAGGATCCATTATCCACCAGGATCTTGCCTATCTTGATGTCATGGCAGTATCCGGAGACATATAGGGGACGGTTGTGGTCGCACGTCCCGAGAAGGAGGTCTTCATCACCGAAAGTGATGTCGGCCGTATGCACTTCCTCCAGTTCATCCTTCATCTTTTCAGTGGCGAGGAAGGCTTGGAATTGCTCAGGTTCTTGTAACGCCTTAATTAGTGGGTCTCGCGCTTCTTTTGATAATAGGAGGGCATCGAGAATGCTAAGCTGAGAAGGTAGTTTCCTTAGGTGCGCGAGGATGTTATAGTCCACCTTACCCTTCCTAGGAGGGTCTTTGGCAGCCAGCTCTCTCATGACTTGGTCATCTAAAGTGATATCTTCGGTGACCTTTTCCTTTCCCTTATCTTTTCTACTCACGGGCCCGAGATTCTTTTCTGGGAGTGTGCGATTGCGCAGCTGAATGTTCTCGCAGGCCTCCGTTTTCTCCTCTTTCCCTAAAACGGATTCTTTAAAGAGAGGGCCCAGAGCCATTTCTTCATCAGAGTCGCTCCTAAAGGTGAGAACTTGTGACCCCCTGGCGTTAACCATGTAACAGTTGCCAGTAGTTCTGTTGTGCTCGTCAGCAGTACTTCTTTGTTCTCGACGAGTCTTGCGTTTCATGCGCTTAACATGTTGCCGACGAGCAACATATCCTTGCCACCATATCTTAAAGGCGTCGCACTCCTCCGTGGGGTGCGATATTTTCCGGTGATATGCGCAATAATCAGGGTGCCTCTCCACCCCATCGTGTGTGTTTCCTTCCGAGGGTGGTAGCTTCATCCCTATTGACATGGCTTTGGCAAACCTTTTTCTCGTCTTAAATATCTTCTTGTCTACTTCGGATGCCT
Source organism: Agapanthus africanus (assembly GCA_030015575.1). NCBI lineage: Eukaryota > Viridiplantae > Streptophyta > Magnoliopsida > Asparagales > Amaryllidaceae > Agapanthus > Agapanthus africanus. The sequence continues at coordinate 252,457,270 of CM057348.1, read as the reverse complement.
TTCGCTCTGGCGGAGGTAGTTCAACTCTTCCGTTCAGTCGCCTGCATTTGGTTCCTTCTGACGCTGCCATCTCACGCTCCCGATCCGTTTTCCTTTTTAGACGAATCTCGTCTAGAAAAGCGTCGATCATTTCGTCTGTTGGCCATGCACGCTCTGGTATAGGCTCTGCCTCCAGCTTCTTAGTGTCAGGAGTTTTCCCAGCATCGGTAAACGAGTGGGAGATTACGTTACAACTCGCCACATATCCTTTGGATTCATCCGACGAGCTCTCTCCATCATCTTCCTCTTGAAAGATGTGGTTGAGGAACTCTTGCAGTGTGACAGGAGTTCGCGCCTTTTGATTGTACTCTTCCAGTGCGTCGATTTGCTTCTGCAAGTTCGTGTGCTCGTTTCCAAGCTTCACGGACTTCTTGGATTTCTTCTTCTTTTTCTTCGAAGATTTTGACGATTGGGCGTGAGTATTTGGGCTCTTATCGCGAGTCTTCGTAGTTGGGCAAGGCTTCAACATTCCTTCGATAATTTGAGGTTCAAGAGGGTCCTTCCATTCGATCGCAGGGCACGCATGAAGGTCTCTCAACATTCTTTTGGTTTTAGTTGATAGCACGACCTCCCATGGAGCTTCTTCAATAAAGGAGCAGGTTGCCCCCGGTGTATCTGCTTTCTTAGGAGTATGTGGTTGTGGTGGGTTCACCTTCCACTTTTCGGACAGTACAAACTTCCCCTGGAGGTATTGATCTTCAATCCATCCTTTGAAGACGAAGCAATCTTCAATCGGATGACTTACCGTTTGATGGTAAGGGCAATAGTTAGGGTTATTCACCTCGGTGGGTTGCGGCGGTCGCCTTGGATTTGGTAGGTTTATAAGTCTGTTGCATATTGCCAGCTCGAATAACCGTTTCGTCTTGTCTCGTGGGAACGAGTAGGGACGCTTCATCTTCTCATTATAATACCGGCGTCTTTCCTCCAGTTGATCTGCCGGTTTCGGGGCATTAGGTTGCTGTTGGGCATTCGCAACAAAGGTTGCCCTTCCTTTACCCTTGTCATTCCGAGGTTCCGACTTCGGGGGAGGTGGTCTATGACCCATCTGGTCCATCTGAGCCAACTTGTCGATTAAAGCCTGGAATGTGGTTGGCTTAAAGAACATCATAAACTGGGAGATAGTTGCGTGGGGGTCTAGGGTTCCCACGAACATGCCTACTGCGGGTGCCTCCTCAATGCGTTGTTCACATCTCGACCACAAGTTCCTCCAGCGTATAGCATACTGGACCCAGGTTTCGCCTGGTTTTACCCTGGCATTAATCAGTGCAGTTATTGGAGTGCGTTCGCTGGCACTTACGAATCGCTGAGTGAATAACAACTCCATTTCAGCGAACGTTTTGATAGAATCGTTCGGGAGTTCCGAATACCATTCGAACGCTGTTTCTGATAGGCTGCCCACGAACTGGCGGAGCAACAGTTTATCATCATCGCCGGTGTTACCGCAGAGGGCCCGGAACTGGGCGACATGCTGATGGGGGTTGCCGATCCCCTTGTACACGTGGAATTTTGGTATCGTATAGCCTTGCGGGTATTTGATTTGGTCGTACCAGCTTGGATACGGCCGCCCCGTTTTCATGACTTGACCAGCTGTCTCAGTCGCGTGGTGAACCCGGATTTGCTGGGCTATGTAGTCAACCAAGTCAGCCTTAGAGATTGCCTCCTCCTTGGCCGTTGAGAGGGCTGGTGGTGGATTTGACGTTTCTCCTCGGTCGTCTTCAAGAACGATTGGGGGATCCTCGGCGGGTAAGTCCTGCTGGATCATCATTCCTATCATATCTTGGAAGAGAAGGCCCATACGTTGTATGTTGGCCGCTTGTTCAGCAGCCTCTTTGTCCTTTTTCTCCAGTATCCGGCGAAGGAATTCAGCGTCGGTTTCTTCCTCCTGGCGCGCGTCTGAGGACGTTTCTGGGTTTTCTTTTGGCCCGGTAAGTGCGGCCATAGCATTCATCATTTCCTGAAGCTTTTGTTGCTGCTCCTGGGCTTTCGTCACGGATCGGGTTAGCGGTCGGTGGCCTATAGAAGTGCGGCTTTCCTCCTTTCCAGAGGCCATGTAAACAGTGTGCACCACCATGCCCCCAGACTTAGGGCGTCTGGGCTCAGTGCTTTTAGTCGTCGTTGTATGCTGGGGGGTCTTCTCTGGCCTCCTCCTTTTATGAGCCAGTTGATCAACAGCCTTTTGGGGTTTAGCCTGGTGACCAGCTTCCGGTTGGATTTTCAGCTTCTTGTGCTGGCGGGAGAAGTTTGGATCGATGATCGAGTCTCGGGCCTGCCGCCAAACCTTATAGATTTTGGAAGACAGCCGTTGAGGAGATCGGGGCTGCTCTGGTTTTATTTCTACAACCGTTTTTAATGGGGGAGGAGACCTCTTCAGCACTGCAGTAGGGGAATTCCTTCGCACCTTATTTAGCATTTCGAAGCTGTTCCCAGTTGGAACAGCAGCATTAACTTCTGCCATCGGGGCTGATGGAGTCAACCCGGAGGGGGAGTTGCCCCCAGCCTTCCTTATTCGGCGCCAATGGCGACGTCGAGCGTGTCGAGCGGACGGCGTAGGGTCAGCGGTAAGAATGGTTTCGTCTTGCCCCCTGTCTGGGTGGGGGGTCGCTGTTAGTATTAGCCTGTCAAAGACCGATGTCCTTTGGGCAGCAGGAGCGGGAGCTGAAGCCGTCAATCTTGTAAAGACCGACCTTTTGGCAGGAGAAGCTGCCTTGACGACTTCGGGGGCGGGAGCGGCCACCTTCTTAGAAGCAGCCTTCTCTGAGATTGTAGGCCCCATGATGGGTTTGTAGGATTTCTGGCCCAATCTAGAGAAGGCCGAGGCGCTGACGTTGGGCGACTCGTTGAGGGGAGCCGCGGCAAGGGTAAGACGATCAAAGACCGACTTCTTGAGAGCTTCCGTTGTCAGCACTGGAGCGGTGAAGCTGGTCGGCGGGAGCATGGTCCCAAAGAACAATCCTGTGGTGGCGCGAGTGACCTGTTCCACGGGCATTGTGAATAGCGAAGCAGCTTGGGGTCCGTAGGCTATACCTCCTGGCGAGGCAGAGTGTTGGTCGCAATTGCAGTCTGAGCAGTTGGAGAATTTCACGGAAGTAGAAGCCATCGATCCTTTGCTTTCTGCAATAAGCGAGACGCCAACTCTTAGTATCTTGAAACCCAAGGGCAACCAATAGCGAACCGCGATTGGTTCGCGAGTCACGACACACGAAGTATGGAGTGGAAAGAGGAAAAGGTCCCACCGGGCGTGCCAAAATCTGTTCCCCTCCGAATGGCGGCGCGCAGGACTGCGATGTCTTGGCGCTGAGACTCGGGGCAGATGCTAATTGGTGCTATCCGTCCACCTCTCCGAAGATGCCAAGTTGATTTATGGCACCATGTATCGAAGGTTTAGATGGATGGGTCCGATGTAGCAGACTTTGTTAGACTCCCCCTCGTTTGAGGGGTTTTTTTGATTGTGGGGACGCTCTTCCCTGCAGGCGCAAGCCCCTGCAGTTAATTACGCTACCGCATTGCGGTAACAACTTTCTCCTTCTCCAGATGGTCACTTCGTGTCGTGGGTGTTTGTTTTGTTTTTTGTTGCCCGTGGATTGTTTATGGAGACTGAGTTATGTCGTCGCCCGTAGGGCGTGGACTAGTCCAAATCCGTATTATCTTAGATTTGGGTTTGGGGGTTTGGTTTGAGGATACGTCAGCCATACTTGAGGCTAAGATCAACTCAAACGTTTGTTAAGGATACGTTAGTCTAATTTTGAGACTAAGATCAACTTAACGGGATCGTTTAGATCCGACAAAAGAGCAATTGGCTCTTAATGTTCTAGTTTAGGGACCTAGTGGTCCATTAAATGTATGGCCGTCGGGACCCGTCACCTCTCTGACGACGTTGAAGGATTACAACGACGGATGTCAGAGGAGTTCAGGGATGTACCCTCGAGCCAGAGTTAATTGGGGGAATTTATAGTCCACTCTGTTTGAAGGTTTAAGGATACGTTAGCCATCTTTAAGGCTAAGATCAACTTAAACGGGACCGTTTAGATCCGACAAAAGAGCATGCGGGGCTCTATTGTTCTAGTTTAAGGACATTGCGGTCCATGGGTAGTTTAAGGACATTGCGGTCCATGGGTTTAAGGACTCCATAGTCCAGTATGTGCTCTGGATGCTTCACACGGGTTCACTGCCGTGCTTGGCGAGGACCAGGCTCCGCTCTGGACGTTTTCCGCGGGGTCAAAGAGTGACGTTATCCGCATTCCACGTAACCAGGAATTTTGCACTAGATGCTTCACATGGGTTCACTGCCGTGCTCGGCGAGGACTAGGCTCCGCTCTGGACGTTTTCCACGGGGTCAAAGAGTGACGTTATCCGCGTTCCACGTAACCAGGAATTTTGCACTAGATGCTTCACACGGGTTCACTGCCGTGCTCGGCGAGGACTAGGCTCCGCTCTGGACGTTTTCCACGGGGTCAAAGAGTGACGTTATCCGCGTTCCACGTAACCAGGAATTTTGCATTAGACACGGATTTAAGGACCCCACAGTCCATATCAATGTGTGGTCGTCGGGACCCGTCACCTCTTTGAAGACATTGAGGGATTACAATGCCAAATATCAAAGGAGTGAAGAGATGTACCCTAGAACCGGAGTGGATTGAATAGTCCTTGGCCCAATTTGGTATCAAGACCAATTAATTATGTTATGAGCCCATTAGCCCAGTTGATTACGAATTGAGGACTTATGGCCAGCTTGGGCTAAGTCCAATCAGGAGAGGCTTTGCCTCTATCCCTTTAGCCAATTGGACCAATGTCTAGTGTTAAACACTAAAGAGCAATCAGTGTTGAACATTGGGAATGAGGTTGACAAGTTAGTGTTTAACACTAAAAGATAATTGGTGTTAAACACCAGCAGCAAGTCTTTCAAATTATCATAAACACTAAAACAGATCAGTGTTGAACACTGGCAATGGAGATCTCAGATTAGTGTTAAATACTAAGGTAGTCAGTGTTGAACACTGCGAATAAAGTTCTTTGATTAGTGTTGAACACTAGGGCCCAACAGTGTTTCAACACTGGGTTCGGGAGTTTCAATTTAGTGTTAAGCACTAAGGCAAGAGGGGTCACGTGGTAACACGTGAGAGCGCCCTCCCTTCATTTATTCTTCTGAGACTATTGCATCTTTTAGAGCATCACGTGCCATCACGTGACGGGCATTCAAATGCTTATACGTTAAAGCTTCTGCCTAGGGTCACGTGGGTCACGTGGGGCACTGCTTCAAAGGGGCTTTCTGTAGATCTCTTGGGGGGGGTCACGTGATGACACGTGACCCTGCCTCTATGTATGTTGTTTAGAGGATCTGTTAATCTTTTCCAGGAATTAAACTCCTCGTAGGATTAAACCCCGACAGTAATTTCAGAGGAATTAAATTCCTACTTCCTTTTGAAGATTTATATTCTGGAATAGAGTTGAACTCTGAATTTTCTGTAGGAATTAAATTCCTCATACATGTGAAGAAATATATAGGGTTAAACCCTAATAAAAGCTTTTAAGGAATTAAATTCCCACTCTCTGTTAAATTATGATCAAGGGAATTAGATCCCCGCTGTTCCAACAGAACTAGGTTCTTAATTAGGGTTAAACCCTGTTTCTTTTTGTTCTGAAGGAATTAAATTCCCATAACACAGGGTCAAGCCCTAGTTTTATTTTAAAGGAATTAAATTCCTATAGTTCTGTGAGAATTAAATTCTCGTGCTTTCGTTCCCTCTCTATGTTTTAGATCTGCATGGCAGGATCTCGACCCATTGAGAATTAAATTCTCAACTTCAAGGGGAGATGTGCACTTTGCAGATCCTCTATCAAAGAGAGAAGAAATATGTTCTTCTGTTTTATGTATCAGAGTTAAACTCTGTTGAGAATTAAATTCTCTTTTCTTTCAAGGAGCCTTCCCTTTCTTACTTAGGGTTTTCTTTTGCAGAAGATCCAAGTTCCTCGAAGTATCAAGGCTCTCTCTCCCTTTCTTCCCTCTGCGTATATGTATCTTCTTTTGTGTCTCTTGGCTCCTATTTATAGGAGAAGCAGCCAAATCAATTAGTTTTTGACGAATCTTCATTGAGAGGTTTGATTTGCGTCCATCATTCGTTTTTGACCTTTGGATTATTAGGTGAATTTTATTCACCATTGGATTTCAAATCCAGGGATTCTCTTTTGTTATTTCGGTTAGATTTAAAGGGGAAATCTTTCCAAACCTGAGATTTTCCCATAGATAAATGATATTCAATCATCTTTAAATCTTTAATTCGATTGGTTCCAGATAATCGCTTTCCTTTGGAAAGATTCGAATCTCTTTCAGAATTTAATTCTGTCAACGAAATGGGCTTTGAAAGCCGGTCACGTGTGACCACGTGACCCATGGTCACGTGTGGGCACGTGACCCCCTTTGGAATGAGCCTTCTTCTTTCTTTCTGCACTTTGCTTCTTGTTCTCTGTTTAGCTGTCACGTGCCACCACGTGACAACTGGTCACGTGTGAGCACGTGACCCTTGTCTGGACTCTTTTCCTTGATTTAACTGGAGAACAATTCTGATGTTTTGAGCGTCACATGCCAACACGTGACCCCTGGTCACGTGGGAGCACGTGACCTCTTCTGAAGCTTTTTCCTTGATTTGATCAGGAAGCGTTGGGTCTTTCCTGCTGCTTTTAAATATCACGTGCCGACACGTGACCCAGGTCATGTGGGAGCACGTGACCCTTACTGAAGCCCCTCTCTTTGATGTAGTTGGGAAACTGCACTTGCTTTGCCGGTACTTTTGGGCGTCACGTGCCAACGCGTGACTGCTGGTCATGTGTAAGCACGTGACCCTCTTCTGAAGCTTTTTCCATAAGCTTTCCTGATTTTAAATCAGGAAACATCGACCACCTCTCCCTCTAGGAACAAACCCTCCACGACCACGGCCTCTCTGTGCATGGGTCTGACGCGGAGCAACTGTGGGTATAATAGGCAACGCCCTCTGGGGTGGTGAAGGTGGTAGTGTGACATGCGGTACGGCTGCCTCCCTCCGGGGTATCTCAGGAAAATCTCGAACACGATGATAAGAACTCCCACAGCGGAAACATTGCGATGATGGCCGCTGACCCCCCTGGGGATAGGAACTGAACAACCGGCCTCGCCCTGAATCTCTGCCACCTGTAAGACGTCTGTCATGGCGCCGGAAAGGCTGTCTCTGTGCCGATGCATCCGCACGAACTTTCTTCGGCTCTGGAACTACCGAAGTCTCAGCAAGGTGTTCATCAACCAATAAGGCTGCATCTACAGCTGCGGCATAGGTCTCGTAATGCTGTGCGCTGATCGCAAGAAATAACGGGGTAAGCAAGCCTCGAACAAAGCTCTTGACTCGTATCTCCTCAGTAGCCACTAAATACGGGGCATAGATAGATAGCTCTGTAAACAACACATCGTACTCTGCCACTGTCATCTCCGGAGTCTGACGTAAGGACTCGAACCTGCGTGCTCTAGCATCTCTGACACTCAGTGGGAGGAAGCGGGCAAGGAATATCGTCACAAACTCTGTCCAAGTCATAGGAGGAAGACCTGCTGCTCTACCCTTCTCGACTGATTCGCACCATTTCTGCGCAAGACCTTTTAAGCGAAAGCTCGCGAACTCTACCCATCTCGCATCTGCGCATCTGAGGGAACGGCATATCCGGGCCATCCTGTTAATGAAAGACTGTGGGTCCTCAGCTGCATCGGTACCTGTGAAGACCGAAGGCTTCAGCCTCATGAATTCTGCTAACGATACTATAATCACCTCCGTGGCTGCAGGGGAAACTGGTTGTACGGTAGGTACCATCACGGTCCCTGTGACGGGTGGAGCTACCTCTGGTCACTGTGCTCGAAGCGTCTCAACTAGCGATCCTATCATCTGGCGCATCCCCTGCATGCTGGATCCCACCGTCTGGCGTATCTCCTGCATACCAGCCCCTAGCGTGGCGATCTGATCTGTCATAGGAGGAATAGTCTGCTCGGGTGCAACAGGTGCACTGCCCGGATCAGTCCTCGTCTCGGACGAGTCAACACGAATCTCGGCCCTCGCGGCCGCTCTCTGCGCCCTCGTAGTCTTTGGCGGCATAATGGCTGAAAAGGAAGGTAGGATTCGATAAGGATACGGAAATCGAATCGCAAGAATGTATACAATCATAAAGGAATTTCAATCAATAAGTCCTAAGGTCGCTTAGGCGGAGTACCGTGCCGTGAGTATGCCGCGGAACATACGCACGCTACACCACTCTGCTGCAGCTACCTACTCCACCATACCAGGGCCACCCTACACTCCGAAGGTAAAACCTACACTCTGATACCAACTTTGTCACGACCCAAAGTTTGGCCCGTGACCAGCACTTAACCACGTAACGTCTACAGGCGTAACGTGACTAAGTAAGCCAAAACCCAGAAATCAAAACCATTTAAAATATAGAGTGTTAAAACATTTTAGTAGAAGCATTTGTAAAACGTTTAGAAAACCTTAAGTAATCTAGTAGAAATCCTTTTTAGTTCAAGAATTATATTTTAATAATTTTGGCAACATTTCCTTTATAAAAATTCGTCCCGAAAACCGGGTAAAAGGCAAGGTATAAGTAAAATGACATGTAAAATGTATAGAGCATCCCAAATGGGAGAATCGCGCCTAACGGCGGAACAATCACCACAATATGATATATGACGCCGTAGCGAAGAATGAGCAGTAAAGTGAAAACAAATATCATAAAAGAATAAGACTGCATAAATAAAGTCGGCTCACAGCGAGCTCGACACCAGAGTACAAAATAATATACATCGTCCTCACAACTGTCTCTAAGTCAATAAATGAAGGTAGATGGAGAATACTAGATGCAACAATGTACAACTGAAAAGTAAACAGATACCGCACAAAACCCACCTAATAGCAAAAGGGCTAGCACGCCTCCGCAGTGGTACCTGTGTCAAAAGATGCGATGAACAGCCAGCCACGACTACTCCGAAGGGCAACCTGCACGCACTGTGGCATAACGGGGGTGAGTTGCCAACTCGTGAATAGTAGATAACATATAAAGGTAATCGCGAGTATGCACGTGCTGCGATACTCTAACCTATGCCAACAGATAACATCTCCATGTAATGAGCAAGATATGTGATAATCAGGTATGGCAATACAGTCTAACAACCCTATAAAGAATGAGCAGGGTATCCAATGATCGTGCAAGCATGTGTACTATATCAGGTACAATAAATACAGGATGGGATATCAAATACTAATGCTGAGCATGGGAAAATATAATATCTACACGGAATGTCATCGTGGAAAATATAATCGGTGCCCATCAATGCACCCAAATCCCAATACAACCAGGCGTCGTCATCCTCATCGGCCCTCAAATCCTGTAAATCTCATAAAATCGTGAGTGCCCAACATCGGCACTAAAAATATCAAGAAATACTCGTGTCCAGCATTGACACGCAAATCCTCATATATCGGGCATCCGTCAGTCCGGGTCAGCCCACTGGCTCCGTCTGCGGTATCGACCTTCGGCCCTGGCAGTACGAGTCGTCCCGTATCCATCTATCAACTCTGGTCAGTATCCTCCGGATAACCGCCAAGCCTAACCAATCACCGGTAGGTAGTGGTCCCACCGCCAGGCTCACCGTCTAGCTACACAGCAGATCCATTCTCGCTCCGGAGTACCATACCGGGTCCACCATGTACCCGCAATCGGCCTCGTCCGCTTCTCGAATCGGGTTTCATATATCACTCTAGCACCGAGAAAACACATGGTGGACGCACTGAAATATCATATCAAGGGAAACCGGGTTTTTAAACAATGCGTATTTTCTTAAAATAGTACTCCGGTTCCCAAATCCAGAAATCACATAAATCAAATCTAATACGTAAATCCATGCAATGCGTCGTATGACACTAAGAGTAAAAGAAAGGGAAAACCGCTCCTTAAAAGATCCAGTTTTGAAAATATCACATTGTGGTCCCCTAGTTTTTAAATCAAGTCAATATTATCCAGGTATGTAACATATGATTATGTGTATAGGTATGGATATATAATGTATATGGCACAAGTATGGATATGTGATGTATATAAAGGGTACATGTGCACAGGTAGTGATATAACAATGAAGGTATGCACAAAAGTGAGTATACAATGTGCATGGTATGAATATAACATATGCTAATATGCGGCAAATCATGACAAACATCAATAAGGAGGAATCAATATGATATATGATTTATAGCAATCCTATAATGTGAGTATCATGGCAATCACTAACGATGTGAGTGTGGCATATAATGCAATTTTAACCATTAGTGACAGTGCAGTATTCTATACTACCAGTTCTATATGTAACAAGAAAGTATGCTACTAGTATATCTATATGAACACACATGACTAAATATCCTATTACGCCCTGACACTTAACGCCATACGGGCGATTTTCCCGTAGATGTTAAATCTACTCACCTGGTCGTGTGCTAAGTATAGCCGACCACCTGCTTCCCTTTCCTGACGGCGTCTGACGTACCCGCCTGCGAACCTGGAATTTATACAAAGAATCCAATTCTAAGCAAGAATCCCGCAAAACGCGATATCGAAACAAAACGAGAAACTCGCGTCGTGAATTAACGCGCGTGTGTGCGATGCACCGAAACGTGTGTGTACGCGTCTAAAACTCAACCCGACACGTAGCGATACGCTGAATCACAGAATCCACTCGCGTATCGCGCAAACTAAAACTACCAGAAAACGACATACTGCCCCAGATTTTACCCAGGTTAAAATATTACAAAACTATATATACCATGGACCTACAAAATAAAGCAGACACCTACCCTAAAAACCCTAGGACCTATCTCCCTAGTCTGGCCGCAAATTGCGGCCAGAAGTAATTTTCCGGCGGCCTCAGTTTGGGGTGGGGGTCTCGGGCTCTTGTGGTAGGGTCAGGGTATCTCCAGTAGGCTACAGTCCACTCAATTTCATTCTGAAATGCCCGGGTCTAAAGCAGATTTTTAAAAAACTAGGTTTTTTCTTAAAAACGTCAATTTTGCACAAAAATGGAAACTGAGAGTATTTTAGTGTAATCTGGGGTTTACCTATGTTAACTTGGCCCTGACAACACTTAATTAAGCTAGTCTAACTAATACTAACCTTACTTAAACAAAGTTCACACTAAACACCACATATATCACCAAAAGCACACATTCTAGCACTAACAACCACAAATTAACACTAATTAAGCTAAACCGACACACAAGTCTAGCATACAAGCAAGTGGAGCTCAGAGGTTATACCTCACTTGACCCTATGATGCTGGGTCAGGAGAAGAAGAGAAGAGGAAGAAGCTGCTACTGCTGTTGCTGCTCCTGATACTGTTGCTGTTGCTGTTGTTGCTGCTCCTGCTAATGCTGCTGTTGTTGCAGCTGCTGCTTGTTGTTGTTATGGTGCTGAGCTGATGGTGTGGGTGCTGCTGCTACGTGTGCTGTTGCTGCTGCGAGGAGCTGTTGCTGCTGCTTGGTGTTGCTGATGCTTGCAACTACTGCTGGGGCTGAAGCTGCTGCCGATGTTGCTGTTGTTGCTGAGGCTGATGCTGTTGCTTCAGCTGTGTGTGTGTGTGTGTGTGAGTGAGAGAGTGAAAGAGTGAGAAAATGAGAGTGTGTGATGCAACAAAAGAAATGATAATACAAGAGTGTCAAGCCTACATTTCTCTCTCTCTTGCCACATTAAATGCATGCATGGGCTTGCCATGATGCACTCCCTCTCTCTCTCATTTAATGCAAGCATGGCTTAGCCATGATGCATTCTCTCTCTCTCATTCTCTCATGTCAACCAAAAAAATTTTAAATCCCTTTTCATTTCTAAAAAAATATACTCTTAGTTAAAATCATTTAACTTAATAATGGTGGGGTTAATCTACCATGGTTGTTAAACATGTTTTAACCCTAGTTTACATGCACAAGTTTGTGCAAACTTAGGAAAATTCTAGAAAAATATTTATTAAATTTGAAAAATTATTGGAAAACCAATTTGGTAAACTTTTTATTAAAAATCACATATTAAGATATAATTAGCCTCTAAACACATTCTAAAGTGTTACACTCAAACTCCCGGCTCGTCTCCGAGCCTTCTGGCGTGCCGAGCCTTCTGGCGTGCCGAGCTACTCGTCTCCAAGCCTTCGACGTGCCGAGCTTTCTCGGCCTCCCCCTACCTACCAGGAGCGCAGATCCCATGCGTCCCGCAACGGCTCCGCGTATATCAGGAGCGCAGATCCCATACGTCCCGCAACGGCTCCGCGTATATCAGGAGGTGAGATATCCGCCGCCCCACGTCCCGCATCCCACGCTGTCGCATCCTCCATTAATGAGCGTATCCCGTCATTAATGGAGAGATCCCATCATTCACGCAGGCGTAACGTCGGGGGCGTAACTGATGGCAGTGATCTCGCGCCCGCTCGCTCCACGCGACCCCTATATAAACCCCTCTCTCAGACAACTCAGGCAACTCGAATTATCTCAATACGCCGCTACTCTGCTCCTATTGCTCGGCTCTAACTTGATCGTCGGAGGGTCCTACAGTGGTCACCCACCCTGAGACTTCTTTGCAGGTAGCTCGGCATCCAACACCAACCCATTGAGATCCACACTCAACAACTCCAAAACCAAATCACAGCCGTCCAAGATCACCATCACAGGATCGACGGAGGATGATCATCTGAAGGAGATCCAAAGCTCCATCAGTTTGGCTTTAAAGTGTAGATAGAAATGTTGAGACGCAAACTGGTGGAGATCTGGGCCGAGCAAGCCTTACCTATCCCGGTTTAGGCGTCCGGCCGTCCACGTCAAATCCACCTACTAGGAATGGGTTGGGGGATGCTGCCCTTACGGTCCCGAATGGACGGCCGTGATCGGGATGTCGCTATCAGACAACGACGTCGGGCCACCACCTGATGCCCCCCTCCTCGTTCCTCCCCCTTTTGCTATCAATCCTCTCATTTATTTAATTATTTTCTTAATAGTAATTGTTAATTATTTTTGAAAAGAGACGTACGCGATGGAATGCGGACTAAAAGGGACTCGAAGTGGGGCCCAACGAGATGGAAGCTAATCGTCAATTTGGATTCTCCTTCCCTTAATTACAGGAGTGGCACCCAAAAAATTTCAAATTTTGAAGGGACAGAAGGGGAGAGAGGGGTATCAGCATTGCGTTTACCGAATATCTCACTCACATAATATGACTTTTTTAATTATTTTTTCCACCTATTTATTCGTCCATGAGATGATTTTCTCTTACTGTAATAAAACGGACCATCTGGCTCCAAAGGATATTCCATTTTGGCTGTTAAAAATGTCAGCTTTACATGTTTTAAATTAATGATCAACATCATATATGATATGTGAGTTTTATGGCATATTAATGCCAAACTTTTATATGGTTATAATATTCATTTACTTACATACCTAGAGATGAGAAATGTTCAATTACAAACGAACAAAAAAATGTTCAACTCCGTGCGATACCCGTGCAACCTCTTGGGCTTCCAAAACGTCAAAAAGAAAAACAATAAAAAAATATTGGTACCGTTGGAATTGAAAGACGTGGGTACTGTTGTGATTAAAACATGTGGGTTATGGGACAACAGTGGAAAGTCTTAACCAATGGACTTTAAGGAGATTTTTTCATATTATATGTCAAGAATAATTTATAGCTCGTTCCCAGAACAAAATACATCCTCTTGTATGAACTAAAGCAAAAGTGATGGTACATGAAATTTAGGGTCGTTACATCTTACCCACCTTAGAAAAATTTCGTTCTCGAAATTTATACAAGGAGAATGTTGTAACAGATTCAGGGAAACAAAGTGATTTGTGAGAAAGATCGAGATGAAAATGAAAAGTTTACACCTTCAATTCCGTTGCGTCGAGATACGATCACCGGCGAAATAAGAAGGTCAAGAGGATAGGTGATGGAGCTTTGGATCTCCTTCAGATGATGTCCTCCGTCGATCCTGCGATGGCTGTCTAGGGCGGCTGTGATTTGGTTTTGGAGTTGTTGGGTGTGGATCTCAATGGATTAGTGTTGGATGCCGAGCTATCTGCAAAGAAGTCCCGGGATGGGTGACCACCGTAGGACCCTCTGACGATCAAGTTAGAATAGAGGAATAGGAGCAGAGCAGCGGCGTATTGAGGTAATTCGAGTTACCTGAGTCATCTGAGAGAGGGGTTTATATAGGGGTCGCGTGGAGCGAGCGGGTGCGAGATCACCGCCGTCAGTTACGCCCCCACGTTATCCTCGTCTTGAATAGCGGGATGCGCCCATTAATGGAGGGATGCGCTAGCGTGGGACGCGGATCGTAGGAAGGCGGATATCTCGCCCAGGCGATATACGCAAAGCCGTTGCGGGGCGCATGGGATCGGCGCTCCTGGTAGATCGGGGTGTAAGTCCATGTCGCGCACCCAGCGTGTCCGCGGGGAGGCGGAATTTTCAAATAAAAGATTTTTCAAAGCTTGCAACACGGACTTGAACTCCAGAATCGATGCTAAACCCTAACTAACAAACTAATGTGTGAGGTTTAACTACTCGGATGAAAGCTATACCTCATGAAACCAAGTCCTTCGGGTCATCTAGTCGGTGTCCTCCTCCTCGTCATCACAAGCTCCAAGGATCATTTGGATCGGGCAGCCTCGCCGGCCTCCTCGAGTCAAAGACGATCCACCCGAGAGTCTATAGTCCGAGCCCAACCTCAAATCCGAGATAACTAGGGCAACTAGTTCGCCAAACTAGATAGCCTAGATGATGCAGAGAGTGAAGATGTAGTAGTTTGTCTCTTGGAACCCTAAAATTCTCAACACATGAGAGCTATAGAGTTCATGAGGAATAAGAAGAAGACTTAAGAAATATGAGAGTGAAGTTGTGTACTCTTGAAAGAAGCTTTGTTGCCCCTTGATAAAAGAATGCAGCATATATGATAATTGAGGAGATATAATATCTCACACAAATATCTCATAAGCTTCAGAAAATATCTAATGGTGAGTCATAGCCATGAGTCACCAAGTAGCCATGCTAGATTCAATATAAAACTCCACCTCATTTCCTCACCTCACTATGTTTAATCCAAAAAGAATAAACCCTAAATGAGATGTCCATTTCTAGAAGCTTTTCCGACAAATTATGAGAATGCCCCTCATCCGTATATACATACCCGCATCCTCATTCCGAAGAATACGAATACAAAGAGACGAAATAAATCCATCAATACAATACTAAGATCCGGGTTAAACCAAAGCCCACTAGTATTATCCGTCCGAACATCATACGCGCACAAGTGCATGTACGTGATCGAAGCCCTGTCGTAACACCATACGGCCTCTATATATTTCGTCCGATGCAGGGAAACCATCTGTGTGGGACTCTAAAGACTCGACAGTACGCCGGCAGTGGGTTTAACCATAAACCGCAAGCGGTACTAGCTGCATGTAACGGCTACCCAGGTATCTGTCGATGAGAAGGACGATGAGCAAACTTATCCAAACTCCTACTATGCCTGTATGTGACAATCTCCGTACAGTCCGGTCTGTTCATCTAAGAGTATCGCATATCGGGCCTAGGAGACGGTAATCGTCAGACCCCTAATAGCGCAATAAGTCGTGCCAGAGTGCGGCCCAAAACACCCTGAGAAACTACTAAAATACCTACCAGTAAATCCTTCTTGCCCTGGCCAGGGACTTTGTGTAATGGCTCTCCAAACACAGCGCGATATCAACCCCCAGTACCGGGAGAGAAGAATTTTATCTAACCGCCACTGCCTCTAAGTGCTTCGGGACTGCACCCAAATACTATATGTTTGCACGACTCCTTTGAGACGTGGTAGGGTAGTAATCAAAGTACAGTGGGAAGACACTCGAGGCGAAGTAGCAGTGTCAAGACGACGGACTAAGCTGTACTCATGTTACCTGGGAACTGCTACCCGACGATAGGTATAATACCCACCAGCAGTTCCCGACGAGTCCTGTCCAGTATATGCATAACCTAATGAGCACCTGCATACTATCTCCAGTACGACGTACTAATGGCTGTGGGACAGACCATCTCCCCTGTTGGGATGAGAAGCATATACACTAGTCTACTCCGGAGTATCCATGCCCCGTCTCGATAATCCTACGAGTAGGGACCTGTATAGGATGTGCTTATAGACTACCCGGCTCCCATTAGTGTGACTGCCATCACAACGCTGGTAATCAAGCAAAGATCCTAAGGGCCCTACTAATATGTATAAGCGATACACTAAATGAATCACTCGCACATAATGAAGTAGAAACAAACCAAGTAGCATACTACCATTTTGAGCAAGACTGTTACTATATCCGTGTATATCTCAAGCTTCCATTAAGTAATATACAAACCAGTATGATACAATAATGTCCTCTAGGGCATATAACACTGGCAATCTCCCACTTGCACTAAGGCCATATACTGGCATATCGCAGACCTATGATAACGAATAGCCTCTCGAACACTGTCTGAGGGATATCCTCTGTGAGTGGATCTGCAGTGTTGTTCTCCGTATCTACTCTCCTCACCTCGATCTCCTTGAGATCAACGATCTCCTTGATCAGATGGTACCGTCTCAAGATATGTCTGGATCTCTGATGGGGCCTGGATTCCTTCCCTAAAGCTATAGCGCCTTTGTTGTCACAATACTAAAGTATTGGACCAACAATGGAAGGAACCACCTAATGTTCAGTTAAGAACTTCCTCATCAAGACTGCCTCTTTTGCGGCGTCTCATGCAGCGAACTACTCCGTTTCCATCGTTGAGTCTGCAACGGTGTCCTGCTTGGAGCCCTTCCAACAGACCGCCCCTATACTGAGGGTAAAGACATAACCCGACATGGACTTGGAGTCATCATTATCACTCTGGAAGCTGGAGTCAGCAAAGGCCTCGATCTGGAAGTCTTTTCCACCATACACCAAGAACATCTCCTTAGCCCTTCTCGGGTATTTGAGAATGTTCTTTACTGCTATCCAGTGCTTCTCCCCTGGGTTTGACTGATACCGGTTTACTACGCTACTGCGTAAGCAACATCTGGTCTGGTACACAACATCGCATAAATTATAGAGCCTACCGCAGAAGCGTAGGATATAGATGTGATGCGAGCCCTTTCCAAATCAGTCTTGGGAGGCATCTCTTTGGAGATGGTGATTCTATGGAAAGCCAGTAGTCTACCGCGCTTTGAATCGTCCATATTAAATATTTTCAGTATGGTGTTGATATACCTTGACTGTGAAAGTCCCACCATTCTCTTTAATCTATCATGATATATCTGGATCCCCATAATGTAGTTGGCATCACCCAGGTCAATCATGGAGAACCTTAGTGACAAGAATCCTTGACTGATTGTAGTATAGGAATGTCATTTCCTATCAAGAGAATGCCATCCACGTACTAGACGAGGAATCCTACAGTCCTCGCTACAATCTTACTATAAATGTATGGTTCATCTGGATTTTTAATAAAGTCAAATTCTTTGACCGTCTCATCAAAACAGATGTTCCAACTCCGCGATGCCTGCTTTAGTCCACAAATGGACTTAAGCAACTTGCACACATTCCCGCTGCTCCCACTCTGATTGAAACCCTCTGGCTGATCCATATAGACGTACTCTTCCAAATAACCATTTAGAAAATCCGTCTTTACGTCCATCTGTCGGATCTTACAATCTTGGAAGGAAGCAATGGTAAGAAGGATCCGAATGGATTTCTGCATAGGCACTGGAGAAAAGATTTCATCATAGTCCAAACCAAATCTTTGACGAAAACCTTTTGCAACAAATCTATCCTTATAGGTTTCAACCTGTCCATCTACACCAATCTTCTTTCTGAAGATCCATTTGCATCCTACGGGTTTTCTCCCTTCTGGAGCAATGTTCAAAGTGCATACTTTGTTGGTGTACATGGACTCCATCTCGGTCCGCATTGCATCCAGCCATTTTACCGAGTCACCGCTCTGAATGGATTGCTGGAAGCTAGTTGGCTCATCATTGTCAATGATGCAATCCTCTTTATCCCCGTCTATGAGAAAACCGTAGTATCTCTCGAGTAAATGAGACTGCCAACTAGTCCTGCGGATTGGCGCAGGGATTGTAGGGTTTCCTTAGCACCTTACCTAGGGTTTGGAAGTATCACACATGCCATAACAAACATTAAAGGGGGTGCTAAACAAACTAACCATGAATCGAACTAGAAATTTAGGGTTACAATTAACTAGTATCACATACTAGAAGAATTCTACACTAAGGGTTAAGTGATACAACCTTTGTAGACTTCCCTTCTTGACTCCTTGGATCCTCGAGTTGGAACCGGCTTGCTCAAGCTCCCTCCAAGTCCACGACGATCCACCCGAAGCTCCTTTGCCCAAGCTCCTTGCTTCACTTGATGAATGAGGAAGTGAAGCTAACACTCTAAACCAATAGGCTAAACTAGTATAGAATGATTGTGTGGTTTGTTTTCTCACACAAAAACCCTTTCTTTTTAGCTCACACACTCACTAGAATAATCAAGAGAGCATGAGAGATGAGGAAGAAGAAGATGGCAATCTTGAGCTCATGAGAGATAAAAGGATAATGAATAATGAGAATAGAAAATGAATAATATCCAAGATATATGTCTCATGACAAACTAGGGTTAATAAATATCTAGATATTTTGTGTTTGAGTTAAGGAACAAATGAAATGAAACCATGGTTGTAACTAAGGGTAAAGCTTTGAAAAGTCAACCATGATTTAAATCATTTTCCTTTTTCTCAAAATCAAATGAATATGAAGATATTTATACACCATGTGAGTCTTGCATTGCCATCTTCTATGTATCAACAACTATGATACAAATGTATGTATGTATGTATGCATGCACATCAATATGTACATATACATGCATGCATACATCATAAAGAAAAAGGTTTATTTAAATGAGATAAAGGTCAAATATTAAATCAACACTTGATTTAATAAACTGGTCATATCTCATACGACCCGACCAATAGAAAACGCCCGATTAAAATACGGTATCATATACTCGCATTTAATCGAGCTCCCGCGCATATCTCATATGCACACCACATCGTTTCGCCTGAGCTAGGAAACTTCTGTGTGGGACTCTAAGACTCGTCAATACGCCGGCAGTAGATGATGATCATATCAAACACCCATAAGCCGCAAGCGGTTAGCTAAACATAACGACCACCCGGGTATTGAACAATTAGAAGAAGAACAAGCAAACCTATCAAAACTTCTGTCGAGCCAACCAGTAACACTTACCGTACAGTCTGGTCTCTTCGTCAGATATATTGCATATCGAGTCTGAGGATGGTAACGCCGACCTCAATAACTCAATAAGTCATGTCAGTGTATGGCTCATAACAGATCAAGAAAATACTGATAACACTTATCAGTAAATCTCAGCAGCCCTGGCCAGGGACATCCTGTTATAGCCAATCGAGCATTGTGAAACATCAACTCCTAATACCGGGAGAGACGAAACCTCTCCTATCGCTCATTGCCTCCATGTGCCTCGGGACTGTACCCAAAATTCACCTGTTTGCATGACTCAGTAGAGCCGTGGTAGGGTGGAGATCAAAGTACAGTGGGAGGACACACAAGACTCTATGACGATCTCGGGTCTACAGACTAACCTGTACCAGTGTCACTGAGAACTGCTATCCGACGTGAGATATAATACCATATAGGAGTTCTCGACGAGTCCGTTCAGTGTACCCAGTCTCACTGAGCACCCGTATACAATCTTTGGTGTCACCACACCATACGGATGGGATCATCCATCGCCCATCATATGGGAAAAGAATGGTATACGCTAGTCTACTCTGAAGTATCGATGCCCCGTCTCGATACACCCACGACTAGGAACCTTTCAAAGATATACTTATAAACTACAGGTGTCCCACTAGTATGATCTACATCATAATCCCGGTAGTCAAGCAAATATCCTATTGGCTTTATCAACATGTACCAAAAGAGTAAAAGCATGATCAAGTGAACATGTTATGATAAAGAGTAACCAGATAGCATACTATCATGTCGAGCAAGACTGTCCTCTGAACATATATATATATATATATATATATATATATATATATATATATATATATATACACATATACATACATACATACATACATACATATACATACATACATACATACCAGTACATACACTATCATATAATGGCCTCTAGGGCATACATATATCCAACAATCTCCCACTTGCACTAAGGCCAATTATTGGCGTATCTCATACCCAATATCTCAAAAAGTCACTCATGTTGCGGCTGAGGAAGGGCCTTGGTGAATGGATCCGTAGTGTTATCCTTTATATCTACTCTCTTAATCTCGTTCTCGTGGAGATCAACTATCTCCCGGATCAAATGATATCGCCTCAGGATGTGTCTGGACTTCTGATGGGACCTGGGCTCTTTGGCCAATGCCATAGCCCCATTATAGTTATAATACAAAGGTATTGGATCAATAATGGTTGGAACTATTCCTAGCTCCAAGATGAACTTCCTCATCCTGACGGTTTCCTTGGCAGCATCATTTGCAGCAATGTACTCAGCTACCATTGTAGAGTTTGCAATAGTATCCTGTTTGGAACTCTTCCAACGCACCGTCCCTCCATTGAGGGTAAATGCAAACCCTGAGATAGACTTGCTGTCATCCTTATCACTCTGTAATCTCGAAACGGTAAAGGCCTCCATTTGGAGATCGCTGTTACCATACACCAAGAACAATTCTTTAGTCCTTCGCAAGTACTTAAGAATGTTCTTCACAGTATTTGCCATCCCTGAGTGGAAGTAGGAACAGGTCTCCAAGGACTTTATTGTGGGTCTATCCAGGACCAGTCGAGGGTATGACTCTATTTGGGTGATTGTGGATCGACTGACGAAAGCGGCTCACTTCCTGCCAGTGAAGACCGCTTTTGGATTTGCTCAGTACGTCCAGGTTTATATTGATGAGATCGTGCGACTGCATGGCGTCCTGACTTGCATCGTGTCCGACCGGGGCACCCAGTTTACCAGCCGATTGTGGCAGAAACTTCAGGAAGCTTTGGGCACCCGATTGAGTTTTAGCACAGCCTTTCACCCGCAGACCGACTGTCAGTCGGAGCGTACTATTCAGACTCTTGAGGACATACTCAGAGCTTGTGTTTTAGATTTCGGTGGTAGCTGGGATCGTCATTTGCCCTTGATCGAGTTCTCCTATAATAATAGCTTCTAGGAGACGATACAGATGGCACCTTTCGAGGCTTTATATGGGAGGAGATGTCGATCGCCTGTGTGTTGGACAGAGCTCAGGGAGAGCAGTATTTTTGGCCCGCAGATCGTACAGGAGACGACCGAAAAGATACAGCTGATTCGGGACAGGATGAGAGCAGCACAGAGCAGGCAAAAATCATATGCTGACAGGCGCCATCGCCGACTCGAGTTCGCCGTTGACGATCATGTTTTCCTGAGGGTCTCTCCGATGAAGGGTGTGATGAGATTTAGGCGGAAAGGGAAGTTTAGTCCTAGATATGTTGGTCCCTTCGAGATCCTAGAGCGTGTCGGTTCGGTGGCTTATCGGTTAGCTCTTCCGCCCAGCTTCCCCGATGTTCACCCCGTGTTCCATGTTTCGATGCTCCGCAAGTACCTTCATGATCCTTCCCATGCAATTCAACACCAGACGATCCAGCTAGAGCGCGATCTTTCATTCACCAAACAGCCGGTGGTCATTTTGGATCGGCAGGTGAAGAAATTGAGGTCGAAGGTTATACCGTCCGTCAAGGTCCTTTGGCGTGGCCCGAACAGCGAGGAGGTCACCTGGGAGACCGAGGTCGAGATGAGGAAGAGATATCCCCATCTTTTTGAAGGTACGCGTAGTTAAATTTTAAATTCGGGGACCGAATTCTTTAAGGGGGGAAAATTGTAACGCTTCGAAAATCGTTTAGACAATTTTCGGTAATCGGCAAGATTAGCAGTCTTTACCGTAAAAAGTCAAAATAGGTATTTTTTTCTATATAGGCATAATTATACAAATTTATATAAGATATTGCTAAAAATTGGTCACTAAATTGTCACTTAAAATTTTCTAGTTAATTAAATTTTTTTCCTTAATTAATTATTTTTAATATTATTTTAAGCTTTTAAAAATACATTTAATTAGTGATAAATACAAATTTAATTGGGTAAATTACATAATTAGGAACCATTATAAACTAAAATTAAGTGTAACAAAAATTTTAGCAAAACATTTCAAGTTTAGTTGTTTATGGTAAAATGGGTTGAAAAATGAAATAAAAAGGGTTTTTTTTGTGAAAAGTTTTGATGTAACATGCATTAATTATGATATTTTTGTGTGGAAATTTCCACACAACTCTTTCATTTCATCCCCTCCCACTCCTGGCCGAGCCAAACCTGCAGGAAACCCCTCATTTTTTCCCCATTTCTTGCTTCTAAAATCATGCTAAAATCATCAAAAATCCAAAAAAATCCACCATTTCCTTCACTAATTCAAACCTAACCCTTATGCTATCCCTTCTCAACCCCAAATTGGTCCAAGACAAGGAGGAAGGAGATCTCTTTAGAGGGTAAGTGCAAGGGAATCACAACTTGGGAGGTATAAGTTTTAATCTAGTTGTTAAATTTGTAGTTTAAATTTGCTAGATTTAATCGTTTAAGTGTGAAATTTGGTTTAAATTGCTTGCTAATGAATTTCTAGTAAAGGATTGGTGTTGTAATTAGGGTTTGTAGCATGGTTGATGGGTTAAAGTTAGTATTGTGGCCATCTAGTGGGTTAGATTGGTTGTTTGTGCGATGTTGCGATCGCGATATCGTTAATTCGCGATGTTTGCATTGTTATCGGTATGCTAATTGCTTACTAGATTTTTATAAATATTAGGAGGTGATCTAATTACGATATATAGACGATAGCTATAGCATCTCATACGACTATTAATGTGTGCGAATGAGGAGTTTTGTCTAGTTGGGTTTTAGTTTTGACGATTGCCCCGAAACGACGATTTCAGTTAAGGTTTTAGCGATTTTCGTAGGTTTTCCGCGCACCGAGTGCACGTTGTGATTAATTCAATAGCGTTGGTCTTTTCATATGGTGACTTGCGTTGTTTCATGAGGTGAAATCTTATGTTATGTGTTGTGTAATTCTAGGATCGGTTGCGGAAATATCGGACGCGGCGCGCAAAGGCAAAGCGGTGGTTGGATCAGAGTAGCGAGACATTCAGGTGAGTAGATGTATACATCTATGGGGGAATCGTCTAGATGGCGCGAGGCGCCCCATAGTTAGGCTTACTATATTACTTGCAACAATATGCATTGTTAGTTAGCTAACCCCCCCATTCACATTGCATACCTTTATAGCTATTCGTCTGTTAGATTTACATGGATATCCATATACACCTGTGTGATATCACCTCGTAGGACACGTACATCATTACCATTGTCTCCTGTTGCACGCGCATGGTTCATGTGATACACACGCCTTTGGTAATTGCCATGCCACGAGCACTGTAGAACCTGTTTAGTTTAGTATCACCACTTGCATTATACACGATATATGAAATCGCATAGCATGTATATACCCCGCATCATCATCATGCTTACATAGTTTTCTAGCCACAAATCACATCGCATATCTTGATATCATAGACATTTATCATATACAACATGTTGGGTATTATGATTTTCTTGAGGATTTTAGTATTGCTGCGATTTCTGGATTTTGGGGGAAAACCGCAAGAATTTAACAAAAGCTTATTATTATCATTTTTAAAACAAAGTTGCGGTTTTCTCGTGATGTATGTGTCGTCCACCATGAGTTTTCATGTTTTCTGTTGGATTTCGAGACCCGATTCGAGGAGTGGATGAACCGTCTTGGGTACATGGTGGGCCCGGTATGGTATCCCGGGGCAAGAAGATCGAGTTATAGACGATGAGCCTGGCAGGGGAAGACTACCTACCGACCATGATATCCGGCGAGGCGGATACCGACCGTTGTCGTGAGATTTGATGATATGAGCCGATCCGGACTGACGGAGCCCGATATATATTGAGACATTGATACAGTGAGACATTGAGACAGATATATTTCCATATTTGGTGTCGATGCTTATACGGTTTTCAGATGATTTCATGAGGATACTTAGCTATTGTACGGATATTTTTTTTCTAAAAGTTAAGAATGCAGAGCTTATAGTATTTTAAAACACTTAAAGATTTCATATTGATGATGCATACATGTGCATACATACTAGTGGCATTACATCACATCTAGACATATATGTTGTGACGCATTTGCGTGCATTCTTACGATAGCTTTATTAGATGTTACTTGCTACTCACGAGCTGGCAACTCACCCCGTTGTGCCACAGTGTCTTGCAGGTCGGACCCGTCAGCCTTCTAGCCCCATTGTGCCATATTGGCTCTATTATCTCAGATTCGCGACATTGCTCGTAGGTGGGTTGCGAGGGCACTTTTATATCTTTTTGTACTATTTTTGTATCTAGTATTCTCCATTTACCACTTCTTATTTGTATACGCGACCTAGTGATGAGACTGAGAGATTTGTGTATATGTGGTTTCTTTGGGGTCGAGCTCACTTGAGCCGACGTTGTTTTTTCTTATATTTTGCATTTCTTTATGCTCTTTTTCTTGATATTACATATATATTGCGTATGGTTGTGATCCTCCTTGGGCGAAGAGCTAGCTCCCGCTTGGGGATGCCATTTTGTTATTACAGGTTTATATATCTTGTTGTACCCATTTTGGGGGATAGTATTTACAAAGGAGACTCTGCCGAAATTTTCGGAAATTTTTGATGTTTTTAAAAAGGGGTTAAATGCAACTGAATTGATTTCAAAGTCGTTTTCATGAAAGGTTTCCTTCACTCTTTTGATTTTGGTTTAGATTTTTCTGGGTTTTGGCTGACTTAGGTTACGTTACGCCTTTAGACGTCTCATAATCGAAGTGCCAATCACGTTCCGTACTTTCAGGTCGTGACAGAATTATAGCCAAGTTATGACTGGTCGGCGCTGGATGGTGAGGGCTCTGTATCCTTAGCATAGGATTGACTGAGCAGGGAAGCTGCTCGATGGCCTCATGTAGAGAGCTTCGATCCTTGGCGTGGATGGGTAGGAGCTACCCTCCAGAGATTGACCGAGCAGGGAGGCTACTCAGTGGCCTCGTGAGGAGGACTTCGATCCTTAGTATGGATGGGTAGGAGCTACCTGCTAGGGATTGACTGAGCAGGGAAGCTGCTCGGTGGCCTCTTAATAAAGGCTTCGATCCTTGGCGTTGATGGGTAGGAGCTACCGGCCATGGATTGACCAAGCAGGGAAGCCGCTCGGTGGCCTCATGAGAAGGGCTTCGATCCTTAGCGTGGATGGGTAGGAGCTACCCGCCAGGGATTGACCGAGCAGGGAAGCTACTCGGTGGCCTCTTGATGAGGGCTTTGATCCTTAGCGTAGGTGGGCAGGATGTGCCTGCTAAGGATTGACCGAGCAGGGAAGCCGCTCAGTGGCCTCATGAGGAGGGCTTCGATCCTTAGCGAAGATGGGCAGGATGTGCCCGCTAACGATTGACCGAGCAGAGAAGCCGATCGTTGGCCTCGTGAGGATGGCTTCGATCCTTGGCATGGGTGGGCAAGATGTGCCCGTTAGGGATTGACCGAGCAAGGAAGCCGCTCGTTGGCCTCTTGATGAGGGCTTCGATCCTTAGCGAAGGTGGGCAGGATGTGCCCACTAAGGATTGACCGAGAAGGGAAGCCGCTCGGTGGCCTCGTAAGGAGGGCTTCGATCCATGGTGTGGATGGGTAGGAGCTACCCACCAGGGATTGACCGAGCAGGGAAGCTGCTCGGTGGCCTCTTAATGAAGGCTTTGATCCTTAGCATAGGTGGGCAGGATGTGCCCGCTAAGGATTGACCGAGCAGGGAAGGCGCTCGGTGGCCTCATGAGGAGGGATTCGATCCTTAGCGAAGATGGGCAGGTTGTGGCCGCTAAGGATTGACCGAGCAGAGAATCCGCTCGGTGGCCTCATGAGGAGGGCTTCAATCCTTGGCGTGGATGGGTAGGAGCTACCCGCCAAGGATTGACCGAGCAGTGAAGCTGCTCGGGGGCCTCGTGAGGAGGGCTTCAATCCTTGGCGTAGATGGGTTGAAGTTACCCGCTAAGGATTGACCGAGCAGAGAAGCCGCTCGGTGGCCTCGTGAGTTGGGGTTCAATCCTTAGCGTGGATGGGTAAGAGCTACCCGTCAGGGATTGACCGAGCAGGGGAGTTGTTCAGTGGCCTCTTGACGAGGCTTCTTTGGTGTCGGTCCGTCTCCCTTGACCCATAAAATTCGGGGAGAGTAACCGTCGAAGACAATACGTGGCGGAGACACGTGGGAAGGCGTGACTCTCCGTAGTGCGCATCGTTCCAACTTCTATTTGGCCGTTTGGGGCATGGTTGCCACGCGGCAGCCCTGGGTTGGAAACTTTGAAAAGATCCCGTGATTCGCGCTGTCGCGCATGCAAACTTCGGCCTTTTGGGATTCTGCCGGGGCTTATAAATAGCGAAAGGGTGTTGGTCTCTTTCAGCGTCGCGTTTCTGGAAATGGCCGGACATCTATGTGTGCTTATCAGCGAGATGATTTCCTAGGAAGATGTGTACCTCTACAACCTCGATCGGTCCGAACAGACGTACGAGGTGGTGATAGACCGCGTAGAGGCCCACTTTGGACGTCTCTTTCCCCGGCGATCTCCACTCCTTCAAGTGCTCATTTATGCGATCTGGAGGAGGGCGATCGAGAAATTTCATTCACTTTACCATCTCGGCCTGATCTCGAAGAGCAGGCGGGATCGATCGGCGGGCCTTCTTCTTGAGTATTTCCAGAAGAGGCTGATTGTTGATTTTTGTCCGGTGGGTGACGCTTCAGAGGTGGTCGAGGAAGCTAGGGCTCGGCTGATGGAGATTTTGTCGGAATATCATCAACAATGCTTCCTCCATCCCCGACCCCTTTATTGTAATAATAATTTTTTGTGTAAGGCTGAGGAGCCCATAATACCCTTTGGTGAATAAAGTTCTTTCTTTTCTTTCCTCGTTCATGCTACGGACTTAATTAAGTGCTGACAAGAATTACATTATTTCAAAAAGGAATACACTTTATTTAGATGACTTAAACTTTGCGGCGTTGTAAAGCCGGAATTTCCCGAGCAGGGTCCTAGGTAACGACTATAATTTGGCCGATGGTTAATTCCTCGTGAGAGATCAGGTCTTTTTGTTCTCGTTCCGCCTGTCGCTTGTCCCGCAGGTACTTCGCCAGGTGGCCAGAGCGGATCAACTCCTCGACGTAGTCGCGAAGTTGTTTGCAGTTCTCGGTCGGGTAGCCCTGCGACCTATGGAAGGCGCAGTACGGGCACCGGATATGTTTAGCCGCTCTATGGGTGACCGACAGGAGCTTGAAGAATCGCTCGCCCTTCGCCTCCTCTAACAGCTCAGTCTGGGAATTGTTGAGAGGAGTATACTCCTGGAACTTTGGGGAGTGGGGTTTTGACTGGTCAACCTTCTCCTTCTGTTCTTTGCCCCTCTTCTTTTGGCCGGCCTGGTCGCGCCGGGGCAGGTTTGCGTTCACTTCAGACTAGAGTTAGATTTCCTGCTTGGTCCAAGCTTTTACCTCGGCCATGGTCCTAGGTTGCGCCAATGCAAAGGAGCGGAGCCACTCCTTGTGCCTAAGACCTGACCTCAGAGCTGTGATTACAGTCTCGTCCCGGTGCTCGGGAACTTCAAGAAGAGCGTTGTAGAAGCGAGTGACGTATCCTTTAAAGGATTCCTTGTCCTCGCTCTTTATAGTGAAGAAGTAATCGATGGTCCGCTTTTGTCGTCTGTTCCCGACGAAATGTCTAAGGAACTGGGTGGCCAGCTCATCAAAGGTAGAGATGGAGCGTGGCATGAGTCCTCGGAACCAATCTCGTCCAGCATGGATGAAGGTGGCGGGGAACGCTTGGCATTGGGCAGAGTCAGAGTTTTCCTGGAAGCTCATGCCCGCCGTAAACGCGTCCAGATGGTCTTTCGGGTCGGACTTCCCGTCAAAGAGGACCACTTTTGGAGGCTTGTTTCTGGATGATACACAGACAACGATTAGCTCTTCAGTGAAGGGCTTCGTAAGCGAGTCGGCGGCATACCTGGCCCCTCGTTTGAAGGATGACCCTCCCGATGCATACCCTCAATTTTCTTTTTGAGGGCGTCGAGACGGTCGTGGTATCCCGAGGGTTCGGCGTATTCGGAGTTATGGCCCTTCCCGCCGGCGGTCTGCGCCTGGCTGCAGCCCTGGTTCCATTCTATCAGGTTCCTCAGGTCTCCTGGCGAGGTCAATCTTGAGTCATCGCGGAGAGTGCCGCCCGCGCGACCCCGTTGAGGAAGAGGGTGCCGGCCATGCCTGGAGCAGGCGAGCTAACCGACATCTCCTCGGGAGGGACGGGAGCGTGATGGGTCTCGGGGTGGGGGGCTCTTTCATGAGACCTCGGCGTGGAGCTGTGAGGCGCCCAGCGGGTCATTGATTCGGTCGCCGCGGGGGACCTGTGGCTGCTGGAGATAGCAAGACGCTGTTCAGTGGTGCCATCGTGGGTGGTGTTATCTCCCCCTCTGCGGAGGTTGTGATCCCGGAAAGGGGGAACGGTGACCTGGAGGGCTTGTCCCGCCGTTTGGACACGGACAAGGGCATCCACTATGGATGTGAGTCTGTCGATCCATGCAGACATGGCATGAATGGCGTTAGGGGGAGGAGTGGACCCTTCCACACCTTCGTTGTGGAGAGGGCAACGAATTGTGCTTGGATCGTCATGGTGATCACTCGCCATGAGTTCGAGATCGAAAGATCAAATTTCGATGAGTAGAATTTTCAGTTTCCCAAAGACGGCACCAACTGATGGAGGTCAGGACATCCTTCAGATGTTTACCTCCGTCGATTTGTCACGAGCGTTGGCGAACGGCTGAGATTGATGTTGAGGGTTGTCTCCCTGAGCATGTGGATCTCAATGGGTTTGTTTTGAGGCGTAGTCGAGCTATCTGCAAAAGAAGTCCCGGGATGGTTACACCACCGTGGACCCTCCGACGATCAAGTTAGCCGAGATATTTGAGCAGGGTAGCGGATTATTGGAATAAAATTGCGTTACCTAAGTCGTCTGGGAGAGGTTTTTTTTATAGCGGTCGCTTAGAGTGAGCTGGCGCGAGATTTTCGCCGGCCGTTACGCCCTTGACGTTACGCCTGCGTGAATGACAGGATCCCCCCATTAATGACGAGAAACGCTCATTAATGGGAGGATACGGCGGCGTGGAACGCGGGATGTTGGGTGGCGGATCTCGCTTATGGAGAGATACGCGGAGCCGTGGCGGGACGCTTGGGCTCTGCGTCCTTGGTTGCTCTGCAAAACTGGGGAGGTTTAGCTCGGCGGGAGGCTCGGAGACAGGCGGGAGGCCGAGGAAGCTTGGTTTTGTGATAGCTCAGAGACGAGCGGGAGGCCGAGGAAGCTCGGCGTGTAGGAGGGCTCGGAGGCGAGCCAATGGTTCTTTGCTGGGGCGAGCATAGGAGTGTTCAGGGACCCGTCGAAAGGTCGGGTCATAGCTCAGGACGGTATCCCGGGAAAGGCCTCCAATGTAAGATACTTATCCTGTTTCCGTGAGTCTCGGGACACGTCATCTGCCACGCGTTTTGATCTGGAAAATTTCCACTTATGAGTATCATCACATCACATAGCAAATGGGTTGTTGCTGATAGGTTAACCTAGATAAGTAGATTGATATTAGAAAATTCATGCCATTGCTGAATCTTCTATAGTTAACCAAAACAATCACCTTGGGTTAGTACCGACCTTTCCCATTCATCTCATGTTTACGTGTCAACCGAGCCTTCCACGTGTCATCTTCTATCTGACGTCACTCCAATCCCCCCTCCCCCCATCTCTAAAAATCACGGACTCACTCACACATCACCACGCTTTTCCTCCCTCTACCCTCTTCTCTCTCTCTCTCTCTCTCTCAAAACTCACGTAGTATCCATCACCATGATCGGCGCCTACCCGTTCGGATCGGATTCTCCATCCACATCCGTACCCGAATCCGCCCTCGAGATCGACAACCTCCTCGCCGGCGCGGGGTATCGCGTGCGCTCCACCGACCTCCGCCACGTGGCGCTGGGCCTGGAGCTCCTCGACTCGGCTACGGCGGGGCCCACGGTCCCCGATGGGGTCCACTACAACCCCTCCGACCTCACCGCCTGGGTCGACTCCATGCTCTCCGAGTTCTCCTCCCCACAAAATAACGTCCAATCCAGCCTCGGCGGCCGTCCCCTGCCCCCTCCCCAACCGACGGCCGACACGTGGACGGACCAGATCTCCCCACCTCAGCACCAGCAGCCGCCGACCACCGCACCCATGGGGAACAGCAGCAGCAGCCTCGACGACGAGGAGAACACCAGCATCCACCTGGTCCACCTCCTCATGTCCACCGCCGACGCCGTCCAGCGAGGCGAGGCCCCACTGGCCGCCTCCCTCATCGACGACATGCGCCGCATCCTGACACGCGTCACCACCGCCTTCGGCATCGGCAAGGTCGCCGGCTACTTCATCGACGCCCTCAGCCTCCGCCTCATCAATCGGTCCCCTCTCATGATCGTCAACTCCTTCGATTTCCAGGTCCTGTACCACCATTTCTACGAGTCCGCCCCTTACCTCAAGTTCGCCCACTTCACCTCCAACCAGGCCATCCTCGAGGCCTTCGACGGCCACGAGCGCGTCCACGTCGTCGACTTCAACCTCATGCACGGCCTCCAGTGGCCGGCACTCATCCAGGCCCTCGCCCTCCGTCCCGGCGGTCCCCCATCCCTCCGCCTCACCGGCATCGGGCCCCCCTCCCCCGATGGCCGCGACGCCCTCCGCGAGGTGGGCCTCCACCTCGCGGAGCTTGCTCGCTCCGTTCACGTGCGCTTCGCCTTCCGCGGCGTTGCGGCCAACCGGCTGGACGACGTCAAGCCGTGGATGTTGCAGGTGGCGGCCGGGGAGGCCGTGGCCGTGAACTCGGTGATGCAGCTGCACAAGCTGCTCGGCGAGGAGGCCGACGCCGGGGCGGAACCGTTGGAGCCGGTCTTGACCTGGATCGCCGGCCTGAAGCCTAAGATAGTGACGCTGATAGAGCAGGAGGCCGACCACAACAAGCCGGCCTTCCTGGACCGGTTTACCGAGGCGCTGTTCTACTACTCGACGGTCTTGGACTCCCTCGAGATGGGCCGGGCCCACCACAACCAGCACCAGCAGTCGTCGCAATTGGCGGAGATTTACCTGCAGCGAGAGATATGCAACATTGTATGCTGCGAAGGTCCGAACCGGGTGGAGAGGCACGAACCGCTGGCGAAATGGCGGGTTCGGATGAACCGGGCCGGTTTAAAACCGGTTTATTTGGGTTCGAACGCGTTCAAGCAGGCCAGGATGCTGCTGACATTGTTCTCGGGGGAAGGGTACGGGGTCGACGAGGTGGACGGGTGCTTGATGCTCGGTTGGCATAGCCGGCCGCTGATGTCAGCGTCAGCATGGTGGGCCGGGGACGATGACGTCGACACCGTGGAGGAGGGATTTGTTGCTGATAATGGTAGAGATGTCACGGTTAATAATAACAACAACAAAGGTGCTAATAGCAGCAACAGTAGTAGCGGTAGAAACATGCAGGCACGACATTGTACAAAGAGCATGTAAATTGTGGAAGCCTCAATTTATAGAACATCAGTTTTTTTAAAGCTGTTTTGATTTGCTTTTTTTCCCCCTTATTTGGGTTTAGATTCTGAAAATGTACTTTACAATAAGTGAAGGTTACAGATAAAATTATACCTAGTACAATCAAACAGTTTCAATAAGAAATACATAGAAATAAAATTGGAACCCTATTTTTTTTTTTTTTTTTTTTGGCTTTTTTCTGCATGGAATACCATATTCTGAAACCTCTTTCTCTTCTATGCTGATTAAGACCAAAATAGGCTAAATTTAAAACTGTATATTTAACAAACCGATTAAACCTGTATGCTTTATGTAAATGTGTGTGCTGTATGCTTTGGTGAATTGAGCGGACCAGTTCAAAAATAAAAAGTTGAACATGATGGGGAAATGCTCAAATGCAAATAGCTTGTGAGTTTAACTAGGGTTTTGATGCACACAAATAGCAAGAGGGAGCAGTGGTCCACTGGTTGATTTGAATTACACCAACAACAAAAAATCTCATCATGAATGAGCACTAACTCAGTTGGTATATGCAATTCCCATCTTGGCGAGAGTGCGGGGTTCGAATTTCGGGAACCCAAAGATGGGAAGTGGCCACAAATTAACGCTTTCGGGGTAAATTTATGGGTCTCCTGAATGTGTGTGGGATGGGATGAGATGGTGTGTAGATGTGGTGTCTATGGATTTGTTGTATGTATTGTAAGGTTAGGGATTACGGGCCTTTAAAAAAAAAACAGTGCCATCCAATTGATTAAATAAAAGAACATAAGTACATAACGAGGCGCAGAAACCTGTAACTTTTAGAGTGGGACCCAAAGGTTGGCACATTTTCAGATTTAGATTCTTCTCATGCTTGTTGCTCGCCCCTGCCGGCTACCAACGCATATTGCTTCTCACGTGATGTAGTCGCCGATCTTTGAACCTTGATAGAGCTGGACAAGGGACCTGAAAATTGAACCCGGTTCATGTACGGTTTTAAGGTCCAACCATGCTCGCCGAACCGAGCCATCTTTCGAGGCAGTTTTCACTAATAAATCGAATGCTCCACGGCTTTGTATATAAAATAAGAGAAATGTGAGGTTCCGCAAACATAGAGATGAAATCTTTTATGCAAACAATCAAAATTCAATGATCTGTTAGTTTTTTTAATATAAATTTTTTCATACCCAAACAAACAATCTACTTTGGCCATGAATATTAAGATATATGGTAACAGTTTATATTTTAAAAAAGATAGGGAAGATTATTTTTTACCAACCCACTAAAGAAACTCTCCTACGTTTGTCGATATGTACTTAATTTTCTCGTGAATAAAGTCTGAAGACACAGTTCGTTTTTATAAGAAGCCGAATTCGAATTGAAAGCAAATTGTTTGGTACCAGATGAAACTAGGTATCAACCTGATAACGATAAAGCCAATAGAATATATATTTTACTAACAGAAAAGATATCATGCCTATAAAATGACTTGTATGATTGATTGGATGTTCGACCATTTCGTACTTAACCAGTTACCAAAATCAACACAGCCAAAATAAATGAGAGAAATGGAACGCAAACCAGCCCAAGCCAAACTTTATACACAATCTTGAAGAGAGCTTGAGCTAGACCAAAAATTAACCATGCTGTTTAGCACTTAAGTGAACTGAACCGGGTTCCTGACCATTGCTACAACGTGTCGTTAGGTTGTGGACCCCATTTCTTTTCTTTTTCTTTTTTCTTGTTGGAAAAATGGGTATCTATTTTCCAGCAAGTTTTGGGGAATGGGGTGTACCCAAGAGTATCACGTGCCACAGTTTCCGTGCCTGGTTTAGGTTACAGCTGGAGGAGGTCACATGTGGACGCTGGGACTACGGAATCTCACGTGCCGTGTCCCTCTCTTTTTACGGGTGCTGTTCACGTGTGTTGTGCTGGTAGAGAAATACGCGGAAAGAATGCAAGAGATTTGGGTTTATATAGGTTTCAGGAATTAATTGAAATTTCACGATCACGCTCCTCCTGCGTAATTAGTTGAAGAGAGAATTGTGACATCCGGTTACAAACCATCTATCTATCGGGAGATAAACAATGTAGAAAAGCGTTTGCATCAAAATACTTTTCATGTATGAACCCAATAACCAAAAGAGCCATTCGATTGACCCGCGTAGATGAGTGATTCATAACCAAGGTTTTTGATATTGCTCGGTACTGAAAACTCCCAAGATCATGACACGTGACAGATGACGTGTCTCAAGGCTTACGGGAAAGGAGCAAGAACGGTACATTGGAGATATATCCCTGGCCTTCGACCCGAGAATGTTCTTGATCTTCAATGACCTCCCAAAACACTCCTGTGCTCGTCCTACAAACAACCATTGGCTCATCTCCGATCCCTCCTGCACGCTGGGCCTCCTCAGCCCCCCTAAGCTTGCCTCCGAGCTATCACAGAACCAAGCTAGCGCGGCCTTCCGCTCGCCTCTGAGCCTCCCGCCGAGCTCAGCTTTCTCGGTCTCATCGACCGACCCAGAGCGCAGATCGCAAGCATCCCGGACATGGCTCCGCGAATCTCGCCATACGCGAGATATCCACCGCCCCACGATCCCGCGTCCCACGCCATTGTGTTCCCCCGTTAACAGGTGTATCTCGCCATTAATGGAGGATCCCGCCATTCGCGCAGGCGCGTTTCCAAGAGCGCAATGGCCGGCGTAAATCTCGCACCCGCCAGCCCATGGCTTCCACTATATAAACCCCATCTCATACGACTCAAATAAGGCAATAATTATCTAATAGGCCGCTACTCTGCCCAAATACCTCAACTAACTTGATCGTCGGAGGGTCCATGGTGGTACAACCACCCCGGGACTTCCTTGCAGATAGCTCGGCCCCATTCCAAATCAAGCCCACTGAGATCCACACGCATCAAGGGGCAACTCTCAAATCCAATCTCAGTCATTCGTCAACGCTCGCAGCAGATCAACGGAAGACAACATCTGAAGGAGATCACGACCTCCATCAGTTGGCGCCGCCTATGAGAATATCGAAAATTCCGATCAACGAAAAGTGATCTTCCGATCTCAGATGTAAGTCTACGTCAATGCCTCGGCCGTCAATCCGATACCAAATGCGGAATAAAAACTTTTCAAAACGGCGCTAACATAACCCTAAAAGCCGGATCGTGCCATTAACCCTATAATAGTAAACTGTAAAGTGGTAAAAGAGATTATACCGATCGATCCGTGTCCTTCGGTTTTCAATCTCTTCCCCTAGTTTGTTGCGGCTGCCCCGACAAAATTCGCTCTCCGGTCTCGCTCGACGAAGAGGCACCACGTCGAGAAATCTTTATACAGGCTTCCGCCTCAAAACCGAGACAACTCAGGTATCCAGTTTGCTAGCCTAGATACCCAAGGTGAAATAGAGATAGTGTGTGAATATTTTGTCTCAAAACATCCAAGGATTTGGATGGAGATGAATGTGAAGGGTTTCGGCAGCGCCCCGGCATTCGAAACGCGACCAAAATGTGGAATAAAAATTTATTAAACCGGCGCTACCGTTACCCGATTTCCGGATCGACCTTAAACCCTATACTAGCGAGCTAACTAAGAGTTAGAAAGGTTATACCGAGATGATCCGAGTATTTCGGTCTTCATTCCAAGCTCCTAGCGGTTCTTTGACGAAGTTTGGTTGCCGGTCTTCCTCCATCTCCGATGATTCACCCGAGAGAAACGGCGTAAGCTCCAATCTCGACGAACGAGGTAACCGACGCTCTAAAGTCGCTAGGTATGGAGAGTCGAGGTGTAGTAGTGTGTTACAATGTTTTTCTCTCTACCCTTGAGCTCAATGAGAAACTCAAGAAGAAGATGAAGGAGGTGAAAGCTTTTTGGCATGAACAAGGAAACATGGCTAAGTCTTTTTTCAAGCATGAGAGAGTGAGAGAGAGCAAGTGTAATGTTAATTAAAACCAAATGAAATGAGCCCCCTTCTCAAATTGGCCGGCCCCCTCTCTCCCATCATAAAAAACTCACTTTTCATTTTACAAAGTCAAATTACAATAAACAAATCAAACCATACCCAAATTCCATGTTCATGCCATGCTTGAAGTCAAATCACCTTTTCCACCTCATTAATAAAACAAATGAATTTCCATAAAAGGAAAATCATATAAATGAGGTGGCATCTTCTTCTAGAAGCTATTCCGTACAAAATACGGAATACTTCCCGGTACATATACCGAAATACATATACGCGTATTCGTACCAAAATACGAATAGCCGAGAGAGAAAACGAATAGTGAACAATAATACTAGAATACATATATACAAATACATATATAAATTATTAAATCAAAACCCGATTTAATAATCCGGCTTAATCCTAAACCGCTAGTATTATCAACCGTCCGATTAAAATCTGCGCAGCAAGTGCACATATTTAATCGGACACCTGTATGTATCAATATACCTCATGTACACCATATCGCCTGAACCGTGAAAACCCTTTGTGTGGGACTCTAAAAACTCGTCAATACGCTGGCAGTGGGTTTAACCACAAGCATGTCAGCGGCACTAGCTGTACGTAACGGCTGCCCAGGTATTGAGCGAAAGGGAGGCCGACGATCAAACTCATCCTGAACCCCTACTGAGCCTGTCAGTGACAATATTCGTACAGTCCGGTCTGTTCGTCTAAGAGTATCGCATATCGAGTCTAGGGGGATGGATAAAGTCAGACCCCTAACAACGTGATATTTAGTGTCGGCATGTAACCCATCACCTCCTGAGAAACTATCGATCTTAGATCGGTAATTCTCGTCTACCATGGCCATGGATTTGTGGTGATGGCCACCCATACACAACACGACATCAACCCCCAATATCTGGAGAGACGAATCCCCGACGATCCGATCACTGCCTCCATATGGCTCGGGACTGTACCCAAGTAAAACCTGTTTGCACGAATCCTTTGAGCTGTGGTAGGGTAGTAATCAAAGCACAGTGGGAACTCACACGAGACAAATGACAATCTCAGGTCGACAGACTAACCTGTACACATGTCACCTGGGAACTGCTATCTGACAATAGGTATAATACCAACTAGTAGGTTCCCGGCGAGTCTGTCCAGTGTACTCATAACCCAATGAGCACCTGTATACTATCTTAGGTGAACAAACTAACACTAATGGCTTGTGAGACCTGGCCACCGCCCCTCGTCGGGATCTCAATCAGTATACACTAGTCTACACTGGAGTATCGATACCCGGTCTCGATACTCCTACGACTAGGGACATTTAAGGATGTGCTTATAGACCCCAGCTCTCGCATATATGATCGCCATCATAATGCTGGCAGTCAAGCAAGAATCCTATAGGCTCTATCAACATATATATGATGATAAAGACAAACCAGATAGCATACTATCATCTTGAGTAAGACTGTTTTATCGGTATAGGTCCTGCCTCAATCATCATAATCATAAGTCCGCGACTATGATAATTGCCTTGAGGGCACTATAGCCAACAATCTCCCACTTGCACTTAAAACTAATTATTGCGATGTCGCATACTCACAGCCCATATAATACCGAACATCCAACTTCTCTACTAATCAGTTTCACAAAGCCCGTTTGCGGAAATTATTGCGTTCGAGAAATAGCCTCAGTGAGTGGATCCACTCCAATGTTTCTTTCTGTATCTCTCTTAATCTCAACTTCGTGGAGAAAACTATCTCCCGAAATTAGCAATACCTGTCTTAGAATTTGTCTGGATATCTGATGGGACCCAGTTCACGAATGAACTCCAAATCCGGCAAATTACTCAGATTGTATCGTCCACTAAATTTAATCAGTATCCTGCGCTATGCCTTGTAGGGTTCCTAGGCACACTAATGAGGTCTCACAATAGATCAAACATGGCTAATTCAAATTTTTCCAAGTGCCTACAAACCCTAATACGGATCGTTAACTTGATAATTAGGCGATGCAAGCAAATAAACGAATTTATAGCTAAAGGAAAGTGACTACAACCTTTGTAGATCTGGTCCTCCACTTCCTAGGCTCCGCGATGACGTCCCTCCGCTGTCCATATCGGATCCCGGACTCTAGCATCGGCTTCATCGGAGAAATGGGCGGGCTAGGTCATCGACTTCGATGCCGAAGATGATCTATGTCGAGGCAATTCAAGATCAAGCTCCAACCTCACCAAGTCATGAAACTTGTGAAGAAAACACCCTATACTACTTGGCAAGTGGTAGAGGATGAAGAAATAGGAAGTGGGTTCACTTTAGAATTGGATTTCTCACTCTTTTTCACTAGTTGCCATTGATGGAGGCAAGCTTTCTTCATTGTTGAAGATGAAGAAGAAGAAGAAAGAATATATGATAAGTTATTTTCAAAATAGAAAATAAAATGAATACTTATCATATGGCAACCATGATTAGGTGTAGAGAATAGACCATGGTTAGTTGGAATGGTTAGGGTTAAGCATGAGACAAATATGGTGGACTTGTTCAAAGCTTCATGAAGCTTCAACTAGAAAACAAATCAAGCCACCATTTCTCTTTATCTTTCCAGAAATGAATAAATAAATAAATAAATGAATAAGTAAATAAAATCAAAACCCTAACCATCACATAACCATGGTTTAATCTAAACATACACCCTAACATTCATGTATCATCAAACATTATACAATCTTGTGCACAAAAGTATATCACATATACAACTTGTGTACATCAAGTGAGAAAATCCAATTTAAGTGAACCAATACTAGTTAATGCAAAGTAATATATCAAATATATAATTATGCATTAAATCATTAAATCAATACTTGATTTAACGATCCGGTCATATCGCATATAACCGACTAATATCCAATGTATCGGCTTATCGAATCAATCTTTGATTCGATAACTAGGTTATATCGCATACAACCAATCGATACATTCATCGCGAGAATAGAATACGGTATCACATACACGCATTATTCTCGGTCCTGCACATATCTCATATGCGCTCCTATTTCGTTTCGCTTGATCCAGGAAACCTCTGTGTAGGACTCTAAAGACTCGTCAATACGCCGGCAGCAGATGATGATCATATCAAACACTCACAAGCCGCAAGCGGTCTGCTAAACGTAACGGCCACCCGGGTATTGAGCGATCAGAAGATCGACAAGCAAGCCCGCTCACACTCCTGTGAATCCAACCAGTAACACTTACCGTACAGTCCGGTCTGTTCGTCTGATATGTCGCATATCTCGCCTAGGGGTGGTAAACGTCAGACCCTAATAGCTTGATAAGTCATGCCGACGTAGGGTCCATAACATTCATGAAACTACTGATAACTCTTACCAGTATATCACTGCAACCCTGGCCAGGGATTTCCTGTTATGGCCAGTCGTGCATAGCGCAACATCAACCCCCAATACCGGGAGAGACGAATCCCCTCCTATCGCTCATTGCCTCCATGTGAATCGGGACTGTACCCAAAAACCACCTGTTTGCACGACTCAGTAGAGCCATGGTAGGGTGGAAATCAAAGCACAGTGGGAGACACACAAGACTCTATAACGATCTCGGGTCAACAGACTAAGCTGTACCAGTGTCACCAGAGAACTGCCATCTGACGTGAGGTATAATACCATCTGGGAGTTCTCGGCGAGTCCGTTCAGTGTACCCAGTCTCCACTGAGCACCCGCATACCATCTCTGATGTCAAACACTAATGGATATGGGATCATCCATCACCCATCACATGGGTCGAGAAGATATACGCTAGTCTACTCTGGAATATCGATGCCCCGTCTTGATATTCCCACGACTAGGAACATTGAAGGATGTACTCATGGACTACCCAGGCCCCACTAGTATGATCTTCATCATAGTCCTGGAAGTCGAGTACACATCCTAAGAGCTTTATCAACATGTAACAGAGAGACAGAAACTATACATGTTAAGATAAAGAGCAACCAGATAGCGTACTATCATGTCGAGCAAGAAAGTCCTACCTATATATGTCCCAGCATCCATTACAATATACATCCAATGTACAGTAATGGCCTCTAGGGCATACATATAACTAACAATCTCCTACTTGCACTAGGGCCATCTGTAGCAGTAGTTGTAGTATCTAATACTCAACCATCCCCATATAAGTCTCTCTCTGGGAAAAAGCCTTTGTGAGTGGATCCGCCGTGTTATCCTCTGAGTCTACTCTCCTAACCTCGATCACCCTGGAGATCATCTATCTCCATAATCAGGTGATGCTGCCTCAGAATATGTCTGGGTCACTGATGGGACCAGGGTTCCCGGGCCAAAGCCACACTTCCATTGTCATACAATGGTAGGAACCTGGTTCATCTTATGAACCAATATACACCCAAACTGCCTCTTTGGTAGTATCTTTAATAGCGATGTTACCGGTCTTTATCATCTAGTTTGCCACGGTATCTAGTTTGGAACTCTTCCAACATACCGTCTTTTTACTGAGGGTAAAGACAATGCCTGTGACTGACATTCAGTCGTCTTTATCACCCTGGAACCCTTCGAGTGATTTTCCACAGGATCAACTGATACCATCTTACTACAACTAGTGAGAATCCTAACATCCATTTAGATCTATCTCATAGATCCAAAACCCAGGATTAGGAGGTATCATCTTTATCCTATTGGAGAATCCATGTGATAAGAGGAGATCGACCGATCGTAGTATAGGAAACTCTTTTCATATCAAGAGTATGTTGTCCATGTACAATACGAGGACGGCCACCTTACTCTCTACTACCTTTTTGTATATACAAGGTTCGTCTACCATTTTGATGAAGTCAAACACTTTGACTATCACATCAAAACAGACGTTCCAACTCCGCGATGCCTGCTTTATTATGTAAAGCAACTTGCACACGTTTCCGCTGCTCCCACTGTTTATGAAGCCCTCTGGCTGTGTTCTTATAGACGTTTTCTTCTAAATCATTATTTAGAAAAGTAGTCATGGCACCCAACCACCAGATATCGTAGTCATGGCATGTAGCAATGGCAAGTAGGATCTGGATAGACTTAAGCATAGTCCCTAGAAAAGGTTTCATCATTATCCACACCTGGATGATGACTAAAACCTTTAACAAGTCTAGCTTTGAAAGTCTCAACTTTTCCATTTACACCAAGTAATCTTCTCAAAATATACTTTCTCCTGATGGGGATTTAACCCTTCAGATATAGCAGCCAAAGTCCATACTTTGCTGGTGTACATGGATTCCATCTCAGATCACTAAGCATCCAGTCATTCTTACAGAGTCCCTACTCTTGATGACCTGCTCGAATCTAGTTGGGTCATCATCTCATGATGCAATCCTCGCTCCCACTGTCATCGAGAAACCGAAGCATCTCTCAGGCGGATGAGAAACCCTACCAGATCGGCGGAGAGGCTGAGGTTCGTCGGAAACTATTGAATCCTTAGGTTCTGCCAAATCATCAGCTGCAGTTTTGTATAGCTGGAACCTTTCCAGTTCTACAGAACTGATCTTGCCTCGATCTTGTCCGAATTTTGCTTTAGACATAGGCCGGACAATCCCAAATCTTAACTTGCTTAAGAGATGGGCTCTTTCCATACCATATCTTATATGGAGTGGTAGGCACTGATTTGATTCGAACCTAATTCAATAGGTATGCAGCTTCTCAAGTGCACAACCCCAAAAGGAAATAGGTAACTTAGTAATACTCATCATAGAGCATACCATATCTAATATTGTGCGATTGCTCCACCCCGATACACCGTTGTGCTGTGGTGCATTCAGAGGAGTAATACTGAGAGAGAATCTCATTTTCTTTTAGAATAGTCCAGGAATGCCATGCACAAGTATTCTCTTCCCTGATCTTATCATAGGACATAATACTTATACCCGTATTGATTCCCTACTTCTAGCTTATATTCTGTGAATATCTCAAAAGGTTCGGACTCATATTTCAACAGGAACATATGACTGAATCTTGAGAGATCATCAGAGAACGTAATGAAGTATAAAGAACCGGTCCTGGCATGTATAGACAAGAGAGTTTACATACATCATCATATATCAGTCCCAAGAGTTTACTAACTCTTTCTCTGTTTCTAATAAACAGAGCTATGGTCATCTAATCTTTGTGACATGACTGGCAAGTTTCATAAGATGTAAATTCAAACTGATTTAAATATGCATCTAGAATGTAACTTCAGCCAGTCGGGTCGCATTGATATGACCTAGTCTACAATGCCTCAAGAAAGATTCGTTCATTTCTGAACTCTTCCTCTTGTGTGCGTTCTGTATACTAGGAACTGTAGTTTGATTTAGAACGTCAATGCTTTTAGATAACGTGCCTGAACCGATCAACTTTTGATATAGGAAATGTTCAAAACATTATCCAACAATACAGAATTTTATCATTTCTTTACTAATAAAGAGACTGATATGATTTTGTATATCAGGTTCGGTATCTAATAGCATTTGTTCAGAATCAATGTACTGGTAATACAGGGTGACAGTGACCAACAGACTTGGCTGCAACACTTGCCCCGTTTTCTGTCTCATGAAACTTATCACCCGTTCTCAGTTTTCTACCTTTTTGTAGCCCTATGTAACAGATTACATATCTGGGATCCTGATCCTGTATCAAAGACCCAGGATTCAAA
Organism: Agapanthus africanus; assembly: GCA_030015575.1. NCBI lineage: Eukaryota > Viridiplantae > Streptophyta > Magnoliopsida > Asparagales > Amaryllidaceae > Agapanthus > Agapanthus africanus. The sequence continues at coordinate 252,414,788 of CM057348.1, read as the reverse complement.
GGATACTGCACTTTCTTCGTTTGGGCGGCATAGTAATTCTGGTATTCCCCTATTTCCTGCTCTGTCTTATAACAATTATAAGTTGTAGCGGGACCAACGTTCCCCAGCTCAGTATAACAAGCGGGTTCGGTCAATACATCCATATTATTATCTTGATTAAGGCGTGACATGGTCGCTACCTGGAGAGAGAGAGAAGAAAACACTCAGCGTGCGCTCTTGCAAGATCAGATTGGTTATATATTTTATCTAATCAGGATGGCTCCCACTGTTTTTTATCAAATCTTCCTCCAAACCTTAAAAGGAAAGACTAGCCGGGATTAATTACACTCTACAAGTTCGCCAATCTTTCAGCCAGGCCAGTGTCGGTACTTTGAGGGAGGTTCCCCGTGCTTTCGCATGGACCTAATTACAGTAAACCTCGTTTTTCCACAGGCGTAACCCCGTTGACACCTTTCTAGACACCTACTTGATCGGCTAATTGCAAAGTGCAAAACTCTCCCAGGAGTAACAATTACTCGCAGTGGGTATCGGGATCCAACTATCACATAGAAGGTATGCAATCTCATTGCAAATTTCAACACTTGAAACTCCCGATAAAGATTTTTATCCCTAGCATTTATGACCTTAACTATGGTCAACAAATCATAAGTACTAGTCAAGTTCTACCCGTCATTTCGTGATTAATTAGACCCACCCACATGACCCTTAACTAAGGTCAACAAAGTCACGCGACTGTCCTAACTAATCGCATCATATGCGGTGTAGGAAGACATCACTTAGCTACCGTACATTGTGCCTTGACTATGGTCAACAAACACAGCACGAATACTAAGTACTCTACTTCCTAAAATGACGGAGGGTTGCGAATGGTTTTTAATAAAACCTTTAACGCTTTGAACTTGATCTCGTTGCGGAATCAAATGGTTTTTAAATGGATCGTTTTTGAGGCTTTTCTAGTTTTGCTAAAGGGGTCACTCCCGGTGAAGGGATCGTCGGCCCTTTCCTCGTCGAATGAGGTGCGGGATATATCATATATATCACTGTGCAAAGCAGAAACTATAGAAGCAATCAAAAGACAAACCGAGTATGTAGCATCTGCCAGTTATTGCTAAAGGAGTCACTCCCGGTGAAGGGATCTCGGTCCTTTCCTCATCGAATAAGGTGCAGGATGTTCTACAATGAACACCTCGATGCAAAGCAAGAACTGTAGCTACCTGTTTTATTTTGAAATTCGATTCCACAACATCAATTAGGTTTATTTTCTTTCATTAATCTCATTAATGAATATCCCATCATTTAAGTCCACCTAAACATCACAGATAAATATAACGTACGCTTATACCGTCCGCATTCGCCTCGATGTCCCGTCTGCACCGTTAGGTTAGGTAACTAACGCCAGAGCGAGGCAGGGCTAGTGCGGGTGTAAAACATAAGCAACGTCTATATAATATATCATATATACTATATATAATATCTATATGAACACATCACATGATCACATCACAGATAACGCAGCAGAAAATATCATATGAAATATTGGATATACTAGGACGTCCGCGTTTTCAATACGATCCAGTATAAAACACGGATTCCACGGTCGCGATGAATAGCCAAACCCACACCCTAGACCCCTACGAGAGCGGCAAGCAACCCTACCAATTCTAGGGTTAGGAGACCCAGACTCGACTCCTCGAGATGGTCTCCAACTGGACCCTAGAACCCGGTTACTTGTGCTCCCCTCCTTGGGTCTATCCTAATGCGGAAAAGTAAATAATATACAAAAGGTGACATCTTCCGCAACCTGGAAGTGCCCCAATAAAATAATATTACATACAAGTTTTTACATGAATGAAAATGAAAAACACTCATCTCACATAAAAACCCCCGGCTATTCGAACACGACGATCCAATATAACATATCCAGCAACACATAACATCACATGTCATCAACGTAAGTAAATATGCGCATCCCAATTGTCGTTGACATATAGCAACGAAACCGGCGATATCACATATTACACTTACGGTCACAGAAAAGAAAGTGTAAAACTACAACAGTTGGAATCCGCATCCTCTTTAGGCATCGCATGCCTAGACCAGTGAATTCCTTAGACATCACATGCCTAACAATTATAAACCCCGCATTTTAGTCTCATTATCGAAAACTCTTTTCAATATCAAGTCGGGCAATTCAACAGGATTCCCGACATTCTGATCGAATGCTCGTTGCAAACTTTAGTAGGCAGCTGCACCCCCGATGCCGTCGATGAAGTGCACCAAGGCAGAACACCGCTGCCGCGAGCGACCAAACGGATGCTTTCGGCGACGGGGTTCTCCTATAGTCATTTGGTCGGGGCTATGGAGTGAGGCTGTCTATTAAGTTTACCCGGCGAGTATCCGCGTACGCTACGTGATTGCGACGGACTTTTGATCACATCAAAATTCCGTGGCAACCGATCAAGTGAGACTAAATTGCTATGTTTATAACATTCATTCAGTTATCTCATAACTACTTGTGAATTCCAAATGTTGTATCACATTCCGGGTAAATAGAAAATGTTAAACTTTCCGATCGAACAATCGAACACCCAAGTTTTCCCAAAACAGTTCAACACATGAAATAAGTCTAAAAACATTCAGTTCATGCCTCAGTACCAACGGTCCAGCCGTAGAAGGGTCAAGCCAACGCCTCACATGTGGCACGCCGTACTGCCCCAAACCCTAAGGTTCAAAGGGCAGTTCAAGACGGTCACATAATCGAGTTAAGGTTTGTTGTCTTCTAGAGGGACCATCGCGTTACTTGCACTACTTAGAACGTCATTAAACTATGGAAAAATCCAACAATTGGAAATTTCCCGGCAGGGAAAAAAGTGGGTATTTATATCCGGTCGAACTTTTTAACATATTCTAAAATTACCCGGAAAAACACACAGACAAAATTAGACAATCCGATCGAAAGACCGAGTCCCCAATACAACCCAGAAAACTGAACTCTTGATTAAAAATTCCCAGGAAAACCAACACTGCAAAATAGGAATTACTGTGTAAAATTGAATAACAGAGGATACTAGATGGCCGCAGAACCGCCGCATTAGGCATGCTAATGCCGCGGCTCCGCCGCGCTTTGATGGACTCAGGAGTACGGGCTTCTCAGTAATTCTTAGAATCTCCTGCTGGTTTTTCTGCATATTTTTAATTCTCAAAAATCCCCGATTTCAAAAAATGTACAGAGAACATTTTTGAGTTAGGGTTTCGGTTCGATCGGACTTCTTACTCCGTCTACGCATCGCCTAAGGCTCTGCTAGGCTCTGATACCACTGTAGGTCAGGCAGCCACCCCATCCAATGGGGTCGCCGTGGCACCAACGGGTCCCTCAGCAGCTACTAGGCATTGGATGTCGACCTATGGAGGGTTCTCACTGTGTGACAGTGTGGCGAAGCATAGGCTCTTACACCTTAACGATCCGTATTAGGGTTTGTAGGCACTTGGAAAAATTTGAATTGGCCATGTTTGATCTGTTGTGAGACCTCATTAGTGTGCCTAGGAACCCTACAATGGTATCAGAGAACTGCCATCTGACGTGAGGTATAATACCATCTGGGAGTTCTCGGCGAGTCCGTTCAGTGTACCCAGTCTCCACTGAGCACCCGCATACCATCTCTGATGTCAAACACCAATGGATATGGGATCATCCATCGCCCATCACATGGGTCGAGAAGATATACGCTAGTCTACTCTGGAATATCGATGCCCCGTCTCGATATTCCCATGACTAGGAACATTGAAGGATGTACTCATGGACTACCCAGGCCTCACTAGTATGATCTTCATCATAGTCCTGGAAGTCGAGTACACATCCTAAGGGCTTTATCAACATGTAACAGAGAGACAGAAAGTATACATGTTAAGATAAAGAGCAACCAGATAGCATACTATCATGTCGAGCAAGAAAGTCCTACCTATATATGTCCCAGCATCCATTACAATATACATCCAATGTACAGTAATGGCCTCTAGGGCATACATATAACTAACATGCCTTTCCTCAGTATTCGCTTGGACTACCCGTCCAACATACTGTCCCTCAAAAGAGGGAAAACTATAACTCTGACAGTCACTCTGTCATCCATGTCACCTTGGAAGCCTGATATGATAACCATCTCCTGAAGGAGGCTGCCGTAATCATTTCCCAAGAACATTCACTTATGTTCAATAACTGCTTCCCAATGTTTCTCCAGGATTGGATTAATGTATCTGCTTATTGCATCTAGTGCAAAAGCAATATCTGGTGTGGTACTTAACATTTCATGATTAACTCAATTGTCTAAGCAAATAATATGTTAATCATGCAGATCCCTCTCCCCTTTAGTCTGTAAGACACCTTTAGAGAGGGTGACTCCATCACCTGCAGGTACACCACCATGCCAGGAGTCGTCTATTCTGAAATTCTTTTAGAATAATTTCAAAGTACCCAGATTGGGATACTTCCCAAATCTAGATCTAAAACCATAGATCTAGTAACCAGAAAACCTGATATTATATCCATATCTTATGTGGAGAAACAACTTTGTGACAACCAAACTATAACCGATCGTAGTATAGGAATATCCCTTCCTATCAAGTGCATGTCATCCCAATACCTGGACATCACTCTCTACTAGATTCTTACCAAATCCATCTCCTATTCTGATGAGGTCAAGACCTATGACTGTCACATCAAAAATAGATGATCTATTTCCGCTATACCTGCTTTAGTCTATAAATAGACATAAGCAACTTGCCTACTATGCTTCCGCTGCTCCCACTGACTACAACAACCCTCTGGCAGAGTCATATACACGTGCACTTCTAAAGCTAGTTTAGAATGATGCTATACTCATCCTCCTGCAGGGTCTTATAGTCTAGAACAGCAGCAATGGCACGTCTAGGTAAACAAGAACCTCCCTGTCACCGTCTCTGAGAAGACCGAAGTACCTATCGGGTGCCTGAGGTAACCCACCAAATCTGCGGAGTGGCTAATGGAATGTTGAAAACAATTGAATCCTCAGATTCTATTAAATCTTCAGTAATCGTTTATGGTTCTGTAATCACTTCCAGTTCTACCATACTCCCACTACTATTTTCTGAAAAATCCATTTTACTAAAAATGTGGCATGTCAAGAACAATATAAATATCGATCTTCCTGATGGTAGAAAGTTAACCCTCGTCAAAACCCGGGATAACCCACAAACAGCAATTACTGAAACGTGTTTTGAGTTTATCCGGATTCTGGTTTTAAGTATCAGCCGGACAGCTCCCTATACCTTAACATCGTCAAGATATAAATTGATTCTATATATATCTGATATAGAAACAAAAGCACTAATTTAATTGGAACCAGATTCAAAATTATGCAGCTGCCTCCAGCGCATATCAACCAAATGGAAAGAGGACAATCAGCATTACTCATCTAGGAGTGCATCCATATATGAATAACCTGAAAGAGAAGCAAGTTCTCAAAACCATTACTATTAACTGAATACCAAACACACGTATCTATATCTTCGAATACTTCGAAGAATCTCGATACTTCTAATAAATGGTTCTCTACTTTATTCTTATACCTATAACTTCTCAAAATTTGGACCATGCATTTCAACGAAATACTTGTCCAGAACTGGAGAAGTCATAAGTAAACAGAATATAGTACGAGTACCAACCCCATTGTCCTAACGGACACTGGACAGCATACAATACTTTGTGTAAGTCCTCTGAGTCCAATAACTCAAACTCTGTGCGTCGTAGGTTGAAAAACTGTACTTTGGTTAAGAAGAGTTACACCGCTGTTGAATGCACCTTACCTAATTACCAACTGATATAGGTAAATATCACAGACATAATATCAAAAAATTATATCTCACTTTATAAAATAAATATACAGATATATCAGTTTGAAATTGGTGCATAACAACGGATATTCAAAACCAAATATTTGCCATCCGGCAAAATCCAGATGATTTCCTCAAATATCACCAACTACAATGAATTCCGATATAATGAGGATCTAATCACCCAATTCCCAATATCTTACTCCTACTCACCATCCGTAATAACATGCAGATGTGAGAAACTGATCTGGTAAATACATACCCTGGAGTTAGATTCCAATTGGGAAAACAGTTTTCAATTAATATCGCACAGTGAAACTGAAACATGAAAATATTTCAAAAGGGGTAACTGGTATTCCCAGTAACGCCTCTTCCATTACCCTGATTCACGACAGTAACCATATACTATACCTGCCCTCACTCCAATCCCTTTATTATGTCTTTACTTATTACCTCCTGTACACCTTCTTTAGGCTAATTGGTTTTCTTACTTCCCTACCCTTCGGTACCGGCCTAAGGTTTGGAAGAAGACTATCCAATAAGCGTAATAGGTGTACTCTCCTAATCCTAAGAGTTCTCACAACCCGAGAGAAGGTAATGGGAAAAGACATCTGAATAATCCTATTCTTTTTCTCCTGAACCAGAATCCATCCTCGAAAAAGTTCCTTCGAGTTCGTATGTAATTATACTATGGATTTATCCAATGGAAGTGGATATCCGTAGTGATACAGAGTGTTCTAGAGAAAAGCAAAGTGGATGTAGGAGTGGCAGGGATATACACGGTTTTTTTTTGTCGTGAATGATGGTGATCGCAATTTTCTTTGCCATTATTCTAATCCCTTTATATATCATTGCTTATTACCTTCTGTACACCACAGCTAAGCTTGTTGGTTTTCTTCCTTCCCTACCGTTCGACACCTGCCTATGGTTTGGAGGAAGACTATCCAATAAGCTTAATAGGTGTACCCTCTCCTAATCCTAGGAGCCCTCTCAACCTGAGAGAAGGTAAAGAGAAAAGACAACCGAATAATCATATTCAATCTCTCCAGAACCAGAATCCATCCTCGAAAAAGTTCTTTCAAGTTCGTATGTAACTATACGATGGATTATCCAATGGAAGTGGATGTTCGTAGTGATACGAGGTGTTCTGGAGAAAAGCAAAGGTGATATGGAAGTGGTAATGATGTATGCGACACCGTGACATTCCAAAAGCCAAAGTGTTTTAAGAAGGTTCGGTCAACTTGGTTTCATGAGCTTTAGTCAAAGGTCGGGTCATAGTCGCAGCCACAGAGAGAGAGAGAGAAGAAACACTCAGCGTGCACTCTAACCTAGATCAGAATGGTTAATCATTTTATCTAATCTGGATAGCTCCCACTGTTTCCTCAAATTCTCCTCCAAACCCAAAAGGAGAATTAGTCGGAATCACCCGAGGAGTAATCCTACTCATCAGTGGGAATCGGGATCCAACTATCATCGTATAATAACTTGATGGAAACCACTCAAGTCACCATACTCCAGAAGGTATGCGCAAGCCTGGCAAGTTTCCTGTATGTTTGAAACTCCCGATGTGATTTTTACCCCTAACGACTTCATGGCCTTGATAGAGACCAACGTGCCATAAGTCGCTAGTCAAGTTCAGCCCGTCATTATCCAAGATTGATCTAAACCCACCCGCACAAGCCCTTGATAGAGACCAACATGACTATGCGGCTGTCCTAGATAATCGCATATCCATACTACAGACACGTATCATGCAGCTACCGTACACTATACTTTGATGGAGACCAACGTACATAGCACGAATACTACGAGATACCTATCTGAAATGACGGAGGGCTATGACTGGTTTTTGGCGAAAAACCTTTAACGTAATGAACTTGATATCGTTGAAGGAATCCAAGTGGTTTTATAAATATATAGTGGCGAAAACTTTTGCTAAAGAGGTCACTCCTGGTGAAGGGATCTCGGCTCTTTCCCCGTCGAATGGGGTGCAGGATATCCCAAACTGAATACCACGATGCAAAGCAAAAATAATCGACTATAGTAAAGTTATTACATTGACGCAAACTTTTACCCAAGGGGTCACTCCCGATGAAGGGATCTCGGCCCTTGCCTCGTCGAATGAGGTGCAGGATATTCCAAAATGAATACCACGATGCAAAGCAAAAGTGTACTTCTGTAATGTCAGTTTTTAAAAACTTGATTCCAACAACATCATATATAGGTTTGTTTTATCCTTGCATTGATAAGAATCTATGCAATCCCATCAATTAATCACACCAGAAAAGAACGAAAATAAAATGTACGTATATACCATCCACATTCGCCACTGGGTCCTGTCATTACCCGTTAGGTTATTTAACTAACGACAGAGCGGGAACTGGGCTAGAGTGGGTGCAAAACATATACAACATCTACTAGTATATATAAATATATATATAACTTTCGTCCCAAGTATGATATAAAGCAACATCACAGAAACATCACAGAAGCAACACAGAATAGTGGATAATCTGGAGCCCCGAGTTTCACTTGAGCAGCAAGTGAGACCCGACGTTCCCTGTCGTGTGGATAGCCTGTGCAATGAAAACCTAGACCCCTACGAGCGCGGTAAGTTACCCGCAAAACCAGAAGCGTGGCAGCCCCCTTCAGCAACGTGAATGGACCACCCAGCACTTCACAGAATCCGGTAACTTGAGCACCCCTCCTGGGTCAACCTATACCCCCTACGAGTGCGGCGAATAGCCCGCCAATCCTAGAGTAAGGTCCCCTCCGTCTGAATGCCTTGAGATGCGGATCGGTTGCCCTCTATAACCCGGCTATTCGTGCACTCCACCTCAGGGTAATCCTAGTACAGAAAATAAAATACAAGGGTGACATCGACCTCAGCCCGGTCGTGCCCCAAAAGAATAATATACAAACTAACAGTGACGGCAGTCCACATGTCGGACGCTCGCCCCTCAATATCAAATATACAAATGAAATTAAACTTTACTAACATTGCACTATAGCTATCTACCACGACGATCCAACCAACATCACAGCACAACATAGAACATCAACGTGAATGTCACGTTCGCAAACCCGTCTAAAAGATATATAGCAATTAGACGAGTTTACCAATCAAGTGACATTCACGGTCGCAGATAGAAATGTATGTACTGTCAAACGCACGCTTAAAATATCGATCGACCAAATTTCCCAAATTGGCCCCAATAGCAAAAACAACACTGCACATAAAACTGGGCCAAAACAGAATATCACAAAAATCACAATTCTAAGTATATGAGCTACAGTGAAAATTTGAAGGCCCGTTGCCAATAAATGGCCGTGGAACCGCCGCCAATAGGGGGTAAGTGCGGTGGATCCGCGGCAATGTAGAGGCATCAAGAGCCCAAATTTTTTGTGTAGCCTTAAATTTGCCTGCACGGATTTTTAAGATGCCTGAAATAATTTTTTGAATACTTTTGAAAATCGACAGCAACTGTGAAAATGGAATCGTGATTTCGGAAATTTCCGTCGATCGATCTTTCAAGCACGTTTAAACAAGCTAGTAAGGGGTTTAAAGGGTGGCTCTGATACCATGAAGGGTTCCGGTAGCGTCCCGCCCATCGAAACGCGGCCAAAATACGGAACAAAAATTTATTAAACCGGCGCTACCGTTACCCGATTTCCGGATCGACCTTAAACCCTATACTAGCGAGCTAAATAAGAGTTAGAAAGGTTATACCGAGATGATCCGAGTACTTCGGTCTTCATTCCAAGCTCCTAGCGGTTCTTTGACGAAGTTTGGTTGTCGGTCTTCCTCCATATCCGATGATCCACCCGAGGGAAACGACGCAAGCTCCAAACTCGACGAACGAGATAACCGACGCTCCAAAGTCGCTAGCTATGGAGAGTCGGGGTGTAGTAGTGTGTCACAATGTTTTTCTCTCTACCCTTGAGCTCAATGAGAAACTCAAGAAGAAGATGAAGGAGGTGAAAGCTTTTTGGCATGAACAAGGAAAAATAGCTAAGTCTTTTTTCAAGCATGAGAGAGTGAGAGAGAGCAAGTGTAATGTTAATTAAAACCAAATGAAATGAGCCCCCTTCTCAAATTTGCCGGCCCCCTCTCTCTCTCCCATCATAAAAAACTCAATTTTCTTTTTACAAAGTCAAATTACAATAAACAAATCAAACCATACCCAAATTCCATGTTCATGCCATGCTTGAAGTCAAATCACCTTTTCTACCTCATAAATAAAACAAATGAATTTCCATAAAAGGAAAATCATATAAATAAGGTGGCATCTTCTTCTAGAAGCTATTCCGTACAAAATAAGGAATACTTCCCGGTATATGTACCGAAATACATATACACGTATTCGTACCAAAATACGAATAGCCGAGAGAGAAAATGAATAGTGAACAATAATACTAGAATACGTATATACAAATACATATATAAATTATTAAATCAAAACCCGATTTAATAATCCGGCTTAATCCTAAGCCGCTAGTATTATCAACCGTCCGATTAAAGTCTGCGCAGCAAGTGCACATATTTAATCGGACATCTGTATGTATGAACATACCTCATGTACACCATATCGCCTGAACTGTGAAAACCCTCTGTGTGGGACTCTAAAGACTCATCAATACGCTGGTAGTGAGTTTAACTACAAGCACGTCAGCGACACTAGCTGTATGTAATGGCTGCCCAGGTATTGAGCGAAAGGGAGGCCGACGAGCAAACTCATCCTGAACCCCTACTGAGCCTGTCAGTGACAATATCCGTACAGTCCGGTCTGTTCGACTAAGAGCATCGCATATCGAGTCTAGGGGGGTTGATAAAGTCAGACCCCTAACAACGCGATATTTAGTGTCGGCATGTAACCCATCATCTCCTGAGAAACTATCGATCTTGGATCGGTAATTCTCGTCTACCATGGCCATGGATTTGTGGTGATGGCCACCCGTACACAACACGGCATCAACCCCTAATACCTGGAGAGACGAATCCCCGACGATCCGATCACTGCCTCCATGTGGCTCGGGACTGTACCCAACTAAAACCTGTTTGCACGACTCCTTTGAGCCGTGGTAGGGTAGTAATCAAAGCACAGTAGGAACTCACACGAGACAAATGACGATCTCAGGTCGACAGACTAACCTGTACACATGTCACCTGGGAACTGCTATCTGATAATAGGTATAATACCAACTAGCAGGTTTCCGGCGAGTCCGTCCAGTGTATGTTGGATGTATATGCCCTAGAGGCCAGTATTGTATATGTATACATATGGATACTAGGGATATGTATGTACAGAACAATCTTGCTCAGTTTTATAGTATATTATTTGACTTCTCTTTATCAGGATATGTGTATTTATTGTTATTATATCTGGTTTGCACATATTGATAAAGACTCGATACAGTATATACTATTGTGGTTTGTCTTTATCTTAACATGACATATGTCATACTCGTTATTACATATTGCATTTACATGTTGATAAAGCCCCTGGGATCTACTACATGTAGCTTCGTACATATAGGAAATGACCTAGGTGATGCCTTGTACATTCTGGGGATCAAGATCTACAGAGATAGATCCAAGAGACTACTGAGACTTTCGCAGTCCAGGTACATAGAGACCGTACTAAAGAGATTTAGTATGGAAGATTCCAAGCGCGGTAACATACCCGCATTGCATGGAATCACCCTCTCCAAGGAGATGTCTCCCAAGACTGACGAGGAGAGGGTTGGCATAAGCACTATACCCTACGCTTCGGCGGTAGGATCCATAATGTATGAGATGCTGTGTACAATACCAGATGTAGCTTACGCGCTAAGCGTGGTGAGCCGGTATCAGTCCGACCCAGGTGAGAACCACTGGACTGCAGTAAAGAACATTCTCAAGTACCTGAGAAGGACTAAGGAGATGTTCCTGATTTACGGTAATGGAGATCTCAGGGTCGAGTCCTTTACCGACTCAAGCTTCCAGAGTGACAAGGACAACAGCAAGTCTGTCTCCGATTTTGTGTTTACCCTCAACGGAGGGGCGGTATGTTGGAAGAGTTCCAAACAGGATACCGTTGCAGACTCGACGATGGAGGCTGAATACATTGCTGCTAGCGATGCCGCAAAAGAAGCGGTCTGGATGAAGAAGTTCATAGCTGAACTTCAGGTGGTTCCGTCCATTGTTGATCCGATACCAGTGTATTGTGATAACAATGGGGCTATAGCTTTAGTGAAGGAACCACGGTCCCATCAGAAATCCAGGCACATCTTAAGGCGGTATCACTTGATCAGGAAGATCGTAGATCGCCAGGAGATCGAGGTCCGGAGAGTGGATACGAAAGACAACACGGCGGATCCATTTACAAAGGCCCTCCCTCAAGCACAGTTCGAGCAACTTTTTGGGATGTTGGGTATGCGGTATGCCAGCAGCTGGCCTTAGAGCAGACATTGGGTATTCGGTATGCCAAACACTGGTCTTTAGTGCAAGTGGGGGATTGTTGGATGTATATGCCCTAGAGGCCAGTATTGTATATGTATACATATGGATACTAGGGATATGTATGTACAGAACAATCTTGCTCAGTTTTATAGTATATTATTTGACTTATTTTTATCGGGATATATGTATTTATTGTTATTATATCTGGTTTGAACATATTGATAAAGACTCGATACGGTATATACTATTGTGGTTTGTCTTTATCTTAACATGATATATGTCATACTCGTTATTACATATTGCGTTTACATGTTGATAAAGCCCCTGGGATCTTGCTTGACTACCTGCGTTGCGATGGCGATCATACTTGTGGGAGCAGGGTAGTCCATAAGCACATTCTTAAATGGTCCCCAGTCGCGTGAGTATCGAGAATGGGCACTGATACTCCAGAGTAGACTGGTGTGTACGTTTCTACCCCCGTCGGGGGATGGTTGGTCCCGCAGCCATTGGTCTGATGCACCTAAGATCGTATGCAGGTGCTCACTGGATGTGAGTACACTGGACGGACTCGCCGAGAACTTCCATATGGTAATATACCTATCGTCAGATGGAAGTTCTCAGGTGATATGTGTACAGGTTAGTCTTTGGACCCGAGATTGGCATTTGTCTCGTGTGAGTTCCCACTGAACTTTGATCACTACCCTACCACGGCTCTATTGAGTTGTGCAAACAGGTTTTGGTTGGGTTTAGTCCTGAGCCACATGGAGGCAGTAAACGATTGCCGGGGATTCGTCTCTCCCGGTATAGAGGGTCGATATCGCACTGTGATTCGATTGGTCAGAACCATAAGACCTTAGCCAAGGCACTTAGGATTTACTGATAGGTTGATCAGTAGTCTCCCGGATTGGTCCTGATCCACATCGGCACGACTTATCAGGTTGTTAGGGTCTGACGTTCACCATCCCCTAAACCCGGTATGCGATACTCTTTGACGAAGAGACCGAACTGTGCGGATATTGTCACGGATAGGCTCAGTAGGAGATCCGGATGAGTTTGCTCATCGGCCTTCTTTTCGACAGGTACTTGGGTAGCCGTTACGCACAGCTAGTGCCGCTGACGTGCTTGTGGTTAAACCCACTTCCAGAGTACTGTCGACTCTTTAGAGTCCCATACAGAGGGTTTCCCTGATTCAGGCGAAATGATGTAGTAGCCGTATTGGATACGTGCAGGGTTCGATCGATTCATGTACTTGGTACTCGGATTTTCGATCGGACAGTTTGTAAAACTAGCCGGCTTGGGTTTGAGCCGGATTATTAAATCAGGTATTGATTTAATAATTTACGTATATGTATTTCGATATATATATTCTAGTATTACGTTCTTCGTGTTATTCTATCTCTTTTGGGCGTTCGAATTTTTATCTGATTGCCGGTATAATTGTACAGTAGACTGAAATCCGTATTTACAACAGATTTCCTTCTAGAAAGTGGCCACCTCATTATGCATTTTCCATTTATTCAATAAATGGTAATGAGGTGTAAAGTGTAAGGAATGGGAGGAATGGGCATGACCATGCTTTAATAATCAACAAATGAATTTTCAATTCTTTTGTGGTTACTATTGAAGCATGGTTGTCATTTGTTTATTGAAAGAATTCATACACAAAACCAAGGTGTGTGATTTTCTCTTTCTTGCTTCATTCATTTTTCTTTTGAGCTCTCATTCCTCTCCTTCATCACTAGCTTCCTCCACCTTCATCTTCTTCCTCTTCACTACCTTCTCATGTGTTGAGAATCAAGTGAAGAGGCAAGAAAGAGATAGCTTCACACTTAGAACTCTAAACTACATCCTAGACCACTTAGACTAGCATCCCAAGTCTTTTAGTTGCTCTTTTGACATATTGCAAAGAGCTAGAGCCATGGATCATATTCCCCGGGTGGATCATCTCTGATAAAAGGAGGCCGGAGAACAAGCTAGATCCCGATGGACCGATGGAGCCGGATTTGGAGTTCAACCATGTTCAAGGCACTTGCTAGGAGCTAAGGATGAAGAAAGAAGACCGAAGGACTTGGTTCGTTTGGTGAGATTTCTATCATAGTAGATAGCACTTCTTCTTTTGCAAAATAGGTTTTATGGAAATATCCGGTTTTAGGGTTTAGTCTAGCGCCAAGTTTTCGTTCGTTTTGTTCCGCAATTGGCCACAGAAGTTGGCCGGGGCGCTAGGGTAACCCTTCAGTGTACTCATAACCCAATGAGCACCTGTATACTATCTTAGGTGAACAAACTAACACCAATGGCTTGTGATACCTGGCCACCGCCCCTCGTCGGGGTCTCGATCAGTATACACTAGTCTACACTGGAGTATCGATGCCCGGTCTCGATACTCCTACAACTAGGGACATTTAAGGATGTGCTTATAGACCCCAGCTCCCATATATATGATCGCCATCATAATGCTGGCAGTCAAGTAAGAATCCTATGGGCTCTATCAACATATACATGATGATAAAGACAAACCAGATAGCATACTATCATCTTGAGTAAGACTGTTTTATCGGTATAGGTCCTGCCTCAATCATCATAATCATAAGTCCGCAACTATAATAATTGCCTTGAGGGCACTATAGCCAACAGAATGAAGTTGCCAAGGAGAAATGTAAGGCAAAAGAATTATGCTTGTGTGAAGAAAAGAGGCTCGGCGATAATTTGTTCTCTGTGTGGTTTCTAAAGGTGTGAGGAATTGTTGTGAGTAAAAAAGAAACCACCCAATAAATTAATCCCTCACCAAAGAAGCAACCACCACTTCAACAAAAATATCCTAGCAAATACAAAAGCAATTAATGCATGAAGAAATATCTCACCCACTCCAAGCCACCTCACGCACTAGCCCACGAAAATGTTCACTGTGAAATGCCAGCACAACAAAGAATTTTGGCAAAAACAATCACTCAAAAATTAATAGATTAAATATTAAACCAAATGTTTAATCAAGTGAAAAAAAATAGGCAACTTCAAAAGTAAACTCGTAACAAATTACAAGAATACCCCTCGTTCGTATATACATATCTGCATCCATATTCCGACTGAATATGAATATAACGAGACAAAAATATTCTAACAATCTAATACTAGGATCCGGCTTAAACCAAAGCCCACTAGTATGATCCGCCCGATCATGATCCGTGCACAAGTGCACGTATATGATCGAACCCTGCCATAAAACCATACGGCCTTTACAACGTTTCACCCGAACTTGGGAAACTCTCTGTGGGGGACTCTAAAGACTCGTCAATACGCTGGCAGTGGGTTTAACCACAAACACGTCAGTGGTACTAGCTGTACGTAACGGCTGCCCATGTACTGAGCGAAAGGGAAGCTGACGAGCGAACTCATCCTGAAAACCTACCGAACCTGTCAGTAACAATATCCGTACAGTCCGGTCTATTCGTCTATGAGTATCGCATATCGGGCCTAGGGGCTGGTAAACGTCAGACCCCTAATAGCGGTATAAGTCGTGTCGGAGTGTAGCCTAGAACACCCTGAGAAACTACTGGAATACCTACCAGTAAATCTCACTTGCCTTGGCCAAGGACTTTGTGTAATGGCTCTCCAGACACAGCGCGATATCACCCCCAATACCGGGAGAGACGAATCCCCTGCCGATCTGCTCACTTCCTCCATGTGGTTCGGGATTGTACCCAACTAAAACCTATTTGCATGACTCCTTTGAGCCGTGGTAGGGTAGTAATCAAAGCACAGTGGGAACTCACACAAGACAAATGACGATCTCAGATCGATAGACTAACCTGTACACATGTCACCAAGGAACTGATATCTGACGACAGGTATAATACCAACAAGCATGTTCCCGGCGAGTCCGTCCGGTGTACTCATAACCCAATAAGCACTTGTATACATCTTAGGTGAACCAACTGACACCAATGTCTTGTGAGACCGGCTACCGCCCCTTGTCGGGGTCTCGATCTATATACACTAGTCTACTCTGGAGTATCGATGCCCTGTCTCGAAACTCCCTCGACTAGGGGCCTTTTCAGGATGTTCTTATAGACCACCCAACTCTCACGTATATGATCGTCATCATACTGCTGGCAGTCAAGTAAGAATCCTATGGGCTCTATCAACGTGTAATAGTGATCTGTAATGTCCCCTAAAGCATGTACAAGATGATAAAGACAAACCAGATAGCATACTATCATCTCGAGTAAGACTGTCCTACCGGTATAGGTCCTCCCTCAATCATTGCAATCACGTGCCTGCGATCCAATAATTGACTTTGAGGGCACTATAGCCAACAATCTCCCACTTGCATTTAAGGCTAATTATTGCGATATCGCATATTCACAGCCCGTGTGATACCGAACATCCAACTCCTCTACTAATCAGTTTCACAAAGCTCGTTTGTAAAACTATTATGTCCGAGAAATAGCCTTAGTGAGTGGATCTATCCTGATGTTTATTTCTATGTCTCTCTTAATCTCAAGTTCGCGGAGAAAACCATCTCCCGAATTGAGCAATACCTGTCTTAGAATATGTCTGGATATCTGATGGGACCTAGTTCATAAATGAACTCCAAATCCAGCAAACTTCTTAGACTGTATCGTCAACTGAATTTAGTCAGTATCCTGCATCATGCCTCCCTCAGTATCCGCTTGGACCACCTGTCCAAACTAATGCCCCTCGTTAGAGGGAAAACTATAAGTCTGACAATCACTCTGTCATCCAGGTCATTTTGGAAGCCTGGAATGATAACCGTCTCCCGAAAGAGGCTGCCGTTATCAAATCCCTAGAACATTCACTTATGTTCTAAAACTGCTTCCGAATGTTTCTCCAGGATTGGATTAATATATCAACTTATTGCATCTAGTGCAAAAGAAACATCTCGTGTAGTACTTGACATCTCATGATTGACTCAATTGCCTAAAAAAGTGATATGTAAATCATGCGCATCCCTCTCTCTTTTAGTCTGTACGACACCTTTAGAGAGGGTGACTCCATCACCTGCAAGTTTACCACCATACTAAGAGTTATCCATTCTAAAATACCTTTAGAATACTGTCTAAGTACCTAGATTGGGACACTACCCAAATCTAGATCTAAAACCATAGATCTAGTAACGAGAATGCCTGATATTGTATCCATATCGTATGTGGAGAAACCACTGTGTGACAACCAAAGTGTAACCGATCGTAGTATAGGAATTTCACTTCCTACAATGTGCATGTCATCCAAATACCAGGACATCACATGCTACTACCTTCTTAACAGATCCATCTCCTATTCTGATGAAGTCAAAGCCTTATGACTGTCACATCAAAAATAGATGATCTATCTCCGCTATATCTACTTTAGTCTATAAATAGACATAAGCTACTTGTCCACTATGCTTCCGCTGCTCCTACTGACTACGACAACCCTCTAGCAGAGTCATATAAACGTGCACTTCTAAAGCTAGTTTAGAACGACGCTACACTCATCCTCCTGCCGGGTCTCATAGTTTAGAACAGCAGTAATGGCAAGTCTGGGTAAACAAGAACCTCCCTGTCATCGTCCTTAAGGCTACCGGAGTACTTCTCGGGTGCCTGAGGTTACCCACCATATCTGCGGAGTGGCTAATGGAATATCAAACCCGATTGAATTTTTAGGTCCTATTAAATTTTTAGTAATCGTTTGCGGTTTTGGAATCTCTTCCAGTTCTACCATACTCCCACTACCATTTTCTGAAAAAGTCCATTTTACTAAAACTGTGGTGAGTCAAGAACAATATCACTATTGATCTTCCAGATTGTAGAAAGTTAACTCTCGTCAAAGCCCGGGTTAACCCACAAACTGCCATTACTGAAACGTACCTTGAGTTTGTTAGTGATATGTATGCCCTAGAGGCCATTACTGTACATACGATGTATATTGTAATGGATGCTTAGACATGTATAGGGAGGACTTTCTTGCTCGACATGATAGTATGCTATCTGGTTACTCTTTATCTTAACATGTACTCTGATTGTCTCTATATTACATGTTGATAAAGCCCTTAGGATGAGTACTTGACTACCAGGGCTATGATCCGGATCATACTAGTGGGGACAATGAAGTCGCCAAGTACATCCTTCAAATGTTCCTAGTCGTGGGAGTACCGAGACAGGGCATCGATACTCCAGAGTAGACTAGCGTATGCGCTTCTTGACCCATATGATGGGCGATGGATGATCCCATATCCATTGGTGTTTGACATCAGAGAAGGTATACGGGTGCTCAGTGGAGACTGGGTACACTGGACGGACTCGCCGAGAACTCCCAGATGGTATTATACCTCACATCAGATGGCAGTTCTCTGGTGACACTGGTACAGATTAGTCTGTACACCCGAGATCGTCATAGAGTCTTGTGTGATTCCCACTGTGCTTTGATTTCCATCATACTATGTCCAAGAGGGCATGTAAAACGGTGGCTTTTGGGTACAGTCCCGAATCACATGGAGGCAATGAGCGATAGGAGGGGTTTCGTCTCTCCCGGTATAGGGAGTTGATGTTACGCCGTGTTCGGTTGGTTATAACTAGAAATCCCTGGCCAGGGTTGCTGAGATTTACTGGTAAGTGTTATCAGTAGTTTCTCGAAATGTTATAGACCTCATATCGGCATGACATATCAAGCTACCGGGGTCTGACGTTTACCACCCCTAGGCGAGATATGCGACATATCAGAGGAAGAGACCGGACTGTACGGGAGTGTTACTGGTTGGATTCACGGAAGAATGTACAGGCTTGCTTGTTGATCTTCTAATTGCTCAATACCTGGGTGGCTGTTATGTTTAGCTGATTGCTTGCAGCTTGTGGGTGTTTGATATGATCATCACCTACTGCCGACGTATTGACGATTCTTTAGAGTCCTACACAGAGGTTTCCTGGCTCAGGCAAAACGGAGTAGGAGCACATATGTGATATGTGCAGGACCGAGAACAATACGTGTATGTGATACCGTATTAGATTCTCGCGATATGTAATATCGGCCGGGTATATGTGATATAGCTGAGTTATCGGATCAAGTGTTGATTCGATGAACTGATACAGATTATATTAGTCAGTTATTTATGACATAGCCGGATTATCGGATCAAGTGTTGATTCGATAATTTAATGTATAATTATATATTTGATATATTAAATTACATTAACTAATATAAGCTCACTTAAAGATTCTTTTTCTCACTCGGGTAATACATTGATATATATATGTGATATATGTTAATTGTATTATTTTATTTTGTTACAAAATATATTATATATGTGATATATAATATTGTAACATGTTAAGCTTACAAATGCAACATGTTTTGTGGAGTTTAAACATGGTTAGGGTTTGGATTAGGGTTAAGCTTTCATGAAGCTTTGTTTTTGTTTTTAAGCAAAAAATATTTTGTAAAGATATTTTCATAGATATTTATTAACCAAATCCAAACCCTTCACCATGGTTAATTCTCTATATGGGTTAAGCCTTCATTCTTAACCCATGGTTGCATTTCTAACCTTATACAAAAGTTTCATTATTCATCACAAAAGAGATTCTTCTTCTTCTTCATTCTTCTTTTGATGAAAAACTTTCTAGCTTTTTCATGTGTGATGAAAATAAGTGAGAAATTGAAAATAAATGAGAGCTAAATTCCTACTTCATCATCCTCATCTATTCTTGCCACTTAGATTAGGGTGTTTGCTTTGCTAATACTTGATTAGCAAAGCAAGAGCTTGGGTTTGAGTTTCTTCAAGATAGATCATCTTTGTTATTGAAGATCGGAAGTAAGCTTGCATCTTTTTCTTCATGGAGCCTCTTTAGAGTTCGGGTACTCGATGATCGCAGTGAAGGGATCTCAACACGGAGCTTTAGAAGTGAAGGAACGGAATGCAAAGGTTGTAATCCCAAACTCTTAGAAATAAAGTTGTTTACTTGCTTTGTTTCGCCTAATCTCTAGTCTAAGATTTTTGGTTAGGGTTGTTCGGCACATGAAAAATTTGATTTTGGCATGGTTGATGCCTTGTAGAACCTTGTTCTAGTGCCTAGTAACCCTACAGTGGTATCAGAGCTAAGCTAGAGCTTTAGGTGAAGTCTAGATGAAATTTAAAGTCCGATCGAGCCCCGAAACATCGTGTTTTACCCCCTCTCTGGAAATTTTTTAAAATGTTGATTTTTTCTGTATTAAAAATACTCAGAAAATTAAGCAGGGAATTCTAAGGATTACTGTGAAAAACGAACCACTAATCCCCTTAAAGCACCGTGGAACTGCGGCAATACCATGCCTTGCGCGGCGGTTCCGCGGCCGTTCCTGGGTATTAGGGTTAGATTTTTCACAGTAACATCCGTAGGTACTTTTGCATGTTTCTGGGAATTTTTAATTCTACTCAAGTTTTGAGTTTTCTGGAGATCTTTTGTATTCATTGATTCGATCGGAAAGTTTAACTTCGTTTAACTTTTTCCGGGTAATTTAGAACGTGTTAAAAAGTTCGAACGGATATCAATAACTCACTTTTTCCCCGGCCGGAAAATTTCCAAGTGTTGGGTATTTTCCTTAGTTAAAGAACATTTACAGTCATGCAAATAATGCGGTAGACCCTCTAGAAGAACACAAATCTTAACTCGATTATGTGACCGTCTGAACCGCCTCTAAACCTTAGGGTTTAGGGCAATACGGTGTTGCCATATGTGAGGCGTTGGTTTGACCCTTCTACGGATGGACCATTGGTACTGTGGCATGTGATGGATGCTTTTAAACTAATTTCAAGTGTTGAGAACTATTTGGAAAATATTTGGTGTTTGTTTATTGATCGGAAAGTTTAACATTGTCTATTTATCTGGAATGTGATACAATATTCGGAATCCACAAGTAGTTATGAGATAACTAATTTGAATGTTATAAATCTAGCAGTTTAGTCTCATTTGATCGGTTGCCACGGGATTTTGATGTGATCAAAAGTCTATCGCAATCACGTAGCGTACGCGGATACTCGCCGGGTAAACTTAATAGATAGCCACGCCCAATAACCCCAACCAAGTGACTGTAGGAGAACCCCGTCGCCAAAAGCATCCGTTCGGGTACTCGCGGCAGCGGTGTTCCGCCTAGTGCACTTCGTCGACGGCATCCGGGGGTGCGGCCGTCTACTAAAGTTTGTGACGAGCATTCGATCAGTATGTCGAGAATCTTTTTGAATTGCCCGACTTGATATTGAAAAGAGTTTTCGATATTGAGATTAAAATGCGGGGTTTATAATTTTTAGGTATGGATGTCTAAGGAATTCATTTGGTTAGGCATGCGATGTTTAAGAAGGTTGCGGATTCCAACTGTTGTAGTTTTATACTTTCTTTTTTGCGACCGTAAGTGTAATATGTGGTGTATCGCCAGTTTCGTTGCTATACATCAACGACAACTGGGATACGCATATTTACTTACGTTGATGATATGTGATATTATGTGTTGCTGTGATATGTTATATTGGATCGTCGCGTTTTGAATAGTCGGGGGTTTTATGTGAGATAAGAGTTTTTCATTTTCATTCATGTAAAATTCATTGTATGTAATATTCTTTTATTGGGGCAGTTCCGGGTTGAGGATGATGTCACCATTGTATATTATTTACTTTTCCGCATTAGGATAGACCCAAGATGGGGAGCACAAGTAACCGGGTTCTAGGATCCAGTGGGAGGCCATCTCGAGGAGTCGAGACCGGGTCTCTTAACCCTAGAATTGGCAGTGTTGCTTGCTGCTCTCGTAGGGGTCTAGGGGTGTGGGATTGGCTATACATCGCGACCGTGGAATCCGTTTTTTATACAGGCTCGTATTAAAACACGGACCTCCTAGTATATCCAATATTTCATATATGTTCTTCTGCTGCAATGTTCTGTGATGAGATCATATTACTGCCTGAGACGAATGTTTTTATTATATATATGAGATATATGCTATATTGCTGTTTTCGTTTCAAATGTGATGCTTGTGAAGCATAATAAAATGGGACTTCATTAATGAGATTAATGAAACTAAACGAAACCTAAAGATGTTGTAGAAACTTGTTTAAAAACTGGTAGCTCTACTTCTTACTTTACATAGCGGTGTTCCTTGTAGAACATCCAGCACCTTATTCGATAAGGAAAGAGCCGAGATCCCTTCACCGGGAGTGACCTCTTTAGCGAAACTAGCAGATGCTACACACTCGGTTCGTCTTTTGATTGCTTCTATAGTTTTTGCTTTGCACAGCGGTATTTGTGAAATATCCTGCACCTTATTCAATAAGGAAAGAGCCGAGATCCCTTCACCGGGAGTGACCTCTTTAGCAAAACTAGAAAAGCCTCAAAAACACTCCATTCAAAATCACTCGATTCTACAACGATATCAAGTTCATTACGTAAAGGGTTTTCTTAAAAAACCTGTCGTAGCCCTCCGTCATTTCAGATAAGTATTTCATAGTATTCGTGCTACGTTTGTTGGCATGCGTCAAGGCGTAGTGTTCGGTAGCTATTTATGCTTATCTGCAAAAGCATATGATGCGATTGAGTTAGGGTAGTCGTGCGACTTTGTTGGCCTGCGTCAAGGGTCGTGTGGGTGGGTTTAATTCAATTGGGAAATGTACGGGTTGAACTTGACTGGCGGACTATGGTTTGTTGGCCTGCGTCAAGGTCATATGACGCTAGGGGTAAAATATTATTGGGAATTTCAAGAGTTGAAATTTGCAATGATATTGCATACCTTCTATGAGATAGTTGGATCCCGATACCTGCTGCGAGCAAGAGTTACTCCTGGAAGAGTTTTATAAATTACAATTAGCCGATCAAGTAGGTGTCTAGAAAGGTGTTAACGGGGTTTCACCCCTGGAAAAACGGGGTTTATTTTAATTAGGTCCGTGCGAAAGCACGGGGAACCTCCCTCAAAGTACCGGCACTGGCCTGGTTGAAAGATTAGCGAACTTGTAGGGTGTAATTAATCCCGGCTAGTCTTTCCTTTTATGGTTTGAAGGAAGATTTGAATAAAACAGTGGGAGACATCCTGATTAGATATATTAATAACCAATCTAATCTTGCAAGAGCATACGCTGAGTGTTTTCTTCTCTTTCTCTCCAAGTAGCGACCATGTCACGCCTTAATCAAGATAATAATACGAATGTATTGACCGAACCCGCTTGTTATACTGCGCAAAGGAACGTTGGTCCCGCTCCAACTTATAATTGTTATAAGACAGAGCAGGAAATAGAAGATTACCAGAATTCCCGTGCCGCTCAAACGAAGAAAGTGTATGCTGATGCATCTTCTTCAGGTATGTTCATTACAGAGAACTGTTTCTCAGTATCCTTTATGTCCTGGGTATGAGATACCGGATCAAGATCCCACATATGTAATCTGTTAGATGGGCTACAGATAGGTAGAAAACTGAGAACGAGTGATAAGATTCAAGAGTTGGAAATGATGCAAGTGTTGCAGCCAAGTCTATTGACAGTTATCACCCTGTATTACCAGAATATATTGATTCTGAACGAATGTTATTAGATATCGAACCTGATATACAACATCATATTAGTCTCTTTACTAGTAAAGAAGGATATAATTTTGTATTGGTGGATAATGTTTTGAACATTTCCTATATCAAGAGTTGATCGGTTCAGGCACGTTATCTAAAAGCATATACGTTCTAAATCAAACCACAGTTCTTAATGTAAAGAACACACACAAGAGGAAGAGTTCAGAAATGAATGAATCCTTCTTGAGGTATTGTAGACTAGGTCATATCAATGTGACCCGACTAGTTGAAGTTACATTTAGATGTATATTTAAATTATTTTGAATTTACATCTTATGAAACTTGCCGGTCATGTCACAAAGATAAGATGACCATAGCTCCGTTTATTGGAAATAGAAAAAGAGTTAATGAACTCTTGGGATTGATACATGATGATGTATGTAAGGTCCCCTGTCTACTTATGTCAGGACCGATTCTTTGTATATCATTACATTCACTGATGATCTCTCAAGATTCAGACATATGTTTTTGATGAAACACAAGTCCGAAGCTTTTGAGATATTCATAGAATATAAGATAGAAGTAGAGAACCAAAACAGGTATAAGTATTATGTCCTTTGATGTGATCAGGGAGGAGAATACTTGAGCACGGAGATCCTGGACCATTCTAAAGGAGAATGAGATTCTCTCTCAGCATTACTCCTCCGTATACACCACAGCACGTCGGTGTAGCGGGGCGGAGCAATCGCACCCTATGAGATATGGTGTGCTCTATGATGAGTACTACTGAGTTTCCTATTTTCTTTTGGGGTTATGCACTTGAGAAGTTGCATACCTATTGAATAGGGTTCCAACCAAATCAGATGCCTACCACTTCATATATGATATGGTATGGGAAGAGCCCATCTCTTAATGATGTTAAGATTTAGGGTTGTCCGGCTTATGTCAAAAGCAAAATCTGGACAAACTCGAGGCAAGGTCAGTTCTGTGGAAGTTTGTTGGATATCCCAAGCATTAGCAAGAGAATATCTTCTACCAAACCGAGGAACAAAAGATATTTTGTTTCTCAGCATGCCACCTTTGTGAAAGGGAATTTCTTGTGAAGAAATTAGTGGTCATGAGGTAGAACTGGAAGGAGTTCCAGCTATATAAACTGCAACTGATAATTTGGTAGAACCCGGGGATTCAATAGTTTCCAACGAACCTCAGCCTCTCTGCCGATCAGGTAGGTTTCCTCATCCACTCGAGAGATACTTCGGTGTCACGACCCGAAATTGGCACGTGACGGCCCTAATACTATGCAACGTTTAAAGGTGTAACGCAGCAAAAGAAAACCAAAACCCAGAAATCTAAACCATTAAAATGACAAGAAAAGATAATAGAAGTTTTTGAAAAATTTGAAATCACAGCCCAAATTCTTTAAAAGTCCAACTTTCTTTCTTTAAAATTTTGGCAGCACCCTCTTTGTAAAAACTAGGCCCAAAAATGGGTACAACATAATATAAATAAAGTATCCCCAAACGGGAGCAAATACACGCCCAAAGGCGGAAAACAACCACCACAACAAATATACGACGCCGAAGCAAAGAAATAAAAGACGATAGAAAGGAAAATGTATAAAAGACAAACAAGTCACAAATAATATACAATATCATCCTCACCAGGTCTCTAAGTCAACATGAAAATATAGTAGATGGAGAGTACAAGGATACAACGAATATACAATACAACAATATGGATAACCACAAAACCCACCTAAGCAAAACTGCACACTATGAGCTGAAGCGGTATCCGTAGCAAAAGATGATCAGATAGATGAATAGCCAGCCTCGACTACTCTGGGAACACCCTGCAAAACAACTGTGCCACAACGGGGTTGAGTTACCAACTCGTGAATAGTAAATAACATATGCAGGTAATCGCCAGTATGCACGTACAACATGAATCTAACATATGTAATTAATAGCAATAACAGGTCATATGAATGCAATAATCATGAAAAGTACACTAGCAGATAAAACTAATACATGAAGCAATAATAATATGACAATCAGTATGCAATAATGATATGAAAATGTGTATATGCAACAATCATGAAAGGTACACTAACAGGTACAACTACACATGAAGCAATGCATATAAATAAAGGTATGTAAATGCAACAGTCATGAAAGGTACACTAACATGTACTACTAATACATGAAACAGTGCATAACCAATAAATGTGGAGTATGGAATGAAATATGTCATTTCAACGGAATCCTGATGATTGAAACGAATTCTTGTTTGTGCAGTATTTGGAAAATTGTAAAGAAATCACAACCAAAAATTATTTGACCGCAATCAACTACGGTGTCGGATGTAGATTGTAAGTGAGTGCGGATCGTCCACAGGGACAGTGTAATCGTTCGTGCTTTGAATTAGATGAGTCGAAACTTTAAGAAAAGAAAACAAAACAATTCATGATTTAAATTTTGTATTTCAAGAAAAAAAGAAAATATCTAGATCTAGGAAAAGTAAAAGATAGAATCAAGAATTGATCGTTTGATGATTTTTCCAAACCAAATATCAAGAATCGAAATGAGGCTCGTAGGAATCGATCGGATCTATAGATGTGATGTAATCTTACAATTACGTATTCTTATCCTTTGATGAATTGATACTAGATCGATGATGATCGATCGAGAATTAGGGATTTCTTGTGAAACTAGGGTTTCATCTTATCCCTTGTTCTTTCGTCGATATCATTCACATTCTAGCCTCTAGTAAATTCAAGAAACGATCGTAGATCCCTAATTTCGAACGATCACAATCAAGAAAGCATCGCTACGAAACTAGGTCATCGATTCTTGAACTTGCTAGGGTTTACAAAACTCGTAGGACTTAAAAATCGTATTAAGATTTGTTACATCATCATTCTACAATCGTCTCGACTCCTTTACGAGCGGAGTTTTACTCAAACATCACAACAAGAACTACAATTACAAATTGAGATCTAATCATGATGCAAGAATTAAAAGAAAGCAAGATAAAAGAATTTCACCTTTTATTTATATCAACAATTTCATTACATTCGCTCAAGAACTACAAGAGGAAGAATTCGATCGTCGATTTGGCTTCGCTCGTCTCCTTGGGACGCGGATCGGCTTGGATCACTTGCCCGATTGAAGATCGGCTCGGCTCCTAAAAGGTTGAAGGCTTCTCGCTTGATTGGTACTCAAGATCTTGAATTTGGAGTGGAATTAGGGTTAGGGTTTCGCACAAGCCTTGTCACTAGACTTGTGGAAGAAGACGATGAAAGAGGGAAAGATTAACTAAAATTGATTCCCTAAAGATTGATTAGCCTTTAACCCTAGGT
Source organism: Agapanthus africanus (assembly GCA_030015575.1). NCBI lineage: Eukaryota > Viridiplantae > Streptophyta > Magnoliopsida > Asparagales > Amaryllidaceae > Agapanthus > Agapanthus africanus. Next base: position 252,387,609 of record CM057348.1, on the reverse strand, counting down.
CTAGGTTCCTATTTATAGACAACTAAACCCTAGATCTAGGATTTCAAATTCTAAGTTTCCCTCCTAAAGTTTGTTGAGGAAATTCAAATTTCCCTCCAAAAGTTAGTTAGGGGAGAAGCTTCTAGATGTGATTAGTTAGGAGGGGGCTTCTAGAAGAGGTTAGTTAGGAGCTTAATTAGGATTAGCCTTGCTTAATCTTCTTTGCTGATCTGGCAGTAGCTTCGAGAGAATTCTGGAATTTGTCATGTATGAAATGAATGTGGGCCCTGAGAGATACATTTTGCACTGAAAATAAAGCGATGACGTGGCATAAGCGCGGCGGATCCGCGGCTCAAGCACGCTCCCGCCGCGGATACGCGGCTCTTTGGGGGAGTTAGAGCTTGGGTTCTCTGGTGCTTGTTTGGGCTGATGTATGGGCCTTTGTTTGATATATATAATTGTATAATTCCTTCTGAATTGCTACCAGATCTGAAATGATTGAGTTGGCGTAAGGTTTGATCAGCTAAATAACAATTTTGGCCTGTCTCCTGGATTTTCCTGCACAAATCTCGAAATAAGTGTTGCACAAATACAGAAATGATGTGATGCCATGAAATGCGGTTAATTTCCCTTAAAGTGTCAGTTTAAAAGTCTAATACATGAAATCTGATATTTTACGACTGATTTGCTAATATGTGAAATATGAATACCGAACACTTCTAAATGTATGCAAAAGATGGGGAAATTGCCGTGTTAAAAATACATTATTTTCGACTGATCAAATACCCCCAAACTTAATTTCGATCGTCTCGAGAGAATGTTTTATTAAAAAGAGAAGGAGAAAATAAAGAAAGAGAAAAACTATCTAGCACACTTTCGTAGGCAACACGATTGCACTGAGCACGTGCAACAAGCCTTTAAACCTCTAGGTGTCCCTAGTAGGAGGAGTGTTGTCTCCTGAGGGTTTTCAGCGGATTGCACCCACAAAATCCAATAATAAAAGCAAGATCATGAATATTACATTTAAAGAAAAGAATTGTAAAAGAAAAGCTTTGAAAATTAGGGTTTCCAACTAAGCTAGCTTTTCGGTTGTCATGAGCCCTATCTTAATGGTCATGAAAAGATGTCAGAAATCACGTCCTCCCTCAATAAAACATCGTCTTATTCTTCATTCCTATCTTTCTTCCAAACATCGATCATATCACCCTGCGTGTGTGTAAAGGACATCCCTACACCCGGAGAATTCAATTCAAGCTATCATACTCTTGCCCATCAGCCTCAGTACTTTTTAATTAATGAATATTTAGGATTGCTCACACACTTTCATGCGACAGTTAATACTTCTTGAGGTACTAACCGACCGATTACTTATGTGCTTTCTTACTTGGTGTATTTTCTTCGTCTTGCACCACCTCAGGCATAGCAGTGAATCCCAGACCAGTTGGCCTTAGGGCACTAGGTGAAGAAGCACCCTCGCTATATATTTTTTATTGCCCTCGGTGATAACAAAACCAGTGTTCATTTTTCTCACCACTTTATATTTTATTCATTTTTTTTTTATATTTCCTTCATACTTTTGGCTTTAAGACAAGAGCATTTCAAAGTATCCTCTACTATCCCAGGTTTCAAGACGTGTGTAAGTGCGAATAGCAGGGTATCAACGTTCAAAATGTTTGGCTTCCAGAATAGAAACTATTTTTCAGACTTATTTTTATCCTCAGATTAGTGACTTCCTTCATCTTACTAACCCTTGGGACAACGGCTCATAACTACTTATTACTAGTTCGTATAAGAAAACTTCTAATTTTCTTGGTTTTCTTAAAATTTTCTAATCTCATGGATGTAATTTTTCACTATCTAAACTTTTATTATCTTATTTATGTACAAAAATATTTTTATTTTTTTTTGAAATTTTTTAATTTTTTTTATAGGTTTTCAAAAAAATGTTTTGTGCTTATGCAAATGATATGCAAATGATACGAAAATAAGCACAAACCTCCCCCAAACTTGTTTCCAACAGTGTCCTCACTGTTGCCATCTGCTAAAGCTCAAAAACCTGTAAGCTTGGGAGGAATTTATTAGTGGGGGCAAAATATATAAGTGAAGAACCTCCCCCAAACTTATTTTTTGGCTCAAATTTTTGTAAAACTTTTATTTTCAAGAGCCCGAAAATATACTCCCCCCAAACTTGAGTTATGCAATGTTAAGCTTTGAAAATCACATGAGGGGGTCAAAAATCATTGGTCGATGCCAAGCTTTGCAAAGACCGAACGTTAACACCAACCATTCAAAATTTTTATCAATGCAGTGCTCTGGTTGGTGGAAGAAGAAATGGGGAAAGGGTAAGGGGTGGAATAGAATGTGTGTGCGTCTCGTTTTGGAGAGACGGTGCAGTGAATGTGATGGATTGCTCGCATTCTTTTTACAGTTCAGAGGAAGGGGTGGAGGTTCAATTTCATTGAGTGGGACATGATTCATCTCAACACCCGTGTCATTTAAAAATGCGAGTTCTTCAGCGAAAATTTCCTCAAATGTTCCATCAATACCCCGATGAATAATGTCATCACAAAGTGCGGGGTGATCTTCAGACTCTAAAAACAGTTCATAATCCGTGTTAATTGTTGACCCAGACATCTCGGTGGAAGAGTCCGTATGTGTATGATACATAGTTGGGTCAAACAACAACGTATGAAAAGAGTCAAGATCAGTATAAAGAGGATCATCAAATTAGCTGCTGTCGACATCCATTAAGTCGACCGAACATACCTAAGCAGTAGGTTCGGAAGGTACACTTCCCAACTTGTAAATGTTCAGCTCTATTGACCTATTCCCGAAAGATAGGGTCATAGAACCATTACGACAGTTGATTATAGCGTTGGAAGTGGCCAAAAAGGGGCGACCTAAAATCACCGGAATTTGATTCCGTGGGTTCGCTACAGGCTGTGTATCAATTACAATAAAGTCCACAGGGAATATAAATTCCCCGATTTTTATTAACACATCCTCCAGTTCACCCCTAGGTTTGGTGATTGATCGGTCAGCCATCTGGAGAGTTATGCTCGAGGGCTTTAACACTCCGATACCTATTTGCTCGTATACCGAGTAAGGAAGTAAGTTAACACTAGCGCCAAGGTCAAGTAACGCACGGTTGATGTGTTTCTCCCCAATAGAAATGGAAATAGTAGGACAACCAGGGTCCTTACGTTTCCGTGGTAATTGTTGGGGAAAAGCCGTGTCTATAGTACTCGACATGAAGATTTTTTTAGGCACTTGAGTCTTCCTCTTCCTAGTGCACAAGTTCTTAAGGGTTTTTGCATAGGACGGAACTTGTTGGATGGCATCTAGGAGAGGGATGTTGATGTTAACTTCCTTAAACATGTTCATGATCTTCTCCATATGTGGACTTGGTGTGTTAGCCCTTAACCGATTAGGATAAGGTGCTTTAGCAATAAGCGCTGGGTCCATCATAGGAGAAGGAAGTGTTTGTGGAATCGATCCCAAGATAGAAGTGGGGATCGTCCGTGGAGGAGTAAAAGAGGTGTGTTGTAGTGGCAAGCCTTTTGGGAAACGAAGAATAGGCTCGGAAGAAGATGGTGGGGTAGAAGAACTGGGGTAAGAAGTGTGTGTGGGAGGAAAGGTCTCAGCCGGGGTGTTATTGATTGATTTTTCTGTATCATCAAACTCTTCCCCAATGTGAGTGTCAAGCACTCTTCCAGATCTCAACGTGATCTCATCCACATGATGTGAATAGCTAGGATTAGGTAGAGGTTGAGCTGGAAGTTTCCCTTTCTCTCTTGCACTCATTTCGGCTCTTAATCGTGAAATTTCTGCTTCCATCGATTTGATACTCTCAGCTTGGGACGCTGAGTTTTTCTCAATTTTATTGACAGAAGACTTCATTTCAGCCGAAACTTGCATGATATTTGTTAAGACCAAATTCATGCATTGTGCAAATGAATAGGTTTCATCAGTCCCGGTCAACTGCAAAGGACTAGATGGTGCGGGTGTGTTGACCGGATTTTGAAAATTTTGTGCTTGAAAGGGGTGCTGACTCAATTGTGGTTGCTGTTGTGGTGGAGGGACCCTTTGGAAATTGTGTTGGGTTGGAACCGTGTTTTGAAATTGGGATTGGTTCCAATCAAAGTTAGGGTGATTCCTCCAACCCTGATCATATGTGGAGGAAGATGGATTGTTTCTAGGTCTTTGAAATGCGGCATTGGTATGCTCATGACCTTGAAACGGGCATTCTTCCGTCAAGTGAGACGGATCAGAACAGCAGCCACATACAGTTTTGGAGAGTGACATTTGATTTAGGGCGGCAGCTAAAAATTTATTTTCCATAGTCTCGAGTTTCTTATTGATAGCTGCAATGTCAGCTCTAACTCCTATGGAAATATCATTGCCATCCCTAGATGATTGACTCACACCCTCCCACTGTAAGGATTTTTCAGCGAAATCTTCTAGAAAGTTCCAGGCTTCCCCATCATCTTTGGTCATAAAGTTGCCTTGACACATGGATTCAAGGGTCTGTCTCGTGTAAGGAGTAATGCCCTCATAAATGATTCGGCACAATTCCCATATCGGGATGCCGTGATGTGGACATTGGACTAACAAATCCTTGAAGCGTTCAAGACATTTTGAAAATGTTTCATTTGGAAGCTGGGTGAATTGATAGATTTCGCTACGGACTCGAGCTGTCTTATGATGTGGGTAGAATTTCTTAAGGAATGCTTTGACGAATTCGTCCCAATTTGAAATGGAATGTGCGGTAGTGTTATATAGCCACTTCTCGGCTAAATCGCACAAGGTGAATGGGAGAAGACGAAGACGGAAAGCATCCACAGAAAGCTGTGAAGTACCCATCATTGCACATACATTTTCAAATTTCGTGATAAACACGTATGCGTCTTCAGACTCGAGACCGTGAAATTTTGGTAGAAGGTTGATGTATTGGGGTTTTATTTGAAAATTTTCCCCGTTGGCTGGTGGAATGGAAAGACAGGTGGAAAGTGGGCCTCGTGTAGGATAGCATCTCTCTTGGAGAGAGATGCGGGGTGGATTCTGCGCACCAACGGACGGCGGCAGAGTAGTGGAAAAGAAGTTCGATGGAGGTGGATCCATCGATGTGGGTGTGGTGGTGGGTAAAAGAAAGGGTAAATGTAGAAATATCGACTTTTTGGTCGATGAGGGAAACGCGGACTTAGCGGGCACTAGAAACCCGTGTCCAGCCTATCTTGCACTAAAAAGGGTTAGTACAAGTGGCAGCGTGAATTTATAGTTAGGGGAAAGAATGAATGCGGTGTTTGCTTTGAAAAAATTGGATGGATTTTTGAAAAAAATGATGCGACACAACAAATGCAACACACAAACCCTAGAATCTAGTGGTCACCTAGGTCCGGCTCTAGACCGCTCCTAACTGCCAAAAGACAAGTCGCAGGATAGAATCCTCCACTGCCTCTTTGTCTCCCTGTGGCCGGATAAGTGCCAGGTAAGTGGGAAGGTACTCCACTACGTAAGTAGTGGGCCTAATTAAAAACCACTAGCCTTAGACACACTCGCCTTAGACGCCACAAGAAAACGCGGATAAGCAATGAATTACCCACGGCCTTCTCTTGTCCTAATTGAGCACGACGGTCCTTAGAGTCATATCTAGATATTTTTTAATTAATGAGGGTAAATGCGGATGCAAGTTTGTGATTTTCGGGGCTTAGGAAGGGTAATGAACTCCCTACCTAATCTGGATTTGGTCGTGCCCCTTAATTTCCGTATTAATTATGCAAACAACCAAGAATCAAAACACGCACAAATTTTAATTTGCTTTTTGCGCGCTGCGATTATTTGCAAAGAAACCTGCAGAAATTTGTTAGTTGGAGCTAAAAGAGGAGAGAGAAGAAGGTAAGAAGGTACCTGAAGAAGTTTGGAACAGAGAAGCCTTGAAGAGGCCGCGGAACCGCCGCAGAAGGGTGGGCTTTGCCGCGGCAACGCGGTGGAGTGAGGAGATCTCTGCACAAAATTTTAGGTAAATGCTTCTGTTGCTCCCCTTAGCTCTCTGGAATATTCACAAAATTTTTATCCAAGCTCCAATGATTCCAGAATTCCTCGCAATCAAATCACAACACACGTGTTAGAGTTTGTGCGAGTTTAGATCACAAAATTTAGATGGAATAAAATTTTCAACTCAAATTTTAAAATACGAACAATTAGCGCACTATCCCCGGCAAATTTCAAATTTCAAATTTCAAAATACGAAAAATTTCAAAATACATTATTTTCGACTGATCACCTGACATCGTGGTAGGATCACAATCCATCAAGACGATCCAAATTCCAATTTCCTCAAATCAGCCAAATTGGCTCTCATATCATATAAGTCTCATAAATTCTTAATGTACAATATCGAATAAATCTCCTATATCCTGAATGTACAAAATCAAGTGAATCTCATATATCTTTTATGTACAATATCAAGTAATCTCAAATGTCCTAAATCCAATATCAAGTGAATCTCTTATATCCTAGGTATATTTGCATGAATAAATATGATGAAATATATGAATTTATATGTATAAATATATACAATATCGAGCATATAGGCCCCGAGCACATAGGCCCCTCACATCGAGCACATAGGCCCCACTCATCGACTATATAGGCCCCTCACATCGAGCACATAGGCCCCGAGCACATAGGCCCCACTCATCGACCATATAGGCCCCTCACATCGAGCACATAGGCCCCGAGCACATAGGCCCCACTCATCGACTATATAGGCCTACTCATATAATGAATAATTATATTCCATATATCATGATGATGATATATGTTGTAAGTGTATATATATATCAGTGTCCCATACTACTGATATATATATACATATATATACGATGGGTATACATATATATATCAGCGTCCCATACCACTGATATATATATGCAGGAGTAAAACAATCCAGAAAACATCATATGAAAACCATATCTCAATGCGAAAATCCATGAATATAATATATGCAACATAAAACTGAAATGTAAGCATATAAAGGAAAAGCCACTAATTAACTGCAACAAGTTACTATAAATATCATGCGGTTCCTAATTTCTCCAATTCTAAATAATATCAAGTAAAGGTAAACATGTAGCTATAACCAGATATATGTGTAAATATAAAGGTATAGCAAGGTATATATATCTACCTATAAGTAATGATGTAATATACCCCCTGGGTATAAGTGAAGTATGTGTGCAAGGTATAGCTGTAACTATGTCATAAAGGGTATATGTACCTATCACTAATGGTACAATACTCTATAGGTATACAGGTAACTAGCATGTAAATATGTCAAGGCATATGTGTAAGCATGTAGGTATCCAGGTATGCTATAAGTCATATGCACAAAGAAATATGAATCAATATCTCAATGTCCCTAACCAAACAATGTCATTTCTATATGTGGGTTGTGCGTGACATGGCAATTATTAACGGTGTGTGTGACATACAATCAGTGCTCGTGCAACATGAGCCGTCAATAATAGTGCAGTGTCCTAAGGATACTAGTCCAAGCACAACAATTAACGAAGCAGTAAGATGAATACGCAATTCTAAATATGAAATAGAATATGCGACAAGTCAAGTCATCTCTAGCCCAGACGAATAACGCCATGCGGGCGATTCCCCTGTAGATGTTAAATCTACTCACCAACGCTCCAAGCTAGGTGAAGTCTACCACCTGTTTTCCCCTTGTAGCAGTGTCCGAAGTCCCCGCCTGCGAACCTGCAACATTAAAACAATAACGCAAATATATATTAATAATAGATCAAAACGCGTACTAACTACATTAGACCGACGCAACAACACAAAACATACTCTCAAGTGTTCGTATTGTGGCTAACATGCGTAGCAACACGACGAAACTAACCCAAGAGCAAAACCACACAAAGTGCACAATCCGTGTCGTATAACGTATCGCGCTTAAACGAAACACTACAAACTACCTAAGTGATCCCAGATTTCGTATACAGAGAAAACTCAACAATCATACAAGACCAAAAACACCTAAACCACAGCATAGACCTACCCTCAAAAACCCACACCCTAACTCTCCAGAAAACCCGATGTCGCCGGAATTGGGCTTCTCGTCCCCGGCCCTGGCCAGTGGGGTGGGTCTTGTGTCTAAGGTGGGGTCCTATGGTCACAGGTACTACAAAACTACATTGTTTGGTTTTCTCGTACACTTTCCGGGTCACAGCAGATCCCATATGTCACAAACCGACACTAAAAATACGATATTTCGCAATAAACTTAACTTTACACTATTAAAACTGAAACTAACTAGCTACATAAAACAAAAACATCATAAACAACAGAAAGAGAACATTACCTACACAAAAGAACTCAAAGATCCAAGCTTTTGCATGCTCCTAGGCATCCAAGAGGTAAAAAGTGAAGAAAGATGTGATTTTGATGAAGTTTGTGAATTTTGTGATGAATTTTTTTTGAAGGAATTGGAGAGTGTTCAGAATTAGTTGAGGGAGACAGAGAAAAAGAAAGAGAGGAAATGATAAAGAGAGAGGGTGTGAGGAAATGAGAGAGGGAGGTGAGTGTAGGGTGAGAATGATGTAGGGTTGCTAGGCACGCGCACAAGGGTCTACGAGGCATCAACCATGCCCGATTTAAAAATTAGCCATGCCGAACAACCCGAAGCCGGATCTTTAAACTGGAGTTTAGGTGAAAACAAGTATGTTAAACACTTTAACACTAAGTGAGAGGGATTAAAACCTTTGTAGATCCGGTCGTTCACTTCTTAAGCTCCATGTTGAGGTCCCGTCGCTGCGATCATCGTGTTCTGGACTCTCGAGAGGCTTCACGAAGAGAATGATGCAACCTTTGCTTCCGATCTTCGATACAAAGATGATCTACCTTGAAGTTTCGTTAACACAAGCTAACACTCATAATATGAAATGAACACCCTCATCTAAATGGCAAGGGAAGATGAGGATGATGAAGTAGGATTTTTGCTCTCTTTTATAATCTTTTTCTCACTCATTTATCATCACTTAGAAAAAGCTTGAAAAGCTTTTTCAATGAATAACTCAAGGAAGAAGATGATAGAATTCATTTATGATGAATAATAAAAAGTTATCATAATCATTTATGCAACCATTGTTGTAGTAACCAATGTAGAGAGTTTACTAGGGTTAGGGTTTGGGTTGGGTTAAAGGGTGAGTCACAAAGAAATATCTATCATAATATCTTAGCAAATGACAAAGTTAAACCTTCTAGAAACATCTAGAATACATTAACCCAAATCAAACCCTAATCTTGTTTAAACTCCACTAAATATGTTGCATTAATAATTATAACGTGTTACTATATTATATATCACATATACAATATTTATTGTAACAAAATAAAATAATACATTTAACATATATCGCATATATATCAATGTATTACCCGAGTGAGAAAAATAATGTTTTAGTGAGCAAATATTAGTTAATGTAATTTAATATATCATATATATTATTATACATTAAATTATCGAATCAACACTTGATCCGACAATCCGGCTATATCTCATATAACCGACTAATATTTATCCGTACCGATTCATCGAATCAACACTTGATCCGATGACACGGCTGATATCAAATATCGCGAGAATAGAATACGGTATCTCATATCATATTATCCTCGGTCCCGCACATATCACATATGTGCTCCTACTCCGTTTTGCCTGAGCCAAGAAACCTCTGTGTAGGACTCTAAAGAATCGTCAATACGCCGGCAGTAGGTGATGATCATATCAAACACCCACAAGCTGCAAGCGGTCAGCTAAACGTAACAGCTACCCAGGTATTGAGCGCTCAGAAGATCAACAAGCAAGCCTGTACATTCTCCTGTGAATCCAAACAGTAACACTCCCGTACAGTCTGGTCTCGTCGCCTGATATGTCGCATATCTCGCCTAGGGGTGGTAAACGTCAGACCCCAGTAGCTCGATAAGTCATGTCGATATGAGGTCTATAACAGTTCGAGAAAATACTGATAACACTTACTAGTAAATCTCAGCAACCCTAGCCAGGGATTTCCGGTTATAGCCAATCGAACACAGCACAACATCAACTCCCTATACCGGGAGAGACGAATCCCCTCCTATCGCTCATTGCCTCCATGCGATTCGGGACTGTACCCAAAAGCCACCTTTTTGCACGCCCTCTTGGACGTGGTATGATGGAAATCAAAGCACAGTGGGAATCACACAAGACTCTATGATGATCTCGGGTCAACAGACTACTCGGTACCAGTGTCACCGGAGAACTTCCATCTGACGTGAGGTATAATACCATCTGGGAGTTCTCGGCGAGTCTGTCCAGTGTACCCAGTCTCCACTGAGCACCCGTACACCATCCTTGATGTCAAACACCGATGGATATGGGATCATCCATCGCCCATCATATGGGTCAAGATGCGTATATGCTAGTCTACTCTGGTGTATCGATGCCCTGTCTCGATACACCCTCGACTAGGAACTGTTATAGGATGTACTCGTCGACTACCGTGGCCCCACTAGTATGATCTCATCATAGTCCCAGTAGTCGAGTACATATCCTAAGGGCTTTATCAACATGTAATATAGAGACAATCAGAGTACATGTTAAGATAAAGTACAACCAGATAGCATACTATCATGTCGAGCAAGAAAGTCCTCCCTATATATGTCCAAGCATCCATTACAATATACATCGTATGTACAGTAATGGCCTCTAGGGCATACATATAACTAACAAATGAGAGGTGAGTGTATCATTGCAATTAATGCTAACCATGCCTTCACATTAAATGCACCATACCTCATCATTCCACATAATTATCTCTCTTTCTCTCTCACACAAAAGATTAAGGGTTAAGGTTAAGAATGGGCTAAACAATGATTATGTTAAGTGTTAAGGTTGCTAAAAACTAGATTAGCACAAACAAATCCCCATATTTACGTGCACACGTGCGTGCATGCTCATAACATATAATAATAAATTATTAATTAAATGTGAGGAACCCGAATTGGTAAGCTTTTTACAGGAAACCCGCATTAACGTCTAAATGAACACTAACCGAAATCTAAGGCATTACATTCGGTTTCTCTATGACAGTGGGAGCGAGGATTGCATCATGAGATGATGACCCAAGTAGTTTCGGGCAGGCCATCAGGAGTGGGGACTCTGTGAGAATGGCTGGATGCTTAGCGATCTGAGATGGAATCCTTATACACCAACGAAGTATGGACATTGGTTGCTTTATCTGAAGGGTTAAATCCCTATCAGGAGCAAGTATATCTTGAGAAGATTACTTGGTGTACATGGAAAAGTTGAGACTTTCAAAGCTATGCTTAAGTCCATTCAGATCCTACTTGCCACGGCTACATACCATGACTACGATATATGGTGGTTAGGTGTCATGACTGCTTTTCTAAATATTGATTTGGAAGAGAGCGTCTATAAGTACACAGCCAGAGAGTTTCGTTGACAGTGGGAGCAGCGAAAACGTGTGCAAGATGTTTTATGGGATAAATAAGGCATCGCGGATTGGAACATCTGTTTTGATATAGTAGTCAAAGAGTTTGACTTCATCAAAACAGTAGATGAACCAAGTATATACAAAAAGGTAGTAGGGAGTATGGTGGTGATCCTCGTATAGTACGTGGATAATATACTCTTGATAAAGAAGGAGTTTCCTATGCTGTGCTCGGTCAATCTCCTCTTATCACAATGATTCTCCATATAGGATCAAGTTGATACCTCCTAAATCCTGGATTATGGATCTATGAGATAGATCTAATTGGATGTTAGGATTCTCACTAGTTGTAGTGAGATGGTATCAATCGATCCTGGGGAGAATCACTGGAAAGGTTCCAGGGTGATAAGGACGACTGAATATCAGTCACAGGCATTGTCTTTACCCTCAGTGGAGGGACGGTATGTTGGAAGAGTTCCAAGCTAGATACCGTGACATACTAGACGATTAAAGGCAAGATACATCGTTACCAAGGATGCCACCAAAGAGGCAGTCTGGATAAATATATAAGTTCATGAGATGAACTTCGTTCCAACAATTGTGTGACAATGGAGTTATGGCTTTGGCCAAGGAACCCCCGTCCCATCAGAGATCCAGACATATTCTTAGGCAGTATCACCTGATCATAGAGATGGTTGATCTCCAGGGAGATCGAGGTTAGGAAAGTAGACACAGAGGACAACAGCGCGGATCCACTCACAAAGGCCTATTTCCTAGTAGAGACTTTTATGAGATGGTTGAGTATGAGATACTTCAACCGCAGCTGATTGTTGGGTATGCGATACCACAACAGATGGCCCTAGCGCAAGTGGGAGATTGTTAGTGATATGTATGCCCTAGAGGCCATTACTGTACATACGATGTATATTGTAATGGATGCTTGGATATATATAGGGAGGACTTTCTTGCTCGACATGATAGTATGCTATCTGGTTACTCTTTATCTTAACATATACTCTGATTGTCTCTATGTTACATGATAATAAAGCCCTTAGGATGAATACTTGATTACCGGGACTATGATGCAGATCATACTAGTGGGCATAGGGTAGTCGCCAAGTACATCCTTCAAATGTTCTTAGTTGTAGGAGTACCGAGACAGGGCATCGATACTCCAGAGTAGATTAGCGTATGCGCTTCTTGACCCATATGATGGGCGATGGGTGATCCCATATCCATTGGTGTTTGACATCAGAGAAGGTATACGGGTGCTCAGTGGAGACTGGGTACACTGGACGGACTCGCCGAGAACTCCCAGATAGTATTATACCTCACGTCAGATGGCAGTTCTCTGGTGACACTAGTACAGGTTAGTCTGTAGACCCGAGATCGTCATAGAGTCTTGTGTGATTCCCATTGTGCTTTGATTTCCATCATACCACGTCCAAAAGGGCGTGCAAAATGGTGGCTTTTGGGTACAGTCCCGAATCACATGGAGGCAATGAGCGAAAGGAGGCGTTTCGTCTCTCCCGGTATAGGGAGTTGATGTTGCGCTGTGTTCGATTGGCTATAACTAGAAATCCCTGGCCAGGGTTGCTGAGATTTACTGGTAAGTGCTATCAGTAGTTTCTCGAAATGTTATAGACCTCATATCGACACGACTTATCAAGCTACTGGGGTCTGACGTTTACCACCTCTAGGAGAGATATGCGACATATCAGACGAAGAGACGGGACTGTACGGGAGTGTTACTGGTTGGATTCATGGGAGAATGTACTGGCTTGCTTGTTGATCTTCTGATTGCTCAATACCTGGATGGCTGTTACGTTTAGCTGACCGCTTGCAGCTTGTGGGTGTTTGATATGATCATCACCTACTGCCGGCGTATTGACGATTCTTTAGAGCCCTATACAGAGGTTTCCTGGCTCAGGAAAAATGGAGTAGGAGTACATATGTGATATGTGCGGGACCGAGAACAATATGTGTATGTGATACCGTATTAGATTCTCGCGATACGTGATATCGGCCGGGTATATGTGATATAGCCGGGTCATCGGATCAAGTGTTGATTCGATGAACTGATACAGATTATATTAGTCGGTTATTTATGAAATAGCCGGATTATCGGATCAAGGGTTGATTCGATAATTTAATATATAATTATATATTTGATATATTAAATTACATTAACTAATATAAGCTCACTTAAAGATTCTTTTTCTTATCCGGGTAATACATTGATATATATATGATATATGTTAATTGTATTATTTTATTTTGTTACACAATATATTATATATGTGATATATAACATTGTAACATATTAAGGTTACAAATGCAACATGTTTTGTGGAGTTTAAACATGGTTAGGGTTTGGATTAGGGTTAAGCTTTCTTGAAGCTTCTAGAAGCTTTGTTTTTGTTTTTAAGCAAAGATATTTTGTAAAGATATTTTCATAGATATTTATTAACCAAACCCAAATCCTTCTCCATGGTTAATTCTCTACATGGGTTAAGTCTTCATTCTTAACCCATGGTTTCATTTCTAACCGCACACACAAGTTTCATTATTCATCACAAAAGAGATTCTTCTTCTTCTTCCTTCTTCTTTTGATGAAAAGCTTTCTAGCTTTTTCCTGTGTGATGAAAATGAGTGAGAAATTGAAAAAAAATAAGAGCTAAATTCCTACTTCATCATCCTCATCTATTCTTGCTACTTAGATTAGGGTGTTTTGCTTTGCTAATACTTGATTAGCAAAGTAAGAGCTTGGGTTTGAGTTTCTTCAAGGTAGATCATCTTTGTTATTGAAGATCGGAAAGAAGCTTGCATCTTTTTCTTCATGGAGCCTCTTTAGAGTTCGGGTACTCGATGATCGCAGTGAAGAGACCTCAACACGGAGCTTTAGAAGTGAATGAATGGACTACAAAGGTTGTAATCCCAAACTCTTAGAAGTAAAGTTGTTTACTTGCTTTGTTTCGCCTAATCTCTAGTCTAAGATCTTGGTTAGGGTTGTTCGGCACATGAAAAATTTGATTTTGTCATGGTTGATGCCTTGTAGAACCTTATTCTAGTGCCTAGTAACCCTACAGTGTTATCCAGAGTTTGGTTTTAAGCATAAGCCGAACAACTCCTCGTACCTTAACATCGTTAAGATATGAACTATTCTATATACAATATAGAAACAGAGGCACTGATTTAATTGGAACCGGATTCAAATTATGCAGCTGTCTCCAGTGCATGTCAACTAAATGAAGAGAGGCTGATCATCATTACTCAACTTAGGAATGCATCCAGATATGAGTAACCTGAAAGAGAAACAAGTTTCTCAAAACCATTACTATCAACTGAATACCTCACACAAGTATCTATATCTTCGATCACCTTGAAGAACCACGATACTAGCGACACCAGGTTCTCTACTTTATTCTTGTACCTATAACTTCTCAAAACTTAGACTTTGTATTTCTACGAAACACATGTCTAAAACTGAAGAAGTCACAAGTAAACAGAATATAGTACGAGTACCAACCCTTCTATCCTAATGGACACTGGACAACATACAATATTTTGTATAAGTCCCCTGAGTTTAATAACTCAAACCCTGTGCGTCGTAGGTTGAAAACTGTACTATGGTTTTGAAGAATTATACCGTTGTTGAATGCTTCTTACCTAATCATCAACTGATATAGGTAAATGTCATAGACATAATTTCAAAAAGTTATATCTCATTTTATAAAATAAACCTACAGATATATCATTTTGAAATTGGTGCATAACAATAGATATTTAAAACCAAATATTTGCCGTCCGGCAAAAACTCAAGCGATTTCCTCAAATATCACCAATTATTACGAATTCCGATATAATGAGGATGATCACCTAATTCCTAATAATTTACTCCCACTCATCATCTGTAAAACCATACAGATGTGAGAATCTCAAGCCTGGTAAATACATACCCTGGAGTAAGGTCTAATTGGGAAATCAGTTTTCTATTAGCAATACACAGTGAAATTGAAATATGAAAATGTTTCAAACGGGTATCCGGGTATTCTTAGTAATGCCTCTTCTATTATCCAGATTCATGACTATAACAGTATATTTTCTTGTCATCTCTCCAAATCCTTTTATTTGTCTTTACTCATTACCTTCTGTACACCACACTTAGGCTAAATGGTTTTCTTTCTTCCCTACCGTTCGGCACCAGCCTATGGTTTGGAAGAAGATTATCCAATAAGCGTAATAGGTGTACTCTCCTAATCCTAGGAGCCCTCGCAACCTGAGAGAAGGTAAAAATAAAAGACAATTGAATAAACCTTATTCTATTTCTCTTGAACTAGAATCCATCCCCGAACGGGAAAAAGTTCCTTCGAGTTCGTATATAACCATACGATGGATTATCCAATATCTATGGATCTTCGTAGTGATACGGGGTGTTCTGGAGAAATCCAAAGGTGAAGTAGGAGTGGCAATGAAATACGTGGTTTGATCGTGAATGATAGCAGTCGTAATTTACTTTGCCCTCTTTCTAATCCCTTTATTTGTCTTTACTTATTTCCTTCTGTACACCATAGTTAAACTAATTGGTTTTCTTCATTCCCCACCTTTCGGCACCTGCTATGATTTGGAAGAAGACTATCCAATAAGCGCAATAGGTGTACCCTATCCTAATCCTAAGAGTACTCGCAACCTGAGAGAAGATAAAAGAAAAAGAAAACTGAATAGTCCTATTCATTTTCTCCAGAACCGGAAACCATCCCCGAATCTGGAACAAGTTCCTTCGAGTTCGTATATAACCATACGATGGTCATATCCAAATAAAATGTGGATGTATGTAGTGATACAGAATGTTCCGGAGAAATGCAAAGGGTAAAAGAAGGAGTGGAAATATTGTATGCAACCCAGACAATCCAAAAGCCAGTGTTTTAAGAAAGTTCAGTTAACTTGGTCACTAAGTCATAGTGAAGGGTCGGGCCATGGTCGCTGCCAAAGAGAGAGAGAGAGAGAGAAAAGAAACACTTTGCGTGCACTCTAACCTAGATCATATTGGTTAATCACTTTATCTAATCAGGATTTCTCCCACTGTAACCTCAAATTCTCCTCCAAATCTGAAAGAAGAATTAGTCGGGATCACCCGAGGAGTAAACCAACTCATCAGTGGGATCGGGATCCAACTATCATCGCATGATAACCTGATGGAATCCACTCACGTTATCACACTCCAGAAGGTATGCGCATGCGTGGCAAGTTTCCTGTATGTTTGAAACTCCCGATGTGATTTTTACCCCGTGCTCTTATGACCTTGACGAAGGCCAACATATCATAAGTCACATGTCAAGTTCTACCCGTCATCATCCAGGTTAATTTGAACGCACCCGTACATACCCTTGACGAAGGCCAAAATAGTAGTACGATTATCCCAAATGAACGCATCTATCTATACAACAGAAAAGTAACAAATAGCTACCATACACTATGCCTTGACAAAGGCCAACATACATAGTATGAATACTAAGTGCTACCTGTCTGAAATGACGGAGGGTTACGAATGGTTTTTTGGTGAAAAACCTTTAACGTAATGAACTTGATATCATTGAAGGAACCGGATAGCTTTTTACAAATATATAGTGGCGAAAACCTTTGCTAAAGAGGTCACTCCTGGTGAAGGGATCTCGGCTCTTTCCTCGTCGAATGAGGTGCAGGATATTCTAACTGAATACCGCGATGCAAAACAAAAAGTAATCGACTATAGTGAAGTTATTATCCTGACGCAAACTTCTGTTCAAGGGATCACAACCGATGAAGGGATCTCGGCCCTTGCCTCGTCGAATGAGGTGCTGGATATTCATAACCGAATACCATTGTGCAAAACAAAAGATAACTTCCTTGCAATAACAGATTTTGAAAATTTGTTCCAACAATATCAGTTAGGTCTGTTTTTCTTGCATTGATCAGAATCAATGCAGTCCTATCAATTAATCACACCAGAAAAGAACGAAAATATAATGTACGTATATACCATCCGCATTCGCCACCGGGTCCCATCATCACCCATTAGGTTACTTAACTAATGACAGAGCGGGGACTCGACTAGCGCGGGTGTAAAACATATACAACATCTACTAGTATATATATCAATATATAATAATCGCTCTACATATGATAAATGCAACATTACAAACAAGTAATAAGTATCACAGAACAATACAGATAATCTGGGAGCCCCGGGATTCCTTTGAGCCGTAACTGAAACCCGACGTTCCCCTGGTCGTATGGATAGCCTGTGCAATGAAAACCTAGACCCCTACGAGTGTGGCAATTTACCCGCCAAAACCAGAAGCGAGGCAGCCCCCTTCAGCAAAGTGAATGGACGACCCAACACTTCACGAAATCTGGTAACTTGAGCACCCCTCTTTGGGTCAACCTGTACCCCCTACGAGTGCGGCGAATAGCCCGCCAATTCTAGAGTGAGGCCCCTCCTGTTGGAGATAGTGCCCTCAGAGTCAATTATTGGATCACAGGCACGTGATTGCAATGATTGAGGGAGGACCTATCCCGGTAGGACAGTCTTACTCAAGATGATAGTATACTATCTGGTTTATCTTTATCATCGTGTATTGTTTTAGGTGACCTTACAGATCACTATTGCACGTTGATAGAGCCCCTAGGATTCTTACTTGACTACCAGCAGTATGAGGGCGATCATATACGTGGGAGCTGGGGTCTATAAGCAAATCCTTAAAAGGTCCCTAGTCATGGGAGTTTCGAGACAGGGCATTCATTCTCCAGAGTAGACTAGTGTATACAGTCGAGACCCCGACGAGGGGCGGTGGCCGGTCTCACAAGCCACTGGTGTCAGTTGGTTCACCTAAGATGTATACAGGTGCACATTGGGTTATGAGTACACCGGACAGGACTCGCCGGGAACCTACTAGTTGGTATTATACCTGACGTCAGATAGCAGTTCCCTGGTGACATGTGTACAGGTTAGTTCATCAACCTGAGATCGCCATTTGTCTCATGTGAGTTCCCACTGTACTTTGATTACTACCCTACCACGCTCAAAGGAGACGTGCAAACAGATTTTAGTTGGGTACAGTCCCTAGCCACATGGAGGCAGTGAGCGGATCTGCAGGGGCTCGTCTCTCTCGGTATTGGGGTGAGGCCGCGTTGTGTCTAGGAGAGCCAGTACATGAAAGTCCTTGGCCAAGGCAGGAGATTTACTGGTAGGTATTCCAGTAATATCTCAGGGTGTTTTGGGCTACACTCCGACACGACTTGTACCGCTATTGGGGGTCTGACTTTTACCAACTCCCTAGGCCCGCCATGCGATGCTCATAGACGAACGGACCGGACTGTACGGATATTGTCACCGACAGGCTCAGTAGGGTGTCAGGATGAGTTCACTCACAGACGTCCCTTTTGGTCAATAGCTGGTGGCCCGTCACGTATGGCTAATACCTCTGACGTGCTAGTGGTTAAATCCACAGCCATAGTATTGACGAGTCTTTAGAGTCCCCCACACACAGTTACTCAAGTTTCGGGTGAAAAGCTGTAGAGGCCGTATGGAGATATGGCAGGGTTCGATCAGATACATGCGGTATTGCACAGATCATGATCGAACGGATTTTACTAGCGGGCTTTGGTTTAAGCCGGATCCTAGTATTAGACAGTGTAGATTTTGTCTCTTTGCATTTGTATTCAGTGGGAATACAAATGCGGGTATGTATATACAGTAGCCGGGTTTTCCTGTAATTTATTACGGGATCAGTTTTCTGAAGTTGCCAGTTTGCATTCCGTCCCGGCCAGTTTTCCTTTGTTCCTTCACGGCCGGACTTTCCGATGGAGGGTGTTATTTGCAAGTGTGCAAATAACATTTGTGGAGGGGTTTTCTTGCATTATTTGGCTTCCTCATCATGAGATTCCATTTTAATCTCATCCTTTGCATTTATTGTGATGGTTTGTGAAAGGATTGAAATGTGAAATGGGTGTGACTTTAATCTAGCATTATCTTTTCTTTTCTTCTCTTGGATATTCATTCTTTTTCCCTCCTCATTGTTGAGAGTGGCCGGACACATATATTTGTGGAAGGGGGTGAGATTTTTAGAGAGTGGATTTCATTCTTCATCTCATTCTAGTTTTGAAAATGATAGCTCCACTTTTCTCCAAAGCTTATTCTTGATTGTTCACTTTCCTCCATCATCCAAATGGCAACTTCAAACCCCATGAGACATAGATTCTACACTATACCTACAGTACCCTTGGACGCGTCGGCTAGCCAACTTTGCGCCCGAGTTGCCTCGGTCCAGAAGTGGGAGCCTGTAAAAGAAATCGGCTACGTGGTGCCCTTTCCGACGAGGAGGTGACGAACGGAGATTTCGCGGGAGATCGGGACGACGATGAGAAGACCGAAGGACTCGGATCGCTCGGTATATCTCTCTACCCATCTTTTAGTTTGCTAGTAGCTAGGTTAATGGCCCGATCCGGGTTTTAGTGCGCGGTGGTGCCGGTTTGCAAGTTTCGCAAAGTTTTTCGTTTCCGCATTTCCGGCGTCGGATCGACGGCCGGGGCGCCGCCGTACACTTACATTGGTATTAGAGCCATGCCATTAACCTAATCTAGCTTGCTTTAGTATGTTTAGAACTCGATCGAACTAAAATCCCCAAAACCGTATTTTTAGTGCATCTGTTCTCTGTCGAAATTTTTTTAGCTCCAAAATTTTTGCAGGTTGTTGCAGAAACACATGCAGGCAATTATAAGCATACTGTGAAAATTTGGTAGTGTGACGTCATCTTTTCACCGTGGAACCGCGGCCAAACCCATGCTTTGGCCACGGTTCCGCCGCCACTTTGAGTGTTCACTGTGCCAAATTTTTACAGTGGGCTTTTGATGAGGAAATGGGGTTTTTGGGATATTCTTTTTGGGCCCAGATTTTCTTTGAGTGCTACAGTAGTGCTTGGGGCCCACTTGGTAAAATTTGGTCGATCGAAAATTTTAAACACATTAGTTCACAGTATTTACATTATATCTGCGACCGAGAATGTCACTTGATCGGTAAATCCTGTCTAACTGCTATAGCCCGGTTAGACGGATTTGCGAACGTGACATTCACGTTGATGTTCTGTGTTGTACTGTGATGTTGCGGATTGGTCATGGGGGATAGCCTGGTTGCAATATTAGTACAGTTTCATTTTATATGTACATTTGATATTGCGGGGCGAGCGTCCGACATGTGGACTGCCGTCACTGCCTCTTTGTATTATTCTTTTGGGGCACGACCGGGTCGAGGTCGATGTACCCGTTGTATGTATATTTTTACTTTCTGTACTAGGATTAACCCGTGGAAGGGTGCACGGATAGCCGGGTTCTAGAGGGCAACAGGCTCGCATCTCATGGCATTGAGACGGAGGGGGATTCACTCTAGAATTGGTGGGCTATTCGCCGCACTCGTAGAGGGTACAGGTTGACCCAGGAGGGGTGCCCAAGTTACCGGATTCCGTGAAGTGCTGGGTGGTCCATTCACGTTGCTGAAGGGGGCTGCCTCGCTTCAGGTTTTGGCGGGTAACTTGCCGCGCCCGTAGGGGTCTAGGATTTTCATTGCACAGGCTATCCACACGACCAGGGGAACGTCGGGTTTCAGTAGCAGCTCTATGAAACCCGGGGATCCCAGATATCTGTATTGTTCTGTGATGCTGGTTAAATTTCTGTGATGTTGCATTTTATCACGCCTTGAGCGAATATTATATATTGATAAATATACTAGTAGATGTTGTATATGTTTTGCATCCGCGCTAGTCCAGTCCCCGCTCTGTCGTTAGTTAAGTAACCTAACGGGTGATGACGGAACCCAGTGGCGAATGCGGATGGCATATACGTACATCATTATTTTCGTTCTTTTGTGGTGTGATCAATTGATGGGACTGCGTTGATTCGGATCAATGCAAGATAAACAAACCTATTCTGATGTTGTTGGAACATTTTTCAAAAAGCTGTTATTGCAAGGGCGTTCTCTTTTGTTTTGCACAGTGGTATTCGGTTATGAATATCCAGCACCTCAGTCGACGAGGCAAGGGCCGAGATCCCTTCACCGTGAGTGACCCCTTGGACAGAAGTTTGCGTCAGGGCAATAACTTCACTATAGTCGTTTACTTTTTCTTTGCATCGTGGTATTCAGTTGGAATATCCTGCACCTCATCCTAAGGGGAAAGAGCCGAGATCCCTTCACCGGGAGTGACCTCTTTAGCAAAGGTTTTCGGCACTATATTTTTATAAATCTATCAGTTCCTTCAACGATATCAAGTTCATTACGTTAAAGGTTTTCGCCAGAAACCATTCGTAGCCCTCCATCATTTCAGTTAAATATTCGGTAGTATTCAAGCTATGTATTTTGACCTCACGCCAAGGCATAGTGATTGGTAGCTGCCGGATATTTATCTGCAGCATAGATAGATGCGTTGGTTTGGGACAGTCGTACTACTATTTTGGCCTACGTCAAGGGTATGTACGGGTGGGTTCAAATTAACCTGGATAATGATGGGTAGAACTTGACATGTGACTTATGACATTTTGACCTCACGCCAAGGTCATAAGAGCATGGGGCAAAAATCCACATCGGGAGTTTCTAAAGAAAATGAAACTTGCCAGATATGCGCATACCTTCTGGAGTGTGATAACGTGAGCAGATTCCGTCACGTTATCATGCGATGATAGTTGGATCCCGATTCCCACTGATGAGTTGGTTTACTCCTCGGGTGATCCCGACTAATTCTTCTTTCAGGTTTGGGGAAGAATTTGACATTGCAGTGGGAGGTTTCCTGATTAGATAAAGTGATAGCCATTCTAATCTAGGTTAGAGTGCACACTGAGTGTTTCTTTTCTCTCTCTCTTTGGCAGTGACCATTGACCCGACCCTAGACTATGACTCAGTGACCAAGATTAACCGAACCTTTTTATAAGATTGGCTTTTGGATTGTTAGAGTTGCATACCTCATTGCCACTCCTACTTTTACCCTTTTCTCCAGGACACCCCATATTACTACGAACGTCCACTTCCATTGGAAAAAACCATCGTATGGTTATATACGAACTCGAAGGAATTTATTCGAGGATGGTTTCTGGTTCTGGAGAAAACGAATAGGACTATTCAGTTGTCTTTTCCTTTTACCTTCTCTCAGGTTGCGAGTACTCCTTGGTTTAGGAGATAGTACACCTATTACACAAATTAGATAGTCTTCTTCCAAACCTTAGGCTGGTGCCGAGCGGTGGGGATTGAAGAAAACCAATTAGCCTAAACGGTGTACAGAAGCTATTAAGTAAAGATATATCAAGGGATTAGTAAGAGGGCAAAGTAAATTGCGACTGCCATTCACGACCAAACCAAGTATTTCATTACCACTCCCACTTCACCTTTGTATTTCTCCAGGACACTCCGTATCACTATGAAGATCCACAGTTTATTGGATACTCCATCGTATTGTTATATACGAACTCGAAAGGAACTTGTTCCAGTTCGTGGATGAATTCTGGTTCAGGAGAAATAGGAATAAGTTTTATTCGGTTGTCTTTTATCTTCACCTTCTCTCGCATTGCGAGTGCTCCTAGGATTAGGACAGTACACCCATTATACTTATTGGATAGTCTTCTTCCAAACCATAGGCTGGTGCCGAAAGGTAGGGAAGGAAGAAAACCATTTGGCCTAAAGGGATGTGCAGAAGGTAATGACTAAAGACATATAAAAGGATTTGGAGAGATGGCAAAGAAATATACGGTTAAAGTTGTGAATCTGGATAATGGAAGAGGCATTACTAGGAATACCAGGATACCCCTACGAAACATTTCAATGTTTCAATTTCACTGTGTACTGTTAAAAGAAAACTGATTTCCCAATTAGACACTTGCTCCAGGGTATGTATTTACCAGGTATGATTCTCACATCTGTATGGTTTTACAGATGATGAGTGGGAGTAAGTTATTAGGAATTAGGTGATCATCCTCATTATATCGGAATTCGTTGTAATTGGTGATATTTGAGGAAATCGCCTGGGTAGTTTACCGGACGGCAAATATTTGGTTTTGAATATCCGTTTTAATGCACCAATTTCAAATTGGTATATCTGTACGTCTATTTTTATAGAGTGAGATATAACTTTTTGAAATTATGTCGATGACATTTACCTATATCAGTGGATGGTTAGGTAAGGAGCATTAAACAGCGGTGTAATTCTTCTTAACCATAAGTACAGTTTTCAACCTACAACACACAGTGAATGAGTCACAAGACTCAGAGGACTTATACAGAGTATTGTATGTTGTCCAGTGTCCATTAAGACAGAGCGGTTGGTCCTCGTACTATATTCGGTTTACTTATGATTTCTCTAGTTCTTAGACAGGTGTTTCGTAGAAACACAGGGTCTATGTTTTGAGAAGTTATAGGTGTATGAATAAAGTAGAGACCCAGGAGTTGCAAGTATCGGGATTCTTTAAGGTGATCGATGATGTAGATACTTGTGTATGGTATTCAGTTGATAGTAATGATTAAGAGAACTTGCTTCTCCTTCAGGTTACTTATAATTGGAAGTACTCCTAAGTTGAGTAATGCTGATCGGCCTCTTTCCATTTAGTTGATATGCACTGGAGACAGCTGCATGATTTGAATCAGGTTCAATTAAATCAGTGCCTCTGTTTCTATATTGGATATAGAACAGTTCATATCTTAACGATGTTAAGGTACGGGGAGTTGTCCGGCTTATGCTTAAAACCAGACTCTGGATAACTCAAGGCACGTTTCTGTAATGGCTGTTTGTGGGTTGACCCAGGCTATGACGAGGGTTGACTTTCTACCATCTGGAAGATCAATAGTGATATTGTTATTGACTCGCCACAGTTTTAATAAAAATGGATTTTTTCAGAAAACAGTAGTGGGAGTATGGTAGAACTGGAAGTGATTCCAGAACCGCAAACGATTACTGAAAATTTAATAAGAACCTAATTCAATCTGTATTGACATTCCATTGGCCACTCCGCAAATATGGTGGGTAATCTCAGGCACCCGAGAGGTACTCCGGTAGCCTCAAGGACGGTGACAGGGAGGTTCTTGTTTACCCAGACTTGCCATTGCTGTTGTTCCAGACTGTTAGACCCGGCAGGAGGATGAGTATAGCGTCGTTCTAAACTGGATTTAGAAGTGTACGTCTATATGACTCTGCCAGAGGGTTGTCGTAGTCAGTGGGACCAACGGAAGCATAGTGGACAGGTAGCTTATGTCTATTTATAGATTAAAGCAGATATAGCGGAGATAGATCATCTATTTCTGATGTGACAGTCATAGGTTTGACTTCATCAGAATAGGGGATGGATCAGTTAAGAAGGTAGTAGGGTGTGATGTCCTGGTATTTGGATGACATACACAGAGTAGGAAGTGATATTCCTATACTACGATCGGTTATTCTTTGGTTGTCACACATTGGTTTCTCCACATAGGACTTGGATATTATATCAGACATTCTGGTTACTGGATCTATGGTTTTAGATCTAGATTTAGGTAGTTTCCCAATCTGGGTACTTAGACAGCATTCTAAAGGTGTTTTTAGAATGGATGACTCTTGGCACGGTAGTGTACCTGTAGGTGATGGAGTCACCCTCTCTAAAGGTGTCTTACAGACTAAAGTAGAGAGGGATGTCCATGATTGGCAGATCACTTGCTTAGGCAATTGAGTCAATCATGAGATGTCAAGTACCACACCAGATGTTGTTTTTGTAGTAGGTGCAATAAGTTGATATGGATCCAATCCTGGAGAAACATTCGGAAGCAGTTTTAGAACATAAGTGGATGTTCTAGGGATATGATAACAGCATCCTCCTTCGGGAGACAGTTATCATTCCAGGCTTCCAAGGTGACCTGGATGATAGAGAGGTTGTCAGAGTTATAGTTTTCCCTCTAATGAGGGGCAGTATTTTGGACAGGTGGTCCAGGTGGATACTGAGGGAAGGATGGCGCAGGATACTGATTAAGTTCAGTTGACGATACAGTCTAAGAAGTTTGGATTCGGTGTTCATGTATGAGCTAGGTCCCATCAGACATCCAATCATATTCTAAGACAGGTATTGCTCATTTCGGGAGATGGCTTTCTCCGCGAACATGAGATAAAGAGAGACATAGAAAGAAACATTAGTGCGGATCCACTCACTGAGGCTATTCCTCGAACGCAATAGTTTCGCAAACGAGCTTTTTGAGACTGATTAGTAGAGGAGTTGGGTGTTCGGTATCACACGGGCTGTGAGTATGCGACATCGCAATAATTAGCCTTGAGTGCAAAGTGGGAGAATGTTGGAGATAGTTCCCTCAGAGTCAATTATAGGATCACAGGCACGTGATTGCAATGATTGAGGGAGGACTTATCCCGGTAGGACAGTCTTACTCAAGATGATAGTATGCTATCTGGTTTATCTTTATCATCGTGTACTGTTTTAGGTGACCTTACAGATCACTATTGCACGTTGATAGAGCCCCTAGGATTCTTTCTTGATTACCAGCAGTATGAGGGCGATCATATACGTGGGAGCTGGGGTCTATAAGCAAATCCTTAAAAGGTCCCTAGTCGTGGGAGTTTCGAGACAGGGCATCGATTCTCCAGAGTAGACTAGTGTATACAGTCGAGACCCCGACGAGGGGCAGTGGCCGGTCTCACAAGCCACTGGTGTCAGTTGGTTCACCTAAGATGTATACAGGTGCTCATTAGGTTATGAGTACACCGGATAGGACTCGCCGGGAACCTGCTAGTTGGTATTATACCTGACGTCAGATAGCAGTTCCCTGGTGACATATGTACAGGTTAGTTCATCGACCTGAGATCATCATTTGTCTCGTGTGAGTTCCCACTGTACTTTGATTACTACCCTACCACGCTCAAAGGAGACGTGCAAACAGGTTTTAGTTGGGTACAGTCCCGAGCCACATGGAGGCAGTGAGCGGATCTGCAGGGGTTCGTCTCTCCCGGTATTGGGGGCGAGGTCGCGCTGTGTCTAGGGGAGCCAGTACATGAAAGTCCTTGGCCAAGGCAGGCGATTTACTGGTAGGTATTCCAGTAGTATCTCAGGGTGTTCTGGGCTACACTCCGACACGACTTGTACCGCTATTGGGGGTCTGACTTTTACCAACCCCCTAGGCCCGCCATGCGATGCTCATAGATGAACGGACCGGACTGTACGGATATTGTCACTGACAGGCTCAGTAGGGTGTCAGGATGAGTTCGCTCATCGACGTCCCTTTTGGTCAATAGCTGGTGGCCCGTCACGTATGGCTAATACCTCTGACGTGCTAGTGGTTAAATCCACAGCCATAGTATTGACGAGTCTTTAGAGTCCCCCACACACAGTTACTCAAGTTTCGGGTGAAACGCTGTAAAGGCCGTATGGAGATATGACAGGGTTCGATCAGATACATGCGGTATTGCACGGATCATGATCCAACGGATTTTACTAGCGGGCTTTGGTTTAAGCCGGATCCTAGTATTAGACAGTGTAGATTTTGTCTCTTTGCATTTGTATTCAGTGGGTATACAAATGCGGGTATGTATATACAGTAGCCGGGTTTTCCTGTAATTTATTACGGGATCAGTTTTCTGAAGTTGCCAGTTTGCATTCCTTTCCGGCCAGTTTTCCTTTGTTCCTTCACGGCCGGACTTTCCGATGGAGGGGGTTATTTGCAAGTGTGCAAATAACATTTGTGGAGGGATTTTCTTGCATTATTTGGCTTCTTCATCATGAGATTCCATTTTAATCTCATCCTTTGCATTTATTGTGATGGTTTGTGAAAGGATTGAAATGTGAAATGGGTGTGACTTTAATCTAGCATTATCTTTTCTTTTCTTCTCTTGGATATTCATTCTTTTTCCCTCCTCATTGTTGAGAGTGGCCGGCCACATATATTTGTGGAAGGGGGTGAGATTTTTAGAGAGAGGATTTCATTCTTCATCTCATTCTAGTTTTGAAAATGATAGCTCCACGTTTCTCCAAAGCTTATTCTTGATTGTTCACTTTCCTCCATCATCCAAATGGCAACTTCAAACCCCATGAGACATAGATTCTACACTACACCTACAGTACCCTTGGACGCGTCGGCTAGCCAACTTTGCGCCCGAGTTGCCTCGGTCCAGAGGTGGGAGCCCGTAAAAGAAATCGGCTATGTGGTGCCCTTTCCGAGGAGGAGGTGACGAACGGAGATTCCGCGGGAGATCGGGACGACGACGAGAAGACCGAAGGACTCGGATCGCTCGGTATATCTCTCTACCCATCTTTTAGTTTGCTAGTGTAGGGTTCCTAGGCACTCTTAAGAGGTCTCATAAGGCATCAACCATGCCAATTTCAAAAATTACGGTGCCGAGAAACCCTAATACGGATCGTTGGCTAGAAGTTTAGGCGAAAAAGAAACTAGTTAACAACTTAACTAAATGGTAAACGGAAATACAACCTTTGTAGATCCGGTTCTCCACCTCCATAGCTCCGCGATGATGTCTCCTCGCTGTACAAGACGGATCTTGGGCTCTAGCGTCGGCTTCATCGGAGAAAAAGCGGGCTAGGTCATCGACGACGATGCCGAAGAGGATCTACGTCGAGGCATCGCTAGATCAAGCTCCAACTTCACCAAGTCATGAAACTTGTGAAGAAAACACACTCTACTACTTGGCAAGAGGTAGAGGATGAAGAAATAGGAAGTGGGTTCACTTTAGAATTGGATTTCTCACTCATTTTATCAAGTCACCATTGATGAAGTCTAGGTTTTCTTCTTGAAGAAGAAGAAGAAGATGATAATATTATGATAAGTTGTTATGAAAAAGAATAATAAAATCATTCTTATCATAAAATTAACCATGGTAATGTGTAGAGAGTTAATCATGGTTAAATGGAATGGTTAGGGTTAAGCATGAGACAAAATGGTCACTTGGTCAAAGCTTCATGAAGCTTCAATATGCTTCCAAAGAAAGCCACCATTTTCCTTTATGCTTATTATTTTTCCAAAAAGAATAAATAGATAAATGAATAAGAAAAAAAAGGAAAACCCTAACCATTACACAACCATGGTTTAATCTTTACACATACTCAAGTTAGCATGTATCATCAAACATGATACATACAAGTGTACAAAAGTATATCACATATACAATGTGCACAATCCAAGTGAGAAAATCCATCTAAAGTAAACCAATACTAGTTAATGCAAAGTAATATATCAAATATATAATTATGTATTAAATCATTAAATCAACACTTGATTTAACGATCCGGTCATATCGCATGTGACCGACTAATATCCAATGTATCGGCTTATCGAATCAATCCTTGATTCGATAACTAGGTTATATCGCATACAACCATATCGATATATTCATCGCGAGAATAGAATACGGTATCACATACACGCATTATTCTCGGTCCCGCACATATCTCATATGCGCTCCTATTTCGTTTCGCTTGAGCCAGGAAACCTCTGTGTAGGACTCTAAAGACTCGTCAATACGCCGGCAGCAGGTGATGATCATATCAAACACCCACAAGCCACAAGCGGTCTGCTAAACGTAACGGCCACCCGGGTATTGAGCGATCAGAAGATCGACGAGCAAGCCCGCTCATACTCCTGTGAATCCAACCAGTAACACTTACCGTACAGTCCGGTCTCGTCGTCTGATATGTCGCATATCTCGCCTAGGGGTGGTAAACGTCAGACCCCAATAGCTCGATAAGTCGTGTCGATATGAGGTCTATAATAGTTTGAGAAACTACTGGTAACACTTACCAGTAAATCTCAGCAACCCTGGCCAGGGATTTCCGGTTATAGCCAATCGAACACAGCGCAACATCAACTCCCTATACCGGGAGAGACGAATCCCCTCCTATCGCTCATTTCCTCCATGTGATTCGGGACTGTACCCAAAAACCACCGTTTTGCACGCCCTCTTGGACGTGGTAAGGTGGAAATCAAAGCACAGTGGGAACCACACAAGACTCTATGACGATCTCGGGTCAACAGACTACTCTGTACCAGTGTCACCAGAGAACTGCCATCTGACGTAAGGTATAATACCATCTGGGAGTTCTCGGCGAGTCCGTCCAGTGTACCCAGTCTCCACTGAGCACCCGTATATCATCTCTGATGTCAAACACCAATGGATATGGGATCATCCATCGCCCATCTGTATGGGTCAAGAAGGTATACGCTAGCCTACTCTGGTATATCGATGCCCTGTCTCGATACACCCACGACTGGGGACCTTGAAGGATGTACTTATGGACTACCATGTCCCCACTAGTATGATCCGCATCATAGTACAGGTAGTCAAGTACACATCCTAAGGGCTTTACCAACATGTAACAGAGAGACAATCAGTATACACGTTAAGGTAAAGAGCAACCAGATAGCATACTATCATGTCGAGCAAGAGAGTCCTCCCTATATATGTCCCAGCATCCACTACAATATACATCCTATGTACAGTAACGGCCTCTAGGGCATACATATAACTAACAATCTCCCACTTGCACTAGGGCCATCTGTAGCAGTGGTTGCAGTATCTCATACTCAACCATCCCATAAAAATCTCTCTCTGGGAATAGGCCTTCGTGAGTGGATCCGTCGTGTTGTCCTCTGAGTCTACTCTCCTAACCTCGATCACCCTGGAGATCAACTATCTCCATGATCAGGTGACACTGCCTTAGAATATGTCTGGATCACTGATGGGACGGGTGTTCCTTGGCATAAGCCACAACTCCATTGTCACACAATGGGAGGAACGAAGTCCATCTCATGAACTAATATACATCCAGACTGCCTCTTTGGTAGCATCTTAAGTAGCGATGTATCGAGCCTTTATCATCTAGTATGCCACGGTATTTAGCTTGGAACCCTTCCAACATACCGTCCCTTTACTGAGGGTAAAGACAATACCTGTGACTGACATTCAGTCGCTCTTATCACTCTGGAACCCTTCCAGTGATTCTCCCCAGGATCGGTTGATACCATCTCACTACAACTAGTGAGAATCCTAACATCCAATTAGATCTATCTCATAGATCCAAACTCAGGATTTAGGAGGTATCACTTTGATCCTATAGAGAATCATTGTGATAAACGGAGATTGGCCGAGCGTAGCATAGGAAACTCCTTTCTTATCAAGAGTATGTCATCCACGTACTCTACGAGGATCAGCAACATACTCCCTACTACCTTTTTGTTTATACAAGGTTCATCTACCATTTTGATGATGTCAAACTCTTTGACTACTTCATCAAAACAGATGTTCCAACCCCGCGATACCTGCTTTATTCTATAAAGCACCTTATACACGTTTCCGCTGCTCCCACTGTCTACGAAGCCCTCTGGCTGTGTACTTATAGACGTCCTCTTCTAAAACATCATTTAGAAAAGCAGTCATGGCACCCAACCGCCAGATATCGTAGTCATGGTATGTAGCCGTGGCAAGTAGGATCTGGATGGACTTAAGCACAGGCCCCTGGAAAAGGTTTCATCATTATCCACGCCTGGTCGATGACGAAAACCTTTAACAAGTCTAGCTTTGAAAGTCTCAACTTTTCCATCTACACCAAGTAATCTTCTCAAGATATACTTGCTCCTGATGGGGATTTAACCCTTCAGATATAGCAACCAAAGTCCATACTTTGTTGGTGTACATGGATTCCATCTCAGATCTCTAAGCATCCAGCCATTCTTACAGAGTCCTACTCCTGATGGCCAGCTCGAAACTAGTTGGGTCATCATCTCATGATGCAATCCTCGCTCCTACTGTCATAGAGAAACCAAAGTATCTCTCAGGTGGGTGAGGAACCCTACTAGATCGGCGGAGAGGCTGAGGTTCGTTGGAATCTACTGAATCCTTTGGTTCAATCAAATCATCTGCTGTAGTTTGTATAGTTGGAACCATTCCAGTTCTACATTACAGACCTTGCCTCGAGCTTGTCCGGATTTTTCTTTTAGACATAGGCCGGACAACCCCAAATCTTAACTAACTTAAGATATGGGCTCTTCCCTTTCCATATCACATATGAAGTGGTAGGTAACTGATTTGATTTGAACCCTATTCAATAGGTATGCATCTTCTCAAGTGCATAACTCCCAATAAGGAAATAGGTAATTCAGTAGTACTCATCATAGAGCACACCTTATCATATAGGGTGAGATTGCTCCGCCCCGATATACCATCGTGCTATAGTGTATACGGAGGAGTAATGCTGAGAGAGAATCTCATTCTCCTTTAGAAAAGTCCAAGAACTTCGTGCTCAAGTATTCTCCTCCTTGATCTCATCAAAGGATATAATACTTATACCCGTATTGGTTCTCTACTTCTAACTTATATTCTGTGAATATCTCAAAAGGTTCGGACTTGTGTTTCAACAGGAACATATGTCTGAATCTAAAGAAATCATCAGAGAATGTAATGAAGTACAAAGAACCGGTCTTGGCATGTGTAGACAGGGGACCTTTATACATCAACATGTATCATCCCAAGAGTTCACTAACTCTTTCTCTGTTTCCAGTAAACGGAGCTATGGTCATCTTATCTCTGTGACATGACTGGCAAGTTTCACAAGATGTAAATTCAAACTGATTTAAATATGCATCTAAAATGTAACTTCAGCCAGTCAGATCGCATTGATATGACCTAGTCTACAATGCCTCAAGAAGGATTCGTTCATTTCTGAACTCTTCCACTTTTATGTGTTGAATATATTAAAGAACTGTAGTTTGATTTAGAACATCAATGCTTTTAGATAACGTGCCTGAACCGATCAACTTTTGATATAGGAAATGTTCAAAACATTATCCATCAATACAAAATTTTATCATTTCTTTACTAATAAAGAAATAGATATGATTTTGTATATCAGGTTCGGTATCTAATAGCATTTGTTCAGAATCAATGTATAGGTAATACAGGGTGACAGTGACTAACAGACTTGGCTGCAACACTTACCCCATTTTCTGCCTCATGAAACTTATCACCCGTTCTCAGTTCTCTACCTAGCTGTAGCCCTATGTAACAGATTACATATCTGGGATCCTGATCTGGTATCATATACCCAGGACGCAGAGGATACTGAGAAACATTTCTTTGTAACGAACACACCCGAAGATGATGCATCAACATGCACTGTCTTCGTTTGGGTGGCACGGGAATTCTGGTAATCCCGAATTTCCTGCTCTGTTTTATAACAATTATAAGTAGGAGCGGGACCAACGTTCCCCAGCTCAGTATAACAAGCGGGTTCGGTCAATATTCCGTATTATTATCTTGATTAAGGCGTGATATGGTCGCTACCTGGAGAGAGAGAGAAGAAAACACTCAGCGTGCGCTCTTGCAAGAATAGATTGGTTATTATTTTATCTAATCAGGATGGCTCCCACTGCTTTTTATCAAATCTTCCTTCAAACCCTAAAAGGAAAGACTAGCCGGGATTAATTACACGCTACAAGTTCGCCAATCTTTCAGCCAGGCCAGTGTCGGTACTTTGAGGGAGGTCCCCCGTGCTTTCGCACGAACCTAATTAATGCAAACCTCATTTTCCCAGAGGCGTAACCTCGTTGACACCTTTCTAGACACCTACTTGATCGGCTAATTGTAATGTGTAAAACTCTCCCAGGAGTAACTCTTACTTGCAGCGGGTATCGGGATCCAACTATCTCATAGAAGGTATGCAATCTCATTGCAAATTTCAACACTTGAAATTCCCGATAATATTTTGCCCCTAACCTCCTATGACCTTGACAAAGGCCAACAAACCATAGGATGCTAGTCAAGTTCAACCCGTCATTTCCTGATTGAATCAAACCCACCCGCACGGCCCTTGACAAAGGCCAACAAGGTCGCACGACTACCCTAATCCAATCTGCATCATATGCATAAGCAGATAAGCACCAGTCAGCTACCGCACACTACGCCTTGACAAAGGCCAACAAACGTAGCACGAATACTAACTACTACTTATCTGAAATGACGGAGGGCTACGACAGGTTTTTCTGAAAACCTATTGCGTAATGAACTTGATATCGTTGTAGAATCAAATGATTTTAAAATGGAGTGCTTTTGAGGCTTTTCTAGTTTTGCTAAAGGAGTCACTCCCGGTGAAGGGATCGTCGGTCCTTTCCTCTCCGAATGAGGTGCGGGATATATCATATATATCACTGTGCAAAGCAAAACTCTTAAAAGCAATCAGAAGACAAACCGAGTGTATAGCATCAACCAGTTATTGCTAAAGGAGTCACTCCCGGTGAAGGGATCTCGGTCCTTTCCTTATCGAATAAGGTGCAGGATATATCATATACACCGCTGTGCAAAGCAAGAACTGTAGCTACCCTTTTTATTTTGAAATTCGATTCTACAACATCTTTAGGTTTCTTTTATTTCATTAATCACATTAATGAAGTCCTATCATTTTTGTACCTAAACATCACAGATAAATACGACGTACACTTATGCCATCCGCATTCGCCTCGATGTCCCCTCGTGCACCGTTAGGTTAGGTAACTAACGGCAGAGCAGGGCAGGGCTAGCGCGGATCGTGCCATTAACCCTACACTAGTAAACTGTAAAGTGGTAAAAGAGATTATACCGATCGATCCATGTCCTTCGGTCTTCAATCTCTTCCCTTAGCTTATTGCCGCCGCCCCGACAAAGTTCGCTCTCCAGTCTCGCTCGACGAAGAGGCACTACGTCGAGAAATCTTTATACGGGCTCCCGCCTCAAAACCGAGGCAACTCGGGTATCCAGTTTGCTAGCCTAGATACCCAAGGTGAAGTAGAGATAGTGTGTGAATAATTTATCTCAAAGCACCCAAGGATTTAGGTGGAGGTGAATGAAATTGCCAAGGAGAAATGTGAGGCAAAAGAATTATGCTTGTGTGAAGAAAAGAGGCTCGGCTATAATTTGTTCTCTGTGTGGTTTTTGAAGGTGTGAGGAATTGTTGTGAGTAAAAAAGAAACCACCCAATAAATTAATCCCTTACCAAAGAAGCAGCCACCACTTCAACAAAAATATCCTAGCAAATACAAAAGTAATTAATGCATGAAGAAATATCTCACCCACTCTAAGCCACCTCACACACTAGCCCACGAAAATGTTCACTGTGAAATGCCAGCACAATAAAGAATTTTTGCCAAAACAATCACTCACCAATTAATAGATTAAACATTAAACCAAATGTTTAATCAAGTGAAAAATATAGGCAACTTCAAAAGTAAACTCATAATGAATTACAACAATACCCCTCGTTCGTATATACATTCCTGCATCCGTATTCCGACTGAATACGAATACAACAAGACAAAAATATTCCAACAATCTAATACTAGGATCCGGCTAAAACTAAAGCCTACTTGTATGATCCGTCCGATCATGATCCGTGCACAAGTGCATGTATATGATCGAACCCTTCCATAAAATCATACGGCCTCTACAACGTTTTGCCCAAACTTGGGAAACTCTTTGTGGGGGACTCTAAAGACTCGTCAATACGCTGGCAGTGGGTTTAACCACAGGCACGTTAGTGGTACTAGCTGTACGTAACGGCTGCCCATGTATTGAACGAAAGGGAAGCTGATGAGCGAACTCATCCAGAAACCCTACTGAGCCTGTCAGTGACAATATCCATACAGTCCTGTTCGTTCGTCTTTGAGTAACGC
Source organism: Agapanthus africanus (assembly GCA_030015575.1). Taxonomy (NCBI): domain Eukaryota; kingdom Viridiplantae; phylum Streptophyta; class Magnoliopsida; order Asparagales; family Amaryllidaceae; genus Agapanthus; species Agapanthus africanus. Next base: position 252,352,437 of record CM057348.1, on the reverse strand, counting down.
ATATCAGGCCTAGAGGGATGGTAAACGTCAGACCCCTAATAGCGGTATAAGTCGTGTCGGATTGTACCCCAGAACACCCTGAGAAACTACTGGAATACCTACCAGTAAATCTCACTTTCCTTGGCTAAGGACTTTGTGTAATGGCTCTCCAGACACAGCGCGATATCATCCCCAATACCGGGAGAGACGAATCCCCTGCCGATCTGCTCACTGCTTCCATGTGGCTCGGGTCTGTACCCAACTAAAACCTGTTTGCACGACTCCTTTGAGCCGTCATAGGGTAGTAATCAAAGCACAGTGGGAACTCATACGAGACAAATGACAATCTCAGGTCGATAGACTAACCTGTACACATGTCACCAGGGAACTGCTATTTGACGACAGGTATAATACCAACAAGCATGTTCCCGGCGAGTCCGTCCGGTGTACTCATAACCCAATGAGCACCTGTATACATCTTAGGTGAACCAACTGACACCAATGGCTTATGAGACCGGCCACCACCCCTCGTTGGGGTCTCAATTTGTATACACTAGTCTACTCTGGAGTATCGATGCCTTGTCTCGAAACTCCTTCAACTAGGGACCTTTTAAGGATGTGCTTATAGACTACCCAACTCTCACGTATATGATCGCCATCATACTGCTGGTAGTCAAGCAAGAATCCTATGGGCTCTATCAACGTGTAATAGTGATCTGTAATGTCACCTAAAGCACGTACAAGATGATAAAGGAAAACCAGATAGCATACTATCATCTCGAGTAAGACTGTCCTACCGGTATAGGTCCTCGCTCAATCATTGCAATCACGTCCCTGCGATCGAATAATTGACTTGTAGGGCACTATATCCAACGTCAGACTCATGGCGAGTGATCACCGCGATGATCCAAGTACTAGCCGCCGTCCTCTCCACAACGGAGGTGCGGATGGATCCCTTCTTCCCCCGAACGCCATTCATGCACTGTCTGCGCGAATAGATCGGTTAGCGTCCGTCGTGGATGCGCTTGTCTGGTCCAAATGGCGGGACAAGCTCCCCAAGTCACCGCTGCCCCACCTCGGGAGCGACACATAGGGAGAGAAGATACTGCCCGCGCCGGCACATCCGAGCACCGCCTTGCTATTGTTAGTTATATGTATGCCCTAGAGGCCATTACTGTGCATGTGATGTATATTATAGTGGATGCTTGGACATATATAAGGAGGACTTTCTTGCTCGACATGATAGTATGCTATCTGGTTGCACTTTATCTTAGCATGTACACTTATTGTCTCTCTATTACATGTTAATAAAGTCCTTAGGATGGGTACTTGACTACCAGTATTATGATGCGGATCATACTAGTGGGGTAGAGGTAGTCGGCAAGTACATCTTTCAAATGTTCCTAGTCATGGGAGTATCGAGAAAGGGCATCGATACTCCAGAGGAGACTAGCGTATGCGCTTCTCGACCCATGTAATGGGCGATGGATTATCACAAATCCATTGGTGTTTGACATCAAAGAAGGTATATGGGTGCTCAGTGGAGACTGGGTACACTGGACAGACTCGCCGAGAACTCCTTGATGGTATTATACCTATTGTCGGATAGCAGTTCTCTGGTGACACTGGTACACGTTAGTCTGTTGACCCGAGATCGTCATAGAGTCTTGTACGATTCCTATTATGCTTTGATTTCCACCAAACCACGGTCAAGAGATCATGCAAAAGGTGGTTTTTGGGTACAGTCCCGAGTCACATGGAGGCAATGAGCGATAGGAGGGGATTCGTATCTCCCGGTATTGGGAGTTGATGTTGCGCTATGCTCGATTGGCCATAACAGGAAATCCCTGGCCTGGGTTTCTGAGATCTACTGGTAAGTGTTATCAGTAGTTTCTCAAACCGTTATGGAAATTGCATCGGCATGACTTATCAGGCTATTGGGGTCTGACATTATACCACCCCTAGACTGTGATATACGACATATCTGACGAAGAGACCAGACTGTACGGTAGTGTTACTGATTGGATTCGCAGGAGTATGAGCAGGCTTGCTTGTTGATCTTCTGATCGCTCAATACCCGGGTGGCCGTTACGTTTAGCAGACCGCTTGCGTCTTGTGGGTGTTTGATATGATCATCACAAACTGTCAGCGTATTGACGAGTCTTTAGAGTCCTACACAGAGGTTTTCTGGTTCATGCGAAACGAAGTAGGAGCACATATGTGATATGTGCGGAACGGAGAATAATGCGTGTATATGATACCGCATTCTATTAGCACGATATGTGATATCGATCGGTTATATGCGATATAACCGGGTTATCGGATCAAGTGTTGATTCGATAGATTGTTACATTTTATATTAGTCGGTTGTATGTGATATAGCCGGATTATTAAATCAAGAGTTGATTTTATAATTATATTTGTGATATATTAACTTACATTAACTAATATGTGCTCACTAAACATTTCTTTTTCTCATTTGTGTGCATATAATATATATGTGATATATATTAATGTACATTTTGTTGTGTCATGCTTGATGCCACATGCTTCAAGGGTGTATGAGACTTACACTATAGTTAGGATAATCCTAGGATTTTTATTTATCAAAGCAATTCAAAATTGGTGGAATTATAAATGGCTAGAAGTTTTGAGAAAGTTTGTGGATAACCATTGACTAAGTCCACTATTTTTGTTTTGCTAAAGATATTTATTAATCTAACCATTATGCTTACCTATGGTTAATTCTCCACATGAGTTAGTGTATGACACGAACTCACTCATGGTTGCTATTTTCACTTTATGAGTTCATTCTTTCATCTTCACTTCATCTTCTTCTTTATTCTGAGAAAAAGCTTGCTAGCTTTTTCAAAGTGAGAAAATATTGTGAGAAAATTAAAACTAAAGTGAGCCCATTTCCCATTTTATCATCCTCTACTATATTTGCCATTTAGTTATGGGTGTTTGCTTCACTAATCTACCGTTAGTGAAGAGATAGCATGAGCTTGAGTCTTCTCGATATATATCATTTTCGGCCTCGAAAATTTCGAGCAAGCATGTTCATTTCTTCATGTGAACCCTTACTAGAGTTCGGGAGCTCACTACCTGGAGCGAAGGAACTATTACACGGAGCTTTAGAAGTGAAGGATCGGTCTACAAAGGTTGTATTCCTCATTCACTTTGTATGCAAAGTTGTTTGCATGTTGTATTTTTTAATTCTTTAGTTAAGATTCTAGGTTAGGGTTCTTTAGAACGGTAAATTTTTGAAATTGGCATGGACGATGCCTCCCGAAACCTTACTACCGCGCTATGGAACCCTACAGTGGTATCAAAGCCGAGCTAGAGATTTAAACGATGTTTGTTAGATTACGAAACCGAAACTACTCCGAAACTTGAAACATTGATAGCCGGTTTCTGTCGAATTTATAAAGTCCTCCAAAAATTATTTTAGCAACCGCAGAATGTTTTATGTGATGTAACATGAACACCATACAAATTTGAAGCAATTTGAGCATGACTTGGCCGGCCACATAGGCATTTTTTCCGAGCTCACCGGGTCCTCTGGGGCTTTTAGGCTTCAAATTTTTAGGATGTTCTAGTCTCTGGGTTTTGGTATTTCAGGTGTTACTTGTTTTTGCTAAATTTACATGTGATGTTAACTTTCTGTAAAGCCAATTCGGAGTGTTTCGTAGTCGTAATTCTAACATGTATTCGGGTTACTTAGACGACGTTAAAAAGTTCGAACGGATATCAATAGCCCATATTTTCCCTCGCTGGAAATTTTCCAAGAGTTGGATTTTTTCAAGTTAAAAATCTTCAAAAAATCATGCAAGCGATTCTGTGGACCCTCTAGAAGAACGATACCCAAACTTGACTTTTTGGATCGCGGAACCGCGGTCAAACACTAGGGTTTACGGCAGTTCCGCGGCGACATGAGTGAGGCATGGGTCGGCCTTTCTACGGATGGTTCATAGGAGCTGTGGCATGTTCTGGGTATTTTTGAACTCCGCTAAAGTGTTGAGCTCTTTGGAAAATTTTGGGTGTTTGTTTATTTGATCAGAAAGTTTAACATCGTCTAGCTATCTATAATTGTGATACAATATTTGGAATCCACAAAATTAGTTATGTGATAACTAGTTTGAATTTTAAAAATCTAGCAGTTTAGTCTCATTTGATCGGTTGCCACGGAATTTTGATGAGGATCAAAAATCTGTCGCAATTACGTAGTGTACGCGGATACACGCCGGGTAACCTTATTAGATAGCCATGCCCCATAACCCCGACCAAGTGACTGTAGGAGAACCCTATCGCCAAAAGCATCCGTTTGGGTGCTCGCGGCCGCGGTGTTCCGCCTTAGTGCACTTCGTCGACGGCATCGGGGGTGCGACCGTCTACTAAAGTTTCCGACAAGCATTCGATCAGGTTATCGGGAATCTTGTTGAATTACCCGACATGTTATTGAAATGTGTTTTCAATATCGAGACTAAAATGCGGGATTTATAATTGTTAGGCATGTGATGTCTAAGGAATTCATTTGGTTGGGCATGAAATCCAAAGTATGCAATACGTTGGGTTTATGATGTCTAAAGTGCTTGCGGATTCCAATTGTTGTAGTTTTTCACTTTCATTTTTGCGGCCATAAGTGTAATATGTGGTGTATCGCTTGTTTTGTTGCTATACGTCAACGACAATTGGGATACACATATTTACTTACGTAGATGACATGTGATGTTATGTGTTGCTGTGATATATTATATTGGATCGTTGTGTTTTGAATAGCCAGTTTTTTTTTATGTGAGATGAGAGTTTTTTTTTTATTTTCATTCATGTAAAAGCTTGTATGTAATATTCTTTTATTAGGTCACTTCTAGGTTGAGGATGATGTCACCATTGATGTATATTATTTACTTTTCCGCATTAGGATAGACCCAAGGAGGAGAGCACAAGTAACTTGGTTATAGAGTCCAGTGGGAGACCATCTCGAGGAGTCGAGACCGGGTCTCCTAACTCTAGAAATGGTAGGGTTACTTGCCGCTCTCGTAGGGGTTTAGGGATGTGGGTTTGGCTATTCATCGTGACCGTGGAATCCGCGTTTTTTATTGGCTTAATTAAAACACGGAATTTCTAGTATATCCAATATTTTATATGTGTTCTTCTGCTGTTGATATTAAGTGATGTGATCACTTTATATGTTGAGACGAATACTTATATTATATATATGATGATATATAGTAAATATTGATGCTTTCGTTTCTTCTGTGATACTTAGGAAGCATAATTTGATGAGACTTCATTAATGAGATTAATGAAATAAAAGAAACCTAAAGATGTTCCAGAATCTTGTTTTAAAAACTGGTAGCTCTAGTTCTTGCTTTGCATAGCGGTATTTCTTGTAGAATAACCAGCACCGTATTCGATAAGGAAAGAGCCGAGATCCCTTCACCGGGAGTGACCTCTTTAGCGAAACTGGCATATGCTACAATCCACTCGGTTTGTCTTTTGATTGCTTTTATAGTTTTTGTTTTGCATAGAGGTATTTGTGAAATATCCTGCACCTTATTCGATAAGGAAAGAGCCGAGATCCCTTCACCGGGAGTGACCTATTTAGCAAAACTAGTAAAATCCTTTTTCAAAATCACTCGATTCTATAACGATATCGAGTTCATTACGCAAAATGTTTTCTTAAAAACCCGTCGTAGCCCTTCGTCATTTCAGATAAGTACTACTTAGTATTCGTGCTACGGTAGTTTGGCCTCCGTCAAGGCATAGTGTGTGGTAGCTAACTAGTGCTTATCTGCAATATTAGATGAGATTGGATTAGGGTAGTCGTGCGACTTTGTTGGCTTTCGTTAAGGGTCGTGCGGGTGGGTTTAATTCAATCATGAAATGTACGGGTTGAACTTGACTAGCAGCCTATGGTTTATTGGCCTTCGTCAAGGTTATAGGAGGATAGGGGTAAAATATTATCAGGAATTTCAAGTGTTGAAATTTGCAATGAGATTGCATAACTTCTATGAGATAGATGGAAACCAATACCCACTGCGAGAAAGAGTTACTCCTGGGAGAGTTTACATATTACAATTAGCCGATCAAGTAGGTGTCTAGAAAGGTGTTAATGGGGTTACACCCCTGGGAAAATGAGGTTTATTTTAATTAGGTTCGTGCGCAAGCACGGGGAACCTCCCTCAAAATACCGATACTGGCCTGGCCGAAAGATTGGCGAACTTGTAGGGTGTAATTAATCCCGGCTAGTCTTATCTTATAGGGTTTGAAGGAAGATTTGATAAAAACAGTGGGAGCCATCCTGATTAAATAAAAAAATAACCAATCTGATCTTTGCAAGAGCGCATGCAGAGTGTTTTCTTCTCTCTCTCTCTCTCTCTCTCCTGATAGCGACCATGTCACGCCTTAATCAAGGTAATAATATGGATGCATTGACCAAACCTGCTTATTATACTGTGCTAGAGAACGTTGGTTCTGCTCTATCTTATAAATGTTAAAAGTCCGAGTAGGAAATAGGGGAATATCCGGACTCCCATGCCACCCAATTGAAGAAAGTGCATGTTGATGCATCTTCTTTGGGTGTGTTCTTTACCGAGAACTGTTTCTTAGTATACTCTATGTCCTGGGTATGTGATACCGGATCAGGATCCCGCATAGAGAACTGGGAATGGGTGATATGTCTCTAAGTGTAGAGAATGGTGCAAGTGTTGCAGCCAAATCAGTTAGCAAATATCACCTTGTATTAATATATTGATTCTGAACAAATGTTATTAGATACCGAACCTGATATACAACATTACATCAGATTCTTTATTAAGTTAAAGAAGGATATAATTCTGTATAGGGGATAATGTTGTGAACATTTTCCTAAATCAAGAGTTGATTGGATCAGGCACGTTATGTAATGGCATATAAGTTCTAAATCAAACTACAGTTCAAAATATATGGAACACACACATGAGGAATAGTTTAGAAATGAACGAATCCTTCTTAAGGCATTGTAGACAATGTCATATCAATGCGACACGACCAGCTAAGTTATATAAGGATGAATATGAGAATCTGTTGAATTTTCATCTTATGCCACTTGCTGTTAGTGTATATGCCCTAGAGGCCATTACTGTATCATACTAGTTTGTATATTACTTAATGGAAGCTTGGGATATTCACCTTGTATAAACAATCTTGCTCAATATAGTAGTATGCTACTTGGTTTGTTTCTACTTCAATGTGTACATGTGTTTATTTTGCGATATCACCTATATGCATTAGTGGAGACCTTAGGATCTTTGCTTGATTACCAGCGTTGTGATGGCAGTCACACTAGTGGGGGCTGAGTGATCTATAAGCACATCCTTATACAGGTCCCCAGTCGCAGGACTATCGAGACAGGGCATCGATACTCCGGAGTAGACTAGCGTATGCGCTTCTCATCCCAGTGTGGGAGATGGTCTGTCCCACAGCCATCAGTACGTCGTACTGGAGATAGTATACGGGTGCTCGTTGGGTTACGAGTACACTGGACAGGACTCGTCGGGAACTGACAGGTTGGTATTATACCTATCGTCAGTTATCAGTTCCCAGGTGACATGAGTACAGCTTAGTCCGCTGACTTGACACTGGCACTTCGCCTCGAGTGTGTTCCCACTGTACTTTGACTACTACCCTACCACGGCTCAAAGGAGTCGTGCAAACAGGTAGTGGTTGGGTGCAGTCCCGAAGCACTTGGAGGCAGTGCCGGTTAGACAGGATTCGTCTCTCCCGGTATTGGGGGTTGACATCGCGCTGTGTCTAGGAGAGCCATTACACGAGTAGTCCCTGGCCAGGGCAAGCGAGATATACTGGTAGGCTTCCAGTGTTATCTCAGGGTGTTTTGGGCTTCACTCCGACACGACTTGTACCGCTATTGGGGGACTGACGTTTACCGCCCCCTAGGCCCGACATGCGATGTATCAGACGAACAGACCGGACTGTACGGAGAATGTCACATTCAGACTCAGTAGGAGTTCAGATGGGGTTCACCTCGTCAGCCTTCTTGTCGGCGTCTACCTGGGGACCGTTACGCATAGCTAGTGCCGCTTGCGGTCTGTGGTTAAACCCACTGCCAGCGTAGTGTAGAGTCTTTAGAGTCCCACACAGAGGATATTCGCCTCTGGGCAAAATGAGTAGAGGTCGCATGGTTTTGCGGTAGGGTTCGTTCTCATCCGCGCACTTGTGCACGTTTGGAGTCCGGACGGATTATACTAGCAGGCTCTGGTTTGAGCCAGATACTGGTATATGTTTTGGGGTTGCTTTTATCTCTCGGTATTCTTGTTCCTCGGAACGAGAATACAGGTGTGTATGCACAGTTGCTTGAGGCGGAGGATGAGGTTTTTCATTAGGGTTTCGGAACGGGTGCGTATGCACAGTTGACAGTCGTCTTTTTCCAAACCCTAATAGATTTATGAAATATCAATTAATAATAGAAATTAAATGAAATATTGTTATGGTTGATTTTGTTGACTTGTTGACCATGGTTGACTTGTTGACCATAGTTGAATGTTGACCACCATCATTGCTTTGCAAGGATACTCCTTGATTCTAGCTTACACTCATTTATTGAAAGTTATGATAGTGGTCATTCCAAATACAACCATCAACTATTTCATTTTTGATTTATTATTATTAATTAGATAAATCCTTTTCTTTTAGTTATGGTTGCAAAAGAAAAGAGCTGATTCTATCATAATCATTCTCTCTCCTCACTTCATCTTCTTCTTCCTCAAGCTCAAGGAGAATCCTTCTCATGTGTTGAGAATCCCTCTCCTTGAAAAGAAAACAACCCCTAGACACTCTCTACTCACTCTAGGATCAAGAGTTTAGCAAGCCGGAGATTCTAGTTCACTCAAAGTTCGAGGAAGAGCCCGAAGGTTGAACCCTCAGGTGGATCCATCTTCGACGGAAGAAGGCGACGAGGAAAGAACCATCAACCTCCACAAAGTTTGAAGAAGAAGGAGTTCAAGTTTAGGTATAACCATCTTTCCGAGTAGCTAACTCTCTTTAGCTTGTTTGCTAGCTTTAGTTTAGGAAAAGATCCCGACTTTGTTAGTCCATGTTGCCCCATGCGCTAAAAATTTGATTTTTATACCGTTTCCGCCTCCCCGTAAGAACCGGGGGTCGCAACGTGGACTTACAGTGGTATCAGAGCCTAACTAAACTTAAACTTGCTTGGTAGTGAAGTGTAACGAAGTTCGGAACCGAAAAATCCAAAAACCAAACTTTTCAAAAACCCTAGTTTCTGTTAAATTTTTTTCTGGTCAAAACAAAATTTGTTATATACCAAAAATTATCTTAGGGTTTTTTAAAGATAACCACCAAAAACGAGCCAGAGATCTTACCAAACGACCGCGTTTCCGCGGCGACAGCAAGCTATGTCGCCGCGGATCCGCGGCCCTCTTGTCTCCTCTCTGCCTCGATTTTGGTGCAGTGTATCTCTGTATTGGTTTTAGGATTTTTAAGATATATTATATGTGCCCAGATTTTCCAGAATAGAATTTTGTTTTTGGGGGCCTATAATTCCGTATTTTTTCTGAACTTCACTACATTTTGACTATGATGGTTATATCTGTGATGTTTGTATGTATTGAACGTCGGCTAATCTCTATAAGTCGATTAGTCGGGGTTATACATCTCTGTGATCTGTGTTTGATATTGGAATGTGTATATGAATGTGTTGGACTGTCGCGGGTGAATAGCCGGGGTGGATGTGAGATGAGCTTTTGTTTTTCTTTCATTCATTTGTAAATGTAAATTGATGTAATAATATTATTTGTATGGCCGCACAACCGGGTCGGGGTTGTAGCCGTCATTGTATAATTCTTTTTACTGTTTTTGCTCCTAGGATAGACCCATGGAGGGGTGCACAAACTACCGGGTACTTGGCGGGTAGTTTGCCGCACCCGTAGGGGTCTTGGGGTGGGGTTTTGGCTATTCACCGCGACCGTGTAATCCGCTTTTCGTTGCAGGCTCGAACGGATTGCGGATTCCTAGTATATCCAATGTATTCATCTGTGATCTGTAATGTCTATCATTGCTTTATATTTAGGCGTTGCTTATGTTTTACAGCCGCGCTAGCCCAGCCCCCGCTCTGTCGTTAGTTAAGTAACCTAACAGGTGATGACGGGACCCCGTGGCGAATGCGAATGGCATAAGCGTACGTCATATTTTGGTTGTTTTCTGCAATGGTAGGATTAAATGATGGGATGCATTAAAAGAACTAATGCAAGAATATCACGCATTAAAAGAACTAATGCAAGATAATAAACCAAGTTAAAGTCGTTGGAACACTTTCGAAAAACCACTCGGTTCTTTTCAAAAACTAACTTTTAAATGCGGAGTTTGAGCCACTCCTTCTAAAAGCTATCTCGTTCCATCGATTATATCAAGTTCACTACGTTCACGGTTTTACCAAAACCATCCGTAGCCCTCCGTCGTTTCATATGAATATTCAACAGTATTCAAGCTGTGTTTGTTGGCCTTAGTCAAGGCACAGTGTTTGGTAGCTGGTAGGTATTCATATGTTGCATAGATAGAATGCGTTGGTTTGGGACAGTCGTATTGCCTTGTTGGCCATAGTCAAGGGTATATACGGGTGGGTTCAAATTAACCTGGATAACGACGGGTAGAACTTGACATGTGACTTATGATTTGTTGGCCTTAGTCAAGGTCATAAGAGCATGGGGCAAAAATCCACATCGGGAGTTTCATAAGTACTGAAACTTGCTAGATTTGCATACCATTTGGAGTGTGATGATTCTGGTAGGATTCCTTCAGTTTCGTCACGCGATGATATTTGGATCCCGATCCTACTGTGAGTATATGCTACTCCTCGGGAAATTTCTCACTAAACGAGCAATGCTATAAACCTAGTAGGTGCCTAGAAAGGTGTTAGCGGGGCTATGCCCCCAGGGAAAAGAGGTTCTTAAATTAAGGAACTTCGCGAAAGCGTTGGAAAACCTCCCTCGAAGTACCGACACTGGCCTGGCTGAACGGTTAAGCAAGTATTGTGCGGTGGGATTGATCCCGGCTAATTCTTCCTTTGTGGTTTGAAGAGGGATTCGAGAGACAGTGGGAGCCATCCTGTTTAGACAAATTAAAAACCATTCTAAACTTGCAAGAGCATCGTGCTAAGTGTTTCTTCTCTCCCCCTGCAGCGACCAAATCGAAATGACTGGACTTAAGTTACTTCTAGATAAAAACATACTGACAGGGCCAAACTACAAAGATTGGCTCAGGAATGTCAAAATGGCAATCACTTACGACAAGCTGGGGTATCTTCTTACCACCAAAGCTCCCCCCGTCCCAGGTCCCACCTCCAGCGTCGCGGATAAGGAAATCCGTAAGACTTGGGAGATTGATTGCGCGAAGGCCAGGTGCCTCGTGCTTGCCTCTATGGACAACGATCACCAGAGGAGGCACGAGAATATGGACTTGGAGTCCATATTTCTCCATACAAAAGAACTGTATGGAGAGCAGTCTCGTATCGCAAGATACGAAGTGTCGAAGAAGTTATTTTCGACAAAGTTGGCCGTCGGATCATCGGTAGCGGACCACGTGCTTAAGATGATTGGCTACACTGAGGAGCTCGCGGAACTTGGGACCACGTTGGACAGTGAACTCTATACGGATTTAATTCTTCAGTCCCTTCCATCCACTTACGCCCAGTTTATACTGAACTTCAACTTACAAGAAAAGGAAGTTGAACTTTCACAACTCCTCAACATGCTGAGGAACGCAGAGGGCACCCTACAGAAGGGTAGGGAAACACCCGCTTTGTTTGTAGGAGGATCTTCTTCCTCTAGGTCCAAGGCGAAAGCCAAGGGAAAGAGGAAGAAAGCCCCCGCCAAACCAAGAGGCGGTGTTAGTAAAGTGGGTACGAAGGGAAAGGAAAAGGCAACAAAGATAGAGGGGAAGCTTGTGGGTAAAGAGGAATGCTTCTATTGTCACAAGAGTGGACACTGGAAGAAAGATTGCAGGGCTTGGAAGGCCAGGACACAGGAACTGAAGCAGGTTGCGGTTTCAGCTTCAGGTGTGTATGTTATTGAAAACTGTCTTTCTATAAACTCTACTTCCTGGGTATTGGATACCGGATCAGGATCTCATATCTGTAATTCTTTGCAGGCGTTGAGAAACCGTAGGGTTTTGAAGGCAGGTGACATGACCCTCAGAGTTGCGAACGGAGCTAGCATGGATGCTAAAGCCGTGGGGGACTATCACCTGGGAATGTCAGATGGACATGTTTTGGTTTTGCGTAATTGCTTTTTTGTACCCAACGCAACTTGTAATATCATTTCTGTATCTTTGGTTTCTAAAGAAGGTTATGAATTTGCGTTTGTAAGTAATGTTGTAAACATTCACCTTAATCAAGTTCTGATTGGGTCAGGTACACTGAGCAATGGTATATACGTATTAAACCAACCACAGATTTTCAATGTCCAGAATACACACAAAAGAAAGTCTCCAGATATCAATCAGGCTTTCTTATGGCATTGTAGACTGGGTCACATCAATGAGACACGGTTGACTAAGTTACATAAAGAAGGATACTTGGATCCGTTCGAGTATCATTCTTATGCCACTTGTGAATCTTGTCTCATGGGAAAGATGACAAAGACTCCGTTCACTGGACACGGAGAAAGAGCGAGCGAGCTCTTGGGACTCATACACAGTGACGTGTGTGGTCCAATGTCTACACATGCGCGAAGCGGTTATTCATACTTCATTACTTTCACAGACGATTTCTCTAGGTATGGACATGTCTTCTTAATGAAGCACAAATCCGAGGCCTTTGAGAAATTTCGGGATTACAAGAATGAAGTTGAAAAACAAACAGGAAAAAGTATCAAGATCCTAAGATCGGATCGAGATGGTGAATACTTGAGTGCCGAGTTCCTGAATTATTTAAAAGAGAACGGAATTCTCTCTCAGCTTACTCCTCCATACACTCCGCAACACAACGGTGTATCGGAGAGACGGAACCGAACCCTATTGGATATGGTACGTTCCATGATGAGTAAGGCTGAGTTACCGCGATCTTTCTGGGGTTGTGCACTAGAAACAGCTGCACATCTCTTGAACCAAGTTCCTACTAAGACAGTGCCTACCACACCATATCAGATATGGAGTGGGAAGAAACCCTGTCTTAAATCCTTTAAGACATGGGGATGTCCGGCTTTTATTAAAAAGCAGCATGCGGACAAGCTCGAGGCACGCTCAGTACAGTGCAAGTTTGTGGGATACCCAAAGAACTCCAAGGGGTATCTATTCTATTACGCAGAGGAGCAAAAAGTCCTTGTTTCTCGTCATGCCCGCTTCATGGAAACTGAGTTTTTAGAAAATCAGATAAGTGGGAGCGCAGTAGAACTGGAAGAAATTCCAGAACCACAGACTATTACTGAAAGCTTAGTGGAACCAGAGGGTTCAAATGAACAGGACATTCCTACGCCACTCCGCAGGAGTAGTAGGCAGTCTCATCCGCCCGAGAGATACTACGGTTTTCTCATAGACGGGGATAGAGAGGATTGCATCATAGATTATGATGAGCCTACTAGCTTCCAGCAGGCCGTTCAGAGCGTTGACTCAGTAAAATGGCTGGATGCAATGCGGACCGAAATGGAGTCCATGTACACCAACAAAGTATGGACGTTGGACATTGCTCCAGACGGGGTAAAACCCGTAGGATGCAAGTGGATCTTCAAAATGAAGATTGGTGTAGATGGACAGGTTGAGACCTATAAAGCTAGACTTGTAGCAAAGGGTTTCCGTCAAAGACCTGGCTTGGACTATGACGAAACCTTTTCTCCAGTGGCTATGCTGAAATCCATTCGGATCCTTCTTGCCATTGCTGCCTTCCACGATTATGAGATTTGGCAGATGGACGTAAAAACCGCTTTTCTAAATGGAAATTTAGAGGAGTGTGTCTATATGGATCAGCCAGAGGGTTTCATTCAGAGTGGGAGCAGCGGAAAGGTGTACAAGTTGCTTAAGTCCATCTATGGACTAAAGCAGGCATCGCGGAGTTGGAACATCTGTTTTGATGAGACGGTCAAGGAATTTGACTTTATCAAAAATCCAGATGAACCATGCATCTATAGTAGATTTGTAGCGAGAACTGTAGTATTCCTTGTTTTATACGTGGATGACATTCTCTTAATAGGAAATGACATTCCTATGCTACAATCTGTCAAGGGTTTCTTGTCACACAGGTTCTCCATGAAAGACCTGGGTGATGCCTCTTACATCCTGGGGATCCGGATCCATCGTGATAGATCCAAGAGGATATTAGGACTTTCACAGTCCAGGTACATCGACACCGTACTGAAAAGATTCAGTATGGAAGATTCCAAGCGCGGTAACCTACCGGCTTGTCACGGGATCACCCTCTCTAAAGAGATGTCTCCCAAGACTGATTTGGAGAGGGATCGCATGTCTATTATATCCTATGCTTCTGCGGTAGGCTCTATAATGTATGCGATGTTGTGTACCAGACCGGATGTAGCTTATGCACTGAGTGTAGTAAGCCGGTATCAGTCAAACCCTGGGGAGAAACACTGGATAGCAGTAAAGAACATTCTCAAGTACCTGAGAAGGACTAAGGAGATGTTCTTGGTATATGGCGGAAAAGACCTCCAGATCGAGGCCTTTGCTGACTCCAGCTTCCAGAGTGACAAGGATGATTCCAAGTCCATGTCGGGTTTTGTCTTTACCCTCAATGGAGGGGCGGTGTGTTGGAAGAGTTCCAAACAGGAAACCGTTGCAGACTCGACTATGGAAGCGGAATACATCGCTGCATCTGATGCCGCAAAAGAAGCTGTCTGGATGAGGAAGTTCTTGAAAGAACTTCAGGTGGTTCCGTCCATTGTTGACCCAATACCTCTGTATTGCGACAACAACGGGGCTATAGCTTTAGAGAAGGAACCCAGGTCCCATCAGAGATCCAGGCACATCTTGAGGCGGTATCACCTGATCAGGGAGATCGTGGATCGCAAGGAGATCGAGGTTCGGAGGGTTGCTTCAGAAGAAAACACTGCAGATCCATTCACCAAGGCCCTACCCCAGACTCAGTTCGAGCGGCTGATCGAGATGATAGGTCTTCGATACGCCAGTACATGGCCTTAGTGCAAGTGGGAGATTGTTAGTGTATATGCCCTAGAGGCCATTACTGTATCATACTAGTTTGTATATTACTTAATGGAAGCTTGGGATATTCACCTTGTATAAACAATCTTGCTCAATATAGTAGTATGCTACTTGGTTTGTTTCTACTTCAATGTGCACATGTGTTTATTTTGCGATATCACCTATACGCATTAGTGGAGCCCTTAGGATCTTTGCTTGATTACCAGCGTTGTGATGGCAGTCACACTAGTAGGGGCTGGGTGATCTATAAGCACATCCTTATACAGGTCCCTAGTCGCAGGACTATCGAGACAGGGCATCGATACTCCGGAGTAGACTAGCGTATGCGCTTCTCATCCCAGTGTGGGAGATGGTCTGTCCCACAGCCATCAGTACGTCGTACTGGAGATAGTATACGGGTGCTCGTTGGGTTACGAGTACACTGGACAGGACTCGTCGGTAACTGACAGGTTGGTATTATACCTATCGTCAGTTATCAGTTCCCAGGTGACATGAGTACAGCTTAGTCCGCTGACTTGACACTGGCACTTCGCCTCGAGTGTGTTCCCACTGTACTTTGACTACTACCCTACCACGGCTCAAAGGAGTCGTGCAAACAGGTAGTGGTTGGGTGCAGTCCCGAAGCACTTGGAGGCAGTGCCGGTTAGACAGGATTCGTCTCTCCCGGTATTGGGGGTTGACATCGCGCTGTGTCTAGGAGATCCATTACACGAGTAGTCCCTGGCCAGGGTAAGCGAGATATACTGGTAGGCTTCCAGTGTTATCTCAGGGTGTTTTGGGCTTCACTCCGACACAACTTGTACCGCTATTGGGGGACTGACGTTTACCGCCCCCTAGGCCCGACATGCGATGTATCATACGAACAGACCGGACTGTACGGAGAATGTCACATTCAGACTCAGTAGGAGTTCAGATGGGGTTCACCTCGTCAGCCTTCTTGTCGGCGTCTACCTGGGGACCGTTACGCACAGCTAGTGCCGCTTGCGGTCTGTGGTTAAACCCACTGCCAGCGTAGTGTCGAGTCTTTAGAGTCCCACACAGAGGATATTCGCCTCTGGGCAAAATGAGTAGAGGTCGCATGGTTTTGCGGCAGGGTTCGTTCTCATCCGCGCACTTGTGCACGTTTGGAGTCCGGACGGATTATACTAGCAGGCTCTGGTTTGAGCCAGATACTGGTATATGTTTTGGGGTTGCTTTTATCTCTCGGTATTCTTGTTCCTCGGAACGAGAATACAGGTGTGTATGCACAGTTGCTTGAGGCAGAGGATGAGGTTTTTCATTAGGGTTTCGGAACGGGTGCGTATGCACAGTTGACAGTCGTCTTTTTCCAAACCCTAATAGATTTATGAAATATCAATTAATAATAGTAATTAAATGAAATTTTGTTATGGTTGATTTTGTTGACTTGTTGACCATGGTTGACTTGTTGACCATAGTTGAATGTTGACCACCATCATTGCTTTGCAAGGATACTCCTTGATTCTAGCTTACACTCATTTATTGAAAGTTATGATAGTGGTCATTCCAAATACAACCATCAACTATTTCATTTTTGATTTATTATTATTAATTAGATAATTCCTTTTCTTTTAGTTATGGTTGCAAAAGAAAAGAGCTGATTCTATCATAATCATTCTCTCTCCTCACTTCATCTTCTTCTTCCTCAAGCTCAAGGAGAATCCTTCTCATGTGTTGAGAATCCCTCTCCTTGAAAAGAAAACAACCCCTAGACACTCTCTACTCACTCTAGGATCAAGGGTTTAGCAAGACGGAGATTCTAGTTCACTCAAAGTTCGAGGAAGAGCCCGAAGGTTGAACCCTCAGGTGGATCCATCTTCGACGGAAGAAGGCGACGAGGAAAGAACCATCAACCTCTACAAAGTTTGAAGAAGAAGGAGTTTAAGTTTAGGTATAACCATCTTTCCGAGTAGCTAACTCTCTTTAGCTTGTTTGCTAGCTTTAGTTTAGGAAAAGATCCCGACTTTGTTAGTCCATGTTGCCCCATGCGCTAAAAATTTGATTTTTATACCGTTTCCGCCTCCCCGTAAGAACCGGGGGTCGCAACGTGGACTTACACTTGCCAGTTTTGTCTCAAAGGTAAAATGACCAATACTCCGTTTACTGGAAACAGAGAATGAGTTAGTGAACTCTTAGGACGGATACATGATGATGTATTCGGTCCTATGTCTACTAATCCCAGGGTTGGTTCTTCGTACTTCATTATATTTACCGATCATCTCTCGAGATTCGGACATATGTTCCTATTGAAATACAAGTCTGAAACTTTTGAGAAATTCAAGGAATATAAGTTTGAAGTTGAGAACCAAACGGGTAGAAGTATTATAGTCCTTCGATGTGATCGAGGAGGAGAATACTTGGGCATGGAGTTTCTGGATTATTTAAAGCAGAATGTGATTCTCTCTCAGCTTACTCCTTCATATACACCACAGCACAACGGTGTATCGGGGTGGAGGTATCACACCCTATTAGATATAGTGCGCTCTATGACGAGTACTGCTGAGTTGCCTGTTTCCTTTTGGTGTTATGCACTTGAGAAGCTGCATACCTATTGAATGGGGTTCTATCCAAATCAGTGCCAACCACTCCATATAAGATATGGTATGGGAAGAGACCATGTCTTAAACGAGTTAAGATATGGGGTTGTCCGGCCTATATTGAAAAGCAAAATCCGGACAATCTCGAGGCAAGGTCAGTTCTATAAGTTTGTTAGGATATCCCAAACATTCGCAAGGGAATATCTTCTACCATGCTGAGGAGCAAAAGGTGTTTTGTTTCTCAGCATGCTACCATTTTACAAAAGAAATTTCTTATGAAGAAATTAGTGGTCATGAGGTAGAACTGGAAGGAGTTCCAGCTAGACAAACTAACAGCTGATGATTTAGTGAAACCAAAGGATTCTATAGTCTCCAACGAACCTCAGCCTCTCTGCGAATCTGGTAGGGTTTCTCATCCACTTGAGAGATACTGCGGTCTTCTCGGTAGCAGTGGGAGCGATGATTGCATCATGGTAGATGATGGCCAAACTAGGTTCAGGCAGGCCATCACGAGTGGGGACTCTATGAAAAGGCTGGATGCTATGCGATCAAAGATGGAATCCATGTACACCAACAAAGTATGACTTTGAATGTTGCACCTGAAGAGGTAAAACCCATTGGGAGAAATTAGATCTTGAGAAGATTCTTGGTGTAGATGGAAAATTTGAGACTTTCAAAGCTATGCTTAAGTCCATCAGGATCAATGCGCGCATCGCTGAGTTGGAACATCTGTTTTGATGTGGCAGTCAAAGAGTTTGATTTCATCAAAAGGATAGATGAACCTTGTGTAAGTCTATGTTGCCTACCCCGGTGCTTAACGGGGAGGCGGAATAGGTAAAAATCAAAATTTTCTTTAAAGGAAACATAGACTAACCATGAAAGATCTTTGCTAAACAAAAACTAATAAATTAACATGGAGCTTTAACTACTAGGTTAAGAAATTATACCTAGAGATTGAACTCCTTCTTCTCTTATTGTGGTCCTCCTTGTTGTGAGTTCGTTGGAGTGGTGTAGATGGCTCCTCCTCACCGTCTTCTCTATGTCAAAGAAAGATCCACCCGAAGGCCTCTACTTTGAGCTCCTACCTCAACAATGAAGTAACTAGAGTGCTTGGCTTGCTAGACTAAGAACCCTAGAATGAGTAGAGAAGTATTTTTGGTGGTTTAGTCTCAAAAGCTTTTGTTTTTCAACTCATGAAAGATTAAAGCTTTGAGAGAGGAAGAGAAGAGAGCAAACCATGAGAGAGAAAGATTATAAGATAATGAGAGGATGAAGCTCTTATATGAGGAAATATGATAATAATAATATTAATTAAGATAATTGTGATGGTGTATTGATTTGACCTTTATCATATCACAATTAATGCTAAGCATGCTCAAAGAAAATATCTCATGCTTAAAAAAAAATATCTAAGTCAACATGGGTTAACTAGGTCAAATGGTCAAACCAATTAACCAAGACAATTATCTCCAATAATAATTATTAAACAATTTCCTACTTCTCATTAGGGTTCTAATCAAGTCAATGGTCAAAACCCTAATGAGGTGTCTCCCTCTCTGCCTCTGTCAACTGTACATAGATACTCGCATCCATGTTCCGAAGAAACACGAATACAATGAGACTAAACCAATCCCAAAATAGATACTAGGATCTGGCTTAAACCAAAGCCCACTAGTATCAACTGCCCGAACATAAAACACGCATAAGTACGAGTATGTGAACGAACCCTGTCGTATAACCATACGACCTCTACCTCGTTTCGCCCAAAGGTGAACAACCCTCTGTGTGGGACTCTAAAGACTCGATACTATGCTGGCAGTGGGTTTAACAACAGGCCACAAGCGGTACTAGCTGCACTGTCACATCCCGAAAGTACGGAACATGACCGGCACTTAAACTACGAAACGTCTCGAGGCGTACGTAATCTAAGTAAACCGAAAACCCAGAAATCCAAACCAAGAAAAGAAGTAGAGTGAAGGAAAACCAATTTAAAACAAGTAGTTTTAATAGCATAAGCCGAATTATGCGGTTTTTAAGAACATCAAAATTTACTGAAAATTTCGGCAGAGTCTCCTTTGTAAATACTGGCCCCCAAACGGGATACAACATGAATAGTATACGAAATCAATAAAAAGGCATCCCTAAGCGGGAGATAGCTCTTCGTCAATCGACGGTCACAACCACACAAGCAATATAATATACAACACTGAAAGGCGAGGATCACAACAGAAAAGGAAACCCAAAACAGCATGAAATTCGTATAAATACAACGCGCGACTCAAAGGTCGATAGAATAAACAACACTGGTCTCTATCTCTGAAATAATTACATGTTTGGTTGATGGAACTTCTAGATACAACAGAATAATAATATACAAGATATAATGGGGGTACGATACAAGTAAACCCACCTTCTAGCAAATCACCCGAAGGAAACTATGCCCGCAAGCCGTAATGAAACCTGTACGGCAAACCTGCAAGAAACTGGGGCACAACGGGGGTGAGTTGCCAACTCGTGAATAGAAAAACATCTACGAATAGAAATCGCATGTATGACACAATCCTAGGTCATACGATCAATATACATCCTCAAATATATATAACCAGCAGCCTATAACAAGGCTAGGGTAAATATCTAACCCGAGTGTAATCTCATGTACCCGTGTCAGTGTCCAAGGGTAGCAATATATCATATGAATGAGGTATGAATGCATGAAAACAGAATACATGTAAATGAAGAACCGTTTTCATAATTTAGTGAGATTTCCTTTGTATTTTTAAAATAAGGTATCATAATGAAATCAGCATAAAACAGTGCCTAGCATCGGCACAAAACGTAATCCCAATATCTCGATATCTCTGTATCACAGTGTTTGTACCTCAAAATCTCAAAATCTCAATGTCTCAATCACAATATCTAGGGCGCCATCAGTCCAGACCGGCCCCTACCATCCATCTCAAGACCACGACGGTATCCTCCGGATATCCGACGCGTCGGGTAAAATCACAGGTAGGTAGTGCTCCCCTGCCAGGCTCACATCGTCATCATCACGCGCTTCTTGCCCCGGAGTACCTTACCGGGTCCACCATGTACCCGAAACGGTTCATCCGCCTCTTCGAATCGGGTCTCGAAATCCATCAGCAAACTCATGGTGGACGACTCATACATCATGGGAAAACCGCACTTTTCATTTTAAAGAGAGAAGGAAGCTTATATAAGTTTTGCGGTTTTCCCCCAAAACCAGAAAATCTCATAGAAATCCGAATCCAATCCTCAATAGCATGTAAACAGTGCATATCGGCATAAAAATCCATGAATGCGGCATAACAATGAATATTAACATGCATGAAGTAACAAGTAATATCTACAATGTCTAATCTAGCATATAAGCCGAGTACACTAATATCATGTCTAAATTATTAGCTAACAACCTATGTCAATGCAATAGTATTTCTAAAGTGTACGTGGCATGACAATTACCGATGAAGATGTGTGTGAGCCGGCAAGTAAGTGTACGTGGTACATACGTATCATCGGTAATGGTGCTGGTGTCCTAACAGCATGATATCAATAATGGAGTATGAAACATAATATAAGCATGCGATGCGAAGCGAACCACAATAAAGAGCGGGAGCTGAATACTAGACGCAACTATAACTAATCTGCATTAACCTAATATAAGTCCTACAAATGGTGCCTTTTGAAATAACATGAATCATGGGGTTTTGAAAATAGGGGCTATGGTGTTTTTATGAAAAAATACGTCTTTTGAAATATCCGTAGGATCCCTTGGGCTGTCTTTTAAAATACCCACGATTCGTTAGTTTTTGAAATAGGTAAGAATCGAATCTAATCTAACAACTAAACTAAACTAAAGGGCTAAGCTAACCAGCTGGACTACAGGTAAGGAAACCGCCTAACATCTGAGTCGATGTATATACATACCTGTATATATATTAGTCGGTGATCCCGCCTCAATAATATCATATCCGATACCATATCTATAATCAGACATCCCAAGTCAAGAGTGCGGATCAATCATCAATATATAGCTCGTACGTAAATCCGTCGTACGGCATCCCCAAATCTGGGTACGGGTCAAAGTCACATCAATCACACTATTCATTTGGTATCTTCTTTATCAAATATCATGATCCGGAATAATGTCCTACGTCTAGTACAATATTGATGCCATCTATGTATGCATGCGGGTGTAAGAATTACTACGTCAGAAGACCCGCTAAAACATCATGTCGTATCTCAATACGAACCAAATCACGTCACCGATCTCCTGGCCTCAAGCCCAATCTCATCGACTCATCTCAAATTCCAAATACTATCCTTAAATCCAGTATATGAACACATAGTCCCATACCCATGTGAACACATAAATATATATTCCCATACACGCACATATGAAATAAGGAATGTATGCAAGTATGTATATGTGTGTATGTGTAAGTGTAGTGCACCCACTACCTAAGGTTTCGTAACCATGCACCAATCCAACACCAATATCGATCTAAAATCATCAATAATAAATCCTAACAACATATCATAAATTGTTGGTGTGTATACGCATTCGTATACATCACCACGGACTGCGGGGGTGCTATACGCCATCCACCCGACTTCTCCCCGTAGATATAAATCTACTCACCTGGTCCTCGCTAGCCGGTGCCGACGTCGCCACGCGCTTGCTTGTCGTCTCGAAGTCCACATGGGGTACCTACATATCATAACGCACCGTATCGCATTAAAACTAAATTCGAAATCGAAACGGCATACGAAAATCAAATCGGTACGCGTATCACGCGTAGGTCCAAACCTATCGCCTACGCATGCAAGAATAGTCAAACCAACCCTCGATGTCGATGTACAAACGTCAAACCATCGAGAAAAATCCAATCGCACTCATTTGCACAATTACAAGCACTAATTATAATATAAAATAGCTTACAATTCCCCAAAACCCCAATTTCACTTAAAAAGTCGTTTTTCCGAAAATCTAGCAAGCACAATTCGCCGTTTTTGTACAAAACATGATGTTTAAATGAATGTAGCGGCCAATATACTTATTAAATATCTTAAATAAGTCATAGAAATAATTTCCGGAATTTAATCTCATTAAATTCCAAAACCCCTAATATTCTAGTTTACAAAATACCCTTTTTAACAATTTCATAGCAAAAATGCACAAACTACAATTTAGGTTGGATTTCCATGAACTAAAGTGTTAAACTACACTTAATAAAGTTAATAATATGATAAAAACCCTAACCATATTTTTAATCTCATATTTCGAATTAAATCAAAAAAACTAGTTTGCAACAAAAAGCTTAATTTGGACATTTTTCAAGTAACAACTTGTAATTAACAACTAAATTAGTTTTCTACAAAACTAAATATGTTAATCCACCTCACTAAACCATACACAATCAAACACAACTCATTTCCACAACAAACCCTAACTTGAAGTCTTTAATCTTGCAATTAAACTCACATAACCCAAATTAACACTTAATTAACTTAGTTTTAAGAAATTAAGTAACAAACTAAGCAAAAAGTTTAGAATTATACCCAAAACAATTGAAGATCCACAAGCATCCATGGCCCTCCAAAATGCTCTCTTTTCACAAGGATCCATGCTATACGGGCTAAGCTAAAATGGGTAGGAGTCGGATTTGGGTTTTGGGATTTTTTTGATGGATTTTAGGGCAATTTTTGATGAAGTTTTGAAGAGAAAAGAGAAGGGAAATGGGGGGGGGGGGCTGTTGCTGCAGTAGGAGAGGGGGGGTCGGCTGGAATGGGAGGGGGATAGGAGAGAGAGGGAGATAGAGAAAGTGGGGGGAGAAAGTCAAGATCAAAGCAAAGTCAAAAGTCTAACTAATTTATCCATTTTCTTTTCTTTTCTTTCATTTCATTTCCTTTGAAATTCAAGTGGGGAAAAAGATGGTGGCTGCTGAATTCAGCCATGGGGAGAAGTGAATGGGGGTGTGTGGGTATGGGTACGGGTGTGGGGTGATGAAAAATGATAAATACAATACCCCAAACATCCATTTACGCTAAAAAAAACCTTTTTTCTTCAATAATTTCTAAACCGTTTTGGCAAATGATTTCATTCCAAAAACCACATGATAAAATTTTATTTAATTTTTTATGATGCACAAAATTTGTTTCAACTCATTCCAATTTGTAATTTTCCCTAATTAAATGTATTAGTGACGGCTTAAAATAATAATAAAATAATATTTTTTTCAGAAAATTTGAAATTTCACCAGCGGCTCAATAAACACCAAATAATAGCAATTACATAGCTAGAATATGTATATTTAATTTTTATAATAAGATATTTGTATTTTGACTTTTTACAGAAAACCCCCTTATTTTACCGATTTTTTCGAAATTTCATCGAAACGATTTTCAAAACGTTACAATCTTCCCCCCTTAAAGAAATTCGGTCCCCGAATTTAAATTCAAAGTCCCCCAAATACTAAAACATCTAAGAAAACCCATCAAGTCGTCGGGGCTCCGAAATTGTAAATACATAAAACAAATCGTAGCGCAGCGCATGCGCTTGAAAAATGAGCATATAACTCAAATCAAAACTCCGTCAAGCATCCCGCAATCATCAGGGTCATGGAGAATACATCAATGCCAAATCCAAATCAAAACCAATATGACATAACTCGAAACTATACATGTAAATATCGAATCTATATCTGTAAGTATCTGAAGGAAATGCATGCCAAATCTCTTTAAGTCGCTGTGCAACGCGTATAACACTGCACAGTAGCGGACGTCTATCATAAGAAAATAACTATATACATATATACCTTTGTTCGAAATGTACGTTCCGCCGTTTTGGAAACAATTTAGAAGGGTCTCCTTGTTTTAAACATTTCGTGTCATATCAGACACGTAGGTAAATACTGAGGCTATAGCTCGCTTTTTGGAAATCCCTTCAATAACTATCAATGTATGCAAAAATATATTCAGGTACTGTCCTCTGACTAGTCCTGCTCAGTACGAAAACACATAGCAATATCATAAAAACGTACTGCTCTATACGAAATCAATCCCAAAATATGCACATGAATGCTACGTGCGTCAGGTGCGCACGGAAATCAAAATCCATGAATGTGCCATACATGCGCACAGAAACAACATCTAAGTGCATCGGGTGTGCACGAAACATCTGTCGTAGGCAACATGTGTGCCTGACAGCAAAATCAGGTGCACCTGACATGCATGAAAAATTCTCAATTTAGTGCCTCTGGTGTGCACCAAATCACCCTTCAAAACATGCGCCCAACATGCGCGAAAATCCAAATCAGGTGCATCCATCGTGCATGAAATCATGAAATCCAATATCAAGCGCCGAACGTGCACAAAATCAATCAGGTGCACAAGGTGCACAAAATAAATATCGAGTATCACAATCGAAATCGAAGTCCAGTGCACACTGCAAGCATATAATAACTATACAGAGTGCAGGAACTAATTCGTGTGCATGCATACGCATAAAACCAACTCAACTGTTTAAAACCGTAAAATCACAAACATGTGAAACTAAAGCACGAAAACGATATCAGGTGCAACACTGTGCAAAGATCGTAAATCCTCAATCATCAAAATCAAATCATACGAATAAATCACCCAAAACATCGAAATCAATAATGGCGGAACAGTACCGCTCAAGTGCATCCTCTAAGAATCTCGGGCCAACTGTCGCGGTCACTAGTGGGACGTCTCGTCGATAATCATGAACTCTGGCCTGCTGGTGTGCGTAACATGACCACTCCTGGGTCCAAGTCTTCTCCGTGGATTACCAATCTCACAATCCATCGGCTCATCGGCCCTGTCAAGGCAGCATATCACTGGCGTCGGCCTCTGGCTCTCTGAATGCACGTGACACATCTGATCCTGGGTGCAAATATCATTGCATCAGTGTCCTGGAAGGAATCCTGCTCACGGCCTATTCCATGCCTCGTCTCTGCCAACTGTCCGGAAGTCATTGTCTTTTCCTATATCTGCATCTTGCTCTGGAACGACTGCATACTCATCGCGACTCCTTCTGGAAGGTATATCCAAGTACAATGCCTCGGCATGCGCATCGCATCTCTGATGTCGGCGGAGGGGAACGTCATCATATCCGGGTATGTACGAACCTTTTACTCCACTTTTTCTCTAATGTCGACTGCTTCGGACTCGTCCCTTCGTGGCTGCATGGACTGAGCTCCAACGGCTATCCTCGTATCTGGAATCTCCCAAGAAATGTATCTCACCACCTAGCATCCGAATTAAGTCGAGCCATCCAATCGATTCGTCAAAACCTCATAATCCCCCAAGAGCTCAACATCTTGGGTATAGTTTAATAGTATCGAGTACATACCACAGCATCGGTGGTCCAGCCGTAGAAGGGAAAACCCAAGCCTCACTAATGGCGCCGCAGAACTGCCGCAAACCCTAAGGTTCAAAGGCTTTCACACGGTCATTAAGTCGAGTTAGGGTTTCATTCTTCTAGAGGGACCATAGAATTGCCTGCATGTCTTTCCGACTACCTTAAACTTGGAATAATAGGTTTCTGACATTCGATCGTCTCTGTCGACTCCCAACGTCTCCGCGTGAAGTCGTCTCTAGCTGGAATCAATCTATCTGATGACCTCGCATCGGGGTAGGCGAACGATCCACATGTCCTAGTCATTCATCCTCGATGACTAGCGACCTTCTATCATCTTTTAGTACAACTTATACTGCAATAGCTCCAACATCTGGGGCGATATCTCGTCGTTCGCAGCAATAACTGGCTCACTCGTCTGCTTGCTGAACCGTGCCTCAATCATCAGGAGTAAGCAACACACCAACGGTCATCAAAATCTGGCTGGCCTCCATCATTGGCTCAATTCTCTAGTGTCGATCAGCACCTCCGAGTAACCTCATAAAGGCGATCCGCCAAACGCTCGTGGCGTGGAAACACAGTAAAAAGACACATCTCTGCAATCGTGTGTCGCCGGAATTTCGCCCTGGTCAGTCCTCGTTCGTGACGAGCTTGTGCTGACCGCAACTCTAGCCGAAGCTCTCCCTGCCCGTAATCGTAGCAGCAAAACCAAACTGGTACCGATGAGGCTAGATCAGGAAGGAATATAATACTGAACAAGGAAATGTACATCCTAAGGCTTCATAAGTGGAGTGACGTGTCGTAAATATGCCGCGGAACATACCAACAGTACGTCACTCTACTTTAGTCACCTATTCCATCAACCAAGGGTCATCCTACGCTCCGAAGGTTAAAACCTAACGCTCTGATACCAACTTTGTCACGTCCCGAAAGTACGGAACACGACCGGCACTTAAACTACGAAACGTCTCGAGGCGTACGTAATCTAAGTAAACCGAAAACCCAGAAATCCAAACCAAGAAAAGAAGTAGAGTGAAGGAAAACCAATTTAAAACAAGTAGTTTTAATAGCATAAGCCGAATTATGCGGTTTTTAAGAACATCAAAATTTACGGAAAATTTCGGCAGAGTCTCCTTTGTAAATACTGGCCCCCAAACGGGATACAACATGAATAGTATACGAAATCAATAAAAAGGCATCCCCAAGCGGGAGCTAGCTCTTCGTCAATCGACGGTCACAACCACACAAGCAATATAATATACAACACTGAAAGGCGAGGATCACAACAGAAAAGGAAACTCAAAACTGCATGAAATTCGTATAAATACAACGCGCGACTCTAAGGTCGATAGAATAAACAACACTGGTCTCTATCTCTGAAATAATTACATGTTTGGTTGATGGAACTTCTAGATACAACAGAATAATAATATAGAAGATATAATGGGGGTACGATACAAGTAAACCCACCTTCTAGCAAATCACCCGAAGGAAACTATGCCCGCAAGCCGTAATGAAACCTGTACGGCAAACCTGCAAGAAACTGGGGCACAACGGGGGTGAGTTGCCAACTCGTGAATAGAAAAACATCTACGAATAGAAATCGCATGTATGACACAATCCTAGGTCATACGATCAATATACATCCTCAAATATATATAACCAGCAGCCTATAACAAGGCTAGGGTAAATATCTAACCCGAGTGTAATCTCATGTACCCGTGTCAGTGTCCAAGGGTAGCAATATATCATATGAATGAGGTATGAATGCATGAAAACAGAATACATGTAAATGAAGAACCGTTTTCATAATTTAGTGAGATTTCCTTTGTATTTTTAAAATAAGGTATCATAATGAAATCAGCATAAAACAGTGCCTAGCATCGGCACAAAACGTAATCCCAATATCTCGATATCTCTGTATCACAGTGTCTGTACCTCAAAATCTCAAAATCTCAATGTCTCAATCACAATATCTAGGGCGCCATCAGTCCAGACCGGCCCCTACCATCCATCTCAAGACCACGACGGTATCCTCCGGATATCCGACGCGTCGGGTAAAATCACAGGTAGGTAGTGCTCCCCTGCCAGGCTCACATCGTCATCATCACGCGCTTCTTGCCCCGGGGTACCTTACCGGGTCCACCATGTACCCGAAACGGTTCATCCGCCTCTTCGAATCGGGTCTCGAAATCCATCAGCAAACTCATGGTGGACGACTCATACATCATGGGAAAACCGCACTTTTCATTTTAAAGAGAGAAGGAAGCTTATATAAGTTTTGCGGTTTTCCCCCAAAACCAGAAAATCTCATAGAAATCCGAATCCAATCCTCAATAGCATGTAAACAGTGCATATCGGCATAAAAATCCATGAATGCGGCATAACAATGAATATTAACATGCATGAAGTAACAAGTAATATCTACAATGTCTAATCTAGCATATAAGCCGAGTACACTAATATCATGTCTAAATTATTAGCTAACAACCTATGTCAATGCAATAGTATTTCTAAAGTGTACGCGGCATGACAATTACCGATGAAGATGTGTGTGAGCCGGCAAGTAAGTGTACGTGGTACATACGCATCATCGGTAATGGTGCTGGTGTCCTAACAGCATGATATCAATAATGGAGTATGAAACATAATATAAGCATGCGATGCGAAGCGAACCACAATAAAGAGCGGGAGCTGAATACTAGACGCAACTATAACTAATCTGCATTAACCTAATATAAGTCCTACAAATGGTGCCTTTTGAAATAACATGAATCATGGGGTTTTGAAAATAGGGGCTATGGTGTTTTTATGAAAAAATACGTCTTTTGAAATATCCGTAGGATCCCTTGGGCTGTCTTTTAAAATACCCACGATTCGTTAGTTTTTGAAATAGGTAAGAATCGAATTTAATCTAACAACTAAACTAAACTAAAGGGCTAAGCTAACCAGCTGGACTACAGGTAAGGAAACCGCCTAACATCTGAGTCGATGTATATACATACCTGTATATATATTAGTCGGTGATCCCGCCTCAATAATATCATATCCGATACCATATCTATAATCAGACATCCCAAGTCAAGAGTGCGGATCAATCATCAATATATAGCTCGTACGTAAATCCGTCGTACGGCATCCCCAAATCTGGGTACGGGTCAAAGTCACATCAATCACACTATTCATTTGGTATCTTCTTTATCAAATATCATGATCCGGAATAATGTCCTACGTCTAGTACAATATTGATACCATCTATGTATGCATGCGGGTGTAAGAATTACTACATCAGAAGACCCGCTAAAACATCATGTCGTATCTCAATACGAACCAAATCACGTCACCGATCTCCTGGCCTCAAGCCCAATCTCATCGACTCATCTCAAATTCCAAATACTATCCTCAAATCCAGTATATGAACACATAGTCCCATACCCATGTGAACACATAAATATATATTCCCATACACGCACATATGAAATAAGGAATGTATGCAAGTATGTATATGTGTGTATGTGTAAGTGTAGTGCACCCACTACCTAAGGTTTCGTAACCATGCACCAATCCAACACCAATATCCATCTAAAATCATCAATAATAAATCCTAACAACATATCATAAATTGTTGGTGTGTATACGCATCCGTATACATCACCACGGACTGCGGGGGTGCTATACGCCATCCACCCGACTTCTCCCCGTAGATATAAATCTACTCACCTGGTCCTCGCTAGCCGGTGCCGACGTCGCCACGCGCTTTCTTGTCGTCTCGAAGTCCACATGGGGTACGTACATATCATAACGCACCGTATCGCATTAAAACTAAATTCGAAATCGAAACGGCATACGAAAATCAAATCGGCACGCGTATCACGCGTAGGTCCAAACCTATCGCCTACGCATGCAAGAATAGTCAAACCAACCCTCGATGTCGATGTACAAACGTCAAACCATCGAGAAAAATCCAATCACACTCATTTGCACAATTACAAGCACTAATTATAATATAAAATAGCTTACAATTCCCAAAAACCCCAATTTCACTTAAAAAGTCGTTTTTCCGAAAATCTAGCAAGCACAATTCACCGTTTTTGTACAAAACATGATGTTTAAATGAATGTAGCGGCCAATATACTTATTAAATATCTTAAATAAGTCATAGAAACAATTTCCGGAATTTAATCTCATTAAATTCCAAAAACCCTAATATTCTAGTTTACAAAATACCCTTTTTAACAATTTCATAGCAAAAATGCACAAACTACAATTTAGGTTGGATTTCCATGAACTAAAGTGTTAAACTACACTTAATAAAGTTAATAATATGATAAAAACCCTAACCATATTTTTAATCTCATATTTCGAATTAAATCAAAAAAACTAGTTTGCAACAAAAAGCTTAATTTGGACATTTTTCAAGTAACAACTTGTAATTAACAACTAGATTAGTTTTCTACAAAACTAAATATGTTAATCCACCTCACTAAACCATACACAATCAAACACAACTCATTTCCACAATAAACCCTAACTTGAAATCTTTAATCATGCAATTAAACTCACATAACCCAAATTAACACTTAATTAACTTAGCTTTAAGAAATTAAGTAACAAACTAAGCAAAAAGTTTAGAATTATACCCAAAACATTTGAAGATCTACAAGCATCCATGGCCCTCCAAAATGCTCTCTTTTCACAAGGATCCATGCTATACGGGCTAAGCTAAAATGGGTAGGAGTCGGATTTGGGTTTTGGGATTTTTTTGATGGATTTTGGGGCAATTTTTGATGAAGTTTTGAAGAGAAAAGAGAAGGGAAATTAGGGGGGGGCTGTTGCTGCAGTAGGAGAGGGGGGGGGTCGGCTGGAATGGGAGGGGGAGAGGAGAGAGAGGGAGGTAGAGAAAGTGGGGGGAGAAAGTCAAGGTCAAAGCAAAGTCAAAAGTCTAACTAATTTATCCATTTTCTTTTCTTTTCTTTCATTTCATTTCCTTTGAAATTCAAGTGGGGAAAAAGATGGTGGCTGCTGAATTCAGCCATGGGGAGAAGTGAATGGGGGTGTGTGGGTGTGGGTACGGGTGTGGGGTGATGAAAAATAATAAATACAATACCCCAAACATCCATTTACGCTAAAAAAAAGCCTTTTTTCTTCAATAATTTCTAAACCGTTTTGGCAAATGATTTCGTTCCAAAAACTATATGATAAAATTTTATTTAATATTTTATGATGCAAAAAATTTGTTTCAACTCATTCCAATTTGTAATTTTCCCTAATTAAATGTATTAGTGACGGCTTAAAATAATAATAAAATAATATTTTTTTCAGAAAATTTGAAATTTCACCAGCGGCTCAATAAACACCAAATAATAGCAATTACATAGCTAGAATATGTATATTTAATTTTTATAATAAGATATTTGTATTTTGACTTTTTACAGAAAACCCCCTTATTTTACCGATTTTTTCGAAATCTCACCGAAACGATTTTCAAAACGTTACATGCACGTAACGGTCCCCAGGTAGATGCCGATAAGAAGACCGATGAGGTGAACCCATCCGAACTCCTACTGAGCCTGAACGTAACAATCTCAGCACAGTCCGGTCTGTTCGTCTAAGAGTATCGCATGTCGAACCTAGGGGACGGTAAACGTCTAGCGGTATAAGTCGTGTCGGAGTGTAGCCCAAAACACCCTGAGAAACTACTGGAAACACTACCAGTAAATCTCGCTTGTCCTGGCCAGGGACTTTGTGTAATGGCTCTCCTAGACACAGCGCGATATCAACTCCCAATACTGGGAGAGACGAATCCTCTCTAACCGTCACTGCCTCCAAGTGCTTCGGGACTGCACCGAACTACTACCTGTTTGCACGACTCAATAGAGCCGTGGTAGGGTAGTAATCTAAGAACAGTGGGAACATACTCGAGGCGAAGTGACAGTGTCAAGTCAACGGACTAAGCTATACTCATGTCACCTGGGAACTGTTAACTGACGATAGGTATAGTACCAACCAACAGTTCCCGATGAGTCCTGTCCGGTGTACTCATAACCTAATGAGCACCTGCATACTATCTCCTATACGACGTACCGATGGCTGTGGGACATACCATCTCCCCAGCTGGGATGAGAAGCGTACACACTAGTCTATTCTGGAGTATCGATGCCCTGTCTCGATAATCCTACGACTAGGGACCTGTATAAGGATGTGCCTGCAGACTACCCAACCCCCACAAGTGTGACTGCCATCACAACGCTGGTAGTCAAGCAAAGATCCTAAGGGCTCTATCAATATGTATCAGCGATACGTCAAAAGAAACATATACACATATTAAGATAGATACAAACCAAGTAGCATACTACCAAATCGAGCAAGACAGTTATAAATCTGTGTATATATATATCCCAAGCTTCCAAAATTTAATATACAAACTAGTACTATACAATAATGGCCTCTAGGGCATATCACACTAACAATCTCCCACTTGCACTAAGGCCATGTGCTGGCATATCGCAGACCTATCATCTCAAATAGCCTCTCGAACTGCGTCTGAAGAATGGCCTTTGTGAATGGATCTGCAGTGTTATCTTCTGTAGCAACCCTCTGAACCTCGATCTCCCGGCGATCCACAATCTCCCTGATCAGGTGATACCGCCTCAAGATGTGTCTGGACTTCTGATGGGACCTGGGTTCCTTTGCTAAAACTATAGCCCCGTTGTTGTCACAATGCAGAGGTATTGGAGCAACAATAGACGGAACCGCCTGAAGTTCTGTTAAGAACTTCCTCGTCCAGACTGCTTCTTTTGCGGCATCAGAAGCTGCGATATACTCTGCTTCCATCGTTGAGTCAGCAACGGTTTTCTGCTTGGAACTCTTCCAATAGACCGCCCCTCCATTGAGGGTAAAGACATAACCCAACATGGATTTGGAGTCATCCTTGTCACTCTGGAAGCTGGAGTCAGCAAAGGCCTCGATTTGGAGGTCTTTTCCGCCGTAAACCAAGAACTTATCCTTAGTCCTTCTCAGGTACTTCAGAATGTTCTTTACCACTCTCCAGTGCTTCTACCCAGGGTTTGACTGATACCGGCTTACTACACTCAGTGCATAAGCTACATCTGGTATGGTACACAACATCGCATACATTATAAAGCCTACCGCAGAAGCGTAGGGTATAATAGCCATGCGATCCCTTTCGAAATCAGTCTTGGGAGATATCTCTTTAGAGAGGGTGATTCCGTGACAAGTCGGTAAATTACCGCGCTTAGAATCTTCCATACTGAATCTTTTCAGTATGGTGTTGATGTACCTGGACTGCGAAAGTCCTAATATTCTCTTAGATCTATCACGATAGATCTGGATCCCCAGAATGTAAGAGGCATCACCCAGGTCTTTCATGGAGAACCTGTGTGACAAGAACCCTTTGACAGATTGTAACATAGGAATGTCATTTCCTATTAAGAGAATATCATCCACGTACAAGACGAAGAAAACAATAGTTCGTGCTACAATCTTACTATAAATGCATGGTTCATATAGATTTTTGATAAAGTCAAATTCTTTGACCGTTTCATCAAAACAGATGTTCCAACTCCGCGATGCCTGCTTCAGTCCATAAATGGACTTAAGCAACTTGCACACATTCCCGTTGCTCCCACTCTGAATGAAACCCTCTGGCTGGTCAATATAGACACACTCCTCTAAATTTCCATTTAGAAAAGCAGTTTTTACGTCCATCTGCCAAATCTCATAATCGTGGAAGGCAGCAATGGCAAGAAAGATTCGAATGGACTTCAGCATAGCCACTGGAGAAAATGTTTCGTCATAATCTAAACCAGGTCTTTGGCGAAAACCCTTTGCAACAAGTCTAGCCTTATAGGTTTCAACCTGTCCATCTACACCAATCTTCTTTCTGAAGATCCATTTACAGCCTACGGGTTTTACCCCTTCTGGAGCAAAGTCCAAAGTCCATACTTTGTTGGTGTACATGGACTCCATCTCAGTCCGCATTGCATCCAGCCATTTTACCGAGTCAGTGCTCTGAATGGCCTGCTGGAAGTTAGTCGGCTCATCATTACCAATGATGCAATCCTCTCTATCCCCGTCTATGAGAAAACCGTAATATCTCTCAAGTAGATGAGAAAGCCTACTACTCCTGCAGAGCGGTGCAGGAATGTCCTGTTCTTTTGAAACTTCTTGTTCCACCAAGTTTTCAGTAAGAGCTTGTGGTTCTGGAATTTCTTCCAGTTCTATTATGCTCCCACTTGTTTCTTTTTCTAAGAACTGATACTCCAGAAAGTGGGCATGACGAGAAACAAAAACCTTTTGTTCCTCTGCGTAATAGAAAAGATACCCTCTGGAGTTCTTTGGGTATCCCACAAACTTACACAGTACTGAGCGTGCCTCGAGTTTGTCCGCATGCTGCTTTTTGACAAAAGCTGGACATCCCCATATCTTCAAATATTGAAGATAGGGTTTCTTCCCACTCCACATCTGATATGGTGTGGTAGGCACAGTCTTGGTAGGAACCTTGTTAAAAAGATATGCAGCTGATTCTATTGCATAGCCCCAGAATGATCGCGGTAACTCAGCGTTACTTATCATGGAACGTACCATATCCATTAGGGTTCGGTTCCGTCTCTCCGATACACCGTTGTG
The DNA here is from genome assembly GCA_030015575.1 of Agapanthus africanus. Taxonomy (NCBI): domain Eukaryota; kingdom Viridiplantae; phylum Streptophyta; class Magnoliopsida; order Asparagales; family Amaryllidaceae; genus Agapanthus; species Agapanthus africanus. The sequence continues at coordinate 252,317,673 of CM057348.1, read as the reverse complement.
TTGTGGAGTGTATGGAGGAGTAAGCTGAAATAGAATTCTATTCTATTTTAGGTAATCCAGGAACTCAGCACTTAAGTATTCACCACCTCGATCAGATCTCAGTGTTTTGATACTTTTGCCGGTTTGTTTTTCTACTTCATTCTTATATTCCTGGAATTTCTCAAAAGCCTCGGATTTATTCTTCATTAAGAAGACATGTCCATACCTAGAGAAATCATCCGTAAAAGTAATGAAATAGGAAAAGCCACTTCTTGCATGTGTAGACATTGGACCACACACGTCGCTGTGTACGAGTCCCAAGACTCCGTGTCCAGTGAACGGTTTAACATTTTAAAAATAATTAAATAATTAATTAAATAAATAAAATCGTTTAAGTGAATTTAATAATTTTCGGTAAAGTAAAACGTAGTTTTCATAAAACTAAACCGTAATTATTTTTCACTATAAATTTAAAAATACCTATTTTAATTATGTTATTACTAGTAAATGGTGTTTATTTAGCCAGTTATAAATTTTTTGTTTAATTAAATATTTTTCCTAAATTAATTATTTTAAATATTAACATAAACTTTATTTTTACACTAAATTAGTGTAAATTATAAATTTGAATGGGTTTAATTAGAAAAAGTGAATCATTACATATTAGAATCAAGTGTGTTTCATGCAAAATTTAGTTTCAAAATTTTACAATGGTTCTAGATCATTCTATGTCAAATGGAGTGAAGAAAATAAAGAATTTTTAAATAAATTCATGAAAAGATTTAATTGTGTGATATTTTTGTGAAACTTTCTACACTATTCTTCACCTTTTCTCACTCTCCTCTCTTTTCCTCACCTCATGTCCGGCCTCACCACCATGGGCACCCCCAAAATTTCCCCCCCATCATTTTTGTATTAAAAATCATCAAAAATCATCAAAAATTCAATAAAAAACCCACAAAATCCTAATTAATTCCTACCCTCTATTCTTTACTCATCTTTACATGGATTTTGGAGATGGAAAGCATTCATTTTGGAGGCTTATTTTCATGTTTGGATTTCATGTTGTGGAGGTATAAATCTTCTTCTTTTGATTTATTGTTATTAGATGTTTCATTTAAGCATAATTAGATTTAATAAATAATTTCTATCTACAAGTTTTAAAATTCAAGTCAGGGTTTATAAAATTAAGTTATGGTTTTTATTAATTAATTAGGGTTATAATAACTAGTTTAATATTTTTAGAAGTGGAAAATCTTGTATGGATGATATATTGTAAATTGTTTATCCAAAATTGTTTAAACTAATCCATTTTGCAAATTAGATTTCTATATATTGTATATATTTATGAGATAAAAATCCAATTAATGTTTGTAACACTAGATTGTGGTTTTAATGAGGATATTAACTTGTTAGTGGAATGAAAAACTTAAATTGGTTACTAGTTTCTATTGATAATTGAAAAATACTAATAAAAATGCTATTTTTGCTAACTAGATTTTGGAAATTCTTAAATAAATGAGGTTTAAAATCTAAATTATGATTTCATTATATTATTATCATCATGAATTGTAGTTTAATACATTAATTCATTCAAAATCCAGTTTAGATGTGATATTGTGAAATTTTCCTTAAAAGTATCGAAATCGGGCATGTTTGCAAACTAGAATTTTCAAACTAATATAAATTAGGGTGTTAAAAATATAGTGATGGTCTATATAGTCTAGTTATGCTAATTAATGAATACTATGACCCTTAGTTTCTTTTAAACATCAAGTTTTGAAGTAAAACGGTAAATTGGTGTTTTCAGGTTTTACGGAATCGGACGATTTGATCGATTTTTAGGGTTTCGATGAATTAAATCATGTTTTATATTATAAGTAATGAGTTTTATAACTATGAGTTGTTTGTTGATGCTTATCTCGATCAATCGGCGTTTGTACACCGATATCAAGCGATATTTGGTTCTTTTGCATGAGCGGGACATAGGTTTTAACCTATGCGTGTTTCGTGCATCGTTTTGATGTTGTCCGTGATTCAGCTTACGATAATATATGTGTTTGCGTATAGGTACCCCTCACGTGGACTGCGGGCGATGAAGAAGAGGATGGCGACACCGTCTTCGGCAGACAAGGACCAGGTGAGTAGATGTATATCTACGGGGGGAAGTCGGGTGGATGGTGTTTAGCACCCCCGCAAACGTAGAATAGGGATGGTACTTATTGTCATTAGGAAGCCAGACGTGACCTTAGAATTTCGTTGAGTGGGACCCTAGTAGTGACCTTAGGTTGGACTAGATTGATTTAGAAAGACCTTACCCGAGGATGAATATCTTGGAGGAGACTCGTAGGTTTCTGGTAGATACACGCACACATACACTGAGACTCGACGTGGTGTATACGTGTATGTGTATATATATATAGGACTAGGTGTAGATATACACACACACACACACAATACGTATATGTGATACAAGGATGTGATATGATACACGGGGATGAAACAATAACTGGGCTTGATGCCGTGATTCTTGGCTATACAGTCGTGTTATGATGTTAGCGGATCATTAGAAAATGAGATAATGGATTTGTATACATGAACAATAATAAAGTGTGGTGATGATATTGAAGTACATGGGACTCTAAAATAGAACCCGGACCGTAACCTATGCCTGAAAGTCTGATATGATATATGTGTGACTTGATTACGATATCATATAGGTGTTACTTGATTACGATATGATATATACATATATGTGACTTAATCACGATTTGACATATGTGACTTGATCAAGATATGATATATGTGAGATGACATTTCTGAGGATAAATTAACGATGTATATTTATGCTGGCAATGATATATGATTGATGTATGCGATTACAGTATAGCATCTTGAGCATGACATGTGTTGATAATGATATTATACGAATGATGAGACACGCATGTGATACTTGACCCGTACCCCGATATTGGGATGCCGTACGATGTATTTTACCGTACGAAGCATAGATATGATGATTGATCCGCACTCTTGATTCGAGGAAGCCGTACTATGTACGTGACGCTATTGAGACTGGATCGCCAACTATTAGAGATATGGATTCAGACTTTTGGTGTACTGCTATTTCTTATCGACTACTTTCTTAGGTTTAGTTCCTTAGGAGGTTAGATGGACACTAGTTTATGCTCGAGTCATATAGTTGTAGTTATACTTGTATATCACAGATGAGTGATTATTACACATCCGTCTTTACATTCATACCGTAATCATAATGGTGCATGCTCATTCATATATTTCTATAATCATAATAAAACTTTGCCTGCTAGGACACCAACACCATTACCGATGATGCGCATATTCCACGCACACTTATTTGCCGGCTCACACACATCATCATCGGTAATTACTATGTCACGTACAGTTTAGATCATATTATCTTTTATTGATAGAATCAGCGAACAGCTAGATCGATATAACATTGTGATTACTCTGTGGTGTTAGTATAGATATGGTATTTATTACTCAGATATTTCATGCATTCGCATTTTCATGTTATCATGCAGTATTATGGGGCATATGCTGACATTTATCATATACTTACTCATGATTTTGGGATTTTGGATTTCTATGAGATTTCTGGATTTTTGGGGGAAAACCGCAAGAATATATAAAAACTTCTCTCTCTCTCCTCCTCTTTTTTCAAAACTAAGATGCGGTTTTCTCGTGATGTATGTGTCGTCCACCATGAGATTTCTTGTTTTCTATTGGATTTCGAGACCCGATTCGAGGAGTCGATGAACCGTCTCGGGTACATGGTGGGCCCGGTATGGTACCCCGGGGCAAGAAGATCGAGTTGTAGACGATGAGCCTGGCAGGGGAGGACTACCTACCGGTGATGTCTGGCGCGGCGGATATCCGGAGGATACCGACCGTTGTCGTGAGATTTGATGATATGGGCTGATCTGGACTGACGGAGCCCGAGATATTGAGACTATGAGACATTGAGATTATAAGGTATTGAGACTTAAAATTTACATGTTTTGTGTCGATGCTTGACACGGATTTCCATGGATTTCATCGTTAATATTTCAGATTTCTATACACATTTTATTATGATAAAAGCTAAATATTTCTTATACAGATATATCTAGATTTCAGAATTATTTATTTTACATTCATGATGTATGCATACTCATTCACATGGCATAATACTATATAAGGCATTGACACGAGCACGGAGCTTTTGCACTTACACGTAGCTTATTATCCTGTCTTACTTGATGATTAGTAGTATATTAGTATATTATTATGACCTAGGATAGCGTCGTGCATTCGATTTCATTTCGCAGATATCTTCTACTAACGAGTTGGAAACTCACCCCCGTTGTGCCAAATTTTATTACAGGTTGATGCACAGGGTTCCTTGGTAGTTTGCTGGCAGATCATTTCATTCCAGGTGATTTGCACGGTAGGTTGGTTCACTTATATCTGGACCGCCATTGTACTTTTATTATTTCATTTGTATCTAGAAAGCTCCATCAACCAAACTTGTAATACTTGTTAGTTTACTGGATCAGTTGTTTATTTCGACCTTAGAGTCGCGCTTGTATTATTATGATATTTGGTGCTTTTGTTTTCTTTTGAGTTTTGAGCCTCGCCCTTTGGCGTTGTATACTATTGTGCATTGATGTGGTTGTTTCCGCCTTTTGGCGTAGAGCTAGCTTCCATTTGGGGACGCTTTTTATTGTTTGTATATATATTATTCTTGTTTGTACCCGTTTGGGGCCAGTTTTTACAAACGAGACTCTGCCGAATTTTTTGAGAAAATTGGATGTTGCTTTTAAACTTGTTTTCTACATGTTTTCCTTTACTTCTTCTTCTTTTTATGGTTTAGATTTATGGGCTTCGTCTTACTTAGGTTACGTTGTGCCTTTAGACGCTTCGTAATATAAGTGCCGGTCACGTTCTGTACTTTCGGGTCGTGACAAAGTTGGTATCAGAGCGCTAGGTTTAACCTTGTATATATCTAGGGTGACCCTTGGTTGATGGAGTAGGAGACTTAGGTAGAGTGACGTACCGTGGGTATGATCCGCGGTATACTTACGATACGCTACTCTTCTTAAGTAGCCTTAGGATGTACATTTGTTTGCACCGCATTTCATTCGTTCCTTTGATCTATCTTCGTCGATATCGGAGGGTGGTTTCTGTTACCACGGGCGCACGGGTAGAAGGAGCTGCGGCTCGAATGCGATAACCATTAAGGTATCGGTTATTCTTGAGGATTGAAGCATTGTTTAGCGTGCGGGAGAAGGGTATTCACATGCCATCCAGACGAAGTTAGAGGATTTGAACGATTGTCAGAAACCCATTTTCCTAAGTTTAAAGTATTCGGAAGAACATGCAGGTATTTCGATGGACCCTCTAGAAGAATGAAACCCTAACTCTTCATAATGACCACCAAAACGCCCTTGAATCTTAGGGTTTACGGCAGTTCCGCAGTGCCATTAGTGAGGCTTGGGTTTGCCCTTCTACGGCTGGACCATCGATGCTAGGGTATGTACTGGATATTTTTAAACTGTACTTGAGTGTTGAGCTCTCGGGGAATTATGGGATTTTGATGGATCGATCGAAAAGTTTAATGTAGTTCGGATATCAGGTGAAGGGATCGACTACATGGGAGACTCTAGATATGAGTATTGTTGTTGGTAGCGCAGTCAGCACACCTATGAAATGAAGAGTTCGAAGCAGTCGACACCAGAGGAAAGGGGGAAAGAGGCGCACATTGACGATAGTGTTTACGATTGTGATTTGGTGATTTGAATTTCATATTTTCGTTGATTGGATTTTGGTATTTTGAGGACTTTGTTCTACGATTGGTATTTCTTATGTATACCTTCATTACATTCTATTTGTGTTTCATATATCAGTGGTATTGATGTTTTTTGTACGTACCCAGTGCACTTGATTTGGTTTTTATACATTTTGAGATTTTGATTTGATTTCGTGCATATGGTTACACATGATTTTGACATATGCTTCGACCTAGTTTTCATGCATTTTCGTACAGTGATTTCGATTTTGATATTCGGTGTATGTTTTCATGCACCATGTGCACCTGATTGAGATTCTTGCGCACACTTGGCGCACTTGATGCGATTTTGTGCACACCAGATGCACTAAATCGGGGTTTTGTGCAGATCAGATGCACCTGATATTGAGTCGTGCACGCCCGTTGCACTTGACAGATGTTTTTGGTGCACACCTATTGCACTTAGTTTCGTTTTGTGTGTATTCATGGTATCTGTATTTGGTTTCGATTTCAGTGCGCACCGGACGCACATGATATTTTTATGATGTGATTGGGATTGAATTCAGTTTAAGCAGTATGCTTTTATAATCATTACTATTGATTTGATAACCAGGCGGGACGTGTATGTAAAAAAAAAGATATATATAGCTATTTTTTTAAAAATAAACGTCCGCTACTTGTTCCATGACACGTACATCACACGGCGATTTTCAAAAAGGGGTTCTTGCATGTTTCTTTATCCAGATATTTGGACGATTTTACTATGATGCGCACTATATATAAGTTGTAGTTTTGATGTATATTATGTTGGTTTTCGTATTGGGTTTTGATATTTTATTTTCTCCATCACTCCGATGATTGCGTTATGCTTGACGGAGTTGATTTTAATTATGTATTAATGATTTCGGAGCCCCGACGATTTGAGTGTTTTGGCTGAATGTTTTAGTAATTGGAGGAAGTTTTAATTTAAATTCGGGTACAGAATTTCTTAAAGGGGGAAAGATTTTAACATTTTAAAAATAATTAAATAATTAATTAAATAAATAAAATCGTTTAAGTGAATTTAATAATTTTCGGTAAAGTAAAACGTAGTTTTCATAAAACTAAACCGTAATTATTTTTCACTATAAATTTAAAAATACCTATTTTAATTATTTTATTACTAGTAAATGGTGTTTATTTATCCACTTATAAATTTTTATTTTAATTAAATATTTTTCTTGAATTAATTATTTTAAATATTAACATAAGCTTTATTTTTACACTAAATTAGTGTAAATTACAAATTTGAATGGATTTAATTAGCAAAAGTGAACCATTACATATTAGAATCAAGTGTGTTTCATGCAAAATTTATTTTCAAAATTTAAAAATGGTTCTAGACCATTCTAGGTCAAATGGAGTGAAGAAAATAAAGAATTTTTAAATAAATTCATGAAAAGACTTAATTGTGTGATATTTTTGTGAAAGCTTCTACACTTTTCTTCACCTTTTCTCACTCTCCTCTCTTTTCCTCACCTCATGGCTGGCCTCACCACCATGGGCAGCCCCAAAATTTTCCCCCCATCATTTTTGTATTAAAAATCATCAAAATTCATCAAAAATTCAATAAAAAACCCACAAAATCCTAATTAATTCCTACCCTCTATTCTTTGCTCATTTTTACATGGATTTTGGAGATGGAAAGCATTTATTTTGGAGGCTTATTTTTATGTTTGGATTTCATGTTTTGGAGGTATAAATTTTCTTCTTTTGATTTATTGTTATTAGATGTTTCATTTAAGCATAATTAGATTTAATAAATAATTTCAATCTACAAGTTTTAAAATTCAAGTTAGGGTTTATAAAATTAAGTTATGGTTTTTATTAATTAAGTAGGGTTATAATAACTAGTTTAACAATTTTAGAAGTGGAAAATCTTGTATGGATGATATATTGTAAATTGTTTATCCAAAATTGTTTAAACTAATCCATTTTGCAAACTAGATTTCTATATATTGTATATATTGATGAGATAAAATTCTAATTAATGTTTGTAACATTAGATTGTGGTTTTAATGAGAATATTAACTTGTTAGTGGAATGAAAAACTTAAATTGGTTACTAGTTTCTATTGATAATTGAAAAATACTAATAAAAATGCTATTTTTGCTAACTAGATTTTGGAAATTCTTAAATAAATGAGGTTTAAAATCTAAATTATGATTTCATTATATTATTATCATCATGAATTGTAGTTTAATGCATTAATTCATGCAAAATCCAGTTTAGATATGATATTGTGAAATTTTCCTTAAAAGTATCGAAATCGGGCAAGTTTGCAAACTAGAATTTTCAAACTAATATAAATTAGGGTGTTAAAAATATAGTGATGGTTTATATAGTCTAGTTATGCTAATTAATGAATACTATGACCATTAGTTTCTTTTAAACATCAAGTTTTGAAGTAAAACGGTAAATTGGTGTTTTCAGATTTCACGGAATCAGACGATTTGATCGATTTTTAGGGTTTCGATGAATTAAATCATGTTTTATATTATAAGTAATGAGTTTTATAACTATGAGTTGTTTGTTGATGCTTATCTCGATCAATCGGCGTTTGTACGCCGATATCGAGCGATATTTGGTTCTTTTGCATGAGCGGGACATAGGTTTTAACCTATGCGCGTTTCGTGCGTCGTTTTGATGTTGTCCGTGATTCAGTTTACGATATTATATGTGTTTGCGTATAGGTACCCCTCACGTGGACTGCGGATGATGAAGAAGAGGATGGCGACACCGTCTTCGGCAGACAAGGACCAGGTGAGTAGATGTATATCTACGGGGGGAAGTCGGGTGGATGGTGTTTAGCACCCCCGCAAACGTAGAATAGGGATGGTACTTATTGTCATTAGGAAGCCAGACGTGACCTTAGAATTTCGTTGAGTGGGACCCTAGTAGTGACCTTAGGTTGGACTAGATTGATTTAGAAAGACCTTACCCGAGGATGAATATCTTGGAGGAGACTCGTAGGTTTCTGGTAGATACACGCACACATACACTGAGACTCGACGTGGTGTATACGTGTATGTGTATATATAAATAGGACTAGGTGTATATATATATATATACACACACACACACAATACGTATATGTGATACAAGGATGTGATATGATACACGGGGATGAAACAATAACTGGGCTTGATGCCGTGATTCTTGGCTATACAGCTGTGTTATGATGTTAGCGGATCATTAGAAAATGAGATAATGGATTTGTCTACATGAACAATAATAAAGGGTGGTGATGATATTGAAGTACATATGACTCTAAAATAGAACCCGGACCGTAACCTATGCATGAAAGTCTGATATGATATATGTGTGACTTGATTACGATATCATATAGGTGTTACTTGATTACGATATGATATATACATATATGTGACTTAATCACGATTTGACATATGTGACTTGATCAAGATATGATATATGTGACATGACATTTCTGAGGATAAATTAACGATGTATATTTAAGCTGGCAATGATATATGATTGATGTATGCGATTACAGTATAGCACCTTTAGCATGACATGTGTTGATAATGATATTATACGAATGATGAGACAGGCAGGAGACACTTGACCCGTACCCCGATATTGGGATGCCGTAAGATGGACTTTACCGTACGAAGCATAGATATGATGATTGATCCGCACTCTTGATTCGAGGAAGCCGTACTATGTACGTGACGCTGTTGAGGCTGGATCGCCGACTATTAGAGATATGGATTCAGACTTTTGGTGTACTCCTATTTCTTATCGACTAGTTTCTTAGGTTTAGTTCCTTAGGAGGTTAGATGGACACCAGTTTAGGCTCGAGTCATATAGTTGTAGTTATACTTGTATATCACAGATGAGTGATTATTACACATCCGTCTTTACATTCATACCATAATCATAATGGTGCATGCTCATTCATATATTTCTATAATCATAATAAAACTTTGCCTGCTAGGATACCAGCACCATTACCGATGATGCGCATATTCCACGCACACTTATTTGCCGGCTCACACACATCATCATCGGTAATTGCTATGTCACGTACACTTTAGATCATATTATCTTTTATTGATAGAATCAGCTAACAGCTAGATCGATATAACATTGTGATTACTCTCTGGTGTTAGTATAGATATGGTATTTATTACTCAGACATTTCATGCATTCGTATGTTCTTGTTATCATGCAGTATTATGGGGCATATGCCGACACTTATCATATACTTACTCATGATTTTGGGATTTTTGATTTCTATGTGATTTCTGGATTTTTGGGGGAAAACCGCAAGAATATATAAAAACTTCTCTCTCTCTCTCTCTCCTTCTCTTTTTTTAAAACTAAGATGCAGTTTTCTCGTGATGTATGTGTCGTCCACCATGGGATTTCATGTTTTCTGTTGGATTTCGAGACCCGATTCGAGGAGTGGATGAACCGTCTCGGGTACATAGTAGGCTCGGTATGGTACCCCGGGGCAAGAAGATCGAGTTGTAGACGATGAGCCTGGCAGGGGAGGACTACCTACCGGTGATGTCTGGCGCGGCGGATATCCGGAGGATACCGACCGTTGTCATGAGATTTGATGATATGGGCCAATCCGGACTGACGGAGCCCGAGATATTGACACTATGAGACATTGAGATTATGAGGTATTGAGACTTGAAATTTACATGTTTTGTGTCGATGCTTGACACGGATTTCCATGGATTTCATCGTTGATATTTTAGATTTCTATACATATTTTACTATGATAAAAGCTAAAGATATCTTATACAGATATATCTAGATTTCAGGATTAGTTATTTTACATTCATGATGCATGCATACTCATTCACATGGCATAGTACTATATGAGGCACTGACACGAGCACGGAGCTTTTGCACTTACACGTAGCTTATTATCCTGTCTTACTTGATGATTAGTAGTATATTAGTATATTATTATGACCTAGGATAGCGTCGTGCATTCAATTTCATTTCGCAGATATTTTCTACTCACGAGTTGGCAACTCACCCCCGTTGTGCCAAATTTTATTATAGGTTGATGGACAGGGTTCCTTGGTAGTTTGCTGGCACATCATTTCATTCCAGGTGATTTGCACGGTAGGTTGGTTCACTTGTATCTGAACCGCCATTGTAATTTTATTATTTCATTTGTATCTAGAAAGCTCCATCAACCAAACTTGTATTACTTGTTAGTTTACTGGATCAGTTGTTTATTTCGACCTTAGAGCCGCGCTTGTATTATTATGATATTTGGTGCTTTTGTTTTCTTTTGAGTTTTGAGCCTCGCCCTTTGGCGTTGTATACTATTGTGCATTGATGTGGTTGTTTCCGCCTTTTGGCGTAGAGCTAGCTCCCGTTTGGGGATGCGTTTTATTTTTTGTATATATATTATTCTTGTTTGTACCCGTTTGGGGCCAGTTTTTACAAAGGAGACTCTGCCGAAATTTTTGAGAAAATTGGATGTTGCTTTTAAACTTGTTTTCTACATGTTTTCCTTTACTTCTTCTTCTTTTTATGGTTTAGATTTCTGGGCTTCGGCTTACTTAGGTTACGTTGTGCTAATAGACGCTTCATAATCTAAGTTCCAGTCACGTTCCGTACTTTCGGGTCGTGACAAACGTAGTCTTTGTCATCTTTCCTTTAAGACATGATTGACAAGTTGCATAAGAATGATATTCGAACGGATCCAAATATCCTTCTTTATGTAACTTAGTTAATCTTGTTTCATTGATGTGACCCAGTCTACAATGCCATAAGAAAGCATGATTTAAATCTGGAGACTTTTTTTGTGTGTATTCTGGATATTGAAAATCTGCGGTTGGTTTAATACGTATATACCGTTGCTTAATGTACCCGACCCAATCAAAACATGATTAAGGTGGAAGTTTACAACATTGCTTACAAATGCAAAATCATAACCTTCTTTAGACATTAAAGATATAGATATGATATTACAAGTCGAACTGGGTACAAAATAACAGTTGCGCAAAACCAAAACATGTCAATCTGTCAATCCTATGTGATAGTCCCCCACAGACTCAACATCCATGCTTGCTCCGTTTGAAACTCTGAGGGTCATATCTGTTAGTTATATGTATGCCCTAGAGGCCATTACTGTACATACGATGTATATTGTAGTGGATGCTAGGATATATATAGGGAGGACTTTCTTGCTCGACATGATAGTATGCTATCTGGTTGTACTTTATCTTAACATGTACTCTGTTTGTCTCTATGTTACATGTTGATAAAGCCCTTAGGATATGTACTCGACTACTGGGACTATGATGAGATCATACTAGTGGGGCCATGGTAGTCGACGAGTATATCCTATAACTATTCCTAGTCGAGGGTGTATCGAGACAGGGCATCGATACACCAGAGTAGACTAGCGTATACGCATCTTGACCCATATGATGGGCGATGGATGATCCCATATCCATCGGTGTTTGACATCAAGGATGGTGTATGGGTGCTCAGTGGAGACTGGGTACACTGGACGGACTCGCCGAGAACTCCCAGATGGTATTATACCTTACGTCAGATGGCAGTTCTCCGGTGACACTGGTATAGAGTAGTCTGTTGACCCGAGATCGTCATAGAGTCTTCTGTGATTCCCACTGTGCTTTGATTTCCATCATACCACGTCCAAGAGGGCGTGCAAAAAGGTGGCTTTTGGGTACAGTCCCGAATCACATGGAGGCAATGAGCGATAGGAGGGGATTCGTCTCTCCTGGTATAGGGAGTTGATGTTGCGCTGTGTTCGATTGGCTATAACCGGAAATCCCTGGCCAGGGTTGCTGAGATTTACTGGTAAGTGTTATCAGTAGTTTCTCGAACTGTTATAGACCTCATATCGACACGACTTATCGAGCTACTGGGGTCTGACGTTTACCACCCCTAGGCGACATATGCGACATATCAGACGACGAGACCGGACTGTACGGGAGTGTTACTGATTGGATTTACAGGAGAATGTACAGACTTGCTTGTTGATCTTCTGAGCGCTCAATACCTGGGTGGCTGTTATGTTTAGCTGACCGCTTGCAGCTTGTGGGTGTTTGATATGATCATCACCTACTGCCGGCGTATTGACGATTCTTCAGAGTCCTACACAGAGGTTTCTTGGCTCAGGCAAAACGGAGTAGGAGCACATATGTGATATGTGCGGGTCCGAGGATAATACGATATGAGATACCGTATTCTATTCTCGCGATATTTGATATCAGCCGCGTCATCGGATCAAGTGTTGATTCGATGAATCGGTACGGATAAATATTAGTCGGTTATATGCGATATAGCCGGATTGTCGGATCAAGTGTTGATTCGATAATTTAATGTATAATAATATATATGATATATTAAATTACATTAACTAATATTTGCTCACTAAAAGATTATTTTTCTCACTCGGGTAATACATTGATATATATGCGATATATGTTAAATGTATTATTTTATTTTGTTACAATAAATATTGTATATGTGATATATAATATTGTAACATGTTATAATTATTAATGCAACATGTTTAGTGGAGTTTAAACAAGATTAGGGTTTGATTTGGGTTAATATATTCTAGATGTTTCTAGACGGTTTTACTTTGTCATTTGCTAAGATATTATGATAGATATTTCTTTGTGACTCACCCTTTAACCCAACCCAAACCCTAACCCTAGTAAACTCTCTACATTGGTTACTACAACAGTGGTTGCATAAATGATTATGATAACTTTTTATTATTGATCACAAATGAATTCTATCATCTTCTTCCTTGAGTTATTCATTGAAAAAGCTTTCTAGCTTTTTCTAAGTGATGAAAAATGAGTGAGAATAAGAAAACAAATGAGTGTAAAAATCCTACTTCATCATCATCATCTATCCTTGTCATTTAGATGAGGGTGTTCACATCATTTCATGAGTGATAGCTTGTGTTAACGAAACTTCAAGGTAGATCATCTTTGTATCGAAGATCGGAAGCAAGACTATATCTTTCTCTTCGTGGAACCTCTCGAGAGTCCGGAACACGATGATCGCTGCGAAGGGACCTCAACATGGAGCTTAAGAAGTGAAGGACCGGATCTACAAAGGTTGTAATCCCTCTCACTTAGTGTTAAAGAGTTTAACATGCTAGTTTTCGCCTAAACTCTAGTTTAAAGATCCGGCTTCGGGTTGTTCGGCACGGCTAATTTTTAAATCGGGCATGGTTGATGCCTCGTAGAACCTTGTGGCAGAACCCAGCTACCCTACAGTTATATCAGAGCCAAGCTAGAGCTTTAGGCGAAGTCTGAGCGAAGTTTAAAGTCCGATCGAACCCTGAAACCCCGATAAAAACCCCTCTCTGTACAATTTCTAAACATGTTGATTTTTCTGAATTAAAAATGCTCAGAAAATAGAGCAGGAAAAAATAAGAATTACTGTGAAGTACGGTCCACTAAGTCTATTATTTGACCGCGGAACCACGGCCAGACCAAGGGTTTGGCGGCGGTTCCGTGGCCCAAATTTGGACTTAGTCCCTCATCTTTCATATATTTATTCTTAGGTCCTTTATTGGCAATTTTTTCTGGGAATTTTTTAATTCCACTCAAGTGTTGAGTTTTATAGGGTTGTATTGGGGACTCGTTGATTCGATCGGATAATTTAACTTCGTTTATTTTTGTCCGGATAATTTTAGAAACTGTTAAAAAGTTCGAACGGATATCAATAACTCACTTTTCCCCTTGTCGGAAAATTTTTCAAAAGTTGGATTTTTTCTCGAGTTTAAGAACGTTCTAAGTTGTGCAAGTAACGCGGTGGACCCTCTAGAAGAACACACACCTTAACTCGATTATGTGACCGTCTTGAACTGCCTCTGAACCTTTGGGTTTGGGGAAGTACGGCGTGCCACATGTGAGGCGTTGGCTTGACCCTTCTACGGCTGGACCATCGGTACTGTGGCATGTGATGGATGTTTTTAAACTGATTTCAAGTGTTGAGATATATTGGGAAAATCTTGGGTGTTTGATTGTTCGATCGGAAAGTTTAACATTGTCTGTTTATCTGGAATGTGATACAATATTTGGAATCCACAGGTAGTTATGAGATAACTAATTTGAATGTTATAAATCTAGCAGTTCAGTCTCAATTGATCGGTTGCAATGGAATTTTGATGTGATCAAAACTCCGTCGCAATCACGTAGCGTACGCGGATACTCGCCGGGTAAACTTAATAAACAGCCACGCCCCATAGCCCCGACCAAGTGACTGTAGGAGAACCCCGTCGCCAAAAGCATCTGTTCGGGTGCTCGCGGCAGCGGTGTTCCGCCTTAGTGCACTTCGTCGACGGCATCCGGGGGTGCGGCCGTCTACTAAAGTTTGCGACGAGCATTCGATCAGGTTGTCGGGAATCTTGTTGAATTGCCCGACTTGATATTGAAAAGAGTTTTCGATAATGAGACTAAAATGCGGGGTTTATAATTGTTAGGCATGCGATGTCTAAGGAATTCATTTGGTTAGGCATGCGATGTCTAAGAAGGTTGCGGATTCCAACTGTTGTAGTTTTACACTTTTTTTTCTGTGACCGTAAGCGTAGTATGTGGTGTATCGCCGGCTTCGTTGCTATACATCAACGACAATCGGGATACGCATACTTGCTTACGTTGATGATATGAGATATTATGTGTTGCTGTGATATGTTCTATTGGATCGTCGCGTTTGAATAGCCGGGGGTTTTATGTGAGATGAGAGTTTTTCTTTTTCATTCATATAAAATTCATTTGTATGTAATATTCTTTTATTGGGGCACTTCCGGGCTGAGGATGATGTCACCATTGTATATTATTTACTTTTTCGCATTAGGTAGACCTAAGGTGGGGAGCACAAGTAACCGGGTTCTAGGGTCCAGTGGGAGACCATCTCGAGGAGTCGAGACCGGGTCTCCTAACCCTAGAATTGGCAGTGTTGCTTGCCGCTCTCGTAGGGGTCTAGAGATATGGGTTTGGCTATTCATCGCGACCGTGGAATCCGTGTTTTATACAGGCTCGTATTGAAAACACGGACGTCCTACTATATCCAATATTTCATATATGTTCTTCTGCTGCAATGTTCTGTGATGAGATCATATTACTGCCTGAGACGAATGTTTATATTATATATATGAGATATATGTTATATTGCAGATTTCGTTTCAAATGAGATGCTTGTGAGGCATAATAAAATGGGACTTGATTAATGAGATTAATGAAATAAAAGAAACCTAAAGATGTTGTAGAAACTTGTTTAAAAACTGGTAGCTCTAGTTCTTGCTTTGCATAGCGGTGTTCCTTGTAGAACATCCAGCACCTTATTCGATAAGGAAAGAGCCGAGATCCTTTCACCGGGAGTGACCTCTTTAGTGAAACTAGCAGATGCTACAAACTCGGTTTGTCTTTTGATTGCTTCTATAGTTCTTACTTTGCATAGTGGTATATATGATATATCCTGCACCTTATTCGATGAGAAAAGGACCGACGATCCCTTCACCGGGAGTGACCCCTTTAGCAAAACTAGAAAAGCCTCAAAAACACTCTATTTAAAAATCACTCGATTCTACGACGATATCAAGTTCATTACGCAAAGGGTTTTCTTAAAAACCTGACGTAGCCCTCCGTCATTTCAGATAAATACTATTTAGTATTCGTGCTGCGTTTGTTGACCTCTGTCAAGGCGTAGTGTGCGGTAGCTGATTAGTGCTTGTCTGTATAAACATATGATGTGATTGATTTAGGGTAGTCATGCGACCTTGTTGACCTCTGTCAAGGGTCGTGCGGGTGGGTTTACTTCAATCAGGAAATGACGGGTTGAACTTGACTAGCAGCCTATGGTTTGTTGACCTCTGTCAAGGTCATAGGACGCTAGGGGTAAAATATTATTGGGAATTTCAAGTGTTGAAATTTGCAATGAGATTGCATACCTTCTATGAGATAGTTGGATCCCGATACCCGCTGCGAGTAAGAGTTACTCCTGGGAGAGTTTTACACATTACAATTAGCCGATCAATTAGGTGTCTAGAAAGGTGTTAACGGGGTTACGTCTCTGGGAAAATGAGGTTTACTTTAATTAGGTCCGTGCAAAAGCACGGGGAACCTCCCTCAAAGTACCGACACTGGCCTGGCTGAAAAATTGGCGAACTTGTAGCGTGTAATTAATCCCGGCTAGTCTTTCTTTTTAGGGTTTGAAGGAAGATTTGATTAAAACAGTGGGAGACATCCTGATTAGATATATTAGATAACCAATCTAATCTTGCAAGAGCATACGCTGAGTGTTTTCTTCTCTCTCTCTCCAGGTAGCGACCATATCACGCCTTAATCAAGATAATAATACGGATGTATTGACCGAACCCGCTTGTTATACTGAGCTGGGGAACGTTGGTCCCGCTCCAACTTATAATTGTTATAAGACAGAGCAGGCAATTGGGGATTACCAGAATTCCCGTGCTGCCCAAACGAAGAAAGTGCATGCTGATGCATCATCATCGGGTGTGTTCATTACATAGAACTGTTTCTCAGTATCCTTTACGTCCTGGGTATGAGATACCGGATCAGGATTCCGCATATGTAATCTGTTACATGGGCTACAGATAGGTAGAGAACTGAGAATGGGTGATAAGTTTCATGAGATAGAAAACGGTGCAAGTATTGCAGCCAAGTCTGTTGGTCACTATCACCCTGTATTGCCAGAATACATTGATTCTGAATGAATGTTATTAGATACCGAACCTGATATACAACATCATATCAATCTCTTTATTAGTAAAGAAGGATATAATTTTGTATTGTTGGATAATGTTTTGAACATTTCCTATATCAAGAGTTGATCGGTTCAGGCACGTTATCTAAAAGTATCGACGTTCTAAATCAAACTACATTTCTTAGTATACAGAACACACAAAAGGGGAAGAGTTCAGAAATGAACGAATCCTTCTTGAGGCATTGTAGACTAGGTCATATCAATGCGACCCGACTAGCTGAAGTTACATAAAGATGCATATTTAAATTAGTTTGAATTTACATCTTGTGAAACATGCCAGTCATGTCACAGAGATAAGATGACCACAGCTCCGTTTATTGGAAACAGAGAAAGAGTTGGTGAACTCTTAGGATTGATACATGCCGATGTATGAAAGTCCCCTGTCTACACATGCCAAGACCGGTTTTTTGTACTTTATTATATTCTTTGATGATCTCTCAAGATTCAGACATATGTTCCTGTTGAAACATAAGTACGAAACTTTTGAGATATTCACGGAATATAAGTTAGAAGTAGAGAACCAAAAATGGGTATAAGTATTATGTCCTTTGATGAGATCAAGGAGGAGAATACTTGAGCACGGAATTCCTGGAATATTCTAAAGGAGAATGAGATTCTCTCTCAGCATTACTCCTCCGTATACACCACAGCACGTCGGTGTATCGGGGCGGAGCAATAACACCCTATGTGATATGGTGTGCTCTATGATGAGTACTACTGAGTTTCCTATTTCCTTTTGGGAGTTATGCATTTGAGAAGCTGCATGCCTATTGAATAGGGTTCCAATCAAATCTGTTGCCTACCACTTCATATGTGATATGGAAAGGGAAGAGCCCATATCTTAAGTTTGTTAAGATTTGGGGTTGTCCGGATTATGTCTAAAAGCAAAATCCGGACAAGCTCGAGGCAAGGTCTGTAATGTAGAACTGGAAAGGTTCCAGCTATACAAACTACAGCGGATGATTTGGTAGAACCAAAGGATTCAATAGTTTCCAACGAACCTTATCCTCTCCGCCGATCTAGTAGGGTTCCTCACCCACCTGAGAGATACTTCGGTTTCTCTATGATAGTGGGAGCGAGGATTGCATCATGAGATGATGACCCAACTAGTTTCGAGCAGGCCATCAGGAGTGAGACTCTGTAAGAATGGCTGGATGCTTATCGATTTGAGATGGAATCCTTATACACCAACAAAGTATGGACTTTGGTTGCTTTATCTGAAGGGTTAAATCCCCATCAGGAGCAAGTATATCTTGAGAAGATTACTTGGTATACATGGAAAAGTTGAGACTTTCAAAGTTATGTTTAAGTCCATCCAGATCCTACTTGCCATGGCTACATTCCATGACTACGATATCTGGCGGCTGGGTGTCATGACTGGTTTTCTAAATATTGATTTGGAAGAGAGCGTCTATAAGTACACAACCAGAGGGCTTCGTAGTCAATGGGAGCAGCGGAAACGTGTGCAAGATGTTTTATGTGATAAAGCAGGCATCGCGGAGTTGGAACGTCTGTTTTGATGTAGTAGTCAAAGAGTTTGACTTCATCACAATGGTAGATGAACCTTGTATATACAAAAAGATAGTAGGAAGTATGGCGATGATCCTCGTAGAGTACGTGGATGACATACTCTTGATAGGGAATGAGTTTCCTATGCTACGCTCGGTCAATCTCCGCTTATAACAAAGATTCTCCATATAGGATCAAAATGATACCTCCTAAATCCTGGGATTTAGATCTATGAGATAGATATAATTGGATGTTAGGATTCTCACTAGTTGTAGTGAGATGGTATCAATCGATCCTGGGAAGAATCACTGGAAAGGTTCCAGGGTGATAAGGATGACTGAATGTCAGTCGCAGGCATTGTTTAAACTCTCAGTGGAGGGACGGTATGTTGGAAGAGTTCTAAGCTAGATACCGTGACAAATTAGACGATTAAAGGCAAGATACATCGTTACCAAGGATGCTACCAAAGAGGCAGTCTGGATATATAAGTTGATGAGATGAACTTCGTTCCTACCATTGTGAGACAATAGAGTTGTGGATTTTGCCAAGGAACACCCGTCCCATCAGAAATCCAGATATAATTCTTAGGCAGTATCACCTGATCATGGAGATGGTTGATCTCTAGGGAGATCGAGGTTAGGAGAGTAGACACAGAAGACAACAGCGCGGATCCACTCACAAAAGCCTTTTTCTCAGTAGAGACTTTTATGGGATGGTTGAGTATGAGATACTTCAACCGCAGCTAATTGTTGGGTATGTGATACCACAACAGATGGCCCTAGTGCAAGTGGGAGATTGTTAGTTATATGTATGCCCTAGAGGCCATTACTGTACATACGATGTATATTGTAGTGGATGCTAGGACATATATAGGGAGGACTTTCTTGCTCGACATGATAGTATGCTATCTGGTTGTACTTTATCTTAACATGTACTCTGTTTGTCTCTATGTTACATGTTGATAAAGCCCTTAGGATATGTACTCGACTACTGGGACTATGATGAGATCATACTAGTAGGGCCATGGTAGTCGACGAGTACATCCTATAACTGTTCCTAGTCGAGGGTGTATCGAGACAGGGCATCGATACACCAGAGTAGACTAGCGTATACGCATCTTGACCCATATGATGGGCGATGGATGATCCCATATCCATCGGTGTTTGACATCAAGGATGGTGTACGGGTGCTCAGTGGAGACTGGGTACACTGGACGGACTCGCCGAGAACTCCCAAATAGTATTATACCTTCCGTCAGATGGCAGTTCTCCGGTGACACTGGTACAGAGTAGTCTGTTGACCCGAGATCGTCATAGAGTCTTGTATGATTCCCACTGTGCTTTGATTTCCATCATACCACGTCCAAGAGGGCGTGCAAAAAGGTGGCTTTTGGGTACAGTCCCGAATCACATGGAGGCAATTAGCGATAGGAGGGGATTCGTCTCTCCCGGTATAGGGAGTTGATTTTGCGCTGTGTTCGATTTGCTATAACTGGAAATCCCTGGCCAGGGTTGCTGAGATTTACTGGTAAGTGTTATCAGTAGTTTCTCGAACTGTTATAGACCTCATCTCGACACGACTTATCGTGCTACTGGGGTCTGACGTTTACCACCCCTAGGCGACATATGCGACATATCAGACGACGAGACCGGACTGTACGGGAGTGTTACTGATTGGATTTACAGGAGAATGTACAGACTTGCTTGTTGATCTTCTGAGCGCTCAATACCTGGGTGGTTGTTACGTTTAGCTGACCACTTGCAGCTTGTGGGTGTTTGATATGATCATCACCTACTGCCGGCGTATTGATGATTCTTTAAAGTCCTACACAGAGGTTTCTTGGCTCAGGCAAAATGGAGTAGGAGCACATATGTGATATGTGCGGGACCGAGGATAATACGATATGAGATACCGTATTCTATTCTTGCGATATTTGATATCAGCCGCGTCATCGGATCAAGTATTGATTCGATGAATCGGTACGGATAAATATTAGTCGGTTATATGCGATATAGCCGGATTGTCGGATCAAGTGTTGATTCGATAATTTAATGTATAATAATTTATATGATATATTAAATTACATTAACTAATATTTTCTCACTAAAAGATTATTTTTCTCACTCTGATAATACATTGATATATATGCGATATATGTTAAATGTATTATTTTATTTTGTTACAATAAATATTGTATATGTGATATATAATATTATAACATGTTATAATTATTAATGCAACATATTTAGTGGAGTTTAAACAAGATTAGGGTTTGATTTGGGTTAATGTATTCTAGATGTTTCTAGATGGTTTTACTTTGTCATTTGCTAAGATATTATGATAGATATTTCTTTGTGACTCACCCTTTAACCCAACCCAAACCCTAACCCTAGTAAACTCTCTACATTGGTTACTACAACCATGGTTGCATAAATGATTATGATAACTTTTTATTATTGATCACAAATGAATTCTATCATCTTCTTCCTTGAGTTATTCATTGAAAAAGCTTTCTAGCTTTTTCTAAGTGATGAAAAATGAGTGAGAATAAGAAAACAAATGAGAGCAAAAATCCTACTTCATCATCCTCATCTATCCTTGCCATTTAGATGAGGGTGTTCACATCATTTCATGAGTGATAGCTTGTGTTAACGAAACTTCAAGGTAGATCATCTTTGTATCGAAGATCGGAAGCAAGACTATATCTTTCTCTTCGTGGAACCTCTCGAGAGTCCGGAACACGATGATCGCAGCGAAGGGACCTCAACATGGAGCTTAAGAAGTGAAGGACCGGATCTACAAAGGTTGTAATCCCTCTCACTTAGTGTTAAAGAGTTTAACATGCTAGTTTTCGCCTAAACTCTAGTTTAAAGATCCGTCTTCGGGTTGTTCTGCACGGCTAATTTTTAAATCGGGCATGGTTGATGCCTCGTAGAACCTTGTGGCAGTGCCCAGCAACCCTACAATATCACCCGCCTTAAAAACCCTACAGCTTCTCAGTGCCTGCAAAGAATTACAGATATGAGATCCTGATCCGGTATCTAATACCCAGGAAGTAGAGTTGATTGACAGACAGTTTTCAATAACATACACACCTGAAGCCGAAACCACAACTTGCTTCCGGTCCTGGTTCTTAGCCTTCCAAGCCCTGTAATCTTTCTTCCAGTGTCCTTTCTAGTGATAATAAAAGCATTCTTCCTTTCCCACAATTTATCCCGCTACCTTTGCTTTTCCCTTGGCTTCCACCTTACTAACACCGTCCCTTGGTTTGGTGGGGGCCTTCTTCTTTTTTCCTTTGGCTTTCGCCTTGGACCTAGAAGAGGAAGCTCCTCCAACAAACAAAGCGGGTCTTTTCCTGACTTTTTGCAGGGTGCCCTCTGCTCTGCACTCCTCAACATGTTGAGGAGTTCCGGAAGTTCAACTTCTTTTCCTTGCATATTGAAATTCAGGAAAAGCTGGGCATAGGTGGAAGGAAGGGACTGGAGAATCAAGTCAGTGTACAACTCATTCTCTAACGTGGTCCCAAGGTCTGCGAGCTCATCAATGTAGCCAATCATCTTCAGGACGTGTTCCCCTACAGATAATCCGACGGCCAACTTCGCTTGAAACAGCTTCTTTGAGGTCTCGTATCTTGCGATACGGGATTGCTCTCCATATAGTTTCTTAGTATGGAGAAATATGGATTCAAGATCCATATTCTCATGCCTCCTCTGATGTTCATTGTCCATAGAGGCAAGCATGAGGCACTTGGCCTTCGCGCAGTCAATCTCCCAGGTCTTACGGATTTCCTTATCCGCGACACTTGATTCTGGACCTGGGACGGCGGGGGCCTTAGTGGTAAGGATATACCCCAACTTGTCATAAGTGATTGCCATTTTGACATTCCTGAACCAATCTTTGTAGTTTGGCCCTGTCAATATATTTTTATCTAATAGTAACTTAAGGCCCGTCATGATGTTTGGTTGCTGCAATTAGGAGAGAGAGAAGAAACATTTTAGCATGATGCTCTTGCAAGTTTAGAGTGGTTTTTAGTTTGTCTAAACATGATGGCTCCCACTGTTTCTCGAATCCTTCCTCAAACCATAAAAGAAGAACTAGTTGGGATTGATCTCACCGTATAATACTTGCTTAACCGTTCAGCCAGGCCGGTGTCGGTACTTTGAGGGAGGTTTTACGACGCTTTCGCGAAATTCTTTAATTAAATAACCTCTTTTCCCTGCGGGCATAGCCCCGCTAACACTTTTCTAGACACCTACTTGGTTTATAGTATCGATCGTTAAGTGAGAAAATTTCCCGAGGAGTAGCATATACTCACAGTAGGATCGGGATCCAAATATCATTGTGTGATAAAGTTGAAGGAATCCTACCAAAATTATCACACTTCAAATGGTATGCAACACCAGCAAGTTTCAGTTTCTTTAGAAACCCCCGATGTGGATTTTTGCCCCATGCTCTTATGACCTTGACGAAGGCCAACATATCATAAGTCACATGTCAAGTTCTACCCGTCATTATCTAGGTTAATTTGAACCAACCCATACATACCCTTGACGAAGGCCAAATTAGCAGTACGACTGTCCCAAACCAACGCATCTATCTATGCAACAGATAAATATTCGGCAGCTACCAATCACTATGCTTTGGCGAAGGTCAAAATACATAGCTTGAATACTACTGAATATTCAACTGAAATGACGGAGGGCTACGAATGGTTTTGGCGAAACCGTGAACGTAGTGAACTTGATATAATCGAAGGAACCTGATAGCTTTTAAAAGGAGTGGTTTAAGCTACGCATTTTAAAAGTTTTACTGTTTTGAAAAAACCGAGTGGTTTTGAAATTGTTCCAATGATTCAACTTTGGTTTGTTTTCTTTGCATTAATAAAATGTGTCCCATCAATTAATCCTACCATTGCAGAAAACAATGAAAATATGACGTACGCTTATGCCATCCGCATTCGCTACTGGGTCCCGTCATCACCCGTTAGGTTACTTAACTAACGACAGAGTAGAGGCTGGACTAGCACAGATGCAAAACATAAGCAACGCCTACTAGATATCATATATAGATATATATACATTCGTCAGACGCAATGATAGTCATTCCAGATCACAGATGAACATATTGAATATGCTAGGAATCCGCATTTTGTTCGAGCCTGCAACGAAAGACGGATTACACGGTCGCGATGAATAGCCAAACCCTACCCTAGACCCCTACGGGTGCGGCAAACTACACGCCAAATACCCGAAGTGAAGCAGCCTCCCTCAATAACATGAGTAGGCCACTCAGCTCTTCAAAGTACCCAGTAGTTTATGCACCCCACCTTGGGTCTATCCTAGGAGCAAAAACAGTAAAAGAAATAATATACAATGGTGGTTACAACCTCAACCCGGATGTGCGACTATAAAACAATATTACATCAATTTACAATTTACATCGAATGAAAAATTGAAAAACACTCATCTCACATCCCCGGCTATTCATCTACGACAATCCAACAAGTTCATATACACAAACTAATATCATAGATCACAGATATGTGCAACCCCCACTAATCGACGTATAGCGATTAGGAGACGTTCAGCACATATAACACATTATAGATATAATCCGAGCTAAAGTTTATAGAATTTCGATCGATATTTCAAATTTGAAACTACCCCAAATACAACACCGTATTCAAAGGAATCTGGGCAGAAACAAAGTATCTGAAAAATCACAAAACATCAAGCTGGACAATCTGCAAGAAAAACGAGCTGACTCCGAGTCGACTCAGCTGCGGATCCGCGGCGAAACACATGGTTTCGCCGCGCTTCTGCGGCAGCCTGACCGAGTCACGAGCTCGTTTTTCTTGAGTGTCCCTAAAAAAGCCTGCACGTATTTTTCAGGTCTCTGAAAATATTTTTAGACCTGTTTTGAAAATCGGCAGAAAACACAAATTTTTGATGTATTTTGCGATTTTTCCGGGATCGAAGTTCTAAAGACTTTGCTAACATATTAGTTGTTGTTTAGCTAGGCTCTGATAGTACTGTAAGTCTATGTTGTCTACCCCGGTGCCTAACGGGGAGGCGGAATAGGTAAAAATCAAAATTTTCTTTAACGGAAACATAGACTAACCACGAAGAATCTTTGCTAAACAAAAACTAACAAACTAACATGGAGCTTTAACTACTAGGTTAAGAAATTATACCTAGAGCTTGAACTCCTTCTTCTCATGTTGTGGTCCTCCTTGTTGTGAGCTCCTTGGAGTGGTGTAGATGGCTCCTCCTCACCATCTTCTCTATGTCAAAAAAAGATCCACCCGAAGGCCTCTACCTTGAGCTCCTACCTCAACAATGAAGTAACTAGAGTGCTTGGCTTGCTAGACTAAGAACCCTAGAATGAGTAGAGAAGTATTTTTGGTGGTTTAGTCTCAAAAGCTTTTGTTTTTCAACTCATGAAAGATTAAAGGTTTGAGAGAGGAAAAGGAGAGAGCAAACCATGAGAGAGAAAGATTATGAGATAATGAGAGGATGAAGCTCTCATATGAGGAAATATGATAATAATAATATTAATTAAGATAATTGTGATGTTGTATTGATTTGACCTTTATCATGTCACAATTAATGCTAAGCATGCTCAAAGAAAATATCTCATGCTTAACAAAAAATATCTAAGTCAACATGGGTCAACTAGGTCAAATGGTCAAACCAATTAACCATGGCAATTATCTCCAGTAATAATTATTAAACAATTTCCTACTTCTCATTAGGGTTCTAATCAAGTCAATAGTCAAATCCCTAATGAGGTGTCTCCCTCTCTGCCTCTGTCAACTGTACATACATACTCGCATCCATGTTCCGAAGAAACAAGAATACAATGAGACTAAACCAATCCCAAAATAGATACTAGGATCTGGCTTAAACCAAAGCCTACTAGTATCAACTGCCCGAACACCAAACACGCACAAGTACGCGTATGTGAACGAACCTTGTCGTAAAACCATACGACCTCTACCTTGTTTCGCCCAAAGGTGAACAACCCTCTGTATGGGACTCTAAAGACTCGACACTACGCTGGTAGTGGGTTTAACCACAGGCCGCAAGCGATACTAGTTGCACGTAACGGTCCCCAGGTAGATGCCGATAAGAAGACCGATGAGGTGAATCCATCCGAACTCCTACTGAGCCTGAATGTGACAATCTCCGTACAGTCCGGTCTGTTCGTCTAAGAGTATCGCATGTCGGGACTAGGGGGCGGTAAACGTCAGACCCCTAATAGCGGTACAAGTCATGTCGGAGTGTAGCCTAGAACACCCTGAGAAACTACTGGAAACACTACTAGTAAATCTCGCTTGCCCTGGCCAGGGACTTTGTGTAATGGCTCTCCTAGACACAGCGCGATATCAACTCCCAATACCGGGAGAGACGAATCCTGTCTAATCGTCACTGCCTCCAAGTGCTTCGGGACTGCACCCAACTACTACCTGTTTACACGACTCAATAGAGCCGTGGTAGGGTAGTAATCTAAGAACAGTGGGAACATACTCGAGGCGAAGTGACAGTGTCAAGTCAACGGACTAAGCTGTACTCATGTCACCTGGGAACTGTTAACTGACGATAGGTATAGTACCAACCAACAGTTCCCGATGAGTCCTGTCCAGTGTACTCATAACCTAAAGAGCACTTGCATACTATCTCCTATACGACGTACCGATGGCTGTAGGACATACCATCTCCCCAGCTGGGATGAGAAGCGTACACACTAGTCTATTCTGGAGTATCGATGCCCTGTCTCGATAATCCTACGACTAGAGACATGTATAAGGATGTGCCTGCAGACTACCCAACCCCCACAAGTGTGACTGCCATCACAACGCTCGTAGTCAAGCAAAGATCCTAAGGACTCTATCAATATGTATCAGCGATACATCAAAAGAAACATATACACATATTAAGATAGATACAAACTAAGTAGCATACTAACAAATCGAGCAAGACTGTCATAAATCTGTGTATATATATATCCCAAACTTCCAAAATGTAATATACAAACTAGTACTATACAATAATGGCCTCTAGGGCATATCACACTAACACCTTATATATACAAAAAGGTTGTAGAGAGTAAGGTTGTCCTCTACGTATTGTATGCAGATGACATACTCTTGATAGGAAATTGTTTCCTATGCTACACTCGGTGTAACATTTTAGAAATCGTTATGAGAATTTTTCCGTTTTAGAGTTAAATTGTCGGTATTTTCCGTTTTAACCCGACTGTGTTCAAACGACCATATAGACTTGCCAGCACCTAGTTTAGCTAAAATAAAGCTAGTGCGCAAGTTTTGGGGGTATATGGGACGTTTTGGTACAATTCGAATTTTTCCCAATTTTAATATTATTTTCATGCGGTGTTCGCATTTTGGGAAATTTCTCTTTTGTGATCTTTTCTTTAATTATTCTTGAGTAACCAAACCCACATAATATCAAGATTCATTATGTGGACTAGGATTTAAGTGTTAAAGAAAAGAAAAGAAAAGAAAGAAAGAGGTGCATGCATGTGTGCATATGTGTGTATGAATGCATTTAAGTGCATTTAATGTTGGTAATTGCCAGGAAATCCCTCACAAAACCCCTACCTCCTCTCTTGGCCGAGATCCCTTCTTTTCCTACTGCCCTTGCTCATTTCCTTCTCATTTTGCATCAATCCAAACTAAAAAATCTCCATAATTCCCAAATAAATCCCAAAATATACACCAAGTCTTGTTTTTGCCTTCATGGATCACTTGGAGCTAGGAAAGCTTGGATCTTGTGAGCAAGATTGTTAGGTATAATCCCTACACTGTTAATTAGGAGTTTTTATGTTATTTAGCTCGTTGGTTGTAGCGTAGAACCCTTTGTATATCGATTAGTGCAATATCGGGTTTTAAAAGTCTTTTTAGAGCTTTTATATCTGCTGTGACCTGGAAAATTTAGTGAGTGACCAAACAAATTTATAGTGATGTACTAGTGACCCTGGAGCACCACCTGAGAGATGAGGACCACCCTACCGGCCGGGGTCGTCGACCCCTTTAGCAAACTCCGGCGACTCCGGCTAGGTAGGAAGATGATGGGGTTTGGGTTCTGTGGGTAGTTGTCTGCTGTTGGTTAGGGGTGTTTGGTACTGTTTACTTTTTTAGTAATTTCAGTATACAAATTCTGGGATCGTTTACCAATAATCTATTGTTTTGAGTCCGCGTGTTACGTGTTGCGACACAAATCGTGATCTTGTGCAGCTGTTGTACTCAGTTTGGTTTGGTAGTATCGTTACGCACGTTAGCCACTAGACGTGCACTCGCGAGTTAGTTTAGTGTGTTGGTGCGTTATTTAATACGTAGTTTTGCGTTATATTGATCGATTCTGAGATGTTCGCATTATTTCTTGTGTTTGTGAAATTATAGCGTCGCAAGCGGGGACTTCGGACGCTGCGAATAAGGGGAAGCAGGTGGTCGGATTTTCATAGCTGGAGACCATTGGTGAGTAGATTTAACATCTACGGGGAAATCGCCCATATGGCGTTATGCGTCGGGGCGAATATGATATGTTAGCTGCATAGTATTTGCATATTAGTTACTTTCATATGAATGTCATTGCATAGCTTTATTTGTTGTACCTGACTAGTACCTTTAGATATAACACATTACTGACGGTTTATGTTGCACGAGCACTAAATTGTACGCTACACCCACACTGTCTGTTATTGCCATGACACACACAAACCACCTACATACGTGATACGGTAGTGGATAGGGATAGTTGTGGTAGTAGCCCTTATCCCATTGTGCATATGAGATATTGTTGACACTTACATACGAGACATTGCACTGGGCAGGAATAGTTGAGGTAATAACCCTTATTCCATTTCACGTATACCTTACTATAGCTATTTGTACATCTTGCATACATATTGACATGTACACCCACATAGTCTATTACAGTTACATGTATATCATGCACTCATATTGACATGTACACCGTATATTTTCGCTATAGTTGTATGTACCCCAAGTGGTATTGTTTTGATATGTAGTATTGAGTTATTGATCATTGCGCTTATGAAATGCATCATACTCACTTGCTTACATATAGATACTTAAACCTTGCTACACTTACATGTACACTTCATATGATGCTACATTTGTTTTCGGAGGATTTTGGGAACCGCAAGATATATTTTAAAAGCTGTATTCATTTAAAAGAGCGGTTTTCCCTTCATATGCTCATATTGATGTTTTATGTTGCATATATCAGTTTATATGGATTTTACGCATTGAGTTATGGATTTCATATGATTTATGGATTTGAGAATCGTGGGGGTATTTTCAAGAAACTATGTATTGTTTGAAAACCCGGTTTCTCTTGATATGATATTTGATGCGTCCACCATGAGATTTCTCGGTTCTAAGATTTGTGATATATACCCGATACGAGGAGTGAGTGGGCCGTGTGCGGGTACATGGTGCGGCCCGGTACGGTTCCCCTCAGCAAGATGTTCGTGGTACAGACGATGAGCCTGGAAAGTGGGCAAGTACCTACCGGTGACTGTATTTGGACTCGGCAGTTATCGTGGGGATACCGACCGTAGTGATGTACGACATATCGTCAGGGCCAGTCATGGTGAGAGCGCCTGAGTTATGAGGATTTACGTGTCGATGCTAGACACGGGTTTCATGATGTTTCGAGTGTCGGTGTTAGACACTCAGGTTTTCATGATTTTTACGTATTGTCGGTGGACATACGGGGTTGATGTCCTCATACTTATATACATACACATACACACACACATAGGGACATGTTTTCATGATGTTTCGGGTGTCGATGTGTGACACTCAGGTTCCATGAAACTTACAGGATGTGAGGGCCGATCTGAGGATACGGTGCCTGAGGATTTGGGATTTGATGTGTCAGTGAGGGACACTCGTGTTTTTCCATGCTGATGATTTTGCATGAGATTTTATATTATATCATCCCACACACTCAGGATTAGTGTTGTTATGCATTGTTTTATGTAGTTGTAGTACCCTGATGATGTACCTTTACATGATTGTTGCATATTCACTTATCAGACTTATGCTATCAGATTATATGTGATAGATAGATCGCTGTTCGTGCATACCTGTGATTACAGTATGATGTTATTTACTATTCACGAGTTGGTAACTCACCCCCGTTGTGCCAAAGTGTTTTGCAGGACTTACCCTCAGAGTAGTCGCGGCAGGGCGTCTTATCATCTCTACTTTTGCGGATACCGCTACGTTAGGCAGTAAGGCCTTTGCTTTTAGGTGGGTTTGCGGTTATCTGCTTGTACATTGTATATCTTTTGTTGGATGTAGTATTCTCCATCTACCACTGTTTGTATATGACTTAGAGACGACTTGTGAGAATTCGGTGTTGTATTATTTTGGTGACTTTGGGTGCCGTGCTCGTGGGAGCCGGTTATGTTGGAAAGTTTACTTCTTATTGCAGTCTTTCCTTTGTTATTTCTTCGCTTCGGCATCGTATACTTGTTGTGGTGTTTGTCTCCGCTGTTGGGCGTGATTTTGCTCCCATTTGGTATGCTTTATATATTATCTATGCTGTACCCGTTTTCGGGGCTAGTTTTTACATAGGAGGTGCTGCCGAAATTTTCAAGAAGGAAAACTAGAGTTAGAGATTTTACTTGTGATTTTCCAAATGTTTAAAACTATGTTTTTCTCCGTTGATCCAGATTTGGGTGGTTTAGATTCTGGGTTTCGGCTTACTTGAGTTGTGTACGCCTGTAGACGTTACGTAGTTTAAGTGCCGGTTACGGGCCAAATTTTGGGTCATAACAAAGTTGGTATCAGAGCGTTAGGTTTTACCTTTCGGAGTGTAGGATGACCTCGGTATGATGGAGTATGTAACTTAAGCAGAGTGACGTAGTGTGTGTATGTTCTGCGGCATACTTACGACACGGTACTCTGCCTAAGTGACCTTAGGACTTCTTGAATGATATACAACTTTGTGATTCGATTTCCATTTCCTTATCGAATCTTGTTTCAATTTCCAGGCTATATGCCACCGAAGACTACGAGGGCACAGAGAGCGGCTGTGAGGGCCGAGGTCAGAGTTGACTCGTCTGAGGCGAGGAATGACCAGGGCAGTACGCCTGTTGTACTGGAGCATATTGCTATGATTGGAGCTGGTATGCAGGATCTGCGCCAGATAGTGGGGACTTTAGTAGAGACCATCCGAGCGTAGGGGCAGGCAGTTGTTCCACCCATTGCAGGGACCACGATGGTAGCTACAGTTCCGGTAGTCGCAGTTACAGCTCCGGAGGTTATTGCCGTGTCGCTGACAGATTTTATGAGGCTAAGGTCTCCGGTGTTTACTGGCACAGATGTTACTGATGATCCGCAGTCGTTCATCGACCGGATGGCCAGGATTTGTCGCTCACTTCGATGCTCCGATGAGAGATGGGTGGAGTTTGCCAGTTTTCGTCTGGAGGGTATGGCCCAGAAGCGGTGTGAGTCCTTGGAGAAGGGCAGAGCCCCGGGTCTTGCTCTTATGACCTGGGCTGAGTTTGTGACGTCGTTTCTTGCCCGTTTTCTTCCACCGAGCGTCAGGGATGCGCGAGCGCGCAAATTTGAGTCGTTACGTCAGTCTCCGGGGATGACGGTGTCTGAGTATGATGTACTGTTTATCGAGCTGTCGGTGTATGCTCTGTACCTGGTGGCGATTGAGAAGAAGAGGGTGAAGAGGTTTGTTCGAGGCCTACTTACCCAGTTGTTCCTAGCCATCAGCATTCAGTATTGCGACATATATGCGGCAGCTTTGGATGCAGCCCTATTGGTGGAGGAGCGTCTTTCTGAGTCATCGGTTGCTCCGGAACCGAAGATGGCTCGTACTGGTATAGCAGCCAGAAGGCAGAGGTTTAGATTCTGAGACAGAGTTTGATCAGACGCTGGGGGTAGCAGAGACGTGGGACGTGGCCAGTTGTTCAGTACTTTTTCCCTGGAGGGTCAGCCGTCGACACGTGGATGTTTTGGATGTGGCAGTTTACAGCACCTAGTGAGAGATTGTATCGTGGTGTGTCAGAAAGGGCCAGCAGTACCCCAAGTTACCTTACTACCTTCTCCGCCTCAGAGAGCGTTGCCTCTTATTCCTGTTGTCACTCCACGTCAGACTCCTGTTCAGAGAGGTCATCGTAGCGGTGGTTTTGTGCCGAGAGGATGAGGTGGCAGAGACAGAGGACAGCTAGTAGCCGGTAGAGGACATGCACGGGTTTTTTCCTTGACTCACCAGGACGCTCAGGCATCCAATACTGTGGTTTCAGGTACCCTTTCTGTATATTCTTATGATGCACATGTTCTTTTTGATTCGGGATCTATGCATTCGTATGTTTCTACGCACTTCGTGCTGAGGTTAGGCTGAGAGTCATGTTTGCTAGATCAGCCGCTTGTCATGACTACTCCTGTGGGAGAGTCGTTTATTGCGCGACACGTATTCCAGTCCTGTGCTGTCCGTTTGGGTGACAGAGATCTGTTCGTCGACTTGATCCTTCTTGAGATGTTGGACTTCGACATTCTGTTGGGCATGGACTGGTTAGCTACTTGCTACGCGTCCGTGGACTGCCGAGAGAAGACAGTTAGATTTTGTTTTCCCGGCGAGTCAGTGATTGTTGTGTAGGGCGACCGTGGTGCCGTCCCTCACAGTTTGATTTCTGTCCTGTGCGCTAGTCGTCTTTTGAGGAGGGGATGTCGGGGATTCTTGGCTTTCATTCATGATACTGGGGCCACAGTGGAGTCGTTGGACCATGTTTCTAATGTGCGAGATGTAAGGCCACGGTAGCGCCCCGGCCGTCTAACAAACGCCAAATACGGAACAAAAACTTTTTACAAACTGGCGCTATCGTGTACCGTAACCCGGATCTGCCATTAAAGCTAAACTAACAAAATACAAAGTGGGAAGAAATGTTATACCGAATGATCCGAGTCCTTCGGTCTTCAACCATCATCCCACACTTCTTTGCGGCTGCTCCGATCTCCTGAATCTCCGGTCTTCTCATCCAGGTGGCACCACGTCGACGGATCTTTAAACGGGCTCCCGCCTCTGAACCGAGGCAACTCGGTCATCAAGTTTGCTAAAAGAGACGACCAAGATGACGTAGAGAACGAGTAGAACACTTTGTCTCGTCATGTCCAAAGTCACGGACGAACGGCTAATGAAGTTGCCTTTTGGAATCGGGTGAAATGAGAAATGAGGCTATCTGATTTCCATGAGTCCAAACCATCAAAATCTTTTAATCAACAAGTGAGAGAGTGTGTAGAGGAGGGGAGGGGGCCGGCCACATATATAGAAGGAGGAGGGTGAGTGTAGGAGAGGGGGGTGACCACAAAGCAAAAGATTTTGACAAAATATCCTAAGAAAAACCAAAACTCATTAATGCAAATGGTGACTCATAAACCATAGTCACCCTTTCATTAAATGCTACCAATGAATAAAGAACACCTCACAAACCCTAGAAGCTTCCACACACATCACCTTCATGACTCACCCAAGAGAAGAAAAGATAAATCCGCATTTAACCGAATGTCAAAATACGGCTGATAGAAAACTGGAAACTGGTAACTTCCAAAAGCGATCCCGAAACGGCTTTCAGGATAACCCCGTATCAGTATAAACATACCCGCATTTGTATTATGACTGAATACAAATGCAACTGAGACAAAGATATTATATCTACACAGTATAATACTCGGATCCGGCTTAAACCAAAACCGACCAGTATTATCTGCCCGAAAAATGACACGTGCGAAAACGCACGTGCATTTTCCGAACCCTGCCATATTACCATCCGTCCTCTACAATATTTCGTTCGAACTTGGGAAAGTGTCTGTGGGGGACTCTAATGACTCATCAACACACTGGCACTGGGTATAACCTCTAGCACGTCAGAAGTACAAGCTGTACGTAACAGTTTGCCTATGTATTGATTGGAAGGGAAGCTGACGAGCGAACTCATCCATAAACCCTACTGAGCCTCACAGAGACAATAGACATACAGTCCGGTCCGTTCGTCTATGAGTATCGCATATCTGCCTAGGGGGCTGGTAATGTCAGACCCCCATTAGCAGTATAAGTTGTGCCAGAGAGTGGCCCAGAACACCCTGAGATACTACTGGAGTACCTACTAGTAAATCTCCTGTCTCAGCCGAGGGCTTTGTGTAATGGCTCTACTAGACACAGCGCGATCTCACCCCCAATACCGGGAGAGACGAATCCCCGACGATCCGCTCACTGCCTCCATATGGTTCGGGACTGTACCCAACTAAAACCTGTTTGCACAACTCCTTTGAGCGTGGTAGGCTAGTAATCTAAGCACAGTAGAAACTCACACGCGACAAATGACGATCTCAGGTCGACAAACTAACCTGTACACATGTCACCAGGGAACTGCTATCTGACGATATGTATAATACCAAATAGCATGTTCCCGGCGAGTCCTGTCCGGTGTACTTATAACCCAATGAGCACCTGTATACATCTTAGGTGATCCAACTGACACCAGTGGCTTGTGAGACCGGCCACCGCCCCTCGTCGGGGTCTCGACTGTATACACTAGTCTACTCTGGAGTATCGATGCCCTGTCTCGAAACTCACATGACTAGGGACACTTTAAGGATGTGCTTACAGACCCCAGTTCCCACGTATATGATCGCCATCATACTGCTGGTAGTCAAGCAAGAATCCTATGGGCTCAATCATCATGCAATAGTGAACTAAAGCATGTATACGATGATAAAGACAGACCAGATGGCATACTATCATCTCGAGCAAGACTGTCATCTCGGTATAGGTCCTGCCTCAATCATTGCAATCACGTCCCTGCGATCCAATAATTGACTTTGAGGGCACTATCTCCAACAATCTCCCACTTGCACTTAAGGCTAATTATTGCGATGTCGCATACTCACAGCCCGTGTGATACCGAATATCCAACTCCTCTACTAATCAGTTTCACAACGCTAGTTTGTAAAACTCTTGTGTTCGAGAAATAGCCTCAGTGAGTTGATCCGCCCTGATGTTTCTTTCTATGTCTCTCTTAATCTCAAGTTCGCGGAGAAAGCCATCTCCCGAATCGAGTAATCCCTGTCTTAGAATATGTCTGAATATTTGATGGGACCTAGTTCATAAATGAATTCCAAATCCAAACTTTTTTGACTGTATCGATAACTGAACCTAATCTGTATTCAGCACCATACCTCCATAGTATCCTCTTGGACCACCTGTCCATAATACTGTCCCTCATCATAGGGAAAACTATAACTCTGACAATAACTCTGTCATCCATGTCACCTTTGAAGCCTGGAATGATAACCGTCTCCCGAAGGAGGCTGCCGTCATCAAATCCGTAGAACATGCACTTATGTTCTAAAACTGCTTCCTTATGTTTCTCCACGATTGGATTAATATAAACTTATCCCATCAAGTGCAAAAACAACATCTGGTGTGGTACTTGACATTTCATGATTGACTCAATTGCCTAAGCAAGTGATCTGCCAATCATGCACATCCCTCTCTCCTTTAGTCTCTAAGACACCTTTAGAGAGGGTGACTCCATTACCTGCAGGTACACCACCATGCCAGAAGTCATCTATTCTAAATACCAATAGAATACTGTCAAAGTACCCATATTAGGAACCTACCCAAATCTAGATCTAAAACCATAGATCTAGTAACCAGATATGTCTGATATTAATTCCATATCCTTTGCGGAGAAACAACTGTGTGACGACCAAAGTACAATCGATTGTAGTTATAGGAATTTTACTTCCTACTCTGTGTATGTCATCCAAATACCAGGATATCACACCCTACTACCTTCTTAACAGATCCATCCCCTATTCTGATGAAGTCAAACCTATGACTGTCATATCAAAATTAGATGATCTTATCTCCGCTATATTTGCTTAAGTCTATAAATAGACATAAGCTACTTGCCCACTATGCTTCCGCTGCTCCCTCTGACTACGACAACCTTCTGGCAAAATAATATATGCGTACACTTCTAAAGCTAGTTTAGAACGACGCTATACATATCCCCCTGCCGGGTCTCATAGTTTGGAACAACAGTAGTGTCAAGTCTGGGTAAACAAGAACCTTCCTGTCACCGTCCTTGAGGCTACCGGAGTACCTCTCGGGTGTCTGAGGTTACCCACCATATCTGCAGAGTAGCTAATGGAATGTCAAACCTGATTGAATATATAGGTCCTATTAAATTTTCCGTAATCGTTTGCGGTTTTGGAATCACTTCCAGTTCTACCATACTCCCACTACTGTTTTCTGAAAAAATCCATTTTAATAAAACCGTGGCGAGTCAAGAACAATATCACTATTGATCTTGCAGATGGTAGAAATGTCAACCCTCGTCAAAGCCAGGGTCAACCCACAAACTGCCATTACAGAAACGTGCCTTAAGTAATCCAGTGTCTGGTTTTAAGCATAAGCTGGACAACTCCCCTTACCTTAACATCGTTAAGATATGAACCATTCTATATCCAATATAAAAACAGAGGCACTAATTTAATTGGAACCAGATTCAAATCATGCAGCTGTCTCCAGTGCATAACAACTTAATGGAAAAAGGCTAATCAGCATCACTCAATTTAGGAATCCATCCAATTATGAGTAACCTGAAAGAGAAACAAGTTTCTCAAAACCATTACTATCATTTGAATACCAATCTCTCTCTTTGAAGAAAACCGATACTTGTGGTACCTGGTTCTCTACTTTATTCTTATACCCACAACTTCTCAAAACTTAGACATTGTATTTCTACGAAACACTTGTCTAAAAACTAGAGAAGTCACAAGTAAACAGAACATAGTACGAGGACCTACCCCTTTGTCCTTACGGACACTGGACAACATACAATACTCTGTATAAGTCCTCTGAGTTGAATAACTCATAACCTGTGCGTCGTAGGTTGAAAACTGTACCCAGGCGATTTTCTCAAATATCACCAATTACAACGAATTCCGATATAATGAGGATGATCACCTAATTCCCAATAACTTACTCCCACTCATCATCTGTAAAACCATACAGATGTGAGAATCATACTTGGTAAATACATACCCTGGAGTAAGTATCTAATCGGGAAATCAGTTTTCTTTTAACAATGCACTGAAACATGAAAATGTTTCTTAAGGGTATTCTGGTATTCCTAATAATGCCTCTTCCATAATCCAATTCATGACTGTAACCGTATATTCCTTTTCCATCTCTCCAAATCCCTTTATTTGTCTTTAGTCGTTATCTTCTGTACACCATCGTTAGGCTAAATGGTTTTCTTCCTTCCCTACCGTTCGGTATCAGCCTATGGTTTGGAAGAAGACTATCAAGCATAATAGGTGTACTCTCCTAATCCTAGGAGTACTCGCAACTTGAGAGAAGATGATGATAAAAGACTACTGAATAAAACCTTATTCTATTTCTCCCGAACTGGGAAAAAGCAAAGGTGAAATAGGAGTGGCGATGAAGTATTTGGTTTGGTCGTGAATGATAACAGTCGCAATTTACTTTGCCCTCTTTCTAATCCCTTTATCTTGTCTTTACATATTACCTTCTGCACACCCTACTTAGGCTAATTGGTTTTCTTCATTCCTTATCTTTCGGCACCAGCCTATGGTTTGGAATAGGACTATCCAATAAGCGTAATAGGTG
The DNA here is from genome assembly GCA_030015575.1 of Agapanthus africanus. NCBI lineage: Eukaryota > Viridiplantae > Streptophyta > Magnoliopsida > Asparagales > Amaryllidaceae > Agapanthus > Agapanthus africanus. Next base: position 252,279,852 of record CM057348.1, on the reverse strand, counting down.
TACTCTCCTAATCTAAGGAGCCCTCGCAACCTGAGAGAAGGTGATAATAAAAGGCAACTGAATAAACCAATTCTATTTCTCCTGAACCTGGATCCATCCTCGAAGTAGTACCTTCGAGTTCGTATATAACCATACGATGGATCTAGCCAATGGAAGTGGTTGTCCGTAGTAATACGGGGTGTTCTGAGAAATACAAAGGGTAAAAGAAAGAGCGGCAATGACTTATGCAACTTAGACACTCCAAAAGTCAGTATATTAAGAAGGTTCTGTCAACTTGGTCACTGAGTCATAGTCTAGGGTCGGTCAAAGGTCGCCGCCAAAGAGAGAGAAAAGAAACACTCTGCGTGCACTCTAACCTAGATCAGAATGGTTATCAATTTATCTAATCAGGAAACCTCCCACTGTAATCTCAAATTCTCCTCCAAACCTGAAAGAAGAATTAGTCGAGATCACCTGAAGAGTTAACCAACTCATCAGTGAGAATCGGGATCCAACTATCATCGTATGATAACTTGATGGAAGCCACTCAAGTTATCACACTCCAGAAGGTATGCGCATGCCTGGCAAGTTTCCTGTATGTTTGAAACTCCCGATGTGATTTTTGCCCCATGCTCTTATGACCTTGGCGTTGGTCAAATATCATAAGTCACATGCCAAGTTTTACCCGTCATTGTCAAGTTCAATTTGAACCCACCCGCACATGCCCTTGACGTTGGCCAAAATGGCAGAACGACTGTCCCAAACCAACTCATCTATCTATGCAACATATGAATACCCAGCAGCTACCAAACACCATGCCTTGGCGTTGGTCAAAATACGTAGCTTGAATACTACTGACCATCCATAAGAAATGACGGAGGGCTACGACTGGTTTTTGGAGAAAAATCTTTAACGTAATGAACTTGATCTCGTTGAAGGAAACTGATAGCTTTTTATAAAAATATAGTGGCGAAAACGTTTTGCTAAAGAGGTCACTCCCGGTGAAGGGATCTCGGCTCTTTCCTCGTGGAATGAGATGCAGAATATTCCAACTGAATACCGCGATGCAAAGCAATTTGTAATCAACTATATTGAAGTTATTACCCTGACGTAAACTTCTGCCCAAGGGGTCACTCCCGGTGAAGGGATCTCGGCCCTTGCCTCATGGAATGAGGTGCAGGATATTCTAACTGAATACCGCTATGCAAAACAAAAGGAAACATCTTTGTAATAACAACTTTTAAAATTTGTTCCAACAACATCAAATATAGGTTTGTTTTATCCTTGCATTGATAAGAATCAATGCAGTCCCATCAATCAATCACACCAGGAAAAGAACGAAAATAAAATGTACGTATATGCCATCCGCATTCGCCACTGGGTCCCGTCATTACCCGTTAGGTTACTTAACTAACGACAGAGCGGGGGCTGGACTAGCGTGGGTGTAAAACATATACAACATCTAATAGTATATATACCAATATACAATAATCGCTCTAAGCGTGATAATATGCAACATTACAGAAAAGTAATAAGCATCACAGAACAATACAGATAATCGGGATCCCTGGGTTTCACAGAGCCGCTACTGAAACCCGACGTTCCCATGGTCGTGTGGATAGCCTGTGCAATGAAACCTAGACCCCTACGGGTGCGGCAAGTTACCTGCCAAAACCTGAAGCGAGGTAGTCCCCACAACATAGTGAATGGAACACCCGACACTTCACGGAATCCGGTCAATTGAGCACTCCTTCTTGGGTCAACCTGTACCCCTTACGAGTGCGGCGAATAGTCTGCCAATTCTAGAGTGAGGTCCCTTTGCCTCTCAAAGCCATGAGATACGGACCCGTTGCCCTCCAGAACCCGGCTATCCGTGTACTCCTTCGCGGGATAAACCTAGTACAGAAATAAAAATATGTACAACGGGTACATCGACCTCAACCCGGTCGTGCCCCAAAAGAATATTATACAACAGGCAGTGACGACAGTCCACATGTTGGACGCTCACCCCGCAATATCAAATGTACAAATAAATCCAAACTGCACTACCATTGCACACTGCTATCCACCACGACATATCCGCAACATCACAGCACAACACAGAACATCAACGCGAATGTCACGTTCGCAAACCCGTCTAAAAGAATTATAGCAATCAGACGCGGTTCACCGATCAAATGACATTCCCGGTCGGAGATATAATGTAAATACTGTAAACTAACAAGTTTAAAATTTCGATCGACCAAATTTCCCGAAGTGGGCCCCACGTACATCTGCTGTACAGTAACAAAATCTGGGCCCAAAAGATATATACCAAGAATCACAATTTCCACAGAAGAACCCACTACAGAAATTTAGACCACTGGTCTCACAGATTGGCCGCGGATGCATGGTCAAACCCTAGGTTTGACCGCGGATCCGCGGTGGTCTGGTGGGGTCACGTGACCAAATTTCTACAGAGAGCTTATAAAACCCTGCACAACTTTCTGTGATATGCAAAATAATTTTTGGACCCTTTTAAAAATCGACAGAAACTTGTGCACTTGAAAATTGTGATTTCGGAAATTCCGTTCGATCGATCTTTTAAACGCGTTAGCACAGGTTAGTAAAGCTTAATGGTGAGGCTCTGATACCACTGTAAGTCCACGGTAGCGCCCCGGCCGTCTAACAGACGCCAAATACGGAACAAAAACTTTTTACAAACTGGCGCTATCGTGTACCGTAACCCGGATCTGCCATTAAAGCTAAACTAACAAACTACAAAGTGGGAAGAAATGTTATACCGAATGATCCGAGTCCTTCGGTCTTCAACCATCATCCCACGCTTCTTTACGGCTGCTCCGATCTCCTGAATCTCCAGTCTTCTCGTTCAGGTGGCACCACGTCGACGGATCTTTAAACGGGCTCCCGCCTCTGAACCGAGGCAACTCGGTCGTCAAGTTTGCTAAAAGAGACGACCAAGATGATGTAGAGAACGAGTAGAACACTTTGTCTCGTCACGTCCAAAGTCACGGACGAACGGTTAATGAAGTTGCCTTTTGGAATCGGGTGAAACGAGAAATGTGGCTATCTAATTTCCATGAGTCCAAACTATCATAATCTTTTAATCAACAAGTGAGAGAGTGTGTAGAGGAGGGGAGGGGGCCGGCCACATATATAGAAGGAGGAGGGTGAGTGTAGGAGATGGGGGGCGACCACAAAGCAAAAGATCTTGATCAAAATATCCTAAGCAAAACCAAAACTCATTAATGCAAATGGTGACTCATAAACCTTAGTCACCCTTTCATTAAATGCTACCAATGAACAAAGAACACCTCACAAACCCTAGAAGCTTCCACACACATCACCCTCATGACTCACCTAAGAGAAGAAAAGATAAATCCATATTTAACCGAATGTCAAAATACGGCTGATAGAAAACTGGAAACTGGCAACTTTCAAAAGCGATCCCGAAACGGATTTCAGGATAACCCCATATCAGTATAAACATACCCGCATTTGTATTACGACCGAATACAAATGCAACTGAGACAAAGATATTATATTTACACAGTATAATACTCGGATCCGGCTTAAACCAAAACCGACCAGTATTATCTGCCCGAAAAATGACACGTGCGAAAACGCACGTGCATTTTCCGAACCCTGCCATATTACCATACGGCCTCTACAACGATTCGCCCGAACTTGGGAAAGTGTCTATAGGGGACTCTAATGACTCATCAACACACTGGCACTGGGTATAACCTCTAGCACGTCAGAGTTACAAGCTGTACGTAACGGTTTGCCTATGTATTGATTGAAAGGGAAGCTGACGAGCGAAATCATCCATAAACCCTACTGAGCCTGACAGTAACAATATACATACAGTCTGGTCCGTTCGTCTATGAGTAGCACATATCTGCCTAGGGGGCTGGTAATGTCAGACCCCCATTAGCAGTATAAGTCGTGTCAGAGAGTGGCCCAGAACACCCTGAGATAGTACTGGAGTACCTACCAGTAAATCTCCTGCCTCGGCCGAGGGCTTTGTGTAATGGCTCTCCTAGACACAGCGCGATCTCACCCCTAATACCGGGGGAGACGAATCCCCGACGATCCGTTCACTGCCTCCATGTAGCTCGGGACTGTACCCAACTAAAACCTGTTTGCACAACTCCTTTGAGCGTGGTAGGGTAGTAATCTAAGCACAGTGGGAACTCACACGAGACAAATGACGATCTCAGGTCGACAAACTAACCTGTACACCTGTCACCAGGGAACTGCTATCTGACGATATGTATAATACCAACTAGCATGTTCCCGGCGAGTCCTGTCCGGTGTACTCATAACCCAATGAGCACTTGTATACATCTTAGGTGATCCAACTGACACCAGTGGCTTGTGAGACCGGCCACCGCCCCTCGTCGGGGTCTCGACTGTATACACTAGTCTACTCTGGAGTATTGATGCCCTGTCTCGAAACTCCCACGACTAAGGACACTTTAAGGATGTGCTTACAGACCCCAGCTCCCACGTATATGATCGCCATCATACTGCTGGTAGTCAAGCAAGAATCCTATAGGCTCTATCATCATGCAATAGTGAACTAAAGCATGTATACGATGAAAAAGACAAACCAGATAGCATACTATCATCTCGAGCAAGACTGTCATCTCGGTATAGGTCCTGCCTCAATCATTACAATCACGTCCCTGCGATCCAATAATTGACTTTGAGGGCACTATCTCCAACACGAGAGTTTCCCGATGTCTTTCCCGATGAGTTACCTGGGTTGCCGCCAGAGCGCGATATTGAGTTCTGCATTGATCTGATTCATGGCACGGAGACTATTTCTATACCACCTTATCTGATGGCTCCGGCAGAGCTTAGAGAGCTTAATGATCAATTGCAAGACTTGCTTGATTTGGGACTTGGGCATCCAAGTGTTTCGCCGTGGGGAGCTCCCGTTCTATTCGTCAAGAAGAAGGACGGCAGTTTGAGGCTATGTGTGGATTATCGTCAGTTGAACCGAGTTACGGTGCGGAACAGGTATCCTTTACCCCGCATTGACGATTTATTTGATCAGCTCCAGGGTGCGAAACATTTTTATAAGATTGATTTGCGTTCGGGTTATCATCAGTTGTGGGTTCGGAATGATGACATTCCGAAGACTGCTTTTCGTACGCGCTATGGGCATTATGAGTTTTTGGTGATGTCGTTCGGACTCACCAATGCGCCAGCAGCGTTCATGGATCTGATGAACCGGATTTTCAGGCCGTTCCTCGACCAGTTTATTGTAGTGTTTATTGATGACATACTGGTCTACTCTAGGAGTCGTGAGGAGCATGAGAAGCACGAGAAGCACTTGAGGATTACTTTGCAGATATTGAGAGAGCATCAGCTCTATGCTAAATTCTCAAAGTGCGCATTTTGGCTTGATAATGTTGACTTCCTGGGTCATGTGGTGACTGGTGATGGTATTCTTATGGACCCGAGGAAGATAGTGGCTGTACAGCTTTGGCCCAGACCTGTATCGGTGACTGAGGTCCGCAGCTTTTTGGGCTTAGCTGGTTATTATCGCCGTTTTGTGCAGGATTTCTCGGGTATCGCTGCACCGCTGACGGGACTGACTCGGAAGGGAGTTCCTTTTCTTTGGACTGATGCGTGCGAGCAGAGTTTTTAGCAGTTGAAGACTCAGTTGACGACAGCACCAGTTCTTTCTTTACCTTCTGGACCGGGCGGCTATGTTGTTTATTGTGATGCTTCTAGAGTGGGGCTTGGCTGTGTTTTGATGCAGCATGATAGAGTGATTGCGTATGCTTCTAGGCAGCTGAAGAAACACGAGCAGAATTACCCCACTCACGATCTTGAGATGGCCGCGGTGGTCTTTGCGTTGAAGATTTGGAGACACTACTTATACGGGGAGTCATGTCAGATCTTCACGGATTATAAGAGCTTAAAGTATATCTTCCAGCAGCGGGATCTGAACCTGAGACAGCGCCGATGGATGGAGTTAGTGAAGGATTATGATTGTGAGATCCTTTATCACCCGGGCAAGGCGAATGTGGTGGCTGATACTTTGAGTTGTAGGCCCGGGGGCAGCTTGTCCCAGTTGAGCGCAGTTCAGCGTCAGTCGTCTGCAGATTGGCAGCTCTTGTATGATGGTAGAGTGCAGTTCGAGTTCACTTCCGCTAGGGGACAGTTTGCTCATGTCCGCTCCCGTCCACTACTATTTGATCGTATCCGTGAGGCGCAACCCAGTGATGCCCGTTTGTCCGAGATTCTTGAGCTTGTTCGACATGGTACAGTTTCGGAGTTCATGATAGATGACCAGGGTGTGCTACGATGCGGGACTCGCTTGTGTGTACCAGATGATGATGGGTTGAGACGCGTGATCCTAGAGCAGGCACATCAGTCGGCCTTTAGCATTCATCCAGGTTCCACCAAGATGTATCGTGACTTGAGAGACTTTTACTGGTGGGAAGGGATGAAACGCGATATTTCGGACTTCGTTTCGAGGTGCCTGACTTGTCAGCAAGTCAAGGCTGAGCTTCAAAGACCAGCTGGAGAGTTGCAGCCTTTACCCATTCCTGAGTGGAAATGGGAGCAGATTTCCATGGACTTCATTGTGGGTCTACCCAGGACTAGTAGAGGGTATGACTCCATTTGGGTGATTGTTGACCGGTTGACGAAAGCGGCTCACTTCCTTCCAGTGAAGGCCGCTTTCGGTTATGCTCAGTATGCTCAGTTGTATATAGATGAGATTGTGCGTTTGCACGGTGTTCCCACATTCATAGTATCCGACAGAGGCACCCAGTTTACTAGCCGTCTTTGGCAGAAGCTTCAAGAAGCTTTGGGTACCCGGTTGAGTTTTAGCACCGCTTTTAATCCGCAGACCGATGTCAGTCGGAGCGGACTATTCAGACTCTGGAGGATATGCTCCGTGCATGTGTTCTTGATTTTGGTGGCAGTTGGGATCGTCACTTGCCTTTGATTGAGTTCTCCTACAACAACAGCTTTCAGGAGATTATTCAGATGGCACCTTCTGAGGCTTTATATGGTAGGAAGTGTCGATCGCCAGTCTGTTAGACCGAGCTTAGTGAGAGTCTGGTTTTGGGACCCCAGCTAGTTCAAGAGACTACGGAGAAGATCCAGCTGATTCAGGACAGGATGAGAGCAGCCCAGTGCAGGCAAAAGTCTTATGCCGACCGTCGTCGTCACAGACTTGAGTTCGCAGTGGGGGATCATGTATTCCTGAGGATTTCTCCGATGAAGGGAGTTATGCGATTTGGGAAGAGGGGGAAGCTCAGTCCCAGATTTGCAGGTCCTTTCGAGATCCTTGAGCGAGTGGGTTCTGTTGTTTATCGTTTGGCGCTCCCGCCCAGTTTTCCGGATGTTCACCCTGTGTTCCATGTGTCGATACTTCGTAGATACCTTCATGATCCTTCTCACATGATTCAGCACGAAACCGTTCAGCTTGAGCACGATCTTTAGTTCACCGAGCAGTCAGTAGTTATTTTTGATTGGCAGGTGAAGAAACTTCGGTCGAGGGTCTTGCCGTCTGTGAAGGTTCTTTGGCGTAGCCCTACTAGTGAGGAGGTCACTTGGGAGGCCGAGAGCGAGATGCGGAAGAAATTCCCTCATCTCTTTGAAGGTACGCTTAGTATGAAATTTTAATTCGGGGACCGAATTTCTATAAGGGGGAGATTGTAACGTTTTAGAAATCGTTATGAGAATTTTTCCGTTTTAGGGTTAAATTATCGGTATTTTCCGTTTTAACCCGACTGTCTTCAAACGACCATATAGACTTGCCAGCACCTAGTTAAGCTAAAATAAATCTAGTGCGCAAGCTTTGGGGGTATATGGGACGTTTTGGTACAATTCGAATTTTTCCCAATTTTAATATTATTTTAATGCGGTATTCGCATTTTGGGAAATTTCTCTTTTGTGATCTTTTCTTCAATTATTCTTGAGTAATCAAACCCACATAATATCCAGATTCATTGTGTGGACTAGGATTTAAGTGTTAAAGAAAAGAAAAGAAAAGAAAGAAAGAGGTGCATGCATGTGTGTATGAATGCATTTAATTGCATTTAATGTTGGTAATTGCTAGGAAATCTCTCACAAAACCCCCACCTCCTCTCTTGGCTGAGATCCCTTCTTTTCCTACTGCCCTTGCTCATTTCCTTCTCATTTTGCATCAATCCAAACTCAAAAATCTCCATAATTCCCAAAATATACACCAAGTCTTGCTTTTGCCTTCTTGGATTACTTGGAGCTAGGAAAGCTTGGATCTTGTGAGCTAGATTGTTAGGTATAATCCCTACACTGTTAATTAGGAGTTTTTATGTTATTTAGCTCGTTGGTTGTAGTGTAAAACCCTCTGTATATCGATTAGTGCAATATCGGATTTTTAAAGTCCTTTTAGAGCTTTTATATCTGCTGTGACCTGGAAAATTTAGTGAGTGACCAAACAAATTTATAGTGATGTACTAGTGATCCTGGAGCACTACCTGAGAGACGAGGACCACCCCACCAGCCGGGGCCGGTGACCCCTTTAGCAAACTCCGGCGATGCCGGCTAGGTAGGAAGATGATGGGGTTTGGGTTCTGTGGGTAGTTGTCTGCTGTTGGTTAGGGGTGTTTGGTACTGTTTACTTTTTTAGTAATTTCAATATACAAAATCTGGGATCGTTTACCTATAATCTAGTGTTTTGAGCCGCGTGTTACGTGTTGCAACACGAATCGTGATCTTATGCAGCCGTTGTACTCAGTTTGGTTTGGTAGTATCGTTACGCGCGTTAGCCACCAGACGTGCACTCGCGAGTTATTTTAGTGTGTTGGTGCGTTATTTAATACGTAGTTTTGCGTTATGTTGATCGATTCTGAGATGTTCGCATTATTTCTTGTGTTTGTGAAATTATAGCGTCGCAAGCGGGGACTTCGGACGCTACGAACAAGGGGAAGCAGGTAGTCGGATTTTCATAGCTGGAGACCATTGGTGAGTAGATTTAACATCTACGGGGAAATCGCCCGTATGGCGTTATGCGTCGGGGCGAATATGATATGTTAGCTGCATAGTATTTGCATATTAGTCACTTTCATATGAATGTCATTGCATAGCATTATCTGTTGTACCTGACTCGTACCTTTAGATATAACACATTACTGACGGTTCATGTTGCACGAGCACTAAATTTTATGCTACACCTACACCATCAGTAATTGCCATGACACACACAAACCACCTATATACGTGATACAGTAGTGGATAGGGATAGTTGTGGTAGTAGCCCTTATCCCATTGTGCATATGAGATATTGTTGACACTTACATAAGTGACATTGCATTGGGTATGAATAGTTGAGGTAGTAACCCTTATTCCATTTCACGTATACCTTACTATAGCTATTTGTACATCTTGCATACATATTGACATGTACACCCACATAGTCTATTACAGTTACATGTATATCATGCACTCATATTGACATGTACACCGCATATTTTCGCTATAGTTGTATGTACCCCAAGTGGTATTGTTTTGATATGTAGTATTGAGTTGTTGATCATTGCACTTATGAAATGCATCATACCCACTTGCTTACATTTAGATACTTAAACCTTGCTACACTTACATGTACACTTCATATGATGCTGCATTTGTTTTCGGCGGATTTTGGGAACCGCAAGATATATTTTAAAAGCTGGATTCATTTAAAAGAGCGGTTTTCCCTTTATATGCTTATATTGATGTTTTATGTTGCATATATTAGTTTATATGGATTTTACGCATTGAGTTATGGATTTCATATGATTTATGGATATGAGAATCGTGGGGGTATTTTCAAGAAACTATGTATTGTTTGAAAACCTGGTTTCTCTTGATATGATATTTGATGCGTCCACCATGAGATTTCTCGGTTTTGAGATTTGTGATATATACCCGATACGAGGAGTGAGTGGGCCATGTGCGGGTACATGGTGGGGCCCGGTACGGTTCCCCTCGGCAAGATGTTCGTGGTACAGACGATGAGCCTGGAAGGTGGGCAAGTAACTACCGGTGACTGTATTTAGACTCGGTGGTTATCGTGGGGATATCGACCGGAGTGATGTACGATATATCGTCAGGGCCAGTCGTGGTGACAGCGCCTGAGTTATGAGGATTTACGTGTCGATGCTAGACACGGGTTTCATGATGTTTCGAGTGTCGGTGTTAGACACCCAGGTTTTCATGATTTTTACGTATTGTCGGTGGACATACGGGGTTGATGTCTTCATAGTTATATACATATATCTACATATATACACATAGGGACATGTTTTCATGATGTTTCGGGTGTCGATGTGTGACACTCAGGTTCCATGAGACTTACAGGATGTGAGGGCCGAACTGAGGATGCGGTACCTGAGGATTTGGGATTTGATGTGTCAGTGAGGGACACTGGTGTTTTTCCATGCTGATGATTTTGCATGAGTTTTTATATTATATCATCCCATACACTCAGGATTAGTGTTGTTATGCATTGTTTCATGTAGTTTTAGTATCCTGATGATGTACCTTTACATGATTGTTGTATATTCACTTATCATACTTATGCTATCGGATTACATGTGATAGATAGATCGCTGTTCGTGCATACCTGCGATTACAGTATGATGTTATTTACTATTCACGAGTTGGCAACTCACCCCTGTTGTGCTACAGTGTTTTGCGGGACTTACCCTTAGAGAAGTCGCGGCAGGGCATCTTATCATCTCTACTTTTGCGGATACCACTACGTTAGGCAGTGAGGCCTTTGCTTTTTGGTGTGTTTGCGGTTATCTGCTTGTACATTGTATATCTTTTGTTGGATCTAGTATTCTCCATCTACCACTGTTTGTATATGACTTAGAGATGACTTGTGAGGATTCGGTGCTGTATTATTTTGTTGACTTTGGCTGCCGTGCTCGTAGGAGCCGGTTATGTTGGAAAGTTTACTTCTTATTGCAGTCTTTCCTTTGTTATTTCTTCACTTCGGCGTCGTATACTTGTTGTGGTGTTTGTCTCTACCGTTGGGCGTGATTTTTCTCCCATTTGGGATGCTTTATATATTATCTATGCTGTACCCGTTTTCGGGGTTAGTTTTTACAAAGGAGGTGCTGCCGAAATTTTCAAGAAGGAAAACTAGAGTTAGAGATTTTACTTGTGATTTTCCAAATGTTTAAAACTATGTTTTTCTCCGTTGATCCAGATTTGGGTGGTTTAGATTTCTGGGTTTCGGCTTACTTGAGTTGCGTATGCCTGTAGACGTTACGTAGTTTAAGTGCCGGTTACGGGCCAAATTTTGGGTCGTGACACTCGGCCAATCTCCTCTTATCACGAAGATTCTCCGTGAAAGATCTGGATGATACCTACTACATCTAGTGCATTATAATCTATGATGATAGATCTAAGTGGATATTGGCAGTGTCCTAAATCCAGGTACATTAACACTATACTAAAGCAGTTTAGTATGGAAGATTCTAAGCATGATGGTTCGCCCACTTACTCATGAATCACTCTCTCCAAAAAGATGTCTCCCGAGACTGATTTGGAAAGAGCTCGCGTACAAGAGATACCCTATGCTTCGGCAGTAGGCTCTATCATGTCTGCGATATTATGTACCAGACCGGATGTAGATGACTCACTAGGTGTAGTGATTAAGAATCAATCGGATCTTGGAAGAATCACTGGCAAGCTGTGTAGGACATTCTTAAGCACTTGAGAAGCACTAAATGAATGTTCTTGGTTCGAGCTTCAAGAGTGATAAGGTCGACTGAAAGTCAGTCACAGGCATTGTCTTTACCCTCAGTGGAGGGATGGTATGTTGGAAGAGTTCCAAGCTAAATACTGTGACATACTAGACGATAAAGTCTGAATACATCGCTACCAATGATGATACCAAAGAGGTTGTCTGGACATTTCTTGTTCATGAGATGAACAAGGTTCCTACCATTGAGCGTCCAATAATTGTTATTAAGACAACAATGGAGTTGTGGCTTTGGCCTAGGATTTCCGGTCCCACCAGCGTTCCAAACATATTCTGAGGCAAGTATCACCTGATCAGGGAGATGGATGATCTCCAAGGGATCGAGGTGAGGAGAGTTGACGCAAAGGATAACACAGCGGATCCACTCACAAAGACCTTATCCTAGAGACTTTTATAGGACGTTGAGTATGAGATACTGCAACAAATGACCTTAGTGCAAGTGGGAGATTGTTAGTTATATGTATGCCCTAGAGGCCATTACTGTACATGTGATGTATATTGTAGTGGATGCTTGGACATATATAAAGAGGACTTTCTTGCTCGACATGATAGTATGATATCTGGTTGCACTTTATCTTAACATGTACACTTATTGTCTCTTTATTACATGTTGATAAAGCCCTTAGGATGAGTACTTGACTACGAGGATTATGATGCAGATCATACTAGTGGGGCAGAGGTAGTCGGCAAGTACATCCATCAAATGTTCCTAGTCGTGGGAGTATCGAGACAGGGCATCGATACTCCAGAGTAGACAAGCGTTTGCGTTTCTCGACCCATGCGATGGGCGATGGATGATCCCATATCCATTGGTGTTTGACATCAAAGAAGGTATACGGTTGCTCAGTGGAGACTAGGTACACTGGACGGTCTCGCCGAGAACTCCTAGATGGTATTATACCTATCGTCAGATAGCAGTTCTCTGGTGACACTGGTACAGGTTTGTCTGTCAACCCGAGATCGTCATAGAGTCTTGTGTGATTCCCGCTGTGCTTTGATTTCCACCATACCACGGTTAAGAGATCGTGCAAAAAGGTGGTTTTGGGTACAGTCTCGAGTCACATGGAGGCAATAAGCGATAGGAGGGGATTCGTCTCTCCCGGTATTGGGAGTTGATGTTGCGCTATACTTGATTGGCCATACCAGGAAATCCCTAGTTAGGGTTGCTGAGATCTACTGGTAAGTGTTATCAGTAGTTTCTCGAACCGTTATAGACCTTGCATCGGCATGACTTATCAGGCTATTGGGGTCTGACGTTATACCACCCCCAGGATATGATATGCGACATATCCGACGAAGAGACCGGACTGTACGGTTCTGTTACTGATAGGATTCACAGGAGTATGAGCAGGCTTGCTTGTTGATCTTCTGATCGCTCAATACCCGGGTGGCCGTTACGTTTAGCAGACCGCTTGCGGCTTGTGGGTGTTTGATATGATCATCACCTACTGCTGGCATATTGGCGAGTCTTTAGAGTCCTACACAGAGGTTTCTTGGTTCATGCGAAACGAAGTAGGAGCACATATGTGATATGGGCGGAACCGAGAATAATGCGTGTATGTGATACCGTATTCTATTCTCACGATATGTGATATCGGTCGGTTATATGTGATATAGCCGGGTTATCAGATCAAGTATTGATTCGTTAGATTGTTACATTTGATATTAGTCGGTTGTATGTGATATAGACGAATTATTAAATCAAGAGTTGATTTGATAATTTAATGTATAATTATATATGTGATATATTAACTTACATTAACTAATATGTGCTCACTAAACATTTCTTTTTCTCACTTGTATGCATATAATATATATATGATATATATTAATGTACATTTTGTTGTGTCATGCTTGATGCCACATGTTTCATGGGTGTATGAGACTTACACTATAGTTAGGATAATCCTAAGGTTTTTATTTATCAAAGTAATTCAAAATCGGTGGAATTATAAATGGCTAGAAGCTTTGAAAAAGCTTGTGGATAACCATTGACTAAGTCCACTATTTTTGTTTTGCTAAAAATATTTATTAACCTAACCATTATCCTTACCTATGGTTAACTCTCTACATGAGTTAGTGTATGACACTAACTTACCCATGGTTGCTATTCCCACCTTATGAGTTCATTCTCTCATCTTCACTTCATCTTCATCTTCATTTTGAGAAAAAGCTTGCTAGCTTTTCAAAGTGAGAAAATATTGTGAGAAAATTAAAACTAAAGTGAGCCCATTTCCTACTTTATCATCCTCTACTATAGTAGCCATTTAGTTAGGGTGTTTGCTTCACCAATCTACCATTAGTGAAGAGGTAGCATGAGCTTGAGTCTCCTCGACGTAGATCATCTTCGGCCTCGAAGACTTCGAGCAAGCATGGTCATTTCTTCATGTGAACCCTTACTAGAGTTCGGGAGCTCACTACTTAGAGCGAAGGGACTACTATACGGAACTTTAGAAGTGAAGGACCGGTCTACAAAGGTTGTATTCCTCATTCACTTTGTATGCAAAGTTGTTTGCATGTTGTATTGTTTAATTCTCTAGTTAAGATTCTAGGTTAGGGTTCTTTAGAATGGCAAATTTTTGAAATTGGCATGGACGATGCCTACCGAAACCTTGTTGCCACGCTACGGAACCCTACAGCTATCTCCGGCAGCCATAGATCCCCCGTGGCGACAAATTTGATGACCCGGTGGACACCTCATAGCTCGACGCCGAGGTCTTATGAAAAAGTGTCTCATCCTAAGGCCCATCTGCTCCTGTCTCTCCCGAGGAGGTGTCGGTCAGCTCGCCTGCTCCAAAGCATGGACGGCGCCCTCTCCCTCGACAGGTTCGTGCGGACGGGACTCACCACGGTATCTCGAGAATGACCTCGCCAGCGGACCTGAGGAACCTCATCGAACGGAACCGGAACCGCGGCCATGCGCAGGTCGCTAGCAGCTGGGGCCATAAATCCGAGTATGCTGAATCCTCGGGATACCACGACCGACTCGATGCCCTCGAAAAATAGATCGAGGGTATAAATCGGGAGAGTCGTCCTTCAGGCGACGGGGCTAGATATGCCACCGACTCATTTACGAGGCCTTTCACTGAAGAGCTGCTCGCTGTCCATGTCTCTTCCAGAAACAAACCTCCAAAGGTATCACTATTTGATGGAAAGACAGACCCGAAAGACCACTTGGACGCGTTCACGGCAGGGATGAGCTTTCAGGACAACTCCGATGCCGTACAATGCCTTGCATTCCCCTCCACTCTCATCCGCTCTGGACGAAACTGGTTTCGAGGACTCACGCCACGCTCCATCTCTACCTTTGATGAGCTGGCCGCCTAATTCCTCGGTCATTTCGTTGGGAACAGGCGGCAGAAGTGGACCGTTGACCACCTCTTCACCATAAAGAGCGAGGACAGGGAGCCTTTCAAAGGATACGTCACTCGCTTCTACAACGCTCTTCTTGAGGTCCCAGAGCACCGGGACGAGACGGTCATCATGGCCCTTAGGTCGGGTCTTAGGCAAAAGGAGTGGCTCCGTTCCTTTGCATTAGCGCAACCTAAGACCATGGCCGAGGTAAAAGCCTGGACCGAGTGAGAGATCCAGCTCGAGTCCGAGGTGAACGCTAACCTACCCCAGACCGACCAGGCTGATCAAAAGAAAAGAGCCAGAGAAGAGAAAAAGAAGATTGACTGGCCAAAACCGTACTCCCCGAAGTTCCAGGAGTATACCCCACTCAACATCTCCCAGACAGAGCTGTTGGAGGAGGCAAAGGGCTAGACATTCTTCAAACTCCCCCCGTTCAACAATAAGGAGGCCAAACGGACACGAGGCCCCTATTGCGCTTTCCACAGGTCGCAGGGACACTCCACCGAAAACTGCAAACAGCTCCGAGACTACATTGAGGAGTTAATTCGCTCAGACCACCTAGCAAAATACTTGCGGGAAAAGCGACAAGCAGACCGAGAGCAAGAGCAGCGTCCCCCTCCCGGCGAGTTGACGATCGGCCAAATCATGGTCGTAGCAGCGGGGGGTGCGCCTGGAGCCGGCGAGGTACGACTCCTCCTGCCGGTCGAAGGGAAAAGCAACCAGCTCATGAAGAGGACCAAAGCAGCCGAGCCCATCACCTTTACCGACGAGGATCTCCACGGGATATCCTTGCTTCACAATGACCCCCTGGTGATTACAGCGCGGGTCCACTGCTACGAGGTTCAAAGGATACTGGTCAACTCGGGAAGCTCGGCAGACATCCTCTTTTACGACTGCTTTCTATGTATGGGTCTTAGCCCGTCGGACCTGAGGTCGACCGCCAACATCCCGTCGGGGTTTACTAACCACTCCATCCCGGCGGAAGGAGTGGTCACCCTCCTACTTAACATCGGGGAGGCAGGTTGTACACGTACCGTCCCTGTAGAGTTCATCATCGCTAGAATTCCATCGGACTACAATATCCTCCTGGGACGCCTGACGCTAAACTCCCTACGGGCCCAGATATCGGCCTACCACCTCGCGATCAAGTTTCCACTTGACCAAGGCAGAATAGGCCGGGCCTACGGGAACCAGCAAACCGCAAAAATTTTCTTCACAGCGACATCTATGCCCGAAGCGCGAAGCGAGGACCTTAAAAGCACGGAGGATTTCACGGGGTCCTTGGATACTCGGGACGAGCAAAAAGAAATCCGAGGAGCCCCGGTGGAGCCATTAACGGAGGTTCCTCTCATCGTAGGGGACAATGAACGAACCGTCCAAATCGGGTCGCTCTTAACAGGGGCCCGACACGACGACCTTGTCCGCTTCCTCAGGGGGAACTCGTACGTGTTCGCTTGAGCGCCCGGCAACATGCCCGGGATCGACCCCAAAGTGATATCATACAAGCTCGGGGTCGACCTGACGGTCCGACACGTCAGGCAAACGAAATGAAGCTTCGCTCCGATCAAACAAAAGGCGAACGAGGACGAAGTTGATAGGTTGCTCGCAGCCAACTTGATTCGAAACATGGCCTACTCAGAATGGCCGGCGAATGTGTTAATGGTTAAAAAGGCGAACGGGAAGTGGCGCACGTGCGTCGACTTCACCGATCTTTACAAGGCCTGCCAGAAAGACAACTATCCCCTCCCTAAGATAGATCGGCTCGTTGACAGCTCAGTAGGCCACGAGTTACTCAGCTTCATGGATGCTTTCTCCGGCTACAACCAGATCTGTATGAATCTGGCCGACGAAGAACTCACCGTATTCATAATGGACTAGGGGGTATACTGCTATAAAGTGATGCCCTTCGACCTCAAAAACGCCGGGGCTACATACCAACGCTTACTCAGTAGGTTGTTCAAACCACAGATCGGGAGGAATATAGAGGTTTATGTTGACGACATGCTCGTTAAATCGACCTCGTCAGAGGAGCATGCCAAAGGTCTTGGCGAGACTTTCGACTTCCTCCGCAAATACAAAATGAAGCTGAATACTGCCAAGTGCATGTTCGGGGTCACTAGAGGAAAGTTCCTTGGATTCATGGTTACCCACCGAGGAATCGAGGCTAACCCGGAGAAAATCAGCACCATCCTCAATATGGCCGCGCCTAAGACCAACGTCGAAATCATGCGGTTCATGGGGAGTGTAGTCGCCCTGAGTCGTTTCATGTCATGATTCGGGGAAAAGTGCCTCCTATTCTTCAAAGCCCTGAGGAAGATCCCGAGGTTCGAATGGTCGGAGGAATGTCAGATCGCTTTCGAGCAATTGAAAATGCAGCTGGAGACTCCCCCACTACTCACCCGGCCAGTTGAAGGAGATGAGCTATTGCTGTATCTAGCGGTGTCCGATCAAGCTGCAGGCTCGGTGCTCGTCCGAGAGGTCGAAGGAGTCCAGAGGCCGGTCTACTATGTAAGCCACATCTTTAAGAACGCGGAAACAAGGTACCTGGCCATAGAGAAGATTTTCCTGGCGGTTATAGTGGCACCAAGAAAACTACGACACTACTTCCAGGCACACACCATCCTCGTTCTCACCGAGCGCCCTTTAGGGGCTATTCTTGCCTCCCCCGAATCTTCTGGTCTTTTGGAGAAGTGGAGGAGGGAGTTATCCCAATTCGACATCAAGTATCGCCCGAGGCAGGCAATTAAGGCACAGGTCTTGGCCGATTTTATCGTCGAATGCACTATCCCAAACAAAGAGGTAGTGTCCGTGCCGGCCCCCGGATCTCAACCTTCGATCGAAGAGGGGCCTGACTCCATTGCTGAATGGGTCCTTTACGTCGACGGGTCATCAACCGAGGAAGGCTGTAGTGCTGGCCTAATCATTCGGGGCCCGAACGAGGCAGAGATGTAATATTCCTTAAAGCTCAGGTTCAGAACCTCAAACAACGCCGTGGAGTACGAGGCATTGCTCGCTGGAGTACGAATCACCTTCGAAGTGGGGCTGAACACGATCCGAATCCGCGACAACTCTGCCCTGGTCGTAGGCCAGGTGACCGGCCGTTTCGAGGCACGGGAACCTCTGATTATGAAATATTTGGCCTAGGTAAGAAGACTACGGAAGGACTTCGACGAAGTACAAGTGGACCAGATCCCCCACAACCTAAACACCCAGGCCGATGCCCTGAGCAAGGTAGCCTCCTCCTACACGGCCAACTATAAGAGAAACATCCTCTTCGAGGTCTTTCCACGGCCAAGCGTGGAGGATAGAGTGGCATCACTCCAAGTTTACATGGCCCGGGAAGAAGGCCGGGATTGGAGGCAGCCCCTCATGGAATTCCTGAAAGAGAGTACACTCCTCGGAGATCGAGGGGAGGCCCGCCACCTTCGAGCCAAAGTCCACCATTTCGTCTGGAGTAGAGGGAACCTCTAAAAGAAATCCTTCACTTAACCCCTGCTTCGGTGCGTCGATCCCCACGAAGCCGATTACGTCCTCCGTGAGGTTCACGAAGGGGTCGGTGGGGCACATCAGGGGGCCTGCACCTTAGCCCAGAAGACACTCCTTCAAGGGTATTATTGGCCGACCATCTATCAGGACGCTCAGAAACTCGTCAAAAAGTGCAAGAGCTGCCAACTCCATGGCAGCATACCCCGCCTTCCGGCTACCGAGCTAACGGCCTTCATCTCCCCCTGGCCGTTTTCCCAGTGGGGAATGGACATGATAGGCCAAGTCCCTACTGGTACGGGTGGGTACAAATACATCCTCATCACGGTGGACTACTTTACGAAATGGATCGAGGCCGTCCCCATCAAAAAACCGGACGCCACCATGACCATCAAGTTCCTGTAGAACAACATAATATTCCGGTTCGGGATCCCGAGGTGTCTCATCACCGACCATGGGACGAATTTCAATAACGAAAAAGTCAAAGGATTCTGCAGCGAATACTATATACTGATGAAGTTCGCCACGGTCGCGCATCCTAGTGCAACAGGCAAGCCGATGTCACTAACCGGGACGTCATTCGAGGTCTTCGATCTCACATGGAGGGACGAAAGGGCAGTTGGGTCGACGAGTTACCCCGGGTCTTATGGGCCATGCACACGTCTAAGAAGACCCCCACTGGAGAGACCCCCTTCAGTCTCTACTATGGCACCGAGGCAATAGTCCTAGTAGAGATCGGGCTTCCCAGTTACAGGGTCGAGCACTTCGACGACGAAGCAAACACCTTGGCCCTCCAGACGAATTTGGACATCTTGTTGGAGAAGCGGGACCGGGCACAGATCAGTGCTGCCGCCTACCAATTACAAACTGCCCACTGCTACACTGCGCGAGTCAAGCATCGTGCTTTCAAACCCGGAGATTTGGTCCTAAGGCGGAAGGAGTTCGTTGATCAAGGAAAGTTACACAAGCTTTCTCCGAAGTGCGACGGCCTCTTCCTCGTCTCCGAAGTCTTGCCCGGCGGGGCCTACCGCTTACAAGACGCTGCGGGTCGCAAATTTCCACTGCCTTACAACGCCGAGAAGCTCAAGTTGTACCTTTGAAAGTATATCTATGGATACATGTTTCCTCTTTGACAAAGCGATGTAAATTTTTCTAAGTTACTTAATAATAAGAAGGAACTTCCCCTATATGTTTCCCTCCTCCTCGGCTCAAAGCTCACGGTTTTCGTTTCGAAAAAATACTCAAATGCATCCAGAAGATAAAAAGGAAACAATAGAACATCGCAAAAAGGAGAACTTTATTTATTTATCAAAAGGTATTGTGGGCTCCTCAGCCTTACATAAAAATTGAAATTACAAAAGAGGGGGAACAAGGTCAAGGAAGCACTGCTGGTGATACTCTCTGGATATCTCCGCCAGACGAGCCCTTTCCTCTTCAGCCTGCTCCCGCTGATGCTTCCCACGAACTCAGGATGCCATGAAAATGCCGAGCCCTCCATCTTCCGTGCCTTGGCTCGCGATCTGTCTCTTTTGGAAGCACTCTAAAATAAGGGCCAAAGATCGGTCGTGCCTGCTCTTCGAGATGAGGCCAAGCACATAGATCATACACATCTTGTCGAGCGCCTCGTCCAGCAACTCTTAGGAGAAGGGGTTGTACAACCCCGGGGACCTCCTCCAGATTGCGTACATCGGCAATTGAAGGATAGACGACAAGCGAGGAAGGAGACGGCCGATATGGTCCTCGATGCGCTGGACCACTCCCCGGTACCTCTCCTCGGAAATGGACTGGTCGTATAGATAGATGTCATCGGGAGTAATGATCTTTTCGATCGCATAGATACGCCCGACCATCTTGAAAAAGCAATGCTGAAAAGTTGGCATCTCCTTCTCTATTTATAGCCTCCACAGAATCCCCAAGAGCCCAAATTTTCGCACGCATGGGAACGAATCCTGGGATTCGCTCGATTCTTCCAATACTGTACTACCACATGACGGGTATCCCGTATTTCTCGGTGAATGAAAGTCGGAACGACGCGGATCTTGGAACACCTGGCCTCACCTATACATTTCTGCAGCGTACCGCCCGCGACGGTCACTCTTCTAGGTATTCACACATCTAGTAGGCCGGGCAAAACCGATCATCTTCCCTGATCGGACCATTCATGGCTCGTAGTTTACTGCCCACCGATGCAAAGGATCAAAGCCCTCATCAAGAGGCCACCGAGCAACTTCCCTGCTAGGTCCATCCGTGGCTGGTGGTTTACTACTCACCGACGCTAACGATCGAAGCCCTCGTCAAGAGGCCACCGAGCAGCTTCCCTGCTCGGTCTATCCTTGGCTGGTAGTTTACTACCCACCGATGCCAAGGATCGAAGCCCTCGTCAGGAGTCCACTGAGCAGCTTCCCTACTCGGTCCATAATTGGCTGGTAGTTTACTACCCACCGACACTAAGGATCGAGGCCTTCGTCAAGAGGCCACCGAGCAGCTTCCCTGCTCGGTCCATCCTTAGTGGGTAATTTCTTACCCATCTACGCTAAGGATCAACTCCCTCGTCAAGAGTCCACCGAGCAGCTTCCCTGCTCGGTCCATCCTTGGCTGGTAGTTTACTACCCACCGATGCCAAGGATCGAAGCCCTCATCAAGAGGACACCGAGCAGCTTCCTTGCTCAGTCCATCCTTGGCTGGTAGTTTACTACCCACCGATGCCAAGGATTGAAGCCCTCATCAAAAGGTCACCGAGTAGCTTCCTTGCTCGGTCCATCCTTAGTGGGTAACTTCTTACCCATCTACGCTAAGGATCAAAGCTTTCGTTAAGTGGCCACCGAGCAGCTTCCCTTCTCGGTCCATCCTTGGCTAGTAGTTTACTGCCTACCGATGCCAAGGATTGAAGCCCTCATAAAGAGGCCAACGAGCAGCTTCCCTTCTCGGTCCATCCTTGGCTGGTAGTTTACTTCCCACCGACGCCAAGGATCGAAGCCCTCATAAAGAGGCCACCGAGCAGCTTCCCTGCTCAGTCCGTCCTTGGCTAGTAGTTTACTACCCACCGACGCCAAGGATCGAAGCCCTCGTCAAGAGGCCACTGAGCAGCTTCCCTGCTCAGTCCATCCTTGGCTGGTGGTTTACTACCCATCGACGCCAAGGATCGAAGCCCTCATCAAGAGGCCGCCGGGCAGCTTCCCTGCTCGGTCTATCCTTAGTGGGTAACTTCTTACCCATCCACGCTAAGTATCGAAGCCCTTATCAAGAGGCCGCCGAGCAGCTTCCCTGCTCGGTCCATCCTTAGTGGGTAACTCCCTGCCCATTTATACTAAGGATCGGAATCCCTTAAGCTCTTCTACGCCGACCTATCTTCAGAGAGATGGTTGCCAGTCTAACTCGAAGAAATGGGTGGGTCTACGTGTTTTTACTCGGAGGTACCAACCGACATACCTTCAACGTATGATCGCCACCTTGACTTCGGGGCCCTAAGGATAACGACCAAATACCGGCCTTTGGACACTTGACAAATAATTGGATTTAACTCGATGCGTGATCGCCAACTAAAGGATCGGTCGCCGACCTAGCGATCATCAGGCGAGCACGATGAAGACATTGCCGCAAAATGAAAACATTGCCACAAAAATTTCTGTAAAAGGGATTTATTTACAACTCGGGAACTTTTACAAAGGTATTGTGGGCTCCCCAGCCTTACAAAATCGCCCGAAGGCTTACAAAATTCCAAAACAGGAAAAAAATAAAAAAAGAAGGCAGGGAGATTCAGGCCTCGGGGGTGGGGAGGACCTCGACATGCTCCGAAGCAGCGCCGGAAGCGGAGGTGGCGGCTTGAGGGTTAGCGCCCACAGCAGGAGCTTCGGCACTGGGAGCCGGGGTGATCGACTTCTCCCCAATGCTCCCACCAGGGGCCTTGCCCCCGGCGACGCTTCTGGCGGCATCCCTCTGCACCTTACCCTCGAAGGGGTAGTCGAGCCGGAGCTTATCGTCGGGAAACTCCGGCATCAGCGCCTTGACGGCGTATAGGGCATCATGCCAGACGCGGGCCGAAGCGTCAGCGAGGCCGGCATAGAATTGATCCGACGTCTTGTAGCTCTCCACTGCCTTCACAGCCCGGAGGTCGGCGCGCCTCATCTCTTCCTTCTGCGTCTCGTTTTCCCTTTTTAGGGTGTCCCGCGTCTTCTTTAGAGTGGCGGCGAGCACCCTGGCATCCTCCAACTTGGCCTCAACGACCTTGTTGGACTCCATCAAAGCTTGGATGGACTCCCGGCAGTTGGCGTTCACCCCCTCCTCAGCAGACACCCGGTCTTTGAGGGCGGCAATCCTTTCCCTCGCCTTACGCAGCACCCGGCTCAGGCTCTCCTCCCGCGAGGAAGGCTCGCCCGCTAGCTGTAGCACCGGGGCGATTTACTCATGCTCAATGTTGGCGATGAGGGCGCAGTGCTGGAGAACCTAAGGAAAACAAAAGAAGGGGTTAAAAGGTATACGATCCTGCAAACAAAAAGGCTTAATGAAAACCTAAACGGGAGGCGGACACTAACCTGCACGGCCTCTTGAGCTATGGCTGCGATTTGGTCCTTGAAGGTCCCTCAGGGGATTCTGCCCCCAGTCGACCGCTCTATCTCGGAGAGTAAGCTATCGGCGACAGAAATCCCCGATGGCACTTTGTAGTGAAGATCCCCCTCCTGCATGAAGATTGGGGAAGATGGGGCTTGGGACACTGTCCTCTTACGCCGCTTGAGGGGGGCCACGGTAGGGTCGGCCTCATCCGCTACTTTTAGGACATAGGGTTCCTGCTCCCGAGCGTGTTTGCGTCTCTCACCGTGACTGGTCTCCAGAGCCCGGGGAGTAGTGGAACGCCTAGCCGAAGCGGCCGCCGAAGGGGCCGGGCTCGCAGCGGGGCATGACGGGCCGACGCCTCCGGCTTTCCTCCCTTTCTTCTCGGCCATGGCAACCCGAAATTTAGATCGGTCCATCGGTTTTGCAAAAAAAATCTAAAATACAAAGAAGGGGTTAGGAATGCCAGAAAGAATAGAAGAATACACAAGTTTAAATAGGTCTCCTAAGCTCCTAACTTACCCGCAAACTGAGTGGGGCTGAGCCCAGCCCAACCGAGGGTCTGCTTGGACAGCAACACATTGGCCCGTTGGACGGGCTCCCATGCCGACACTGCCCTCGCATCAGGATCGGAAGACCGCCTCACCCGTGGGCAGTTGGCCATGTGCCACTAGACAGGTACAGGCCAATCCTCACCCTTGGGTGGCCCGACAAATAATAACTTCTCCTTCCATTCATGAACAGAAGAAGGTACTGCTACGACCCCCGACACGGCCACCCCTCCTCTTTGTTTTCTAAAAGAAACATATACCCTGTTAGTGTTTATGCCCTAGAAGGCCATTACTGTATCATACTAGTTTGTATATTACTTAATGGAAGCTTGGGATATTCACATGTATATAACAGTCTTGCTAAACATGGTAGTATGCTACTTGGTTTTTCTATCTTAATATGTGAGTATACGTATTGATAGAGCTCTTAGGATCCTGCTTGACTACCAGCGTTGTGATGGCAGTCACACTAGTGGGGGCTGGGTAGTCTACAAGCACATCCTTATTCAGGTCCCTGGTCGTTGGATTATCGAGACAGAGCATCGATACTCCGGAGTAGACTAGTGTGTACGGTTCTCATCCCAGTTGGAGAGATGGTCTGTCCCACAGCCGTCAGTACGTCATACTGGAGATAGTATGCAGGTGCTCGTTAGGTTACGGGTACACCGGACAGGACTCACAGGGAACTGTTGGTTGGTTTTATACCAGTCGTCAGTGAACAGTTCCCAGGTGACATGAGTACAGCATAGTCCGCAGACTTGACACTGCTACTTCGCCTCGAGTGTGTCCCACTGTTCTTAGATTGCTACCCTACCACGGCTCAAAGGAGTCGTACAAACAGGTAGCAGTTGGGTGCAGTCCCGAGCACTTGGAGGCAGTGGCGGTTAGACAGGATTCGTCTCTCCCGGTATTGGGGGTTGATATCGCGCTGTGTCAGAGAGCCATTACGCAAAGTCCCTGGCCAGGGCAAGCGAGATTTGCTGGTAGGTTCCAGTAGTTTCTCAGGGTGTAATGGGCTTCGCTCCGACACGACTTATACCGCTATTAGGGGACTGACGCTTGCCTCCCCCATAGGCCCGATATGCGATAGTCTTAGACGAACGGACCGGACTGTATGGAGATTGTCACATCAGACTCAGTAGGAGTTCGGATGGGTTTCCTCATCGGCCTTCTTATCGACATCTACCTGGGGACCGTTACGTACAGCTAGTGCCGCTTGCGGTCTGTGGTTAAACCCACTGCCAGCGTAGTAGTCGAGTCTCTAGAGTCCCACACAGAGAGTTTCCCTACTCCAGGCGAAACGATATAGAGGTCGTATGGTTTTACGACAAGGGTTCGGACGCATACGTGTGTTTACGCACGTACGACTTTCGGACAGTTTTTACCAGTCGGCTTTGGTTTAAGCCAGTTACTGGTATCCGGTTATTGGATTTATACAGTCTAAAGTTTTTCCGTATTTTTGCGGAAAGGAGGGGCGTTCTCGTAATTGCGCGAGAAGCTTCTAGAAGATGGTGACTAAGGAGGTTTAGGTGGCATATACAATGAATGTGATTAGTGAGTCATATGGATGATTCATCCATGTCATTAATGCATCATAAATGCTTAATGACTCATGGATGTGAATCATCACTAGATAATATCAAGCATGGTTGTTAAATTCATTTCTTTTCTTTTCTTTTCTTGATAAAAGTAATGCTTGATATATATTATCATAACTCATTATTCTCACTTTATTATTATCTTCATCTTCTCTCTCCTCAAGCTCTCCCTCTTCAAACCCTAATCCTCCCCTCTCATGTGTTGAGTACAAGGATTAGTTAGACTAATTAAACCATAACCCTCACTCTATATCACCTAGCTTCTTTGATTAGCACTTAAAGAAGGTTAGTTGCCTCAAGTTTAGAGGCTAAGCTTGGAGTAAAGCTCTCGGGTGGATCGTCTACTACTTCGAGAAGGCCGAGGAGGAGGAGGAGTTCACAAAGACGAAGGACACATTTCGTTAGGTATAATCCCTAAACATAGTAGTATAGAACTTCTATGTTTCTTGTTAGTTATCGTTTAGCTTCGATTCGTGCGGTTAGTCGATGTTTAAGCAAAGAACAAGATCGTTTTTCATTTTTCCGCCTCCCCGCAAGTCGTGGGGTGTTGTACATCGAATTACAGTGGTATCAGAGCCTCGTTAAACAATAAATAACTTACTTGCAAATTTGTATGAATTTCGAACGGAAAAAACAAAACCGGAAAACCCCGAAATCACTAGTTTCTGTCGAATTTTAAATGAAGTCCTATAATTTTTCAGGGAGGTTCAGAAAGCTTAAAAAGACTGTAGAAGAACACCCAAGAAATTTGGGCCCCTGAATCGCCTAAAGCGCCGCGGAACCGCGACGGATCGCACCGATCCGCCGCGCTTCCGCCGCCGAGTTGGCGATTCAGGAACCCAAATTTCCTGTGTTGCTTCTCTGTGATATTTGGTATTTTCTGGAAGTTTTTATTTTTGCTCAGGTTTCAGATTTACAGAGAAGTATTGGAGCAAAATTAAAAGTGTTTAATCGATCGAAATTATACAGTATTTGCTTGTTGGATTATATCTGTGTCTGTATAATGTGTTCGTAAACCTCCCCTAACTGCTAGTATGTCGGTTGGCAGGGGGTTGCACATTTCTGTAATGGTTTTTACTGTTTGTGGATATGAACTGTGTTGGACTTTTGTGATGTATAGCCGGGGTTATGTGATGGGTTATTATTTAATTCATTTGATGTAAATGTAATTTGTTGTAATATTATTTTGCGGGGCACATCCAGGTTGCGGTTGTAGCCACCGTTGTATTATTTCATTTTACTGTTTTTGCTCCTAAGACAGACCCAACGTGGGGTGCACAAACTGCCGGGCGGGTAGTTTGCCGTACCCGTTGGGGTCTTGGGTGGGGTAATGGCTATTCATCACAACTGTGTAATTCGTCTTTTGTTGCAGGCTCAAAACAAACACGGATTACTTGCAAATCCAATAAAGTTCATCTGTGATCTGGAATGCCTATTATTGCGTCTGACGAATGTACAATATCTATATATGATAGCTATTTAGACTTCACTTATGTTTTACACCCCGCTAGCCCAGTCCCCGCTCTGTCGTTAGTTAAGTAACCTAACGGGTGATGACGGGACCCCGTGGCGAATGCGGATGGCATAAGAGGACGTTGTATTTTCGTTGTTTTCTGCAATGATAGGTTAATGATGGGACGCATTATCTATAATGCAAAGAAAATAAACCAAAAGTTTAATCATTGGAACAATTTAAAAGAAACCACTCGGTTAATTTTAAAAACCAGATATTTTTAAATGCGGAGCTTTAACCACTCCTTTTAAATGCTATCAGGTTCCTTCGGTTATATCAAGTTCACTACGTTCACGGTTTCGCCAAAACCATTCGTAGCCCTTCGTCATTTCATTTGGGTATTCAGTAGTATTCAAGCTATGCATTTTGGCCAAAGTCAAGGCATAGTGTTTGGTAGCTGCTGGGTTTTCATTTGTTGCATAAGATAGATGAGTTAGTTTGGGACAGTCGTATTATCATTTGACCAAAGACTGGGGTATATACGGATGGGTTCAAATTGACAAGATAATGACGGGTAGAACTTGACATGTGACTTATGACATTTTGACCAAAGCCAAGGTCATAAGAGCATGGGGCAAAAATATATATCGGGAATTTTTAAAGAAACTGAAATTTGCAAAGAGTTGCATACCATTTGGAGTTTGATGAATGTTGGTAGGATTCCTTCAACATTATCATACGATGATATTTGGATCCCGATCCTACTGTGAGTATATGCTACTTATCAGGATATTCGTCACTTAACGATCAATGCTATAAACCAAGTAGGTGTCCAGAAAAGTGTCAGCGGGGTTACGCCCCCAGAGAAAAGAGGTTATTTAATTAAGGAACTTCGCGAAAGCGTTGGAAAACCTCCCTCGAAGTATCGACACTGG
The DNA here is from genome assembly GCA_030015575.1 of Agapanthus africanus. Classification (NCBI taxonomy): domain Eukaryota; kingdom Viridiplantae; phylum Streptophyta; class Magnoliopsida; order Asparagales; family Amaryllidaceae; genus Agapanthus; species Agapanthus africanus. The sequence continues at coordinate 252,252,181 of CM057348.1, read as the reverse complement.
CCTGGCTGAACGGTTAAGCAAGTATTGTACGGTGAGAATAGTCCTGGCTAATTCTTCTTTTATGGTTTGAGGAAGGATTCGAGAAACAGTGGGAGCCATCCAGTTTAGATAAACTAAAAACCACTCTAAACTTGCAAGAGCATCATGCTAAAGAGTTTTCTTCTCTCTCTCCTAATTGCAGCAACCCTGAAAATGACTGGACTTAAGTTACTTTTAGAGAAAAATATACTGACAGGGCCAAACTATAAAGATTGGCTGCGGAATGTCAAAATGGCTTTGACCTATGACAAACTGGGGTACGTCCTCACCGCTACGGCACCTGCTGTCCCTGGTCCCAAATCCAGCAATGCGGATAAGGAAATCCGCAAAACCTGGGATTTAGATTGCGCGAAAGCCAAGTGCATCGTGCTTGCCTCAATGAACAATGAACATCAGAGGAGGCACGAGGATATGAACCTAGATGGCATATTTCTCCATACAAAGGAACTTTATGGAGAGCAATCTCGTATAGCAAGATACGAGACCTCTAAGAACTTGTTTCGAGCGAGGTTGGCTGTCGGGTCATCGGTAGGAGAACATGTCCTAAAGATGATCGGCTATGTTAAAGAGCTCGCAGACCTTGGGACGACTTTGGACAATGAGCTCTATACAGACCTTATTCTCCAGTCCCTTCCTCCCACCTACGCCCAGTTTATCCTGAACTTCAACCTTCAAAGAAAAGAAGTTGAACTTCCGGAACTCCTGAACATGTTAAGGAGTGCAGAGGGCACCTTGCAGAAAGCAAGGGAAACACCCGCTATGTTTGTTAGCGGTGCATCTTCTTCCGGGTCCAAGGCTAGGGCCAAAGGAAGGAAGAAGAAGGCCGCCACCAAACCTAGAGGAGGTGTTAGTAAGGTGGGAGGGAAGGGAAAGAAAAAGTTTGCGGTACCGGTAGTTGGCCAGGATGAGTGCTTCCATTGTCACAGGAAAGGGCACTGGAAGAAGGATTGCAAGGCGTGGAACGCCAAGAACCAGGAACCGAAGCAAGCTGTGGCTTCGACTTCAGGTGTGTTTGTAATTGAGAATTGTCTGTCGATCAACTCTACTTCCTGGGTATTGGATACCGGATCAGGATCTCATATTTGCAATTCATTGCAGGCACTGAGAAACCGTAGAGTACTGAAGGAAGGTGATATGACCCTAAAGGTTGCTAACGGAGCTAGTGTGGGAGCTGCGTCCGTCGGGGATTATCACCTAGGATTGACGAGTGGACACATCTTGGTTTTACATAACTGTTTTTTTGTACCAAGCTTAACGTGTAATATCATATCAGTTTCCTTGTTATCAAATAAAGGTTATGATTTCACGTTTTTAAGAGATGTTGTTAACATCCACCTTAATCATAGTTTGATTGGGTCCGGTACACTAAATAACGGTATATATGTTTTAAACCAACTCCAAATTTTCAATGTCCAGAACACACTTAAAAGAAAGTCTCCAGATTTAAATAAAGCTTTCTTATGGCATTGTCGACTGGGTCATATCAATGAGAGAAGGTTGACTAAGTTGCATAGAGAAGGATATTTGGACTCGTTCGAATATCAAACTTATGACACTTGTCAATCTTGTCTCAAAGGAAAGATGACAAAGACTCCATTTACTGGACAAGGAGTAAGAGCGAGCGAGCTCTTAAGACTCATACACAGCGATGTATGTGGTCCATTGTCTACACATGCAAGAGGTGGTTTTTCCTATTTCATTACTTTCACGGATGATTACTCAAGATATGGATTCATTTATCTGATGAAACATAAATCCGAGGCTTTTGAGAAATTCCAAGAGTATAAGAATGAAGTAGAAAACCAAACTGGCAAAAGTATCAAGACACTTAGATCTGATCGAGGTGGTGAATACTTGAGTGCCGAGTTCCTAGGTTACCTAAAAGAGAAAGGAATTCTCTCTTAGCTTACTCCTCCATACACTCCATAGCATAACGGTGTATCGGAGAGACGGAATCGAACCCTATTGGATATGGTACGATCCATGATGAGTAATGCTGAGTTACCGCGATCTTTTTGGGGTTATGCGCTAGAATCAGCAGCATATCTTCTGAACAGGGCTCCTACCAAGACTGTGCCTACCACTCCATATCAGATGTGGACTGGGAAGAAACCCCATCTTCAGCATATGAAGATTTGGGGATGTCCAGCTTTTGTTAAAAAGCAGCATGTGGACAAGCTCGAGGCACAATCAATAAAATGTATGTTTGTGGGATATCCAAAGAACTCCAAGGGATATTATTTCTATTACGCAGAGGAACAAAAGGTTTTTGTTTCTCGTAATGCCCATTTTCTAGAACATCAGTTTTTAGAAAAGGAAATAAGTGGGAGCGAAATAGAACTGGAAGAAATTCTAGAACCACAAGCTGCTACTGAAAGTTTGGTAGAACCGGAAGTTCAAGAAGAACAGGACATTCCCGCACCCCTCCGCAGGAGTAGTAGGCCGTCTCATCCGCCTGAGAGATACTACGGTTTTCTCATAGATGGGGATAGAGAGGATTGCATCATAGGTGATGATGAACCTACTGACTTCCAGCAGGCCATCCAGAGCGGCGACTCGGTACGATGGCTAGATGCAATGCGGACCGAAATGGAGTCCATGTACACCAACAAAGTATGGACTTTGGACTTTGCTCCAGATGGGGTAAAACCCATAGGATGCAAATGGATCTTCAAGAAAAAGATTGGTGTAGATGGACAAGTGGAAACCTATAAGGCTAGACTTGTTGCAAAGGGTTTTCGTCAAAGACCTGGTTTGGACTATGACGAAACTTTTTCTCCAGTAGCTATGCTCAAATCCATTCGGGTCCTTCTTGCTATTGCTGCCTTCCATGATTATGAAATCTGGCAGATGGACGTAAAGACGGCTTTTCTGAATGGAAATTTAGAAGAATGCGTCTATATGGATCAGCTAGAGGGTTTCAATCAGAGTGGGAGCGGCGGGAAAGTATGCAAGCTGCTTAAGTCCATTTATGGACTAAAGCAGGCATCGCGGAGTTGGAACATCTATTTTGATGAGACGGTCAAAGAATATGACTTTATCAAAAATCCAGATGAACCGTGCATATATAGTAAAGTTGTAGCCAGAAGTGTCGTATTCCTCGTCTTGCACGTGGATGACATTCTATTGATAGGAAATGACATTCCTATGCTACAATCTGTCAAAGGATTCTTATCACACAAGTTCTCCATGAAAGACCTGGGTGATGCCTCTTACATTCTGGGGATCCGGATTTATCGTGATAGATCCAAGAGGATGTTGGGACTTTCGCAGTCCAGGTATATCGACACTGTACTGAAAAGATTCAGTATGGAAGATTCTAAGCACGGTAATCTACCGGCTTGTCACGGAATCACCCTCTCCAAAGTGATGTCTCCCAAGACTGATGATGTCTCCCAAGACTGATTTGGAAAGGGAACGCATGTCTATTATACCCTACGCTTCTGCGGTAGGCTCTATAATGTATGCGATGTTGTGCACCAGACCAGATGTAGCTTACGCACTGAGCGTGGTAAGCCGGTATCAGTCAGACCCAGGGGAGAAGCACTGGATAGCAGTAAAGAACATTCTCAAGTACCTGAGAAGGACTAAGGAGATGTTCTTGGTTTACGGCGGAAAAGACCTCAGGTTGGAGGCCTTTGCTGATTCCGGCTTCCAGAGTGATAAGGACGATTACAAGTCCATGTCGGGTTATGTCTTTACCCTCAATGGAGGGGCGGTGTGCTGGAAGAGCTCCAAGCAGGACACCGTTGCTGACTCGACGATGGAAGCGGAGTATATAGCTGCTTGCGATGCCGCAAAAGAAGCAGTCTGGATGAAGAAGTTCCTAACAGAACTTCAGGTGGTTCCTACCATAGTTGATGCAATACCTCTGTATTGCGACAACAACGGAGCTATAGCTTTAGCAAAGGAACCAAGGTCCCATCAGAAGTCCAGACACATCTTAAGGCGGTATCACCTGATCAGGGAGATCATTGATCGTCAGGAGATCGAGGTTCGGAGAGTTGCTTCTGAAGAGAACATTGCTGATCCATTCACAAAGGCCCTACCTCAGATTCAGTTCGAGAGGCTACTCGAGATCATCGGTCTACGATACGCCAGTACATGGCCCTAGTGCAAGTGGGAGATTGTTAGTGTTTATGCCCTAGAAGGCCATTACTGTATCATACTAGTTTGTATATTACTTAATGGAAGCTTGGGATATTCAGATGTATATAACAGTCTTGCTAAACATGGTAGTATGCTACTTGGTTTTTCTATCTTAATATGTGAGTATACGTATTGATAGAGCTCTTAGGATCTTGCTTGACTACCAGCGTTGTGATGGCAGTCACACTAGTGGGGGCTGGATAGTCTACAAGCACATCCTTATGCAGGTCCCTGGTCGTTGGATTATCGAGACAGAGCATCGATACTCCGGAGTAGACTAGTGTGTACGCTTCTCATCCCAGTTGGGGAGATGGTCTGTCCCACAGCTGTCAGTACGTCGTACTGGAGATAGTATGCAGGTGCTCGTTAGGTTACGGGTACACCGGACAGGACTCATAGGGAACTGTTGGTTGGTTTTATACCAGTCGTCAGTGAACAGTTCCCAGGTGACATGAGTACAGCATAGTCCGCAGACTTGACACTGCTACTTCGCCTCGAGTGTGTCCCACTGTTCTTAGATTGCTACCCTACCATGGCTCAAAGGAGTCGTACAAACAGGTAGCGGTTGGGTGCAGTCCCGAGCACTTGGAGGCAGCGGCGGTTAGACAGGATTCGTCTCTCCCGGTATTGGGGGTTGATATCACGCTGTGTCAGAGAGCCATTACGCAAAGTCCCTGGCCAGGGCAAGTGAGATTTGCTGGTAGGTTCCAGTAGTTTCTCAGGGTGTAATGGGCTTCGATCCGACACGACTTATACCGCTATTAGGGGACTGACGCTTGCCGCCCCCGTAGGCCCGATATGCGATAGTCTTAGACGAACGGACCGGACTGTATGGAGATTGTCACATCAGACTCAGTAGGAGTTCGGATGGGTTTCCTCATCGGCGTTCTTATCGACATCTACCTGGGGACCGTTACGTACAGCTAGTGCCGCTTGCGGTCTGTGGTTAAACCCACTGCCAGCGTAGTAGTCGAGTCTCTAGAGTCCCACACAGAGAGTTTCCCTACTCCAGGCGAAACGATATAGAGGTCGTATGGTTTTACGACAAGGGTTCGGACGCATACGTGTGTTTACGCACGTACGACTTTCGGACAGATTTTACCAGTCGGCTTTGGTTTAAGCCAGTTACTGGTATCCAGTTATTGGATTTATACAGTCTAAAGTTTTTCCGTATTTTTGCGGAAAGGAGGGGCGTTCTCGTAATTGCGCGAGAAGCTTCTAGAAGATGGTGACTAAGGAGGTTTAGGTGGCATATACAATGAATGTGATTAGTGAGTCATATGGATGATTCATCCATGTCATTAATGCATCATAAATGCTTAATGACTCATGGATGTGAATCATCACTAGATATTATCAAGCATGGTTGTTAAATTCATTTCTTTTCTTTTCTTGATAAAAGAAATGCTTGATATATATTATCATAACTCATTATTCTCACTTCATTATTATCTTCATCTTCTCTCTCCTCAAGCTCTCCCTCTTCAAACCCTAATCCTCCCCTCTCATGTGTTGAGTACAAGGATTAGTTAGACTAATTAAACCATAACCCTCACTCTATATCACCTAGCTTCTTTGATTAGCACTTAAAGAAGGTTAGTAGCCTCAAGTTTAGAGGCTAAGCTTGGAGTAAAGCTCTCGGGTGGATCGTCTACTACTTCGAGAAGGCCGAGGAGGAGGAGGAGTTCACAAAGACGAAGGACACGTTTCGTTAGGTATAATCCCTAAACATAGTAGTATAGAACTTCTATGTTTCTTGTTAGTTATCGTTTAGCTTCGATTCGTGCGGTTAGTCGATGTTTAAGCAAAGAACAAGATCGTTTTTCATTTTTCCGCCTCCCCGCAAGTCGTGGGGTGTTGTACATCGACTTACATACCCAGCTAGGCTCGTCCTTATGAATGCCGAGGTGATTTTTGTAGCAGAGGGAGGAATGGAGAAGGTTCAAGCTGAAAGTGATCTCCTACAGTCTTAACCAGACTAGGAACCCGAGGAGAATCCTCCATGATTTCGGTACTAGCTGGCCCGGGGCTAATTGAAAGCAACGCAACGCCGCGCTCACCTCGGGGGAGAAGGGCAGACACATTCCGGCCCAAAAGGCTTCCAAGTACAAGGCAATCTCCTTGCCCCGTATCTAGTTTGGCCTCACTCTTTCCCCGGCCAAGCGAAGTGAATAGCCAGGGGGAACGTGGAAGCGATCCCGGATTGTGGTGAGCTCGTCCACATGCCTCAGGAGGGAAGGCATGTCACGGACACTCCTGACATGCGCTTTGGGGACCCCCGCCGCGTGACCCCAGGTGGCATGACTAACCCTAACTCCCTGGGGGATTCCGACTCGGACGAGGAAGAGGAAGAAGCAGAGGAAGAAGCGGCAGAAGACTCCCTAGAGTCTACCTTTACTATCTCAACAGACTCCCCAGAGGAAGACATCTAACCTGAGCAAAGGAAGGAGACGTCTGAGGAAAGAACGCAAGAAATTCAACCTAAAGCGAAGAGCGCCGAGCTAGCACACGCAGCGATGAGGAAATTATAGCGAAGTGTGGACCCTGGGGGGTCCCACCTCTATTTATAGCATTCGACAAGCGCATCCAACGGCGCCGATCGATTCCCGCCAAAATAGACGCTTTGCGTTCTGTTAGAGATAGTGCCCTCAAAGTCAATTATTGGATCACAGGTACGTGATTGCAATGATTGAGGAAGGACCTATACCGATATGACAGTCTTGCTCGAGATGATAGTATGCTATCTGGTTTGTCTTTATCATCGTATACATGCTTTAGTTTACTATTGCATGATGATAGAGCCCATAGGATTCTTGCTTGACTACCAGCAGTATGATGGCGATCATATACGTGGGAGCTGGGGTCTGTAAGCACATCCATAATGTGTCCATAGTCGTGGGAGTTTCGAGACAGGGCGTCGATACTCCAGAGTAGACTAGTGTATACAGTCGAGACCCCGATGAGGGGCGGTGGCTGGTCTCACAAGCCATTGGTGTTAGTTGGTTCACCTAAGATGTGTACAGGTGCTCATTGGGTTATGAGTACACCGGACAGGACTCACCGGGAACATGCTAGTTGGTATTATACATATCGTTAGATAGCAGTTCCCTGGTGACATGTGTACAGGTTAGTTTGTCGACCTGATATCGTCATTTGTCTCGTGTGAGTTCCCACTGTGCTTTGATTCCTACCCTACCACGCTCAAAGGAGTTGTACAAACAGGTATTTTTGGGTACAGTCCCGAGCCACATGGAGGCAGTGAGCGGATCGTCGGGGATTCGTCTCTCCAGGTATTGGGGGTGAGATCGCGCTGTGTCTAGGAGAGCCATTACACAAAGCCCTCGGCCGAGGCAGGAGATTTACCGGTAGTACTCCAGTAGTATCTCAGGGTGTTCTGGGCCACTCTCTGACACGACTTATACCGCTATTGGGGGTCTGACGTTATTAACCCCCTAGGCAGATATGCGATACTCAAAGACGAACGGACCGGACTGTATGTATATTGTCACTGTCAGGCTCAGTAGGGTTTATGGATGAGTTTGCTCGCCAGCTTCCTTTCCAATCAATACATAGGCAACCGTTACGTATAGCTCGTACCTCTGACATGCTAGTGGTTATACCCAGTGCCAGTGTGTTGATGAGTCATTAGAGTCCCTTACAGACACTTTCCCAAGTTCGGGCGAAACGTTGTAGAGGCCGTATGGTTTTATGGCAGGGTTCGGAAAATGCACGTGCGTTTTCGCACGTGTCGTTTTTCGGGCAGATAATACTGGTAGGATTTGGTTTAAGCCAGATCCCAGTATGATACTGTGTAGATATAATATCTTTGCCTCAGATGCATTTGTATTCGGTCGTAATATAAATGCGGGTATGTTTATACCATTACGGGGTTATCCTGAAATTCGTTTCAGGATCACTTTTGGAAGTTGCCAGTTTCCAGTTTTCTATCAGCCGTATTTAACATTCGGTTAAATGCGGATTTATCTTTTCTTGATGAGGTGAGTCAGTGTTCTAGAAGGTTCTAGAGAGGGTGACAAGGCTTGTGAGTCATTAGGTCATTAATGGTGCTTTTAATGACAAGGTGACTAGGTTAATTTTGATTGGTTTGCATTTATTGATTTCTAGTGAGTCATTCTTTGATTACTGGTTATGATAAGTATCATGGTTTATGGTCACCCTCTTATCTGTCCTACACTCACCTCCCTCCTACAAATAAGTGGCCGGCCCCACATTACATAAAAAGGTTGTTCATTTGAGAGAAAAGGATTATGGTTCATGGAAATTAATCTACTCATTTCCATTTACCCGATTCCATAAAAGGCAACTTCATTAACCGTTCGTCCATAGCTTTGGACGTAACGAGACAAAGTGTTCTACTCTTTCTCTACATCATCTTGGTCGTCTCTTTTAGCAAACTTGACGACCGAGTTGCCTCGGTTCAGAGGCGGGAGCCCGTTTAAAGATCCGTCGACATGGTCCCACCTGGACGAGAAGATCGGAGTTCAAGGAGATCGGAGCAGCCGCAACAAAGTGTGGGATGATGGTTAAAGACCGAAGGACTCGGATCGTTCGGTATAACTCTTCTACCCACTTTGTAGTTTGTTAGTTTAGCTTTAATGGCAGATCCGGGTTACGGTACACGATAGCGCCAGTTTGTAAAAAGTTTTTGTTCCGCATTTGGCGTTTGTTAGACGGCCGGGGCACTACCGTGGACTTACAGTAGTATCAGAGCCTCACCATTAAGCTATACTAACTTGTGCTAACACGTTTAAAATATCGATCGAACTGAATTTCGAAAAACATAATTTTCAAGTGCTATACTTTCTATCGATTTTAAATCAAGTCTAAAAATAATTTTACATATCACAGAATATTAAGCAGGGTTTTTTAAGCATACGGATGAAAATTGGGCACGTGATCCCACAAGAGCACCGCGGATCCGCGGTCAAACCTAGGGTTTGACCGCGGAACCGCGGCGCTTTAGTGGGAACAGTGCATCAATTTTTCACAGAGAGCTTCTTTTTGGAAAATGTGGTTTTTGGTAATATTCTTTTAGGCCCAAATTTTGTTACTGTACAGCAGATGTACGTGGGGCCCACTTTGGGAAATTTAGTCGATCGAAATTTTAAATTTGTTAGTATGCAGTATTTACATTATATCTCCGACCGGGAATGTCATTTGATCGGTAAACTGCGTCTGATTGCTATAGTTCTTTTAGACAGGTTTGCGAATGTGACATTCACGTTGATGTTCTGTGTTGTGCTGTAATGTTGCGGATATGTCGTGGTGGATAGCACGGTGCAATGATAGTGCAGTTTGGATTTATTTGTACATTTGATATGCGGAGCGAGCGTCCAACATGTGGACTGCCGTTACTGCCTGTTTGTATAATATTCTTTTAGGGCACGACCGGGTTGAGGTCGATGTACCCGTTGTACATATTTTTATTTCTATACTAGGTTTATCCCACGAAGGAGTGCACGGATAGCTGGGTTCTGGAGGGCAACGGGTCCGTATCTCATGGCTTTGAGAGGCAAAGGGGCCTCACTCTAGAATTGGCAGACTATTCGCCGCACTCGTAGGGGGTACAGGTTGACCCAAGGTGGGGTGCTCAATTTACCGGATTCCGTGAAGTGCCGGGTGTTCCATTCACTATATTGTGGGGACTACCTCGCTTCAGGTTTTGGAGGGTAACTTGCCGTACCGGTAGGGGTATAGGTTTCATTGCACAGGCTATCCACACGACCAGGAGAACATCGGGTTTCAGCAGCGGCTCTGTGAAACCCGGGGATCCCAGATTATCTGTATTGTTCTGTGATGCTTATTACTTTTCTGTAATGTTGCATATTATCACGCCTGGAGCGATTATTGTATATTGGTATATATACTATTAGATGTTGTATATGTTTTACACCGGCGCTAGTCCAGCCTCCACTCTGTCGTTAGTTAAGTAACCTAACGGGTGATGACGGGACCCAGTGGCGAATGCGGATGGCATATACGTACATTTTATTTTCGTTCTTTTCTGGTGTGATTGATTGATGGGACTACATTGATTCTTATCAATGATAAAACAAACCTATATTTGATGTTGTTGGAAAAAATTTTAAAAGGCGTTATTACAAAGATGTTTCCTTTTATTTTGCATAGCGATATTCAGTTAGAATATCCCGCACCTCATTCGACGAGGCAAGGGCCGAGATCCCTTCACCGGGAGTGACCCCTTCGGCAGAAGTTTACGTCAGGGTAATAACTTCAATATAGTTGATTACAAGTTGCTTTGCATCGTGGTAATCAGTTAGAATATCCTGCACCTCATTCCACGAGGAAAGAGCCGAGATCCCTTCACCGGGAGTGACCTCTTTAGCAATGGTTTTTCGTTACTATATTTTTATAGAAAGCTATCAGGTTCCTTCAACGAGATCAAGTTCATTACGTTAAAGGTTTTTCGCCAAAAACCAGCCGTAGCCCTCCGTCATTTCTTTTGGGTATTCAGTAGTATTCAAGCTATGTATTTTGACCTTTGCCAAAGCATAGTGTTTAGTAGCTGCTGGGTATTCATTTGTTGCATAGATAGATGAGTTGGTTTGGGACAGTAGTACTACTATTTTGTCTTTCGTCAAGGGTATGTACGGGTGGGTTCAAATTGACCTGGATAGTGACGGGTAGAACTTGGCATGTGACTTATGACATTTTGACGTTCGCTAAGGTCATAAGAGCATGGGGCAAAAATCATATCGGGAGTTTCAAACATACAGGAAACTTGCCAGGCATGCGCATACCTTCTGAAGTGTGATAACTTGAGTGGCTTCCATCAAGTTATCATACGATGATAGTTGGATCCCGATTCTCACTGATGAATTGGTTTACTCTTCGGGTGATCCCGACTAATTCTTCTTTCAGGTTTGGAGGAGAATTTGAGATTACAGTGGGAGGTTTCCTGATTAGATAAAGTAATAACCATTCTGATCTTGGTTTGAGTGCACGCAGAGTGTTTCTTTTCTCTCTCTCTCTCTGGCAGCGACCTTTGACCGACCCTAGACTATGACTCAGTGACCAAGTTGACTGAACCTTCTTATAATACTGGCTTTTGGATTGTCTGAGTTGCATAAGTCATTGCCGCTCTTTCTTTTACCTTTTGTATTTCTCAGAACACCCCGTATTACTACGGATATCCACTTCCATTGGATAGATCCATCGTATGGTTATATACGAACTCGAAGGTACTACTTCGAGGATGGATCCAGGTTCAGGAGAAATAGAATTGGTTTATTCAGTTGTCTTTTATTATCACCTTCTCTCAGGTTGCAAGGGCTCCTTAGTTTAGCAGAGTACACCTATTACACTTATTGGATAGTCTTATTCCAAACCATAGGCTGGTGCCGAAAGGTAGGGAATGAAGAAAACCAATTAGCCTAAGTAGGGTGTGCAGAAGGTAATATGTAAAGACAAAATAAAGGGATTAGAAAGATGGCAAAGTAAATTGCGATTGTTATCATTCACGACCAAACCGCTTCATCGCCACTCCTATTTCACCTTTGCTTTTTTCCCAGTTCGGGAGAAATAGAATAAGGTATTATTCAGTTGTCTTTTATCATCACCTTCTCTCAAGTTGCGAGTACTCGTAGGATTAGGAGTGTACACCTATTATTCTTATTGGATAGTCGATCTTCTTCCAAACCATAGGCTGGTGCCAAACGGTAGGGAAGGAAGAAAACCATTTAGCCTAACAAAGGTGTACAGAAAGTAACGACTAAAGACAAATAAAGGGATTTGGAGAGATGGCAAAGAAATATACGGTTATAGTCATGAATTGGATTATGGAAGAGGCATTACTAAGAATACAAGGATACCCCTACGAAACATTTTCATGTTTCAGTGCATTGTTAAAAGAAAAACTGATTTCCCGATTAGATACTTACTCCAAGGGTACATATTTACCAGGTTTCATTCTCATATCTGTATGGTTTTACAGATGATGAGTAGGAGTGAGTTATTGGGAATTAGATGATCATCCTCATTATATCGGAATTCGTTGTAATTGGTGATATTTGAGGAAATCACCAGGGTACAGTTTTTTAACCTACGATGCACAGGTTATGAGTTATTCAACTCAGCGGACTTATACAGAGTATTGTATGTTGTCCAGTGTCCATCAGGACAAAGGGGTAGGTGCTCGTACTATGTTCTATATACTTATGACTTCTCTAGGTTTTTAGACGAGTGTTTCGTAGAAATACAATGTCTAAGTTTTGAGAAGTTGTGGGTATAGGAATAAAGTAGAGAACCAGATATCGCAAGTATCGGGATTCTTCAATGAGATCGAAGATGTAGATTCTTGTGACTAGTATTCAGATGAAAGTAATGGTTTTGAGAAACTTGTTTCTCTTTCAGGTTACTCATAATTGGATGGATTCCTAAGTTGAGTAATGCTGATTAGCCTCTCTCCTTTAAGTTGATATGCACTGGAGACAGCTGCATGATTTGAATCTGGTTCCAATTAAATTAGTGCCTCTATTTCTATATTGTATATAGAATGGTTCATATCTTAACGATGTTAAGATACGGGGAGTTGTCCAGCTTATGCTTAAAACCAGACACTGGATAATTCAAGGCACGTTTCTGTAATGGCAGTTTTTAGGTTGACCCTGGCTTTGACGAGGGTTGACTTTCTACCATCTGGAAGATCAATAGTGATATTGTTCTTGACTCGCTACAGTTTTACTAAAAATGGATTTTTTCAGAAAACAGTAGTGGGAGTATGGTAGAACTGGAAGTGATTCCATAACCGCAAAAGATTACGGAAAATTTAATAGGACCTATATATTCGATCAGGTTTGACATTCGATTAGCTACTCCGCAGATATGGTGGGTAACCTCAGACACCCGAAAGGTACTCCGGTAGGCTCAAGGACGGTGACAGGGAGGTTCTTGTTTACCCAGACTTGACACTACTGTTGTTCCAAACTATGAGACCCGGCAGGGGGATATGTATAGCGTCGTTCTAAACTAGCTTTAGAAGTGTACGCATATATTATTTTGCCAGAAGGTTGTCGTAGTCAGTGGGAGCAGCGGAAGCATAGTGGGCACGTAGCTTATGTCTATTTATAGACTTGAGCAGATATAGAGGAGATAAGATCATCTAATTTTGATGTGACAGTCATTGATTTGACTTCATCAGAATAGGGGATGGAACTGTTAAGAAGGTAGTAGGGTGTGATGTCCTGGTATTTGGATGACATACACAGAGTAGGAAGTAAAATTCCTATACTACAATCGGTTGTACTGTGGTCGTCACACAGTTGTTTCTCCAGATAGGATATGGATATAATATCATACATTCTGGTTACTAGATCTATGGTTTTAGATCTAGATTTGGGTAGTTTTCTAATATGAGTACTTTGACAGTATTCTAATGGTATTTTAGAATAGATGACTCCTGGCAAGGTCGTATACCTGCAGGTGATGGAGTCACCCTTTCTAAAGGTGTCTTAGAGACTAAAAGAGAGAGGGAAGTGCATGATTGGCAGATCACTTGCTTAGACAATTGAGTCGATCATGAGATGTCAAGTACCACACCAGATGTTGTTATTGCACTTGATGCGGTAAGTTTATATTAATCCAATCGTGAAGAAACATAAAGAAGAAGTTTTAGAACATAAGTGCATGTTCTATGGACTTTATGACGGCAGCCTCCTTCGGGAGTCGGTTATCATTCCAGGCTTCAAAAGTGATGTGGATGACAGAGAGATTGTCAGAGTTATAGTTTTTCCCTATGATGAGGGACAGTATTATGGACAGGTGGTCCAAGAGGATACTGTGGGATGCATGGTGCTGGATACTGATTAGGTTCAGTGATCGATACAGTTTAAGAAGTTTGGATTTGGAGTTTATTTATGAACTAGGTCCCATCAGATATTCAGACATATTCTAAGACAGGAATTGCTCAATACAGGAGATGGCTTTCTCCGTGAACTTGAGATTAAGAGAGACATAGAAAGAAACTTCAGGGCGGATCCACTCACTAAGGCTATTTCTCGAACACAAGAGTTTTACAAACTAGCTTTGTGAAACTGATTAGTAGAGGAGTTGAATGTTCGGTATCACACGGGCTGTGAGTATGCGACATCGCAATAATTAGCCTTAAGTGCAAGTGGGAGATTTATGGAGATAGTGCCCTCAAAGTCAATTATTGGATCGCAGGTACGTGATTGCAATGATTGAGGAAGGACCTATACCGATATGACAGTCTTGTTTGAGATGATAGTATGCTATCTGGTTTGTCTTTATCATCGTACACATGCTTTAGTTCACTATTGCATGATGGTAGAGCCCATAGGATTCTTGCTTGACTACCAACAGTATGATGGCGATCATATACGTGGGAGCTGGGGTCTGTAAGCACATCCTTAATGTGTCCCTAGTCGTAGGAGTTTCGAGATAAGGCATCGATACTCCAGAGTAGACTAGTGTATACAGTCGAGACCCAGACGAGGGGCGGTGGCCGGTCTCACAAGCCATTGGTGTTAGTTGGTTCACCTAAGATGTATACAAGTGCTCATTGGGTTATGAGTACACCGGACATGACTCGCCGGGAATATGCTAGTTGGTATTATACATATCGTCAGATAGCAGTTCCCTGGTGACATGTGTATAGGGTAGTTTGTCGACCTGAGATCGTCATTTGTCACGTGTGAGTTCCCACTGTGCTTTGATTCCTATCCTACCACGCTCAAAGGAGTTGGGCACACAGGTATTTTTTGGGTACAGTCCTGAGCCACATGGAGGCAGTGAGCGGATCGTCGGGGATTCGTCTCTCCCGGTATTGGGGGTGAGATCGCGTTGTGTCTAGGAGAGCCATTACACAAAGCCCTCGGCCGAGGCAGGAGATTTACTGGTAGGTACTCCAGTAGTATCTCATGGTGTTCTGGGCCACTCTCTGACACGACTTATACCGCTATTGGGGGTCTGACGTTACTAGCCCCCTAGGCAGATATGCGATACTCATAGACGAACGGACCGGACTGTATGTATATTGTCACTGTCAGGCTCAGTAGGGTTTATGGATGAGTTCGCTCGTCAGCTTCCCTTCCAATCAATACATAGGAAACCGTTACGTACAGCTCGTACCTCTGACGTGCTAGTGGTTATACCCAGTGCCAGTGTGTTGATGAGTCATTAGAGTCCCCCACAGACACTTTCCCAAGTTCGGGCGAAACGTTGTAGAGGCCGTATAGTTTTATGGCAGGTTTGGAAAATGCACGTGCGTTTTCGCATGTGTCGTTTTTCGGGCAGATAATACTGGTAGGCTTTGGTTTAAGCCAGATCCCAGTATGATACTGCGTAGATATAATATCTTTGTCTCAGATGCATTTGTATTCGGTCGTAATACAAATGCGGGTATGTTTATACCATTACGGGATTATCCTGAAATTCGTTTCAGGATCACTTTTGGAAGTTGCCAGTTTCCAGTTTTCTATTAGCCGTATTTAACATTCGGTTAAATGCGGATTTATCTTTTCTTGATGAGGTGAGTCAGTGTTCTAGAAGGTTCTAGAGAGGGTGACAAGGCTTGTGAGTCATTAGGTCATTAATGGTGCTTTTAATGACAAGGTGACTAGGTTAATTGTGATCGGTTTGCATTTAATGATTTCAAGTGAGTCATTCTTTGATCAATGGTTATGATAAGTATCATGGTTTATAGTCACCCTCTTATCTGTCCTACACTCACTTCCCTCCTACAAATAAGTGGCCGGCCCCTCATTGCATAAAAAGGTTGTTCATTTGAGAGAAAAAGATTATGGTTCATGGAAATTAATCTACTCATTTCCATTTACCCGATTCCATAAAAGGCAACTTCATTAACCGTTCGTCCATAGTTTTGGACGTAACGAGACAAAGTGTTCTACTCATTCTCTACATCATCTTGGTCGTCTCTTTTAGCAAACTTGACGACCGAGTTGCCTCAGTTCAGAGGCGGGAGCCTGTTTAAAGATCCGTCGACGTGGTGCCACCTGGATGAGAAGACCGGAGTTCAAGGAGATCGTAGCAGCCGCAACAAAGCGTGGGATGATGGTCAAAGACTGAAGGACTCGGATCGTTCGGTATAACTCTTCTACCCACTTTGTAGTTTGTTAGTTTAGCTTTAATGGCAGATCCGGGTTATGGTACACGAAAGCGCCAGTTTGTAAAAAGTTTTTTTTTTCCGCATTTGGCATCTGTTAGACGGCCGGGGCACTACCGTGGACTTACACGTTCTAGGCCATCAACTTTCCACATGTCACAAGAGCATTGGACGCGTCCCTTCAAGCGCCAAGGACACCGGCGGCCCGTCATGTCAGCCATCCAGCGCCGGACGCGTGGCCTGGTGCCTCAACGAACATACAATCGAATCAGTGCTTCCTCTTTAATGCATGATCTCTTCTCTGATCTACTAACATCATAAAAAATACGACTAAATGCCTGGGAATCCGCGCCGACGATGTCTTCAAATAAGAATTTAGCCCGGGTGACCGATCAGACCATTCTCGACCCGACCCATAAATAGGTTGGGACGAGAGTGGAGGGCTAATGATGATGTTCGGTGCTGAAAACTCCCCAGATCATGACACGTGGCAGATGACGTGTCCCAAGGCTGACGGGAAAGGAGCAAGAACGGTACATTAGAGGCATATCCCGGGCCTTCGACCCGAGGATGTTCTCGACCTTCGATGACCTCCCAGAACACTCCTGTGCTCGTCCTACACACAACCATTGGCTCACTTCCGAGCCCTCCTGCACGCTGGGCCTCCTCAGCTTCCCAAGCTCGCCTCCGAGTTATCACAGAACCTGTCACAACCCAAAGTTCGGCTCGTGATCGTCACTTAATCACGTAACGTCTACAGGCGTAACGCGACTAAGTAAGCCGAAACTCAGAAATCAAAACCATTAAAATTAGTGAGTGTTGAAAATACTGGTTTAAAACATTTATAAAACTCAAGTAAACATCTTTAAAGTTTAAGTTATTTTCTTAAAAATTTCGGTAGCACCTCATTTGTAAAAGCTAGCCCGAAAACGGGTACAAAACATGATATAAGTAAAATGACTGATGACAATAATATAACATCCCCAAACAGGAGCAATCACACCCAACGGCGGAAAAAATCACCACAAGAATAATATACGACGCCGTAGCAAAAAAATGAGCAATATAAGTGAAAAACATCATAAAAGATAAAACTGCATAAATAAAGTCGGCTCACACGAACTCGACACCAGAGTACAAAATAATATACAACATCGTCCTCTCAACTGGTCTCTAATTCAATATATAGAATAGTAGATGGAGAGTACTAGATACAATAGTGTGTACAAATGGAAAATAAATGGATACCGCAAACCCAACTATCAGCAAAACGGCTCACACGCCAACTGCAGTGGTATCCATAGAAAAAAGATACAAGAGATAGCCCTGCCGCAACTACTCTGAGGGTCGACCTGCAAACACTGTGGCACAACAAGGGTGAGTTTCCAAATCGTGAATAGTAAATAACATATAAAGGTAATTACAAGTATGCACGTACTGCGATACTCTAACATGTACAATCAAATAACATTTAAATGATGAGCTGGGTACGCAATAATCATGCATAAAAAGTGCAATCTAATAACATCTATATGATGAGCTGGGTACGCAATAATCAAGCATAACAAGTGCAATCTAATAATATCTATATGATGAGCTGGGTACGCAATAATCATAAAAAGTACTCTATCAGGTACTGCGCCTACATGATGCAAAGCATAACAATGAATGCTGAGCATGGGATAAAAATATCATCTACACGGATCGTCAACGTGGAAAACCCCGGTGTCGACCAAAAACACCCCAAAATCCCGATAACTCAGGCGCCGTCACTCTATCCGGCCCTTAATTCTGTAAATCTCATAGAAGCGGGGTGCCCAACATCGGCACCCGAAAACATCATAAAATACTCGTGTCCAGCATCGACACACAAATCCTCATATATCGGGCTCCGTCAGTCCGGATCGGCGGAATCGGCCCCCGGCCCCGGCAGTACGGGTGGGCCTGTATCCATCTCTCGACTCTGTTAAGTATCTTCCGGATAACCGCCAGGTCCAACCAATCACTGGTTGGTAGTAGTCCCTCTGCCAGCCTCACCGTCTGTATACACAGCATCCCTTTTTTGCCCCGGGGTACCATACCGGGTCCACCATGTACCCGCAATCGGCCTCATCCAGCTCCTCGATTCGGGTTCACATGTCACACGTCTCAGAACAGAGAAAATGCATGGTGGCCGCACTGAAATATCATATCAAGAGAAACCGGGTTTTTAAAACAGTGCATATTTTCTTAAAATAATACCACGGTTCTCAAATGCAGAAATCACACGAATCCAACACACAATGCGTAAATCCATGCAATGTGTCGTATGCCACTAAGAGTAAAAAGGGAAACCGCTCTTTTAAATGGATCCAGTTTTGAAAATATCTCATGCGGTCCCCATTTCCCAGAAATCAAAGGCAGTATCATCCATGTATGTGAAATATGTATGTATGTAGTTATGGATGTGCAAGTGGATATATACGCAAGTATGAGTGTACCAATATATATGTGCACCAATATGGATATATAGTGTGTATGTGCGCAAGTATGGATATATCAATGTCTTTGTGTATACCAATATGGATATATAATGTGTATGTGCGTAATATGGATACATCAATGTATGTGTGCACCAATATGGATATAAAATGTGTATGTGCGCAAGAATGGATATATCAATGTATGTGTGCACCAATATGGATATACAATGTGTATGTGCGCAAGTATAGATATATCAATGTATGTGTGCACCAATATAGATATACAATGTGTATGTGCGCAATATGGATATTTCAATGTATGTGTGCACCAATATGGATATATAATGTGTATGTGCGCAATATGTATATATCAATGTATGTGTGCACCAATATGGATATACAATGTGTATGTGCGCAATATGGATATATCAATGTATGTGTGCACCAATATGGATATATAATGTGTATGTGCCAATATGCGACAGAATCATGTCTAATCATCAATGATGCGGTAATCAAAATGATGTACGATTCGTAGCAATCCTATAGTGCGAGTGTCATGGCAATCACTAACGGTGTGAGTGTAACATACGAATAGTGTTCGTGCGGCTTGAACCGTTAGTGACAATGCGGTGTTACATAACTACTATTTCTTTATGCAACAAAAGATGGGTATGCCACAATAGTACGTATGCACAAGCAATATACATATAAAAATATACGCGACTACGATATCCTATCAATCTCTGACGCTTAACGCCATGCGGGCGATTTCCCCGTTGATGTTAAATCTACTCACCGTGATCTCATGCTAAGTGTAGCCGACTACCTGCTTCCCTTTCCTTGCGGCGTCCGAAGTACCCGCCTGCGAACCTAGAATTTACACAAAGAATACTCATAAGCTAAAATCCTTCAAAAACGCGATATTAAAACCAAATGAGAAACTCGCGTCGCGAACTAAACGCATATGCATCCGATACGCCAAAACGTGTGTATACGCGTCTGAAACTACCCTGATAGGCCGCGACACATAGGAATCACCAAACCCACTCACAAAACGTATGTGTCGCGCAAGTTTAAAAGTATCAGAAAAGGGTTTTAAGTTCTAGATTTTGATACAAGCTGAACTAGAAAAAGTTGCACACACCAAACACTATAAATAAGTAACAGACTCCTCCAGAACAAACCCAGGCACCCAACTCCCCCCTTTGGCTGCAATTTGCGGCCAGAACGAATTTATTTGCTGCCAGGGTTGAGAATTAGGGTTTCGTGCTCCGTGTGTGTGGTCTAGATCTAGTGAACAGGCTCCAGTAAATTCAACTTTTCTCTAAAACGCTCGGGTTAACAGCAGATCTCAAAATGGCTCACAATTTACATTAAAACATTAAATAACACTAATTTGAAATAATATAGTATTTTTTTGAAATCTGGTGCAAAACTTGGTTTAGATGGCCTTAAAAACACTTAGTCAAGCTATAATAGCCATAAAAATCCTAACTTGGCTTAAACTCCACTTAAATCACAAACTAGCACTAAAAATCCACGTTAAACACTAACTTAAGCTAACTAACTACAAGTTTAGAAAAAAGGAAGTTAAGTTTAAGCAATTATACATCTAGTGGTCCTAGGGTGCAAGAAGAAGGAGAAGAAGAAGAAGAGGAAGGGGTTCTGCTGCAGCCGCTGCTTGCTGTTGCTTCTGTTGCTTGCTACTGCTGTTGATGTGTTGTTGTTGTTGCTGTTGCTAGTGTTGCTGCTGCTGCTGATGCTGAAGCTGGTGCTGCTGCTGATGCTGAAGCTGGTGCTACAGTTGTTGTTTCAGCTGCTGCTGCTGTTGTGTTGTTGTTGTTGGTGTTGCTACTGCTGCTGATGCTGAGGCTAGTGCTGCTGCTGTTGCTTCAGCTGCTGTTGATGCTGAAGCTTGGTGTGTGTGTAAGTGAGAGGGAGAGAGATGTGATGATGTGAGGAAATGAGTGTTGAGTGTTTGAAAAAGAAATGAGAGATATGAGAGTCAAACCCCCCTCTCCTCATTAACTACAAGCATGGCTTAAGCCTATCATGCTCTCTCTCTCTCCCCTACCCAAGTCAACCCTCAAAACACAAATAAGTTAAATAAAAAAAACTAACACCCTTAATTAACTTATACTAGCCTAATTAAATGGGTTAGCTCACCATGGTCATCTAAACATGGTTTTAACCCAAAACTTAGCCCTATTTTACATGCACATGTGTGTGCAAGCCTAATAAAATTCTAATAAAATATTCATTAATTTTGATAAAATATTTGAAATTCGTTTTGGTAAACTTTTTACTAAAAACCACACATTAAAGTATAACTAGCCACTAATCACAATCTAAGGTGTTACAATCTTCCCCCCATAAAGAAATTCGTCCCCGAGTTTAAAAATATAGCTACGCGTACCTTCAAAGAGATTAGTGAATTTCTTCCGTATCTCGCCCTTGGCCTCCCAAGTGATCTCTTCACTATTTAGGCTGTGCAAAAGCACCTTCACAGATGGCAAGACCTTTGATCGAAGTTTCTTCACCTGTCGGTCCAATATCATTAATGGCTGCTCGGTGAACGAAAGATCGCGCTCGAGCTGAACGGTCTGATGCTGAATCATGTGAGAAGGGTCATGCAGGTATCTGCGAAGTATCGACACATAGAATACGGGGTGAACATCCAGGAAGTCAGGTGGAAGAGCCAAACGATATGCCACTGCGCCCACACGCTCGAGGATCTCGAAGGGACCTATAAATGGGGCTAAGCTTCACTTTCTGTCCAAATCTCATCACGCCCTTCATTGGGGAGACCCTCAGAAAGACATGATCGCCAACCGCGAACTCGAGTCTGTGACGGCATCTATCAGCATATGATTTCTTCCTGCTCTGAGCTGTCCAGATCCTATCTCGAATTAACTGTATCTTCATGGTCGTCTCCTGTACTATCTGCAGCCCTAAAATACTACTCTCACTGAGCTCTGTCCAACAGAAGGGCGATCTACATCTCCTCCCATACAAGGCCTCGAAAGGTGCCATCTGAATAGTATCCTGGAAACTATTGTTGTAGGAGAACTCTACCAAGGGTAAATGATGATCCCAGCTAGCACCAAAGTCTAAAACGCACACTCGGAGCATGTACTCGAGAGTCTGAATAGTCCGCTCTGACTGGCCGTCGGTCTGCAGATGAAATACTGTGCTGAAACTCAAGCGGGCGCCCCAAGCCTCCTGAAGCCTTTGCCATAGTCGGCTGGTAAACTGGGTGCCTCGGTCGGACACGATACATGTCGGGACTCCATGCAGTCGTACGATCTCGTCGATGTATATCTGGGCATGAGCAAATCTGAAAGTGGTCTTCACCGGCAGGAAGTGAGCCGCTTTCGTCAATCGATCCACGATCACCCAAATGGTGTCATACCCTCGACTAGTCCTGGGTAGACCCATAATGAAGTCCGTAGAAATCTGCTCCTATTTCCACTCCGGAATGGGCAATGGCTGTAGCTCTCCCGCGGGCCTCTGGTACTCGGCCTTGACTTGCTGACAAGTCAGGCATCTCGACACGAAGTCTGTGATGTCCCTCTTCATCCCGTCCCACCAGTAAACATCTCTCATATCATGGTACATCTTGGTGGAACCCGGATGAACATTGTACACCGATTGATATGCCTCCTTAAGAATCTCACGCCGCAGTTCCTCAGCATCTGGTACGCACAGTCTAGTACCAAATCATAGTATCCCCTGATCATCAATCACGAACTCGGAAAATCCGCCCTGTCCAATCTGTGCCATGATCTCTGAACAGCGGTCATCACTATACTGTGCCTCATGTATACGGTCAAGCAGCTGTGGGCGTGCACGAACATGTGCAAGCTGTCCTCCGATTGGAGTGAACTCAAACTGCACTTGGCTGTCGCATAAAATCTTCCAATCTGCCAACGACTGCCTCTGCACTGCGCTCAAACAAGATAGACTACCCCCGGACCTCCTACTCAAAGCATCCGCCACTACATTTGCCTTGCCCGGGTGGTAAAGGATCTCCCAATCGTAGTCCTTCACTAACTCCATCCAACGACGCTGTCTAAGATTCAGGTCTCGCTGCTGAAATATGTACTTCAAGCTCTTGTGATCAGTGAATATCTGGCATGACTCGCTGTATAGGTAATATCGCCAGATCTTGAGTGCAAAGACCACTGCAGCCATCTCCAAATCATCAGTGGGTAGTTCTGTTCGTGTTTCTTCAGCTGCCGAGAAGCATACGCGATCACCCTATCGTGCTGCATTAATACGCACCCTAGCCCCACTCGAGAAGCGTCACAAAAGACCACAAATCCGGCCGATCCCGAAGGCATTGATAACACCGGTGCCGTAGTCAAACGAGTCTGCAACTGCTGAAAGCTATGCTCGTACGTCTCTGTCCAATCAAAAGGAACTCCCTTCCGGGTCAACCCGGTCAACAGTGCAGCAATACGGGAGAAGTCGTGTACAAATCGTCAGTAGTAGCCAGCCAGTCCTAGAAAGCTGCGGATCTCTGTAACTGATGCTGGTCTGGGCCAATGCTGAACGGCCTCGATCTTCTTCGGGTCCATACATATACCATTTCGTGTAATCACGTGTCCCAAGAAATCTACGCTGTCAAGCCAAAACGTGCACTTGGAGAATTTCGTGAACAGCTGGTGCTCCCTCAAAGTCTGCAATATGATCCGCAGGAGTTGCTCGTGCTCCTCTCGGCTCCAAGAATACAACAAAATGTCTTCAATGAATACGATGATGAACATATCAAGATATGGCCTGAAAATACGGTTCATCAAGTCCATAAATGCTACTGGGGCATTGGTGAGTCCGAACAACATCACCAAAAACTCATAGTGGCCGTAACGCATGCGAAAAGCCGTCCTCGGAATATCCTCCTGTCGAACCCGCAACTGATGGTAGCCTGATTGCAAGTCGATCCTCGAAAAGTATCCTGCACCCTGAAGCTGGTCAAACAAGTCGTCGATGCGTGGTAAAGGATATCTGTTCCGTACGGTAACCCTGTTCAGCTGGCAGTAGTCAATACACAAGCGCAAACTGCCGTCCTTCTTCTTGACAAACAGGACTGGAGCACCCCAAGGAGACACACTAGGTCGAATAAGTCCCTTATCCAGCAAATCTTGCAACTGACCTTTCAAGTCTCTAAGCTCCGTCGGGGCCATCCGATAAGGCGGTATTGAAATAGGCCCCGTGCCGGGAATCAAGTCAATGGAGAAAACAATATTGCGCTCAGGCGATAGCCCAGGAAGCTCGTCAGGGAAAACATCAGGGAACTCGCTAACGATCGAAACCTGGTCCAACGGAACCACTGTAGCTCTAGTGTCGCAAACATAGGCTAGGAATCCCTGACCTCCCTTCCTCAAAAGCTGTCCAGCGCGAAGAGACGAAATCAAACTGTGAGGGGCGGCGCCACGGTCCCCCTGCACAATAAAAGCCGACTCGCCGGGAAAACAAAACCTAACTGTCTTCTTGCTGAAGTCCATAGACGCATAGCACGTGGCTAACCAATCCATGCCCAGAAGAATGTCGAAGTCCAACATCTCAAGTAGGATCAAGTCGACAGGCAACTCTCTCTCGCCAATACGGACAACATATGATCGGAACACGTGTCTACTAATAAACGACTCGCCCACAGGAGTGGTCACAGCCAGCGGCTGATCAAGCAAACCAGACTCTCTACCCAAACTCGGCATGAAGTGTGTGGAAACCTATGAATGCGTGGATCCCAGATCAAACAACACGTGTGAGTCAACAGAACATACTAAAAGGGTACCTGAGACCACTGCATTGGACGCCTGTGCGTCCTGATGCGTCAAAGCGAAAACCCGTACCTGTCCTCTACCTGCGACTGGAGGTCCCCTACTAGCAACTGGCTGACCTTTGCCGGCTGCTGGCTGTCCTTTGCCTCGGCCACCTCGTCCTCTATGAGCAAACCCTCTGCGACCACGACCTCTCTGTGCATGAGTCTGACGCGGAGCAATAGTAGGTACAATAGGTAACGCCCTCTGGGGTGGAGAAGGTGGAAGTGTGACATGTGGTACGGCTGTCTCGCCCTCATGTGGCTCCGGGCAATCTCGCACACGATGATAAGTACTCCCGCATCGGAAACATCTAGATGGTGCCGGCTGACCTTCCTGAGGATAAGAGCTGAATAGTCGACCTAATCCCGATCCTCCGCTACCCCCCGTACCTGAACGGAACCTGTCGCGGCGCTTAAACGGCTGTCTCTGTGCTGACGTATCTGTACGAACTCTCTTCGGCCCTGGAACTATCAAAGTCTCAGCAAGGCGCTCCTCGACTAATAGGGCTGCGTCTACAGCTGCTGCATAAGTCTCGCAATGCTGTGCGCTGATCGCAAGAAACAGTGGGGTAAGCAAGCCTCGAACAAACCTCTTGACTCGCATCTCCTCAGTAGCCACTAAATACGGGGCATAAACAGATAGCTTGGTGAACTGCACATCATACTCCGCCACCGTCATATCCGGCGTCTGGCGTAATGACTCGAACCTGCGCACTCGGGCATCCCTGACACTTTGGGTAAGGAAACGGGCTAGAAATACCGTCACAAATTCGGTCCAGGTCATAGGATGAAAACCTGCTGCTCTGCCTTTTTCTACTGACTCGCACCACTTCTGCGCAAGACCTTCCAGACGAAAGCTCGTGAACTCCACCCATCTCGCATCTGAGCATCTGAGTGAACGACATATCTGGGCCATCCTATCGATAAATGACTGTGGCTCCTCGGCTGCATCGGTGCCTGTGAAGATCGGAGGCTTTAGCCTCATGAACTCTGATAGCGATATTGTAATAACCACTGTAATTGCAGGGGCAACTGCCTGTACTGTAGGTACCATCGCGGTCCCCGCAACGGGTGGAACTACCTCTGGTCGCTGCGCTCGAAGTGCCTCAACTAACGACCCCATCATCTGGCGCATCTCCTGCATACCGGCCCCTAGCATAGCGATCTGGTCTGTCGGAGGAGGAACAGTCTACTCTGGTACAACGGGTGTACTGCCCGAGTCAGTCCTCGTCTCAGACGAGTCAACTCAAATCTCGGCTCTCGCGGCCGCTCTCTGTGCCCTCGTAGTCTTTGGCGGCAAAATGGATGAAAAGAGAATAGGATTCGATAAGGATACGGAAATCGAATCATAAGAATGTATATAATCATGAAGGAATTTCAATCAATAAGTTCTAAGGTCACTTAGGCGGAGTACCGTGTTGTGAGTATGCCGCTGAAAATACACACGCTACGCCACTCTGCTTTAGCTACCAACTCCATCATACCAGGGTCATCCTACACTCCGAAACGTAAAACCTACGCTCTGATACCAACTTTGTCACGACCCAAAGTTCGGCCTGTGACCGGCACTTAACCACATAACGTCTACAGGCGTAACGCGACTAAGTAAGCCGAAACCCAGAAATCAAAACCATTAAAAGTAGTGAGTGTTGAAAACATTGGTTTAATACATTTAGAAAACTCGAGTAAAAATCTTTAAACTTTAAGTTATTTTCTTAAAATTTCGGCAGCACCTTCTTTGTAAAAGCTAGCCCGAAAACGGGTACAAAGCATGATATAAGTAAAATGACTGATAACAATAATATAACATCCCTAACCGGGAGCAATATTGCCCAACGGCGGAAACAATCACCACAAGAATAATAAACGACGCCGTAGTGAAGAAAAGAGCAATATAAGTGAAAAACATCATAAAAGATAAAACTGCAAAAATAAAGTCGGCACACACGAGCTCGACACCAGAGTACAAAATAATATACAACATCGTCCTCACAACTGATCTCTAAGTCAATACATGGAACAGTAGATGGAGAGTACTAGATACAATAGTGTGTACAAATGGAAAATAAACGGATAACGCAAACCCACCTATCAGCAAAACGGCTCACACGCCAACTGTAGTGGTATCCGTAGCAAAAAGATACAAGAGATAGCCCTGCCGCAACTACTCTGAGGGTCGACCTGCAAACTCTGTAGCATAACGGGGGTGAGTTTCTAACTCGTGGATAGTAAATAACATATAAAAATAATCGCGAGTATGCACGTACTGCGATACTCTAACATGTACAATCAGATAATATCTATATGATGAGCTGGGTATGCAATAATCATGCATAACAAGTGCAATCTAATAACATCTATATGATGAGCTGGGTACGCAATAATCATGCATAACAAGTGCAATCTAATAACATCTATATGATGAGCTGGGTACGTAATAATCATGAAAAGTACACAATCGGGTAGTACGCCTACATGATGCAATGCATAACAATGAATCCTGAGCATGAGATAAAAATATCATCTACACGGATCGTCAACGTGGAAAACCCCGGTGTCTATCTAAAACACCCCAAAATCCCGATAACTCAGGCGCTGTCACTCAATCCTGCCTTTAATCCTGTAAAGCTCATAGAAGCGGGGTGGCCAACATCGGCACTCGAAAACATCATGAAATACTCGTGTCCAGCATCGACACGCAAATCCTCATATATCGGGCTTCGCCAGTACGGATCGGCCCACGGGCTCCGTCTGCGGAATAGGCCCTCGGCCCTGGCAGTACGGGGAAGCCCGTATCCATCTCTCGACTCTGGTGAGTATCCTCCGGATAACTGCCAGGTCCAACCAATCACCGGTCGGTAGTAATCGCTCTGTCAGGCCCACCGTCTGTATACACAACATCCTTTTCTTGCCCCGGGGTACCATACCGGGTCCACCATGTACCCGCAATCGGCCTCATCCAGCTCCTCGATTCGGGTTCACATGTCACACGTCTCAGAACCGAGAAAACGCATGGTGGACGCACTGAAATATCATATCAAGAGAAACCGGGTTTTTAAAACAGTGCATATTTTCTTAAAATAATACCACGGTTCTCAAATCCAGAAATCACGCGAATACAAAACTCAATGCATAAATCCATGCAATGTGTCGTATGCCACTAAGAGTAAAATGGAAAAACGCTCTTTTAAATGGATCCAGTTTTGAAAATATCTCATGCGGTCCCCATTTCCCAGAAATCAAAGCCAGTATCATCCATGTGTGTGAAATATGTATGTATGTAGGTATGGATGTGCAAGTGGATATATACGCAAATATGAGTGTACCAATGTATATGTGCACCAATATGGATATACAGTGTGTATGTGCGGAGGTATGGATATATCAATGTATGTGTGCTCACCAATATGGATATACAATGTGTATGTGCGCAATATGGATATATCAATGTATGTGTACACCAATATGGATATATAATGTATATGTGCGCAAGTATGGATATATCAATGTATGTGTGCACCAATATGGATATACAATGTGTATGTGCGCAAATATGGATATATCAATGTATGTGTGCATCAATATGGATATACAATGTGTATGTGCGCAATATGGATATATCAATGTATGTATGCACCAATATGGATATACAATTTGTATGTGCGCAATATAGATATATCATTGTATGTGTGCACCAATATGGATATACAATGTGTATGTGCCAATATGCGAC
Organism: Agapanthus africanus; assembly: GCA_030015575.1. Classification (NCBI taxonomy): domain Eukaryota; kingdom Viridiplantae; phylum Streptophyta; class Magnoliopsida; order Asparagales; family Amaryllidaceae; genus Agapanthus; species Agapanthus africanus. The sequence continues at coordinate 252,223,847 of CM057348.1, read as the reverse complement.
AGAATCATGTCTAATCATCAATGATGCGGTAATCAAAATGATGTATGGTTCGTAGCAATCCTATAGTGCGAGTGTCATGGCAATCACTAACGGTGTGAGTATAATATACGAATAGTGCTCGTGCAGCTTGAACCGTCAGTGACAGTGCGGTGTTACATAACTACTATTTCTTTATGCAACAAAAGATGGGTATGCTACAATAGTACGTATGCACAAGCAATATACATATAAATATATACGCGACTACAATATCCTATCAAGCCCTGACGCTTAACTCCATACGGGAGATTTCCCCGTAGATGTTAAATCTACTCACCGTGATCTCGTGCTAAGTGTAGCCTACTACCTGCTTCCCCATCCTTGCGGCATCCGAAGTACCCTCCTGCGAACCTATAATTTACACAAAGAATACACATAAGCTAAAATCCTTCAAAAACGCGATATTAAAACCAAACGAGAAACTCGTGTCGTGAACTAAACGCGTGTGCATCCGATACGCCAAAACGTATGTATACGCGTCTGAAACTACCCTGACACGCCGCAACACACAGGAATTACCAAACCCACTCACAAAACGTACGTGTCGCACAAGTTTAAAAGTATCGGAAATGGGTTTTAAGTTCCAGATTTTGATACAAGATGAACTAGAAAAAGCTGCACACACCAAACACCATAAATTTGTAGCAGACTCCCCTAGAACAAACCCAGGCACCCAATTCCCCCCTCTGGCCGGAATTTGCGGCCAGAATGAATTTATTTGCGGCTAGGGTTGAGAATTATGGTTTCGTGCTCCGTGTGTGTGGTCTAGATCTAGTGAACAGGCTCCAGTAAATTCAACTTTTCTCTGAAACGCTCGGGTCAACAGCAGGTCTCAAAATGGCTCACAATTTACATTAAAACGTTAAATAACACTAATTTGAAATAATATGGTATTTTTGTGAAATCTGGTGCAAAACTTGGTTTAGATGGCCTTAAAAACACTTAATCAGGCTATAATAGCCACAAAAATCTTAACTTGGCTTAAACTCTACTTAAATCACAAACTAGCACTAAAAATCCACGTTAAACACTAACTTAAGCTAACTAACTACAAATGTAGAAAAAAGGAAGTTAAGTTTAAGCAAATTATACCTCTACTGGTCCTAGGGTACAAGAAGAAGGAGAAGAAGAAGAAGAGGAGGGGGTTCTGCTGCAGCTGCTGCATGATGTTGCTTCTGTTGCTTGCTACCGCTGTTGTTGTGTTGTTGTTGTTGCTGTTGCTAGTGTTGCTGCTGCTGCTGATACTGAAGCTGGTGCTGCTGCTGATGTTGAAGCTGGTGCTGCTGTTGTTGCTTCAGCTGCTGCTGTTGTTGTGTTGTTGTTGTTGTTACTACTGCTGCTGCTGCTGAGGCTTGTGATGCTGCTGTTGCTTCAGCTGCTGCTGATGCTGAAGCTAGGTGTGTGTGTAAGTGAGAGGGAGAGAGATGTGATGATGTGAGGAAATGAGTGTTGAGTGTTTGAAAAATAAATGAGAGATATCAGAGTCAAACCCCCCTCTCTCTCCTCATTAACTACAAGCATGGCTCAAGCTCATCATGCTCTCTCTCTCTCTCTCCCCCCTTACCCAAGTCAACCCACAAAACACAAATAAGTTAAATAAAAAAAAACTAATACCCTTAGTTAACTCATACTAGACTAATTAAATGGGTTAGCCCACCATGGTCATCTAAACATGGTTTTAACCCAAAACTTAGCCCTAGTTTACATGCACATATGTGTGCAAGCCTAATAAAATATTCATTAATTTTGATAAAATATTTGAAAATCGTTTTGGTAAACTTTTTACTAAAAACCATACATTTAAGTATAACTAGCCACTAATCACAATCTAAGGTGTTACAGAACCAAGCTAGCTTGGCCTCCCGGTCGCCTCCGAGCCTCCCGCCGAGCTCAGCTTCCTCGGTCTCATCGACCGACCCAGAGCGCAGATCTCAAGCGTCCTGGACATGGCTCCGCTATTAGTTATATGTATGCTTTAGAGGCTATTACTGTACATACGATGTATATTGTAGTGGATGCTTGGACATATATAGGAAGGTCTTTCTTGCTCGACATGATAATATGCTATCTGATTGCACTTTATCTTAACATGTAAACAAATACTGTTTTATGATCGCATGTTGATAAATCCCTTGGGATGATTACTTGACTACCAGGATTATGATGCAGATCATACTAGTGGGGACAGGGTAGTCGATAAGTACATCCTTCAAATGTTCCTAGTCGTGGGAGTATCGAGACAGGGCATCGGTACTCCAGAGTAGACTAGCGTATGCGCTTCTTGACCCATATGATGGGCGATGGATGATCCCATATCCATTGGTATTTGACATCAAAGAAGGCATACGGGTGCTCAGTAGAGACTGGGTACACTGGACGGACTCGCCGAGAACTCCTAGATGGTATTATACCTATCGTCGGATAGCTGTTCTCTGGTGACACTGGTACAGGTTAGTCTATAGACCCGAGATCGTCATAGAGTCTTGTGTGATTTCTACTGTGCTTTGATTTCCACCATACTACGGTCAAGAGATCGTGCAAAATGGTGGCTTTTGGGTACAGTCCCGAATCACATGGAGGCAATGAGCGATAGGAGGGGTTTCGTCTCTCCTGGTATTGGGGGTTGATGTTGCGCTGTACTCGATTGGCCATAACAGGAAATCCCTGGCTAGGGTTGCTGAGATTTACTGTTAAGTGTTATCAGTAGTTTCTCGAACCGTTATGGACCTTGCACCGGCATGACTTATCAGGCTATTGGGGTCTGACGTTAAACCACCCCCCAGGTTGTGATATGCAACATATCAGACGAAGAGACCAGACTGTACGGTAATGTTACTGATTGGATTCACAGGAGTTATAGCAGGCTTGCTTATTGATCTTCTGATCGCTCAATAATCAGGCGGCCGTTACGTTTAGCAGATCGCTTGCGGCTTGTGGGTGTTTGATATGATCATCACCTACTGCCGGCGTATTGATGAGTCTTTAGAGTCCTACATAGAGGTTTCCTGGTTCATGCGAAACGCAGTAGGAGCGAATATGTGATATGTGCGGGACCGAGATTAATGCGAGTATGTTATACCGCATTCTAATCTCGCGATTTATGATATCGGTCGGTTATATGTATTATAGCCGGATTATTAAATCAAGAGTTGATTTAATAATTTAATGTATAATTATATATTTGATATATTATATTATATTAACTAATATTTAGCTCACTAATGAATTCTTTTCTCACTTGATGTGCACATTGTATATATATGTGATATGTATATTTGTGTACTTGTATTGTGTCATGTTTGATGATACATACAAGATGGGTGTATGAGACATATACCTTGCTAGGGTTAAATTAGGGTTTTGATTATTTCTTAAGTTATTACAAAAGTGCAAAAGACTTGGTCAAAGTTTTAAGCTTGGAGAAGCTTGGAGAACTTTGACAAAGTCCACTCTTTTGTCATTCCTAGGATATTTTACTTGACCCAACCCTTAACCATAGCCATGAGTTAATTCTCTACATGAGTTAAGCATGATAGTTTTAACACAACCATGGGTGCAATAATTCATTGGGATGAATTATTCATGAGTTCTTCTTCTTCTTCATCAAGCTCCATGAAAAGCTTTCGAGCTTCAATGGAGGTAAGAGATAAAATGTGAGAAAATGATTTCTAAAGTGATCAAACTTCCTACTTCATCATCCTCTACTACTTGCCATTTAGTAGAGTGTGTTTGCTTCAGTAATCTACACAATTAGTGAAGAGATAGCAAGAGCTAGTATCTCCTCGACATAGATCATCTTCGGCCTCGAAGACTTCGATGTAAGCTTGTTCGTTTCTTCATGGGAGCCTCTCTAGAGTCCGGGCGATTGTGATCACAGTGAAGGGACTTCTACATGGAGCTATGAAAGTGAAGGACCGGTCTACAAAGGTTGTATTTCTTGTTCACTTAGATGTAAAGTGTTTACATACCTTGTTTAACCCTAAGTCTCTAGTTTAGATCTTGGTTAGGGTTTGTTTAGCACCCCAAAAATTTTAAAGTAGCATGATTGATGCTTGCCAAAACCTTCACAAGGTGCTAAGCTAACCCTACAGTGGTATCAAAGCCATGCTAGAGCATTAGGCGTTGTGTAGGCGAAGTTTAAAGTCCGATCGAACTCCGAAACCCTGAAAAATCCCAATTTCTGGAAAATTTTTCAAAAGCTGAAATTTTTCATATTAAAAATACTCAGAAAATCATGCAGGGAATTCTAAAGATTACTGTGAAGTAGGAAGCCATAACTCGCTCAAGGGACCGCCGAACCGCGGCAAAACCATGCGTTTGGCGGCGGTTCCGGGGCCAACTTTAGGAGTTAGGGGCTAATACTTCAGGGCTTTATTCTAGGGTACTTTTTCATGCTTTTGGGAATTTTTAATTCTACTCAAGTGTTGAGCTTTCTAGGAAATATTGGGAACTCATTGATTCGATCGGAAAGTTTTACTTCGTTTAAGTTTTTCCGGGTAATTTAGAACGTGTTAAAAGGTTCGAACGGATATCCATAACTCACTTCTTCCCCTGTCGGAAAACTTTCAAGTGTTGGATTTTTCCTGAGTTTAAAACTTTCAGAAAATCATGCAAGTGAATATGTGGACGTTCTAGAAGAACGTAACCTTAACTCAATTATGTGACCGTCAAAACCGCCACTGAACCATATGGTTTGTGGTAGTTTAGTGTTGCCACATGTGAGGCGTTGGTTTGACCTTTCTACGGCTGGTTCATAGCGGCTGTGACATATTCTGGAACTTTTTGAACTCCGCTCAAGTGTTGAGCTATTTGGGAAATCTTGGGTGTTTATTTATTCGATTGGAAAGTTTAACATTGTCTATTTATCTGGAATGGGATACAATATGTGGAATTCATATAGTTAGGCATGAAATGCGAAGTATGTGATATTTTGGATTTAAAACGTCTAAAGTGATTGTGGATTCCAAATGCTGTAGTTTTTCATTTTCTTTTCTGTGACCGTAAGTGTAATATGTGGTGTATCGCCGGTTTCGGTGCTATATGTCAACGACAACTGGGATACGCATATTTACTTTCGTTGATGATATGTGATGTTATGTGTTGCTGTGATATGTTATATTGGATAGTCGTGTTTTGAATAGCCGGGGGTTTTATGTGAGATGAGAGTTTTTCATTTTCATTCATGTAAAAGCTTGTATGTAATATTCTTTTATTGGGGCACTTCTGGGTTGAGGATTCTGTCACCATTGTATATTATTTACTTTTCCGCATTAGGATAGACCCAAGACGGGGAGCACAAGTAACCGGGTTCTAGGGTACAGTGGGAGACCATCTCGAGGAGTCGAGACCGGGTCTCCTAACTCTAGAATTGGTAGGGTTGCTTGCCGCTCTCGTAGGGGTCTAGGGATGTAGGTTTGGCTATTCATCGCGACCGTGGAATCCGTGTTTTATACTAGCTTAACTTAAAACATAGAATTCCTAGTATATCCAATATTTCATATGTGATTCTTCTGCTGCAATGTTCTATGATGAGATCATATTACTGCCTGAGACGAATGCCTATATATTATATATATGAGATATAATTAATATTGTTGCTTTCATTTCTTCTGTGATGCTTAGGAAGCATAAATAAATGGGACATCATTAATGAGATTAATGAAAGAAAAAGAAACCTAAAGATGTTGTAGAAACTTGTTTAAAAACTGGTAGCTCTAGTTCTTGCTTTGCATAGCGGTATTCCTTGTAGAATATCCAGCACCTTATTCGATAAGGAAAGAGCCGAGATCCCTTCATCGGGAGTGACCTTTTTAGTGAAACTAGCAGATGCTACAAACACGGTTTGTCTTTTGATTGCTTCTATAGTTTTTGCTTTGCATAGTGGTATTTATGAAATATCCTGCATCTTATTCGATAAGGAAAGAGCCGAGATCCCTTCACCGGGAGTGACCTCTTTAGCGAAACTAGAAAAACCTCAAAAACACTCCTTTTAAAATTCACTTGATTTTACAACGATATCGAGTTCATTACGCTCATAGTTTTCTTAAAAACCTGCATAACCCTCCGTCATTTTAGGAAATAGGGTACTTAGTATTCGTGCTGCGTTTGTTGACCATAGTTAAGACGCGGTGTACGGTAGCTGAGTGATGTTTTCCTATATAACATATGATGTGATTAATTAGGACAGTCATATGATTTTGTTGACCATAGTTAAGGGTCAGGTGGGTGGGTCTAATTAATCAAGAAATGATGGGTAGAACTTGACTAGTGCTTATGATTTGTTGACCATAGTTAAGGTCATAAGTCACTAGGGGTAAAACATTATAGGGAATTTCAAGTGTTGAAATTTGCAATAAGATTGCATACCTTCTATGAGATAGTTGGATCCCGATACCCGCTGCGAGTAAGAGTTACTCCTTGGAGAGTTTTACACATTACAATTAGCAGATCAAGTAGGTGTTAACGGGGTTGCTCCCCTGGGAAAACGGGGTTTATTTTAATTCGGTCCGTGCAAAAGCACGGGAAACTTCCCTCAAAGTACCGACACTAGCCTGGCCGAAAGATTGGCGAACTTGTAGGGTGTAATTAATCCCGGCTAGTCTTACCTTTTAGGGTTTGAAGGAAGATTTGACTAAAACAGTGGGAGCCATCCTGATTAGATAAATTGATAACCAATCTAATCTTGCAAAAGCACACGCAGAGTGTTTTCTTCTCTCTCTCTCTCTCCAGGCTGCAAAAATGTCATGACTTAATCAAGATAATAATATGGATGCATTGACCGAACCTACTTATTATACTGTGCTTGGGAACGTTGGTTCCGTTCTTTTCAATAATTATTATAAGAATGAACAGGAAATAGGGGAATATCCGGATTCCCATGCTACCCAATTCAAAGAAAGTGCATGTTGATGTATATTCTTCGGGTGTCCTTATTACCGAGAACCGTTTTTTTTGGTATCCTCTACGTCCTGGGTATGTGATACCGGATCAGGATCCCGCATATGTAATATGTTATATGGGCTATAGAAAGGTAGAGAACTGAGAATGGGTGATATGTCTCTAAGTGTTAGAGAATGGTGCAATCGTTGCAGCCAAATCAGTTGGCCGATATCACCTTGTATTAATACATTGATTCTGAACAAATGTTATTACATACCGAATCTGATATACAACATTACATCATGTTCTTTACTGAGTTAAAGAAGGATATAATTCTGTATTGGAGGATAATGTTGTGAACATTTTTCTGAATCAAGAGTTGATTCGATCAGGAATGTTATATAATAGCATATATGTTCCAAATCAAACCACGGTTCAAAGTATATAGAACACAGACAAGATTATGATGCAGATCATACTAGTGGGGACAGGGTAGTCGATAAGTACATCCTTCAAATGTTCCTAGTCATAGGAGTATCGAGACAGGGCATCGGTACTCCAGAGTAGACTAGCGTATGCGCTTCTTGACCCATATGATGGGCGATGGATGATCCCATATCCATTGGTGTTTGAAATCAGAGAAGGCATACGGGTGCTCAGCAGAGACTGGGTACACTGGACGGACTTGCCGAGAACTCCGAGATGGTATTATACCTATCGTCGGATAGTACAGGTTAGTCTATAGACCCGAGATCATCATAGAGACTTGTGTGATTCCCACTGTGCTTTGATTTCCACCATACCACGGTCAAGAGATCGTGCAAAACGGTGCCTTTTGGGTACAGTCCCAAATCATATGGAGGCAATGAGCGATAGGAGGGGTTTCGTCTCTCCCGTTATTGGGGGTTGATGTTGCGCTGTGCTCGATTGGCCATAACAGGAAATTCCTGGTCAGGGTTGCTATGATTTACTGTTAAGTGTTATCAGTAGTTTCTCGAACCGTTATGGACTTTGCATTGGCATGACTTATCGGACTATTGGGGTCTGACGTTAAACCACCTCCCAGGTTGTGATATGCAATATATCAGACGAAGAGACCGGACTGTACGGTAGTGTTACTGATTGGATTCGCAGGAGTTATAGCAGGCTTGCTTGTTGATCTTCTGATCGCTCAATACCCGAGTGGCCGTTACGTTTAGCAGACCGCTTGCGGCTTGTGGGTGTTTGATATGATCATCACCTACTGCCGGTGTATTTACGAGTCTTTAGAGTTCTACATAGAGGTTTCCTGGTTCATGCGAAACGGAGTAGGAGCGAATATGTGATATGTGAGGGACCGAGATTAATGCGAGTATGTGACACCGCATTCTAATCTCGCGATTTGTGATATCGGTCAGTTATATGTATTATAGCCGGATTATTAAATCAAGAGTTGACTTAATAATTTAATGTATAATTATATATTTGATATATTATTTTACATTAACTAATATTTAGCTCACTAATGATTTCTTTTCTCACTTGATGTGCACATTGTATATATATGTGATATGTATATTTACGTACATGTATTGTGTGATGTTTGATGATACATACAAGATGGGTGTATGAGACTTATACTATGCTAGGATTAAATTAGGGTTTTGATTATTTCTTAAGTTATTACAAAAGAGCAAAAGACTTGGTCAAAGTTTTAAGCTTGGAGAAGCTTGTAGAACTTTGACAAAGTCCACTCTTTTGTCATTCCTTCGGATATTTTACTTGACCCAACCCTTAACCATAGCCATGGGTTAATTCTCTACATGAGTTAAACATGATATCTTTAACTCAACCATGGGTGCAATAATTCATTGGGATGAATTATTCATTAGTTCTTCTTCTTCTTCTTCATCAAGCTCCATGAAAAGCTTTCTAGCTTCAATGGAGGTATGAGATAAAATGTGAGAAAATGATTACTAAAGTGAGCAAACTTCCTATTTCATCATCCTCTACTACTTGCCATTTAGTAGAGTGTGTTTGCTTCACTAATCTACACAATTAGTGAAGAGATAGCATGAGCTAGTGTCTCCTCGACGTAGATCATCTTCGGCCTCGAAGATTTCGAAGCAAGCTTGTTCGTTTTTTCATGGCAGCCTCTCTAGTGTCCGGATGATCGTGATCGCAGTGAAGGGACTTCTATACGGAGCTATTGAAGTGAAGGACCGGTTTACAAAGATTGTATTCCTTGTTCACTTAGATGTAAAGTGTTTACATACCTTGAATAACCCTAAGCTCTAGTTAAGATCTTGGTTAGGGTTTGTTTAGCACCCCAAAAATTTTAAAGCAGCATGATTGATGCTTGCCAAAACCTTCACAAGGTGCTAAGCTAACCCTACATCCATGAATCTCGCCATACATGAGATATCCGCCGCTCCACGATCCCGCATCCCGCGCCATCACGTTCCCCCGTTAACAGGTGTATCTCGCCATTAATGGAGGATCCCATCATTCGTGCAGGTGCGGCTCCAAGGGCGTAATGGACAGCGTAAATCTCGCACCCGCTAGCCCATGGCTGCCACTATATAAACCCCCTCTCAGACGACTCAGATAAGGCAATTATTATTCAATAGGCCGTTACTCTTCCTAAATATCTCGACAAACTTGATCGTCGGAGGGTCCACGGTGGTACAACCACCCTGGGAATTCCTTGTAGGTAGCTCGGTTTCATTCTAAATCAAGCCCACCGAGATCCACACGCATCAAAGAGCAACCCTCAAATCCAATCTCAGCCATTCTTTAACGCTCGCAGCAGATCAACGGAAGACAACATCTGAAGGAGATCAAGACCTCCATCAGTTTTAAATATCGGATATCGCAATCGTATTAGATGTGTGTTTCCAATATCAGATAGCGGTAATAGACAATATATCGCTGATATGAGTTACATATTGGATGCTCATATCGGGTATTGTTATTGGGCATATCAGCATCAGTATCGGGCATATCAGAAATCTCTTCATACATTTTGGGTATATTAGTCTGGTGTATATTATAACAAGCATTATACATATTTATTTGGGTAAATTTTCAAAACCCCCAAGCACTACTTTCTATTATTAAAAACCTCCGGTCTCGTAACAGTATATGGTCGAAACCTCTCTAAAATAGTTTTTAGTTGTCAAAAAACCTCTTACATGTGATATCTAGTGGTTTCTTGCCATATCTAGTTTCTTACGATATCTGAGCAGTAGCCAGCGATGTCTAGGTAATTGCCTGTGATATCTAAACCGTTTCCTACGATATCTAAATAGTTTGTATGGATTGGTTAGATAAGTATGCTACTATGTAGATACCACATGAAAATTTTCTAGGGATTTTTTGACTACAACTAAACGGTCAAGGGGTTTTTGACAGAGGATAAAATGCTTTTTTTTGGACAATTTACCCTATTTATTTCAATAAATTTTATAAATATAAAATTTATGGGAAAATCTCAAGATATCATCTATCATGCATATGCTTCGTATTAATTTAGACTCTACTATGAATTAAGGTTTTGTGAAAATTTGACCACATTTAAGAGGTCCGAGGAACCAATCTTTTGCTAAATATACAAGGCAAAATTTCAACTTGCTATCTAAACTATTGGTATTTTTCACAAAACATATCCTGAACAATTAAAACATTGAATTGCTATCATGAACTATCAAAGTATCAGATAACCACCATAACCGTTTGACGGAAAATAGTAAATAACTTATTTACCCAGCCTATATGTCATAGTGTTTTGATACTTCTGAAAAGTATGTGGTAGTTACATGAATTTGCAGTTTATTTTCATAAAAAGAGCTAAATTTCTCACAGCTATTATGTAAACCCATGAAATTGATCAAATAATTTTTCAGTATATTTTTAAATTGGAAATAATTCTATCACAAGAATGAAGCAAAGCCATCGAATTGATAAAAAACGTCATTGATTCATACATCTTGAAAATACACTCATTCTATTATATTCTACATATCAAAGAGCAAAGAAAAGAACAAAAAATCTAAAAAATCTTTAAATACAGTATCCGATTAGGCAATCATAGTAGATCTTGTCCTTTTGTTAGATAGTAGCAAGCCTATTTCATTGTCTTGAAATATTTTCTATAATTGTAGCAGTTAGTGCCCACAAACTAAGATTAGAAATTTAAAGCAAACACATGTCTCCGTATCAAACTATGTCTTTTAGAGGAAGGGAAGAACGATCTTCACTTGGTGAGTTTCACCCATATAGGCTTATTGCATATCAATTAGGTCACATAGATTCGTCACAACATTCTACTTATTGTAAATAAAGCAGAGCATGACAAAAGCAATAAAAAATAACCGATATCATTATTATCATTATACAACAATCGACCAAAACAATGACCATATAAGAAAGGAAACATGTTAGAGACCGAGCCACCACATGGTGCATGCTGAAGGGATGCTAGGTATCGCGCAGCGGAAGTTGAAGCAAAGTGCACAACAAAAATTCTATAGAAAACCCTAGCATGCACATCTTGGAAATCTTTCCAAATAACTAGAACTAAAAAACCTAGAGAGCAAACACAAGAGTTAGAGAATTATACAAGCTTTGTAGTTTTTTTCATATACTCCAATTTATGTTGGACTCTAGTTAGGCTTTTAGGATGAGAGAACAAGTTTGGTGAAGACCTCCCTTGTCATAGATGGATTCGCTTAAGAAAACCCTTCTTTAGCTCCAACTTCACCTCAAACTCTAAGCCATTTATGAAGTAACTAAGCATCCAAGTTTGCTAGTTTTGTAGTGTTAGTGATGTAGTGGCATCCCGCATTATTTCTCTCACATTTAATTTCCTTTTCCCTTTTATTTTGGGAAGAAGAAGAGGGCTTGGAGCTTGGAGAGGAGAGCGTGTGTGTAGAATATTATCAACCATTTCATGTAAATGGTTGATACTAATATCATTTCTCAAATAGATCTCAACCATAGGATCTTCAAAATCCATCCAAATGTCCACCATCTTCTCTTCCCTTTGTTGGCTATAGTGCCCTAAGGCAATTATCGTAATCACATGCAGGTAATTATGATAATTGAGAAAGGACCTATACAGATAGAACAGTCGTACTCGAAATGATAGTATGCTATCTGGTTTATCTTTATCATCATGTAGATGCTTTATGTGGTATTACATATCACTATTATATGTTGATAGAGCCCATAGGATTCTTGCATGACTACCAGCATTATGATGGCGATCATATACATGGGAGCTGGGTGGTCTATAAGCACATCCTTAAATGTCCCTAGTCGTGGGAGTATCGAGACCGGGTATCAATACTCCAGAGTAGACTAGTGTATACTTATCGAGACCCCGACGAGGGGCGGTGGCCGGTCTCACAAGCCATTGGTGTCTGTTTGTCACCTAAGATAGTATGCAAGTGCTCATTGGGTTATGAGTACACTGGAAGGACTTACCGAGAGCATGCTAGTTAGTATTATACCTATTGTCATATAATAGTTCCCAGGTGACAGGTGTACAGGTTAGTTTGTCGACCTGAGATCGTCATTTTTCCCATGTAAGTTCCCACTGTGCTTTGATTACTACCCTACCACGGCTCAAAGGAGTCGTGCAAATAGGTTTTGGTTGGGTACAGTCCCGAGTCATATGGAGGTAGTGAGCAGATCGTCGGGGATTCGTCTCTCCCAGTATTGGGGGGTAGATATCGCGTTGTGCACAGGTGGCCATCACCAGAAATCCTTGGCCAAGCTAGTCGAGAATTACTGATTTGGATCAGTAGTTTCTCTGTTAGTGATGGGCTTCATACCGACATGAAATGTCGCGTTATTGGGGGTCTGACTTTATCCACCCCCATAGACTTGATATGCGATACTCTTAGACGAACAGATCGGACTGTATGGAGATTGTCATAGACAGGCTCAGTAGGGGTTAGGATGAGTTTGCTCAATCGCCTTCCTTCCGCTCAATACCTGGGTAACCGTTACGTACAGCTAGTTCCGTTGAAGTGCTTATGGTTAAACCCACTGCCAGCATATTGACGAGTGTTTAGAGTCCCACACAAAGCATTTCCCTGCTTCAGACGAAACGATGTAGATGCCGTATGGTTTTACGGCTGCGTTCGATCATATACGTGCACTTGTGCACGTATCATGATTCGGAAGGTTTATACTAGTGGCTTTGGTTAAAGACGGATTATAGTAATATATTGCTGGATTATTTTCGTCTTATTGTATTCGTATTTTGTTGGAATATGGATATAGGTATGTATATACGAATGAGGGGTATTCTTGTAATTCATTACAAGGTGCTTCTAGAAGAAGACACTTCATTATGTTTAATAACCATTTAGTTAAATGGTTATTTTAGGTAGAGGATGTGGTGTCCTTGGCTTTTATTGATGGCATAGCTCACTTGGTGACTCATGGGGTGACTCATAGGCACTATTCTTGCACGCTTGATATTTAGTTTGTGTTGTGAGATATTTATTTACTTGATTTATTTTTCTCTGCTCACAACACTTAGCCATTTTTTCTTGAGTTGCTTCATGCTTCACACTCTCATCTCCTCATGCTTCTTCTTCCTCTATCTCCATCCTAAAAGTCTCATGTGTTGAGAAACATAGGGTGTCTAGAGACAAATCAATCCATCATTAGACTCTACAACTTCTAGTCTATCTAGTTTAGCGAACTAGGTACCCTAGTTACCTCGGCTATGTGGTGGGAGCTCGAACTGCAAATCCCCAGGTGGATCATCTTCGATGGAGGGAGACCGGAGATCAAGCTTGATCATGGCGGCCATAAGGAGCTTGGGATGATGGTTAAACACCGAAGGACACGGATCATTCGGTATAACCTTTCTAAACCCCTCTATATGTTTGCTAGCTTAGGGTTAATGGTAGATCCGTAGTATCGGGTTGTTCTAGCGCCAGTTTATAAAATTTTTGTTCCGCATTCGACCACGGATTGATGGCCAGGGCGCTGGCATAACCCAACATGCTATCATAGCCAACCCATAAACTTTTACTAGCTAGTTTGCACAAGGTAAAAATCTCAATCGATAAATTTTTCCGAATCGTTTTTCCATATTAGCATGCTTGCTGTCGAATTTCAAAGTTGTTCAAAATTTTTTTTGGGTATGTTAAAAATATGTGCAGGCATAACTAGAGCTATGAATAAAATTTGGGCACCTAACTCAAAATTCCATTGCGGAACCCAAACCAAATGGCACGTTTTGCTGAGGAACCGCGGCGCTTTTTTTGTTACAGTGTCCTAATTTTTTTTGGGGCTCTAAATCATGGAAATATGATTTTTGGAATATTTGGTTTTGGTCCAGATTTGTTTGAGTGCTGGTTTTGCATTTGGGGGCGAATTTGGAAAAGTTTAGTCGATCGAAATTTTAATTGTGTGTTTTTCAGTGCATACATTTCTATCTACAACCGTGAAGGTCATTAGAGCAGTATAACTCGTCTAACTGCTATATGTTCTTTTAGACGGGTTTGCGAACATGACATTCATGTTTATATTCTGTGTTGTGCTGAGGTTGTGGCTGGATCGTCGTAGTAGATAGCCAGTGGTGCAATGATAGTTGTACTGTTTAGATTCATTTGTACATTTGATATTGCGGGGAGAGCGTCCGACCTGTGGACTGTTGTCTCTGCCAGTTTGTATCTTATTTATTTGGGGCACGACTGGGCTGAGGTCGATGTCGCCATTGTATATACTTTTCATTTATGTACTAGGATTACCCCACTGTGGAGTGCACGAATAGCCGGATTCTAGAGGGCAATGGGCCCGCATATCATAGAGTTGAGACGGAGGGGGCTTACCTCTAGAATTGGTGGGCTATTCGACGCGTAAGGGGTACAGTTTGACCCACGGAAGAGTGCCTAAGTTACCTGATTCCGTGAAGTGCTAGGTAGCCTATTCACGTTGTTAATTAGGGTTGCCTCACTTATGTGATTGGCGGGTAACTTTCCGCGCTCGTAGGGGTCTAGGTTTTCATTGCACAGGCTATCCATACGACAGGGAACGTCGGGTCTCATTTGCGGCTCAAATGAAACCTGAGGCTCCAAGTTATCCACCATTCTGTGTTGCTTGCTGATATTCTGTCATGCCTGGGACGAATGTTATATATATATATATATATATATATATACTAGTAGATGTTGTATATGTTTTGCACCAGCGCTAGTCCAGCCCGCGCTCTGCCGTTAGTTAAGTAATCTAACGGGTGATGACGGGGCCCAGTGGCGAATGCGGATGGCATATACATACATTATATTTTCGCTCCTTTATCTAGTGTGATATGTTTAATTGATGGGACTGCGTTGATTCAGATCAATGCAAGGAAAAACAAACTTATATGATGTTGTTAGAACTAAGTTTTTTGAAAACAGACATTACAGACGTTTTCTTTTGCTTTGCACAGTGGTATTCGGTTATGAATATCCAGCACCTCATTCGACGAGGCAAGAGCCGAGATCCCTTCACAGGGAGTGACCTATTAAGAAAAAGTTTGCGTCATCATAATAACTTCACTATAGTCGATTATTTTTCTTTGCATCGTGGTATTCAGTTTAGAATATCCTGCACATCATTCGATAAGAAAAGAGCCGAGATCCTTTCACCGGGAGTGACCTCTTTAGAAAAAGTTTGCGCCATAATATATTTGTAAAACTACTCGGTTCCTTCAATGATATCAAGTTCATTAAGTTAAAGGTTTTTCTCCAAAAACCAGCCGTAGCCCTCCGTCATTTCCTACGAGTTGTACTTATTATTCATGCTGCGTTTGTTGACTCCGTCAAGGAATAGTATACGGTAGCTGAGTGGTGCTTGTTTGTAGTATGGATATATGATTGGTTAGGACAGTCATATGGCCTTGTTGACTCCGTCAAGGGCTCGTGTGGGTAGGTTTAATGCAATCAAGATAATGACGGGTTGAACTTGACTAGGACACTTTGATTTGTTGACTTCGTCAAGGTCACTTGGGTCCTAGGGGTAAAAACCACATCGGGAGTTTCAAACATACATGAAACTTGCCAGGCATGCGCATACCTTTTGGAGTGTGATGATTTGAGTGTCTTCCATCAAGTAATCATGCGATAATAGTTGGATCCCGATTCCTACTGATGAGTAGGATTACTCCTCGGGTGATCTTAGATGATCCCGACTAATTCTCCTTTTAGGGTTTGAAGGAGAATTCGAGGAAACAGTGGGAGACATCCTGATTAGATAAAGTGATTAACCATTCTGATCTAGGTTAGAGTGCACGCTGAGTGTTTCTATTCTCTCTCTCTTTTGTAGCGACCATGGCCTGACCCTAGACTAAAACTGATGAACCAAGTTAACCGAACCATCTTAAAACACTTTGGCTTTTAGATTGTCATTTAGTCGCATATATCCTTGCCACATCTACATCACCTTTTCATTTCTTCAGAACACCCCGTATCACTACGAAGATCCATATTAAACGGATATTCCTTCGTATAATTACATACGAACTTGAAGGAACTTGTTCCAGTTCGAGGATGGATTTTGGTTCTGGAGAAATTGAATAGGATTATTCATTTGTCTTTTCTCTTTACCTTTTCTCAGGTTGCGAGAGCTCCTGGTATTAAGAGAGTACACCTATTGTGCTTATTGGATAGTCTTCTTCCAAACCTTAGACTGGTACCGAAGGGTAGGGAAGGAAGAAAACTGATTAGCTTAAGTGTGGTGTACATAAGGTAATAAGTAAAGACATATAAAGGGATTAGATTAAGGGCAAAGGAAATTACGATTGCCATCATTCACGACGAAAGCGCGTATACCCCTGCCACTCCTATATCAACTTTGCATTTCTCCAGAACACTATGTATCACTACGAAGATCCACATTTCTTGGATATTCCATCGTATAGTTACATACGAACTCGAAGGAACTTGTTCCAGTTAAAGGATGGTTTCTGGTTCTGGAGAAATAGAATAAGGATTATTCAGTTGTCTTTTCTCTTTATCTTCTCTCAGGTTGCGAGGGCTCCTGGTATTAAGAGATTACACCTATTATTCTTATTGGATAGTCTTCTTCCAAACCTTAGGCTGATGCCGAAAGGTAGGAAAGGAAGAAAACCAATTAGCCTAAGTGTGGTGTACAGAAGGTAATAAGTAAAGACATATAAAGGGATTGGTGTGAGGGCAAGGAAATATATAGTTACTGTTATGAATCTGGATAGTGGAAGAGGCATTACTAGGAATACCCGGATACCCCTTCAAAGAATTTTCATGTTTCAGTTATGATGAGCAGTGTTAATTGAAAACTATTTTCCCAATTAGATTTTGACTCCAGGGTATGTATTTACCAGATTTGATTCTCACATCTATATGGCGTTACAGATAGTGAGTGGGAGTAAGATATTTGGAATTGGGTGATTAGATCCTCTATATATCGGGATTCTTTGTAATTGATGATATTTGAGGAAATCACCTGGGTTTTTCCTAACGGCAAATATTTGGTTTTGAATATCCGTTGTTATGCACCAATTTCAAACTGATGTATCTGAACGTTTATTTTATAAAGTGAAATATAACTTTTTTAAATTATGTCTATGACATTTACCTATATCGGTTGATGATTAGGTAAGGAGTATTCAACAGCGGTGTAATTCTTCTTAACCATAGTACAGTTTTTCAACCTGCGACACACAGGGTTTGAGTTATTGAACTCAAGGGACTTATATAAAGTATTGTATAATGTCCAGTGTCCATTAGGAAAAAGGGGTTGGTGCTCGTACTATATTCTGTTTACTTATGACTTCTCTAGTTTTAGACACGTATTTCGTTGAAATACAAGGTGCAGATATTGAGAAGTTATAGGTATAAGAATAAAGTAGAGAACCATATGTTGCAAAGTATCAGGATTCTTCAAGGTGATTGAAGATGTAGATACATGTGCTAGGTATTCCGTTGTAAGTAATGGTTTTGAGAACATGCTTCTCTTTCAGGTTACTCATACGCGGATGTATTCCTTGATGAGTAATGTGCTTGGCCTTCTTCCATTTGGTTAACATGCACTGGAAATAGCTGCATGATTTTTGAATCTGGTTCCAATTAAATTAGTGCCCTTATTTCTATAGTGGATATAGAATGGATCATACCCTAATGATGTTAAGGTATATGGAGTTGTCCGTATTATGATTAAAACCAGAATCTGGATAAACTCAAAGTACGTTTCAGTAATGGCAGTTTGTGGGTTATCCCGGGCTTAGACGAGGGTTAACATTCTACCATCAAGAAGATCAATAGTTATATTCTTCTTCACTCGCCACAGTTTTAGTAAATGGATTCTTTTCAGAAAACATTAGTGGGAGTATGGTAGAACTGGAAGTGATTCTAGAACCACAAATGATTACTGAAAATTTAATAGAACCTGAAAATTTAATAGAACTTAAGGATTCAAATGGTTTTGACGATCCATTAGCCACTCCGCAGATTTGGAGGGTAATTTCAGGCACCCAAGAGGTACTTCGGTCTCCTCAAAGACGGTGACAGGGAGTTTTTGATTACCCATACTTGACCCTACTGCTGTTCTCGACTATGAGATCTGGCAGGAGGATGCGTATAACGTCGTTCTAAATTAGTTTTAGAAATGCACGTGTATATGACTCTGCCAGAGGGTTGTTGTAGTCAGTGGGAGCAGTGGAAGCATAGTGGGCAAGTTGCTTATGTCTATTTATAAACTAAAACAGGTATAGCGGAGATAGATCATCTATTTTTGATGTCACAGTCATAGAGTTTGACTTCATTAGAATAAGAGATGGATCTGGTAAGAAGGTAGGGAGTGATATCCTGGTATATGGATGACATGCACTTAATAGGAAGAGATCTTCCTATACTACGATCGGTTATACCGTGGTTGTCACAAGGTTGTTTCTCCATATAGGATATGGATATATTATTAAAGATTCCGGTGACTAGATCTATGGTTTTAGATCTAGATTTAGGAAGTGTCCCAATTCGGGTACTTTGACATTATTCTAAAGTATTTTAGAATAGACGACTCCTAGCGTGGTCGTATACCCACAGGTGATGGAGTCACCTTTCTAAAGACATGTCTTTTAGACTGATGTGGAGAGGGATTTGCATGATTGTCATATCTCTTGCTTAGGCAATTGAGTCAATCATGAGATGTCAAGTACAACACCAGATATTTTGCTTTTGTACAGGCTGCAATAAGCGTATATATATTAATCCAATTCTGTAGAAACATTGGGAAACAGTTATGAACATAAGTGGATGTCCATGGTATATGGTAACGGCAGCCTCCTTCGGGAGGCGGTTATCATTTCAGGCTTCCAAGGTGACCTAGATAATAGAGTGACTGTCAGAGTTATTGTTTTCTCTCTCTTGAGGGGTAGTATATTGGACATGTGGTCCAAGAGGATACTATGGAAGGCATGGCGAAGGATACTGATTAAATTCAGTGCATAATGTAGTCTAAGAAGTTTGTTGGATTTGGAGTTCATTTGTGAACTGGGTCCATCAGATATCCAGAAAAATTCTAAGACAGGTATTGTTCATTTCAGAAGATATTCTTTCTCTGTGAAGTTGAGATATAGAGAGATAAAGATAGAAACATTAGAGCGGATCCACTCACTGAGGCTATTTCTCGAACGCAATAGTTTCACAAACGTGCTTTGCGAAACTGATTAGTAGAGAAGTTGGGTTTTCGGTATCACATGGGCTGTGAGTA
Source organism: Agapanthus africanus (assembly GCA_030015575.1). NCBI lineage: Eukaryota > Viridiplantae > Streptophyta > Magnoliopsida > Asparagales > Amaryllidaceae > Agapanthus > Agapanthus africanus. The sequence continues at coordinate 252,204,194 of CM057348.1, read as the reverse complement.
AGTGACACCACAATGATTAGCCTTAAGTGCAAGTGGGAGATTGTTGGCTATAGTGCCCTCAAGGCAATTATCGTAATCATAGGCAGGTGATTATGATGATTGAGGGAGGACCTATACGGATAGAACAGTCTTACTCGAGATGATAGTATGCTATCTGGTTTGCCTTTATTATCATGTATATACTTTATGTGGTATTAAAGATCACTATTACATGTCGATAGAGCCCGTAGGATTCTTGCTTGACTAACACCATTATGATGGCGATCATATACGTAGGAGCCGGGTGGTCTATAAGCACATCTTTAAATGTCCCTAATCGTGGGAGTATCAAGACTGAGCATCAATACTCCAGTGTAGACTAGTGTATACTTATCGAGACCCCGACTAGGCGTGGTGGCCAGTCTCACAAGCTAGTGGTGTCTGTTTGTCACCTAAGATAGTATGCACGTGCTCATTGGGTTATGAGTACACTGGACGAACTCACCGGGAACATGCTAGTTGATATTATATCTATTGTGAGATGGCAGTGTAGGGATTCTCTAGCACCATGCCTATGGTTTGGGTTGCATCACACATGCTATAACAAAAATTTAGGGGTGCTAAACAATACCAACCATGAACCGAACTAGAAAATTAGGGTAACAATAACTAGTATCACATACTAAAAAGTGTCTAACACTAAGAGGTAAGTAATCCAACCTTTGTAGACCTCCTCTTGTGACTCCTTGGATCAACTTGGTGTTTCGACCGGTCATCTTCAGTTCTTCGAAGTCCACGACGATCCACCACGGAGTCCCTTTGCACAAGCTCCTAGCTTCACATAAACCAAATGGTAATGGAGCAAACAACCTACACTAGTGGGCTAGATTAATATAGATTGGTGGTGTGGGTTTGTATCTCACTTAAAAACCTTTTCTTTTTATGTTCTTCACTCACTTGGAAAAACCTAGAGAGCTTGAGTTGAGGAAGAAGAATGAGAATTGGCTAAACTTGACTCATATGAGAATAATCAACATAATCAAGAGAGAGAGAGAGAGAGAGAGAGAGAGAGAGAGAGAGTTGTTTCATCCCTAACCATGGTTATAAAATATCTAGATATTTTGAGACTTGAGTTTAAGCAAAACCATGGGCTACAAAAACCATGGGCAATGAAACCATGGTTTTGATTTTAGTCAACACAAGAGAAGACTGTAGAAAGTTAACCATGATTTTATTCCAATTTTTATTTTCTCAATAATCAAAATATATAAATATGTTACCGTGTGAGTCTTGCATTACCATCACCAATGTATAATCAACCATGACACATGTATGCTTGCATGTGTGCATCCATATCAACATATACAAACACTCATGCATGCACCATAAAGAAATAGGTTTTAATAAATGAGCTAATGGATTTAATATTAAATCAACACTTGAGTTAATAACCCGGTCATATCACATACGTCCTGTCCAATAGTAAACGCCCGATTAAAATACGGTATCAAATACACGCATTTAATCGATCTCCCGTGCATATCCCATATGCACCCTGTTTGAGCTAGGAAACCTCTTTTTGGGACTCTAAGACTCGTCAACACGCTAGCAGTAGGCGGTGATCATATCACATACCCACAAACCGTCAGTGGCACAAGCTTTACGTAACGGCTCCCAGGTATTGAGCGATCAGATGAAACACAAGCGAACATGTCAAAACTCCCATCGAGACAACTAGCAACACTTACCATACAGTCTGGTATCTTCGTCAGATATGCTGCATATTGAGTCTAGGGATGGTATCGTCAACCCCAATAACTCAATAAGTCATGCCGGTATATGGCTCATAACAGATCGAGAAACTACTGATAACACTTATTAGTAAATCTCATTAGTCCTGACCAGGGACTTCTTGTTATAGCCAATCGAGCATAGCGCAACATCAACCCCTAATACCGGGAGAGATGAAACCCCTCCTATCGCTGATTGCCTCCATATGCCTCGGGACTGTACCCAAAATTCACCTGTTTGCATGACTCAGTAGAGCCGTAGTAGGGTGGAGATCAAAGTACAGTGGGAGGACACACAAGACTCTATGACGATCTCGGGTCTAAAGAATAACCTGTACCGGTGTCACCTGAGAACTGCTATCCGACGATAGATATAATACCACATAAGAGTTCTCGGCGAGTCCGTTCAGTGTACCCAGTCTCACTGAGCACCCGTATACAGTCTTTGGTGTCACCGCACCAATGGATATGGGACCATCTATCGCCCATCATATGGGTCAAGTAATGTATATGCTAGTCTACTCTGGAATATCGATGCCCCGTCTCGATACACCCATGACTAAGAACATTTCAAGGATATGATTATAAACTACATATGTCCCAATAGTATGATCCGCATCATAATCCCAGTAGTCAAGCAAATATCCAAAGGGCTTTATCAACATGTACCAAATGAGTGAGATGCATGATCAAGTGAACATGTTAAGATAAAAAACAACCAGATAGCATACTATCATGTCGAGCTGGAATGTGCTTTGAATATACACACACACACACACACACACACACACACACACACACACACATACCGATACATCCACTATCATATAATGGCCTTTAGAGCATACATATATCCAACAATCTCTCACTTGCACTAAGGCCAATTATTGGCGTATCTCATACCCAATATCTCAAAAAGTCACTCATGCGGCGGCAGAGGGAGGGCCTTGGTGCGTGGATCCGCGATGTTATTCTTTGTATCCACTCTCCGAATCTCGATCTCGCGGTGATCAAGTATCTCTCGGATTAGATGATATTGCTTCAGGATGTGCCTGGATCGCTGATGGGACCTGTGCTTTTTGGCCAACGCCATAGCCCCATTTTTATCACAATACAATGGTATTGGATCAATAATGGTTGGAACTACTCCTAACTCCGAGATGAACTTCCTCATCCAGACGGCTTCCTTGGCAGCATCATTTGTAGCAATATACTCAACTTCCATCGTGGAGTCTGCAACGGTATCCTGTTTGGAACTCTTCCAACATACCGCCCCTCCATTGAGGGTAAACACAAACCCTGAGATAGATTTGCTGTCATCCTTGTCACTTTGGAAGCTCGAATCGGTAAAGGCCTCCATTTGGAGATCCCCGATACCATACACCAATAATATTTCTTTAGTCCTTCGCAAGTAGTTAAGAATGTTCTTCACAACTGTCCAGTGATTCTTCCCTGGGTTGGATTGATACCTGCTTACTACACCCAGTGCATAAACTACATTAGGGCTTGTACATATCATCGCATACAATATAGATCCTACAGCAGAAGCATAGGGTATAATGCACATTGATTGATCAGATTCTTCGTGTGTATTTGGAAATGTTTCGCAACCAAAGAAATTTATACCGTAATCAATTAATGGTGTCCATTGTAGTTTCGTCGGTGAATGCGGATCGTCCACTAAGAAAGTGTGATTTGCTCGTTATTGTTTTAGTTGAGTCAAAAATTAAAAGATAAAAGAAATTGCAATAAAATTGATTAAAGATTTGTGAGTTTTCATTTTCAAGAAACTTAAAGAAAGTAAAGACCTAAAATCAAGAATCAAGAAATGTTCCCAAATTGTTTGAATTATCAAGATTTGTAAGGAGGCTTGTCGGAATCGATCCAATTGATAGTTATGATGAATACTAATTATTACAAATTCTTATCTATTGAACATTTGTTGCTAGATTGATGACGATCAATGAGAATTAGGGATCTATTGAAGAAACTAGGGTTTCTTCATCATCATCCCTTGTCCTTTCATTGATTATCATTTAAATTCTAGCCTCTAGCAAATTAAATCACCGATCACTGATCTCTAAATTGGAGTGAAAACATTCAAGAAAGCGATCTCGCTCAAATTAGGTTTTCGATGATTCAATTTCCTAAAGTTTACAAAACTCATAAGATTTAAGAATCGTTCAAGAATTTAATCATCATCATCATCATCTACCTATTTTCTCGATTCCAATACAAGCGGAGATTTCACTCAGACATCATGAAAAAAGAACGAATCAAGAATCGACAAATTTTCATAATGCAAGAATGTAAAGAAAAGCAAGATTTACAATATTCACGTTTATTAGTCGACGATTATGCACAATTCACTCAACTCGAGGTTACAAGATTTGAGGAGGTAACTAAATCCACCGAAATTAGCTTCGCATCGATCTTCTTGAGTCGCGGATCGTCATGGATCTCTTGCTCGGATGAAGGTCGGCATTACTTCAAAGGATCTCCATTTGCTTGTTTGATTCGCTTCTCGATGAATCTTGATTTGGCTTTTGAATTGGATTTGAGGCTAGGGTTTTGGATCATAAGTTGTGTCACTAAACTTGTGTTTGGAATTGTTGAACAACTCAATTAATGAACAACCCTCAACAACCTTTGTAATGATGCCCTAGGTGCACTTTTATAGTTTTCCCTCAAGCTTCCCCTAGAAGCTAGATCTAGCTTCCCTTGGAAGCTTGGTTGTTATGAAGCTTACACAAGAAGCTTGGTGGTTGGAGGGAAGTTTCTAGATTAAGGTAGTTAGCTAGCTTGCATGAGAAGCTTGGTAGGTATTAAGCTTGCACAAGAAGCTCGGCTGTTAGAAGGGAAGCTTCTGGAGAATCCGAGAAACTGAAACGTCAAATAGAAGCCTCGGAAAAAGTTTTCTGCCACCGATGAGTCAACGCGGCCGCTGATCCGCGGCGGATCGACCTGACTCGGCAGTGGATCCGCGGTCGTATAGTGAGCTCTCTGGTTGACTTCTTCAGGGATATTTTGTGTTGACTTTTTAGAACATTCCTGATGTCTGGAATCTTATAATTCTTTCTAGTTTACTACCAGATCTCAAGTCTTGTACTTGATGTATTTTATCAATTCCGGCTCTTTTACCTGGAGAATTTCCTGCACATAATCTCGAACAAGTGTTTGATATACAAAGATCATGCATGCAATAATAAACACTCAATTTCCCTCAAAATGCCGGTTATAACGTATAACACATGTTATTTGATATTTTGCAGACGAATTACTAATATGTGCTATATTTATACCAAACACGTTTAGATGATTGCAAAGAGTAGGGAAATTGATGTGTTAAAATTGCAATATTTTCGACTGATCAAATTCCCCCAAACTTAATTTTGGTCGTCTCGAGCAAACATCTTTTATTCAAGAGAAGGAAAAAATAAAAAAAAGAAAAACTAACTAGCACACTTTCGTAGGAAACACAATTGCACTGAGCACGTGCAACAAGCCTTTAAACCTCTAGGTGTCCCTAGTAGGAGTGTTGTCTCCTGAGGGTTTTTAGCGGATTGTACCCACAAAATCCCATAATAAAAGGAAGACCGTGAAAGTTACATATAAAGATAAGAATTATAAAATAAAAACTTTGAAACTTAGAGTTTCCAACTATACTAGCTTTTCGGTTGTCATGAGCCCTATCTTAATAGTCATGAAAAGATGATAGAAATCACATCTCTCCTCAATAAAACATCGTCTTTATTCTTCATTCCTACCTTTCTTCCAAACATTGATCATATACCACTACGTGTGTGTAAAGAACATCCCTACACTCGGAGAATTCAATTCAAGCTATCATACTCTTGTCCATCTGCCTCAGTACTTTTTAATTTGATGAATATTTAGATGGATTTGCTCATACATTTTTCATAAGACCGTTAATACTTTTTGAGGTACTAACCGACCGATTACTCATGTGCTTGCCTATTAGGCGTATTAGTATTTTCCTCGTCTTGCAACACCTAAGGCTTAGCAGTGACTCCCAAACCAGTTGGTCTAAGGCACTAGGTGATGAAGCACCCTCCCTATGTTTTTTTTATGCTGCCTTGGTGATAGCAAAACCAGTGTTCATTTTTCTACACGATTTTATATTTTATTCATTTATAATTTCCTTAATACTTTGGCTTTTAGACAAGAGCATTTAAAGGTATCCTCTACTATCCCGAGTTTCAAGACGTATGTAAGTGCGTGTAATAGGGTATCAACATTCAAATGTTTGGCTTCCAGAATAGGAACTATTTTTCAGACTTATTTTTATCCTCAGATTAATGACTTCCTTCATCTTACTAACCCTAGGGACAACGGCTCATAACTACTTATTTCTAGTTCGTTTAAGAAAACTTCTAATTTTCTTGGTTTTCTTAACTTTTTCCAATCTTTTGGATGTAATTTTTCACTATCTAATCTTTTATTATCAAATTAAATATTAAATATTTTTATCTTTTGAAATTTTTTTAATTTATTTATTTTTATATGTTTTAAAAAGTTTTGTGCTTATGCAAAGTATGATGCAAATGATGCGCAAATAAGCACAAATCTCTCCCAAACTTGTTTTCAACAGAGTCTTTACTGTTGTCTTCTGCTAGATCACAAAAACCTGTAAGCCTGGGAGGAAATTTATTAATGGTGGCAATAAATATGATCGTGAAAATCCTCTCCCAAACTTATTCTTTTCACTCACCTCCATTCTAAAGATGATACAGTATTTTACAAGACATGGAGGTGAGACGGAGGAATTTTAATCAAGATAAAGCGGCTCCTGTAAAAACAGGAGCTCCTCCGTGGGGTCAGTGGAAAAATACGGTTTTAATCTATGTCCATTTACTTTGAAAATTATACCGTTTTCAACATTTTCAATCTCGACTGCCCCGTGCGGGTATACATACCGCACAACAAAAGGTCCTTTCCATCGAGATCGTAGCTTACCCGCATGAAGATGGAGTCGTGAATCATAAAGAAGGACTTGTTGACCAGGTGTAAAAGTTTTTCTCAAAATATTTTTATCGTGAAATATCTTAGTCCGATTCTTTACAATCACAGCAATACCATAAGCTTCATCGTGGAGTTCGCTTAGCTCGTTTAATTGCAGCTTCCGAAAGTTGCAGGCTTAATTTAAGTCAAAGTTAAGTTCTCTAATGGCCCACATTGCTTTGTGCTTAATCTCGACCGGAAGGTGACAAGCCTTTCCAAACACTATTCTGTAAGGAGACATACCTAGATCGGTTTTATATGCAGTTCGGAATGCCCAAAGAGCATCCGTCAATTTGGTTGACCAATCTTTTCGATTTTTAGAAATTGTTTTCTCCAAAATTTGTTTGATTTGTCTGTTTGAAACCTCAGCTTGCCCGCTCATTTGCGGATGATATGGTGTGGAAATTTTGTGGTTGATTGCATATTTCTGCATCAAAGTCTCGAAAGACCGATTGCAGAAATGCGTCCCGTTATCGCTAATGATACCACGTGGGTGTCCAAATCGCGAAAAGATGTTTTCTTTTAAGAACTTAATGACAACCTTTTTGTCATTAGTGCGACAAGGAATAGCTTCAAACCACTTCGAGACGTAATCAACAGCAAGCAATATGTACAGATTCCCGAAGGAGTTGGGAAAAAGACCCATAAAGTCAATACCCCAAACGTCGAAAATTTGAACCACCAAGATGGGTTGCTGTGGTATTTCATTTCTCCGGGTAATCCTACCCGTGTGTTGACACTGTGAACAGGTTTTGCAATGATCAAATGCATCTTTGAACAATGTCGGCCAATAAAAACCGCATTGCAAAACCTTTTCCGTCGTCTTTCGAGAACCGAAATGACCCCCACATGCCTGATCATGACAAAAGATAGAACACACTTGGATTCACCATTAAGGACACATCTGCGAATGATCTGGTAAGGACAATACTTAAACAGATAGGGTTCATCCCAGTAAAAGTGTTTTACTTAGGATAGAAATCGATGTTTGTCCTGTTTCGACCATTCGCGGGGAATAAGTCTTGTAACAAGATAATTCACAATATCCCTGTACCAAGGTTCGTCGGATACATTCAAGAGTTGTTCGTCTGGAATAAAATCATTGATCGGCAGGGTCACAGGTGAAGAAGAGATGCATGATAGATGGTCGGCTACCACGTTTTCACATCCTTTCTTATCTTTAATAACAAGATCAAATTCTTATAATAGAAGGATCCAACGTATTAGCCTACCTTTAGCATCCTTCTTCTCCAAAAGATGTTTCAAGGTGGAGTGGTCAGTGTACACAACAATAGGTGAGCCAATCAAGTAAGGCCTGAATTTTTCTAATGCAAATAAAACTGCCAAAAGTTCATTTTCGGTAGTTGTATAGTAATTTGAGTATCGTTCAGGGTCTTACTTGCATAATAGATCACGTGTGGCATCTTTTAAATGTGCTGTCCAAAGACTACACAAACTGCAAAATCTGATACATCACACATAAGCTCAAAAGGGTGGTTCCAATCTGGAGAAGATAGAACGGGGGCTGTAGTGAGAGAGTATTTGAGTGAGTCAAATGCTACCTCACAATCCGAGTCAAAGTGAAAGGTTGTGTTCTTGGCCAAGAGAAGAGTTAAAGGTCTAGCAATTTTGCTAAAATCCTTAATGAATCTCCTGTAAAAGCCTGCATGGCCAAGAAAAGATCGTATATCTTTGACGCATTTGGGATGAAGAGGGATTTGAATGACATCTATTTTAGCTTTGTCAACCTCAACGCCTTTCCGTGAAATAACATGTCCAAGCACAATTCCCTCTTCGACCATGAAATGGAATTTTTCCCAATTCAAGTTTAAGTTCTTCTCTTTACAACGAGTAAGAACTGCGTCAAGATGAGATAGGCAGTCAGCAAAAGAATCTCCGAATATCGAGAAATCATCCATGAAAATCTCCAGAAAATTCTCGACCATGGCCGAGAATATCCCCATCATACACCGCTGAAATTTAGCGGAAGCATTGCATAACCCAAAGGGCATGCGTCTATAAGCAAAAGTACCAAAAGGGCAAGTAAATATGGTTTTGTCTTAATCCTTTTTGGCAATAGGGACCTGGTTATAGCCAGAGTATCCATCCATGAAGCAGTAATATTCTCGTCCAGCTAAGCGTTCTAACATCTGGTCAACGAAAGGTAGAGGAAAGTGGTCTTTCCTCGTTGCGGTATTGAGTTTTCTATAATAATTATATACACGCCACCCAATTTGAGCGCGTGTTTGGATTAACTCATTTGCCTCATTTGTTATGACCGTGATGCCAGATTTCTTAGGAACGACATGCATTGGACTTACCCATTAGCTATCGGAGATTGGGTAAATGATACCATTGTCCAGGCATTTGACGATTTCTTTCTTTACCGCATCCTTCATGACGGGGTTTGACCGTCTCTGTGGTTCTTGGGTTGGTTTGGCTTCATCCATGAAATGTATATGATGTTCTACAATCAAGGGACTAATCCCTTTGATGTCAGCCATAGTCCAACCAAACGCCTGCCTATTAGATCTTAATACCGTCAAAAGCGCATTCTCTTGCTCTGAGGCTAGAGAAGCGGATATGATCACAGGTAAAGACTCATTCTCACCTAAATATGCATATTTATGATGAGAAGGTAAAAGTTTGATATCTAATGCTGGCGGAGAAATTATAGAAGGTGGGGTCATCGAATGATATTCGGAGTCACAAAGAAGCTCGTAGCCTGCAAAAGATACAGACTCAGAAAGTGAAGAGTCAAGAGTGTCAGACTCAAGAGTGGAAAGAGTGTCCTCACTAAGATGTGCAAGATCAAACATTGTTGTGCTAGTGTCATCGAGATCTTCAAAGCAAAGTTCATCAACTTTGCAGCTTTCGGGAGCAATCTCGTGGACAGAACAGACATCAAGTATGTGAGCAGAGGGTTCAGACGGCTGACTTCCAATTTTATAGATGTTCAGTTCAATTGTCATTTTTCCAAAAGATAGGTTCATTGAACCGTTTCGATAATTAATGACAGCATTGGAAGTGGCAAGGGATGGTCGACCCAGAATCACCGGAATTTTGTTCTGTGGGTTTGCTGCAGGTTGTGTATTGAGAACAATAAAGTCCACAGGGAATATAAATTCCCCGACTTTTATCAACACATCCTCCAGTTCACCCCTAGGTTTGGTGATTGAACGGTCTGCCATTTGGAGCGTGCAATGAGCTGATTTTAACTCTCCAATCCCTAACTGCTCATAGACAGAATATGGAAGCAGGTTAACACTTGCGCCAAGGTCAAGTAAAGCACGGTTAATGTTTTAACCCCCAATAGAAATCGATATCATAGGACATCCTGGGTCCTTACGTTACTTTGGTAACTGTGGGGTAAAAGCAGTGCTAACATTATTAGTCACGAAAACCTTTTTGGGTACTTGAGTCTTCCTCTTACTAGTGCACAAGTCTTTGAGGATTTTCTCATAAGCGGGGACTTGTTGAATAGCATCTAGGAGAGGGATGTTGATGTTAACCTGTTTGAACGTTTCCATAATTTTCTCCATATGTGGACTCAATTTGTTTCCCCTTAACCGATTCGGATAAGGAGCTTTGGGAATAAGAGCTGGGTCCAATATTGGAGAAGGTGGTGTGTGTGGAAGTGATCCCTGAATAAGAGTGGGGATCATCTTTAGTGGAATAGAAGAGGTTTGCTGAGGTGTTGAGCCTTGGGGAAAACGAAGAAGGTGGTGGGGTAGATAAAGTAGGATTAGAAATAGAAGTGTGTGTAGAGGGAAAAGTCTCAGCCGGGGTATTATTGATAGATTTTTCATTATCATCAATCTCTTCCCAAGTTGATTATTCAGCACCCTTCCAGATCTCAATGTTGTGATGGCATTCACATTGTAGTGTTGCGAATGCCCAGGATTCGGTAGGGGTTGAAACGGAATTTTCCCTTTCTCTCTAGCACTCATTTCGGCTTTTAATTGTGTAATTTGTCCTTCTATCGATTTTATACTCTCAGCTTGGGATGTGGAGTTTTTCTTTATATCATCGACAGAAGAATGAATCTCGGCCGAAACTTGCATGAAATTTTTCAGAATCAAATACACGGTTTGTGCTAGTGAAGAGGATTCATCTGTACCGGTCAACTACAAAGGATTATACGGTGCAGGTGTGTTGACCGGATTTTGAACATTTTGTGATTGGTAGGAGTGCTGACTCAGTTGAAGTGGTTGTTGTTGTGGTGGAGGAGCCCTTTGGAAATTATTTTGATTTGGAACCGTGTTTTGATTTTGTGATTGCATCCAAGCAAAGTTAGGGTGATTCCTCCAACCCTGATTATAAGTGGAAGAATACGGATCGTTTCTAGGTCTTTGTTGAAAAGCAGTATTGGTATGCTCTTGACCTTGAAACGGAGAATTCAATGGACATTCTTCCGTAAGATGAGATGGATCAGAACAGCATCCACAGACAGTTTTGGAGAGTGACATTTGATTTAGGGAGGCTGCTAAAAATTTATGTTCCATAGCTTCGAGTTTCTTTTGCATTGCTGCCATTTCAACTCTAACTCCTATGGAAACATCAATTTGAATGCTACCCCTAGACGATAACTGGTTTACACTTTCCTACTGTAAACTTCTTTCAGGGAAATCTTCTAAAAATCTTCAGGCTTCACCATCATCTTTATTCATGAAGGTGCCTTGACACATGGATTCAAGGGTCTGTTTTGTTGTGGGATTAATGGCCTCATATATGATTCTGCACAGATCCCGTCTAAGAATTCCGTGATGAGGACATTGAACTAACAGATCCTTGAAGCGTTCAAAACACTTCGAGAATGGTTCATTTGGAAGCTGGGTAAATTGATTTATTTTGCTACGGACTCGAGCTGTATTATGATTGGGGTAGAATTTCTTTAGGAAAGCTATTATGAATTCTCCCCAGTTCGAAATAGAATGTGCAGCTGTGTTATAAAGCCACTTCTCGGCTATATCGCACAAAGTGAATGGGAGAAGACGTAATCTCATAGCATCCACAGAAAGCTGTGAAGTACCCATCATAGCGCATACATTTTCAAATTTGGTAATAAAGACGTATGCATCTTCAGACTCGAGACCGTGATATTTCGGTAGAAGATTGATGTATTGTGGTTTAATTTCAAAATTGACCCCATTGGCTGGTGGAATGGTGAGACAGGTCGAAAGAGAATCTCGCATAGGGTAACATCTCTCTTGGAGAGAGATGCGGGGCGGATTCTGTGCACCTGCGGGCGGTGGCAGAGTAGTGTTAAAGAAGTTCGATGGAGAATTGTCCATCGAAATGGGTGTGGTGGAGGGTAAAGAACAAGTAGACGTAGAATTACCGACTTCGGAGTCGATAGGAGGAACGCTGATAAGACAGGCACTAGAATCCCGTGTCCAGCCGAGCATGCAGTAAATGGTTTAGCACAAGTTGCAGCGTAAAGTGATAATTAAGGAAAAGATGAGTTTGGTTTGAAAAAGTACGGATTTTTTTTGAAAAATCAAATCACAAATAATGCACAAGCAACCCTAAATCTAGTGGTCATCTAGGTCAAGTCTCTAGACCGCTCCTAGACTTCCAGAAGACAAGTCGCAAGATAGATCCTCTACTGCCTCTTTGCCTCTCCTGTGGCCAGGTAAGTGCCAGGTAAGTGGGAGGTTCTCCACTACGTAAGTAGTGGGCTTAATTAAGTAACCACCTGCCTTAGATGCACTTGCCTTAGACACCACAAAAGAAACGCGGATAAGCAATAGATTACCCATGAACTCCTTCTATCCTAATTGAGCGTGACGGTCCTTAGAATCTTATCTAGATTTCTTTTAATTAATGAGGGTGATGCGGATGCAAGTTTGTGATTTTTTGGGCTTAGGAAGGGTAATGAACTCCCCACCTAATCTGAATTTTTTCTTTTCCCCTTAATTTCTATATTAAAAATGCAAACATCCAAGATCAAACATGCAACAATTTTCTTTCTAGCGGCGCTGCGAATTTTTGCAAAGAATCCTGCAGAAATTGGTTAATGGACAGAGCAGGTTAGAGATAAGAAAGTACAGAATATACCAGAGAATTTTGGTGCATTGAAGCAGCTAGAATACCGCGGAACCACCGCGAGATGGTACAATTGGCCGCGGATGCGCGGTGTGATGATGAGATCCCTGCACAAAAATTGGTATAGATGCTTCTGTTTCCTTCACTGAACTCCCTGAGATGTTCTGAAAATTTTTCCTCGCGCTCCAGAGATTCCAGATCTCCTTGAAACAAATCACAACAAATCGTTAAGCGCTTGTGCGAATTTTGAGCTAAAAATTCTGATGGAATAATAAATTTTCCAACTGAAATTACAAAAACCGAACAAATTAGCACACTATACCCGACAACGGCGCCATTTGATTGATCAGATTCTTCATGTGTATTTGGAAATGTTTTACAACCAAAGAAATTTATACCGCAATCAATTAACGGTGTCTATTGTAGCTTCGTCGGTGAATGCGGATCGTCCACTAAGAAAGTGTGATTTGCTCGTTATTGTTTTAGTTGAGTCGAAAATTAAAAGATAAAAGAAATTGCAATAAAATTGATTCAAGATTTGTGAGTTTTCATTTTCAAGAAACTTAAAGAAAGTAAAGATCTAAAATCAAGAATCAAGAAATGTTCCCAAATTGTTTGAATTACCAAGATTTGTAAGGAGGCTTGTCGGAATCGATCCAATTGATAGTGATGATGAATACTAATTATTACAAATTCTTATCTATTGAAGATTTGTTGTTAGATTGATGACGATCAATGAGAATTAGGGATCTATTAAAGAAACTAGGGTTTCTTCATCTTCATTTCTTGTCCTTTCATTGATTATCATTCAAATTCTATCCTATAGCAAATTAAATCACCGATCGTTGATCTCTAATTTTGAGCGAAAACATTCAAGAAAGTGATCTCGCTCAAATTAGGTTTTCGATGATTCAATTTCCTAAAGTTTACAAAACTCATAAGATTTAAGAATCGTTCAAGAATTTAATCATCATCATCTACCTATTTTCTCGATTCCAATACAAGCGGAGATTTCACTCAGACATCATGAAAAAAGAACGAATCAAGAATCGATAAATTTTCATAATGCAAGAATGTAAAGAAAAGCACGATTTACAATATTCACCTTTATTAATCGACGATTAGGTACAATTCACTCAACTCGGGGTTAAAAAATTTAAGGAGGTAACTAAATCCGCCGAAATTAGCTTCGCATTGATCTTCTTGAGTCGTGGATCATCATGGATCTCTTGCTCGGATGAAGGTCGGCGTTGCTTCAAAAGATCTCCATTTACTTGCTTGATTCACTTCTCGATGAATCTTGATTTGGCTTTAGAATTGGATTTGAGGCTAGGGTTTTGGATCACAAATTGTGTCACTCAACTTGTGTTTGGAATTGTTGAACAACTCAATTAATGAAAAACCCTTAACAACCTTTGTAATGATACCCTACGTGCCCTTTTATAGTTTTCCTTCAAGCTTCCCCTAGAAGCTAGATCTAGCTTCCTTTGGAAGCTTGGTTGTTATGAAGATTGCACAAGAAGCTTGGTAGTTGCAGGGAAGTTTCTAGATTAATATAGTTAGCTAGCTTGCATGAGAAGCTTGGTAGGTATTAAGCTTGCACAACAAGCTTGGCTGTTAGAAAGGAAACTTCTGGAGAATTCGACGAACTGAAACGTCTTGAAGAGGTTTGGCCATTTAAATAGAAGCCTCGGAAAAAGTTTTCTACCACCGATGAGTCAACGCGGCCGTGGATCCGCAGCGGATCGGCCTGACTCGGCCGCGGATCCGCGGCCGTATAGTGAGCTCTCTGGTTGACTTCTTCAAGGATATTTTGTGTTAACTTTTTGGAACTTTCCTGATGTCTGGAATCTTATAATTCTTTCTAATTCGATGCCAGATCTCAGGTCTTGGACTTGATGTATTTTATCAGCACTTTTATCAATTCCGGCTCTTTTACCTGGAGAATTTCCTGCATATAATCTCGAGACAAGTGTTTGATATATAAAAAACATGCATGCAATAATAAACACTCAATTTCCCTCAAAATGCCGGTTATAATGTATGACACATGTTATTTGATATTTTGCAGACGAATTGCTAATATGTGCTATATTTATACCAAACACCTTTAGATGATTGCAAAGAGTAGGGAAATTGATGTGTTAAAAATGTAATATTTTCGACTGATCACTCATGCGAGCTCTCTCTTCATCAGTCTTTAGGCAAAAGTCTTTGGAGAGAGTGACTCCATGACTAGCTGGTAAGGCACCCCGCTTGGATTCTTCCATACTAAATCTTTTTAGGATGGTGTTAATGTACCTGGTTTGGGACAATCCCAACAACCTTTTAGATCTATCCCTATAAATCTTCATTCCCAATATGTACGAAGCATCACCCAGGTCTTTCAGGGAGAACCTTTGTGATAAGAACAGTTTGACCGATTGTAGTATAGGAATATCGTTTCCTATCAGAAGAATATCATCCACATACAATACGAGAAATGTGACAGTGCTTCCTACAATTTTCTTATAAACAAAAGGTTCATCTGGATTTTTGACGAAATCTAACTCTTTGATAACATCATCAAAACAGATGTTCCAACTCCGTGATGCCTTCTTTAATCAATAATTGAATTTAAGCAACCTACATGCTTTCCCGCTGTTCCCACTATCAATGAAGCCCTCTGGCTGATCCATATAAACTCATTCTTCTAAATCAACATTTAGAAAAGCAGTTTTAACGTCCATCTGTCAGATTTCATAGTCGTAGTGAGCAACAATAGCAAGTACGATCCGAATGGATTTAAGCATGGCTACAGGAGAAAATGTTCCGTTATAGTCCAGTCCTGGTCTTTGATGAAATTCTTTCACCATAAGCCTTGCCTTATAGGTCTCCACCTGCCCATCTATACCTATCTTTCTCTTAAAGATCCATTTGCAGCCTATGAGTTTTACCCCAGAGGGAGTTGTACATAGACTCCATTTCCGATCTCATGGCATCCAGCCACTTCACAGAGTCACCACTCGTGATAGCTTGCTGAAAACTAGTAGGATCATCATCATCCATGATGCAATCTTCTCCATCACCATCAATGAGAAAACCGTAGTATCTCTCCGGTGGACGAGAAGTCTTACCTGATCTACGGAGTGGCTGAGGTTTATAAGATTCTGTTGCAACATCTGGTTCAACCAAGTCGTCATTTGTAACTTGTGTCTTTAGAACTTCTTCTAGATCTACCACTTTGTCATCAGTATCATTTGAAAAAATCTCATTTTCTAAAAATGTGGCATGTTGAGAAACAAACACCTTTTGTTCCTCCTTGTGGTAGAAAAGATATCCAAACAAATGTTTTGGATATCCCACAAATATACACTTGACCGATCGTGTCTCGAGTTTGTCTGGATTCTGCTTTTTAACAAAAGCCGGACGACCCCAAATCTTAACTCATTTAAGAGATGGTCTCTTCCTATACCATATCTCATATGGAGTGGTAGACACGGTCTTGGTTGGAACTTTGTTCAACAGAAAAGCTGCAGTCTCCAATGCATGCCCCCAAAAGGAGAGAGGTAACTCAGCATCACTCGTCATGGATCATATCATATCTAATCGGGTACGATTCCGCCGCTCTGACACACCATTGTGCTAGGTGTGTAAGGGTGAGTGAGCTGAGAGAGAATCCCATTCTCTTTTAGGAAGTTTGAAATCTCTGTAATAAGATTCTCTCTACCTCGATCTGATCGAAGTAGTTTGATGCTCATTTCTGTTTGTTTTTCTATTTCATATTTGTACTCCTTGAATTTCTCGAAAGCTTCAGACTTATGCTTTGATAAAAGCACATGACCGAATCTCGAGAAATCATCAGTAAAATTTATGAAGAAAAAACCGCGTCTCGCATGTGTAGACATTGGCCCACATACATCATTATGTATGAGGCCGAAGAGCTGTAGCTCTTTCTCCGTGTCCAGTAAACGGAGTTTTGGTCATTTTCCTTTTGATACAAGACTGACAAGTCGCATAAGATTTATATTCAAAAGGATTTAAATATCCATATTTATGAAGCTTGTTTAGTCATGTTTCATTAATATGTCCAAGTCTACAATGCCAAAGAAAATCTTCATTTATATCTGAAAATTTTCTTTTATTTGTGTGTTGTATGTTGAAAATTGTGTGTTGATTTAGGATGTATATCCCGTTATTAAGTGTACCAGAACCAATCAACTCTTGATTTAGTTTAATGTTCATAACATTATGCTGCAATACAAAATGATATCCTTCATTGTCTAACAGAGAAACGGATATTATATTACAAAGCATGCTAGGTACAAAATTACATGGGTTCAAAACTAATATACAACCCTATGGAAACCCTAGGTGATATTCACCCACCGAAACTGCATGTACATTGGAACCATTACCAACTCGAAAAGTGTGATCACCGGTGTTCAAAACCCTGCTATTTCTCAAGGCCTGCACAGAATTGCAGATATGAGAACCCGAACCGGTATCCAATATCCAGCAAGCAGAGTTTATAGAAAAACAGTTTTCAGTTACGAACACACCTGAAGCAGAAGCATCACCATGCTTCCTTTTATTGAGATCAAAGTATTCAGTACAGTTCCACTTCCAGTTCCCCGTCTTCTTGCAGTGAAAACATTCTCCTTTTCCTAACTTCTCAACCTTGGATTTGTCTCTCCCTTATGCCTTCTTGATTCCATCTCTTGGTTTGGTGGATTTCTTCTTATTTCTTCCCTTGGCCTTGGCTTTTGGGACGGAAGAGGAAGATTGTCCAACAGTCAGAGAGGGAGACTTCGCCTTAAGCGTGCTCTCCGCACTTCTCAACATATTAAGAAGTTCGGGTAGTGACTTCTCCATGTAATGCATATTGAAGTTCATTATGAATGGAGCAAAGGCAGAGGAAAGAGACTGTAGAACAATATCAACATATTGCTCGTTCTCCATTGTCCATCCGAGTCCCTCAAGCTCTTCTATAAGAGCTATCAACTTCAAAACGTGATCACCTACCGGTGTGCCGGGAGCCATGCGCATCTGAAACAACTTTCGAGACGCTTCGTATCGTAGGATACGAGATTGCTCCCCATACAACTCTTTTGTATGGAGAAAGATGGATTGAACTTCCATCTGCTCGTGCTGCTTTTGATGTGTATTGTCCATCGATGCAAGCGTGAGGCATTTGACAGTAGCACAGTCAATATCCTACGTTTTGCGGATCTCTCTATCCGCAACAGAAGATTCAGGTCCTGGGCTGGGAGGGGTTGAGGAAGTGAGGACATTTGATACTTTATCATATGTGAGAGCAATGCTAATGTTCCTTAGCCAATCTTTATAGTTCGTCCAAGTTAGCTTATTTTTCCGTAATAGTAGTTTAAGTCCAGTCATGGTTATCTGCCATTAGAAGAGAGAAAAGAATACACTCAGCGAAAGCTCTTGCAAAGATTAGATTGGTTATTACCTTATCTAATCGATGTCTCCCACTACTTTTATCAATTTTTCTTTCAAACCTTAAAAAGAAAATTATCCAGGATTAATTACATTCTACAACTTCACTAACCGTTCAGCCAGGCCAGTGCCGGTACTTTGAGGGAGGTTCTCCATACTTTCGCACGGACTTAATTAGAATAAACTTCATTTTCCCAGAGGCGTACCCGTTGACACCTTTCTATACACCTAATGGGTTAGCTAATTGTAAAGTGCAAAACTCTCCTGGTAGAAACTTTTGCTCATAGTGGGATAGGGATCCTACTATCACATAGAAGGTGTGCAATCTCATTGCAAATTTCAACTCTTGAAACTCTCGATATGGTTTTTACCCCTAGCACTCATGACCTTGGCTATGGTCAACATATCATAAACACTAGTCAAGTTCTACATGTCATTTCATGATTAATTAGACCCACCTACATGACCCTTGGCTATGGTCAACATAATCATGTAACCGTCCTAATTAATCGCATCATATGCTGTGTAGGAAGACATCACTTAGCTACCGTACACTACACCTTAGCAATAGTCAATATACGTAGCACGAATACTAACTACTCTACTTTCTGAAATGACGGAGGGCTGCGAATGGTTTTTAAGAAAACATTTAACGCTTTGAACTTGATATCGTTGTAGAATTAATGGTTTTAAAAGGAGTGGCTTAAGCTCCGCACTTTGAAAACTTGTTTTCTTACAAAAAGCCGAGTAGGTTTCAAATCTTATTCTACAACATCTTTTTAGGTTCCTTTTCTTTACATTAATCTCATTAATGTAGTCCCATCATTTAAGTCCTTAAGCTATCATAGAAAAGAAACGAAAATAGAACGTACGCTTATGCCATCCGCATTCTCCACAATGTCCCGTTATATACCGTTAGGTTACTTAACTAACGACATAGCGTGGCGGGACTAGCGCGGATGCAAAACATAAGCAACATTTATTATATATCATATATATAATATATCATTCGTCTCAGCATATATAATGATCACATCACAGAATATCAACAGCAGAAGCACATATATGAAAATATATGATATTCTAGGAGGTTCATATTTTGTATTTAGCCAACAATAAAAAATACAGATTCCACGGTCGCGATGAATAGCCAAGCCCATACCCCAGACCCCTACGAGAGCGGTAAGTGACCCTACCAATTCTAGAGTTAGGAGACCCGGTCTCAACTCCTCGAGATGGCTTCCCACTGGACCCTAGAACCCGGTCACTTGTGCTCCCCACCTTGGGTCTATTCTAATGCGGAAAATTAAATAATATACATCAATGGTGAAATCATCCTCAACCCGGAAGTGCCCCAATAAAAGAATATTGCATACAATGAATTTTACAAGAATGAAAAGAAAAACTCTCATCTCACATAAAACCCCCGGCCATTCATTCACGACGATCCTGTACATCATATCACAGCAGTACATAACATCACATATCATCAATGTAAATAAGTATGCGTACCCCAATTGTCGTTGATGTATATCAACAAAACCGGCGATACACCACATACTACACTTACGGTCGCAGAAAAGAAAGTGAAAAACTACAACAATTGGAATCATCACTGCCTTTAGATATCATAAACCCGGATTATTACATATTCTGGATTTCATGCCTAACGATGCAAATCTTACATTTAGGTCTCATCTATGAAAACACCTTTTTAAAAGAAGTCGGGTAATTCAACAAGATCCCTGATTCCACCCGAGGCCAAAATGTTAGATTTACACGCAACTAATTACTTTTCACAAAACTAATTAGTGTAGATTCTAATAATTATATCACATTCACAAATATCTAGAAGATGTTAAATGTTTCGATCAAATCAACAAACACCCACAAACTACCCCGAGAGCTCAACACTTGAGCAAAATTAAAAATACCCAAAACGTGCCACGGTGTCTATGGACCAACTGTAGATGGGTCAACCCTTGCCTCACCTATGGCCATAGGACTACGACAAACCCTAAGCTTTGGCCGTAGTTCCATAGTCATAGAATCGAGTTAAGGTTACGTTCTTCTAGAGGGTCCATAGGGTTACTTGCATGATCTTTTGAATATATTTAACTTGGAAAATTCCAAAACTTGGAAAATTTCCAGCGAGAGTAATGAGGTGGTGTGTGATGTTCGTTCGAACTGTTAAACGTCGTTCGGGTTACTAAAAACAATGTTAAAATTATGACTATAAAATACTTCGAATTAGCCCCTAAACAAAATTAACATCACATGAAATTTTGGGCTAAACAAACAATACCTGAAACCCAAAAAGCAACAGACTAGAGCACCAGAGGAAATCGAGGTGAAATGGAGGGAACAGGGCCGGCTAGGCCGGAAATATTAGCCATGTCACCGGGTCAAAACCGGTAGAATCGCCTCGTTTTTCTCCAGTGTTCTCAGTGCATCATATGCAAGCTTCTAAAGTTGCTTAAAATTTTTTTGGATGTGTTTTAAAAATTGACAGAGAGCATATTTCATGGTTTCAGTTTATCATATTTTCGGAATTGTTTCGGTTTCGTAATATTTATAATATCATCTATGTTTGGCTCTGATACCACTGTAGGGATTCTATAGCACCATGCCTAGGGTTTAGGTTGCATTACACATGCTATAACAAAAATTTAGGGGTGCTAAACAAGACCAACCATGAATCGAACTAGAAAATTAGGACAACAATAACTAATATCACATACTAACAAGTGTCTAACACTAAGAGGTAAGTAATACAACCTTTGTAGACCTCCTATTGTGACTTCTTGGATCAACTTGGTGTTTGGACCAGCCCTCTTGAGTTCTTCAAAGTCCACGACGATCCACCACGGAGTCCCTTGGCACAAGCTCCTAGCATCACTTGAACTAAATGGTAGTGGAGCAAACAACCCACACTAGTGGGCTAGACTAATATAGATTGGTGATATTATTAGTTATATGTATGCCCTAGAGGCCATTATTGTACATATGATACATATTATAGTGGATGCTTGGACATACATAGGGAGGACTTTCTTGCTCGACATGATAGTATGCTATCCGGTTGCTCTTTATCTTAACATGTACACTGATTGTCTATCTGTTACATGTTGATAAAGCCCTTAGGATATTTACTTGACTACCTGGATTGTGATGCAGATCATACTAGTAGGACAAAGGTAGTCCGTAAGTACATCCTTTAATGTCCTTAGTCATGGGTGTATCGAGACGGGGCATCGATATACCAGAGTAGACTAGCGTATACCTTCTCGACACATGTAGATGGGCGATAGATGATCCCATATCCATTGGTGTTTGACATCAGAGATGATATACGGGTGCTCAGTGGAGACTGGGTACACTGGACGGACTCGCCGAGAACTCCTAGATGGTATTATAGCTCACTTCAGATGGCAGTTCTCTGGTGACACTGGTACAGGTTAGTCTCTCGACCCGAGATTGTCATAGAGTCTTGTGTGATTCCCACCGTGCTTTGATTTCCACCTTACCACGTGCAAGAGAATGTGCAAAACGGTGGTTTTTGGGTACATTCCTGAGTCACATGGAGGCAATGAGCGATAGGAGGGGATTTCGTCTCTCCCGGTATTGGGGGTTGATGTTGCGCTGTGCTCGATTGGCCATAACAGGAAGTCTCTGGCCAGGGCTATTTCTGAGATTTACTGGTAAGTGTTATCAGTAGTTTCTTGACCTTTTATGATCCTCACAACGGCATGACTTATCAAGCTATTGGGGTTTGACGCTTAGCACTCCAGGCGAGAAATGCGACATATCTGATGAAGAGACCGGACTGTACGGTAGTGTTGCTGATTGGATTTGCAGGAGTATGAGCAGGCTTGCTTGTTGATCTTCTGATCGCTCAATACCCGGGTGGCCGTTACGTTTATCAGACCGCTTGCGGCTTGTGGGTGTTTGATATGATCATCATCTACTGCCGGCGTATGGACGAGTCTTCAGAGTCTTACACAGAGGTTTCCTGGTTCATGCGAAACGAAGTAAGAGCACATATGTGATATGTGCGGGACCAAAATTAATGCGTGTATGTGATACCGCATTCTATTCTCGCGATATGTGATATCGGTCGGTTATATGTGATATGGCCGGGTTATCGGATCAAGTGTTGATTTGATAAATTGTTACATTTGATATTAGTCGGTTGTATGCGATATAGCCTGATTATTAAATCAAGTGTTGATTTAATAATTTAATGTATAATTATATATTTGATATATTAACATACATTAACTAATATTAGCTCACTTAAAATTTCTTTTCTCACTTGTGTGCATATTGTATATATGTGATATATATTAATATACATTATTTTGTTTCATACTTGATGCCACATGTGACATGGGTGGATGGGACTCACACCAAGCTTATGATAATGTATGGTTTTATTTATTTAAAGTTAATCAAAATTAGTAGAAAATTAGTCACATGCTTGGAAGCTTGGAGAATCTTGTAGCATCTTTGACTTAGCCCACTGGTTTTATTTTACTTGTAGATATTTATTAACCTAACCATTATTGTAACCCATGGTTTATTCTCCACATGAGTTAGTATATGACACTGACTAACCCATGGTTGCTATTCTCACCCAGTTAGTTCATTCTCTCATCTTCATCACTTCATTTTCTTCTTCATGAGAAAAAGCTTACTAGCTTTTCTCATGGTGAGAAAATATTGTGAGAAAAGAAAACGTAAAGTGAGCCCATTTCCTACATCATCATTCTCTACTATTAGCCATTTCGTTTAGGGTGTTTGCTTCACTAATTTCACCATTAGTGAAGAGGTAGCATGAGCTTGAGTCTCCTCGACGTAGATCATCTTCGGCCTCGAAGACATTGAGCAAGTTTGTTCATTTCTTCATGTGAACCCTCTCTAGAGTCCGGGAGTTCACTATTTGGAGCGAAGGGACTACTACACGGAGGTTTAGAAGTGAAGGACCGGTCTACAAAGGTTGTATTCATCATTCACTTAGTTGTAATGTTGTTTACATTTGTGTTTTCATATGATTCTCTAGTTAAACATCCTCAAATTTAGGTTCCTTAATACGACAAAATTTTAATTTAGCATGGACGATACCGCCTGAAACCTCGCTGCCGTGCTAGGGAACCCAACAGTGGTATCAGAGCCAAGCTAGAGATTTAGACGATGTATGTAGAATTACGAAACCGAAACAACTCCGAAACACCCGATACACAAATCTAATTTCTATCGAAATTTTAAAGTCGTCGAATTTTTTTTAAACAACTGCAAAATGTTGCATATGATGTAACATGAGCCATGAACCAAGACCAACCCATTTGGCCGGTTTTTGGCCGGCCAGACATGCAAAAATTCCGAGCAGGCCGGCCCAAATTTTGATTCTGGGGTTCGTCTTGGTTTGGTGCTTCAGGCTCTGGGTTTCGTAGTCGTAATTCAATCTATATTTCGGGTTGTTTAGACGGTGTTAAAAAGTTCGAACAGATATCATATACCTACTTTTACCCTCGATTAAAATTTTTTCAAGAGTTGGATTTTTTTCGAGTTAAAGAACATTCAATTATCATGCAAGTAATGCGGTGGACCCTAGAAGAGCAAAACCCTAACTCGATTCTATGACCGTAAGAACCGCCGCCAAACCCTAGGGTTTGCGGTAGTTCTGCGGCGCTATAGGTGAGGCAATGGTTGACCCTTTTACGGTTGGTCCATTGGTACCGAGGCAAGTGATGAGTATTTTTAAATTGCGCTCAAGTGTTGAGCTTTTTGGGAAATTATGGGTGTTTGTTGATTCGATCGGAATGTTTAACGTTATCTATCTTTTTCTGGAATATGATACAATATGTGCAATTCATATAGTTAGGCATGAAATCCAAAGTATGTGGTATTTTGGGTTTATGATATCTAAGGTGATTGTGAATTCCAAATGTTGTAGTTTGACATTTTTTTTCTGCGACCGTAAGTGTAATATGTGAGGTATCACCATTTTCGTTGCTATATGTCAACGACAATTGTGATACACATATTTACTTACGTTGATGACATATGATGTTATGAGTTACTGTGATATGTTATATTGGATCGTCGTTTTTGAATAGCCGGGGGTTTTATGTGAGATGAGAGTTTTTTTATTTTCATTCTTGTAAAATTCAATGTATGTAATATTCTTTTATTGGGGTACTTCCGGGTTGAGGAAGATATCACCGTTGATGTATATTATTTACTTTTCCGCATTAGGATAGACCCAAGGAGGGGAGCACAAGTAACCGGGTTCTAGAGTTTAGTGGGAAGCCATCTCAAGGAGTCGAGTCCGGGTCTCCTAACTCTAGAATTGGTAGGGTTGCTTGCCGCTCTCGTAGGGGTCTAGGGACGTGGGTTTGGCTATTCATCGCGACCGTGGAATCTCTGTTTTATACAGACTTAATATAAAACCCGGAAATCCTAGTATATCCAATATTTCATATGTTGTTTTCTGCTGCTGATATTCTGTAATGTGATCACTTGATATTCTGAGACGGATGCTTATATTTTATATATGATATATAATAACTATTGCTGCTTTCGTTTCTTTTGTGATGCTTAGGAAGCATAATTGATGGGACTTCATTAATGAGATTAATGAAATAAAAGAAACCTAAAGATGTTATAGAAACTTGTTTTAAAAACTGGTAGCTCTAGTTCTTGCTTTGTATAGCGGTATTCCTTATAGAATATCCAGCACCTTATTCGATAAGGAAAGAGGCGAGATCCCTTCACCGGGAGTGACATGTTTAGCGAAACTAGACGATGCTACAACCCACTCGGTTTGTCTTTTGATTGCTTCTATAGTTTTTGCTTTGCATAGTGGTATTTGTGAAATATCCTGCACCTCATTCGATGAGGAAAGAGCCGAGATCCCTTCACCGGGAGTGACCTCTTTAGCGAAACTAGTAAAAGCCTCAAAAACACTCATTTCCAAAACCACTCAATTCTACAACGATATCAAGTTCATTACGCTAAAGGTTTTCATAAAAACCTGTCGTAGCCCTCCGTCGTTTCAGATAAGTATTTTTAAGTATTCATGCTGCGTTTGTTGGCTTTATTTCAAGGCGTAGTGTGCGGTAGCTGATTAGTGCTTATCTGCTTATGCATATGATGCGATTAGATTAGGATAGTCGTGCGACCTTGTTGGCCTTTTTTAAGGGTCGTACTGGTGAGTTTAATTCAATCAGGAAATGACGGGTTGAACTTGACTAGCCTCCTATAATTTGTTGGCCTTTGTCAAGGTCATAGGAGATTAGGGGCAAAATTATCGGGAATTTCAAGTGTTGAAATTTGCAATGAGATTGCATACCTTCTATGAGATAGTTGGATCCCCATACCCACTGCGAGTAAGTGTTACTCTTGGAAGAGTTTTACACGTTACAATTAGCCGATCAAATAGGTGTCTAGAAAGGTGTTAACGGGGTTATGCCCCTGGTAAAACAAGGTTTATTTTAATAGGTCCGTACGAAAGCACAGGGAACCTCCCTCAAAGTACCAACACTGGCCTGGCCGAAATATTGGCGAACTTGTTGGGTTCAATTAATCCCAGCAAGTCTTACCTTTTAGGGTTTGAAGGAAGATTTGATAAAAATAGTAGGAGCCATCTTGATTAGATAAAATAATAACCAATCTGATCTTGCAAGAGCGCACGCAGAGTGTTTTCTTCTTTCTCTCTCTCTCTTGGTAGCGACCATGTAACACCGTAATCAAGATAATAATATGGATGTATTGACCGGACCCGCTTGTTATACTGAGCTAGGGAATGTTGGTCCCGCCCCAACTTATAATTGTTATAAGACCGAGCAGGAAATAAGGGATTACCAGGATTCCCGTGCTGCCCAAATGAAGAAAGCGCATAATGATGTATCTTCTTCGGGTGTGTTCATTACAGAGAACTATTTCTCAGTATCCTCTACGTCCTGGGTATGAGATACCGGATCAGAATCCCACATATGTGATCTGTTACATGGGCTACAGATAGGTAGAGAACTGGGAATGAGTGATAAGTTTCAAGAGTTGGAAACGATGCAATTGTTGCAGCCAAAATGGTTGGCGGTTATCACCCTGTATTACCAAATATATTGATTTTAAACGAATGTTATTAAATACCAAACCTGATATACAACAACATATCAGTCTCTTTATTTAGTAAAGAAGTATATAATTTTGTATTAATGGATAATGTTTTAAACATTTCATATATCAAGAGTTGATCGGATCAGTCACGTTATCTAATAGCATATACGTTCTAAATCAAACTGCAGTTCTTAATATACAAAACATACACAAGAGGAAGATTTCAGAAATGTACGAATCCTTCTTGAGGCATTGTAGACTAGGACATATCAATGCGACCCGACTAGCTAAGTTACATTAAGATGCATATTTAAATCAGTTTGAATTTACATCTTAGGAAACTTTTCAGTCATGTCACAAAGATAAAATGACCATAGCTCCGTTTACTGGAAACAGAGAAAGAGTTAGTGAACTCTTGGGATTGATACATGATGATGTATATAAGTCCCCTGTCTGCACATGACAGGACTGGTTCTTTGTACTTCATTATATTCACTGATGATCTCTCAAGATTCGGACATATGTTTCTATTGAAACACAAGTCTGAAGCTTTTGAGAAATTCAAAGAATATAAGTCTGTAGTAGAGAACCAAAATGGGTAAAAGTATTATGTCCTTTGATGTGATCAGGGTGGAGAATATTTGAGCACGGAGTTCCTAGACAATTCAAAAGCAGAATGAGATTCTCTTTCGGCATTACTCCTCCGCATACACCACAGCACGTCGGTGTATCGGGACGGAGCTATCGCACCCTATTAGATATGGTACGCTCTATGATGAGTACTACTGAGTTGCCTATTTTCTTTTTGGGAATTATGCACTTGAGAAGTTGCATACCTATTGAATAGGGTTCCAACCAAATCAGGTGCCTACCACTCCATATGAGATATGGTATGAGAAGAGCCTATCTCTTAAGTAAGTTAAGATTTGGGGTTTTCCGGTCTATATCAAAAGCAAAATCTGGATAAGCTCGAGGCAAGGTCAGTTCTGTGGAAGTTTGTTGGATATCCCAAGCATTTGCAAGGGAATATCTTCTACCACATCGAGAAACAAAAGGTCTTTTATTTCTCGGCATGCCACGTTTTTAGAAAAGGAATTTATTTTGGAAAGAAATTTATGGTCATGAGGTAGAACTGGAAGGAGTTCCGGCTATACAAACTACAGCTGACGATTTGGTAGAACCGGAGGATTCAATAGTTCCCGACGAACCTGAGCCTCTCCGCTGATCTGGTAGGGTTCCTCAACCACCTGAAGGATACTTCGGTTTTCTCTATGAAATTAGGAGCGAGGATAGCATCATGAGATGATGACCCAACTAGTTTCGAGCATGCCATCAAGAGTAGGGACTCTGTAAGAATGGCTGGATGCTAAGCGATATGAGATGGAATCTATGTACATCAACAAAGTATGGACTTTGATTGCTATATCTAAAGGGTTAAAACTCCATCAGGAGCAAGTATATCTTGAGAAGATTACTTGGTGTAGATGGAAAAGTTGAGACTTCCAAAACTAGACTTATTGTAAAAGGTTTTCGTCATCGACCAGGTGTGGATTATGATGAAACCTTTTCTCCAGTGGCTATGCTTAAGTGTTGGATATATGTAAGCCCTAGAGGCCATTATTTGATAGAGGATGTACTTTTACATGTATATATATACTCAGAGGACTTTCTTGCTCGACATGATAATATGCTATCTAGTTACTCTTTATCTTGACATATTCACTTGATCATGCTTTTATTCATTTGGTACATGTTGATAAAGCCCTGAGGATATTTGCTTGAATACTTTGATTACATGTTTGATGCAAGACAAACCCTTGTGTGGTGCTTGGTAAACCCAACAGTGGTATCAGAGCTAAGCTAGAGTTTTAGAGTAACCTAGACGATGTTAAAAAACTTCGAAAGAACATCGATTACCCCGAAAATTGTTCTCTGGAAAATTTTCAAAATGTTGGAATTTTTCACATTAAAAATATTCAGAAAATCATGCAGGTAATTCTATGGACCCTCTAGAAGAACGATACCCTAACTCGATCAAATGACCGTGGAACCGCGACATAAGCATGCCTTTGGCGGCGGTTCTGCAACGCTATTTGTGAGGCTCGGGTCGGCCCTTCTACGGTTGGTCCATAAGTACCGTGGCATGCTTCTGGGTATTTTTAATACTGATCAGATGTTGAGCTTCTCTGTGATTTTTTTGGTAATTGATTGATCGATCAAATGGTTTAACATCGCCTAGTTTTTTTGAATGCAATACAATAATTGGAATCTACACTTATTAGTTTTGTGAAAATTAATTGTCGCTCGTAAATTTATCATTGCGGTCACGGATGGAATCGGGAATCTTGTTGAATTACCCGATTTCTTTTGTAAAGGTGTTTTCATTACTGCGACCAAATGAAAGATTTGCAGTGCTAGGCATGAAATCCAGATTATGAGATATTCTGAGTTTATGATGTCTAAGGATAGTGACGATTCCAAATATTGTAGATTGACATTCTATTCTGCAACCATAAGTGTAGTATGTGGTGTATTGCCGGTTTCGTTGCTATATTTCAACGACAATTGGGGTACGCATACTTTCTTGCGTTGATGGCATGTGCTGTTATGTGTTACTGTGATATGATGTATAGGATCATCGTGATTGAATGGTTGGGGGTTTTATGTGAGATGAGAGTTTTTCTTTTCATTCATGTAAAATTCAATGTATGTAATATTCTTTTATTGGCGCACATCCGGGTTGAGGATGATGTTACCTTTGATGTATATTTACCTTTTCTCATTAGGATAGACCTAAGGTGGAGAGCACAAGTGACTGGGTTCTAGAGTCCAGTGGGAGGCCAACTCGAGGAGTCGAGACCGGGTCTCCTAACTCTAAAATTGGTAGGGTCACTTGCCGCTCTCGTAGGGGTCTAGGGTGTGGGATTGGCTATTCATCACGACCGTGGAATCCGTATTTTCTATCGTTGGCTAAATACAAAATACGGAACTCCTAGTATATCCTATATTTTCATATATGTACTTCTGTTGTTGATATTCTGTGATGAGATCACTTTATATGATGAGAGGAATGGTATTATTATATATGATATATAATAAGCGTTGCTAATATTTTACATCCACGCTAGTCCTGCCCTGCTATGCCGTTAGTTAAGTAACCTAACAGTACATAACGGGACACTATGGCGAATGCGAATGGCATAAGCGTACGTTCTATTGTCGTTTCTTTTCTGTGATGGCTTAAGAACTTAAATGATAGGACTACATTAATATGATTAATGTAAAGGAAAATAAACCTAAAAGATGTTACAGAATCGAATTTGAAACCCACTCGGCTTTTTACGAAAAAGCTACATTTCAAAATTGCGGAGATTAAGCCACTCCTTTTGAAAACCATTTGATTCTACAACGATATCAAGTTCAAAGCGTTAAATGTTTTCTTAAAAACCATCCGCAACCCTCCGTCATTTTAGGAAGTAGAGTACTTAGTATCGTACTACGTATGTTGATTATAGTCAAGGCGTAGTGTGCGGTAGCTAAGTGATGTCTTCCTACAAAGAATATGATGCGATTAATTAGGACATTCATGTGATTATGTTGATTATAGTCAAGGGTCATATGAGTGTGTCTAATTAATCAAGAAATGATGGGTAGAACTTGACTAATGCTTATGATATGTTGATTATAGTCAAGGTCATTAGTGCTAGGTGTAAAAACCATATCGGGAGTTTCAAGAGTTGAAATTTGCAATGAGATTTCATACCTTCCATATGATGGATGGATCTCAATCCCACTGTGAGCAAGAGTTGCTCCCAGGAGAGTTTTGCACTTTACAATTAGCTAACCTATTAGGTGTCTAGGAAGGTGTTTACGGAGCGACGCCCCTGGGAAAACGAGGTTAATTTTAATTAGGTCCGTGCGAAAGCACGGGGAACCTCCCTCAAAATACCGACACTGGCCTGGCTGAACGGTTAGTGAAGTTGTAGAATGTAATAAATATTGGCTAGTTTTCCTTTTAAGATTTGAAGGAAAATTTGATAAAAGCAGTGGGCGACATCGATTAGATAGGATAACAACCAATCTGATCTTTGCAAGAGCTTTCGTTGAGTGTATTCTTTTCTCTCTCTTAATGGCAGATACCAATGACAGGACTTAAGCTTCTACTATAGAAAAATAAACTAAATGAGACCAATTATAAAGACTGGATGAGGAACATTTGTAGGTTTCTTTGGCACGACTACAAGGTTTTGGGAGGCATCAAACATGCCGCATTTAAATTTTTCTAGCATGACAAACAACCTAACCTAGGATGTAACTTGAGTTTTAGGATTAAATGAACATGTAATCTACCATTACACTAAGTGAATGAGGAATACAACCTTTGTAGACCGGTCCTTCACTTCTAAAGATCCGTGTAGAAGTCCCTTCACTGCGATTGTCGATCTCCCGAACTCTAATATGGGTTCCCATGGAGAAAAGAACAACCTTGCTCGAAGTATTCGAAGCCGAAGATGATCTACGTCGAGGAGACTCAAACCTAAGCTACCTCTTCACTAGGTTATGAATTTTGTGAAGAGAACACCCTATACTAAATGGCAAGTAGTAGAGGATGATGAAGTAGGAAGTGGGATCACTTTAGATTTTATTTTCTCACAATATTTCTTCATGTATCATGGAGCTAGAAAGCTAGAAGAAAGAGATGAAGAAAACCTCCAAGAAAAATGAAGCAACTCAAGAATGAAAAAATAAAAAAAATAAAATTAAGTGAGAATAGCAACTATGGGTGAGTTAGTATCATGTACTAACCATTGTAGAGATCTAACCATGGCTAAATAATAATGGTTAGGTTTAAAATATCTTAAGTAAAACAAATCAAGTGGACTTGGTCAATGGTTATTCAAAAGCTTCATGAAGCTTCATGGCATGACCAATTTCCACCTCATTTTGGTTTACTAAGATAATTAAAACCCTTCATTATTGTTAGCATGGTGTAAGTCATACACACACCCAAGTTTGCATGTATCATCAAGCATGATACAATTATGTACACAAACATATATCACATATATACTATGTGCACATCAAGTGAGAAAAACAATCTTAAGTGAGCCAATACTAGTTAATGTAAAGTAATATATCAAATATATAATTATACATTAAATCATAATATCAACTCTTGATTTAATGATCCGGTCATATCACATATAACCGACTAATATCATATATATCAATCTATCGAATCAACAATTGATTTGATAACCCGGCTATATCACATATAACCGACCGATGATACAAATCGCAAGAATAGAATACAGTATCACATACGCGTATTAATCTCGGTCCCGCGCATATCTCATATGTGCTATTACTCCATCTCGCCTGAGCCAGGAAACCTCTGTGTAGGACTCTATAGACTCGTCAATACGCCGGCAGTGGGTGATAATCATATCAAACACCCACAAGCCGTAAGAGGTCTGCTAAACGTAACGGCCACCCGGGTATTGAGCGATCAGAAGATCAACAAGCAAGCCTGCTCACACTCCTGCGAATCTACTCTGTAACACTACCGTACAGTCCGGTCTCTTCGTCTGATATGTCGCATATCTCGCCTAGGGGTGGTAAATGTCAGATCCCAATAGCTTGATAAGTCATGCCAATGTAAGGTCCATAACGGGCGAGAAACAACTGGTAACACTTACCATTAAATCTCATTTACCCTGGCCAGGGATTTCAGTTATGGCCAATCGAGCACAGCTCAACATCAACCCCCAATACCGGTTGAGACGAATCCCCTCCTTTCGCTCATTGCCTCCATGTGACTCGGGATTGTACCTAAAAACCATCTGTTTGCATGACTCAGTAGAGCCGTGGTAGGGTGGAAATCAGAGCACAGTGGGAGACACACAAGACTCTTTGATGATCTCGGATCGACAGACTAACATGTACCAGTGTCACCAGAGAAATGCTATCTGACGTGAGGTATAATACCATCTAGGAGTTCTCGGCGAGTCCGTTCAGTGTACCCAGTCTCCACTGAGCACCCGTATACCATCTTTGATGTCAAACAACAATGGATATGGGATCATCCATCTCCCATCTAATGGGTTGAGAAGATATATGCTAGTCTACTCTGGAATATCGATGTCCCGTCTCGATATTCCCACGACTAGGAACATTGAAGGATGAAATCATGGACTACCCAGGCCCCACTAGTATGATCCACTTCATAATCCTGGAAGTCAAGTACTCATCCTAAGGGATTTATCAACATGTAACAGAGAGACAGTAAGTATACATATTAAGATAAAGAGCAACCAGATAGCGTACTATCATGTCGAGCAAGAAAGTCCGCCCTATATATGTCCTAGCATCCACTATAATATACATCTCATGTATAATAATGATCTTTAGGGAATACATAAAACTAACAATCTCCGACTTGTACTAAGACCAGTTGTTGTAGTATAGCATACCCAACACCCTATAAAAGTCTCTTGCAGGAAAGGCCTCGGTGAGTGGATCCGTCGTGTTAACTTCTGAGTCTACTCTCCTAACCTCGATCTCTTAGAAATCAACCATCTCCTAGATCAGGTGATACTCCTTAGAATATGTCTGGGTTACTGATGGGACCAGGGTTCCTAGGCCAAAGCCACACCTCCATTGTCACACAATAGAAGGAACATGGTTCATCTCATGAACAAATATACACCCAGACTACCTCTTTGGTAGCATCTTTGATAGCGATGTCACCGGCCTTTATCGTCTGGTTCGTCACGGTATCTAGCTTGGAACTCTTCCAACATACCGTCCCTCTACTGAGGGTAAAGACAATGCCTGTGACTGACTTTTAGTCGTCCTTACCACCCTGGAAGCTATCCTAACATCCATTTAGATCTATCTCATAGATCCAAAACCCAGGATTTAGGAGGTATCACCTGGATCCTATATGGAGAATCAATGTGATAAGAGGAGATTGACCGAGTGCAGCATAGGAAACTCCTTTCCTATCCAGAGTATGTGATCTACGTACAATACGAGGAAGACCACCTTACTCTCTACTACCTTTTTGTATATACAAGGTTCATCTACTATTTTGATGAAGTCAAACACTTTGACTACATATCAAAACAGATGTTCCAACTCTGAAATGCCTGCTTTAACCTGTAAAGTAACTTGCACACGTTTCCACTGCTCCTACTGTCTACGAAGCCCTCTGGCTGTGTACTTATAGACGCTTTCTTCTAAATTACTATTTAGAAAAGCAATCATGACTCCAAACCGCCAGATATCGTATTCATGGTATGTAGCAATGGCAAGTAGGATCCAGATGGACTTAAGCATAGCCACTGGAGAAAAGGTTTCATCCTTATCCATACGTGGTTGATGACAAGAACCTTTTACAACAAGTCTAGCTTTGAAAGTTTCAACTTTTCTATGTACACCAAGTAATCTTCTCAAGATATACTTGCTCCTGATGAGAATTTAACCCTTCAGATATAGCAACAAAAGTCCATACTTTGTTGGTGTATATAGATTCCATCTCAGATCGCTTAGCATCCAGCCATTCTTACAGAGTCTCCACTCTTGATGGCCAGCTCGATACTAGTTGGGTCATCATCTCCATGATGCAATCCCCACTCCCACTGTCATCGAGAACACCAAAGTATCTCTCAGGTGGATGAGGAACCCTGCTAGATCGGCGGAGAGACTGAGGTTCGTTGGGAACTATTGAATCCTCTGGTTCTACCAAATCAT
The DNA here is from genome assembly GCA_030015575.1 of Agapanthus africanus. Taxonomy (NCBI): domain Eukaryota; kingdom Viridiplantae; phylum Streptophyta; class Magnoliopsida; order Asparagales; family Amaryllidaceae; genus Agapanthus; species Agapanthus africanus. Next base: position 252,170,040 of record CM057348.1, on the reverse strand, counting down.
CGGCTGTAGTTTGTATAGCTGGAACTAATTCCAGTTCTACCTCATGATGACAAATTTCTTTTATAAAAAATTCCTTTTCCTAAAAAAGTGGTATGCCGAGAAATAAAACACCTTTTGCTTCTCGGTGTGGTAGAAGATATTCCCTTGCGAATGCTTGGGATATCTAACAAACTTCCACAGAACTGAGCTTGCCTCGAGCTTGTCCAGATTTTGCTTTTAGACATAGGCCGGACAACCCAAATCTTAACATGGTTAAGAGATGGGCTCTTCCCAAACCATATCTCATATGGAGTGGTAGGCACTGATTTGATTGGAACCCAATTCAATAGGTATGCTACTTCTTCAAGAGCAAAACCCAAAAGGAAATAGGCAACTCAGCAGTACTCATCATAGAGCGCACCATATCTAATAGGGTGCGATTGCTCCACCCAGATACATCACTATGCTGTGGTGTATACGGAGGAGTAATGTTGAGAGAGAATCTTATTCTCCTTTTGAATAGTCCAAGAATTCCATGCACAAGTATTCTCCTCCCTGGTCACATCAAAGGACATAATACTGATACCCGTTTTGGTTTTCTACTTCGGATTTATATTCATTGAATTTCTCAAAAGTTTCAGACTTGTGTTTCAACAGGAATACATGTCCGAATCCTGAGAGACCATCAGTGAATATAATGAAGTACAAAGAACCAGTCCTGCCATGTGTACACAGGAGACCACACACATCATCATGTATCAGTCCCAAGAGTTCAATAACCCTTTCTCTGTTTCAAGTGAACGGAGCTATGGTCATCTTATCTTTGTGACATGACTGGCAAGTTTCACAAGATCTAAATTCAAACTGATTTAAATATGCATCTAAATGTCACTTAGCTAGTCGGGTCGCATTGATATGACCCAGTCTACAATGCCTCAAGAAGGATTCGTTCATTTCTGAACCCTTCCTCTTTTGTGTGTTCTGTACGTTAAGAACTGTGGTTTGATTTAGAACATATATGCTATTAGATAACATGTCTGAACTTATCAACTCTTGATATAGGAAATGTTTAAAACATTATCCAACAATACAAAATTATATCCTTCTTTAGTAAATAAAGAGACTGATATAATGTTGCATATCAGGCTCGGTATCTAATAACATTCATTTAGAATGAATACACTTGGTAATACAAGGTGATATTTGCCAACATCTTGGCTCCAACAATTGCACCAATCTCCATACTTAGAGACATATCACCCTATTCTCAGTTCCCTACCTATCTGTAGCCCATGTAACAAATTACATATGCGGGATCCCGATCCGGTATCAAATACCCAGGACATAGAGGATACTGAGAAACAATTTTCTGTAATGAACACACCCGAAGAAGATGCATCATCATGCACTTTCTTCGTTTGGACGGCACGGGAATTCTGGTAATCCCTATTTCCATCTCGGTCTTATAACAATTATAAGTTGGAGCGGGACCAATGATCCCCAGCTCAGTATAACAAGCGGGTTCGGTCAATACATCCATATTATTATCTTGATTAAAGCGTGACATGGTCGCTACCTTGAGAGAGAGAGAAGAAAACACTCTGCGTGTGCTCTTGCAAGATTAGATTGGTTATATATTTTATCTAATCAGGATGGCTCCCACTGTTTTTTATCAAATCTTCATTCAAACCTTAAAAGGAAAGACTAGACGGGATTAATTACACACTACAAGTTCGCCAATCTTTCAGCCAGGCCAGTACCGGTACTTTGAGGGAGGTTCCCCGTGCTTTCGCACGGACCTAATTAAAATAAACCTCGTTTTCCCACGGGCGTAACCCCGTTGACACCTTTCTAGACACCTACTTGATCAGCTAATTGTAAAGTGCAAAACTCTCCCAGGAGTAACAATTACCCGCAGTGGGTATCCGGATCCAACTATCACATAGAAGGTATGCAATCTCATTGCAAATTTCAACACTTGAAACTCCCGATAATGGTTTTTACACCTAGTGACTTATGACCTTAACTATGGTCAACAAATCGTAAGCACTAGTCAAGTTCTACCCGTCATTTCATGATTAATTAGACCCACCCACATGACCATTAACTATAGTCAACAAAGTCATATGACCGTCTTAACTAATCGCATCATATGCAATGTAGGAAGACATCACTTAGCTACCGTATACTGTGCCTTAACTATAATCAACAAACACAACACGAATACTAAGTACTCTACTTCCTAAAATGACGGAGGGTTGCGGATGGTTTTTAAGAAAACCTTTAACGCTTTGAACTTGATATCGTTGTAGAATCAAATGGTTTTAAATGGAGTATTTTTCAGGCTTTTGCTAGTTTCATTAAAGAGGTCACTCCCGGTGAAGGGATCCCGGCTCTTTCCTCATCGAATGTGGTGCAGGATATTCACAATACCACTATACAAAGCAAGAACAAGAAAAGCAATCAAAAGATAAAACCGAGGGTTGTAGCATCTGCTAGTTATTGCTAAAGAGGTCACTCCTGGTGAAGGGATCTCGGCTCTTTCCTCATCGAATAAGGTGCTGGATATTCTACAAGGAATACCGCTATGCAAAGCAACAACTAGAGCTACCTATTTTTGAAAATTCAATTCCACAACATCATTAGGTTTATTTTTCTTTCATTAATCTCATTAATGATTGTCCCATCATTTAAGTTACCTAAACATCACAGATAAATACAACGTACGCTTATGCCATCCACATTCGCCTCGATGTCCCGTCATGCACCGTTAGGTTAGGTAACTAACGGCAGAGCGGGGCAGGGCTAGCACTGGTGTAAAACATAAGCAACGTCTATACAATATATCATATATATTATATACAGTATCTATCTCATCATATCAAATGACCATATCACAGATATCAGCAGCAGAAGACAATATATGAAATATTGGATATACTAGGATGTCCGTGTTTTATTTTGAGCCTTTATAAAACACGGATTCCATAGTCGTGATGAATAGCCAAACCCACATCCCTAGACCCTTACGAGAGCGGCAAACAACCCTACCAATTCTAAAGTTAGGAGACCCGGATTCGACTCCTCGAGATGGTCTCCCACTAGACTCTAGAACCCGGTTACTTGTGCTCCCCTCCTTGGGTCTATCCTAATGTGGAAAAGTAAATAATATTCATCAACGGTGACATCTTCCTCAACCCGGAAGTGCCCCAATAAAAGAATATTACATACAATGAATTTTACATGAATGAAAATGAAAAACTCTCATCTCACATAAAACCCCCGGCTATTCAAACACAACGATCCAATATAACATATCCAGCAACACATAACAACACATGTCATCAACGTAAGTAAATATGCGTATCCTAATTTTCATTGACGTATAGCAACGAAACCGGTGATACACCACATATTACACTTACGGTGGCAGAAAAGAAAATGTCAAACTAAAATATTTGGAATCCATGATAACCTTAGACACCATAAATCCGAAGTATCACATACTTCGGATTTCATGCCTAATTAAATAAATTCCACATATTGTATCACATCACATGATATCCGGACGACATTAAACTTCTCGATCGATTCATCAAAATCCCATAATTCCCTGACGGCTCAACACTTGAGCACAATTTAATAATATCCAGTACATGCCACAGCACCTATGGACCTGTTAGTTATATGTATGCCCTAGAGGCCATTCTTATACATATGATGTATATTGTAGTGGATACTTAGACATATATAGGGAGGACTTTCTTGCTCGACATGATAGTATGCTATCTGGTTGCACTTTATCTTAACATGTACTCTGATTGTCTCTATGTTACATGTTGATAAAGACCTTAGGATATGTACTCGACTACTGGGACTATGATGAGATCATACTAGTGGGGCCATGGTAGTCGATGAGTACATCCTATAACAGTTCCTAGTCGAGAGTGTATCGAGACAGGGCATCGATACACCAGAGTAGACTAGCATATACGCATCTTGACCCATATGATGGGCGATAGATGATCCCATATCCATCAGTGTTTTGACATCAAGGATGGTATACGGGTGCTCAGTGGAGACTGGGTACACTGGACGGACTCGCCGAGAACTCCCAGATGATATTATACATCACGTCAGATGGCAGTTCTCTGGTGACACTGGTACATGTTAGTATGTAGACCAGAGATCGTCATAGAGTCTTGTGTGATTCCCACTGTGCTTTGATTTCTATCATACCACATCCAAGAGGGCGTGCAAAAAGGTGGCTTTTGGGTACAGTCCCAAATCACATAGAGGCAATGAGCGATAGGAGGGGTTTTGTCTCTCCCGGTATAGGGAGTTGATATTGAGCTGTGTTCGATTGGCTATAACTGGAAACCCCTGGCTAGGGTTGCTGAGATTTACTGGTAAGTGTTATCTGTAGTTTCTCGAACTATTATGGACCTCATATCGACACGACTTATCAAGCTACAGGGGCCTGACGTTTTCCACCCCTAGGCGAGATATGCGACATATCAGACGGAGAGACCGGACTGTACGGGAGTGTTACTGACTGGATTCATAGGAGAATACACAGGCATGCTTGTTGATCTTCTGGTCGCTCAATACCTGGGTGGCTGTTACATTTAGCTGACCGCTTGCAGCTTGTGGGTGTTTGATATGATCATCACCTACTGCCGGCGTATTGACGATTCTTTAGAGTCCTACACAGAGGTTTTCTGGCTCAGGCAAAATGGAGTAGGAGCATATATATGATATGTGCGGGACCGAGAACAATACGTGTATGTGATGCCGTATTAGATTCTCGCGATATGAGATATCGGCCGGGTATATGTAATATAGCTGGGTCATCGGATCAAGTGTTGATTCGATTAACTAATACAGATTATATTGGTCGGTTATTTGTGTAATAGCCGGATTATCGGATCAAATGTTGATTCGATAATTTAATTTATAATTATATATTTGATATATTAAATTATATTAACTAATATAAGTTCACTAAAAGATTCTTTTTCTCACTCGGGTAATACATTGATAAATATGCGATATATGTTAATTGTATTATTTTATTTTGTTACAATAAATATTGTATATATGATATATAATATTGTAACATGATATGATTACTAATGCAACAAGTTTATTGGAGATTAAACAAGGTTAGGGTTTGATTTGGGTTAGTTCTTTCTTGATACTTCTAGAAGGTTTTACTTTGTTTCTAGCAAAGATATTATGTTTGATATTTTTGCTAGATATTTCTAAGCCAACCCAAACCCTTCACCCTAGGTTAAGTCTCTACAATGGTTAGCCTCTTCATATTCAACCATGGTTGCATTATTAATTATTATGATAATTTTCATTATTCATCACAAAGCAATTAATCTTCTTCTTCCTCCTTGCAAGCTTTCTAGCTTTTTGCTAAGTGATGAAAATGACTGAGATTAAGAAAAAAAAAAGAGTGCTAAAATCCTAGTTCATCATCATAATCTATCCTAGCCATTTAGATTAGGGTGTTCACTTCATTTAGTGAGTGAGAGCTTGTGTTAAAGAAACTTCAAGGTAGATCATCTTAGTTATCGAAAATTTGAAGCAAGCTTGCATCTTTCTCTTCGTGGAGCTTTTCGAGAGTCCGGATACTCGATGATCGCAGCGAAGGGACCTCAACACGGAGCTTTAGAAGTGAAGGACCGGACTACAAAGGTTGTAATCCCAAACTCTTAGTGTTAAAGTGTTTAACATGCTTTGTTTCGCCTAATTTCTAGTTTAAAGATCTTGGTTAGGGTTGTTCGGTACGTCTAAATTTTAAATCGGGCATGGTTGATGCCTTGTAGAACCTTGTGAGAGTGCCTAATAACCCTGCAGTGGTATCAGAGCCAAGCTAGAGCTTTAGGCGAAGTCTAGACGAAGTTTAAAGTCCGATCGAACCCCGAAACCCCGACACGGACCCCTTCTCTGAATTTTTTTTAAAATGTTGGTTTTTTCATATTAAAAATACTCAGAAAAATAAGCAGGAAAATCTAAGAATTACTGTGAAGTGCGGACCACCAAGTCGATCACGTGACTGCGGAACCGTGGCTAAACCACGCATGTCGCGGCGGTTCCGCGGCCAAACAGTGTCTTTGGGGCCCACTGCTTCACAGTATTATTCCTGGGTTCTTTTGCATTATTCTGGGAATTTTTAATTCCACTCAAGTGTTGAGTTTTCTGGGTTGTATTGGGAACTCGCTGATTCGATCGGAAAGTTTAACTTCGTTTAAGTGTTTTCCGGATAATTTTGGAACGTGTTAAAAAGTTCGAACGGATATCAATAACTCACATTTTCCTCTGTCGGAAAATTTTCAAAAGTTGGATTTTTTTTTCGAGTTTGAAACTTCCGGAAAATCATGCAAGTAACGCGGTGGACCCTCTAGAAGAACACAAACCTTAACTCGATTATGTGACCGTCTGAACCACCTCTGAACCTTAGGGTTTGGGGCAGTACGGCGTTGCCACATGTGAGGCGTTGGCTTGACCCTTCTACGGTTGGACCACTGGTACTGTGGCATGCGATGGATACATTTTGAACTCCGCTCAAGTGTTGAGCTATTTGGGAAATCTTGGGTGTTTGTTTATTCGATCGGAAAGTTTAACATTGTCTATTTATCTGGAATGTGATACAATATTTGGAATCCATAAGTAGTTATGAGATAACTAATTTGAATGTTATAAATCTAGCAGTTTAGTCTTATTTGATCGGTTGCCACGGGATTTTGATGCAATCAAAAGTCTGTCGCAATCACGTAGCGTACGCGGATACTCGCCGGGTAAACTAATAGATATCCACGCCGCATAGCCCCGACCAAGTGACTGTAGGAGAACCCCGTCGCTAAAAGCATCCGTTCGGGTGCTCGCGGCAGCGGTGTTCCGCCTTAGTGCACTTCGTTGATGGCGTCCGGGGGTGCAGCCGTCTACTAAAGTTTGCGACGAGCATTCGATCAGGATGTTGGGAATCTTGTTGAATTGTCCGACTTGATATTGAAAAGTGTTTTCGATAATGAGACTAAAATGCGGGGTTTATAATTGTTAGGCATGCGATGTCTAAGGAATTCATTTGGTTAGGCATGCGATGTCTAAGGTGGTTGCGGATTCCAACTGTTGTAGTTTTACACTTTCTTTTCTGTGACCGTAAGCGTAGTATGTGGTGTATCGCCGGCTTCATTGCTATACATCAACGACAATCAGAATAGCATACTTGCTTACGTTGATGATATGAGATATTATGTGTTGCTGTGATATGTTATATTGGATCTTCGTGTTCTGAATAGACGGGGGTTTTATGTGAGATGAGAGTTTTTCTTTTTCATTCATGTAAAATTCATTTGTATATAATATTGTTTTATCGAGGCACTTCCGGGCTGAGGATGATGTCACTATTGTATATTATTTACTTTTTCCGCATTAGGTAGACCAAAAGCGGGGAGCACAAGTAACCGGGTTCTACGGTCCAGTGGGAGACCATCTCGAGGAGTCGAGACCGGGTCTCCTAACCCTAGAATTGGCAGTGTTGCTTGCCGCTCTCGTAGGGGTCTAGGGATGTGGGTTTAGCTATTCATCGCGACCGTGGAATCCGTGTTTTATACAGGCTCGTATTAAAACACGGACATCCTAGTATATCCAATATTTCATATATGTTCTTCTGCTGCAATGTTCTGTGATAAGATCATATTACTGCCTGAGACGAATGTTTATATTATATATATGAGATATATGTTATATTGCAGATTTCGTTTCAAATGTGATGCTTGTGAAGCATAATAAAATAAGACTTCATTAATGAGATTAAAGAAACTAAAAGAAACCTAAAGATGTTGTAAAAATTTGTTTAAAAACTGGTAGCTCTAGTTCTTGCTTTGCATAGCAGTGTTCCTTGTAGAGTATTCAGCACCTTATTCGATAAGGAAAGAGCCGAGATCCCTTCACCGGGAGTGACCTCTTTAGTGAAACTAGCAGATGCTACAAACTCGGTTTGTCTTTTGATTTCTTCTATAGTTTTTGCTTTGCATAGTGGTATTTGTGAAATATCTTGCACCTTATTCGATAAGGAAAGAGCCGACGATCCCTTCACCGGGAGTGAGCTCTTTAGCAAAACTAGAAAAGGCCTCAAAAACATTCCATTCAAAATCACTCGATTCTACAACGATATCAAGTTCATTACGCAATGGGTTTTCTTAAAAACCTGTCGTAGCCCTCTGTCATTTCAGATAAGTACTACTTAGTATTCGTGCTGCGGTAGTTTGGCCTCCGTTAAGGCGTAGTGTACGGTAGCTAACTAGTGCTTATCTGCTAGCATACGATGCGATTGGATTAGGGTATTCGTACGGCGTAGTTTGGCCTCCTTCAAGGGTCGTGCGGGTGGGTTTAATTCAATCAGGAAATGACGGGTTGAACTTGACTAGCGGACTATGGGTAGTTTGACCTCCGTGAAGGTCATAGGACGCTAAGGGTAAAATATTATTAGGAATTTCAAGTGTTGAAATTTGCAATGAGATTGCATATCTTCTATGAGATAGTTGGATCCCGATACCCGCTGCGAGTAAGACTTACTCCTGGGAGAGTTTTTACACATTACAATTAGCCGATCAAGTAGGTGTCTAGAAAGGTGTCAACGGGGTTACGCCCCTGGGAAAATGAGGTTTACTCTAATTAGGTTCGTGCGAAAGCACGGGGAACCTCCCTCAAATTACCGGCACTGGCCTGGCTGAAAGATTGGCGAACTTGTAGGGTGTAATTAATCCCGGCTAGTCTTTCCTTTTAGGATTTGAAGGAAGATTTGACTAAAACAGTGGGAGACATCCTGATTAGATAAATTGATAACCAATCTAATCTTGTAAAAGCACACGCTGAGTATTTTCTTCTCTCTCTCTCCTGGTTACGACTATGTCACGCCTTAATCAAGATAATAATACGGATGTATTTTACCGAACCCGCATGTTATACTGCGCTAGGGAACGTTGGTCCCGCTCCAACTTATAATTGTTATAAGACAGAGCAGGAAATAGGGGATTACCAGAATTCCTGTGCCGCCCAAACAAAGAAAGTACATGTTGATGCACCTTCTTCGGGTGTGCTCATTACACAGAACTGTTTCTCAATATCCTTTACGTCCTGGGTATTTGATACCAGATCAGAATCCCACATATGTAATTTGTTATATTGGCTACAGATAGGTAGAGAACTGAGAACGGATGATATGTTTCATGAGATAGAAACGGTGCAAGTGTTGCAGCCAAGTCTGTTGGTAGTTATCACCCTGTATTACCAGAATACATTGACTCTGAATGAATGTTATTAGATACCGAACCTGATATACAATATCATATCAGTCTCTTTATTAGTAAAGAAGGATATAATTTTGTATTGTTGGATAACGTTTTGAACATTTCCTATATTAAGAGTTGATCGGTTCAGGCATGTTATCTAAAAGCATTGACGTTCTAAATCAAACTACAGTTCTTAATATACAGAACACACACAAGAGGAAGAGTTCAGAAATGAACAAATCCTTCTTGAGGCATTGTAGACTAGGTCATATCAATGCGACCCGACTAGCTGAAGTTACATAAAGATGCATATTTAAATTAGTTTGGATTTACATCTTATAAAACTTGCCAGTCATGTCACAAAGATAAGATGACCACAGCTCCGTTTATTCGAAACAAAGAAAGAGTTCGTGAACTCTTGGGATTTATACATGCTGATATATGAAGGTCCCCTGTCTACACATGCCAAGACCGGTTCTTTGTACTTCATTAGATTCACTGATTATCTTTCAAGATCCGGACATATGTTCCTGTTGAAACACAAGTCTAGAACTTTTGAGAAATTCAATGATTATAAGTTAGAAGTAGAGAACCAAAAACGGGTATAAGTATTATGTCCTTTGATGAGATCAAGGAGGAGATTACTTGAGCACGAAATTCCTAGACTGTTCTAAAGGAGAATGAGATTCTCTATCAGCATTACTCCTCCGTATACACCACAACACGTCGGTGTATCGGAGCGGAGCAATCACACCCTATGTGATATGGTGTGCTCTATGATGAGTACTATTGAGTTGCCTATTTCCTTTTGGGAGTTATGCACTTTTGAAGCTGCATACCTATTGAATAGGGTTCCAATCAAATCAGTTTCCTACCTCTTCATATATGAGATGGAATGGGAAGAGCACATATCTTAAGTATGTTAAGATTTGGGGTTGTCCGGCCTATGTCTAAAAGAAAAATCCGGACAAGCTCGAGGCAAAGTCAGTCCTGTAGAAGTTTGTTAGATATCCCAAGCATTCGCAAGGGAATATCTTCTACCAAACCAAGGAACAAAAGATATTTTGTTTCTCAGCATGCCACCTTTGTGAAAGGGAATTTCTTGTGAAGAAATTAATGGTCATGAGGTAGAACTGGAAGGAGTTCCAGCTATACAAACTGCAGCTGATGATTTGGTAAAACCGAAGGATTCAATAGTTTCCAACGAACCTCTGCCTCTCCGCCGATCTGGTAGGGTTCCTCATCCCCATGAGAGATACTTCGGTTTCTCTATAACAGTGGGAGCGAGGATTGCCTCATGAGATGATGACCCAACTAGTTTCGAGCAGGCCATTAGGAGTGGGACTCTGTAAGAATTGCTGGATGCTTAGAGATCTGAGATGGAATCCTTATACACCAACAAAGTATGGACTTTGGTTGCTTTATCTGAAGGGTTAAATCCACATCAGGAGCAAGTATATCTTGAGAAGATTACTTGGTGTACATGGAAAAGTTGAGACTTTCAAATCTATGCTTAAGCCCATCCAGATCCTACATGCCATTGCTACATACCATGACTACGATATCTGGTGATTGGGTGTCATGACTGCTTTTCTAAATAATATTTTGGAAGAGAGCGTCTATAAGTACACAGCCAGAGGGATCCGTAGACGGTGGGAGCTGCGGAAACGTATGCACGATGTTTTATGTGATAAATCCGGTATCGCGGAGTTGGAACATCTGTTTTGATGTGGTAGTCAAAGAGTTTGACTTCATCAAAATGGTAGATAAAGCTTGTATATACAAAAAGGTAATAGGGAGTATGGTGGTGATCCTCGTAGAGTATGTGGATGACATACTCTTGATAGGGAAGAAGTTTCCTATGCTACGCTCGGTCAATCTCCGCTTATCACAATGATTCTCCATATAGGATCAAGGTGATACCTCCTAAATCCTGGGTTATGGATCTATGAGATAGATCAAATTGGATGTTAGGATTCTCAATAGTTGTAGTGAGATGGTATCAATCGATCCTGGGGAGAATCACTGGAAAAGTTCCAGGGTGATAAGGACGACTGAATGTCAGTCGCAGGCATTATCTTTACCCTCAGCAGAGGGACGTTATGTTGGAAGAGTTCCAAGCTAGATACCGTGACTTACTAGACGATTAAAGGCAAGATACATCGTTACCAAGGATGCTACCAAAGAGGTAGTCTGGATATATATATGAGTTCATAAGATGAACTTCGTTCCTACCATTGTGTGACAATGGAGTTGTGGCTTATGCCGAGGAACCCCCGTCCCATCAGAAATCCAGATATAATTCTTGGGCAGTATCACCTGATCATGGAGATGGTTGATCTCCAGGGAGATCGAGGTTAGGAGAGTAGACACAGAGGACAACAGCACGGATCCACTCACAAATGCCTTTTTCCCAGTAGAGACTTTTATGGGATTGTTGAGTATGAGATACTTCAACCACAGTTGATTGTTGGGTATGCGATACCACAACAGATGGCCCTAGTGCAAGTGGGAGATTGTTAGTTATATGTTTGCCCTAGAGGCCATTACTGTACATATGATGTATATTGTAGTGGATGCTTGGACATATATAGGGAGGACTTTCTTGTTCGACATGATAGTATGCTATCTGGTTGCACTTTATCTTAACATGTACTCTGATTGTCTCTATGTTACATGTTGATAAAGCCCTTAGGATATGTACTCGACTACTGGGACTATGATGAGATCATACTAGTGGGGCCACGGTAGTCGATGAGTACATCCTATAACAGTTCCTAGTCGAGGGTGTATCGAGACAGTGCATTGATACACCAGAGTAGACCAGCGTATACGCATCTTGACCCATATGATAGGCGATGGATGATCCCATATCCATCGGTGTTTTGACATCAAGGATGGTATACGGGTGCACAGTGGAGACTGGGTACACTGGACGGACTCACCGAGAACTCACAGATGGTATTATACACCGCGCCAGATGGCAGTTCTCTGGTGACACAGATACAGGTTAGTCTGTAGACCCGAGATCGTCATAGCGTCTTGCGTGATTCCCACTGTGCTTTGATTTCCATCATACCACGTCCAAGAGGGCGTGCAAAAAGGTGGCTTTTGGGTACAGTCCCGAATCACATGGAGGCAATGAGCGATAGGAGGGGTTTCGTCTCTCCCGGTATAGGGAATTGATGTTGCGCTGTGTTCGATTGGCTATAACTGGAAATCCCAGGACAAGGTTGCTGAGATTTACTGGTAAGTGTTATCAGTAGTTTCTCGAACTGTTATGGACCTCATATTGACACGACTTATCAAGCTACTGGGGTCTGACGTTTTCCACCCCTAAGAGAGATATGCGACATATCAGACGGAGAGACCGGACTGTACGGGAGTGTTACTGACTGGATTCAAAGGAGAATGTACAGGTTTGCTTGTTGATCTTCTGATCGCTCAATACCTGGGTGGCTGTTACGTTTAGCTGACCGCTTGCAGCTTGTGGGTGTTTGATATGATCATCACCTACTGCCGGCGTATTGACGATTCTTTAGAGTCCTACACAGAGGTTTTCTGGCTCAGGCAAAACGGAGTAGGAGCACATATATGATATGTGCGGGACCGAGAACAATACGTGTATGTGATACCGTATTGGATTCTAGCAATATGAGATATCGGCCGGGTATATGTGATATAGCCGGGTCATCGGATCAAGTGTTGATTCGATGAACTGATATAGATTATATTAATCGGTTATTTATGAAATAGCCGGATTATCGGATCAAATGTTGATTCGATAATTTAATGCTTAATTATATATTTGATATATTAAATTACATTAACTTATATAAGCTCACTAAAAGATTCTTTTTCTCACTCGGGTAATATATTGATATATATGCGATATATGTTAATTGTATTATTTTATTTTGTTACAATAAATATTGTATATGTGATATATAATATTATAACTTGATATGATTACTAATGCAGCATGTTTAGTGGAGATTAAACAAGGTTAGAGTTTGATTTGGGTTAGTTCTTTCTTGATACTTCTAGAAGGTTTTACTTTGTTTCTAGCAAAGATATTATGTTTGATATTTTTGCTTGATATTTCTAACCCAACCCAAACCCTTCACCCTAGGTTAAGTCTCTAGAATGGTTAGCCTCTTCATATTCAACCATGGTTGCATTATTAATTATTATGATAATTTTCATTATTCATCACAAAGCAATTGATCTTCTTCTTCCTCTTTGCAAGCTTTCTAGCTTTTTGCTTAGTGATGTAATTGAGTGAGATTAAGAAAACAAATGAGAGCTAAAATCATACTTCATCATCCTAATCTATTCTAACCATTTATATTAGGGTGTTCACTTCATTTAGTGAGTGAGAGCTTGTGTTAAAGAAACTTCAAGGTAGATCATCTTAGTTATCGAAGATCGGAAGCAAGCTTGCATCTTTCTCTTCGTGGAGCTTTTCGAGAGTCCGGATACTAGATGATCGCAGCGAAGGGACCTCAACACGGAGCTTTAGAAGTAAAGGACATGACTACAAAGGTTGTAATCCCAAACTCTTAGTGTTAAAATGTTTAACATGTTTTGTTTCGCCTAATCTCTGGTTTAAAGATCTTGGTTAGGCTTGTTCGGCACGTCTAAATTTTAAATCGGGCATGGTTGATGCCTTGTAGAACCTTGTGAGAGTGCCTAGTAACCCAACAGGATCAACCGTAGAAGGGCAGACCCAAGCCTCACTCATGTCGCCACGGAACTGCGGCAAACCCTAAGGTATGACCGCGGTTCTGCAATCCAAAAAAGTCGAGTTAGGGTTACATTCTTCTAGAGGGTCCACAGAATTACTTTCACGTTTTTCCGAATACCTTAAACTTGGAAAAATGAGTTTTTGACATTCGTTCGAGCTTCTTAACTTCGCCTTGATAACATGTGAATACCCGAAAAAGGGTAAACGATGTTAATCATTCCGATCGAATCAACGAATTCCCAATAAATCCAGAAATCTTAACACTTGAGTAATATTAAAAATTCCCAAAAGCATGATGTAGTAGCTACGGATCACCCCTTGAAGTACGATTCCATAACTCATAAGTTCTGCCGCGGAACCGCCGCCAAATGCATGGTATGGCCGCAGTTCCGTGGTGACTTGATCGAGTTAAGGAATTGTACTTCTCTGAGATCCATAAAATTACCTGCATGATTTTTTGAGAATTTTTAATATGGAAATATCCAACTTTTTGAAAAATTTCCAGAGAGGGGGGATCAAGTGAGTTTTCGGGGTTCGATCGGATTTTTAACTTCGCATAGATAACTGCTAATGCTCTAGTATGGCTTTGATACCACTGTAGGTTTTTTTGGCACGACCACAAGGTTTCGGGAGGCATCAAACATGCCGTATTTAAATTTTTCTAGCATGCTAAACAACCTAACCTAGGATCTAACTAGAGTTTTAGGAGTAAATGAACATGTAATCTACCATTACACTAAGTGAATGAGGAATACAACCTTTGTAGACCGGTCCTTCGCTTCTAAAGCTCCGTATAGAAGTCCCTTAGCTGCGACTGTTGATCTCCCGAACTCTAGTATGGGGTTCTCATGGAGAAAAGAACAACCTTGCTCGAAGTTTTCACGGCCCGAAGATGATCTACGTCGAGAAGACTCAAACCCAAGCTACATCTTCACTAGATTATGAACTTTGTGAAGAGAACACCCTAAACTAAATGGCAAGTAGTAGAGGATGCTGAAGTAGGAAGTGGGCTCACTTTAGATTTTATTTTCTCATAATATTTCTTCATGTTTCATGGAGCTAGAAAGCTAGAAGAAAGAGATGAAGAAAACCACCACGAAAAATGAAGCAACTCAAGAATGAAAAATTAAAGAAATAAAATAAAATTAAGTGAGAATAGCAACCATGGGTGAGTTAGTATCATGTACTAACCATTGTAGAGACATAACCATGGCTAAATAATAATGGTTAGGTTTAAAATATCTTAAGTAAAATAAATCAAGTGGACTTGGTCAATGGTTATCCAAAAGTTTCATGAAGCTTCATGCCATGACCAATTTCCACCTCATTTTGATTTTACTAAGATAATTAAAACCCTTCATTATTGGTAGCATGGTGTAAGTCATACACACACCTAAGTTTGCATGTATCATCAAGCATGATACAATTATGTACACAAACAAATATCACATATATACTATGTGCACATCAAGTGAGAAAAACAATCTTAAGTGAGCCAATACTAGTTAATGTAAAATAATATATCAAATATATAATTATACATTAAATCATTAAATCAACACTTGATTTAATTATCCGGTCATATCACATATAACCAACTAAAATTATGTGTATCAATCTATCGAATCAACACTTGATTCGATAACCCGGCTATATCACATATAACCGACCGATGATACAAATAGCGAGAATAGAATACGGTATCAAATACGCATAATAATCTCGGTCCCGCACATATCTCATATGTGCTCCTACTCCGTTTCGCCTGCGCCAGGAAACCTCTGTGTAGGACTCTAAAGACTCGTCAATACGCCGGCAGTGGGTGATGATCATATCAAACACCCACAAGCCGCAAGAGGTCTGCTAAACGTAACGGCCACCCGGGTATTGCACGATCAGAAGATCAACAAGCAAGCCTGCTCACACTCCTTGCGAATCCAATAGGTAAAACTACCGTACAGTCCGGTCTCTTCGTCTGATATGTCGCATATCTCGCCTAGGCATGGTAAATGTCAGACCACAATAGCTTGATAAGTCATGCCTATGTAAGGTCCATAACGGGTGAGAAACAACTGGTAACACTTACAAGTAAATCTCATCTACCCTGGCCAAGGATTTCAGTTATGCCCAATCGAGCATAGCGCAACATCAACCCTAATACCGGGAAAGACGAATCCTATCCTATCGCTCATTGCCTCCATGTAACTCGGGAATGAACCCAAATACCACCTGTTTGCACGACTCAGTAGAGCTGTGGTCGGGTGGAAATCAAAGCACAGTGGGAGACACACAAGATTCTATGACGATCTCTGGTCGACAGACTAACCTGTACCAGTGTCACCAGAGAACTGCTATCTGACGTGAGGTATAATACCATCTAGGAGTTCTCGGCGAGTCCGTTCAGTGTCCCCAGTCTCCACTGAGTACCCGTATACCATCTTTGATGTCAAACACCAATGGATATAGGATCATCCATCGCCCAGCTCATGGGTCGAGAAGATATACGCTAGTCTACTCTGGAATATCGATGCCCCGTCTCGATATTCCAACGATTAGGAACATTGAAGGATGAACTCAAGGAACTACCCAGGCCCCACTAGTATGATCTGCATCATAATCCTGGAAGTCAAGTACACATCATAAGGGCTTTATCAACATGTAACAGAGAGATAGTAAGTATACATGTTAAGATAAAGAGCAACCAGATAGTGTACTATCTTGTCGAGCAAGAAAGTCCTCTCTATATATGTCCCAGCATCCACTATAATAAACATCTCATTTACAATAATGGCTTCTAGGGCATACATACAACTAACAACATTAACGTTGCCCTAACTTATGATAAGGTATAATATGTCCTCACAGCTCCAGCCCCACCCGTCCCAGACCCTAAATCTTTAGTTGCGGATTGGGAGATCCGCAAAACATGGGATATTGACTGTGCCATGGCCAAATGCCTCGAGCTTGCATCGATGGATAACACACATCAAAAGCAGCAAGAGTAGATGGATGTTCAATCCATCTTTTTTCATACAAAAGAGTTGTATGGGGAGCAATCTTGTGTCCTACGATACGAAGTGTCTCGAAAACTATTTCAGATGCGGATGGCTCCTGGCACACCAGTAAGTGACCACGTTTTGAAGATGATAGCTTTTATTGAAGAGCTTGAAGTCCTCAGATGGACAATGGAGAACGAACAATATAATTATATTGTTCTACAGTCACTCCCCCAGCTTTTGCTCAATTTGTAGTAAACTTCAACATGCACAACATGAGAAGTCACTATCTGAACTTCTCAATATGTTGAGAAGTGCAGAGATCACACTCAAGGAAGTGAAGACTCCCGCTTTGATTGCTGGGCCATCTTCCTCTTCTCGCCCAAAAGCCAAGGCCAAGGGAAAGATGAAGAAGAAACCCACCAAACCTAGATGTGGAGTTAAAAAGACTAAGAGGAAAGACAAGTCCACGGTTGGGGAATCGGAGAAAGGGGAGTGTTATTACTGCCACAAATCGGGACACTGGAAGCACAACTGTGCTGAGTACCTGGATCTCAAGAAGAAGGAGCATGGTGATGCTTCTGCTTCAGGTGTGTTTGTGACAGAAAACTGTTTTTCTATAAACTCTACTTCATGGGTATTAGATACCGGTTCAGGTTCTCACATATGCAATTCTATGCAAGGGCTGAGAAATAGCAGAGTTTTGAAGACAGGTGACCATACTCTCCGGGTTGGAAATGGTTCCAATGTACATGAAATTTCAGTTGGAGAGTATCACCCAGGGTTTCCATCGGGATGTATATTGGTTTTGAACCCATGTTATTATGTGCCTAGTATGCTTTGTAAAATAATATCCATTTCTTTGTTAGACAATGAAGGATATAATTTTGTATTGCAGAATAATGTTATGAACATTAATCTGAATAAAATGTTGGTTGGGTATGGTATACTTAATAACGGGATATACGTCCTAAATCAACACACAGTTTTCTGCATATCACACACTACTAAAAGAAAATTTTCAGATATAAAATGAATCTTTTCTTTTGGCACTGTAGACTTGGTCATATTAACGAAACAAGACTAAACAAATTACATAAAGATAAATATTTAAATCCCTTTGAATATAAATCTTATGCGACTTGTCGTCTTGTATCAAGGTTAAAATGACCAAAACTCCGTTTACTGGATACGGAGAAAGAGCTACTAAGCTTTTAGGCCTCATATATAGTGATGTATGTAGGCCAAGGTCTACACAGGGTAGAGGCGGTTTTTCTTACTTCATAACTTTTACTCATGATTTCTCAAGATTCAGTCATGTGTTTTTATTAAAGCATAAGTCTGAAGCTTTCGAGAAATTCACTGAGTGTATACTTGAAGTAGAAAAACAA
Organism: Agapanthus africanus; assembly: GCA_030015575.1. Taxonomy (NCBI): domain Eukaryota; kingdom Viridiplantae; phylum Streptophyta; class Magnoliopsida; order Asparagales; family Amaryllidaceae; genus Agapanthus; species Agapanthus africanus. Next base: position 252,151,622 of record CM057348.1, on the reverse strand, counting down.
ACCGGATTGAGCATCAAGATACTTCGATCGGATCGAGGTGGGGAGTATCTCAGTACAGAGTTTTCAGACTTCCTAAAAGAGAATGAGATTCTCTCTCAGCTCACTCCTCCTTACACACCACAGCACAACGGTGTGTCAGAACGACGGAATCGGACCCTATTAGATATGGTACGTTCCATGAAGAGTGATGCTGAGTTACCTGTCTCATTTTGGGGGCATGCATTGGAGACTGCGGTGTTTCTATTGAAAAGGGTTCCAACCAAAGCCTTATCTACCATACCATATGAGATATGGTATGGGAAGAGACCATCTCTTAAACGAGTTAAGATTTGGGGTTGTCCGGCCTATGTCAAAAAGCAGAAACCGGACAAACTCGTCTGTCATGTGTAAGTTTGTGAGATATCCAAAGAATTCATATGGATATCTTTTCTACCACAAGGAGGAACAAAAGGTGATTGTTTTTCGACATGCCACATTTTTAGAAAATGAACTTTTTTACAAATATTGATGGCAATATGGTAGATCTATAAGAGGTTATAGAGAAACGAGTTACAAATGATGACCCGGTTGAACCAGATGTTGCAACAGTGACTAATGAATCTCAGCCACTCCGTAGATCTTGTAGGACTTATCACCCACCAGAGAGGTACTACGGTTTCCTTATTGATGGTGATAGAGAAGATTGCATCATAGAGGATGATGGTCTTACTAGTTTTCAGCAAGCTATCACGAGTGGTGACACTGTGAAGTGGATGGATGCTATGAGATCTGAAATAGAGTCTATGTACAACAAAAAAGTATGGACTTTGGACGTTGTACCCTTTGGGGTAAAACCCGTAGGGTGCAAATGGATCTTTAAAAGAAAGATTGGTGCAGATGGGCAGGTGGAGACCTATAAGGCAAGACTTGTGGCAAAAGGATTTCGTCAAAGACCTGGTCTGGACTATGACGAAACTTTTTCTCCCGTAGCCATGCTTAAATCCATCTGGATTCCTACATGCTATTTCTGCTCACTACGACTATGAAATCTGGAATATGGACGATAAAACTGCATTTCTAAATTGTGATTTAGAAGAATGCGTTTATATGGACAGCCAGAGGGTTTTGTTGAAAGTGGGAGCAGCGGGAAAGCATGTAGATTGCTTAAATCCATTTATGGATTAAAGCAGGCATCACGGAGTTGGAACATCTGTTTTGATGATGTTATCAAAGAGTTTGATTTCATCAAAAATCCAGATGAACCTTGTGTTTATAAGAAGAATGTAGGGAGAACTGTCGCATTGCTCGTATTGTACGTAGATGACATTCTTATGATAGGAAATGATGTTCCTATGCTACAGCCAGTCAAATCATTGTTATCACAAAGGTTCTCCATGAAGGACCTGAGTGATGCTACGTACATATTGGGCATTCGGATCTATAGGGATAGATCCAAATGGTTATTGGGATTGTCCCAAACCAGGTACATCAACACCATCCTAAAGAGTTTTAGTATGGAAGACTCCAAGCGGGGTGTCTTACCTTCTTGCCATGGAGTCACTCTCTCCAAGGACTTTTGCCCAATGAAGAGAGAGCTTGCATGAGTATTATTCCCTACGCTTCCGTCGTAGGATCTATAATGTATGCGATATTGTGTACACGCCCTGATGTAGCTTATGCACTAGGTGTTGTAGTAAGCAGTTATCAGTCCAACCCAGGGGAGAATCACTGGACAGCTCTAAAGAATAGTCTTAAGTACTTGCGAAGGACTAAAGAATTGTTCTTGGTGTATGGTAATGGACATCTCCAAATGGCGGCCTTTACCGATTCGAGCTTCGAGAGTGATAAGGACGGCAGCAAATCTATCTCTGGGTTTGTATTTACCCTCAATGGAGGGGCGGTGTGTTGGAAGAGTTCCAAACAGGATACCACTGCAGACTCTATGATGGAAGCTGAGTACATTGCTGCAAATGATGCCGCCAAGGAAGTCGTCTAGATGAGGAAGTTCATCTCGGAGCTAGGATAGTTCTAACCATTATTGATCCAATACCGTTGTATTGTGATAATAATGGGGCTATGGCGTTAGCCAAGGATCCCAGGTCCTATCAGCGATCCAGACACATCCTGAGGCGATATCATCTGATCTGGGAGATAGTTGAGTGCCGCGAGATCGAGATTCGGAGAGTAGATACAAAGAATAACACCGTGATCCACTCACCAAGGCTCTCCCTCAGCCGCAGCATGAGTGACTTTTTGAGATGTTGGGTATGAGATACACCAATAATTGGCCTTAAGACAAGTGGGAGATTGTTGGATATATGTATGCCCTAGATGCCATTATTTGATAGTGGATGTATTTTTACATGTATATATATACTCAGAGGACTTTCTTGCTCGACATGATAGTATGCTATCGGTTACTCTTTATCTTGACATGTTCACTTGATCATGCTTTTATTCATTTGGTACATGTTGATAAAGCCCTGAGGATATTTGCTTGACTACTTTGATTATGATGCAGATCATACTAGCGGGAAATGTGTAGTTTATAAGCATATCCTGAAATGTCCCTAGTCATGGGTGTATCGAGACGGGGCATCGATATTCCAGAGTACACTAGCGTATACGATTCTTGACCCATGGGATAGGCGATGGATGATCCCATATCCATTGGTGTTTGACACCAAGATTGTATACGGGTGCCCAGTGGAGACTGGGTACACTGGAAGGACTCGCCGAGAACTCCTATATGGTATTATATCTATCGTCGGATAGCAGTTCTCAGTGACACTGGTACAGGTTAGTCTGTAGACCCGAGATCGTCATCGAGTCTTATGTGTTCTCCCACTGTGCTTTGATTTCCACCCTACCATGGCTCTACTGGTTCGTGCAAACAGGTAACTTTTGGGTACAATCCCGATACATATGGAGGCAATGAGCGATAGGAGGGGTTTCATCTCTCCGATATTGGGGGTTGATGATGCACTGTGCTCGATTGGCTATATCAGCAAGTCCCTGTCCAGGGAGGGCTGATGAGTTTTACTGATAAGTGTTATTTGTAGTTTCTCGATCTGTTATAGGCCATACATCGGCATGACTTATTGAGTTATTAGGGTCGACGATGCCATCCCTAGACTCGATATGCAGCATACCTGATGAAGGGACCGGACTGTACGGTAAGTGTTGCCGGTTGGCTCGACAAGAGTTTTGAAAGGTTCACTTGTTTTTATTCTGCTCGCTCAACACCCGGATGGCCGTTACGTTTAGCTGACCGCTTGCGGCTTGTGGGTGTTTGATATGATCATCATCTACTGCCGGCGTATTGACGAGTCTTAGAGTCCCACAAAGGGGTCACCTAGCTCAGACGAAACGATGTGGGGGTGCATATGGTGATATGCACGGATGCTTGATTAAATGTGTTTATGCGATACCGCATTATAATCTGACGTTTTCTGTTGGTCAGGTCGTATATGATATGACCGGTTTATTTAATCAATTGTTGATTTAATATTAATGACCATTAGCCATTTTACTTATAACCTTTTCTTTAAATGTTGTATGCAAGGATGTATGTACATATGTTGATATGAATGCGCACATGCATGCATACATGTGTTATGGTTGATGATACATTGGTGGTGGCAATACAAGACTCACATGGTAACATATTTACATATTTTGTTTATTTAAGAAAAGCAAAATGCAACAAAATCATGGTTGACTAGTCAACCATTTTCTCTTGTGTTGACCAAAGTCAGTACCATGCTTTTGTTGCCCATGGTTTTTGTAGCCCATGGTTTTGCATAAGCTCAAGCCACAAAATATCTAGATATTTTGTAACCATAGTCAAGCATGAGGATTATTATTCTCCCTTGGGATTATGTCTCATATTATCTTTACTTGAGTCAAGTTTATCCTCTCATTTCCTTCCTTTCTCCTTCAAGCTCTCTAGGGTTTCAAAAGTGAGGGAAGAAATTAAAAAAGAAAAGGTTTTTGAGTAAGATCCAAACCTACATCATCATTCTACTTTAGTCTAGCCCACTAGTGTAGATTGTTTGCTTCACCTTCATCTTGATCAAGTAGAGCAAGGAGCTTGAGCAAAGGGATTCCGAGAGGATCGTCGTAAACAACGAAGGATTCAAGCAGACCGGTTCAAACTTTAGTTGATCCAAGGGGTCAAAGAGGGAAGTCTACAAAGGTTGTATTACTATCCTCTTAGTGTTAGACACTAGATATAGTATGTGATACTATTTTGTTACCCTAAACTTCTAGTTTTATCCTAGGTTAGTTTGCTTAGCACCCTAAAATTTTAATTGTAGCAAGTTTGTGTAACATTTCAGAAAATATAAAATATTATTTTTGGAGTTTAATATTAAAATAATATATTTCGCGAAAATTACCCGATTTGCGAAATTGGGGTTTTCGTAAAATGGTACAAATATATACCAATAATTGTGAAATTATTTGGAGAATAAAATTATTTACTCATATAAAAATATGTTTATCGGATTTGGTATTTTTAAAATTTATTATATGCAGTTTGGATAAAACCCGATTAGCGCACTGCTAATCGCGATTAGGCCAAATCCGTGTTTCTACAGTTTTCCATGGCTAGTGCACTATGTCATGTTATATTTTGGTTACATGTTGTGTTCTTGTGTTGTTTTTGGTATATTATGTGATTTGGTTTTGAAAATAAAAAGAATAGAAAATGAAAAGGGTAAAAGGGTAAATAGTGAGAGTGATGGTGAGAATAAAAGAGAAGAGAGAGATGGGCAGCCACCATTCCATCATTTCCTCCCCCATTTTTATTTCTTCATCTCCCTCCACCTCATCTCCCTTCACCTCTACCCCAAGATCTAACTCCAAATATTCACCAAAACCCTATACTCCCTTCACAAAAGTTAATCCCCTCTTCATCCTCTACACAATGGACCAAGCAAAGTTGGATTTTGATGACATTGGTTAGCTAGGGTTTTCTTGAGTTGCCCAAGTGAGGTATATCTCTTTTCATTTGGTTTAGTTTTGAGTTCCTAGCATTTTAGTTTAGTTTAGAATTTGTTTAGTGGTGGATTTGTGGACTTGGAAATACCTAGAGAGGGTTTGGGTTATTGTGTGGACTTGGGTTACTTAGTGGCTGTTCTAGGGCCTTAGAGATTGATTCCCTAACCTAGAAATGAGATTAGAAACCAAAATACAAACTTAGAATTTGAATCATGTCGGTTTTGTGACATTTAGCATGCCTACAGGGAATCTGGTTGGACCGGGGCTAATTACGAGAGATACAAACAATACCAGGGACCTAGTTAGACCAATAGGAAACCACTCTGCAAGCATGAATCACAACAGAGCACCAATGGCCGAGCTCGCCGGCATTTTGAGGAAAGTGGCTTGTCATGTGTGGGTATTTTGGGTCTAGGTTGTTCCAGTAGCTCACACAATCCCTCTACAACACCCTATACTTGCTAGTTTTACTCCATTTGACCTAATTCAAAATCTGGGAGCACATTTGTGTAATTTTTGGTTATGTTTTCCGTATTTTGATTGCTTGGTTTTGGTATTTGGTATTGCATTTAGTTGTTGGGGGTTTGTACGTCAACAACAAGGGGTGTTTGATTGTTGTGCACGCGTAGACTATAGGTTCTAACCTATGAGCGTACCGTGTGCCGTATTGGTTTTCCGTACTTGATTTTAATGCTATAGAGACTGTGTATGTATTGTAGGTACCTTCACATGGATTTCAAGACGATGGAGTATGGCGTTATCAACTTTGGCCAGCAAGGAGCAAGGTGAGTAGATATATATCTACGGAGGAAGTCGGGTGGATGGTGTATAGCACCCTCGCAGTTTCGTAGTATAGAACGTGAATGCATTATGTTATATATATATATATATATACTTATGTGTTATGAGATGTGTATACTTAGAAAGACATGCGTAGGTGGCTTTGGGTTAGTTTTAGCATAATTGTAGGAAGATGCTTTTAGTTAGTTTCTTAGTTACGAAACCTTAGAGTAGTGATTTGCATACACGAACACACATACACTCGCATACATTTTACTTCTTGTGCGTATATGGGGATATGTATATGTGTGTGTGTGTGTGTGTGTGTATACTCATAGGTATGGGACTATGTATATATATACGTATGCATATACATGGATAATGAGGATAGTACATGGTACTAGGAGATGACTCGATGTGATTGGGCATGATGCCATAAGATCGGTGATGTGATTTGGTTCGTATTTTGAGAGACGACATGATATTATAGTGGATCTTTAGGCGATGTGTTTTCAGACACATACATATATATATATATATATTATTGATGGTATCAGTATGTACTAGACGTAGATCAGTACCCAGCTCATGATATATGTTGATAAGGATACCGGTTGAATAATGAGATAAATGTGATATTGACCCGTACCCAGATTTGGGGTGCCGTACGATGGATTTACCGTACGAGATATGATTATGATGATAGATCCGCACTCTTGACTTGAGGATGTCATATGATATATATATTGTATCGTATGTGATACTATTGAGGCGAGATCACCGACTATTATATATTTATAGATCGACTCAGATTTAGGTGGATTTCCTTACCCTTTCGACTAGTCTGTTAGTTTAGTCCTATAGTTACTTAGTAGATGTTAGACTTAGCACGAGTCATACTTATTTCCAAAACTAACGAATCGTGAGTATTTTAAAGACAGGCCAAGGGATACTACAGATATTTCAAAGGATGTACTTTTTCATAAAAACACCGTAGCCCTATTTTCTAAACACCACGATTCGTGCGATTTCAGATACCAAAAACTGTATGACTCGTATATAAAAATGTTTATTTCTTTATTGCTGCATTTACTATTCATTTGCCATTTATTCTGCTGTTCGCATTGCATTGCATGCTTATATGCATTTTCGTTAGTAATGATGAAACCTATTGTTCGTTACCAGCACCATTACCGATGATGCGTATGCTCCACGTACACTTTTTTGCCGGCTCACACACATCTTCATCGGTAATTGCTATGTCACGTATACTTTAGAGAACATTATTTCATTGACATATCTTGCTAGCTGATAGTTCCTTTATGTTATTTTTTTATATGCTAGTTTAATTATTGCATTCCTTGCTTGATATCAGATGCATTCATATATTCATTTGTCATGCAACATTATAGGGCCAGTCCGGATTGCCGGAGCCCAGTATTCACTATTATTTACTCTTGAGATTGTTATTTCGGATTTCCATGAGATTTCTGGATTTGGAGAAGCCGCAAAGATTTATAAACTGATTATCATTTTCAAAAGATAGAAAATTGCGGTTTTCTCTTGATATGATTTGAGATTCGTCCACCATGAGTTTTCTCGGCTCTTGAGCGATATCGTACACCCGATTCGAGGAGGTGGAGGAACCGTCTGTCGGTGCATGGTGAACCCGGTGCGGTACCCCGGGGCGAGAAGGTCGCAGATGATAGCGTTGAGCCTGAGACAGGAGAGAACTACGGACCGGTGATTTTATTGTGACGTGCCGGATATCCGGTGGATACCGACGTGGTCTTGAGATTTGAGGATTTGGGCCAGTCCGGATAGCTGGAGCCCTAGATATTGATATTTGATGATACAGGCCAGTCCGGATAGCCGGAGCCTGAGATATTGAGATTTGATGTTATAGGCCAGTCCCGATAGCCGGAGCCTGAGATATCGAGATTTTGAGATTTATATTTTGTGTCGATACTTGACACTGATTTCCTGTTGATTTCGTAGATGATGCTCGATTTTATAAAAAAATCTCATTGTGATAAGAAAACAGTTTCCACATTTAGATTCATTCTATTTTCATGCACTCATACATCATATTTATGATATATTGCTACTTGAGGCGCTGACACGAGCACATGGGATTACACTTATGCATAGATGTTTACCCTTGCCATTATATTATGCTTCGTGCCATATTATTATTTGAGGATATTATGATCGTATGACCTAGGATTGAGTCATACATACGATTTCTGCTCGGTGATGTTTTCTACTCACGAGTTGGAAACTCACCCCCGTTGTGCCACAGTTCTTGCAGGTTTTGCCGTATAGGTTTCGTTGCGGTTTTGCTGGCACACTGCTCCTTTTCGGGTGATTGCTTAGTAGGTGGAGTCACTTGCATCGTGACCACTATTGTAGATTTATTTACATCAGTTGTATCTAGTAACTCCATCAACCAGACTTGTATTATTTATAGACTTAGAAGACCAGTGTATATTCTTTGACCTTAGAGTCACGTAGTATTATTATGGTTTTATTGATGATGTTGGATTTCATTTGAGTTTTGATCCTCGCTCTTCGGCGTTGTATATTATATTGCTTGAGTGGTTGTGACCGCCAATTGGCGAAGAGCTAGCTCCCGCTTAGGGATGCCTTTATATATATTTTATGTGTTGTACCCGTTTAGGGCCAGTATTTACAAAGGAAACTCCACCAAAATTTTCAGAAAAGAATTGAGGTTTTAAAAATGCATACTTCGGCTTATTCGTTTAAACCACTTGCTTTAAAACTAAGTTTTCCTTCACTTCTTCTTCTAATGGTTTAGATTTCTGGGTTTTTGGCTTACTTGAATTAGATAGGGTCCTATAGACTTCATATGATTCAAGTGCTGGTCATGTGCCATTTCGGGTCGTGACAGTTTGATGCAAGACAAACCCTTGTGTGGTGCTATGTAAACCCAACATTAAGTCCATCCAGATCCTACTTGCCATTGCTACTTACCATGACTACGATATCTGGTGGTTGGGTGTCATGACTACTTTTCTAAATAGTGATTTAGAAAAGAGCGTCTATAAGTACACAGCCAGAGGGTTTCATAGACAGTGGGTGCAACGGAAACATGTGCAAGTTGCTTTACGGGTTAAAGCAGGTATCGCGGAGTTGGAACATCTGTTTTGATGTGGTAGTCAAAGCGTTTGACTTCATCAAAATAGTAGATGAACCTTGTATATACAAAAATGTAGTAGAGAGTAAGGTGATCTTCCTCATATTGTACGTAGATGACATACTCTTGATAGGGAAGGTGTTTCCTATACTATACTTGGTCAATCTCCTCTTATCACAAGAATTCTCCATCAAGGATCAAGATGATACATCCTAAATCCTGGGTTTTTGATCTATGAGATAGATCTAAGTGGATGTTAGGATTCTCACTAGGTCTCGTGAGATGGTATTAATCGATCTTGGGAAGAATCACTGGATAGCTTCCAGGGTGGTAAGGTCGACTGAAAGTCAGTCACAGGCATTGTCTTCACCCTTAGCGGAGGGACGGTATGTTGGAAGAGTTCCAAGCTAGATACCGTGGCAAACTAGACGATAAGGGATGGATACATCAGTACCAACGATGCTACCAAAGAGGCAGACTGGGTGTATATTTGTTCAAGAGATAAACTTTGTTCCTACTATTGTGTGACAATGGAGTTGTGGCTTATGCCTAGGAACCCCCGTCCCATCAGTGACCCAAACATATTCTAAGGAAGTATCACCTGATCATGGAGATGGTTGATCTCTAGGGAGATCGAGGTTAGGAGAGTAGACTCAGAGGACAACGCGGTGGATCCACTCACAAAGGCATTTTCCTAAGAGATTTTTATGTGATTGTTGAGAATGAGATACTACAACCACTGATGATTGTCGGGTATTGGATACTACAACATATGGCCCTAGTGCAAGTGGGAGATTATTAATTATATGTATGCCCTAGAGGCTATTAATGTACCTATGATGTATATTATAATGGATGCTTGGACATACATAAGGAGGACTTTCTTTCTCGACATGATAGTATGCTATCTGGTTACTCTTTATCTAAACATGTACACTGATTGTCTCTCTATTACATGTTGATAAAGCCATTAGGATGTTTACTCGACTACCTGGATTGTGATGCGGATCATACTAGTGGGACAAAGGTAGTCTGTGAGTACATCCTTTAATGTCCCTAGTCGTGGATGTATCGAGACGGGAGAGTAGACTAGCGTTTACCTTCTCGACCCATGTAGATGGGCGAAGGATGATCCTATATCCATTGGTGTTTGACATCAGAGAGGATATACGGGTGCTCAGTGGAGACTGGGTATACTGGACGGACTCACCGAGAAATCCTAGATGGTATTATACCTCACGTCAGATGGCAGTTCTCTGGTGACACTTGTACAGATTAGTCTGTCCACCCGAGATCGTCATACAGTCTTGTGTGATTCCCACTGTGCTTTGATTTCCACCTTGCCATATTCGAGAGAACGTGCAAAACGGTGGTTTTTGGGTATAGTCTCGAGTCATATGGAGGCAATGAGCGATAGGATAGGATTTCGTCTCTCCCGGTATTGGGAGTTGATTTTGCGCTGTGCTCGATTGGCCATAACAGGAAGTCCTCGGCTAGGGCTGTTTCTAAGATTTACTGGTTAGTGTTATCAGTAGTTTCTCGACCCGTTATGAACCTCACATCGGTATGACTTATCAATCTATTGGGGTCTGACGTTTACTTCCCCCAGGCGAGATATGCGACATATCTGACGAAGAGACCGGACTGTACGGTAGTGTTACTGATTGGATTCGCAGGAGTATGAGCGGGCTTGCTTGTTGATCTTCTGATCGCTCAATACCCGGATGGCCGTTACGTTTAGTGAAGGGTTTCTTTAGCACCTCACCTAGGGTTTTGCAAGCAACACACATGCCATATTAAATTTTTGTGAGGAATTAAACAAACTAACTTAGGAATCGAACTAGAATGATTAGGGTAACAAGTTCTAGTATAATATACTAGCTAGTGTCTAACACTAATTGGGGAGAAATACAACCTTTGTAGACCTCCTTTGCAACTCCTTGGATCTCCTAGAGGTTGATCCGGCTAGCTCGAGCTTCTTCCACGTCCACGATGATCCACCCGGAGTACCTTTGCTCAAAGCTCTTTTCTCCACTTGATCACAATGAAGATGAAGCAAACAAACTACACCATTGGGCTAGACAAGTGTAGTATTATGATATGGTTGTGTTCTTACATAAAAACCTTTTCTTTCTTTTACCCTCACTCACATAGAAATCTCAAGAGAAAGCGAGAGAGAGGAAGAAGAAGATGGCAACCTTGAGCTCATTTCTTTTGGATGAAAGATAATGATAAAAGATAATAAGAGAAAGATAAATATCAAGAATAAATATCTTCATCTCAAATTATGGTTAATAAATATCTAGATATTTTAGAATGTGAGGAAAATAACAAGCGAAATGAAACCATGGTTTCATTTGGGTCAAGTGAAGAATAGTCAATCATGATTTAACATCATTTATCTTTTTCTCATTCTAATATATATAAAGATATTTACTTTCCATTTGAGTCTTATATTGCCATCTTTCTTGTATCATCAACCATGATACAAATGCATGTATGTATGCACATCAACATGTACATATACATCCATGTATCCATCATAAAGAAAAGGTTTATTTAAATGAGATAAAAGTCAATATTAAATCAAAACTTGATTTAATAAACCGGTCATATCTCATACGACCCGACCAATAGAAAATGCCCGATAAAAACACGGTATCAAATACATGTATTTAATCGAGCTCCCGCACATATCTCATATGCACACCACATCGTTTCTCCTGACCCAGGAAACTCCTGTGTGGGACTCTAAGACTCGTCAATACGTCGGCAGTAGGTGATGATCACATCAAACACCTACAAGCCATAAGCGGTCAGCTAAAAGTAACGGCCACCCGGGTATTGAGCGATCAGAAGAAGAACAAGCGAACCTATCAAAACACCCGTCGAGCCAACTGGCAACACTTACAGTACAGTCCGATCTTTTCGTCAGATATGTTGCATACCGAGTCTAGGGATGGCAACGTCGATCCCAATAACTCAATAAGTCATGCCGGTATATGGTCTACAACAGATCGAGAAACTACTGATAACACTTATCAGTAATATCTCAGCAGCCCTGGCCAGGGACTTCCTGTTATAGCCAATCGTGCATAGCGCAACATCAACCCCCAATACCGAGAGAGACGAAACCCCTCCTATCGCTCATCGCCTCCATGTGCCTCGGGACTGTACCCAAAATCCACCTGTTTGTACGACTTAGTAGAGCCGTAGTAGGGTGGAGATCAAAGTACAGTAGGAGGACACACAAGACTCTATGACGATCTCGGGTCTACAGACTAACCTGTACCAGTGTCACCTGAAAACTGCTATCCGACGTATGATATAATACCACATAGGAGTTCTCGACGAGTCCGTTCAGTGTACCCAGTCTCACTGAGCACCCGTATACAATCTTTGGTGTCACCACACCAGATGGATATTGGATCATCCATCGCCCATCATATGGAACAAGAATGGTATACGCTAGTCTACTCTGGAATATCGATGCCCTGTCTCGATATACCTACGACTAGGAACATTTCAAGGATATACTTATAAAATACAGGTGTCCCACTAGTATGATTCACATCATAATCCCAGTAGTCAAGAAAATATCCTAAGGGCTTTATCAATATGTATCAAATAAGTAAAAGCATGATCAAGTGAACATATGATAAAGAGCAACCAGATAGCATACTATCATATCGAGCAGGATTGTCCTCTGAATATATATATATATATATATATATCCCACTTACACTAAGGCCAATTATTGGCGTATCTTAAACCCAACATCTCAAAAAGTCGCTCACGCTGCGGCTGAGGGAGGGCCTTGGTAAATGAATCCGCAGTGTTGTCCTTTGTATCTACTCTCTTAATCTCGATCTCGTGGCGATCAACTATCTCCCGGATCAAATGATATCGCCTCAGGATGTGTCTGGACTTTTGATAGGACTTGGGCTCTTTGGCCAACGCCATAGCCCCATTATTGTCACAATACAAAGGTATTGGATCAATAATGGTTGGAACTACTCCTAGCTCCGAGATGAACTTCCTCATCCAGATGGCTTCCTTGGCAGTATCATTTGCAGCAATGTACTCAGCTTCCATCGTAGAGTCTGCAACAGTATCCTGTTTGGAACTCTTCCAACTTACCATCCCTCCATTGAGGGTAAATGCAAACCCTGAGATAGACTTGCTGTCATCCTTGTCACTCTGGAAGCTCAAATCGGTAATGGCCTCCATATGGAGATCCCCGTTACCATACACTAAGAACAATTCTTTAGTCCTTCGCAAGTACTTAAGAATGTTCTTCACAGCAGTCCGGTGATTTTCCTCTGGGTTTGACTGATACCTGCTTACTACACTCAGTGCATAAGCTACATCAGGGCGTGTACACAACATCACATACATTATTGATCCTACGGCCGAAGCATAGGGAATAATGTTCATGCGAGCTCTCTCTTCATCAGACTTTGGGCAATCGTCCTTGGAGAGAGTGACTCTGTGGCAAGCGGGTAAGGCACCCCGCTTGGAGTCTTCCATACTAAATCTCTTTAGGATGGTGTTGATGTATTTGGTTTGGGACAATCCCAATAACCATTTGGATCTATCCCTATAGATCCGTATGCTCGATATGTACGTGGCATCACCCAGGTCCTTCATGGAGAACCTTTGTGATAAGAATGATTTGACCGACTGTAGCATAGGAATGTCATTTCCTATCAGAAGAATGTCATCCACTACAATACGAGGAATGCGACAGTTCTCCCTACAGTCTTCTTATAAACACAAGGTTCATCTGGATTTTTGATAAAATCAAACTCTTTGATAACATCATCAAAACAGATGTTCCAACTTCGTGATGCCTTCTTTAATTCATAAATGGATTTAAGCAATTTACATGTTTTTCCGCTGCTCCCACTGTCAATGAAGCCCTCTGGCTGATCCATATAAACGCATTCATCTAAATCACCATTTAGAAAAGCAATTTTAACATCCATCTGCCAGATTTCATAGTCGTAGTGAGCAGCAATAGCAAGTAGGATCTGAATGGATTTAAGCATGGCTACCGGAGAGAAAGTCTCGTCATAGTCCAAACCCGGTCTTTGACGAAAGCCTTTCGCTACCAACCTTGTCTTATAGGTCTCCACCTGTCCATCTACACCGATCTTTCTTTTAATGATCCATTTGCTGCCTACAGGTTTTATCCCAGAGGGTACATCCTCCAAAGTCCATACTTTGTTGGTGTACATGGACTCCATTTCGGATCTCATGGCATCCAGCCACTTCATAGAGTCTCCACTCGTGATAGCTTGCTGAAAACTGGCAGGGTCATCATCATCCATGATGCAGTCTTCTCTATCACCATCAATGAGAAAACCGTAGTATCTCTCCGGTGGGCGAGAAGTTCTACCAGATCTACGGAGTGGCTGAGGTTCATAAGATTCTGTTGCAACTTCAGGTTCAACCAAGTCGTCATTTGTAACTTGTGTCTCTAAAACCTCTTCTAAATCTACCACATTGCCATCAGCATCATTTTGAAAAATCTCATTTTCTAAAAATATGGCATACTGAGAAACAAATACCTTTTGTTCCTCCTTGTGGTAGAATAGATACCCAAACGAATGTTTTGGATATCCCACAATTCTACATTTAACCGATTGTGTCTTTAGTTTGTCTGGATTTTTCTTTTTGACAAAAGCCGGACAACCCCAAATATTAACTCGTTTAAGAGATGGTCTCTTCCCATGCCATATCTCATATGGAGTGGTAGACACAATCTTGGTTGGAACTTTGTTCAACAGAAAAGCTGCAGTCTCCAATGCATGCCCCCGAAAGGAGAGGGTTAACTCAGAATCACTCATCATAGATCATACCATATCTAATTGGATACGATTTCGCTGCTCTGACACACCATTGTGCTGTGGTGTGTAAGGGGGAGTGAGCTGAGAGAGAATCCCATTCTCTTTGAGGAAGTCTATGAACTCAGTACTTAAGTACTCTCCACCTCGATCTGATCGAAGTATCTTGATTCTCATTCCTGTTTGATTTTCTACTTCAAGTTTGTACTCCTTGAATTTCTCGAAAGCTTCAGACTCATGCTTTATCAAAAACACATGGCCGAATCTTGAGAAATCATCAGTAAAAGTTATGAAGTAAGAAAAACCGCCCCTTGCATGTGTAGACATTGGCTCACATATATCACTATGTATGAGGCCTAAGAGCTCAGTAGCTCTTTCTCCGTGTCCAGTAAATGGAGTTTTGGTCATTTTACCTCTGATACAAGACAGGCAAGTCGCACAAGATTTATACTCAAAAGAATTTAAATATCCATTTTTATGAAGCTTGTTTAGTCTTGTTTCATTAATATGACCAAATCTACAATGCCAAAGAAAAACTTCATTTATATCTGAAAATTTTCTTTTACCTGTGTGTTGAATGTTGAAAACTGTGTGTTGATTAAGGACGTATATCCCGTTATTAAGTGTACCACAACCAATCAACTCTTGATTAAGTCTAATGTTCATAACATTGTGTTGCACAGCAAAATGATATCCTTCATTGTCTAACAAAGAAACGGATATAATATTACAAAGCATACTTGGTACAAAATAACATCGGTTCAAAACCAATATACAACCCGACTGCAACCCTAGGTGATACTCTCCCACTGAAACTGCATGTACATTGGAACCATTTCTAACTTGGAGAGTATGATCTCCTGTCTTCAAAACTCTACTATTTCTCAACGCCTGCACAGAATTGCAAATATGAGAACCCGAACCGGTATCTAATATCCAGGAAGCAGAGTTAATAGAAAAACAGTTTTCAATCATGAACACACTTGAAGCTGAAGCATCACCATGCTTTTTTTTCTTGAGTTCAAGGTACTCAGTACAGTTCCGCTTCCAGTGCCCCGTCTTCTTGCAGTGAAAACATTCTCCCTTCCCTGACTCCGCAGCTTTGGATTTGTCTTTCCCCTTTGCCTTCTTTATTCCTCCTCTCGGCTTGGTGAATTTCTTCTTATTCTTTCCTTTGGCCTTGGCTTTTGCGAAAGGAAGATTGTCCAACAAGCATAGAGGGGGACTTCGCTTTCAGCGTGCTCTCCGCACTTCACAATATATTAAGAAGTTCGGGTAGTGTCTTCTTCATGTCATGCATGTTGAAGTTCACTATGAATGGAGCAAAGGCGGAGGGAAGAGACTGTAGAACAATATCAGTATACTGTTCGTTATCCATTGTCCAACCGAGGTCCTCAAGATCTTCTATAAGAGCTATTATCTTCAAATCGTGATCGCCTACTGGTGTGCCAGGAGCCATTCGCATCTGAAACAACTTTCGAGATGCTTCGTATCTCAGGATTCGAGATTGCTCCCCATACAGTTCCTTTGTATGGAGAAAGATGGATTGAACATCCATCTGCTCGTGTTGCTTTTGATGTGTATTGTCCATCGCTGCAAGCGCGAGGCATTTGGCAGTAGCATAGTCAATATCCCATGTTTTGCGGATTTCCTTATCCGCAGTAGAAGATTTAGGGCCTGGGATGGACGGGGCTTTGGCAGTGAGGACATATGATACTTTATCATATGTGAGAGCAATGTTAATGTTCCTCAGCCAGTCTTTGTAGTTGGGTCCGGTCATCTTGTTTTTATCTAGCAGAAGCTTAAGGCCTGTCATAGGTATCTGCCATTAAGAGAGAGAAAAGAATACACTCAGCGAAAGCTCTTTCAAAGATCGGATTGGTTATTATCTTATCTAATCGATGTCTCCCACTGCTTTTTTCAAATTTTCCTTAAAACCTTTAAAAGGAAAACTAGCCAGAATTAATTACATTCTACAATTTCGCTAACCGTTTAGCCAGGCCGTGCCGGTATTTTGAGGTAGGTTCCCCATGCTGCCGCACGGACCTAATTGGAATAAACCTCGTTTTCCCAAAGGCGTAGCCCCGTTGACACCTTTCTCGACACCTAATGAATTAGCTACTTGTAAAGTGCAAAACACTCCTGGGAGCAACTATTGCTCACAGTGGGATCGAGATCCTACTATCATATAGAAAGTATGCAATCTCATTGCAAATTTCAACTCTTGAAACTCCCGATATTGTTTTTACCCCTAACACTCATGACCTTAACTATGGTCAACATATCATAAGTACTAGTTGTAAGTACACGGCAGCGCCCCGGCCGTCTGTCCGAGGCCAAAATGCGGAAACGAAACTTTTCTTTAACTTTTAAAACTGGCGCTACCGCGTACTAAAAACCCGGATCAGGCCATTAACCTAATGCTAGCAAACTAAAGAAAGGGGTAGAGAGCTATACCGGTCGATCCGTGTCCTTCGGTCTTCGGCCTCCATCCCGATCTCCTCGCGGAATCTCCGGTCTTCATCTCCTCATCGGAAAGGGCACCACATCGCCGATTCTTTTTACGGGCTCCCACCTCTGGACCGAGGCAACTCGGATACGAAGTTGGCAAGCCGACGTGTCCAAGAATTCTGCAGGCTAAGTGTAGAATCATTTGTCTCAAGGGGATTGTTGAAGTTGCCATTAAAAGAGGGAAGAGGAAAGATGAACTTTGGAAATGGCTATGGAATTTTTGTGGCAAGCAACGTGAGATGAATAATTTCCCCACCCCAAAAATGAATTCCTCTCCCTCTCAAATATATGGCGGGCCTCTTTCTAAATGGTGGAGGAAAAAGGGAATAAGCAAGAGAAGAAAATGTATGATAATGAGAAGAATGTGTCACCCTCACATCCTATCTCAATCCCATCCCATAAATGCACACCATGATGAGATAAAAAGAATCTAAAGATGCTATAACCATCATATAATCCATATGCCACATAAAACCCTCCACATTTGCTAATTATCACACTTTGCAAGAAAACCCCTGCCTCAATTTTCAGCCAAAGAAGGAACAAAGAAAAAATGGCCGAAATGGAATGCAAACTGGCAACTTCAAAAAACTGATCCCGTAATAAATTACAGGAAAACCCCGCGACTGTATATACATACCCGCATTTGTATTCTGACCGAATACAAATGCAATGAGACAAAATCTACACTGTATAATACTAGGATCCGGCTTAAACCAAAGCCCGCTAGTATTATCCGTCCGATCATGATCCGTGCAATAACGCACGTATAAGATCGAACCCTGCCTTATATCCATACGGCCTCTACAGCGTTTCACCCGAAACTTGAGAAACTGTCTGTGGGGGACTCTAAAGACTCGTCAATACTTTGGCTATGGATTTAACCACTAGCACGTCAGAGGTATTAGCCATACGTAACGGGCTACCAGGTATTGACCAAAAGGGACGTCGATGAGCGAACTCATCCTGACACCCTACTGAGCCCATCAGTGACAATATCCGTACAGTCCGGTCCGTTCGTCTATGAGCATCGCATGGCGTGCCTATGGGGTTGGTAAAAGTCAGACCCCCAAAAGCGGTACAAGTCGTGTCGGAGTGTAGCCCAGAACACCCTGAGACACTACTAAAATACCTACCAGTAAATCTCCTGCCTTGGCAAAGAACTTCGTGTAATGGCTCTCCTAGACACAGCGCGACCTCACCCCCAATACCGGGAGAGACGAACCCCTGCAGATCCGCTCACTGCCTCCATGTGGCTTGGGACTGTACCCAACTAAAACCTGTTTGCACGACTCCTTTGAGCTGTGGTAGGGTAGTAATCAAAGCACGGTGGGAACTCACACGAGACAAATGACGATCTCAGGTCAATGAACTAAGCTGTACACATGTCACCAGGGAGCTGCTATCTGACGTCTGGTATAATCCCAACTAGCATGTTCCCGGCGAGTCCTGTCCGGTGCACTCATAACCCAATGAGCACCTGTATACATCTTAGGTGAACCAACTGACACCTGTGGCTTGTGAGACCGGCCACCACCCCTTGTCGGGGTCTTGACTGTATACACTAGTCTACTCCGGAGTATCGATGCCCTGTCTCGAAACTCCCACGACTAGGGACCACTTAAGGATATGCTTATAGACCCCAGCTCTCACGTATATGATCGCCATCATACTGCTGGCCGTCAAGCAAGAATCCTAAGGGCTCTATCAACGTGCAATAGTGACCTGTAAGGTCACCTAAAACAGTACACGATGATAAAGATAAACCAGATAGCATACTATCATCTTGAGTTAGACTGTCATACCGGCATAGGTCCTCCCTCAATCATTGCAATCACGTGCCTGTGATCCAATAATTGACTCTGAGGGCACTATATCCAACACTAGCCAAGTTCTTCCCGTCATTTCATGATTAACTAGACCCACCCACATGACCCTTAACTAAAGTCAACATAATCATATGAATGTCCTAACTAATCAGCATCATATGCGGTGTAGGACGACATCATTTAGCTACCGTACATTGCGCCTTAACTAAAGTCAAAATACGCAGCACGAATACTAAGTACTCTACATCCTAAAATGACGGAGGGCTGCGGATAGTTTTTAAGAAAACTTTTTACGCTTTGAACTTGATATCGTTGTAGAATCAAATGGGTTTAAAAGGTGTGGCTTAATCTCCGCACTTTGAAAACTTGCTTTCTTATATAAAGCCGAGTGGGTTTCAAATCCGATTTTACAACATCTTTTTAGGTTCATTTTTCTTTACATTAATCTCATTAATGTAGTCCCATCATTTAAGTCCTAAAGCCATCACAAAAAAGAAACGAAAATAGAACGTACGCTTATGCCATTCGCGTTCGTCACGGAGTCCCGTTGTGCACCGTTAGGTTACTTAACTAACAGCATAGCGGGGCGGGACTAGCGCGGATGTAAAACATAAGCAATATTTATTATATATCATATATATAATACTATTCGTCTCAACATGTAAAGTGATCACATCACTGAACAAACACAGCAGAAGCACATATGAAAATATAGGATATCTAGGAGATCTGTATTTAGTATTTAGCCATCAATAGAAAATACGGATTCCACAGTCGCGATGAATGGCCAAGCCCACACCCCAAGACCCCTACGAGAGCGGCAAGTGACCCTACCAATTCTAGAGTTTAGGAGACTCGGTCTCGACTCCTCGAGAACCTCCAACTGAACCCTAGAACCCGGTCACTTGTGCTCCCCTCCTTGGGTCTATCCTAATGCGGAAAAGTAAATAATATACAACGATGGTGACATCATCCTCAACCCGGAAGTGCCCCAAATAAAAGAATATTACATACAATTGAATTTTACATGAATGAAAATAAAAACTCCCATCTCACATAAAACCCCCGGCAATTCAATCACGACGATCTTATACAACATATCTCCGCAACACATAACATCACATGTCATCAATGTAAGCAAGTATGCGTATCCCAATTGTCGTTGATATATAGTAACGAAACCGGCGACACACTATATAATTTACTTACAGTCATAGAAAAGAAAGTGAAAAACAACAACACTTGCGATTATCACATTCACATATATCAAGACGATGTTAAACGATTCGATCCAATCAACAAACACCCACAAGTTACCTCGAGAGCTCAACACTTGAGCAAAGTTGAAAGTACCCAAAAGATGTGCCGCGGTGTCTATGGACTAGCCGTAGAAGGGTTAACCAATACCTCACCTATGGTACCACCGAACTACGGCAAACCCTAGGGTTCGATCGTGTTTCCGTGAACATAGAATCGAGTTAAGGTTTATAGTCTTCTAGAGGGTCCATAGGAATACTTGCACTATCATTCAACACAATCAACTTGGAAAAATACAACACTTGAAAATTTCAGAGGGGGTGATAATGTGGGGTTTGAAAATCTGTTCGAACTGTTAAACATCGTCAAGGTTACCAATACAATGTTAATTTTACGACTACGAAACACTTCGAAATAACCCCTAGCACAATAGTCATCACATGAAAAATTGAGCTTAGCAAACAATCCCTAAAAACCCAAAACCAACACACCAGAGCACACACGCAAAACGAGGAAAATTGGGGGTGGTGCGGCCGGCCTCCTCAGTTTTGAAGGCCTAGGGCTCGGCTAAAATCCGATGGAAAGTCCCTATTTTTCTTCTGTGCTCTAGTAATGTTATATGCTAACTTCTGCAATTGTTTAAATAATTTTTCTGGATCGTTTAAAAATCGACAGAGAGCAGATCTAGGGTTTCTAGAAATCCTTATTTTTCGTATTTGTTTCGTTTTCATGATATCTAACATCGTCTAAAACTCTAGCTTGTCTCTGATACCACTGAAGGGTTTCTTTAGCACCTTACCTAGGGTTTTGCAAGCATCACACATGCCATATTAAAATTTTGTGAGGAATTAAACAAACTAACCTAAGAATCGAACTAGAATGATTAGGGTAACAAGTTCTAGTATAATATACTAGCTATTGTCTAACACTAATAGGGGAGAAATACAACCTTTGTATACCTCCTTTGCAACTCTTTGGATCTCCTAGAGGTTGAACCGGCTAGCTCGAGCTTCTTCCACGTCCACGATGATCCACCCGGAGTACCTTTGCTCAAAGCTCCTTGCTCCACTTGATCACAATGAAGATGAAGAAAACAAACTACAACAATAGGCTAGACAAGTGTAGTATGATGATATGGTTGTGTTCTCACATAAAAACCCTTTCGTTCTTTTACCCTCACTCACTTAGAAATCTCAAGAGAGAGCTAGAGAGAGGAAGAAGAAGATGGTAACCTTGGGCTCATTTCTTTTGGATGAAAGATAATGTTAAAAGATAATGAGAGAAAGATAAATATCAAGAATAAATATCTTCATCTCAAACCATGCTTAATAAATATCTAGATATTTTAGAATGAGAGAAAAATAACATGTGAAATGAACCCATGGTTTCATTTGGGTCGAGTGAAGAATGGTCAATCATGATTTAACATCATTTATCTTTTTCTCATTCTAATATATATAAAGATATTTACTTTCCATGTGAGTCTTATATTGCCATCTTTCTTGTATCATCAACCATGATACAAATGCATGTATGTATGTGTGAATGCACATCAACATGTACATATACATCCATGTATTCATCATAAAGAAAAGGTTTATTTAAATGAGATAAAAGTCAATATTAAATCAACACTTGATTTAATAAACCAGTCATATCTCAAACGACCCGACCAATAGAAAATGCCCGATTAAAATACGGTATCAAATACACGTATTTAATCGATCTCCCGCACATATCTCATATGCACAACGCATCGTTTCGCCTGAGCTAGGAAACTCCTGTGTGGGACTCGAAGACTCGTCAATACGCTGGCAGTAGGTGATGATCACATCAAACACCTACAAGTCGCAAGCAGTCAGATAAACGTAACGGCCACCCGGGTATTGAGCGATCAGAAGAAGAACAAGCGAACCTGTCAAAACTCCCGTCGAACCAACTGGCAACACTTACCGTACAGTCCGATCTCTTCGTCAGATATGTTGCATATCGAGTCTTGGGATTGAAACGTCGACCACAATAACTCAATAAGTCATTCCGGTATATGGTCTACAACAGATCGAGAAACTACTGATAACACTTATCAGTAATATCTCAGCAGCCCTTGCCAGAGACTTCCTGTTATAGCCAATCGTGCATAGCGCAACATCAACCCCCAATATCGGGAGAGAAGAAACCCCTCCTATCGCTCATCGCCTCCATGTGCCTCGGGATTGTACCAAAAATCCACTTGTTTGTATGACTCAGTAGAGCTGTAGTAGGGTGGAGATTAAAGGACAGTGGGAGGACACATAAGACTCTATGACGATCTCGGGTCTACAGACTAACCTGTACCAGTGTCACCTGAGAACTGCTATCCGACGTATGATATAATACCACATAGGAGTTCTCGACGAGTCCGATCAGTGTACCCAGACTCACTTAGAACCCGTATACAATCTTTGTTGTTACCACACGAGATGGATATAGGATCATCCATCGCCCATCATATGGAACAAGAATAGTATACGCTAGTCTATTCTGGAATATCGATGCCCTGTCTCGATATACCTACGACTAGGAACATTTCAAGGATATGCTTATAAACTACAGGTGTCCCACTAGTATAATCTACATCATAATCCTAGTAGTCAAGCAAATATTCTAAGGGCTTTATCAACATGTATCAAATGAGTAAAAGCATGATCAAGTGAACATATGATAAAGAGAAACCAGATAGCATACTATCATGTCGAGCATGGCTGTCCTCTGAATATATATATACACATCAGTACATACACTATCATATAATGGCCTCTAGGGCATACATATATCCAATATTTGGCAGACCACTTGCGGCTTGTGGGTGTTTGATATGATCATAACCTACTATCGACATATTGACGAGTCTTTAGAGTCCTACACAAAGCTTTCCTGGTTCATGCGAAACGAAGTAGGAGCACATATGTGATATGTGCGGGACCTAGATTAATGCGTGTATGTGATACCGCATTCTATCATCGTGATATGTGATATCGGTCGGTTATATGTGATATAGCCGGGTTATCGGATCAAGTGTTGATTTGATAGATTGTTACATTTGATATTAGTCGGTTGTATGTGATATAGCCAGATTATTAAATCAAGGGTTGATCTAATAATTTAATGTATAATTATATATTTGATATATTAACATACATTAACTAATATTAGCTCACTTCAGATTTCTTTTCTCACTCGTGTGCATATAGTATATATATGATATATATTAATGTACATTATTTTGTGTCATGCTCGATGCCACATGTGACATGGGTGCATGAGACTCACACCAAGCTTATGATAATGTATGATTTTATTTATTTAAAGTTAATCAAAATTAGTAGGAAATTACTCACATGCTTGGAAGCTTGGACAAACTTGTAGCATCTTTGACTTAGTCCACTAGTTTTGTTTTACTTGTAGATATTTATTAACCTAACCATTATTGTAATCCATGGTTTATTCTCTACATGAATTAGTGTATGATACTAAATCATCCATGGTTGCTATTCTCACCTAGTTAGTTCTAACATTTCAGAAAATATAAAATATTATTTTTGGAATTTAAAATTAAAATAATATATTTTCCCGAAAACTGCCCGATTTGCGAAATTGGGGTTTTCGAAAAAGGGTATAAAAATATACTGATAATGGTGAAATAAATGGAAATTAAAATGATTTATTCATTTAGAAATATATTTAAAAGATTTGGCATTTTTAAAATTTATTATATGCAGTTTGGATAAAAACCCGATTAGTGCACTACTAATTGCGATTAAGACAAATCCGTGTTTCTAGAGTTTTCCGTGGCTAGTGCACCATGTCATGTTATATTTTGATTACATGTTGTGTTCTTGTGTTATTTTTAGGTATTATGTGATTTGGGTTTAAAATAAAAGAAAAACAAAATGAAAAAGGTAATTAATTGTGAGAGAGAGTTAGAATAAGAGAGGAGAGAGGGGGCTGCCATATCCTCATACCATTTTATTTCTTCATCTCCTTCTTCTTCCCCTTCTCCCTCCACCTTCACCCCCTAGATCCATCTCTAAAGCTTCATCAAAACCCTAAACCCTTTTCATTAAAAATGATCACCTCTTCACCCTCTACACTTTGGACCCATCAAAGTTGGATTTTAGAAACATGGGACTTCTAGGGTTTTGCTTGGTGGCATTAATGAGGTATAATCCCTTCCATTTAGTTTAGTTATGTATTCCAAGCATTTTAGTTTAGTTTAGAATTCGTTTAGTGATGGATTTGTGATGTTGGAAATTTCAAGAGAGGAATTAGGGCTTGTTTGGAATTGGTGTTGGGTAGTGGCTACCTACAGGCCTTAGTGTCGACTTTACTGACCAATACCCGGATTTGAAAACAAAACATGAATTTAGAATTTTTCCCGACATCGAAATTTGACAGGTTGTGATAGTATTATGGAATCTGGTATCACCCGAGGCCTTTATAAAAGAAGTTCCTTTAACCATGAGACGTGCAGGCAACCTTGAATCACCCTCTGAAACCTGAGCCCCATCCCATTCATCTTGGCGACAAATTTAATGATTTGGGCCACAATTTACGGCCTGGGTACAACCAACTTGATCCGTGTTTGGTTCATAGCCCTATATTCAGTAAATTAGACCCCCCTTGTGTGCAAAATTGACTAATTTCATCTATGGTAAAATCTGGGACCATTTTCTTGAGTTGATGCATAGTTTTGCGACTTCTTTTTAATTTGAGATTTGGTGTTTGATATTGTGTTCCGTCATCTGATGTTTTTATGTCAGTGATTGGGGTAGTTTAGTGGTTTCGCAGGCGTACGCTATAGGTTCTAACCAATAAGCGATTCGCATGCAGCTTTGGTTTTCATGTTCGATTCTTGATACTATATGGCGCATTGGAAATTGTAGGTACCCCCATGTAGACTTCGAGACAACGAGGATGAGCGTGACGTCATCGACTTCGGCAGGCAAAGATCAGGTGAGTGGATCTATATCCACAGGGGAAGTCGGGTGGATGGCGTATAGCACCCCTGCACATTTTGATGGAAACCAATTTATATATAGATTATGGTTAATGAAACGTTTAATAGAATACTATAGATAGAGTAAAAAGGTAGTTAGTGAACCATATTATAAACTAAGGATAGTTAAGTGATATGATACGACTAGTATGTGATGACGGGATTTGAGGATGATATTTGATGATATTGCCGTTTAGGGTACTATAAGACTAGATAGCCGACGTAGATGCGTCATCCAAACCATACTTATTTCTAAACTGAAGAATCGTATGTATCTTTTAAATAGATATCTTGAGGGGCATTATGGATTTTCAAATGATATGTTTTCCTTAAAAACATCGTATCCCCTACTATCAAAACTACGATTCGCATCTTTTAAAAAGCTGATTGTATGGTTCATGTGTGTATGTTAGATTAGATACGTATGCTTATAGTAAGGGTACAATGTATTTATAACTTTGACTTGATGTGGGATATAATTGCGATGAAAATAATATATGACGTGATATGATGATTTGATGATATGTCGGTATACGGATGCGAGTCG
Organism: Agapanthus africanus; assembly: GCA_030015575.1. Lineage (NCBI taxonomy): Eukaryota > Viridiplantae > Streptophyta > Magnoliopsida > Asparagales > Amaryllidaceae > Agapanthus > Agapanthus africanus. Next base: position 252,125,674 of record CM057348.1, on the reverse strand, counting down.
ACTGAGATGATTGATACCTTGCCGGTCCCCCGATATGAGATTGTTATGGATGTGACTTGGGTCATAGGTATATAGATATATATAGAATATCGTGAATCATGTGTGACATGTCGTACGAGACATTAGGTCCGTACCCCTTATTGCCGTATAGGATGATAGGATCCCAAATGTTTTAATACCGTCGTACGATGATTTTTCCGTGCGTAATGAGTTTGACTTGATGATTGATCCATACCCTTGACTAGAGTATGCCGTACGATGGATTATACCGTACGTAACATTGTGGGGGCTAGATGCCGATGGATAGATTCACCGACTTGGTCATGTTAGATACGTATACCCGTCAGCACTTGGATACGATTTACCTTATGTTGCATTCATGTTATTCGTATTGCATTATTTATACCTGTGATAGTACATCTGCACCATTATCGATGATGCGTATGTTATACGTACACAGATTGTAGGCTCACATACTTCATCATCGAAAATTGCCATGTCACTACACAGTAGGATTGCTGCATCATGATATGACTCTTCGCATAACATACTTGCGTATATACCCACTTGTACACTCATGCTTGTGTATATACCCACTTGTACACTCATGCTTGCATATATACCCACTTGTACCTTCATACTAGCGTACATATATCTTTGTGCATCCATGCCTACATACATACTTATTGCACATACATAGACGATGTTGCATTTGACTTTGGAGAAATTGGGAACCGCAGGATATGTTTAAAAACTGGAATCTTTTTAAAAGAGCGATTTTCCCAAAATATGTCATATTACTATTCCATGTTGCATGATATACGGATATGCTTACATTTCTATCATATGTCGCATACATCATGCTTTATGATTTTACTCATTGAGATATGCTGTTTTCATGAGATTTCTGGATTTGAGGACTGTGGCTATTTCAAAAGAAAGTATGTACTGTTTTAAAAACTTGGTTTATCTTGATATGATATTTCAGTGCGTCCACCATGCGTTTTCTCGGTTCTGAGACGTATGATATGTGAAACCCAATTCGAGGAGGCGGATGATTCCGTTTGTGGGTACATGGTGGACCCAGTATGGTACCCCAGGGTGAGAGAGAGATTTCGTGTAGATGACGACGAGCCTGGCAGAGAGACTACTACCTACCGGTGATAGTTTTTGGGCTCGGCAGATATCCGGAGGATACCGACCGGAGTCGAGAGATGATATGGGCCAATCCGGACTGACGGAGCCCGTGGGCCGATCCGAACTGACAGAGTTCGAGAAATGGGGATTTACGTGTCGATACTGGACACAGGTTTCATGATGTTTTTGGGTGTCGATGTTGGACACCAAGGTTCCATGATTTTGGTGTGTCGCGAGGGACACCGTTGATTTATATTCTCATACTTTCATGCACACTCCTTTATGATATTTACGTGCAAACAGACATTGATCATATGGTTTGACGGGATCTACATGCATACATATATTGATTATATGGTTGGATGATATCCGCATACACATAGGTGTTGATTACATTGTTGGCACATATACGACCCTGTCATCCTAGATATCATATTATTACCTTTATGATATAGTTCACCTAGGAGTCGTTGTTTATTCGATTTCTACTTATAGATGTTTTTCTACTCACGAGTTGGCAATTCACCCCCGTTGTGCCACAGTTTTTGCAGGTTGCCCACATGGATCAGTAGCGGCATTGCTGGCACACAGTTGCATTCAGGTGTTTTGCTTTGGTAGGTGGGACATTTGTATCGTACCCACTCTTGTATTTATATTTCATATTGTATCTAGTCAACTCCATCAATCAAATTTAGTAATTGTATAAGTAATGAGACTTAGCAAGACTTGTAGTTGCGAGACTTAAGCGATGGGTTTTATGTTCGCATTTTGGGTTGATGCCTTGCTTATTTATTTATCTTTGGTGGTGAACTTCGCCGTTGGGCGTCGTATACTTATATATACTGTCTTGCGTGGTTGTGATCCGCCGTTTGGCGAAGTGCTAGCTCCCACTTGGGGATGCCTCTTATATTATCATGTATTGTGGTTTTGGATCAAATATACAAAGGAGGTGCTGCCCAAATTTTCAAAAGACGAAACATGTTTTCAAACTAGTAAATTTCGCTTGCATTATTCATGTTCCTTCTTTATGAATTTAAGAAAATTTGATTTCATTATACCTTTATTTCAAAACTTCACCTTTTTTATTTTCATTAAAAAGGTTTTAGATTTCTGGGTTTCAGCTTACTTGAATTACATTACGCCTTTAAACGTTGTGATCAGTCAAAAAATTTGCATTTTTAACACATCAATTTTCCTGCTCTTTGTAATCATCTAAAGGTGTTTGGTATAAATATAGCACATATTAGCAATTCGTCTGCAAAATACCGAATAACATGTGTAACACATTATAACCGGCATTATGAGGGAAATTGTGTGTTTATTACTACACGCATGATCTTTGTATATCGCAACAGTTGTCTCGAGATTGTGTGCATGAAATTCTCCAGGTAAAAGAGCCGGAACTGCTAAAAGTGCTGATATAATATATCAAGTCCAAGACTTATGATCTGGCAGTAAACAAGAAAGTATAAATATATTCCAGACATCAGGAAAGTGCCATAAAACCAACATAAATCAGCACAGAGATTTTCATGCGGCAACTCCACCACTTGGCCGTGGATCCGCGGCCGAGTTGGCCGATCCGTTGTTGATCCACGGTCTAATTGTCACGTCATCAAATCAGATTTTATCCAGAAGCTTCATCTAACAACCCTTGCTTCTAGAAGACTCTCAAGGACCACGTGGCTTCTTCCAGAAGGCTCTGCATAACAAACTCACTCTAGAATATTCCTTATAACAATCTTCCTCTAGAATATTCCCTCCAACAACCTTATTCTAGAAGGCTCTCTCCAACAACCTTATTCTAGAAGGCTCCCTCTAACATCCTTATTCTAGAAGGTTCTCTCTAATAACCTAGCTTTTGGGAAGGAAATTTGAATTTGAATTTAAAAGGACATCTAGATCTAGGGTTGAGGTTGTTCATTAGTTCATTAATTGGGTTTGAATATTAAGCCAAATTTCCACAAGTTGAGTGACACAACTTGATACCAAAACCCTAGCCAAAATCCAAATCCAAAGCCAAATCAAGATCATTTTGAGAAGCAAATCAAGCAAGCAACAATCGATCCTTTATTCGCGAAGCCAATCTTCATCAAGAGCACGAGATCCACGATGATCCAAGTCTCACGGAGATCGAGCGGAGTGAATTTCGGTGGATCTAGTTAGCTCTTCAAAAGGAGCGATCGAGAGCAACATCTTATAATCTCGAATTGAGGGAATGTGTAATTAGTCGTCGAGAATAAAGGTGATAATTGTAATTCTTGCTTTCTTTATATTCTTACACTATGAAATTTCTAGATCTTGAATCTTTTATTTTCATGATGCTTGAGTAAATCTCCGCTTGTTATGGAATCGAGAGATTTGGTAGATCTAGTGATGATAAAATCCTAATACTAATCTTAAGGCTTATGAGATTTGTGAACTTTAGGAAAAATAATCATCAATGACCTAATTTGGATCGAGATCACATTCTTGATAATTTCGTTGCAAATTAGGGATCAAATGATTGATGAATCTCTTTGCTAGAGGCTAGATTCGAATGATGATCAACGAAAAGACAAGGGATAGAGAGGAAGAAATCCTAGTTTCTTCAATAGATCTCTAATCTTCATTCGTCACCATCGTTCTAGCTACAAATTATCCATAGATAAGATTATTCATTATTAGATTCATCATTGCTACCAATTTTATCGATTCCTACAAGCTACTCTACAAATCTTGATAACTAAATTGATTGGGACATTTCTTGATTCTAGATCTATATTCTTTATGTTTTCTTAAAATCAAATCTCACAAATCTTGAATCAATTTTCTTGCATTTTCTTTTATCTTTTCATTTCGACTCATTTAAAACAAGATCGATCAAAACACACATCTCAGTGGACGATCCGTATTCATTAACGTACTACATCGACACCGTTAATTGATTGCGGTATAAATTTCTTTGGTCGTGATTAAAACTTTTCCAAATACAAAACAAAGATGATCAATCACGTTGCGTGATTTAAGTACTGGTCACGAGCTAATATTTCGGGTCGTGACAAAGTTGGTATTAGAGCGCTAGGTTTAACCTTGGTTCGAGTCTATGTTTGACTATGCGGAGTCTAGGGCGGATATGTATTTCGAAACCTAGGCTTGACCTTACGGAAGTTAGACTTGAACGGGGGGGGGGTATTAGACCCGAACTTTCGTTTCATAGGCTGATCCTGATTGATGGAGTAGGTAGCTTGAGTAGAGTGACGTACCGTACGTATGTTCTGCGGCATATTTACGATACGATACTCTACTTAAGAAACCTTAGGATGTACATATTTTGAGATACTTGATTCTATTCGTTTCCGTGATCATACTCTCATTGATGTTGTCCCTTCCTATGATCATGTATCCATTCCGGGTCTGTTGTTTCCTGTCATACCTTTGATATGTTTTCTTTGATACTCGATTGAGGTTCCTGTTGGATATATGTATGCCCTAGAGGACATTATATGTATAGTGGATGCTTGGACATATATATATATATATGTATATTTTGATATATGACTTTCTTGCTCGACATGATAGTATGCTATCTGGTTTTACTTTATCTGACATGTTTACTTGATACTGTTCATTTGATACATGTTGATAAAGCCCTAAAGATATTTGCTTGACTTCTATGGCTATGATAGAGATCATACTAGTAGGGCATGAGTAGTCTATAAGCATATCCTTAAATGTTCCTAGTCATAGGTATATCGAGACAGAGCATCGATATTCCAGAGTAGACTAGCGTATACGTTTCTTGACCCATATGATGGGCGATGGATGATCCCATATCCATTAGTTTTGTGACATCGAAGATTGTATACGGGTGCTCAGTGGAGACTGGGTACACTGAACGGACACACCGAGAATTCCTCTATGGTATTATATCTATCGTCGGATAGCAGTTCTCTAGTGACACTGGTACAGGTTAGTCTGTAGACCCGATATCGTCATAGAGTCTTATGTGTTCTCCCACTGTACTTTGATTTCCACCCTACCACGGCTCTGCTGAGTCGTGCAAACAGGTGGCTTTTGGGTATAGTCCCGAGACACATGGAGACAGTGAGCGATAGGAGGGGTTTCGTCTCTCTCGGTATTGGGAGTTGATGTTGTGCAATGTGCGATTGGCTCTGACTTGAAGTCCCTGGCCAGGGCTGATGAGATTTACTGATAAGTGTTATCAGTAGTTTCTCAACCGGTCATAGACCATATCAACATGACTTATTGAGTTATTAAGGCTCGACGATTCCATCCCTAGACTTGATATGCAATATATCAGACGAAGAGACCGGACTGTACGGTAAGTGTTGCCAATGGCTCGACGGGAGTTTTGACGGGTTCGCTTGTTTTCTTCTGATCGCTCAATACCTGGGTGGCCGTTACGTTTAGCTGACCGCTTGCGGCTTGTAGGTGTTTTGATATGATCATCACCTACTGCCGGCGTATTGATGAGTCTTTAAGTCCCACACAGGATTTTTCTAGCTCAGGCGAAATGTTGTGGTGTGCATATGTGATATGCGCAAGAGCTCGATTAAATACGAATATGTGATACCATATTTTAATCGGACGTTCAATATTGGCTGGGTCTCATTTGATGTGACCGATTTATTAAATCATGTGTTGATTTAATATTAACTTTTAGCTCATTTTTAATTAAACCTTTTTCTTTTGGATGTATGCATATATGTTTATACATACACATGATGATGTGCATACACACATACATACATACATATGTGTCATGGTGGATGATACATAGAAGATGGCAATGCAAGACTCACATGGTTGATAAATATCTAGATTTTTGTTAATGAATTAAAGAAAAAGGAAATTAGCATAATGACTCATTTTCTACACACTTTTTCTTTGACCATTGAGTTTAATCATGGTTAGATTTTCTTTGTTCTTTAACCCATCTACAAAATATCTAGATATTTAGTTAACTATGGTTATATTTGAGAGTGTCTCATATATATTCTTTTCTTTTTCTTTTTGGAAATAAGTTTTCATTATATTTACAAAAGCTTTTGCCATCTTCATCTTCCTCCTTCTTCAAGCTCTCTTGAGTTTTGTTTAGAGTGAGGAACTTAAAAAGAAAGGGTTTTTAAGTAAGTTTACAAACCACACAACCATTCTACACTACCCTAGCCCTTTAGTGTAGAGTGTTTGCTTCATTTTGTGTAGCTTAGAGCTTGATCTAGAAATCTCCGGGTGGATCATCGTAGACGACGAAAGATCTTGAGCGGAGTCGTTCCAGGCTTCGAGCAAAGTCGTATGAGTCCTAAAGACCGAAGGAGTTGGCTACAAAGGTTGTATTTCCCTTTCCTTTAGTTTACACTTCACATAATGATGTTTTTACCCTAATCTCTAGTTACGATTCGTAGTTTGTTTGTAATAGCCCTCTAGAATTTAAAAGTTCACTACTTTATGAAGATGCAACCTTACTAGAGGCATTACTACACACCAACATGGTATCAGGGCCTAGCTAACGCTTTAGGGTAAACCGGATGACGTTTAAAAACTCAATCGAACATAAAAAATGAGATTTTTACATGCTCACTGATTTTTTTTTCAAAAGATGGAATTTTTGTAATTAAAAATATTTTGAAAATAGAGCAGGGTTTTCTATGGATTCCTAAAAAAAATGAGCGCCTAACTCGACATAACGACCGTGGAACCACGGCCAAATAGGTGTATTTGCGGCGGTTCCACGGCACCGTTGGTGAGGCTTGGACCGTGCGCTCTTGCATTGATCTGTAGTTACTATATATGCTCTCTGGGAATTTTTTATCCAGGTTCAAGTGTTGAGATCTATTACAACAGTTGGTATGTTGATGTGTTGATTGATATATTTTAACATCGTCTATACTTTTCAATTGTTGATGTGATATGATGTATAGGATCGTCGCGATCGAATGGCCGGGGGTTTTATGTGAGACGAGAGTTTATATTTTCATTCATGTAAAATTCATTGTATATATTATTCTTTTATTAGGGCACATCCGGGTTGAAGATGCTGTCTTCATTGATGTATATTTTACTTTCCCACATTAGGATAGACCCAAGGAGGGGAGCACGAGTGACCGGGTTCTGGAGATCAGTGGAAGGCCATCTCGAGGAGTCGAGACCGGGTCTCCTAAACTCCAAAATTGGAAGGGTCACTTGCCGCTCTCGTAGGGGTATAAAGGTGTGGGTTTGGCTATTCATCACGACTGTGGAATCAGTATTTTCTATCTTAGGCTAAGTAGAAAATACGGAGTTCCTAGTATATCCTATATTTTCATATATGTGTTTCTGCTGCTGATTATTCTGTGATGTGATTGCTTAATATCTGAGACGAATGTGATATGTAATACTGTTTTTCGTTTCTTTCTGTAATGGCTTAGGAACTTAAATGATGGGCATACATTAATAAAATTAATGTAAAAGAAAAGAAACCTGAAGAAGTTATAGAATCGGATATGAAATCCACTCGGCTTCCTTTTATGAAAAAGCAAGTTTCAAAAGATGCGGAGCTTAAGCCACTCCTTTTCTAAAAACAATTTAGATTCTACAACGAAATCAAGTTCAAAGTGTTAAAGGTTTTCAAAAAAACCATCTGCACCCTCCGTCATTTTAGGAAGCAGCGTACTTAGTATTCGTGCTACGTATGTTGATTATAGTCAAGGCGTAGTGTGCGGTAGATAAGTGATGTCTTCCTATAAAGCATATGATGCGATATGTTAGGACTTTCATGTGATTATGTTGATTATAGTCAAGGGTCATATGGGTGGGTCTAGTTAATCTCAAAATGATGGGTAGAACTTGACTAGTGCTTATGATATGTTGACTATATCCAAGGTCATAAGCATCTAGGGGTAAAAACCATAACGGGAGTTTCAAGAGTTGAGATTTGCAATGAGATTGCATACCATCTATATGATATTTTGATCCCGATCCCACTGTGAGTAAGAATTACTCCCGGGAGAATTTTGCACTTTACAATTAGCTAATCCAGTAGGTGTCTAAAAAGGTGTTAACGGGGTTTGACCTCTGGGAAAAACGAGGTTTATTTTAATTAGGTCCGTGCGCAAGCACGGGGAACCTCCCTCAAAGTACCGACACTGGCCTGGCTGACCGGTTAGCGAAACTGTAGAATGCAATTAATCCTGGCTAGTTTTCTTTTCAGGTTTGAAAGAAAATTTGATAAAAACAGCGGGAGACATTGATTAGATAAGATAATAACCAATCTGATCTTTGCAAGAGCATTTCGCTGAGTGTATTCTTTTCTCTCTCCTAATGGCAGATACCGATGACGGGACTTAAGATTCTTTTAGAGAAAAACAAACTGACCGGACCAAATTATAAAGAATGGTTGAGGAAATTGAACATTGCACTCACATATGATAAAGTATCATATGTCCTCACTACCAAAGCCCCACCCGTCCCAGGACCTGAATCATCTATTTCGGATAAGGAGATCCGAAAAACATGGGATATTGATTGCAACAAAGCCACGTGCCTCGCGCTTGCTTCTATGGACAGTATCCATTAGAAACAGCACGAGAAGATGGATATACAATCCATCTTTCTTCATACAAAGGAGTTGTATGAAGAACAATCTCGTACTTTACGATACGAGGCATCTCAAAAGCTGTTTCAGATGCGGTTGGCCCCCGGTGCATCGGTAGGAGACCATGTTTTGAAGATGATTGGTCTTATAGAAGAACTTGAGGAACTGGGATGGACTATGGATAATGAGCAATATACACATATTGTTCTGCAGTCTCTCTCCCCCGCCTTTGCTCCATTCATAGTGAATTTCAATATGAACGATTTGGAGAAATCATTGCATGAACTTCTCAATATGTTGAGAAATGCAGAGAGCACGCTTAAGACAGCGAAAACTCCCGCTCTGCTTTATGGGCCACTTCCTCTTCAGTCCCGAAAGCCAAGGCCAAGGGAAAGAAGAAGAAGAAGAATCCCACCAAGCCGAGAGGTGGAGTTGAATAGGCGAAGGGGAAAGACAAATATGGGACCGCGGGAAGTGGAAAAGGAGAATTTTTTTACTGCCACAAGTCGGGACACTGGAAACGTAATTGTTCTTTGTAGCTTGCAGATCTCAAGAAGAAGAAGCATGTTGATGTTTCCGCTTCAGGTGTGTTTGTAACTGAAAACTGTTTTTCATTAAACTCTACATCTTGGGTATTAGATACCGGTTCTGGTTCTCACATCTGTAATTGTATGCAGGGATTGAGAAACAGTAGAGTTTTGAAGACTGGGGACCACACTCTATGGGTTGGATATGGTTCCAATGTACATGCTGTATCCTTAGGAGAGTATCATCTGGGGTTGCTTTCAGGATGTATTTTTGTTTCGAACCCTTGTTATTTTGTACCTGGTATGCTATGTAATATAATATCCGTATCTTTGTTGGACAATGAAGGATATCATTTTGTGTTGCAAAATAATGTTATGAACATTAACTTGAATCAATAGTTGATTGGTTATGGTACACTAAGTAACAGAATTTACGTCCTAAACCAACACACAGTTTTCAATATACAACATACAAATAAAAGAAAGATTTCAGATATAAATGAATCTTTTTTTTGGCATTGTAGACTTGGAAATATTAATGAAATAAGATTAAACAAGCTACATAAAGATGGATAATTAAAACCTTTTGAATATAAATTCTATGCAACTTGCCAGTCTTGTATCAAAGGTAAAATGACCAAAACTACGTTTATAGGACAGAGAGAGTGAGCTACAGAACTCTTAAGCCTCATACATAGTGATGTATGCGGACTAATGTCTACACATGCTAGAGGCGATTTTTCATACTTCATCACTTTTACTGATGATTTCTCAAGATTCGGACACGTTGTTTTATTGAAGCATAAATCCGAAGCTTTCGAGAAATTCAAGGAGTACAAACTTGAAGTAGAAAACAAACTGTTAGTTATATGTATGCCCTAGAGGCCATTACTGTACATTGGATGTGCATCAGTAGGAGACCATGTTTTGAAGATGATTGGTCTTATAGAAGAACTTGAGGAACTGGGATGGACTATGGATAATGAGCAATATACACATATTGTTCTGCAGTCTCTCTCCCCCGCCTTTACTCCATTCATAGTGAATTTCAATATGAACGATTTGGTGAAATCATTGCATGAACTTCTCAATATGTTGAGAAATGCAGAGAGCACGCTTAAGACAGCGAAAACTCCCGCTCTGCTTTATGGGCCACTTCCTCTTCAGTCCCGAAAGCCAAGGCCAAGGGAAAGAAGAAGAAGAAGAATCCCACCAAGCCGAGAGGTGGAGTTGAATAGGGGAAGGGGAAAGACAAATACGGGACCGCGGGAAGTGGAAAAGGAGAATTTTTTTACTGCTACAAGTCGGGACACTGGAAACGTAATTGTGCTTTGTAGCTTGCAGATCTCAAGAAGAAGAAGCATGTTGATGTTTCCGCTTCAGGTGTGTTTGTAACTGAAAACTGTTTTTCATTAAACTCTACATCTTGGGTATTAGATACCGGTTCTGGTTCTCACATCTGTAATTGTATGCAGGGATTGAGAAACAGTAGAGTTTTGAAGACTGGGGACCACACTCTATGGGTTGGATATGGTTCCAATGTACATGCTGTATCCTTAGGAGAGTATCATCTGGGGTTGCTTTCAGGATGTATTTTTGTTTTGAACCCTTGTTATTTTGTACCTGGTATGCTATGTAATATAATATCCGTATCTTTGTTGGACAATGAAGGATATCATTTTGTGTTGCAAAATAATGTTATGAACATTAACTTGAATCAATAGTTGATTGGTTATGGTACACTAAGTAACAGAATTTACGTCCTAAACCAACACACAGTTTTCAATATACAACATACAAATAAAAGAAAGATTTCAGATATAAATGAATCTTTTTTTTGGCATTGTAGACTTGGAAATATTAATGAAATAAGACTAAACAAGCTACATAAAGATGGATATTTAAAACCTTTTGAATATAAATTCTATGCAACTTGCCAGTCTTGTATCAAAGGTAAAATGACCAAAACTACGTTTATAGGACAGAGAGAGTGAGCTACAGAACTCTTAAGCCTCATACATAGTGATGTATGCGGACTAATGTCTACACATGCTAGAGGCGATTTTTCATACTTCATCACTTTTACTGATGATTTCTCAAGATTCGGACACGTGGTTTTATTGAAGCATAAATCCGAAGCTTTCGAGAAATTCAAGGAGTACAAACTTGAAGTAGAAAACAAACTGTTAGTTATATGTATGCCCTAGAGGCCATTACTGTACATTGGATGTATATTGTAGTGGATGCTGGGACATATATAGGTAGGACTTTCTTGCTCGACATGATAGTACGCTATCTGATTGCTCTTTATCTTAACATGTATACTTTCTATCTCTCTGTTACATGTTGATAAAGCCCTTAGGATGAGTACTCGACTTTCAGGACTCTGATGAAGATCATACTAGTGGGGCCTGGGTAGTCCATGAGTACATCCTTCATTGTTCCTAGTCATGGGAATATCGAGACGGGGCATCGATATTCCAGAGTAGACTAGCGTATATCTTCTTGACCCATGTGATGGGCGATGGATGATCCCATATCCATCGGTGTTTGACATCAGAGATGGTATGCGGGTGCTCAGTGGGGACTAGGTACACTGAACGGACTCGCCGAGAACTCCCAGATGGTATTATACCTCACGTCAGATGGCTGTTCTCTGGTGACACTGGTGCAGCTTAGTCTGTTGACCCGAGATCGTCATAGAGTCTTGTGTGTCTCCCACTGTGCTTTGATTTCCACCCAACCATGACTCTACTGAGTTGTGCAAACAGGTGGTTTTTGGGTACAGTCCCGATTCACATGGAGGCAATGAGCGATAGGAGGGGATTCGTCTCTCCCGGTATTGGGGGTTGATGTTGCGCTATGCACGACTGGCCATAACAGGAAATCCCTGGCCAGGGTTGCAGTGATATACTGGTAAGAGTTATCAGTAGTTTCACGATTGTTATGGACCTTATATCGGCATGACTTATCAAGCTATTGGGGTCTAACGTTTACCACCCCTAGGCGAGATATGCGACATATCAGACGAACTGACCGGACTGTACGGTAAGTGTTACTGAATGGATTCACAGGAGTGTGAGCGGGCTTGCTCATTGATCTTCTGATCGCTCAATACCCGAGTGGCCGTTACGTTTAGCAGACCGCTTGCGGCTTGTGGGTGTTTAATATGATCATCACCTGCTGCCGGCGTATTGACGAGTCTTTAGAGTCCTACACAGAGGTTTCCTGGATCAAGCAAAACGAAATAGGAGCGCATATGAGATATGTGCGGGACCGAGAATAATACCAGTATGAGATACTGGATTCGATTCTTGCGATTTGTAACATTGATCGGTTATATGCGATATAGCCGGGTTATCGGATCAATTGTTGATTCGATAATTTGTTACTATTGATATTAGTCGGTTATATGAAATATGACCGGATCATTAAATCAAGTGTTGATTTAATGATTTAATGTATAATTATATATTTGATATACTACTTTACATTAACTAGTATTTGTTCACTTAAGATGGATTTTCTCACTTGATGTGCACATTGTATATATGATATAGTTTTGTGCACTAGTTTGTATCATGTTTGATGATACATGCAAACTTGGGTGTATGTTTGATTTGAACCATGTTTAGGTTAATGGTTATGGTTTTAAATTATTCACTTATTCATTTTATTTTGAAATTCTTTATTTCTTTTGGCTAAAATGAAATGATTGCTAATTTTGTCTTTTGTGGAAGCTTCATGAAGCTTTGAATTAGTAACCATTTTGTTTTATATTTAAACCTAACCATTAGCTAAACTAGGGTTTGCTCTCTACAAGAGTTAAATCTAACCCAAGGTTGCATTATGATAAGATCAATTGATTTTATTATTCATTCATCATTCTCATGATATTCTTCTTCTTCTTCTTCATCTTCATCAAGAAGAAGAAACCTTGCTACCTCCAATGGTGAAATGATCAAAAGAGTGAGAAATCCAAATCTGAAGTCAACCCACTTCCTATTTCTTCATCCTCTACCACTTGCCATGTAGTAGAGTGTGTTGTCTTCACAAGTTTCTTGACTTGGCGAAGGCGGAGCTCGAGTTTGAGTTGCTTCGACGTAGATCATCTTCGGCATCGAAGTCAACGACCTAGCCCGATCATTTCTCCGACGAAACCACCGCCGGAGTCCGGGATCCGATGATCGCAGCGAAGATACATCGTCACGGAGCCATGGAGGTGGACTACCGGATCTACAAAGGTTGCATTTTCGATCACTCTTAGTTAAATGTTAACTAGTTGCTTGTTTTCGCCTATCCTCTAGTCAACGATCCGTATTAGGGTTCTCTGGCACACATAAATTTTTTAATTGGGCATGTTTGATCAGTTGTAGAACATCATAGGTGTGCCGTGGAACCCTACAGTGGTATCAGAGCCTAGCTAGAGCCTTAAGCGATGCGTAGACGGAGTTAGAAATCCGATCGAACCGAAACCCCATTGCAAAATCGCTCTCTGTACATTTTTCAAAACTGTTGAATTTTGTGAATTAAAATATGCAGAAAAATATGCAGGAAAAACTAAGAATTACTGTGAAGTTTGGGCTCCTAATTCCATAATTAGACCGCGGAACCGCGGCCAAACCAGGGGTTTAGCGGCGCTTCCGCGGCCCAAATTTGGACTTAGTCCCTCAAATTTCATATATTTATTCTTAGGTCCTTTCTTGGCAATTTTTTATGTGAATTTTTTAATTCCACTCAAGTGTTGAGTTTTCTAGGGTTTTATTGGAGATTCGTTAATTTGATCGGATAATTTAACTTCGTTTATGTTTTTCCGGATATTTTAGAAACTGTTAAAAAGTTCGACTGGATATAAATACCCACTTTTTCCCCTGCCGGGAAATTTCCAAATGTTGGATTTTTCCGTAGTTTAATAACGTTCTAAGTAGTGCAAGTAAAGCGATGGTCCCTCTAGAAGACAACAAACCTTAACTCGATTATGTGACCGTCCTGAACTGCCCTTTGAACCTTAGGGTTTGGGGCGGTACGGCGTGCCACATGTGAGGCGTTGGCTTGACCCTTCTACGGCTGGACCGTTGGTACTGAGGCATGAACTGGATGTTTTTAAACTTATTTCATGTGTTGATCTGTTTCGGAAAACTTGGGTGTTTGAATGTTCGATCGGAAAGTTTAACATTTTCTATTTATCTGGAATGGAATACAATAATTGGAATTCACAAGTAGTTATGAGATAACTGAATGAATGTTATAAATCAAGCACTTTAGTCTCACTTGATCGGTTGCCACGGAATTTTGATGTGATCAAAAGTCCGTCGCAATCACGTAGTGTACGCGGATACTCGCTGGGTAAACTTAATAGACAGCCTCACCCCATAGCCCCGACCAAGTGACTATAGGAGAACCCCATCGCCGAAGGCATCCGTTCGGGTGCTCGCGGCAGCGGTGTTCCTCCTTGGTGCACTTCGTCGACGGCGTCGGGGGTGCGGCCGCCTACTAAAGATTGCGACGAGCATTCGATCAGGATATCGGGAATCTTGTTGAATTGCCCGACTTGATATTGAAAAGTGTTTTCAATGATGAGACTAAAATGCGGGGTTTATAATTGTTAGGCATGCGATGTCTAAGGAATTCATTTGGCTAGGCATGCGATGTCTAAAGAGTTTGCGGATTCCAACTGTTGTAGTTTTACACTTTCTTTTCTGTGACCGTAAGTGTAATATGTGATATCGCCGGTTTCGTTGCTATATGTCAACGACAATTGGGATGCGCATATTTACTTAAGTTGATGACATGTGATGTTATGTGTTGCTGGATATGTTATATTGGATCGTCGTGTTTGAATAGCCGGAGGGTTTTATGTGAGATGAGTGTTTTTCATTTTCATTCATGTAAAAACTTGTATGTAATATTCTTTTATTGGGGCACTTCTATGTTGCAGAAGTTGTCAGCGTTTGTATATTAATTACTTTTCCGCATTAGGATAGACCCAAGGAGGGGAGCACAAGTAACCGGGTTCTAGGGTCCAGTGGGAGACCATCTCGAGGAGTCGAGTCCGGGTCTCCTAACCCTAGAATTGGTAGGGTTGCTTGTCGCTCTCGTAGGGGTCTAGGGGTGTGGGATTGGCTATTCATCACGACCGTGGAATCCGTGTTTTATACTGGCTCGTATTAAAAACACGGACGTCCTAGTATATCCAATGTTTCATATGATTCTTCTGCTGTGTTATCTGTGATGTGATCATGTGATTTGTTCAGATAGATATTATATATAGTATATATGATATATTATATAGACGTTGCTTATGTTTTACACCCGCGCTAGCCCTGTCCTGCTCTGCCGTTAGTTACCTAACCTAACGGTGCACGAGGGGACATCGAGGTGAATGCGGATGGCATAAGTGTACGTCGTATTTATCTGTGATGTTTAGGTACTTAAATGATGGGATATTCATTAATGTGATTAGTGAAAGAAAATAAACCTAATTGATGTTGTGGAATAGGATTTCCAAATTAAAACAGGTAGCTACAGTACTTGCTTTGCATCGCGGTGTTCCTTGTAGAACATCCTGCACCTTATTCGATAAGGAAAGGACCGAGATCCCTTCACCGGGAGTGACTCCTTTAGCAATGACTGGCAGATGCTACACACTCGGTTTGTCTTTTGATTTCTTCTATAGTTTTTGCTTTGCACAGTGATATATATGATATATCCCGCACCTCATTCGACGAGGAAAGGGCCGACGATCCCTTCACCGGGAGTGACCCCTTTAGCAAAACAAGAAAAGCCTCAAAAACATTCCATTTAAAACCATTTGATTCCGCAACGAGATCAAGTTCAAAGCGTTAAAGGTTTTCTTAAAAACCATTCGCAACCCTCCGTCATTTTAGGAAGTAGAGTACTTAGTATTCGTGCTACGTTTGTCGACCATAGCCGAGGCGTAGTGTGCGGTAGCTAAGTGATGTCTTCCTACACAGCATATGATGCGATTAGTTAGGACAGTCATGTGGCTTTATTGACCTTAGCCAAGGGTCATGTGGGTGGGTCTAATTAATCACGAAATGACGGGTAGAACTTGACTAGTACCTATGATTTGTTGACCTTAGCCAAGGTCATAGGTGCTAGGGGTAAAAATCTTTATCGGGAGTTTCAAGTGTTGAAACTTGCAATGAGATTGCATACCTTCTATGTGATAGTTGGATCCCGATTCCCACTGCGAGTAATTGTTACTCCTGGGAGAGTTTTGCACTTTGCAATTAGCCGATCAAGTAGGTGTCTAGAAAGGTGTCAACGGGGTTACGCCTCTGGGAAAACGAGGTTTGCTGTAATTAGGTCCGTGCGAAAGCACGGGGAACCTCCCTCAAAGTACCGACACTGGCCTGGCTGAAAGATTGGCGAACTTGTAGAGTGTAATTAATCCCAGCTAGTCTTTCCTTTTAAGGTTTGAAGGAAGATTTGATAAAAACAGTGGGAGCTATCCTGATTAGATAAAATATATAACCAATCTGATCTTGCAAGAGCGCACGCAGAGTGTTTTCTTCTCTCTCTCTCCAGGTAGAGACCATATCACGTCTTAATCAAGATAATAACATGGATGTATTGACCGAACCCGCTTGTTATACTGAGCTGGGGAACGTTGGTCCCGCTCCATCTTATAATAGTTATAAGACCGAGTAGGAGTTAGGGGAATACCAGAATTCCTATGCCGCCCAAACGAAGAAAGTGCATATGATGCATCTCCTTCGGGTGTGTTCATTATACAGAACTGTTTTCTCAGTATCCTCTGCATCCTGGGTGTTTGATACAGGATCAGGATCCCAGATATGTAATCTGTTACATAGGGCTACAAAAGGGTAGAAAACTGAGAACGGGTGATAAGTTTCATGAGACAGAAAACGGGGCAAGTGTTGCAGCCAAGTCTGTTGGTCACTGTCACCCTGTATTACCGATACATTGATTCTGAACAAATGTTATTAGATACCAAACCTAATATACAAAATCATATCCATCTCTTTATTAGTAAAGAAATGATAAAATTTTGTATTGATGGATAATGTTTTGAACATTTCCTATATCAAAAGTTGATCGGTTTAGGCACGTTATCTAAAAGCATTGATGTTCTAAATCAAACTATAGTTCCTAGTATACAGAACACACACAAGAGGAAGAGTTCAGAAATGAACGAATTCTTCTTGAAGCATTGTAGACTAGGTCATATCAATGCGACCGGACTGGCTGAAGTTACTTTTTAGATGCATATTTAAATCAGTTTGAATTTGCATCTTGTGGAACTTGCCAGTCATGTCACAAAGATTAGATGACCATAGCTCTGTTCATTGGAAACAGAGAAAGAGTTAGTAAACTCTTGGGACTGATACATGATGATGTATGTAAGGTCTCCTGTCTACACATGCCAGGACCGGTTCTTTTTACTTCATTACATTCTCTGACGATCTCTCAAGATTCAGACATATGTTCCTGTTGAAACACAAGTCCGAACCTTTTGAGATATTCATAGAATATAAGTTAGAAGTAGAGAACAAAAATACGGGTGTAAGTATTATGTCCTATGATAAAATCAGGGAGGAGAATACTTGTGCATGGCATTCCTGGATTATTTTAAAGGAGAATGAGATCCTCTCTCGGTATTACTCCTCTGATTATACCATAGCACAACGGTGTATCGGGACGGAGCAATCACACCCTATATGATATGGTATGCTCTATGATGAGTACTACTGAGTTACCTATTTCCTTTTGGTGTTATGCACTTGAGAAGTTGCATACCTATTGAATTTGTAGGGTTCCTAGGCACTCTAATGAAGTCTCACAAGGCATCAACCATGCCAATTTCAAAAATTATGGGTGCCGAGAAACCCTAATACGGATCGTTGACTAGAAGTTTAGGCGAAAAGATAATCTAGTTAACTACTTAACTAAAAGTTAGATGCTACAACCTTTGTAGATCCGGTTCTCCACTTCCTTAGCTCCACGTGGGTGTCCTGTCGCTGGCCATCATGAATCCCGAACTCATTCGTCGGCTTCATCCGAGAAACGGGCGAGCTAGGTCGTCGGCTTCGTGTCAAAGACGATTTACGTCGAGGCATCACAAGTTCAAGCTCCGACTTCACAAAGTTGTGAAACTTGTGAAGAAAACACCCAAAACAACTTGGCAAGAGGTAGAGGGTGAAGAAATAGGAGGTGGGTTCACTTTAGAATTGGATTTCTCTCACTAGAACTCAAGTTGCCATTGATGGCATCAAGGTTTCTATCTTGAAGAAGAAGGAGAAGATGAAGCTAGTATTATGATAAGTGTTTTTAAATGAAAAGAAAATGCATACTTATCATAATCTAACAAGGGTTAAGTGTAGAGAATAAACCATGGTAAGTGGATGGGTTAGGGTTAAGCATGAAGACAAAATGGTCTCTTTGGTCAAAGCTTCATGAAGCTTCAACAAGCTTCATGACAAAAACAAACCATTTTATTTTCATTTATCCAATAAAATAAATAAAGAAATGAATAAATAAATGATAAGGAAAAACCCTAATTATCATTTAACCATGGTTTAATTCTTCACACTTAACCAAATGATCAAGTATCATCAAACATGATACAAACATGTGCACAAAAGTATATCATATATACACCTTGCACATCAAGTGAGAAAATCCATTTAAAATGAACCAATACTAGTTAATGCAAAGTAATATATCAAATATATAATTATACATTAAATCATTAAATCAACACTTGATTTAACGATCCGGTCATATCGCATATAACCGACTAGTATCCTATGTATCGGCTTATCGAATCAAACGTTGATTCGATATCTAAGTTATATCGAATATAACCATTCGATACATCCATCGCGAGAATGGAATACGGTATCACATACACGCATTATTCTCGGTCCTGCACATATCTCATATGCGCTCCTATTTCGTTTCGCTTGAGCTAGGAAACCTCTGTGTAGGACTCTAAAGACTCGTCAATACGCCGGTAGCAGATGATGATCATATCAAGCACCCACAAGCCGCAAGCGGTCTGCTAAACGTAACGGCCATCCGGGTATTGAGCGATCAGAAGATCGACGAGCTAGCCCGCTCACACTCCTGTGAATCCAACCAGTAACACTTACCGTACAGTCCGGTCTGTTCGTCTGATATGTCGCATATCAAGTCTAGGGGTGGTAAACGTCAGACCCCAATAACCGATAAGTCGTGCCGATGTGAGGCTCATAACGGGTCGAGAAACTACTGGTAACACTTACCAGCAAATCTCTGATCAGCCCTTGCCAGGGACTTCCCTGTTACGGCCAATCGAGCACAGCGCAACATCAACCCCCAACACCGGGAGAGACGAAACCCCTCCTATCGCTCATTGCCTCCATGTGACTCGGGACTGTACCCAAAGACCACCGTTTTGCACGCCC
Source organism: Agapanthus africanus (assembly GCA_030015575.1). Classification (NCBI taxonomy): domain Eukaryota; kingdom Viridiplantae; phylum Streptophyta; class Magnoliopsida; order Asparagales; family Amaryllidaceae; genus Agapanthus; species Agapanthus africanus. The sequence goes on along the minus strand of CM057348.1, from coordinate 252,106,001 downwards.
TCATGGACGTGGTAAGGTGGAGATCAAAGCACAGTGGGAATCACACAAGACTCTTTGACGATCTCGGGTCTACAGACTAACCTGTACAAGTGTCACCTGAGAACTGCCATCTGACGTGAGGTATAATACCATCTGGGAGTTCTCGGCGAGTCCGTCCAGTGTACCCAGTCTCCACTGAGCACCCGTATACCATCTCTGATGTCAAACACCAATGGATATGGGATCATCCATCGCCCATCACATGGGTCGAGAAGCGTATACGCTAGTCTACACTGGTATATCGATGCCCCGTCTCGATACACCCACGACTAGGGACCTTAAAGGATGTACTTATGGACTACCATGTCCCCACTAGTATGATCTGCATCATAGTCCAGGTAGTCAAGTACACATCCTAAGGGCTTTACCAACATGTAACTATAAGACAGTATAAAGAGACTAGTGTACATGTTAAGATAAAGTGCAACCAGATAGCATACTATCATGTCGAACAAGAAAGTCATCTCTATATATGTCCAAGCATCCAATATAATATACATCATCTGTACAATACTGGCCTCTAGGGCATACATACAACTAACAATCTCCCACTTGCACTAGGGCCAGCTGCTGTAGTATCGCATACCGAGCATCCCGAAGAGTCTCTCAAACTGTATCTGGGGAATGGCCTTCGTGAGTGGATCCGCCGTGTTGTTCTTCGTGTCAACCCTCCTGACCTCGATCTCCCGGCGATCAACTATCTCCCGGATCAGGTGATACCGCCTCAGAATATGCCTGGATTGCTGATGGGACCTGGGTTCCTTGGCCAAAGCCACCGCTCCATTGTTATCGCAATACAAAGGTATTGAATGCTCAATGGATGGAACCACTCCAAGTTCAGCAATGAACTTCTTGATCCAGACAGCCTCTTTAGCAGCATCGTTGGCAGCGATGTATTCAGCCTCCATCGTCGAGTCTGCCACGGTTTCCTGCTTGGAACTCTTCCAGCTAACCGCCCCTCCGTAAAGGGTAAAGACAAATCCCGACTGCGACTTAGAGTCGTTCTTATCACTCTGGAAGCTTGAATCGGTAAAGGACTCCACTTGGAGTTCTCCGTTACCATACACCAAGAGCATCTCTTTAGTCCTTCGTAAGTACTTGAGAATGCTCTTCACAGCTGTCCAGTGACTCTCTCCAGGATCAGCTTGATACCTGTTCACTACACTTAGTGAGTATGCAACATCGGGTCTGGTACATAGCATCGCATACATGATAGAGCCCACAGCCGAAGCATAGGGTATCCCTTGCATGCGAGCTCTCTCCAAATCAGTCTTGGGAGACATCTCTTTGGAGAGAGTGACTCCAGAGATCGTGGGCAAGTTCCCACGCTTGGATTCTTCCATACTAAACCTCTTTAGTATGGTGTCAATGTATCTGGATTGGGACAATCCCAATATCCGTTTGGATCTATCTCTATAGATCCTGATTCCCAATATGCAGGAGGCATCACCAAGATCTTTCATTGAGAACCTTTGTGATAAGAAGAGCTTGACCGATTGCAGCATAGGAATATCATTTCCTATCAAGAGTATGTCGTCCACGTACAATACGAGGAAGACAACCTTCCTCCCTGCCAACTTCTTGTAAATACAAGGTTCATCTGGGTTTTTGACGAAATCAAACTCTTTGATAACGACATCAAAGCAGATGTTCCAACTCCACGATGCTTGCTTTAATCCATAAATGGATTTAAGCAGCTTGCACACCTTGCCGCTGCTCCCACTGTCTACGAAGCCCTCTGGCTGAGTCATGTACACGCACTCTTCTAAATCACCGTTTAGAAAGGCGGTCTTAACATCCATTTGCCAGATTTCGTAATCATGATATGCAGCGATGGCAAGCATGATCCGGATGGATTTAAGCATAGCCACTGGGGAAAAGGTCTCGTCATAGTCCACACCTGGTCTTTGACGAAAACCCTTTGCTACAAGTCTAGCTTTGAAAGTCTCCACTTTCTTATCTACACCAAGTTTCTTCTTGAAGATCCACTTGCTCCCAATGGGTTTTACCCCTTCAGGAGCAACTTCCAAAGTCCATACTTTGTTGGTGTACATGGATTCCATCTCGGACCGCATAGCATCCAGCCATTTCACTGATTCCCTACTCGTGATGGCCTGCTCGAAGCTAGTTGGGTCATCATCCTCCATGATGCAATCCTCGCTTCCACCGTCAATGAGAAAACCGTAGTATCTCTCAGGTGGACGAGAAACCCTACTAGATCGGCGGAGAGGCTGGGGTTCGTCGGGTTCTACTGAATCCTCTGGTTCTACCAAGTCTTCTGTTACAGTTTGTGTTGCTGGAACCTCTTCTAGTTCTACCTCAATGCTACTTGTCTGTTTCATAAGAAAACTCTTTTCTAAGAAAGTGGCATGTCAAGAAACAAACAATTTTTGTTCCTCGGAGTGGTAGAAGATATACCCTCGCGAATGTTTGGGATATCCAACAAACTTACATAGAACAGACCTTGCCTCGAGTTTGTCCGGATTTTTTGTTTTAACATAGGCCGGACAACCCCATATCTGAATAAAATTAAGACATGGTCTCTTACCATTCCATATCTCATATGGAGTGGTAGGCACAGATTTGGTTGGAACTCTATTCAATAGATATGCAGCAGTCTCCAGTGCATATCCCCAGAAGGAAATAGGTAACTCAGCTGTACTCATCATAGAGCGCACCATATCTAATAGGGTGCGATTTCTCCGCTCCGATACACCGTTGTGCTGTGGTGTATAAGGAGGAGTAAGCTGAGAGAGAATTCCATTCTCTTTTAGATAATCTCTGAATTCGTTACTTAAGTATTCTCCTCCTCGATCAGATCGAAGGATTTTAATACTTTTGCCCGTTTGGTTCTCTACTTCTTGTTTATATTCTCTAAATTTCTCAAAAGCTTCTGATTTGTGTTTCATCAGGAACACATATCCGAATCTAGAGAGATCGTCAGTGAATGTAATGAAGTATGAAGAACCATCCCTGGCATGTGTAGACATGGGACCGCATACATCACTATGTATTAGTCCCAAGAGTTCGGTAACTCTTTCTCCGTGTCCCGTAAACGGAGCTTTGGTCATCTTGCCTTTGAGACATGACTGGCAAGTGTCATAAGATGAAAATTCAAACGGATTTAAATATCCATCCTTATGCAACTTAGCTAGTCGTGTCGTATTGATGTGACCCAGTCTACAATGCCACAAGAAGGATTTGTTCAGTTCAGAACTCTTCCTCTTGTGTGTGTTTTGTAAATTGAGGACTGTATTTTGATTTAGAATGAATATACCATTATGTAACGAGCCTGATGCAATCAACTTTTGATCTAGGAATATGTTCATAACATTATCCTGTACTACAAAATTATATCCTTCTTTACTCAATAAAGAAACTGATATAATGTTGCACATCATGTTCGGTATATAATAGCACTCATTCAGAATCATTGTATCACCATTTGGTAATACTAAGTCATATTCGCCAACTGCTTTGGCTGCAACATTTGCACCATTCCCTACTTGAACGGAATGATCACCCTTTCCCAGTTCTCTACCTTTCCGTAGCCCATGTAACATCTTACATATGTGGGATCCTGATCCGGTATCTAATACCCAGGACGTAGGGTGAACTGAGAAACAGTTCTCAATGACAAACACACCCGAAGATGATGCATCAACATGCATATTCTCCTTTTGGGTGGTGTGAGAATTCAGATATTCTCCTGTTTCCTGTTCATTCTTATAACACTTATAAGATAGAACGGGTTCAACGTTCCCCTGCACAGTATAACATGCGGGTTCGGTCAATACATCCATATTATTATCTTCATTAGGGCATGAAATGGTCGCTACCTGGAGAGAGAGAGAAGAAAACACTTTAGCGTATGCTCGTGCAAGATCAGATTGGTTATTATCTTATCTAACCAGGATGGCTCCCACTGGTTTTTATCAAATCTTCCTTCAAACCCTAAAAGGAAAGACTAGCCGGGATTAATTGCACACTACAAGTTCGCCAATCTTTCAGCCAGGCCAGTGTCGGTACTTTGAGGGAGGTCCCCCGTGCTTTCGCACGAACCTAATTAATGTAAACCTCGTTTTCCCAGAGGCGTAACCTCGTTAACACCTTTCTAGACACCTACTTGATCGGCTAATTGCAGTGTGTAAAACTCTCCCAGGAGTAACACTTACTCGCAGTGGGTATCGGGATCCAACTATCTCATAGAAGGTATGCAATCTCATTGCAAATTTCAAAACTTGAAATTCCCGATAATGCTTTCGCCCCTAGCGTCCTATGACCTTGGCGGAGGCCAAACAACCCATAGTCCGCTAGTCAAGTTCAACCCGTCATTTCCTGATTGAATCAAACCCACCCGCACGACCGTTGACGGAGGCCAAACAACGCCGTACGAATACCCTAATCCAATCGCATCATATGCTAGCAGATAAGCACAAGTTAGCTACCGTACACTGCGCCTTGACGGAGGCCAAACTACCGCAGCACGAATACTAACTAGTACTTATCTGAAATGACGGAGGGCTACGCAGGTTTTTCATAAAAACCATGAGCGTAATGAACTTGATATCGTTGTAGAATCAAATGAAGTTTTGAAATGGAGTGATTTTGAGGCTTTTCTAGTTTTGCTAAAGGGGTCACTCCCGGTGAAGGGATCGTCGGCCCTTTCCTCGTCGAATGAGGTGCGGGATATATCATATATATCACTGTGCAAAGCAAAAAACTCTTAAAAGCAATCAAAGCCAAACCGAGTGTGTAGCATCTGCCAGTTATTGCTAAAGGAGTCACTCCCGGTGAAGGGATCTCGGTCCTTTCCTCATCGAATAAGGTGCAGGGTATATCATATATACCGCTATGCAAAGCAAGAACTGTAGCTACCTGTTTTATTTAAAATTTGATTCTGCAACATCTTAGGTTTCTTTTCATTCATTAATCACATTAATGATGTCCCATCATTTAAATACCTAAACATCACAGATAGATATGACGTACACTTATGCCATCCGCATTCGCCTCGATGTCCCCTCGTGCACCGTTAGGTTAGGTAACTAACGACAGAGCAGGGCAGGGTTAGTGCGGGTGCAAAATATAAGTAACGTATATATAATATATCATATATACTACATACTGAATCTATCACAGAACATCACATGATCACATCACAGATATCGCAGCAGAAGAAACATATGAAACATTGGATATACTAGGACGTCCGTGTTTTCAATACGAGCCAGTATAAAACACGGATTCCACGGTCATGATGAATAGCCAATCCCATACCCCTAGACCCCTACGAGAGCGGCAAGCAACCCTGCCAATTCTAGGGTTAGGAGACCCGGACTCGACTCCTCGAGTTGGTCTCCCACTGGACCCCAGAACCCGGTTACTTGTGCTCCCCTCCTTGGGTCTATCCTAGTGCAGAAAAGTAAATAATATACAAAGGGTGACAACTTCCGCAACCTGGAAGTGCCCCAAATAAAAAGAATATTACATACAGGTTTTTACATGAATGAAAATGAAAAACACTCATCTCACATAAAAACCCCCGGCTATTCGAACACGACGATCCAATATAACATATCCAGCAACACATAACATCACATGTCATCAACGTAAGTAAGTATGCATATCCCAATTGTCGTTGACGTATAGCAACGAAACCGGCGATATGAACATACTACACTTACGGTCACAGAAAAGAAAGTGTAAAACTACAACAGTTGGAATCCGCAACCTCTTTAGACATCACATTCCTAATCAAATGAAATACTTAGACATCACATGCCTAATAGTTATAAACCCCGCATTTTAGTCTCATTATCGAAAACTCTTTTCAATATCAAGTGAAACTAAACCGCTAGATTTATAACATTCATTCAGTTATCTCATAACTGTTTGTGAATTCCAATTATTGTATCACATTCCAGATAAACAGAAAATGTTAAACTTTTCGATCGAACAGTCGAATACCCAAGTTTTCCCGATACAGCTCAACACATGAAATAAGTCTAACAACATTCAGTTCGTGCCTCAGTACCAACGGTCCTGCCGTAGAAGGGTCAAGCCAACGCCTCACATGTGGCACGCCGTACTCCCCCAAACCCGAAGGTTCAAAGGGCAGTTCAAGACGGTCACATAATCGAGTTAAGGTTTGTTGTCTTCTAGAGGGTCCATCGCGTTACTTGCACTGCTTAGAACGTCGTTAAACTACGGAAAAATCCAACACTTGGAAATTTCCCGACAGGGGAAAAATTGGGTATTTATATCCGGTCGAACTTTTTAACATATACTAAAAATTATCCGGAAATACACAAAGACGAAATTTGATACCCCGATCGAAACACCGAATCTCCAAAGCAACCCCAGAAAATTCAACTCTTGAATAATTATTAAAAATACCCAGAAAAATCACCACTGGAAACTAAGAATTACTGTGTAAAATTCTTTATATATTGAGGCCGTACGGCCGCGGAACCGCCGCATGAGCCATGCTCATGCCGCGGATCTGCGGCGGCTTAGTGGAATTAGGCTGTCGAATTTCACACAAACTCTTATATTTTCCTGATGGTTTTTCTGCATATTTTTAATCTGGAAAAATCCCAGATTTTAGAAAATGTACAGAGAGCATTTTGTGAGTTAGGGTTTCGGTTCGTTCGGACATCAAACTCCGTCTAGACTTCGCCTAAGGCTCTAGCTAGGCTCTGATACCACTGTAGGGTTCCTAGGCACTCTAATGAAGTCTCACAAGGCATCAACCATGCCAATTTCAAAAATTATGGGTGCCGAGAAACCCTAATACGGATCGTTGACTAGAAGTTTAGGCGAAAAGATAATCTAGTTAACTACTTAACTAAAAGTTAGATGCTACAACCTTTGTAGATCCGGTTCTCCACTTCCTTAGCTCCACGTGGGTTTCCTCTCGCTGTCCATCATGAATCCCGAACTCATTCGTTGGCTTCATCGGAGAAACGGGCGAGCTAGGTCGTCGGCTTCGTGTCAAAAACGATCTACGTCGAGGCATCACAAGTTCAAGCTCCGACTTCACAAAGTTGTGAAACTTGTGAAGAAAACAATCAAAACAACTTGGCAAGAGGTAGAGGGTGAAGAAATAGGAGGTGGGTTCACTTTAGAATTGGATTTCTCTCACTAGAACTCAAGTTGCCATTGATAGCATCAAGGTTTCTATCTTGAAGAAGAAGGAGAAGATGAAGCTAGTATTATGATAAGTGTTTTTAAATGAAAAGAAAATTCATACTTATCATAATCTAACAAGGGTTAAGTGTAGAGAATAAACCATGGTAAGTGGATGGGTTAGGGTTAAGCATGAAGACAAAATGGTCTCTTTGGTCAAAGCTTCATGAAGCTTCAACAAGCTTCATGACAAAAACAAACCATTTTATTTTCATTTATCCAATAAAATAAATAAAGAAATGAATAAATAAATGATAAGGCAAAACCCTAATTATCATTTAACCATGGTTTAATTCTTCACACTTAACCAAATGATCAAGTATCATCAAACATGATACAAACATGTGCACAAAAGTATATCATATATACACCTTGCACATCAAGTGAGAAAATCCATTTAAAATGAACCAATACTAGTTAATGCAAAGTAATATATCAAATATATAATTATACATTAAATCATTAAATCAACACTTGATTTAACGATCCGGTCATATCGCATATAACCGACTAGTATCCTATGTATCGGCTTATCGAATCAAACGTTGATTCGATATCTAGGTTATATCGAATATAACCAATCGATACATCCATCGCGAGAATGGAATACGATATCACATACACGCATTATTCTCGGTCCTGCACATATCTCATATGCGCTCCTATTTCGTTTCGCTTGAGCTAGGAAACCTCTGTGTAGGACTCTAAAGACTCGTCAATACGCCGGTAGCAGATGATGATCATATCAAGCACCCACAAGCCGCAAGCGGTCTGCTAAACGTAACGGCCATCCTGGTATTGAGCGATCAGAAGATTGACGAGCTAGCCCGCTCACACTCCTGTGAATCCAACCAGTAACACTTACCGTACAGTCCGGTCTGTTCGTCTGATATGTCGCATATCAAGTCTAGGGGTGGTAAACGTCAGACCCCAATAACCGATAAGTCGTGCCGATGTGAGGCTTATAACGGGTCGAGAAACTATTGGTAACACTTACCAGCAAATCTCTGATCAGCCCTGGCCAGGGACTTCCCTGTTACGGCCAATCGAGCACAGCGCAACATCAACCCCCAATACCGGGAGAGACGAAACCCCTCCTATCGCTCATTGCCTCCATGCGACTCGGGACTGTACCCAAAGACCACCGTTTTGCACGCCTTCATGGACGTGGTAAGGTGGATATCAAAGCACAGTGGGAATCACACAAGACTCTATGACGATCTCGGGTCTACAGACTAACCTGTACAAGTGTCACATGAGAACTGCCATCTGACGTGAGGTATAATACCATCTGGGAGTTCTCGGCGAGTCCGTCCAGTGTACCCAGTCTCCACTGAGCACCCGTATACCATCTCTGATGTCAAACACCAATGGATATTGGATCATCCATCGCCCATCACATGGGTCGAGAAGCGTATACGCTGGTCTACACTGGTATATCGATGCCCCGTCTCGATACACCCACGACTAGGGACCTTGAAGGATGTACTTATGGACTACCATGTCCCCACTAGTATGATCTGCATCATAGTCCAGGTAGTCAAGTACACATCCTAAGGGCTTTACCAACATGTAACTATAAGACAGTATAAAGAGACTAGTGTACATGTTAAGATAAAGTGCAACCAGATAGCATACTATCATGTCGAGCAAGAAAGTCATCTCTATATATGTCCAAGCATCCAATATAATATACATCATCTGTACAATACTGGCCTCTAGGGCATACATACAACTAACAGAATTAGGTTCGAATCAGATCACTGCCTACCACTCCATATAAGATATGGTATGGAAAGAGCCTATCTCTTGAGTTAGTCAAGATTTGGGATTGTCCGGCCAATGTCAAAAGCAAAATCCGGACAAAATCGAGCCAAGGTCAGTTCTGTAGAACTGGAAATGTTCCAGCTATACAAAACTGCAGCTGATGATTTGACAGAACCAAAGGATTCAATAGTCCCCAACGAACCTCAGCCTCTCCACCGATCTGGTAGGGTTTCTCACCTGCCTGAGAGATACTTCGGTTTCTCGATGACAGTGGGAGCGAGGATTGGATCATGAGATGATGACCCAACTAGATTCGAGCAGGCCATCAAGAGTGGCGACTCTGTAAGAATGGCTGGATGCTTAGCGATCTGAGATGGAATCCATGTACACCAACAAAGTATGGACTTTGGTTGCGATATCTGAAGGGTTAAATCCCCATCAGGAGCAAGTATATCTTGAGAAGATTACTTAGTGTAGATGGAAAAGTTGAGAGTTTCAAAGCTAGACTTGTTAAAGGTTTTCGTCATCGACCAGGCGTGGATAATGGTAAAACCTTTTCAAGTAGCTATGCTTAAGTCCATCCAGATCCTACTTGCCACGGCTACATACCATGACTACGATAACTACCGGTTGGGTGCCATGACTGCTTTTCTAAATACTGATTTAGAAGAGAACGTTTATAAGCACACAGCCAGAGAGCTTCGTAAACAGTGGGAGCAGCGGAAACGCGTGCAAGTTGCTTTACAGGATAAAGCAGGCACCGCGGAGTTGGAACATCTGTTTTGATGTGGTAGTCAAAGAGTTTGACTTCATCAAAATGTTAGATGAACCTTGTATGTACAAAAAGGTAGTATAGAGTATGCTAATGATCCTCGTAGAGTACGTGGATGACATACTCTTGATAGGAAAGGAGTTTCCTATGCTACGTTCGGTCAATCTCCGCTTATCACAATGATTATCCATATAGGATCAAAGAGATACCTCCTAAATCCTGAGTTTTCATCTATGAGATAGATGTAATTGGATGTTAGGATACTCACTACATGTAGTGAGATGGTATCAATTGATCCTGGGGAGAATCACTGGAAAGGTTCCAGGGTGATAAATACGACTGAGTGTCAGTCGCAGGCATTGTCTTTACCCTCAGTAAAGGGACGGTATGTTGGAAGAGTTCCAAGCTAGATACCGTGGCAAGCTAGACGATAAAGGCTGGTAACATCGCTATTAAAGATGCTACCAAAGAGGCAGTTTGGGTGTATAATGGTTCATAAGATGAACTAGGTTCCAACCATTGTATGACAATGGAAATGTGGCTTTGGCCAAGGAACCATGATCCTATCAGTGACCCAGACATATTCTGAGGCAGCATCACCTGATCATGGAGATAGTTGATCTCCAGGGTGATCTAGGTTAGGAGAGAAGACTCAGAGGACAACACGGCGGATCCACTCACGAAGGCTTTTTCCCATAGAGAGACTTATATGGGATGGTTGAGTATTAGATACTGCAACCACTGCTACAGATGGCCCTAGTGCAAGTGGGAGATTGTTAGTTATATGTATGCCCTAGAGGCCATTACTGTATATTGGATGTATATTGTAGTGGATGCTGGGACATATATAGGTAGGACTTTCTTGCTCGACATGATAGTACGCTATCTGGTTGCTCTTCATCTTAACATGTATACTTTCTGTCTCTCTGTTACTTGTTGATAAAGCCCTTAGGATGAGTACTCGACTTCCAGGACTATGATGAAGATCATACTACTGGGGCCTGGGTAGTCCATGAGTACATCCTTCATTGTTCCTAGTCGTGGGAATATCGAGACGGGGCATCGATATTCCAGAGTAGACTAGCGTATATCTTCTTGACCCATGTGATGGGTGATGGATGATCCCATATCCATCGGTGTTTGACATCAGAGATGGTATGCGGGTGCTCAGTGGGGACTGGGTACACTGAACGGACTCGCCGAGAACTCCCAGATGGTATTATACCTCACGTCAGATGGCAGTTCTCTGGTGACACTGGTGCAGCTTAGTCTGTTGACCCGAGATCGTCATAGAGTCTTGTGTGTCTCCCACTGTACTTTGATTTCCACCCTACCATGACTCTACTTAGTTGTGCAAACAGATGCTTTTTGGGTACAGTCCCGATTCACATGGAGGCAATGAGCGATAGGAGGGGATTCGTCTCTCCCGGTATTGGGGGTTGATGTTGCGCTATGCATGACTGGCCATAACAGGAAATCCCTGGCCAGGGTTGCAGTGATATACTGGTAAGAGTTATCAGTAGTTTCACGATTGTTATGGACCTTATATCGGCATGACTTATCAAGCTATTAGGGTCTGACGTTTACCACCCCTAGGCGAGATATGCGACATATCAGACGAACTGACCGGACTGTACGGTAAGTGTTACTGGATGGATTCACAGGAGTGTGAGCGGGCTTGCTCATTGATCTTCTGATCGCTCAATACCCGGATGGCCGTTACGTTTAGCAGACCGCTTGCGGCTTGTGCGTGTTTGATATGATCATCACCTGCTGCCGGCGTATTGACGAGTCTTTAGCATCCTACACAGAGGTTTCCTGGCTCAAGCAAAACGAAATAGGAGCGCATATGAGATATGTGCGGGACCGAGAATAATACCAGTATGAGATACTGGATTCGATTCTTGCGATTTGTAACATTGATCGGTTATATGCGATATAGCCGGGTTATCGGATCAATTGTTGATTCGATAATTTGTTACTATTGATATTAGTCGGTTATATGAAATATGACCGGATCATTAAATCAAGTGTTGATTTAATGATTTAATGTATAATTATATATTTGATATACTACTTTACATTAACTAGTATTGGTTCACTTAAGATGGATTTTCTCACCTGATGTGCACATTGTATATATGATATAGTTTTGTGCACTAGTTTGTATCATGTTTGATGATACATGCAAACTTGGGTGTATGTTTGATTTGAACCATGTTTAGGTTAATGGTTATGGTTTTAAATTATTCACTTATTCATTTTATTTAGAAATTCTTTATTTCTTTTGGCTAAAATGAAATGGTTGCTAATTTTGTCTTTTGTGGAAGCTTCATGAAGCTTTGAATTAGTAACCATTTTGTTTTATATTTAAACCTAACCATTAGCTAAACTAGGGTTTGCTCTCTACAAGAGTTAAATCTAACCCAAGGTTGCATTATGATAAGATCAATTGATTTTATTATTCATTCATCATTCTCGTGATATTCTTCTTCTTCTTCATCTTCATCAAGAAGAAGAAACCTTGCTACCTCCAATGGTGAAATGATCAAAAGAGTGAGAAATCCAAATCTGAAGTCAACCCACTTCCTATTTCTTCATCCTCTACCACTTGCCATGTAGTAGAGTGTGTTGTCTTCACAAGTTTCTTGACTTGGCGAAGGCGGAGCTCGAGTTTGAGTTGCCTCGACGTAGATCATCTTCGGCATCGAAGTCAACGACCTAGCCCGATCATTTCTCCGACGAAACCATCGCCGGAGTCCGGGATCCGATGATCGCAGTGAAGATACATCGTCACGGAGCCATGGAGGTGGACTACCGGATCTACAAAGGTTGCATTTTCGATCACTCTTAGTTAAATGTTAACTAGTTGCTTGTTTTCGCCTATCTTCTAGTCAACGATCCGTATTAGGGTTCTCTGGCACACATAAATTTTTGAATTGGGCATGTTTGATCAGTTGTAGAACATCATAGGTGTGCCGTGGAACCCTACAGTGGTATCAGAGCCTAGCTAGAGCCTTAGGCGATTCGTAGACGGAGTTAGAAATCCGATCGAACCGAAACCCCATTGCAAAATCGCTCTCTGTACATTTTTCAAAACTGTTGAATTTTGTGAATTAAAAATATGCAGAAAAATAAGCAGGAAAAACTAAGAATTACTGTGAAGTTTGGGCTCCTAATTCCATAATTCGACCGCGTAACCGCGGCCAAACCAGGGGTTTAGCGGCGCTTCCGCGGCCCAAATTTGACTTAGTCCCTCAAATTTCATATATGTATTCTTAGGTCCTTTCTTGGCAATTTTTTATGTGAATTTTTTAATTCCACTCAAGTGTTGAGTTTTCTAGGGTTTTATTGGAGATTCGTTAATTTGATCGGATAATTTAACTTCGTTTATGTTTTTCCGGATATTTTAGAAACTGTTAAAAAGTTCGACTGGATATAAATACCCACTTTTTCCCCTGCCGGGAAATTTCCAAGTGTTGGATTTTTCCGTAGTTTAATAACGTTCTAAGTAGTGCAAGTAAAGCGATGGTCCCTCTAGAAGACAACAAACCTTAACTCGATTATGTGACCGTCTTGAACTGCCCTTTGAACCTTAGGGTTTGGGGCGGTACGGCGTGCCACATGTGAGGCGTTGGCTTGACCCTTCTACGGCTGGACCGTTGGTACTGAGGCATGAACTGGATGTTTTTAAACTTATTTCATGTGTTGATCTGTTTCGGAAAACTTGGGTGTTTGAATGTTCGATCGGAAAGTTTAACATTTTCTATTTATCTGGAATGGGAACAATAATTGGAATTCACAAGTAGTTATGAGATAACTGAATGAATGTTATAAATCAAGCACTTTAGTCTCACTTGATCGGTTGCCACGGAATTTTGATGTGATCAAAAGTCCGTCGCAATCACGTAGTGTACGCGGATACTCGCCGGGTAAACTTAATAGACAGCCTCACCCCATAGCCCCGACCAAGTGACTGTAGGAGAACCCCGTCGCCGAAGGCATCCGTTCGGGTGCTCGCGGCAGCGGTGTTCCTCCTTGGTGCACTTCGTCGACGGCGTCGGGGCTGCGGCCGCCTACAAAAGTTTGCGACGAGCATTCGATCAGGATATCGGGAATCTTATTGAATTGCCCGACTTGATATTGAAAAGTGTTTTCAATGATGAGACTAAAATGCGGGGTTTATAATTGTTAGGCATGCGATGTCTAAGGAATTAATTTGGCTAGGCATGCGATGTCTAAAGAGTTTGCGGATTCCAACTGTTGTAGTTTTATACTTTCTTTTCTGTGACCGTAAGTGTAATATGTGATATCGCCGGTTTCGTTATTATATGTCAACGACAATTGGGATGCGTATATTTACTTACGTTGATGACATGTGATGTTATGTGTTACTGGATATGTTATATTGGATCGTCGTGTGTGAATAGCCGGGGGGTTTTATGTGAAATGAGTGTTTTTCATTTTCATTCATGTAAAAACTTGTATGTAATATTCTTTTATTGGGGCACTTCCATGTTGCGGAAGTTGTCAGCGTTTGTATATTATTTACTTTTCCGCATTAGGATAGACCCAAGGAGGGGAGCACAAGTAACCGGGTTCTAGGGTCCAGTGGGAGACCATCTCGAGGAGTCGAGTCCGGGTCTCCTAACCCTAGAATTGGTAGGGTTGCTTGCCGCTCTCGTAGGGGTCTAGGGGTGTGGGATTGGTTATTCATCACGACCGTGGAATCCGTGTTTTATACTGGCTCGTATTAAAAACACGGACGTCCTAGTATATCCAATGTTTCATATGATTCTTCTGCTGTGTTATCTGTGATGTGATCATGTGATTTGTTCAGATAGATATTATATATAGTATATATGATATATTATATAGACGTTGCTTATGTTTTACACCCGCGCTAGCCCTGCCATGCTCTGCCGTTAGTTACCTAACCTAACGGTGCACGAGGGGACATCGAGGCGAATGCGGATGGCATAAGTGTACGTCGTATTTATCTGTGATGTTTAGGTACTTAAATGATGGGATATTCATTAATGTGATTAGTGAAAGAAAATAAACCTAATTGATGTTGTGGAATAGGATTTCCAAATTAAAACAGGTAGCTACAGTTCTTGCTTTGCATCGCGGTGTTCCTTATAGAACATCCTGCACCTTATTCGATAAGGAAAGGACCGAGATCCCTTCACCGGGAGTGACTCCTTTAGCAATGACTGGCAGATGCTACACACTCGGTTTGTCTTTTGATTTCTTCTATAGTTTTTGCTTTGCACAGTGATATATATGATATATCCCGCACCTCATTCGACGAGGAAAGGGCCGACGATCCCTTCACCGGGAGTGACCCCTTTAGCAAAACTAGAAAAGCCTAAAAAACATTCCATTTAAAAACCATTTGATTCCGCAACGAGATCAAGTTCAAAGCGTTAAAGGTTTTCTTAAAAACCATTCGCAACCCTCCGTCATTTTAGGAAGTAGAGTACTTAGTATTCGTGCTACGTTTGTCGACCATAGCCGAGGCGTAGTGTGCGGTAGCTAAGTGATGTCTTCCTACACAGCATATGATGCGATTAGTTAGGACAGTCATGTGGCTTTGTTGACCTTAGCCAAGGGTCATGTGGGTAGGTCTAATTAATCACGAAATGACGGGTAGAACTTGACTAGTACTTATGATTTGTTGACCTTAGCCAAGGTCATAGGTGCTAGGGGTAAAAATCTTTATCGGGAGTTTCAAGTGTTGAAACTTGCAATGAGATTGCATACCTTCTATGTGATAGTTGGATCCCGATACCCACTGCGAGTAATTGTTACTCCTGGGAGAGTTTTGCACTTTGCAATTAGCCGATCAAGTAGGTGTCTAGAAAGGTGTCAACGGGGTTACGCCTCTGGGAAAACGAGGTTTACTGTAATTAGGTCCGTGCGAAAGCACGGGGAACCTCCCTCAAAGTACCGACACTGGCCTGGCTGAAAGATTGGCGAACTTGTAGAGTGTAATTAATCCCGGCTAGTCTTTCCTTTTAAGGTTTGAAGGAAGATTTGATAAAAACAGTGGGAGCCATCCTGATTAGATAAAATATATAACCAATCTGATCTTGCAAGAGCGCACGCAGAGTGTTTTCTTCTCTCTCTCTCCAGGTAGCGACCATATCACACCTTAATCAAGATAATAACATGGATGTATTGACCGAACCCGCTTGTTATACTGAGCTGGGGAACGTTGGTCCCGCTCCATCTTATAATAGTTATAAGACCGAGCAGGAGTTAGGGGAATACCAGAATTCCTATGCCGCCCAAACGAAGAAAGTGCATATGATGCATCTCCTTCGGGTGTGTTCATTATACAGAACTGTTTTCTCAGTATCCTCTGCATCCTGGGTGTTTGATACAGGATCAGGATCCCAGACATGTAATCTGTTACATAGGGCTACAAAAGGGTAGAAAACTGAGAACGGGTGATAAGTTTCATGAGACAGAAAACGGGGAAAGTGTTGCAGCCAAGTCTGTTGGTCACTGTCACCCTGTATTACCGATACATTGATTCTGAACAAATGTTATTAGATACCGAACCTAATATACAAAATCATATCCATCTCTTTATTAGTAAAGAAATGATAAAATTTTGTATTGATGGATAATGTTTTGAACATTTCCTATATCAAAAGTTGATCGGTTCAGGCACGTTATCTAAAAGCATTGACGTTCTAAATCAAACTACAGTTCCTAGTATACAGAACAAACACAAGAGGAAGAGTTCAGAAATGAACGAATCCTTCTTGAAGCATTGTAGACTAGGTCATATCAATGCGACCCGACTGGCTGAAGTTACTTTTTAGATGCATATTTAAATCAGTTTGAATTTGCATCTTGTGGAACTTGCCAGTCATGTCACAAAGATTAGATGACCATAGCTCTGTTCATTGGAAACAGAGAAAGAGTTAGTAAACTCTTGGGACTGATACATGATGATGTATGTAAGGTCTCATGTCTACACATGCCAGGACCGGTTCTTTTTACTTCATTACATTCTCTGACGATCTCTCAAGATTCAAACATATGTTCCTGTTGAAACACAAGTCCGAACCTTTTGAGATATTCACAGAATATAAGTTAGAAGTAGAGAACCAAAGTACATCCTTCATTGTTCCTAGTCGTGGGAATATCGAGACGGGGCATCGATATTCCAGAGTAGACTAGCGTATATCTTCTTGACCCATGTGATGGGCGATGGATGATCCCATATCCATCGGTGTTTGACATCAGAGATGGTATGCGGGTGCTCAGTGGGGACTGGGTACACTGAACGGACTCGCTGAGAACTCCCAGATGGTATTATACCTCACGTCAGATGGCAGTTCTCTGGTGACACTGGTGCAGCTTAGTCTGTTGACCCGAGATCGTCATAGAGTCTTGTGTGTCTCCCACTGTGCTTTGATTTCCACCCTACCATGACTCTACTGAGTTGTGCAAACAGGTGGTTTTTGGGTACAGTCCCGATTCACATGGAGGCAATGAGCGATAGGAGGGGATTCGTCTCTCCCGGTATTAGGGGTTGATGTTGCGCTATGCACGAATGGCCATAACAGGAAATCCCTGGCCAGGGTTGCAGTGATATACTGGTAAGAGTTATCAGTAGTTTCACGATTGTTATGGACCTTATATCGGCATGACTTATCAAGCTATTGGGGTCTGACGTTTACCACCCCTAGGCGAGATATGCGACATATCAGACGAACTGACCGGACTGTACGGTAAGTGTTACTGGATGGATTCACAGGAGTGTGAGCGGGCTTGCTCGTTGATCTTCTGATCGCTCAATACCCGGGTGGCCGTTACGTTTAGCAGACCGCTTGCGGCTTGTGGGTGTTTGATATGATCATCACCTGCTGCCGACGTATTGACGAGTCTTTAGAGTCCTACACAGAGGTTTCCTGGCTCAAGCAAAACGAAATAGGAGCGCATATAAGATATGTGCGGGACCGAGAATAATACCAGTATGAGATACTGGATTCGATTCTTGCGATTTGTAACATTGATCGGTTATATGCGATATAGCCGGGTTATCGGATCAATTGTTGATTCGATAATTTGTTACTATTGATATTAGTCGGTTATATGAAATATGACCGGATCATTAAATCAAGTGTTGATTTAATGATTTAATGTATAATTATATATTTGATATACTACTTTACATTAACTAGTATTGGTTCACTTAAGATGGATTTTCTCACTTGATGTGCACATTGTATATATGATATAGTTTGTGCACTAGTTTGTATCATGTTTGATGATACATGCAAACTTGGGTGTATGTTTGATTTGAACCATGTTTAGGTTAATGGTTATGGTTTTAAATTATTCACTTATTCATTTTATTTAGAAATTATTTATTTCTTTTGGCTAAAATGAAATGGTTGCTAATTTTGTCTTTTGTGGAAGCTTCATGAAGCTTTGAATTAGTAACCATTTTGTTTTATATTTAAACCTAACCATTAGCTAAACTAGGGTTTGCTCTCTACAAGAGTTAAATCTAACCCAAGGTTCCATTATGATAAGATCAATTGATTTTATTATTCATTCATCATTCTCATGATATTCTTCTTCTTCTTCTTCTTCTTCATCTTCATCAAGAAGAAGAAACCTTGCTACCTCCAATGGTGAAATGATCAAAAGAGTCAGAAATCCAAATCTGAAGTCAACTCACTTCCTATTTCTTCATCCTCTACCACTTGCCATGTAGTAGAGTGTGTTGTCTTCACAAGTTTCTTGACTTGGCGAAGGCGGAGCTCGAGTTTGAGTTGCCTCGACGTAGATCATCTTCGGCATCGAAGTCAATGACCTAGCCCGATCATTTCTCCGACGAAACCACCACCGGAGTCCGGGATCCGATGATCGCAGCGAAGATACATCGTCACGGAGCCATGGAGGTGGACTACCGGATCTACAAAGGTTGTATTTTCGTTCACTCTTAGTTAAATGTTAACTAGTTGCTTGTTTTCGCCTATCCTCTAGTCAACGATCCGTATTACGGTTCTTTGGCACACATAAATTTTTGAATTGGGCATGTTTGATCAGTTGTAGAACATCATAGGTGTGCCGTGGAACCCTACACAAACTGGCTCGAGTATCAAGAAACTTCAATCAGATCGAAGTAGAGAGTATTTAAGCACTGAGTTTTCTGACTTCTTAAAAGAGAATGGGATTCTCTCTCAGCTCACTCCTCCGTACACACCACAGTACAACGGTGTGTCAGAACGGAGGAATCGTTCCCTATTAGATATGGTACGGTCCATGACGGGTGATGCTGAGTTACCACTTTCCTTTTGGGGACATGCATTAGAGACAACAATTTATCTATTGAAAAGGGTTCCATCAAAGACCGTGTCTACCACTCCGTATAAGATATGATGTGGAAGGAGACCATCTCTTAAAAGAGTTAGGATTTGTTGTTGTCCGGCTTATGTCAAAAAGCAGAATCCGGATAAACTCGAGACACGATCGGTCATGTGTAAATTTGTGGGATATCCAAAACACCCGTATGTATATCTATTCTATGACAAGTAGGAACAAAAGGTGTTTGTTTCTCAACATGCCATATTTTTGGAAAATGAAATCTTTACAGACAGTACTGAAGGCAAAGTGGTAGAACTAGAAGAGGTTCTCGAGACACAAATTATTCAGGACGAATTGGTTGAAACTGATGTTGCAGTAGAACTTTAAGAATCTCAGCCGCTCCGGAGATCTAGTAGAACTTCTCGCCCGCCGGAGAGATACTATGGATTTCTCATTGATGGTGATAGAGAAGATTGCATCATAGATGATGATGACCCTACTAGTTTTCAGCAAGCTATCACGAGTGGTGACTCAGTAAAGTGGCTGGATGCTATGAGATCTGAAATGGAGTCCATGTACACCAACAAAGTATGGATTTTGGACGTTGCACCTCCTGGGATAAAACCCGTTAGGTGCAAATGGATCTTTAAGAGTAAGATTGGTGTAGATGGACAGGCAGAGACCTATAAAGCAAAGCTTGTAGCGAAAGGTTTTCGTCAAAGACCAGGACTGGACTATGATGAACCTTTCTCTCCAGTAGTAATGCTTAAATCCATTCGGATCCTACTTGCTATTTCTGCTCACTACAACTATGAAACTGGCAGATGGATGTTAAAACTGCATTTCTAAATGGTGATTTAGAAGAGTGCGTTTTTATGGACCAGCCAGACGGCTTCATTGACAGTGGGAGCAGCGAAAAAGCGTGTAGGTTGTTTAAATCCATTTATGGATTAAAGAAGGCATCTCGGAGCTGGAACATCTGTTTTGATGATACAATCAAAGAGTTTGATTTTTTCAACAATATAGATGAACCATGCATTTATAAGAAGATTGTTGGGAGTACTGTCACTTTCCTCGTATTGTACGTAGATGACATTCTCTTGATAGGAAATGATATTCCTATGCTACAATCGGTTAAATTATTCTTATCACAAAGGTTCTCCATAAAGGACCTGGGTGATGCCTCGTTCATTTTCGGCATAAGGATTTATAGAGATAGATACAAAAGATTATTGGGATTGTTCCAATCAAAGTACATTGATACCATCCTAAAAAAGTTTAGTATGGAAGATTCCAAGCGTGGTGCCTTGCCCGCTTGCCATGGAATCACTCTCTCTAAGGACTTCTGTCCGAAGACTGATGAAGAGAGAGCTCGCATGAGCATTATACCCTACGCTTTAGCCGTAGGATCTATAATGTATGCGATGATATGTACTCGCCCTGATGTAGCTTATGCACTAGCTGTAGTGAGCAGGTATTAATCCAACCCAGGGGAGTAACATTGGATAGCCGTGAAGAACATTTCTTAAGTACTTGCGAAGGACTAAAGAATTGTGCTTGGTGTATGGTAATGGGGATCTCCAAATGGAGGCCTTTACCGATTCTAGCTTCCAAAGTGATAAGAATGATAGTAAATCTATCTCAGGGTTTGTATTTACCCTCAATGGAGAGGCGGTATGTTGGAAGAGTTCCAAATAGGATACCGTTGCAGACTCCACGATGGAAGCTGAGTATATTGCTGCAAATGATGCTGCCAAGGAAGCCGTCTGGATGAGGAAGTTCGTTGCGGAGCTAAGAGTAGTTCCAACCATTATTAATCCAATACCATTGTATTGTGATAATAATGGAGCTATGGCGTTGGCCAAAGAACCCAGATCCCATCAAAAGTCCAGACACATCCTCAGGCGATATCATTTGATCAGGGAGATAGTTGATCGCCAAGAGATCGAGATTCGGAGAGTAGATACAAAGGATAACACCGCGGATCCACTCACCAAGGCCCTTCCACATCCGCAACATGAGCGACTTTTCGAGATGTTGGTTATGAGATACACCAATAATTGGCCTTAGTGCAAGTGGGAGATTGTTGGATATATGTATGCCCTAGAGGCCATTATATGTATAGTGGATGCTTGGACATATATATATGTATATTTTGATATATGACATTCTTGCCCGACATGATAGTATGCTATCTGGTTTTACTTTATCTGACATGTTTACATGATACTGTTCATTTGATACATGTTGATAAAGCCCTAAGGATATTTGCTTGACTTCCATGGCTATGATAGAGATCATACTAGTGGGGCATGAGTAGTCTATAAGCATATCCTTAAATGTTCCTAGTCATAGGTATATCGAGACAGGGCATCGATATTCCACAGTAGACTGGCGTATACGTTTCTTGACCCATATGATGGGCGATGGATGATCCCATATCCATTGGTGTTGTGACATCGAAAATTGTATACGGGTGCTCAGTTGAGACTGGGTACACTGAACAGACTCACCTTGAATTCCTATATGGTATTATATCTATCGTCGGATAGCAGTTCTCTGGTGACACTGGTACAGGTTAGTCTGTAGACCCGAGATCGTCATAAAGTCTTGTGTGTTCTCCTACTGTACTTTGATTTCCACACTACCACGGCTCTGCTGAGTCGTGAAAACAGGTGGCTTTTGGGTATTGTCCCGAGACACATGGAGACAGTGAGCGTTAGGAGGGGTTTCGTCTCTCTCGGTATTGGGAGTTAATGTTGCGCAATGTGCGATTGGCTCTGACTTGAAGTCCCTGACCAGGGTTGTTGAGATTTACTGATAAGTTTTATCAGTAGTTTCTCGACCGGTCATAAACCATATCGACATGACTTATTGAGTTATTAGGGCTCGACGATTCCATCCCTAGAATTTATATGCAACATATCAGACGAAGAGACCGGACTGTACTGTAAGTGTTGCCAATGGCTCGACGGGTGTTTTGACGGGTTCGCTTGTTTTTCTTCTGATCGCTCAATACCCGGGTGGCCATTATGTTTAGCTGACCGCTTGCGGCTTGTAGGTGTTTTGATATGATCATCACCTACTGCCGGCGTATTGACGATTCTTATAGTCCCACACAGGATTTTTCTAGCTCAGGCGAAATGTTGTGGAGTGCATATGTGATATGCACAGGTGCTCGATTAAATACGAATATGTGATACCGTATTTTAATCGGATGTTCAATATTGGTCGAGTCGCATTTGATGTGACCGATTTATTAAATCAAGTGTTGATTTAATATTAATTTTTAGTTCATTTTTAATTATACCTTTTCTTTTGGATGTATGCATATATGATTATACATACACATGATGATGTGCATGCACACATACATACATACATATGTGTCATGGTGGATGATACATAGAAGATGGCAATACAAGACTCACATGGTTGATAAATATCTAGATTTTTGTTAATGATTTAAAGAAAAAAGATATTAGCATAATGACTCATACACACTTCTTCTTTGACCATTGACTTTAACCATGGTTAGATTTCCTTTGTTCTTTAACCCATCTACAAAATATCTTGATATTTAGTTAACTATGGTTATATTTGAGAGTGTCTCATATATATTCTTTTCTTTTTCTTTTTGGAAATAAGTTTTCATTATATTTACAAAAGCTTTTGCCATCTTCATCTTCCTCCTTCTTCAAGCTCTCTTGAGTTTTGTTTAGAGTGAGGAACTTAAAAAGAAAAGGGTTTTTAAGTGAGTTTACAAACCACACAACCATTCTACACTACCCTAGCCCTTTAGTGTAGAGTGTTTACTTCATTTTGTGTAGCTTAGAGCTTGATATAGAAATCTCCGGGTGGATCATCATAGACGACGAAGGATCTTGAGCGGAATCGTTCCAAGCTTCTAGCAAACCCGTAGGAGTCCTAATGACCGAAGGAGTTGGCTACAAAGGTTGTATTTCCTTTTCCTTTAGTTTAGACTTCACATAATGATGTTTTTACCCTAATCTCTAGTTACGATTCGTAGTTCGTTTGTAATAGCCCTCTAGAATTTAAAAGTTCATTATTTTATGATGATGCAACCTTATTAGAGGCGCTACTACACACCAACAGTTCCTGTCATCATAGTTTGAGTGTAGATTGAGCTGCTGCTGGTGATGCTGTCAGGGCGAGCTCGTCTGGTACGAGGGCTGACCATTGTGTTTTCTGGTGACATAGGAACGTCTCGATATATTGTTGTGTGGTGACCTCTTGTTGAGGCGAGTGTTTGGTTTTGCATCGGATGATCGGTCCATTGAGAGAGACTGCCTGTTGTGAGAGGACTGTTGATGTACAGCCTACCTCAGAGATTGCGATGTCGTCAACCGTGCAGACAGATGACCCGGCTATTGCTGAGATGGGCGGGATGTTGTTTCCAGAGCTTACGAGCTGAGATCACTGGAGCTTCCAGGAAGAGATGCGACAGGTGATAGCTAGTTTATTCCGAGTTGAGAGACGAAGGCGATTCATCAGATTGATGCGCCGACGCAGGCCCAGTTGAGTTGAAAATTTCCAGTGTGGAGAATATTACTCAAGTCTATAGATGACCGATCCAGAGATGACCGTGATGCACCGTCTTTCCTGGAAGATTTAGGAATTGTTTAGCATGCGGGCGAAGAGTATTCACATATTGTATAGGCGAAGCTAAAAAGTTCGAACGAGTGTCAAAAACCCATTTTTTCCAAGTTTAAAGTGTTCGGAGGAACATGCAGGTAATTCTGTTGACCCTTTAGAAGAATGAAACCCTAACTTGACATGATGACCATGGAACCACTTTTGAAACTTAGGGTTTGTAGCAGTTTAGCAGTGCCATCAGTGAGGCTTGGGTGTTCCCTTCTACGGCTGTCCAGAGGTACTGTGGTATGTACCAGATATATTTAGACTGAGCTAAGGTGTTGAGCCTTCGGCAAATTTTGGGACCTCGATGACTCGATTGAAAAGTTTGACGTCGTCCGGATATCATGTGATAGGAGACCAGTAAGCTGACCAGCTTTGGATAGAGGACCTTACCCAGATGCGTTGTAAGTTGATCAAGAACAGACGAGTTTTAAGTATCCCTCCGATGGTTGGGCCGAGTTCCCGAGGACGTGTTCGGCCAGATATTTTATACAGTGTAATGAAGATACCGAGTTCGTAACTTCGAGTCTGTGTGAGAGACTCTAGATTGACCATAGCCGAGAGCAGTTGCAGTGCACAGATAGCATGACGTGACGTCAAAGTGGACGATGATACGGACGAGTGGAACCAGAGGTTCGTACGAGATGCTGGCGAGCAGTTGTTACTCCCCGTTGATGCTAGAGGATTTGATATGGATACAGAGGCGTTGGGATACGGCCAGTTCCCGAGGAAATGTTATGCTCAAAACGCAGATGTCCAAAGAGCGAGAAGGGATTATGTAAGAGTACCAGCCTCCATACAGTTCAGCATAGGCAAGATCGGAAAGAGACCTTGAGCAGGATTCCTTCAAGGACACTGCTGCAATGAGATTTGCACCCAGGATCAGATGTGTGACGTGTACTCAGGGGGCCAGAAGCCGACGCCAGTGACGTGCTGCTTTACGAATGGTCATGATGATTGGCCGAGAGATGACCAGAGGAGTGCCAAAGCGGAATCGTTTCCATTAGCACACCGGACTGGGCCAATGAGCTGATTGTTGGAGATAGTGCCCTCAGAGTCAATTATTGGATCACAGGCACGTGATTGCAATGATTGAGGGAGGACCTATCCCGGTAGGACAGTCTTACTCAAGATGATAGTATGCTATCTGGTTTATCTTTATCATCGTGTACTGCTTTAGGTGACCTTACAAGTCGCTATTACACGTTGATAGAGCCCCTAGGATTCTTGCTTGACTACCAGCAGTATGAGGGCGATCATATACGTGAGAGCTGGAGTCTATAAGCACATCCTTAAAAGGTCCCTAATTGTGGGAGTTTCGAGACTGGGCATCGATACTCCATTAGTAGACTAGTGTATACAGTCGAGACCATTGGTGTCAGTTGGTTCACCTAAGATGTATACAGGTGCTCATTGGGTTATGAGTACACCGGACAGGACTCGCCGGGAACCTGCTAGTTGGGATTATACCAGACGTCAGATAGCAGTTCCCTGGTGACATGTGTGCAGGTTAGTTCATCGACCTGAGATCGTCATTTGTCTCGTGTGAGTTCCCACTGTGCTTTGATTACTACCCTACCACGGCTCAATGGAGTCGTGCAAACAGGTTTTAGTTGGGTACAGTCCCGAGCCACATGGAGGCAGTGAGCGGATCTGCAGGGGTTCGTCTCTCCCGGTATTGGGGGTGAGGTCGCGCTGTGTCTAGGAGAGCCATTACACAAAGCCCTCGGCCGAGGCAGGAGATTTACTGGTAGGTATTCCAGTAGTATCTCAGGGTGTTCTGGGCTACACTCCGACACGACTTGTACCGCTTTTGGGGGTCTGACTTTTACCAACCCCCTAGGCCCGCCATGCGATGCTCATAGACGAACGGACCGGACAGTACGGATATTGTCACTGACAGGCTCAGTAGGGTGTCAGGATGAGTTCGCTCATCGACGTCCCTTTTGGTCAATAGGTGGTGGCCCGTCACGTATGGCTAATATCTCTGACGTGCTAGTGGTTAAATCCACAGCCATTGTATTAACGAGTCTTTAGAGTCCACCACACTCAGTTACTCAAGT
Organism: Agapanthus africanus; assembly: GCA_030015575.1. NCBI lineage: Eukaryota > Viridiplantae > Streptophyta > Magnoliopsida > Asparagales > Amaryllidaceae > Agapanthus > Agapanthus africanus. The sequence continues at coordinate 252,080,174 of CM057348.1, read as the reverse complement.
TTCGAGCGAAACGCTGTAGAGGCCATATGGAGATATGGCAGGGTTCGATCAGATACGTGCGGTATTGCACGGATCATGATCGGACGGATTTTACTTGCCGGCTTTGGCTTAAGCCGGATCCTAGTATTAGACAGTGTAGATTTTGTCTCTTTGCATTTGTGTTCAGTGGGAATACAAATGCAGGCATGTATATGCAGTAGCGGGGTTTTCCTGTAATTTCTTACGGGATCAGTTTTTGAAGTTGCCAGTTTGCATTCCCTTCCGGCCAGTTTTCATTTGTTCCTTCACGGCCGGACTTTTCGATGGAGGGGGTTATTTGCAAGTGTGCAGATAACATTTTATGGAGGGGTTTCTTGCTTTAGTGGCTTCATCATGAGATGCTTTTTCCATCTCATCCATTGCTTTTATTGTGATTGGATTTGAAATGGATTAGATTAGAAATGAGATGAGAGTTGATGTGAGGCTTGCTTTTGATATGGTCACCATTTCTATCTCCTACACTCACCTCCCTTGTATATTCTCTCCACCATTTTGATTAAGGGGGGCCGGCCATAAAAGAGGGGAGGGAATGAGAGAGTTGTTTTTTTTTTGGTGTGGAAATTATTCATCTCATTCCTCATGCTTGAAAAAATATATACACCTTCATCCTCTCCAAAGTTCTTTCTCCTCTCCATCATCTCTATGGCAACTTCATACCCGCATCGAGACATGCTTTCTACACTACAACCTACAGTACCCTTGGACGCGTCGGCTAGCCAACTTCGCGCCCGAGTTGCCTCGGTCCAGAGGTGGGAGCCCGTAAAAGTATTCGGCTACGTGGTGCCCTTTTCGACGAGGAGGTGACGGACGAGGATTCCGCGGGAGATCGGAGTGGAGACGAAGACCGGAGGACACGGATCGCTCGGTATAGCTTCTACCCCTTTCTCTTGATAGCTAGGTTTAGGTTAATGGTTACGATCCGGGTATATTGTCCGCGGTAGCGCCGGTTTAAAGTTAAGAAAATTTTTGATTCCGCATTTTGGCCTCGAGTAGAAGGCCGGGGCGCTGCCGTGGCGCAACATGGTATCAGAGCCACGCCATTAACCTAGTCTAGTTTGCTCTAACGTGTTTACAAGTTCGATCGAACGGATTTTCCGAAAACCCATTTTCATTTGCACAGTTTTCTGTCGAAATTTTTTTGGCTCCAAAATTTTTTCAGTACATTGCAGTGAATTGTGCAGGGAATTCTAAGCATTCTGTGAAAATTTGGTAGCGTGATATCACTATTCCACCGCGGAACCGTGGCCAAAACCACGTATTTGCGGCGGTTCCGTGGCCATTTTTACTATTCATTGGACCAAATTTTTGCAGTGAGCTCCTGGGTTGAAAATAGGGTTTTTGGAATATTCTTTTTGGGCCTAGACTCTCTTTAAGTGCTACAGTAATGCTTGGGGCCTACTTGGTAAAATTTGATCGATCGGATATTTTAAACACGCTAGTTCACAGTATTTACATTATATCTGCGACCGTGAATGTCACTCGATCGGTAAATTCAGTCTATCTGCTATAGCCCTTTTAGACGGATTTACGAACGTGACATTCACGTTGATGTTCTGTGTTGTGCTGTGTTGTTGCGGATCGGTCGTGCGGATAGCCTGGTTGCAGTGGTAGTACAGTTTTGTTTTATATGTACATTTGATATTGCGGGGCGAGCGTCCGACATGTGGACTGCCGTCACTGCCTGTTTGTATTATTCTTTTGGGGCACGACCTGGTTGCGGTCGATGTACCCGTTGTATGTATATTTTCCTTTCTGTACTAGGATTGCCCCACGGAGGGGTGCACGGATAGCCGGGTTCTAGAGGGCAACGAACCCGCATCTCATGGTGTTGAGACGGAGGGGGCTTTACTCTAGAATTGGCGGGCTGTTCGCCGCACTCGTAGGGGGTACAGGTTGACCCAGGAGGGGTGCCCAAGTTGCCGGATTCCGTGAAGTGCTGGGTAGTCCATTCACGTTGCTGAAGAGGGCTGCCTCGCTTCAGGTTTTGGCGGGTGACTTGCCGCGCCCGTAGGGGTCTAGGATTTTCATTGCACAGGCTATCCACACGACCAGGGGAGCGTCGGGTTTCAGTAGCGGCTCTATGAAACCCGGGGATCCCAGATATCTGTACATTTCTGTGATGTTGCATTTTATCACGCCTTGAGCGAAAATTATATATTATATATATACTAGTAGATGTTGTATATGTTTTGCATCCGCGCTAGTCCAGTCCCTGCTCTGTCGTTAGTTAAGTAACCTAACGGGTGATGACGGGACCCAGTGGCGAATGCGGATGTCATATACGTACATCATTATTTTCGTTCTTTTGTGGTGTGATCCATTGATGGGACTGCGTTGATTCGGATCAATACAAGATAAACAAACCTATTCTGATGTTGTTGGAACATTTTTCAAAAAAAAAAAAAGCTATTATTGCAATGACGTTCACTTTTGTTTTGCATCGTGGTATTCAGTTGGAATATCCTGCTCCTCAGTCGACGAGGCAAGGGCCGAGATCCCTTCACCGGGAGTGACCCCTTGGACAAAAGTTTGTGTCAGGGCAATAACTTCACTATAGCCGATTACTTTTTGCTTTGCATCGTGGTATTCAGTTGGAATATCCTGCACCTCATTCTACGGGGAAAGAGCCGAGATCCCTTCACCGGGAGTGACCTCTTTAGCAAAGGTTTTCGTCACTATATTTTTATAAAAAGTTATCCGGTTCCTTCAATGATATCAAGTTCATTACGTTAAAGGTTTTTCGCCAAAAACCAGCCGTAGCCCTCCGTCATTTCAGATTAGTATTGCTTAGTATTCGTGCTACGTATGTCGTGCATTGCCGAGGCGTAGTGTTCGGTAGCTCTGTAATGCTTTTCTGTCGCATGGATAAGTGGATTGGTTAGGACAGTCGTACGGTTATGTTGGCATTGTCAAGGACTCGTACGGGTGGGTTTAATGCAATCAAGATAATGACGGGTTGAACTTGACTAGGACTCTTTGATATGTTGGCATTGTCAAGGTCACTTGGGTCCTAGGGGTAAAAACACACATCGGGAGTTTCTAAAGAAACTGAAACTTGCCAGGCATGCGCATACCTTCTGGAGTGTGGTGACTTGAGTGGATTCCGTCAAGTTATCATGCGATGATAGTTGGATCCCGATTCCCACTGATGAGTTGGTTTACTCCTCGGGTGATCCCGGCTAATTCTTCTTTTAGGTTTGGAGAAGAATTTGACGTTACAGTGGGAGGTTTCCAGATTAGATAAAGTGATAACCATTCTGATCTAGGTTAGAGTGCACGCTGAGTGTTTCTTTTCTCTCTCTCTTTGGCAGCGACCATTGACCCGACCCTAGACTATGACTCAGTGACCAAGTTAACCGAACCTTCTTAAACACTGGCTTTTGGATTGTCAGAGTTGTAGACCTCATTGCCACTCCTACTTTTACCCTTTTCTCCAGAACACCCCGTATTACTACAAACGTCCACTTCTATTGGACAAAACCATCGTATGGTTATATACGAACTCGAAGGAATTCGAGGATGGTTTCCGGTTCTGGAGAAAACGAATAGGATTATTCAGTTGTCTTTTCCTTTCACCTTCTCTCATTGCGAGTACTCCTTGGTTTAGGAGATAGTACACCTATTACGCAAATTGGATAGTCGTCTTCCAAACCATAGGCAGGTGCCGACTGGTAAGGAATGAAGAAAACCAATTAGCCTAAATGGTGTACAGAAGGTATTAAGTTAAGACAAAGAAAGGGATTAGTAAGAGGGCAAAGTAAACTGCGACTGCTATTCACGACCAAACCAAGTATTTCTTCGCCAATCCTAAATCACCTTTGTATTTCTCCAGGACACTCCGTATCACTACGAAGATCCCAAGTTTATTGGATAATCCATCGTATGGTTATATACGAACTCGAAAGGAACTTGTTCCAGTTCGGGGATGGATCCTGGTTCAGGAGAAATAGGAATAAGGTTCATTCGGTTGTCTTTTATCTTCACCTTCTCTCGCATTGCGAGTGTTCCTAGGATTAGGACAGTACACCCATTATGCTTATTGGATAGTCTTCTTCCAAACCATAGGCTGGTGCCGAACGGTAGGGAAGGAAGAAAACTAATTGGCCTAATGGGGTGTACAGAAGGTAATGACTAAAGACATATAAAGGGATTTGGAGAGATGGCAAAGAATTATACGGTTACAGTTGTGAATCTGGATAATGGAAGAGGCATTACTAGGAATACCAGGATACCCCATCGAAACATTTTAATGTTTCAGTTTCACTGTGTACTTTTAAAAGAAAACTGATTTCCTAATTAGACACTTGCTCCAGGGTATGTATTTACCAGGTTTGATTCTCACATCTGTATGGTTTTACAGATGATGAGTGGGAGTAAGTTATTGGGAATTAGGTGATCATCCTCATTATATCGGGATTCGTTGTAATTGGTGATATTTGAGGAAGTCACCTGGGTTGTTTGCCGGACGACAAATATTTGGTTTTGAATATCCGTTGTTATGCACCAATTTCAAATTGATATATCTGTACGTCTACTTTTATAGAGTGAGATATACCTTTTTAAAATTATGTCTATGACATTTACCTATATCAGTGGATGGTTAGGTAAGGAGCATTGAACAGCGGTGTAATTCTTCTTAACCATAAGTACAATTTTCAACCTACGACACACAGTGAATGAGTCATTTGACTCAAGCGACTTGTACAGAGTATTGTATGTTGTCCAGTGTCCATTAGGACAGTGGGGTTGGTTCTCGTACTATATTCTGTTTACTTTGACTTCTCTAGTTCTTAGACATGTGTTTCGTAGAAACACAGGGTCTGAGTTTTGAGGAGTTATTGGTATAAGAATAGAGTAGAGAACCAGGTATTGCAAGTATCGGGATTCTTCAAGGTGATCGAAGATGTAGATACTTGTGTATGGTATTCAGTTGATAGTAATGAGAACTTGCTTCTCTTTCAGGTTACTCATAATTGGATGTACTCCTAAGTTGAGTAACGCTGATCGGCCTCTCTTCTATTTAGTTGACATGCACTGGTGACAGCTGCATGATTTGAATCTGGTTAAATTAAATCAGTGCCTCTGTTGGATATAGAACAGTTCATATCTTAACGATGTTAAGGTACGGGGAGTTGTCAGGCTTATGCTTAAAACCAGACTCCGGATAACTCAAGACACGTTTCTGTAATGGCTGTTTGTGGGTTGACCCAGGCTATGACGAGGGTTGATTTTCTACCATCTGGAAGATCAATAGTGATATTGTTCTTGACTCGCCACATTTTTAAAAGAAATGGATTTTTCAGAAAACAGTAGTGGGAGTATGGTAGAACTGGAAGTGATTCCAGAACCGCAAACGATTACTGAAGATTTGATAAGAACCTAAAGATTCAATCTGATTTGACATTCCATTGGCCACTCCGCAGATAAAGTGGGTAACCTCAGGCACCCGAGTGGTACTTCGGTATGCTCAAGGACGGTGGCAGGGAGGTTCTTGTTTACCCAGACTTGCCATTGCTGTTGTTCCGGACTGTGAGACCCGGCAGGAGGATGAGTATAGCGTCGTTCTAAACTAGCTTTAGAAGTGTACGTCTATATGACTCTGCCAGAGGGTTGTCGTAGTCAGTGGGAGCAGCGGAAGCATAGTGGGCTAGAGGCTTATGTCTATTTATAGACTTAAGCAGATATAGCGGAGATAGATCATCTATTTCTGATGTGAAGTCATAGGTTTGACTTCATCAGAATAGGGGATGGATCCGTTAAGAAGGTAGTAGGGTGTAATGTCCTGATATTTGGATGACATACACAGAGTAGGAAGTGATATTCCTATACTACGATCGGTTATACTTTGGTTGTCACACAGTAGTTTCTCCACATGGGACTTGGATATTATATCAGACATTCTGGTTACTAGATCTATGGTTTTAGATCTAGATTTGGGTGGTTTCCCAATCAGGGTACTTAGACAGCATTCTATGAGTATTTAGAATGGACGACTCCTGGCACGGTAGTGTACCTGCAGGTGATGGAGTCACCCTCTCTAAACGTGTCTTATAGACTAAAAGGGAGAGGGATACGCATGATTGGCAGATCACTTGCTTAGGCAATTGAGTCAATCATGAGATGTCAAGTACCACACCAGATGTTGTTCTTGCAGTAGATGCAATAAATTGATATTAATCCAATCCTGGAGAAACAATCGGAAGCAGCTTTAGAAGATGAGTGCATGTTCTAAGGATTTGATAACGGCAGCCTCCTTTAGGAGACGGTTATCATTCTAGGCTTCCAAGGTGACATGGACGACAGGGTGGTCGTCAGAGTCATGATTTTCCCTCTGACGAGGGGCAGTATTTAGGATAGGTGGTCCAAGCAGATACTGAGGGAAGGCAAGGCGCAGGATACTGATTAAGTTCAGTTGACGATACAGTCTAAGAAGTTTGGATTTGGAGTTCATTTATGAGCTAGGTCCCATCAGACATCCAAACAAATTGTAAGACAGGTATTGCTCATTTCGGGAGATGGCTTTCTCCGCGAACTTGAGATAAAGAGAGACATAGATAGAAACACCACAGTGGATCCACTCACTGAGGCTATTCCTCGAACGCAATAGTTTCGCAAACGAGCTTTGTGAGACTGACTAGTAGAGGAGTTGGGTGTTCGGTATCACACGGGCTGTGAGTATGCGACATCGCAATAATTAGCCTTGAGTGCAAGTGGGAGATTGTTGGAGATAGTACCCTCAAAGTCAATTATTGGATCACAGGCACGTGATTGCAATGATTGAGGGAGGACCTATCCCGGTAGGACAGTCTTACTCAAGATGATAGTATGCTATCTGGTTTATCTTTATCATCGTGTACTGCTTTAGTTGACCTTACAAGTCGCTATTACACGTTGATAGAGCCCCTAGGATTCTTGCTTGACTACCAGCAGTATGAGGGCGATCATATACGTGAGAGCTGGAGTCTATAAGCACATCCTTAAAATGTCCCTAGTCGTGGGAGTTTCGAGACTGGGCATCGATACTCCATTAGTAGACTAGTGTATACAGTCGAGACCCCGACGAGGGGCGGTGGCCGGTCTCACAAGCCATTGGTGTCAGTTGGTTCACCTAAGATATATACAGGTGCTCATTGGGTTATGAGTACACCGGACAGGACTCGCCGGGAACCTGCTAGTTGGGATTATACCAGACGTCAGATAGCAGTTCCCTGTTGATATGTGTACAGGTTAGTTCATTGACCTGAGATCGTCATTTGTCTCGTGTGAGTTCCCACTGTGCTTTGATTACTACCCTACCACGGCTCAATGGAGTCGTGCAAACAGGTTTTAGTTGGGTACAGTCCCGAACCACATGGAGGCAGTGAGCGGATCTGCAGGGGTTCGTCTCTCCCGGTATTGGGGGTGAGGTCGCGCTGTGTCTAGGAGAGCCATTACACAAAGCCCTCGGTCGAGGCAGGAGATTTACCCGTAGGTATTCCAGTAGTATCTCAGGGTGTTCTGGGCTACACTCCGACACGACTTGTACCGCTTTTGGGGGTCTGACTTCTACCAACCCCCTAGGCCCGCCATGCGATGCTCATAGACGAACGGACCGGACTATACGGATATTGTCACTGACAGGCTCAGTAGGGTGTCAGGATGAGTTCGCTCATCGACGTCCCTTTTGGTCAATAGGTGGTGGCCCGTCACGTATGGCTAATACCTCTGACGTGCTAGTGGTTAAATCCACAGCCATTGTATTAACGAGTCTTTAGAGTCCACCACACTCAGTTACTCAAGTTTCGGGCGAAACGCTGTAGAGGCCGTATGGAGATATGGCAGGGTTCGATCAGATACGTGTGGTATTGTACGGATCGTGATCGGACGGATTTTACTTGCCGGCTTTGGCTTAAGCCGGATCCTAGTATTAGACAGTGTAGATTTTGTCTCTTTGCATTTGTGTTCAGTGGGAATACAAATGCAGGCATGTATATGCAGTAGCGGGGTTTTCCTGTAATTTATTACGGGATCAGTTTTTGAAGTTGCCAGTTTGCATTCCGTTCCGGCCAGTTTTCATTTGTTCCTTCACGGCCGGACTTTTCGATGGAGGGGGTTATTTGCAAGTGTGCAAATAACATTTTGTGGAGGGGTTTCTTGCTTTTGTGGCTTCATCATGAGATGCTTTTTCCATCTCATCCATTGCTTTTATTGTGATTGGATTTGAAATGGATTAGATTAGAAATGAGATGAGAGTTGATGTGAGGCTTGCTTTTGATATGGTCACCATTTCTATCTCCTACACTCACCTCCCTTGTATATTCTCTCCACCATTTTTATTAAGGGGGGCCGGCCACAAAAGAGGGGAGGGAATGAGAGAGTTGTTTTTTTTTGGTGTGGAAATTATTCATCTCATTCCTAATGCTTGAAAAAATATATACACCTTCATCCTCTCCAAAGTTCTTTCTCCTCTCCATCATCTCTATGGCAACTTCATACCCGCATCGAGACATGCTTTCTACACTACAACCTACAGTACCCTTGGACGCGTCGGCTAGCCAACTTCGCGCCCGGGTTGCCTCGGTCCAGAGGTGGGAGCCCGTAAAAGTATTCGGCTACGTGGTGCCCTTTTCCACGAGGAGGTGACGGACGAGGATTCCGCGGGAGATCGGAGTGGAGAAGAAGACCGGAGGACACGGATCGCTCGGTATAGCTTCTACCCCTTTCTCTTAATAGCTAGGTTTAGGTTAATGGTTACGATCCGGGTATATTGTCCGCGGTAGCGCCGGTTTAAAGTTAAGAAAATTTTTGATTCCGCATTTTGGCCTCGAGTAGAAGGCCGGGGCGCTGCCGTGGCGCAACATATGGATTACGAGATTGGTAATCCGCAGAGAAAATGAGGACCCAGAGACAGAGGACGCCAGACCGTGAGCAGGAGGCAAGCGGATGTTCTTGCTCTGCCAGTTTTAGGCGCACCAGTACTTTTTCGACATTGTAGGAGGTGTACCTCAGTGTCATTTGTTGCGATTTGCATTTGTGATCCGAGTATCACGCTTATATCGCTTGGATTTGAGTTTGGATGATTGAGTTTCATGATGTCGTTTTCGTGCACCATGGTTGCACCTGCTGGGTATTTACATTTTGTGTATAGTTATCGCACTTGATATATATTTTATACACCATTGTGTTAATTTGCGATTTGTGCATATCCATTGCATTTGATGCCGATTTTGTACCTTCGTAGCATGTGTTTATGATTTCATGGATTTCATACGGATGATGTGATTTTTGCACTCGGTATAGCTCACATGTGCTTGTAGTTTATTGATACGGATTTGTGCACATAGCTGCACACGTTTTTGATTTATACACATTGGTACACTTGGTGTCGTTTTTATACGCATTTGAGTTATTAATGCAATTTTCGTGCCTTGGTTGTACCGTACTTGTGTTTCACGCATTTGATACACCAGATTTGAGATTTTCGTGCACAATAGATGCACCAGATATTGTTGTCGTGCACACCCATTGCACTGGACAGAAGTTTTCGTGCACACCTGTTGCACTTAGTTTTGCTTTTGTGCATATTGTGGCACCATTATGTGGATTTTATTTCCGTGCGCACCAGACGCACGTGATTGTTGGATACACCTCTCGAGGCTGATTTTGCTCTTGAGCACCTTGTTTTCATGATGAACACTATTTTACGTAGTAGCCAAACAGGACTGATCTGAGGACAGTACCTGAGTACTTTGCATGCATTAAAAGTTAATAAGAGGTTTTCAAAAAGGAGCTATAGTCTCGCTATTTCCTATGTGTCCGTGAGTGACACGAACATTTATAAAGGAAAACCTTTTGGGATATTTCAAAAATGACGTTACGTATATTTGAGCAAAACATATATGATCGTATATTACTATTTTACAAATGAGCGTCCGTCACTAAAGCCGTGAGTTACGCATCATACGGCGATTCAGAAAAGATTTTGCATGTATTTTATTTAGTTTTTGGAGATTTTTCAAGTATGCGTACTATATACATGTTATAGTATTTGACTAGTGTATATTGGATTTCAGCATTGGATTTCGAGATCTGTATCTCCATTATAACTCCGATGATATGCATGCAAACCCGATGATTTGCGTGATACTTGAAGGAGTTCAGTTTTTGAGTTTGTACTCGTTTTCATGCGCACTTGACGCGCTGTGTTGCGGCATCTTCAATGATTTCGGAGCCCCGTTGATATGAGTTGATTATTGAAATGTTTTACAATTTGGGGGTTTAAATTTAAATTCGGGGACCAAATTTATTTAAGGGGGAAGATTGTAAGATTTCAGAAAATATAAAATATTATTTTTGGAATTTAATATTAAAATAATATATTTTCCCGAAAACTACCCGATTTACGAAATTGGGGTTTTCGAAAAAGGGTATAAAAATATACTGATAATGGTGAAATAAATGGAAATTAAAATAATTTATTCATTTAAAAATATATTTAAACGATTTGGCATTTTTAAAATTTATTATATGAAGTTTTGAAAAAAACCCGATTAGTGCACTGCTAATCGCGATTAAGCCAAATCCGTATTTCTACAGTTTTCCGTGGCTAGTGCACCATGTCATGTTATATTTTGATTATATCTTGTGTTCTTGTGTTATTTTTGGGTATTATGTGATTTGGGTTTTAAATAAAAGAAAAAGAAAATGAAAAGGGTAAAAGGGTAATTAATTGTGAGAGAGAATTAGAATAAGTGAGGAGAGAGAGGGGGGGCTGCCATATCCTCACTCCATTTTATTTCTTCATCTCCTTCTTCTTCCCCATCTCCCTCCACCTTCACCCACTAGATCCATCTCAATAGCATCATCAAAACCCTAAACCCCTTATATTAAAAATGATCACCTTTTCACCCTCTACACTTTGGACCCATCAAAGTTGGATTTTGGAAATATGGGACTTCTAGGGTTTTGCTTGGTGGCATTAATGAGGTATAATCCCTTCCATTTAGTTTAGTTATGTATTCCTAGCATTTTAGTTTAGTTTAGAATTCGTTTAGTGATGGATTTGTGATGTTGGAAATTTCAAGAGAGGAATTAGGGCTTGTTTGGAATTGGTGTTGGGTAGTGGCTGCCTACAGACCTTAGTGTCAACTATACTGACCAATACCCGGATTTGAAACCAAAACATTAATTTAGAATTTTTCCCGACATCGAAATTTGACAGTTTGTGATAGTATTATGGAATCTGGTATCACCCGAGGCCTTTATAAAAGAAGTTCGCTTAACCATGAGACGTGCATGCAACCATGAATCACCCTCTGAAACCTGAACCCCAACCCATTCATCTTGGCCACAAATTTAATGATTTGGGCCACAATTTACGGCCTGGGTACAACCAAATTAATCCGTGTTTGGTCCATGGCTCTATATTCAGTAAATTAGACCCCCTTGTATGCAAAATTGGCTAATTTTACCTAGGGTAAAATCTGGGACCATTTTCTTGAGTTGCTGCATGGTTTTGTGACTTTTTTTTAATTTGAGATTTGGTATTTGATATTGTGTTCCATCATCTGATGTTTTTATGTCAGCAACGGGGGTAGTTTAGTGGTTTTGCAGGCGTAGGCTATAGGTTCTAACCTATAAACGATTCACATGCAGTTTTGGTTTTCATGTTCGATTCTTGATACTATATGACGCATTGGAAATTGTAGGTACCCCCACATGGATTTCGATATAACGAGGATGAGCGTGATGACATCGAATTCGTCAGGCAAAGATCAGGTGAGTGGATCTATATCCACAGGGGAAGTCGGGTGGATGGCGTATAGCACCCCCGTACACTTTGATGGAAACCGATTTATATATAGATTATGGTTAATGAAAGCTTTAATAGAATACTATAGATAGAGTAAAAAGGTAGTTAGAGAATCATATTAGAAACTAAGAATAGTTAGAAGTGATATGATATGACTAGTATGCGATGACGGGATTTGAGGACGATATTTGATGATATTGCCGCTTAGGGTACTATAAGACTAGATAACCGATGTAGATACGTCATCCAAACCATACTTATTTCTAAACTAAAGAATCGTATGCATTTTTTAAACAGATATCTTGAGGGGCGTTACCGATTATCAAATGATATCTTTTCCTTAAAAACACCGTATCCCCTACTATCAAAACTACGATTCGCATCTTTTAAAAAGCTGATTGTATGGTTCGGGTGTATATATTAGATTAGATATGTATGCTTATAGTAAGGGTAGAATGTATTTGTAACTTTGACTTGATGTGGGATATAAATGCTATGAAAAGAATATATGACGCGATATGATGATTTGATGATATGTTTGTATACGGATGCGAGTCAATTGAGATGATTGATACCTTGCCGGTCCCACGATATGAGATTGTTATGGATGTGACTCTGGACATAGGTATATATATATATAATGTCATGAATTATGTGTGATATGTCGTACGAGACGTTAGGTCCATACCTCTCATTGTCGTATAGGATGATAGGATCCCAAATGTTTTAATGTCGCCGTACGATAATTTTTCCATGCGTCATGAGTTTGACTTGATGATTGATCCATACCCTTGACTAGAGGATGCCGTACGATGGATTATACCGTACGTGACGTTGTGGGGCTAGATGTCGATGGATAGATTCACCGACTCGGTCATGTTAGATACGTATACCCGTCAGCACTTGCATATGATTTACTTTATGTTGCATTCATGTTATTCGTATTGCATTACTTATACCTGTGATAGTACACCTGCACCATTATCGATGATGTGTATGTTAGACGTACACAGATTGTAGGCTCACACACTTCATCTTCGATAATTGCCATGTCACTACGCAGTAAGATTGCTGCATCATGATATGACTCTTCGCATAACATACTTGCGTATATACCCACTTGTACACTCATGCTTGTGTATATACCCACTTGTACCTTCATACTTGCGTACATATATCTTTGTGCATCGATGCATACATACATACTTATTGCACATACATAGACGATGTTGCATTTGACTTTGGAGAAATTGGGAACCGCAGGATATGTTTAAAAACTGGAATCATTTTAAAAGAGCGGTTTTCCCTAAATATGTCATATTACTGTTCCATGTTGCATGATATACGGATATGCTTACATTTCTATCATATGTCGCATATATCATGCTTTATGATTTTACGCATTGAGATATGCTGTTTTCATGAGATTTCTGGATTTGAGGACCATGGCTATTTCAAAAGAAAGTATGTACTGTTTTAGAAACCCGGCGTCTCATGATATGATATTTAAATGCGTCCACCATGCGTTTTCTCGGTTCTGAGACGTGTGATATGTGAAACCCGATTCGAGGAGGCGGATGATACGGTTTGCGGGTACATGGTGGACCCGGTATGGTACCCCTGGGCGAGAGAGAGATTTCGTGTGGATGACGATGAGCCTGGCAGAGGGACTACTACCTACCGGTGATAGTTTTTGGGCTTGGCGGATATCTGGAGGATACCGACCGGAGTCGAGAGATGATATGGGCCGATCTGGACTGACGGAGCCCGTGGGCCGATCCAGACTGACGGAGCCCGAGATATGGGGATTTACGTGTCGATACTGGACACGGGTTTCATAATATTTTCGGGTGTCGATGTTGGACACCCAGGTTCCATGATTTTGATGTGTTGTGAAGGACACCGTTGATTTATATCCTCATATTTTCATGCACACTCTTTTATGATATTTACGTGCATACAGACATTGATTATATGGTTGCACTGGATCCACATGCATACATATATTGATTATATGGTTGGATGATATCCGCATACACATAGGTGTTGATTACATTATTGGCACATATACGACCCGGTCACCCTAGATATCATAGTTTTACATTTATGATATAGTTGACCTAGGAGTCGTTGTTTATTCGATTTCTACTTGTAGATGTTTTTCTAGCCACGAGTTGGCAACTCACCCCCGTTGTGCTATAGTTCTTGCAGGTTGCCCGCATGGATCAGCAACGGCATCGCTGGCACACAGTTGCATTCGGGTGTTTTGCTTTGGTAGGTGGGACATTTGTATCGTACCCACTCTTGTAATTATATTTCATATTGTATCTAGTCAACTCCATCAATCAAATTTATTAATTGTATAAGTAATGAGACTTAGCAAGACTTGTAGTTGCGAGACTTGAGCGATGGATTTTATGTTCGCATTTTGGGTTGATGTCTTGCTTATTTATTTATCTTTGGTGGTGAACTTCGCTGTTGGGCGTCATATACTTATATATACTATCTTACTTGGTTGTGATCCGCCGTTTGGCGAAGAGCTGGCTCCCACTTGGGGATGCCTCTTATATTATCATGTATTGTGGTTTTGGATCAAAATATACAAAGGAGGTGTTGCCCAAATTTTCAAAAGACGAAACATGTTTTCAAACTAGTTAATTTCACTTGCATTATTCATCTTCCTTCTCTATGAATTTAAGAAAACTTGATTTCATTATACCTTTATTTCAAAACTTTACCTCTTTTATTTTCATTAAAAAGGTTTTAGATTTCTGGGTTTCAGCTTATTTGGATTACGTTATGCCTTTAGACGTTGCGTGATTTAAGTACTGGTCACGAGCTAATATTTCGGGTCAGGACATTAGTTCATTCTCTCATCTTCATCACTTCATCTTCTTCTTCGTGAGAAAAAGCTTACTAGCTTTTCTCAAGGTGATGAAATATTATGAGAGAAAGAAAACTAAAGTGAGCCCATTTCCTACTTCATCATCCTCTACTATTAGCCATTTAGTTTAGGGTGTTTGCTTCACTAATTTCACCATTAGTGAAGTGGTATCATGAGATTGAGTCTCCTCGACGAAGATCATCTTCGGCCTCGAAGACATTGAGCAAGCTTGTTCATTTCTTCGAGTGAACCCTCTCTAGAGTCCGGAAGTTCACTACTTGGAGCGAAGGGACAACTATACGGAGGTTTAGAAGTGAAGGAACAGTCTACAAAGGTTGTATTCCTCATTCACTTAGTTGTAAAGTAGTTTACATTTGTGTTTTCATATGATTCTCTAGTTAAATATCCTCGGATTTGGGTTCCTTAATAGGGCAAAATTTTTATTTGGCACGGACGATACCGCCCGAAACCTCACTGTCGTGCTAGGGAACCCAATAGATGTGGGTTTGGATCTCACTTAAAAACCTTTTCTTTTTGTATTCTTCACTCACTTGAAAAAAGCTAGAGAGCTTGAGTTGAGGAAGAAGAAGGAGAATTGGCAAAACTTGACTCATATGAGAATAATCAACATAATCGAGAAAGAGAGAGAGAGAGAGAGAGAGAGAGAGAGTTGTCTCATCCCTAACCATGGTTACAAAATATCTAGATATTTTGAGACTTGAGTTTAAGCAAAACCATGGGCTACAAAAACCATGGGCAATGAAACCATGGTTTTGACTTTAGTCAACACAAGAAAAGAGTGTAGAAAGTCAACCATGATTTTATTCCCATTTTGCTTTTCTCAATAATCAAAATATATAAATATGTTACCATGTGAATCTTGCATTGCCATCACCAATGTATCATCAACCATGACACATGTATGCTTACATGTGTGCATCCATATCAACATATACATACACTCATGCATGCACCATAAAGAAATAGGTTTTAATAAATGAGCTAATGGACTTGATATTAAATCAACACTTGATTTAATAACCCGCTCATATCACATACGACCCGTCCAATAGTAAACGCCCGATTAAAATACGGTATTAAATTCACGCATTTAATCGAGCTCCCACGCATATCCCATATGCATCCCACATCTTTTTTCCTGAGTTAGGAAACCCCATTGTGGGACTCTAAGACTCGTCAATACGCTAGCAGTAGGAAGTGATCATATCACATACCCACAAACCGTCAGTGGCAAAAGCTGTACGTAACGGCTCCCAGGTATTGAGCGATCCGAAGAAACACAAGCGAACCTGTCAAAACTCCTGTCGAGCCAACTGGCAACACTTACTGTACAGTCCGGTCTCTTCGTCAGATATGCTGCATATCGAGTCTAGGGATGGTATCGTCGACCCCAATAATTCAATAAGTCATGCCGGTATATGGCACATAATAGATCGAGAAACTACTGATAACACTTATTAGTAAATCTCATCTTCCATGGCCAGGGACTTCCTGTTATAGGAGCATAGCACAACATCAACCCCCAATACCGGGAGAGATGAAACCCCTCCTATCGCTTATTGCCTCCATGTGCCTCGTGACTGTACCCAAAATCCACCTGTTTGCATGATTCAGTAGAGCCGTGGTAGGGTGGAGATCAAAGTACAGTGGGAGGACACACAAGACTCTATGACGATCTCGGGTTTTACAGACTAACCTGTACCAGTGTCACCTGAGAAATGCTATCCGACGATAGATATAATACAATATAGGAGTTCTCGGCGAGTCCGTTCAGTGTACCCAGTCTAATTGAGCACCCATATACAGTCTTTGGTGTCACCACACCAATAGATATGGGATCATCCATCACCCATCAAATGGGTCAAGTAACGTATACGCTAGTCTACTCTGGAATATTGATGTCCTGTCTCGATACACCCACGACTAAGAACATTTCAAGGATATGCTTATAAACTACACATGTCCCACTAGTATGGTCCCCATCATAATCCCAGTAGTCAAGCAAATATTCTAAGGGCTTTATCAACATGTACCAAATGAGTAAGATGCATGATCAAGTGAACATGTTAAGATAAAGAACAACAAGATAGCATACTATCATGTCTAGAAAGAATGTCTTTTGAATATATATACACACACACACACACACACACATACCGATACATCCACTATCATATAATAGCCTCTAGGGCATACATATATCCAACAAGCAGTTCCCAAGTGACATGTGTACAGGTTAGTTTGTCGACCTAAGATCATTGTTTGTCTCGTGTGAGTTACCACTGTGCTTTGATTACTATCCTACCACGGCTCAAACGAGTCGTGCAAATAGGTTTTAGTTGGGTACAGTCCCGATCCATATGGACACAGTGAGCGGATCGTCGGGGATTCTTCTCTCTCGGTATTGGGGGTTGATGTTGCGTTGTGCACGGGTGGACATCACCAGAAATCCTTGGCCAAGGTAGTCGAGAAGTACTGATTTGGATCAGTAGTTTCTTTGTTGGTGTTGTGCTTCTTACCGACACGAAATGTCGCGTTATTAGGGTTCTGACTTTATCCACCCCCTAGACTCGATATGCGATACTCTTAGATGAACTGACCGGACTGTATAGAGATTTTCACGGACAGGCACAGTAGGGGTCAGGAGAGTTTGCTCTTCGGCCTCCCTTTTGCTCAATACCTAGGTAGCCGTTACGTACAGCGAGTGTCGTTGACGAGCTTATGGTTAAACCAACTGCCAGCATACTGACGAGTGTTTAGAGTCCTACACAGAGGGTTTCCCTGCTTCGGGCAAAACGATGTGGAGGCCGTATGGTTTTACGGCAGGGTTTGATCATATACGTGCACATGTGCACGTATCATGATTCGGACGGTTTATACTAGTGGCTTTGGTTAAAGCCGGATTCTAGTATTATATTTTTGGATTATTTTTGTCTCATTGTATTCGTATTTTTTCGGAATACGGATATAGGTATGTATATACGGATGAGGGGTATTCTTCTAATTCATTATAAAGTGTCTAGAAGAAGACACTTCATTATGTTTAATAACCATTTGGTTAAATGGTTATTTGAGGTGGAGGATGAGGTGTCCATGGCTTTTATTGATAGCATGGCTCACTTGGTGACTCACGGGGTGACTCATGGTCACTATTCTTGCATGCTTGATATTTAGTTTGTGTCGTGAGATATTTCTTTACTTGATTCATTTTTCTATGCTCACAACACTTAGCCATTTTTTCTTGAGTTGCTTCATGCTTCACACTCTCATCTCCTCATGCGTCTTCTTCCTCTACCTCCACCCTAAAAGTCTCATGTGTTGGGAAACCTAGGGTGTTTAGAGACAAATCAATCCATCATTAGACTCTACATCTTCTAGGCTATCTAGTTTAGCAAAATAGGTACCCTAGTTACCAAGGCTATGAGGTAGGAGCTCGAACTACAAATCCACAGGTGGATCATCTTTGATGGAGGGAGACCGGAGATCAAGCTTGATCATGGTTGCCGTATGGAGCTTGGGATGATGGTTAAAAACCGAAGACACGGTTCATTCGGTATAACCTTTCTAAACTCCTCTATATTTTTGCTAGCTTAGGGTTAATGGTAGATCCATAGTATCGGGTTGTTCTAGCGTCGGTTTATAAAATTTTTGTTCCGCATTCGGCTACGGATTGATGGCCAGGGCGCGGGCATAACCCAACACCCTCCACACGTCACCTAAATGAAAGTGGATAGGCTTGTGTTATACCCATGACACAACACAATCAAGAGAGATCCAATAATGAAAAAGACATAAAGAAAAGAAAATAATAAATACTTATCATAATATTTTCTTTATTCTTAATATATAAAGTGAGATAAATATAAAAGTGACATAATACTAGTAAATACACATATACAATACATGTATCAATATATTAAATCAATCACTTGATTTAAAATCCGTTTTTCCAAAAGACCGGCGAGTATTATTAGACTTCCTATTACCGTTAATGTATCCAATACACAAGTTTTAATCAAAATCCAGTACACATTAATAAACACATCTACATCATATCACTAGAGCCGAAAAAACCACTTTGTGGGACTCTAAAGACTTGATAATACGCTGGCAGTGAGTTAATGGATCCAATCCATAACCACAAGCACGTCAGTGGCACTATCTATACCTAACGGCTACCCAAATATCTATCGAAAAGAAGATCGATAAGGATTTATGTCCGAACCCTTACTGAGCTTATAAGTGAAATTCACCGTACAGTCCGGTTTGTTCGTCATAGAGTGTTGCATACCGGGTCTAGCGGGTAGAAAACTGCAAGGTTCCCTAGCATGACAGCAAGGTTTCAGGAGGCATTGTCCATGCCAAATTAAAATTTTTGCCGTTCTAGCTAACCCTAATATAGAATCATTTACTAGAAATCCGACGGAATATAAATGCAAACACTTTGCAACAAAAGTAAGTAAGGAATACAACCTTTGTAGACCGGTCCTTCACTTCAATAGCTCCGTGTAGTAGTCCCTTCGCTGCGATCGTGAACTCCAGACTCTAGAGAGGCTCCCTTGAAGAAACGAACATGCTTGCTTCGAAATCTTCGAATCCGAAGATGATCTACGTCGAGGAGACACTAACCCAAGCTATCTCTTCACTAATTGTGGAATTAGTGAAGCAAACCCCCTATACTAAATGGCAAGTAGTAGAGAATGATGAAGTAGGAAGTGGGCTCACTTTAGATTTGATTTTCTCACATTTTTCCTCACATCTCCATTGAAACTAGAAAACTTTGAGGAAGAAGAAGAAGAAAACTCAAGTGATGAAAATGAATTATTGTTAAGGTTAGAAATGCAACCAAAGGTTAAGTATGTCATGCTTAACCCTTATAAAGAGTTAACCATGAGCTAGGGTTAAAGGTTAGGTCAAAAAATATCTTAAGCAAGACAAAGAGAGTGGACAAAGTCAAAGATTCTTACAAGCTTCTACAAGCTTTCAACAAATATCAACCATGACAAAAATCCACAATATTTGAATTACATAATGATAAATATAAACCCTAATCTTAACACTAGCATGGTTTAATCCTCATAAACCCTAGTTGCATTTGTAACCTAGCATGACACATTTAACATATATCACATAAATATCAATGTATCCAAAGTGAGAAAAGAAATCTTAAGTTAGCTAATATTAGTTAATGTAATGTAATATATCAAATATATAATTATACATTAAATTGTTAAATCAACACTTGATTTAATAATCCGGCTATATCAAATATAACCAACTAATATCAAATGTAACACCTTATCGAATCAACACTTGATCCGATAACCCGGCTATATCACATATAACCAATCATGTCACAAATCGCAAGAATAGAATACGATATCTCATATCATATTAATCTTGGTCCTGCACATATCACATATGTGCTCCTACTCCGTTTCGCTTAAGCCAGAAAACCTCTGTGTAGGACTCTAAAGACTCGTCAATACGCCGGCAGTAGGTGATGATCATATCAAACACCCACAAGCCGCAAGCGGTCTGCTAGACTTAATGGCCAACCGGGTATTGAGCGATCAGAAGATCAACAAGCAAGCCTGCTCGAACTCCTGCGAATCCAATCAGTAACAATACCGTACAGTCCGGTCTCTTCGTCTGATATGTCACATATCTCGTTTAGGGGTGGTAAACGTCAGACCCCAGTAACTCGATAAGTCGTGCCGATGTGAGGCTCATAACGGGTTGAGAAACTACTGATAACACTTACCAGTATATCTTTAAAGCAGCCCTGGTAAGGGACTTCCTGTTACAGCCAATCGAACACAGCGCAATATCAACCCCCAATACCGGGAGAGACGAAACACTTCCTATTGCTCATTGCCTCCATGTTATTCAGGACTGTACCCAAAAGCCACCGTTTTGCACGTTCGCTTGAACGTGGTAAGGTGGAAATCAAAGCACATTGGGAATCACACAAGACTTTATGACGATCTCGGGTCTACCGACTAACCTGTACCGGTGTCACCAGAGAACTGCTATCTGAAGTTAGGTATAACACCATCTGGGAGTTCTCGATGAGTCCGTCCAGTGTACCCAGTCTCTACTGAGTACCCGTATACTATCTCTGATGTCAAACACCAATGGATATGGGATCATCCATCGCCCATCTGCATTGGTCGAGAAGTTATACGCTAGTCTACTCTGGTATATCGATGCCCTGTCTCGATACACCCTCAACTAGGAACATTTGAAGGATATACTTAGCGACTACACTGTCCCCACTAGTATGATCTGCATCATAATCCTGGTAGTCAAGTACTCATCCTAAGGACTTTACCAATATATAATCAAGAGACAATCAGTGTACATGTTAAGATAAAGTGCAACCAGATAGCATACTATCATGTCGAGCAAGAAAGTCTTCCATATATATGTCCAAGCATCCACTACAATATACATCGCATGTACAGTAATGGCCTCCAGGGCACACATATAACTAACAATTTCCCACTTGCACTAGGGCCATCTGTTGTAGTATCCCATACCCAATAATCAGCAGTGGTTGAAGTATCCCATACTCAACCATCCATAAAAGTCTCTCCTGGGAATAGGACTTTGTGAGTGGATCCGCCGTGTTGTCCTCTGTTTCTACTCTCCTAACCTCGATCTCCCTGAATTTCAACCATCTCCATGATCAGGTGATACTGCCTAAGAATATGTCTGGATCACTGAGGGGACAAGGGTTCCTAGGCATAAGCCACAACTCCATTGTCATACAATGGTAGGAACGAAGTTCATCTCATGAACTTTTATACATCCAGAATGCCTCTTTGGTAGCATCCTTGGTAGCAATGTATCTAGCCTTTATCGTCTAGTTTACCACGGTATCTAGCTTAGAACTCTTCCAACATACCGTCCTTCCACTGAGGGTAAAGACATTGCCTGTGTCTGACATTCAGTCGACCATACCACCCTGGAAGCTATCCAGTGATTCTCCCCAGGATTGATTGATACCATCTCACTACACCTAGTGAGAATCCTAACATCCACTTAGATCTATCTCATAGATCCAAAATCTAGGATTTAGGAGGTATCACCTTCATCCTATATGGAGAATCCTTGTGATAAGAGAAGATTGACCGAGTGTAGCATAGGAAACTCCTTTCCTATCAAGAGTATGTTATCCACGTACAATGCGAGGATCAACACCATACTCCCTACTATCTGTTTGTATATACAAGGTTCATCTACCATTTTGATGAAGTCAAACTCTTTGACTTCCACATCAAAACAGACGTTCCAACTCCGCGATACCTGCTTTAACCCATAAAGCAACTTGCACACGTTTTCGCTGCTCCCACTGTCTACGAAGCCCTCTGGCTGTATACTTATAGATGCTCTCTTCTAAATAACTATTTAGAAAAACAGTTACGACACCCAACCGCCAGACATCGTAGTCATGGTATGTGGCAATGGCAAGTAGGATCTGGATGGACTTAAGCATAGACACTAGAAAAGTTTTCATCATTATCCATACCTGGTCGATGACGAGAACCTTTTGCAACAAGTCTTAGCTTTGAAAGTCTCAACTTTTCCATGTACACTAAGTAATCTTCTCAAGATATACTTGCTCCTGATGGGTATTTAACCCTTCAGATAAAGCTGCCAAAGTCTATACTTTGTTGGTTTACATAGATTCCATCTCAGATCGCTTAGCATCCAGCCATTCTTACAGAGTCCCCACTCTTGATGGCTTGCTCGAAACTAGTTAGGTCATCATCTCATGATGCAATCCCCACTCCCACTTTCATTGAGAAAACCGAAGTATCTCTCAGGCGGATGAGGAACCCTACTAGATCGGCGGAGATGCTGAGGTTCGTTGGAATCTATTGAATCCTCCGGTTCTATTAAATCATCAGCTACAGTTTGTATAGCTGGAACTCCTACCAGTTCTACCTCATGACCACTAATTTCTTCACAAGAAATTCCCTTTCTAAAAGGTGGCATGCTGAGAAATAAAACACTTGTTGTTCCTCAGTGAGGTAGAAGATATTCCCTTGCGAATGCTTAGGATATCCAACAAATTTCCACAGGACTGACCTTGCCTCGAGCTTGTCCAGATTTTGATTTTAGACATAGGCCAGACAACCCCAAATCTTAACATCCTTAAGAGATGGGCTCTTCCTATACCATATCACATATGGAGTGGTAGGCACCTGATTTGGTTGGAACCCTATTCAATGGGTATGCAGGTTCACAAGTGCATAACCCCTAAAAGGAAATAAGCAACTAAGTAGTACTCATCATAGAGCACACTATATCACATAGGGTGCGATTGCTCCGCCCCGATTTACCAACGTGCTGTAGTGTATACGGAGGAGTAATGTTAAGAGAGAATCTCATTCTCCGTTAGAATAGTCCAGGATCTCCGTGCTCAAGTGTTCTCCTCCCTGATCTCATCAAAGGATATAATACTTATACCCATTGTGGTTCTCTACTTTTGAATTATATTCTTTGAATTTCTCAAAAGCTTCAGACCTGTGTTTCAATAGGAACACATGTGTGAATCTTTAGAGATCATCAGTGAATGTAATGAAGTATAAAGAACCATTCCTTGTATTTATAGACAGGGGACCTTCATACATCATCATGTATCAATCATGAGAGTTCACTAACTCTTTCTCTGTTTCCAGTAAACGGAGCTATAGTCATCTTATCTTTTGTGACATGACTGGCAAGTTTCACAAGATGTAAATTCAAACTGATTTAAATATGCATCTAAATGTAACTTAGCTTGTCGGGTCGCAGTTGATATGACCTAGTCTACAATGCCTCAAGAATGATTCGTTCATTTCTGAACTCTTCCACTTGTGCGTGTTCTGTATGTTAAGAACTGTAGTTTGATTTAGAACGTTTATGCCATTAGATAACGTGCCTGAACCGATCAACTCTTGATATAGGAAATTTTCAAAACATTATCCAACACTACAAAATTATATCCTTCTTTACTTAATAAAGAGACTGATGTGATATTGTATATCAGGTTCGGTATCTAATAACATTCGTTCAGAATCAATGTATTTGGTAATACAGGGTTATAACTGCCAACAACTTGGCTGCAACACTTGCACCGTCTCTAACTCTTGAAACTTATCACCCATTCTCAGTTCTCTACCTGTCTGTAGCCCATGTAACATATTACATATATGGGATCCTGATCCGGTATCTCATACCCAGGACGTAAAGGATACTAAGAAACAGTTCTTTGTAATAAACACAACCGAAGAAGATGCATCATCATGCATTTTCTTCGTTTGGGAGGCACGGGAATCCTGGTAATCCCCTATTTCCTGCTCGGTCTTATAACAATTATAAGTTGGAGCGGGACCAATGTTCCCCAGCTCAGTATAAAAAGCGGGTTCAGTCAATACATCCGTATTATTATCCTGATTAAGGCGTGACATGGTCGCTACCTGGAGAGAAAGAGAAGAAAACACTCAGCGTATGCTTTTGTAAGATTAGATTGGTTATTAATTTATCTAATCAGGACGGCTCCCACTGTTTTAGTCAAATCTTCCTTCTAATCCTAAAAGGTAAGACTAGCCGGGATTAATTACACCCTACAAGTTCACCAATTTTTCAGCCAGACCCGTGTCGGTACTTTGAGGGGGGTTCCCCGTGCTTTCGCACGGACCTAATTAAATTAAACCTCGTTTTTTCCAGAGGCATAACCCCATTAACACCTTTTGTAACATTTCAGAAAAATAAAATATTATTTTGGGGATTTTTATAATTAAATAATATTATATTGAATATTTTAATATAGCGGTATAATTAATTACCGATAAATTGGGAAAATTTTGGAAAATTATGGAAATTACTGAAATGAGGGTGCTTTATTGGATTTAAGCAAATTATGAAATTATGATTTATTATATTCTATTTTAATGCTAATCGCGATTAAATATTGCTAATCGCGCATTAAGCTGGTTTTGTGCACATGACATGCACCATATCATTTTTACACTTGTGTTACATTTTATCATGGCTTTTCCTTATATTCTCTCATGGTTTTATTTTTGAGTGAGAAAAGAGAGGAAAAGAAAAGAAAAGAAAAAGAAATGAATATAGAAATGGTGTATGGGCATGAGAGAGAGTGTGAGGGGTCTTTATTGACCATGGCCTTTGTTTATCATTCTTCATCTTCTTCATATTTCCTCTCTCCCTCTCCCATGGCTGATGATGCCCTCTCTCCCTCTCCTCTCTACCTCCTCACAAATCCATCAAAAATCCATTAAAAGTCCATCTCACTTTCACAAAAAATGTGCACGAACTCGCAAGCTTCACTTTGGACCTAGAAAGCAAGGATTTTGAACACTTAGGGCAACTCAAGAATATTCTTGAGTTGCCAAAGGAGGTAATTTATCCATCATTAGTGTACTTTTCCTATTTTCTTTGCAACCATGTTAACTTAGAATCCATATTGTGCGGTTTATTGAACTTTGAAAATTCCAAGTTAGGGTTTGAGAATTCTTGAGTTGTGATGTGTAATTGAGGTTAGTAGTGACCATAAACCCCCTTTAGTGATATCATATTGGACTAAAACCAGAGACTTAACCCCCAAATACGAACTTTGAAATTCTGCAGATATGGAAATTGTGGGAATTGTGATGGATTTTGGTAATCTGCTAATACCCGGGTGACCTGAAAATTATTTAGCAAAGACAGTGATACATACAGGAAACCAAAGACCCCCTACTGAAACCCTAGCCCCTAAGCCCTCACCTTGGCCATAGAAATAATCCTTCTGGCTGCAATTTGCGGCCAGACCTGGGGTAATTTGGCTCATGTTTGTTTCATGGCTCTAGTATCTGTAATCTAGACCCCCCACATATGCAAAATTGGCTAATTTCAGTTAGGGTAAAATATGGGACCATATTCATGAGTTGCTATTTTGAAATGGGGTTATATTTTTGTATTTTGGATTCTGAATTTTAGTATTTGCGTTTTACCTCGATCACTTGATGTTTGTACGACGATATCGAGAGTTGTATGGTGGTTTGAAAGGCATGGTCCGTAGGTTCTAGCCTATAATCTTTTAGCGTGTCGTTTTGGTTTTGAATTGGGTTTTAATGCGTCACGATACGTTATGATGTGTAGGTACCCCCACAAGGACTTCGATACGACAAGCAAGCGCGTGGCGACGTCGGCAACGGCAGGCGAAGAGCTGGTGAGTAGATTATATCTACGGGGGAGGTCGGGTGGATGGCATATTGCACCCCCGAAGTTCGTAGTATAGCTTATATATATGTGTTTTATGTTACATGGATGATTATCAAGATATGATTTTGTGTTCATGGTTTAGTTTAGGGTAGTTAGAAGTAACTTAGTTTAGCTTCTTAGTCGCGAACCCTAGAATGAGGTTTACACCCACACGCACATACATACTTACTTTGTTATACTTGTGCGTATATGGGGATATGTATATATACACACACATAGGTATAGGACTGTGTGTGTGTGTGTGTGTGTGTATACACGTATACTTACACAGGGATGATGAGGATTGTATATGGTATTTGGAGATGAGTCGATGAGATTGGGCATGATGCTATGAGATCGGTGATATGTTTTGTTTCGTATTGTGAGATACGACATGAGATTTTAACGGGCCTTTAGGCGTGTATTTTCATACATGCATATATATATATATATATATATGGTATCAGTTTGTACTAGACATAAATCAGTACCCCAGTTCATAAGATATGATGATAAGGATACCAGATAAATGATGAGATGAATGTGATATTTGACCCGTACCCAGATTTAGGATGCCGTACGATGGATTAACCGTACGAGCTATATATTAATGATAGATCTGCACTCTTGACTCGGGTATGCCATATTGTATATTGTATCGTATGTGAAACTATTGAGGCGGGATCACCGACTACTATATTTATATATATCGACTTAGCCTTAGGTGGTTTTCCCTTACCCTTTCGGTTAGACTGTTCGTTTAGTCCATTAGTTTACTTGTAGATGTTAGACTAGACTCGAGTCATACCTATTTCCAAAACTAACGAATCATGAGTATTTTAAAGACAGGCCAAGGGATTCTACGGATATTTCAAAGGACATACCTTTTTTCTTAAAAACTCCGTTGCCCGTAATTTTCCAAATCACCACGAGTTGTGTGATTTCAAATGACAAACTGTATGACTCGTATAACTCATGTATATTCCGTATTGTTGCATTTACTTTCCATTTCTATATTTTCATGTGGTTATTAATGCATTGCATGCCTATATACTTGTGATTTATGTTATATTAAACCCATGTTGTCAGGACACCAGCACCATTATCGATGATGCGTATGCTCCACGTACTCCTGCTTGCCGGCTCACACACCTCATCAACAATAATTGCCATGTCACTACACAGTAGGATTGTTGTATCAGGATATGACACATTGTACACTCATACTTGCGTATATACTACTTGTACATCTATATTGGCGCACAAGCACATTGTACACTCATACTTGCGTATATACTACTTGTACATCCATATTGGCGCACAGGCACATTGTACACTCATACTTGCGTATATACTACTTGTACATCCATATTGGCACACAGGCACATTGTACACTCATACTTGCGTATATACCTATTTGTACATCTATATTGGCGCACAGACACATTGTACACTCATACTTGCGTATATACTACTTGTACATCCATATTGGCGCACAGGCACATTGTACACTCATACTTGCGTATATACTACTTGTACATCCATATTGGCGCACAGGCCATTGTACACTCATACTTGCGTATATACCTATTTGTACATCCATATTGGCGCACAGGCACATTATACACTCATACTTGCGTATATACTACTTGTACATCCATATTGGCGTATAGGCATATTGTACACTCATACTTGCGTACACACATATTGTACACGCATACTTGCATACATACGTATTTGCACATACATAGATGATTCTGGTTTGATTTTTGGAGATTTGGGTACCGCAAGATATATTTTAAAACTGGATTCATTTTAAAAGAGCGGTTTTACCTCGATATGTGCATATTATTGTTCCATGTTGCATGATATACGGATATGCTTACATTTCTGTTATATATCGCATACATCATGCTTTATGATTATACGCATTGAGATATGTTGTTTTCATGAGATTTCTGGATTTGGGAACCGTGGTTATTTCAAAATAGAATATGCATTGTTTTAAAACCCGGTTACCCTTGATATGATATTTCAGTGCGTCCACCATGTGTTTTCTCGTTTCTGATAGTAGCATATGAAATTCGATTCGAGGAGCGGTAAGCACCGTCTGCGGGTACATGGTGGACCCGAAGAGGTACCCCGGGGCAAGAAAACTCGTATATGTTGGACGGTATGCCTGGCATGGGAGCACTACCTACCAGTGACAGTATTTAGACTCGGCGGTTATCGTGGGGATACCGACCAGAGTTATGTACGTATGGATACGTCGAATTGCGAGGGTCGAAGCTGGGCACTCTGGTTTTCGAGAAAGCGTATGATACGTACCTATCTTGGCCAGTCGTGGTGACAGCACCATATAGATGAGGATTTATGTGTCGCTGCTGGACACAGGTTTCATGATATTTCGAGTGTCGATGCTAGGCACTAAGGTTTTCATGATTTTGATGTGTCGCGAGGGCCACCTGTTGATTTATATCCTCATACTTTCATCCATATGCATTTATGACTTTTACATGCATGATGTTGCTATGTCATTGGTTGACACTTGGATGGGATCCACATGCATACAGACATTGTTTACATAGTTGGATGATATCCACATAGTTATAAACTTCATGATATAGTTGACACTGATTTCATAATGATTATATTGTTGATACCTCATATTTATGATTGTTACTACCTGAGGCACTGACACGAGCACTTGGTATTACACTTATGTATTGATGTTTACCCTTGTCACCTTATCATTCTTCAGACTTTATCATATTGAGGATATATATTACTGATCGTTTGACCTAGGATTGAGTGATACATATGATTTTTGCTCTGTGATGTTTTCTACTCACGAGTTGGCAACTCACCCCTGTTGTGCCACAGTTTGTTACAGGTTTTGCCGTACACTTTGCTGGCACACTGTCCTTTTTCGGGTGATTACTTGGTAGGTGGGTTCACGTGTATCGCGACCACCATTATACTCTATTTATTTCAGTTGTATTTAGAAACTCCATCAACCAGACTTGTATATTGTTTCAGATTTAGAAAAACCAATTGTATATTCTTTCGACCTTAGAGTTGCGCGTTGTATTATTATAGTTTTCTTGATGTTTATGGTTCCTTTTGAGTTTTGATCCTCGCCCTTCGGCGTTGTATATTATATTGCTTGTGTGGTTGTGACCGTCGATTGACGAAGAACTAGCTCCCGCTTGGGTATACCTTTTATCATTGTGCATATATTATTCATGTTGTACCCCGTTTGGGGCCTGTATTTACAAAGGAAACTCTGCCGAAATTTTCAGAAAAGACTTGAGATTTTAGAAATGCATACTTCGGTTTATGTTATTAAAATCCCTTGTTTTAAAACATGTTTTCTTCACTTCTTTCTGTAAATGGTTTAGATTTCTGGGTTTTTTTGGCTTACTTGAATTAGATGGGGTCTTATTGACTTCATATGATTCAAGTGCCAGTCACGTGCCCTTTTGGGTCGTGACAAAGTTGGTATCAGAGCGCTAGGTTAACCTTGGTTCGAGTCTATGTTTGACTATACAGAGCCTAGAGTGTTTGTATATATTCGGAACTTAGGCTTGACCTTACGGAACTTAGACTTAGTCGAGGGGGTATTATACCTGAACTTTCATCGTGTAGGTTGACCTTGGTTGATGGAGTAGCTGACTTAAGGAGAGTGATGTACCGTGTGTATGTTCCGCGGCATACTTACGATACGCTACTCCGCTAAGGAGCCTTAGGATGTATATTTCCTTGCACAGTATTATATTCATTCCTATGATCTATCCTCATCGATATTGGTTTATGTTTTTGTTGCCACGATGATACGGGCAGAGAGAGCTACGGCTAGAGTTATGTCAGCATGAGCTTGTCACGAACGGGGACTGACCAGGGCGTGATTCCAGGGACATACGATTTTCTTAGAGGCGTCATTTTATTGTGTTTTTGCGCAAGGAGCGTTTGATGGATAGCTTTTACGAGATTACTCGGACGTGCAGATCAGCACCAGAGGATTGCCACTGCTAGAGGCCAGCCGGAATATAATGACCATTAATGTATCGCTTATTCATGATGATTGAGGCACTGTTCAGCGTGCAGATGAATGGGCCAGTTGTTGCTGCGAATGATGAGATATCGCCCCAGATGTTGGAGCTACTGCAGCACGAGTTTATACTTAGAGATTTGATAGAAGATTTCTAGTCACCCAAGGCGAAATGACCAGGACATGTGATCCGTTGCCTATCCTGATGCGAGGTCATTAGATTGATTGATTCAAGCTAGAGACGACTTCATGCAGGTACGTTGAGTGTCGATAGAGACGATGGAATGTCATAAGCCAATTTTCCAAGTTTAAAGTATTCAGAGACAAATGCAAGTAATGCTACGGACCCTCTAGAAGAATGAAATCCTAACTCGACATAATGACCATGAGAACGCATTGAAACCTGAGGGTTTGCGGCAGTTCAGAGGTGCCATTAGTGAGGCTTGGGTTTGCCCTTTTACAGTTGGTCCACAGGTACCGTGGCATGTACTGGAATACTATTAAACTGTACCCAAGATGTTGAGCTCTTGGGGGATTATGGAACTTTGATGAATAGATCGAAAGGTTCGACATCATTCGGATATCATATGATGGGATACATTGCTTGGGAGACTCCAGATATGAGTATAGCCGTTGGAGCACAGTCCATGCAGCCACCAAGAGACGAGTCCGAATTAGTCGACATTAGAGAAAAAGTGGAGTAAGAGGTTCGTACGAGATCTTAATGAGATGATGTTCAACTCCACTGATATTAGTGATGTGATACGCATGCAGAGGCGTTGTATATGGATATATCTTCCAGAAGGAGTCGCGATGAGTTTGCAGCCATTCTGGAACAAGAAATAGATTTAGTAAAAGATGAAAACTTCCGGGCAGTTCGGCAGAAACGAGATTTGGGAGAGATCTCGACAGGACCTTTCTGGAATACTATACAAGAAGATTTGGACCCAGGATCGGTCATATTACGCAGACCCAGCAGGCCAAAGTTCGGCATCGTCGACGAGACATGTTATGAGTGACCATGATAGTTGTCCAGAGATCTTTAGAGGATGTGCCAGAACAGACTGCTTCCATTATCATTTCCATATTGAACCGTTGAGCCGAGGAGCTATGCACTTAGTAATCTGCAGTGAGAGATGAAAGCCTAAGGGCACTAGACGACAGGCCACGAACAGTAGGCAAGTAGATATCTTGCTCTGCTAGTATTGGATGCACCGACACCATCTCGACTTTAATGGAAGAAATATCGACGATGGTATTTATGATTTGTGATTTGGTGATTCGATTATCACGTATCCGTCACCTTGGATTTCGGTATTTTGGGCAATCTATTCGTATGATTTAGTCTTGATGACTGAATTTCATGATATTTGTTTTCGTGCACCATGATTGCACCTACTGGGTATTTATATTTTGTGCATAGTTCTTACACTTGAGTTATGCTTTATACACTGTTGTGTTGATTTATGATTTATGCACGGTGTCGCACTTGATATCATTTTGTGCCTTGGCTGCACAGGTTTATGATTTCATGGATTTCACACAGTTAGGCTAATTTTGTGCATATGATACGCATTCGATTTGGTTTTTGCACTCGGTATAGTTCACATATGCTTGCAGTGCATTGATACATATTTTGTGCACCACAGTTGCACCTGACTTCATTTTGATGTCATTTGAGATATTGATTGTAATTTCATGCCTAGGGCATGCATATGATTTGACTTATGCTTTCGGCATAGTTTTCATGCACTTTTAGTATTTTGATTTGCTTTTATGCACGCTGATGCACATGGTTGAGAGATTACATACCACGGTATACCTGATTTGGATTTGGATTGAAATGTGTTGTATACCATCGATTTCGATAGTGATACTCGATATTTTTTTTATGCACCTTGTACACCTGATTGGGTTCTTGCACATATTTGACGCGCTCGGATTGGATTTTGCGCATGTTCGGCGCTTGATATTGGAGTTCATGATTTCGTGCATGTTGAATGCACATGATTTAGATTTTATTTTTGCATGAGGGATGCACCTGATTTGGATTTTCGCGCATGATTCGGCGCATGTTATGAGATGCAATTTTGGTGCACACCAGATGCACTAAATCGGGATTCTTCGTGCATATCAGATGCACCTGATATTTGTTGTCAGGCACACCCGTTTCCTTTGACAGGTGTTTCGTGCACACCCGTTGCACTTAGATTTTATTTCTGTGCATCTATATGGCACATTTATGGAATTCGATTTCCGTACGCACAAGACGCACAGGGTATTATTATATACATTTTAGGATTTATTTCTTATGGAACAGTACGTTTTTATGATATTTGCTATTTGTTTTCGTACTGAGCAGGACTAGTCAGAGGACAGTACCTGGATATATTTTGCATGCATTGATAGCTATCGAAGGGATTTCCAAAAAGGGGAGCTATACCCTCAGTATTTACCTACGTGTCTGATATGACACGAAACGTTTAAAAATAAGGAAGCCCTTCTAAATTATTTTCAAAAACGGTGGGACGTACATATTAAAGAAAGGATACGTATATATATATATAGTTATTTTCTTACAATAGACGTCCGCCACTGTGCCGCAATACGCGCATCGCACAACAACATGGAAGGTTTGACATGCATTTCCTTCAGATATTTACATGTATAGTTTTGATGTATATCATATTGGTTTTCGTATTGGATTTGACATTTGTGTCTTCACCATGACTCCGATGATTGTGGGATTCCTGACGGAGTTTTGATTTGGAGTTATCTTCTCATTTTTCAAGCGCATCCATTGCGCTATGATGTGTTTTATGTATTGATGATTACGGAGCCCCGACGACTTGCACTTTTTTACTGAAATGTTTTAGTATTTGAGGGGTTTAAATTTAAATTCGGGGATCGAATTTCTTTAAGCGGGGAAGATTGTAACATTTCAGAAAAATAAAATATTATTTTGGGGATTTTTATAATTAAATAATATTATATTGAATATTTTAATATTGCGGTATAATTAAATACCGATAAATTTGGAAAAATTTGAAAAATTATGGAAATTACTGAAATGAGGGTGCTTTATTGGATTTAAGCAAATTATGAAATTTTATGATTTATTATATTCTATTTTAATGCTAATCGCGATTAAATATCGCTAATCGCGCATTAAGCCGGTTTTGTGCACATAACATACACCATATCATTTTTACACTTGTGTTACATTTTATCATGGCTTTTCCTTATATTCTCTCATGGTTTTATTTTTGAGCGAGAAGAGAGAGGAAAAGAAAAGAAAAGAAAAAGAAATGAATATAGAAATGGGGTATGGGCATGAGAGAGAGTGTGAGGGGTCTTTATTGACCATGGCCTTTGTTTATCATTCTTCATCTTCTTCATATTTCCTCTCTCCTTTTCCCATGGCTGTTGTTTCCCTCTCTCCCTCCTCACAAATCCATTAAAAATCCATTAAAAGTCCATCTCACTTTCACAAAAAATGTGCACCAACTCACAAGCTTCACTTTGGACCTAGAAAGCAAGGATTTTGGACACTTGGGAGAACTCAAGAAATTTATTGAGTTGCCAAAGGAGGTAATTTATCCATCATTAGTGTATTTTTCCCATTTGCTTTGCATCCATGTTAACTTAGAATCGATAATGTGCGGTTTATTGAACTTAGAAAATTCCAAGTTAGGGTTTGAGAATTCTTGAGTTGTGATGTGTAATTGAGGTTAGTAGTGACCTTAAACCCACTTTAGTGATATCATATTGGACTAAAACCTGAGACTTAACCCCCAAATACGAACTCTAAAATTCTGCAGATACGGAAATTGTGGGAATTGTGATGGTTTTTGGTAATCTGCTAACACCCGGGTGACCTGAAAATTATTTAGCAAAAACAGTGATACATGCAGGCAATCTAGGACCCCCTACTGAAACCCTAGCCCCTGAGCCCTCACCTTTGCCGCAGAAATAATCCTTCTGTCCGCAACTTCCTGCCAGAACTGGGGCAATTTGGCTCATGTTTGTTTCATGGTTCCAGTATCTGTAATCTAGACCCTCCACATATGCAAAATTGGCTAATTTCAGTTAGGGTAAAATCTGGGACCATATTCATGAGTTGCTGTTTTGAATCGAGGTTATATTTTTGCATTTTGGATTCTGGATTTTAGTATTTGCATTTTACCTCGATCACTTGACGTTTGTACGACGATATCGAGGGTTGTTTGGTGGTTTGAAAGGCGTAGTCCGTAGGTTCTAACCTATAGGCTTTTAGCGTGTCGTTTTGCTTTTGAATTGGATTTTAATATGGCACGATACATTATGATGTGTAGGTACCCCTGCGAGGACTTCGAGACGACAAGCAAGCGCGTGGCGACGTCAGCAACGGCAAGCGAAGAGCAGGTGAGTAGATTAAATCTATGGGGAAAGTCGGGTGGATGGCGTATAGCACCCCCGCAGTTCGTAGTATATCTTATATATATGGTTATATATGCGTTTTATATTATATGGATGATTATCAAGATATGATTTTGTATTCATGGTTTAGTTTAGGGTAGTTAGAAGTAACTTAGTTTAGCTTCTTCGTCGCAAACCCTAGAATGAGGTTTACACCCACACGCACACACATGCTTACTTTGTTATACTTGTACGTATATGGGGATATGTATATATTTTTACACACATAGGTATGGGACTATGTATATATATATATATACATACACGTATACGTACACAGGGATGATGAGGATTGTATATGGTATTTGGAGATGAGTCGATGGGATTGTGCATGATGCTATGAGATTGGTGATATGTTTTGTTTCATATTGTGAGATACGACATGAGATTTTAGCGGGCCTTTAGGCGTGTGTTTTCATACACGCATATATATATATATATATAAATGGTATCAGTTTCTACTAGACTTAGATCAGTACCCCAGTTCATGAGATATGATGATAAGGATACCAGATAAATGATAAGATTAATGTGATATTTGACCCGTACTCAGATTTGGGATACCGTACGATGGATTTACCGTACGAGCTATATATTAATGATAGATCCGCACTCTTGACTCGAGGATGTCATATTGTATATTATATCGTATGTGATACTGTTGAGGTGGGATCGTCGACTATTATATTTATATATATCGACTCAGCCTTAGGTGGTTTCCCTTACTCTTTCGGTTAGACTGTTCGTTTAGTCCTGTAGTTTACTTGTAGATGTTAGACTAGACTCGAGTCATACCTATTTCCAAAACTAACGAATCGTGAGTATTTTAAAGATAGGCCATGGGATTCTACGGATATTTCAAAAGACATACCTCTTTTCTTAAAAACACCGTAGCCCTTATTTTTCCAAAACACCACGATTTGTGTGATTTCAAATGACAAACTGTATGACTCGTATAACTCATGTAGATTCCTTATTGTTGCATTTACTTTCCATTTCTATATTTTCATGTAGTTATTAGTGCATTGCATGCTTATATACTTGTGATTTATGTTATATTAAACCCATGTTGTGAGGACACCAGCACCATTATCGATGATGCGTATGCTCCACGTACACCTGCTTGCCGGCTCACACACTTCATCGTCGATAATTGCCATGTCACTACACAGTAGGATTTTTGCATCAGGATATGACATATTGTACACTCATACTTGCGTATATACTCCTTGTACATCTATATTGGCGCACAGGCACATTGTACACTCATACTTGCATATATACTATTTGTACATCTATATTGGCGCACAGGAACATTGTACACTCATCCTTGCGTATATACCAATTTATACATCCATATTGGCGCACAGGCACATTGTACACTCATACTTGCGTATATACTACTTGTATATCCATATTGGCGCACAAGAAAATTTTACACTCATACTTGCGTATATACCTATTTGTACATCCATATTGGCGCACAGGCACATTGTTTACTCATACTTGCGTATATACAACTTGTACATCCATATTGGCGCACAGGAAAATTGTACACTCATAATTGCGCATATACTACTTGTACATCCATATTGGCGCACAGGCACATTGTACACCCATACTTGCGTAATACCTATTTGTACATCCATATTGGCGCACATGCACATTGTACACTCATACTTGCGTATATACTACTTGTACATCCATATTGGCATACAGGCATATTGTACACTCATACTTGCGTACACACATATTGTACACCCATAATTGTATACATACGTATTTGCACATACTTAGATGATTCTGGCTTGATGTTTGGAGATTTGGGTACCGCAAGATATATTTTAAAACTGGATTCACTTTAAAAGAGCTGTTTTCCCTCGATATGTGCATATTATTGTTCCATGTTGCATGATATATGGATATGCTTACATTTCTGCTATATGTCGCATACATCATGCTTTATGATTATACGCATTGAGATATGTTGTTTTCATGAGATTTCTGGATTTGAGAACCGTGGTCATTTCAAAAGAGAGTATGTATTGTTTTAAAACACGGTTACCCTTGATATGATATTTTAGTGCGTCCACCATGTGGTTTCTCGGTTCTTAGAGTGGCATATGAAACCCGATTCGAGGAGCGGTAAGCACCGTCTGCGGGTATATGGTACGCCCGGTGAGATACCCCGGGGCAAGAAGACTCGTATATGTTGGACGGTGAGCCTGGCAGGGGAGCACTACCTGATAGTATTTAGACTCGGCGGTTATCGTGGGGATACTGACCTGAGTTATGTACGTATGGATACGTCGAATTGCGAGGGTCGAAGCTGGGCACTCGGGTTTTCGAGAAAGTGTATAATACGTTCCTATCAGGGCCAGTCATGGTGACAACACCTGATAGATGAGGATTTACGTGTCGCTGCTGGACACGGGTTTCATGATGTTTCAAGTGTCGATGCTGGACACTCAGGTTTTCATGATTTTGATGTGTCGCGAGGGACACCCGTTGATTTATATCCTCATACTTTCATGCATATGCATTTATGACTTTTACATGCATGATGTTGCTATGTCATTTGTTGACACGTGGATGGGATCCACATGCATACAGACATTGTTTACATAGTTGGATGATATCCATATAGTTATAGACTTCATGATATAGTTGACACTGATTTCATGATGATTACATTGTTGAAACCTCATATTTATGACATGTTACTACCTGAGGCACTGACACGAGCACTTGGTATTACACTTATGTATAGATGTTTACCCTTGTCACCTTATCATGCTTTAGACGTTATCATATTGAGGATATATATTACTGATCGTTTGACCTAGGATTGAGCCATACATACGATTTCTGCTCTGTGATGTTTTCTACTCACGAGTTGGCAACTCACCCCCGTTGTGCCACAGTTTCTTGCAGGTTTTGTCGTACAGGTTTGTTGCGGCTTTGCTGGCACACTGTCCTTTTTCGGAAGATTGTTTGGAAGGTGGGTTCACTTGTATTGTGACCACCATTGTACTCTATTTATTTCAGTTGTATCTAGAAACTCTATCAACCAGACTTGTATATTGTTTCAGACATAGAAAACCAATTTTATATTCTTTTGACCTTAGAGTCACGCATTGTATTATTATAGTTTTCTTGATGTTTGAGTTTCCTTTAGAGTTTTGATCCTCGCCCTTCGGCGTTGTATATTATATTGCTTGCGTTGTTGTGACCGTCGATTGATGAAGAGCTAGCTCCTGCTTGGGGATGCTTTTTATCATTGTGCATATATTATTCATGTTGTACCCCTTTTGGGGCCAGTATTTACAAAGGAAACTCTGCCGAAATTTTCAGAAAAGACTTGAGATTTTAAAAATGCATACTTCGGCTTTTGTTATTAAAACCCCTTGTTTTAAAATATGTTTTCTTCACTTCTTTCTTTAAATGGTTTAGATTTCTGGGTTTTCTTAGCTTACTTGAATTAGATGGGGTCCTATAGACTTCATATGATTCAAGTGCCAGTCACGTGCCATTTCGGGTCGTGACACTTTTCTAGTTACCTACTTGATTGGCTAATTGTGATGTGTAAAACTCTCCCAGGAGTAACTCTTACTTGCAGTAGGTATCGGGATCCAACTATCTCATAAAAGGTATGCAATCTCATTGCAAATTTCAACACTTGAATTTCCCGATAATATTTTTTATCCCTAGCATGCTATGACCTTGACGCATGCCAAACAACCCATAATCCGCTAGTCAAGTTCAACCCATGCATTTCCTGATTGAATTAAACCCACCCGTGCGACTCTTGACACATGCCAAACAACGCCGTACGAATACCCTAATCCAATCGCATCGTATGCAGCAGAGAAGCACTAGTTAGCTACCGTACACTGCCTTGACGCATGCCAAACTACCGCAGCACGAATACTAAGTAGTACTTATCCGCAATGACGGAGAGCTACGCAGGTTTTTATGAAAACCATGAGCATAATGAACTTGATTTCATTGTAGAAACAGGTGATTTTTAAAAGGAGTGTTTTTTAGGCTTTCACTAGTTTTGCTAAAGAGGTCACACCCGGTGAAGGGATCTCGGCTCTTTCCTTATCGAATAAGGTGCTGTTTATTTCATAAATACCACTGTGCAAAGCAAAACTATAGAAGCAATCAAAAGACAAACCGAGTTTGTAGCATCTACTAGTTTCGCTAAAGAGGTCACTCCCGGTGAAGGGATCTCGGCTCTTTCCTTATCGAATAAGGTGCTGGATATTCTACAAGGAATACCACTATGCAAAGCATGAACTAGAGCTAACAGTTTTTAAAACAAGTTTCTACAACATTTTTAGCTTTATTTTCTTTCATTAATCTCATTAATGAAGTCCCATCATTTTAAGTTACTTAAACATCACAGATAAATACAACGTACACTTATGCCATCCGCATTCACCTCGATATCCCCTCATGCACCGTTAGGTTAGGTAACTAACGGCAGAGCGGGGCAGGGCTACCGCGGGTGTAAAACATAAGTAACGTCAATATAATATATCATATAAACTATATCTAGTATCTATCTCAATATATACAATGGTGACATCATCCTCAACCCGGAAGTGCCCCAATAAAAGAATATTACATACAATGAATTTTACATAACTGAAAATGAAAAACTCTCATCTCACATAAAACCCCTGGCTATTCAAAACACGACGATCCAATATAACATATCACAGCAACACATAACATCACATGTCATCAACGTAAGTAAATATGCGTATCCCAATTGTCGTTGACATATAGCAATGAAACCGGCGATACACCACATATTACACTTACGTTCGTAGAAAAGAAAGTGAAAAACTACAACAGTTGGAATCCGCAACCACCTTAGACATCATAAACCCAACGTATCTCATACTTTGGATTTCATGCCAAACCAAATAAATTCCTTAGACATCGCATGCCTAACAATTATAAACCCCGCATTTTAGTCTCGATATCAAAAACACTTTTCAATATCCAGTCGGGCAACTCAACAAGATTCCCGACATCCTGATCGAATGCCCGTCGGAAACATTAGTAGACGGCTACACCCCCCGATATCGTCGATGAAGTGCACTAAGGCAGAAAACCGCTGCCGCGAGCACCCAAACGGATGCTTTTCGCAACGGGGTTCTCCTACAGTCACTTGGTCGGGGCTATGCGGCGTGGCTATCAAATAAGGTTAACCGGAGAGTATCCGTGTATGCTATGTGATTGCGACGGACTTTTGATCACATCAAAATCCCGTGGCAACCGATCAAATGAGACTAAATTGCTAGATTTATAACATTCAAATTAGTTATCTCAAAACTACCTTTGTGGATTCCAAATATTGTATACCATCATATGATACTCGGACGAACGTTAAACTTTTCGATCAATTCATCAAAATCCCACAATTCCTCGAGAGCTCAACACTTGAGCACAATTTAGTAATACCCAGAATATGCCACAGTACCTATGCACCAGCCGTAGAATGGCACACCCAAGCCTTACTCATGTCGCCACGGAACTGCGGCAAACCCTAGAGTATGACCGCGGTTTCGCGATCCAAAAAGTCGAGTTAGGGTTTCATTCTTCTAGAGGGTTCACAGAATTACTTGCATGCAAGTTTTTCACGAATTTTCAAGTGGATGAGATCGGTCGAGTGGTCTCAGTTGGAGATGGGATTGCACGTGTTTTTCCGGATACGTTAAACTTAGAAAAATAGGTTTTTGATATTTGATCAAACTTTTTAACTTCATCTAGACAACATGCGAATAACCCGAAACAATGTTAAAACTACGAATACGAAACACTCCAAACTGCTTATAGTGTAAGATCACATCACATCCAAAATTAGCAAAAACAAACAACACCTGAAACACCAAAACCAAGTCACTGGAACACAAAAAAAATATTCAGGCAAAACTAACAATTTTTGGCCGGCCACCAACACCTTGATCTCGGCCAAAATCCGAGCAGATCCCCTGAATTTTTCATGGTGTTCATGATATATCCCATATAGCACTCAGTACTTGTTTAAAAAAATTTTTGACAATTATTTAAAATCAACAGAAACTTCATTTTGGCGTTTCAAGTTTCGGAATATTTGGGTTTCGTAATCTTAAAAAAATCCGTATAAATTTCTAGCATTGCTCTAATACTACTGCAGGGTTCGCTAGCACGGCAGAAAGGTTTCGGGAGGTATTGTCCATACCAAATTAAAATTTTTGCCATTCTAGCTAACCCTAACATAGAATCGTTTACTAGAAATCCGACGGAATATAAATGCAAACACTTTGCAACCAAAGTGAGTAAGGAATACAACCTTTGTAGACCGGTCCTTCACTTCAATAGCTCCGTGTAGTAGTCCCTTCGCAGGGATCATGAACTTCGGACTCTAGAGAGGCTCCCTTGAAGAAACAAACATGCTTGCTTCGAGGCCGAAGATGATCTACGTCGAGGAGACACTAACTCAAGCTATCTCTTCACTAATTATGTAATTAGTGAAGCAAACACCCTATACTAAATGGCAAGTAGTAGAGGATGATAAAGTAGGAAGTGGGCTCACTTTAGATTTGATTTTCTCACATTTTTCCTCACATCTCCATTGAAGCTAGAAAGCTTTGAGGAAGAAGAAGAAGAAAACTCAATTGATGAAAATGAATTATTGTTAAGATTAGAAATGCAACCAAGGGTTAAGCATGTCATGCTTAACCCTTGTAGAGAGTTAACCATGAGCTAGGGTTAAAGGTTAGGTCAAAAAATATCTTAAGATAGACAAAGAGAATGGACAAAGTCAAAGATGCTTACAAGCTTGTACAAGCATTCAACAAATATCAACCATGACAAAAATACACAATATTTGAATTAATTAATGATA
This sequence comes from Agapanthus africanus, assembly GCA_030015575.1. Classification (NCBI taxonomy): domain Eukaryota; kingdom Viridiplantae; phylum Streptophyta; class Magnoliopsida; order Asparagales; family Amaryllidaceae; genus Agapanthus; species Agapanthus africanus. The sequence goes on along the minus strand of CM057348.1, from coordinate 252,038,767 downwards.
AATATAAACCCTAATCTAAACCCTAGCATGGTTTAATCCTCAAAAACCCTAGTTGCATTTGTAACCTAGCATAATACATTTAACATATATCACATATATATCAATGTATCCAAAGTGTGAAAAGAAATCTTAAGTTAGCTAATATTAGTTAATGTAATGTAATATATAAAATATATAATTATACATTAAATTATTAAATCAACACTTGATTTAATAATCCGGCTATATCACATATAACCGACTAATATCAATTGTAACATCTTATCGAATCAACACTTTATCCGATAACCCGACTATATCACATATAACCAATCATGTCACACATCGCGAGAATAGAATACGGTATCTCATATCATATTAATCTCGGTCCCGCACATATCACATATGTGCTCCTACTCCATTTCGCTTGAGCCAGGAAACCTCTCTGTAGGACTCTAAAGACTTGTCTATATGCCGGCAGTAGGCGATGATCATATCAAATACGCACAAGCCACAAGCGGTCTGCTAAACGTAACGGCCACCAGGGTATTAAGCGATTAGAAGATCAACAAGCAAGCCTACTTGAACTCCTGCTAATCCAATCAGTAACACTATTGTACAGTCCGGTCTCTTCGTCTGATATGTCGCATATCTCGTCTAGGGGTGGTAAACGTCAGACCCCAGTAACTCGATAAGTCATGCCGATATGATGCTCATAACGGATCAAGAAACTACTGATAACACTTACCAGTTTATATCTAAAGCATCCTTGGCCAGGGACTTCCTGTTATAGCCAATCGAGCACAGCGCAACATCAACCCCTAATACCGGGAGAAACGAAACCCCTCCTATCGCTCATTGCCTCCATGTGATTCGGGACTGTACCTAAAAGCCACCGTTTTACACGTTCTCTTGAACATGGTAAGGTGGAAATTAAGGCAAAGTGGGAATCACACAAGACTCTATGACGATCTCGGGTCTACAGACTAACCTGTACCAGTGTCACCAGAGAACTACTATCTGACGTTAAGTATAATACCATCTAAGAGTTCTCGGCGAGTCCGTCCAGTGTACCCAGTCTCTACTGAGCACCCGTATACTATCTCTGATGTCAAACACCAATGGATATGGAATCATCCATCGCCCATCTACATGGGTCGAGAAGCTATACGCTAGTCTACACTGGTATATAGATGCCCTGTCTCAATACAGCTTCGACTACGAACATTTGAAGGATGTGCTTAGCGATTACACTGTCCCCACTAGTATGATCTGCATCATAATCCTGGTAGTCAAGTACTCATCCTAAGGGCTTTACCAACATGCAATCAAGAGACAATCAGTGTACATGTTAAAATAAAGTGCAACCAGATAGCATACTATCATGTCGAGCAAGAAAGTCCTCCATATATATGTCCAAGCATCCACTACAATATACATCGTATGTACAGTAATGGCCTCTAGGGCAAACATATAACTAACAAAACGTCAGACTCCTAATAACCTAATAAGTCGTGTCGGTGTCAAGCTCATCACCTACCGAGAAACTACTGATCTCCTATCAGTAAATCTCATCTTCTATGACTATACACTTATGGTGATACCCAACCGAACACAACGCAACATATACTTTTATACCGGCAGAGACGAATCCCCTCAATTTGTTCATTGCCTTCATGTTGCTCGGGACTGTACCCAACTAAAACCTATTTGCATAACTCTGTAGAGCCGTGGTAGGGTAGTAATCAAAGTACAGTGGAAACTCACACAAGACAAATGACGAACTCAGGTCAACAAACTATCATGTACTCATGTCACCAGAGAACTACTATCTAACGATATGTCTAATACTATTTAGAAGTTCTTGGTGAGTCTATCTAGTGTAACTCATAACCCAATGAGTAGCTGTATAGAATCTTTGGTGGATGACACCAATGGCTGTGAGACCGGCCATCGCCCTTCGTCGGGGTCAAGAAACATATACGCTAGTCTACTCTGGAATATCAATGCCCAATTTCAATACTTCTGTTGGGAATATCGATGCCCCATCTACCGTGGCCGATTGCGGAACAAAAATTTTGGCATTTAGAAAACTTGGTGCTAGAGACAATTACCTATAATCGAATCCAAACAAGAAACTAGCAATCTAAAGGTTTTTAAATACTGTGATAGAGTATTATACCGAACGAACCATGTCTTTCGGTCTTCTACCATCTCCCTTAGCTCTTTAAGGTCCTTTGGATCGAGCTCAACCGCCTGTCTTCCTCCGTCAAAGATGATCCACCCGAAAGATGTAGCTCATGGCTCTAGCTCCACATAAAGGATCAAGTAAAGCAACTAAGGATTCTAGATGGCTAGTCTAGAATGCCTAGGATGTAGTGGAGTGTTCTAAGTGTATCTCTACCTCACCTCCTCTCTTGATTCTCAACACATGAGAGGGTAGAGAGGAGGTTGAAGATGAAGGTGGAGGAAGCTCAAGAATTCTAGAGAGGGAGTGAAGCTAATGGTGAGGAGAATAAAAATCTCATGTGAGAATGAACCATCCAATATTTTCATCTTATCCATCAAGTGTGGAAAAATAGCATGAAGAAGTGTTTTATAAAACACAATTTTCCATTTTAATATTCAACCCATGCTTGAATAGTTTGCACAAATGAATAAACAATTCATTTGTGCAACTATAGAAGCATGGTTCTAACCATACTCCCCTCACTTTTTTCCACCTCATATCCCATTTAAAATAAATGGATAAAATCAAAATGAGGCGTCCACCTTCTAGAACGTTTTCCGTATAAATACGGATTACATTCTACTGTATATACATACCTGTATTCGTACCGAAATACGAATACCCAAAGAGATAGAATAACATAAAGACCATAATACTAGAATATACATATCGAAATACATGTAAATTATTAAATCAATAAATTATTTAATAATCTGGCTCAATCCCGAGCCGGCTAGTATTATCAACTGTCCGATCGAAAGTCCGGGTACATAGTATAATCAATCGATCGGAACACTGCACGTATCTAATACGACTAATATATCATTTCGCCTGAGGCAGGGAAACCCTCTTTGTGGGACTTTAAAGACTCGTCAATACACTAGCAGTGGGTTTAACCACAAGCACGACAGCCGCACTAGCTGTACGTAACGGCTACCCAGGTATTGAGCGAAAGGAAGGCCGATAGAAAACTCATCCAAACCCCTACTGAGCCAGTCCGTGACAATCTCTGTATAGTCCGATCTGTTCATCTAAGAGTATCGCATATCGAGTCTAAGGGGGTGGATAAAGTCAGACCCCTAATAACGCGATATTTCGTATCGGTATGAAGCCCATCACCAACTGAGAAACTACTGATCCAAATCAGTAATTCTCGTCTACCTTGGCTAAGAATTTTTGGTGATGGCTACCCGTGCACTTTGTAACATCAACCCCCAATACCGGGAGAGACGAATCCCCGATGATCCGCTCACTGGCTCCATGTGGCTCGGGACTATACCCAACTAAAACCTGTTTGCATGACTCATTTGAGCCATGGTAGGGTAGTAATCAAAGCACATTGGGAACCCACATGAGACAAATGATGATCTCTGGTCGACAGACTAACCTGCACCCATGTCATCTAGGAACCGCTATCTGACAATAGCTATAATACCAACTAGCATGTTCCCGGTGAGTCCGTCCAGTGTACTCATAACCCAATGAGCACCTGTATACTATCTTAGGTGACAGATTGACACCAATGGCTTATGAGACCGGCCATCGCCCCTCGTCGGGGTCTCGATAAGTATACACTAGTCTACTCCAGAGTATCGATGCCCAGTCTCGATACTCCCTTGACTAGGGACATTTAAGGATGTGCCTATAAACAACCCAGCTCCCACATATATGATTGCCATCATAATGCTGGTAGTCAAGCATGAATCCCATGGGCTCTATCAATATTTAAAAGTGATTTGTAATACCACATAATACATGTACATGATGACAGAGACAAACCGGATAGCATATTATCATCTTGAGTACGACTGTTCTATCCATATAGGTCCTCCCTCAATCATCACAATCGCGTGCCTGTGGTTACAATAATTGACTTAAGGGCACTATAACCAACAACTCCCATGACTAGGGACTTTTAAGGATGTGCCTATGGATTATCCAGTTCCTACAAGTATGATCGTCATCATAATACTTGTAGTCAAGCAAAAATCTTACGGGTTTTATTATTATGTATTAGCGAAACGTAATAACAAGTAAAACATATACACATGAATAATAAAGACAAATCAGATAGCATATTATCATCTCGAGGAATACTTTTCAACCTGTGTAGGTCCTCCCTCAATTATCATAATCGCCTGCTTGCAATTACAATAATTTCTTTGAGGGCACTATATCTAAGAATCTCCCACTTGCACTTAAGCCCAATTATTGTGGTATCACATAGCCACACATTTCGTGTGCTATCGAGTACCCAACTTCTCTAATAATTATTTTCGCAAATCGTGTTTGAGAAACAACCATGTTCATGAAATAGCCTCAGTGAGCAGATTCACTACAATGTTTCAATCTTTATCTCTCTATATCTCAACTTCGCGGAGATCAACTATCTCCCGAATTGAGCGATAGTTTCCTTAGAACTTGTCCGGATAGCTGATGGGACCATGTTCATAAATGAACATTTTATATCCAACAAACATCTTAGGATGTATTCTCTTCCGACCGTAATCAGCAACCAACACCATGTCCACCTCAATATTCTTCTTGGAACCCATTCTAACATACAACACCTCAGAAGAGGGTAAACTTATAACTCTGACAGCCATTCAGTCATTTGGGTCACCTAGGAAGCAAGAACCGGCAACCGCCTCCTATAGGAGTTTGCCATTACCACACACCAAGAACATCCTAATATATTCTTCACTACTTCCCTTTGTTTCTCCAGGATTGGAATATATTTGTTGATACATCCAATGCAAAAGCTGTTAGTCCATGTTGCGCACCCCACGTGTTCGTGGGGAGGTGGAATTAGCAAAAAATAATTTTTACGGACTTCGCAACATTGACTTTAAGCAAGGATCGAACATAAACCCTAGCTAGCAAACAATATGAGGTTTAACTACTCGGATGAATGTTATACCTTGTAGTATCATGTCCTTCTTGTCTTCTCGCTATCCTCCTTCACCTCGCGAGCTCCTTAGAGTGGAAATGGATAGCACCTCCTCGTCGGCTTCTCGAAGTCGAAGAAGATCCACCCGAGAGTTCCAACCTTGAGGTTGACCTCTAAGTTGAGGCAACTAGATCACTTGGTGTGCTAAACTAAGTAACCTAGAATGAGTAGAGTGTGATTTTCGATAGCTTAGTCTCACTAACCCTTGATTCTCAACACATGAGACGCTAGGGTATTTGAGATGAAGAAGGAGAGAGTGAACTTGAGGAAAGAAAAAATGATTTTTGATAATGATAATTGAAAATGAGATGGCTAACTTGATATGACCAAAAGCATGGCAGGAAAGTATCTCATCAAAATATCTAGGTCACAAAATATCTCACAAAAATATCCAAGTCAAATAGTCAAATCAAGTCAAGTGGTCAAATCAAGTCAAGTGGTCAAACTAAGTCAAGAAGTCAAAAATCAAGTAGCCATGCCACAATTATCATTTGCAAAGATAAAAAAATACTTTTCTCCACCTCATAATTGTTTTAACCAAGTCAATGGTCAAAACCCTAATGAGGTGTCTCTTTCTATACCCCTCTCATCCGTATATACATACCTACATCCGTGTTCCGAGAAACACGAATACAATGAGACGAAACTAATCCAACAATCAAATACTAGGATCCGTCTTAAACCAAAGCCCACTAGTATTGTCCGCTCGAACATCACACGCGCACAAGTACATGTATGTGAACGAACCCTGTCGTAAAACCATACGACTTCTATATCGTTTCGCCTAAAGCAGGGAAACCCTCTGTGCGGGACTCTAAAGACTCGATAGTACGCTGGCAGCGAGTTTAACAACAAGCACGTCAGCGGTACTAGCTGCACGTAACGGCTACCCAGGTATCTGTCGATAAGAAGGCCGGCGAGCAAACTCATCCAAACTCCTATTGAGCCTGTCTGTGGCAATCTCCGTACTGTCCGGTCTGTTTATCTAAGATTATCGCATATCGGGCATGGGGGGAGGTAAACGTTAGACCCCTAATAGAGCAATAAGTCATGTCGGAGTACAGCCAAAAACACCCTGAGAAACTACTGGAATACCTACCAGTAAATCTCACTTGCCTTGGCCAGGGGCTTTGTGTAACGGCTTTCCGAACACAGCGCGACATCAACCCCCAATACCGGGAGAGACAAATCCTATCTAACCGCCACTTCCTCCAAGTGCTTCGGGACTTCACCCAACTACTAACTGTTTGCACGACTCAATAGAGATGTGGTAGGGTAGGAATCTAAGAACAGTGGGAACACACTTGAGGCGAAGTAGCAGTGTCAAGTCAATGGACTAAGTTGTTCTCATGTTACCTGGGAACTACTACTTGACGATAGGTATAGTACCAACCAGCAATATCCCATGAGTCTGTCCAGTGTAACTCATAACCCAATGAGCACCTGCATACTATCTCCAATATGACGTACTGATGGCTGTGGGACAGACCATCTCACCTGCTGGGATGAGAAGTGTATACACTAATCTACTCTGGAGTATCGATGCCCTGTCTCGATAATCCTACGACTAGGGACCTGTATAAGGATGTGCTTATAGACTACCCAGTCCCCACTAGTGTGACTGTCATCACAACGCTGTTAGTCAAGCAATGATCCTAAGGCCACTATCAATATATATTAGCGATACATCAAAAGAAACATATACACATATTTAGATAGATACAAACCAAGTACCATACTACCATATTGAGCAAAACTGTTATAAATCCGTGTATATATCCCAAGCTTCAAAAATGTAATATACAAACTATTACTATACAATAATGGCCTCTAGGGCAAATTACACTAACAATCTCCCATTTGCACTAAGGCCATATGCTGGCATATCGCAGACCTATCATCTCGAATAGCCTCTCGAACTGCGTCTGAGAGATGGAATTTTTGAATGGATTTGCAGTGTTGTCCTCCGTAGCAACTCTCTTCACCTCGATCTCCCAGCGATCCATGATCTCCCTGATCAGGTGATACCGCCTCAAGATGTGTCTGGACTTCTGATGGGACCTGGGTTTCTTTGCTAAAGCTATAGCCTCGTTGTTGTCACAATACAGAGGTATTGGATCAACAATGTACAGAACCGCCTGAAGTTCTGTTAAGAACTTCCACATTAAGACTGCTTCTTTTGCGGCATCATAAGCTGTGATATACTCCGCTTCCATCGTCGAGTAAGCAACGGTGTTTTGTTTGTAACTCTTCCAACAGACCTCCCATCCATTGAGGGTAAAGACATAACCCGACATGGATTTGGAGTCATCCTTATCACTCTGGAAGCTGGAGTCAGCGAAAGTCTCGATCTAGAAGTCTTTTCCGCTATATACCAAGAACATCTCCTTAGTCATTCTCAGGTACTTGAGAATGTTCTTTACTGCTATCCAGTGCTTCTCCGTAGGGTTTGACTGATACCGGCTTACCACGCTCAGTGCGTAAGCAACATCTGGTCTGGTACACAACATCGCATACATTATAGAGCCTACCGCAGATTTGTAGGGTATAATAGACATGCGATCCCTTTCTAAATCAGTCTTGGGAGACATTTCTTTGGAGAGGGTGATTCCGTGACAAGCCAGTAAATTACCGCGCTTAGAATCTTCCATACTGAATCTCTTGAGTATGGTGTCGATGTACCTGGATTGTGAAAGTCTCAACATCCTCTTAGATCTATCATGATAGATCTGGATCCCCAGAATGTAAGAGGCATCACCCATGTCTTTTTTGGAGAATCTGTGTGACAAGAATCTTTTGATAGATTTTAGCATAGGAATGTCATTTCCTATCAAGAGAATGTCATCCACGTACAAGAAGAGGAATACTACAGTTCTTGCTACAATCTTACTATAAATGCATGGCTCATCTGGATTTTTCATAAAGTCAAATTCTTTGACCGTCTTATCAAAACTGACATTCCAACTCCACGATGCTTGCTTTAGTCCATAAATGGACTTAAACAACTTGCACACTTTCCCGTCGCTCCAACGTTGAATGAAACCTTCTGGCTGGTCCATATAGACACACTCTTCCAAATATCCATTTAGAAAAACAGTCTTTACGTCCATCAGCCAAATCTCATAATCATGGAAGGCAGCAATGGCAAGAAGGATCCGAATGGATTTGAGCATAGCCACTGGAGAAAAGGCTTCAACATGGTCCAAACCATGTCTTTGACGAAATCCTTTTGCACTAAGTCAAGCCTTGTAGGTTTCAACTTTTCCATCAACACCAATCTTCTTTACGAAGATCCATTTGCAGCCTACGGGTTTTACCCCTTCTGGAACAATGTTCAAAATCCATACATTGTTGGTGTATATGGACTCCATCTCGAGCCGCTTTGCATCCAGCCATTTTACCAAGTCTGTGCTCTGAATGGTTTGTTGGAAGATAGTTGGCTCATCATTATCAATGATGCAATCCTCTCTATCCCCATCTATGAGAAAACCGTAATATCTCTCGGGCAAATGAGACAGCCTACTACTCCTGAGGAGTGGCACGTGAATGTCCTGTTCTTTTGAAACTTCTGCTTCCACGAAGCATTCAGTAATAGCTTATGGTTCTGGAATTTCTTCCTGTTCTATTACGCTCCCACTAGTTTCTATTTCTAAAAAGTGATGTTCCAAAAAGTGGGCATGACGAGAAATAAAAACCTTTTGTTTCTCTGCGTAATAAAAAAGATACACCCTGGAGTTCTTTGGGTATCCCACAAACTTACACAGTACTGAGTGTACGTTGAGTTTGTCCGCATGCTGATTTTTTAGAAAAGCTGGACATCCCCATATCTTCAGATACTGAAGATAGGGTTTCTTCCCACTCCACATCTGATATAGTGTGGTAGGCACAGTCTTGGTAGGAAACTTGTTCAAAAGATATGCAGCTGATTCTAATGCATAGCCCCAGAATGATCACGGTAACTCAGCATTACTGACCATGGAACGTAACATATCCAATAAGGTTCGGTTCCATCTCTCCGATACACCATTGTGTTGTGGTGTGTATGGAGGAGTAAGCTGAAAGAGAATTCCATTCTAATTTAGGTAATCCAGGAACTTGGCACTCAAGTATTCACCACCTCGATCAGATCTTAGTGTCTTGATATTTTTGCCGGTTTGTTTTTCCACTTCATTCTTATATTCCCGGAATTTCTCAAAAGCCTCGGATTTATATTTCATCAAGAAGACATGTTCATACGTAGATAAATTATCTGTAAAAGTAATGAAATAGGAATAACCATGTCACGACCTAAAGTTTGGATGTAACCGGCACTTAGCTTGCATAATATCTCAAGATATTTACACAACCCGAGTAAGCCAAAAACAAGATCAAAATCCTTTTTGTGGAAATTTTATGAAAATTTAGTTTTTAAGTAAAAATCATAGTTTAAGTAATTTAGATCTTAACTGTAACTCCCTATTGAATTTATAATAAAAAAATTATAAGGTGTTAAGTTTGGTTACATGCCTAGTTGGGATAAAAAATGTTAACAGTGTAAATAAGTATATAACTTATATGACATCAAAAGAATCTCAGACATAAGTAAAAGAAATACCAATTAACATAACTAAGCGATATCATCTGTCAAATAATATACATACAACCACCACTCTCGTTCTAAGTCATAATACAGGGTCTGATGGAGATATTCTAGATTCAATATACAATACTAAATGAGAAGGTTACTACATATGTAACCCACCTATCAAAAAATGCGATAAAAGCTGAAAAGTGGATCTGCACTGCTGGTAACCGTCCACTCCACTCCTGCAAGGAACTGTGGCACAACGGGGGTGAGTTGCCAACTCAGTGAATAAAACTAACATATAACGGCTGATAATGTAAATATGATGAACTACAACTAACTGTAATAAGAATAATTGTGGTGTATGACAGCATGTGAAAAACACGAATTTGTAATAGTAATCACATAAACAACAACTTAAATCATCATCATTTGTTTCCAAATAAAGTTTATCTTTCTGTGTCTATCATCGACACAAATCTTCCGTTTTCCTCAGGCATCATTCCTCGAACGATCCTGTAATCAATAACACCGGTCGGTATCATCTAGATATCCGCCGTGTTTCACAACTATCTCTGGTATCGAATATCCTCGCTAGGCTTCCCTGCCTCAAATGCGGCTATACTGCATCTCGGTCTCGACCGGGTCCACTATGTATCCAACTGTATATCACCCCCACTCAGTCTGGATAACGTAAAAATCCGCGACCGTATATCTCCCCCACTCGGTCCGGAATAAAACCAATTCATAAAAACAGTATCTCATGGTGGACATCTTACATCAATATGAAAAATCACTAAATTTATACGATAATATGGAAAAGCTCAAACCATAAATTCTCAATAATACAAATGCCTCTTATATCAACTTAGAATATTCGGATACTAAATATTATATCATTGATGCAAGTTACTACTATCATTAATAATTAAGGTATGATAGTAATCATATTTAACAGGGTAATTATTCAGTGTAAAAGTGACATGTTAATATCGACGAGGTGTAATGTAACATGTAAAGATGTGCACGTGCGGCATAACTCGTCGATAATTGTGCAGTGTTCTAACATCTATTAACATAGTGATGTATAGGTATATATGAATGCATATTATTAACTTCGCATATAAAGTCAGATCTTTCGATTTAACAAACTACGGGCGTATCACGCCATCTTTACACAATCCCCCGGTAGATGTTTAGTCTACTCACCGGAATATGTCGTAACTACTCAGGAATCGCCAATCCTTTTCCTTTCCTTGCGGCCTCCGAAGTTCCCGCATTCAAATCTAACATTGAATTAACTTGTATAAGAAAACGGCTACATTCCGATTCGGCAAAATCATGAAAACACAAGTTGTACGTACTAATTATACTATGTACGACTATTGCAAATGATCTAACACTTAACGTTACTGAAATTTAACCCAACGCTGTTTCGCAACAGAAAACAGAATGTGTTACGTTTTACCAGTATCGTATTTGAGAATTTTAATCCCTTTTCCGATATTTGCTCCCAGATTTTATATACAGCTAAACTAACTTAATTAAACAATACCAAATTATCCTAACAATGATACATAGACCTATCCAAAAACTCAAAACCCCAAAGCCTACCATAAATCCGGCGACGCCGGAATTATCCTATAGGTCACCGGCCCAAATTCGAGCCCCTTGATTCGTGCTTCTAGGGTTTGTTCAAGGTCTAACATACAATATTTAGGAACTTTTTGGTTAAGTTTACTTTTATCTAAACTATAGCAGATTAAAACAGAGCTCAATTTTTCCCTAAAATACGATATTATACACATTTTGATTTCTAATTTAAACTAGTTACATAACTAAATTCCTACAGCGATTAAGGATTTTACCTATAAGGGATTCCTGGAAGAACTCCCTCCAAGATGCACATGCTCCTAGTTTCAACTTGATGGTGAACTCCTTAGCCTAGTTCTTCTTCTCTTCTGTCTTTTCTTTTATTCTTCTTTGCTTGTTCTTAATTTTCTTTAAAACATGAATTTTTCTAAATTTTAGTCTATTAAAATGATCTGAACACAATATATATATATGGGAAAGGGAAGAGTGAGGTGTAGGAGGAGGTGTCAACAATAAGGGTGTGCCACTCTTATGCAAGGAGAAGGTGTTTTGTGTGTGTGTGTTGTGCATTCAATAAGGAGGTGGCCTTGTTTATCTCTTCAATTGTGTTAGTTTGTGATAAAAATTCTGATCTAAATTATTACCTAACCCCTTTTCCACTTACACCCTTACAATTTCAAGTTTGCATAATTTTCCTAAATTTTACGAAAAGACCCTTCACTGCCTAGTTTATTATATAAACCCCATTTTATTAAAATGAAGCTAAATTTATCATTAAAACCCTTGTAATTGATTTATGTTGCATGCTAAAATTTCAATTTAATTTGTTTCACATACTACTTATGAAAATGTCCTATTTTGTCTTAATAACTTTTTAAATTGGCATATATTATTATTTAATTGATTAATTTTATTTATTTCTAAATTTTCAAAATGTTACAATATTCCTCCCTTAAGAAAATTCGGTCTCCGAATTTAAAACTTAACTAGATGTACCTTCAAAAGATGTGGAAATTTTTTTCGCATCGCGTCCTCGGTCTCCCAAGTAATCTCTTTGCGATTCGTTCCTCGCCAAAGAACCTTTACATATGGAAGTAACTTTGATCTCTGTTTCTTTGCCTGCCGGTCTAGAATAGCTACAGGCTGCACTGTGTAGGATAAATCCGGCTCAAGCTGTAAGGTCTGATGCTGGATCGCGTGAGAACGATCGTGAAGATACTTGCAAAGCATCGATACGTGAAACACCAGATGCACATCGGGAAAACTCGGTGGAAGTGCAAACCGATAAGCTACAGCACCTACTCTCTCCAGAATCTCGTAAGGCCCGGCATATTTGGGGCTGAGCTTCCCCTTTTTCCCGAAACACATCACACTTTTCATCGGAGATACATGAAGGAACACATGATCTCCCACCTCAAACTCGAGTCTACGACGTCGTCGATCTGCATAAGATTTCTGTCTGCACTGGGCCGCTCTCATTCTGGCTCGTATTAGCTGAATCTTTTCCGTAATCTCCTGTACTATCTGCGGTCCCAAAATGCTACTCTCGCTCAGTTCCGTCCAGCAAACGGGCGATCGACATTTCCTCCCATACAAACCTTCAAAGGGTGCCATCTGGATCGTCTCCTGAAAACTGTTATTGTACGAAAATTCTATCAAAGGTAGGTGATGATCCCAACTACCACCGAAATCAAGGCTGCAAGCACTAAGCATATCCTTAAGAGTCTGAATGGTCCGCTCTGACTGACCATCCGTCTGTGGGTGAAAACCTGTACTAAAACTCAATCGTGTACCAAGAGCTTCTTGAAGTTTCTGCCATAGCCTGCTAGTAAACTGGGTACCCTTATCTGATACTATGCTCGTCGGAACACCATGCAATCGGACAATCTCGTCGATATAAATCTGAGCATACTGTGCAAACCCATACGTCTTCTTCACCGGAAGAAAATGAGCCGCCTTTGTCAATCTATCTACAATCACCAAGATGGAATCATACCCTCTGCTAGTCCTGAGTAGACCAACAACAAAATCCATAGAAATCTGTTCCTATTTCCATGCCGGAATGGGTAAGGGCTGCAACTCTCCTGCCGGCCTCTGGTGCTCGGCCTTGACTTGCTGACAAGTCATGCATCTCGAAACAAACTCTGCAACATCCCTCTTCATTCCTTCCCACCAATAAACATCCCTCAAGTCATGATACATCTTGGTGGAACCAGGATGAATACTGTACGCTGATCGATGGGCCTCCTTTAAGATCTCACGTCTCAATCCATCAGAATTTGGCACACAAAGACGTGTCCCAAAACGTAATACTCCACGGTCATCTATGACGAACTCCGACTCTCTGACCTTCCTAACCTGATCCATAATCTCCGATATACGAGCATCCGCGGGCTGTGTCTCTTGAATACGATCCAATAACTGAGGACGGGTGCGAACATATGCTAACTGTCCTCCTGTAGATGTGAACTCGAACTGGACACGACTATCACATAAAATCTGCCAGTCTGTAGAAGACTGTCTCTGTAAGGTGCGCAAATGAGACAAGCTACCTCCAGGCCTCTGACTCAAGGCATCTGCTATAACATTCGCTTTGCGTGGATGATACAAGATCTCACAATCGTAATCCTTCATGAGTTCCTTCCATCTACGCTGCCTTAGATTCAGATCTCTCTGCTGAAAAATATATTTTAAGCTCTTATGATCTGGGAAGATTTGGCACGACTCACCGTACAAGTAATGCTTCCAAATCTTCAGTGCGAATACCACAGCAGCCATCTCCAAATCATGAGTGGGGTAGTTCTGCTCGTGCCTCTTCAACTGCCGAGAAGCATAAGCTACAACCCTACCGTGCTGCATCAACACACAGCCTAAACCCACTCGAGAGGCATCACAATACACCACGAAACCACCTAACACGGAAGGTAAAGATAAGACAGGTGCAGTCGTCAAGCGAGTCTTCAACTGCTGGAAACTCAGTTCACATGCATCTGTCCAAAGAAATAGAACTTCCTTCCTAATCAATCCGATCAACGATTCCGCGATCCGAGAAAAATACTGCACAAAGCGTCGGTAGTAACCCGCCATACCTAAGAAACTTCGAACCTCCGTAACTGACACGAGTCTGGGACAGTGCTGTACAACTTCTATTTTCTTTGGGTCCATACGTATTCCATCTCTTGTAACTACGTGACCCAAGAAGTCTACACTATCCAGCCAGAAAGCATACTTGGAGAATTTAGCGAACAGTTGATACTCTTTCAAGGTCTGCAACGTGATGAGCAAATGCTGCTCGTGCTCCTCTCGGTTCCGTGAATAAACAAGAATATCATCAATGAATACTATAATAAACTGATCAAGGAATGGCCGGAAAATACGGTTCATCATATCTATGAAAGCTGCTGGGGCGTTGGTGAGTCCAAACGACATCACCAGAAACTCGTAATGCCCATATCGTGTGCGAAAAGCAGTCTTCGGAATATCATCCTTCCGAACCTTCAACTGGTGATACCCTGACCGTAAATCAATCTTTGAGAAGTAGCCAGCTCCCTGCAGCTGATCGAATAATTCATCGATACGAGGTAATGGATACCTATTTCGCACAGTAACTCGATTCAGCTGCCTGTAGTCGATGCACAATCTCATACTGCAGTCCTTCTTCTTAATAAATAAGACAGGAGCTCCCTACGGTGATACACTTGGACGAACAAGTCCCCTATCAAACAACTCTTGCAACTGGCTTTTGAGCTCCTTCAACTCCGTCGAGGCATCCGATAGGGTGGTATAGAAATAGGCCCCGCACCCGGAATCAAGTCAATGCAAAATTCAATATCGCGATCGGGCGGTAATCCTGGTAACTCAGCAGGAAACACATCCGGAAATTCTCGTGCGATCGGAACCTGGTCCAACGGAATTTTAGTGGCTCCTAAGTCCTGAACAAATGCTAAGAACCCATGACAACCCTTCTTCAAGAGTCGTCATGCACTAAGAGCAGAAATCATGTTGGCAGGAGTTATATTACAGTCCTCTTGCACAACAAAGCTACGTTCACCCGGAAAACAAAATCTAACCGCTTTCCCCCGACAATCTACATAAGCATGAGAAGCGGCCAACCAATCCATACAAAGAAGTACATAAAAACCTAACATATCCAGGAGAATTAGATCAACAAAAGAATCCTTATCACCAATACATACTGAACAAGACCTGAATACATGTCGAGCTACAAAAAAGCCTCCCACCGGAGTAATCACCACTAACGGTAACTCTAACAACGACGACTCTCTCCCCAGAGAAAGTGCAAGGCGTGAAGATACATAAGAATGTTTAGAACTGGGATTAAATAAAATATGTGAATCTATGGAACATACTGCAAGAGTACCTGTCACAACTGCATTTGATGCCTGGGCATCCTATGGAGTCAGCGCAAAAACTCGTGCCTGGCCTCTGCCCGCATCCTGTCATCCTCTACCCCTATCTCCTCGACCTCTCTGAAAGCATCCTGCAAAGCCTTGACCTCGAGGTGCAACTGCCTAATGCGCAGTACCAACTGGGGGAGGAAGTAAAGCCATCGACGTAGAAGGTGGAGGGGGTAAGGCAGCCTGTGGAACAACGGTCCCTCCCTTGGATCTACAATCCCTCGCATAATGTCCTGGAAGTACGCAACTAAAACATATAGACGGGGTCCTCTAATCCTCGGGATATAAACTGAACATCTGGCCCTGGGTCCAACCTCGTCTGAAACTGCGGCCTGGAGTGTACCTGCCTCTGACTCTGCCAAACTGCCTAACAATCGGCCCAATCGGTCTACTCCTCTTTGGCTCCGGAACAACCACTGCCTCACTCAAACGCTCCTCCACTCTTATCGCTGCATCCATGGCCTGTGCATACGTATCAAAATGCTGGGAGCCTATAGCCAGAAAGAACTGCGTTTCCAGACTTCTTATGAACCTCTGCACACAAAGCTCCTCCGTAGAAACTAAGTATGGAGCATAACGCGACAACTGGGTGAATCGTAAATTATAATCTGCCACCGACATACTCGCCGATTTCAAAACTGCTAGCTCTAGCGTCTCTCACACTCTGTGGAAGAAATCTGGCAAGAAAAACCTCGAAAAACTCGGCCCACGACATCGGAGGAAGACCCGTAGCTCGCCCTCTCACCATCGACTCACACTACTCCTGTGCAAGTCCCTCTAAACGAAAGCTAGTCAGCTCAACTGACCTCGCATTAGAACATCGCAATGATCTGCCAAACCTTGCCATCCAATCAAGAAAGGATTGAGGATCCTCTAATACATCGGTCCGTGTAAATACCGGAGGTCTCAACCTCATAAACTCTGGAAGCGATACATCCATCACCCTCGTGTCTACCAGTACGACCGTCTGCGTGGGCTGTACCTCGGACTCTGCCATGGTCAGTGCAGGATCCTGTCTCTGTACTCGTGTGGCCTCAGCTAGCTGTCCTACCACCCGCTGTAATCCTAACATGCCCTCCTCTATCCTAGTCAGTCGATCTGGAGGAGGAGGATCCACATTCTCACGCACCGCCGGACTGTCTGGTATATCAGTCGCCGTCATAGGCGGACTCGCCCTAGCTGCATCTCTGGCTGCGGCTCGTCTAGCTCGCATAGCCATAGCGACTGGAGTAAGAAACGAGAGTTGATAAGGCTTACTAATAAGGATAATCAATATCAGAGAGTCAAAGGAAGAATAAATCAAGATATACATCCTAAGGTTAGTTAGGCTGAGTATGGTAACATAAATATGTCGCGGAAGATACGTACGGTACTGCACTCATCCTAATTCACCTACTCCATCAAACCAATGGTCATACTACGTAACGAACTCAAGTCGACTTACCTTAACTCACTACTCGATTCCGTAAGGTTAATCCTAAGCTCCGATACCAATTTTGTCATGACCCAAAGTTTGGAAGTGACCGGCACTTAGATTGCATAATATCTTAAGATATTTACACAACCCGAGTAAGCCAAAAACCAAGATCAAAATGCTTTTTGAGGAAATTTTATGAAAATTTAGTTTTAAGTAAAAATCATAGTTTAAGTAATTTAGATCTTAACCGTAACTCCCTATTGAATTTATAATAAAACAATTATAAGGTGTTAAGTATGGTTACATCCCTAGTTGGGATAAAAAATGTTAACAGTGTAAATAAGTATACAACTTATATGACATCAAAAGAATCTCAGTCATAAGTAAAAGAAATACCATTTACTATAACTAAGCGATATCATCTGTCAAATAATATGCATACAACCACCACTCTCGTTTTAACTCATAATACAGGGTCTGATGGAGATATTCTAGATTCAATATACAATACTAAAAGAGAAGGTTACTACATATGTAACCCACCAATCAAAAGATGCGAAAAAGCTGAAAAGTGGATCTGCATTGCTGCTAACCGTCCACTCTACTCCTGCTTGGAACGGTGGCACAACGGGGGTGAGTTGCCAACTCAGTGAATAAAACTAACATATAACGGCTGATAATGTAAATATGACGAACTTAAACTAACTGCAATAAGAATAATTGTGATGTATGACAGCATGTGAAAAACACGAATTTGTAATAATAATCACATAAAACAACTTCTTAATTCATCATCATTTGTTTCCAAATAAAGTTCATCTTTCCGTATCCATCATCGACACAAATCTTCCGTTTTCCTTAAGCATCATTCCTCGAACGATCCTGTAATCAATAACACCGGTCGGTATCATCTAGATATCCGCCGTGTTTCACAACTATCTCCAGTATCGAGTATCCTCGCTAGGCTTCCCCGTCTCAAATGCGGCTATCCTGCCCCTCGGTCTCGACCGGGTCCACTATATATCCAACTGTATATCTCCCCCACTCAGTCTGGATAATGTAAAAATCCGCGACCGTATATCTCCCCCACTCGGTCCGGAATAAAACCAATTTATAAAAATAGCATCTCATGGTGGACATCTTACATCAATATGAAAAATCACTAAATTTATACGATAATATGGAAAAGCTCAAAACCATAAATTCTCAATAATACAAATGCCTCTTATATCAACTTAGAATACTCGGCTACTAAACATGATATCATTGATGCAAGTTACTACTGTTATTAGTAATTAAGGTATGATAGTAATCATATTTAACAGGATAATTATTCAGTGTAAAAGTGACATGTTAATATCGACGAGGTGTAGTGTAACATGTAAAGATGTGCACGTGCGGCATAACTCGTCGATAATTGTGCAGTGTTTTAACATCTATTAACATAGTGATGTATAGGTATATATGAACGCATATTATTAACTTTGCATATAAAGTCAAATCTTTCAATTTAACAAACTACAGGAGTATCACGCCATCTTTACACAATCCCCAAGTAGATATTTAGTCTACTCACCGAAATACGTCATAACTACTCAGGAATCGCCAATCGTTTTCCTTTCCTTGCGGCCTCTGAAGTTCCAACACTCAAATCTAATATTGAATTAACTTGTATAAGAAAATGGCTACATTCCGATACGGCAAAATCATGAAAACACAAGTTGTACGTACTAATTATACTATGTATGACTATTGCAAACGATCTAACACTTAACGTTACCGAAATTTAACCTAACGCTGTTTCGCAACAGAAAACAGAACGCGTTACGTTTTACCCGTAAAATATTTGAGAATTTTAATCACTTTTCCGATATATGCTCCCAGATTTTATATATAGTTAAACTAACTTAATTAAACAATACCAAATTATCCTAACAATGATACAGAGACCTACCAAAAAATCTAAAATCCCAAAGCCTACCAAAAATCCGGCGACGCCGGAACAATCCTATAGGTCGTCGGCCCATATCCGAGCCTTTTGGTTCGTGCTTTTAGGGTTTGTTCTAGGTCTAACATACAATATTTAGGCACTGTTTGGTTAAGTTAACTTTTATCTAAACTATAGAAGATTAAAACAGAGCTCAATTTTTGCCTAAAATACGATATTATACACATTTTGATTTCTAATTTAAACTAATTACAGAACTAAATTCCTACAGTGATTAAGGATTTTACCTACAACGGATTGCTGGATGAACTCCCTCCAAAATGCACAAGCTCCTAGTTCCTAGCTTGATGGTGAACTACTTAGCCTAGTTCTTCATCACTTCTCTCTTTTCTTTTATTCTTCTTTGCTTGTTCTTAGTGTTAGTTATATGTATGCCGTAGAGGCCATTACTGTACATAAGATGTATATTGTAGTGGATGCTGGGACATATATAGAGAGGACTTTCTTGCTTGACATGATAGTATGCTATCTGGTTGCTCTTTATTTTAACATGTACACTGATTGTCTCTCTGTTACATATTGGTAAAGCCCTTAGGATGTGTACTTGACTACCTGGACTATGATGCGGATCAGACTAGTGGGGACATGGTAGTCCATAAGTACATCCTTCAAGGTCCCTAGTCGTGGGTGTATCGAGACGGGGCATCGATATACCAGAGTAGACTAGCTTATACCTTCTCGACCCATACAGATAGGCGATGGATGATCCAATATCCATTGGTGTTTGACATCAGAGATGATATACGGGTGCTCAGTGGAGACTGGGTACACTGGACGGACTTGCCGAGAACTCCCAGATGGTATTATACCTTACGTCAGATGGCAGTTCTCTGGTGACACTGGTACAGGTTAGTCTGTAGACCCGAGATCGTCATAGAGTCTTGTGTGATTCCCACTGTGCTTTGATTTCCACCTTACCACGTCCAAGAGGGCGTGCAAAACGGTGGTTTTTGGGTACAGTCCCGAATCATATGGAGGCAATGAGCGATAGGAAGGGATTCGTCTCTCCCGGTATTGGGAGTTGATGTTGCACTGTGTTCGATTGGCTATAACTGGAAATCCCTGGCCAGGGTTGCTGAGATTTACTGGTAAGTGTTACCAGTAGCTTCTCGAACTGTTATAGACCTCATATCGACACGACTTATCGAGCTATTGGGGTCTGACGTTTACCACCCCTAGGCGAGATATGCGACATACAAGACGACGACACCGGACTGTACGGTAAGTGTTACTGGTTGGATTCACAGGAGTGTGAGCGAGCTTGCTCGTTGATCTTCTGATCGCTCAATACCTGGGTGGCCGTTACGTTTAGCAGACCGCTTGCGGCTTGTGGGTGTTTGATATGATCATCATCTGCTGCCGGCGTATTGACGAGTCTTTAGAGTCCTACACAAAGGTTTCCTGGCTCAAGCGAAACGAAATAGGAGCGCATATGAGATATGTGCGGGACCGATAATAATTCCAGTATGTGATACTGTATTCTATTCTCGCGATTTGTATCATTGGACGGTTATATATGATATAGCCGGGTTACCGAATCAAGTGTTGATTCGATACATTGATACACTTGATATTAGTCGGTTATATGTGATATGACCGGATCATTAAATCAAGTGTTGATTTAATGATTTAATGTATAATTATATATTTGATATATTATTTTACATTAACTAGTATTTGTTCACTTAAGATGGATTTTCTCACTTGGTGTGCACATTGTATATATGATATAGTTTTGTGCACTAGTTTGTATCATGTTTGATGATACATGCAAACTTGGGTGTGTGTTTGCTTCAAACCATGTTTAGTTAATGGTTAGGGTTTCCATTACTTTATTTATTTATTTATTTTATGAAAAACACAATGGTTGCTTTTTTATTTATTTGCTAGAAGCTTCAAGCATCTTTGAAAAAGGTTAAAACCATTTTGTTTTTATTCTAAAACCTAACCATTACCTAAACCCTAGTTTATTCTCTACATGAGTTAATCTCACCCATAGTTGCATTATGATAAGTATCACTTGGATTTTCTTTTTGTGATATAATTCAATTTATTCTTTTTCATTCTTCTTCTTCATCTTCTTCAAGTGAAGAAGAAAGGTTGCTAGAAATTTCCACGTGATGATTCCAAGTGAGAAATCCAAATCCAAAGTGAACCCACTTCCTATTTCTTCATCCTCTACCACTTGCCATGTAGTATAGGGTGTTTTCTTCATAAGTTTCATGACTTGGTGAAGGTGGAGCTTGAGCTTGAGTTGCCTTGACGTAGATCATCTTCGGCATCGAAGTCGACGACCTAGCCCGATCATTTCTTCGACGAAACCATTGCTAGAGTCCGGGATCCGATGATCGCAGCGGAGGGACGTCAACACGGAGCCAAGAAAGTGGGGGACCGGATCTACAAAGGTCGTAGTCTCTTTCATTTAGCAATAAAGTTGTTTACTTGTTTCTTGCGCCTTACCTCTAGTATCGATCTTGATTAGGGTTTCTCGGCACATAGAAAATTTTTGAATTTTGCATGGTTGATGCCTTATGGAACCTCATGGGTGTGCCTAAGAACCCTACAGTGGTATCAGAGCCTAACTAGAGCCTTAGGCGAATTGTAGACGAAGTTAGAAACCCGATCGAACCCCGAAACCCTAATTGCAGCCCCTCTCTGTACATTTTTGTAAACAGTGGATTTTTCCAAATTAAAAATATGCAGAAAAATCAGCAGGGAATTCTATGGACCCATGTGCAAAATGAGACCCTGAGTCACTTAAACGGCCGCGGAACCGCGGCAAAGACATGCCAATGGCGGTGGTTCCGCGGCTAAACTATTGAGTTAGGGTTTCTAGTTTGTACAGTTTCCTCCGTATGTGTTTCCTGATGTTTTTGGGTACTTTTAATATATACTCAACAGTTGAGTTTTCTGGGTTGTTTTGGGGACTCGGTGATTCGATCGGTTTATTTAACTTCGTCTATGTGTTTTTCCGGATAATTTTTTGAATATGTTAAAAAGTTCGACCGGATATAAATACCTAATTTTTCCCCTGCCCGGAAATTTCCAAGTGTTGGATTTTTCCATAGTTTGAAAACGTTCTAAGTAGTGCAAGTAACGCGATGGACCCTCTAGAAGACAACAAACCTTAACTCGATTATGCGACCGTCTTGAACTGCCCTTTGAACCTTAGGGTTTGGGGCAGTACGGCATGCCACATGTGAGGCGTTGGTTTGACCCTTCTACGGCTGGACCGTTAGTACTGTGGCATGAAGTGAATGTTTTTAAACTTATTTCAAGTGTTGAGCTGTTTCGGAAAAACTTGGGTGTTTGATTGTTCGATCGGAAAGTTTAACATTTTCTATTTATCTGGAATGTGATACAATATTTGGAATTCACAAGTGGTTATGAGATAACTAATATGAATGTTATAAACATAGCACTTTAGTCTCACTTGATCGGTTGCCACGGAATTTTGATGCGATCAAAAGTCCGTCGCAATCACGTAGCGTACGCGGATACTCGCCGGTAAACTTAATAGACAGCTACACCCCATAGCCCCGACCAAGTGACTGCAGGAGAACCCCGTCGCTGAAAGCATCCGTACGGGTGCTCACGGCAGCGGTGTTCCGCCTTAGTGCACTTCGTCGACGGTATCGGGGGTGCGGCCGTCTACTAAAGTTTGCGACGAGCATTCGATCAGAATGTCGGGAATCTTGTTGAATTGCCCGACTTGATATTAAAAAGAGTTTTCGATGAAGAGACTAAAATGCGGGGTTTATAATTGTTAGGCATGCAATGTCTAAGGAATTCATTTGGTTAGGCATGTGATGTCTAAAGAGGTTGCGGATTCCAACTGTTATAGTTTTACACTTTCTTTTCTGCGACCGTAAGTGTAATATGTGATATCGCCGGTTTCGTTGCTATATGTCAACGACAATTGGGATACGCATGTTTACTTACGTTGATGACATGCGATGTTATGTGTTGCTGGATATGTTATATTGGATCGTCGTGTTTGAATAGCCGGGGTTTTTTTTATGTGAGATGAGTGTTTTTCATTTTCATTCATGTAAAAAATTTGTATGTAATATTCTTTTGTTGGGGCACTTCCAGGTTGCGGAAGATGTCACCGTTGATGTATATTATTTACTTTTCCGCACTAGGATAGACCCAAGGAGGAGAGCGCAAGTAACCGAGTTCTGGAGTCCAGTAGGAGACCAACTCGAGGAGTCGAGAGTCGGGGTCTCCTAACTCTAGAATTGGTAGGGTTGCTTGCCGCTCTCGTAGGGGTCTAGGGGTGTGGGTTTAGCTATTCATCGCGACCGTGGAATCCGTGTTTTATACTGGCTCGTATTGAAAACACGGACGTCCTAGTATATCCAATATTTCATATGTTTCTTCTGCTGCGATATCTGTGATGTGATCATTTGATGTTCTGTGATAAATACTGTATATTGTATATATGATATATTATATAGACGTTACTTATGTTTTACACCCGCGCTAGCCCTGCCCCGCTCTGCCGTTAGTCACCTAACCAAACGGTGCACGAGGGGACATCGAGGCGAACAAGGATAGCATAAGTGTACGTCGTATTTATCTGTGATGTTTAGGTACTTAAATGATGGGATATTCATTAATGTGATTAATGAAAGAAAATAAACCTAGAAGATGTTGTGGAATCGAATTTTCAAAATAAAAACAGGTAGCTACAGTTCTTGCTTTGCATCGCGGTGTTCCTTGTAGAACATCCTGCACCTTATTCGATAAGGAAAGAACCGAGATCCCTTCACCGGGAGTGACTCCTTTAGCAATAACTGGCAGATGCTACAACCCTCGGTTTGTCCTTTGATTGCTTCTATAGTTTTCGCTTTGCATAGTGGTATATATGATATATCCTGCACCTCATTGGACGAGGAAAGGGCCGACGATCCCTTCACCGGGAGTGACCCCTTTAGCAAAACTAGAAAAAGCCTCAAAAGCACTCCATTTTAAAATCATTTGATTCTACAACGATATCAAGTTCATTACGCAATAGGTTTTCAGAAAAACCTGCCGTAGCCCTCCGTCATTTCAGATAAGTTGTATATAGTATTCGTGCTACATTTGTTGGCTTTCGTCAAGGTGTAGTGTGCGGTAGCTATAT
Organism: Agapanthus africanus; assembly: GCA_030015575.1. Lineage (NCBI taxonomy): Eukaryota > Viridiplantae > Streptophyta > Magnoliopsida > Asparagales > Amaryllidaceae > Agapanthus > Agapanthus africanus. The sequence goes on along the minus strand of CM057348.1, from coordinate 252,014,480 downwards.
GCTGCTTATCTGTTGCATATGATGCGATTGGATTAGGGTAGTCGTGCAGCTTTGTTGACTTTCGTCAAGGGTCGTGCGGGTGGGTTTAATTCAATCAAGAAATGATGGGTTCAACTTGACTAGCGGGCTATGGTTTGTTGGCTTTCGTCAAGGTCATAGCACGTTAGGGGCAAAATTATCGGGAATTTCGAGTGTTGAAATTTGCAATGAGATTGCATACCTTCTATGAGATAGTTGGATCCCGATACCCGCTGCGAGTAATTGTTACTCCTGTGAGAGTTTTACACATTACAATTAGCCGATCAAGTAGGTGTCTAGAAAGGTGGCAACGGGGTTACGCCTCTGGGAAAACGAGGTTTACATTAATTAGGTCCGTGCGAAAGCACGGGGAACCTCCCTCAAAGTACCGACACTGGCCTGGCTGAAAGATTGGCGAACTTGTAGCGTGTAATTAATCCCGGCTAGTCTTTCCTTTTAGGGTTTGAAGGAAGATTTGATAAAAACAGTGGGAGCCATCCTGATTGGATAAAATAATAACCAATCTGATCTTGCTAGAGCGCACGCAGAGTGTTTTCTTCTTTCTCTCTCCAGGTAGCGACCATGTCACGCCTTAATCAAGATAATAAAACGGATATATTGACCGAACCCGCTTGTTATACTAAGCTGGGGAACGTTGGTCCCGCTCCAACTTATAATTGTTATAAGACAGAGCAGGAAATAGAGGAATACCAGAATTCCTACGCCGCCCAAACGAAGAAAGTGCATATGATGCATCTTCTTCGGGTGTGTTCATTACAAAGAACTGTTTCTCTGTATCCTCTACGTCCTGGGTATTTGATACCGTATCAGGATCCCGCATATGTAATCTGTTACATGGGCTACAGAAAGGTAGAGAACTGAGAACGGTTGATAAGTTTCATGAGACAGAAAACGGTGCAAGTGTTGCAGCCAAGTCTGTTAGTCACTGTCACCCTGTATTCCAAATACATTGATTCTGAACGAATGTTATTAGATACCGAACCTGATATACAAAATCATATTAGTCTCTTTATTAGTAAAGAAATGATAAAATTTTGTATTGTTGGATAATATTTTGAACATTTCCTATATCAAAAGTTGATCGATTCAGGCACGTTATCTAAAAGCATTGATGTTCTAAATCAAACTACAGTTCCTAATATACGGAACACACACAAGAGGAAGAGTTCAGAATTGAATGATTCCTTCTTGAGGTATTGTAGACTAGGTCATATCAATGCGACCTGACTAGCTTAAGTTACATTGAAGATGCATATTTAAATCCGTTTGAATTTACATCTTGAGAAACTTGCCAGTCATGTCAAAGAGATAAGATGACCATAGCTCTGTTTACTAGAAACAGAGAAAGAGTTAGTGAACTCTTGGGATTGATACATACTGATGTATGAAAGTCCCCTATCTACACATGCCAAGATCGGTTCTTTGTATTTCATTACATTCTCTGATAATCTCTCAAGATTCAGACATATGTTCCTGTTGAAACACAAGTCCGAACCTTTTGAGATATTCATAGAATATAAGTTAGAAGTAGAGAACCAAAACGGGTATAAGTATTATGTCCTATGATAAGATCAGGGAGGAGAATACTTGAGCACGGAATTCCTGGACTATTCTAAAGGAGAATGATATTCTCTCTCAGCATTACTCCTCCGTATACACCATAACACGATGGTAAATCGGGGCGGAGCAATAGCACCCTATGTGATATGGTGTGCTCTATGATGAGTACTACTGAGTTTCCTATTTCCTTTTTGGGAGTTATGCGCTTGAGAAGCTGCATACCTATTGAATAGGGTTCCAATCAAATCAGTTGCCTACCACTTCATATGTGATATGGAAAGGGAGAAGTCCGTATCTTAAGTTTGTTAAGATTTAGGGTTGTCCGGCCTATGTCTAAAAGCGAAATCCGGACAAGCTCGAGGCAAAGTCAGTTATGTAGAACTGGAAAGGTTCAAGCTATACAAACTACAGCAGATGATTTGGTAGAACCAAAGGATTCAGTAGATACCAACGAACCTCATCCCCTCCGCCGATCTAGTAAAGTTTCTCACCCACCTGAGAGATACTTCTGTTTCTCTATGACAGTGGGAGCGAGGATTGCATCATAAGATGATGACCCAACTAGTTTCGAGCTGGCCATCAGGAGTGGGACTCTATAAGAATGGCTGGATGCTTAGCGATCTGAGATGGAATCCTTATACACCAACAAAGTATGGACTTTGGTAGCTTTATCTGAAGGGTTAAATCCCCATCAGGAGCAAGTATATCTTGAGAAGATTACTTGGTGTAGATGGAAAAGTTGAGACTTTCAAAGCTAGACATGTTAAAGGTTTTCATCATCGACCAGGCGTGGATAATGATGAAACCTTTTTCAGTGGCTATACTTAAGTCTATCCAGATCCTACTTGCCACGGCTACATACCATGACTACGATATCTGGTGGTTGGGTGTCATGACTGCTTTTCTAAATGATATTTTAGAAGAGAGCGTCTATAAGTACACAGCCAGAGGGCTTCGTAGACAGTGGGAGCAGCGGTAACATTAGCAAGATGCTTTATGTGATAAAGCAGGCATCGCGGAGTTGGAACGTCTGTTTTGATGTGTTAGTCAAAGAGTTTGACATCATCAAAATGGTAGATGAACCTTATATATACAAAAATCTAGTAGGGAGTATGGTGGTGATCCTCGTAGAGTACGTGGATGACATACTCTTGATAGGGAAGGAGTTTCCTATGCTACGCTCAGTCAATCTCCACTTATCACAAAGATTCTCCATATAGGATCAAAGCGATACCTCCTGAATCCTGGATTTTGGATCTATGAGATAGATCTAAATGGATGTTAGGATTCTCACTAGATGTAGTGAGATGGTATCAATCGATCCTGGGGAGAATCACTGGAAAGGTTCCAGGGTGATAAGGACGACTGAATGTCAGTCACAGGCATTGTCTTTACCCTCAGTAAAGGGACGGTATGTTGGAAGAGTTCCAAGCTAGATACCGTGGCATACTAGACGATAAAGGCTGGATATATCGCTACTCAAGATGCTACCGAAGAGGCAGTCTGGATGTATATTAGTTCATGAGATGAACTTCGTTCCTCCCATTGTGAGACAATGGAGTTGTGACTTATGCCTAGGAACGCCTGTCCCATCAGTGATCCAGACATATTCTAAGGAAGTATCACCTGATCATGGAGATGGTTGAACTCCAGGGTGATCGAGGTTAGGAGAGTAGACTCAGAGGACAACACGGCGGATCCACTCACAAAGGCCTTTTCCCAGAGAGAGACTTTTATGGGATGGTTGAGTAAGAGATACTGCAACCACTACTACAGATGGCCCTAGTGCAACTGGGAGATTGTTAGTTATATGTATGCCCTAGAAGCCATTACTGTACATAGGATGTATATTGTAGTGGATGCTGGGACATATATAGAGAGGACTTTCTTGCTCGACATGATAGTATGCTATCCGGTTGCTCTTTATCTTAACATGTACACTGATTGTCTCTCTATTACATGTTGGTAAAGCCCTAGGATGTGTACTTGACTACCTGGACTGTGATGCGGATCAGACTAGTGGGGACATGGTAGTCCATAAGTACATCTTTCAAGGTCCCTAGTCGTGGGTGTATCGAGACGGGGCAATGATATATCAGAGTAGACTAGCGTATACCTTCTCGACCCATACAGATGGGCGATGGATGATCCCATATCCATTGGTGTTTGACATCAGAGATGATATACGGGTGCTCAGTGGAGACTGGGTACACTGGATGGACTCGCCGAGAACTCCCAGATGGTATTATACCTTACGTCAGATGGCAGTTCTCTGGTGACATTGGTACAGGTTAGTCTGTAGACCCGAGATCGTCATAGAGTCTTGTGTGATTCCTACTGTGCTTTGATTTCCACCTTACCACATCCAAGAGGGCGTGCAAAACAGTGGTTTTTGGGTACAGTCCCGAATCACATGGAGGCAATGAGCGATAGGAGGGGATTCGTCTCTCCCGGTATAGGGAGTTGATGTTGCGCTGTGTTCGATTGGCTATAACCGAAAATCCCTGGCCAGTGTTGCTGAGATTTACTGGTAAGTGTTACCAGTAGTTTCTTGAACTGTTATAGACCTCATATCGACATTACTTATCGAGCTATTGGGGTCTGACGTTTACCACCCCTAGGCGAGATATGCGACATACAAGACGACGAGACCGGACTGTACGGTAAGTGTTACTGGTTGGATTCACAGGAGTGTGAGCGGGCTTGCTCGTTGATCTTCTGATCGCTCAATACCCGGGTGGCCGTTACGTTTAGCAGACCGCTTGCGGCTTGTGGGTGTTTGATATGATCATCACCTGCTGCCGGCGTATTGACGAGTCTTTAGAGTCCTACACAGAGGTTTCTTGGCTCAAGCGAAACAAAATAGGAGCGCATATAAGATATGTGCGGGACCGAGAATAATACCAGTATGTGATACTGCATTCTATTCTCATGATTTGTATCATTGGACGGTTATATATGATATAGCCGGGTTACCGAATCAAGTGTTGATTCGATACATTGATACACTTGATATTAGTCGGTTATATGCGATATGATCGGATCATTAAATCAAGTGTTGATTTAATGATTTAATGTATAATTATATATTTGATATATTATTTTACATTAACTAGTATTTGTTCACTTAAGATGGATTTTCTCACTTGGTGTGCACATTGTATATATGATATAGTTTTGTGCACTAGTTTGTATCATGTTTGATGATACATGCAAACTTGGGTGTGTGTTTTCTTCAAACCATGTTTAGTTAATGGTTAGGGTTTCCATTACTTTATTTATTTATTTATTTTATGAAAAACAAAATGGTTGCTTTCTTATTTATTTGCTAGAAGCTTCAAGCATCTTTGAAAAAGGTTAAAACCATTTTTTTATTCTAAAACCTAACCATTACCTAAACCCTAGTTTATTCTCTACATGAGTTAATCTCACCCATGGTTGCATTATGATAAGTATCACTTGGATTTTCTTTTTGTGATATAATTCAATTAATTCTTTTTCCTTCTTCTTCTTCATCTTCTTCAAGTGAAGAAGAAAGCTTGCTAGAAATTTCCACGTGATGATTCCAAGTGAGAAATCCAAATCCAAAGTGAACCCACTTCCTATTTCTTCATCCTCTACCACTTGCCATGTAGTATAGGGTGTTTTCTTCATAAGTTTCATGACTTGGTGAAGGTGGAGCTTGAGCTTGAGTTGCCTCGACGTAGATTATCTTCGGCATCGAAGTCGACGACCTAACCCGATCATTTCTTCGACAAAACCATTGCTAGAGTCCGGGATCCGATGATCGCAGCGGAGGGACATCAACACGGAGCCAAGGAAGTGGAGGACCGGATCTACAAAGGTTGTAGTCTCTTTCATTTAGCAATAAAGTTGTTTACTTGCTTATTTCGCCTTACCTCTAGTAACGATCTAGTTTAGGGTTCTTTGGCACATAGAAAAATTTGAATTGGACATGTTTGATCAGTTGTAGAACCTCTTGGGTGTGCCTTGGAACCCTACACTTAGTTTTCTTTAAAACATGAATTTTTTCTAAATTTTAATCTATTAAAATGATCTGAACACAATATATATATGGGAAAAGGAAGAGTGAGATGTAGGAGGAGGTGTCAACAATAAGAGTGTGCCACTCTCATGCAAGGAGGAGGTGTTATGTACGTGTTGTGCATGCAAGAAGGAGGTGGCCTTGTATTATCTCTTCAATTGTGTTAATTTGTGATAAAAATTCTGATAAAAATTATTACCTAACCCCTTTTCCACTTACACCCTTACAATTTCAAGTTTGCATAATTTTCCTAAATTTTACGAAAAGAACCTTCACTACCTAGTTTATTATATAAATACCATTTTATTAAAATGAAGCTAAATTTATCATTAAAACCCTTGTAATTGATTTATGTTGCATGCTAAAATTTTAATTTAATTTGTTTCACATACTACTTATGAAAATGTCCTATTTTGTCTTAATAACTTTTTAAATTGGCATATATTATTATTTAATTTATTGATTTTATTTATTTCTAAATTTTCAAAATGTTACAAACCACTTCTTGCATGTGTAGACATTGGACCACACACGTCGCTGTGTATGAGTCCCAAGAGCTCACTCGCTCTTACTCTGTGTCCAGTGAGCGGAGTCTTTGTCATCTTTTCTTTGAGACATGATTGACAAATTGCATAAGATTGATATTCGAACGGATTCAAATATCCTTCTTTATATAACTTGGTTAACCTTGTCTCATTGATGTGACTCTGTCTACAATTCTATAAGAAAGCTTGATTTAATTCTGGAGTCTTTCTTTTATGTGTGTTCTGGACATTGAAAATTTATAGTTGGTTTAATACGTATATACCGTTGTTTAGTGTACCCGACCCAATCAGACCATGATTAAGGTGGATGTTTACAATATCGCTTACAAATGTAAGATCATAACCTTCTTTTGATAATAAAGATATAGAAATGATATTACATGTCAAATTAGGTACGTAAAAACAGTTGCGCAAAACCAAAATATATCCACGCGTCAATCCTAGATGTTATTCCCCTACGGACATAGCATCCACGCTCGCTCCGTTAGCAACCCTAAGGATCATATCACCGGCCTTCAGAACTCTACGGCTTCTCAATGCCTGCAAAGAATTACAAATATGAGATCCTGATCCGGTATGCAATACTCAGGAAGTAGAGTTGATTGATAGACAGTTTTCAATTACAAACACACCTGAAACCTGTAACGTTTTAAAAATAATTTTAAAAAAATTAGATAAATAAAACCCTTTAAGTGAATTTTCTGATTTTCGGTAAAATAAAACGTATTTTTCGTAAAATTTAACCATAATTATTTTTCATTATAAATTTAAAAAAACCTATTTTAATCATGTAATTACTAGTAAATGGTGTTCATTTAGTCACTTATAAATTTTTAGTCTAATGAAATATTTTTCCTAAATTAATTATTTTAAATATTAACATAAGCTTTTAAATATATATTAAATTAGTGAAAATCACAATTTGCAATGGGTTTATTTTTCAAAAGTGAACCATGACATATTAGAATTAGGTTTTTAGCATGCTAATCTCTTCTTGAGTTGTCTTTAAAATTCTAGAGTTTTCTATGATGAATTGAATTAAGAAAATTAATAAAATAAAAAAATTATGAAAAGACATAAAAGGTGTATTTCTTTGGAGAATGTTCTACACTATTCTTCATTCCTTCTTCCTCTCTTTTCCTCACCTCATGGCCGGCCTCACCTCTATGGGGAGCACCAAAATTTCCCCCCCATCATTTTTGCATTAAAAATCATCAAAATTCATCAAAAATTCCAAAAATAAACCTCAAAAATCAACATTCAACCTCTACCATTTTTCTTTGACCTATTTAGCATGGAATTTGGAGTTGGAAACCATTATTTTGGAAGCATATTTTCATGTTTGGATCTCATGCTTTGAAGGTATAATTTTTATTCTTATGATTAATTGTTGTTAAATGCTTTTATTTAGCATATTTAGATTTTCTTAATTAATTCTATTTCCAAGTTTAAAATTCAAGATAGGGTTTCTAAAATCAAGTTAGGGTTTTTATTAATTAAGTGGGGTTATAATAAGTAGCTTAACATTTTTAGAAGGGAAAAATCTAGCATGGTTGATTTATTATAATTTATGCATTCAAAATTGTTTAAATTAAGCAATTTTGCTAACTAGATTTTTATAAATTATATATATTGGTGTGTTAAAATTCTAATAAAGGTTTTTATCATTATATTGTGGTTTTAATGAGAATATTAACATGTTAAATGAATGATTATTAGTTTCAAATTGTTAGTTAATATAATGTGATAAATATGCTATTTCGGTAAACTAGGTTTTAGAAATTAATTTAAAATGTAGTATTAAAAATCTAATTAGGGCTTTAACTCATTATTAAGGTTTCATGGAGTGGTTTAACACTTTAATATATGCAAAATCAAGTTTAGTCGTGGAATTATGAATTTTTGCTTAACAAGTGTTAATTTTGGCTAATTTGCAAACTAGAAATTTTAAATTAAGACAAAATGGTGTGAGAAAAATATGGTAATGGTTTCTATAATCTAGTTATGTTATTTAATGAATATTATGACCATTAGTTTCTTTTAAACATGAAGTTTTGAAGTAAAACGGTAAATTGACATTTTCAAGGTTTTGCGGAATTGGACGATTTGATCGATTTTAGGGAATTAGATCATGTTTTACATTATAAGTAATGAGTTTTAAAACTACGAGTTATTTGTTGGTGTTTTATATCGATCAATCGGCGTTTGTACGCCGATATCGAGCGATATTTGGTTCTTTTGCATGAGCGGGTCATAGGTTTTAACCTATGCGCGTTTCGTGCGTCGTTTTGATTTTGTCCGTGATTCAGTTTACGATATTATATATGTTTGCGTATAGGTACCCCTCATGTGGACTTCGGAAGAGGAAGAAGAGGAGGGCGACATCGTCTTCGGCAGACAAGGACCAGGTGAGTAGATGTATATTTACGGGGGAAGTCGGGTGAATGGCGTTTAGCACCCACGCAAACGTAGAATAGGGATATTGCTTATTGTCATTAGGAATTCGGACGTGACCTTAGATTCTTGGCGAGTAAGACCCTATTAAAGACCTTAGGTTGGACTAGACTGATTTAGATAGACTTTACCAGAGGAGGAATGTCTTGGAAGAAATTCGTAGGTTTCAGGTAGACACACACACGCACACACAGAAACTTGGCTTGGTGCATATGTGTATGTGTATATATAAGTAGGAATGTGTGTAGGTGTATATATACACAACATGTATATGAGATATAAGGATGTTATATGATACATGGGGATGAGACGACATAACTGGGCTTGATGCCGTGATCTCTTGGCTATACAGTCATATTATGATCTTAGTGGATCGTTGGAAAATAAGAGAATGGATATGTATACATAAACGATAATAGGTGATGATCACATTGAGATATACGAGACTTTAGAATAGAACCCGGACCGTAACCTGTGACTTGATTACGATATGATATATGTATGACTTGGTTATGATATGATATATGTGTAACTTGATTACGATATGATATATGTGTGACCTGATTACGATATGATATATATGACATGATATTTCTGAGGAACAATTGACGACGTATATGTTCGCAGACAATGATATATGATTGATGATATTGGGATGTATGCGATTACAGTATAGTACCTTTGATCATGACATTATTTGATGATGATATTATACGAATGATGATGTACGTAGGTGATACTTGACCCGTACCCAGATATTGGGATGTCGTACGATAGATTTTACCGTACGAGGCATAGATGTGATGATTGATCCGCGGTCTTGATTCGAGGAAGCCGTACTACGTACGTGACGCTATTGAGGCTGGATCGCCGACTATAACAGATATGGACTCAGACCTTAGGTGGATTCTTATTTCCTATCGACTAGTTCCTTTAGTTTAGTTCCTTAGGGGGTTAGATAGATACTAGTTAAGGCTTGAGTCATATTGTTGTAGTTAGCTATGTATATTCCAAATGAGTGTTTAGTACACATTTTGCCTTTACATTCAGATTGAAATCATCAAGTTGCATGTTCATGTTAGTTATGTATATGCCCTAGAGGCCATTGTTGTACATATGATGTATATTATAATGGATGCTTGGATATATATAGAGATGACTTTCTTGCTCGTCATGATAGTATGCTATTTGGTTTCACTTTATCTTAACATGTTGACTTGTATTGGTTTACTGTTTTACTCTCACATGTTGATAAAGCCCTTAGGATCTGTACTCGACTACTGGGACTATGATGAGATCATACTAGTGGGGCCGCGGTAGTCGATGAGTACATCCTATAACTGTTCCTAGTCGAGGGTATATCGAGACAGGGCATCGATACACCAGAGTAGACTAGCGTATACGCATCTTGACCCATATGATGGGCGATGGATGATCCCATATCCATCGGTGTTAGACATCAAAGATGGTGTACGGGTGCTCAGTGGAGACTGGGTACACTGGACGGACTCGCCGAGAACTCCCAGATGGTGATATACCACACGTCAGATGGCAGTTCTCCGGTGACACTGGTACAGGGTAGTCTGTAGACCCGAGATCGTCATAGAGTCTTGTGTGATTCCCACTGTGCTTTGATTTCCACCTTACCACGTCCAAGAGGGCGTGCAAAACGGTGGCTTTTGGGTACAGTCCCGAATCACATGGAGGCAATGAGCGACAGGAGGGGATTCGTCTCTCCCGGTATAGGGAGTTGATGTTGTGCTGTGTTCGATTGGCTATAACTGGAAGTCCCTGGCCAGGGCTGATATAGAGATTTACTGGTAAGTGTTACTAGTAGTTTCTCGACCCGTTATGAGCCATACATCGACACGACTTATCGGTTACTGGGGTCTGATGTTTACCACCCCTAGACTTGATATGCGACATATCAGACGAACAGACCGGACTGTACGGGAGTGTTACTGGTTGGATTCACAGGAGAACGAACAGGCTAGCTTGTTGATCTTCTGATCGCTCAATACTTGGGTGGCTGTTACGTTTAACTGACCGCTTGCAGCTTGTGGGTGTTTGATATGATCATCACCTGCTACCGGCGTATTGACGATCCTTTAGAGTACTACACAGAGGTTTCTTGGCTCAGGCGAAACAGAGTAGAAGCACATATGTGATATGTGCAGGACCGAGAATAATGCGATATGAGATACCGTATTATATTCTCGCGATATTCAGATATGAACCGGGTCATCGGATCAAGTGTTGATTCGATGAATCGGTACATGATATATTAGTCGGTAATATTCGATATAGTCGGATCATCGATTCAAGTGTTGATTCGATGATTTAATGTATAATAATATATATGATATATTGTATTACATTATCTAATATTGGCTCGCTTTATTATTTCATTTTCTCAGTGGATGATACATTGATATATATGCGATATATGTTGATTGTATTATTTTCTTTTGTTGCAAATATATAATATATATGTGATATATATTATTGTGACATGATATGATTAATTGTTAAACATGTTTAAGGATGATTAATTGAGGTTAGGGTTTGATTAGGGTTTGATGCTTCAAGTTCCTTCTAGAAGCATTTTTCTTTTTGTCATGGTTGTGATATTTTGTGATGACACATTTTTAACTTAACCAAACCCTAACTCTAGTTGTTTCTCTACTCATTCTTAGCCATTCATCCTTGACCATGGTTATATATCAATCATATGTTTTTATTTCTATTCATCACAAAAGGATTTGAGATAATTCATATTATCATTATCCATTATCTTCTTCTTCTTCTCTCTTGAAGAAGCTCTCTTGAAAATCCTAAAGTGAGGATAAAATATGAGAAAATGATATAAAAAGAAAGCAAAATTACTACTCTCTCATCCTCATCTCATCTAGCCCTTGAGATTAGTGTGTTCATCTAATAAGAGTGAGAAAGCTTGAGTCGTAGCAACTTCAAGGTAGATCATCGGAGATTTGGAATACGACAAGCTAGAATGGATCGTTCGAGTCGTGGAGCCTCTCATGAGTCCGGGAGATCGTGGATCGCGGCAAAGGGACTTCTACTCGGAGCTTGTGAAGTGAAGGAGCGGACTACAAAGGTTGTAATCCCTCACACTTAGATAAAAGTTATCTTATTGCATGTTTAACCCTAATAATCTAGCAAAGATCCCGGCTTTGGGTTGTTCGGCACGTCTAAAATTTAATCCGGGCATGTTTGATGCCTTATGAACCTTCACAAGAGTGCCTAGGAACCCTACAGTTCATACATATGTTTCTTTAGTCAGTATGAAACTCTGCATGTTAGGACACCCGCACCATTACCGATGATGCGCATGTCCCACGTACACTTATTTGCCGGCTCATACACACATCATCGGTAATTGCCATGTCACGTACACTTTAGAACATATTATCTTTTACGATAGAATAAGCTAAAGGCTAGATCAATATAGTATTGTGATTACTCTCAGGTGTTAGTCTAGACATTGCATTTATTACTTAGACATTTCATGCATTCACATTTTCATGTTATCATGCAGTATTATTGGGTTTATGACGACACTTACCATTTACTTACTCATGATTTTGGGATTTTGGATTTCTATGAGATTTCTGGATTTTGGGGAAAACCGCAAGAATATATATAAAAACTTCTCTCTCTTTCTCCCTCTCTTTTTAAAATATAAGTTGCGGTTTTCTCGTGATGTATGTGTCGTCCACCATGAGATTTCATGTTTTCTGTTGGATTTCGAGACCCGATTCGAGGTGTGGATGAACCGTCTCGGGTAAATGGTGGGCCCGGTATGGTACCTTGGGGAAAGAAGGTCGAGTTGTAGACGATGAGCCTGGCAGGGAAGACTACCTACCGGTGATGTCTGGCGCGGCGGATATCCGGAGGATACCGACCGTTGTCGTGAAATTTGATGATATGGGTCGATCCGGACTGACGGAGCCCGAGATATTGAGAATATGAGGTATTGAGACTTGAGATTTACATGTTTTGTGTCGATGCTTGACACGGATTTCCATGGATTTCATCGATGATGTTTAAGACTTCTATACAAATTTTACTATGGTGAAAGTTAAAGACTTTTTATACAGATATATCCAGATTTCAGGGTTGATTGTTTTACATTCATGGTGCATTCATACTCATTCACACGACATATAACTATTTGAGGCACTGACACGAGCATAGAGCATTTGCATTTACGCGTAGTTTATTACCCTGCACTACTAGATGACTAGTGATATATTAGTATATTTTTATGACCTAGGACAGCATCGTGCATTCGATTTCTTTTCGCAGATGTCTTCTCCTCACGAGTTAGCAACTCACCCCCGTTGTGCCAAATTTTATTACAGGTTCGATGTACAGGTTTCCTTGGCAGCTTGCTGGCACATCTTTTCATTCACGGTGATTTGCATGGTAGGTTGGTTCATTTGTATCAGGACCGCCGTTGTACTTTATTTATTTCATTGGTATCTAGTAATCTCCATCAACCAAACTTGTATTACTTGATAAGTTTAAAGGACCAGTTATTTATTTCGACCTTAGAGTCACGCTTGTATTATTATGGTATCTGGTGAATTTGTTTTCTTTTGAGTTTTGAGCCTCGCCCTTTGGCGTTGTATATTATTGTGCTTGGTGTGGTTGTTTCCTCCTGTTGGCGTAGAGCTAGCTCCCGCTTGGGGATGCCTTTTTATTGCTGTATATATATTATTCTTGTTTGTACCCGTTTGGGGCCAGTTTTTACAAAGGAGACTCTGCCGAAATTTTTGAGAAAATTGGATGTTGCTTTTAAACTTGTTTTTCTACATGTTTTCCTTTACTTCTTCTTTTATATGGTTTAGATTTCTGGGCTTCGGCTTACTTAGATTACGTTGCGCCTCTAGACGCTTCGTAATTTAAGTGTCGGTCACGTTCTGTACCTTCGGGTCGTGACAAAGTTGGTATCAGAGCGCTGGGTTTAACCTTTATATAAGTCTAGGGTGACCCTTGGTTGATGGAGTAGGTGACTTAGGTAGAGTGACGTACCGTGGGTATGATCCACGGCATACTTACGATACGCTACTCTGCTTAAGAAGCCTTAGGATTTACATTTCTTTGCACTGTATTTAATCCATTCCTTTGATCTATCTTCGTCGATATCGGATGATGTTTCTGTTACCACGGTCGCACGGGCAGAGGGAGCTGCGGCTCGAATGTGATAACCATTAGGGTATCGTTTATTCTTGAGGATTGAAGTATCGTTGAGCGTGCGGAAGAAGGGTTTTCTCATGCTGTCCAGACGAAGTTAAAGAGTTCGAACGATTGTCAGAGACCCATTTTCCTAAGTTTAATGTATTCGGAAGAACATGCAGGTATTTCTATGGACCCTCTAGAAGAATGAAACCCTAACTCGACATAATGACCACGAGAACGCCTTTGAACCTTAGGGTTTACGGAAGTTCCGCGGTGCCATTAGTGAGGCTTGGGTTTGCCCTTCTACGGCTGGTCCGTAGATGCTGGGGCATGTACTGGATATTTTTAAACTGTACTTGAGTGTTGAGCTCTCGGGGAATTATGGGATTTTGGTGAATCGATCGAAAAGTTTAACGTAGTCTGGATATCAGGTGAAGGGATAGATTACGCGGGAGGCTCTCGATATGAGCATAGCCGTTTGCAGCGCAGTCAGCACCGCGATGAGGAGACGAGTCCGAATCAGTTGACATTAGAAAGGCGCACATTGACGATAGTGTTTACGATTGTGATTTGGTGATTTAAATTTCATATTTCCGTTGTTTGGATTTTGGTATGTTGACTATTTTGTTCTACGATTGGTATTTCTTATGTGTACATTCATTACGCTCTATTCGTGTTTCATATGTCAGTTGTATTGATGTTGTTTTGTACATACCCAGTGCACTCGATTTGGTTTTATACCTTTTGAGATATTGATTTGGTTTCGTGCATATGGGTTGCACATGATTTTGACGTATGCTTCGACATAGTTTTCATGCATTTTTTTTCGTACCGTGATTTCGATTTTTATATTCGGTGTATATTTTTCGTACACCATGTGCACTTGATTGAGATTCTTGTGCACACTTGGCGCACTTGTTGCGATTTTGTGCACACCAGATGCACTAAATCAGAGTTTTGTGCAGATTAGATGCACCTGATATTATTGTCGTGCACGCCCGTTGCACTTGACAGATGTTTTTGGTGCACACCTGTTGCACTCAGTTTTGTTCTGTGCGTATTCGAGGCATCTGTATTTAGTTTCGGTTTTCGTGCGCACCGGACGCACATGATATTTTTATACTGTGATTGGGATTGATTTAATTTTGAACAGTATGTTTTTATAACAATTACTATTTGGTTTAGTAACCAGGCGGGACGTGTAGGTTAATTAAAAGATATATATATATATATATGTATAGCTATTGTTTTAAAATAAACGTCCGCTACTTATGCCGTGACACGTGCATCGCACGGCGATTTTAAAAAGAGGTTTTTGCATGCTTCACTATTAAGATGTTTAGACGATTTTACTACGATGCGCACTATATATAAGTTATAGATTTGATGTATATTATGCTGGTTTTCGTATTGGGCTTGGATATTCTATTTTCACCATAACTCTGATGATTGCGTTATGCTTGACGGAATTGATTTTTGTTATGTATCGATGATTTCGGAGCCCCGATAATTTGAGTGTTTTGGCCGAATGTTTTAGTAATTAGGGGGAGTTTTAATTTAAATTCGGGGACCGAATTTCTTAAAGGGGGAAGATTGTAACGTTTTAAAAATAATTAAAAAAAATTAGATAAATAAAACCCTTTATGTGAATTTTCTGATTTTCGGTAAAATAAAACGTATTTTTCGTAAAATTTAACCATAATTATTTTTCATTATAAATTTAAAAAGACCTATTTTAATCATGTAATTACTAGTAAATGGTGTTTATTTAGTCACTTATAAATTTTTAGTTTAATGAAATATTTTACCTAAATTAATTATTTTAAATATTAACATAGGCTTTTAAATATACATTAAATTAGTGTAAATTACAATTTGCAATGGGTTTATTTTTCAAAAGTGAACCATGATATATTAGAATTAGGTTTTTAGAATGCTAATCTCTTCTTGAATTGTCTTTAAAATTCTAAAGTTTTCTATGATGAATTGAATTAAGAAAATTAATAAAATAAAGAAATTATGAAAAGACATAAAAGGTGTATTTCTTTGGAGAATGTTCTACACTATTCTTCATTCCTTATTCCTCTCTTTTCCTCACCTCATGGCCGGCCTCACCTCCATGGGGAGCCCCAAAAATTTTCCCCCATCATTTTTGCATTAAAAATCATCAAAATTCATCAAAAATTTCAAAAACAAACCTCAAAAATCAACATTCAACCTCTACCATTTTCCTTTGATCTATTTAGCATGGAATTTGGAGTTGGAAACCATTATTTTGGAAGCATATTTTCATGTTTGGATCTCATGCTTTGAAGGTATAATTTTTATTCTTATGATTAATTGTTATTAAATGCTTTTATTTAGAATATTTAGATTTTCTTAATTAATTCTATTTGCAAGTTTAAAATTCAAGATAGGGTTTCTAAAATCAAGTTAGGTTTTTTATTAATTAAGAGGGGTTATAATAAGTAGCTTAACATTTTTAGAAGGGAAAAATCTAGCATGGTTGATGTATTATAATCTGCGCATTCAAAATTGTTTAAATTAAGCAATTTTGCTAACTAGATTTTTATAAATTATATATATTGGTGTGTTAAAATTCTAATTAAGGTTTTTATCATTATATTGTGGTTTTAATGGGAATATTAACATGTTAAATGAACGAAAAACATAATCTAATTATTAGTTTCAAATTGTTAGTTAATATAATGTGATAAATATGCTATTTCGGTAAACTAGGTTTTAGAAATTAATTTAAAATGTAGTATTAAAAATCTAATTAGGGCTTTAGCTCATTCTTAAGGTTTCATGGAGTGGTTTAACACTTTAATATATGCAAAATCAAGTTTAGTAGTGGAATTGTGAATTTTTGCATAACAAGTGTTAATTTTGGCTAATTTGCAAACTAGAAATTTTAAATTAAGACAAAATGGTGTGAGAAAAATATGGTAATGGTTTCAATAATCTAGTTATGTTATTTAATGAATATTATGACCATTAGTTTCTTTTAAACATCAAGTTTTGAAGTAAAACGGTAAATTGACATTTTCAAGGTTTTGCGGAATTGGACGATTTGATCGATTTTAGGGTTTCGATGAATTAAATCGTGTTTTATATTATAAACAATGAGTTTTAAAACTACGAGTTGTTTGTTGGTGTTTTATCTCGACCAATCGGCGTTTGTACGCCGATATCGAGCGATATTTGGTTATTTTGCATGAGCGGGTCATAGGTTTTAAGCTATGCGCATTTCGTGCGTCATTTTGGTTTTGTTCGTGATTCAGTTTACGATATTATAGATTTTTGCGTATAGGTACCCCTCGCGTGGACTTCGGAATAGGAAGAAGAGGAGGGCAACATCGTTTTCGGCAGACAAGGACCAGGCGAGTAGATGTATATCTACGGGGGAAGTCGGGTGGATGGCGTTTAGCACCCCCGCAAACGTAGAATAGGGATATTGCTTATTGTCATTAGGAAGTCAGACGTGATCTTAGATTCTTGGCGAGTAGGACCCTATTAAAGACCTTAGGTTGGACTAGACTGATTTAGATAGACTTTACCAGAGGAGGAATGTCTTGGAGGAAATTCATAGGTTTCAGGTAGACACACACACGCACACACAGAAACTTGGCTTGGTGCATATGTGTATGTGTATATATTAGTAGGAATGTGTGTAGGTGTATATATACACAACATGTATATGTGATATAAGGATGTTATATGATACATGAGGATGAGACGATATAACTGGGCTTGATACCGTGATCTCTTGGCTATACAGTCATATTATGATCTTAGTGGATCGTTGGAAAATGAGAGAATGGATATGTATACATAAACGATAATAGGTGATGATCACATTGAGATATACGAGACTCTAGAATAGAACCCGGACCGTAACTTGTGACTTGATTACGATATGATATATGTGTGACTTGGTTATGATATGATATATGTGTGACTTGATTACGATATGATATATGTGTGACCTGATTACGATATGATATATATGACATGATATTTCTGAGGAACAATTGACGACGTATATGTTCGCAGACAATGATATATGATTGATGATATTGGTATGTATGCGTTTACAGTATAGTATCTTTGATCATGGCATTATTTGATGATGATATTATACGAATGATGATGTACGTAGGTGATACTTGACCCGTACCCCGATATTGGGATGCCGTACGATGGATTTTACCGTACGAGGCATAGATGTGATGATTGATCCGTGCTCTTGATTCGAGAAAGCCGTACTACGTACGTGACGCTATTGAGGCTGGATCGCCGACTATTACAGATATGGACTTAGACCTTAGGTGGATTCTTATTTCCTATCGACTAGTTCCTTAAGGAGTTAGATAGATACTAGTTGAGGCTTCAGTCATGTAGTTGTAGTTAGATATGCATATTCCAAATGAGTATTTAGTACACATTTTACCTTTACATTCAGATTGAAATCATCAAGTTGCATATTCATACATATGTTTCTTTAGTCAGTATGAAACTCTGCCTGTTAGGACACCAGCACCATTACCGATGATGCGCATGTTCTACGTACACTTATTTGCCGGCTTACACACACATCATCGGTAATTGCCAAGTCATGTAAACTTTAGAACATATTATCTTTTATGATAGAATCAACTAAAGGCTAGATCAATATAGTATTGTGATTACTCTTAGGTGTTAGTCTAGACATTGCATTTATTATTTAGACATTTCATGCATTCACATTTTCATGTTATCATGCAGTATTATGGGGCTTATGCCGACACTTACCATTTACTTACTCATGATTTGGGATTTTGGATTTCTATGAGATTTCAGGATTTTGGGAAAAACCGCAAGAATATATATAAAAACTTCTCTCTCTTTCTCCCTCTCTTTTTAAAATATAAGTTGTGGTTTTCTCGTGATGTATGTGTCTTCCACCATGAGATTTCATATTTTCTGTTGGATTTCGAGACCCGATTCGAGGAGTGGATGAACCTTCTCGGGTACATGGTGGGCCCGGTATGGTACCCCGAGGCAAGAAGATCAAGTTGTAGACGATGAGCCTGGCAGGGGAAGACTACCTACCGGTGATTTCTGGCGCGGCGGATATCCGGAGGATACAGACCGTTGTCGTGAGATTTGATGATATGGGCCGATCCGGACTGACGGAGCCCGAGATATTGAGACTATGAGGTATTGAGACTTGAGATTTACATGTTTTATGTCGATACTTGACACGAATTTCCATGGATTTCATCGATGTTGTTTCAGACTTCTATACAAATTTTACTATGGTGAAAGTTAAAGACTTTTTATACAGATATACCCAGATTTCAGGGTTGATTGTTTTACATTCATGGTGCATGCATACTCATTCACACGACATATAACTATTTGAGGCACTGACACGAGCACGGAGCATTTGCACTTACACGTAGTTTATTACCCTGCACTACTAGATGACTAGTGATATATTAGTATATTATTATGACCTAGGACAACATCGTTCATTCGATTTCTTTTCGCAGATGTCTTCTACTCACGAGTTGGCAACTCACCCCCGTTGTGCCAAATTTTATTACAGGTTCGATGTATAGGTTTCCTTGGCAGCTTGCTGACACATCTTTTCATTAAGGGTGATTTGCATGGTAGGTTGGTTCATTTGTATTAGGACCGCCGTTGTACTTTATTTATTTCATTGGTATCTAGTAAGCTCCATCAACCAAACATGTATTACTTGATAAGTTTAAAGGACCAGTTATTTATTTCGACCTTAGAGTCACGCTTGTATTATTATGGTATCTGGTGGATTTGTTTTCTTTTGAGTTTTGAGCCTCACCCTTTGGCGTTGTATATTATTGTGCTTGGTGTGGTTGTTTCCACCTGTTGGCGTAGAGCTAGCTCCCGCTTGGGGATGCCTTTTTATTGCTGTATATATATTATTCTTGTTTGTACCCGTTTGGTGCCAGTTTTTACAAAGGAGACTCTGCCGAAATTTTTGAGAAAATTGGATATTGCTTTTAAACTTGTTTTTCTACATGTTTTCCTTTACCTCTTCTTTTATATGGTTTAGATTTCTGGGCTTCGGCTTACTTAGATTACATTGCGCCTCTAGACGCTTCGTAATTTAAGTGCCGGTCACGTTCCGTACCTTTGGGTCGTGACAAAACCGAAGCCACAACTTGCTTCGGGTCCTGGTTCTTGGCCTTCTAAGCCCTGCAATGTTTCTTCCACTGGCCCTTTTTATGACAGTAAAAGTATTCTTCCTTTCCTACTGTCAGGCCCACCACTTTTGCCTTTCCCTTTGCTTCCACCATACTAACACCGCCTCTCGGTTTGGTAGGGGCATTCTTCTTCTTTCTTTTGGTTTTTACCTTGGATCTAGAAGAGGAAGCTCTCCCAACAAGCAGAGCAGATGTTTCCCTTGATTTCTTCAGGATGCCCTCAGCAGTCCTCAACATTTTGAGGAGTTCCGGAAGTTCAACTTCTTTACCTTGAATATTAAAATTCAAAATAAACTGGGCGTATATGGAAGGAAGGGACTGGAGAATCAAGTCTGTATACAGCTCGTTCTCTAACGTGGTCCCAAGGTCCGCGAGCTCCTCAATGTAGCCGATCATCTTAAATACATATTCCCCTACAGATGACCCGACAGCCAACTTTGCCTGAAATAGCTTCTTCAAGGTCTCGTATCTTACAATACAAGATTGGTCTCCATATAATTCCTTGGTATGGAGGAATATGGATTCAAGATCTATATTTTCGTGCCGCCTCTGGTGTCCATTGTTCATGGAGGCCAGCACGAGGAACTTGGCTTTCGCGCAATCAATTTTCCAGGTCTTACGGATTTTCATATCCACGACGCTGGAATTTGGACCCGGGACGGCGGGGACTTTAGTAGTAAGAACATAGCCCAATTTGTCATAAGTGATTGTCATCTTGACATTCCTGAACCAATCTTTATAGTTTGGTGTTCCGTCGAAAATATTGCAATTTTTAACATAACAATTTCCTTACTTTTCTAATCATCTAATGATGTTTGTTATAAATATAACACGTATTACAAGTTCGTCTGGAAAATACCAAATACCACGTGTTATACATTATAATCAACATTCTTGAAGGAAATTGTGTGTTTATTATTTCATGTATGATATTGTATATTTCAACATTCTTCATTGAGAATTTGTGCAGAAAAATATTTCAGGAAAAATATCGGAATCGCAAATTCGCCGACAAATTGCAGCAAATCAAAGAGTTAAAATCTGGCAGAGATTCAGAAGAGATAAAAAGATTCCAGATATCACATATAAACCCTGAAACCAACATAAGAAGACCACAGAAAACCGAAGCTCTATTCTCACCAAACGGCCGCGGATCCGCGGCCGAGTCAGGCCGATCCACCGCGGATCTGCGGCTGAGTTAGGGGCTCCAGTGACGACACTTTTCCAGAAGCTTCTCTACAACCTCTTAGCTTGTTGAAGATGCTCCATTGCAAGAAACTTGTTCTGGAAACCTCCCTACAACAGCCTAGCTTCTTGAGGAAGCTTGATAACTACTTTATTCTAGAAGTTTCCCTACAACTACATAGCTTCTTTGTGAAGATTAACCTAGCTTCTAGTGGAAGATTGGTGAAGGGCTATATAAAGGAGCAAAGCCTTCATTTTGGCGGTTACTCAATTTTTAGTTGAACAATTCATTAGACAAGTTGAGTTACACAACTTGTAACTCCAATTCCAAATCAAGATCCAAATCAAGAATCGTTGAGAACAATATCGAGCGACGACATTCAAGATCCTTTACGTGAAGTCGATCGTCATCAAGAGCATGAGATCCTCGACAGGTTCAAGTCTCATGAAGATCGAGCGAAGCGAAATTCGACGGAATAGTTTCCTCTTCAAGGGAGCAATCGAGAGCAAATCTTGTAACCTCGGATCGAAGGAAAGTGTAATTAGAAGTTGATTAATAAAAGTGATCATTTGTTAATTCTCGCTTTCTTTAAACTTTCGCATTATGAAATTTCTAATTCTTGATTCTTTTATTTTCATGATGCATGAGTAAATCTCCGCTTGCTAAGAATTCGAAGGAATTCGGTGGATCAAATGGTGATGAAATCCTATACGCATCTTAAGTCTTATGAGAATTATGAACTTTAGGAAAAACAATCGTCAACGAAAAATTTTGGAACCAGATCACCGTTCTTGATAATTTCGTTGCAATTTGGGATTAAATGATTGATGATTCTCTTTGCTAAAGGCTAGATTTGAATGATGATCAATGAAAAGACAAGGGATAGTGAAGGAGAAACCCTAGTTTCTTTAATAGATCCCTAATCTTCATTCATCGCCATCGTTCTAGCTATAATTCATCAATAGATAAGATGAGTCATTATTAGTATTCATCATTGCTACTAATTCCTATCGAATCCTACAAGCTAGTCTTCAATTTTCTTGATAACTAAAATTGATATTGGACAATTTCTTGATTACTAAATCTTTAACTCTTCTTTGATTTTCTTGAAATGATAAACTCAATTAAATCTTGAAATCTCATTTTCTTGAATTTTCTTTACTATTTTCTTTCTGCTCAACTAAAGCAAGAACGAATAAATACATGAATCTCAGTGGACGACCCGTACTCATTAACGAACTATATCGACACCGTTATTGATTGCGGTTATAAATTCTTTGGTTGGGATTATACTTTTCATATTTTATAATCGAAAATCATATCAATCAAATGGCGCCGTTGCCGGGGATCCGTGCGTAATTTGTTCATGCTTGCTATTTGAGTTGAAACATTATTATTCCATCAAAAATTTAAATCAAGATTCGCATCGTGTACTTAATGATTGGTGTTTGAATTTTTGCGAGGGAATCTGGCATCACTGTAGACGAGAGATCAAGATTTAGAGACATCCTAAAGACTCCAGAGTAGCAAAGGAAGCTACAGTAAAAAGTAAATCACCTAACTCCTCCATTTTATCGCGGAACCGCGACGGATTAAGGGATTTTACGGTAGATCCGCCGTTGTTTTGGTGATTCACTGTTCAGTATTCTCTATTATATTCTATACTTTCTTATATCTCCTCTGATCTTGTCCAATAATACCTTTCTGCAGGATTCTTTGAAAAAAATTGCCGCTTAAAAAAAATTCTTCTTGCGTGTTTTGATATTGGTTGTTTTGCATATTTTAATACGGAAATTAAGGGGCAAAGACCAAATTTATATTAGGTGGGGATTTTATTACCCTTCCTAAGCCCCGCAAATCACAAAACAAGCATCCTCATCACCCTTCATTAACTAAAAAATATCTAGACAAGACTTTGAGAACCATTGCGCTCAATTAGGACAGAAGAAGGTCGTGGGTAATCTATTGCTTATCTGTATTTCTTTTGTGGTGTGTAAGGCAAATATGTCTAAGAAAAGTGGTTATTTAATTAGGCCCGCTACTTATGTAGCGGATACCTCCCACTTACCTAGCACTTACCTGGCCACAGGAGGGATAAAGAGGTAGTAAACCATTTATCATGCGATTTGTCTTCTGGAAGTCTAGGAGCGGTCTAGTGACTTGACCTAGGTGACCATAGATCTAGGGTTGATTGTGCATTTTTTGTGATTTATCTGAATCCGTCTTTTTTCAAAACAAACCAATTAGATTTTTTTTTTCCTTTTTAACCTTCCCTCCTCTTCTCTTTTTATAATGGGTAACCCAAACAGACGAACTCTTGCCGAGCTTTGCTATCCACAACCAGATATTTCTTGTCTTCGTAATCGCTTTAGTATACCATCCGACTCTCCCATGTCTTTAAGTGATCGGATAGAACAAGCGGATAGAAATAGTTGGCCACCTCAGTACAGGTCTTATCAACCGTATCCTAATTCTACATCTGTTTCAGTTGATACTCCGAGTGAGGATACCCCTAGACGCATGTCCATTGCTGAGCATATAGCAATGGCTAACTGCTAAAGTTTCAATCCGGACCAATATCAACCATCACCACCACTTTCTAACGAAGAATTTCATAATCGTTTGTGGCATATATGATGTCTATTGAAAATAGCCAACCCACCAACCAATATCAATATTCTTCTTATCATAATGTTGATCCTACTCCTACCTAATTTTTATAACCAATCAATTTCTATCAATCCTATCCGACTTTTACACCTTCCCTAGACATTCATTCTAATCAATCATTTGGGAGTTTTACTTATCCACAAGAATTTCAATCTTATCTTGAAACCCCTTATCAACCCAAGCCTAGTTTTGAGCGGAAATTAGAAGAAGATATAGTGATGATGAACCACATCAGAGAGGAATTGAAGGAAAGCATGATTAAATATGAAAGAGCAACTAGTTCCGAACCAGCTAAAAAAATTTCAATGTCTAATACGGCCATAGAACAAAGTGAGAATTTGGGTAGTGAGAGAGAACTGTACACCCTTCCTAATCAAACCTCCCTTTTCCAAAGTGAGATCCATAACTCCAGCTTCACTGATTTATCGAGTACACCAAATGTTTCATCAATTAAAGATAGAATGTATGAGAAGTTGCATGACTTTGCAGTGTTTCATTTACCCGACTGTGAAGGGTCCATTTCAAGTGAAACCATGTCAAATCCTTGTGATCTCTACACTTCCACTCTTGAACCTAAATTGATTGAAAACCATACTTTCAATGAGGTGTCTGAGAATTTTAATCTTCACTTGAATGAGAAGATTGACGTTGGGGATATATTGTATGATGAACCCAAAATTTTGGATGAGTTTGTCACACCAATTCATCAGGTCCTTTCACTTCCTTGAGACAGAGGACGCTAGACCGTGAGCAGATGGCAAACGGATGTTCTTGTTCTGCCAGTTTTGGGCGCACCGACATTTTTTTCGACATTGTAGGAGGTGTACCTCAATGTCATTTGTTGTGATTTGCGTTTGTAATCCGAGTATCACGCTTATATCACTTGGATTTGAGTTTTGATGATTTAGTTTCATGATATGGTTTTCGTGCGCCATGGCTGCACCCACTGGGTATTTACATTTTGTGCATAGTTATTACACTTGATATACGTTTTACACACCGTTGTGTTGGTTTATGATTTGTGCGTATTTATTGCACTTGATGTCGATTTTGTGCCTTGGCTGCACGTGATTATGATTTCATGGATTTCATACGGTTGATTTGATCTGTGCATGTGGTACGCACTCGATTTGATGTATGCACTCGGTATAGCTCGCATATGCTTGCAATGCATTAATACGTGTTTTGTGCACGCAGTTGTATACGTTTATGATTTTATACACCTTGGTACACTCGGTGTTACTTTTATACGCATTTGAGTTATTGTTGAGTTCCCGTGCATTTGTTGCATTAGACCGGTATTTTATGCACAGATTGCACTGGATTTGGTATTTCATGCACTGGATGCACTGGATTTTTATTTTGTGCATTTGATGCACTGGATTTGTATTTTTGTTCATTTGTTTCACGATATTTATGTTTTGTGCGCATTTACACTTGACGTTCGTTATCATGCACACTAGTGCACTAGATGTTTTATACAGACCAGACGCATTTGATTTAGATTTTGCGCATATCGGGCGCAGGATGTGAGATTTTGTCCACACCGGGTGCACCTGATGGGAATTTTTATTCGTGCATGACAGATGCACTTAATTGAGATTTTATTCGTGCATGTTGGGTGCACTTGACTTAGATTTTACTCGTGCATGACGGATGCATATGATTTTGATTTTCGCACACGTTGGGCGCATGATATGAGATATGATTTTGTGCACACTTGATGCACTCGATTGGGATTTTTCTTTCGTGCATGCTAGTTGCACTGGATTGAAATTTTCGTGCACTATAGATACACTAGATGTTGCTGTCGTGCACATCCGTTGCACTGGACAGATGCTTTCGTGCATATCCGTTGCACTTAGTTTTGCTTTTGTGCACATTCGTAGCACTTGTATTGGATTTCGTTTTTTTCTCTCCGTGCGCACTCGACGCATGCGATGTTAGATACGCATTTTGAGGCTGATTTCACTTTTGAGCGCTTTGTTTTCATGATGGGCACTATATTATGTAGTAACCGAATGAGACTGATCCGAGGATAGTACCTAAGTACTTTGCATGCATAAAATGTTTACCAAGAGATTTTTAAAGAGGAGCTATAGTCTCACTATTTCTTACGTGTCCATGAGTGACACGAACGTTTACAAAGAAAAACCTTTTGGGATATTTTAAAAAAGGGTGAAACATATATTTTGTCAAAACATATATGAACATACATTTATTACTTCATAAATGAGCGTCCGTCACTTGTTCCGTGAGTTACGCATCACACGGCGATTCAGAAAATATTTTGCATATGTTTTATTCAGTTTTAAGAGCTTTTCCAAGTATGCATACTATAACCGTATTATAGTATTTGACTAGTGCATATGGGATTTCGGTAGTGGATTTTGAGATTTGTATCTCCATTTTAACTCCAGTGATTGCGTTACGCTTGACGGAGTTCGATTTTGAGTTTCGTACTCGTTTTCAGGCGCACATGATGCGCTGTTGTATTTCAGTCTCTTCCGTGATTTTGGAGCCCGTTGATTTGAGCTGATTATTTAAATATTTTAGCACTTAGGGATTTAAATTTTTTTTTTAAATTCGGGGACCGAATTTCTTTAAGGGGGAAGATTGTAGCGTTTCTGAAATCGTTTAGGCGAATTTTCCGATAATATGTAAAATAAATTGTTTTTTCCGTAAAAACCTAGAGGTGATTAGTTTTCAGTATATGCGGTATTTAGTTGTCGCTTGTAAATTTTAGTTCACTTAAATATTTTCCTTAATTAAAATATTATTATAAGATTTTAATTATTCACTTAATTAGTGGTAATTACAAATTGGATTGGGTTAATTATGCTAATGTGAATTCATGCCAACTTAATTACAAGATTAAGCTTTTGTCTTCTTTTCCAAAATATCATGGAAATTTCTAGATATTTTGAAGGTTTAATGAAAATTTTAATTAAAGAGTTAAGAGGTGGCATAAAGTAAAATGTATTAATTAAGCTTTAATGTATTTTAACCAAGAATTTCTTCCACACACTTCCACAACTTTATCTTTTCTTCCTTCATGGCCGACCCTCCTTGGCTGCCCATTTCTTTTCCTCACCCCATTTTCACTTATTTAAGCTTCAAAAATTCATCAAAAATCAACAAATAATCCCACAAACTCTAAAATAAATCCATACACATTATTCTTTAGTCTTAATCTTGCTTGGTTCTTGAGGAAAGTTAGCATTTTCGAGGCTATTATGGAAATCTTTTTGTAAGTTTAGAATCATGTTTTTGATGTATAAAATCCTAACCCTAAACTTTAGTTGTTGTTTAAATACCTTAATCTAGTTATTATATGTTTTAATATGGCTTTAATTAGCATGTTTTGGAATTTCTAGAAAAGGTTATGAAGATCAAGTTAGGGTTTTGATTGTTTTAAATGGTTAATTGAGAAGTTTAGACTTGAAAAACTTAAGCTAGTTATGAGATTGTTAATTGTTATTTTCCTAATTGTCTAATTAAGTTTAATTGCAAACTAACTTTTATGAAATCTTATATGGGTGAGATTAAAATTGTAGTAAAAGTTTGTGCGGCTTAATCAAGCTATTATGTGATGATTGTGGCCACTAGATTTGTTCAAATATCTAGATTTATGCTAAAATGGTTATAAGATACTTACTAGGTTTTCGGTAAAATTAGACGTGAGTTTTAAATTGACGTGGTGATGATATATATATATATATTATTTTCTACGATATATATTGTGCTGTGAATGAGCGATTGGTACGGTTGGGATGTTAGGCTTGGTGGTTTTCATGAATAGCGACCCTAGTTATGGTTTTGGCAATATTTTCCGGTATTGGGATTTCTTGGTTTTGAGATTTGATATTTTATTTGGTCGTTGGATTTTTGTACGTCAACGACGATGGTTGTTTGGTTGTTCTTGCATGCGTAGGCTATAAATTTTAACTTATGAGCGCACCGCGTGCCGTATTTGGATTCCGGAACTTGATATTAATAGCTTTGCGATTTCATATTGATTGTAGGTATATTCGCGTGGATTCCGAGACGACGAAGCGCATCGACTACGGATAAGAGAGGAGTTTAACAGGTGAGTAGATTTATATGTACGGGGGAAGTCGGATGGATGGCGTATAGCTCCCCAGCAAAATATGAATGGAAACCGATATATACATAGAATACAGTAGGAGAAACCTAAGTTTGAAAACTATATTTGTGGTTAAAAAGATAGTTAGAGGTGATATTAATGATTTAGTATATATATCAAGATATGGGATGAAAGCTATAGGGACATAACTCTTGGAGATTTATATGATAGAATGCATATGTAAAATACTTGATGTGAGAGATTGATGCGATAAAAAGAGTATACGATAAGATATGATGACTTGGTTGATATGTCGTTATATGGATGCGAGTCGATAAGAAATAGCTGATACTTTGCCGGTCCCCTGTTATGAGATTGACACGGATGTGACGTGAGAGATAGGTGTATATATATATGGCTAATTATATGCATAATGAGTGATATGCCGTACGAGACTTAGATCCGTACCCCCGTTGTTGTATAGGATGATAGAATCCCTAATTGTTTAATGCCGTCGTATGATTGATTACCGTACGCGATGAGTTTTACCTGTTAATTGATCTATACCCTTTATTAGAGGTTGTCGTATGATAGATTATATCGTACATGGTGTTGTGAGGCTGGATGCCGATTAATAGTTTCACCGACTCGGATATATTGCAGATACGTATACCTGATAGCATTTCGCGTACGATGTACCTTTTTCTACGTTTATAATATTCTCATTGCATTATATATGTACATGTGCTAGTACACCTACACCATTATCAATGATGCGTATGTTACACTTACACAGATTGCCGGCTCACACACTTTCATCATCGATAATTGCTATGTCACTCACACAATAGAATTGCTGCATCATGATATGATATATTGCTATGCTCAAATCATTATACTACGTTGCATGATATACTTGCTATGCTCACATCACCATACCATGTCGCATGATATACTTGTTATGCTCACATTTTTGTTATATGTTGCATACATCATGCTCTATGATTATATGCATTGAGATTTGCTATTTTCATGAGATTCTAGATTTGAGAACAGTGGTTATATTTCAAAAGAAAGGATGTATTGTTTTAAAACCCGGTTTCTCTTGGTATGATATTTCGATGTGTCCACCATGAGTTTTCTCGGTTCTTAGACTTAAATTAGATACCCGATTCGAGAAGCAAAGGGGAATCGTCTGCTGGTACATGGTGGACCCGGTGAGGTACCCCGGGGTAAGAAGACTCATATTGTTAGGCGGTGAGCCTGACAGGGGAGCACTACCTACCGGTGATAGTTTTGGGCTCGGCGGTTATCCAGAGGATACCGACCAGAGTCGTGAGATGATACGTATCGATGCGGACTGACGGAGCCTATGGGCCGATCCGGACTGACGGAGCCTGAGATATTGATATAGGCCAATCTGGACTAACGGAACCCGAGATATGATGATTTACGTGTCAATGCTGGACACAGGTTTCATGATGTTTCGAGTGTCGATGTCGGACGCTCAGATTCCATGATTTTGTTATGTCATTGATGGACACGCATTGATTTATATCCTCATATTTTCATGCATATGCTTTCATGATATTTATATGCATGATGTTATTGTGTCATTGATGGACACGTAGGATGTTATCGACATGCTGATAGGCATTGATTATATTGTTGGCACATATGCAGATACGGTCACCCTAGATCATAGTGTTACCTTTATGATATAGTTGACCTAGGAATCGTTGTTTTATTCGATTTCTACCTGATGATATTTTCTACTCACGAGTTGGCAACTCACCCCAGTCGTGCCATAGTTCTTGCAGGTTGACCGTATAGATCAGTAGCGGCATCGCTGGCACACAGCTTGCATTCGGATGATTTTCTTTGGTAGGTGGTACATGTTGGATCGTTCCCCTCTTGTATTATTAGTCTTATTGTATCTAGTCAACTCCATCAATCAGAAACTAGTATTTGTATAAGCAGTATGACTTAGCAAAACTTGTAGTTGCGAGACTTGAGCGATGGGTTATATGTTCGCTTGGTGGGTTTGGTGTCTTGCTTTACATTATTTCTTGTGTTGATCTTCACCGATGGGTGTCGTATACATATTTATGCTTATGGTGGTTGTTTCCGCCGTTGGGCGTGATTTGCTCCCGTTTGGGGGTGCTTTATTTATTTTCTATATTGTACCCGTTTCGGGGCTAGTTTTTACAAAGGAGGTGCTGACAAAATTTTTAAGAAAGTAAATTTAATTTTAAAGATTTTTACCTGAGTTTCCCAAAGGTTTTTAACAATGTTTCTTCACTTATTCCTTTTGGTGGTTTAGATTTTTGGGCTTCGGCTTACTTAAGTTACGTTTCGCCTGTAGACGTTGCGTGATTTGAGTGCCCGTCATGAACTTATATTTCGGGTCATGACAAAGTTGGTATCAGAGCGCTAGGTTTAACCTTGGTTCGAGTTTAGGTTTGACTATGTGGAGTCTGGGGCATAATTTATTTCGGAACCTAGGATTAACCTTACGGAACTTAGACATGAACAGGGGGGTATTAGACCAGAACATTCGTTTCATAGGCTGGCCCTGATTGATGGAATAGGTAGCTTGAGTAGAGTGACGTACTGTACGTAAGTTCCGTGGCATATTTAGGATACGATATTCCACTTAAGTGACCTTAGGATGTACATATCTTGAGACTTGTGATTCTCTTCGTCCTTTTGATCATACATCCATTTGAGATCCTTGATTCTATTCGTTTCCATGATCATACTCTCACTGATTCCGTTCCTCCTTATGATCATGTATTCTTTCTGGATCTGTTGAGTCATTTCATCTCTATGATCTATTTTCGTCGATACTTGATTGAGTTTCCTGTCACCATGGTTTGAGCGCAGTTTGAGCTGCTTCTAGTGATGTGGTCAGGGCGAGCTCGTCGTGGACGAGAACTGACCATCGTGTTTTTTGGTGACATGAGAATGTATCGATTTAGTGTTTATGTTGTGACCTCTCGGTCGAGGCGAGTGTACGGTTTTTTACCAGATGATCGGGCCATTGTTAGAGGCTACCTGTTGGAGAGGACTGTTGATGTACAGCCTACCTCAGGGATTGTGATGTCGTCTACCGTACAGACAGATAACCCAGATGTTGCTGAGATTGACGAGATACCGCTTCCTGAGCTTACGAGCTGAGATCGTCGGAGCTTTCAGGCAGAGATGCGACGGATGATAGCTAGACTATCTTGAATTTAGAGACGAAGGTGAATTATCAGATTTGATGCACCGACGCAGGCCCAGTTGAGATGAAGATTTCTAGTGTGGAGAATCTTACTCAGATATAGAGTAGATCGATCCAGAGATGACGTTGTTCGTTGGATGATCCGATAGGAGATCAGTAAGATGACCAGTTACAAATAGAGGACCTCACCCAGATACGTTGTGAGTTGATCGAGAATGGACGAATATGGAATGTTCCTTTGATGATTGGGGGCGTGTTCCCGAGGACGTGTTCGGCTATATATCTTCTACTGAGTGATGAAGATACCGAGTTCGTAATTTCGAGTCCGTATGAGAGACTCCAGATTGACTGTAGCCAAGAACAATTGCAGTATGCAGATAGCAAGACGTGATGCCGAGGTAGACAGAAATAAAGACGAGTGGAACAAGATGTTCGTGCGAGATGTTAACGAGCTGTTATTACTTCCCGTTGAGATTAGAGATCGGATATGTATACTGAGGCGTTGGGATACGGCCAGTTCCCGAGGAAATGTTGTGCTAAGAACGCAGATGTTCAGAAAGCAAGAAAAGATTTGTAAGGGTATTAGCCTCCGTACAGTTCGGTATAGGCGAGATCGGAAGAGACCCTGAGCAGGTTCTTTCCAGGACACTACTGTGATAAGATTTGCACCGAGGATCAGTTGTGTCATGTGTATTCAGAGGACCAGAGGCCGACGCCAGTGACGTGCTGCATTACGAGTGGTCATACTAATTGGTTGAGAGATGACCAGAGGAGTGCCAGAGTAGAATCATTTCCGTTAGCACACCTGACTGGGCCGACGAGCCGATGGATTGCGAGATTGGTAATCTATAGAGAAATGAGGACCCAGAGACAGAGGACGCTAGACCGTGAGCAGGCGGCAAGCGGATGTTCTTGCTCTGCCAGTCTTGGGCGCACCGATAATTTTTTCGACACTGTAGGAGGTGTACCTCAATGTCATTTGTTGAGATTTGCATTGGTGATCCGAGTATCACGCTTATATCGCTTGGATTTGAGTTTTGATGATTTAGTTTCATGATATGGTTTTCGTGCGCCATGGCTGCACCTACTGGGTATTTACATTTTGTGCATAGTTATTGCACTTGATATACATTTTACACACCGTTGTATTGGTTTATGATTTGTGCGTATTTATTGCACTTGATGTCGATTATATCATCAACCATGACACATGTATGCTTGCATGTCTGCATGCACATCAACATATACATACACTCATGCACGCATCAAAAGAAATAGGTTTTAATAAATAAGCTAATGGACTTAATATTAAATCAATACTTGATTTAATAACCCGGTCATATCACATACGACCCGTCCAATAGTAAATGCCTGCTTAAAATACGGTATCCAATACACGCATTTAATCCAGCTCCCACGCATATCACATATGCACCCCAAATCATTTCGCCTGAGCCAGGAGACTCTTTTGTGGGACTCTAAGATTCGTCAATACGCTAGCAGTAGGCAGTGATCACATCACATGCCCACAAACCGTTAGTGGCACAAGCAGTACGTAACGGCTCCTAGGTATTAAGCGATCAAAAGAAACAGAAGCAAACCTGCTAAAACTCCTGTCGAGCCAACCGGCAATACTTACCGTACAGTCCGGTCTCTTCGTCAAATATGCTGTATATGTGAGTAGGGATGGTATCGTCGACCCCAATAACCCAATAAGTCATGCCGGTATATGGCTCAAAACAGATCGAGAAACTACTGATAACACTTATCAGTAAATCTCAGCAGCCCTGGCCAGTGACTTCCTGTTATAGCCAATCATACATGGTGCAATACCGGGATAGAAGAAACCTCTCCTATCGCTCATTGCCTCCATGTGCCTCGGGACTGTATCCAAAATCCACCTGTTTGCACGACTCAGTAGAGCCGTGGTAGGGTGGAGATCAAAGTACAGTAGGAGACACATAAGACTCTATGACGATCTTGGGTCTACGGACTAACCTGTACCAGTGTCACCTGAGAACTGCTATCCGACGATAGATATAATACCATATAGGAGTTCTCGGCGAGTCCGTTCAGTGTACCCAGTCTCTACTAAGCACCCGTATACGATCTTTATTGTCACCACATCAATGGATATGGGATCATCCATCGCCCATCATATGGGACAAGTAACGTATACGCTAGTCTATTCTTGTGATATCGATGCCCTATCTCGACACAGCCATGACTAGGAACATTTCAAGGATATGCTCATAGACTACACATGTCCCACTAGTATGATCCCCATCATAATCTCGGAGTCCTGCATCATCCTAAGGCTATATCAACATGTACCAAATGAATGAAAGCACAATGAAATGAACATGTCAAGATAAAAGGTGCAACCAAATAGCATAATATCATGTCAAGCAAGAATGTCCCCTGAATATATATATACACACATACCGGTACATACACTATCATATAATGGCCTCTAGGTCATACGTATATCCAACATATTGCATACCAGGTCTAGGGGTTGTAAACATTGGACCCTAATAACCCGATAATTCATGCTGATGCAGATCAGAACCAATCCGGGAAATTACTGATCAACCTATCAGTAAATCCTAACTATCATGGCCAAGTTCTTATAGTCTTGACCAATCAAACACAGTGCGATATTGACTCCCACTACCAGGAGAGACAAATCCCCAACAATCACTCACTGCCTCCATGTAGCTCAGGTATGTACCCAACCAAAACCTATTTGCATGACCCAGTAGAGCCGTGGTAGGGTAGTGATCAATGTAGAGTGGGAACTCACATGAGACAAATGACGATCTCGGGTCTGAAGACTAACCTATACTCATGTCACCTAAGAACTGCTATCTAACGATATGTATAGTACCATCTTGAAGTTCTCGGCGAGTCCGTCCATGTACTCACCCCCCATGAGCACCTGTATACGATCTTAAGTGCAAAAGACCAATGGATACAGGACTAACCATTGCCCAGTCTTGATATTCCCACGACGAGGAACCTTTTAAGGATGTGCTTATCGACTACCCAGCTCCCACAAGTATGATCGCCATTACAACGCTGGTAGTCAAGCAATGATCATATGGGCTTTATCAATATGTATAGATGATACGTAATAACAAGTAAAACATATGAACATGTTAAGGTAAAGAAAACCGGATAGCATATTTCATATTGAGCAAGATCGTCCAGTACATACATATATCCAAGTATCCACATGTATACATATACAATAATGGCCTCTAGAGCATACATATCAAACAATCTCCTACTTGTACTAAGGCCATATATTGGCGTACCGAGTACCCAACGTCTGCTTAAGGGACAGCTGTTGGCGTATCACATACCTAACATCTCAAAAGTCTCTCGAACTACGCTTGAGGGAGGGCCTTCGTGAATGGATCCGCTGTGTTGTCTTTTCTGTCCACTCTCCGCACCTCGATCACCCGGCGATCAACGATATCCCGGCGATCAACGATCTCCCGGCGATCAACGATCTCCCTGATCAGGTAATACCGACTCAAGATTTTTTTGGATTGTTGATGGGACCGTGGTTCCTTCACTAGAGCTATAGCCCCATTGTTATCGCAATCCAAAGGTATCGGATCAACAATAGATGGAACTACCTGAAGTTCAGTAATGAACTTCTTCATCCAAACCGCTTCTTTTGTGGCATCATTCGCAGCAATGTATTCCGCCTCCATCGTCGAGTCTGTGACGGTGTCCTTTTTAGAGCTCTTCCAACACACCGCCCCTTTAATGAGGGTAAACACAAAACCTGAGATAGACTTTCTATCAACCTTGTCACTCTGGAAGCTTGAATCCGTAAAGGACTCGACCTTAAGGTCTCCATTACCGTAAACCAAGAACATCTCCTTAGTCCTTCTCAGGTACTTGAGAATGTTCTTCAAAGCTGTCCAATGATCCCCACCCGGGTTCGACTGATACCGGCTCACCACGCTAAGCACATATACTACATCTGGTATGGTACACAGCATCGCATACATTATAGATTCTACCACTGAAGAATAGGGTATAGTGCTCATGCGAACCCTCTCCTCATCAGTCTTGGGAGACATCTCTTTGAAGAGGGTGAGTCCGCGCTTGGAATCTTCCATACTAAATCTCTTTAGTAAGGTCTCTATTTTACTGGACTATGAAAGTCCTAATAATCTCTTGGATCTATCTCTGTAGATCTTAATCCCCAGAATGTACGAGGCATCACCCAGGTCTTTCATGGAGAACCTTTTTGACAAGAACAGCTTGACCGATTATAGCATAGGAATATCATTTCCTATCAAAAGAATTTCGTCCACGTCCAAGACTAGGAACCCGACATTTCGTCCTACAATCTTCTTATATGTACAAGGTTCATCCTCATTTTTGATGAAGTCAAATTCCTTGACAGCTTCATCAGAAAAATGTTCCAGCTCCGCGATGCCTACTTTAATCCATAAACGGATTTAAGTAACTTGCACACCTTCCCGCTGCTCCTACTGTCTACAAAACCTTTCGGCTGATCCATATAAACGCACTCTTCCAAACTTCCGTTTAGAAAAGCCATTTTACGTCCATCTACCAGAATTCATAGTCATGGAAGGCAGCAATAGCAAGTAGGATTCGAATGGATTTGAGCATAGCCACTGGAGAAAAAGTTTCGTCATAGTCCACTCCTGGTCTTGGACGAAAACCTTTTGCAACAAGTCCGGCCTTATAGGTTTCCACCTGCCCATCTACACCAAACTTTCTTTTGTAGATCCATTTGCATCTAACGAGTTTTACCCCAGGTGGAGCAATATCCAAAATCCAAACTTTATTGATGTACATGAACTCCATTTTGGATCGCATAGCATCCAGCCATTTTTCAGAGCCCTACTGATAAGGGCCCGCCTGAAAGTAGTAGGATCATCTTCTTCCAAGATGCAATCCTCTCGATCCCCATCTATAAGAAAACCGTAGTATCTCTCGGGTGGATGAGAAATCCTATTACATCTGCGTACTGGCTGAGGTTCGTCTTGGACTACTGAATCTAGCAGTTCCACCAAATCTTCGGTTTGAGTTTGTGGTTTCAGAATCTTTACCAGTTCTACCAGGCTCCTACTAATTTCTTTTGCAAGAAACTGCAATTCTAAAAATATGGCGTGCTGAGAAACAAACACCTTCTGTTCCTCGGTATGGTAGAACAGATATCTATAACCATTCTTTGGATATCCCATAAATTTGCATCAAACTGACCATGCCACTAGTTTATTTGGATTATGTTTTTTAACATAAGCTGGACAACCCTATATCTTAAATTTTTTATGTTATGGCCTTTTACCATTCCATATCTCGGATGGTGTCTTAGGCAAGGATTTTGATGGAACATCATTCTACAGATATGCCACTGTCAGAAGTGCATGTCCCCAAAATGAAAGATGCAACTCGGCGTTACTCATCAAGGAGCGAACCATGTCCAATAGGGTACAGTTCCACCACTCCAATACACCGTTGTGTTGTGGTGTATACGGAGGAGTAAGCTGTGAGAGAATTCCATGTAGGGTTAGCTTAGCACCTTAGCAAGGTTTTGGCAAGCATCAATCATGCTACATTAAAATTTTGGGGTGCTAAACAAACCCTAACCAAGATCTTAACTACAGAATTAGAGTTAAACATGATATGTAAACTCTTTACATCTAAGAGAACAAAGAATACAACCTTTGTAGACCGGTCGTTCACTTCAATAGCTCCATGTTGTAGTCCCTTCGCTGCGATCACTAATCCCTGGACTCTAGAAAGGCTCCCATGAAGAAACGAACAAGCATGTTTCGAAGTCTTCGAGGCCGAAGATGATCTATGTCGAGGAGACACTAGCTCATGCTATCTTTTCACTAATTATGTAGGTTAGTGAAGAAAAAACCCTAAACTAAATGGCTAATATTACAGGATGATGAAGTAGGAAGTGGGCTCACTTTAGATTAATTTTTCTCACAAGGCATCATCACTTAGAAAAAGCTAGCAAGCTTTTTCTCTTGAGAAAGAAGAAGAAGAGAAGAAGAAAAATGAAGGAGAGAGTGAGGTTAGAATTGCAACCATGGTGAGTTAGTGTCATGCCTAACTCATGTAGAGAATAAACCATAGTCTATGGTTAAGGGTTGGGTTAACAAATATCTTAAGCAATGACAAAAGAGTGGACTTGGTCAATGTTTTCCACAAGCTTCTCCAAGCTTCAACCATGACTCATTCCAAACCTTTTGTGAATTACTTAATGATAAATAAAACCCAAACATAAACCCTAGCATGGTATAAGTCTCATACATACATGTTGCAAGTGTAACCTAGCATGACACAAGAATATATATCACATATATATTTTGTGTACAAAAAGAAAACAATACATTTAACATATATCACATATATATCAATGTATCAAATGTGAGAAAAAGAAATACTTAAGTGAGCTAAAAGTTGTTAATGTAATTTAATATATCAAATATATAATTATACATTAAATTATTAAATCAACTCTTGATTTAATAATCCGGTTATATCACATATAACCGACTAATATCAAATGCAACAACCTATCGAATCAACATTTGATCTGATAACCCGGGTATATCACATATACTCGACAAATGTCACAAGTCGCGAGAATAGAATGCAGCATCACATACTTGCATTGATCTCATGACCGCACATATCACATATGCGCTCCTACTCCGTTTCGCATGAACCAGGAAATCTCTGTGTAGGACTCTAAAGACTCGTCAATACGCCGGCAGTATGTGATGATAATATCAAACACCCACAAGCCGCAAGTGGTCTGCTAAACATAACGGCCACCAGGGTATTGAGCGATCAGAAGATCAACAAGAAAGCCTGCTATAACTCCTGTGAATCCACTCAGTAATACTATCGTATAGTCCGGTCTCTTCGTCTGATATGTTTCATATCACAGCCTGGGAGTGGTATAACGTCAGACCCCAATAGCCTGATAAGTCATGCCGATGCAAGGTCCATAATGGTTCGAAAAACTACTGATAACACTTACCAGTAAATCTCAGCAACCCAGGCCAGGGATTTCCTGTTATGGCCAATCGAGCATAGCGCAACATCAACTCCCAATACCGGGAGAGACGAAACACTTCCTATCGCTCATTGCCTCCATATGACTCAGGACTTTACCTAGAAACCACCTTTTTCATGATCTCTTGACCGGGGTATGGTGGAAATCAAAGAACAGTGGGAATCACACAAGACTCTATGACGATCTCGGGTCTACAAACTAACATGTACCAGTGTCACTAAAGAACTGCTACCCGACGATAGGTATAATACCATCTAGAAGTTCTCAGCGAGTCCGTCCAGTTTACTCTGTCTCTACTGAGCACCCATATACCTTCTCTGATGTCAAACACCAATAGATATGTGATCATCCATCACCCATCACATGGGTCGAGAAGCGTATACGCTAGTCTACTCTGGAGTATCGATGCCTTGTCTCGATACTCCCACGACTAGGAACTTTTGAAGGATGTACTTATCGACTACCCTGTCCCCACTAGTATGATCTGCATCATAATCCTGGTAGTCAAGAACTTATCCTAAGGGCTTTATCAATATGTAATAGAGAGACAATAAGTGTACATGTTAAGATAAATAGCAAACAGATAGCATATTATCATGTCGAGCAAGAAAGCCCTCCCTATATATGTCCAAGCATCCACTATAATATACATTGCATGTACAGTAATGGCCTCTAGGGCGTGCATATAACTAACAATCTCCCACTTGCACTAAAGCCATTTGTTGCAATATCTCATACTCAACAGTATAGCAGTGGTTGTAGTATCACATACTCAACCATCCCATAGCAGTCTTTCTAGGGGTAAGGTCTTTATGAGTGGATCCGCTGTGTTATCCTTCATGTCTACTCTCCTACCCTCGATCCCTTGGAGATCAACCATCTCCCTGATCAGGTGATACTTGCCTCAGAATATATCCGGAATGCTGATGGGACCTTCGTTCCTAGGTCAAAGCCACAACTCCATTGTTATCACAATAACAGTTTTTGGAGGCTCAATGGTATAAACCTTATTCATCTCATGAACAAGAAATGACCAGACAACCACTTTGGCAGCATCAATGGTAGCAAGGTATTCAACCTTTATCGTCTAGTATGTCTCGGTATCTAGCTTGGAACTCTTCCAAGATACTATCCCTTCCCTAAGGGTAAAGACAATGCCTGTGACTGACTCTCAGTCGAACTTATCACTCTAGAACCTGGAACCAAGAACTTTCTTTTAGTTCTTCTCAAGTACTTTAAGAATGTCCTCCACAGCATCCAGTGATTCTCCCAAGATCCGATTGATTCCTAATCACTACACCTAGTGAGTCGTCTACATCTGGTCTGGTACATAACATCGCATACTCTGATAGAGCCTACTGCCGAAGCATAGGTTATCCCTTACACGCGAGCTCTCTCCAAATAAGTCTTGGGTGACATCTTCTTGGTGAGAGTGATTCATGAGTAAGTGGGCGAACCACCATGCTTAGAATCATCCATACTAAAACCCTTTTAGTACGGTGTTAATGTACCTGGATTTGGGACACTCCCAACATCCACTTAGATCTATCACCATAGATTATAATCCACATGATGTAGTAGGTATCATCCAAATCTTTTATTGAGAATCCCCGTGATAAGAGGAGCTTGACCGAGTATAGCATAGGAAACCATTTCCTATCAAGAGTATATTATCTACGTACAATACGTGGAAGACAACCTTACTCTCTATAACCTTCTTGTATATACAAGGTTCATCTATCATTTTGATGAAGTCAAACTCTTTGACTATCACATCAAAACAGATGTTCCAACTCCGCGATGCCTGTTTTAACCCATAAAGCAACTTGCACACGTTTCCGCTGCTCCCACTGTCTACGAAGCCTTCTGGCTGTGTACTTATAAACGCTCTCTTCTAAATCGCTATTTATAAAAGCAGTCATGACACCCAACCGTTAGATATCTTAGTCATGGTATGTAGCAATGACAAGTAGGATTCGGATAGACTTAAGCATAGACACTGGAGAAAAGGTTTCATCATTATCCACACCTGGTCGATGATGAGAACTTTTTACAACAAGTCTAGCTTTGAAAGTCTCAACTTTTCCATGTACGCCAAGAAATCTTCTCAAGATATACTTGCTCCTGATGGGGATTTAACCCTTCAGATAAACCAACCAAAGACCATATATATGGATTCCATCTCAGATCGCTTAGCATCCAGCCATTCTTACAGAGTACCCACTCCTGATGGCCTGCTCGAAACTAGTTAGGTCATCATCTCATGATTCCATCCTTGCTCCCACTGTCATAGAGAAAACCGAAGTATCTCTCAGGTGGATGAGGAACCCTACCAGATAGACGGAGAGGCCGAGGTTCGTTGGAGACTATTGAATTCTTTGGTTTCACCAAATCATCAGCTATTAGTTTGTCAAGCTGGAACTCCTTCCAGTTCTACCTCAAGACCACAAATTTCTTCACAAGAAATTCCTTTTCTAAAAAGGTGGCATGCTGAGAAACAAAACACCTTTTTCTCCTCAGAGTGGAAGAAGATATTCCGTCACTTATATTTGGGATATCCTAACAAACTTATAGAACAGACCATGCCTCGAGCTTGTCCGGATTCTGCTTTTCAACATAGGCCGGACAACCTCATATCTTAACTCGTTTAAGACATGGTCTCTTCCCACACCATATCTCATATGTAGTGGTAGGCCCTGATTTAGACGGAACCCCATTCAATAGGTATGCATCTTCTCAAGTGCATAACACCCAAAAGAAAATAGGTAACTCAGCAGTACTCATCATAGAGCGTGCCATATCTCATATGGTGCGAAACCTCCGCCCCGATTCATTGTTGTGTTGTGGTGTAATGGAAGGAGTGAGCTGAGAGAGAATCACATTCTACTTTTAGAAACTCCAGGAATTCCAAGCACAAGTATTCTCCTCCTCGATCACATCGAAAGACTTAATACTTCTACCCATCTGGTTCTTAACTTCAATCTTATATTCCTTGAATTTCTCAAAAGTTTCAGACTTGTGTTTCAACAGGAAATATCCGAATCTTGAGAGATAGTCGATGAATGTAACGAAGTACCAAGAACCAACCTTGGCATTTGTAGACATAGGACCATATACATCATCATGTATTTGTCCCAAGAGTTCACTAACTCTTTCTCTGTTTCCAGTAAACGGAGTATTGATCATATTACCTTTGAGACAAGACTGGCAAGTATCATAAGATGAAAATTCGAACAGATTCTTATACTTATCCTTATGTAACTTAGCTGGTCGTGTCGTATTGATATGACCTTGTCTACAATGCCTCAAAATGAATTCGTTCATTTCTGAACTATTCCACTTGTGTGTGTTCTAGATACTCTGAATTGTGGTTTGATTTATAATGAATATGCTATTATATAACGTGCCTAATGTAATCAACTCTTGATTCAGAAAAATGTTCACAACATTATTCTCCAATATAGAATTATATCTTTCTGTAACATAATAAAGAAACCGATGTAATGTTGTATATCAGGTTCGGTACGTAATAACATTCGTTCAGAATCAATGTATTAATATAAGGTGATATCTGCCAACAGACTTGGCTGCAACAATTGCACCATTCTCTAACACTTGAAGACATATCACCCATTCTTAGTTCTCTACCTATCTGCACCCCATGTAACATATTACATATGCGGGATCCTGATCTGGTATCTCATACCTAGGACGTAGAGGATACTGAGAAACAGTTCTTGGTACACACACCCGAAGAATATGCATCAATATGCTTATTCCTCAGTTGGGTGGCATGGGAATCCGGATATTCCCCTATTTCTTGCTCGGACTTATAACAGTTATAAGATAGAGCGGAACCAACGTTCGCTAGCTCAGTATAATAAGTAGGTTCGGTCAAAACATCCATATTAATTATCTTGATTAAGGCGTGACATGGTCACTACCAGGAGAGAGAAAGAAGAAAACACTCTGCATTCGCTCTTGCAGGATTAGATTGGTTATTAGTTTATCTAATCAGGATGGCTCCCACTGTTTTATTCAAATCTATCTTCTAACCCAAAAAGGTAAGACTAACCGGGATTAATTACACGCTACAAGTTCGCCAGTCTTTCGGCCAAGCCAGTGTCGGTACTTTGAGGGAGGTTCCCTGTGCTTTCGTACAGACCTAATTAAAATAAACCTCATTTTCCCAGGGGCGTAATCCCGTTAACACCTTTCTAGACACCTACTTGATCTGCTAATTGTAATGTGTAAAACTCTTCCAGGAGTAACTCTTACTCGCAGTGGGTATCGAGATCCAACTATCACATAGAAGGTATGCAATCTCATTGCAAATTTTAACACTTGAAATTCCCGATAATATTCTGCCCCTAGCAACTTATGACCTTAACAAGGTCAACAAATCATAAGCGCCAGCCAAGTTCAACCCGTCATTTCCCAATTGAATTAAATCCACCCGTACGACCCTTAACAAGGTCAACAAAGTCGTATGACTACCCTAATCCAATCGCATCATATGCTTATGCAGATAAGCACTAATCAGCTATTGCACACTATGCCTTAACATAGTCAACAAACGTAGTACGAATACTAAGTAGTATTTATCTGAAATGACGGTGGGCTACGACAGGTTTTTATGAAAACCTTTTGCGTAATGAACTTGATATCGTCGTAGAATCGAGTGATTTTGAAAAAGGAGTGTTTTTTAGGCTTTTACTAGTTTTGCTAAAGATGTCACTCCCGGTGAAGAGATCTCGTCTCTTTCCTTATCGAATAAGGTGCAGGATATTTCATAAATACCACTATACAAAGCAAAAACTATAAAAGCAATCAAAAGACAATCCGAGTCTGCAGCATCTGTTAGTTTCTCTAAAGAGGTCACTCTCGGTGGGGCTCTTTCCTTATCGAATATGGTGCTGGATATTCTTCAAGGAATACCGCTATGCAAAGCAAGAACTAGAACTACCACTATTTAAGCAAGTTTCTACAACATCTTTAGGTTTCTTTTTATTTCATTAATCTCATTAATGAGGTCCCATTTATTATACTTCCTAAGCATCACAGAAGAAACGAAAGTAGTAATGTATAATATATATCTCATATAAATAATATAAGCATTCGTCTGAAAATATCAAGTGATCACATCACAGAATATCAGCAGCAGAAGAATCACGTATGAAATATTGGATATACTAGGAATTCCGTGTTTTATTTAAGCCAGTAAAAACACGGATTCTAGGGTCGTGATGAATAGCCAAACCCACATCTCTAGACCCCTACGAGAGCGGCAAGCAACCCTACCAATTCTAGAGTTAGGTGACCCGGTCTCGACTCCTCGAGATGGTCTCCCACTGGACCCTAGAACCCGGTTACTTGTGCTCCGAGCCTTGGGTTTATCCTAATGAGGAAAAGTAAATAATATACAATGGTGACATCATCCTCAACCCGGAAGTGCCCCAATAAAAGAATATTACATACAATGAATTTTTCATGAATGAAAATAAAAACTCTCATCTCATATAAAACCCCCGGCTATTCAAACGCGACGATCCAATATAACATATCACAGTAACACATAATATCACATGTCATCAACGTAAGTAAATATGCGTATCCCAATTGTCGTTGACATATAGAACCGAAACCGGCGATACACCGCATATTACACTTACAGTCCCAGAAAAGAAAGTGAAAAAATACAACAGTTGGAATCCGCAACGACCTTAGACATCATAAACCCAATATATCACATACATTGGATTTCATGCCTAACCAAATGAATTCCTTAGACATCGCATGCCTAACAATTATAAACCATGCATTTTAGTCTCAATATTGAAAACACTTTCCAATAACCTGTCGGATAATTCAACAAGATTCCAGATAATATGATCGAATGCTCGTCGGAAACTTTAGTAGACGGCCGCACCCCCCGATACCGTCGACGAAGTGCACCAAGGCGGAACACCGCAGCCGCGAGCACCCGAACGGATGCTTTTGGCGACGGGGTTCTCCTACAGTCACTTGGCCGGGGCTATTGGGCGTGGCTATCTAATAAGGTTACTCGGCGAGTATCTAC
This sequence comes from Agapanthus africanus, assembly GCA_030015575.1. Classification (NCBI taxonomy): domain Eukaryota; kingdom Viridiplantae; phylum Streptophyta; class Magnoliopsida; order Asparagales; family Amaryllidaceae; genus Agapanthus; species Agapanthus africanus. The sequence continues at coordinate 251,970,064 of CM057348.1, read as the reverse complement.
GTACACTACGTAATTGGGACGGATTTTTGATCAACATCAAAATTCCGTGGCAACCGATCAAATGAGACTGAACTGCTAGATTTTTAAAATTCAAACTAGTTATCTCATAACTATTTGTGGATTCCAAATATTGTATCACAATCACAGATAGCTAGACGAAATTAAATAATTCGATCGGATCAATGAATTCCCAAAATTCCCAGAGAGCTCAACACTTAAGAAAAATTAAAAGTTTCCAAAAGCATGCCTCAGTGCCTACGGACCAACAGCTGAAGGGCTCGACCCAAGCCTCTCAAGCGGCGCCGCGGATCCGCCGCCAAAACCATGTTTTGGCCGCAGATCCATGGTCACTTGGACAAGATAGGGTTTTGTTCTTCAGGTGTGTCCATAGAATTACCTGCATGATTTTCGGAGTATTTTTAACATGGAAAATTCTAACTTTTGGAAAATTTCCAAGAAAGGCGGTCGTTTCGGGCTTTCGGAATTCGATCGGACTTTAAACTTCGCCTACGCAATGCCTAATGCTCTAGCTTGGCTCTGATACCAATATAGGGTTAGCTTATAACCCTAGCAAGGTTTTAGAAAGCATCAATCATGCTACTTTAAAATTTTGGGGTGCTAAACAAACCCTAACCAAAATCTTAACTAGAGAATTAGGGTTAAACATGATATGTTAACTCTTTACATCTAAGTGAACAAGGAATACAACCTTTGTAGACCAGTCCTTCACTTCAATAGCTCCATATAGTAGTCCCTTCGCTTCGATCACTAACCCCTAGACTCTAGAAAAGCTCCCATGAAGAAACGAACAAGCTTGCTTCGAAGTCTTCGAGGCCGAAGATGATCTACGTCGAGGAGACACTAGCTCATGCTATCTCTTTACTAATCGTGTATATTAATGAAGCAAACACCCTAAACTAAAAAGCTGATAGTAGAGGATGATGAAGTAGGAAGTGGGCTCACTTTAGATTAATTTTTCTCACAAGGCATTATCACTTAGAAAAAGCTACTAAGCTTTTTCTCTTGAGGAAGAAGAAGAAGTGATGAAGAAAAATGAATGAGAGAGTGAGGTTAGAATTGCGACCATGGTGAGCTAGTGTCATGCCTAACTCATGTAGAGTATAAACCATAGTCTATGGTTAAGGGTTGGGTTAACAAGTATCTTAAGCAATGACAAAAGAGTGGACTTGGTCAATGTTTCTCATAAGCTTCTCCAAGCTTCAACCATGACTCATTCCAAATCTTTTGTGAATTACTTAATGATAAATAATACCCATAAATAAATCCTAGCATGGTATAAGTCTCACACATACATGTTGCAAGTGTAACCTAGCATGACACAACAATATATATCACATATATATTTTGTGTACAAAAAGAAAACAATACATTTAAAATATGTCACACATATATCAATGTATCAAATGTGAGAAAAAGAAATACTTAAGTGAGCTAATATTAGCTAATGTAATTTAATAAATCAAATATATAATTATACATTAAATTATTAAATCAACTCTTGATTTAATAATCCGGCTATATCACATATATCCGACTAATATAAAATGCAACAGCTTATCGAATCAACACTTGATCCGATAACCCGGGTATATCACATATACCCGACCAATGTCACAAGTCGTGAGAATAGAACGTGACATCATATACTCACATTGATCTCGTGCCCGCACATATCACATTTGCGCTCCTATTCTGTTTCGCATGAACCAGGAAAGCTCAGTATAGGACTCTTAAGACTCGTCAATACGCCGGCAGTAAGTGATGATTATATCAAACACTCATAAGCCGCAAGCGGTCTGCTAAACGTAACGGCCACCGGGTATTGAGCGATCAGAAGATCAACAAGCAAGCCTGCTATAACTCCTGTGAATCCATTCAGTAACACTACCGTACAGTCTGGTCTCTTCGTCTGATATGTCGCATATCACAGCATGGGGGTGGTATAACGTCAGACCCCAATAGCCTGATAATTCATGCCGATGCAAGGTCCATAATGGTTCGAGAAACTACTGATAACACTTACCAGTAAATCTTAGCAACCCTGGCCAGGGATTTCCTGTTATGGCCAATCGAGCATAGCCCAACATCAACTCCCTATACCGGGAGAGACGAAACCCCTCGTATCGCTCATTGCCTCCATGTGATTCGGGACTGTACCCAAAAACCACCTTTTTGCACGATCTCTTGACCGTGATATGGTGGAAATCAAAGCACAGTGGGAATCACATAAGACTCTATGACGATCTCGGGTCTACAGACTAACCTATACCAGTGTCACTAGAGAACTGCTATCCGAAGATAGGTATAATACCATCTAAGAGTTCTCGGCGAGTCCTTCCAGTGTTCTCAGTCTCTACTGAGCACCCGTATACCTTCTCTGATGTCAAACACCAGTGGATATAGGATCATCCATCGCCCATCACATGGGTCGAGAAGTGTATACGCTAGTCTACTCTGGCGTGTCGATGCCTTGTCTCGATACTCCCACGACTAGGAACTTTTGAAGGATGAACTTAAAGACTACCCTGTCCCCACTAGTATGATCTGCATCATAATCCTTGTAGTCAAGTATTCATCCTAAGGGCTTTATCAACATGTAATATGTTAGTTATATGTATGCCCTAGAGGCCATTACTGTACATACGATGTATATTGTAGTGGATACTTGGACATATATAGTGAGGACTTTCTTGCTCGACATGATAGTATGCTATCTGGTTGCACTTTATCTTAACATATACACTGATTGTCTCTTAAAGTACATGTTGGTAAAGCCCTTAGGATGAGTACTTGACTACCAGGACTATGATGCAGATCATAGTGGTGGAGACAGAGTAGTCGTTAAGTACATCCTTCAAATGTTCCTAGTCATGGGAGTACCGAGACAGGGCATCGATACTCCAGAGTAAACTAGCGTATGCGCTTCTTGACCCATATGATGGGCGATGGATGATCCCATATCCGTTAGTGTTTGACATCAGAGAAGGTATATGGGTGCTCAGTGGAGACTAGGTACACTAGACGGACTCGCCGAGAACTCCTATATGGTATTATACCTATCGTCGGATAACAGTTCTTTAGTGACACTGGTACAGGTTAGTCTGTAGACCCGAGATCGTCATAGAGTCTTGTGTGATTCATGTTAGTTATATGTATGCCCTAGAGGCCAATATTGTACATAGGATGTATATTGTAGTGGATGCTGGGACATATATAGGGAGGACTTTCTTGCTCGACATGATAGTATGCTATCTGGCTGCACTTTATCTTAACGTGTACACTGATTGTCTCTCTGTTACATGTTGGTAAAGCCCTTAGGATGTCTACTTGACTACCTGGACTATGATGCGGATCATACTAGTGGGGACATGATAGTCCATAAGTACATCCTTCAAGGTCCCTAGTCGTGGGTGTATCGAGACGGGGCATCGATATACCAGAGTAGACTAGCGTATACCTTCTCGACCCATACAGATGGGCGATGGATGATCCCATATCCATTGGTGTTTGACATCAGAGATGATATACGGGTGCTCAGTGGAGACTGGGTACACTGGACGGACTCGCCGAGAACTCCCAAATGGTATTATACCTTACGTCAGATGACAGTTCTCTGGTGACACTGGTACAGGTTAGTCCGTAGACCCGAGATCGTCATAGAGTCTTGTGTGATTCCCACTGTGCTTTGATTTCCACCTTACCACGTCCAAGAGGGCGTGCAAAACGGTGGTTTTTGGGTACAGTCCCGAATCACATGGAGGCAATGAGCGATAGGAGGGGATTCGTCTCTCCCGGTATAGGGAGTTGATGTTGCGCTGTGTTTGATTGGCTATAACCGGAAATCCCTGGCCAGGGTTGCTGAGATTTACTGGTAAGTGTTACCAGTAGTTTCTTGAACTGTTATAGACCTCATATCGACAAGACTTATCGAGTTACTGGGGTCTGACGTTTACCACCCATAGGCGAGATATGCGACATATCAGACGAACAGACCGGACTGTACGGTAAGTGTTACTGGTTGGATTCACAGGAGTGTGAGTGGGCTTGCTCGTTGATCTTCTGATCGCTCAATACCCGGATGGCCGTTACGTTTAGCAGACCGCTTGCGGCTTGTGGGTGTTTGATATGATCATCACCTGCTGCCGGCATATTGACGAGTCTTTAGAGTCCTACACAGAGGTTTCCTGGCTCAAGCAAAACGAAATAGGAGCGCATATGAGATATGTGCGGGACATAGAATAATACCAGTATGTGATACTGTATTCTATTCTCTCGATTTGTGACATTGATCGGTTGTATGCGATATAGCCGGGTTATCGGATCAAGTGTTGATTCGATAAGTTGTTACTATTGATATTAGTCGGTTATATGTGATATGACCGGATCATTAAATCAAGTATCGATTTAATGATTTAATGTATAATTATATATTTGATAAATTACTTTACATTAACTAGTATTGGTTCACTTAAGATTATTTTCTCACTTGATGTGCACATTGTATATATGATATATTTTTGTGCACTTGATTGTATCAAGTTTGATGATACATGCAAACTTGGGTGTATGTTTGATTCAAAACATGTTTAGGTTAATGGTTAGGGTTTTGTTATCTTTACTTATTTTCTTTATTCATTTTTGGCAAAAATGAAATGGTGGCTAACTTTGTTTCTTTGTTGAAGCTTCATGAAGCTTTGATAAGTCTAACCATTTTGTCTTTTGCCTTAACCTAACCATTAAACATAAACCCTAGTTTATTCTCTACATGTGTTAGCCTCACCCATGGTTGCATTATGATAAGATCACTTAATTTATTATTATTCATTAATTCTTTTTCTATTCTTTTCTTCTTCTTCTTCTTCTTGATGATGAAGAAGAAAGCTTGCTTGAATATTATCAAGTGTTGAAATCAAGTGAGAAATCCAATTCTAAAGTGAACCCACTTCCTATTTCTTCATTCTCTACCGCTTGCCATGTAGTATAGGGTGTTTTCTTCACAAGGTACATGACCAAGTGAAGATGGAGCTTGAGTTTGAGTCGCCTCGACGTAGATCATCTTCGGCATAGAAGTCAACGACCTAGCCCGCTCATTTCTCCGATGAAACCGACGCTAGAGTCCGGGATCCCGATGATCGCAACGGGGGGGACGTCATCTCGGAGCTAAAGAAGTGGTGGACCGGATCTACAAAGGTTGTATTTCCATTCACTTGTTAGTAAAGCAGTTTACTAGCTTGTTGTTTCGCCTAATTTCTAGTTAACGATCTAGCATTAGGGTTTCTCGGCACAAGAAAATTTTGAATTGGCCAAATTTGATCAGTTGTAGAACCTCATGGGAGTGCCTAGGAACCCTACAATGGTATCAGAGCCTAGCTAGAGCTTTAGGGGAAGTGTAGATGAAGTTAGAGATCCGAACGAACCCCGAAACCCCGATCAAAACCCTTTTCTGTACATTTTTTCAAAATGTGGATTTTTCTGAATTAAAAATGCTTAGAAAATTAAGCAGGAAAATATAAGAATTACTGTGAAGTACGGACCTCTAACTCAAAATTTTGACCGTGGAACCGCGGCCAAAACAAGGGTTTAGCGGCGGTTCCGCGGCTAAAATTGTGAATTAGTCCCTTAAACTTCACTTATTTATTCTTAGGTCCTTTCTTGTCATTTTTTTCTGGGAATATTTTAATTCCACTCAAGTGTTGAGTTTTCTAGGGTTTTATTGGGGACTCGTTAATTTGATCGGATAATTTAACTTCGTTTATGTTATTCCGGATATTTTAGAAACTGTTAAAAAGTTCGACCGGATATAAATACCAATTTTTTCCCCTGCCGGAAAATTTCCATGTGTTGGAATTTTTCCCGTAGTTTAAGAACGTCTAAATAGTGCAAGTAACGCGATGGACCCTCTAGAAGACAACAAACCTTAACTCGATTATGTGACCGTCTTGAACTGCTCTTTAAACCTTAGGGTTTGGGGCAGTACGGCGTGCCACATGTGAGGCGTTGGCTTGACCCTTCTACGGCTGGACCGTTGGTACTGTGGCATGAAGTGGATGTTTTTAAATTTATTTCATGTGTTGAGCTTTTCAGAAAAACTTGGGTGTTTGATTGTTCGATCGGAAAGTTTAACATTTTCTATTTATCTTGAATGTGATACAATAATTAGAATCAACAACATTTGAATGTTATAGACATAGCAGTTTAGTCTCACTTGATCGGTTGCCACGGAATTTTGATGTGATCAAAAGTCCGTCGCAATCGCGTAGCGTACGCGGATACTCGCCGGTAAACTTAATAGACAGTCACGCCCCATAGCCCCGACCAAGTGACTATAGGAGAACTCCGTCGCCGAAAGCATCCGTTCGGGTGCTCGCGGCAGCGGTGTTCCGCCTTGGTGCACTTCGTCGACGGTATCAGAGGTGCGGCCGTCTACTAAAATTTGCGACGAGCATTCGTTCTGGATGTCAGGAATCTTGTTGAATTGCCCGACTTGATATTGAAAAGTGTTTTCGATAATGAGACTAAAATGCGGGGTTTATAATTGTTAGGCATGCGATGTCTAAGGAATTCATTTGATTAGGCATGCGATGTCTATGCAGGTTGCGGATTCCAACTGTTGTAGTTTTACACTTTCTTTTCTGTGACCGTAAGTGTAATATGTGATATCGCCGGTTTCGTTGCTATATGTCAACGACAATTGGGATACGCATGTTTACTTACGTTGATGACATGTGATGTTATGTGTTGCTGGATATGTTATATTGGATCGTCGTGTTTGAATAGCCGGGTTTTTTTTGTGAGATGAGTGTTTTTCATTTTCAGTCATGTAAAAAAACTTATATGTAATATTCTTTTATTGGGGCACTTCCAGGTTGCGGAAGATGTCACCATTGTATATTATTTACCTTTCCGCACTAGGATAGACCCAAGGAGGAGGGTACAAGTAACCGGGTTCTGGAGTCCAATGGGAGACCAACTCGAGGAGTCGAGTCCGGGTCTCCTAACTCTAGAATTGGTAGGGTTGCTTGCCGCTCTCGTAGGGGTCTAGGGGTGTGGGTTTGGCTATTCATCGCGACCGTGGAATCCGTGTTTTATACTGGCTCGTATTGAAAACACGGACGTCCTAGTATATCCAATATTTCATATGATATTTTCTGCTGCGTTATCTGTGATGTGATCATGTGATATGTTCAGATAGATATTATATATAGTATATATGATATATTATATAGACGTTGCTTATGTTTTACACCCGCGCTAGCCCTGCCTCGCTCTGCCGATAGTTACCTAACCTAACGGTGCAGACGGGACATCGAGGCGAATGCGGATGGCATAAGCGTACTTTATTTTTATCTGTGATGTTTAGGTGACTTAAATGATGGGACTTCATTAATATGATTAATGAAAGAAAAGAAACCTAAAAGATGTTGTGGAATCGAATTTTCAAAAACATGTAGCTACAGTTCTTGCTTTGCATCGCGGTGTTCCTTGTAGAACATCCTGCACCTTACTCGATAAGGAAAGGGCCGAGATCCCTTCACCGGGAGTGACCCCTTTAGCAATAACTGGCAGATGCTACACCCCTCGGTTTGTCTTTTGATTGCTTCTATAGTTTTTGCTTTGCACAACGGTATATATGATATATCCTGCACCTTATTCGATGAGGAAAGGGCCGACGATCCCTTCACCGGGAGTGACCCCTTTAACAAAACTAGAAAAGCCTCAAAAACACTCCATTTTAAAATCATTTGATTCTACAACGATATCAAGTTCATTACGCAATAGGTTTTTAGAAAAACCTGTCGTAGCCCTCCGTCATTTCAGATAAGTTGTATATAGTATTCGTGCTGCATTTGTTGGCTTTCGTCAAGATGCGGTGTGCGGTAGCTATATGCTGCTTATCTGCTGCATATGATGCGATTGGATTAGGGTAGTTGTACGGCTTTGTTGGCTTTCGTCAAGGGTCGTGCGGGTGGGTTTAATTCAATCAAGAAATGACGGGTTGAACTTGACTAGCGGGCTATGGTTTGTTGGATTTCGTCAAGGTCATAGCACGTTAGGGGCAAAATTATCGGGAATTTCAAGTGTTGAAATTTGCAATGAGATTGCATACCTTCTATGAGATAGTTGGATCCCGATACCCGCTGCGAGTAAGAGTTACTCCTGGGAGAGTTTTACACATTACAATTAGCCGATCAAGTAGGTGTCTAGAAAGGTGTCAACGGGGTTACGCCTCTGGGAAAACGAGGTTTACTTTAATTAGGTCCGTTCGAAAGCGCACCACCCTCAAAGTACCGACACTGGCCTAGCTGAAAGATTGGTGAACTTGTAGCGTGTAATTAATCCCGGCTAGTCTTTCCTTTTAGGGTTTGAAGGAAGATTTGATAAAAACAGTGGGAGCCATCCTGATTAGATAAAATAATAACCAATCTGATCTTCCAAGAGCGCACGCAGAGTGTTTTCTTCTCTCTCTCTCCAGGTAGCGACTATGTCACACCTTAATCAAGATAATAATACGGATGTATTGACCGAACCCGCTTGTTATACTGAGCTGGGTGTTGGGGTAAAAATTTACACCCAGGTTGACCAAGTCAAAATCAAAGTCAACCCCAAGCCAGGTGGGCCCAAGCCCAGGTCAAGCGGGCCCATGCCCAAGTCGAGACCGCAGCCAGCCTCCCCATGCCAACAACAAAATCATGTAATAAATTATTTTTATGTAATTGTTTATGCATGAATGTAAACAAAATGGGCATAAAACCAATATTTTGTAAGCCCATGGCTTATGTGCAAAAATGAAATGGCACATGAGCCATGGGATGGCTAAAATGCCATTTTTGTAAAGCCCAAGGGGATATATGTAAATATGTAAGCCTATATAAGGCAACATGATAATGAATAAAGGATACACTTTTTCATTCCCCCAAAAACTAGGGTTCTTTGTGCCTCCTGCTCCTTCTCCAAGGTTCTAAACCTTCTCAATTCTTTTGAATTAAATCAAGAGTTTTACTCTTTCTTTTCCAAAACTAAGTAGTTTTCCACCACAAAACCCACAAAGGGGAACTCAGATCTCCCATCAAATCTAAAAAAGGAGTGATTTTTAAAATCTCCTACTTCTTGATCTTCAAGATCCGGCCAAACAACAGAAGGAAGAAGAAGAACCCCCTTCATCAGCTTCAAAACATCCCAGGAGTTTAACTCCATACATATATACATAACAAATATTTCCTTTCTGAAGCATAGCTTCTGTTTCTTAGGCAAAAAGCCACTTTTTCTCGCCGGCGCTCACGCGCAGAATGCCCGCGTGCCGACACGTGGCGCGCTTGCGCTCAAGCGCAACCGTCCGAGCGTAAGTCACCAACGTGCCGACACGTGGCTCGCCCCGTTGCCAACACGTGGCGCGCTTGCGCCCAAGCGCAAGCGCTCGAGCGCAAGTCTCCCCCGTGCCGACACGTGGCGCGCTTGCGCCCAAGCGCAAGCGCTCGAGCGCAAGTCTCCCCAGTGCCGACACGTGGCGCGCTTGCGCCCAAGCGCAAGTGCTCGAGCGCAAGTCTCCCCCGTGCCGACACGTGGCGCGCTTGCGCTCAAGCGCAGGCGCTCTAGCGCAAAGCGCCTACATGCCGACACGTGGCGCGCTTGCGCTCAAGCGCCCAGCACTCAAGCGCAGAGCGCCCACGTGCCGACGCGCGGCACTCTAGCACCTGAGCGCGCAGCACCTAGGCGCACAGCGCCCAAGGTGCACAGCGCCCAAGGTGCTGCCCCCACACATCCTTTGGATGCCTTTTCCCCCTTTCTTTCTCTTATATATATACATATATACATATATATATACATATGTATACATATTTGCACACACACATGCTCCGCGACACTGTCCCTGTTAGAAAAAAATTTCTAACGGGGCGCTGCCTCGCACCCCGCAAGGGGGCTGCTAGCCCCCTTGACCCCCAGCCCGCTATCCGGGTAGCGGGACCCCCGTAAAAACTCTGCGTGGCTCCCGATATATCCAAACCCCCCTTTCAAAACACAACACACGTACACTGCACATTGAGTTCGCATGACCAGTTTAACCCGTTAATCGGAGGTTCCCTCGCCCCAGAGGCGAGGGGTAATTAACGGCAACTTAGTCCGCGGCTGCCGGAGATTCGGATCTCCACAATCAATAAACCCCGGCCTACCCTAGGCAAGGGGAATCTGTAGTACGCCTGACAAGCGCGCGCGTATTCCCATCTCAATGGGGTGACAAAAAACACCCTACAGATTCTGGCATGCCCGGTGGGACCAATCTCTCCTCCCATATTTCGGGTTAAGCATTCATGCGAGCTCAATCAATGTACATATCTGTACTTATACTAAAATAATGCTCTTTTCATGCAGATTTTCAAGAAATCACCTTTCAACGATGTCTTCGATGATGAACTCAGCTCCTATCTCCTACACGATGAAGATAGACTCCAGGACGGTCCTTCCAGCCAGTCTTGAGTGACAATGGGAGGAGGAGCCGCTACCATTCGGCTCTATCCTGTTCGTGTCCGCTAACGCCATCCCAGCTCCTCAAGCCTCGGTGACAGACAAACCGGTCTCGAAAGGTAAGAGGCCAAATGTGGTGGTCTCGAAGGCGCCCCAACCCAAACGCAAGTCGGTGTCTGAACGATTTTCCTTGGCCCCAACTGGGGGCAAGGCCATCAACACCAACAAAGCTGCAACGCGTCTTGAGCAATCTCCAGCGGCGCCTCCGACAACTGCTCGATTGAGTGTCTTCTCAAGCCTCCCCATCACTCAGCCTATGGCGGCTTCCCGAAGAGCAGAAGCCTGCCAAGCGCTTAAGGCAGAGAAGCTGAGGCAGAAGCGGCTCAGATATAGAGCCAACAAAAGGGCTAGGGCTCTGGCCATGTTAAAATTTATGAATTTCCAAAGCCCGGACCGCTCCGCGAAACCAGCTGCCAGTGATGAAAGAATGGCTGAATGTGTTATCCACACTGTCTATATGGCCGAACATGAAGAAACGAACCCTCCTCTTCTTCACAGCCATGGTGATGATATGGTTGACGCTACCCAGCATCGGCTCGATCTAAATGATGAAGAGCCCGCTCAGGCCGATAAACCAGAGGAGCCCATGGTTCCTACAGAATTGAGCTCAGGCAATAAAGATTACCCGGTTGTCATAGCCGGAACTACAGAACAAGCATTATTCTAATGGCTTCAAAGGCAATTTCAGGACAGGGATGAGAAGATGGCCGAGGTATATTCCAAAGTCGACGAGCTGGCAAATGCCGTGGCAGATCTCGCGACCCAGGTCGCCCGATTGCAATTACAGCAGAATCAAATTTTGGCTCATGAGCCAGGGATTGATACCCGGAGGCAGCCAACTGATATCCCCTTCAACCTAACAGCGGAGCGCCTTCATGGAAAACGGCCGCAATCAGCCTCCAGTCCGTCCGATACATACGCCGGGGGGGAATCACCTCTGAAAGAGAAGCTGGAAAAGGTCTATTCCTTCAAAAGGGAAAAAGTCCACAAGATATTCAGGGACGCCCTAAGAAACGGTCTACAACTGCCGGAATCAAAGAGACCGCAAGAAGCGAATATGATCGACGACCCAGAATATTACCCCTATCAAAGGGTGATAGGTCATGCCATTGAGGACTGCTTTGTCTTCAAAGATTGGGTCGAACGGCAATACAAGACGGGAGAGATAGAACTGTCTAAAGGCGCGTTAGCAAACAGTCAAGCTACGACCGCCGATTTCATTCAAATGGAGACCGAAGCCTTTCGGGAGCCTAATTCTCCCAGACATGTGCCATTATTTGAAAAGGGCGAACCAAAGACCGATTGGCCTCGAGGACCAGCATCAGTAAAGGCATCTACTCCAATGGAGAGAAAGAAGAAGGTATACTCCTTCAGGAGGGATGAAGTCCGCAAAATATTCATGGACGCCTTGAACAACGGTCTGCAACTGCCTGTCCCAAAGAGGCCACAGGAAATGAACATGACCGGCAATCCCGTGTACTGCCCATATCATAGAGTGGTGGGTCATACCATCGAAGAATGCTATATTTTCAAAGATTAGGCAGAGGACCAATATAAGCTTGGAAAAACCTCACAATTCTCGGATGTATCGGCAAGCCACGGGGCTAGGTCATCAACACAGCTCCGCCAAGAACAAAGTTCAAGGAGCTGGGATAAACAGAGGACCACCACGTCGTTAAACTGGGAATGACAGACCACCAAGTCTTTAAACTGGAAACAATCGACCACCACGTCATTAAACTGGGAACAATCGACCTCTAAATCGTTAAACTGGGAATGTAAAAAAAAATGTAAATAAAAGAAAAAAATAAAAGCCGAAATGATGGGGCAACTCGCAATATAAATCAGCGAGTAAAATAAAGATGAAATAAAAGCCGAAATGATGGGGCAACCGCGAATAAAATCTGAAATGATAGGGCAATCGCGACCTTCGCGATAAGAAAAGCTGAAATGATAGAGCAATCGCGGTAAAAAAAAAAACAAAAAAAACAAAACAACGGCGAATGATGAGTCGCTCCTGGTACCATATTCCAGTGTAGCGATGCAGACGCCAACCAAAATCCAATTTTTCAAAATTCTCCCGGCCCTACGATTGGTCCCCAAGTTGACTACCGTATACAATCCACGGGCTCAAATAATTCTCATCATACCCATGCCCCACCGTAATCACCAGTTACGCGGCTGGTCTCCGCCTTTGGAATTATGCTCCATTAAGGAAATCCACTCATGTGTCCTCACGATACATGAGGAGAACAAACCTCTGTGGGATCCTTACGACTCACAAAGGAAAAACACACTTAGGAGTCCTCACGACTCCTAAGGAGAAAATACACCTGCAGGATCCTCACGACTCGCAGGGAGAAAATGCTTTTATGGGACCCTCACGGCCCATAAAATTGAAAAGCCTTAGGCGATAGGGACCTAAACCCGTCTCCTAAGCCATCGCTCCGCCAACAAGAGTAGGAATATAATGAATTGCTCCTGGCACCTCTGCTTCAGTGTTAGCAACGCTGATACCGGCCCCTACCCCAAAATTCTAAGCTCGCCATCAATAGACCCCTAAGTCGTTAAACTGGAAACAGATGACCACCAAGTCGTTAAACTGGAAACAGATGACCACCACGTCGTTAAACTGGAAACAAATGACCTCTACGTCTTTAAACTGGAAACAGATGACCTCTACGTCTTTAAACTGGAAACAAATGACCTCCAAGTCGTTAAACTGGAAACAGATGACCACCACGTCGTTAAACTGGAAACAGATGACCTCCAAGTCGTTAAACTGGAAACAGATGACCTCTAAGTCGTTAAACTGGAAACAGTCGACCACCACGTCGTTAAACTGGAAACAGATGACCTCCAAGTCGTTAAACTGGAAACAGATGACCTCCAAGTCGTTAAACTGGAAACAGATGACCTCTAAGTCGTTAAACTGGAAACAGTCGACCTCTAAGTCGTTAAACTGGGAACGAGGGAAATCCACTCATGTGTCCTCACGATACATAAGAAGAACAAACCTTTGTGGGATCCTTACGACTCACAAAGGAAAAACACCCTTAGGAATCCTCACGACTCCTAAGGAGAAAATACACCTGCGGGATCCTTACGACTTGTAGGGAGAAAATGCTTTTATGGGACCCTCACGGCCCATAAAATTGAAAAGCCTTAGGTGGCAGGGATCTAAACTTGTCTCCTAAGCCATCGCTCCCCAACACCAAAGTGGCGAATGATGAGTCGCTCCTGGTACCATATTCCAGTGCAGCGATGCAGACGCCAACCAAATTCCAAATCCCATACCCCGATGGCGAATGATGAGTCGCTCCTGGTGCCATATTCTAGTGCAGCGATGCAGACGCCAACAAGGTCCTGAAATTTTTCCGGCCCTACGGTCTGGATCATACATCCTACAAAACCGTATACAATCCATGGGCGTAAGACAATCCCGATCCCTCCAACCAAAAAAAACGGTATGTCCACAAGCAAAATGGGCACGGATGAAAACCCGAAAGGGCTCCATGAGTAAAAACAGCAGGACTGCCGGCGAGTTCGTGAAAACCCGAAAGGGCGCAAACTCGTAAAAGAAGAAAAAGAAATGAAATGCACTCGCAAAGTTCTCTCGACTTTGTGAGGAGAAAATTCCCGCGTGAGATCCTTACGACTCAGAAAGGAGCAACACACTAAGGAGTCCCCACGACTCCTAAGGAGAAAATACACCTACGGGATCCTTACGACCCGTAGGGAGAAAATGCTTTGTGAGACCCTTACGGCTCACAAAATGGAAAAGCCTTAGGTGACAGGGATCTAAACCTGTCTCCTAAGCCACCAATTCCCAAATCCTCCCGGGGCAAATGATGAGTTGCTCCTGGCATTATTCCAGTGCGGCAATGCAGATGCCAAACAAAAAATCCAAATCCAAATCCTCCCGGGGCACATGATGAGTTGCTCCTGGTATCATTCCAGTGCAGCAATGCAGATGCCAAAACAAAACCAATTCCCAAATCCTCCCGGGGCAAATGATGAGTTGCTCCTGGCATTATTCCAGTGCAGCAATGCAGATGCCAAACAAAAAAACCAAATCCAAATCCTCCCGGGGCACATGATGAGTTGCTCCTGGCATCATTCCAGTGCAGCAATGCAGATGCCAAAATAAAACCAATTCCCAAATCCTCCCGGGGCAAATGATGAGTTGCTCCTGGAATTATTCCAGTGCAGTAATGCAGATGCCAAACAAAAAAACAAATCCAAATCCTCCCGAAGCACATGATGAGTTGCTCCTGGCATCATTCCAGTGCAGCAATGCAGATGCCAAAACAAAACCAATTCCCAAATCCTCCCGGGGCAAATGATGAGTTGCTCCTGGCATTATTCCAGTGCAGCAATGCAGATGCCAAACAAAAAAACCAAATCCAAATCCTCCCGGGGCACATGATGAGTTGCTCCTGGCATTATTCCAGTGCAGCAATGCAGATGCCGACAGAAAACCAGTTCCCAAATCCTCTCAAGACAGATGATGATTCGCTCCTGGTACCATATTCCAGTGTAGCGATGCTGATGTCAACCCAAATCAAATCAAACCAACAACCTCTATGGAGGAATCATGCTCCGTCCCAGAATTTACCCCGTGTCGAAATCATGCTTCGCCTCGGGATATCTACCTTCCCTGCCGGAATTATGCTCCGCCTTGGAATCAAATCAACCCGACACTCCGCGCCGGGGAAAAGTCGATCAGCGACACTCTGTGCCGGGGAAAAGTCAACCCGACACTCCGCGCCGGGGAAAAGTCGATCAGCGACACTCCGTGCCGGGGAAAAGTCGATCTGCGACACTCCGTGCCGGGGAAAAGTCGATCTGCGGCACTCCGTGCCGGGGAAAATTCCATCAGTGACACTCCGTGCCGGGGAAAAGTCAACCCGACACTCCGCGCCGGGGAAAAGTCCATCAGCGACACTCCGTGCCGGGGAAAAGTCAACCACTGGCACTCCGCACCGGGGAAAAGTCGATCAGCGACACTCCGTGCCGGGGACACGTCAACCAGCGACACTCTGTATCGGGGAAACGTCCAACACAGACACTCCGCATCAGGGAAACGTCCAACAGCGACACCACGTGCCGGGGAAACGTCAAACAGACACTCCGTCTCGGGGATACGTCAACCAGCCGATACTCTGCCTCGGGGAAACGTCAACCAGACACTCCGTGCTGGGGGCACATCGACAACAGACACTCTGTAACGGGGAAACGTCAAGCAGACACTCCGTCTCGGAGACGCGTCAAGCGTCGACCGTCCACGTCGTAAAACGGGCAGTGCAGGCTCCCCACAAATCGGGAACCAAATCACTCCGGGTCAGGGAAACGTCTACCACGGACACTCCGTCTCGGAGACGCGTCAAGCATCGACCGTCCATGTCATAAAAAGGGCAGTGCATCCCAAAAAGTGGGAACCAAAGCAAGTCGCCTCCACGTGAAAGAAGATCCATCAATTTCATGCACACGACCCACATATGCTGTGTACATTTATTGATGGGGGGCAATTTGTTGGGGTAAAAATTTACACCCCGGTTGACCAAGTCAAAATCAAAGTCAACCCCAAACCAGGTGGGCCCAAGCCCAGGTCAAGCGGGCCCATGCCCAAGTCGAGCCCGCAGCCAGCCTCCACATGCCAACAACAAAATCATGTAATAAATAATTTTTATGTAATTGTTTATGCATGAATGTAAACAAAATGGGCATAAAACCAATATTTTGTAAGCCCATGGCTTATGTGCAAAAATGAAATGGCACATGAGCCATGGGATGGCTAAAATGCCATTTTTGTAAAGCCCAAGAGGCTATATGTAAATATGTAAGCCTATATAAGGCAACATGATAATGAATAAAGGATACACTTTTTCATTCCCCCAAAAACTAGGGTTCTTTGTGCCTCCTTCTCCTTCTCCAAGGTTCTAAACCTTCTCAATTCTTTTGAATTAAATCAAGAGTTTTACTCTTTCTTTTCCAAAACTAAGTAGTTTTCCACCACAAAACCCACAAAGGGGAACTCAGATCTCCCATCAGATCTCAAAAAGGAGTGATTTTTAAAATCTTCTACTTCTTGATCTTCAAGATCCGGCCAAACAACAGAAGGAAGAAGAAGAACCCCCTTCATCAGCTTCAAAACATCCCAGGAGTTTAACTCCATACATATATACATAACAAATATTTCCTTTCTGAAGCATAGCTTCTGTTTCTTAGGCTAAAAGCCACTTTTTCTCGCCGGCGCTCAAGCGCAGAGTGCCCGCGTGCCGACACGTGGCGCGCTTGCGCTCAAGCGCAAGCGCCCGAGCGCAAGTCGCCCGCGTGCCGACACGTGGCGCGCTTGTGCTCAAGCGCAGGCGCCCGAGCGCAAGTCGCCCACGTGCCGACACGTGGCACGCTTGCGTTCAAGCGCAGGCGCCCGAGCACAAGTCGCCCCGGTGCCGACACGTGGCGCGCTTGCGTTCAAGCGCAGGTGCCCGAGCGCAAGTCGCCCCGGTGCCGACACGTGGCGCGCTTGCGTTCAAGCGCAGGCGCTCGAGCGCAGGCGCTCGAGCGCAAGTCGCCCCGGTGCCGACATGTGGCTCGCTTGCGCCCAAGCGCAAGCGCTCGAGCGCAAGTCTCCCCCGTGCCGATACGTGGCGCGCTTGCGCTCGAGCGCAAGTCGCCCCGGTGCCTGCACGTGGCGCGTTTGCGCCTAAGCGCAAGCGCTCGAGCGCAAGCGCTCGAGCGCAAGTCTCCCCCATGCCGACACGTGGCGCGCTTGCGCTCAAGCGCAGGCGTTCTAGCGCAAAGCGCCTACGTGCCGACACGTGGCGCGCTTGCGCTCAAGCGCAGAGCGCCCACGTGCCGACACGTGGCGCGCGCTCAAGCGCAGAGCGCCCACGTGCCGACACGTGGCGCGCTTGCGCTCAAGCGCAGAGCGCCCACGTGCCGACACACGGCATTCTAGCGCCTGAGCGCGCAGCACCTAGGCGCACAGCGCCCAAGGTGCTGCCCCCACACATCCTTTGGATGCCTTTTCCCCCTTTCTTTCTTTTATATATATACATATATACATATATACATATATATATATACATATGTATACATATTTGCACACACACGTGCTCCACGACACCCCCGTAAAAACTCTGCGTGGCTCCCGATATATCCAAACCCCCCTTTCAAAACACAACACACGTACACTGCACATTGAGTTCGCATGACCAGTTTAACCCGTTAATCGGAGGTTCCCTCTCCCCAGAGGCGAGGGGTAATTAACGGCAGCTTAGTCCATGGCTGCCGGAGATTCGGATCCCCACAATCAATAAAACCCGGCCTACCCTAGGCAGGGGGAATCTGTAGTACGCCTGACAAGTGTGCGCGTATTCCCATCTCAATGGGGTGACGAAAAACACCCTACACTGGGGAACGTTGGTCCCGCTCCATCTTATAATTGTTATAAGACAGAGCAGGAAATAGAGGAATACCTGAATTCCTATGCCGCCCAAACAAAGAAAGTGCATATGATGCATCTCCTTCGGGTGTGTTCATTACAAAGAACTGTTTCTCTGTATCCTCTACGTCCTGGGTATTTAATACCGGATCAGGATCCCAGATATGTAATCTGTTACATAGGGCTACAGAAAGGTAGAGAACTGAGAACGGGTGATAAGTTTCATGAGACAGAAAACGGTGCAAGTGTTGCAGCCAAGTCTGTTGGTCACTGTCACCCTGTATTCCAAATACATTGATTCTGAACGAATGTTATTAGATACCGAACCTGATATACAAAATCATATCAGTCTCTTTATTAGTAAAGAAATGATAAAATTTTGTATTGTTGGATAGTGTTTTTAACATTTCCTATATCAAAAGTTGATCAGTTCAGGCACGTTATCTAAAAGCATTGATGTTCTAAATCAAACTACAGTTCTTAGTATACGGAACACACAAAAGAGGAACAGTTCAGAAACGAACGGATCCTTCTCGAGGTATTGTAGACTAGGTCATATCAATGCGACCCGACTAGCTAAGTTGCACATAGATGCATATTTAAATCTGTTTAAATTTACATCTTGTGAAAACTTGCCGGTCATGTCACAAAGATAAGATGACCACAGCTCTGTTTATTGGAAGCAGAGAAAGAGTTAGTGTACTCTTGGGACTGATACATGATGATGTATGAAGGTCCCCTGTCTACACATGCCAAGACCGGTTCTTTGTACTTCATTACATTCTCTGATGATCTCTTTAGATTCAGACATATGTTCCTGTTGAAACACAAGTCCGAACCTTTTGAGATATTCACAGAATATAAGTTAGAAGTAGAGAACCAAAATACGGGTATAAGTATTATGTCCTTTGATGTGATCAGGGAGGAGAATACTTGAGCATGGAAATCCTGGACTTTTCTAAAGGAGAATGAGATTCTCTCTCAGCATTACTCCTCCGTATACACCATAGCACGATGGTATATCGAGGCGGAGCAATCACACCCTATATGATATGGTGCGCTCTATGATGAGTACTACTGAGTTTCCTATTTCCTTTTGGGAGTTATGCACTTGAGAAGTTGCATACCTATTGAATAAGGTTCAAATCAAATCAATTGCCTACCACTTCATATGTGATATGGGAAGGGAAGAGCCCATTTCTTAAGCTAGTTAAGATTTGGGGTTGTCCGGCCTATGTCTAAAAGCAAAATCCGGACAAGCTCGAGGCATGGTCTGTTATGTAGAACTGGAAAGGTTCCAGCTATACAAACTACAGCAGATGATTTGGTAGAACCAAAGGATTCAGTAGATTCCAACGAACCTCAGCCTCTCCGCCGATCTAGTAGGGTTCCTCACCCACCTGAGAGATACTTCGGTTTTTCTACGACAGTGGGAGCGAGGATTGCATCATGAGATGATGACCCAACTAGTTTCGAGCTGGCCATCAGGAGTGAGACTCTGTAAGAATGGCTGGATGCTTATCGATCTGAGATGGAATCCTTATACACCAACAAAGTATGGACTTCGGTTGCTTTATCTGAAGGGTTAAATCCCCATCAGAAGCAAGTATATCTTGAGAAGATTACTTGGTGTACATGGAAAAGTTGAGACTTTCAAAACTAGACTTGGTAAAGGTTTGCATCATAGACCAGTTGTGGCTAATGATGAAACCTTATCTGGGGTCTATGCTTAAGTCCATCCAGATCCTACTTGCCACGGCTATATACCATGATTACGATATCTGGCGGTTGGGTGTCATGACTGCTTTTCTAAAAGATATTTTAGAAAAGAGCATCTATAAGTACACAGCCAGAAAGCTTCGTAGACAGTGGGAGCAGCGGAAACGTGTGCAAGATGTTTTATGTAATAAAGCAGGCATCGCGGAGATGGAACGTCTGTTTTGATGAGTCAGTCAAAGAGTTTGACTTCATCAAAATGGTAGATGAACCTTGTATATACAAAAAGGTAGTAGAGAGTATGGTGGTGATCCTCGTAGAGTACGTGGATGACATATTCTTGATAGGGAAGGAGTTTCCAATGCTACGCTCGGTCAATCTCCTCTTATCACGATGATTCTCCATATAGGATCTAAGTGATACCATCTAAATCCTGAGTTTTGGATCTATGAGATAGATCTAATTGGATGTTAGGATACTCACTAGTTGTAGTGAGATGGTATCAATCGATCCTGGGGAGAATCACTGGAAGGGTTCCAGGGTGATAAGGACGACTGAATGTCAGTCACATGCATTGTCTTTACCCTCAGTAAAGGGACGGTATGTTGGAAGAGTTCCAAGCTAGATACCGTGGCATACTAGACGATAAAGGCTGGATACATCGCTACCAAGATGCTACCAAAGAGGAAGTCTGGGTGTATATTAGTTCATGAGATGAACTTTGTTCCCTCCATTGTGTGATAATGGAGTTGTGGCTTATGCCGAGGAACGCCCGTCCCATCAGTGATCCAGACATATTCTAAGGCAAGTGTCACCTGATCATGGAGATGGTTGATCTCCAGGGGATCGAGGTTAGGAGAGTAGACTCATAGGACAACACGGCGGATCCACTCACAAAGGCCTTTTCCCAAAGAGCGAATTTTATAGGATGGTTGAGTATGAGATACTGCAACCACTGCTACAGATGGCCCTAGTGCAAGTGGGAGATTGTTAGTTATATGTATGCCCTAGAGGCCATTACTGTAAATAGGATGTATATTATAATGGATGCTGGGACATATATAGGGAGGACTTTCTTGCTCGACGTGATAGTATACTATCTGGTTGCTCTTTATCTTAACGTGTACACTAATTGTCTCTCTGTTACATGTTGGTAAAGCCCTCAGGATGTGTACTTGACTACCTGGACTATGATGTGGATCATACTAGTGGGGACATGGTAGTCCATAAGTACATGCTTTAAGGTCCCTAGTCGTGGGTGTATCGAGACGGGGCATCGATATGCCAGAGTAGACTAGCGTATACCTTCTCGACCCATACAGATAGGCGATGGATGATCCCATATCCATTGGTGTTTGACATCAGATATGATATACGGGTGCTCAGTGGAGACTGGGTACACTGGACGGACTCGCCGAGAACTCCCAGATGGTATTATACCTTACGTCAGATGGCAGTTCTCTGGTGACACTGGTACAGGTTAGTCTGTAGACCCGAGATCGTCATAAAGTCTTGTGTGATTCCTACTATGCTTTGATTTCCACCTTACCACGTCCAAGAGGGCGTGCAAAATGGTGGTTTTTGGGTACAGGGAGTTGATGTTGCGCTGTGTTCGATTGGCTATAACCGGAAATCCCTGGCCAGGGTTGCTGAGATTTACTGGTAAGTGTTACCAGTAGTTTCTCGAACTGTTATAGACCTCATATCGAAACGACTTATCGAGCTACTGGGGTCTGACGTTTACCACCCCTAGGCGAGATATGCGACATATCAGACGAACAGACCGGACTGTACGGTAAGTATTACTGGTTGGATTCACAGGAGTGTGAGCGGGCTTGCTCGTCGATCTTCTGATCACTCAATACCCGGGTGGCCGTTATGTTTAGCAGACCGCTTGAGGCTTGTGGGTGTTTGATATGATCATCACCTGCTGCCGGCGTATTGACGAGTCTTTAGAGTCCTACACAGAGGTTTCCTGGCTCAAGAAAAACGAAATAGGAGCGCATATGAGATATGTGCGGGACCGAGAATAATACCAGTATGTGATACTGTATTCTATTCTCGCGATTTGTGACGTTGATAGGTTGTATGCGATATAGCCGGGTTATCGGATCAAGTGTTGATTCGATAAGTTGTTACTATTGATATTAGTCGGTTATATGCGATATGACCGGATCATTAAATCAAGTATCGATTTAATGATTTAATGTATAATTATATATTTGATATATTACTTTACATTAACTAGTATTGATTCACTTAAGATTATTTTCTCACTTGATGTGCACATTGTATATATGATATATTTTTGTGCACTTGATTGTATCATGTTTGATGATACATGCAAACTTGGGTGTATGTTTGATTCAAACCATATTTAGGTTAATGGTTAGGGTTTTGTTATCTTTACTTATTTTCTTTATTCATTTTTGGCAAAAATGAAATGGTGGCTAACTTTGTTTCTTTGTTGAAGCTTCATGAAGCTTTGATAAGTCTAACCATTTTGTCTTTTGCCTTAACCTAACCATTAAACCTAAACCCTAGTTTATTCTCTACATGTATTAGCCTCACCCATGGTTGCATTATGATAAGATCACTTGATTTATTATTATTCATTAATTCTTTTTCTATTCTTTTCTTCTTCTTCTTCTTCTTGATGAAGAAGAAGAAAGCTTGTTTGAATATTATCAAGTGTTGAAATCAAGTGAGAAATCCAATTCTAAAGTGAACCCACTTCCTATTTCTTCATCCTCTACCACTTGCCATGTAGTATAGGATGTTTTCTTCACAAGGTTCATGACCAAGTGAAGATGGAGCTTGAGTTTGAGTCGCCTCGACGTAGATCATCTTCGGCATCGAAGTCAACGACCTAGCCCGCTCATTTCTCCGATGAAACCGACGCTAGAGTCCGGGATCCCGATGATCGTATCGGAAGGACGTCATCTCGGAGCTAAAGAAGTAGTGGACCGGATCTACAAAGGTTGTATTTCCATTCACTTGTTAGTAAAGCAGTTTACTAACTTGTTGTTTCTCCTAATTTCTAGTTAACGATCTAGCATTAGGGTTTCTCGGCACAAGAAAATTTTGAATTGGCCATGTTTGATCAGTTGTAGAACCTCATGGGAGTGCCTAGGAACCTACAATTCCTACTGTGCTTTGATTTCCACCTGACCATGGTCAAGAGATCGTGTAAAACGGTGGTTTTTGGGTACAGTCTCGAGTCACATGGAGGCAATGAGCGATAGGAGGGATTTCGTCTCTCCCGGTATAGGGAGTTGATGTTGCGCTATGCTCGATTGGCCATAACATGAAATCCCTGTCCAGGGTTGCTGAGATCTACTGGTAAGTGTTATCAGCAGTTTCTCAACCGTTATGGACCTTGCATCGGCATGACTTATCAGGCTATTGGGGTCTGACGGTATACCACCCCCAGGCTGTGATATGCGACAGATCAGACGAAGAGACTGGACTGTACGGTAGTGTTGCTGATTAGATTCACAGGAGTACGAACAGGTTTGCTTCTTGATCTTCTGATCGCTCAATACCCGGGTGGCCGTTACGTTTGGCAGACCGCTAGCGGCTTGTGGGTGTTTGATATGATCATCACCTACTGCCGGCGTATTGACGAGTCTTTAGAGTCCTACACAGAGGTTTCCTGGCTCAAGCGAAATTGAGTAGGAGCGCATATGTGACATGTGCGGGACCGAGATTAATGCACGTATGTGATACCGCATTATATTCTCGCGATGTGTGACATGATTGGTTATATGTGATATAGCCGAGTTATCGGATCAAGCGTTGATTCAATAAGTCGTTGCATTTGATATTAGTCGGTTATATGTGATATAGCCGGATTATTAAATCAAGAGTTGATTTGATAATTTAATTTATAATTATATATTTGATAAATTATATTACATTTACTAATATTTAGCTCACTAATGATTTCTTTTCTCACTTTATGTGCACATTATATATATGTGATATGTATATTTGTGTACATGTATTGTGTCATGTTTGATGATACATACAAGATGAGTGTATGAGATTAATAGCATGCTAGGGTTAAGTTAGGGTTTCTATTTATGTTAAGCTAATCCAAAAGAGTTTGACTTTGTCATGGTAAAGCTTGGACAAAAGCTTTTGGATAAGTTTTGACAAAGTCAACACTTTTGTCTAGTTAAAGATATTTATCAAACCCAACCCTTAACCATAGTGTAGAGTTAATTCACTACATGAGTCAAGCATGATAGTTTTAACTCAACCATGGGTGCAATAATTCATTTGGATGAGTTATTCATGAGTTCTTCTTCTTCTTCTTCTTCAAGCTCCATGATAAGCTTGCTAGCTTCAATGGAGGTATGAGAAATAATATGAGAAAATCAATTCTAAAGTGAGCCCACTTCCTACTTCTTCATCCTCTACCACTTGCCATGTAGTAGAGTGTGTTCTCTTCAAAAAGTTCATGACCTAGTGAAGGAATAGCTTGAGTTAGTGTCTCCTCGACGTAGATCATCTTCGGCCTCGAAGTCATCAAAGCAAGCACGTTCGTTTCTTCATAGAGCCTCTCTAGAGTCTAGAGTTTACGATCGCAGCGAAGGGGACTGCTACACGGAGCTATTTGAAGTGAAGGACCGGTCTACAAAGGTTGTATTCCTTGTTCACTTAGATGTAAAGTGTTTACATATCATGTTTAACCCTAAGTCTCTAGTTCAGATCTTGGTTGGGGTTTGTTTAGCACCCTAAAATTTTTAAAGTAGCATGATTGATGCTTGCCAAAACCTTGCTAAGGTGCTAAGCTAACCCTACAGTGGTATCAGAGCCAAGCTAAAGCATTAGGCGTTGTCTAGACGAAGTTTAAAGTCCGATCGAACTCCGAAACCCCGATAAATCCCACTTTCTGGAAATTTTTTTAAAAGTTGAAATTTTTCATATTAAAAATACTCAGAAAATCATGCAGAGAATTCTAAGGATTACTGTGAAGTACGAAGCCATAACTCACTCAAGGGACCGCGGAACCGCGGCCAAACCATGCGTTTGGCGGCGATTCTACGGCCAACTTTGGGAGTTGGGGGATAATACTTCAGGGGTTTATTCTTGGGTAATTTTTCATGCTTCTAGGAATTTTTTATTCTAATCAAGTGTTAAGCATTCTGGGAAATTTTGGGAACTCGTTGATTCGATCGGAAAATTTGACTTCGTTTAAGTTTTTCCGGGTAATTTAGAACGTGTTAAAAGGTTCGAACGGATATCAATAACTCACTTTTTTCCCTGTCGGAAAACTTTCATGTGTTGGATTTTTCCTGAGTTTAAAACTTTCAGAAAATCATGCAAGCGAATCTGTAGACCATCTAGAAGAACGTAACCTTAACTCGATTATGTGACCGTCAAAACCGCCACTGAACCATATGGTTTGTGGTAGTTTAGCGTTGCCATATGTGAGGCGTTGGTTTGACACTTCTACGGCTGGTTCAGAGCGGCTGTGACATGTTCTGGGACTATTTGAACTCTGCTCAAATGTTGAGCTATTTGGGAAATCTTGGGTGTTTGTTTATTCGATCGGAAAGTTCAACATTGTCAATTTATCTGGAATTTGATACAATATGTGGAATTCATATAGTTAGGTATGAAATGCGAAGTATGTGATATTTCGAATTTAAGATGCCTAAAGTGATTGTGGATTCCAAATGTTGTAGTTTTTCACTTTCTTTTCTGCGACCGTAAGTGTAATATATGGTGTATCGCCGGTTTCGTTGCTATACATCAACGACAATTGTGATACGCATATTTACTTGCGTTGATGACATATGATATTATGTGTTGTTGTGATATGTTATATTGGATCGTTGTGTATTGAATAGCCGGGGGTTTTATGTGAGATGAGAGTTTTCTTTTTCATTCATGTAAAATTCATTTGTATGTAATATTCATTGTGTATTGAATATTCTTCTTTTAGGTTTGGAGGAGAATTTGAGGTTACAGTGGGAGGTTTCCTGATTAGATAAAGTAATAACCATTCTGATCTAGGTTAGAGTGCACGCCGAGTGTTTCTTTTCTCTCTCTCTTTGGCAGCGACCATGGCCCGACCCTTGACTATGACTCAGTGACCAAGATTAACCGAACCTTCTTATACACTGGTTTTTGGATTGTCAGAGTTGCATACCTCATTGCCACTCCTACTTTTACCCTTTTCTCCAGGACACCCCGTATTACTACGAACGTCCACTTCCATTGGATAAAACCATCGTATGGTTATATACGAACTCGAAGGAATTTATTCGAGGATGGTTCCCGGTTCTGGAGAAAACGAATAGGACTATTCAGTTGTCTTTTCCTCTTACCTTCTCTCAGGTTTCGAGTGTTCCTTGGATTAGGACAGTACACCTATTACGCAAATTGGATAGTCTTCTTCCAAACCATAGGCAGGTGCCGACTGGTAGGGAATGAAGAAGACCAATTAGCCTAATGATGGTGTGCAGAAAGTAATAAGTTAAGACAAATAAAGGGATCAGAAGGAGGGCAAAGTAAATTGTGACTGCTATTCACGACCAAACCAACTATTTCTTCGCCAATCCTACATCACCTTTGTATTTCTCCAGAACACTCCGTATCACTACGAAGATCCACAGTTTATTGGATATTCCATCGTATGGTTATATACGAACTCGAAAGGAACTTGTTCCAGTTTGGGGATGGATTCTGGTTCAGGAGAAATAGGAATAAGTTTTATTCTTGTGTCTTTTATCTTTACCTTCTCTCGTGTTGCGAGTGCTCCTAGAATTAGGACAGCACACCCATTATGCTTATTGGATAGTCTTTTTCCAAACCATAGGCTGGTGCCAAACGGTAAGGAAGGAAGAAAACCATTTGGCCTAAAGGGGTGTACAGAAGGTAATGACTAAAGACATATAAAGGGATTTAGAGAGATGACAAAGAAATATACGGTTACAGTTGTGAATCTGGATAATGGAAGAGGCATTACTAGGAATACCCGGATACCCCTACGAAACATTTCAATATTTCAGTTTCACTGTGTATTGTTAAAAGAAAACTGATTTCCCAGTTAGCCCTTGCTCCTGGGTATGTATTTACTAAATTTTGATTCTCACATCTGTATGGTTTTTACAGATGATGAGTGGGAGTAAGTTATTGGGAATTGGGTGATCATCCTCATTATATCAGGATTCGTTGTAATTGGTGATATTTGAAGAAGTCACCTGGGATGTTTGCCGGACGGCAAATGTTTGGTTTTGAATATCCGTTGTTATGCACCAATTTCTAATTGATATATCTGTACGTCTATTTTTATAGAGTGAGATATACCTTTTTGAAATTATGTCCATGACATTTACCTATATCAGTGGATGGTATAATAGGTATCAGCAGAAGTATAGTGGGGCAGCAGAAGTATAGTGGACAAGTGGCTTGTGTCTATGCCAGAGGGTTGTCGTAGTCAGTGAGAGCAGAAGAAGTATAGTGGACAAGTGGCGTGTGTCTATTTAGAGACTAAAGCAGATATAGCGGAGATAGATCATCTATTTCTGATGTGACAGTCATAGGTTTGACTTCATCAGAATAGGGGATGGATCTGTTAAGAAGGTAGTAGGGTGTGATGTCCTGGTATTTGGATGACATACACAGAGTAGGAAGTGAAATTCCTATACTACGATCGGTTATACATTGGTTGTTACACAGTGGTTTCTCCACATAGGACTTGGATATTATATCAGACATTCTGGTTACTAGACCTATGTTTTTAGATCTAGATTTAGGTAGTTTCCCAATTTGGGTACTTAGACAGCATTCTAAAGTTTTTTTTGGATGGACGACTCCTGGCACGGTAGTCTCTCTAAAGGTGTCTTACAGACTAAAAGGGAAAGGGATGCGCATGATTGGCAGATCACTTGCTTAGGCAATTGAGTCAATCATGAGATGTCAAGTACCACACCAGATGTTGTTTTTGCATGAGATGCAATATGTTGATATTGATCCAATCCTGGAGAAACGATCGGAAGCAGTTTTAGAACATAAGTGGATGTTCTAGGGATATGATAACAACAGCCTCGTTCGGGAGACGGTTATCATTCCAGGCTTCCAAGGTGACCTGGATGACAGAGTGACTGTCAGAGTTATAATTTTCCCTCTGACGAGGGGCAGTATTTTGGACAGGTGGTCCAGGTGATACTGAGGGAGGCATGGCGCGGGATACTGATTAAGTTCAGTTGACGATACAGTCTAAGAAGATTGGATTTGGAGTTCATTTATGAACTAGGTCCCATCAGATATCCAGACATAATCTAAGACAGGTATTGCTCATTTTGGGAGATGGTTTTCTCTGCGAACTTGAGATTAAGAGAGACATAGAAAGAAACATCAGGGCGGATCCACTCACTGAGGCTATTCCTCGAACGCAATAGTTTTGCAAACGGGATTTGTGAGACTGATTAGTAGAGGAGTTGGGTGTTCGGTATCACACGGGCTGTGAGTATGCGACATCGCAATAATTAGCCTTGAGTGCAAGTGGGAGATTGTTGGATATAGTGCCCTCAAAGTCAATTATTGGATCATAGGCACGTGATTGCAATGATTGAGGGAGGACCTATACCGGTAGGACAGTCTTACTCGAGATGATAGTATGTTATCTGATTTATCTTTATCATCGTGTACTGCTTTAGGTGACCTTACAGGTCACTATTGCACGTTGATAGAGCCCTTAGGATTCTTGCTTGACTGCCAGTAGTATGATGGCGATCATATACATAGGAGCTGGGGTCTATAAGCGCATCCTTAAATGGTCCCTAGTCGTGGGAGTTTCAAGACAGGGCATCGACACTCCAGAGTAGACTAGTGTATACAGTCGAGACCCCGACGAGGGGCGGTGGCCGGTCTCACAAGCCACTGGTGTCAGTTGGTTCACCTAAGATGTATACAGGTGCACATTGGGTTATGAGTACACCGGACAGGACTCGCCGGGAACATGCTAGTTGGGATTATACCAGACGTCAGATAGCAGTTCCCTAGTGACATGTGTACAGGTTAGTTCATCGACCTGAAATCGTCATTTGTCTCATGTGAGTTCCCACCGTACTTTGATTACTACCCTACCACGGCTCAAAGGAGTCGTGCAAACAGGTTTTAGTTGGGTGCAGTCCCGAGCCACATGGAGGCAGTGAGCGGATCGACAGGGGTTTTGTATCTCCCGGTATTGGGGGTGAGATCGCGCTGTGTCTAGGAGAGCCATTACACAAAGCCCTCGGCCGAGGTAGGAGATTTACTGGTAGGTATTCCAGTAGTATCTCAGGGTGTTCTGGGCTACACTCCGACACGACTTGTACCGCTTTTGGGGGTTTGACTTTTACCGACCCCCTAGGCCCGCCATGCGATACTCAAAGACGAACGGACCGGACTGTACGGATATTGTCACTGACAGGCTCAGTAGGATGTCAGGATGAGTTCGCTCATCGACGTCCCTTTTGGTCAATACCTGGTAGCCCGTTACGTATAGCTAATACCTCTGACGTGCTAGTGGTTAAATCCACAGCCAAAGGTATTGACGAGTCTTTAGAGTCCCCCACAGACAGTTTCTCAAGTTTCAGGCTAAACGCTGTAGAGGCCGTATGGATATATGGCAGGGTTCGATCATATACGTGCGGTATTGCACGAATTATGATCGGACGGATAATACTAGCGGGCTTTGGTTTAAGCCGGATCTTAGTATTGTACAGTGTAGATTTTGTCTCATTGCATTTGTATTCGGTCGGAATACAAATGTGGGTATGTATATATGGTCGCGGGGTTTTCCTGTAATTAATTACGGGATCGTCTTTTTGAAGTTGCCAGTTTCCATTCCGTTTCAGCCAGTTTTTCTTTCTACCATTCTTTGGCTGAATTTTCCATGGGAGGGGTTTTCTTGCAAAGTGGCATTTAGCTAATTGCAAGGGTGTTATTTGTAAATGGAGGATTATGATGGTTCTAGCATCTTTGCTTTTTCATTCATCATGGTTTTGCATTAATGAGAAAGGATTTGAGATTGGATTGATTTATTTTGAGTGTGACTAAATTTCCTTGTTATCACCCATTTCTTTATGGTCACCTCACACTCTCTTGTGCTCACCTCCCTTGCATTTTTTCCCACTCCCAATTTTTGCATGGCCGGCCACTCTTTTGTGGCGGGAGAGGGCATTTTCATTTGGTGGGAAAAATGTTCATCTCATATATTTTTGCTTGCTACAAAAATCATTCATCTCCATATCTCCTTCTTCCATCATTATGGCAACTTCATACCTACTAGAGACAAGCTATTCTACACTTAGCCTACAGCATTCTTGGACATGTCGGCTCTCCAACTTCGTGCCCGAGTTTCCTCGGTCCAGAGGTGGGAGCCCGTAAAGAATTCGGCGATGTGGTGCCCATTTCCGATGAGGAGATGAAGACCGGAGATTCCGCGAGGAGATCGGGATGGAGACCGAAGACCGAAAGACACGGATCGCTCGGTATATCTCTCTACCCCATTCTCTAGTTGCTAGCATTAGGTTAATGGTTACGATCCGGTTTTAAGCATACGATAGCGCCGGTTTTCTAGTTGTGAAAAATTTTCGTTTCCGCATTTTGGCCTCGGAAAAATAGCCGGGGCGCTACCGTAGTCTTACAGGTGTCTAGAAAGGTGTTAACGGGGTTACGCCCCTGAGAAAATGAGGTTTATTTTAATTAGGTCCGTGCGAAAGCACGGAGCTAATCCCTCAAAGTACCGGCACTGGCCTGGCTGAAAGATTAGCGAACTTGTAGGGTGTAATTAATCCCAGCTAGTCTTTTCTTTTAGGGTTTGAAGGAAGATTTGACTAAAACAGTGGGAGACATTCTGATTAGATATATTAATAACCAATCTAATATTGCAAGAGCATACGCCGAATGTTTTCTTCTCTCTCTCCAGGTAGCGACCATGTCATGCCTTAATCAAGATAATAATACGGATGTATTGACCGAACCCGCTTATTATACTAAGATGGGGAACGTTGGTCCCACTCCAACATATAATTGTTATATGACCGAGCAGGAAATAAGGGATTACCAGAATTCCCGAGCTGCCCAAACGAAGAAAGTACATGCTGATGCATCTTCTTCGGGTGTATTCATTACCGAGAACTGTTTCTCAGTATCCTTTACGTCCTGGGTATGAGATACCGGATCAGGATCCCGCAAATGTAATCTGTTACATGGGCTAGAGATAGGTAGAGAACTGAAAACGGGTGATAAGTTTCAAGAGTTGGAAATGATGCAAGTGTTGCATCCAAGTCTGTTGGCAGTTATCACCCTGTATTATCAGAATACATTGATTCTGAATGAATGTTATTAGATACCGAACCTGATATACAACATCATATCAGTCTCTTTATTAGTAAAGAAGAATATAATTTTGTATTGTTGGATAATGTTTCCAACATTTCCTATATCAAGAGTTGATCGGTCCAGGCACGTTATCTAAAAGCATAGACGTTCTAAATCTGACCACGGTTCTTAACGTACAGAACATACACAAGAGGAAGAGTTCAGAAATGAACGAATCCTTCTTGAGGCATTGTAGACAAGGTCATATCGATGCGACCCGACTAGCTAAAGTTACATAAAGATGCATATTTAAATCAGTTTGAATTTACATCTTGTGAAACTTGCCGGTCTTGTCACAAAGATAAGATGACCATAGCTCCGTTTATTGGAAACAGAGAAAGAGTTATTGAACTCTTGGATTGATACATGCTGATGTATGAAAGTCCCCTGTCCACATATGGTAGGACCGGTTCTTTGTACTTCATTACATTCAATGATGATCTCTCAAGATTCATACATATGTTCCTATTGAAACACAAGTCCGAAGCTTTTGAGATATTCACAGAATATAAGTTAGAAGTAGAGAACCAAAAATGGGTATAAGTATTATGTCCTTTGATGAGATCAAGGAGGAGAATACTTGAGCACGGAATTCCTAGACTATTTTAAAGGAGAATGAGATTCTCTTTCAGCATTACTCCTCTATATACACCACAGCATGTCGGTGTATCGGAGCGGAGCAATCGCACCCTATATGATATGGTGTGCTCTATGATGAGTACTACCAAGTTGCCTATTTTCTTTTGGGGTTATGCACTTGAGAAGTTGCATACCTATTGAATAGGGTTCCAACCAAATCAAATGCCTACCACTCCATATGTGATATGGTATGGGAAGAGCCCATCTCTTAAGGAAGTTAAGATTTGGGGTTGTCCGGCCTATATCAAAAGCAAAATTCGGACAAGCTCGAGGCAAGGTCAGTTCTGTGAAAGTTTGTTGGATATCCCAAGCAGTGGAAAGGGAATATCTTCTACCAAACTGAGAAACAAAAGATGTTTTCTCAGCATGCCACTTTTGGGAAAGGGAATTTCTTGTGAAGAAATTAGTGGTCATAAGGTAGAACTGGAAGTAGTTCCAGCTAAAACAAACTGCAGCTGATGATTTGGTAGAACCGGACGATTCAATAGTTTCCAACAAACCCCAGCCTCTCCGCCGATCTGGTAGGGTTCCTCATCCACCTGAGAGATACTTCGGTTTCTCTATGACAATGGGAGCGAGGATTGCATCATGAGATGATGACCTAACTGGTTTCGACCAGGCCATCAAGAGTGGGACTCTGTAAGAATGGCTGGATGCTAAGCGATCTGAGATGGAATCCATATACACCAACAAAGTACGGACTTTGGTTGCTTTATCTGAAGGGTTAAATCCCCATCAGGAGCAAGTATATCTTGAGAAGATTACTTAGTGTACATGGAAAAGTTGAGACTTTCAAAGCTATGCTTAAGTCCATCCAGATCCTACTTGCCATTGCTACATACCATGACTACGATTTCTGGCAGTTGGGTGTCATGACTGTTTTTCTAAATAGTGATTTAGAAGTGAGCGTCTATAAGTACACAGCCAGAGGGCTTCGTAGACAGTGGGAGCAGCGGAAACGTGTGCAAGTTTCTTTATGAGTTAAAGCAGGCATCGCGGAGTTGGAACATCTGTTTTGATGTGGTAGTCATAGTGTTTGACTTCATCAAAATGGTAGATGAATCTTGTATAAACAAAAAGGTAGTAGGGAGTATGGTGATGATCCTCGTATTGCACGTGGATGACATACTCTTGATAGGGATGGAGTTTCCTATGCTACGCTAGGTCAATCTACTCTTATCACAAGAATTCTCCATATAGGATCAAGGTGATACCTCCTAAATCCTGGATTATGGATGTATGAGATAGATCTAATTGGATGTTAGGATTGTCACTAGCTGTAGTGAGATGGTATCAATCGATCCTGGGGAGAATCACTGGAAAGGTTCCGGGGTGATAAGGATGACTGTGTTTCAGTCACAGGCATTGTCTTTACCCTCAGTGGAGGGACGGTATGTTAGAAGAGTTCCAAGCTAGATACCGTGACATACTAGACGATAAAGGCTGGATACATTGCTACCAAGGATGCTACCAAAGAAGTAGTCTGGATGCATAAAGTTCATGAGATGAACTTTGTTCCTACATTGTATGACAATGGAGTTGTGGCTTAGGCCTAGGAACCCCCGTCCCATCTGTGATCCAGACATATTCTAAGACAGTATCACCTGATCATAGAGATGGTTGATCTCCAGGGAGATCGAGGTTAGGAGAGTAGAAAAAGTGGACAACAGCGCGGATCCACTCACAATGGCCTATTTCCCAGTAGAGACTTTTATGGGATAGCTGAGTATGTGATACTTCAACCACAACTGAATGTTGGGTATAAGATACTACAACATATGGCCCTAGTGCAAGTGGGTGATTGTTAGTTATATGTATGCCCTAAAGGCCATTACTGTACATACGATGTATATTGTAGTGGATGCTTGGACATATATAGTGAGGACTTTCTTGCTCGACATGATAGTATGCTATCTGGTTGCACTTTATCTTAACATGTACACTGATTGTCTCTAAAAGTACATGTTGATAAAGCCTTTAGGATGGGTAGTTGACTACCAGGACTATGATGCAGATCATACTAGAGGAGACAGAGTAGTCGTTAAGTACATCCTTCAAATGTTCCTAGTTGTGGGAGTACCGAGACAGGGCATCTATACTCCAGAGTAGACTAGCGTATGCGCTTCTTGACCCATATGATGGGCGATCGATGATCCCATATCCATTGGTGTTTGACATCAGAGAAGGTATACGGGTGCTCAGTTGAGACTGGGTACACTGGACGGACTCGCCGAGAACTCCTAGATGGTATTATACCTATCGTCGGATAGCAGTTCTCTAGTGACACGGGTACAGGTTAGTCTGTAAACCCGAGATCGTCATAGAGACTTGTATGATTCCCACTGTGCTTTGATTTCCACCTGACCATGATCAAGAGATCGTGTAAAACGGTGGCTTTTGGGTACAGTCCCGAGTCACATGGAGGCAATGAGCGATATGAGGGGTTTCGTCTCTCCTGGTATAGGGAGTTGATATTGGGCTATGCTCGATTGGCCATAACATGAAATCTTTGGCCAGGGTTGCTGAGATCTACTGGTAAGTGTTATCAGTAGTTTCTCGACCGTTATGGACCTTGTATCGGCATGACTTATCAGGCTATTGGGGTTTGACGTTATACCACCCCCAGGCTGTGATATGCGACATATCAGACGAAGAGACCGGACTGTACGGTAGTTTTGCTGATTGGATTCACAGGAGTACGAACAGGTTTGCTTGTTGATCTTCTGATCGCTCAATACCCAGGTGGCCGTTACGTTTGGCAGACCTCTTGCGGCTTATGGGTGTTTGCAATGATCATCATCTACTGCCGGCGTATTGACGAGTCTTTAGAGTCCTACACAGAGGTTTCCTGGCTCAAACGAAACGGAGTAGGAGCGCATATGTGATATGTGCGGGACAGAGATTAATGCGAGTATGTGATACCGCATTATATTCTCGCGATGTGTGACATGATTGGTTTTATGTGATATAGCTGAGTTATCGGATCAAGCGTTAATTCGATAAATTGTTGCATTTGATATTAGTCGGTTATATGTGATATAGCCGGATTATTAAATCAAGAGTTGATTTGATAATTTAATTTATAATTGTATATTTGATATATTATATTACACTAACTAATATTTAGCTCACTAATGATTTCTTTTCTCGCTTGATCTGCACATTATATATATGTGATATGTATATTTGTGTACATGTATTGTGTCATGTTTGATGATACATACAAGATGGGTGTATGAGATTAATACCATGCTAGGGTTAAGTTAGGCATTCTTTTTATGTTAAGCTAATTCAAAAGAGATTGACTTTGTCATGGTAAAGCTTGGACAAAAAGTTTTTGGATAAGTTTTGACAAAGTCAACACTTTTGTCTAGTTAAAGATATTTATCAAACCTAACCCTTAACCATAGTGTGGAGTTAATTCTCCACATGAGTTAAGCATGATAGTTTTAACTCAACCATGGGTGCAATAATTTATTTGGATGAATTATTCATGAGTTCTTCTTCTTCTTCTTCAAGCTCCATGAAAAGCTTGCTAGCTTCAATGGAGGTATGAGAAATAATGTGAGAAAATCAATTCTAAAGTGAGCCCACTTCCTACTTCTTCATCCTCTACCACTTGCCATGTAGTAGAGTGTGTTCTCTTCATAAAGTTCATGACCTAGTGAAGGAATAGCTTGAGTTATTGTCTCCTCGACATAAATCATCTTCGGCCTCGAAGTCATCGAAGCAAGCACGTTCGTTTCTTCATAGAGCCTCTCTAGAGTCTGGAGTTTACGATCGCAGCGAAGGGGACTACTACACGGAGCTATTTGAAGTGAAGGACCGGTCTACAAAGGTTGTATTCCTTGTTCACTTAGATGTAAAGTGTTTACATATCATGTTTAATCCTAAGTCTCTTGGTTAGGGTTTGTTTAGCACCCCAAAAATTTTAAAGTAGTATGATTGATGCTTTCCAAAACATTGCTAAGGTGCTAAGCTAACCCTACATAATAAAGAGATAATAAGTATACATGTTAAGATAAGGAGAAACCAGATAGCATACTATCATGTCGAGCAAGAAAGTCCTCCCTATATATGTCCAAGCATCCACTACAATATACATCGCATGTACAGTAATGGCCTCTAGGGCATACATATAACTAACATTCCATTCTCTTTTAGATATTCTAGGAATTCCATGCTTAAATACTCCCCTCCTCTTTTAGATCGGAGGATCTTGCTATGTTTGCATGTCTGGTTCTCTACTTCGTTTTTGTATTCTTTGAATTTCTCAAAAGCTTTATATTTGTGTTTCATAAGATACACATATTCGAACCTAAAGAGATCGTCAGTGAATGTGATGAAGTACGAGGACCCACCCCGTGCATGTATAGACATTGGACTACATACATCACTGTATATGAGTCCCAAAAGCTCTGCTGCTCTTTCTCCGTGTCCAGTGAACGGAGATTTGGTCATTTTTCCTTTAAGACAGGACTGACAAGTTTCATAAGATGAAAATTCAAACATATTCAAATATCCATCCTTATGCAATTTACTCAGTCTTTTCTCTCCGATATGACCAAGTCTACAGTGCCCCAAGTAGGATTAGTTCTCTTCTGAACTCTTCCTCTTGCGTGCGTTTTGTATATTGAAAACTGCGTTTTGATTTAGAACATAGATACCATTACATAGTGTACCTTCTGCAACCAATACCTGATTAAGGTAAATGTTCATGATAATTCTATCAAGAAAAAACTTATATCCATCTTTATCAAGTAAAGAAACTTATATGATGTTGCAAACTATGGAAGGTACATATTAGCAATTGTTCAAAATCATAGTATTGCCTCTTGGCAATGCTTGGTGATATTCACCGACTGTAGCAGCATCAACTTATGCTTCATTCCCTACTCTGAGGGACATATCACCAGGTCCAACTATCCTACTTTTTCTCAGTCCCTTTAATAAATTACAGATATGAGATCCTGATCCAGTATCTAGTATCAAGGAGGTAGGACTGACCGAAAAGCGGTTCTCAATAACAAGAACACCTGAAGGAGACGCAATAGTATGCTTCTTCTGAAAATTGCATGTGTCATGCCCGTTTAAACCCCGTCGCGGTGCTAGAAAACACTTTCATTGTGGCCACTCCGTGTTTTTCATTATTGGATTAATTTAAAGCATGGAACGCCCAAAATAAATATGTTTGCTAGCACCGCGACGAGGTTTAAACGGGAATAACACATGCAATTTTCAAAAATTCGTGGTGCTAACGAATACTAACCAAGATCTAATTAGAATATTAAGGTTTTTTACTATGATGATATCAACTAAACTATAAGAAGTGAAAGAGATTATACCCTCGTAGATCGAGTCATTCCCTTCACAAGTTCCGGGTTGTAGTCCATACGACTCCACTAGGCTCCACTTGGAATTTGATCGAGCTTGCTCCAAAAACCTTCATGCCGAAGATGATCCACCCGAAGCTCCGCAATCCAAGCTTCCTCTTCACTAAACACTTTAGTGAAGGAAACACGCTACATATGATGGTGAAGTAGAGGTTTTGTTTAGCTCACTAGATGTTATTCAAATCCCATGGTTCACATCATATGTGAGGGGTTGGGACTTGAAACGTGATGAAGAAGATGAAGAAGAGAGCTAGAGAGCTCAAGTGAAGAAAAACTCTAAGTATTGGAATGAGAGAAGAATGGCTCTTCTAAAAACCCTCACTTATTGAAGCATCCAATATCCACACATTAAAATATAGAGCCATGCTTCAATAGTAAGTCAAAAGAAATAAAATATAAAATAAATCCATGTTTCCCCATCCCTCTTCACTTTCCACCTCAATTCTATTTTCAAAAATTAGAAAATCATACTATGCTTCATATTATATATATATACATACATACATACATACATACATACATATATATATATATATATATATATATATATATACATATACACATACAAATAAGCATAGAATTAGTGAGCAATAATATTAGTCAATATACAATTATATTAAATATAAATATATATCATATTATTAAATCAACACTTGATTTAATGATCCGGTTATATCATATATAACCGACTAATATCATTTATCTGTATATCATATTATCAAATCAACACTTGATTCAATAATCCGGTTATATCATATATAACCTAACTGATAACAAATAACAGCCAGATTAGAATACGTTATCACATACTAGTATTTAATCAGGCCCCCTGAACATATCAATATATGTGCCCTACTTCGTTTCGCTTGAACCAGGAAACTTCTATGTGGGACATTAAAGACTTGTCAATACGCCAGTAGTAGGTGATGATCATATCAGTCATCCACAAGCCGTCAGCGGTACTAGCTGGACGTAATGGCTAACCATGTATTGAGCGAATAGAAGATCAACAAGCAAGCTTATCCAAACACCCATGAAACCTATAGGTAACACATACCGTACAGTCCGGTCTCTTCGTCTGATATGTCGCATATCGAGTCTGGAGGTGGAATCGTCATACCCCAATAACTTGATAAGTCATGCCGATGTAAGGCCTATAACGGTATGAGAAACTACTGATAACACTTACCAGTAAATCTCATCAACAACCCTAGCCAGGGACTTACAGTTATAGCCAATCAAGCATAGCGCAGCTTCAACCCCCAATACCGAGAGAGATGAAACCTCTCCTATCACTCATTGCCTCCATGTGATTCGGGACTGTACTCAAAATCCACCTGTTTGCACGACACCTTTGTGCCGTAGTAGGAAGGAAATCAAAGCACAGTGGGAACCACACAAGACTCTATGACAATCTTGGGTCTATAGACTAACCTGTACCAGTGTCACAAGAAAATTGCTATCTGACGATAGGTATAGTACCATCTAGGAGTTCTCGACAAGTCCTGTTCGGTGCACCAATTCTCTAATGAGCACCTATGTACAATCTTTGGTGTCAAACACCAATGGATATGGGATCAACCATCGCCCTATACAGGGTCAAGAAACATACACACTAGAATACTCTGGAATATCGATGCCCTGTCTCGATATTCCCTCTACTAGAAATAATTGAAGGATGTGCCTATGGACTACCCAGGTCCTATTAGTATGATCAACATCATAGTCCTGGTAGTCAAGACAACATCCTAAGGGCTTTATCAACATGTATATGAGAGACGGTATAATAATACCAGTGAACATGTTAAGATAAAGGAAACCAGATAGCATACTATCATGTCGAGCAAGAAAGTCCTCCATATATATGTCCAAGCATCCACTATATCATACAATAATAGCCTCTAGGGCATACATATCACTAACAGTCTCCTACTTTCACTAAGGCCTGTTGTTGTGGTGTTTCGTACCCAACATCCTAGAAAGTCTCTCGATTAGCATCTGAGGGAGGGCCTTGGTGAGTGGATCCGTTGTATTGTCCTCAATGTTAACTCTCCTGACCTCAATCTCCCAGAGATCTACTATCTCCCTGATCAGGTGATACCGTCTAAGAATATGTCTGGATCGCTTATGGGACCGGGGTTCCTAGACCAAAGCCACAGCTCCATTGTTATCATAATACACAGGTATTGGATGCTCAATGGTAGGAACCACACCATGTTCAGCTATGAACTTGTTCGTCCAGACAGCCTCTTTGGCAGTATTGTTGGTAGCGATGTATTCAGCCTTCATCGTCGAGTTTGCTATGGTATCTAGCTTGGAACTCTTCTAACATACCGTCCCTCCACTGAGGGTGAAGACAAAACCCGAGACTAAGTTACTGTCATCCTTATCAATCTGGAAGCTCAAATCGGTAAAGGACTCCACCTGGTGTTCACTGTTACCATGCACCAAGAGCATCTCTTTAGTCCTTCTCAAGTACTTAAGAATGTTCTTCACAGATGTCCAGTATTTCTCCCCAGGATTTGATTGATACCTACTCACTACAACTAGTGAGTAAGCTACATCTGGTCTGGTACATAACATCGCATACATGATTGACCCGACTGCCGAAGCATAGAGTATCCCTTGCATGTGAGCCCTCTCTAAATCTGTCTTGGGAGATATCTCTTCGGATAAAGTGATTCCTGAACAAGCGGGTACATTACCACACTTAGTGTTGGATATAGTGCCCTCGAAGTCAATTATTAGATCACGGGAACGTGATTGCAATGATTGAGGGAGGACCTATACCGGTAGGACAGTCTTACTCGAGATGATAGTATGCTATTTAGTTTGTCTTTATCATCATGTATATGTTGATAAAGCATATAGGATTTTTCTTGACAGCCAGCAGTATGATGGTGATCATATACGTGGGAGCTGGGGTCTATAAGCACATCCTTAATGTGCCCCTAGTCATGGGAGTTTTGAGACTGGGCATCGATACTCCAGAGTAGACTAGTGTATACAGTTCGAGACCCCGACAAGGGGCGGTGGCCGGTCTCACAAGCCACTGGTGTCAGTTAGTTCACCTAAGATGTCTACAGGTGCTCATTTGGTTATGAGTACACCGGACAGGACCCGCCGGGAACCTGCTAGTTGGTATTATACCTATTGTCAGATAGTAGTTTCCAGGTGACATGTGTACAGGTTAGTCTGTCGACCTGAGATCGTCATTTGTCTCGTGTGAATTCCCACTGTGCTTTGATTACTACCCTACCACGGCTCAAAGGAGTCGTGCAAACAGGTTTTAGTTGGGTACAGTCCTGAGCCACATGGAGGCAGTGAGCGGATCGTCGGGGATTCGTCTCTCCCGGTATTGGGGATTGATGTCGCACAGTGTACGGATGGCCATCACCAGAAATCCTTAGCCAAGGTAATCGAGAATTACTGATTCGGATAAGTAGTTTCTCAGGTGGTGATGGGCTTCATACCGACACGAATTATCGCGTTAGCAGGGGTCTGACTTTATCCAACCTCTAGACTCGATATGCGATACTCTTAGACGAACAGACCAGACTGTATGGATATTGTCACTGTTAGGCTCAGTAGTGTTCCTGGATGAGTTTGCTCATTAGCTTCCCTTCCGATCAACATATGGGCAACCGTTACGTACAGTTAGTACCACTTACGTGCTTGTAGTTAAACCCACTGCCAGTGAATTGATGAGTCATTAGAGTCCCCCACAGAAAGTTTCCCAAGTTCGGGCAAAACGTCGTAGAGGCCGTATGGTTTTATGGCAGGGTTCGAACATATACGTGCACTTATGCAGTGTCATGGTTCGGACAGATAATACTAGTTGGCTTTGGTTTAAGCTGGACCTAGTATTATATTATATTAGAATACTTTTGTCTCGTTGCATTCATATTCAGTCGGAATACAAATGCGGGTATGTTTATACAGTCTTGGGGTAATTCTGTAATTCGTTACGGGATTACTTTTGAAATTACCAAATTTCTTTTCTCGGATTAAACTTTTGGTTTAAAGTTTGATTAAGTTGAAATCGTCGGTAATGTTTTATCATGCATAAATTATTGTTATTTTGTGGTGGGTCATTGAGCATTTAATGGGCATGGCTATTTCAAATGGCATGGACAGCATGTGTCTTCATCTGTGCTGGCATTTTAATTGGTGGAATGGGGTTTTATTTATTGATGGTTTTGTTTTTAGTGGTGAGATTTTTTTTTCTTTCTCTGCAAGGATTTTTCCTTGGCTGCCTTTGTGTGGGTAATGGATTAATTTCTTTAGATAATTAATTCATTCCCTTCACCTTACCACTTCAACACAAAAAACCAAGAGAAATCCACAGAGAGGAGAATGAAAAACAGAGAGCATTCATTCATGCCTGGCCGAGCCCAAGATTTTGGAAGCTCATTCTCTTTTTTTGAAGCACAAAATTTCTTTTGCTCGCAATTTCATTTTGGCAACTTCCTTTACCTTCACCCAATTCGTTGGGTGCCTTGAGACAAAATATTCTACACTCTTCTCTACTTCATCTTGGACACGTCGGCTAGCAAACTTCATGTCCGAGTTGCTTCAGTTCAAAGCGGGAGCCCATATAAAGATTTCTCGACGTGGTGCCACCTCGACGAGCGAGATCGGAGAGCGGACTTCGTTGGAGCGGCCGCGAGGAGTTCAGCACAGAGATTGAAGACCGAAGGACACGGATCGATCGGTATAATCTCTAAACACTTTGTTTATTAGTTAGTTAACGGTTAATGGCACGATCCGGCTGATTGGTTGCAGTAGCGCCGAGTTATAAAGTTTTTGTTCCGCATTTGGCTTCGGATTGACGGCCGGGGCGCTGCCGTAACCTAACATGGTATCAGAGACTAACTGTTAACCGTTATCTAGCTTGTTTAGATAATGTTAAAGTATCGAAATCGAAACGACTCGATATCACTG
This sequence comes from Agapanthus africanus, assembly GCA_030015575.1. Classification (NCBI taxonomy): domain Eukaryota; kingdom Viridiplantae; phylum Streptophyta; class Magnoliopsida; order Asparagales; family Amaryllidaceae; genus Agapanthus; species Agapanthus africanus. Next base: position 251,927,995 of record CM057348.1, on the reverse strand, counting down.
CCATGCATATTCATTCTCTGTCAATTTTTAAATGTCTTCAAAAAATTATTTTAACAAGTGCAGAAGACTACTGATATGACGACAAGACCACACCACAAACACGAGTCCCAGGCGCCGGAATTGGGCCGAGCACATGCACCTTTTTTCCAAGCAGGCCGGTTTTTTGAGAGCTTCTGGGGTTGAATTTTTGGGTGTAGTCTGGTCTGTGGAATCCTTATGCAGTGGTGTTGTTTGTTTAGCCCATTTTGGATATGGTTATATCAGTTTACTTGGGGCTATTCGTGGGTTATTTCGAACTCGATAAATTTTAGTATTGTCTAAAGTGAGCAGTACATTACATTTTTATCTGTGGCCGTGAATTTCATTTGATCGGTAAACCTTGTCTAATCGCTATAGTCCTTTTTGACGGGTTTGTGAACGTGACATTCACGTTGATGTTCTGTGTTGTGCTGTGATGTTGAGGATTGTCGTAGTAGATAGCTTGCGTGCAATGGTAGTGCAGTTTGGTTATATTTTTACATTTGATATTGCGGGGCGAGCGTCTGATATGTGGACTGCCGTCACTGCCTGTTTGTATATTATTCTTTTAGGGCACGAATGGGTTGAGTTCGATGTACCCATTATATATATTTTTCTTTCCTGTACTAGGATTACCTCGCGGTGGGGTGCACGGATATCCGGGTTCTAGAGGACAACGGGCCTGCATATCATGGCGTTGAGACGGAGGGGGCTTCACACCAGAATTGGCGGGCTATTCGCCGCACTCGTAGGAGGATAGGTTGACCCAAGGAGGGGTGCTCAAGTTACCGGATTCCGTAAAGTGCTGGGTGGTCCATTCAATTTGCTGAAGGGGCTGCCTCGCTTCTGGTTTTGGTGGGTAACTTTCCGCGGTCGTAGGGGTCTAAGTTTTCATTGCATAGGCTATCCACACGACCATGGGAACGTCGGTTTTCATTTGCGGCTCAATGAAACCCGGAGCTCCCAGATTATCTATATTTTTCTGTAATGCTAATTAATTTTCTGTGATATTGCATTTATCACGCCTGGACCGATTATTATATATTGATTTATATGCTAGTAGATGTTGTATATGTTTTACACCCGCGCTAGTCCAGTCCCCGCTCTGTCGTTAGTTAAGTAACGTAACGGGTGATGACGGGACCCAGTGGCGAATGCGGATGGCATATACGTACATCATATTTCTGTTCTTTTCTGGTGTGATCAATTGATGGGGCTGCGCTGATTCGAATCAATGCAAGGAAAACAAACCTTAATATGATGTTGTTGGAACAATTTTCAAAAAGTTGTTATTACTAGGACATTTTCTTTTGTTTTGCACAGAGGTATTCGGTTATGAATATCCAGCACCTCATTCGACGAGGCAAGGGCCGAGATCCCTTCATCGGAACTGACCCTTTGGACAGAAGTTTGCGTCAAGGTAATAACTTCACTATAGTCGATTACTTTTTGCTTTGCATCGCGGTATTCAGTTTGGAATATCCTGCACCTCATTCGACGAGGAAAGAGCCGAGATCTCTTCACCGGGAGTGACCACTTTAGCAAAAGTTTTCGCCACTATATATTTATAAAACCACTGCAGTTCCTTCAACGATATCAAGTTCATTACGTTAAAGGTTTTTCGCCAAAAACCAGCTGTAGCCCTCCGTCATTTCAGATTAGTATTGCTTAGTGTTCGTGCTACGTATGTCGTGCTCAGCCGAGGCGTAGTGTGCAGTAGCTCTGTAATGCTTTTCTGTTGCATGGATATGCGATTGGTTAGGACAGTCGTGCGGTCATTTTGGCTCAGTCAAGGACTCATGCGGGTGGGTCTAATGCAATCAAGATAATGACGAGTTGAACTTGACTAGGATCCTTTGATATGTTGGCTCAGTCAAGGTTACTTGGGTCCTAGGGGTAAAAACACACATCGGGAGTTTCAAACATGTAGGAAACTTGCCAGGCTTACGCAAACCTTCTGGAGTGTGGTGACTTGAGTGGCTTCCATCAAGTTATCATGCGATGATAGTTGGATCCCGATTCCCACTGATGAGTTGGTTTACTCCTCGGGTGATTCTGACTAATTCTTCTTTCAGGTTTGGAGGAGAATTTGAGAGTACAGCGGGAGACATTCAGGTTAGAGTGCACGCAGAGTGTTTCTTTTCTCTCTCTCTCTCTTTGACAATGACCATGACCTGACCCTAGACTATAACTCAGTAACCAAGTTAACCAAACTTTCTTAAAACACAGGCTTTTGGATTGTTCGAGTTTCATACATCATTGCCACTCCTTCTTTTACCCTTTGCATTTCTCCAGAACACCCCGTATTGCTATGAACATCCACTTCCATTGGATAAATCCATCATATGGTTATATACGAGCTCGAAGGAACCAGTTCCAGGTTCGAGGATGGATTCTGGTTCTGGAGAGATTGAATAGGATTGTTCAATTGTCTTTTCCTCTTACCTTCTTTCAGGTTGTGAGGGCTTCTAGGATTAGGAGAGGGTACACCTATTGCGCTTATTGGATAGTCTTCTTCCAAACCATTGGCAGGTGCCGAAAGGTAGGGAATGAAGAAAACCAATTAGCCTAAGTGTGGTGTACAGAAGGTAATAAGCAAAGACAAATAAAGGGATTAGAAAGAGGACAAAGTAAATTGCGACTGCTATTATTCACAACCAAACCACGTATTTCATCGCCACTCCTACTTCATCTTTGTATTTATCCAGAACACCCCGTATCACCACGAACATCCACTTCCATTGGATAAATCTATCGTATGGTTATATACGAACTCAAAGGAACTCGTTCCAGTTCGGGGATGGATTCTGATTCAGAAGAAATAGGAATAAAGTTTATTCAGTTGTCTTTTATCATCACCTTCTCTCAGATTGTGAGTGCTCCTAGGATTAGGAGAGTACACCTATTACGCTTATTGGATAGTCTTCTTCCAAACCATAGGCTGGTGCCGAACGGTAGGGAAGGAAGAAAACTATTTAGCCTAACAATGGTGTACAGAAGGAAATGAGTAAAGACAAATAAAGGGATTTGGAGAGATGGCAATGAAATATACAGTTACAGTCATGAATCTGGATAATGAAAGAGGCATTGCTAGGAATACAGGGATACCCCTTCGAAACATTTTCATGTTTCAGCTTCACTGTGCATTGTCAATAGAAAACTGATTTCCCAATTAGACCCTTGCTCCAGGGTATGTATTTACCAGGTTTGATTCTCACATCCGTATGGTTTTACAGATGATGAGTGGGAGTAAGTTATTGGGAATTAGGTGATCATCCTCATTATATCGGAATTCGTTGTAATTGGTGATATTTGAGAAAATCTCCTCGGCACAATTTTCAACCTACGACGCACAGGGTTTGAGTTATTCAACTCAGGGGACTTATACAAAGTATTGTATGCTGTCCAGTGTCCATTAGGACAAAAGGGTTTGTTCTCGTACTGTATTCTGTTTACTTGTGACTTCTCAATTTTTAGACAAGTGTTTCGTAGAAATATAAGGTCTAAGTTTTGAGAAGTTATAGATACAAGAATAAAGTAGAGAACCACATGTTGCAAGTATCGGGATTCTTCAAGATGATCAAAGATATAGATACTTGTGCATGGTATTCAGTAGATAGTAATGGTTTTGAGAAAATTATTTCTCTTTCAGGTTACTCATAATTGGATGCACTCCTAAGTTGAGTAATGTTGATCGGCCTCTCTCCATTTAGTTGACATGCACTGGAAACAGATGCATGATTTGAATCTGGTTCCAATTAAATTAGTGTTAAATTAGTGTTTTTGCTTCTATATTAGACTTATATAGAATTAATTTATATCTTAACGATGTTAAGGTATAGGGAGTCGTCCGGCTGATGCTTAAAACCGGAATCCGGATAAACTCAAGGCACGTTTTAGTAATGGCTGTTTGTGGGTTATCCCGGGCTTTGACGAGGGTTAACTTTCTACCATCAGGAAGATCAATATTTATATTGGTCTTGACTCGCCACAGTTTTAGTAAAATAGATTTTTTCAGAAAACAGAAGTGGGAGTATGGTAGAACTGGAGGTGATTCCAGAAACGCAGACAATTTCTGAAAATTTAATACGACCTAACGATTCAATCAGTTTGAAATTCCATTAGCCACTCCACAGATATGGTGGGTAACCTCAGGCACCCGAGAGGTATTCCGGTATCCTCAAGAACGGTGACAGGGAGGTTCCTGTTTACCCAGACTTGCCATTGCTGCTGTTCCAGACTATGAGACCCGGCAGGAGGATGAGTATAGCGTCGTTCTAAACCATCTTTAGAAGTGTACGTGTATATAATTCTGCCAGAGGGTTGTCGTAGTCAGTGGGAGAAGCGGAAGCATTGTGGACAAGTTGCTTGTGTATATTTATAGACTAAAGCAAATATAGCGGAGATAGATCATCTATTTTTGATGTGACAGTCAAAGGTTTTGACTTCATCAGAATAGGGGATGGATCTGTTAAGAAGGTAGTAGGGTGTGATGTCCTGGTATTTGGATGACATACACAGAGTAGGAAGTGAAATTCCTATACTACGATCGGTTATACTGTGGTTGTCACACAGTGCTTTCTCTACATAGGATATAGATATTATATCAGGCATTCTGATTACTAGATCTATAGTTTTAGATCTGGATTTGGGTAGTTTCCCAATCTGAGTACTTAGACAGTATTGTAAAGATATTTAGAATGGACGACTCCTGGCATGGTGGTGTACCTGCAGGTGATGGAATCACCCTCTCTAAAGGTGTCTTATAGACTAAAGGGGAGAGGGGTGTGCATGATTGGCATATCACTTGTTTAGGTAATTGAGTCAATATGAGATGTCAAGTACCACACCAGATGTTGTTTTTGCACTAGATGCAATAAGTTGATTTATTAATCCAATCCTGGAGAAACATTAGGAAGCAGTTTTAGAACATAAGTAAATTTTCTAGGGATTTGATAACGACAGCCTCCTTTGGGAGACGGTTATCTTTCCAGGCTTCCAAGGTGACTTGGACAACAGAGTAACTGTCAGAGTTATAGCTTTCCCTCTAACGAGGGACTGTAGTTTGGACAGGTGGTCCAAATGGATACCGAGGGAAGCATGGCACAGGATACTGATTAAATTCAGTCGGCGATACAGTCTAAGAAGTTTGCTGGATTTGGAGTTCATTTGTGAACTGGGTCCCATCAGATATCTAGATACATTCTAAGACAGGTATTGCTCATTTCAGGAAATGGTTTTCTCCGCGAACTTGAGATAAAGAGAGACATAGAAAGAAACATCAGGGCGGATCCACTCATTGAGGCTATTTCACGAACGCAATAGTTTTACAAACGAGCTTTGTGAAACCGATTAGTAGAGGAGTTGGATGTTCGGTATCACACGGGCTATGAGTATGCGACATCGCAATAATTAGCCTTAAGTGTAAGTGGGAGATTATTGGATAGTGCCCTCGAAGTCAATTATTGGATCACGGGAACGTGATTGCAATAATTGAGGGAGGACCTAAACCGGTAGGACAGTTTTACTCGAGATGATAGTATGCTATCTGGTTTGTCTTTATCATCATGTATATGTTGATAAAGCCCATACGATTCTTGCTTGACAGCCAGCAGTATGATGGCGATCATATACGTGGGAGCTGAGGTCTATAAGCACATCCTTAATGTGTCCCTAGTCATGGGAGTTTCGAGACTGGGCATCAATACTCCATAGTAGACTAGTGTATATAGTTCGAGACCCCGACGAGGGGCGGTGGCCGGTCTCACAAGCCACTGGTGTCAGTTAGTTCACCTAAGGTGTATACAGGTGCTCATTCGGTTATGAGTATACCGGACAGGACTCGCCGGGAACCTGCTAGTTGGTATTATACCTATTGTCAGATAGCAGTTCCCAGGTGACATGTGTACAGGTTAGTCTGTCGACCTGAGATCGTCATTTGCCTCGTGTGAGTTCCCACTGTGCTTTGATTACTACCCTACCACGGCTCAAAGGAGTCGTGCAAACAGATTTTAGTTGGGTACAGTCCCGAGCCAAATGGAGGCAGTGAGCGGATCGTCGGGGATTCATCTCTCCCAGTATTTGGGGTTGATGTCGTACAGTGCACTGGTAGCCATCACCAGAAATCCTTAGCCAAGGTAATCGAGAATTACTGATTCGGATCAGTAGTTTTTCAGGTGGTGATAGGCTTCATACCGACATGAATTATCGCGTTAGTAGGGGTTTGACTTTAGCCACCCCCCTGGACTCGATATGCGATACTCTTAGATGAACAGACCGGACTGTACAGATATTGTCACTGTTAGGCTCAGTAGGGTTCCTGGATGAGTTCGATCATCAGCTTCCCTTCCGATCAATACATGGGCAACCGTTACGTACAGCTAGTACCACTGACGTGCTTGTGGTTAAACCCACTGCCAGTGTATTGATGAGTTATTAGAGTCCCCCACAGAAAGTTTCCCAAGTTCGGGCGAAACGTTATAGAAGCCGTATGGTTTTACGGTAGGGTTCGAACATACACGTGCACTTGTGCACGTATCATGGTTCGGACAGATAATACTAGTTAGCTTTCGTTTAAGACGGATCCTAATATTATATTGTGTTGGAATACTTTTGTCTCGTTGCATTCGTATTCGGTCGGAATACAAATGCGGGTATGTTTATACAGTCATGGGGTAATTCTTTAATTCGTTAAAGGGATTACTTTTGAAATTGCCAAATTTCTTTTTTTGGATTAAACTTTTGGTTTAAATTTTGATTAAGTTGAAATTGTGGGTAATGTTTTATCTTGCATAAATTATTGTTATTTTGTGAGGGGTCATTAAGCATTCGATGGGCATGGCTATTTCAAATGGCATGGGCAGCATGGGTCTTCATGTGTGCTGGCATTTTAATTGGTGGAATGGGGTTTTATTTATTGATGGTTTTGTTTTTAGTGGTGAGATTTTTTTTTCTTTCTCTGCAAGGATTTTTCCTTAGCAGCCTTTGTGTGGGTAAAGGATTATAATTTCTTTAGATAATTAATTCATTCCCTTCACCTTACCACTTCAACACAAAAAACCAAGAGAAATTCATAAAGAGGAGAATGAAAAACAGAGAGCATTCATTCCTGCCTCGCCGAGCCCAAGATTTTGGAAGCTCATTCTCTTTTCTTGAAGCACAAAATTTCTTTTGCTCACAATTTCATTTTGGCAACTTCATTTAGCTTCACCCAATTCGTTGGGTGCCTTGAGACAAAATATTCTACACTCTTCTCTATTTCATCTTGGACATGTCGGCTAGCAAACTTCATGTCCGAGTTGCTTAAATTCGAAGCAGGAGCCCGTATAAAGATTCCTCGACGTGGTACTACCTCGATGAGCGAGATCGGAAAGCGGACTTTGTTGGAGCGGCCGCGAGGAGTTCAGCTTAGAGATTGAAGACCGAAGGACACGGATCGATTGGTATAATCTCTAAACACTTTGTTTGTTAGTTAGTTAACGGTTAATAGTACGATCCGGGTGATTAGTTGCAGTAGCGCCAAGTTATAAAGTTTTTGCTCCGCATTTGGCCTCGGATTGACGGCCGGGGCGCTGCCGTAACCCAACACTTAGAATCTTCCTTACTAAATCTCTTTAGTATGATGTCAATGTACCTAGATTGGGACAATCCCAACATCCGTTTAGATCTAACTCTATTGATCTTAATCCCCAGGATGTAGGAAGCATCACCAAGATCTTTCATGGAGAAAATGTGTGATAAGAAGAGCTTGACCAAGTGTTGCATAGGAATATCGTTTGCTATCAAGAGTTTGTTATCCTCGGACAATACGAGGAAGACAACCTTACTCTCTACTTCCTTCTTATATATACATGGTTCATCTACATTTTTGATGAAGTCAAACTCTTTGAAAGCTTCATCAAAACAGATGTTCCAACTCTGCGATGCCTGATTTAATCCGTAAATTAATTTAAGCAGCTTTCACACGCTTTCGCTGCTCCTACTGTCTACGAAGCCCTCTAGCTGTGTCATGTACACGCTCTCTTCTAAATCACTATTTAGAAAAGAGGTCTTGACGTGCAATCTGCCAGATTTCGTAGTTTTGGTATGCAGCAACGGCAAGTAGGATCCTGATGGTCTTAAGCATAACCACTGGAGAAAAGGTTTTATCATAGTCGACACCAGGTCGTTAACGAAAACCTTTTGCTACAAGTCTAGTTTTGAAAGTCTCAACTTTTCCATCTATACCAAATATCCTCTCAAGATCCACTTGCTCCCGATGGGTTTTACCCTTCATGAACAACTTTCAATGTCCATACTTTGTTGCAGTATATAGATTCCATCTCAGATCACATAGCATCCAGCCATTTCACAGAGTCTCCACTTGTGATAGCTTGCTCGAAACTAGTTGGATCATCATCTTCCATGACACAATCCTAGCTTCTACCGTCTATGAGAAAACCGTAGTATCTCTCAGGTGGATGAGGAACCCAACTAGATCTGCGGAGTGGCTGAATTTCGTTGGGGACTATTGAATCCTCCGGTTCCACTAAATCGTCAATTATAGTTTGTGTTGCTGGAACTTCTTCCAGTTCTACCTCATTACCACTGATTTCTTTCACAAAAAATTCCTTTTCCAAAAATGTTGCATGTCGAGAAACGAACACATTTTTTTCCTCAGTGTGGTAGAAGATATTCCCTCGCGAATGTTTGGGATATCCTACAAAATTGTACAGAACTGACATTGCCTCGAACTTGTTCAGATTTTGCTTTTTAACATAGGCCAGACAACCCCATATCTTAACTTGTTTAAGAGATGGTCTCTTCCCATTCCATATCTCATATGGAGTGGTAGGCAACGGATTAGGTCAGAACTCTATTCAATAGATATGCAGCTATCTCAAGTGCATAACCCCAAAAGGAAATAGGTAACTCGGCATTATTCATCATAGAGCGCACCATATCTAATAGGGTGCGATTCCTCCACTGCGAAACTCCATTGTGCTATGGTGTATACGGAGAAGTAAGCTGAGAGAGAATCCCATTCTCTTTTAAGTAGTCTCTTAATTCTGTGCTCAAGTATTCTCCTTCCCGATCATATCGTAGGATTTTAATAGTTTTACCCGTCTGGTTCTCAACTTCTTACTTATATTCCTTGAATTTCTCAAAACATTCAGATTTGTGTTTCAACATGAACACATGTCCATATCTTGAGAGATCGTCGATGAATAAAGTACGAGCAACCATTCCTAGAATGTGTAGACATAGGACCGCATACATCATTATATATCTGTCCCAAGAGTTCAGTAGCTCTTCCTCCGTGTCTAGTAAATGGAGTTTTTGGTCATCTTGCTTTTGAGACATGACTCACAAGTTTCATAAGATGTAAATTCGAACGGATTCAAATATCCATTTTTATACAACTTAGCCAGTCTTGTCAAATCGATATGATCCTTGAAGCATTCAAAACACTTCGAGAATGGTTCATTTGGAAGCTGGGTGAATTGATTTATTTCGCTACGGACTCGAGTTGTTTTATGATTGGGGTACAATTTTCTTTAGGAATGCTGCGACGAATTCTTCCCAGTTTGAAATTGAATGTGTGGTTGTGTTATAAGCCACTTCTCGGCTATATCGCACAAAGTGAATGGGAGAAGACGTAATCTCATAACATCTACAGAAAGCTGTGAAGTACCCATCATGGCGCATACATTTTCAAATTTGGTAATAAAGACGTATGCGTCTTCAGACTCGAGACCGTGATATTTTGGTAAAAGATTGATGCAATGGGGTTTAATTTCAAAATTATCCCCGTTGGCTGGTGGAATAGATAGACAAGTAGGAAGTGGACCACGTATAGGATAACATCTCCCGTGGAGAGAGATGCACAGTGGATTCTGCTCGCCTACGGGCGGTGACAGCGTGGTATTATAATTTGATGGAGTACCGTCCATCTCGGTCGATATAGTGGGTAGTGGGGAAAAAGAAAATGAAGAAGTACCGACTTTGGAGTCGATAACCGAAACGCGGACAAGACGGGCACTAGAATCCCGTGTCCAGCCGAGCATGCACTAAGCGGGTTTAATGCAAGTGGCAGCGTGTGTGTTATTTAAAATGATTTGTTTTGAAAAGTGTCGGACTTAAGACAATTCACACAAAAAATGCACAAGCAACCCAAGAACTAAGGTCACCTAGGTCAAGTCACTAGACCGCTCCTAGTCTTCCAAAGGACAAGCCGCAGGATCAATCCTCTACCACCTCTTTACTACCCTTGTGGCCAGGTAAGTGAGAGGTTCTCCACTACGTAAGTAGTGGGCCTAATTAAGTAACCACTTGCCTTAGACACACTTGCCTAGACACCACAAAATTAATGCGAATAAGCGATAGATTACCCACGACCTTCCTTTGTCCTTATTTAGCGCTACAGTCCTTAGAGTATTGTCTAGATTTTTTTTAATTAATGTAGGGTTGATACGGATGCTCGTTTTGTGATTTGTGGGGCCTAAGAAGGGTGATGAAATCCCCACCTAATCTGAATTGTGGTCTTGCCCCTTAAAGTCCGTATTAAAATATGCAACAACAAACCAATAACAAAACATTGCAAAAAGATTTTTGAGCGGCGATATTTTGCAAAGAATCCTACAGGAAAAATATTTTATTGGATTTCAGAGGAGAGAGAAAGATGTAAAGAAGATACCAGAGAAATTGGAAACCCTAAATCCCTTAATGAGCCGCAGTTCCGCCACCAATAGGCTCTTTATGCCGCGGTTCTGCCGCCGACTAGGAAGATCTGATGAAGATTTTTGCTACATGGCCTCCCTTCCTCCGCTGGCTCTTGATGAATGTCTCTGAATCTTTATCTCCTCACCCAAATGACTCCAGATTCCCTCGTAAAATTCACACAATAATCGTTAAATATACGATTGGCAGTTTTGTTTATTTATGATATGGATCGAATAAAAATTCAACACGAATAGTAAGAAAAAAAATTACGCACGTATCCCCGGCAATGGCGCCATTTGATTTGTGTGAAAAAAGTGTAGTAGAATAACCGCAATCAATAACGGTGTCGCTTGTAGCTAGCCGAGATGAATACGGGTCGTCCGCAGGGAAACGTAGAATATTTTATTCTTACTTTAGGCGTGTTGAGAAAGAAAGAAGGAAGAAATAAGAATGGTTGTAGGTTCTAGATCTACGTTAAATACGGATGCAAAATATAGATCTAGATTAATTATGGATATAAATTCAATATTAAAAGGGGGCTTGTAGGGTTCATTAGGATTTAGTAGTTATGGATGGTTAATTAAAAATTACTCTTTTTATTCTTTAATAGATTTAAAATTAGAACGACAGAGATGCATATAGATTAAGGTTTCTGGAGGGAAAAGGGTTCCCACTCTTAACCCCTATCTCGACATGGAACTCCGTTCATATCTAGCCTTTACCAAAACAATCATTAATCTAATCTCTGATCGCGGTCGAGACTAACAATAAATTGGTACCGCGCCCGATTAGGATGTTAATGATTCTTTTAGTAAAGTTTATAAACTTTATAGGACGTAAAAAGAGTTTAAGGATCTTCATCATCTATTAATCTACCCTAATCCTATGAACCCTAACAAGCGGAGAATTACTCACGCATGTTGGGAAAAGAAGATGAAAAGACAGAGAGGAAAAACATAATGTAAAATGCAAAAGAATTAAATTAAACAACTACCTTTATTAATCAACTTGAACAATTTACATTTTATTCCTTAGAAAATGATTACAAAAACTTGGTTTGCTTCTCAAACTCTTCCGAAGGAGGTAGATGAACAGTTGATGATCAGCCTGAATGCATGAGCCGTCTTGGACTTCGTGATCTCTTCGGCTTGATGCCTTCTAATTTTAGCCCTTGGTCCTTTATATAGCCCTCAAAGAAGAAAAACTAGTTACCATATATGGTGACTTCCTAATATGGTGACTTTCCATATATGGATTCTGAGTCCCTGTCAGTATTGATTTTATGATTTTGACAGATTTTTGATCCTGACATCTTGAACATCTTGATCTCTTGACCTGAGCTAAATCTTGCACAATATCTCTATGAATAATGTTAGTTTATTTATTAAATTAGAGAGTATCTTAATCTGTTAGTGTATATGCCCTAGAGGCCATTACTGTATCATACTAGTTTGTATATTACTTGATGGAAGCTTGGGATATTCACAGTTGTATATACAATCTTGCTCGAAATGGTAGTATGCTACTTGGTTTGTCTCTGCTTTAATATGTGCATGTGTTTCTTTTAGCATATTGCTGATATACATATTAGTAGAGCCCTTAGGATCTTTGCTTGATTACCAGCGTTGTGATGGCGCTTACACTCGTGGGAGCTGGGTGATCTATAAGCACATCCTTATACAGGTCCCTAGTCGTTAGACTATCGAGACAGGGCATCGATACTCCGGAGTAGACTAGCGTATGCGCTTCTCATCCCAGCGTGGGAGACGGTCTGTCCCACAGCCGTCAGTACGTCATACTTGAGATAGTATGCGGGTGCTCGTTAGGTTACGAGTACACTGGACAGGACTCGTCGGGGACTGTTGGTTGGTATTATACCTATCGTCAGTTATCAGTTCCCAGGTGACATGAGTACACCTTAGTCCGCTGACTTGACACTGTCACTTCGCCTCGAGTGTGTTCCCACTGTACTTTGATTACTACCCTACCACGGCTCAAAGGAGTCGTGCAAACAGGTAGTTTTTGGGTGCAGTCCCGAAGCACTTGGAGGCAGTGACGGTTAGACAGGATTCGTCTCTCCCGGTATTGGGGGTTGACATCGCGCTGTGTCTAGGAGAGCCATTACACGAGTAGTCCCTGGCCAGGGCAAGCGGGATATACTGGTAGGTTTCCAGTGTTATCTCAGGGTGTTCTGGGCTACACTCCGACACGACTTGTACCGCTATTAGGGGACTGACGTTCACCGCCCCCTAGGCTCGCCATGCGATGTATCAGACGAACAGACCGGACTGTACGGAGATTGTCACATACAGGCTCAGTAGGAGTTCGGATGGGGTTCACCTCATCAGTCTTCTTATCGACATCTACCTGGGGACCGTTACGTACAGCTAGTGCCGCTTGCGGTCTGTGGTTAAACCCACTGCCAGCGTAGTGTCGAGTCTTTAGAGTCCCACACAGAGAGCTATTCGCCTTTAGGCAAAATGAGTAGAGGTCGCATGGTTTTGCGACAGGGTTCGTTCACATCCGCGCACTTGTGCACGTTTGCTGTCCGGACAGCTTATACTAGCGGGCTTTGGTTTAAGCCAGATCCTAGTATAGATTTGGGATTGGTTTTTTCTCTTAGTATTCGTGTTCCTCGGATCACGAATACAGGTGCGTATGCACAGTTGCTTTAGACAGAGGGAGAGGACTTTGATTAGGGTTAATGACTATTGTCATTTTATTAACCCTAATGCTTATGTGTGTATTATTGTTAATTAATATTAGTTTAATAATTGTGCATGCTTATGGTTGTTGACCATTTGACCTATCTTGACTTGTTGACCTTTGTTGACACTTTGACCATCATCATTTCTTTTGGAAGATGCTTCTTGATCCTTGCAAATTGAAATGATAATGGTCATGTCATGATTAACCATGACAATTATCTAGCTAATTATTTAATTAAAATAATATACACATATTAGAGAGAATGGTTCACATTATTCTCATTCTATCATATCTTTTCTCTCTCTTGTTCTTCCTCTCCCTCAAGCTCTCTCCTTCTCATGTGTTGAGAAACACTTGAGCTTGAGAAAAACCCTCTCTTGATCATCTTTACTCTCATCTAGGGTTCAAGGACTAGCACTTCTTGCACCCTAGTTACTTCTAGCTTGGAGTTGAAGCCAAAGGTTGAGGCTTCCGGGTGAATCTTTCTTCGACGTGAGAAGACGACCAAGGTGACCTCCTTCCACCACTCCAAGGAGCAAGGAGAGAAGGACTTAAAGCCCAAGGTATAACCTTTCTAGCACTTAGCTAGTTACTAGTTAGCTTTAGCAAGTTTTTGTTTAGCAAAGATCCTTCTAGCTCTAGTCCATGTTGCCTAAGCTTATAAAAATCCGATTTTTATTCCGTTTTCCGCCTCCCCGCAAGCACCGGGATGGGCAACGTGGACTTACAGTGGTATCAGAGCCTAACTAAACATAAACTAGCTAGGTAGTGAAGTGTAACGAAGTTCGAAACCGAAAAATCCAAAAACCGAGTTTTCAAAAACCCTAGTTTCTGTTAAAAAATTTTCTGGTCAGAACAAAATTTGTTATACTCCAAAAATCATCTCAGGGTTTTGTGAAGAAATACACCAAACACGATCCACTGATTCGACTAAAGAGCCGCGGTTCCGCGGCAATAGCAAGCTATTGCCGCGCAACCGCGGCCGTCTTGTCTCATCTCTGGTTCGAGTTTGGTGCAGTGTATCTCTGGCTTGGTTTTGGGATTTTTAAGATATTTTATATGTGCCCAGATTTTCCAGAATAGAAATTTATTTTTGGGGGCCTATAAATCCGTATTTTTCTGAACTTCACTACACTTTGACTATAACGGTTATATCTGTGATGTTTATATGTATTGAACATCGGCTAATCTCTATATGTCGATTAGTCGGGGTTATACATATCTGTGATCTGTGATTGATGATGGTATGTGTATATGAATGGGTTGGATTGTCGCGGATGAATAGCCGGGGTGGATGTGAGATGAGTGTTGCTTTTTCTTTCATTCATTGTAACATGTAAATTGATGTAATATTATTATTTGTTTGACCGCACAACCGGGTCGGGGTTGTAGCCGTCATTGTATAATTCTTTTTACTGTTTTTGCTCCTAGGATAGACCAATGGAGGGGTGCACAAACTACCGGGTATCTCGAAGTGCCGAGTGGCCTACTTACGGTGGTGAGGGAGGTTGCTTCGCTTCGGGTACTTGGCGGGTAGTTTGCCGCACCCGTAGGGGTCTTGGGTGGGGTTTTGGCTATTCACCGCGACCGTGTAATCCGCTTTTCGTTGCAGGCTCGAACGGATTGCGGATTCCTAATATATCCAATGTATTCATCTGTGATCTGTAATGTCTATCATTGCTATATATTTATATATGATAACTATTTAGGCGTTGCTTATGTTTTACAGCCGCGCTAGCCCAGCCCCCGCTCTGTCGTTAGTTAAGTAACCTAACAGGTGATGACGGGGCCCCGTGGCGAATGCGAATGTCATAAGCGTACGTCATATTTTGGTTGTTTTCTGCAATGGTAGGATTAAATGATAGGACGCATTAAAAGAACTAATGCAAGAAAATAAACCAAGTAAAAGTCGATTGGAACACTTTGAAAACCACTCGGTTCTTTTCAAAACTAAACTTTTAAACGCGGAGCTTGAACCACTCCTTTTAAAAGCTATCTCGTTCCATCGATTATATCAAGTTCACTACGTTCACGGTTTCGCCAAAACCATTCGTAGCCCTCCGTCATTCCACATGAATGGTCAAAAAGTATTCAAGCTATGTATTTTGGCCAAAGTCAAGGCATAGTGATTGGTAGCTATTGGGTATTCATGTGCAGCATAGATAGATGCGTTGGTTTGGGACAGTCGTGCTGCCATTTTGGCCAAAGTCAAGGGTAGGTACGGGTGGGTCCAAATTAACCAGGAGAATGACGGGTAGAACTTGACATGTGACTTATGATATTTTGGCCAAAGTCAAGGTCATAAGAGCATGGGGCAAAAATCCACATCGGGAGTTTCATAAGTACTGAAACTTGCTAGCGTTGCATACCATTTGGAGTGTGATGATTCTGGTAGGATTCCTTCGGTTTTATCACGCGATGATATTTGGATCCCGATCCTACTGTGAGTATATGCTACTCCTCGGGAAAACTCTCACTTAACGATCAATGCTATAAACTTAGTAGGTGTCTAGAAAGGTGTTAGCGGGGCTACGCCCCCAGGGAAAAGAGGTTACTTAATTAAGGAACTTCGCGAAAGCGTTGGAAAACCTCCCTCGAAGTACCGACACTGGCCTGGCTGAACAGTTAAGCAAGTATTGTACGGTGAGATTGATCCTGACTAATCCTTTCTTTACGGTTTGAGAAGGGATTCGAGAGACAGTGGGAGCCATCCAGTTTAGACAAATTAAAAACCACTCTAAACTTGCAAGAGCATCATGCTAAAGTGTTTCTTTTCTCTCTCCTAATTGCAGCGACCATTCAACATGACCGGACTTAAGTTATTACTAAACATATTGACAGGGCCAAACTACAAAGATTGGCTCAGGAATGTCAAGATGGCAATCACTTACAACAAGCTGGGGTATCTCCTTACCACCAAAGCTCCCCCTGTCCCAGGTCCCAAAACCAGTGTCGTAGATAGGGAAATCTACAAGACCTGGGAAATAGATTGCGCGAAGGCCAAATGCCTCGTACTTGCCTCGATGGACAACGAACATCAGAGGAGGCACGAGAATATGGACCTTGAGTCCATATTTCTTCATACAAAAGAACTGTAAGGAGAGCAGTCTCGTATCGCAAGATACGAAGTGTCGAAGAAGTTGTTTTCGGCAAGGTTGGCCGTCGGATCATCGGTAGCGGAACACGTGCTTAAGATGATTGGCTACATAGAGGAGCTCGCAGAACTTGGGACCACATTGGAGAATGAGCTCTATACGGACTTGATTCTCCAGTCCCTTCCTTCCACTTACGCCCAGTTCATCCCGAACTTCAACTTACAGGAAAAAGAAGTTGAACTTTCAGAGCTCCTCAACATGCTGAGGAGTGCAGAGGGCACCCTACAGAAAAGTAGGGAGACATCCACTTTGTTTGTAGGAGGATCTTCCTCTTCTAGGTCCAGGGCGAAAGCCAAGGGCAAGAAGAAGAAAGCCCCCGCCAAACCAAGAGGCGGTGTCAGTAAAGTGGATCCGAAGGGAAAAGGAAAAGCAACAAAGGTAGCGGGAAAGCTGGTGGGGAAGGAAGAATGCTTCTATTGTCACAAAAGTGGTCACTGGAAACAGGATTGCAAGGCTTGGAAGGCCAGAACACAGGATTTGAAGCGAGTTGCGGCTTCAGCTTTAGGTGTGTATGTTATTGAAAACTGTCTATCAATAAACTCTACATCCTGGGTATTGGATACCGGATCAGGATTTCATATCTGTAATTCTTTGCAGGCGTTGAGAAAGCGTAGAGTTTTGAAGGCAGGTGACATGACCCTCAGAGTTGCAAACGGTGCTAGCATGGATGCTGAGGCCGTGGGGGACTATCACCTGGGATTGTCAGATGGACATTTTTTGGTTTTGCGTAGTTGTTATTATGTACCAAATGCAACCTGTAATATCATTTCTGTATCTTTATTATCTAAAGAAGGTTATGAATTTGCATTTGTAAGTAATGTAGTGAACATTCACCTTAATCAAGTTTTGATTGGGTCAGGTACATTGAACAACGGTATATACGTGTTAAACCAACCACAGATTTTCAATGTCCAGAATACACACAAAAGAAAGTCTCCAGAAATCAATAAAACTTTCTTATGGCATTGTAGACTGGGTCACATCAATGAGAGAAGGTTGACTAAGTTACATACAGAAGGATATTTGGATCTGTTCGAATATCAATCGTATGCAACTTGTCAATTCTGTCTCAAAGGAAAGATGACAAAGACTCCGTTCACTGGACACGGAGTAAGAGCGAGCGAGCTCTTGGGACTCGTACACAGCGACGTGTGCGGTCCAATGTCTACACATGCACAAAGCGGTTATTCTTACTTCATTACTTTTACGGATGACTTTTCAAGGTACGGTTATGTCTTCTTAATGAAACATAAATCCGAGGCTTTTGAAAAATTCCAGGAATATAAGAATGAAGTAGAAAAACAAACAGGCAAAAGTATCAAGGCACTGAGATCTGATCGAGGTGGTGAATACTTGAGTGCCGAGTTCCTGGGTTACTTAAAAGAGAATGGAATTCTCTCTCAGCTTACTCCTCCATACACTCCGCAACATAACGGTGTATCGGAGAGACGAAACCGAACCCTATTGGATATGGTACGGTCCATGATGAGTAACGCCGAGTTGCCGCGATCGTTTTGGGGATATGCGCTAGAATCAGCTGCATACCTTTTGAACCGAGTTCCAACTAAGACTGTGCCTACTACACCATATCAAATGTGGTGTGGGAAGAGACCCTATCTTAATCACATTAAGACATGGGGATGTCCAGCTTTTGTAAAAAAGCAGCATGCGGATAAGCTCGAGGCACGCTCAGTACAGTGCAAGTTTGTAAGATATCCAAAGAGCTCCAAGGGATATTACTTCTATTGCGAAGAGGAACAAAAAGTCCTTGTTTCTCGCCATGCCCACTTTCTAGAACACCAGTTCATAGAAAAAGAATTAAGTGGGAGCGCAATAGAACTGGAAGAAATTCCAGAACCACGAGCTATTACTGAAAGCTTAGTAGAACCAGAGGGTTCGAAAGATCAGGACATTCCCACGCCACTCCGCAGGAGTAGTAGGCAATCTCATCCGCCCGAGAGATACTACGGTTTTCTCATTGACGGGGATAGAGAGGAATGCATCATAGACTTTGATGAGCCTACTAGCTTCCAGCAAGCCATTCAGAGCGTCGACTCGGTAAAATGGCTGGATGCAATGCGGACCGAAATGGAGTCCATGTACACCAACAAAGTATGGACGTTGGACATTGCTCCAGATGGGGTAAAACCCGTAGGATGCAAGTGGATCTTCAAAAGGAAGATTTGTGTAGATGGACAGGTTAAGACCTATAAAGCTAGACTGGTAGCAAAGGGTTTTCGTCAGCGACCTGGTTTGGACTATGACGAAACTTTTTCTCCAGTAGCTATGCTGAAATCCATTCGGATCCTTCTTGCCATTGCTGCCTTCCACGACTATGAGATTTGGCAGATGGACGTAAAGACAGCTTTTCTAAATGGACATTTAGAGGAGTCTGTCTATATGGATCAGCCAGAGGGTTTCATTCAGAGTGGGAGCATCGGAAAGGTGTGCAAGCTGCTTAAGTCCATTTATGGACTAAAGCAGGCATCGCGGAGTTGGAACATTTGTTTTGATGAGACGGTCAAGGAATTTGGCTTTATCAAAAATCCAGATGAACCATGCATCTATTATAGATTTGTAGCGAGAACTGTTGTATTCCTCGATTTATACGTGGATGACATTCTCTTAATAGGAAATGACATTCCTATGCTACAATCTGTCAAGGGGTTCTTGTCACACAGGTTCTCCATGAAAGACCTGGGTGATGCCTCATACATTCTGGGTATCCGGATCTACCGTGACAGATCCAAGAGGATATTAGGACTTTCGCAGTCCAGGTACATCGACACCATACTAAAGAGATTCAGTATGGAAGATTCCAAGCGCGGTAATCTACCGGCTTGTCACGGGATCACTCTCTCCAAAGAGATGTCTCCCAAGACTGATTTGGAGAGGGATCGCATGTCTATTATACCCTACGCTTCTACGGTAGGCTCTATAATGTATGCGATGTTGTGTACCAGACCGGATGTGGCTTATGCACTGAGTGTGGTAAGCAGGTATCAGTCAAACCCTGGGGAGAAACATTGGATAGCAGTAAAGAACATTCTCAAGTACCTGAGAAGGACTAAGGAGATGTTCTTGGTGTATGGCGGAAAAGATCTGCAGATTGAGGCCTTTGCTGACTCCAGCTTCCAGAGTGACAAGGATGATTCCAAGTCCATGTCGGGTTTTGTCTTTAACCTCAATGGAGGGGCGGTGTGTTGGAAGAGCTCCAAACAGGAAACCGTTGCTGACTCGACTATGGAAGCGGAATACATTGCTGCATCTGATGCCGCAAAAGAAGCTGTCTGGATGAGGAAGTTCTTGAGAGAACTACAGGTAGTTCCGTCCATTGTTGACCCAATACCTCTGTATTGCGACAACAACGGGGCTATAGCTTTAGCGAAGGAACCCAGGTCCCATCAGAAATCCAGACACATCTTAAGGCGGTATCACCTGATCAGGGAGATCGTAGATCGCCAGGAGATCGAGGTCCGGAGAGTTGCATCAGAGGATAACACTGCAGATCCATTCACCAAGGCCTTGCCCCAGACTCAGTTCGAGCGGCTGATCGAGATGATAGGTCTTCGATACGCCAGTACATGGCCTTAGTGCAAGTGGGAGATTGTTAGTGTATATGCCCTAGAGGCCAATACTGTATCATACTTGTTTGTATATTACTTGATGGAAGCTTGGGATATTCATAGTTGTATATACAATCTTGCTCGAAATGGTAGTATGCTACTTGGTTTGTCTCTGCTTTAATATGTGCATGTGTTTCTTTCAGCATATTGCTGATATACATATTAGTAGAGCCCTTAGGATCTTTGCTTGATTACCAGCGTTGTGATGGCGCTCACACTCGTGGGAGCTGGGTGATCTATAAGCACATCCTTATACAGGTCCCTAGTCGTTGGACTATCGAGACAGGGCATCGATACTCCGGAGTAGACTAGCCTATGCGCTTCTCATCCCAGCGTGGGAGACGGTCTGTCCCACAGCCGTCAGTACGTCGTACTTGAGATAGTATGCGGGTGCTCGTTAGGTTACGAGTACACTGGACAGGACTCGTCGGGGACTGTTGGTTGGTATTATACCTATCGTCAGTTATCAGTTCCCAGGTGACATGAGTACAGCTTAGTCCGCTGACTTGACACTGTCACTTCGCCTCGAGTGTGTTCCCACTATACTTTGATTACTACCCTACCACGGCTCAAAGGAGTCGTGCAAACAGGTAGTTTTTGGGTGCAGTCCCGAAGCACTTGGAGGCAGTGACGGTTAGACAGGATTCGTCTCTCCCGGTATTGGGGGTTGACATCGCGCTGTGTCTAGGAGAGCCATTACACGAGTAGTCCCTGGCCATGGCAAGCGGGATATACTGGTAGGTTTCCAGTGTTATCTCAGGGTGTTCTGGGCTACACTCCGACATGACTTGTACCGCTATTAGGGGACTGACGTTCACCGCCCCCCTAGGCCCGCCATGCGATGTATCAGACGAACAGACCGGACTGTACGGAGATTGTCACATACAGGCTCAGTAGGAGTTTGGATGGGGTTCACCTTGTCAGTCTTCTTATCGACATCTACCTGGGGACCGTTACGTACAGCTAGTGCCGCTTGCGGTCTGTGGTTAAACCCACTGCCAGTGTAGTGTCGAGTCTTTAGAGTCCCACACAGAGAGCTATTCGCCTTTAGGCAAAATGAGTAGAGGTCGCATGGTTTTGCGACAGGGTTCGTTCACATCCGCGCACTTGTGCACGTTTGCTGTCCGGACAGCTTATACTAGCGGGCTTTGGTTTAAGCCAGATCCTAGTATAGATTTGGGATTGGTTTTTTCTCTTAGTATTCGTGTTCCTCGGATCACGAATACGGGTGCGTATGCACAGTTGCTTGAGACAGAGAGAGAGGACTTTGATTAGGGTTAATGACTATTGTCATTTTATTAACCCTAATGCTTATGTGTGTATTATTGTTAATTAATATTAGTTTAATAATTGTGCATGGTTATGGTTGTTGACCATTTGACCTATCTTGACTTGTTGACCTTTGTTGACACTTTGACCATCATCATTTCTTTTGGAAGATGCTTCTTGATCCTTGCAAATTGAAATGATAATGGTCATGTCATGATTAACCATGACAATTATTTAGCTAATTATTTAATTAAAATAATATACACATATTAGAGAGAATGGTTCACATTATTCTCATTCTATCATATCTTTTCTCTCTCTTGTTCTTCCTCTCCCTCAAGCTCTCTCCCTCTCATGTGTTGAGAAACACTTGAGCTTGAGAAAAACCCTCTCTTGATCATCTTTACTCTCATCTAGGGTTCAAGGACTAGCACTTCTTGCACCCTAGTTACTTCTAGCTTGGAGTTGAAGCCAAAGATGGAGGCTTTCGGGTGGATCTTTCTTCGACGTGAGAAGACGACCAAGGTGACCTCCTTCCACCACTCCAAGGAGCAAGGAGAGAAGGACTTAAAGCCCAAGGAATAACCTTTCTAGCACTTAGCTAGTTACCAGTTAGCTTTAGCAAGTTTTTGTTTAGCAAAGATCCTTCTAGCTCTAGTCCATGTTGCCTAAGCTTATAAAAATCCGATTTTTATTCCGTTTTCCGCCTCCCCGCAAGCACCGGGATGGGCAACGTGGACTTACATAATCACTATATATGGTAATAAATTTTTAAGAAACTTGATTAAGAATATTTAATATGCTATACACTTTATATGGTAATAAATCTTTAACAAACATGATTAAGAATATTTGATATACTATGCATCTTTTAATTACTAAAATATTATGCATATATTTTGAAATATTATTCTAACCATTTGTATGATATTATATCTTTTAAGAATTGTGATTAGAATATTTGATATGATATGTATATTTTCAATTACCAAAATATTATATAAATATAAAATGCCTATATTTTCCTTCATAATGTTAATTATAATATATAAACATATGGTAAATAGTATTTTGCAGATAAATCCAAATATGTTCTATATTTATAATAAACACCTTTAAATATTTTAGAAAAGTAAGGAAAATGTTATATCAAAAGTACAATATTTTCGACTGAACAAGGTGCTACTACACACCAACAACAACCACAAGGTTTCACAAGGCATCAAACATGCTAATTTAAAATTTTCAAGTGTGCCAAACAACCTCACCTAGGATCTAGCTAGAGTTTTAGGAGTGATACTATTAAGTAAACTACTTTATAACTAAGTGAACTAGAAATACAACCTTTGTAGACCGGTCTTTCACTTCAATAGCTCCTTGTAGTGGTCCCTTCGCTGCGATCATGGTACTCCCGGACACATGCATGGCTTCTCAAGGTGAAAGGAACGGTCTTGCTTGAAGTTTTCGAGGCCGAAGATGATCTATGTCGAGGAGACACTAACTCAAGCTACTACTTCACTAATTGAGAGATTAGTGAAGCTAACACCCTATACTACATTGCTAATCTAGTAGAGGATGATGGAATAGGAAGTGGGCTCACTTTAGTTTTATTTTTCTCACAATATTTTCTCTCTTTAGAAAAACTAGCAAACTTTTGCTCAAGGAAGAAGAAGATGAGCAAAAGAAATGAGAATGAACTAATGAAGTGAGAGAATCAACCTGTAGGGTTCCTAGACACACTAATGAAGTCTCACAAGGCATCAAACATGGCTAATTCAAGTTTTACATGTGCCTACAAACCCTAATACGGATCGTTAACTAGATTTATAGGCTATGCGATGCAAGTTAACGACTTTAACATAAAGGAAAGAAGCTACAACCTTTGTCGATCCGGTCCTCCACCTCCTAGGCTCCGTGATGATGTCCCTCCGCTGTCCAAATTGAATCCATGACTGTAGCATCGGCTTCATCGGAGAAAAGGGCGGACTTGGTCGTCGGTTCGATGCCGAAGATGATCTACGTCGAGGCATCACAAGATCAAGCTCCAACTTCACCAAGCCATAAAAACTTGTGAAGGAAACACCCTATACTACTTGGCAAGAGGTAGAGGATGAAGAAATAGGAGGTGGGTTCACTTTAGAATTGGATTTCTCACTCATTTGCTCAAGTTTCCATTGATGCTATCAAGCTTTTTCTTCTTGAAGAAGAAGAAGAAGAAGAAGATAATATATGATAAGTTATTATTTAAAAAGAAAACAATATGATACTTATCATGTATTCAACCATGGTTTAGTGTAGAGATTTGACTAAGGTTAGATGAATGGTTAGGGTTAGAGAAGAGACAAGAATGGTGGACTTGTTCAAAGCTTCAAGAAGCTTCAACAAGCAAACAAAACAAGCCACCATTTTCTTTTCTTCTTTTCTAAAATAAATAAATAAATAGATAGATAAGAAAATGAAAACCCTAACCATTACACAACCATGGTTTAATCTTTACACAAACCCAAGTGAGCATGTATCATCAAACATGATACAATCTTGTGCACAAAAATATATCACATATACAATGTGCATTTCAAGTGAGAAAATCCATTTAAAGTGAACCAATACTAATTAATGCAAAGTAATATATCAAATATATAATTTTACATTAAATCATTAAATCAACACTTGATTTAACGATCCGGTCATATCGCATATAACTGACTAGTATCCTATGTATCGGCTTATCGAATCAATCCTTGATTCGATAACTAGGTTATATCGCATATAACCAATCGATACATTCATCGCGAGAATGAAATACGATATCAAATACACGCATTATTCTCGGTCCTGCACATATCTCATATGCGCTCCTATTTCGTTTCGCTTGAGCCAGGAAACCTCTGTGTAGGACTCTAAAGACTCGTCAATACGCCGGCAGCAGATGATGATCATATCAAGCACCCACAAGCCGCAAGCGGTCTGCTAAACGTAACGGCCATCCGGGTATTGAGCGATCAGAAGATCGACGAGCAAGCCCGCTCACACTCCTGTGAATCCAACCAGTAACACTTACCGTACAGTCCGGTCAGTACGTCTGATATGTCGCATATCTCGCCTAGGGGTGGTAAACGTCAGACGCCAGTAGCTCGATAAGTCATGCCGACGTGAAGTCCATGACATGTGTGAAACTACTGATAACACTTACCAGTAGATCACTGCAACCCTGGCCAGGGATTTCCTGTTATGGCCAGTCGAGCATAGCGCAACATCAACCCCCAATACCGGGAGAGACGAATCCCCTCCTATCGCTCATTGCCTCCATGTGAATCGGGACTGTACCCAAAAACCACCTGTTTGCACGACTCAGTAGAGCCGTGGTAGGGTGGAAATCAAAGCACAGTGGGAGACACACAAGACTCTATGACGATCTCGGGTCAACAGACTAAGCTGTACCAGTGTCACCAGAGAACTGCCATCTGACGTGAGGTATAATACCATCTGGGAGTTCTCGGCGAATCCGTTCAGTGTACCCAGTCTCCACTGAGCACCCGCATACCATCTCTGATGTCAAACACCAATGGATATGGGATCATCCATCGCCCATCACATGGGTCGAGAAGATATACGCTAGTCTACTCTGGAATATCGATGCCCCGTCTCGATATTCCCACGACTAGGAACATTGAAGGATGTACTCATGGACTACCCAGGCCCCACTAGTATGATCTGCATCATAGTCCTGGAAGTCGAGTACACATCCTAAGGGCTTTATCAACATGTAATCAGAGAGACAGAAAGTATACATGTTAAGATAAAGAGCAACCAGATAGCGTACTATCATGTCGAGCAAGAAAGTCCTACCTATATATGTCCCAGCATCCACTACAATATACATCCAATGTACAGTAATGGCCTCTAGGGCATACATATAACTAACACAACCATAGGTGAGTTTCTATCATATAGCTAACTCATGTAGAGACATAACCATAGCTAAATTATAATGGTTGGGTTAATAAATATCTTAAGTAAAACAAAATGAGTGGACTTTGTCAATGTATCCACAAGCTTCTACAAGTTTCATGCATCTGAGCAATTATCCACTAATTTGGATTTACTTTAAATACTTAAACCCCACATTATAATTAGTATGATGTAAGTCTCATACACTCATGTAGTGTGTATCAACAACCATGATACAAAATAAAACACAATTAATATATATCACACGTATATTAAGTGTTCACATATGAGGATAAAAAATGCTTAAATGAGCTAATATCAGTTAATGTAAATTAGTATATCATATATACAATTATACACTAAATTATCAAATCAACACTAGATTTAATAATCCGGCTGTATCACATATAACCGACTAATATTAAATGTACCAACTTATTGAATCAACACTTGATTCGATAACCCGGATATATCGTATATAACCGTACGATACAAATATCATGAGAATAGAATAAGGTATCACATACTCGCATTATTCTCAGTCCCACACATATCACATATGTGCTCCTATTTCGTTTTGCCTGAGCCAGTGAAACCTTTATGTAGGACTCTAAAGACTCGTCAATACACCGTCAGTAGGTGATGATCACATCAAGCACCCACAAGCCGTCAGCTGTACTAGCTGGACGTAACGGCTACCGGGGTATTGACTGATCAGATGATCAACAAGCAAGCCCACTCTATCTCCTGTAAAGCCTGTCAGTAACACTACCGTACAGTCCGGTCTTCTCGTCTGATATGTCGCCTATCAAGTCTAGGGGTGGTAAACGTCAGACCCCAATAACCGATAAGTCATGCCGATATGAGGCTCATAACTGATCGAGAAACTACTGATAACACTTACCAGTAAATCTCTAAATCAGCCCTGTCCAGGGACTTTCCTGTTATGGCCAATCGAGCACAGTGCAACATCAACCCTCAATACCGGGAGAGACGAAACCCCTCCTATCGCTCATTGCCTCCATATGACTCGGGACTGTACCCAAAAACCACCGTTTTGCATGTCCTCTTGAATGTGGTAAAGTGGAAATCAAAGCACAGCAGGAATCACACAAGACTCTTTGACGATCTCGGGTCAACAGACTAACATGTACCAGTGTCACCAAAGAACTGCTATCAGATGTGAGGTATAATACCATCTAGGAGTTCTCGACGAGTCCGTCGTACCCAGTCTCCACTGAGCACCCGTATACCATCTTTGATGTCAAACACCAATGGATATGGGATCATCCATCGCCCATCTCATGGGTCGAGAAGCGTATACGCTAGACTACACTCGTATATCGATGCCCTATCTCAATACACCCACAACTAGGAACATTAAAGGATGAACTTATGGACTACCACGGCCCGACTAGTATGATCTACATCATAATCCTAGTAGTCAAGTACACATCCTAAGGGCTTTACCAACATGTAACCATAAGACAGTATCAAGAGACAAGTATACATGTTAAGATAAAGAGCAACTAGATAGCATACTATCATGTCGAGCAAGAAAGTCCTCTCTATATATGTCCAAGAATCCATTATAATATATATCATATGTACAATAATGGCCCCTAGGGCATACATACAATTAACAATCTCCCACTTGCACTAGGGCCAGCTGCTGTAGTATCGTATACCCAGCATCCCGAAGAGTTTCAAGAACTGTATCTGGGGAATGGCCTTCGTGAATGGATCCGCAGTGTTGTTCTTCGTGTCAACTCTCCTGACCTCGATCTCCTGGCGATCAACTATCTCCCGGATCAGGTGATACCGCCTCAGAATATGCCTGGATCGCTGATGGGACCTGGGTTCCTTGGCGAAAGCCACCGCTTCATTGTTATCACAATACAAAGGTATTAGATACTCAATGGATGGAACCACTCCAAGTTCAGTTATGAACTTCTTCATCTAGACAGCCTCTTTGGAAGCATCGTTGGCAGCGATGTATTCAGCCTCCATCGTCGAGTCTGCCACGGTTTCCTGCTTGGAACTCTTCCAGCATACCGCCCCTCCATTGAGGGTAAAGACAAATCCCGAGTGCGACTTAGAGTCATCCTTATCACTCTGGAAGCTCGAATCAGTAAAGGACTCCACTTGGAGTTCTCCGTTACCATACACCAAGAGCATCTCTTTAGTTCTTCTCAAGTACTTGACAATGCTCTTCACAGCTATCCAATTACTCTCTTCTGGATCTGCTTGATACCTACTCACTACACTTAGTGAGTATGCTACATCGGGTCTGGTACACAGCATCGTGTACATGATAGAGCCTACTGCAGAAGCATAGGATATCCCTTGCATGCAAGCTCACTCCAAATCAGTCTTGGGAGACATCTTTTTGGAAAAAGTGAGTCCTGAGATCGTGGGTAAAAACCCATGCTTGGATTCTTCCATACTAAATCTCTTTAGTATGGTGTCAATGTACCTGGAATGGGACAATCCCAGTATCCGCTTAGATCTATCTCTATAGATCTTAATTCCCAAGATGTAGGAGGCATCCCCTAGATCTTTCATTGAGAATCTTTGTGATAAGAAGAGCTTGACCAATTGCAGCATAGGAATGTCATTTCCTATCAAGAGTATGTCATCCACGTACAATACGAGAAAGACAACCTTACTATCTTCCACCTTCTTGTATATACAAGGTTCATCTACGTTTTTGACGAAATCAAACTCTTTGATAACGACATTAAAGCAGATGTTCCAACTCTACGATGCTTGCTTTAACCCGTAAATGGATTTAAGCAGCGTGCACACCTTTCCGCTGCTCCCACTGTCTACGAAGCCCTCTGGCTGAGTCATGTATACGCACTCTTCCAAATCACCATTTAGAAAGGCAGTCTTAACATCCATTTGCCGTATTTCGTATTCATGGTATACAGCAATGGCAACCATGATCCGGATGGATTTAAGTATAGCCACTAGAGAAAAGGTTTCGTCATAATCCACACCTGGTCGTTGACGAAAACCCTTTGCAACAAGCCTAGCTTTGAAAGTCTCCACTTTCCCATCTACACCAAGTTTTTTCTTGAAGATCCACTTGCTCCCTGTCACGACCCAAAGTTCAGCCTGTGACCGGCACTTAACCACGTAACGTCTACAGGCGTAACGCGACTAAGTAAGCCGAAACCCAGAAATCAAAACCATTAAAAGTATTGAGTGTTAAAACATTTAATAGAAACATTTGTTAAAACTTTTAGAAAACCTTAAGTAATTTAGTAAAATTCTTTAAAGTTCAAGTTATTATCTTAAAAATTTTGGCAGCATTTCCTTTGTAAAAACTAGCCCCGAAATCGGGTACAAAGCAATACATGAGTAAAATGATATACAATAAGAATAATGCATCCCCAAACGGGAGCAATCACGTCCAACGGCGGAAAAATCACAACAAATATAATATACGACGCTGTAGCGAAGAAATGAGCAGTATAAGTGAAAAACAAATATCATGAAAGATAAAGCTGCATAAATAAAGTCGGCTCACAACAAGCTCGACACCAGAATACAAAATAATATACATCGTCCTCACAACTGGTCTCTAAGTCAATACAGAAGTAGTAGATGGAGAGTACTAGATACAACAGTGTGTACAACTGGAAAATAAACAGATACCGCACAAAACCCACCTATCAGCAAAAGGGCTAGCACGCCAACTGCAGTGGTATCTGTGTCAAAAGATGCAAGAAAACAGCCTACCGCGACTACTCTGAGGGGCAACCTACAAACACTGTGGCATAACGGGGGTGAGTTGCCAACTCGTGAATAGTCGATAACATATAAAGGTAATTGCGAGTATGCACGTACTGCGATACTCTAACATATGCCAGCAGATAATGTCTATATGATGAACTGGATACGCAATAATCATGCCTAACAGGTGCAATTTAATAACATCAATATATATATATATGCTGAGCATGGGATAAATTATCATCTACACGGAATGTCAACGTGGAAAAATAACCGGTGTCCATCAATGCATCCAAATCCCAGTAAAACTCAGGCGCCGTCACTCTAATCGGCCCTCAAATTCTGTAAATCTCATAGAATCGTGTGTGCCCAACATCGGCACTCGAAATATCATAAAATAATCGTGTCCAGTATCGACACGCAAATCCTCAAGTATTGTGCTCCGTCAGTCCAGATCGGCCCACGAGCTCCGTCTGCGGAATCGACCCTCGGCCCCGGCAGTATGTGTCGTCCCGTATCCATCTATCGACTCTGGTCGGTATCCTCCGGATAACCGCCAGGTCCAACCAATCACCGGTAGGTAGTGGTCTCTCTGCCAGGCTCACCGTCTACTGCACAGTGATTTGTTCTCGCCCCGGGGTACCATACCGGGTCCACCATGTACCCGTAATCGGCCTCATCCAGCTCCTCGATTCGGGTTCACATGTCACACGTCTCAGAACCGAGAAAACGCATGGTGGACGCACTGAAATATCATATCAAGGGAAACCGGGTTTTTAAAACAGTGCATGTTTTCTTAAAATAATACCCCGGTTCCCAAATCCAGAAATCACGTAAATCCAAACTCAATGCGTAAATCCATGCAATATGTCGTATGACATTAAGAGTAAAAAAAGGGAAAAAACCGCTCTTTTAAAAGAATCTAGTTTTGAAAATATCTCATGCGGTCCCTTTGTTTTTAAATCATGTCAATATCATTCATGTATGTAACATATGTGTGTATATAGGTATGGATGTGCAAGTGGATGTATACGCAGATATAAGTGTAGCAATATATAGGTGCACTAATATGAATACACAGTGTGTATGTGTGCATCGATGTCAATACAATATGAATATGTGCAATATATGGCAGAAACATGTTTAATCATCAATGATGCGGTAATCCTATAGTGCGAGTGTCATGGCAATCACTAACGGTGTGAGTGTAACATACATTTAGTGCTCGTGCAGCCTAATTCGTTGGTGACAGTGCAGTGTTCTATAATTACCATTCTCTATGCAACAGGAGATGGTATGCTACTATAGTATATATATATGAACACATACAACTAAAATATTCTATTGCGCCCTGACGCTAGACGCCATATGGGCGATTTCCCCGTAGATGTTAAATCTACTCACCTGGTCGCGTGCTAAGTATAGCCGACCACTTGCTTCCCCTTCTTTGCGGCGTCCGACGTACCCGCCTGCAAACCTGGAATTTACACAAGGAATCCATATATAAGCAAAATATCTCGCAAAACGCGATATCGAAATCAAACGAGAAACTCGCGTCGCGAACAAAAGCGCGTGTGTCCGATACGCTAGATCGTGTGTATACGCGTCTGAAACTACCCCGACACATCGCGATACGCAGCAACCACAGAACCCACTCACGTATCGCATGTGTCGTGCAAACAATATGTGTTAGAAAAATGATATATCGTCCTAGATTCTAACTCAGGTGAAAACTTACAAAGTTGCACATACCACTGGCCCTAAAAATATAGCAGACTCCTCTAGCCAAAACCCTAACCCCTAAGTCCCCTGTCTGGCCGCAAATTGCGGCCAGAACGAATAAACTGGAGGCCTGGGTTGGGAATCTTGGGTTCGTGCTCTGGTGGTGTGATCAGGGTCTAAAAAGTAGGCTACAGTTAACTCAGATTTTATCTGAAATACCCGGGTCTATACCAGATCACAGAAAGCTAAAAATTCATTTTAAAACGTTAAATTTTGCATAAAATGAAACCCTATGGTATTTTAGTGAAATCTGGGGTTCAACTAGGTTTAAGTGGCCTTAATAACACTTAACCGAGTTAATCTAACCACCAAAATCATCTCCTAACCAAAAGTCCACACAATTCACCATATTTAGCACAAAAACTCACTTTTATCACTAACCGAATCTAATTCTACGCATAAGCGGAAAAAAGGGAGTCGAGTTTAAGAATTATACCCTAATAGACCCTAGGAAGCAGGAGAAGGAGGGGAAGAAGAAGTGCTGCTGCTGCTGCTGGGGTGCTGCTGCTGCTGCTGATGCATGCATGCTGCTGCTTGAGGCTGCTGCTGTTGCTGCTTGTGCTGATGCTGTTGCTTCTGGTGCTACTGCTGATGCTTCTGTTGTTGCTGCTGTTGTTGTGTGAGTGTGTGTGTGTATGAGTGAGAGTTGTGAGAAAATGAGTGACAAAAGCAAAAGAAATGAGAGCTAAGGTTAGTCAACCCCTTTCTCTCTCTCTCTCTCGTCATTTAATGCTAGCATGGGCAAGCCCATCATGCCTATTCTCTCTCTCTCTCTCACCAAGTCAACTAAATTCAAATCATTTTCCATTTTTTTTAAAAAAACAACACACTTAATTAACAACCAATTAAACTTAAGAAAAATGGGTTAATCCACCATGATTGCTAAACATGGTTTAACCCTAACTTTAACCCTAGTTTACATGCAGATGTGTGTGCAAGCCTAGGAAAATTCTAATAAAATATTTATTAAATATGATAAAATATTTGAAAATCAATTTGGTAAACTTTTTATTAAAAACCATATATTAAAGTATAATTAGCCACTAAACACATCCTAAGGTGTTACAATCTTCCCCCTTTAAAGAAATTCGTCCCTAAATTTAAAAATATAAAGCTACGCATACCTTCAAAGAGATGAGGAGACTTCTTCCGCATCTTACCCACGGCCTCCCAAGTGATCTCTTCACCATTCGGGCTGCACTAAAACACCTTTACTGATGGCAAGACCTTCGATCGAAGTTTCTTCACCTACCGGTCCAATATCACGACTGGCTGCTTGGTGAACGAAAGATCGCGCTCGAGCTGAACGGTCTGATGCTGAATCATGTGCGAAGGGTCATGTAGGTATCTGCGAAGCATCAACACGTGGAATACGGGGTGAACATCTGGGAAGTCGGGTGGAAGAGCCAAACGATAAGCTACCGCGCCCACACGCTCGAGGATCTCGAAGGGACCTATGAATCTGGGGCTAAGCTTCCCCTTCCGTCCAAACCTCATCACTCCCTTCATCGGAGCGACCCTCAGAAAAACGTGATCGCCAACTGCGAACTCTAATCTGCGGCGGCGTCTGTTAGCAAACGATTTCTTCCTGCTCTGAGCTGTCCTTATCCTATCTCGAATCAGCTGTATCTTCTCGGTCGTCTCCTGTACGATCTGTGGCCCCAAAATACTGCTCTCGCTGAGCTCTGTCCAACAGACGGGCGATCTACATCTCCTCCCATACAAGGCCTCAAAAAGTTCCATCTGAATAGTATCCTGGAAACTATTGTTATAGGAGAACTCCACCAAGGGTAAATAATGATCCCAGCTACCACCAAAATCTAAAATGCACGCTCGGAGCATGTCCTCGAGAATCTGAATAGTCCACTCTGACTGGCCGTCGGTCTGCAGATGAAATGCTGTGCTGAAACTCAAGCGGGTGTCCAAGGCCTCCTGAAGCCTCTGCCATAGTCGGCTAGTAAACTGGGTGCCTCGGTCGGACACGATACACGTCGGGACTCCATGCAGTCGTACAATCTCATCGATGTATATCTGGGCATACTGAGCAAATCCGAAAGTCATCTTCATTGGCAGGAAGTGAGCCGCTTTCGTCAAACGATCCATGATCACCTAAATAGAGTCATACCCTCGCCTAGTCCTGGGTAGACCCACAATGAAGTCTATCGAAATCTGCTCCTATTTCCACTCCGGAATGGGTAACGGCTGTAGCTCTCCCGCTGGCCTCTGGTGCTCGGCCTGGACTTGCTGACAAGTCAGGCATCTCGACACGAAGTCTGCGATGTCCCTCTTCATTCCGTCCCACCAGTAAACATCTCTCATATCATGGTACATCTTGGTGGAACTAGGATGAACACTATACACTGATCGATGTGCCTCCTCAAGAATCTCACGTCGCAGTCCCTCAGCATCTGGTACGTACAGTCTAGTCCCAAATCGCAGTATCCCCTGATCATCGATCACGAACTCGGAAAATCTTCCCTGTCCAATCTTTACCATGATCTCTGAACAACGGTCATCACTGTACTGTGTCTCGTGTATACGGTAAGGCAACTGTAGGCGTGCACGAACATGCGCAAGCTGTCCCCCGATCGGCGTGAACTCGAACTGCACTCGACTGTCGCATAAAATCTGCCAATCTACCGACGACTGCCTCTGCACTGCGCTCAAACAAGATAGACTACCCCCGGGTCTCCTGCTCAAAGCATCTGCCACTACATTAGCCTTGCCCGGGTGATAAAAGATCTCGCAATCGTAGTCCTTCACTAGTTCCATCCAACGGCGCTGTCGGAGATTCAGGTCTCGCTACTGAAATATATACTTTAAACTCTTGTGATCAGTGAATATCTGGCATGACTCGCCGCATAGGTAATGTCTCCAGATCTTGAGTGCAAAGACCACTGCAGCCATCTCTAAATCATGAGTGGGGTAGTTCTGTTCATGTCTCTTCAACTGTCGTGAAGCATACGCGATCACCCGTCATGCTGCATCAATACACGCCCTAGCCCCACTCGAGAAGCATCACAATAAACCACAAATCCGCCTGATCATGAAGGCAATGATAACACCGGCGCCATAGTCAAACACGTCCGTAGCTGCTGAAAGCTATGCTCGCACTCCTCCATCCAATCGAAAGGAACTCCCTTCCGGATCAACCCATTCAAAGGTGCAGCAATACGGGAGAAGTACTGTACAATCGCCTGTACTAGCCGGCCAGTCCTAGAAAGCTGCGGATCTCCGTAACTGATGTGGGTATAGGCCAACTCTGAATGGCCTCGATCTTCTTCGGGTCCACACATATACCATCTCGTGTAATCACGTGGCCCAAGAAGTCTACGCTGTCAAGCCAGAATGCGCACTTGGAGAATTTTGCGAAAAGCTGGTGCTCCCTCAAAGTCTGCAGTGTGATCCGCAGGTGCTGCTCGTGCTCCTCTCGACTCCGGGAATACACCAAAATATCGTCAATGAATACGATGATGAACAAGTCAAGATACGGCATGAATATACGGTTCATCAAGTCCATAAAGGCTGCTGGGGCGTTGGTGAGTCCGAACGACATCACAAAAAACTCATAATGGTCGTAGCGCGTGCAAAAAGCTGTCCTCGGTATGTCCTCCTGTCGAACCCGCAGCTGATGGTATCCTGATCGCAAGTCGATCCTCGAAAAATATCCTACCCTGTGAAGCTGGTCGAACAAGTCGTCGATGCGTGGCAAAGGATATCTGTTCCGTATGGTAACCCTGTTCAGCTGGCGGTAGGTGATACACAAACGCAAACTGCCGTCCTTCTTCTTGACAAACAGGACCGGAGCACCCCAAGGAGAAACACTGGGTCGAATAAGTCCTTTATCCAGTAAATCTTGCAACTGACCCTTCAACTCTCTAAGCTCCGCCGGGGCCATCCGATAAGGCAGTATAGAAATAGGCCTTATGCCGGGAATCAAGTCAATGCAGAAAACAATATCGCGCTCAGGCGGCCCAGGAAGCTCGTCAGGGAAGACATCAGGGAAGTCACAAACAATCGGAACCTGGTCCAACGGAACGTCCGTAGCTCTAGTATCGCAAACATAGGATAGAAATCCCTGACATCCCTTCCTCAACAGCTGTCCAGCGCGAAGAGAAGAAATCAAACTGTGAGGGGTGGCACAACAGCCCCCCTGCACAACAAAAGCCGACTCGCCGGGAAAACTAAATCTAACTGTCTTCTCACGGCAGTCCACAGACGCATAGCACGTGGCTAACCAATCCATGCCTAAAAGAACGTCGAAGTCCAACATCTCAAGAAGGATCAAGTCGACAGGCAACTCTCTCTCACCAATACGGACAACACAGGATCGGAACACGTGCCTAGCAACAAACAACTCTCCTACAGGAGTGGTCACAACAAGCGGCTGATCAAGCAAACCGGACTCTCTACCCAAACTCGGCACAAAGTATGTGGAAACGAACGAGTGCGTGGATCCAGGATCAAACAACACATGTGCATCAACAGAACATACTGATAGGGTACTTGAGACCACAGCATTGGACGCCTACGCGTCCTGATGCGTCAACACGAAACCCATGCCTGTCCTCCACCGGCGACTGGCAGTCCCCTACTAGCAACTGGCTGCACTCTGCCGGCAGCTGGCTGTCCTCTGCCTCGGCCACCTCGCCCTCTCTGAGCAAACCCTCTACGACCACGGCCTCTCTGTGCATGTGTCTGACGCGGAGCAACAGTAGGTACAATAGGCAACGCCCTCTGGGGTGGAGAAGGTGGAAGTGTGACATGTGGTACGGCAGTCTCGCCCTCACGTGGCTCCAGGCAATCTCGAACACGATGATAAGTACTCCCGCGTCGGAAACATCTAGATGGTGTCGGCTGACCCTCCTGGGGATAAGTGCTGAACAATCGGCCTCGCCCCAAGTCTCTGCCACCTGCAAGGTGTCTGTCGTGGCGCCTAAATGGCCATCTCTGTGCCGATGTATCAGTACGAACTCTCTTCCGCTCTGGAACTACCGAAGTCTCAGCAAGGCGCTCCTCGACTAATAAGGTTGCGTCTACAGCTGCTGCATAAGTCTCGCAATGCTGTGCGCTGATCGCAAGGAACAGTGGTGTAAGCAAGCCTCAAACAAATCTCTTGACTCGCATCCACTAGGTATGGGGCATAAACTGATAGCTCGGTAAACAGTATGTCGTACTCTGCCACTGTCATCTCTGATGTCTGGCGTAAAGACTCGAACCTGCGCGCTCGGGCATCCCTGACACTCTGGGGAAGGAAACGGGATAGAAATACCGTCACAAACTCGGTCCAGGTCATAGGAGGAAGACCTGCTGCTCTGCCCTTCTCGATCGATTCACACCATTTCTGCGCAAGACCTCCCAGGAGAAAGCCCATGAACTCTACCCATCTCGCATCTGAGCATCTAAGTGAACGACATATCCGGGCCATCGTATCAATGAAAGACTGTGGGTCCTCGGCTGCATCGGTTCCTGTGAAGACCGGAGGCTTCGGCCTCATGAACTCTGATAGCGATACTGTAATGACCTCTGTAGCTGCAGGGGCAACTGCCTGTACTGTAGGTACCATCACGGTCCCCATAACGGGTGGAGCTACCTCTGGTCGCTGCGCTCGGAGCGTCTCGACTAACGACCCTATCATCTGGCGCATCTCCTGCATACCGGCTCCTAGCATAGCGATCTGATCTGTCGTAGGAGGAACAGTCTGCTCTGGTACAACGGGTGTACTACCCGGGTCAGTCCTTGTCTCAGACGAGTCAACTCGAATCTCGGCTCTCGCGGCCGCTCTCTGCGCCCTCATAGTCTTTGGCAGCATAATGGCTGAAAAGAAAGTAGGATTAGATAAGGATACGGAAATCGAATCACAAGAATGTATACAATCATGAAGGAATTTCAATCAATAAGTCCTAAGGTCGCTTAGGCGGAGTACCCTGTCGTGAGTATGCCACGGAACATATGTACGCTACGCCACTCTGCTTCAGCTACCTACTCCATCATACCAGCGTCATCCTACACTCCGAAGGTAAAACCTATGCTCTGATACCAACTTTGTCACGACCCAAAGTTCGGCCCGTGACCGGCACTTAACCACGTAACGTCTACAGGCGTAACGCAATTAAGTAAGCCGAAACCCAGAAATCAAAACCATTAAAAATATTGAGTGTTAAAACATTTAATAGAAACATTTTTTAAAACGTTTAGAAAATCTTAAGTAATTTAGTAAAATTCTTTAAAGTTCAAGTTATTATCTTAAAAATTTTAGCAGCATTTCCTTTGTAAAAAGTAGCCCCGAAATCGGGTACAAAGCAATGTATGAGTAAAATGATATACAATAAGAATAAGGCATCCCTAAACGGGAGCAATCACGCCCAACGGCGGAACAATCACCACAAATATAATATACGACGCTGTTGAGAAGAAATGAGCAGTATAAGTGAAAATAAATATCATGAAAGATAGAGCTGCATAAATAAAGTCGACTCACAACGAGCTCGACACCAGAGTACAAAATAATATATATCGTCCTCACAACTGGTCTCTAAGTCAATACAGAAGTAGTAGATGGAGATTACTAGATACAACAGTGTGTACAACTGGAAAATAAACAGATACCGCACAAAACCCACCTATCAGCAAAAGAGCTAGCATGCCAACTACAGTGATATCTGTGTCAAAAGATGCAAGAAAACAGCCTGCCGTGACTATACTGAGGGGCAACCTGCAAACACTGTGGCACAATGGGGGTGAGCTGCCAACTCGTGAATAGTAGATAACATATAAAGGTAATCGCGAGTATGCACGTACTGCGATACTCTAACATGTGCCAGCAGATAATGTCGATATGATGAACTGGATACGCAATAATCATACCTAACAGGTGCAATTTAATAACATCAATATATATATGAAGAGCAGGGTACGCAATAATCATGCAAAAGTACTCTATCAGGTACTATAACTACAGGATGAGATGTAAAATAATGAATGCTGAGCATGGGATAAAATATCATCTACACGGAATATCAACGTGGAAAAATAACCGGTGTCCATCAATGCACCCAAATCCCAGTAAAACTCAGGCGCCGTCACTCTAATTGGCCCTCAAATCCTGTAAATCTCATAGAATCGTGAGTGCCCAACATCGGCACTCGAAACATCATAAAATAATCGTGTCCAGTATCGACACGCAAATCCTCAAGTATCGGGCTCCGTCAGTCCGGATCGTCCCACAGGCTCCGTCTGCGGAATCAGCCCTCGGCCCCGGCAGTACGTGTCGTCCCGTATCCATCTATCGACTCTGATCGGTATCCTCCGGATAACCGCTAGGTCCAACCAATCACCGGTAGGTAGTGGTCCCTCTGCCAGGCTCACCGTCTACTGCACAGGGATCCGTTCTCGCCCCGGGGTACCATACCGGGTCCACCATGTACCCGTAATCAGCCTCATCCAGCTCCTCGATTCGGGTTCACATGTCACACGTCTCAAAACCGGGAAAACGCATGGTGGACACACTGAAATATCATATCAAGGGAAACTGGGTTTTTAAAACAGTGCGTGTTTTCTTAAAATAATACCCCGGTTCCCAAATCCAGAAATCACGAAAATCCAAATCAATGCGTAAATCCATGCAATGTGTCGTATGACATTAAGAGTAAAAAAAGGAAAAAAAACCGTTTGTTTCGCCCAATCAGAGCAAAGCACTGTTCAAATTCAAAATTCAAAATTTTGAAGCAACGCTTCAAGTCTCGGGCGCAACGCGCCACGTGTCAGGCGCTAATACGTCAGCGCAGCGCCCAAGAAGGCGCGCCCAATCAGAGCAAAGCTCTATTTTTATGAAGCAACGCTTCAGTTGCACTGCGCTCTGCGCCGCGCGGCACGTGTCAGCGCAGATGCGCTAGCGCAGTTGCGCTGCGCTCTGCGCCGCGCGGCACGTGTCAGCGCAGATGCGCTAGCGCAGTTGCGCTGCGCTCTGCGCCGCGCGGCACGTGTCAGCGCAGATGCGCTAGCGCAGTTGCGCTGCGCTTTGCGCTGCGTGACACGTGTCACGCGCTGGGGCATCTGCGCCAAACAGAATTAAAGATTTTTAAAGAAATCTTTCTGTTCTTGTTAAAACAAGAAGATTTTCTTCTGTAAAACAGAAGCCCTTGGATCAAAGATCCAACGGTGGGGAAAATTCCCCAAATCACTCTGAGAAAGATCTCTTTAACAAATTCAACAAACTTATGGGCACTATAAAAAGGACCCTAAGCCTCAATTCAAAGGCATCAACATTTTCTTGAAAAATCAAGAGCTTCAAACAGAGAGAACTCTGAGAAAAATTTCAAGAAGAGGTAAAAATCCTTTTTAAGGAAGAAGAAATTTCCTCTAATAGATCATTAATCTAAAAACAAGATCAATGATCTTCATATAATAAATAGTGCTT
Source organism: Agapanthus africanus (assembly GCA_030015575.1). Taxonomy (NCBI): domain Eukaryota; kingdom Viridiplantae; phylum Streptophyta; class Magnoliopsida; order Asparagales; family Amaryllidaceae; genus Agapanthus; species Agapanthus africanus. The sequence continues at coordinate 251,888,624 of CM057348.1, read as the reverse complement.
TGCACTTCTTATGAACCACTGGTTCTTTAAAACAGAAAAAAAATAAAAAAATAAAAAAAATAGTGCTTTGCACTTTTATGAACCTCTGGTTCTTGAAATGAAAGAAAAATTTATTTTTCCTTGATTCTAATTTGATCAAAGATAAAAAAAAAAAAAAAATAATGCTTTGCACTTCCAAACTGCGCTGTTGCGCTCTTGAGAGAGCGCCACGTGTTAGCTGTAGAACAACTTGCGCTACGCGCTCTTAAGATAGAGCTTTGCTCTCTGGAATTGGTGCAACTCGCTGAGAGCGCGCCACGTGTCAGCAGCGCAACAGCACAGCGCACTAGCGCAGCGCACTGCGCTGTTGCGCTTGCGCTCACCAGAGCATGACACGTATCCTCACCACAAGCGCTTGCGCTCAGTAATTGGCGCAAAGCGCCTGACAAATGCAATGCATTTCTTTCCTGAAGGGCCAAGCCCAATTAAAAGACTAAACATGCCTAATTAAATTGATGCTCTGCATCATTTATAAATGGGCAGAGCCCAAACGAAATAATAAAAATGCTATGTATTTATAAAGGGGGGTAAAGCCCAGACAAAACAGATGCCTTGCATCATTTATAAATGAGCAGAGCCCAGGATAAATTGATGCTCTGCATTCTTACGGGTAAAGCCCAAACAAAAAAAAATGGAAGAAATGCAATGCATAAAAATGTGGAACATTTTCAACTGGACTTAGCCCAATTCTGGCCGTAAGTCCTTAAATTAAATTGAACTGAGCACAAATGCTCTCTTAAATCAATTTACTACCGGTTCGAGGGTACATCTCCGAACTCCTCTGACACTTCTCGTTGTAATCCTTCAACGACGTCAGAGAGGCAACGGGTCCCAACGACCACACCTGAATATGGACTGCGGGGTCCTTAAACTCGTGGACCGAGACGTCCCTAAACTAATATCGGACCGGAACGTCCCTAAACTAATATTGGACCGAGACGTCCCTAAACTAATATTGGACCGAGACGTCCCTAAACTAATATCGGACCGGAACGTCCTTAAACTAATATTGGACCGAGACGTCCCTAAACTAATATTAAACCGAGACGTCCCTAAACTAATATCGGACCGAGACGTCCCTAAACTAATATCGGACCACCACGTCCCTAAACTGGAAAATGGACCACTACGTCCCTAAACTGGAACGATAGAGCCTCCAAATGCTCTTTTGCCGGATCTAAACGGTCCCGTTTAAGTTGATCTTAGCCCCAAATATGGCTAACGCATCCTTAGACATTTAAATGAATGGTAAAACCCCAAATCAACTTTGGTTCAAGGGTACATCTCCGAACTCCTCTGACACATGTCGTTGTAATTCTTCAACGTCGTCAGAGAGGTGACGGGTCCCGACGGCCATATATTAAATGGACCACTACGTCCTTAAACTGGAAATGGATCTAGACGATCCCGTTAAGTTGATCTTAGTCTCAAATCAGACTAACGTATCCTTAACGAACGTTTAAGTTGATCTTAGTCTCAAATGCGGCTAACGTATCCTTAAACTAAAAACACCAAACCCAAATCTAAGTAAATACGGATTTGGACTAATCCACGTCCTACGGGCGATGGCATTACTCAGTCTCCGTATACAATCCACGGGCAACCACAAACAAAACGAACACACACGACACGAAGTGAAATTCTGGAGAAGGAGAAAGTTGTTGCCGCAATGCGGTAGCGTAATTAACTGCAGGGGCTTGCGCCTGCAGGGAAGAGCGTCCCCACAATCAAAAACCCCTCACCCTGAGGCGGAATCTGACGAAGTCTGCTACATCGGCCGCATCCGTCTAAACCTCCGATATACGGCGCCATAAATCAACTTGGCATCTTCGGAGAGGTAGACGGATAAAACCATATAGCATCTGCCCCGAATCTCAGGCGAGACGCAAAGTCTAGGCCGCCGTTCGGAGGGGAACAGATTCTGGCACGCCCGGTGGGACCTCTTCCTCTTTCCACTCCACACTTCGTGTGTCGTCCTCGCGAACCAATCGCGGTTTGTTAAATGGTTGCCTTCGGAGTTCAAGTTACTAAGATTTGGTCTCTTGCCTGGCGCAGAGAACTCAAGATTCAATGGCCTCTAATTGCACCAACTGCTCGAAGTGCCACTGCAAAAAACGCTCCACCTCACCTAGAGGTGTAGCATATGGGCCCTAAGCGGCCTCTTTCCTCACTCTGCCAGTAGACCAGGTGGCCCAAGCCACCACTGGCTTATTCTTCGGGACCATGATCCCACCAACAAACTTCTCTATGCCGATACCTGCACCAGAGGCGAACAAGAAGTCGGTCTTCGACCGGCTCACTGCTACGACGGCCCCTGTCAACGGGTCGCCCGTTACCAAACCAACAGCCTCCGTTTTCGCCAGGCTGGATCAGAATCATAGAGTGGCCGTCCCAAAGAGGGCAACGGCCGCTGCTCAGGAAGTTGTTAAAACGGCTTCTCCCATCAGAGAGTCGGTCTTCGCAAGATTGACGATTCCCATTCCTGCCCTTGCTGGTCAAAAGGCATCAGTCTTCGATAGGCTGACATCAGCAGTCACCCCACACTCGAACAGGGGGCAAAAAGAAACTATCTCAAATTCCGAACCAATCCCGATGGCTCGTCGTGCACGACGTCGCCATTGGCAACGAGTGAGGAAGGCAGGGGGCAACTCTCCTTCAGGGCTAACTCCACCGGCTCCAGTGGTGGAAGTCAACGCTGCTGTTCCAACTGGGAACAGCTTTGAGCTGTTGAGAAGGGTACGGAAGAACTCTCCAACTGCTACATTGAAAAGATCTCCTCCGCCTATAGACAAAGCTCCAGAGACAAAGCTGGAACAGCCCCCTCAACGGCTGTCGTCAAAAATATACAAGGTTTGGCGTAAAGTTCAAGACTCCGTGATTGACCCGGACCACTTTCGTCGCCAGAAAAAGGCAAAGGTGGAAAAAGACAAGGATTGTCCTATTAAACAGCAGGGGACAGCAGCTGCTAGGGTGCCCCCTACAATGGTTCCTTCAACCTCAACGGTCCATAAAAGGAGGAGGCCAGAGAAAACCCCCGCGTCAATGGCAAAGTTTAAAAGCGGTGAACCTAAACGCCCCAAGTCAGGGGGAATAACAGTTCATACGGTTTATATGGCTTCTGGAAAGGAGGAAAGCCGCACTTCTACGGGTCACCGACCGCTCACCCGATCAGTGACCAAGGCTCAGGAGCAGCAACAAAAGCTCCAGGAGATGATGAATGCTATGGCCGTGCTTATAGAGCCAAAAGAAAACCCTGAAGCATCCTTAGATGAGCGCCGAGACGAAGAGACCGACGCCGAGTTCCTTCGCCGAATATTGGAAAAGAAGGACAAAGAGGCTGCTGAACAAGCGGCCAACATACAGCGTATGGGCCTCCTCTTCCAGGACATGATAGGGATGATGATACAACAAGATCCCCCGAATGAAGAACCTCCGATCGTCCTTGGAGACGATAGGGGAGAGACATCGAATCCTGAGCCCATTCTATCAACGCCTAAAGAGGATACAATCTCTAAAACTGATCTGGACGAATACATAGCCCAGCAAATAAGGGTTCATCATGCGGCCGAAGCAGCCGGCCACGTCGTAAAAACGGGGCGGCCATATCCAGGCTGGTATGACCAAATCAAGTACCCGCCGGGTTACACAATTCCCAAGTTCCAGGTCTACAAGGGGACCGGCAATCCCCATCAGCATGTTGCCCAGTTCAGGACGCTTTGCGGTAACACCGGCGGCGATGACAAGCTTTTGCTCCGCCGGTTCGTTGGAAGTCTATCAGATACGGCGTTCGAGTGGTACTCTGAACTCCCTAATGATTCTATTAAAACCTTTGCGGAAATGGAGCTGCTGTTTACCCAACGCTTTGCAAGTGCCAGTGAACGTACTGATTGTTAGCGATTCTGCGTGTTCAAGTTTTAGTTTAAATACCGCAATCAAGACGGTTTCGCTTGTAGCTAGCCGGTTGAGTACGGGTCGTCCGCAGGGAGATGGGAGTCTTTTTCAATGTGTTTTAACGAGTTAAGTCCGGTTTTCAGATTTTGTTGTGGTTATCTAAGTGTTGAGTTGATATTTAAAGAGAGCTTGTTAGGGTTAGGATTAGGTTAGTTTGAGTTAGGAGTCTCCACATCTTTCGTTGCCCCTCTTAATATCGGTGTTACGGTAATCGGCAACAACGGGGATTAGCACGACTAGGAAGGAACTTGCGAGTATAAGCTAGGCTTTCCAACGCATAAGTTCTTCCTTTTGGTGCTTGTCCGTCCGTTCTTGGCTCTTAGCCATAACCTCCGGTAAATTCAACCACAACCGGTCTCACTACAGAATCACCGCTATCATGTAGGATAGGGTGCCGTAAGGAGCGGATTGTGGTTCAATTAACGGGAGTCGAATTAAGCTGTTGGGCAAGGAAAGAGTGAGAGAGATTTCCTTCTCTCAAACATCCCTTATCCTACCCTAACAAGTATGAACTACTCACACATCATGATACGGAAAAATAAAACAAAACAAAAGAGGAAGATAGAAAGAAGGAGATTAGAAGAATACGACTAGCTATTTGCGACCTCACCTTGGCGAGGATCGAGCGTAAGCATCATTGTCGTATTAAGGATAAAGAAAAAGAGAGAAGAAAGAAACAACAAGAAAATAACAACAACTACTTAACGAATCAAAATTACAACAATTAACAAGATAAAGAGACAAGCATGATAATAAACGATTCTTCTTTATTCATCACTCTTCACTCACAAGCTCACTACAAGTTTCAAAGGAGAAGAGGTGAGAAGAGGAAGAAGTAACACAACTAAACCTAGCAAAATGAAAATACAAGAATGGACCCTTTCCTTCACAAAGTTCTGGGCTATTTATAGGCTGGAGAAGGAAAACCTAGGGCAACATTCAGAACCCTTATAAAAAGACCAACATACCCCTAAAATTTCAACGTCTGTCGCCACCATACGGCCGCGGATCCGCGGCCTAAGCCTGCTTATGCCGCGGATCCGCCGCACTATGGTGGAGTCAGGGGGTCGGGTTCTTGGTACTTCCCTGGTCTGCTGTCCCCTCTTGTCTGGTATATGTATTTTCTGAAAATACTTCCACATTTCTTCCAGAATTTCTGTTGAGGGAAAGGTGGACTTTGGACATGGATTTTCTTGAGCTCCGCGTAGATTTCTTGGTTTTGGTGTTGCCATAGTGCTTTGTGCATGAAGGTGACAATTGATTTGTCATTTTGTCTCCTAAACTGGTATCTGGCAACATACGGATGAAGAGCGGAGACCGTGTTTTATCTGTGGTTGGCAGGAACCCGGATCTTGTCGTGTTTTCCATGAATTTCACCGTTTTAGAACCGAGAACCTGTATCCTGCAATTGACTAGCAAACACGGCTCAAGAGTATCTACGGATATGCAATGTGATAAAAATTGGGCGGTATGAAAATGCAAAAATCTGATATGAACAAATACCCCCAAACTTATCATTTGCTCGTCCCGAGCAAAGCCCATTTATTCACAAAAAATTTCCTACCCTCACTTTCGCAGGGAACGCGATTGCACTGAGCATGTGCAACAAGCCGTTAAACCTCTAGGTGTCCCTAGTAGGAGGAGTGTTGTCTCCTGAGGGTTTTCAGCGGATACTACCCACAAAATCCGGTCAAGTTGGTTTTGTAAAATAACTAAGATTCAAACCCTAAAGTTTTGTTTTAGAAAACAATAATTCTATAATCCTAAGTCTAGACTATCGAACCTTTATTTTTCACACTTCGCTTCTTATTTAACTATAGATTTTATATGTCTTTACGTGCAGTGCAAATAGTGTCGTTAAGTTCCAGAAGGATCGATTAAAGTCATCATGTCGCACAATATGTAAGTCCACGTTGCGACCCCCGGTTCTTACGGGGAGGCGGAAACGGTATAAAAATCAAATTTTTAGCGCATGGGGCAACATGGACTAACAAAGTCGGGATCTTTTCCTAAACTAAAACTAGCAAACAAGCTAAAGAGAGTTAGCTACTCGGAAAGATGGTTATACCTAAACTTGAACTCCTTCTTCTTCAAACTTTTGTAGAGGTTGATGGTGCTTTCCTCGTTGCCTTCTTCCGTCAAAGATGGATCCACCTGAGGGTTCAACCTTCGGGCTCTTTCTCGAACTTTGAGAGAACTAGAATCTTCGGCTTGCCAAACCTTTGATCCTAGAGTGAGTAGAGAGTGTCTAAGGGGTGTTTTTATCTCAAGGAGAGGGATTCTCAACTCATGAGAAGGATTCTCCTTGAACTAGAGGAGGAAGAAGAACAAGTGAGGAGAGAGAATGGTTATGATAGAATGAGCTCTTTTCCTTCTTGCAACCATAACAAAAGGAAAAAGAATTATCTAATTAATAATAATAATTCAAATGAAATAGTTGATGGTTGTATTTGGAATGACCATTATCATCACTTCATTAAATGAATGTAAGCTAGAATCAAGGAGTACCCTTGCAAAGCAATGATGATGGTCGAACATTCAACCATGGTCAACAAGTCAACCATGGTCAACAAGTCAACAAAATCAACCATGACACAATTTCATTTAATTACTATTATTAATTGATATTTCATAAATCCATTAGGGTTTGGAAAAAAACGACTGTCAACTGTGCATACGCACCCGTTCCGAAACCCTAATGAAAAACCTCTTCCTCCGCCTCAAACAACTGTGCATACACACCTGCATTCTCGTTCCGAGGAACAAGAATACTGAGAGATAAAAGCAACCCCAAAACATATACCAGTATCTGACTCAAACCAGAGCCAGCCAGTAATATCCGTCCGGACTCCAAACGTGCAGAAGTGCGCGGATGAGAACGAACCCTGTCGCAAAACCATGCGACCTCTACCCTGTTTTGCCCAGAGGCGAATACCCTCTGTGTGGGACTCTAAAGACTCGAAACTACGCTGGCAGTGGGTTTAACCACAGACCGCAAGCGGCACTAGCTGTGCGTAACGGTCCCCAGGTAGATGCCGAAAAGAAGACTGACGAGGTAATACCCATCTGAACTCCTACTGAGTCTGAATGTGACAGTCTCCGTACAGTCCGGTCTGTTCGTCTGATACATCGCATGGCGGGCCTAGGGGGCGGTAAACGTCAGTCCCCCAATAGCGGTACATGTCGTGTCGGAGTGAAGCCCAAAACACCCTGAGATAACACTGGAAGCCTACCAGTATATCTCGCTTGCCCTGGCCAGGGACTACTCGTGTAATGGCTCTCCTAGACACAGCGTGATGTCAACCCCCAATACCGGGAGAGACGAATCCTGTCTAACTGTCACTGCCTCCAAGTGCTTCGGGACTGCACCCAACTACTACCTGTTTGCACGACTCCTTTGAGCCGTGGTAGGGTAGTGATCAAAGTGTAGTGGGAACACACTCGAGGCGAAGTGCCAGTGTCAAGTCAGCGGACTAAGCTGTACTCATGTCACCTGGGAACTGATAACTGACGATAGGTATAATACCAACCTTTCAGTTCCCGACGAGTCATGTCCAGTGTACTCGTAACCCAACGAGCACCCGTATACTATCTCCAGTACGACGTACTGATGGCTGTGGGACAGACCATCTCCCACACTGGGATGAGAAGCGCATACGCTAGTCTACTCCGGAGTATCGATGCCCTGTCTCGATAGTCCTGCGACTAGGGACCTGTATAAGGATGTGTTAGTTATATGTATGCCCTAGAGGCCATTACTGTACATTGGATGTATATTGTAGTGGATGCTGGGACATATATAGGGAGGACTTTCTTGCTCGACATGATAGTATGCTATCTGGTTGCTCTTTACCTTAACGTGTATACTGATTGTCTCTCTGTTACATGTTGGTAAAGCCCTTAGGATCTGTACTTGACTACCTGGACTATGATGCGGATCATACTAGTGGGGACATGGTAGTCCATAAGTACATCCTTCAAAGTCCCTAGTCGTGGGTGTATCGAGACGGGGCATCGATATACCAGAGTAGACTAGCGTGTACCTTCTCGACCCATACAGATGGGCGATGGATGATCCCATATCCATTGGTGTTTGACATCAGAGATGATATACGGGTGCTCAGTAGAGACTGGGTACACTGGACGGACTCGCCGAGAACTCCCAGATGGTATTATACCTCACGTCAGATGGCAGTTCTCTGGTGACACTGGTACAGAGTAGTCTGTTGACCCGAGATCGTCATAGAGTCTTGTGTGGTTCCCACTGTGCTTTGATTTCCATCTTACAATGTCCAAGAGGACGTGCAAAACGGTGGTTTTTGGGTACAGTCCCGAGTCACATGGAGGCAATGAGCGATAGGAGGGGATTCGTCTATCCCGGTATAGGGAGTTGATGTTGCGCTGTGTTCGATTGGCTATAACAGGAAATCCCTGGCCAGGGTTGCTGAGATTTACTGGTAAGTGTTACCAGTAGTTTCTCGAATAGTTATAGACCTCATATCGACACGACTTATCGAGCTATTGGGGTCTGACGTTTACCACCCCTAGGCGAGATATGCGACATATCAGACGATCAGACCGGACTGTACGGTAGTGTTACTGGTTGGATTCACTGGAGTGTGAGCGGGCTTGCTCGTCGATCTTCAGATCGCTTAATACCCGGGTGGCCGTTACGTTTAGCAGACCGCTTGCGGCTTGTGGGTGCTTGATATGATCATCATCTGCTGCCGGCGTATTGACGAGTCTTTAGAGTCCTGCACAGAGGTTTCCTGGCTCAAGCGAAACGAAATAGGAGCGCATATGAGATATGTGCGGGACCGAGAATGATTCGTGTATGTGATACCGTATTTCATTCTCGCGATGAATGTGTCGTATGGTTATATGCGATATAACCGTTATCGAATCGAGGGTTGATTCGATAAGCCGATACATTGTATACTAGTCGGTTATATGCGATATGACCGGATCGTTAAATCAAGTGTTGATTTAATGATTTAATGCATAATTATATATTTGATATATTACTTTGCATTAACTAGTATCGGTTCACTTTGAATGGATTTTCTCACTCGGATGTGCGCATTGCATATGCGATATGATTTTGTGCACTTGCTTGTATCATGTTTAATGATACATGCTTTTTGGTTAAGTGTAAAGTATTAAACCTTGGTTAATGAAATGGTTAGGGTTTATTATTTGTTATTCATTTATCTTATTTAATTATCCTTTTATTTTTGATAAATGAATAAAACAAAAGAGAAAAGGATGGTGGCTAATTTTGTTCTTTAGTTGAAGCTTCATGAAGCTTTGATCAAGTCAACCATTCTTATCTCATTCTTAACCCTAACCATTCCCACTAACCATGATTCATTATCTACACTTGACTAGAGTTAATATTATGATAAGTATTGTTTTTCTATTGATTTTTAATGAACTTATCATATATCATCTTCTTCTTCTTCCATTTTCTTCAAGTGAAGAAAGCTTGCCCCATCAATGGCAAGTGATGGAAATGAGTGAGAAATCCAAAACTAAAGTCTACCCACTTCCTATTTCTTCATCCTCTACCTCTTGCCAAGTAGTAGAGTGTGTTTCCTTCACAAGTTTCATGACTTGGTGAAGTGAGAGCTTGATCTTGCGATGCTTCGACGTAGATCATCTTCGGCATGGACATCGACGACCTAGCTTGCCCATTCTCCGACGAAGCCGACGCTAGAGCCCGGATTTGATTTGGGCAGCGGAGAGGACCTCGTCTCGGAGCCGTCGAGGTGGAGGACCGGATCTACAAAGGTTGTATTTCCGTATTCCCTTAGTTAATTGTTAACTAGTTTACTTTTCGCCTAGTTTTCTAGCAAACGATCCGTAGTCGGGTCTCTCGGCACCTAGAATTTTTGAAAATGGCATGTTCGATGCCTTGTGAGACCTCACTAGAGTGCCTAGGAACCCTACAGTGGTATCAGAGCCTAGGCAGAGCCTTAGGCGAAGTCTAGACGGAATTTGAAACCCGATCGAACCCGAAACACCAAATCAATCTTGCTCTCTGTACTTTTTTGAAAACAGTGAGTTTTTCCAAATTAAAAATTGCTAAAAAATTCAGCAGGGAAAAATAAGAATTACGATGCAAAAAGTTTCTGGTGAACAGTAAATTTCGCGGCGGATCCGCGGCAGAAGCATGGCTTCTGCGGCGGATCAGCGGCCCCTTGATGACGTCAGCCCTGTTCCTTTGAACAGTAATTCCTAGTTCAAAGAGCTGAGTTTTCTGGGAATTTTTAATATTTATTCAAGAGTTGAATTTTTCTGCTGTGTTTTTGGGGATTCGGTGTTTCGATCGGAGTATCAAATTTTGTCTGTGTGGCTTTCCGGATAAATTTTAGAATATGTTAAAAAGTTCGACCGGATATAAATACCCAATTTTTCCCCTGTCGGGAAATTTCCAAGTGTTGGATTTTTCCGTAGTTTAACGACGTTCTAAGTAGTGCAAGTAACGCGATGGTCCCTCTAGAAGACAACAAACCTTAACTCGATTATGTGACCGTCTTGAACTGCCTTTTGAACCTTCGGGTTTGGGGCAGTACGGCGTGCCACATGTGAGGCGTTGGCTTGACCCTTCTACGGCTGGACCGTTGGTACTGAGGCACGAACGGAATGTTGTTAGACTTATTTCATGTGTTGAGCTGTATCGGGAAAACTTGGGTGTTCGATTGTTCGATCGGAAAGTTTAACATTTTCTATTTATCTGGAATGGGATACAATAATTGGAATTCACAAAAAGTTATGAGATAACTGAATGAATATTATAAACATAGCAGTTTAGTCTCACTTGATCGGTTGCCACGGAATTTTGATGTGATCAAAAGTCCGTCGCAATCACGTAGCGTACGCGGATACTAGCCGGGTAAACTTAATAGACAGCCTCACGCCATTGCCCCGACTAAGTGACTGTAGGAGAACCCCGTCGCCGAAAGCATCCGTCCGGGTGCTCGCGGTGGCGGTGTTCCGCCTTGGTGCACTTCGTCGACGGTATCGGGGGTGCGGCCGCCTACTGAAGTTTGCGACGAGCATTCGATCAGGATGTCGGGAATCTTGTTGAATTGCCCGACTTGATATTGAAAAGAGTTTTCGATTTTGAGACTAAAATGCGGGGTTTATAATTGTTAGGCATGCGATGTCTAAAGAATTCATTTGATTAGGCATGTGATGTCTATGCTGGTTGCGGATTCCAACTGTTGTAGTTTTACACTTTCTTTTCTGTGACCGTAAATGTAATATGTGATATCGCCGGTTTCGTTGCTATATGTCAACGACAATTGGGATGCGCATATTTACTTACGTAAATGACATGTGATGTTATGTGTTGCTGGATATGTTATATTGGATCGTCGTGTTTGAATAGCCGGGGTTTTTTATGTGAGATGAGTGTTTTTCATTTTCATTCATGTAAAAACTTGTATGTAATATTCTTTTATTGGGGCACTTCCAGGTTGCGGAAGGTGTCACCGTTTGTATATTATTTACTTTTCCGCACTAGGATAGACCCAAGGAGGGGAGCACAAGTAACCGGGTTCTGGAGTCCAGTGGGAGACCAACTCGAGGAGTCGAGTCCGGGTCTCCTAACTCCAGAATTGGTAGGGTTGCTTGCCGCTCTCGTAGGGGTCTTGGGGTGCGGGTTTGGCTATTCATCACAACCGTGAAATCCGTGTTTTATACTGGCTCGTATTGAAAACAAGGACGTCCTAGTATATCCAATATTTCATATGATTCTTCTGCTGCGATATCTGTGATGTGATCATGTGATGTTCTTTGATAGATACAGTATATAGTATATATGATATATTATATAGGCGTTACTTATGTTTTACACCCGCGCTAGCCCTACCCCGCTCTGCCGTTAGTTACCTAACCTAACGGTGCACGAGGGGACATCGAGGCGAATGCGGATGGCATAAGTGTACGTCGTATTTATCTGTGATGTTTAGGTACTTAAATGATGGGACTTCATTAATGTGATTAATGAAATAAAAGAAACCTAAGATGTTGTAGAATCGAATTTCAAAATAAAACAGGTAGCTACAGTTCTTGCTTTGCACAGCGGTATATATGATATATCCTGCACCTTATTCGATAAGGAAAGGACCGAGATCCCTTCACCGGGAGTGACTCCTTTAGCAATAACTGGCAGATGCTACACACTCGGTTTGTCTTTTGATTGCTTTTAAGAGTTTTTGCTTTGCACAGTGATATATATGATATATCCCGCACCTCATTCGACGAGGAAAGGACCGACGATCCCTTCACCGGGAGTGACTCCTTTAGCAAAACTAGAAAAGCCTCAAAAGCACTCCATTTCAAAATTCATTTGATTCTACAACGATATCAAGTTCATTACGCAATAGGTTTTCAGAAAAACCTGTCGTAGCCCTCCGTCATTTCAGATAAGTAGTAGTTAGTATTCGTGCTACGTTTGTTGGCCTGCGTCAAGGCGTAGTGTGCGTTAGCTAACTGGTGCTTATCTGCATAAGCATATGATGTGATTGGATTAGGGTAGTCGTGCGACTTTGTTGGCCTGCGTCAAGGGTCGTGCGGGTGGGTTTAATTCAATCAGGAAATGACGGGTTGAACTTGACTAGCGCACTATGGTTTGTTGGCCTGCGTCAAGGTCATAGGACGCTAGGGGCAAAAATATTATCGGGAATTTCAAGTGTTGAAATTTGCAATGAGATTGCTTACCTTCTATGAGATAGTTGGATCCCGATACCCGCTGCGAGTAAGTGTTACTCCTGGGAGAGTCTTATACATTACAATTAGCCGATCAAGTAGGTGTCTAGAAAAGTGTTAACGAGGTTACGCCTCTGGGAAAACGAGGTTTACATTAATTAGGTTCGTGCGAAAGCACGGGGGACCTCCCTCAAAGTACCGACACTGGCCTGGCTGAAAGATTGGCGAACTTGTAGTGTGTAATTAATCCCGGCTAGTCTTTCCTTTTAGGGTTTGAAGGAAGATTTGATAAAAAGCAGTGGGAGCCATCCTGATTAGATAAAATAAAAACCAATCTGATCTTGCAAGAGCGCACGCTGAGTGTTTTCTTCTCTCTCTCTCCAGGTAGCGACCATATCACGCCTTAATCAAGATAATAATACGGAATATTGACCGAACCCGCTTGTTATACTGAGCTGGGGAACGTTGGTCCCGCTCCAACTTATAATTGTTATAAGACAGAGCAGGAAATTGGGGATTACCAGAATTCCCGTGCCGCCCAAACGAAGAGAGTGCATGCTGATGCATCATCTTCGGGTGTGTTCATTACAGAGAACTGTTTCTCAGTATCCTTTACGTCCTAGGTATGTGATACCAGATCAGGATCCCAGATATGTAATCTGTTACATAGGGCTACAGAAAGGTAGAGAACTGAGAACGGGTGATAAGTTTCATGAGGCAGAAAACGGGGCAAGAGTTGCAGCCAAGTCTGTCGGTCACTGTCACCCTGTATTCCAATACATTGATTCTGAACGAATGTTATTAGATACCGAACCTGATACACAAAATCATATCAGTCTCTTTATTAGTAAAGAAAGGATATAATTTTGTATTGTTGGATAATGTTTTGAACATTTCCTATATCAAAAGTTGATTGGTTCAGGCACGTTATCTAAAAGCATTGATGTTCTAAATCAAACTACAGTTCTTAGTATACGGATCACACACAAGAGGAAGAGTTCAGAAATGAACGAATTCTTCTTGAGGCATTGTAGACTAGGTCATATCTATGCGACCCGACTAGCTGAAGTTACATTTAGATGCATATCTAAATCAGTTTGAATTTACATCTTGTGAAACTTGCTAGTCATGTCACAAAGATACGATGACCATAGCTCTGTTTACTGGAAGCAGAGAAAGAGTTAGTAAACTCTTGGGACTGATATATGATGATGTATGTAGGTCTCCTGTCTACATATGCCAAGACCCGTTCTTTGTACTTCATTACATTCTCTGATAATCTCTCAAGATTCAGACATATGTTCCTGTTGAAACACAAGTCCGAACCTTTTGAGATATTCATAGAATATAAGTAAGAAGTAGAGAACCGAAATACGGGTATAAGTATTATGTCCTTTGATGAGATCAAGGAGGAGAATACTTGAGCACGGAATTCCAGGACTATTCTAAAGGAGAATGAGATTCTCTCTCAGCATTACTCCTCCGTATACACCATAGCACGATGGTATATCGGGGCGGAGCAGATACACCCTATTTGATATGGTGTGCTCTATGATGAGTAACACTGAGTTACCTTTTTCCTTTTGGGAGTTATGCACTTACGAAGCTGCATACCTATTGAATAGGGTTCAAATCAAATCAGTTGCCTACCGCTTCATATGTGATATGGAAAGGGAAGAGCCCATATCTTAAGTTAGTTAAGATTTGGGGTTGTCCGGCCTATGTCTAAAAGCAAAATCCGGACAAGCTCGAGGCAAAGTCTGTAATGTAGAACTGGAAAAGTTCCAGCAATACAAACTACAGCAGATGATTTGGTACAACCAAAGGATTCAGTAGATACCAACGAACCTCAGCCTCTCCGCCGATCTAGTAGGGTTCCTCACCCACCTGAGAGATACTTCGGTTTCTCTATGACAGTGGGAGCGAGGATTACATCATGAGATGATGACCCAACTAGTTTCGAGCTGGCCATCAAGAGTAAGACTCTGTAAGAATGGCTGGATGCTTAGTGATCTGAGATGGAATCCTTATACACCAACGAAGTATGGACTTTGGTTGCTACATCTGAAGGGTTAAATCCCCATCAGGAGCAAGTATATCTTGAGAAGATTACTTGGTGTACATGGAAAAGTTGAGACTTTCAAAGCTAGACTTGTTAAAGCTTTTCGTCATCGACCAGGCGTGGATAATGATGAAACCTTTTCAAGTGGCTATGCTTAAGTCCATCCAGATCCTACTTGCCACGGCTACATACCATGACTACGATATCTGGCGGTTGGGTATCATGACTGCTTTTCTAAATGATGTTTTAGAAGAGTGCGTCTATAAGTACACAGCCAGAGGGCTTCGTAGATAGTGGGAGCAGCGGAAACGTGTACAAGATGCTTTATAGGATAAAGCAGGCATCGCGGAGTTGGAACGTCAGTTTTGATGGATTAGTCAAAGAGTTTGACATCATCAAAATGGTAGATGAACCTCGTATAAACAAAAAGGTAGTAGGGAGTATGGTGGTGATCCTCGTAGAGTACGTGGATGACATACTCTTGATAAGAAAGGAGTTTCTTATGCTACGCTCGATCAATCTCCGTTTATCACATGGATTCTCCACATCAGGATCAAACTGATACCTCCTAAATCCTGGGTTTTTGGATCTATGAGATAGATCTAATTGGATGTTAGGACTCTCACTAGTTGTAGTGAGACGGTATCAACCGATCCTGGGGAGAATCACTGGAAGGGTTCCAGGGTGATAAAGATGACTGAATGTCAGTCACAGGCATTGTCTTTACCCTCAGTGGAGGGACGGTATGTTGGAAGAGTTCCAAGCTAGATACCGTGGCATACTAGACGATAAAGGCTGAATATATCGCTACTTAAGATGCTGCCAAAGAGGCTGTTTGGGTGTATATTGGTTCATGAGATGAACTATGTTCCTCCCATTGTGTGACAATGGAGTTGTGGCTTATGCCAAGGAACGTCCGTCCCATCAGTGATCCAGACATATTCTAAGGCAGTATCACTTGATCATGGAGATAGTTGATCTCCAGGGAGATCGAGTTTTGGAGAGTAGACTTAGAGGACAACACAGCGGATCCACTCACAAAGGCCTGTTCCCAGAGAGAGACTTTTATGGGATGGTTGAGTATGAGATACTACAACCACTGCTACAGATGGCCCTAGTGCAAGTGGGAGATTGTTAGTTATATGTATGTCCTAGAGGCCATTACTGTACATTGGATGTATATTGTAGTGGATGCTGGGACATATATAGGGAGGACTTTCTTGCTCGACATGATAGTATGCTATCTGGTTGCTCTTTACCTTAACGTGTATACTGATTGTCTCTCTGTTACATGTTGGTAAAGCCCTTAGGATCTGTACTTGACTACCTGGACTATGATGTGGATCATACTAGTGGGGACATGGTAGTCCATAAGTACATCCTTCAAAGTCCCTAGTCGTGGGTGTATCGAGACGGGGCATCGATATACCAGAGTAGACTAGCGTGTACCTTCTCGACCCATACAGATGGGCGATGGATGATCCCATATCCATTGGTGTTTGACATCAGAGATGATATACGGGTGCTCAGTAGAGACTGGGTACACTGGACGGACTCGCCGAGAACTCCCAGATGGTATTATACCTCACGTCAGATGGCAGTTCTCTGGTGACACTGGTACAGAGTAGTCTGTTGACCCGAGATCGTCATAGAGTCTTGTGTGGTTCCCACTGTGCTTTGATTTCCATCTTACCACTTCCAAGAGGGCGTGCAAAACGGTGGTTTTTGGGTACAGTCCCGAGTCACATGGAGGCAATGAGCGATAGGAGGGGATTCGTCTCTCCCGGTATAGGGAGTTGATGTTGCGCTGTGTTCGATTGGCTATAACAGGAAATCCCTGGCCAGGGTTGCTGAGATTTACTGGTAAGTGTTACCAGTAGTTTCTCGAATAGTTATAGACCTCATATCGACACGACTTATCGAGCTATTGGGGTCTGACGTTTACCACCCCTAGGCGAGATATGCGACATATCAGACGATCAGACCGGACTGTACGGTAGTGTTACTGGTTGGATTCACTGGAGTGTGAGCGGGCTTGCTCGTCGATCTTCAGATCGCTCAATACCCGGGTGGCCGTTACGTTTAGCAGACCGCTTGCGGCTTGTGGGTGCTTGATATGATCATCATCTGCTGCCGGCGTATTAACGAGTCTTTAGAGTCCTGCACAGAGGTTTCCTGGCTCAAGCGAAACGAAATAGGAGCGCATATGAGATATGTGCGGGACCGAGAATGATTCGTGTATGTGATACCGTATTTCATTCTCACGATGAATGTGTCGTATGGTTATATGCGATATAACCTAGTTATCGAATCGAGGGTTGATTCGATAAGCCGATACATTGTATACTAGTCGGTTATATGCGATATGACCGGATCGTTAAATCAAGTGTTGATTTAATGATTTAATGCATAATTATATATTTGATATATTACTTTGCATTAACTAGTATCGGTTCACTTTGAATGGATTTTCTCACTCGGATGTGCGCATTGCATATGCGATATGATTTTGTGCACTTGCTTGTATCATGTTTAATGATACATGCTTTTTGGTTAAGTGTAAAGTATTAAACCTTGGTTAATGAAATGGTTAGGGTTTATTATTTGTTATTAATTTATCTTATTTAATTATCCTTTTATTTTTGATAAATGAATAAAAGAAAAGAGAAAAGGATGGTGGCTAATTTTGTTCTTTAGTTGAAGCTTCATGAAGCTTTGATCAAGTCAACCATTCTTATCTCATTCTTAACCCTAACCATTCCCACTAACCATGATTCATTCTCTACACTTGACTAGAGTTAATATTATGATAAGTATTGTTTTTCTATTGATTTTTAATGAACTTATCATATATCATCTTCTTCTTCTTCCATTTTCTTCAAGTGAAGAAAGCTTGCCCCATCAATGGCAAGTGATGGAAATGAGTGAGAAATCCAAAACTAAAGTCTACCCACTTCCTATTTCTTCATCCTCTACCTCTTGCCAAGTAGTAGAGTGTGTTTCCTTCACAAGTTTCATGACTTGGTGAAGTGAGAGCTTGATCTTGCGATGCTTCGACGTAGATCATCTTCGGCATGGACATCGACGACCTAGCTTGCCCATTCTCCGACGAAGCCGACGCTAGAGCCCGGATTTGATTTGGGCAGCGGAGAGGACCTCGTCTCGGAGCCGTGGAGGTGGAGGACCGGATCTACAAAGGTTGTATTTCCGTATTCCCTTAGTTAATTGTTAACTAGTTTACTTTTCGCCTAGTTTTCTAGCAAACGATCCGTAGTCGGGTCTCTCGGCACCTAGAATTTTTGAAAATGGCATGTTCGATGCCTTGTGAGACCTCACTAGAGTGCCTAGGAACCCTACAGGATGTGCTTATAGATTACCCAGCCCCCACTAGTGTGACTGCCATCACAACGCTGGTAATCAAGCAAAGATCCTAAGGGCTCTACTAATGCGTATAGGTGATATACTAAAATAAACACATGTACACATTGAAGTAGAAACAAACCAAGTAGCATACTACTATATTGAGTAAGATTTTTTATACAAGGTGAATATCCCAAGCTTCCATTAAGTAATATACAAACTAGTATGATACAGTAATGGCCTCTAGGGCATATACACTAACAATCTCCCACTTGCACTAAGGCCATGTACTGGCGTATCGAAGACCTATCATCTCGATCAGCCGCTCGAACTGAGTCTGGGGTAGGCCCTTGGTGAATGGATCTGCAGTGTTTTCTTCTGAAGTAACCCTCCGAACCTCGATCTCCTTGCGATCCACGATCTCCCTGATCAGGTGATACCGCCTCAAGATGTGCCTGGATCTCTGATGGGACCTGGGTTCCTTCGCTAAAGCTATAGCCCCGTTGTTGTCGCAATACAGAGGTATTGGGTCAACAATGGACGGAACCACCTGAAGTTCTTTCAAGAACTTCCTCATCCAGACAGCTTCTTTTGCGGCATCAGATGCAGCGATGTATTCCGCTTCCATCGTCGAGTCTGCAACGGTTTCCTGTTTGGAACTCTTCCAACACACCGCCCCTCCATTGAGGGTAAAGACAAAACCCGACATGGACTTGGAATCATCCTTGTCACTGTGGAAGCTGGAGTCAGCAAAGGCCTCGATCTGGAGGTCTTTTCCGCCATACACTAAGAACATCTCCTTAGTCCTTCTCAGGTACTTGAGAATGTTCTTTACTGCTATCCAGTGTTTCTCCCCAGGGTTTGACTGATACCGGCTTACTACACTCAGTGCATAAGCTACATCCGGTCTGGTACACAACATCGCATACATTATAGAGCCTACCGCAGAAGCGTAGGGTATAATAGACATGCGATCCCTCTCCAAATCAGTCTTGGGAGACATCTCTTTGGAGAGGGTGATCCCGTGACAAGCCGGTAGGTTACCGCACTTGGAATCTTCCATACTGAATCTCTTCAGTATAGTGTCGATGTACCTGGACTGTGAAAGTCCCAATATCCTCTTGGATCTATCACGATGGATCCGGATCCCCAGGATGTAAGAGGCATCACCCAGATCTTTCATGGAGAACCTGTGTGACAAGAAACCCTTGACAGATTGTAGCATAGGAATGTCATTTCCTATTAAGAGAATGTCATCCACGTATAAAACGAGGAATACTACAGTTCTCGCTACAAATCTACTATAGATGCATGGTTCATCTGGATTTTTGATAAAGCCAAATTCCTTGACCGTCTCATCAAAACAGATGTTCCAACTCAGCGATGCCTGCTTTAGTCCATAGATGGACTTAAGCAACTTGCACACCTTTCCGCTGCTCCCACTCTGAATGAAACCCTCTGGCTGATCCATATAGACACACTCCTCTAAATTTCCATTTAGAAAAGCGGTTTTTACGTCCATCTGCCAAATCTCATAATCGTGGAAGGCAGCAATGGCAAGAAGGATCCGAATGGATTTCAGCATAGCCACTGGAGAAAAGGTTTCGTCATAGTCCAAGCCAGGTCTTTGACGGAAACCCTTTGCTACAAGTCTAGCTTTATAGGTCTCAACCTGTCCATCTACACCAATCTTCCTTTTGAAGATCCACTTACATCCTACGGGTTTTACCCCGTCTGGAGCAATGTCCAACGTCCATACTTTGTTGGTGTACATGGACTCCATTTCGGTCCGCATTGCATCCAGCCATTTTACCGAGTCAATGCTCTGAACGGCCTGCTGGAAGCTAGTAGGCTCATCATAATCTATGATGCAATCCTCTCTATCCCCGTCTATGAGAAAATCGTAGTATCTCTCGGGCAGATGAGACTGCCTACTACTCCTGCGGAGCGGCGTAGGAATGTCCTGTTCATTTGAACCCTCTGGTTCCACCAAACTTTCAGTAATAGCTTATGGTTCTGGAATTTCTTCCAGTTCTACTGTGCTCCCACTTATCTGGTTTTCCAAAAACTCAGTTTCCAAGAAGTGGGCATGACGAGAAACAAGAACTTTTTGTTCCTCTTCACAGTAGAAGAAATATCCCTTGGAGTTCTTTGGATATCCCACAAACTTGCACTGTACTGAGCGTGCCTCGAGCTTGTCCGCATGCTGCTTCTTGACAAAAGCTGGACATCCCCATGTCTTAATGTGATTAAGATGGGGCCTCTTTTCACACCACATCTCATATGGTGTGGTGGGCACAGTTTTAGTAGGAACTCGGTTCAAAAGGTATGCAGCTGATTCTAGTGCATAGCCCCAGAAAGATCGCGGTAACTCAGCGTTACTCATCATGGACCGTACCATATCCAATAGGGTTCGGTTCCGTCTCTCCGATACACCGTTGTGTTGCGGAGTGTATGGAGGAGTAAGTTGAGAGAGAATTCCATTCTCTTTTAAGTAATTCAGGAACTCGGCACTTAAGTATTCTCCACCTCGATCCGATCTTAGAATCTTGATACTTTTGCCGGTTTGTTTTTCTACTTCATTCTTATATTCCTGGAACTTTTCAAAGGCTTCGGACTTATGTTTCATTAAGAAGACATAACCGTACCTTGAAAAATCATCCATAAAAGTAATGAAGTAAGAGTAACCGCTTCGCGCATGTGTAGACATTGGACCGCACACGTCGCTGTGTACGAGTCCCAAGAGCTCGCTCGCTCTTATTCCGTGTCCAGTGAACGGAGTCTTTGTCATCTTTCCTTTGAGACAGGATTGACAAGTGGCATATGATTGATATTCGAACGGATCCAAATATCCTTCTGTATGTA
Source organism: Agapanthus africanus (assembly GCA_030015575.1). Classification (NCBI taxonomy): domain Eukaryota; kingdom Viridiplantae; phylum Streptophyta; class Magnoliopsida; order Asparagales; family Amaryllidaceae; genus Agapanthus; species Agapanthus africanus. The sequence continues at coordinate 251,867,632 of CM057348.1, read as the reverse complement.
ACTTAGTCAACCTTCTCTCATTGATGTGACCCAGTCTACAATGCCATAAGAAAGTCTGATTGATATCTGGAGACTTTCTTTTGTGTGTATTCTGGATATTGAAAATCTGTGGTTGGTTTAATACGTATATACCATTGCTCAGTGTACCTGACCCAATCAGAACTTGATTAAGGTGAATGTTTACAACATTACTTACAAACGCAAATTCATAACCTTCTTTAGAAACCAAAGATACAGAAATGATATTACAAGTTGCGTTGGGTACAAAAAAGCAATTACGCAAAACCAAAACATGCCCATCTGACATTCCCAGGTGATAGTCCCCTACGGCTTTAGCATCCATGCTAGCTCCGTTCGCAACTCTGAGGGTCATGTCACCTGCCTTCAAAACCCTACGGTTTCTCAACGCCTGCAAAGAATTACAGATATGAGATCCTGATCCGGTATCCAATACCCAGGAAGTAGAGTTTATAGAAAGACAGTTTTCAATAACATACACACCTGAAGCTGAAGCCGCAACCTGCTTCAGTTCCTGTGTCCTGGCTTTCCAAGCCCTGCAATCTTTCTTCCAGTGTCCACTCTTGTGACAATAGAAGCATTCCTCTTTACCCACAAGCTTCCCCGCTATCTTTGTTGCCTTTGCTTTTCCCTTCGTATCCACTTTACTAACACCACCCCTTGGTTTGGCGGGGGCTTTCCTCTTCTTTCCCTTGGCTTTCGCCTTGGACCTAGAAGAAGAAGATCCTCCTACAAACAAAGTGTATATTTCCCTACCTTTCTGTAGGGTGCCCTCTGCACTCCTCAGCATGTTGAGGAGTTCTGAAAGTTCAACTTCCTTTTCTTGCAAGTTGAAATTTAGTATGAACTGGGCGTAAGTGGAAGGAAGGGACTGGAGAACTAAGTCCGTATAGAGCTCACTCTCCAACGTGGTCCCAAGTTCTGCGAGCTCCTCAATGTAGCCAATCATCTTAAGCACGTGGTCCGCTACCGATGATCCGACGGCCAACTTTGCCGAAAATAACTTCTTCGACACTTCGTATCTTGCGATACGAGACTGCTCTCCATACAGTTCTTTTGTATGAAGAAATATGGATTCCAAGTCCATATTCTCGTGCCTCCTCTGATGTTCCATGTCCATAGAGGCAAGCACGAGGCACCTGGCCTTCGCGCAATCAATCTCCCAAGTCTTACGGATTTCCTTATCCGCGACGCTGGAGGTGGGACCTGGGACGGGGGGAGCTTTGGTGGTAAGAAGATACCCCAGCTTGTCGTAAGTGATTGCCATTTTGACATTCCTGAGCCAATCTTTGTAGTTTGGCCCTGTCAGTATGTTTTTATCTAGAAGTAACTTAAGTCCAGTCATTTCGATTTGGTCGCTGCAGGGGGAGAGAGAAGGAACACTCAGCACGATGCTCTTGCAAGTTTAGAATGGTTTTTAATTTGTCTAAACAGGATGGCTCCCACTGTCTCTCGAATCCCTCCTCAAACCACAAAGGAAGAATTAGCCGGGATTAATCCCACCGCACAATACTTGCTTAACCGTTCAGCCAGGCCAGTGTCGGTACTTCGAGGGAGGTTTTCCAACGCTTTCGCGAAGTTCCTTAATTTAAGAACCTCTTTTCCCTGGGGGCATAGCCCCGCTAACACCTTTCTAGGCACCTACTAGGTTTATAGCATTGATCGTTTAGTGAGAAATTTCCCGAGGAGTAGCATATACTCACAGTAGGATCGGGATCCAAATATCATCGCGTGACGAAAATGAAGGAATCCTACCATAATCATCACACTCCAAATGGTATGCAAATCTAGCAAGTTTCAGTACTTATGAAACTCCCGATGTGGATTTTTGCCCCATGCTCTTATGACCTTGACTTTGGCCAACAAATCATAAGTCACATGTCAAGTTCTGCCCGTCGTTCTCCAGGTTAATTTGAATCCATTCGTACCTACCCATGACTTAGGCCAACAAGGTAGTTCGACTGTTCCAAATCAACGCATCTATCTATGCTGCACATGAATACCCAATAGCTACCAATCACTATGCCTTGACTTTGGCCAACAAACATAGCTTGAATACTATTGACTATTTATGTGAAACGACGGAGGGCTACGAATGGTTTTGGTAAAACCGTGAACGTAGTGAACTTGATATAATCGATGGAACAAGATAGCTTTTAGAAGGAGAGGCTCAAGCTCCGCATTTAAAAGTTAGTTTTGAAAAGAACCGAGTGGTTTTTCGAAAGTGTTCCAACGACTTTAACTTGGTTTATTATCTTGCATTAGTTCTTTTAATGCGTGATATTCTTGCATTAGTTCTTTTAATGCGTCCCATCATTTAATCCTACCATTGCAGAAAACAACCAAAATATGACGTACGCTTATGCCATTCGCATTCGCCACGGGGTCCCGTCATCACCCGTTAGGTTACTTAACTAACGACAGAGCGGGGGCTGGGCTAGCGCGGCTGTAAAACATAAGCAACGCCTAAATATAAAGCAATGATAGACATTACAGATCACAGATGAATACATTGGATATACTAGGAATCCGCAATCCGTTCGAGCCTGCAACGAAAAGCGGATTACACGATCGCGGTGAATAGCCAAAACCCCATCCAAGACCCCTACGGGTGCGGCAAACTACCCGCCAAGTACCCGGTAGTTTGTGCACCCCTCCATGGGTCTATCCTAGGAGCAAAAACAGTAAAAAGAATTATACAATGACGGCTACAACCCCGACCCGGTTGTGCGGCCATACAAATAATATTATTACATCAATTTACATTTACAAATGAATGAAAGAAAAACAAAAGCTCATCTCACATCCACCCCGGCTATTCACCCGCGACAGTCCAACACATTCATATACACATTCCAATATCAAACACAGATCACAGAGATGTATAACCCCGACTAATCGACTTATAGCGATTAGCCGACGTTCAATACATTACATACAACACAGATATAACCAATATAGCCAAAGTGTAGCGAAGTTCGAAAAAAATACGGATTTATAGGACCCCAAAAGTAAATTTCTTTTCTGGAAAATCTGGGCACTTATAACATATTTGAAAAATCCCAAAACCCTACCAGAAGAACACTGCACAAAACACGATCACATGAAGAGCCCAAACGGCGGCGGATCCGCGGCGACGAGAATAGCTGAGGCCGCGGATCCGCGGCGGTTTGAAGGATTCATGGGATCGTTTTTCGTGGGTGTTCTCACAAAACCCTGAGCCGATTTTAGGAGTAAAAATTTTTACTTTTAGAGCACAAAAAATTTCAACAGAAACTTAGGGTTTTAGAATTTCCGGTTTTGCGATTTTTTCGTTTCGAACTTCCATACAATTCGCTACCAAGCTAGTTTAAGTTTAGTTAGGCTCTGATACCACTGTAAGTCCACGTTGCGACCCCCGGTTCTTACGGGGAGGCAGAAACGGTATAAAAATCAAATTTTTAGCGCATGGGGCAACATGGACTAACAAAGTCGGGATCTTTTCCTAAACTAAAACTAGCAAACAAGCTAAAGAGAGTTAGCTACTCGGAAAGATGGTTATACCTAAACTTGAACTCCTTCTTCTTCAAACTTTTGTAGAGGTTGATGGTGCTTTCCTCGTTGCCTTCTTCCGTCAAAGATGGATCCACCTGAGGGTTCAACCTTCGGGCTCTTTCTCGAACTTTGAGAGAACTAGAATCTTCGGCTTGCCAAACCTTTGATCCTAGAGTGAGTAGAGAGTGTCTAAGGGGTGTTTTTATCTCAAGGAGAGGGATTCTCAACTCATGAGAAGGATTCTCCTTGAACTAGAGGAGGAAGAAGAACAAGTGAGGAGAGAGAATGGTTATGATAGAATGAGCTCTTTTCCTTCTTGCAACCATAACAAAAGGAAAAAGAATTATCTAATTAATAATAATAATTCAAATGAAATAGTTGATGGTTGTATTTGGAATGACCATTATCATCACTTCATTAAATGAATGTAAGCTAGAATCAAGGAGTATCCTTGCAAAGCAATGATGATGGTCAAACATTCAACCATGGACAACAAGTCAACCATGGTCAACAAGTCAACAAAATCAACCATGACAAAATTTCATTTAATTACTATTATTAATTGATATTTCATAAATCCATTAGGGTTTGGAAAAAGACGACTGTCAACTGTGCATACGCACCCGTTCCGAAACCCTAATGAAAAACCTATTCCTCCGCCTCAAACAACTGTGCATACACACCTGCATTCTCGTTCCGAGGAACAAGAATACTGAGAGATAAAAGCAACCCCAAAACATATACCAGTATCTGACTCAAACCAGAGCCAGCCAGTAATATCCGTCCGGACTCCAAACGTGCACAAATGCGCGGATGAGAACGAACCCTGTCGCAAAACCATGCGACCTCTACCCTGTTTTGCCCAGAGGCGAATACCCTCTGTGTGGGACTCTAAAGACTCGACACTACGCTGGCAGTGGGTTTAACCACAGACCGCAAGCGGCACTAGCTGTGCGTAACGGTCCCCAGGTAGATGCCGAAAAGAAGACTGACGAGGTAATACCCATCTGAACTCCTACTGAGTCTGAATGTGACATTCTCCGTACAGTCCGGTCTGTTCGTCTGATACATCGCATGGCGGGCCTAGGGGGCGGTAAACGTCAGTCCCCCAATAGCGGTACAAGTCGTGTCGGAGTGAAGCCCAAAACACCCTGAGATAACACTGGAAGCCTACCAGTATATCTCGCTTGCCCTGGCCAGGGACTACTCGTGTAATGGCTCTCCTAGACACAGCGCGATGTCAACCCCCAATACCGGGAGAGACGAATCCTGTCTAACTGTCACTGCCTCCAAGTGCTTCGGGACTGCACCCAACTACTACCTGTTTGCACGACTCCTTTGAGCCGTGGTAGGGTAGTGATCAAAGTGCAGTGGGAACACACTCGAGGCGAAGTGCCAGTGTCAAGTCAGCGGACTAAGCTGTACTCATGTCACCTGGGAACAGATAACTGATGATAGGTATAATACCAACCTTTCAGTTCCCGACGAGTCCTGTCCAGTGTACTCGTAACCCAACGAGCACCCGTATACTATCTCCAGTTCGACGTACTGATGGCTGTGGGACAGACCATCTCCCACACTGGGATGAGAAGCGCATACGCTAGTCTACTCCGGAGTATCGATGCCCTGTCTCGATAGTCCTGCGACTAGGGACCTGTATAAGGATGTGCTTATAGATTACCCAGCCCCCACTAGTGTGACTGCCATCACAACGCTGGTAATCAAGCAAAGATCCTAAGGGCTCTACTAATGCGTATAGGTGATATACTAAAATAAATACATGTACACATTGAAGTAGAAACAAACCAAGTAGCATACTACTATATTGAGCAAGATTGTTTATACAAGGTGAATATCCCAAGCTACCATTAAGTAATATACAAACTAGTATGATACAGTAATGGCCTCTAGGGCATATAAGCTAACACAATAAAGCCCAGATAACAATTTTAAAAGGATCACATAAGTTTTATAAAAAGTTAAGCATTTTTCAAGTTTCGTTTTCCAGTAAGGTTTCAACTTCAGAATTTCTATCTTCCTTAACAGGAAACTAAATCGTATTTTTCACTCCACCTTTTTCTTGTTTATATTTCATACACACCTCTGTGAACGTGCAATAGTCTTTATCATAGAATAAAACCTTCATATCTCCGCTTAAAATTTTTATAAAAGCCTGTCTTTTATCAAGATTATTCTCACACAAAGAACCGTTAGGAATTTTAACTCGGAGAGAACACTTGCTTGACTTTGTTTTAAACTGGACTTTCTAGGCTTCTTAGCGAGCTTTAGGCCAATGCACCCAAACCAGTTGGTTTTAGGGCATTAGGTATAGAAACACCCCAGCGGACTTAATTACTCAAGTTACCTAGGTCCAAAAACAAAAGACAGTTTGGCGTGAAAATCAGATGATTTGATACGAACGGAGACATAACCGGCAGTTCAATTATTTTTTGGATAAAAGACGTGTTTAGTGGGTTCGGTGTGTAATCATTCCAATCAAGTTTCAGATGGGTTATTTTTCAGACTTAGTTCCAATTACGGCATCAATAATATTCCTTCATATTCGCTTTACTTCATAAACTATTCTTGACATTACTTATTTCAGAACAAACCTATTTGATCCTTAGAAAATCATTTATCTGTTTAAAAGTTTTTCAACATAAAAGACTTGTCATCTAATTCCCAAAAACTCACGACACGTGTAGTGTGATGTAAAGACGTATATCAGCTATAGTTAACTTCAAAGGAGTGTTATCTTTCAGGTTCTCAAAATCTAAACATAAGATTTAGTCATTCCTATTTTTTCAAACAAACACCGTCGAAATGTTGAATCAGGGTTCTTCCACAAGCTAACTTGACAGAAAAGTTTTTATATTTTTAGAAATTTTTCAGATTTTTATGGATTTTAATATGCAGATGCAAAAATATACATATGAATGCGAAGGTAAGAAATGCGTACCGAGCGTACCCCCAAACTTAAACTGGACAGTGTCCTCGCTGTCATTGCATGAAGAGATCATTTGAAGGGTCAAAATTGTCGGTTAGCGATACCCAAATTTTTATTTGTTTTTGTTTTTAAAGAATATACACAAATATATACAAAATGGTTTGTACATACCCCCAAACTTATTTGGAACAGTGTCCACTGTTCTTGGCTGGATAACCGAAGTTTGGAGGTAGGCAGAGGAAGATCATTTAGGGTAAACCGGCTCCTGTAGGAACAGGAGCTCCTCTGTTGGTTCGGCGCTAAGGTACGGTTTTAGTCGGTGTCCGTTCACTTTGAAAAATGAACCGTCCTTTGGATTTTCCAAATCCACAGCGCCCTGCGGATACATATTCCGCACAAAATACGGCCCTTTCCAGCGAGATCTGAGCTTTCCTGGATGGAAGTGAAGTCGGGTGTCGTAAAGCAGTACCTGTTGACCAGGTACGAAGGTTTTGCGCAAAAGGTGTTTATCATGAAACACCTTCGTTCGATTCTTAACGACAACCGCGTTATCGTAAGCCTCATCCCTAAGCTCGTTCAGTTCGTTCAACTGCAGCTTCCGATGGCTGCCCGCATCCTCGAGAGACAGATTCAGCTCCTTTATCGCCCAAAATGCGCGATGCTCTATTTCGACAGGTAGGTGGCAGGCTTTTCCGTACACAAGCCGATAGGGAGACATGCCAAGGTCGGTCTTATAAGCGGTTCGAAATGCCCAAAGGGCATCAGTGAGTTTCAGCGACCAATCCTTACGGTTCTTGGAAACCGTCTTCTCCAGTATCTGCTTGATTTGCCGATTTGAAACTTCGGCATGCCCGCAGGTTTGGGGGTGGTAGGGTGTAGAAAGCTTATGATTAATGGAATATCTCCGCATCAAGGCCTCGAAAGTCCTATTGCAGAAATGACTTCCATTGTCGCTAATGATCGCTCGGGGGTGCCCAAACCGGGAGAAAATGTTTTCTTTAAGAAATCTAACGACAACCTTGTTGTCGTTAGTCCGGCTGGGCACAGCCTCGACCCATTTAGAGACGTAATCAACAGCTAGAAGGATGTACAAGTTCCCGAAAGAGCTGGGAAACGGCCCTATGAAATCTATCCCCCAAACATCGAAAATCTCCACAACCAAGATCGGTTGGAGCGGCATCTCGTTCCTCCGGGATATCCAGCCCATGTGTTGGCACCGGGAGCAAGTCTTGCAATAGTCATGAGCGTCTTTGAAAAGTTGTGGCCAGTAGAAACCACATTGCAAGATCTTCTCAGCTGTCTTTCTGGGGCCAAAATGCCCGCCACACGCTTGATCGTGGCAAAATGACAGCACACTCTTGAATTCCTCATCAGGGACACACCGACGAATAATCTGGTCGGGACAGTACTTGAACAAGTAGGGTTCGTCCCAGTAAAAGTGTTTTACTTAGGATAAGAAGCGAAGTCTGTCCTGACTTGACCATTCGGTCGGTAGTAATCCTGTGGCCAAATAGTTCACAATATCTGCGAACCAGGGTTCGCAAGATACTGTCAAGAGTTGTTCATCCGGGAAAACGTCGTTGATTGGAATTGGAAGCGAAGGCGAAGAAGGAAGTCGTGAGAGATGGTCGGCAACCACGTTTTCACTTCCTCGTTTGTCCTTAATGACAAGGTCAAACTCTTGAAGCAAGAGGATCCAACGGATTAACCGAGATTTTGCATCTTTCTTCGCAAAAAGATGGCGCAGAGCAGAATGGTCAGTGTAGACAATGACTGGAGAGCCGATGAGGTAGGGCCTGAACTTTTCTAAAGCAAATACAACAGCTAAGAATTCCTTCTCAGTTGTTGTATAGTTGAGTTGGGCGTCGTTCAGGGTTCGGCTCGCATAATAGATTACGTGCGGCATCTTGTTGATGTGTTGTCCAAGGACAGCACCAATGGCAAAGTCGGATGCATCGCACATAATCTCGAATGGGTGCGTCCAGTCAGGTGAAGAAATAACGGGAGCAGAAGTGAGTGAGCGTTTCAATGACTCGAATGTAGTCACACAGCTCGAGTTGAAGTCGAAAGGCGTATCCTTAGCCAGCAAAAGAGTCAAGGGCGTAGCAATCTTGCTAAAGTCCTTGATGAACCGTCTATAGAAACCGGCATGGCCAAGGAAGGCTCGGATATCTCTGACGCAACGGGGAGGAGGCAGATTGGAAATGACCTCAATCTTTGCTTTGTCAACCTCTATGCCATTTTGCGAGATGATATGTCCTAAGACAATACCTTCGCGCACCTTGAAGTGGCATTTCTCCCAGTTCAAAGTGAGATTCTTGTCCTTACATCGGGTAAGGACAGCGTCAAGATGCAGCAAACACTCGTTGAAGGAATCGCCGAAGACGGAGAAGTCATCCATGAAAATCTCCAGAAATTTTTCCACCATGTCTGAGAAAATTCCCATCATACACCGCTGAAAGGTAGCGGGCGCATTGCATAACCCAAAGGGCATGCGACGATATGCAAACGTGCCGAAGGGACAAGTGAAAGTGGTCTTGTCCTGGTCTTTTTCGGCGATAGGAATCTGATTAAAGCCGGAGTAGCCATCAAGAAAGCAGTAGTACTCGTGTCTGGCCAATCGTTCAAGCATCTAGTCAATGAAAGGCAGCGGAAAGTGGTCTTTCCGCGTTGCGGCGTTGAGTTTTCTGTAATCAATGCACACTCGCCACCCAGTTTGGGTGCGAGTAGGGATTAACTCGTTTGCCTCGTTAGTGATGACCGTGATGCCCGACTTCTTGGGGACAACATGAATGGGGCTAACCCACTGGCTATCAGAGATAGGGTAAATGATACCACTATCTAGACATTTTACGATCTCCTTCTTCACAGCCTCTTTCATGACTGGATTGAGACGTCTTTGTGGATCCCGGGCTGGTTTGGCATCATCCATCAGATGAATGTGATGCTCTACGATCAGGGGACTAATCCCCTTGATGTCCGCCATGGACCAACCAAAAGCTTGCCTGTTGCTGTGCAAGACCGCGAGAAGGGCTTTCTCTTGCTCGGGAGCTAGAGAAGCCGAGATGATGACAGGGAGGGTCTTGTTCTCACCTAAGTAAGCGTACTTTAGGTGAGACGGCAAAGGCTTGAGTTCGAGCGTTGGAGGAGAAACGATGGAAGGCAAGATTGGTGCAAAGGTCTCGAACTCAAAGGATTCCAGCAAAGGTTCAAAGCGAGTGTAAGCAACCGAGTTGGATGGTTCAGGTAACTCATCCGAAAAGTCGAAGGATTCAAACTCGGGTTGTGCGCGGCTAAGATCATTCGAAAATGTGAAACACTCGTAGTCGTTGTCGGGCGCAGAAACAGCAGCAGGTTCGAAGAGAAACGCACTAGTGGCGTCAAGATTATCGTGATCAAACAGAAACTCCTCGAATTCACACTCTTCTGGGGTGATCTCCTGGATCGAGCAGACGTCCAGTATATGAGCATTAGGTTCGGCGGGCTGATTCCCCAACCTAAAAATGTTGAGTTCAATCGTCATATTTCCAAAAGAGAGGTTCATCGAACCATTGCGACAATTGATCACAGCATTTGAGGTTGCGAGAAATGGGCGACCGAGTATCACCGGAATTTGATTCCGGGGGTTAGCTACAGGCTGTGTATCTAATACAATGAAGTCAACGGGGAATATGAAGTCCCCGACTTTTATTAACACATCCTCTAGCTCACCCCTAGGATGGGTGATCGATCGGTCGGCCATTTGGAGAGTGCAGTGTGTGGGTTTCAACTCTCCGATGCCTAATTGCTCGTATACTGAATACGGAAGCAGGTTAACACTGGCACCAAGATCTAATAGTGCGCGGTTGATGTTCTTATCCCCAATGGTAATTGAAATCGTAGGACAGGCAGGGTCCTTCCGTTTTTGTGGTAAAGATTGGGTAAGGGCATCACTCACAGCACTAACCAAGAAAACTTTCTTGGGTACCTGAGACTTCCTCTTTTTCGTGCACAAGTCCTTTAAGATTTTCGCGTAAGACGGGACTTGTTGGACAGCATCTAAAAGAGGAATGTTAATGTTAACCTGCTTAAATAACTCCAGAATCTTCTCCATTTGAGAATTTTGTTTATTAGACCTCAACCGGTTTGGAAATGGAACATTTTGAAAATTGGTTGAGTCTAATGCTGGAGGAGGAGATTGTGGAGTTGGAACGGATCCCAGAATAGGTGTCTTCGTGGAGTGAGAAGTGGGTCCGTTCAGAGCAGAAGAAGAGGGAGGGGAGCCTTGTGAAGAACGGAGAATAGGCTCAGAAGACGAAGAAGAAGAAGAAGAAGAAGAAGAAGCGGCCAGGGTGTCATCGTTGATCCGTTTGCCAATGTTGTTTTGCAGCATCCTCCCCGATCTCAGTGTGGTCACGGCACTCACATTATGGTTTTGTTGTTCAAGAGCAATGTGTGCATTATGTGGGTGACCGGGATTTGGAAGTGGCTGGGACGGGAGCTTCCCCTTTTCTCGCTCGCTTAAGGCCGCGTTCAGCTGTGCAATCTGGGCCTCGATGGTCTTGATGCTTTGCCCGTGTGCGGCAGTATGTTGCACTAAGGACTGAATGGAAGACTGGATGTTGGCGGTGGATTGAGTCGATTGTTTAACGAACGCCTCCAGACTTCGCTCGAGCGAGGAAACCTTATCGTTGTTTGACGGAACAAAGTTGTTTGGTGGAAAAGAATTGTTGGGTGCAAAGTTGTTCGTCTGATTCTGAAAAGGTTGGGGTTGGAAAGGCTGCTGATATTGATGTTGAGTTTGTTGTTGCGCTTGTTGTTGCGGTGGAGGGGCCCTTTGGAAATTGTTGCCCTGGAATTGATTCTGATTCTGATTCCAGGCGAAATTGGGGTGGTTCCTCCAACCGGGATTGTAGGTGGAAGAGTATGGATCATTCCTCGGTCTTTGCTGGAAGGCAGCATTAACCTGATCCTGTCCTTGCGAGGGTGGATTGTAAGGACACTCTTCGGTCAAGTGAGAAGGATCGGAACAACAAGCGCAGATGGTACGAAGGGGGAGAACAGGGGCAGGAGCAGGAGCAGAAAATTTGCTCTCTATCGCTTCAAGCTTTCTTGTTATTGCAGCCATTTTAGCTTTCATCGCAATAGAGACATCAAGTTGGTGGATTCCTACCCTAGACTGACCGGTAGAAGTGGAGGTAGAAGAAGAAGACGTCGGTCTGGTGCTCTCCCACTGTAGCGTTTGCTCCGCAAGGTCGTCAAAGAATTGCCACGCTTCCTCGTCAGATTTCGATAGGAAGTGGCCCTAACAGATGGTTTCCAACAACTGCTTCGTTGCTGGGTTCAGTCCCTCGTATAAGGTTTGGCAGAGTTGCCATTTCTCTATACCGTGGTGAGGACACTGAACAAGAAGGTCTTTGTATCGGTCAAAGCACTTCCAGAAGGGTTCAGAAGGAAGCTGGGAGAATTGGTTGATTTCATTTCGAATCCTTGCGGTTTTATGATTCGGATAGAATTTTTTCAGAAACGCTTTAACAAACTCGTCCCAGCTGGTGATTGAGTGGGAAGCGGTGCTATACAGCCATTTTTTAGCAAGATCGCATAAAGTGAACGGAATGACCCGTAGACGTATAGCATCGTCCGACAGCTGGGTGGTTTTCATCATGGCACAGACGTTTTGAAATTTATTGATGAAGATATAGGCATCTTCAGATTCAAGCCCATGAAAACGTGGAAGCATGTTGATGAAATGGGGCTTAATTTCAAAGTTGTCCCCATTGGCCGGAGGAAAAGAAAGGCAGGTGGGAAGTGCAGAACGGGTGGGATAGAAACGATCCTGGAGCGCGATTCGCTGCGGCGCTACAACAGGCGGTGGTGGTGGGATATTGGTCTCCGTAGGAGGTGGAGCCAATCCAGGGGTAGTCAAAGAGATGTTCGGATTAAATCCTGACATCGCGGAAGAAGAGGTTGGTGAAGGTGAAGGTGAAGATGTATGAACAGAATTCCGGTCAACGTCGGAGTTGGCTGGCAAAGGAAGGGGTGAAAGAAGAGTGGACGGAGTATCGACTTCGGAGTCGATCGCGTAGTCGGTAGCGACTAACGTAACGCGGACTAGACGGGCGCTAGTGTCCCGAGTCCAAGCGGACATACACTAAATGAGTTTAGTATAGTCAAAGCGGAGAAGGTGAGGGTAAGAAAACGTCAATGGAGAAAGGCGACAAAAAGGGCAAGTTTTTACAAAAGTTTTTGGTTTTTTCTTTTTTTTTTGTTTTTTTTTTTTGTTTTTAGAAAGAGATTTACAGAAATATGTATGGATATACGGCTTAAGCAATCACAAACAAGATATGCACAATCACACCTAGATCTAGGGTAACCTAGGTCTACTAGACCTGCTCCTGAACTTGATTGTCGAAGTTAAACAGTGCCGAGAAACGGGCTTAAAAATACACTGATCACGAGGCCAGGTAAGTGCAGAGATAAGGGGAGGTTGTCCAACGCTTTCGCGAAGTTTCTTAATTAAATAACCCTTTCTCTTTCGGCGGTTGCGCCTTTAACACTTTCCTAGACACCCCGTAAACAATATACCGTTAAGCGAGGTTCTAAACACGGTTTATCTTCTCCTAATGAGCGCGAAGTCCTTAGGGCTGAAGTCTAGTATTTTTTAATTTACAATGGACAATGCATATGCTTTTGTGATTTTTGGGGTCCTGGGAAGGGTGATGAAATCCCCACCCAATCTGGATTGGTTTCAAGCCCTTAAGTCCGTATTAAAGAATGCAAAGCGGTAACAAATCAACTGCAAATAATTTTTATTTGCGGCGCAAAGAATCCTGCACAAGAACAGTTTATTGGAAGGGGGAGAAGAATTTGCGCAAAGAAATCTGCAGAAAACACAATTTATTGGAGTCCAGAGGAGTGGAGAAGGAGAGAGAGAAGTACCCAAATTTTGGACCACTGAAGCCAACAAATGGCCGCGGTTCCGCGGCTGTATGGAGGGATCTGGCTTCCAAACTTTTTGGGTGTGCTGCTGTGGTTGTCCTCTGCTTGTCTGGATTTGTGGAATTTTTATTTGCTCACTGTATCTGCTCCAGATTTTTACAGTAGACCGTTTGCTTCGTTTTGATCCGTCGCGGTGTAGCCGCGAAATGTGGGTCTATCTTCCCACGTCTTTGGCACTGTACTTGAACTCCGTATTTTCAACGTCTTGGCCACTGAACTCGAACTTTGTATTTTCCTGCACACTTGCACAAAAACTAATCAAGAATAACAAGATGGTTTCTTTTACAAGGTATATTTTTTTTTTTGTTTTTTTTTTTGGTTGAATTTACAAGTTAACCCGAAATTACACAAGGAAATAAACTACCGTCTCCCCAGCAACGGCGCCATTTGATTGTTAGCGATTCTGCGTGTTCAAGTTTTAGTTTAAATACCACAATCAAGACGGTTTCGCTTGTAGCTAGCCGGTTGAGTACGGGTCGTCCGCAGGGAGATGGGAGTCTTTTTCAATGTGTTTTAACGAGTTAAGTCCGGTTTCCAGATTTTGTTGTGGTTATCTAAGTGTTGAGTTGATATTTAAAGAGAGCTTGTTAGGGTTAGGATTAGGTTAGTTTGAGTTAGGAGTCTCCACATCTTTCGTTGCCCCTCTTAATATCGGTGTTACGGTAATCGGCAACAACGGGGATTAGCACGACTAGGAAGGAACTTGCGAGTATAAGCTAGGCTTTCCAACACATAAGTTCTTCCTTTTGGTGCTTGTCCGTCCGTTCTTGGCTCTTAGCCATAACCTCCGGTTAATTCAACCACAACCGGTCTCACTACGGAATCACCGCTATCATGTAGGATAGGGTGCCGTAAGGAGCGGATTGTGGTTCAATTAACGGGAGTCGAATTAAGCTGTTGGGCAAGGAAAGAGTGAGAGAGATTTCCTTCTCTCAAACTTCCCTTATCCTACCCTAACAAGTATGAACTACTCACACATCATGATACGGAAAAATAAAACAAAACAAAAGAGGAAGATAGAAAGAAGGAGATTAGAAGAATACGACTAGCTATTTGCGACCTCACCTTGGCGAGGATCGAGCGTAAGCATCATTGTCGTATTAAGGATAAAGAAAAAGAGAGAAGAAAGAAACAACAAGAAAATAACAACAACTACTTAACGAATCAAAATTACAACAATTAACAAGATAAAGAGACAAGCATGATAATAAACGATTCTTCTTTATTCATCACTCTTCACTCACAAGCTCACTACAAGTTTCAATGGAGAAGAGGTGAGAAGAGGAAGAAGAAACACAACTAAACCTAGCAAAATGAAAATACAAGAATGGACCCTTTCCTTCACAAAGTTCTGGGCTATTTATAGGCTGGAGAAGGAAAACCTAGGGCAACATTCAGAACCCTTATAAAAAGACCAACATACCCCTAAAATTTCAACGTCTGCCGCCACCATACGGCCGCGGATCCGCGGCCTAAGCCAGCTTATGCCGCGGATCCGCCGCACTATGGTGGAGTCAGGGGGTCGGGTTCTTGGTACTTCCCTGGTCTGCTGTCCCCTCTTGTCTGGTATATGTATTTTCTGAAAATACTTCCACATTTCTTCCAGAATTTCTGTTGAGGGAAAGGTGGACTTTAGACATGGATTTTCTTGAGCTCCGCATAGATTTCTTGGTTTTGGTGTTGCCATAGTGCTTTGTGCATGAAGGTGACAATTGATTTGTCATTTTGTCTCCTAAACTGGTATCTGGCAACATACGGATGAAGAGCGGAGACCGTGTTTTATCTGTGGTTGGCAGGAACCCGGATTTTGTCGTGTTTTCCATGAATTTCACCGTTTTAGAACCGAGAACCTGTATCCTGCAATTGACTAGCAAACACGGCTCAAGAGTATCTACGGATATGCAATGTGATAAAAATTGGACGGTATGAAAATGCAAAAATCTGATATGAACACGTACCCCGATGACGGCACAGATTAACGCTAGGGTAAAACCCGGCGAGACATGGGTTCAGTACGCTATACGGTGGCGTAATCTATGGTCGAAGTGTGAGCAGCGCATAGAAGAAGCCCCTGCGGTGGGAATGTTTGTTGTAACCCTTGATCCACAAGCAACCATCTCACAGTTTATGATGTTCTTCAAGCCGACTACCTTCCAGGCTTTGATTGACAAACTAGCGCAAATGGACCAGATGGGCCATAAACCCCCTCTCCCAAAGCCGGATTCCCGAAATGACAAAGGAAAGGGAAAAGCGATCGTTGTCGCTAATGCTCAACAACAACCGAACGACTCGAAGCCGGTTGCTCGTCCAAACAATACGCGCCTGTACGTACCCCTTGAGGATAGGATGGGACGTCCTTATTCCTTCCCCCGTGATAAAACGAGGAGGTTATTCGAGCTGGCGTTGCGCAACAGACTCATAAATCTGCCGGATCCAAAACGTCCGTTGCAACCAAGTGACGTCAACGAGCCCAACTACTGTCCTTATCATCGAGTATTAGGCCACCCGATCGAAGATTGCTACGTTTTCAAGAATTGGCTTGAAAACCAATACCGACAGGGCAAGTTCACGTTATCTGACAAATGGAAGGTGAATCCCCCGCAACCCCACACCTCTAAGGGGACGAATACGTCAGGGGCAACATGCTCCGTCATCGAAGAAGCTCCTTGGGAGGTCGTATTATCAGCCAAGACAAAGAGGATGCTAAACGATCTTCAGACATGTCCAGCGGTCAAGTGGAAGAACCCATTGGAGCCACAAATTATGGAGGGAATGCTAAAACCTCGTCCGATTCAAAAGATTGGTGGAAGTGGCCCAAACACTCATAACCAGCCGTCAAAATCTTCGAAAAAGAAGAAGAAGAAATCTAAGAAGCCCGTGAAGCCTGGCGACAAGCGCACGGACTTACAAAAGCAAATTGACGCGCTGGAGGAATACAATCAGAAGGCACGAACCCCTATTACATTCCAAGAGTTCCTCAGCCATGTCTTTGAAGAGGAGGATGAGGGAGAAAGTTCATCGGATGAATCCGAGGAATATGTGGCGAGTTGTCATATGATTTCCCATTCGATCACGAATGATGAGGAGATTCCTTGCACCGAAAAGCTGGGGGTAGATCCTGAACCAAAAGTTCTGGGGCCATCAGATGAAGTAATTGACGCACTCCTTAATGAAGCTCGGTTGAAAAGTAAAGCTGATCGGGAGCGCGAGGCGGCTATATTTGAAAGGGCCAAGCGCCAGCGACTTGATGAAGGAGCTGAGACGATCCCGCTGGAGCAAAACACCTCCACTACCGACAAAAGCCAACTCAGGATGAGGAAAAAGTTCGCTAAAGCCATATCAATGGGCATGAAGCTACCATCCTCTGAAGGAAACATCGCCGGTGAAGTGGAAACGCACCCTTCGTATTGCTTATATCATCAGAGGATTTCGCACCCCACTCAAGAGTGCAAAGCTTTCGATAGATGGTGGCAAGGATACGTTGCTCATCGACAACGCTTTAAGCGGGAAAAACGTAAAACTCGTCGGGAGCAGAGAAATACGACCGAAGGGCTTAAAAGAACTGCTGGCGATTGTCGCATGGTTAACACCGGTGGATCACAAGTGCCTACATTCGGGAGTGATTCTGATGAAGAGCTAGAACTTGCCCCTCTCTTTAAAGAGTTCGCTTCAGGAAAAGAAGAAGAACCGAAGGTCTGCGAAAATATCCGGCTGCGGAATCGGACGCTGCCTGAAAAGAACCTCGGACCCTTGAACAGAAAAGATAAAGGGAAAGAAAAGGTCTCTGAGGATATTACTCTCGATGACCAAGTTGCGGAAGAGTTAACCGCTAAGAACCCACCAAAGAAGAATAAGGTGGATTACAACGTCTTAGCACATCTGAGGAAGCTGCCCTCACAGCTCAGCATTCTTGACGCCCTTTTGCTATCAAAAGAGGCGAGAGATTCGTTGATTAAGGCACTCCAAGACCCGAAACAATTCCAAGCATGCCTGGCCGAGGAAAAGATGAAGGATGAGTTAGAGGAAGTACACACGGCTGATGTTACTTTTGGCGATGAAGACCTTCTACTTGGGACTTGCGAACACAATCGCCCTCTCTATGTTTCGGGATACTGCCATGATATAAAGATAGGTAAAATCCTGATCGATAACGGGTCGTCTGTTAACCTACTCAACGTGCGGGTGTTGAAGGAAATCTGCATGAGCGTCCAGCACCTTGCTCGTGACAAGATCACCATATCCGGGTTCGACTCCCAATCGTCAAAGACTCTTGGATCTGTGATACTGACGCTACGCTTCGGACTACTCGTCACGGACATTAAGTTCCACGTCATAGATGCCAAAACATGCTACAACGCTTTGCTCGGCCGACCATGGTTACACGAGTACAACATCATCCCTTCTACACAACATCAGTGTATGAAGTATTTTAAGGATGGTTTCGAGTATACCGTGACGGGAGAACTGAACCCGTTCTCTGTGAACGAGGTCCGCAAATACGAAGATGCCAAATACTTCTTGCCAGATTTCGAAGACACGGAGAAGTGTCATAAGCCGGAAAATAAAACTAACGCCACCATCCCTGTCTTCGGCAGTGATACCGAGGAAGAAGAGGAGATCGTTTATTCGGGTCCGCCCCAACATAACAAGCCAGGACCGTCCACTCCTATATTGGTCTTTGGTAGTGACTCGGAGGATGAGGTCCATGTCGTATTCTCTGCTCGACCTTCAATACAAGCTTCCGCTGAAGAAGAGCAAAGTCTGCAAGTCGCCATGGTGCCGCCTAAACATCATAAAGAACTGGACGCACTTAATATCTACAGTATAGAAGAGCTGCGGACATTCTACATCCCTCCCATGCGAGAAAACGAGAAAGCAATTCTGTTTTACCGCTCTGAAGAAACCAAGATGAAAAAAGAAATCTGGTATGGCGCAGATCCTGCGCTCGACAGGCTTCAGCCTATCCGTCTTCCCAGATAATATACAGAGGGTTTGAAGAAGCTGCTGAAACGCCAGGGGATATCCTTCAAACAGACCGTTAGAGAGGCCAAATTCTATGACAGGGTCTGGAATGTTCCCGGGACTCAACGCAAACTGCCTAATGGGAGAATGGAAACGAGAGGGCTTGGATACATCCGGTTAAAGAAACGAGAGTTACTACCCGGCTGCTACGTCGTGTATGACCTTGATGAAGAAGCGGATGCTCAATGGGAGGACGCTAATCCTAAGCCAGTGAAGGTTCCAGATGCAAGAGAGCCCAGTCCGTCGTTCGAGGAACAAATGGACAGACTTATAAAGAAAGCTGGTCAAAAAGTCCGAGATGATCACAACCGTGAGACGGCCATCTATGAGAAAGCCAAGACGCAACGCCTTCTCCAACAGGCCGTAAAGGATGAAAATGCCGCTCCTTGTCAACCTGTTATAAAGAAGGCTCAGCTCAAAAGCAGAAATAAGTCGAAAGGCCAAAAAGGCACTCAACAACAACAAAGCAGGGCTAAGAAGCCACGCAAACGGGAGTCGAGCGTTATTGATCTATCCCTCATGAAGAAAATGAGTCGAGCATACTCTTTTCCTCGGGATAAGACAAGGAGGATATTTGAGCTTGCTCTAAAACATCAGATGCTCGCGCTGCCGGAGTCTAAACACCCTGAACAAGCAGGCGAAGCGTCACACCCGGACTATTGCCCTTACCATCGAGTAGTAGGTCATCCTCTTGAAGATTGCTTCACCTTCAAGAATTGGGTCGAAGATCAATATCAGCTTGGTAAATTCGCTCTGTCCAACAACTGGAGGGTAGCACCACCGCAAAAGCACGAGCCTAAGGCCACGAAAGAAAAACCAGTTCCACATTGGGATTGGAAGCGAATTCGTACCTGTCACATGATAACAATACTACAAGAAGAATCCGAGAACATGGACAGCCTTCCCTGGTGCCTCGAAAACAGCAATGATGAGGTGATCTCAGAATTTCCCCCAGCTCCGAAAGAACTGGAGGACGGAATACATACCACTGCAGATAACCTCAAGAAAATTGAGTTGGGGACGATAAACGATCAGCGACCGACATTCGTCAGCGAGCTGCTGTCTGAAGAAAAGGTGGCTGCATTAAAGGACGTCCTTGTACAGCATAAAGATTGCTTCGCATGGAACTATTCCGAGATGCCGGGACTTGATCCAGAAGTTGCTGTACATAGACTGGCAATATCCCCGAGTGTCAAGCCAGTCAAACAAGCGCCGAGAAGAATGCGGCTTGAGCTCGAGATGAGCATCAACGCTGAAGTCAAAAAGATGATAGACTCCGGCTTTATCCAGGAGGTTCAATACCCTGAATGGATTGCTAATATCGTCCCAGTGATGAAGAAAAATGGGACGGTGCGCATATGCGTTGACTTTCGGGATCTCAACAAAGCCTGCCCGAAGGATGATTTCCCAGTACCAGTCACCGAACTGATGATAGACAATACGTCCACACATGAGATTTTCTCATTCATGGACGGCTCATCAGGATATAATCAAATAAAAATGCACCCTGAAGATCAGAAACATACGGCTTTCCGGACTCCTTTGGGAATATTCTGTTACAAGGTGATGCCCTTCGGTTTAAAGAACGCCGGTGCAACCTACCAAAGGGCCATGACGAAGATTTTCGATGACCTTATACACGAAATCGTTGAATGCTATATCGACGACCTCGTTGTTAAAAGCAAATCATATGAGGAACATCTCGAGCATCTGAAAACCATATTTCAACGTCTTCGGCAATACAACTTGAAGATGAATCCGCTCAAGTGTGCATCGGAGTTTCCTCAGGAAAATTCCTGGGATTCATTGTTCGACACCGGGGTATCGAAATAGATCCGTCCAAGATCAAGGCAATCATGAAAATGCCTCCACCGAGAACTCTCAAACAGCTGCGGTCTCTCCAAGGGAAGCTCGCGTACATACGGCGATTTATAGCCAACCTCTCAGGAAAGTGCCGTCCTTATAGCCACCTGATGAAGAAGGGAACCCCGTTCGTCTCGGATCAAAAGTGCCAAAGCGCACTAGACGAGATCAAACAGTACCTGCAAAACCCTCCAGTGTTGGCCGCTCCGGTTAAGGGAAAGCCTCTCATTCTTTATACGGCCGCCCTTGAAGGTTCTTTGGGCGCATTATGGGCACAAGAGAATGACCAGAGGAAAGAAAGAGCACTTTACTACTTAAGTCGAGTGCTGCTGGGGGCAGAAAGCAATTACTCCCCCATTGAAAAACACTGCCTGGCGTTGATCTTCACAATAACAAAGCTTAGACATTACGCATTAGCGCATGAAGTCCATCTCATTTCAAAGGTGGACCCTCTCAAATATCTAATGTCAAAGGCCATATTGACGGGACGACTCACTAAATGGGCCCTGCTCTTAATGGAGTTCTCGATAGCATATCGACCACTCAAAGCAGTAAAAGGCCAGGCCATCGCCGACTTCCTTGCTGAGCACCCGATACCGGCCGACTCTCCTTTAAACTGCGATCTTCCAGACGAACATGCGTTTGATGCGATCGATGGTGATAATACCCGATGGGAGCTTTATTTTGACGGAGCATCTTCCGTGAAGAAGCGCAAACAAAGTACCCCTATAATCAAATCAGGGGTAGGACTCATCTTTATAACTCCACAAGGAGGGATAATGCGCTACGCGTTCTCCCTGACGGAACCGAGGACAAACAACGAAGCCGAATACGAAGCTCTGATAGCAGGCCTCGAGATCGCCATTGACATGGGAATTGAAAACCTCCTCATATACGGAGATTCGCAACTGGTCGTTAGTCAAGTAAACGGCGATTACCAAACATGCAAACCGGAATTGGTAAAATACGGTGAAAAGGTGCAACAACTGCTAACCCAAATTCCCTCCTATACTTTGGAGAGCATACCACTCGCGGATAACAGCAAAGCGGACGCGTTGGCCAAACTTGCTAAAGAAATGGCTGACGAGAACCTCGATGACGTTAGAATCTTGGTACAAAGTCGTCGGGTGCTCGCCCCCGCAGAAATACCTTCGGAATCACCCGAAGAGAAGGGAGTGACTGAACAAGCGACCTTGCAAATAAAAGATCATGAGAAGGTTGAGGATTGGAGGGAAGTCTTTATAGACTACTTCAAGTCCCACCAAATGCCCGAAGATGCGTCCGCAAGACATCAACTCATAAAACGAGCTCTGTCTTTCGCCTTCGTCAATGACACTCTATACAAGAGGTCATTCGATTCTCTGTGGCTGAGATGCTTAGGACCGGACGAATCGGAAAGAGTCGTTCAGGAGGTTCATGACGGAATCTGCGGTTCTCACCAAGCAGGTCCAAAGATGAAGTTGAAGATCAAACGGATGGGCTATTACTGGCCCACGATGATTCAAGACTGCATCGAATATGCGAAGCAATGTCACTCATGCCAGATTCATGGGGACTTCATCCACCAGCACCCAAATCCGTTGCATCCAACGGTAGCTAGCTGGCCATTCGAAATGTGGGGGACTGATATAGTCGGCCCCATCGAACCAGCATCGTCTAAAGGACATCGTTTCATCCTAGCGACGACTGACTACTTCTTCAAGTGGGCAGAAGCAGTACCATTGAGAGAAGTGAAGACGGAGAATATCCTCCATTTCTTCAAAACGCACGTCATATATCGGTTTGGAACTCCGAGGCGGATCATCTCCGATAACGGGCCAGCCTACCGAAGTCATAAAATCAGCCGCTTCGCACAGCAGCATAACATAGACTGGAGATATTCCTCAGTCTATAATCCACGAGCTAACGGTCTTGCCGAGGCCTTCAACAAGACCTTGACGAAAATTATAAAGAAAACAGTGTCCCGAAATAAGAAAGACTGGCATGAGAGACTGCAAGAAGCTCTTTGGGCGTATCGAACCACGTTCAAGACAGCCACAAACACAACGCCATACGCGTTGGTGTTCGGTACGGAAGCAGTACTCCCTCTCGAGATAGAGTTACCCTCTCTACGAGTGGCAGTTCACCACGAGCTAACGGACGAAGAAAATGCTCACCTTCGGCTTGAGGAGCTTGACGCCCTTGATGAAACTAGGCTCATAACGCAACAAAATCTGGAAGCTTATAAAGCAAAGATGATGCGCTCATACGAAAGATTGACCCGACCGAGGACATTCCACCAAGGCGAACTCGTGCTAGTGGTCAAAAGGCCTATGATCCCCAATCGCGCCAAGCGGGGAAAATTCGAGCCGAACTATGAAGGCCCGTACATCATAGATAAAGTTTACCAGGGTGGGGCCTATTTACTCATGGACATGCACGGTGAAAGGCCTTTCAGACCAATAAACGGTCGCTTCCTAAAGAAATACTACGCTTAATGAGCCACAGCCTAGGTCAACGATAGATGACAACGACTATGTCCGCTCGCTATCTTCCTAAGCTCAAACTTTATAAGCAGTAGCCAGCTTCTCAATAGCGGACCGAAATGTCCCTAAACTAACAGCGGACCGAAATGTCCCTAAACTAACAGCAGACCGAAATGTCCTTAAACTAACAGCGGACCAAAATGTCCTTAAACTAATAGCAGACCGAAACATCTTTAAACTACTACCGCAGCATCTTTAGACTGACGAGATATAAAAAATATATATAAAAATAAAATAAAATAAAAACGGTATGTCCATAAGCGAAAAGTGGCACGGATGAAAACCCGAAAAGGCTCCGTGAGTAAAAACAGCAGGGCTACCGGCGAGTGTTCGTGAAAACCCGAAAGGGCGCGACCTCGTAAAAAAAAGAGGGAAAAAGAAAATAAAAAATAAAATAAAATAAAAGCGGTAAGTCCATAAGCAAAATGGGCACGGATGAAAACCCGAAAGGGCTCCGTGAGTAAAAACAGCAGGACTACCGGCGAGTGTTTGTGAAAACCCGAAAGGGCACAACCTCGTTAAGAAACACTTGTAGGGTCCTCTCGACCCTATAAGGAGAAACCACCCGCGTGAGATCCTTACGATTCATACAAGGGAACAACACACTTAGGAATCCCCACGATTCCTAAGGAGAAAATACACTTGCGAGATCCTCACGACTCGTAAGGAGAACGCTCTTATGGGACCCTCACGGCTCGTAAGATTTGAAAGTCTTAAGTTACAGAGATCTAAACCTGTGCTTAAGCAACCCCCACAGCTTTCGATATTGCCCTACAAGTGGCTCAATACTGACCCTTGTATACAATCCACGGGCGCGAATAAACATTTCCCTAACCAAGGTCCATCCGTGACTGGGGATATCTTCGCATAACCCTTGTAAATCCTCTCGATTTACAAAGAGAAAACCCTCCTGTAGGATCCTTACGACTTACAGAGGAACAAAACACTTAGGAACCCTCACGATTCCTAAGGAGAAAATACACCTATAAGATCCTCACGACTTGTAGGGAGAAAAAGCTTTGTGAGACCCTTACGGCTCATAAAGTCAAAAGCCTTAGTCGACAGGACCCTAACCCTGGTCGCTAAGCCTCCTTTGTTCGACAATGACAGAGGAAAATGATGATTCGCTCCTGGCAACATCCCAGTTGTAGCGGTGCTGATGCCAAAATCAGTGTCCAAGTTCAGGTTTACGGCGAAAAGCCAGTAAGCCGCACATGCATACGAAATAGCCGAAATGATAGGGCAACTTCCAATAAAAAGCAGCAAGTAAAATGTATGCATGCGAAATAGCCGAAATGATTGGGCAACTCGCAATAAAAAGCAGCGAGTGGAAATAAAATAAACAGCCAAAATGATTGGGCACCGTGAAAAATAGCCGAAATGATTGGGCAATCGCGACCTTCGCGATATAAAAGCTGAAATGATAGAGCATCGCGGAAAGAATAAAAAAAATGAAAGAATGAAACTTTTTGCCCTACAGTTAAGATCACATCGATACCTGTATACAATCCAAGGGCATAAATAAAGAGGGAACCATACCCTCCCAGCAAATTCCTCGACTCACGGATACAAACACTCCTTGACGAGAGCTTCGTGATCCGCGTCGACCCGCAGGGCCACCAGAGCCCCCGTAGGAACCCTCGACTCGTTTCAAACCCCAAGGAAACAAATAATCCTTGGCGCTTGGGAAACAAATAATCCCAGCAAATTCCTCGACTCACGGATACAAACACTCCTTGACGAGAGCTTCCTGATCCGCGTCGACCCGCAGAGCCACCAGAGCCCCCGTGGGAACCCTCGACTCGTTTCAAACCCCAAGGAAACAAATAATCTTTGGCGCTTGGGAAACAAATAATCCCTAGCAAACTTCTCGACTCACGGATACAAACACTCCTTGACGAGAGCTTCCTGATCCGCGTCGACCCGCAGAGCCACCAGAGCCCCCGTGGGAACCCTCGACTCATTTCAAACCCCAAGGAAACAAATAATCCTTGGTGCTTGGTAAACAAATAATCCCTAGCAAACTCCTCGACTCACGGATACAAACACTCCTTGACGAGAGCCTCCTGATCCGCGTCAACCCGCAGAGCCACCAGTGCTCCCGTGGGAACTCTCGACTCGTTTCAAACCCCAAGGAAACAAATAATCCTTGGCGCTTGGGAAACAAATAACCCCTAGCAAACTCCTCGACTCACGGATACAAACACTCCGTGACGAGAGCTTCTTAACTCATGTCAACTGTTCCGCTACAACTGCAAACAAATCCCCGATTCGTCTCAATTTGTAAGAAGAAGTCTCAGACAGCAAGGATTGAAAAGCTTGCTTTTTGAGCAATGGGGCCCTGCAAGTCAAGCCAAACTGGTCTCTTGCATACTATTCACGGGTCTCACTCTCCAAAGTCGAATTTCGACGAGGAGGGAAACAACCGCTTACGAATCCTCTCGACTCGTAAGAGGGAAAATTCTCTTATAGGATCCTTACGACTTATAAGAGAAAACCACACTTAGGAATCCTCACGATTCCTAAGGAGAAAATCCACCTATGAGATCCTCTCGATCCGTAGGGAGAAAAATCTCTATGAGACCCTCACGGCTCATAGAATTGAAAAGTCTTAGGTGGTAGATCTGAACCTGCGGCCTAAGCCATCGCTATCTCTTGGAAAAATTAAGTTGTTTGCCAATCAGGTTCATCGACAACATCATGATGTAAAGGCAGAAAACAAAAGAGCATACAAGATATTGCAAAAGAAAGTGTGTATCTTTATTCATTGACCTCAATCAAATACATGGTGAATCATACAAAAGAGCAAAGAACGGATACATGTTACTCAAAAAAGAAAATTTTTACAAATACATTGATACAAAGGCAGCTATTGGGAAGGAAGCGTCTTAAGTAGCTCTATCAGTTGTTCGTACACTTCCTTCATGCCTTTTCCCGATTGGATACCACTGCCAACTCCGCCTCCACCTGGGCCCGTTGCTGTGCGACGGATGCAAGCTGATCCCTGACGGCTTGATGAGCAGCTTCACGGCCTGGAGTGTCATGCTCGGCGACATCAAGTGCCCGCTTTAGTCTCAGCCCATTCGATATGCGCTCCAGAAGACCCTCGAAGACGGTCTTTACCTCAGCGGCGTTCGCCTCAACTTCGGCACGCAAGCGAGCAGTTCTGCTTGAAGAATCTTGGCACTCCTTCAGCCTCAAAGCCACTTCTTGTTCCAGATGACGGAAATGAGAAGCGCTTTGCTCGAGCCATGCTCCCCGTTGAGTGCTCAAGGCCAAAGTCTCGGGGGACAGGCGCATTGACTCCAGCTGATGAAGGCGAGCCTCGATCTCCCGACAATAGTTAACCCAAGAGGCGACAATGCCCTCGTCATGGAAGGTGGAAAATATCGCCAACATCGGGTTAACCGTCGTGGCGAAGTCCTCAGCAGATACAGGAGTCTCGATGTTGAGTTCCTCGATGTAGTCGCTCAACATGCGCAAACTATTCGCGGCACCTTTTGAGGACGGACGTCGCTGGGAAGGGCCGCCCGGTATTGTAATGCGAGACTCGAAAGGCACCGAGACTGGAACGACAGCTGGAAAAAGACGAAATGCGATTAGATGATGATTCAATAGATATGAAGGAAGTCATTGATAAGATAGTTTACTATACCGGTGGAGACAGGTGGCAAGGCCGGAAGGGCTGGTGGCGCAGCCGATCTTTCTGCTCCCCCTTCGATTTGCAGCACTGCAGTCAGAACAAGAGAGAGTTAGAAATAATTCTACCACTGAAAAGACAAAGCTACCAATCGGGAACGGTACTCACCAGCGCCACCAGAGGGAGAGGCAAATTCAGATGGGAAGGAGAAGTGTGGGAGCAACACTTGATAGAGATGATCAAAAAGCACTCCTGGAAGATACAACAGTGTGACTTTGGTACACAAATTATACATCTGGAAGATAAGATTAATAAATCGCAAACACATACCTTCCAACATCTTCGAGGGTATGAGAGAGGGTTGAGAGGTGACCACCGCCAAGGCAGTCGTTGAAGGTGTTCCCTCGAGCAGTGGGGCATCGGCACTGGCTGCACCTGCGTTACGAAAAGGTGAACTTGTCAAAAAAGATAGTAAAGTAAAGAAAAGCAGCAACTTGGGGTTTACCTGAGGAGCTCCCGGCTGAAACAGAGGCGACTCCCTCCTCTATCGACATGAGACCACCGCCCGTGACCTCATCGCCCGACTCGATGGGGACCGTTGCGGTGCTCGCGAGACCTGAAGACGGCGGAGGACCATAGATGGGGAGGGCTATGACTGGAGTATTGCCAGATTCCAGAGAAGGAGCGGTTGGCTCGTCCTCGGGAATCATGGCCGCCTCACCCACCACTCTCTCAGGTTCAGTAGTGGCGGTTGTATCGTCCACCGTCGCTGGGGGATCGCCGGCCTCGAGCGCTTCATTCGCCGCCACCCTGGACTCATTTATAATGATCATATCATCTGCCACCACTTCAGGTTCAGCATCAATGACCTTCTCGGTGGCAGGCCCCTCGACCTCCGCCTCAGGCTCCAAAGCCACAACGACGTTGCCCACCGTCGGCTCGAGTTCGGCAGGTACCGCCTCCTCTGCCTCTTTGAGATCAACGGTTTCCGCCTCCCCCTCGATCGGACTCGGCCCTGCAAGATGAGGGATATAAGGACCAATGACATTAAAAACCCTAATAATAAAAACTCTGAGAGAAATATTACCTGAAGCTGATTTACCGTTTGCGTTCCGAACTGCGCGCGCCACCTCTCTGCGGGCAGTGGATAGGGCGACAGGGGCCTCTTCGGATGGAGTATCAGCGTGAGGGACGGTGCTGGGGCCCGCTCCCGCAGCCAAGGCAGCCCGGCGCGCCTTCGCCTCACGCCTTTGCCGCTTCCTCTCTTCCCGGGCTGTCACGATGGACCTTAGTGACGCCTCCTTCAAGGCGTCGTCATCCTCGTTCAGGGATGCCTCAAGAGCCTTTAAGGCATCCTTCATCGGCTCTTCAAGACGAACCTCCTGCGGCGGCCCAGAGGGAGCGGAAACATCGGCAGCTGGTAAAACATCTGCATCGCTTGGTGGGAACGGCATTGAGGTTTCTGCAATAAAAAGAGAAAGGTTAGATCGACCATAACACGAGGAAGATGGAAACTGGATGGATTAAAACTTACTAAGGCCTATAGACGCTCTGAGACGTTCCTCCTCCTGGAAAGTCTTCAGAGAAGCGGCAATGGCTTCTTCATCAGTGATGCCTGTTAAAAGAAAGGAAAGAAAAGCGTTAGTCAAAGACAATGGAGAATACATATTGCAAAAAAGAAAGGCGATTAGTAGTTACCTGACTGCGCAAGCTTAGCTAACCACGCGTCACGCCTCGCCAACCATGCTGAAGCTTTGAGAGCAGCCTCCAAGTCTGTATCATCCGGCGGCGGCATCACTAATCCTGCGTTAGTCCCATATTCGAGCAGACCCTTGGCATAGGGAGCATGGGGTTCCTGGCCGAACACAACGTCCGCGGCGAAGAGCGACTTCTTTTTCTTTTGCCCTCCGACCCTAGGCTCGCGAGGAATCGACTTCCGCTTAGCAGCCACTTTGGGACGACGGGTCCCGATGTCCGCACCCATGCCAGACTCCGGCGAGGGTACAACCACTGTCTCCACTGGAGCACAGGGAGCGGGAGGTGCATCTGTGATATCAGGGAGCGGCAGCTCACGTGGAGGACTTTGTGCGCGTGATGTTCTGCCCCCGGCATCTTTTAGAGGAGGAGCCACCGGGATCCTTGGCACTAAGGGAGCGTTACGGTTGGTGTCGGGGGGTACTTCTTTACGGTCGATCAACACTCGCCTCTCTTCCTTTATAACAGCCCCCGTCGCATGATTGTACCACTCTTTATATACATTAAGGAGTCGTGTAGAGCAGGCCGGCGCGCTAATAAAGAAATGAGAACCTGTATTCAAGCGCATGAAGTGATGTAACGCATTCTCCATCCCTTCTTTATTAGCAGCAGGCTCCAGTAAGAAAGCTTCCAAGGGTACTCCTTGATCGTAACCCAGTTGTTGGGCAAAACGATGCGGGTTATATCTCATAAAGACTGCTGCACCGCCCTGCCTGAAGACTAGGAAACCCGGTCTAATAGAATACAAATGGAGGATCTCCCGGGCCGTTAACACTGAAGCTCCATCCTTGAAGGAGTCCTGTAATGGTCGCACCACGGTGGTGGATGCTTTCCCAATGGTTAATACCTTATCATTAAAGGACATCCCGACTCCAACGGTATGAGGGCGAAGCAGTAAACCCCTGGCGTCCCGTGGTGAAGGGGTCACGATTGATGAGCCAATCAGCTGTAAAATGCGAGGAAAACCGCACTTGTCAAAGAATGAAGGCCTTTTACGCATACCGAAGACACCCTCCGTGTGTAGCTCGAGCCACGATGCAAAGTAGTGCATCGGGAAGACCACGTGCAGTACCCCGGGCTCGTTGGCATCCGCTGCTCGGCTGAGGCCATGATATAGGTGCGCCAGGCCGGCAATCCCCACGGCCACCTTTACCCCGATGACCATGCGGTGGGCTGGATAAAAGACAGAGGGCCGCATGCGATGAGAATGCATTGGGATCGCGAACCAACTCAGCCACATCCCGAGAAATCCTAAGAAAAAGGCCTCCTCATCCATCCCAGGGGCTGCAATTTCCGCGAAAGATATGGTAGGGAAGTCTGGGAGGAAGAAAGCATTTTGGTCTATCTCCTTCGTCGGCAGGTTATCCAAACCTAGGCCAAAAGGATCATCCAGGATAGCAGATTTGACGGCTCCTGGCGAAATGACGCTCGGACGGAGGAAGCGAGCAATGAGGTCCTCAAAATTAACTCTTCGGCTCCCGTGTTCGATGAAGAGGGACTCGTAGATGCTCAATACCTTGATCAGGCTCGGGAATTGGTGGTGAACGGCATTTTCCGGCGTAATCCCCCTTACCATCGGCTTAGCACCGAAGACGTACTCATCTATCGGGAGCAGCTCTTCATAGTGTTCCCCCATGACCGGTAGGCCGGATACCTCCGCGAATTCCTCCAAAGAAATGGACACTTCCCGATCCATGGCAAGGAAAGTGTGGGTGGGAATATTCCATTGCTCCAAGAAAGCCTTGAACCACCAGGTGGGGAGCGTAGGATATTGGAAGAGAGAGACGTAGACCGCGGTGTACAGTCCTAGTCTTATCAACTGCGACTTCCTCGTCGACAGGATGTACCGGGCCCACGGCAGATAGCCAATCGGGTGACGGGGAATCAAACCAAGGTTATATGATTGCCCCCAGGGTCATGCTTCTCCCTGACAAATACGGCGTCCTAGAATATCCAAGACCATAGGACGCTGAACCGGAACCGCATCCATAGCCGGATGAAGAAAGCTGTTCGCGGTCCAGTCTATCATCTCCACAGCATACTGCACTGAAGGTGGGGTAGCGTAGTGAATTGCCGTGATGGGTTCTGACGGTACCGCGCAGGTGAAGCTCCGTCGGCCCATAATAATTTGGTTATACCAAGACCCCCAAAGGTGGAGTTTCTTGTACTCCGGGTCATATTCTCTAATCATGGTCAGGACTTCACGATCCAAGGGTGCCTCAGGAAATCCCCCCTCCGAGCGGACGAACGGGAATGAAGTGTCTAGAGACATGATCGCTGCAAAAAGAACAATTTAGCCATTAGTATTGTAATTCCAACATTTGGCGTCTAAAAAAAAGGAAAATGCATTAATTGAATTAATTAATTACACCGCACCACAGTGCAGTGAATAGGAGACCAAAGAGGGACCCACAAAATCTAAATGACAATACGTCAGTTAATAAGACAATCTCATCATTGGATGAGATTGTCAGTTGGCCCCAGGGAAACATTCCCATTTTAAAAGGGGGGAAGAATCCCTAGAGACAAGGAGAAAATCTCCTCTTTCAGAGCAAAGCTCTGTCACAGAATGACACTTGTCAAATTCTGGCCTCAAAGGAATAAAATTCCTTAAAAAGAGCACAGCTCTATGGTAATAATGGAAAGGTCCATTAGAAAATGTCTACACCTAAAAGAATTAAAAATTTTGAAATCTTGGAAAATCCACGAAAAACTTGTGAAATTTTTTCATTTTTATCAGATCTAAGAGATCCACAGATGATCTATGAGCAAAGCTCTGTTCATGGGTTAAAACCTATAAACAAAATCCCTGTAGATCTGCAAGTTTTTGAGAGCGAAGCTCTGTTTATAAAATCCCAATGGGGATCTCTTTAGATCAAAAGATCTGTAAGAGCAAAGCTCTATTAGTTAATTAAAATATTTAATTTAAGATTAATTTTACCTAAAATTTTCTAACTTGGAAAATGAGAGCAAAGCTCTAAAGTTCTGGAAACGAGAGCAAAGCTCTAGAGTTCTAAGCAAGAGCAAAGCTCTGGAAATCAAAATCTAGAAAATGGTGAGATTTTTCTAAGGATCAGAGGCCCTATTTATAAGGCGCTTGCGCCCCTTGAGCTCACCCCTTGATCCAACGGTCAAGGGCTTGCCACCGCTGCACTCACGTGCGCGCCACGTGAGCGCAACGGTGGGGGGCATTTGTTTCGCCCAATCAGAGCAAAGCTCTGTTCAAATTCAAAATTCAAAATTTTGAAGCAACGCTTCAAGTCTCGGGCGCAACGTGCCACGTGTCAGGCGCTAATACGTCAGCGCAGCGCCCAAGAAGGCGCGCCCAATCAGAACAAAGCTCTATTTTTATGAAGCAACGCTTCAGTTGCGCTGCGCTCTGCGCTGCACGGCACGTGTCAGCGCAGATGCGCTAGCGCAGTTGCGCTGTGCTCTGTGCTGCGTGGCACGTGTCAGCGCAGATGCGCTAGCGCGGTTACGCTGTGCTCTGCGCCGACACGTGTCAGCACAGATGCGCTAGCGCAGTTGCGCTGCGCTCTGCGCCGTGCGACACGTGTCAGTGCAGATGCGCTAGCGCAGTTGCGCTGCGCTTTGCGCTGCGCGACACGTGTCAGTGCAGATGCGCTAGCGCCGACACGTGTCAGCACAGATGCGCTAGCGCAGTTGCGCTGCGCTCTGCGCCGTGCGACACGTGTCAGTGCAGATGCGCTAGCGCAGTTGCGCTGCGCTTTGCGCTGCGTGACACGTATCACGCGCTGGGGCATCTGCGCCAAACAGAATTAAAGATTTTTAAAGAAATCTTTCTGTTCTTGTTAAAACAAGAAGATTTTCTTCTGTAAAACAGAAGCCCTTGGATCAAAGATCCAACGGTGGGGAAAATTCCCCAAATCACTCTGAGAAAGATCTCTTTAACAAATTCAACAAACTTATGGGCACTATAAAAAGGACCCTAGGTCTCAATTCAAAGGCATCAACATTTTCTTGAAAAATCAAGAGCTTCAAACAGAGAGAACTCTGAGAAAAATTTCAAGAAGAGGTAAAAAACCTTTATAAGGAAGAAGAAATTTCCTCTAATAGATCATTAATCTAAAAACAAGATCAATGATCTTCATATAATAAATAGTGCTTTGCACTTCTTATGAACCACTGGTTCTTTAAAACAGAAAAAAATAAATAAATAAAAAAAATAGTGCTTTGCACTTTTATGAACCTCTGGCTCTTGAAATGAAAGAAAAATTTATTTTTCCTTGATTCTAATTTGATGAAAGATAAAAAAAAAATAGTGCTTTGCACTTCCAAACTGCGCTGTTGCGCTCTTGAGAGAGCGCCACGTGTTAGCGGTAGAACAACTTGCGCTACGCGCTCTTAAGATAGAGCTTTGCTCTCTGGAATTGGCGCAACTCGCTGAGAGTGCGCCACGTGTCAGCAGTGCAACAGCGCAGCGCACTAGCGCCGCGCACTGCGCTGTTGCGCTTGCGCTCACCAGAGCATGACACGTGTCCTCACCACAAGCGCTTGCGCTCAGTAATTGGCGCAAAGCGCCTGACAAATGCAATGCATTTCTTTCCTGAAGGGCCAAGCCCAATTAAAAGACTAAACAGGCCTAATTAAATTGATGCTCTGCATTATTTATAAATGGGCAGAGCCCAAACGAAATAATAAAAATGCTATGTATTTATAAAGGGGGGCAAAGCCCAGAAAAAACAGATGCCTTGCATCATTTATAAATGAGCAGAGCCCAGGATAAATTAATGCTCTGCATTCTTACGGGCAAAGCCCAAACAAAAAAAATGGAAGAAATGCAATGCATAAAAATGTGGAACATTTTCAACTGGACTTAGCCCAATTCTGGCCGTAAGTCCTTAAATTAAATTGAACTGAGCACAAATGCTCTCTTAAATCAATTTACTACCGGTTCGAGGGTACATCTCCGAACTCCTCTGACACTTCTCGTTGTAATCTTTCAACGACGTCAGAGAGGCGACGGGTCCCAACGACCACACCTGAATATGGACTGCGGGGTCCTTAAACTCGTGGACCGAGACGTCCCTAAACTAATATCGGACCGGAACGTCCTTAAACTAATATTGGACCGAGACGTCCCTAAACTAATATTGGACCGAGACGTCCCTAAACTAATATCGGACCGGAACGTCCTTAAACTAATATTGGACCGAGACGTCCCTAAACTAATATTGGACCGAGACGTCCCTAAACTAATATCGGACCGAGACGTCCCTAAACTGGAAAATGGACCACTACGTCCCTAAACTGGAACGATAGAGCCTCCAAATGCTCTTTTGCCGGATCTAAACGGTCCCGTTTAAGTTGATCTTAGCCCCAAATACGGCTAACGCATCCTTAGACATTTAAATGAATGGTAAAACCCCAAATCAACTTTGGTTCAAGGGTACATCTCCGAACTCCTCTGACACATGTCGTTGTAATTCTTCAACGTCGTCAGAGAGGTGACGGGTCCCGACGGCCATATATTAAATGGACCACTACGTCTTTAAACTGGAAATGGATCTAGACGATCCCGTTAAGTTGATCTTAGTCTCAAATCAGACTAACGTATCCTTAACGAACGTTTAAGTTGATCTTAGTCTCAAATGCGGCTAACGTATCCTTAAACTAAAAACACCAAACCCAAATCTAAGTAAATACGGATTTGGACTAATCCACGTCCTACGGGCGACGGCATTACTCAGTCTCCGTATACAATCCACCGGCAACCACAAACAAAACGAACACACACGACACGAAGTGAAATTCTGGAGAAGGAGAAAGTTGTTGCCGCAATGCGGTAGCGTAATTAACTGCAGGGGCTTGCGCCTGCAGGGAAGAGCGTCCCCACAATCAAAAACCCCTCACCCTGAGGGGGAATCTGACGAAGTCTGCTACATCGGCCGCATCCGTCTAAACCTCCGATATACGGCGCCATAAATCAACTTGGCATCTTCGGAGAGGTAGACTGATAAAACCATATAGCATCTGCCCCGAATCTCAGGCGAGACGCAAAGTCTAGGCCGCCGTTCGGAGGGGAACACCGCTCTTTTAAAAGAATCTAGTTTTGAAAATATCTCATGCGGTCCCTTTGTTTTTAAATCTTGTCAATATCATCCATGTATGTAACATATGTGTGTATATAGGTATGGATGTGCAAGTGGATGTATACGCAGATATGAGTGTAGCAATATATAAGTGCACTAATATGAATACACAGTGTGTATGTGTGCATCGATGTCAATATACAATATGAATGTGCGCAATATATGGCAGAAACATGTTTAATCATCAATGATGCGGTAATCTTATAGTGCGAGTGTCATGGCAATCACTAACGGTGTGAGTGTAACATATATTTAGTGCCCATGCAGCCTAAACCGTTAGTGACAGTGCAGTGTTCTATAATTACCATTCTATATGCAAGAGGAGATGGTATGCTACTATAGTATATATATATATATATAAACACATACAACTAAAATATTCAATTACGCCTAGTCGCT
Organism: Agapanthus africanus; assembly: GCA_030015575.1. Classification (NCBI taxonomy): domain Eukaryota; kingdom Viridiplantae; phylum Streptophyta; class Magnoliopsida; order Asparagales; family Amaryllidaceae; genus Agapanthus; species Agapanthus africanus. The sequence goes on along the minus strand of CM057348.1, from coordinate 251,832,838 downwards.
TAACGCCATACGGGCGATTTCCCCGTAGATGTTAAATCTACTCACCTGGTCGCGTGCTAAGTATAGCCGACCACTTGTTTCCCCTTCTTTGCGACGTCCGACGTACCCGCCTGCGAACCTGGAATTTACACAAGGAATCCATATATAAGAAAAATATCTCGCAAAACGCGGTATCGAAATCAAACGAGAAACTCGCGTCATGAACAAAACGTGCGTGTGTCCGATACGCTAGATCGTGTGTATACGCATCTGAAACTATCCCGACACGTCGCGATACGCAGCAACCATAGAACCCACTCACGTATCGCACATGTCGCACAAACAAAACGTGTTAGAAAAACGATATATCGTCCCAGATTCTAACTCAGGTGAAAACTTACAAAGTTGCACATACCACTGGCCCTAAAAATATAGCAGACTCCTCTAGCCAAAACCCTAACCCCTAAGTCCCCTGTCTGGCCGCAAATTGCGGCCAGAACGAATAAAATGGTGGCCTGGGTTGGGAATCTGGGGTTCGTGCTCTGGTGGTGTGATCAGGGTCTAAAAAGTAGGCTACAGTTAACTCAGATTTTATCTGAAATACCCGGGTCTATAGCAGATCACAGAAAGCTAAAAATTCATTTTAAAACGTTAAATTTTGCACAAAATTAAACCCTATGGTATTTTTGTGAAATCTAGGGTTTAACTAGGTTTAAGTGGCCCTAATGACACTTAACCGAGTTAATCTAACCACCAAAATCATCTCCTAACCAAAAATCCACACAATTCACCATATTTAGCACAAAAACTCACTTTTATCACTAACCGAAGCTAATTCTACACATAAGCTGAAAAAAAGGGAGTCGAGTTTAAGAATTATACCCCAATAGACCCTAGGAAGCAGGAGAAGGAGGGAAAGAAGAAGAAGTGCTGCTTCTGCTGCTGGGGTGTTGCTGCTGCTGATGTATGCTGCTGCTGCTTGAGGCTGCCGCTGTTGCTGCTTGTGCTGATGATGTTGCTTCTAGTGTTGCTGCTGATGCTTCTACTGCTGATGCTTCTGTTGTTGCTGCTGTTGTTGTGTGAGTGTGTGTGTGTATGAGTGAGAGTTGTGAGAAAATGAGTGGAAAAAGCAAAAGAAATGAGAGCTAAGGCTAGTCAACCCCCTTCTCTCTCTCTCTTCATTTAATGCTAGCATGGGCAAGCCCATCATGCCCATTCTCTCTCTCTCTCTCTCTCTCTCTCACCAAGTCAACTAAATTCAAATCATTTTCCATTTTTTTTAAAACAACAACACACTTAATTAACAACCAATTAAACTTAAGAAAAATGGGTTAATCCACCATGGTTGCTAAATATGGTTTAACCCTAACTTTAACCCTAGTTTACATGCACATGTGTGTGCAAGCCTAGAAAAATTCTAATAAAATATTCATTAAATTTGATAAAATATTTGAAAATAAATTAGTTAAATTTTTTATTAAAAACCATATATTAAAGTATAATTAGCCACTAAACACATCCTAAGGTGTTACACTCCCAATGGGTTTTACCCCTTCAGGAGCATCTTCCAAAGTCCATACTTTGTTGGTGTACATGGATTCCATCTCGGATCGCATTGCATCCAGCCACTTCACAGAGTCTCCACTCGTGATGGCCTGCTCGAAACTAGTCGGGTCATCATCCTCCATAATGCAATCCTCGTTTTCACCATCAATGAGAAAACCGTAGTATCTCTCAGGTGGATGAGGAACCCTACTAGATCGGCAGAGAAGCTGAGGTTCGTTGGGAGCTATCGAATTCTCTGGTTCTACCAAATCATCTGTTGTAGTTTGTGCTGCTGGAACCTCTTCCAGTTCTACCTCCTTTCCACTAATTTCCTTTGCAAGAAATTCCTTTTCTAAAAAGGTGGCATTTCGAGAAATAAACACTTTTTGTTCCTCGGAACGGTAGAAGATATACCCACATGAATTTTTGGGATATCCAACAAACTTACACAGAACTGACCTTGCCTCGAGCTTGTCCAGATTTTGCGTTTTAACATAAGCCGGACAACCCCATATCTTAATATAATTAAGACATGGTCTCTTCCCGTTCCATATCTCATATGGAGTGGTAGGCACAGATTTGGTAGGGACCATATTCAATAGGTGTATGGCTGTCTCAAGCGCATACCCCCAAAAGGAAATAGGGAACTCAACGGTGCTCATCATAGAGTGCACCATATCTAATAGGGTGCGATTCCTCCGTTCCGATACACCGTTGTGCTGTAGTGTATATGGAGCAGTCAGCTGAGAGAGAATCACATTCTCTTTTAGAAAATCCAGGAACTCCGTGCTCAAGTACTCACCTCCTCGATCGGATCGAAGGATTTTAATACTTTTACCCGTTTGGTTCTCGACTTCGGATTTATATTCCTTGAATTTCTTAAAAGTTTCAGACTTGTGTTTCATCAGGAACACATGTAAGTATCTTGAGAGATCGTCAGTGAATGTAATGAAGTATGAAGAACCATTCCTGGCATGTGTAGACATGGGACCACATACATCGCTATGTATCAGTGCTAAGAGTTCCGTAACTCTTTCTCCGTGTCCTGTAAACGGAGTTTTGGTCTTCTTTCCTTTGAGACATGACTGGCAAGTATCATAAAATGAAAATTCGAACGGATTCAAATATCCATCCTTATGCAACTTAGCTAGCCATGTCGCATTGATATGACCTAGTCTACAATGCCACAAGAAGGATTCGTTCGATTCTGAACTCTTCCTCTTGTGTGTGTTTTGTACATTGAGGATTGTAGTTTAATCTAGAACGTATATGCCATTATTTAACGAGCCTGATCCAATCAATGTTTGATTGAGGAAGATGTTCATAACATTATGCTATACTACAAAATTATATCCTTCTTTACTTAATAATGAAACTAATATAAGATTGCATATCAGGGTCGGAATGTAATAGCATTCGTTCAGAATCAATATGTTGCCACTTGGTAACACAAGGTGATATTCGCCAACTGCTTTGGCTGCAACATTTGCCCCATTCCCTACTCTTACGGAATGATCACCTATTCCCAGTTCTCTACCTTTCCGTAGCCCATGTAACATATTACATATGTAGGATTCTGATCCGGTATCTAATACCCAAGACGTAGAGTGATCTGAGAAACGGTTCTCAATAACTAACACACCCGAAGAAGTCGCATCAACATGTTTCTTCTTCGTTTGGGCGGCATAAGAATCCGGATATTCCCCTATTCCTTATTCAGTCTTATAACAATTATAAGAAAGAACGGAACCAACGTTCCCCTGCACAATACAATATGCAGGTTCGGTCAATACATCCATATTATTATCTTGATTAAGACGTGACATGGTCGCTACCTAGAGAGAGAGAGAACAAAACACTTTAGCGTATGCTCTTGCAAGATCGGATTGGTTACTATTTTATCTAATCAGGATAGCTCCCACTGTTTTTATCAAATCTTCTTTCAAACCCTAAAAGGAAAGACTAGCCGGGATTAATTACACCCTACAATTTTGCCAATCTTTCAGCCAGGTCAGTGCCGGTAGTTTGAGGGAGGTTCCCCGTGCTTTCGCACGGACCTAATTAAAATAAACCTCATTTTCCCAGAGGCATAATCTCGTTGACACCTTTCTAGACACCTACTTGATCGGCTAATTGTCCTGTGTAAAATTCTCCCAGGAGTAACTCTTGCTCGCAGTAGGTATCGGGATCCAACTATCTCATAGAAGTTATGCAATCTCATTGCAAATTTCAACACTTGAAATTCCCGATAATATTTTGCCCCTAGCAACCTATGACCTTGACGAAGGCCAACAAAGTATAGGCCGCTAGTCAAGTTCAATCCATACATTTCTTGATTGAATTAAACCCACCCACACGACCCTTGACGAAGGCCAACAAAGTCGCACGACTACCCTAATCCAATCAGCATCATATGCTATTAGCAGATAAGTATTAATCAGCTACCGCACACTACGCCTTGACGAAGGCCAACAAACGTAGCACGAATACTAACTAGTGCTTATCTGAAATGACGAAAGGCTACGACAGGTTTTTCAGAAAACCTATTGCGTAATGAACTTGATATCGTTGTAGAATCGAGTGATTTTGAAAAGAAGTGTTTTTGAGGCTTTTACTAGTTTCGCTAAAGAGGTCACTCCCGGTGAAGGGATCCCGGCTCTTTCCTCATCGAATAAGGTGCGGGATATATCACATATATCACTATGCAAAGCAAGAAACTTTAAAAGCAATCAAAAGACAAACTGAGTGTTGTAGCATCTGCCAGTTATTGCTAAAGAAGTCACTGCCGGTGAAGGGATCTCGGCTCTTTCCTTATCGAATAAGGTGCAGGATATATCACATATATCACTATACAAAGCAAAAAACTATAGCTACCCTTTTTTTTTGAAAATTTGATTCCACAACATCGTTTAGGTTTCTTTCTTTTCATTACTCTCATTAATGAAGTCTCATTATTTAAGCTTCCTAAGCATCACAGAAAATGAAACAAAAATACAACGTACGCTTATGTCATCCGCATTCGCCACAGTGTCCCGTTATGCACCGTTAGGTTACTTAACTAACGGCATACCGGGACGGGACTAGCGCGGGTGCAAAACATAAGCAACGTCTACTATATATCTCATATATAATGTATATCTATTCGTATCAGAATCCACAGTGATCACATCACAGAGCAGCAGAAAGAACATATGAAATATTGGATATACTAGGAGGTCCGTGTTTTATTTTGAGCCTGTATAAAACACGGATTCCACGGTCGCGATGAACAGCCAAACCCACATCCCTAGACCCCTACGAGAGCGGCAAGCAACCCTACCAATTCTAGAGTTAGGAGACCCGAATTCGACTCCTCGAGTTGGTCTCCCACTGGACTCTAGAACCTGGTTACTTGTGCTCCCCTCCTTGGGTCTATCCTAATGCGAAAAAGTAAATAATATACAACAATGGTGACATCATCCTCAACCCGGAAGTGTCCCAATAAAAGAATATTACATACAATTAATTTTACATGAATGAAATGAAAAACTCTCATCTCAAATAAAACCCCCGGCTATTCAAAACACGACGATCCAATATAACATATACAGCAACACATAACATCACATGTCATGAAATAGCTAGACGATGTTATTTCGATCGAATCAACGAATTCCTAAAATTTCCCTAGAGAACTCAACACTTGAGCAATATCAAAAATACCCAGAAGCATGCCCTAGTAGCTATAGACCAACCGTAGAAGTATCGGCCCAAGCCTCACACATGGCGCCGCGGAACCGCTGCCAAACCCATGATTTGGTCGCGGTTCCGCGGTCATGTTGTTGAGTTAGGGTGTCGTTCTTCTAGAGGGTCCATAGTTTTACCTGCACGATTTTTTGAGGATTTTAACGTGAAAAATTCCAACATTTTGAAAAATTTCCAGAAAGTGGGCTATTTCGGGTTTTCGGAGTTCGTTCGAACTTCTAACTTCGCCTAGACGACTCCTAATGCTCTAGAAAGGCTCTGATACCACTGTAGGGTTCTTTGGCATAACCACAAGATTTCACAAGGGATCAAACATGCTAATTTCAAATTTTCAAGTGTGCCAAACAACCTCACCTAGGATCTAGCTAGAGTTTTAGGAGTAATACTATTAAGTAAACTACTTTATAACTAAGTGAACTAGGAATACAACCTTTGTAGACCGGTCCTTCACTTCAATAGCTCCTTGTAGTGGTCCCTTCGCAACGATCATGGTACTTCCGGACTCTTGCATGGCTTCTCAAGGTGAAAGGAGCAGTCTTGCTTGAAGTTTTCGAGACCGAAGATGATCTACGTCGAGAAGACACTAACTCAAACTACTACTTCACAAATTGAGAGATTAGTGAAGCTAACACCCTATACTAAATTACTAATCAAGTAGAGAATGATGAAATAGGAAGTGGGCACACTTTAGTTTTATTTTTCTCAAAATATTTTCTCTCTTTAGAAAAACCTAGCAAACTTTTGCTCAAGGAAGAAGAAGATAAGCAAAAAAAAATGAGAATGAACTAATGAGATGAAAGAATCAACTATAGGTAAGTTTCTATAATATAGCTAACTCATGTAGAGACATAACCATAGCTAAATTATAATGGTTGGGTTAATAAATATCTTAAGTAAAACAAAATGAGTGGACTTTGTCAATGTATCCACAAGCTTCTACAAGTTTCATGCATATGAGCAATTATCCACTAATTTGGATTTACTTTAAATACTTAAACCCTACATTATAATTAGTATGGTGTATGTCTCATACACCCATGTAATATGTATCAATAACCATGATACAAAATAAAACAAAATTAATATACATCACATATATATTAAATGTTCAGATGTAAGAATAATAAATGCTTAAGTGAGCTAATATTAGTTAATGTAAATTAGTATATCATATATACAATTATACACTAAATTATCAAATCAACACTTGATTTAATAATCCGACTGTATCACATATAACCGACTAATATTAAATGTACCAACTTATCGAATCAACACTTGATTCGATAACCCGGCTATATCACATATAACCGTACGATACAAATATCGCGAGAATAGAATACGGTATCACATACTCGCATTATTCTTGATCCCGCACATATCACATATGTGCTCCTACTTCGTTTTGCCTGAGCCAGTGAAACCTCTATGTAGGACTCTAAAGACTCGTCAATACGCCGGCAGTAGGTGATGATCACATCAAGCACCCACAAGCCATCAGCGGTACTAGCTGGACGTAACGGCTACCCGGGTATTGAGCAATCAGAAGAACAACAAGCAAGCCTGCTCTATCTCCTGTAAAGCTTGTCAGTAACACTACCGTACATTCCGGTCTCCTCGTCTGATATGTCGCATATCAAGTCTAGGGGTGGTAAACGTCAGACCACAATAACCGATAAGTCATGCCGATATGAGGCTCATAACGGGTCGAGAAACTACTGATAACACTTACCAGTAAATCTCTAAATCATCCCTGACCAGGAACTTCCCTGTTATGGCCAATCGAGCACAGCTCAACATCAACCCTCAATACCGGGAGAGATAAAACCCCTCTTATCACTCATTGCCTCCATGTGACTTGGGACTGTATCCAAAAACCACCATTTTGCACGTCCTCTTGAACATGGTAAGGTGGAAATCAAAGCACAGTGGGAATCATACAAGACTCTACGACGATCTCGGGTCAACAGACTAACATGTACCAGTGTCACCAGAGAACTGCTATCTGACATGAGGTATAATACCATCTAGGAGTTCTCGGCGAGTCCATCCAGTGTACCGAGTCTTCACTGAGCACCCGTATACCATCTCTGATGTCAAACACCAATAGACATGGGATCATCCATCGCCTATCTCATAGGTCGAGAAGCGTATACGCTAGTCTACACTGGTATATCGATGCCCTGTCTCGATACACCCATGACTAGGAACATTAAAGGATGAACTTATGGACTACCACGGCCCCACTAGTATGATCCGCATCATAATCCTGGTAGTCAAGTACACATCCTAAGCGCTTTACCAATATGTAACCATAAGACAGTATCAAGAGACAAGTATACATGTTAAGATAAAGAGCAACCAGATAGCGTACTGATTGTTATGAAGTATTTTTTTACGTGCGTTTTTTAATTTAAGAGATCCCGCAATCAATACGGTGTCGCTTGGTAGCTAGCCGGTTGAGTACGGGTCGGTCCACAAGGAAATGGTGTTCTTTCTTTAAGTTCTAACGAGTTAAGTCCTATTTTTGATAGGTTTTGTTTTTAGATCTAAGAATGAGATTAAATTGATTTATAGTCTTGCTAGGGTTAGGATTAAGTTAGTTTGGAATAGGGACTCTACTTACTACTTTTAATGTCCTAGTTAAGAATTTAGATGTTAGGGTAATAGTCAACAAAGGGGATTAGCACGACTAGGAAGAAACGTAGTTTCTTCCTTTTGGTCCTTGTCCGTCCTTTCTTGACTCTTAGCCCTAACCTCCAGTTAATTCAACCACAACCGGTCTAACTAGGGAATCACCGCTATCATGTTGGATAGGGTGCCATAGTGAGTTGTGTATGGTTACATTAACTAGAGTCCTAATTAAATTATATGGGTAAGGAAAGGAGTGAGAGAGATTTCCTTCTCTCAAACCTTCCCTATCCTAACCCTAACAAGTGAGGAATTACTCACTCATTAGAAAAGTGACAAAAGAATTCACTTTTATAAATTTTATTTTAAAAGACTGTCTAAGTTGCAGATAATAAAAGACAGATTAAAAATAGCACGAATTAAATTCAGATAAAAAATGCAAGATAAAAAATAAAAATACCTTTATTGATACCTCTTCAACGATTACAATGAAATTAAAAATTTTAAATCTACGAATTAAAAAGAGGCATGCCTAATAAGGCTTTCGGTTTTCCTATTTATAGATAGGAGAAACCCTAGGTTTTACATCTGATCCATATTTGAATATACAAAACTACACTAAGAAAGCCGGGTCAAAGCACCGACACCCACCGACACGTGCACCGACACGTGCACTGCACGGCCGCGGAACCGCGGCAGAAAGCCATGTTTGGCCGCGGTTCCGCGGCCATATTGAGGGATCTCTGGCTCAACTTCTCAGGGTTGCTTCAAGTTGCTTTTTCCTTCTGTTTTCTTCACTTGGTTCCTCAGAATCTCTTCTATTTTCTTCCAGATTTCCACAGTGCAGAATGTTGTGGACTTTTTGACGTGAGTTTCGCGTTGAAGTCTTGAATCTTGTGCTACCCTTGTGTTTTGTGCATTGAACTGTCTACTGATCTTCATTTGTTCCTTGAACTGGTAGGCGGCATCATACGGATTCATCTATTGTTGGTCGTAGTCTCACATTTGTAGCATCTTTTCATGAATTTCACTGTAATGATCTGAGAACACTTGTAACCTGCAACTATTTAGCAGACATAAATCAAAAACACCTATTTATATGTAATATACATAAGAATGGGTGATATAATAATGCAAAATTCTGATATGAACAAATACCCCCAAACTTATCTTTTGCTCATCCTGAGCAAAGCCAATTTTATTCTCGAAAAATCCTAACCTCACTTTCGCAGGGAAATGCAATTGCACTGAGCTCGTGCAACAAGCCATTAAACCTCTAGATGTCCCTAGTAGGAGGAGTGTTGTCTCCTGAGGGTTTTCAGCGGATACTACCCATAAAATCCAATCAATTTGGCCGTTGACTCTCATTCTTCAATTCAGTAATCTAGCAAGAAATTCTATTATCTTCGACTTAGAAATCATCAACTCGTATTTTTCACACTCCCTCTTCATTTAACTTAAGATCGTATATGTTTTGCAAATTTATTAAACTTTCAGCATCTTTTGAATTTTCCTTCTAAGATTCCATCTCAACTTAGGAATTTTTATCATCTCTACTGAAGGTATATGCCCTATCTTTTATCCCTATCTCTCATCCAAACCCCAATCATACACCCCCTACATGTGTGTATGTATCACCCCTACACTTGGAAATTCAATTCAAGCTATCATACTCTTGTCCATCGTCTAAAGTACTTTTAATTGGTGAATTTTAGATGAAATTGCTCACCCATTCTTCATGCGACCGTTAATACTTCTTAAGGTACTAACGACCGATTACAAAATGTGTTCGCGCATTTAGGCGTAATTCCTCGTCTTGTAATACCTAAAGCTTAGCAGTGACTCCCAAACCTGTTGGTCTAAGGCACTAGGTGATAAAGCACCCTCGCTACATTTTTTATTTATGCAGCCTTAAGTAATTACAAAACCAATGTTCATATTTTTCTTTTTTCTTTATTCACTCTTGTACTTTTATTTTATTTTCTTTCATACTAAGTATTTTAGACAAGAGAATTTCAAGGTATCCTCTACTATCCCAAGTTTCAAGGTGCGTGTATGTGCGAGTTGTAGGGTATATATTTTCAGAATTTAGACTTAAGGTTCGGAATTATTTTTCAGACTTACACTTCAATAAAAATTTCAATACTCTTCTCTCATTTTGACTTAGCCCAAGAATTGAATTTAAAATTTGCCTATTTCTAAATAAACTACAAGGACATATATTTTCTACAGTTAAACTTTGAGAAAGGTTATTTTTAGGGTTTTTAATTTACTAAGTTTAGGATCTAGTTTTTTCCTACTATTCAACCGTCATGTTGAACTTAAGTCACATATGGCCAAAATTGAATTTTTTCAAATTTTTTAATTTTTTTAAAATTTTTCAATTTTTTATTTGATTTGATTATTTCTATTTTTTTTCATTTTTTTTCAGTTTTTATATTTTTTTTATAAAGATGCAATGCGGACTTAAATATGCAAAGAAAGAAAAAACAAATATGTACAAAAATAAAAATATGCAAATGCAATGATAACTATTTACAAAACACCTCCACCCCCAAACTTATTAAAAGCAGTGCCCTCACTGCTCATGCCCACGCCGTCCCCTTGAACGTGAATGGGAACGTTCTTCTCTCGCCAGCAGGGTGGTCATGCCATGCTCTATTTCTGTTACTCGCTGATCCAGGGTGGTCACCATCTCTATTAATCTGCCAATCCCCCTAGTGGCTTTCCTAAGTAAACGTGCATGTGCTGCAGGGGTAAGCTCTTCCTCGCTCACGGTCGAGCTGGAGCTGGGTGTCTCGGCGGGTACGTCCTCAGCCAGCTCAGTGCGCGACCAAACATCATTTAAGCGTGTGTAGGACGTAGATACACCCTCGAGAAGAGGTCTAATAGGGATCCCTCCATGCATATAAAACTTAAATTCCTCCACAGGGAGGAAATGGTGACACAGTTGTGTCACCAACATAGGGCATGGGTAATTGGCAGCCCTTTTGCCTGCACCAATCGAATGAAGTAATACCGTGCACATATCATAGCTTGGGTTTCTAGTCATCAAAGTGTGCACGATATGAAGGGATGGTATGAAAAATGTCGTATTGTGCGAACTTCCAAAAATGTTATTTTTTGCCCAACGGCACACAGTTAATACGTTTGCAAAGAGGGTTCTAGACTGGATGCCTTTACGTGGCTCTCTCGAACAATCATTACCCATCAAGGGTAGGTAATCCTCGAATTAGAGGGGCTGTTCATGAGTAGGTAGTCTTGGTATCAAGGTGACTTCATGGATGAAGTCCCTATCAATTATTATCTCCCTATCCCCCAAATTAGCCTAATATACCCGTGTTGTGAGAGGCAACCATCTTCCATGCACTCGTAAAATCGGGTGACGAGATTTGGAAGAGCGAAGGAGTTTGGATGGTTAAAAAGTAAGAAATTCCACCCTCGCCTTCGGATCTCATCTTCGAAATAGCTACCTTATATCGTGTGTGCAAACATTTGTGAGAAGTCCCTTTCAAATTGCAACGTAGGTGCCATCACAGAGAGCAAGATATCAAAATATGAAATCGACTGAGAGAGAAAAAGGAGTGAAAACCTCCTCTGAAAAATCTCAGAGGGTGATGAAGCATACGCGCGGCGGTTGCGCGGCACAGAGGCACCTTCGGCGGCAGAAGCACGACGCTCTGGAGAGATCTCCTTGCTCTGGCTGCTGCTGCGGCTAGGGTTTTCTGAAGTTGGAAATTAAGGTTTGGTAAAAACCGCAGAGGGGTTGGGTTCTATTTATAAGGGGGTGTTTTGGTTATTTGCAAAAAGGACCTCTTAAAAAGAGGAAATTATTTGTAAATAAAAAATTTTATTTATTTTTTTATTCTGAAATTTTACAAAAATACCCCCAAAAATTGGAAAAAAATTTATTTTCATTTTTTTATTTTGTTTTTATATAACTACAGGTGGTACATACCCCCAAATTTATTTGAAACAGTGTTTCCACTGTTTATGGCTGGATAACCGAAATTTAGGGGTAGATGGAGGAAGATCAGTCAATGTAAATCGGGTCCTGCAACAGCAGGAGCTCCTCCGAAGGATCCGTGGTGAGGAACGGTTTAAGTCTATGTCCGTTCACTTTGAATAGTGAACCGTCCTCAGGATTTTCTAAATCGACCGCAAAGTGCGGATATACGGTGCGTACCAAAAATGGCCTTTTCCATCGAGATCTAAGCTTGTCGGGATGTAAATGTAGCCGGGTGTCATAAAGTAAAACCTGTTGACCAGGTTTGAATAATTTGCGTATAAGGTGATTATCGTGAAACACCTTCATTCGATTTTTGGAGACAACCGCGTTTTCGTAAGCTTCATCCTGAAGCTCGTTTAATTCATTCAATTGCAGTTTTCTATGGCTACCCGCATCTCTTAGAGATAGATTCAACTCTTTTATCGCCCAAAATGCGCGATGCTCAATTTCAACTGGAAGATGGCAAGCCTTTCCATAAACAAGCCTATACGGAGACATGCCAAGATCGGTCTTATAGGCAAGTTCGAAATGCCCAAAGAGCATCAATAAGTTTTGATGACCAATCCTTACGGTTTTTGGAAACCGTTTTCTCCAATATCTGTTTAATTTGCTGATTTGAAATCTCGGTTTGCCCATAAGTTTTGGGATGATAGGGCGTTGATAGCTTGTGATTAATGGAATATTTCCGCATTAAGGACTCGAAAGTCCTATTATAGAAATGAGTTCCATTATCTCTGATGATTGCGCGGGGGTGCCCAAACCGAGAGAAAATATTTTCTTTGAGGAATCTAACAACAACCTTATTGTCATTAGTCCGGCTGGACACAGCCTCGACCCACTTAGAAATATAATCAACAGCGAGGAGAATATACATGTTCCCAAAAGAATTGGGAAACGGTCCCATAAAATCTATCCCCCAAACATCAAAAATTTCAACAACCAATATTGGTTGGAGCGGCATTTCGTTTCTCCTAGATATCCAGCCCAAGTGTTGGCACCGGGAGCATGTCTTGCAGTAATCATGTGCATCTTTAAAAAGTTGTGGCCAGTAGAAGCTACACTGCAAGATCCTTTTGGCTGTCTTTTTAGGGCCAAAATACCCGCCACATGCTTGATCATGGCAAAATGACAGCACGCTCTTAAACTCATTGTCGGGGACACACCGACGAATGATTTGGTCGGGACAGTATTTGAATAGATATGGTCCATCCTAGTAAAAATGTTTTACCTGAGATAGAAATCAGAGTCTGTCCTGATTCGACCATTCATTTGGTATATGTCCGGTGGCCAAATAATTCACGATATCTACGAACTAAGGTTCGCATGACACGGTCAAAAGATGCTCATCTGGAAAAACGTCTTTTATAGGAATTTGAAGCGTTGGCGAAGAAGGAAGGCGTGAAAGATGGTTGGCGACTACGTTTTCGCATCCTCTTTTGTCTCTGATGAAAAGGTCAACCTCTTGTAATAAGAGGATCCAACGTATCAGCCGAGATTTAGTGTCCTTCTTCGCAAAAAGATTATGAAGAGCCGAATGGTCAGTGTAAACGATGACTGGAGAGCCGATTAAGTAGAGCCTGAAATTTTCTAATGCAAACACAACAGCTAAGAATTCCTTCTCGGTTGTTGTGTAATTTAATTGGGCCTCATTCAAGGTTTGGCTAGCGTAATAAATCACATACGGCATTTTATTGATGTGCTGTCCAAGGACAGTACCAATGGCAAAATCAGATGCATCGCACATAATTTCAAATGGATGCGTCCAGTCAGGAGACGAAAGAATTGGAGCAGAAGTAAGTGAGTTTTTCAATGACACGAACGCCTTCATACAGCTTGAGTCGAAATCAAATGTGGTGTTCTTGGCCAACAAAAGAGTCAAAGGTCTAGCTATCTTGCTAAAATCTTTGATGAATCGTGTATAGAAACCGGCATGGCCAAGAAAGGCTCGAATGTCTCAGACGCATTTGGGAGGAGGGGGATTGGAAATGACTTCAATCTTAGCTTTATCCACCTCAATGCCATTTTGCGAGATGATATGTCATATGACAATACCTTCTCGCATCATGAAGTGGCACTTCTCCCAATTTAAAGTAAGGTTCTTATACTTACACCGGGTAAGGACTGCGTCTAGATGTAGTAAACACTCATCAGAAGAGTCGCCGAAAATGGAGAAATCATCCATGAAGATCTCCAAGAATTTTTGCACCATGTCTGAAAAAATACCCATCATACACCGCTGGAAGGTAGCGGGTGCATTGCATAACCCAAAGGGCATGCGACGATAAGCAAACGTACCGAAAGGACAAGTGAATGTGGTCTTGTCTTGGTCCTTTTCGGCGATGGGAATTTGATTATAGCCGGAGTAGCCATCCAAAAAGAAATATTATTCATGCCTAGCCAATCGTTTTAGCATTTGGTCAATAAAAGGTAATGGAAAGTGGTCTTTCCGTGTCGCGGCATTGAGTTTTCTATAATCGATCCATACTCGCCACTCAGTTTGGGTGCGAGTAGGTATTAACTCATTCGCCTCATTAGTTATGACCGTTATGCCCGATTTCTTTGGGACAACGTGAATGGGGCTAACCCACTGGCTATCAGAGATAGGGTAAATGATACAACTATCTAGACATTTTATGATCTCCTTTTTAACAGCCTCCTTCATTACTGGGTTGAGTCGTCTCTGTGGATCCCTTGCTGGCTTGGCATCATCCATCATATGAATATGATGTTCAACAATTAGGGGACTAATCCCCTTGATGTCCACCATAGTCCAGCCAAAAGCTTGTCGATTGCTGTGCAAGACCGTTAAAAGGGTTTTCTCTTGCTCGGGGGCTAAAGAAGCCGAGATGATAACAGGAAGGGTCTCATTCTCACCTAAGTAAGCATATTTAAGGTGAGACGGCAATAGCTTGAGTTCGAGTGTTGGAGGCGAAACAATTGAAGGTAACATCGGTGAGATTGTCTCAAACTTGAAGGATTCCAACAGAGGTTCAAAACGAGTGTAAGCAACCGAGTCGGATGGTTCAGTTAACTCATCCAAAAATTCAAAGGATTCAAACTCGGGTGGTGATTCTTCAAAATCGTTCGAGAAAGTGAAACACTCGTAGTCAATATCGGGCGTGAAATCAGTATCAGATTCAAGGAGGAACGCACTAGTGGCGTCAAACTTGCTGTGATCGAACAGAAATTTCTCGAGCTCACGGTCCTCCTGGGTGATCTCTTGGATCGAGCAAACATCAAGTATATTAGCATTAGGTTCGGAGGGCTGATTCCCCAACTTAAAAATATTGAGCTCAATTGTCATATTTCCAAAGGATAGGTTCATCGAACCATTTCGACAATTGATCACCGCATTAGAAGTCGCAAGGAATGGTCGACCGAGTATCACCGGAATTTGACTCCGGGGGTTAGCTACAGGCTGTGTGTCCATAACAATGAAATCAACGGGGAATATAAAGTCCCCTACTTTAATCAACACATTCTCTAACTCACTCCTAGGATGGGTGATGGATCGGTCGGCCATTTGGAGAGTAAAATATGTGGGTTTCAACTCTCCAATGCCTAGTTGCTCATATACTGAATAGGGAAGCAGGTTAAAACTGGCACCAAGATCTAAAAGTGCGCGGTTTATGTTCTTATCCCCAATAGTTATTGAAATCATAGGACAGCCAGGGTCCTTTCGTTTTTGAGGTAAAGGTTGGGTAAGAGCATCACTTACTGCACTAGCCAAGAAAACTTTCTTAGGTACCTGTGATTTCCTCTTCTTGGTACATAAGTCCTTCAAGATTTTAGCGTAAGAAGGGACTTGTTGGATTGCATCCAAGAGGGGAATGTTTATGCTAACCTGTTTAAAAAACTCCACAATCTTCTCCATTTGTGGAGTTTGTTTATTGGATCTCAACCTGTTTGGAAATGGAACGTTTTGAAAATTGGTTGAGTCCAAGGTTTGTGGAGGAGATTGCGTAGTTAGAACGGATCCCAGTGTTAGTGTTTTCGTGGAGTGAGATGTGGGTCCGTTTGGAGTAGTAGAAGAATTAGAGCCTTGTGAAGAATGGAGAACAGGCTCTGAAGATGAAGAAGATGAAAATGAAGAAGAAGAAGAAGCGGCGGCCGGGGTGTCATCATTAGTGCCAACATTGTTGTGCAACATCCTTCCAGATCTCAATGTAGTCACGGTACTCATATTATAGTGTTGTTGTTCATGAGCAACATGTGCATTTTGTGGGTGACCAGGATTTGGCAGTGGTTGAGATGGAAACTTCCTCTTCTCTCACTCGCTTAAAGCAGCATTCAGTTGTGCAATTTGGGCTTCAATGGTTTTGATGCTTTGCCCATGTGATGCAGTGTGTTGCACCAAAGATTGAATGGAAGACTGGTTGTTGGCTGAGGATTGAGTAATTGTTTTAAAAACGCATCCAGACTCCGTTCTAGTGAGGAAAACTTATCGTTATTTGGTGGAACAAAATTATTTTGAGGAAAAAAGTTGTTGGATGCAAAATTGTTCATTTGATTTTGGTAAGGTTGGGGCTGGAAAGGTTGCTGATATTGAGTTTGTTGAGGAGCTTGTTGTTGTGGAGGAGGCCTTTGGAAATTGTTGTTGCCTTGGAATTGTTGTTGATTTTGATTCCAAGCAAAATTGGGGTGGTTTCTCCAACCAGGATTGTAAATTGAAGAGTATGGATCATTTCTTTGTCTTTGCTGAAAGGCAGCATTGACTTGATCCTGTCCTTGAGCATGTAGGTTGCAAGGACACTCTTCGGTCAAATGGGACGGATCCGAACAACAAGCGCATATGGTGCGAGGGGGTAAAGCAGGGGCAGGAGAAGGCGATGAGAATTTGCTCTCAATTGCTTTTAGTTTTCATGTAATTGCGGCCATTTTGGCCTTCATTGCAATTGACATAACAAGTTGATGAACGCCTGCCCTAGACGGACTGGATGAAGTAGACGAAGCGGTCTGTCTAGTGCTTTCCCACTGAAGTGTTTGTTCAGCAAGATCGTCGAGAAATTGCCAAGCTTCCTCGTCAGATTTGGTTAGGAAGTGGCCTTGACAAATGGTTTCCAGCAACTGCTTAGTTGCTGGGTTCAGTCCTTCATATAAAGTTTGGAAAAGTTGCCATCTCTCGATACCATGATGAGGGCACTGAACAAGGTCTTTAAATCGTTCAAAACACTTCCAAAAAGGTTCGGAAGGAAGCTGGGAAAATTGGTTAATTTCATTACGAATTCTAGCGGTCTTGTGGTGTGGGTAAAACTTTTTAAGAAATGTCTTAACAAACTCTTCCCAACTATTTATGGAATGTGATGCGGTGCTATACAGCCACTTTTCAGCTAGGTCACACAAAGTGAAAGGAATGACTCGTAACCGTATAGCATCGTCGGACAGTTGGGTGGTCTTCATCAGTGCACAAACACTCTGGAATTTGTTAATGAAGATATAGGCATCTTCGGATTCCAGCCCGTGAAATTTGGGCAACATATTGATGAAGTGGGGCTTAATTTCAAAATTGTCCCCATTTGCCGGTGGAAGTGAAAGACAAGTAGGAAGTGCGGAGCGGGTGGGATAGAAACGATTCTGGAGCGCGATTCGTTGGGGCGCTTCAACAGGAGCTTGTTGTGGGTTATTCGCACCCGGTTGAGGTGGAATCAGTCCCGGGGTAGGTAAAGAGTTCTTAGGATTGAATCCTGACATCTCTTTAGAAGATGATGAATGCGAAGATGAAGGTAAAGATGAAAAAGAAGTGGAGGGAGTTTCGACTTCGGAGTCGAACGCGTCATCGATAGCGACTAACGAGATACGGACTAAGCAGGCGCTAGTGTCCCTAGTCCAATTGGACATACACTAAATGAGTTGTAGTGTAGTCAAACGTAGAATGTAAGGGTAAGAAAACGTCAATGGGAAAATGTGAATGAAGGTTGGGTGCAATGGAATTCTAGTGACAAGTGGTAAGTTTTGTAAAATTTTGTTTTGTGTTTTTTTTTATAAAGAGTTTTTGCAAAAGATTTTTTTACGGAACTACGACACACTTTCAAGCAATCACAATTTAAGCATGCACAATCAAGCCTAAATATAGGGTCTCCTAAGTCAACTAGACTGCTCCTAACTGGTCCAAAGCGACAAATTGTGAGATATCCCTCAAATCGCCTCTTCACCGCCAATTGTGGCTAGGTAAGCACAAATGAGGAAAGGAGGGTTCCGCTCACGAATCACCGTGAGACGGGCCATTTAAAGTTACCTTTCTCACTTGTCTAGCCTAGGCACCACAAAATCAGGTTTAGATAAATGACTGAATGCCCACAACCTTCCTCTGTCCTAATGAGTGCGACAGTCCTTAATTGGCTGAGTCTAGATATTTTTTAATTAACTCGAGAGTGATGCATATGCTTTTTGTGATTTCTGGGGTCTTAGGAAGGGTAATGAAATTTCCACCCAATCTTGATTGGTGTTATAGCCCCTTAGATTCCGTTTTAAAAATGCAAAGCAGTAACACACAAAATCTAAAACACTTGCCAAAAAATTTTATTTTTATTTGCGGCGTAAAGAATCCTGCACAAAAATGATTTATTGGAGAGGGAGAAGAAGTTTTGTGCAAAGAACCCTGCAGGAAAGATTTTCACTGGAGATCTGTTAGTTATGTATATGCCCTAGAGACCATTGTTGTACATTTGATGTATATTATAATGGATGCTTGGATATATACAGAGAGGACTTTCTTGCTCGTCATGATAGTATGCTATTTGGTTTCACTTTATCTAAACATGTTGACTTGTATTGGTTTACTGTCTTTCTTTTACATGTTGATAAAGCCCCTAAGATCTGTACTCGACTACTGGGATTATGATGAGATCATACTAGTGGGGCCACGGTAGTCGATGAGTATATCCTATAAATGTTCCTAGTCGAGGGTATATCGAGACAGGGCATCGATACTCCAGAGTAGACTAGCGTATACGCATCTTGACCCATATGACGGGCGATGGATGATCCCATATCCATCGGTGTTTGACATCAAGAATGGTGTACGGGTTCTCAGTGGAGACTGGGTACACTGGACGGACTCGCCGAGAACTCCCAGTTGGTGATATACCACACGTCAGATGGCAATTCTCCGGTGACACTGGTACAGGGTAGTCTGTAGACCCGAGATCGTCATAGAGTCTTGTGTGATTCCCACTGTGCTTTGATTTCCACCTTACCACGTCCAAGAGGGCGTGCAAAACGGTGGCTTTTGCGTACAGTCCCGAATCACATGGAGGCAATGAGCGATAGGAGGGATTCGTCTCTCCCGGTATAGGGAGTTGATGTCGTGCAGTGTTCGATTGGCTATAACTGGAAGTTCTTGGCCAGGGCTGATATAGAGATATACTGGTAAGTGTTACCAGTAGTTTCTATACCTATTATGAGCCTCACATCGACACGACTTATCGGTTACTGGGGTCTGACATATACCACCCCTAGACTTGATATGCGACATATCAGAAGAACAGACCGAACTGTACGGGAGTGTTACTGATTGGATTCACAGGAGAACGGACAGGCTAGCTTGTTGATCTTCTGATCGCTCAATACCTGGGTGGCTGTTAAGTTTAGCTGACCGCTTGCAGCTTGTGGGTGGTTGATATGATCATCACCTGCTACCGGCGTATTGACGATTCTTTAGAGTCCTACACAGAGGTTTCTTGGCTCAGGCAAAACGGAGTAGAGGCACATATGTGATATGTGCAGGACCGAGGATAATGCGATATGAGATACCGTATTATATTCTCACGAAATTTAGATATGAATCTGGACATCGGATCAAGTGTTGATTCGATGAATCGGTACATGATATATGTAAGTCGATGTACAACACCCCAGTACTTGTGGGGAGGCGGAAATTTTAAAAACGAACTTGTTTAAAGTATAAACATCGACTAACCGCTTGAATCGAAGCTAAACGATAACTAACATCAAACATAAAAGTTCTATACTACTATGTTTAGGGATTATACCTATCGAATCGTGTCCTTCGTCTTTGCGAACTCCACCTCCTCCTCGGCCTTCTCGAAGTAGTAGACGATCCACCCGAGAGCTTTACTCCAAGCTTAGCCTCTAAACTTGATGCAACTAAACTTCTTTAAGTGCTAATCAAAGAAGCTAGATGAAATAGAGTGAGGGTTATGGTTTAATAAGTCTAACTAATCCTTGTACTCAACACATGAGAGGGGAGGATTAGAGTTTGAAGAGGGAGAGCTTGAGGAGAGAGAAGGTGAACATAATAATGAAGTGAGAATAATGAGTTATGATAATATATATCAAGCATTTCTTTTTATCAAGAAAAGAAAATAAATCAATTTAACAACCATGCTTGATAATATCTAGTGATGATTCATCTCCATGAGTCATTAAGCATTTATGATGCATTAATGACATGGATGAATCATCCATATGACTCACTAATCACATTCATTGTATATGCCACCTAAACCCCTTTAGTCACCACCTTCTAGAAGCTTCTCGCGCAATTACGAGAACGCCCCTCCTTTCCACAAAAATACGGAAAAACTTTAGACTGTATAAATCCAATAACCGGATACCAGTAACTGGCTTAAACCAAAGCCGACTGGTAAAAACTGTCCGAAAGTCGTACGTGCGTAAACACACGTATGCGTCCGAACCCTTGTCGTAAAACCATACGACCTCTATATCGTTTCGCCTGGAGTAGGGAAACTCTCTGTGTGGGACTTTAGAGACTCGACTACTACGCTGGCAGTGGGTTTAACAACAGACCGCAAGCGGCACTAGCTGTACGTAACGGTCCCCAGGTAGATGTCGATAAGAAGGCCGATGAGGAAACCCATCCGAACTCCTACTGAGTCTGATGTGACAATCTCCGTACAGTCTGGTCCGTTCCTCTAAGACTATCGCATATCGGGCCTAGGGGGCGACAAGGGTCAGTCCCCAAATAGCGGTATAAGTCGTGTCGGAGCGAAGCCCATTACACCCTGAGAAACTACTGGAACCTACCAGCAAATCTCGCTTGCCCTGGCCAGGGACTTTGCGTAATGGCTCTCTGACACAGCGCGATATCAACCCCCAATACCGGGAGAGACGAATCCTGTCTAACCGCCACTGCCTCCAAGTGCTCGGGACTGCACCCAACTGCTACCTGTTTGCACGACTCCTTTGAGCCGTGGTAGGGTAGCAATCTAAGAACAGTGGGACACACTCGAGGCGAAGTAGCAGTGTCAAGTCTGCGGACTATGCTGTACTCATGTCACCAGGGAACTGTTCACTGACGACTGGTATAAAACCATCCAACAGTTCCCTGTGAGTCCTGTCCGGTGTACCCGTAACCCAACGAGCACCTGCATACTATCTCCAGTACGACGTACTGACGGCTGTGGGACAGACCATCTCCCCAACTGGGATGAGAAGCGTACACACTAGTCTACTCCGGAGTATCAATGCCCTGTCTCGATAATCCAACGACTAGGGACCTGAATAAGGATGTGCTTGTAGACTACCCAGCCCCCACTAGTGTGACTGCCATCACAGCGCTGGTAGTCAAGCAAGATCCAAAGAGCTCTATCAATACGTATACTCACATATTAAGATAGAAAAACCAAGTAGCATACTACCATGTTTAGCAAGACTGTTATATACATGTGAATATCCCAAACTTCCATTAAGTAATATACAAACTAGTATGATACAATAATGGCCCCTAGGGCATATACACTAACAATCTCCCACTTGCACTAGGGCTATGTACTGGCATATCGAAGACCGATGATCTCGAGTAGCCTCTCGAACTGAATCTGAGGTAGGGCCTTCGTGAATGGATCAGCAATGTTCTCTTCAGAAGCAACTCTCCGAACCTCGATCTCCCGACGATCAATGATCTCCCTGATCAGGTGATACCGTCTTAAGATGTGTCTGGACTTCTGATGGGACCTTGGTTCCTTTGCTAAAGCTATAGCTCCGTTGTTGTCGCAATACAGAGGTATTGGATCAACTATGGTAGGAACCACCTGAAGTTCTGTTAGGAACTTCTTCATCCAGACTGCTTCTTTTGCGGCATCGCAAGCAGCTATATACTCCGCTTCCATCGTCTAGTCAGCAACGGTGTCCTGCTTGGAGCTCTTCCAGCACACCGCCCCTCCATTGAGGGTAAATACATAACCCGACATGGACTTGGAATCGTCCTTATCACTCTGGAAGCCAGAATCAGCAAAGGCCTCCAACCTGAGGTCTTTTCCGCCGTAAACCAAGAACATCTCCTTGGTCTTTCTCAGGTACTTGAGAATGTTCTTTACTGCTATCCAGTACTTCTCCCCTGGGTCTGACTGATACCGGCTTACCACGCTCAGTGCGTAAGCTACATCTGGTCTGGTGCACAACATCGCATACATTATAGAGCCTACCGCAGAAGCGTAGGGTATAATAGACATGCGTTCCCTTTCCAAATCAGTCTTGGGAGACATCTCTTTGGAGAGGGTGATTCCGTGACAAGCCGGTAGATTACCGCGCTTAGAATCTTCCATACTGAATCTTTTCAGTACAGTGTCGATATACCTGGACTGCGAAAGTCCCAACATCCTCTTGGATCTATCACGATAGATCCGGATCCCCAGAATGTAAGAGGCATCACCCAGGTCTTTCATGGAGAACCTGTGTGACAAGAATCCTTTGACAGATTGTAGCATAGGAATGTCATTTTCTATCAATAGAATGTCATCCACGTACAAGACGAGGAATACGACACTTCTGGCTACAACTTTACTATATATGCACGGTTCATCTGGATTTTTGATAAAGTCATATTCTTTGACTGTTTCATCAAAACAGATGTTCCAACTCCGCGATGCCTGCTTTAGTCCATAAATGGATTTAAGCAGCTTGCATACTTTCCCGCTGCTCCCACTCTGATTGAAACCCTCTGGCTGATCCATATAGACGCACTCTTCTAAATTTCCATTCAGAAAAGCCGTCTTTACGTCCATCTGCCAGATTTCATAATCATGGAAGGCAGCAATAGCAAGAAGGACCCGAATGGATTTGAGCATAGCCACTGGAGAAAAAGTTTCGTCATAGTCCAAACCAGGTCTTTGACGAAAACCCTTTGCAACAAGTCTAGCCTTATAGGTTTCCACTTGTCCATCTACACCAATCTTTTTCTTGAAGATCCATTTGCATCCTATGGGTTTTACCCCATCTGGAGCAAAGTCCAAAGTCCATACTTTGTTGGTGTACATGGACTCCATTTCGGTCCGCATTGCATCTAGCCATCGTACCGAGTCGCCGCTCTGGATGGCCTGCTGGAAGTCAGTAGGTTCATCATCACCTATGATGCAATCCTCTCTATCCCCATCTATGAGAAAACCGTAGTATCTCTCAGGCGGATGAGACGGCCTACTACTCCTGCGGAGGGGTGCGGGAATGTCCTGTTCTTCTTGAACTTCCGGTTCTACCAAACTTTCAGTAGCAGCTTGTGGTTCTAGAATTTCTTCCAGTTCTATTTCGCTCCCACTTATTTCCTTTTCTAAAAACTGATGTTCTAGAAAATGGGCATTACGAGAAACAAAAACCTTTTGTTCCTCTACGTAATAGAAATAATATCCCTTGGAGTTCTTTGGATATCCCACAAACATACATTTTACTGATCGTGCCTCGAGCTTGTCCACATGCTGCTTTTTAACAAAAGCTGGACATCCCCAAATCTTCATATGCTGAAGATGGGGTTTCTTCCCAGTCCACATCTGATATGGAGTGGTAGGCACAGTCTTGGTAGGAGCCCTGTTCAGAAGATATGCTGCTGATTCTAGCGCATAACCCCAAAAAGATCGCGGTAACTCATTACTCATCATGGATCGTACCATATCCAATAGGGTTCGATTCCGTCTCTCCGATACACCGTTATGCTGTGGAGTGTATGGAGGAGTAAGCTAAGAGAGAATTCCTTTCTCTTTTAGGTAACCTAGGAACTCGGCACTCAAGTATTCACCACCTCGATCAGATCTAAGTGTCTTGATACTTTTGCCGGTTTGGTTTTCTACTTCATTCTTATACTCTTGGAATTTCTCAAAAGCCTCGGATTTATGTTTCATCAGATAAATGAATCCGTATCTTGAGTAATCATCCGTGAAAGTAATGAAATAGGAAAAACCACCTCTTGCATGTGTAGACAATGGACCACATACATCGCTGTGTATGAGTCTTAAGAGCTCGCTCGCTCTTACTCCTGTTGGAGATAGTGCCCTCAGAGTCAATTATTGGATCACAGGCACGTGATTGCAATGATTGAGGGAGGACCTATCCCAGGAGGACAGTCTTACTCGAGATGATAGTATGCTATCTGGTTTACCTTTATCATCGTGTACTGCTTTAGGTGACCTGACATGTCACTATTACACGTTGATAGAGCCCCTAGGATTCTTGCTTGACGACCAGCAGTATGATGGCGATCATATACGTGGGAGCTGGTGGTCTATAAGCACATCCTTAAAAGGTCCCTAGTCGTAGGAGTTTCGAGACAGGGCATCGATACTCCGTTAGTAGACTAGTGTATACAGTCGAGACCCCAACGAGGGGCGGTGGCCGGTCTCACAAGCCACTGGTGTCAGTTGGTTCACCTAAGATGTATACAGGTGCTCATTGGGTTATGAGTACACCGGACAGGACTCGCCGGGAACCTGCTAGTTGGTCTTATACCAGATGTCAGATAGCAGTTCCCTGGTGACATGTGTACAGGTTAGTTCATCGACCTGAGATCGTCATTTGTCTCGTGTGAGTTCCCACTGTGCTTTGATTACTACCCTACCACGGCTCAAAGGAGTCGTGCAAACAGGTTTTAGTTGGGTACAGTCCCGAGCCACATGGAGGCAGTGAGCGGATCTGCAGGGGTTCGTCTCTCCCGGTATTGGGGGTGAGGTCGCGCTGTGTCTAGGAGAGCCATTACGCAAAGCCCTCGGCCGAGGCAGGAGATTCACTGGTAGGTATTCCAGTAGTATCTCAGGGCGTTCTGGGCTACGCTCCGACACGACTTGTACCGCTTTTGGGGGTCTGACTTTCACCAACCCCCTAGGCCCGCCATGCGATACTCATAGACGAACGGACCGGACTGTACGGCTATTGTCACTGACAGGCTCAGTTGGGTGTCGGGGTGAGCTTCCTCATCGACGTCCCATTTGGTCAATACCTGGTGGCCCGTCACGTATTGGCTTATACCTCTGACGTGCTAGTGGTTAAATCCACAGCCATCGTATTGACGAGTCTTTAGAGTCCACCACACTCAGTTACTCAAGTTTCGGGCGAAACGCTGTAGTGGCCGTATGGAGATATGGCAGGGTTCGATCAGATACGTGCGGTATTGCACGGATCGTGATCGGACAGTTTTTACTAGCCGGCTTTGGCTTAAGCCGGATTCTAGTATTTGATAGTGTAGTTTTGTCTCTTTGCATTTGTGTTCAGTGGGAATACAAATGCGGGCATGTATTTGCAGTAGTGGGGTTTTCCCGTATTTTATTACGGGATCAGTTTTTCTGAAGTTGCCAGTTCGCATTCCGTTCCGGCCGGTTTTCCTTCATTCCTTCTCGGTCGGACTTTCTTGATGGAGGGTGTTAATTGCAAGTTTGCAATTAACATCTAGTGGAGGGCTTTCTTGCATATGTTGCTTTATGATGAGACTTGCTTCATGATGATATTCTATTTTGGTCTCATCCTTGCTTTTCATTTGATGGTTTGATTTGTGAGTTGAAAAGAGTATTGAGAGTGACCTTTATCTTTGCATTATCATTTCTTTTTCACAATATGATAAATGGAGAGTTTTTCTTTTCTCTCTCCAATCTCATTCCTTCTTTGGGGGGCCGGCCACATCTTGTGGAGAGAGAGAGAGAGGTTCATATGAGTGGAAATTCTTCTCATCTCATTCTAAGAAAACTTGAGAGCTCCATATATTTCTCCTTCTCATAAGTTTCATTTTTTCCTTCCATCAAGGCAACCTTATAACCCCAAAAGAGACAAGTTCACTACACTATTCTATAGCAAGCCTTGGACGCGTCGGCTAGCCAACTTCGCGCCCGAGTTGCCTCGGTCAAGAGGCGGGAGCCCGTAAAAGATTCCGGCTACGTGGTGCCCCTTTCCGACGAGCGAGGAGGTGACGGAGATTCCGCAAGAGATCGGAGTGGAGATGAAGACCGAAGGACACGGATCGCTTGGTATAACTTCTCACCCCATCTCTAGATAGCTAGCTAGGTTAATGGTTTCGATCCGGGTTTTTATTGTCCGCGGTAGCGCCGGTTTCCGAGCAAGGAAAAATTTTTATTCCGCATTTTGGCCTCGACTACGAGGCCGGGGCGCTGCCGTGGCGCAACATGGTATCAGAGCCACGCCATTAACCTTAGTCTAGCTTTGTGTAATGTGTTTTACTTATCCGATCGACCGAAATCCCGAAAACCCCATATTTGTTCACATAAGTTTCTGTTGAAAATTTTTGGCCTCAGAAAATTTTTCAGGTTGTATAAATCTAATCTACTGGACATTATAAGACTTCTGCAAAAATTCGACACATTCAGTCGACAACCCTAGCGCGGAAGCGCGGCCAAACCCCCCCTTGGGCCGCGCTTCCGCCGCGCACTTTTGTCTTCTCTGTGTCAAATTGTTACAGTGGGCTTGTGGGCTAATTTTAGGGCTTTTGGGATATTAAAATTGGGCCAATTATTTCTGTGAGTGCTACAGTTTTCTTTGGGGCCCACTTGTTAATTGTTTGATCGATCGGATAATTTTAAACACATTATTTCACAGTATTTACATTATATCTGCGACCGTGAATGTCACTCGATCGGTAAATCCGGTCTAACTGCTATAGCCCGGTTAGACGGATTTGCGAACGTGACTTTCACGTTGATGTTCTATGTTTATGCTGTGTTGTTGCGGATCGGTCGTGGGGGATAGCCTGGATGCAATGCTAGTACAGTTTTGTTGTATTATGTACATTCGTTATTGCGGGGCGAGCGTCCGACATGTGGACTGCCGTCACTGCCTGTTTGTATTATTCTTTTGGGGCACGGCCTGGTTGCGGTCGATGTACCCGGTGTATGTATATTTTACTTTCTGTACTAGGATTACCTCGCGGAGGGGTGCACGGATAGCCGGGTTCTAGAGGGCAACAAGCCCGCATCTCATGGCATTGAGACGGAGGGGGCTTCACTCTAGGATTGGCGGGCTATTCGCCGCACTCGTAGGGGGTACAGGTTGACCCAGGAGGGGTGCCCAAGTTGCCGGATTCCGTGGAGTGCTGGGTGGTCCATTCACGGAGCTGAAGGGGGCTGCCTCGCTTCAGGTTTTGGCGGGTGACTTGCCGCGCCCGTAGGGGTCTAGGATTTTATTGCACAGGCTATCCACACGACCAGGGGAACGTCGGGTTTCAGCAGCGGCTCTGTGAAACCCGGGGTTTCCAGATATCTGTATTGTTCTGTGTTGCTATACATTTCTGTGTTGTTGCATTCTATTCACGCCTTGAGCGAAATACTATATATTGGTATATATATTAGTAGACGTTGTATATGTTTTACATCCGCGCTAGTCCAGTCCCCGCTCTGCCGTTAGTTAGCTAACCTAACGGGTGATGACGGGACCCAGTGGCGAATGCGGATGGCATATACGTACGTCAGTATATTTTCGTTCTTTGTGGTGTGATCAACTGATGGGACTGCATTGATTCGGATCAATGCAAGATAAACAAACCTATTCTGATGTTGTTGGAACACTTTTTCAAAAAGCTGTTATTGCAAGGACGTTCACTTTTGTTTTGCATCGTGGTATTCATTTGGAATATCCTGCTCCTCAGTCGACGAGGCAAGGGCCGAGATCCCTTCACCGGGAGTGACCCCTTGGACAGAAGTTTCCGTCAGGGCAATAGCTTCACTATAGCCGATTACTTTTGCTTTGCATCGTGGTATTCAGTTGGAATATCCTGCACCTCATTCTACGGGGAAAGAGCCGAGATCCCTTCACCGGGAGTGATCTCTTTAGTAAAGGTTTTCGTCACTATATTTTATAAAAGGCTATGCAGTTCCTTCAACGATATCAAGTTCATTACGTTAAAGGTTTTTCGCCAAAAACCATTCGTAGCCCTCCGTCATTTCTTATGGGTATTATTTAGTATTCGTGCTGCGTTTGTTGACTCCGTCAAGGCGTAGTGTACGGTAGCTAAGTGGTACTTGTTTGTCGCATAAGTGGGATTGGTTAGGACAGTCGTGCGGCCTTGTTGACTCCGTCAAGGGCACGTACGGGTGGGTTTAATGCAATCCAGATAATGACGGGTTCAACTTGACTAGGACTCTTTGATTTGTTGACTCCGTCAAGGTCACTTGAGTCCTAGGGGTAAAAAAATCACATCGGGAGTTTCAAAAGAACTGAAACTTGCCAGGCATGCGCATACCTTCTGGAGTGTGGTGACTTGAGTGGATTCCGTCAGGTTATCATGCGATGATAGTTGGATCCCGATTCCCACTGATGAGTTAGTTTACTCCTCGGGTGATCCCGACTAATTCTTCTTTCAGGTTTGGAGGAGAATTTGAGGTACAGTGGGAGGTTTCCAGATTAGACAAAGTGATAACCATTCTGATCTAGGTTAGAGTGCACGTTGAGTGTTTCTTTTCTCTCTCTCTTTGGCAGCGACCATTGACCCGACCCTGGACTTTGACTCAGTGACCAAGTTGACCGAACCTTCTTAACACTGGCTTTTGGATTGTCAGAGTTGCAGACCTCATTGCCACTCCTACTTTTACCCTTTTCTCCAGGACACCCCGTATTACTACGAACGTCCACTTCCATTGGACAAAACCATCGTATGGTTATATACGAACTCGAAGGACTTCGAGGATGGTTTCTGGTTCTGGAGAAAACGGATAGGATTATTCAGTTGTCTTTTCTTTTCACCTTCTCTCAGGTTGCGAGTACTCCTTGGTTTAGGAGTAGTACACCTATTACGCAAATTGGATAGTCTTCTTCCAAACCATAGGCTGGTGCCGACCGGTAGGGAATGAAGAAAACCAGTTAGCCTAAAACGGTGTACAGAAGGTATTAAGTTAAGACAAAGCAAGGGATTAGTAAGAGGGCAAAGTAAGTTGCGACTGCTATTCACGACCAAACCAAGTATTTCTTCGCCAATCCTAAATCACCTTTGTATTTCTCCAGGACACTCCGTATCACTACGAAGATCCCATTTTATTGGATAATCCATCGTATGGTTATATACGAACTCGAAAGGAACTTGTTCCAGTTCGGGGATGGATCCTGGTTCAGGAGAAATAGGAATAAAGTACATTCAGGTGTCTTTTATCTTCACCTTCTCTCGCATTGCGAGTGCTCCTAGGATTAGGACAGTACACCCTTTATGCTTTTTGGATAGTCTTCTTCCAAACCATAGGCTGGTGCCGAACGGTAGGGAAGGAAGAAAACCATTTGGCCTAAAGGGGTGTACAGAAGGTAATGACTAAAGACACATAAAGGGATTTGGAGAGGTGGCAAAGAATTATACGGTTACAGTTGTGAATCTGGATAATGGAAGAGGCATTACTAGGAATACCACGATACCCCAACGAATCATTTCAATGTTTCAGTTTCACTGTGTACTGTTAATGGAAAACTGATTTCCCAGTTAGACACTTGCTCCAGGGTATGTATTTACCAGGTTGGATTCTCACATCTGCATGGTTTTACAGATGCTGAGTGGGAGTAAGTTATTGGGAATTGGGTGATCATCCTCGTTATATCGGGATTCGTTGTAATCGGTGATATTTGAGGAGATCACCTGGGCTGTTTGCCGGTCGGCAAATATTTGGTTTTGAATATCCGCTGTTGTGCACCAATTTCAAATTGATATATCTGTACGTCTATTTTCATAGAGTGAGATATACCTTTTGATATTATGTCGATGACATTTACCTATATCAGTGGATGGTTAGGTAAGGAGCATTAAACAGCGGTGTAATTCTTCTTAACCATAAGTACAGTTTTCAACCTACGACACACAGTGAAAGAGTTGTTAAACTCAGCGGACTTATACAGAGTATTGTATGTTGTCCAGTGTCCATTAGGACAGAGGGGTTGGTCCTCGTACTATATTCTGTTTACTTTTAACTTCTCTAGTTCTTAGACATGTGTTTCGTGGAAACACAGGGTCTAAGTTTTGAGGAGTTATAGGTATTTGAATAGAGTAGAGAACCAGGTATAGCAAGTATCGGGATTCTTCAAAGTGATCGAAGATGTAGATACTTGTGTATGGTATTCAGTTGATAGTAATGTTTAAGAGAACTAGCTTCTCTTTCAGGTTACTCATAATTGGAAGCATTCCTAAGTTGAGTAACGCTGATCGGCCTTCTTCCATTTAGTTTACATGCACTGGAGATAGCTGCATGATTTGAATCTGGTTCAATTGAATCAGTGCCTCTGGTTCTATATTGGATATAGAACAGTTCATATCTTAACGATGTTAAGGTACGGGGAGTTGTCCGGCTTATGCTTAAAACCAGACACTGGACAACTCAAGGCACGTTTCTGTAATGGCTGTTTGTGGGT
Organism: Agapanthus africanus; assembly: GCA_030015575.1. Classification (NCBI taxonomy): domain Eukaryota; kingdom Viridiplantae; phylum Streptophyta; class Magnoliopsida; order Asparagales; family Amaryllidaceae; genus Agapanthus; species Agapanthus africanus. The sequence continues at coordinate 251,802,366 of CM057348.1, read as the reverse complement.
TGACCCAGGCTATGACGAGGGTTGATTTTCTAACATCTGGATGAACAATAGCAATATTGTTCTAGACTCGCCACAGTTTTATTAAAAATGGATTTTTTCAGAAAAAGAAGTGGGAGTATGGTAGAACTGGAAGTGATTCCAGAACCACAAACGATTACTGAAAATTTGATAAGGAACCTAAAGATTCAATCTGATTTGACATTCCATTGGCCACTCCGCAGATAAGGTGGGTAACTTCAGGCACCCGAGAGGTACTCCGGTAGCCTCAAGGACGGTGACAGGGAAGTTCTTGTTTGCCCACACTTACCATTGCTGTTGTTCCAGGCTGCGAGACCCGGCAGGAGGATGAGTATAGCGTCGTTCTAAACTAGCTTTAGAAGTGCACGTGTATATGACTCTGCCAGAGGGTTGTCGTAGTCAGTGGGAGCAGCGGAAGCATTGGTGGACATCAGGCTTATGTCTATTTATAGACTAAAGCAGATGTAGCGGAGATAGATCATCTGTTTCTGATGTGACAGTCATGGGTTTGACGTCATCAGAATAGGGGATGGATCTGTTGAGAAGGTAGTAGGAAGTGAGATTCCTATACTACGATCGGTTATACTTTGGTCGTCACACGGTGGTTTCTCCACAAGGGACTTGGATATTATATCAGACATACTGGTTACTAGATCTATGGTTTTAGATCTAGATTTGGGTGGTTTCCCAATCAGGGTACCTTGACAGCATTCTATGAGTATTTAGAATGGACGACTCCTGGCATGGTAGTGTACCTGCAGGTAATGGAGTCACCCTCTCTAAAGGAGTCTTATAGACTAAAGGGGAGAGGGATACTCATGATTGGCAGATCACTTGCTTAGGCAATTGAGTCAATCATGAGATGTCAAGTACCACACCAGATGTTGTTCTTGCACTAGATGCAATAAGTTGATATTGATCCAATCCTGGAGGAACAGTCGGAAGCAGTTTTAGAACATAAGTGAATGTTCTAGGGATATGATAACGGCTGCCTCCTTTAGGAGACGGTTATCACTCCAGGCTTCCAAGGTGACATGGACAACAAGGAGGTTGTCAGAGTTATAGTTCTCCCTCTGACGAGGGGCAGTATTTTGGACAGCTGGTCCAAGGCAATACTGAGGGCGGCATGGCGCAGGATACTGATTAAGTTCAGTTGATGATACAGTCTAAGAAGTTTGGATTTGGAGTTCATCTATGAGCTAGGTCCCATCAGACATCCAGACATTCTAAGACAGGTATTGCTCATTTCGGGAGATGGCTTTCTCCGCGAACTTGAGATATAGAGAGACATAGAAAGAAACATCACAGCGGATCCACTCACTGAGGCTATTCCTCGAACGCAATAGTTTCGCAAACGAGTTTTGTGAGACTGACTAGTAGAGGAGTTGGGTGTTCGGTATCACACGGGCTGTGAGTATGCGACATCGCAATAATTAGCCTTGAGTGCAAGTGGGAGATTGTTGGAGATAGTGCCCTCAGAGTCAATTATTGGATCACAGGCACGTGATTGCAATGATTGAGGGAGGACCTATCCCAGGAGGACAGTCTTACTCGAGATGATAGTATGCTATCTGGTTTACCTTTATCATCGTGTACTGCTTTAGGTGACCTGACATGTCACTATTACACGTTGATAGAGCCCCTAGGATTCTTGCTTGACGACCAGCAGTATGATGGCGATCATATACGTGGGAGCTGGTGGTCTATAAGCACATCCTTAAAAGGTCCCTAGTCGTAGGAGTTTCGAGACAGGGCATCGATACTCCGTTAGTAGACTAGTGTATACAGTCGAGACCCCGACGAGGGGCGGTGGCCGGTCTCACAAGCCACTGGTGTCAGTTGGTTCACCTAAGATGTATACAGGTGCTCATTGGGTTATGAGTACACCGGACAGGACTCGCCGGGAACCTGCTAGTTGGTCTTATACCAGATGTCAGATAGCAGTTCCCTGGTGACATGTGTACAGGTTAGTTCATCGACCTGAGATCGTCATTTGTCTCGTGTGAGTTCCCACTGTGCTTTGATTACTACCCTACCACGGCTCAAAGGAGTCGTGCAAACAGGTTTTAGTTGGGTACAGTCCCGAGCCACATGGAGGCAGTGAGCGGATCTGCAGGGGTTCGTCTCTCCCGGTATTGGGGGTGAGGTCGCGCTGTGTCTAGGAGAGCCATTACGCAAAGCCCTCGGCCGAGGCAGGAGATTCACTGGTAGGTATTCCAGTAGTATCTCAGGGCGTTCTGGGCTACGCTCCGACACGACTTGTACCGCTTTTGGGGGTCTGACTTTCACCAACCCCCTAGGCCCGCCATGCGATACTCATAGACGAACGGACCGGACTGTACGGCTATTGTCACTGACAGGCTCAGTTGGGTGTCGGGGTGAGCTTCCTCATCGACGTCCCATTTGGTCAATACCTGGTGGCCCGTCACGTATTGGCTTATACCTCTGACGTGCTAGTGGTTAAATCCACAGCCATCGTATTGACGAGTCTTTAGAGTCCACCACACTCAGTTACTCAAGTTTCGGGCGAAACGCTGTAGTGGCCGTATGGAGATATGGCAGGGTTCGATCAGATACGTGCGGTATTGCACGGATCGTGATCGGACAGTTTTTACTAGCCGGCTTTGGCTTAAGCCGGATTCTAGTATTTGATAGTGTAGTTTTGTCTCTTTGCATTTGTGTTCAGTGGGAATACAAATGCGGGCATGTATTTGCAGTAGTGGGGTTTTCCCGTATTTTATTACGGGATCAGTTTTTCTGAAGTTGCCAGTTCGCATTCCGTTCCGGCCGGTTTTCCTTCATTCCTTCTCGGTCGGACTTTCTTGATGGAGGGTGTTAATTGCAAGTTTGCAATTAACATCTAGTGGAGGGCTTTCTTGCATATGTTGCTTTATGATGAGACTTGCTTCATGATGATATTCTATTTTGGTCTCATCCTTGCTTTTCATTTGATGGTTTGATTTGTGAGTTGAAAAGAGTATTGAGAGTGACCTTTATCTTTGCATTATCATTTCTTTTTCACAATATGATAAATGGAGAGTTTTTCTTTTCTCTCTCCAATCTCATTCCTTCTTTGGGGGGCCGGCCACATCTTGTGGAGAGAGAGAGAGAGGTTCATATGAGTGGAAATTCTTCTCATCTCATTCTAAGAAAACTTGAGAGCTCCATATATTTCTCCTTCTCATAAGTTTCATTTTTTCCTTCCATCAAGGCAACCTTATAACCCCAAAAGAGACAAGTTCACTACACTATTCTATAGCAAGCCTTGGACGCGTCGGCTAGCCAACTTCGCGCCCGAGTTGCCTCGGTCAAGAGGCGGGAGCCCGTAAAAGATTCCGGCTACGTGGTGCCCCTTTCCGACGAGCGAGGAGGTGACGGAGATTCCGCAAGAGATCGGAGTGGAGATGAAGACCGAAGGACACGGATCGCTTGGTATAACTTCTCACCCCATCTCTAGATAGCTAGCTAGGTTAATGGTTTCGATCCGGGTTTTTATTGTCCGCGGTAGCGCCGGTTTCCGAGCAAGGAAAAATTTTTATTCCGCATTTTGGCCTCGACTACGAGGCCGGGGCGCTGCCGTGGCGCAACAACTCCTTGTCCAGTAAATGGAGTCTTTGTCATCTTTCCTTTGAGACAAGATTGACAAGTGTCATAAGTTTGATATTCGAACGAGTCCAAATATCCTTCTCTATGCAACTTAGTCAACCTTCTCTCATTGATATGACCCAGTCGACAATGCCATAAGAAAATTTATTTAAATCTGGAGACTTTCTTTTAAGTGTGTTCTGGACATTGAAAATTTGGAGTTGGTTTAAAACATATATACCGTTATTTAGTGTACCGGACCCAATCAAACTATGATTAAGGTGGATGTTAACATCTCTTAAAAACGTGAAATCATAACCTTTATTTGATAACAAGGAAACTGATATGATATTACACGTTAAGCTTGGTACAAAAAAACAGTTATGTAAAACCAAGATGTGTCCACTCGTCAATCCTAGGTGATAATCCCCGACGGACGCAGCTCCCACACTAGCTCCGTTAGCAACCTTTAGGGTCATATCACCTTCCTTCAGTACTCTACGGTTTCTCAGTGCCTGCAATGAATTGCAAATATGAGATCCTGATCCGGTATCCAATACCCTGGAAGTAGAGTTGATCGACAGACAATTCTCAATTACAAACACACCTGAAGTCGAAGCCACAGCTTGCTTCGGTTCCTGGTTCTTGGCGTTCCACGCCTTGCAATCCTTCTTCCAGTGCCCTTTCCTGTGACAATGGAAGCACTCATCCTGGCCAACTACCGGTACCGCAAACTTTTTCTTTCCCTTCCCTCCCACCTTACTAACACCTCCTCTAGGTTTGGTGGCGGCCTTCTTCTTCCTTCCTTTGGCCCTAGCCTTGGATCCGGAAGAAGATGCACCGCTAACAAACATAGCGGGTGTTTCCCTTATCTTCTGCAAGGTGCCCTCTGCACTCCTTAACATGTTCAGGAGTTTCGGAAGTTCAACTTCTTTTCTTTGAATGTTGAAGTTCAGGATAAACTGGGCGTAGGTGTGAGGAAGGGACTGGAGAATAAGGTCTGTATAGAGCTCATTATCCAAAGTCGTCCCAAGGTCTGCGAGCTCTTCAATATAGACGATCATCTTTAGGACATGTTCTCCTACCGATGACCCGACAGCCAACCTCGCTCGAAACAAGTTCTTAGAGGTCTCGTATCTTGCTATACGAGATTGCTCTCCATAAAGTTCCTTTGTATGGAGAAATATGCCATCTAGGTCCATATCCTCGTGCCTCCTCTGATGTTCATTGTTCATCGAGGCAAGCACGATGCACTTAGCTTTCGCGCAATTTAAATCCCAGGTTTTGCGGATTTCCTTATCCGCATTACTGGATTTGGGACCAGGGACAGCAGGTGCCGTAGCGGTGAGGACGTACCCCAATTTGTCATAGGTCAAAGCCATTTTGACATTCCGCAGCCAATCTTTATAGTTTGGCCATGTCAGTATATTTTTCTCTAAAAGTAACTTAAGTCCAGTCATTTTCAGGGTCGCTGCAAATAGGAGAGAGAGAAGAAAACTCTTTAGCATGATGCTCTTGTAAGTTTAGAGTGGTTTTTAGTTTATCTAAACTGGATGGCTCCCACTGTTTCTCGAATCCTTCCTCAAACCATAAAAGAAGAATTAGCCAGGACTATTCTCACCGTACAATACTTACTTAACCGTTCAGCCAGGCTAGTGTCGATACTTCGAGAGAGGTTTTCCAACGCTTTTGCGAAGTTCCTTAATTAAATAACCTCTTTTCTCTGGGGGCGTAACCCCGCTGACACCTTTCTTGACACCTACTTGGTTTATAGCATTGATCGTTAAGTGACGAATCTCCTGATAAGTAGCATATACTCACAGTAGGATCGGGATCCAAATATCATTGTATGATAATGTTGAAGGAATCCTACCAACATTCATCAAACTCCAAATGGTATGCAACTCTTTGCAAATTTCAGTTTCTTTAGAAATTCCCGATATATATTTTTGCCCCATGCTCTTATGACCTTGGCTTTGGTCAAAATGTCATAATTCACATGTCAAGTTCTACCCGTCATTATCTTGTCAATTTGAACCCATCCGTATATACCCCTGACTTTGGTCAAATGATAATACGACTGTCCCAAACTAACTCATCTATCTTATGCAACAAATGAAAACCCAGCAGCTACCAAACACTATGCCTTGACTTTGGTCAAAATGCATAGCTTGAATACTTCTGAATACCCAAATGAAATGACGGAGGGCTACGAATGGTTTTGGCGAAACCGTGAACGTAGTGAACTTGATATAACCGAAGGAACCTGATAGCTTTTAAAAGGAGTGGTTAAAGCTCCGCATTTTAAAAATATCTGTTTTTAAAATTAACCGAGTGGTTTCTTTTAAATTGTTCCAACGATTAACTTTTGGTTTATTTTCTTTGCATTATAAATAATGCGTCCCATCATTAACCTATCATTGCAGAAAACAACGAAAATACAACGTCCTCTTATGCCATCCGCATTCGCCACGGGGTCCCGTCATCACCCGTTAGGTTACTTAACTAACGGCAGAGCGGGGGCTGGGCTAGCGCGGGTGTAAAACACAAGTGACGTCTAAATAGCTATCATATATATAGATATTTTACATTCGTCGGACGCAATAATATTCATTCCAGATCACAGATGAACTTTATTGGATTTGCAAGCAATCCGTGTTTGTTTTGAGCCTGCAACAAAAGACGGATTACACAGTTGTGATGAATAGCCATTACCCCACCCAAGACCCCTACGGGTGCGGCAAACTACCCGCCCGGCAGTTTGTGCACCCTACCTTGGGTCTGTCGTAGGAGCAAAAACAGTAAAATGAAATAATACAACGGTGGCTACAACCGCAACCTGGATGTGCCCCGCAAAATAATATTACAACAAATTACATTTACATCAAATGAATTAAATAATAACCCATCACATAACCCCGGCTATACATCACAACAGTCCAACACAGTTCATATACACAAACAGATAAAATCCATTACAGAAATGTGCAACCCCCTGCCAACCGACATACTAGAAGTAAGGGGAGGTTTACGAACACATTATACAAACACAGATATAATCCAACAAGCAAATACTGTATAATTTCGATCGATTAAACACTTTTAATTTTGCTCCAATACTCCTCTGTAAATCTGAAACCTGAGCAAAAATTAAAAATTCCAGAAAATACCAAATATCCCAGAGAACCAACACAGAAAAATTGGGTTCCTGAATCGCCAACTCTGCGGCGGAATCGCGGCGGATCGGTGGGATCCGCCGCGGTTCCGCGGCGCTTTAGGCGATTCAGGGGCCCAATTTTCTTGGGTGTTCTTCTACTGTCTTTTCAAGCTTTCTGAACATCCCTGAAAAAATTTTGGACTTCATTTAAAAATCGACAGAAACACATGATTTCGGGCTTTTCCGGTTTCGTTTTTTCCGTTCGAAATTCATACAAATTTGCAAGTAAGTTATTTATTGTTTAGCGAGGCACTGATACCACTGTAAGTCGATGTACAACACCCCAGTACTTGTAGGGAGGCGGAAATTTTAAAAACGAACTTGTTTAAAGTATAAACATCGACTAACCGCTTGAATCGAAGCTAAACGATAACTAACATCAAACATAAAAGTTCTATACTACTATGTTTAGGGATTATACCTATCGAATCGTGTCCTTCGTCTTTGCGAACTCCACCTCCTCCTCGGCCTTCTCGAAGTAGTAGACGATCCACCCGAGAGCTTTAATCCAAGCTTAGCCTCTAAACTTGAGGCAACTAAACTTCTTTAAGTGCTAATCAAAGAAGCTAGATGAAATAGAGTGAGGGTTATGGTTTAATAAGTCTAACTAATCCTTGTACTCAACACATGAGAGGGGAGGATTAGGGTTTGAAGAGGGAGAGCTTGAGGAGAGAGAAGGTGAACATAATAATGAAGTGAGAATAATGAGTTATGATAATATATATCAAGCATTTCTTTTTATCAAGAAAAGAAAATAAATCAATTTAACAACCATGCTTGATAATATCTAGTGATGATTCATCTCCATGAGTCATTAAGCATTTATGATGCATTAATGACATGGATGAATCATCCATATGACTCACTAATCACATTCATTGTATATGCCACCTAAACCCCTTTAGTCACCACCTTCTAGAAGCTTCTCGCGCAATTACGAGAACGCCCCTCCTTTCCGCAAAAATACGGAAAAACTTTAGACTGTATAAATCCAATAACCGGATACCAGTAACTGGCTTAAACCAAAGCCGACTGGTAAAAACTGTCCGAAAGTCGTACGTGCGTAAACACACGTATGCGTCCGAACCCTTGTCGTAAAACCATACGACCTCTATATCGTTTCGCCTGGAGTAGGGAAACTCTCTGTGTGGGACTCTAGAGACTCGACTACTACGCTGGCAGTGGGTTTAACCACAGACCGCAAGCGGCACTAGCTGTACGTAACGGTCCCCAGGTAGATGTCGATAAGAAGGCCGATGAGGAAACCCATCCGAACTCCTACTGAGTCTGATGTGACAATCTCCGTACAGTCTGGTCCGTTCGTCTAAGACTATCGCATATCGGGCCTAGGGGGCGGCAAGCGTCAGTCCCCTAATAGCGGTATAAGTCGTGTAGGAGCGAAGCCCATTACACCCTGAGAAACTACTGGAACCTACCAGCAAATCTCGCTTTCCCTGGCCAGGGACTTTGCGTAATAGCTCTCTGACACAGCGCGATATCAACCCCCAATACCGGGAGAGACGAATCATGTCTAACCGCTACTGCCTCTAAGTGCTCGGGACTGCACCCAACTGCTATCTGTTTGCACGACTCCTTTGAGCCGTGGTAAGGTAGCAATCTAAGAACAGTGGGACACACTCGATGCGAAGTAGCAGTGTCAAGTCTGCGGACTATGCTGTACTCATGTCACCTGGGAACTGTTCACTGACGACTGGTATAAAACCATCCAACAGTTCCCTGTGAGTCCTGTCCGGTGTACCCGTAACCCAACGAGCACCTGCATACTATCTCCAGTACGACGTACTGACGGCTGTGGGACAGACCATCTCCCCAACTGGGATGAGAAGCGTACACACTAGTCTACTCCGGAGTATCGATGCCCTGCCTCGATAATCCAACGACTAGGGACCTGAATAAGGATGTGCTTGTAGACTACCCAGCCCCCACTAGTGTGACTGCCATCACAACGCTGGTAGTCAAGCAAGATCCTAAGAGCTCTATCAATACGTATACTGACATATTAAGATAGAAAAACCAAGTAGCATACTACCATGTTTAGCAAGACTGTTATATACATGTGAATATCCCAAGCTTCCATTAAGTAATATACATACTAGTATGATACAATAATGGCCCCTAGGGCATATACACTAACAATATATTAGTCGGTTATATTCGATATAGCCGGATCGTCGGATCAAGTGTTGATTCGATGATTTAATGTATAATGATATATATGATATATTGTATTACATTAGCTAATATTGGCTCGCTTTATTATTTCATTTTCTCACCGGATTAATACATTGATATATATGCGATATATGTTAATTGTATTATTTTCTTTTGTTGCAAATATATAATATATATGTGATATATATTATTGTGACATGATATGATTTATTATAAAACATGTTTAAGGATGATAAAAAGGGATTAGGGTTTGATTAGGGTTAGCTCTTTCAGGTTCTTTCCAGAAGGATTCTATTTTGTCTTGGTTAAGATATTATGGTTGATACTTATCCTTAACCTAACCAAACCCTAACTCTAGTTTATTCTCTACAAAGTTTTAGCCTCTCATCCTTGACCATGGTTCAATAATCAATCATATATTCTTTACTTCTATTCATCACAAAAGGATTATTCTTTCATTCTTCATCTTCTTTTCTCTTGAGTTTTGAGAGAGTGCTTACTAGTTAATCCTTTTATGATGATTTATTGTGAGAAAGTGAGATAAAAAGATAGCATAAATACTACTCCATCATCCTCATCTAATCTAGCCCATTAGATTAGGGCGTTCATATCTTTAGAGTGAGAAAGCTTAGGTTATAGCAACTTCGACGTAGATCATCGGAGAATCGGAACACTTCAAGCTAGCATGGATCGTTCGAGTCGTGGAGCCTCTCTTGAGTCCGGGAGATCGTGGATCGCGGCGAAAGAACTTCTACTCGGAGCTTGTGAAGTGAAGGAGCGGACTACAAAGGTTGTAATCCCTCACACTTAGCTTTAAAGATGTTATCTTGCATGCTAAACCCTAATAATCTAGCAAAGATCGTCTTTGGGTTGTTCGGCACATATAAAATTTTATTCGGGCATGTTTGATACTTTATGAACCTTCACAAGTGTGCCTAGGAACCCTACAAGATCAAGCGGTAAGAGAGAAGACAAAAAATACTCACAGAGAAGTTTCGGTTGCTGACGTCAGCAGTTGACCGTGGAACCGTTGTAAAACGCTTGCTTATGTCGCGTTTCCATGTCAGTTTGGTAGGTTTGGTCCTCCAAAATTTTCCTGTGTGCTGTTATGGTTCTCCTCTGTCTGTTCAGATCCTCTGTTTCTTGATTTGTTCACTGGGCTTGCTCCAGATCTGAATCAATCCGTCTTCTCTTCCTGCACAATTCACACAAAACCAATCAAAAATAACAAGATGAATTTTTTTTATTTTTTCAGTTTTTATAATTTTTTATTTAATTAACCCGAAATTACAAAAAGAATTAAACTATCGTTTCTCCAGCAATAGCGCCATTTGATTGTTATGAAGTATTTTGCGTACGTGCATTTTTTAATTTAAGAGATACCGCAATCAAGACGGTGTCGTTTGGTAGCTAGCCGGTTGAGTACGGGTCGGTCTACAGGGAAATGGTGTTCTTTCTTTAAGTTCTAACGAGTTAAGTCCTATTTTTGGTAGGTTTTGTTTTTAGATCTAAGAATGAGATTAAATTGATTTAAAATCTTGCTAGGGTTAGGATTAGATTAGTTTGGAATAGGGATTCTACTCACTGCTTTTAATGCCCTAGTTAAGAATTTAGGTGTTAGGGTAATAGTCAACAAAGGGGATTAGCACGTCTAGGAAGAAACGTAGTTTCTTCCTTTTGGTCCTTATCCGTCCTTTCTTGACTCTTAGCCCTAACCTCCAGTTAATTCAACCACAACTAGTCTAACTAGGGGATCACCGCTATCATATAGGATAGGGTGCCGTAGTGAGCGGTGTGTGGTTACATTAACTAGAATCCTAATTAAATTATATGGGCAAGGAAAGGAGTGAGAGAGATTTCCTTCTCTCAAACCTTCCCTATCCTAACCCCAAGTGAGGAATTACTCACTCATTTGGAAAATGACAAAAGAATTTATTTTTATAATTTTTATTTTAAAAGACTATCTAAGTTGCAGATAATAAAAGACAAATAAAAAATAGCACGAATTAAATTCAGATAAAAATGCCAGATAGAAAATAAAAATACCTTTATTGATACCTCTTCAACGATTACAATGAAATTAAAAAATTTAAATCTATGAATTAAAAAGAGGCATGCCTAATTAGGCTTTCGGCTTTCCTATTTATAGATAGGAGAAACCCTAGGTTTTACATCTGATCCATATTTGAATTTACAAAACTACCCTAAGAAAGCCGGGTCAAAGCACCGACACCCACCGACACGTGCACCGACACGTGCACAGCACGGCCGCAGAACCGCAGCAGAAAGCCATGTTTGGCCGCGGTTCCACGGCCATATTGAGGGATCTCTGGCTTAACTTCTCATGGTTGCTTCAAGTTGCTTTTTCCTTCTGTTTTTTTCACTTGGTTCCTTAGAATCTCTTCTATTTTCTTCCAGATTTCCACAGTACAGAATGTTGTGGACTTTTTGCCGTGAGCTTCACGTTGAAATCTTGAATCTTGTGCTACTCTTGTGCTTTGTGCATTGAACTGTCTACTAATCTTCATTTGTTCCTTGAACTGGTAGGCGGCATCATACGGATTCATCTATTGTTGGTCGTAGTCTCACATTTGTAACGTTTTTTCATGAATTTCACTGTAATGATCTGAGAACCTGTAACCGCAACTATTTAGCAGACATGGATCAAAAGCACCTATTTATATGTAATATGCATAAGAATAGGTGATATAATAATGCAAAATTCTGATATGAACACATACTATGATGTCGAGCAAGAAAGTACTCTCTATATATGTCCAAGCATCCACTATAATATACATCATATGTACAATAATGGCCCCTAAGGCATACATACAACTAGCAAAAACAACACCGAGCATACCAATGTGTATAAAATCAAAAACGTGTGCAACTACGTGCACAAAATACGTATCAATGCACTGCAAGCATATGCGAGCTATACCGAGTGCAAAAATCAAATCGAGTGCGTACCATATGCACAAAATCAAATCAACTGTATGAAATCCACGAAATCATAAACATGTGCAGCCAGGGCATAAAACCGATATCAAGTGCAATAAATATGCACAAATCATAAACCAACACAACGGTGTATAAAGCATATCTCAAGTGCAATAACTATGCACAAAAATGTAAATACCCAGTAGGTGCAGCCATGGTGCACGAAAACAATATCATGAAACTCAATCATCAAAACTCAAATCCAAGCAATATAAGCGTGATACTCAAATCACAAACGCAAATCGCAACAAATGACATTGAGGTACACCTCCTACAATGTCGAAAAATGCCGGTGCGTCTGATTGATTCTGAATTCTTGTTGTGTATGTTTAGAAAATGAATAGAAATCATAATCAAAAATTATTTGACCACAATCAATAACGGTGTCGTATATAGCGCGTTAGTAAGTGCGGATCGTCCACTGGGATTGTGAGATTTGTTCGTATTTATTTTGTTTGAATTGAAAATTTAAGAGAAAAGAAAAGAAAACGATTCAAGATTTATATCAATGAATTTCAAGAATCATCTAGATCTAATTGAAAATCAAGAAAGCATTAAAAATCAAGAATCAAGAAGTGATAGAATTCCAATCGATTTAAGTTTCAAGAATTAAAGTGAAGCTCGTAGGAGTTGATTAAATCTATAGACGTGAAGAAGACTAGCGATTACTATTTCTTATCCATTAACGAATTGATGCTAGATCGATGACGATTGTTCATATCAGATTTTTGCATTTTTATACCGCCCAATTTTTATCACATTGCTTATCGGTAGGTACTCTTGAGCCGTGTTTGCTAGTCAATTGCAGGATACATGTTCTCGGCTATAAACGGTGAAATTCATGAAAAAACACGACAAAATACGGATTACTGCCAACCACAGATAAAATACAGGTCTCCGCTCTCTATCCGTATGTTGCCGCACACCAGTTTAAGAGACAAAATGGCAAATCAATGTCATTTTCATGCACAAAGCTCAATGGCAACACAAGATCCAACATATCTACGTGGAGCTCGAAGAAATCATGGCAAAAGATCCACATCACATCACCTTTTGATCAGCAGAAATTCTGGAAAAATCGTGAAGAAATTCGGAGAAAAAACATATACCAGAATAAAGGGCACAGAAGACCAGGGAAACCCTCCAAAACTTTTGAGCCAATTCATCAAGATGGCCGCGGATCCGCGGCCAACATGGGGGTTAGGCCGCGGATCCGCAGCCATATGGTCTCGTCAGGAATTCAACTTTTGGGGGTATTTTGGTAATCTCATTTTATGGTAGATTGTTGCCCTAGGTTTCCAGCTCCCTGCCTATAATTAGTCCAGAACTTGCCAAAGCCAAGTGTGCTTATTCTTGTATTTAGATTTTAGAATACATGTGTTGTTCTTCTTCCTCCTCTCATCTCTTCTCCATTAAAAACTTGTAGTGAGCTTTTGTGAAAGAAGAATGAATAAAGGAGTTCTTTTTATTATCATGCTTGTCTTGTTCTTGTTATGTTATTAATTATAAATTGCTTGTAATTTTCCTTTGCTAATCTAGTTGTTGTTATTTTCTATTTGTTTCTTTCTTGTTCTCTTTTTCTTTATCCTTACACAACCATGATGCTTACGCTTGATCCTTGCCAAGGTGAGGTCGCAAATAGCTAGTTGTAATCTTCTAACCTCTTTCTTTCTATCTTCCTCCTTTGTTTTATTTTCTTTTCCTTATAATGGGTGAGTAGTTTTCATACTTGTTAGGGTAGGATAAGGAAAGTTTGAGAGAAGGAAATCCCTCTCTCTCTTTCCTTATCCAACATCTTAAATCGGACTCCCGTTAATTGAACCACAATCCGCTCCCTACGGCACCCTATCCTACATGATAGCGGTGATTCCGTAGTGAGACCGGTTGTGGTTAAATTAACCAGAGGTTAAGGATAAGAGCCAAGAATGGATGGACAAGCACCAAAAGGAAGAACTTATGCGTTGGAAAGCCTAGCTTATACTCGCAAGTTCCTTCCTAGTCGTGCTAATCCCCGTTGTTGCCGATTACCGTAACACCGATATTAAGAGTGGCAACGAAAGAAGTGAGCGACTCCTAACTCAAACTAACCTAATTCTAACCCTAACAAGCTCTCTTTACATATCATTTTAGCACATAGTTAATCTCAAAACAAATCTGGACATTTGGACTTAACTCGTTAAAACACATAGAAAAAGATTCCCATCTCCCTGCGGACGACCCGTACTCAACCGGCTAGCTACAAGCGAAACCGTCTTGATTGCGGTAATAAACTTGAACACGCAAAAACTCTACCAATCAACGATTTATCGAGGTTTAAGGATCTTGCGACGAAACTAGGGTTTCCTCATCTCATCATTTGACCTTTCGATGAATCTCATTCACAAGCTAGCTTCTAGTAAATCAAATGATCAATCGTTGATCTCTAGTTCCGAGCGAAAATAATCAAGAAAGCATTTCGCGTAGAAACTAGATCATCGATCATTTGATTTTCAAGAATTTACAAACGTTATACGACTTAAGAAATGTTTCAAGATTCGTCAACTCATCATCTATTGATTTTTTTTCGACTCGTCCACGAGCGGAGTTTACTCAAGCATCATCACAAAGAACACATTCAAGAATCTAGATTGAATCATAATGCTTGAATTAAAGATAAGCAAAATAAAAGAATTTCACCTTTATTTATCGATAAATTCGTTACAACTCTTTTGAAATTTACAAAAGGAAGGAACTAGATCGTCGATTTTGGCATCGCTTCGGCTCCTTGAGTCGCGGATCGGCTTGGATCACTTGCTCCGATGAAGTCCGGCTTCACTTCTAAAGGCTTTGAAGGATTCTTGCTTTGATTGAACTCGGTGTTCTTGAACTTTTGGCTTTTTGATTGGATTAGGGTTAGGGTTTGAGGCACAAGTTGTGTCACTCAACTTATAGAGGAGATGATGGAATTGTTGAACAACCTTTAGAAGTGAAGCCTAGGGTCCCTTTTATAGCCTTAAGAATGATTAGCTTCCTTAAGAAGCTTGGATTAGATTAGCTTCTCTTGTAAGCTTGATAGTTAGGAGGAAGGTTCTAGAATTAGTTAGTTAGGGTTAGCTTCCTTCATAAGCTTGGAAGTTAGGGAGAAGTTTCTAGGTTTTAAGGTAGTTAAGGTGAAGCTTGCTTTGGAAGCTAGGACATCATTAGCTTAGATCAAAGGGCTTGCTGTACTGAAGAAGCTTCTGGAGTTCTGTAGAAATTGCATTGGCTTGATGAAGTGTAGGACTTTAGAGAAGAGTTCTGAAGTGAAGCTGAGATGGTGACGTGGCAAGATGGCCGCGGATCCGTGGCGCAAGCCTGCTCCGGCCGCGGATCCGCGGCCCAACAGGAGCATTATGGCTTCATTCTTCAACCGTGGCTTTCTGATATCTTCCTTGTATTTTTCTGATATATTGAATTTCACAATTCCTTCTAGATTACTACCAGATCACAAGTTCTTGAGTTGGCGTAATTTTTTATCAGCATTATGACAATTTTGGCCTTTCTCCTGGAATTTCCTGCACAGACTTCGAAACAAGTGTTGCGCTACACAAGAATGATGCGATGCCATGATAAACAGTCAATTTCCCTAAAAATGCCGGTTTTAGTATACAACACAGGTAATTTGGTATTTTAGAGGTGTTTTGCTAATATGTGCTATGCTTAACCTGAATACCTTTATATGAATGCAAATGACAGGGAAATTGACGTGTTAAAAATACATTATTTTCTACTGATCAAATTCCCCCAAACTTATTTTCGGTCGTCTCGAGCGAATTGTTTTATTAAAAAGAGAAGGAGAAAATAAAGAAAAAGAAAAACTAACTAGCACACTTTCATAGGCAACACGATTGCACTGAGCACGTGCAACAAGCCTTTAAACCTCTAGGTGTCCCTAGTAGGAGGAGTGTTGTCTCCTGAGGGTTTTCAGCGGATTGCACCCACAAAATCCAATAATAAAAGGAAAACCGTGAATATTACATTTAAAGAAAAGAATTGTAAAAGAAAAGCTTTGAAAATTAGGGCTTCCAACTATGCTAGCTTTTCGATTGTTATGAGCCCTATCTTAATAGTCATGAAAAGATATTAGAAATCACATAACGCCTCAATAAAACATCGTCTTATTCTTCATTCCTATCTTTCTTCTAAATATCGATCATATAACCCTACGTGTGTGTAAAATACATCCCTACACCCGGAGAATTCAATTCAAGTTATCATACTCTTGTCCATCCACCTCAGTACTTTTTAATTAATGAATATTTAGCTGAATTTGCTCATACACTTTCATGCGACCGTTAATACTTCTTGAGGTACTAACCAACCTATTACTCCTGTGTTTGCTTATTTGGTATTTTTCCTCGTCTTGCACCACCTAAGGCTTAGTAGTGACTCCCAGACCAGTTGGCCTTAGGGCACTAGGTGAAGAGGCACCCTCGCTATATTTTTTTATTGCTGCCTTGGCGATAAAAAAACCAGTGTTCATTTTTCTCACCTTTTAATATTTTATTCATTTTTTTTAATTTCCTTCATACATCGGCTTTAAGACAAGAGCATTTCAAGGTATCCTCTACTATCCCGACCTTCAAGACGTGTGTAAGTGCGAATAGTAGGGTGTCCACGTTCAAAATGTTTGGCTTCCAGAATAGGAACTATTTTTCAGCCTTATTTTTATCCTCAGATTAGTGACTTCCTTCATCTTACTAACCCTTGGGACAACGGCTCATAACTACTTATTACTAGTTCGTTTAAGAAAACATCAAATTTTCTTGGTTTTCTTAAATTTTTCCAATCTCATGGATGTAATTTTTCACTATCTAATATTTTATTATCTTATTTATGTACAAAAAAAATTTATCTTTTTGAAAAATTTTAAATTTTTATAAGTTTTCAAAAATTTTAAATTTTTATAGGTTTTCAGAAAATGTTTTGTGCTTATGCAAAGTGATATGCAAATGATGCGAAAATAAGCACAAACCTCCCCCAAACTTGGTTTCAACAGTGTCCTCACTGTTGCCAACCGCTATATCTACAAAAAAAACTGTAAGCCTGGGAGGAATTTATTAGTGGGGGCAAAATATTTAAGTGAAGATCCTCCCCCAAACATATTCTTTTCACTCTCCTCCATTCAAAAAGATGATGCAGTACTTTACTGGACATGGAGGTGAGACGGAGGAATTTTAATCAAGATAAAATGGCTCCTGTAAGAACATGAGCTCCTCCGTGGGGTCAGTGAAAAAATACGGCTTTAGTCTATGTCCATTAACTTTGAAGAATGTGCCGTTTTTAACATTTTCTACCTCAACTGCCCCGTGCGGGTATACAGACCGCACAATAAAAGGTCCCTTCCACCGAGATCATAGCTTACCTGCGTGAAGGTGTAGTTGTGAATCATAAAGAAGGACTTGTTGACCAGGTCTAAACGTTTTCCTCAAAATGTTTTTATCGTAAAATACCTTAGTCCTATTCTTTACGATTACAGCATTATCATAAGCTTCATCATGCAGTTCGCTTAGCTCATTTAATTGCAGCTTCCGAAAGTTGCAGGCTTGGTTTAAGTCAAAGTTGATTTCCTTAATAGCCCACATTGCTTTATGCTCAATCTCGACCGGCAAGTGACAAGCCTTCCCAAACACTAACCTATATGGAGACATCCCTAGATCAAGTTTTAAATGCTGTTCGGAATGCCCAAAGAGCATCCGTCAATTTTATCGACCAATCTTTTCTATTCTTCGCAACAGTCTTCTCCAGGATTTGTTTAATTTGCCTGTTGGAGATCTCAGCCTGCCCGCTCGTTTGGGGATGATAGGGTGTAGAAAGTTTGTGGTTGATTGCATATTTCCACATCAAAGTCTCGAAAGACTTGTTGCAGAAATGTGTCCCGTTATCGCTAATGATAGCGTGTGGGTGTCCAAATCGCGAAAAGATGTTTTCTTTTAAGAACTTAATGACAACCTTTTTGTCATTAGTGCGACATGGAATGGCTTCAACCCACTTTGAGACGTAATCAATCGCAAGCAGTATGTACAAATTCCCAAAGGAGTTGGGAAAAAGACCCATAAAGTCAATACCCCAAACATCAAAAATTTCAACCACTAAGATGGGTTGCTGGGGCATCTCATTTCTCCGGGAAATCCTACCCGTGTGTTGACACTGTATATAGGTTCTGCAATGATCAAATGCATCTTTGAACAAAGTCGGCCAATAAAAACCGCATTGCAAAACCTTCTCCGTCGTCTTTTTAGGACCGAAGTGACCCCCACATGCCTGATCATGACAAAAAGATAGAACACTCTTGAACTCCTCATTCGGGACACATCGGCGAATGATCTGATCAGGACAATACTTAAACAGATAGGGTTCATCCCAGTAAAAGTGTTTTACTTGGGATAGAAAATGATGTTTGTCCTGTTTTGACCAGTCGCTGGGTATCAGTCCCGTGGCAAGATAGTTCACAATATCGCGGAACCAAGGTTCATCGGATACGCTCAAGAGTTGTTTGTCCGGGAAAGAATCATTGATTGGCAGGGTCACAGGGGAAGAAGAGATGCGTGAAAGATGGTCGGCTACAACGTTTTCACATCCTTGCTTATCTTTAATAACAAGATCAAATTCTTGTAATAGAAGGATCCAACGTATTAGCCTACCTTTAGCATCTTTCTTCGCCAAAAGATGTTTCAAGACGGACTGGTCAGTGTATACAACTATTGGTGAGCCAATCAAGTAAGGCCTGAATTTTTCTAATGCAAATACAACCACCAAAAGTTCTTTTTCGGTAGTTGTATAATTAATTTGAGCATCGTTCAGGGTCTTACTTGCATAATAGATCACGTGTGGTTTCTTTTCAATGTGCTGTCCTAAGACTGCACCAACTGCAAAATCTGATGCATCACACATAAGCTCAAAAGGGTAGTCCCAATCTGGAGACGATAGAACGGGGGCTGTAGTGAAGGAGTGTTTGAGTGAGTCGAATGCTGCCTCACAATCCGAGTCAAAGTGGAAGGTTGTATCCTTAGCCAAGAGAAGAGTTAAAGGTCTAGCAATTTTGCTAAAATCCTTAATGAATCTCCTGTAAAAGCCCGCATGGCCAAGAAATGATCGGATATCCTTGACGCTTTTGGGATGAGGAAGGTTTTGAATGACATCTATTCTAGCTCTGTCAACCTCAATGCCTTTTCGTGAAATAACATGTCCAAGCACAATTCCCTCTTGGACCATAAAATGGTATTTTCCCCAATTCAAAGTTAAGTTCTTCTCTTTGCAACGAGTAAGAACTGCGTCATGATTCGATAGGCGGTCAGAAAAAGAGTCTCCGAAAATCGAGAAATCGTCCATGAAAATCTCCAAAAAATTCTTGACCATGTCAGAGAATATCCCCATCATACACCGCTGAAAGGTAGCGGGAGCATTGCTTAACCCGAAGGGCATGCGTCTATAAGCAAAGGTACCAAAAGGACAAGTAAATGTGGTTTTATCTTGATCCTTTTTGGCAATGGGGACCTGATTATAGCCAGAGTATCCATCCATAAAGCAATAATACTCACGTCTAGCTAAGCGTTCCAGCATCTGATCAATGAAAGGTAGAGGAAAGTGGTCTTTCCTCGTAGCGGCATTGAGTTTTCTGTAATCAATACATACACGCCACCCAGTTTGGGTGCATGTCTGAATTAACTCATTTGCCTCATTGGTAATAACAGTGATGCTAGATTTCTTAGGGATGACATGTATTGGACTCACCCATTGGCTATCGGAGATTGGGTAAATAATACCATTGTCAAGGCATTTGACGATCTCTTTCTTCACCGCATCCTTCATGACGGGGTTCAACCGTCTCTGTGGTTCTCAGGTTGGTTTGGCATCATCCATCAAGTGTATATGATGTTCTACAATCAAGGGACTAATCCCTTTGATGTCCTCCATGGTCCAACCAAACGCCTCCCTATTAGATCTCAGTACCGACAAAAGTGCATTCTCTTGCTTTGATGCTAGAGAAGCGGATATGATTACCGGTAAAGACTCATTCTCACCTAAATATGCATATTTAAGATGAGAAGGTAAAAGTTTGAGATCTAATGCTGGCGGAGAAATAATAGAAGGTGGGATCATCGACTGATTTTCGGAGTCACAAAGAAGCTCATAGCCTGTAAAAGATACAGACTCGGATGGTGATGAGTCAGGAGTGTCGGACCCAAGCGTGAAAAAAGTGTCCTCACTAAGATCATGTGCAAGATCAAACAGTGATGTGGTGGTGTCGTCGAGATCTGTAAAGCAAAGTTCATCAACTCCGCAACTTTCGGGAGCAATCTCGTGGACAGAGCACACATCAAGGATATGAGCAGAGGGTTTTGATGGCTGACTTCCAATTTTGTAGATGTTTAGTTCAATTGTCATATTTCCAAAGGATAAGTTCATTGAACCGTTTCTACAGTTAATGACAGCATTGGAAGTGGTAAGGAATGGTCGACCCAAAATCACCGGAATTTGGCTCCGGAGGTTCGCTACAGGTTGTGTATCGAGAATAATGAAGTCTACAGGGAATACAAATTCCCCGACCTTTATCAACACATCCTCTAGTTCACCCCTAGGTTTGGTGATCGAACGGTCTGCCATTTGGAGAGTGCAGTGAGCTGGTTTCAACTCTCCAATTCCTAGCTGCTCATAGACAGAATATGAAAGTAGGTTAACACTTGCGCCAAGGTCTAAAAGAGCACGGTTGATGTTTTTACCACCAATAGAAATCGATAACATAGGACATCCTAGGTCCTTTCGTTTTTTTGGTAACTGTGGGATAAAAGTAGTGCTAATATTATTAGACATAAAGACCTTCTTTGGCACTTGAGTCTTCCTCTTCCTAGTGCACAAGTCTTTAAGAATTTTCGTATCAGCGGGGACTTGTTGAATAGCATCTAAGAAAGGGATGTTGATGTTAACCTGTTTGAACATTTCCAAAATCTTCTCCATATGTGGACTCGATTTGTTAGCCCTTAACCGTTTAGGATAAGAAGCTTTAGCAATAAGCGCTGGGTCCGTCATAGGAGAAGGTGGTAGGTGTAGATGTGATCCCAAAAGAGGAGTGGGGATCGTCTGTGGAGAACTAAAAAAGGTTTGCTGAGGTGTCGAGCCTAGAGGGAAACGAAGAATAGGCTCGTGAGAAGGCGGTGGGGTAGAAGAACAAGGATCAGAAGTAGAAGTGTGTGTGTGAGGAAGGGTCTCAGCCGGGGTGTTATTGATAGGATTTTCAATATCATCAGTTTCTTTCCCAACATGGTTATTCAGCACTCTTCCTGATCTCAACGTTGTGACGGCATTTACATTGTAATGCCCAGGATTCGGTAGGGGTTGAGACGAAAGTTTCCCTTTTTCTCTCGCACTCATTTTGGCTTTAAGTCGTGCAATTTCTGCTTCCATCGCTCTGATACTTTCAGCTTAGGACGCTGAGTTTTTCTTTATCTCACTGACGGAAGACCTAAACTCAGCCGACACTTCCATGAAATTTGAAAAGAGTGACTTCATGGTTTGTATGAATTGAGAGAACTCGTCAGAACAGGTCAACTGCATAGGATTAGAAAGTGCAGGAGGGTTGACCTGGTTTTGAAAATTTTGTGACTGGTAGGGGTGCTGAGTGAGTTGAAGTGGTTGCTGTTGTGGTGGAAGAGCCCTTTGAAAATTGTTTTGGTTTGGAACCGTGTTTTGATTGTGTTGTTGGTTCCAAGCAAAGTTAGGGTGATTCCTCCAACCCTGATTATACGTGGAAGAATATGGATCGTTTCTAGGTCTTTGAAATGCGGCATTGGTATGCTCTTGACCTTGAAACGGAGAATTCAATGGACATTCTTCCGTGAGATGTGATGGATCAGAACAGCATCCACATACAGTTTTGGGGAGCGATATCGGATTTAGGGAGGCTGCTAAAAATTTGTGTTCCATAGCCTCGAGCTTCTTTTGCATTGCTGCCATTTTAGCTCGAACACCTATGGACACGTCAATTTAGTGTATGCCGCCCCTAGATGATGCCTGGTTTCCACTCTCCCACTGTAAGGATTTTTCAGCGAACTCTTCTAGAAATTTCCAAGCTTCGCCATCATCTTTAGTCATAAAGGTGCCTTGACACATGTTTTCAAGGTTTTGTTTAGTGGTAGGGTTAATACCCTCATATATGATTCGGAAAAGATCCTATCTCGGGATGCCGTGATGTGGACATTGAACCAAAAGATCCTTGAAGCGTTCAAAGCATTTCGAGAATGGTTCAGTCCGAAGCTGGGTGAATTGATTAAGTTCGCTACGGACTCGAGCTGTCTTTTGCATAGGGTAAAATTTCTTAGTAAATGCCGTCTCACAACGTTGAGATCAGGAATCTTTTGCATAGGGTAAAATTTCTTAAGGAATGCCGCAACGAATTCTTCCCAATTCGTAATGGAATGTGCGGTAGTGTTATACAGCCACTTCTCGGCTGTATCGCACAAGGTAAATGGAAGAAGATGTAGACGCATAGCATCCACAGAATGTTGTGACGTACCCATCATTGCGCATACATTTTCAAATTTGGTAATAAAGACGTATGCGTCTTCAGACTCGAGACCGTGGAATTTTGGTAGAAGGTTGATGTATTGGGGTTTAATCTCAAAATTATCCCTGTTGGCTGGTGGAATGGATAAGCAGGTCGAAAGAGGACCTCGCATAGGATAGCACCTATCTTGGAGAGAGATGCGGGGTGGATTCTGCGCACCTGCGGACTGCGGCAGATTAGTGGGAAAGAAATTTGATGGAGAAGGATTCATCGGTGTAGGTGTGGTGGTGGGTAAAGAAGAGGTAAATGTAGAAATACCGACTTCGGAGTCGATCGGGGGGACGCGGACTAAACGGCACTAGAATCCCGTGTCCAGCCTATCTTGCACTAAAAGATTTAGTACAAGTGGCAGCGTGAATATAATTAGGGGAAATGAATGAAGTGTTTTGGTGTTTGTTTTGAAAATATACGGATTTTTGAAAAAATGATGCGATCACAACAAATGCAACAAGCAACCCTAAGTCTAGTGGTCACCTAGGTCAAGGCTCTAGACCGCTCCTAACTGCCAAAAGACAAGTCGCAGGATCAATCCTCCACTGCCTCTTTGTCTCCCCTGTGGCCAGGTAAGTGCCAGGTAAGTGGGAAGGTACTCCACTACGTAAGTAGTGGGCCTAATTAATAACCACTAGCCTTAAACACACTTGCCTTAGACACCACAAAAGAAATGCGGATAAGCAATGAATTACCCAAGGCCTTCTCTTGTCCTAAGTGAGCGCGACGGTCCTTAAAGTCATCTCTAGATTTTTTTTAGTTAATAAGGGTAAATGCCGATGCAAGTTTGTGATTTTTGGGGCTTAGGAAGGGTAATGAACTCCCCCACCTAATCTGAATTTGGCCGTGCCCCTTAATTTCCGTATTAATATGTAAACAACCAAAAAAAAATAAAAAACACGCACAATTTTTATTGCTTTTTGCGGCGCTACGAATTTTTGCAAAGAAACCTACAGCAAATTGTTAATTGGAGCAGATGAGGAAGGAGATAAGAAAATAAGGATTTTACAGAGCAAATTTCGTGCAGCGATGCCTTGAAGAGGCCGCGGAACCACCGCAGGAGAGAGCTAATGCCGCGGAAACGCGGTGGTTCAGTGTGATCCCTGCACAAAACTTTTTCCACATGTTGGCTATAGTGCCCTCAAGGCAATTATCATAGTCACGGACTTGTGATTATGATGATTAAGTGAGGAACTATACCGATAAAACAGTCTTACTCAAGATGATAGTATGCTATCTGGTTTGTCTTTATCATCATATACATATTGATAGAGCCCATAGGATTCTTGCTTGACTGCCAGCATTGTGATGGCGATCACATACGTGGGAGCTGGGGGTCTATAAGCACATCCTTAAATGTCCCTAGTCGTAGGAGTATCGAGACCGGGCATCGGTACTCCAGTATAGACTAGTGTATACTGATCGAGACCCCGACGAGGGGCGGTGGCCAGGTCTCACAAGCCATTGGTGTTAGCTTGTTCACCTAAGATAGTATACAGGTGCTCATTGGGTTATGAGTACACTGGACGGACTCGCCGGGAACCTGCTAGTTAGTATTATACCTATTGTCAGATAGCAGTTCCCAGGTGACATGTGTACAGGTTAGTCTATCGACCTGAGATCGTCATTTGTCTCGTGTGAGTTCCCACTGTGCTTTGATTACTACCCTACCACGGCTCAAAGGAGTCGTGCAAACAGGTTTTAGTTGGGTACAGTCCCGAGCCACATGGAGGCAATGATCGGATCGTCGGGGATTCGTCTCTCCCGGTATTGGGGGATGATGTCGCGTTGTGTACGGATGGCCATCACCATAAATCCATGGCCATGGTGGACGAGAACTATCGATCCAGGATCGATAGTTTCTCAGGTGGTGATGGGTTTCATACCGACACTAAATATCGCGTTGTTGGGGGTCTGACTTTATCCACCCCCTAGACTCGATATGCGATACTCTCAGACGAACAGACCGAACTGTGCGGATATTGTCACTGACAGGCTCAGTAGGGGTTCAGGATGAGTTTGCTCGTCGGCCTCCCTTTCGCTCAATACCTGGGCAGCCGTTACGTACAGCTAGTGCCGCTAACGTGCTTGTGGTTAAACCCACTGCCAGCATATTGACGAGTCTTTAGAGTCCCACACATAGGGTTTTCACGGTTCAGGCGATATGGTGTACATGTTGTATGTTGATACATACGGGTGTCCGATTAAATATGTGCACTTGCTGCGCAGATTTTAATTGGACGGTTGGTAATACTAGCGGCTTAGGATTAAGCTGGATTATGAAATCGGATTTTGATTTAATAATTTATATATGTATTTGTATATACGTATTCTAGTATTATTGTTCACTATTCGTTTTTCTCTCTCGGCTATTCGTATTTTTGTACGAATACGCGTATATGTATTTCGGTACATGTACCGGGAAGTATTCCGTATTTTATACGGGATAGCTTCTAGAAGGTGCCACCTCATTAATGATTTTCTTTATTAAAAATTATTTGGGAAATGAGGTGGAAAGGAGGTATGGTTTTGAGGCATGTTGCAAAGTATGGTCTCATTTGTTTAATGCAAATTGTTGGAAAAAGAAAATGATTTTTGTTGATTGGAGAGAGAGGGGGGGCCGGCCATATTGGGGGGATTCTCATTTCATTTGGTGGATTAATTTTACACACTAGCTCTCTCTCACTCTCTCATGTTAACAAAAGCTTAACCATTTTTAGTTCATGCCAAGTTTTTTCATCACCTCCTTCATCTTCTTCTTGAGTTACTCCATGGAGCTCATGGTTGAGAGAAAAATAGTGGTGACATTTTCATACACCCCCACTCTCCATCGCTAGCGACTTTGGAGCGTCGGTTACCTCGTTCGACGAGGTTGGAGCATGTGTCGTTTCCCTCGGGTGGATCATCGGAGACGAAGGAAGACCGGCAACCAAACATCATCAAAAGATAGCTAGGAGCTTGGAATGAAGACCGAAGGACTTGGATCATCTCGGTATAAAGATTCTAACTCTTAGTTTAGTTTGCTAGTATAGGGTTTAAGGTCGATCCGGGAATCGGGTCGCGGTAGCGCCGGTTTAGAAAATTTTCATTCCGCATTTTGGCCGCGTTTTGACGGCCGGGGCGCTGCCGGGACCCTTCATGGTATCAGAGCCACCCTTTAAACCCTTTACTAGTTTGTTTAAACTTGCTTAAAAGATCGATCGACGAAAATTACCGAAATCACGATTTCATTTATGCAGTTGCTGTCGATTTTTAAATGTGGTCAAAAAATTATTTGAGGCATCTTAAAAATCCGTGCAGGCAATTTTAAGGATACTGGAAAAATTTGATCCCCTGAAGCCTCTAAAGGGCCGCGGAACCGCCGCACTAACCCCCCTTTGGCGGCAGATCCGCGGCCGTTTAGTGGCGACGGGCTTTCAAATTTTTACTGTAGCACAGAGACTTGGAATTGTGATTTTTTTCATATTCTGTTTTGGCCCAGGTTTCAATGAAGTGTTGTTTTGCTTTTGGGGCCAATTTGGAACTTAGTCGATCGATATTTTAAGTGAGTGTTTAACAGTACATACATTATATTCTGCGACCGTGAATGTCGTTTGATCGGTAAACTCGTCTAATTGCTATATGTCTTTTAGACGGGTTTGTGAACGTGACATTCATGTTGATGTTCTGTGATGTGCTATGATGTTGGTTGGATCGTCGTGGTGGATAGCAATGGTGCAATGATAGTACAGTTTAATTTCATTTGTACATTTGATATTGCGGGGCGAGCGTCCGACATGTGGACTGCCGTCACTTCCAGTTTGTATATTATTCTTTTGGGGCACGACCGGGCAGAGGTCGATGTCACCCTTGTATATTATTTTATTTTCTGTACTAGGTTTACCCCGCAGTGCGGTGCACGAATAGCCGGATTCTAGAGGGCAACTGGTCCGCATCACATAGCATTAGGACGGAGGGGACCTTACTCTAGAATTGGCGAGCTGTTCGCCGCACTCGTAGGGGGTATAGGTGACCCAGAAGGGGTGCTCAAGTTACCGGATTCCGTGAAGTGCTAGGTGGTCCATTCACGTTGCTGAAGGGGGCTGCCTCACTTCTGGTTTTGGCGGGTAACTTGCCGCGCTCGTAGTGGTCTAGGTTTCATTGCACAGGCTATCCACACGACAGGGAATGTCGGGTCTCACTTGCGGCTCAAGTGAAACCTGGGGCTCCAGATTATCCACCATTCTGTATTGCTTCTGTGATGTTTCTGTGATGTTGCTTTATATCATGCCTGGGACGAATGTTATATATATATTTATATCTACTAGTAGATGTTGTATATGTTTTGCACCCGTGCTAGCCCAGTCCCCGCTCTGTCGTTAGTTAAGTAACCTAACGGGTGATGACGGGACCCAGTGGCGAATGTGGATGGCAAATACGTACATTTTATTTTCGTTCTTTTCTGGTGTGATTAATTGATGGGACTGCATAGATTCTTATCAATGCAAGGATAAAACAAACCTAGATATATGATGTTGTTGGAACCAAGTTTTTTAAAAACTGACATTACAGTCGTTCTCTTTTGCTTTGTATCGTGGTATTCATTTGGAATATCCTGCACCTCATTCGATGAGGCAAGGGCCGAGATCCCTTCATCGGGAGTGACCCCTTGGGTAAAAGTTTGCGTCAACGTAATAACTTCACTATAGTCGATTACTTTTGCTTTGCATCGTGGTATTCAGTTTGGGATATCCTGCACCCCATTCGACGGGGAAAGAGCCGAGATCCCTTCACCGGGAGTGACCTCTTTAGCAAAAGTTTTCGCCACTATAAAATTATAAAACCATTTGGATTTCTTCAACGAGATCAAGTTCATTACGTTAAAGGTTTTTCGCCAAAAACCAGCCGTAGCCCTTGTTGGAGATAGTGCCCTCAGAGTCAATTATTGGATCACAGGTACGTGATTGCAATGATTAAGGGAGGACCTATCCTGGTAGGACAGTCTTACTCGAGATGATAGTATGCTATCTGGTTTATCTTTATCATCGTGTACTGTTTTAAGTGACCTGACACGTCGCTATTACACGTTGATAGAGCCCCTAGGATTCTTGCTTGACCACCAGCAGTATGAGGGCGATCATATAAGTGGGAGCTGGGGTCTATAAGCTTATCCTTAAAAGGTCCCTAGTCGTGGGAGTTTCGAGACTGGGCATCGATACTCCATTAGTAGACTAGTGTATACAGTCGAGACCCCGACGAGGGGCGGTGGCCGGTCTCACAAGCCACTGGTGTCAGTTGGATCACCTAAGATGTATACAGGTGCTCATTGGGTTATGAGTACACCGGACAGGACTCGCCGGGAACATGCTAGTTGGTCATATACCAGACGTCAGATGGCAGTTCCCTGGTGACATGTGTGCAGGTTAGTTCATCGACCTGGGGATCGTCATTTGTCTCGTGTGAGTTCCCACTGTACTTTGATTACTACCCTACCACGGCTCAAAGGAGTCGTGCAAACAGGTTTTAGTTGGGTACAGTCCCGAGCCACATGGAGGCAGTGAGCGTATCCTCAGGGGTTCGTCTCTCCCGGTATTGGGGGTGAGGTCGTGCTGTGTCTAGGAGAGCCATTACACAAAGTCCTTGGCCAAGACAAGGAGATTTACTGGTAGGTATTCCAGTAGTATCTCAGGGTGTTCTGGGCTACACTCCGACACGACTTGTACCGCTTTTGGGGGTCTGACTTTTACCAACCCCCTAGGCCCGCCATGCGATGCTCATAGACGAACGGACCGGACTGCACGGATATTGTCACTGACAGGCTCAGTTGGGTGTCGGGGTGAGCTTCCTCATCGACGTCCCATTTGGTCAGTACCTGGTAGCCCGTCACGTATTGGCTTATACCTCTGACGTGCTAGTGGTTAAATCCACAACCAAGGTGTTGACGAGTCTTTAGAGTCCCCCACATTCAGTTACTCAGCTTTCGGGCGAAAGGTTGTAGAGGCCGTATGGAGATATGGCAAGGTCTGATCAGATACGTGCGGTATTGCACGGATCAGGATCGGACAGTTTGTACTATAGGCCGTATGATTATATGGCAGGGTTCGATCAGATACGTGCGGTATTGCACGCATCAGGATCGAACGGATATTACTAGCCGGTTTTGGTATAAGCCGGATCCTAGTATAGTACAGTGTAGATTTTGTCTCATTGCATTTGTATTTCGGTCGGAATACAAATGCTGGTGTGTATGCACAGTATCGGGGTTTTCCTGTAATTTATTACGGGACCAGTTTTTGGAGTTGCCAGTTTGCTTTCCGTTTCGGCCAATTTCCTTTGTTCCGTTCATTGGCCGAAGATTGGTGGAGGAGGGCTTATTTGCATTGTTGCAAATAAGCATTTGTGGAGGGGGTCTTTGCATATTATCATGTCATGATACTTGTCCCATCATTTGACTTCATATCTTCTTGATGGCTTGACTTTTAGTAACCATCATGGTTGTTGATTACTTGTTTTGGAGAGTGGGTTATGGTTGTGATCATTGGATTCTTTCATCATCTCTTTTCATCATTGCTTCCACCCACTCCCTTGACCTTACTCTTTCTCTCTCCAATCACACATGGTGGGGGGGGGGGCGGCCATTCCTAAGGTGAGGAATGGGATTCATTTCATTTGAGGGTGGAAAAATGTTACTCTCATTTTTTGGTATGCTACATTTTTCCCCACCTCTCTCCAAGCTCTCTTTTTCTTCCACCAAATGGCAAAGCTCCAAAACCCCAAATGAGACTTGAGGACTACATATTCTACAGCGAACCTTGGGCACGTCGAGTAGCCGGCTTCGTGCCCGAGTTGCCTCGGCATTGAGGTGGGAGCCCGTAAACAAAGTTGGCGATGTGGTGCACTTCCGGCGACGAGGAGGAGACGGGACTTTTCCGCAGGAGATCGGGACCATGACGAGAAGACCGGAGGACTTGGATCGTCGGTATATCTCTAACCCATCTTCTTGTTAGCTTAGACTTGTTAATGGTTACGATCCGGGTGTTTAGTGCGCGGTGGTGCCGGTTTGCTAAGTCCGCAAAATTTAAGTTATTCACCGCTTCCGCATTCCGGCGTCGGATTGACGGCCGGGGCGCCGCCGTGCACTTACAGTGGTATCAGAGCCTCGCCATTAACTTAGTCTAGCTTGGTGTAGTGTGTTTTTCTGTTTCGATCGATCGAATGTTCCAAAACTACATTTTTGTTAGCATCAGTTTTCTGTTGGAATTTTTTGGTGTCGAAAAATTTTTCAGGTTGTAAAATATTGATGTACTGGAAAATCTAAGAGCTCTGTAAAAATTCGACGAAGTAACTCCACAGTGGGAGCGCGGAACCGCCGCGAAAACCCCCTTCCCGCCGCCCTTCCGCCGCACACTGTGGAGATCACTTCACCAATTTTTTACAGAGGCCTTCTGGGCTTAAAATATGGGTTTTGGAATATTAAAATTGGGCCCAGGATTTCTGTGAGTGCTACAGTTTTGATTGGGGGCCCACTTGTTAATTTTTGATCGATCGGATATTTTAAACACATTTTTCACAGTATTTACATTATATCTGCGACCGTGAATGTCACTTGATCGGTAAATCCGGTCTAACTGCTATAGCCCGGTTAGACGGATTTGCGAACGTGACTTTCACGTTGATGTTTTGTTTTTGCTGTGATGTTGCGGATCGGTCGTGGGGGATAGCCTGGATGCAATGCTAGTACAGTTTTGTTGTATTATGTACATTTGATATTGCGGGGCGAGCGTCCGACATGTGGACTGCCGTCACTGCCTGTTTGTATTATTATTTTGGGGCACGACCTGGTTGCGGTCGATGTACCCGTTGTATGTATATTTTACTTTCTGTACTAGGATTGCCCCGTGGAGGGGTGCACGGATAGCCGGGTTCTGGAGGGCAACAAGCCCGCATCTCATGGCATTGAGACGGAGGGGGCTTCACTCTAGGATTGACGGGCTATTCGCCGCACTCGTAGGGGGTACAGGTTGACCCAGGAGGGGTGCCCAAGTTACCGGATTCCGTGAAGTGCTGGGTGGTCCATTCACGTTGCTGAAGGGGGCTGCCTCGCTTCAGGTTTTGGCGGGTGACTTGCCGCGCCCGTAGGGGTCTAGGATTTCATTGCACAGGCTATCCACACGACCAGGGGAACGTCGGGTTTCAGCGGCTCTGTGAAACCGGGGGATCCCAGATATCTGTATTGTTTCTGTGATGCTGTTCATTCTCTGTGATGTTGCATTTTATTCACGCCTTGAGCGAATATAATATATTGGTATATATATTAGTAGATGTTGTATATGTTTTGCATCCGCGCTAGTCCAGTCCCCGCTCTGTCGTTAGTAAGCTAACCTAACGGGTAATGACGGGACCCAGTGGCGAATGCGGATGGCATATACGTACATCAGTATATTTTCGTTCTTTTTGGTGTGATCAATTGATGGGACTGCATTGATTCGGATCAATGCAAGTTTAAAAACAAACCTAATCTGATGTTGTTGGAACACTTTTCAAAAAGCTGTTATTGCAAGGACGTTCACTTTAGTTTTGCATCGCGGTATTCATTTAGAATATCCTGCTCCTCAGTCGACGAGGCAAGGGCCGAGATCCCTTCACCGGGAGTGACCCCTTGGACAAAAAGTTTGCGTCAGGGCATTAACTTCACTATAGCCGATTACTTTTGCTTTGCACCGTGGTATTCATTTGGAATATCCTGCACCCCATTCTACGGGGAAAGAGCCGAGATCCCTTCACCGGGAGTGACCTCTTTAGCAACGGTTTTTGTCACTATATTTTCAAAAAGCTATCAGTTCCTTCAACGATATCAAGTTCTTTACGTTAAAGGTTTTCGCCAGAAACCATTCGTAGCCCTCCGTCGTTTCAGACGGGTAGCACGTAGTATTCATGCTATGTTTGTTGGCCTTCGTCAAGGCATAGTGTATGGTAGCTGCTTGTTGCCTTTCTGCAGCATAGATAGATGCGTTGGTTTGGGACAGTCGTATAGCCTTGTTGGCCTTCGTCAAGGGCTTGTGCGGGTGGGTTCAAATCAACCTGGAGAATGACGGGTAGAACTTGACATGTGACTTATGATTTGTTGGCCTTCGTCAAGGTCATAAGAGCATGGGGCAGAAATCACATCGGGAGTTTCAAAAGAACTGAAACTTGCCAGATATGCGCATACCTTCTGGAGTGTGATGACGTGAGCGGATTCCGTCACGTTATCATGCGATGATAGTTGGATCCCGATTCCCACTGATGAGTAGGTATACTCCTCGGGTGATCCCGACTAATTCTTCTTTCAGCTTTGGAGGAGAATTTGAGGTACAGTGGGAGGTTTCCTGATTAGATAAATTGGTGACCATTCTGATCTAGGTTAGAGTGCACGCTGAGTGTTTCTTTTCTCTCTCTTTGGCAGCGACCATTGACCCGACTCTAAGACTATGACTCAGTGACCAAGTTAACCGAACCTTCTTAACACTGGCTTTTGGATTGTCAGAGTTGCAAACCTCATTGCCACTCCTACTTTTACCCTTTTCTCCAGGACACCCCGTTTTACTACGAACGTCCACTTCCATTGGACAAAACCATCGTATGGTTAGATACGAACTCGAAAGAATTTATTCGAGGATGGTTTCAGGTTCTGGGAAAACGGATAGGATTATTCAGTTGTCTTTTCCTTTTACCCTCTCTCAGGTTGCGAGTACTCCTTGGTTTAGGGGTAGTACACCTATTACGCAAATTGGATTGTCTTCTTCCAAACCTTAGGCTGGTGCCGACCGGTAGGGAATGAAGAAAACCAATTAGCATAACGATGGTGTGCAGAAGGTATTAAGTTCAGACAAAGCAAGGGATTAGTAAGAGGGCAAAGTAAATTGCAACAGATATTCACGACCAAACCAAATATTTCGTTACCACTCCCACATCACCTTTGTATTTCTCCAGGACACTCCGTATCACTACGAAGATCCACAGTTTATTTGGATACTCCATCGTATGGTTATATACGAACTCGAATGGAACTGGTTCCAGTTCGGGGATGGATTCTGGTTCAGGAGAAATAGGAATAAGGTTTATTCGGTTGTCTTTTATCTTCACCCTCTCTCATTGCGAGTGTTCCTAGGATTGGGACAGTACACCCATTATGCTTATTGGATAGTCTTCTTCCAAACCATAGGCTGGTGCCGAACGGTAGGGAAGGAAGAAAACCATTTGGCCTAAAAGGGTGTGCAGAAGGTAAAGACTAAAGACATATGAAGGGATTTGGAGAGGTGACAAAGAACTATACGGTTACAGTCGTGAATCTGGAAGAGGCATTACTAAGAATACCAGAATACCCCATCGGAACATTTCAATGTTTCAGTTTCACTGTGTAATGTTAAAGGAAAACTGATTTCCCGATTAGATACTTACTCCAGGGTATGTATTTACCAGGTACGATTCTCACATCTGTATGGTTTTACAGATGATGAGTGGGAGTAAGTTATTGGGAATTGGGTGATTATCCTCATTATATCGGGATTCGTTGTAATCGGTGATATTTGAGGAAATCACCTGGGCTGTTTGCCGGTCGGCAAATATTTGGTTTTGAATATCCGCTGTTGTGCACCAATTTCAAATTGATATATCTGTACGTCTATTTTCATAGAGTGAGATATACCTTTCTGAAATTATGTCTACGACATTTACCTATATCAGTGGATGGTTAGGTAAGGAGCATTAAACAGCGGTGTAATTCTTCTTAACCATAAGTACAGTTTTCAACCTACGACACACAGTGAATGAGTTATCATACTCAAGGGACTTATACAAAGGATTGTATGTTGTCCAGGGTCCATCAGGACAGAGGGCTTGGTCCTCGTACTATATTCGGTTTACTTATGACTTCTCTAGTTTTTAGACAGGTGTTTCGCGGAAACACAGGGTCTAAATTTTGAGAAGTTATAGGTATTTGAATAGAGTAGAGAACCAGGTATAGCAAGTATCGGGATTCTTCAAAGAGATCGAAGATGTAGATACTTGTGTATGGTATTCAGTTGATAGTAATGATAAAGAGATCTTGCTTCTCTTTCAGGTTACTCATAATTGGAAGCATTCCTAAGTTGAGTAACGCTGATCGACCTTCTTCCATTTAGTTGACATGCGCTGGGGACAGCTGCATGATTTGAATCTGGTTCAATTAAATCAGTGCCTCTGTTTCTATATTGGATATAGAACAGTTCATATCTTAACGATGTTAAGGTACGGGGAGTTGTCCGGTTTATGATTAAAACCAGACACTGGACAACTCAAGGCACGTTTCTGTAATGGCTGTTTGTGGGTTGACCCAGGCTATGACGAGGGTTGATTTTCTACCATCTGGATGAACAATAGCGATATTGTTCTAGACTCGCCACAGTTTTATTAAAAATGGATTTTTTTTCAGAAAAACAGTAGTGGGAGTATGGTAGAACTGGAAGTGATTCCAGAACCACAAACGATTACTGAAGATTTGATAAGGAACCTAAAGATTCAATCTGAATTGACATTCCATTGGCCACTCCGCAGATAAGGTGGGTAACTTCAGGCACCCGAGAGGTACTCCGGTAGCCTCAAGGACGGTGATAGGGAAGTTCTTGTTTACCCACAATTGCCATTGCTGTTGTTCCAGGTTACGAGACCCGGCGGGAGGATGAGTATAGCGTCGTTCTAAACCAGTTTTAGAAGTGTACGACTATATGACTCTGCCAGAGGGTTGTCGTAGTCAGTGGGAGCAGCGGAAGCATTGGTGGACAGGTTGCTTATGTCTATTTATAGACTAGAGCAGATGTAGCGGAGAAAGATCATCTATTTCTGACGTGACAGTCATGGGTTTGACTTCATCAGAATAGGGGATGGATCTGTTGAGAAGGTAGTAGGGTGTGATATCCTGGTATTTGGATGATATACACAAAGTAGGAAAAGAAACTCCTACACTACGATCGGTTATACTTTGGTCGTCACACAGTTGTTTCTCCACAAAGGAAATGGATTTTATATCAGACATACTGGTTACTAGATCTATGGTCTTAGATCTAGATTTGGGTGGTTTCCCAATTAGGGTACTTGACAGCATTCTAAGAGTATTTAGGATGGACGACTCCTGGCACGGTAGTGTACCTGCAGGTAATGGAGTCACCTTCTCCAAAGGTGTCTTACAGACTAAAGGGGAGAGGGACGGGCATGATTGGCAGATCACTTGCTCAGGCAATTGAGTCAATCGTGAGATGTCAAGTACCACACCAGATGTTGTTCTTGCACTAGATGCAATAAGTTGACATTAATCCAATCCTGGAGAAACAGTCGGAAGCAGTTTTAGAACATAAGTGGATGTTCTAGGGATATGATAACGACAGCCTCATTCGGGAAACAGTTATCATTCCAGGCTTCCAAGGTGACATGGACGACAAGGAGGTTGTCAGAGTTATAGTTTTCCTTCTGATGAGGGGCAGTATTTTGGACAGGTGGTCCAAGGCAATACTGAGGGAGGCATGGCGCGCAGGATACTGATTAAGTTCAGTTGACGATACAGTCTAAGAAGTTTGGATTTGGAGTTCATTTATGAGCTAGGTCCCATCAGACATCCAGACATATTCTAAGACAGGTATTGCTCATTTTAGGAGATGGGTTTCTCCGCGAACTTGAGATATAGAGAGACATGGAAAGAGACAACAAGGCGGATCCACTCACTGAGGCTATTCCTCGAACGCAATAGTTTCGCAAACGAGCTTTGTGAGACTGACTAGTAGAGGAGTTGGGTGTTCGGTATCACACGGGCTGTGAGTATGCGACATCGCAATAATTAGCCTTGAGTGCAAGTGGGAGATTGTTGGAGATAGTGCCCTCAGAGTCAATTATTGGATCACAGGTACGTGATTGCAATGATTGAGGGAGGACCTATCCTGGTAGGACAGTCTTACTCGAGATGATAGTATGCTATCTGGTTTACCTTTATCATCGTGTACTGTTTTAAGTGACCTGACACGTCGCTATTACACGTTGATAGAGCCCCTAGGATTCTTGCTTGACCACCAGCAGTATGAGGGCGATCATATAAGTGGGAGCTGGGGTCTATAAGCTTATCCTTAAAAGGTCCCTAGTCGTGGGAGTTTCGAGACTGGGCATCGATACTCCATTAGTAGACTAGTGTATACAGTCGAGACCCCGACGAGGGGCGGTGGCCGGTCTCACAAGCCACTGGTGTCAGTTGGATCACCTAAGATGTATACAGGTGCTCATTGGGTTATGAGTACACCGGACAGGACTCGCCGGGAACATGCTAGTTGGTCATATACCAGACGTCAGATGGCAGTTCCCTGGTGACATGTGTGCAGGTTAGTTCATCGACCTGGGGATCGTCATTTGTCTCGTGTGAGTTCCCACTGTACTTTGATTACTACCCTACCACGGCTCAAAGGAGTCGTGCAAACAGGTTTTAGTTGGGTACAGTCCCGAGCCACATGGAGGCAGTGAGCGTATCCTCAGGGGTTCGTCTCTCCCGGTATTGGGGGTGAGGTCGTGCTGTGTCTAGGAGAGCCATTACACAAAGTCCTTGGCCAAGGCAAGGAGATTTACTGGTAGGTATTCCAGTAGTATCTCAGGGTGTTCTGGGCTACACTCCGACACGACTTGTACCACTTTTGGGGGTCTGACTTTTACCAACCCCCTAGGCCCGCCATGCGATGCTCATAGACGAACGGACCGGACTGCACGGATATTGTCACTGACAGGCTCAGTTGGGTGTCGGGGTGAGCTTCCTCATTGACGTCCCATTTGGTCAGTACCTGGTAGCCCGTCACGTATTGGCTTATACCTCTGACGTGCTAGTGGTTAAATCCACAACCAAGGTGTTGACGAGTCTTTAGAGTCCCCCACATTCAGTTACTCAGCTTTCGGGCGAAAGGTTGTAGAGGCCGTATGGAGATATGGCAAGGTCTGATCAGATACGTGCGGTATTGCACGGATCAGGATCGGACAGTTTGTACTATAGGCCGTATGATTATATGGCAGGGTTCGATCAGATACGTGCGGTATTGCACGCATCAGGATCGAACGGATATTACTAGCCGGTTTTGGTATAAGCCGGATCCTAGTATAGTACAGTGTAGATTTTGTCTCATTGCATTTGTATTTCGGTCGGAATACAAATGCGGGTGTGTATGCACAGTATCGGGGTTTTCCTGTAATTTATTACGGGACCAGTTTTTGGAGTTGCCAGTTTGCTTTCCGTTTCGGCCAATTTCCTTTGTTCCGTTCATTGGCCGAAGATTGGTGGAGGAGGGCTTATTTGCATTGTTGCAAATAAGCATTTGTGGAGGGGGTCTTTGCATATTATCATGTCATGATACTTGTCCCATCATTTGACTTCATATCTTCTTGATGGCTTGACTTTTAGTAACCATCATGGTTGTTGATTACTTGTTTTGGAGAGTGGGTTATGGTTGTGATCATTGGATTCTTTCATCATCTCTTTTCATCATTGCTTCCACCCACTCCCTTGACCTTACTCTTTCTCTCTCCAATCACACATGGTGGGGGGGGGGGCCGGCCATTCCTAAGGTGAGGAATGGGATTCATTTCATTTGAGGGTGGAAAAATGTTACTCTCATTTTTTGGTATGCTACATTTTTCCCCACCTCTCTCCAAGCTCTCTTTTTCTTCCACCAAATGGCAAAGCTCCAAAACCCCAAATGAGACTTGAGGACTACATATTCTACAGCGAACCTTGGGCACGTCGAGTAGCCGGCTTCGTGCCCGAGTTGCCTCGGCATTGAGGTGGGAGCCCGTAAACAAAGTTGGCGATGTGGTGCACTTCCTGCGACGAGGAGGAGACGGGACTTTTCCGCAGGAGATCGGGACCATGACGAGAAGACCGGAGGACTTGGATCGTCGGTATATCTCTAACCCATCTTCTTGTTAGCTTAGACTTGTTAATGGTTACGATCCGGGTGTTTAGTGCGCGGTGGTGCCGGTTTGCTAAGTCCGCAAAATTTAAGTTATTCACCGCTTCCGCATTCCGGCGTCGGATTGACGGCCGGGGCGCCGCCATGCACTTACAGCCCTCAGTCATTTCAGACTAGTATTGCTTAGTATCCATGCTACGTTTGTCGTTGCTATTCGCCGAGACGTAGTGTGCGGTAGCTCTGTAATGCTTTTCTGTCGCATGGATATGTGGATTGGTTAGGACAGTCGTACGACTTTGTTGATTATTCGTCAAGGGTCGTGCGGGTGGGTTTAATGCAATCAAGAAAATGACGGGTTGAACTTGACTAGGACCTTTTGATTTGTTGATTATTCGTCAAGGTCACTTGGATCCTAGGGGTAAAAATCATATCGGGAGTTTCAAACATACAGGAAACTTTCCAGGCTTGCGCATACCTTCTGGAGTGTGGTGACTTGAGTGGCTTCCATCAAGTTATCATGCGATGATAGTTGGATCCCGATTCCCACTGATGAGTAGGATTACTCCTCGGGTGATTCCGACTAATTCTCCTTTTAGGTTTGGAGAAGAATTCGAGGAAACAGTGGGAGCCATCCAGATTGAATAAAATGATTAACCTTTCTGATCTAGGTTAGAGTGCACGCTGAGTGTTTCTTCTCTCTCTCTCTCTCTGGCTGCGATTATGACCCGACTTTTGACTAAAACTCATGAAACCAATTTGACCGAACTTTCTTTAAACACTTTGGCTTTTGGAATGTCACGGTGTCGCATACATCATTGCCATTTCTATATCACCTTTTGCATTTCTCCAGAAAACCCCGTATTATTACGAACATCCACTTCCATTGGATAAATCCATCGTATGGTTATATACGAACTCGAAGGATCTGATTCGAGGATGGATTCTGGTTCTGGAGAGATTGAATAGGATTATTCGGTTGTCTTTTCTCTTTACCTTCTCTCAGGTTGTGAGGGCTTCTAGGATTAGAAGAGGGTACACCTATTGAGCTTATTGGATAGTCTTCTTCCAGACCATAGGCAGGTGCCGAACGGTAGGGAAGGAAGAAAACCAACAAGCTTAGTTGTGGTGTACAGAAGGTAATAAGTAAAGACATATAAAGAGATTAGAATAATGGCAAAGAAAATTACGATCACCATCATTCACGACAAAGACCGGGTATACCCCTGCGACTCCTACATCCACTTTTCTTTTCTCTAGAACACTCTGCATCACTACAGATATCCACTTCCATTGGATAAATCCATCGTATAGTTACATACGAACTCGAAGGAATTTTTTCGAGGATGGACTCTGGTTCAGGAGAAAAAGAATAGGATTATTCAAATGTCTTTTCTCTTTACCTTCTCTCAGGTTGCGAGGGCTCCTAGGATTAGGAGAGTACACCTATTACGCTTATTGGATAGTCTTCTTCCAAACCTTAGGCTGGTGCCGAAGGGTAGGGAATGAAAAAAACCAATTAGCGTAAAGGAGGTGTACAGAAGGTAATAAGTAAAGACATAATAAAGGGACTGGAGTGAGGGCAGGTAAGTATATGGTTACTGTCATGAATCAGGATAATGGATGAGGCATTACAAGGAATACCAGGTTACCCCTTTCGAAACATTTTCATGTTTCAGTCTGACTGTGCGATGTTAATTGAAAAACTATTTTCCCAATAAAAATCTAACTCCAGGGTATGTATTTACCAGATCATTTTCTCACATCTGCATGTTATTACGGATGGAGAGTGGGAGTAAGATATTGGGAATTGGGTGATTAGATCCTCATTATATCGGAATTCGTTGTAATTGGTGATATTTGAGGAAGTCATCTGGATTTTGCCGGATGGAAAATATTTGGTTTTGAATATCCGTTGTTATGCACCAATTTCAAACTCATATATCTGTACGTTTATTTTTATAAAGTGAGATATATCTTTTTGATATTATGTCTGTGACATTTACCTATATCGGTTAGTGATTAGGTAAGGTACATTCAACGGCGGTGTAATTCTTCTTAACCATACTACAGTTTTTCAACCTACGACGCCCAGAGTTTGAGTTATTGAACTCAAGGAATTTATACAAAGTATTGTATGTTGTCCAGTGTCCATTAGGACAAAAGGGGGTGGTGCTCGTACTATATTCTGTTTACTTATGACTTCTCCAGTTCTGGACATGTATTTCGTTGAAATGCAAAGTCCAGATATTCAGAAATCATAGGTATAAGAATAAAGTAGAGAACCAATTGTTGGAAGTATCAGAATTCTTCGATGAAGTCGAAGATGTATATACTTGTGTTTGGTATTCCATTGATAGTAATGGTTTTGAGAACTTGCTTCTCTTTCGGGTTACTCATATAAGGATGCGCTCCTAAATGAGTAATGCTGATTGTCCTCTCTCCATTTGGTTGATATGCACTGGAAACAGCTGCATGATTTTGAATCTGGTTCCAAATTAGATTAGTGCTTTTGTTTCTATATTAGATATATAGAATCAATTTATATCTTAACGATGTTAAGGTATAGGGAGTTGTCCGGCTGATGCTTAAAACCAGAATCCGGATAAACTCAAGGCACGTTTCAGAAATGGCTGTTTGTGGGTTATCTCGGGCTTTGACGAGGGTTAACTTTCTACCATCAGGAAGATCAATATTTATATTGTTCTTAACTCGCCACAGTTTTAATAAAATGGATTTTTTCAGAAAACACAAGTGGGAGTATGGTAGAACTGGAAGTTATTCCAGAACTACAAACGATTACTAGAAATTTAATAGAACCTAAGGATTCAATTGGATTTGATGTTCCATTAGCCACTCCGTAGATTTGGTGGGTAACCTCAGGCACCCGAGAGGTACTCCGGTCTTCTCAGAGACGGTGATAAGGAGGTTCTTGTTTACCCAGAATTGTCATTGCTGCTGTTCTAGACTATAAGACCCGGCAGGAGGATGAGTATAGCATCGTTCTAAACTAGCTTTAGAAGTGCACGTGTATATGACTCTGCCAGAGGGTTATTGTAGTCAGTGGGAGTAGAGGAAGCATAGTAGGCAAGTAGCTTATGTCTATTTATAGATTAAAGCAGGTATAGCGGAAATAGATCATCTAATTTTGATGTGACGGTCATAGGCTTTGGCCTCATCAGAATAGGAGATGGATCTGGTAAGAAGGTAGTAGAAAGTGATGTCCAGGTATTGGGATGACATGCACTTGATAGGAAGAGATATTCCTATACTACGATCGGTTGTACTATGGTTGTCACAAAATTGTTTCTCCACACAGGATATAGATATAATATCAGGGTTTCTGGTTACTATATCTATAGTTTTAGATCTAGATTTGGGAAGTATCCCAATCTGGGTACTTTGACATTTTTCTAAAAGAGATTTTAGAATGGACGACTCCTGGCATGGTGGAGTAC
Organism: Agapanthus africanus; assembly: GCA_030015575.1. Classification (NCBI taxonomy): domain Eukaryota; kingdom Viridiplantae; phylum Streptophyta; class Magnoliopsida; order Asparagales; family Amaryllidaceae; genus Agapanthus; species Agapanthus africanus. Next base: position 251,761,395 of record CM057348.1, on the reverse strand, counting down.
CTGCAGGTGATGGAGTCACCCTCTCTAAAGGTGTCTTACAGACTAAAGGAGAGAGGGGTCTGCATGATTAGCATATCACTTGCTTAGACAATTGAGTTGATCGTGAAATGTCAAGTACCACACCAGATATTGTTTTTGCACTAGATGCAATATGCAAATATATTAATCCAATACTGGAGAAACATTGGGAAGCAGTTAATGAACATAAGTGAATGTTCTCGAGAAATGATTACGGCAGCCTCCTTCAGGAGACGGTTATCATTTCAGGCTTCTAAGGTGACCTGGATAACAGAGTGACTGTCAGAGTTATAGTTTTCCCTCTTTTGAGGGACAGTTTGTTGGACAGGTGGTCTAAGCGGATACTGAGGAAAGGCATGGCGCAGGATACTGATTACATTCAGTGGACGATATAGTCTAAGTAGTTTGCTGGATTTGGAGTTCATTTGTGAACTATATCCCATCAGACATCAAGACAAATTCTAAGACAAGTATTGCTCATTTCGGGAGATAGTTTTCTCCACGAAGTTGAGATTAAGAGAGATACAGAAAGAAACATTGGAGCGGATCCACTCACTGAGGTTATTTCTCGAACGCAATCATTTTCGCAAACGGGTTTTGCGAAACTGATTAGTAGAGAAGTTGGGTGTTCGGTATCACACGGGCTGTGAGTATGCGACATCGCAATAATTGGCCTTAAGTGCAAGTGGGAGATTGTTGACTATAGTGCCCTCAAGGCAATTATCATAGTCACGGACTTGTGATTATGATGATTAAGTGAGGACCTATACCGATAAAACAGTCTTACTCAAGATGATAGTATGCTATATGGTTTGTCTTTATCATCATATACATGTTGATAGAGCCCATAGGATTCTTGCTTGACTGCCAGCATTGTGATGGCGATCACATACGTGGGAGCTGGGGGTCTATAAGCACATCCTTAAATGTCCCTAGTCGTAGGAGTATCGAGACCGGGCATCGGTACTCCAGTGTAGACTAGTGTATACTGATCGAGACCCCGACGAGGGGCGGTGGCCAGGTCTCACAAGCCATTGGTGTTAGTTTGTTCACCTAAGATAGTATACAGGTGCTCATTGGGTTATGAGTACACTGGACGGACTCGCCGGGAACCTGCTAGTTGGTATTATACCTATTGTCAGATAGCAGTTCCCAGGTGACATGTGTACAGGTTAGTCTGTCGACCTGAGATCGTCATTTGTCTCGTGTGAGTTCCCAATGTGCTTTGATTACTACCCTACCACGGCTCAAAGGAGTCGTTTAAACAGGTTTTAGTTGGGTACAGTCCCGAGCCACATGGAGGCAGTGATCGGATCGTCGGGGATTCGTCTCTCCCGGTATTGGGGGATGATGTCGTGTTGTGTACGGATGGCCATCACCATAAATCCGTGGCCACGGTGGACGAGAATTATCGATCCAGGATCGATAGTTTCTCAAGTGGTGATGGGTTTCATACCGACACTAAATATCGCGTTGTTGGGGGTCTGACTTTATCCACCCCCCTAGACTCGATATGCGATACTCTCAGACGAACAGACCGGACTGTGCGGATATTGTCACTGACAGGCTCAGTAGGAGTTCAGGATGAATTTGCTCGTCGGCCTCCCTTTCGCTCAATACATGGGCAGCCGTTACGTACAGCTAGTGCCGCTGACGTGCTTGTGGTTAAACCCACTGCCAGCGTATTGACGAGTCTTTAGAGTCCCACACAGAGGGTTTTCACGGTTCAGGCGATATGGTGTACATGTTGTATGTTGATACATACAGGTGTCCGATTAAATATGTGCACTTGCTGCACAGATTTTAATCGGACGGTTGGTAATACTAGCGGCTTAGGATTAAGCCGGATTATTAAATCGGATTTTGATTTAATAATTTATATATGTATTTATATATACGTATTCTAGTATTATTGTTCACTATTCATTTTTCTCTCTCGGCTATTCGTATTTTGGTACGAATACGCGTATATGTATTTCGGTACATGTACCGGGAAGTATTCCGTATTTTATACGGGATAGCTTCTAGAAGGTGCCACCTCATTAATGATTTTCTTTATTGAAAATTATTTGGGAAATGAGGTGGAAAGGAGGTATGGTTTTGAGGCATGGTGCAAAGTATGGTCTCATTTGTTTAATGCAAATTGTTGGAAAAAGAAAATGATTTTTGTTGATTGGAGAGAGAGAGAGGGGGGGCCGGCCATATTGGGGGGATGCTCATTTCATTTGGTGGATTAATTTTACACACTAGCTCTCACTCACTCTCTCATGTTAACAAAAGCTTAACCATTTTTAGTTCATGCCAAGTTTTTTCATCACCTCCTTCATCTTCTTCTTGAGTTGCTCCATGGAGCTCATGGTTGAGAGAAAAATAGTGGTGACATTTTCATACACCCTCACTCTCCATCGCTAGCGACTTTGGAGCGTCGGTTACCTCGTTCGACGAGGTTGGAGCATGTGCCGTTTCCCTCGGGTGGATCATCGGAGACGAAGGAAGACCGGCAACCAAACATCATCAAAGGATAGCTAGGAGCTTGGAATGAAGACCGAAGGACTCGGATCATCTCGGTATAAAGATTCTAACTCTTAGTTTAGTTTGTTAGTATAGGGTTTAAGGTCGATCCGGGAATCGGGTCGCGGTAGCGCCGGTTTAGAAAATTTTCGTTCCGCATTTTGGCCGCGTTTTGACGGCCGGGACGCTGCCGGGACCCTTCACCACACACTACTGTTCACTTCCTGAGTTCTCTGGAATGTTCCAAATAATTTTCCAATTGCACAGCAAGCTCCAGATTTTCTTGCAAGAAATCACAATGAATCGTTAGTGTTTTGCGCGAATTTTGATCCCAAATTATGATGGAATAAATCTTTCAACTCAAATTTCAAAAATGAACGAATTAGCGCACGATCCCCTGCAACGGTGCCATTTGATTGATTCTGAATTCTTGTTGTGTATGTTTAGAAAATGAATAGAAATCACAATCAAAAATTATTTGATCACAATCAATAACGGTGTCGTATATAGTGCGTTAGTAAGTGCGGATCGTCCACAGGGATTGTGAGATTCATTCGTATTTGTTTTGTTTGAATTGAAAATTTAAGAGAAAAGAAAAGAAAACGATTCAAAATTTATATCAATGAATTTCAAGAATCATCTAGATCTAATTGAAAATCAAGAAAGCATTAAAAATCAAGAATCAAGAAGTGATAGAATTCCAATCGATTTAAGTTTCAAGAAATGAAGTGAAGCTCGTAGGAGTCGAATAAATCTATAGACGTGAAGAAGACTAGCGATTACTATTTCTTATCCATTAACGAATTGATGCTAAATCGATGACGATTTATCGAGATTTAAGGATCTTGCGACGAAACTAGGGTTTCCTCATCTCATCCTTTGACCTTTCGATGAATCTCATTCACAAGCTAGCTTCTAGTAAATCAAATGATCAATCGTTGATCTCTAGTTCCGAGCGAAAATAATCAAGAAAGCATTTCGCGTCGAAACTAGATCATCGATCATTTGATTTTCAAGAATTTACAAACGTTATAGGACTTAAGAAATGTTTCAAGATTCGTCAACTCATCATCTATTGATTTTTTTCGACTCCTCCATGAGCGGAGTTTACTCAAGCATCATCACGAAGAACACATTCAAGAATCTAGATTGAATCATAATGCTTGAATTAAAGATAAGCAAGATAAAAGAATTTCACCTTTATTTATCGACAAATTCGTTACAACTCTCTTGAAATTTACAAAAGGAAGGAACTAGATCGTCGATTTTGGTGTCGCTTTGGCTCCTTGAGTCGTGGATCGGCTTGGATCACTTGCTCCGATGAAGCCCGGCTTCGCTTCTAAAGGCTTTGAAGGATTCTTGCTTTGATTGAACTCGGTGTTCTTGAACTTTTGGCTTTTTGATTGGATTAGGGTTAGGGTTTGAGGCACAAGTTGTGTCAATCAACTTGTGAGGGAGATGATGGAATTGTTGAACAACCTTTAGAAGTGAAGCCTAGGGTCCCTTTTATAGCCTTAAGAATGATTAGCTTCCTTAAGAAGCTTGGACTAGGTTAGCTTCTCTTGTAAGCTTGGTAGTTAGGAGGAAGGTTCTAGAATTAGTTAGTTAGGGTTAGCTTCCTTCATAAGCTTGGAGGTTAGGGAGAAGCTTCTAGGTTTTAAGGTAGTTAAAGTGAAGCTTGCTTTGGAAGCTAGGACATCATTAGCTTAGATCAAAGGGCTTGCTGTACTGAAGAAGCTTCTGGAGTTCTGTAGAAATTGCATTGGCTTGATGAAGTGTAGGACCTGAGAGAAGAGTTTTGAAGTGAAGCTGAAATGGTGACGTGGCAAGATGGCCATGGATCCGCGGCGCAGAGCCCAATAGGAGCATTATGGCTTCATTCTTCAACTGTGGCTTTCTGATATCTTCCTGGTATTTTTCTGATATAGTGAATTTCACAATTCCTTCTAAATTACTACCAGATCACAAGTCCTTGAGTTGGCGTAATTTTTTATCAGCATTACGGCAATTTTGGCCTTTCTCCTGGAATTTCCTGCACAGACTTCGAAACAAGTGTTGCGCTACACAAGAATGATGCGATGCCATGATAAACAGTTAATTTCCCTAAAAATGCCGGTTTTAGTATACAACACAGGTAATTCGGTATTTTAGAGGTGTTTTGCTAATATGTGCTATACTTAACCTGAATACCTTTAGATGAATGCAAATGATAGGGAAATTTACATATTAAAAATACATTATTTTCGACTGATCAGCGTCCAAAACTGGTAGAGCGAGAACATCTGCTTGCCTCCTGCTCACGGTCTGGCGTCCTCTGTCTCTGGGACCTTATTTCTCTGTGGATTACCAATCTCGCAATCCATCGTCTCATCGGCCCGGTCAGGTGTACTAATGGAAACGATTCTGCTTTGGCACTCCTCTGGTCATCTCTCGGCCAATTAGCATAACCACTAGTAAAGCAGCACGTCACTGGCATCGATCTCTGGCCTTCTGAATACATGTGACACAACTGATCCTCGGTGCAAATCTTATCGCAGCAGTGTCCTGGAAGGAACCTGCTCAAGGTCTCTTCCGATCTCGCCTATGCCGAACTATACGGAGGCTGGTACTCTTACATAATCTTCTCTCGTTTTTTGGACATCTGTGTACTAAGCACAGCATTTTCTCGGGAACTGGTCATATCCCAACGCCTCTGTAGACATATCCGATCTCTAATCTCGACGGGGAGTAACAACAGCTCGTCAGTATCTCGCACGAACCTCTTGTTTTACTTGTCTTTATCATCGCCCACTTCGACGTTACGGTATGCTATCTGCGTACTGCAATTGTCCTCGGCTACAGTCAATCCGGAGTCTCTCACATGGACTCAAAATCACGAACTGGTATCTTCATCACTCTGTAGAAGATATCTAACTGAACACGTCCTCGGGAATTCGTCCCAACCATCGGAGGAATACTCTATATTCGTTCGTTTTCGATCGACTCACAACGCATCTGGGCGAGGTCCTCTATCCGAAGCTGGTCAACTTACCGATCTCCTATCGGATCATCCAACGAACAATGTTATCCCTGGGTCGATCTACTCTAGATCTGAATAAGACTCTCCACACTAAAATTTTTTAACTCAACTGGGCCTGCGTCGGCGCATCAAATCAGACGAATTCTCAGTCGCTCAACTCAACTCAAGATAGACTAGCTATCTTCTGTTGCATTTCTTCCTGAAAGCTCCAGCGATCTCAGCTCATAAAGTCTGTAGGAGACATCCTATCAATCTCAGCAACAGCCGGGTCATCTTTCTGCACGGTAGACGGCATCATAAACTCTGAGGTAGGCTGTACATCAACAGTCCTCTCACAACAGGAAGCCTCTAACAATGGCCCGATCATCCGGTGCAAAACCGAACACTCGCCTCAAACAAGAGGCCATAACACAAACACTAAATCGATAGGTTCCTATGTCACCAGAAAACACGATGGTTAGTCCTCGTCCATGACGAGCTCGCCCGACCGCATCACTAGCAGCAGCTCAATTTGCGCTCAAACCATAGTGACAGGAACCTCAATCAAGTATCGATGAAAATAGATCAAAGGGATAAAAGAATCAACAGATTCCAAAATGGATACATGATCATAAGGAGGAACGGAATCAATGAGAGTATGATCATAGAAACGAATAGAATCAAGAATCTCAAATAGATGTATGATCAAGGGAATGAAGAGAACCACAAGTCTCAAGATATATACATCCTAAGGTTTCTTAAGTGGAGCATCGTATCGTAAATATGCCGTGGAACATGCGTACGGTACGTCACTCTACTCAAGCTACCTACTCCATCAATCAGGGTCAGCCTATATAACGAAAGTTCGGGTCTAATACCCCCATTGTTCAAGTCTAAGTTCCGTAAGGTCAAGCCTAGGTTCCGAAATAGATTACGCCCCAGACTCCACATAGTCAAACCTAAACTCGAACCAAGGTTAAACCTAGCGTTTTTATACTAACTTTTTCACCACCCAAAAATATTAGCTCGTGACCAGCACTTAAATCACGCCACGTCTACAGGCGTAATATAATTCAAGTAAACCGAAGCCCAGAAATTTAAACCTTTTAAAATAAAATAAGGAGGTGCAGTATGAAATCAAACGTTTTCCTAAATGCATAAATAGTGGAACATGAAAAATGCAAGTGGATTTTACCAGTTGAAAAACATGTTTCGTCTTTTGAAAAATTTGGGCAGCACCTCCTTTGTAAATTTTGATCCAAAACCACATACACATGAATAAAAGGCATCTCCAAGCAGGAGCTAGCGCTTCGCCAATCGGCAGAATCACAACCACGCAAGACAGAAATATATGTATACGACGCCCAACGGCGAAGATCAACACAAAAAGATAATGTAAAGCAAGACATCAAACCCACATATAACCCCTCGCTCTATGTCTCACAACCATAAGTCTTGCTAAGTCTTACTACTTATACAAATACTAGTTTCTGATTGATGGAGTTAACTAGATACAACAGGAATAATAAAAACAAGAGCGGTACGATCCAACATGTACCACCTACCAAAGCAAAACGCCCGAATGCAGCTGTGTGCCAGCGATGCCGCTATTGATCCATACGGTTAACCTGCAAGAACAGTGGCACAACGGGGGTGAGTTGCCAACTCGTGAGTAGAAAACATCATCAGGTAGAAATCGAATAAAACAACGATTTCCTAGGTCAACTATATCATAAAGGTAATACTATGATATCTAGGGTGACCGTATCTGCATATGTGCCAAAAATATGATCAATGCCTATCTGCATATGGATAACATCTACGTGTCCATCATTGACACAACAACATCATACATGTAAATATCATGAAATTATATGCATGTAAATACGAGGATATCAATCAACGTGTGTCCATCAACGACACATCAAAATCATGGAACCTGAGTGCCTGACACCGACACTCGAAACATCATGAAATCCATGTCCAACATCGACATGTAAATCCTCATATATCTCGAGCTCTGTCAGTCCGGATCGGCCTACGAGCTCCGTCAGTCTGGATCGGCCCGTATCATCTCACGACTCCGGTCGATATCCTCTGGATAACCGCCGAGTCCAAATACTATCACCGGTAGGTAGTAGTCCCTCTGCCAGGCTTATCGTCTACTGCACAACATCCCTTTCTTATACCAGAGTACCATACCGAGTCCACCATGTACCCGCAAACGGCCTCATCCTGCTCCTCGAATCGGGTATCACATAACTCATAACCGAGAAAACACATGGTGGACGTCTCGAAATATCATATCAAGAGAAACCAGGTTTTTAAAACAATACATACTTTCTTTTGAAATATAACCACGGTTCTCAAATTCAGAATCTCATGAAAACAGCATCTCAATGCATATAATCGTAAAGCATGATGTATGCAAACATATAACAGAAATATGAGCATATCCGTATATTATGCAACATGAAACAATGATGTGAGCATAACAGTATATCATGCGACATATCATAATGATGTGAGCATAGAAAGTATATCATGCAATATAGCATAATGATGTGGCAATTCTACCGTATAACTGACATAGCAATTATCGATGACGAAAGTGTGTGAGCTGGAAAATCTGTGTAAATGTAACATACGCATCATCGATAATGGTGCAGGTGTACTAATACAGGTACATATATAATAAGATGAGAGTATCACAAACGTAGCAGCAAGTAAACCGTAAGCTCAATGCTATAAGGTATGCATATCTATAACATAATCGAGTCGGTGAATCTATCAATCAGCATCTAGCCTCACAACATTACGTACGGTACAATACATCGTACGGCATCCTCTAGTCAAGGGTATGGATCAATCATCAAGTAAAACTCATCACGTATAGTATCCATCGTACGGCGGCATTAAACCATTAGGGATCCTATCAACCTATATGACAATGAGGATATGGACATAACGTCTCGTACGGCATATCACTCATAATTCACAACATTATATACATCTATATACCTATTGTTAGTTATATGTATGCCCTAGAGGCCATTACTATACATAGGATGTATATTGTAGTGGATGCTTGGACATATATAGGGAGGACTTTCTTGCTCGACATGATAGTATGCTATCTGGTTGATCTTTACCTTAACGTGTACACTGATAGTCTCTCTGTTACATGTTGGAAAAGCCCTTAGGATGTGTACTTGACTACCTGGACTATGATGCAGATCATACTAGTGGGGACATGGTAGTCCATAAGTACATCCTTCAAAGTCCCTAGTCGTGGGTGTATCGAGACGGGGCATCGATATACCAGAGTAGACTAGCGTATACCTTCTCGACCCATACAGATGGGCGATGGATGATCCCATATCCATTGGTGTTTGACATCAGAGATGATATACGGGTGCTCAGTGGAGACTGGGTACACTAGACGGACTCGCCGAGAACTCCCAGATGGTATTATACCTTATGTCAAATGGCAGTTCTCTGGTGACACTGGTACAGAGTAGTCTGTTGACCCGAGATCGTCATAGAGTCTTGTGTGGTTCCTAGTGTGCTTTGATTTCCACCTTACCACGTCCAAGAGGGCGTGCAAAACGGTGGCTTTTGGGTACAGTCCCGAATCACATGGAGGCAATGAGCGATAGGAGGGGATTCGTCTCTCCCGGTATAGGGGGTTGATGTTGCGCTGTGTTCGATTGGCTATAACCGGAAATCCCTGGCCAGGGTTACTGAGATTTACTGGTAAGTGTTACCAGTAGTTTCTCGAACTGTTATAGGCCTCATATCGACACGACTTATCGAGCTATTGGGGTCTGACGTTTACCACCCCTAGGCAAGATAAGCGACATATCAGACGACGAGACCGGACTGTACGGTAAGTGTTACTGGTTGGATTCACAGGAGTATGAGCGGGCTTGCTCGTCGATCTTCTGATCGCTCAATACCCGGGTGGCCGTTACGTTTAGCAGACCGCTTGCGGCTTTTGGGTGCTTGATATGATCATCATCTTCTACCGGCGTATTGACGAGTCTTTAGAGTCCTACACGGAGGTTTCCTGGCTCAAGCGAAACGAAATAGGAGCGCATATGAGATATGTGCAGGACCGAGAATAATGCGTGTATGTGATACCGTATTTCATTCTCGCGATGAATGTGTCGAATGGTTGTATGAGATATAACCTAGTTATCGAATCAAGGATTGATTCGATAAATCGATACATTGTATACTAGTCGGTTGTGTGCGACATGACCGGATCATTGAATCAAGAGTTGATTTAATGCATAATTATATATTTGATATATTACTTTGCATTAACTAGTATTGGTTCACTTTAAATGGATTTTCTCACTTGAAGTTCACAAGTTGTATATGTGATATACTTTTGTGCACTTGATTGTATCTTGTTTGATGATACATGCTCACTTGGATTTGTGTAAAGACTTAAACCATGTTTAGTGAATGGTTAGGGTTTCATATTTTCAATTGATTATTTATCTTTTCCTTTTTGAGAAAAAGATAATAGAAAACAAAATGGTTTCTTTTATCATGAAGCTTGTTGAAGCTTCATGAAGCTTTGACCAAGTGACCACTTTGTCTTCTTCTCCTAACCCTAACCACTCATCTAAACTATAGTTAACTCTCTACACTTGACCATGGTTAGAAGATGATAAGTATTGTTTTTATTATTCTTTTTAAACAAGACTTTTATTATATTCTATCTTCATCTTCTCCTTCTTCTTCAAGAAAGAAAACTAGACTCCATTAATGGCATCTTGAGTTCTAAAGTGAGAAATCCAATTCTAAAGTGAACCCACCCCCTATTTCTTCATCCTCTACCTCTTGCCAAGTGGTTTTGGGTGTTTTCTTCACAAGTTTCACAACTAGGTGAAGTCGGAGCTTGATCCAGTGTAGCCTCGACGTAGATCATCTTCGGCATCGAAGCCGACGACTAGTCCGCTCATTTCTCCGATAAAGCCGATGAGAGAGTTCGGGATTCGAGATGGACAGCGAGGGAACGACTACATGGAGCTAAGGAAGTGGATAACCGGATCTACAAAGGTTGTCGCTTTCTTCTTTTAGTTAAGATGTTAACTAGTTTATTGTTTCGCCTAAAATTCTAGTTAACGATCCGTATTAGGGTTTCTCGGCACCCATAAAATTTGAAATTGGCATGGTTGATGCCTTGTGAGACTTCATTAGCATGCCTAGGAACCCTACAGTGGTATCAGAGCCTAGCTAGAGCCTTAGGCGACTTGTAGACGAAGTTTGAAACCCGAACGAACCCGAAACCCTAAAATTTCACCCTCTCTGTACATTTTTTAAAATCTGGAGTTTTTCGATATTAAAAATATTCAGAAAAATCAGCAGGGAATTTGAAGAATTACTGTGGAGCCCGTACTCATGATTCCTCCAAAGAGCGGCGGAACCGCGGCAGAAGCATGGCTTCTGCGGCGGTTCCGCGGCCTATAAGTCTCATCAGTCAACCAAATTTGCACAGTAATTCCTATTTTATGGTGCTGGATTTTCTGGGAATTTTTAATATTTATTCAAGAGTTGAATATTAGGGGTTGTTTTGGGGATTCGTTTATTCGATCGGATTATCAAACTTTGTCTATGTGTTTTTCCGGATATTTAGAATATGTTAAAAAGTTCGACCGGATATAAATACCCAATTTTTCCCATGCCGGAAAATTTCCAATTGTTGGATTTTTCCGTGGTTTAAAGACGTTCTGAGTAGTGCAAGTAACGCGATGGTCCCTCTAGAAGACAACAAACCTTAACTCGATTATGTGACCGTCTTGAACTGCCCTTTGAACCTTCGGGTTTGGGGCAGTACGGCGTACCACATGTGAGGCGTTGGCTTGACCCTTCTACGGCTGGACCGTTGGTACTGAGGCATGAAGTGAATGTCTTTGAACCTATTGCATGTGTTGAACGGTTTCGGGAAAACTTGGGTGTTCGAATGTTCGATCGGAAAGTTTAATATTTTCTATTTATCCGGAATGGGATACAATAATTGGAATTCACAAACAGTTATGAGATAACTGGATGAATGTTATAAATCTAGCGGTTTAGTCTCACTTGATCGGTTGCCACGGAATTTTGATGCGATCAAAAGTCCGTCGCAATCACGTAGCGTACGCGGATACTCGCCGGGTAAACTTAATAGACAGCCTCACTCCATAGCCCCGACCAAGTGACTGTAGGAGAACCCCGTCGCCGAAAGCATCCGTCCGGGTGCTCGAGGTAGCGGTGTTCCACCTTGGTGCACTTCGTCGACGGTATCGGGGGTGCGGCCGCCTACTAAAATTTGTGACGAGCATTCGATCAGTATGTCGGGAATCCTGTTGAATTGCCCGACTTGATATTGAAAAGAGTTTTCGATAATGGGACTAAAATGCGGGGTTTATAATTGTTAGGCATGTGATGTCTAAGGTATTCATTTGATTAGGCATGTGATGTCTATGCAGGTTGCGGATTCCAACTGTTGTAGTTTTACACTTTCTTTTCTGTGACCGTAAGTGTAATATATGATATCGCCAGTTTCGTTGCTATATGTCAACGACAATTGGGATGCGCATATTTACTTACGTTGATGACATGTGATGTTATGTGTTGCTGGATATGTTATATTGGATCGTCGTGTTTGAATAGCCGGGGGTTTTTATGTGAGATGAGTGTTTTTCATTTTCATTCATGTAAAAACTTGTATGTAATATTCTTTTATTTGGGGCACTTCCAGGTTGCGGAAGATGTCACCCTTTGTATATTATTTACTTTTCCTCACTAGGATAGACCCAAGGAGGGGAGCACAAGTAACCGGGTTCTGGGGTCCTGTGGGAGACCAACTCGAGGAGTCAAGTCCGGGTCTCCTAACTCTAGAATTGGTAGGGTTGCTTGCCGCTCTCGTAGGGGTCTAGGGGTGTGGGTTTGGCTATTCTTCGCGACCATGGAATCCGTGTTTTATACTGGCTCGTATTGAAAACACGGACGTCCTAGTATATCCAATATTTCATATGTTTCTTCTGCTGCGATATCTGTGATGTGATCATGTGATGTTCTGTGATAGATACAGTATATAGTATATATGATATATTATATAGACGTTACTTATGTTTTGCACCCGCACTAGCCCTGTCCTGCTCTGCCGTTAGTTACCTAACCTAACGGTGCATGAGGGGACATCCAGGCGAATGCGGATGGCATAAGTGTACGTCGTATTTATCTGTGATGTTTAGGTGACTTAAATGATGGGACTTCATTAATGTGATTAATGAAAGAAAAGAAACCTAAGATGTTGTAGAATCAAATTTTAAACAAAACAGGTAGCTACAGTTCTTACTTTGCATAGCGGTATATATGATATACCCTGCACCTTATTCGATGAGGAAAGGACTGAGATCCCTTCACCGGGAGTGACTCCTTTAGCAATAACTGGCAGATGCTACACACTCGGTTTGACTTTTGATTGCTTCTATAGTTTCTGCTTTGCACAGTGATATATATGATATATCCCGCACCTCATTCGACGAGGAAAGGACCGACGATCCCTTCACCGGGAGTGACTCCTTTAGCAAAACTAGAAAAGCCTCAAAAGCACTCCATTTTAAAATCATTTGATTCTACAACGATATCAAGTTCATTACGCAATAGGTTTTCAGAAAAACCTGTCGTAGCCCTCCGTCATTTCAGATAAGTCATATTTAGTATTCGTGCTACGTTTGTTGACCTCCGTCAAGGCGTAGTGTGCGGTAGCTAACTAGTATTTATCTGCTTATGCATATGATGCAGATTGGATTAGGGTAGTCGTGCGGCCTTGTTGACCTCCGTCAAGGGTCGTGCGGGTGGGTTTAATTCGATCAAGAAATGACGGGTTGAACTTGACTAGTGGCCTATGGTTTGTTGACCTCCGTCAAGGTCATAGGGTGCTAGGGGCAAAATATTATCGGGAATTTCAAGTGTTGAAATTTGCAATGAGATTGCATACCTTCTATGAGATAGTTGGATCCCGATACCCACTGCGAGTAAGAGTTACTCCTGGGAGAGTTTTACACATTGCAATTAGTTGATCAAGTAGGTGTCTACAAAGGTGTCAACGGGGTTACGCCTCTGGGAAAACGAGGTTTACATTAATTAGGTTCGTGCGAAAGCACGGGGGACCTCCCTCAAAATACCGACACTGGCCTGGCTGAAAGATTGGCGAACTTGTAGTGTATAATTAATCCCGGCTAGTCTTTCCTTTTAGGGTTTGAAGGAAGATTTGATAAAAACCAGTGGAGCCATCCTGATTAGATAAGATAATAACCAATATGATCTTGCACGAGCATACGCTAAAGTGTTTTCTTCTCTCTCTCTCCAGGTAGCGACCATTTCATGCCCTAATAAAGATAATAATATGGATGTATTGACCGAACCCGCATGTTATACTGTGCTGGGGAACATTGGTTCCGTTCTTTCCTATAAGAGTTATAGGACTGAACAGGAAATTGGGGAATACCAGATTTCCCGTGCCGCCCAAACGAAGAGAGTGCATGCTGATGCATCATCTTCGGGTGTGTTCGTTACAATGAACTGTTTCTCAAATGTCCTCTACGTCCTGGGTATTTGATACCGGATCAGGATCCCAGATATGTAATCTGTTACATAGGGCTACAGATAGGTGGAGAACTGAGAACAGGTGATAAGTTTCATGAGGCAGAAAACGGGACAAGTGTTGCAGCCAAGTCTGTTGGTCACTGTCACCCTGTATTACCAATATATTGATTCTGAACGAATGTTATTAGATACCGAACCTGATATACAAAATTATATCAATCTCTTTAGAAGTAAAGAAATGATAAAATTTTGTATTGATGGATAATGTTTTGAACATTTCCTATATCAAAAGTTGATCGGTTCAGGCACGTTATCTAAAAGCATTGATGTTCTAAATCAAACTACAGTTCTTTAGTATACGGAACACACACAAGAGGAAGAGTTCAGAAATGAATGAATCCTACTTGAGGCTTTGTAGACTAGGTCATATCAATGCGGGCCGACTAGCTGAAGTTACATAAAGATGCATATTTAAATCAGTTTGAATTTACATCTTATGAAACTTGCTAGTCATGTCACAAAGATAAAATGACCATAGCTCTGTTTATTGGAAACAGAGAAAGAGTTAGTGAACTCTTGGGACTGATACATGATGATGTATGTAAGGTCCCCTGTCTACAAATGCCAAGACCGGTTCTTTATACTTCATTACGTTCTCTGATAATCTCTCAAGATTCAGACATATGTTCCTGTTGAAACACAAGTCCGAACCTTTTGAGATATTCACAGAATATAAGCAAGAAGTAGAGAACCAATATAGGTATAAGTATTATGTCCTTTGATGAGATCAAGGAGGAGAATACTTGAGCACGGAAATCCTGGACTATTCTAAAGGAGAATAAAATTCTCTCTCAGCATTACTCCTCCGTATACACCATAGCACGATGGTATATCGGGGCGGAGCAATCACGCCCTATATGATAAGGTGTGCTCTATGATGAGTACTACTGAGTTACCTGTTTCCTTTTGGGAGTTATGCACTTGAGAAGCTGCATACCTATTGAATAGGGTTCAAATCAAATCAGTTGCTTACCACTTCATATGTGATATGGAATGGGAAGACACCATGTCTTAAGCTAGTTAAGATTTGGGGTTGTCCGGCCTATGTCTAAAAGCAAAATCCGGACAAGCTCAAGGCAAGGTCTGTTATGTAGAACTGGAAATGTTCCAGCTATAAAAACTGCGGCTGATGATTTGAAAGAACCAAAGGATTCAATAGTTACCAACGAACCTCAGCCTCTCCGCCGATCTAGTAAGGTTCCTCACCCACCTGAGAGATACTTCGGTTACTCTATGACAGTGGGAGCGAGGATTGCATCATGAGATGATGACCCAACTAGTTTCGAGCTGGACATCAGGAGTGGGACTCTGTAAGAATGGCTGGATGCTTAGCGATCTGAGATGGTATCCATGTACACCAACAAAGTATGGACTTTGGATGCTATATCTGAAGGGTTAAATCCCCATCAGGAGCAAGTATATCTTGAGAAGATTACTTGGTGTAGATGGAAAAGTTGAGACTTTCAAAGCTAGACTTGTTAAAGCTTTTTCGTCATCGACCAGGCGTAGATAATGATGAAACCTTTTCAAGTGGCTATGCTTAAGTCCATCCAGATCCTACTTGCCACGGCTACATACCATGACTACGATATCTGGCGGTTGGGTGTCATGACTGCTTTTCTAAATGATGTTTTAGAAGAGAACGTCTATAAGAACACAGCCAGAGGGCTTCGTAGACAGTGGGAGCAGCGGAAACGTGTACAAGATGCTTTATAGGTTAAAGCAGGTATCGCGGAGTTGGAACATCTGTTTTGATGTGTTAGTCAAAGAGTTTGACATCATCAAAATGGTAGATGAACCTTGTATAAACAAAAAGGTAGCAGGGAGTATGGTGTTGATCCTCGTAGAGTACGTGGATGACATACTCTTGATAAGAAAGGAGTTTCCTATGCTACGCTCGGTCAATCTCCGCTTATCACAATGATTCTCCATATAGGATCAAATTGATACCTCCTAAATCCTGGGTTTTGGATCTATGAGATAGATCTAATTGGATGTTAGGATTCTCACTAGTTGTAGTGAGATGGTATCAACCGATCCTGGGGAGAATCACTGGAAGGGTTCCAGGGTGATACAGACGACTGAATTTCAGTCACAGGTATTGCCTTTACCCTCAGTAAAGGGACGGTATGTTGGAAGAGTTCCAAGCTAGATACCGTGGCTAACTAGACGATAAAGGCAGGATACATCGCTACTTGAGATGCTACCAAAGAGGCAGTCTGGATGTATATTTGTTCATGAGATGAACTTAGTTCCTCCCATTGTGTGACAATGGAGTTGTGGCTTATGCCAAGGAACGCCCGTCCCATCAGTGATCTAGACATATTCTAAGGCAGTATCACCTGATCATGGAGACGGTTGATCTCCTAGGGGATCAAGGTTAGGAGAGTAGACTCAGAGGACAACACGGCGGATCCACTCACAAAGGCCTTTTCCCAGAGAGAGACTTTTACGGGATGGTTGAGTATGAGATACTACAACCACTGCTATCAGATGGACCTAGTGCAAGTGGGAGATTGTTAGTTATATGTATGCCCTAGAGGCCATTACTATACATAGGATGTATATTGTAGTGGATGCTTGGACATATATAGGGAGGACTTTCTTGCTCGACATGATAGTATGCTATCTGGTTGATCTTTACCTTAACGTGTACACTGATAGTCTCTCTGTTACATGTTGGTAAAGCCCTTAGGATGTGTACTTGACTACCTGGACTATGATGCAGATCATACTAGTGGGGACATGGTAGTCCATAAGTACATCCTTCAAGGTCCCTAGTCGTGGGTGTATCGAGACGGGGCATCGATATACCAGAGTAGACTAGCGTATACCTTCTCGACCCATACAGATGGGCGATGGATGATCCCATATCCATTGGTGTTTGACATCAGAGATGATATACGGGTGCTCAGTGGAGACTGGGTACACAGGACGGACTCGCCGAGAACTCCCAGATGGTATTATACCTTACGTCAGATGGCAGTTCTCTGGTGACACTGGTACAGGTTAGTCTGTAGACCCGAGATCGTCATAGAGTCTTGTGTGATTCCCACTGTGCTTTGATTTCCACCTTACCACATCCAAGAGGGCGTGCAAAACGGTGGTTTTTGGGTACAGTCCCGAGTCACATGGAGGCAATGAGCGATAGGAGGGGATTCGTCTCTCCCGGTATAGGGAGTTGATGTTGCGCTGTGTTCGATTGGCTATAACCGGAAATCCCTGGGCAGGGTTGCTGAGATTTACTGGTAAGTGTTACCAGTAGTTTCTCGAACTGTTATAGGCCTCATATCGACACGACTTATCGAGCTATTGGGGTCTGACGTTTACCACCCCTAGGCGAAATAAGCGACATATCAGACGTCGAGACCGGACTGTACGGTAAGTGTTACTGGTTGGATTCACAGGAGTATGAGCGGGCTTGCTCGTCGATCTTCTGATCGCTCAATACCCGGGTGGCCGTTACGTTTAGCAGACTGCTTGCGTCTTGTGGGTACTTGATATGATCATCATCTGCTACCGGCGTATTGACGAGTCTTTAGAGTCCTACACAGAGGTTTCCTGGCTCAAGCGAAACGAAATAGGAGCGCATATGAGATATGTGCAGGACTGAGAATAATGCGTGTATGTGATACCGTATTTCATTCTCGCGATGAATGTGTCGAATGGTTGTATGCGATATAACCTAGTTATCGAATCAAGGATTGATTCGATAAAGCGATACATTGTATACTAGTCGGTTGTGTGCGACATGACCGGATCATTGAATCAAGAGTTGATTTAATGATTTAATGCATAATTATATATTTGATATATTACTTTGCATTAACTAGTATTGGTTCACTTTAAATGGATTTTCTCACTTGAAGTTCACAAGTTGTATATGTGATATACTTTTGTGCACTTGATTGTATCATATTTGATGATACATGCTCACTTGGATTTGTGTAAAGACTTAAACCATGTTTAGTGAATGGTTAGGGTTTCATATTTTCAATTGATTATTTATCTTTTCCTTTTTGAGAAAAAGATAATAGAAAACAAAATGGTTTCTTTTATCATGAAGCTTGTTGAAGCTTCATGAAGCTTTGACCAAGTGACCACTATGTCTTCTTCTCCTAACCCTAACCACTCATCTAAACTATAGTTAACTCTCTACACTTGACCATGGTTAGAAGATGATAAGTATTGTTTTTATTATTCTTTTTAAACAAGACTTTTATTATATTCTATCTTCATCTTCTCCTTCTTCTTCAAGAAAGAAAACTAGACTCCATTAATGGCATCTTGAGTTCTAAAGTGAGAAATCCAATTCTAAAGTGAACCCACCTCCTATTTCTTCATCCTCTACCTCTTGCCAAGTGGTTTTGGGTGTTTTCTTCACAAGTTTCACAACTAGGTGAAGTCGGAGCTTGATCCAGTGTAGCCTCGACGTAGATCATCTTCGGCATCGAAGCCGACGACTAGTCCGCTCATTTCTCCGATAAAGCCGATGAGAGAGTTCGGGATTCGAGATGGACAGCGAGGGAACGACTACATGGAGCTAAGGAAGTGGATAACCGGATCTACAAAGGTTGTAGCTTTCTTCTTTTAGTTAAGATGTTAACTAGTTTATTGTTTCGCCTAAAATTCTAGTTAACGATCCGTATTAGGGTTTCTCGGCACCCATAAAATTTGAAATTGGCATGGTTGATGCCTTGTGAGACTTCATTAGCATGCCTAGGAACCCTACACCTATATCCCATATCACATCCGTATCAATCTCATATCATGGGACCGGCAAAGGTATCAATTATCTCATATCGATTCGCATCCGTATACCGACATATCAAACCAAGTCGTCATATCTCATCGTATACTCTTTTCATTAAATCAATATCTCACATCAAGTCATCTGTCACGACCCGAAAGAGCACGTGACTGGCCCTTGAACCATATGAAGTCTATAGGACTCCATCTGATCCAAGTAAGCCAAAAGCCCAGAAATCTAAAACCATTTTAAGAGTAAATAAAGAAAACTGGTTTTAAAGAAGTGAAGGAAAACATGTTTGAAGTCAAGGTTTTTAAATAACTAAGCCGAATATGAATGTTTAAAATGTGTAATTTTTCCTGAAATTTTCGGCAGAGTTTCCTTTGTAAAAACTGGCCCCGAACGGGATACAACAAGAATAATATATATGAACTGATAAAAGGCATCCCTAAACGGGAGCTAGCTCTTCGTCAATCGACGGTCACAACCACGCAAGCAATAATAATATACAACGCCAAAGGGCGAGGATCAAGACCCAAAAAGAAACTCAAAACAGCCAGAAAACCGTAATACTACTAGCGCGACTCTAAGGTCAAATAATACATCACTAATGTCTAAGTCTGAAACAATATACAAGTTTTGGTTGATGGAAATTCTAAATACAATAAATAATACAGGAGCAATGGCGGATCTGATACAAAAGAACCCACCTATCCAAGCAAGTCACCCAAGGAAGCAGTGTGCCAGAAATGCCGCTATAGAATCTGTACGGCAACCTGCAAGAACTGGGGCACAACGGGGGTGAGTTGCCAACTCGTGAATAGAAAATATCTACAAGCAGAAATCGAATGCATGACCCATCCTAGGTCAATACGATCAGATATAAATAAACCTCAATATGAATATATGTGAAGCATGCTAAACTGGCAATGTAATCTCTATATACATGAGTGTAGTGCCAAGTGCTCGTGCCAGTGCCTCAGGTAATAGCATATCATAAATATGAGGTATGTTCAATGTAATCAATCTGCATGTACGTGGATCCTGTCCACTCGTCACCCAATGACAATAACCATCATGCATGTAAATATCATGAAGCATGTGCATGGAAATATGAGGATATAAACCATCTGTGTCCCTCGCGACACGTCAAAATCATGGAACCGGAGTGCCTAGCATCGACACTCGAAAACATCATGAAAACTGTGCCCAGCATCAGCACGTAAATCCTCATATATCGGGCTCCGTCAGTCCGGATCGGCCCACGGGCTCCGTCTGCGGTATCGGCCCTCGGCCCCGGCAGTACGCCCATATCCATCTATCGACTCTGGTCAGTATCCTCTGGATAACCGCCAGGTCCAACCAATCACCGTAGGTAGTGGTCCCTCCGCCGGGCTCACCGTCTACTGCACAGCGAAACCGTTCTCGCCCCGGGGTACCATACCGGGTCCACCATATACCCGCAATCGGTCTCATCCGCCTTCTCGAATCGGGTTTCACTTGTCGCTCTCAGTACCGAGAAAACACATGGTGGACGCACTGAAATATCATATCAAGGGTAACCGGGTTTTTAAAACAATTATATATTCTCTTTAAAACACCCACGGTTCCCAAAACCAGAAATATCATGGAAACAACATATCTCAATGCGTAAAATCAGAAAGCATCATGTATGCGACATGTAAGAAAGGTAAGCATATCATATGTCATGCAACATGGAATAGTAATGTGCACATGTCGAGGGGAACTGCTCTTTTAAAACGAATCAGTTTGAAGAACATCTTGCGGTTCCCAAATCTCTAATCAAGTCTGAATCATCTATGTTTGTATACAGGTATAAGTGTACAATATACCATGCAAAGATCATATCATGAATGCAACAGTACTACAGTGTAGTGGTATGGCAATTATCGATGATGAAGTGTGTGAGCCGGCAAATAGTGTACGTGGAACATACGCATCATCGATAATGGTGCTGGTGTCCTAACAGCATGATGATAATATAGCGATAAACATATGCAAGCAACGCGAATAGCAGGAATATGCGGAATCGAATAATCAACGCAACAGTAGAGAACCTGCCCCAATAGATATATCATGCAACCTTGCCTTTTGAAATAAGACGAATCAGGGCATTTGGTAAAATAAAGGCTACGGTGTTTTAAGAAAAGATGCGCCTTTTTAAATATCCGTATAAACCTTTTTGCTTATCTTTAAAATATCCCCGATTCGTTAGTTTTGAAATAGGTATGACTCGGGTCTAGTCTAACGCTTACTATGCGAACTACGAACCCACAGTCAAGTCAAAAGAGAGGGGTATGGAAACCACCTAAATCTGAGTCGATATCATACTATATCATCACATGACAGGCATCACTACCATCATATCACATCTCCAATACGAACTCTATCATGTCGCCAAATCTCACGGCCTCAATCGAATCTCATCGACTCATCTCAATCCTACGTATCATCCTCAAAACCCGTATATAAACACATAGTCCCATACCCATGTGTAGATATACACCACCATATGCGCACAGATATATGAAAGAATGTATGCAAGTATGCGTGTATGTGTGAGTGTGGGTGCGACCACTATTCTAGGGTTTCGCACTACTCAACCAATACATCCTTATCACCAATAATTCATTATTACCATCAATAACCCTAAACAACACATAATAAATATATGTGTGTATACGTATTCGTATACATCACCACGGACTGCGGGGGTGCTATACGCCATCCACCCGACTTCTCCCCGTAGGTATAATCTACTCACCTTGCTTCTCGTGTGCCAAAGCCGATGTCGCCATCTTCATCTCCTTTGCCTCAACATCACGCGGGGTACCTACAAGTATATCACAATGCTAAAGCACATGAAAATCACATCGGAAATCAAAACAGCACACGCTACTCGCATAGGTAAAAACCTATCGCTTCGCATGTAAACACGATCAACATCCACCTGTCGTTGACGTCCAAACGCCACCCGACAGGAACGAAACACCAAATACCAAAATCCATGCTAAAACAAGTCTCAAATCATGCACCAACATAGGAAAATCATCCCAGATTTCACCCTAGATGGAATCAGTCAAAACTAGACATACCCAGGGTCAAGAATAGAGGAAATGGGGGCATGCACGCAAAACGAGGCAGATCCACCCTGCTCTGGCCGCAATTTGCGGCCAGAAGGAATTAATTGGCGGCCTCAGTTTGGAGTTGGGGGCTAGGGTTTGGTGTGGTGGTTCTATAATGCCTGCACATCTCACTGCCAACTCAGTTTCATTTTTGGGGTCTCGGGGTGATAGCAGATTCCACAAAACACTCCCAGATTTCCAGTTTTTCCGATATCGGTTCCGTAATTCCGTATTCTGGTTCTAGTTCCAGGTTTGGGTTCAAATTAGCATCACATAAGGGGTTCTAAGGTCACCACAATCCTCAATTCCATCCTTGATTTCAGTTTTACCCTAAACCCTAACTAGAAATCTCTAAAGTCCACAAAATGGCACAATATCGATATGAAACTAGAATTGATGCACAAGAAATGAGATACTACTCTAATAGGTGCAGAAATTACCTCCTTTGGCAACTCAAGAAAATTCTTGAGTTGCTCAAAGTCCTCCAAATCCAATCTTGCTAGGTTCAATGTGTAGCTAGTGAGCTTGGGAGTAAGTTTTGTGAAGTGGGAATGGGGTTTTGGGTTGGATTTCATGGTGGATCTAGGGTTTTATGAAGAGGGAGAGTGAGGGAAAGGGAGCTGCAGCAGCAACTAGAGGAAAGAGAGGAGAGAGAATGAGAAGGGGAAAATGATGAGGGATGGTTCAAAAAGGTGGGGGTTTGACTTGTTCTCTCTCTCTCTCATCATCACATACTTTTTTTCTTTCCCTTTTCTTTTCTTCTCACTCAAATAGTGAATCCAAATGAACCATGGCAACAAAAAATGTAACACAAGTGTAACAAGTGTAAAAATGATATGTGCACATTTTTGCACAAAAATGCTAAAAATCCAATCAGCGATTTTTAATCGCGATTAACACTAAATTAGCATATAACTAGTCTTAAAAACTTTAAATTGGCATAATCCCATAAAATACCCTATTTTAGAATTTTCCAAAATTTTCCAAAATTTTTCCCCATTTATTTGTATTTAATTATACCCGAATATTTTTAATATTCATTAAAATAATATTAAATTATAAAAATTCCCGAAAATAATATTTTATTATTTTGGAAATGTTACAATCTACCCCCCTTAAAGAAATTCGGTCCCCGAATTTAAATTTAAAACCCCCAAGTACTAAAACATTTCGATACAATTTCCAAGTCGTCGGGGCTCCGAAATCATCAATACATAAAACGTCACAGCGCAATACATGCGCAGAAGTAACGAGCAGATAACTCAAAAGCAACACTCCATCAAGCATCCCGCAATCATTGGAGTCATGGTAAAGACACAAATGTCAAATCCAATACAAAAATCAATATGATATGGATCAGAACTATACATGTAGACATCCAATCTATACATGTAAATAGCTGATGCAAATGTATGCCAAATCTTTTTAAGTCGCTGTGAGATGCGTGTAACACTGCACAGTGGCGGACGTTTTTCACAAGAAAATAACTATATACTTATATATATATATATCCTTTGTTTAATAGGTACGTTCCGCCGTTTTGAAAACAATTTAGAAGGGTTTCCTGTTTTTAAAACGTTCCGTGTCATATCGGACACGTAGGTATATACTGAGACTATAGCTCGCTTTTTGGAAATCCCTTCGATAGCTATCGATGCATGCAAAATATATCCAGGTACTGTCCTCTGACTAGTCCTGCTCGGTATGAAAACAAATATCCAATATCATAAAAATGTACTGCTCCAAAAGGAATAAATCTCAAAAATGCACATAACACCACCCTGTGCGTATGGTGCGCACGGAAATCAAAATCCATATATGTGCTAAACAGGTGCACAAAACAACATCTAGGTGCAACGGGTGTGCACGAAGCATCTGCCATAGGCAACGTATGTGCCTGACAGCCAAAATCCGGTGCATCTGACCTGCACGAAGAAATCTCGATTTAGTGCATCGGGTGTGCACTAAAATCGTATCTCCAAACATGCGCCCAACATGCGCGAAAATCCAAATCGGTGCATCCATCGTGCACGAATGAAAATCTAAACCCTGCGCACTCAACATGCACGGAATCACGAAATCCAATAGCAACCGCCGAACATGCGTAAGTCAAACCAAAAGCACGGAGTGCAAGAATCAATCATCAGTATCAGGGTCAAAATCGACGATATAATGCGGCTCAATCAAAATCAAGTGTACCGCAAAGGAAATCTCACAACCGGGTGCATCAGCGTGCACCAATCAAATCAAAACACTAAAAGTGCATGAAACTATGCTGGAAGCGTGAATCAAATCACTGGCATAAAATAGGCATGAAATCGCAATCAACACCTCAAGAGTAATAACTATGTGCAAGGTATAAATACCCAGTAAGTGCAACCATGGTGCACAAATCAAATATCATGGAACTCAGTCATCAAGACGAAATCATGCGAATAAATCGCCCAAAATACCGAAATCCAAAGCAACGGATACGTGATAGTCAAATCACCAAAATCACAAATCATGAATACCGTCGTCGGTATATCCTTCTTCAGGGTCGAGAAGGTACCGGAACATCCGATGCTAGCGGCGCAAGATATCTACTTGCCTCTTGCTTGCGGCTGGCGTCCTCTGCCTCTGGTTCCTGATCTTTCCTGTAGATTACCAATCTCGCAATCCATCGGCTCATCGGCCCGGTCAGGTGTGCTGACAGGAACGATTCCGTTCTGGCACTTCTCTGGTCATCTCTCGGTCAATCCTCACGACCACTCGTAAGGCAGCATGTCACTGGCGTCGGCCTCCGGCCCTCTGAATGCACATCACGCATCTACTCTTGGTGCAAATCTTATAGCAGCAGTGTACTGGAAGGAATCCTACTCAAGGTCTCTTCTGATCTTGCCTAAGCCAAACTGTAAGGAGGCTGGTACTCTGGCGTAATCTTTCCTCGCTTTCTGAACATCTGCACCCTTAGTACAACATCTCCTCGAAAGCTGGTCGCATCTCAATGCCTCTGTAAGCATATCGGCCTCTGGTCTCGACGGGAAGTAATGACAACTCATCAGCGTCTCGCACGAACCTCTTGTCCCGCTTGTCTGTATCATCGACCATTCGACGTCGCGCCTTTATCTGCGCACTGCAATGTCCTCGGCTACGGTCCATCCGAAGTCTTTAATACGGACTCGAAATCATGAACTCGGTATCTTCATCACTCAGTAGAAGATATCTAGCCGAACACGTCCCCAGCGTGCATATCGCATCTCTGATGTCAGCGGAGTGAAACGTCATCTCGTCGAAATCTCGTGCGAACTCTTTACTCCACCTTGCTCCAAAATCGACTGATTCGGACTCATCTCATCGTGGCTACACAGACTGCGCTCCAACGGCTACGCTCGTATCTGGAGTCTCCTAAGCAGTGTCCCATCACATGATATCCGAATGATGTCGAATCGTCCGATCGGCTCATCAGAACCTCATAATCCCCTAAGAGCTCAACATCTCGGGTACAGTTTAATAATACCGAGTACATGCCACAGCGTCGGTGGTCCAGCCGTAGAAGGGCAAACCCAAGCCTCACTAATGGCGCCGAGGAACCGCCGCAAACCCTGAGGTTCAAAGGCTTTCACACGGTCATTAAGTCGAGTTAGGGTTTCATTCTTCTAGAGGGTCCATAGAATCACCTGCATGTCTTTCCGTATACTTTAAACTTGGAAAGTAGGCTCCTGACATTCGATCGTCTCAATCGACTCTCAACGAATCTGCGTGAAGTCGCCTCTAGCTGGAATCAATCTACCTGATGACCTCGCATCGGGGTAAGCAAACTAACCACATGTCCTAGTCATTCACCTCGGTGACTAGCGACTCACCGTCATGAATAAGCGACATATCAACGGTCATCACATCCTTGCTGGCCTCTATCAGTAGCTCAATCCTCTGGTGCCGATCAGCACACCCGGGAAATCTCGCAACAGCGATCTGTCAAACGCTCATAGTGCGGAAACACAAGATACGAAGCCTCAATGCAACCGTATGCCTCGGGAATCACTCCCTGGTCAGTCCTCGTCCACGACGAGCTCATGCTGACAACTCGAGCCGTAGCTCACTCTGCCCGTGCAATCGCGGCAGCAAAACCACAACCAGTATCGATGAAGATAGATCATAGGAAGGAATATAATACTGTGCAAGGAAATGTACATCCTAAGGTTTCTTAAGTGGAGTGGCGTGTCGTAAGTATGCCGCGGAACATACCAACGGTACGTCACTCTACTTTAGTCACCTATTCCATCAACCAAGAGTCATCCTACGCGACGAAAGTTCGGGTCTAATACCCCCTCGACTAAGTCTAAGTTCCGCATATAGAGGCGCCCTAGGCTCCACATAGTCAAACTTAGACTCGAACCAAGGTCAACCTAGCGCTCTGATACCAACTTTGTCACGACCCGAAAGAGCATGTGACTGGCCCTTAAACCATATGAAGTCTATAGGACTCCATCTGATCCAAGTAAGCCAAAAGCCCAGAAATCTAAAACCATTTTAAGAGTAAATAAAGAAAACTGGTTTTAAAGAAGTGAAGGAAAACATGTTTGAAGTCAAGGTTTTTAAATAACTAAGCCGAATATGAATGTTTAAAATGTGTAATTTTTCCTGAAATTTTCGGCAGAGTTTCCTTTGTAAAAACTGGCCCCGAACGGGGTACAACAAGAATAATATATATGAACTGATAAAAGGCATCCCCAAGCGGGAGCTAGCTCTTCGTCAATCGACGGTCACAACCACGCAAGCAATAATAATATACAACGCCAAAGGGCGAGGATCAAGACCCAAAAAGAAACTCAAAACAGCCAGAAAACCGTAATACTACTAGCGCGACTCTAAGGTCAAATAATACATCACTAATGTCTAAGTCTGAAACAATATACAAGTTTTGGTTGATGGAAATTCTAAATACAATAAATAATACAGGAGCAATGGCGGATCTGATACAAAAGAACCCACCTATCCAAGCAAGTCACCCAAGGAAGCAGTGTGCCAGAAATGCCGCTATAGAATCTGTACGGCAACCTGCAAGAACTGGGGCACAACGGGGGTGAGTTGCCAACTCGTGAATAGAAAATATCTACAAGCAGAAATCGAATGCATGACCCATCCTAGGTCAATACGATCAGATATAAATAAACCTCAATATGAATATATATGAAGCATGCTAAACTGGCAATGTAATCTCTATATACATGAGTGTAGTGCCGAGTGCTCGTGCCAGTGCCTCAGGTAATAGCATATCATAAATATGAGGTATGATCAATGTAATCAATCTGCATGTACGTGGATCCTGTCCACTCGTCACCCAATGACAATAACCATCATGCATGTAAATATCATGAAGCATGTGCATGGAAATATGAGGATATAAATCATCTGTGTCTCTCGCGACACGTCAAAATCATGGAACCGGAGTGCCTAGCATCGACACTCGAAAACATCATGAAAACTGTGCCCAGCATCGGCACGTAAATCCTCATATATCGGGCTCCGTCAGTCCGGATCGGTCCACGGGCTCCGTCTGCGGTATCGGCCCTCGGCCCCGGCAGTACGCCCATATCCATCTATCGACTCTGGTCAGTATCCTCCGGATAACCGCCAGGTCCAACCAGTCACCGGTAGGTAGTGGTCCCTCCGCCGGGCTCACCGTCTACTGCACAGCGAAACCGTTCTCGCCCCGGGGTACCATACCGGGTCCACCATGTACCCGCAATCGGTCTCATCCGCCTCCTCGAATCGGGTTTCACATGTCGCTCTCAGTACCGAGAAAACACATGGTGGATGCACTGAAATATCATATCAAGGGTAACCGGGTTTTTAAAACAATTATATATTCTCTTTAAAACACCCACGGTTCCCAAAACCAGAAATATCATGGAAACAACATATCTCAATGCGTAAAATCAGAAAGCATCATGTATGCGACATGTAAGAAAGGTAAGCATATCATACGTCATGCAACATGGAATAGTAATGTGCACATGTCGAGGGGAACCGCTCTTTTAAAACGAATCAGTTTGAAGAACATCTTGCGGTTCCCAAATCTCTAATCAAGTCTGAATCATCTATGCTTGTATACAGGTATAAGTGTACAATATACCATGCAAAGATCATATCATGAATGCAACAGTACTACAGTGTAGTGGCATGGCAATTATCGATGATGAAGTGTGTGAGCCGGCAAATAATGTACGTGGAACATACGCATCATCGATAATGGTGCTGGTGTCCTAACAGCATGATGATAATATAGCGATAAACATATGCAAGCAACGCGAATAGCAGGAATATGCGGAATCGAATAATCAACGCAACAGTAGAGAACCTGCCCCAATAGATATATCATGCAACCTTGCCTTTTGAAATAAGACGAATCAGGGCATTTGGTAAAATAAGGGCTACGGTGTTTTAAGAAAAGATGCGCCTTTTTAAATATCCGTATAAACCTTTTTGCTTATCTTTAAAATATCCCCGATTCGTTAGTTTTGAAATAGGTATGACTCGGGTCTAGTCTAACGCCTACTATGCGAACTACGAACCCACAGTCAAGTCAAAAGAGAGGGGTATGGAAACCACCTAAATCTGAGTCGATATCATACTATATCATCACATGACAGGCATCACTACCATCATATCACATCTCCAATACGAACTCTGTCATGTCGCCAAATCTCACGGCCTCAATCGAATCTCATCGACTCATCTTAATCCTATGTATCATCCTCAAAACCCGTATATAAACACATAGTCCCATACCCATGTGTAGATATACACCACCATATGCGCACAGATATATGAAAGAATGTATGCAAGTATGCGTGTATGTGTGAGTGTGGGTGCGACCACTATTCTAGGGTTTCGCTCTACTCAACCAATACATCCTTATCACCAATAATCCATTATTACCATCAATAACCCTAAACAACACATAATAAATATATGTGTGTATACGTATTCGTATACATCACCACGGACTGCGGGGGTGCTATACGCCATCCACCCGACTTCTCCCCGTAGATATAATCTACTCACCTTGCTTCTCGTGTGCCAAAACCGATGTCGCCATCTTCATCTCCTTTGCCTCAACATCACGCGGGGTACCTACAAGTATATCACAATGCTAAAGCACATGAAAATCACATCGGAAATCAAAACAGCACACGCTACTCGCATAGGTAAAAACCTATCGCTTCGCATGTAAACACGATCAACATCCACCTGTCGTTGACGTCCAAACGCCACCCGACAGGAACGAAACACCAAATACCAAAATCCATGCTAAAACAAGTCTCAAATCATGCACCAACATAGGAAAATCATCCCAGATTTCACCCTAGATGGAATCAGTCAAAACTAGACATACCCAGGGTCAAGAATAGAGGAAATGGGGGCATGCACGCAAAACGAGGCAGATCCACCCTGCTCTGGCCGCAATTTGCGGCCAGAAGGAATTAATTGGCGGCCTCAGTTTGGAGTTGGGGGCTAGGGTTTGGTGTGGTGGTTCTATAATGCCTGCACATCTCACTGCCAACTCAGTTTCATTTTTGAGGTCTCGGGGTGATAGCAGATTCCACAAAACACTCCCAGATTTCCAGTTTTTCCGATATCGGTTCCGTAATTCCGTATTCTGGTTCTAGTTCCAGGTTTGGGTTCAAATTAGCATCACATAAGGGGTTCTAAAGTCACCACAATCCTCAATTCCATCCTTGATTTCAGTTTTACCCTAAACCCTAACTAGAAATCTCTAAAGTCCACAAAATGGCACAATATCGATATGAAACTAGAATTGATGCACAAGAAATGAGATACTACTCTAATAGGTGCAGAAATTACCTCCTTTGGCAACTCAAGAAAATTCTTGAGTTGCTCAAAGTCCTCCAAATCCAATCTTGCTAAGTTCAATGTGTAGCTAGTGAGCTTGGGAGTAAGTTTTGTGAAGTGGGAATGGTGTTTTGGGTTGGATTTCATGGTGGATCTAGGGTTTTATGAAGAGGGAGAGTGAGGGAAAGGGAGCTGCAGCAGCAACTAGAGGAAAGAGAGGAGAGAGAATGAGAAGGGGAAAATGATGAGGGATGGTTCAAAAAGATGGGGGTTTGACTTGTTCTCTCTCTCTCTCATCATCACATACTTTTTTTCTTTCCCTTTTCTTTTCTTCTCACTCAAATAGTGAATCCAAATGAACCATGGCAACAAAAAATGTAACACAAGTGTAAAAATGATATGTGCACATTTTTGCACAAAAATGCTAAAAATCCAATTAGCGATTTTTAATCGCGATTAACACTAAATTAGTATATAACTAGTCTTAAAAACTTTAAATTGGCATAATCCCATAAAATGCCCTATTTTAGAATTTTCCAAAATTTTCCAAAATTTTTCCCCATTTATTTGTATTTAATTATACCCGAATATTAAAATATTCATTAAAATAATATTAAATTATAAAAATTCCCGAAAATAATATTTTATTATTTTGGAAATGTTACATCATCTTACTAATCTAAAGTCGTATTTATCAACCTCATAACATGCCACTATAATCTCCTATTGATTCTCTTTGCAACTACTTATCTATATATATCGTAATTCACATTCACGTTTCACATCCTTATACATCAATTCGAGACATCATTCCTATCATATAATGTCACCTAAACCCTAAACTATAATTTTAAGTCATGGTATATTTTATCTCCTACTAATTCTTTAACTATATTCATTAGATTCTAACACGGTTTTCTTAACCATATTCTATATATCAGGTTTCCATCAAAACTTACGGGGTGCTATACGCCATCCACCCGACTTCCCCCGTATATATAAATCTACTCACCTACGAAACTCTTTGTTCAGTCGTAGGCGATGTGCTTTGTCGTCTCGGAATCCACGCGAAGGTACCTACAAATCAATATATATCGCAATGCTATTAAAATCAAGTCCGGAAAACCAATACGGCACACGGTGCGCTCATAGGTTAGAACCTATATCCTACACATGCAAAAACAACCAAACAACTATCGTCGTTGACGTACAAATATCCAACGACCCAATACAATATCCAATACCAAAACCAAGAATTCCAATATCGGAAAACATAACCCAAAACCAAAATAACAACTCAAGAAATCACTCCCAGATTTCATCTTAGGATAAATGGAACTAAACTAGCAAGTACAGGGGATAGGTTACAGGGTAAGCAAGCTACAACCAAAATCTCAGCACTAGACTCCATTGGAGATCCGGTGACATCCCCACTAAACCCGAGCTTGCCGGCTCTAAAGGCTCTGTTGGGGTTCGTCTTCTCAGGGTGGTCTTCTGGTCGTTTGCCTAGGTCTATAGACTTACTAGATTTTCTCATTAGTGGCCCACGTTGCTCCAGATTCCCTGTAGGCTAAAAACCAAAACAAACCGACACGGAACAAATCTTAAGTTCGTATTCCCTGTTCTAGGCTAGCAAAATCAACACTAAGGTCTTGTAGACACCCACTACAGATCATTATTCCACACAGACACCCAAACCCTCTCTTGAATTTTCTAAACATCACTAATCAACACAGATTTAACTCTAAACTAACAATAGGGTATACTACACACAATAGCTTAACTAAGGTTTTGAATTATAGCTCATTTGGCAACTCAAGAATTTTTTTGAGTTGCTCAAAATCTTCAAAATCCAACTTTGAAAGGTACAAAGTGTTGAGGATGGGGTGGGGATCATTTTTAATGAAGGGAGTATAGGATTTTGAAGAAGATTTTGAGATAATACTTAGAGGTGGAGGTGGAGGGAAGTTTGAAGATGAAGGAGTTGAAGGAAAATAATTGGGGGGGGGGGGGGTGAAAGAAATGGACAGCCCCCCTCTCTCTCTTATTCTCACCCTCATTCTCTCTCATGCCATGCCTCATGTCATGATATGGTCCTCTCTCTCTCTTTCCTCAATAATTCACTTTTTTTTTCTTCTCACAATAATAAAACCAACTATCTCAAATGCAAATGAAACAACAAGTAACATGTCATGGTGCACTAATCATGGAGAATATAGAAACACGGATTTGGCTTAATCGCGGTTAGTAGTGCACTAATCGGGTTTAATTTTAAACTGCATATAATTAATTATAAAAATTCCAAATCCAATAAATATATTTTTAAATAAATAAAGTATTTTAATCTCCAATTATTTCACAAATATTGGTATATATTTATACCATTTTACGAAAACCCCAAATTCGCAAATCGAATAATTTTCGCGAAATATATTATTTTAATATTATATTCCAAAGTAATATTTTATATTTTCTGAAATGTTACGAGAGAGAAGAAATCTTACCTCGTGACGAAGATTTTCCCATACGAACTAATGACTCGTAATGAATCTTACTCCCGTCTTGGATTTTTCTAGCACCCAGTACCAGTATCTATGCGTAGATCGTCAATAGACGATCACACAAGAATTTTTCTGGAATTATTTGGACGCCAAAAGAGTGAGAGAAGAATGAAAGAGTGAGGGGCTATATATAGGATTCTAAAAACCTAATCGAGCCGACACCCAGCAGTCAATTGCACCGCCAAATCTACACCGCTGCCCCCGCTGCTCTCCTTGGCCATTGGATCACGCTCATGAGCGGCCAGGATCCCTCCACGTGAGCGCGAGCCGTCTACATAGTCGCACGCGTCTATGCATGCAGGGGCCTGGGGCCCAGGCGATAGCAGCAGTCCGTAGCGGGCTTGGGCCGAGCTTACGGGTCTGGATTTGGGTTTTGGGTTTGGGTTCAAATTGGAATTTAAAAATCTATTTTCTACTGAAATAATTCTCGAAAATTCCTTTTTAACTCCAAAATTTCTCAAATAAATTTCTAAAAACTCTCTCTATCATTTAAAAATACAAATCACCAATTTTATTCACTTAAAATTTCTTTTTCCTCAAAAACTCATTTATAAAATAAATCTTTCTTTCTTGAAAATAAAAGTTTTCTTCATTAAAATTAATCTTGTTTTTTAACCCAAAGTTTTACCTGAATATTATCAAAACAAAATGATAGAGTATTTGAATTTTTACGAAGTATTTTATTTATTCATTTATTTTAAAACGACGTGGTCGTTACATCGGACTTGGTCTTATTCTTACTATACGGTTGTACTGTGATAATACGACAGTCATTTATATTGTATCCAATCCAGTTTTTCACGAGAGGACAAAACACATTGAAATGGATTGTCATTTTGTTCCAGAGAAATTAACCCAAGGTATCATTAATACATATTATGTCTTCTCGACAAACCAGTTAGCAGATTTACTCGCTAAGTCACTTATAAGTACAAGAGTGAATTTTATTTGTAACAAGTTAGGGATGCTTGATATTTATGCTCCAAGTTAAGGGGAGTGTTAGATTACATGCTTTATATGTGTACGTATTATTGTAATTCTGCATGTGTGGCTTAGTATATAAAGAGGGGAGGAGGGCCTCAAAACCTCTACTTTATTCTTCCTTAATTGTTTCATTAACCATCTAATTACAAGGTGTATAATACATTAGACAGCATTGTTGTTAATGAAGCAAAGAGGGCTATAGGGGTACTCTAAACACATAAAAATGCTTTTATAATACATGTATTAATTGCCAATTCAATTGAGGTGACAGCTCTTAACAAAATAGAAGAAACAAATGCATAAAGCCAACCAAAAAAATATTGGGTCAAAGGCTTGTTGTTGCAGCAATTTTACATGAATTAAATTAATAGGAAACACCCAATGGGATGGTTCCAAGTTAGTATCACCATTGGTAACTTTCTACAGTGACATTTTACGCACAGGTTCCTCAATAAATATACACCCACACCGGGTTGGTGTTAATTATTTTTCAGTGAACTTACTTGCAAACGAGTTGAAAGCAGATATTTATTAAAGAAGTCATGGAGCTCGTCGAGTTGACACCACTCAGAGGAGCATTGATTGGACTTGAGCATGGCAAATGAAGCGAAGATTCAATTACTCGACTCGACTCCACTCATGATGACATGGACGAGTTGGAGAGTTCACTCGTCTCGTCCTTGAAGAGTTAGTGAGTTCACTGGCCTCATCCTGAACGAGTTGGCCCAAAGTGAATAGGTTCCTAAAATATCAAATGTTGACTCGTTGCAATTTGTCTCGTCTAACTCGTGACTCATCTCATATCGTCAACACGTCGAGTTGACTTGTTTAGACTCGTATAACTAGTTGTTTTGGATCCCAACAATTAATGACGAGTTGTCTCGGATCGATTCGCCTAACTTCATCTCGGGAAATCGCTGAACAGCTATATGCCAAAGGTCGGATTGCCTCCCCGCAGCGCAAAATTTAACATGGTATTGTAATCTGATTAACTATCCATATAATTATTTAACATGAAATTGTAATCCGTATAAAAATAAAAAGGAAAAATTAATTATATTTTTCATTTTTGGTTCATAATTGCATTTTTAATAATTTTTTTGATTATTTTTTTTATTTTTTGAATAAAGTTTGAAGTCTGGCGATGCCTAACTTGTCGACTCGCCTCGCCTCAACTCATGAATTGCTTGGACGAGTTGGCAAGAAGAGTAGGTTCCTAGTTTCGCCTACAGTGCATCGCCTCGCTGGCCAACGAGTCAGGCAAGTCGCAGACGAGTTGACTCTGTTGGAGATAGTGCCCTCAGAGTCAATTATTGGATCACAGGCACGTGATTGCAATGATTGAGGGAGGACCTATCCCGGTAGGACAGTCTTACTCGAGATGATAGTATGCTATCTGGTTTACCTTTATCATCGTGTACTGCTTTAAGTGGCCTGACAAGTCGCTATTACACGTTGGTAGAGCCCCTAGGATTCTTGCTTGACCACCAGCAGTATGAGGGCGATCATATAAGTGGGAGCTGGGGTCTATAAGCATATCCTTAAATGGTCCCTAGTCGTGTGAGTTTCGAGACAGGGCATCGATACTCCAGAGTAGACTAGTGTATACAGTCGAGACCCCGACGAGGGGCGGTGGCCGGTCTCACAAGCCACTGGTGTTAGTTGGTTCACCTAAGATGTATACAGGTGCTCATTGGGTTATGAGTACACCGGACAGGACTCGCCGGGGAACATGCTAGTTGGTCATATACCAGACGTCAGATGGCAGTTCCCTGGTGACATGTGAACAGGTTAGTTCATCGACCTGGGGATCGTCATTTGTCTCGTGTGAGTTCCCACTGTACTTTGATTACCACCCTACCACGGCTCAAAGGAGTCATACAAACAGGTTTTAGTTGGGTACAGTCCCGAGCCACATGGAGGCAGTGAGCGTATCTTCAGGGGTTCGTCTCTCCCGATATTGGGGGTGAGGTCGTGCTGTGTCTAGGAGAGCCATTACACGAAGCCCTCGGCCGAGGCAAGGAGATTTACTGGTAGGTATTCCAGTAGTATCTCAGGGTGTTCTGGGCTACACTCCGACACGACTTGTACCGCTTTTGGGGGTCTGACTTTTACCAACCCCCTAGGCCCGCCATGCGATACTCATAGACGAACGGACCGGACTGTACGGATATTGTCACTGACAGGCTCAGTAGGGTTGTCAGGCTGAGTTCGCTCACAGACGTCCCTTTTAGTCAATACCTGGTAGCCCGTTACGTATTGGCTTATACCTCTGACGTGCTAGTGGTTAAATCCACAACCAAGGTGATTGATGAGTCTTTAGAGTCCCCCACATTCTGTTACTCAGCTTTCGGGCGAAAAGTTGTAGAGGCCGTATGGAGATATGGCAAGGTCCGATCAGATACGTGCGGTATTGCACGGATCAGGATAGGACAGTTTGTACTACAGGCCGTATGGATATATGGCAGGGTTCGATCAGATACGTGCGGTATTGCACGAATCAGGATCGAACGGATATTACTAGCCGGCTTTGGTATAAGCCGGATCCTAGTATAGTACAGTGTAGATTTTGTCTCATTGCATTTGTATTTCGGTCGGAATACAAATGCGGGTGTGTATGCACAGTATCGGGATTTTCCTGTAATTTATTACGGGACCAGTTTTCTGGAGTTGCCAGTTTGCTTTCCGGTTCGGCCAATTTCCTTTGTATCGTTCATTGGCCGAAGATTGGTGGAGGAGGGCTTATTTGCATTGTTGCAAATAAGTATTTGGAAGGGGGTCCTTTGCATATTATTTGTATCATGATGGTTTTCATGATGTGCACCATCCCTTGACTTTCTATGCTCATGATGGCTTGACCTTTTTGGAGCCATCATGCATGAGATGATGGTAGTGTGGAGTGTTGGCATAGTTTTGTGATCATGGTTGTTTATGATAGCCATTCCTCTCTCTCTTGCATGACATGAGTTTGGCCTCTCCCATTTTTGATACAACCTCCTCATTTTCTCACTCTCCCCTCACTTGCTTGGCCGGCCACTTCCCTAAAGGGGCTGTCCAAATTTGTTCATGTGGGATTTTTGCTCTTTTGCTTTAGGAAAAATCCCACAAGTTCCACCTCCATGAGTTTGTATCATCCCTCCACCAATATGGCAATTCCATAACCCCATATGAGACATAGCCTATACACTACATTCTACAGCAAACCTTGGGCACGTCGACTAGCCAGCTTCGTGCCCGAGTTGCCTCGGCATTGAGGTGGGAGCCCGTAAAAGAAGTAGGCGATGTGGTGCACTTCCGGCGACGAGGTGGAGACCGGAGCTTCCGCAGGAGATCGGGACGACGACGAGAAGACCGGAGGACTTGGATCAGTCGGTATATCTCTCTTCCCCATCTTGTAGTTAGCTAGGACTAATTAATGGTTCGATCCGGGTATTAGTTCGCGGCGGTTTGCCAGTTCAAGTAAAATTTAAAGTTTATCACCGCTTCCGCATTTGGCCGTCGGTTTGACGGCCGGGGCGCCGCCGTGCACTTACAGTGGTATCAGAGCCTTGCCATTAACTTAGTCTAGCTTGGTTTAATGTGTTTTGCATTTCCGATCGACCAAAATTCCAAAATCTACATTTTTCAAAGCGACAGTTTTCTGTTGAAATTTTTTGGTCTCCAAAAATTTTTCAGGTTGTATAAAATTGAAGTACTGGAGACCACTAGGCTACTGTAGAAATTCAACAGGGTGAATCGACAATGGAGGTGCGGAACCGCGGCCAAAACCCCCTTTGGGCCGCGTTTCCGCCGCGCACTGTGGAGATCCCTGCACCAAATTTCTACAGTGTCTTTGTGGGCTTAAAATATGGGTTTTGGAATATTAATTTTGGGCCCAGAATTTCTTGATGTGCTACAGTAGTACTTGGGTGCCCACTTGTTAAAGTTTGATCGATCGGATATTTTAAACACATTATTTCACTGTATTTACATTATATCTGCGACCGTGAATGTCACTTGATCAGTAAATCCGGTCTAACTGCTATAGCCCGGTTAGACGGATTTGCGAACGTGACTTTCATGTTGATGTTCTGTTTTTGCTGTGATGTTGCGGATCGGTCGTGGGGGATAGCCTGGATGCAATGCTAGTACAGTTGTGGTTGTATTATGTACATTTGATATTGCGGGACGAGCGTCCGACATGTGGACTGCCGTCACTGCCTGATTGTATTATTATTTTGGGGCACGACCTGGTTGCGGTCGATGTACCCGTTGTATGTATATTTTACTTTCTGTACTAGGATTACCCCGCGGAAGGGTGCACGGATAGCCGGGTTCTAGAGGGCAACAAGCCCGCATCTCATGGCATTGATACGGAGGGGGCTTCACTCTAGGATTGGCGGGATATTCGCCGCACTCGTAGGGGGTACAGGTTGACCCAGGAGGGGTGCCCAAGTTACCGGATTCCGTGAAGTGCTGGGTGGTCCATTCACGTTGCTGAAAGGGGCTGCCTCGCTTCAGGTTTTGGCGGGTGACTTGCCGCGCCCGTAGGGGTCTAGGATTTCATTGCACAGGCTATCCACACGACCAGGGGAACGTCGGGTTTCAGCGGCTCTGTGAAACCCGGGGATCCCAGATATCTGTATTGTTTCTGTGATGCTGTACATTTCTGTGATGTTGCTTTTTATCACGCCTTGAGCGAAATATAATATATTGGTATATATATTAGTAGATGTTGTATATGTTTTGCATCCGCGCTAGTCCAGTCCCCGCTCTGTCGTTAGTTAGCTAACCTAACGGGTAATGACGGGACCCAGTGGCGAATGCGGATGGCATATACGTACATCAGTATATTTTCGTTCTTTGTGGTGTGATCAATTGATGGGACTGCGTTGATTCGGATCAATGCAAGTTTAAAAAACAAACCCAATCTGATGTTGATGGAACACTTTTCAAAAAGCAGTTATTGCAAGGACGTTCACTTTTGTTTTGCATCGTGGTATTCAGTTGGAATATCCTGCTCCTCAGTCGACGAGGCAAGGGCCGAGATCCCTTCACCGGGAGTGACCCCTTGGACAGAAGTTTGCGTCAGGACATTAACTTCACTATAGCCGATCACTTTTGCTTTGCACCGTGGTATTCAGTTGGAATATCCTGTAAGTGCACGGCGGCGCCCCGGCCGTCAATCCGACGGCCAAATGCGGAAGCGTTTATAAACTTTAATTTTTCTTGAACTGGCAAACCGCCGCGCACTAATACCCGGATCGAACCACTAACTAGTCCTAGCTAACTATAAGATGAGAAAGAGATATACCGACGATCCAAGTCCTCCGGTCTTCTCGTCATGGTCCCGATCTCTTGCGGAAAAGTCCCGTCTCCTCCCCGTCGCCGGAAGTGCACCACATCGCCTACTTTGTTTACGGGCTCCCACCTCAATGCCGAGGCAACTCGGGCACGAAGCCGGCTACTCGACGTGCCCAAGATTTGCTGTAGAAAGTGTAGTAGAACTTGTGTCTCTTTTTGGGGTAGTGGAGGTTGCCATTAGTGGAGGAATTGAACTTGGAATTTTGGAGAGTCTTCTTGTGTGATTTTTGGAGCATCAAGAGAACCAAAAATTGCCACACCAAAATGAATGCCCCCTCCTTCTACAAAAGTGGCCGGCCCATGCAAAAGAGAAGGGTGAGAATGGAGAGAAAGTCAAGGGAGTGGGTGAGCTATCATGCAAGCATGGAAAAAGAGTGATGATCAAAACAATATCATCACCAACAAAACAAACACTCCAAAACAACCATGATGACTCCAAATGGTCAAGCCATCATGAGTTTATGAAGTCAAATGATGGGACAAGTATCATGACATGATAATAAGCAAAGACCCCCTCCACAAATGCTTATTTGCAACAATGCAAATAAGCCCTCCTCCACCAATCTTCGGCCAATGAACGGAACAATGGAAATTGGCCGAAACGGAAAGCAAACTGGCAACTCCAGAAAACTGGTCCCGTAATAAATTACAGGAAAACCCCGATACTGTGCATACACACCCGCATTTGTATTCCGACCGAAATACAAATGCAATGAGACAAACTATACACTGTACTATACTAGGATCCGGCTTATAGCAAAGCCGGCCAGTAATATCCGTTCGATCCTGATCCGTGCAATACCGCACGTATCTGATCGAACCCTGCCATATATCCATACGGCCTATAGTACAAACTGTCCGATCCCGATCCGTGCAATACCGCACGTATCTGGTCGGACCTTGCCATATCTCCATACGGCCTCTACAACCTTTCGCCCGAAAGCTGAGTAACTGAATGTGGGGGACTATAAAGACTCATCAACATCTTGGTTGTGGATTTAACCACTAGCACGTCAGAGGTATAAGGCAATACGTAACGGGCTACCAGGTACTGACTAAAAGGGATGTCTGTGAGCGAACTTAGCCTGACAACCCTACTGAGCCTGTCAGTGACAATATCCGTACAGTCCGGTCCGTTCGTCTATGAGTATCGCATGGCGGGCCTAGGGGGTTGGTAAAAGTCAGACCCCCAAAAGCGGTACAAGTCGTGTCGGAGTGTAGCCCAGAACACCCTGAGATACTACTGGAATACCTACCAGTAAATCTCCTTGCCTTGGCCAAGGACTTTGTGTAATGGCTCTCCTAGACACAGCACGACCTCACCCCCAATACCGGGAGAGACGAACCCCTGAAGATACGCTCACTGCCTCCATGTGGCTCGGGACTGTACCCAACTAAAACCTGTTTGCACGACTCCTTTGAGCCGTGGTAGGGTAGTAATCAAAGTACAGTGGGAACTCACACGAGACAAATGACGATCCCCAGGTCGATGAACTAACCTGCACACATGTCACCAGGGAACTGCCATCTGACGTCTGGTATATGACCAACTAGCATGTTCCCGGCGAGTCCTGTCCGGTGTACTCATAACCCAATGAGCACCTGTATACATCTTAGGTGATCCAACTGACACCAGTGGCTTGTGAGACCGGCCACCGCCCCTCGTCGGGGTCTCGACTGTATACACTAGTCTACTAATGGAGTATCGATGCCCAGTCTCGAAACTCCCACGACTAGGGACCGTTTAAGGATAAGCTTATAGACCCCCAGCTCCCACTTATATGATCGCCCTCATACTGCTGGTGGTCAAGCAAGAATCCTAGGGGCTCTATCAACGTGTAATAGCGACGTGTCAGGTCACTTAAAACAGTACACGATGATAAAGGTAAACCAGATAGCATACTATCATTTCGAGTAAGACTGTCCTACCGGGATAGGTCCTCCCTCAATCATTGTAATCACGTACCTGTGATCCAATAATTGACTCTGAGGGCACTATCTCCAACAATCTCCCACTTGCACTCAAGGCTAATTATTGCGATGTCGCATACTCACAGCCCGTGTGATACCGAACATCCAACTCCTCTACTAGTCAGTCTCACAAAGCTCGTTTGCGGAACTATTGCGTTCGAGGAATAGCCTCAGTGAGTGGATCCGCTTAGTTGTTTCTTTCTATGTCTCTCTATATCTCAAGTTCGCGGAGAAAGCCATCTCCCGAAAAGAGCAATACCTGTCTTAGAATGTGTCTGGATGTCTGATGGGACATAGCTCATAAATGAACTCCAAATCCAAACTTCATAGACTGTATCGACAACTGAACTTAATCAGTGTCCTGCGCGCCATGCCTCCCTCAGTATTGCCTTGGACCACCTGTCCAAAATACTGCCCCTCATCAGAAGGAAAACTTTAACTCTGACAACCTCCTTGTCGTCCATGTCACCTTGGAAGCCTGGAATGATAACTGTCTCCTGAATGAGGCTGTCGTTATCATCTCCCTAGAACATCCACTTATGTTCTAAAACTGCTTCCGACTGTTTCTCCAGGATTGGATTAATGTCAACTTATTGCATCTAGTGCAAGAACAACATCTGGTGTGGTACTTGACATCTCACGATTGACTCAATTGCCTGAGCAAGTGATCTGCCAATCACGCCCGTCCCTCTCCCCTTTAGTCTGTAAGACACCTTTGGAGAGGGTGACTCCATTACCTGCAGGTACACTACCGTGCCAGGAGTCGTCCATCCTAAATACTCTTAGAATGTTGTCAAGTACCCTGATTGGGAAACCACCCAAATCTAGATCTAAAACCATAGATCTAGTAACCAGTATGTTTGATATAAAATCCATTTCCTTTGTGGAGAAACAACTGTGTGACGACCAAAGTATAACCGATTGTAGTATAGGAGTTTCTTTTCCTACTCTGTGTATGTCATCCAAATACTAGGATATCACACCCTACTACCTTCTCAACAGATCCATCCCCTATTCTGATGAAGTCAAACCCATGACTGTTACGTCAGAAATAAATGATCTATCTCCGCTACATCTGCTTTAGTCTATAAATAGACATAAGCTACCTGTCCACCAATGCTTCCGCTGCTCCCACTGACTACGACAACCCTCTGGCAGAGTCATATAGACGTACACTTCTAAAACTGGTTTAGAACGACGCTATACTCATCCTCCCGCCGGGTCTCGTAACCTGGAACAACAGCAATGGCAATTGTGGGTAAACAAGAACTTCCCTGTCACCGTCCTTGAGGCTACCGTAGTGCCTCTCGGGTGCCTGAAGTTACCCACCTTATCTGCGGAGTGGCCAATGGAATGTCAATCCAGATTGAATCTTTAGGTTCCTTATCAAATCTTCAGTAATCGTTTGTGGTTCTGGAATCACTTCCAGTTCTACCATACTCCCACTACTGTTTTCTGAAAAAAAAATCCATTTTTAATAAAACTGTGGCGAGTCTAGAACAATATCGCTATTGTTCATCCAGATGGTAGAAAGTCAACCCTCGTCATAGCCTGGGTCAACCCACAAACAGCCATTACAGAAACGTGCCTTGAGTTGTCCAGTGTCTGGTTTTAAGCATAAGCCGGACAACTCCCCGTACCTTAACACCGTTAAGATACGAACTGTTCTATATCCCATATAGGACCAGAGGCACTGATTTAACTGAACCAGATCCAAATCATGCAACTGTCTCCAGTGCATGTCAACTAAATGGAAGAAGGTCGATCAGCGTTACTCAACTTAGGAATGCTTCCAATTATGAGTAACCTGAAAGAGAAGCAAGATCTCTTTATCATTACTATCAACTGAATACCATACACAAGTATCTACATTTTCGATCTCTTTGAAGAATCCCGATGCTTGCTATACCTGGTTCTCTACTCTATTCAAATACCTATAACTTCTCAAAATTTGGACCCTGTGTTTCCGCGAAACACCTGTCTAAAAACTAGAGAAGTCATAAGTAAACCGAATATAGTATGAGGACCAACCCCTCTGTCCTAATGGACACTGGACAACATACAATACTTTGTATAAGTCCGCTGAGTCTAACAACTCTTTCACTGTGTGTCGTAGGTTGAAAACTGTACTTATGGTTAAGAAGAATTACACCGCTGTTTAATGCTCCTTACCT
This sequence comes from Agapanthus africanus, assembly GCA_030015575.1. NCBI lineage: Eukaryota > Viridiplantae > Streptophyta > Magnoliopsida > Asparagales > Amaryllidaceae > Agapanthus > Agapanthus africanus. Next base: position 251,718,430 of record CM057348.1, on the reverse strand, counting down.
AACCATCCACTGATATAGGTAAATGTCATCGACATAATATCAAAAGGTATATCTCACTCTATGAAAATAGACGTACAGATATATCAATTTGAAATTGGTGCACAACAGCGGATATTCAAAACCAAATATTTGCCGACCGGCAAACAGCCCAGGTGATCTCCTCAAATATCACCGATTACAACGAATCCCGATATAATGAGGATGATCACCCAATTCCCAATAACTTACTCCCACTCATCATCTGTAAAACTATACAGATGTGAGAATCATACCTGGTAAATACATACCCTGGAGTAAGTATCTAATCGGGAAATCAGTTTTCCTTTAACATTACACAGTGAAACTGAAACATTGAAATGTTCCGATGGGGTGTTCTGGTATTCCTAGTAATGCCTCTTCCAGATTCACGACTATAACCGTATAATTCTTTGCCACCTCTCCAAATCCCTTCATATGTCTTTAGTCTTTACCTTCTGCACACCCTTTTAGGCCAAATGGTTTTCTTCCTTCCTTACCGTTCGGCACCAGCCTATGGTTTGGAAGAAGACTATCCAATAAGCATAATGGGTGTACTGTCCCAATCCTAAGAACACTCGCAATGAGAGAGGGTGAAGATAAAAGACAACCGAATAAACCTTATTCCTATTTCTCCTGAACCAGAATCCATCCCCGAACTGGAACAAGTTCCATTCGAGTTCGTATATAACCATACGATGGAGTATCCAAATAAACTGTGGATCTTCGTAGTGATACGGAGTGTCCTGGAGAAATACAAAGGTGATGTGGGAGTGGTAACGAAATATTTGGTTTGGTCGTGAAAATCTGTTGCAATTTACTTTGCCCTCTTACTAATCCCTTGCTTTGTCTGAACTTAATACCTTCTGCACACCATCGTTATGCTAATTGGTTTTCTTCATTCCCTACCGGTCGGCACCAGCCTAAGGTTTGGAAGAAGACAATCCAATTTGCGTAATAGGTGTACTACCCCTAAACCAAGGAGTACTCGTAACCTGAGAGAGGGTAAAAGGAAAAGACAACTGAATAATCCTATCCGTTTTCTCCAGAACCGGAAACCATCCTCGAATAAATTCTTTCGAGTTCGTATCTAACCATACGATGGTTTTGTCCAATAGAAGTGGACGTTCGTAGTAAAATGGGGTGTCCTGGAGAAAAGGGTAAAAGTAGGAGTGGCAATGAGGTTTGCAACTCTAACAATCCAAAAGCCGGTGTTTAAGAAGGTTCGGTCAACTTGGTCACTGAGTCAAAGTCTTAGGGTCGGGTCAATGGTCGCTGCCAAAGAGAGAGAGAGAAAAGAAACACTCAGCGTGCACTCTAACCTAGATCAGAATGGTCACCAATTTATCTAATCTGGAAACCTCCCACTGTACCTCAAATTCTCCTCCAAACCTGAAAGAAGAATTAGTCGGGGTTACCCGAGGAGTAAACTAACTCATCAGTGGGAATCGGGATCCAACTATCATTGCATGATAACGTGACGGAATCCGCTCACGCTATCACACTCCAGAAGGTATGCGCATATCTGGCAAGTTTCAGTTCTTTTGAAACTCCCGATGTGTTTTCTGCCCCATGCTCTTATGACCTTGACTTTGGCCAACATATCATAAGTCACATGTCAAGTTCTACCCGTCATTCTCCAGGTTAATTTGAATCCACCCGTACATACCCTTGACTTTGGCCAACATGGCAGTACGACTGTTCCAAACCAACGCATCTATCTATGCTGCATATGAATAACCAATAGCTACCAAACACTGTGTCTTGACTTTGGCCAACATACACAGCTTGAATACTACTGACTATCCATATGAAACGACGGAGGGCTACGAATGGTTTCTGGCGAAAACCTTTAACGTAATGAACTTGATATCGTTGAAGGAACGGATAGCTTTTTAAAAATATAGTGACGAAAACCTTTGCTAAAGAGGTCACTCCCGGTGAAGGGATCTCGGCTCTTTCCCCGTAGAATGGGGTGCAGGATATTCCAAATGAATACCGCGATGCAAAGCAAAAGTAATCGGCTATAGTGAAGTTAATGCCCTGACGCAAACTTCTGTCCAAGGGGTCACTCCCGGTGAAGGGATCTCGGCCCTTGCCTCGTCGACTGAGGAGCAGGATATTCCAATGAATACCACGATGCAAAACAAAAGTAAACGTCCTTGCAATAACAGCTTTTTGAAAAGTGTTCCAACAACATCAGATTAGGTTTGTTTTAACTTGCATTGATCCGAATCAATGCAGTCCCATCAATTGATCACACCAAAAAGAACGAAAATATACTGATGTACGTATATGCCATCCGCATTCGCCACTGGGTCCCGTCATTACCCGTTAGGTTAGCTAACTAACGACAGAGCGGGGACTGGACTAGCGCGGATGCAAAACATATACAACATCTACTAATATATATACCAATATATTATATTCGCTCAAGGCGTGAATAAAATGCAACATCACAGAAAAGTACAGCATCACAGAAACAATACAGATATCTGGGATCCCCGGGTTTCACAGAGCCACTACTGAAACCCGACGTTCCCCTGGTCGTGTGGATAGCCTGTGCAATGAAATCCTAGACCCCTACGGGCGCGGCAAGTTACCCGCCAAAACCTGAAGCGAGGCAGCCCCCTTCAGCAACGTGAATGGACCACCCAGCACTTCACGGAATCCGGTAACTTAGGCACCCCTCCTGGGTCAACCTGTACCCCCTACGAGTGCGACGAATAGCCCGCCAATCCTAGAGTGAAGCCCCCTCCGTCTCAATGCCATGAGATGCGGGCTTGTTGCCCTCTAGAACCCGGCTATCCGTGCACCCCTCCGCGGGGCAATCCTAGTACAGAAAGTAAAATATACATACAACGGGTACATCGACCGCAACCAGGTCGTGCCCCAAAATAATAATACAAACAGGCAGTGACGGCAGTCCACATGTCGGACGCTCGCCCCGCAATATCAAATGTACATAATACAATCACAACTGTACTAGCATTGCAACCAGGCTATCCCCCACGACCGATCCGCAACATCACAGCAAAAACAAAACATCAACGTGAAAGTCACGTTCGCAAATCCGTCTAACCGGGCTATAGCAGTTAGACCGGATTTACCGATCGAGTGACATTCACGGTCGCAGATATAATGTAAATACTGTGAAAAATGTGTTTAAAATATCCGATCGATCAAAAATTAACAAGTGGGCCCTCAATCAAAACTGTAGCACTCACAGAAATCCTGGGCCCAATTTTAATATTCCAAAACCCATATTTTAAGCCCAGAAGGCCTCTGTAAAAATTTGGTGAAGTGATCTCCACAGTGTGCGGCGGAAGGGCGGCGGGAAGGGGGTTTTCGCGGCGGTTCCGCGCTCCCACTGTGGAGTTACTTCGTCGAATTTTTACAGAGCTCTTAGATTTTCCAGTACATCAATATTTTACAACCTGAAAAATTTTTCGACACAAAAAAAATTCAACAGAAAACTGTCGTGAGCAAATACGGGTTTTTTGACATTTCGATCGATCGGAACTGAAAAACACATTACACAAAGCTAGACTAAATTAATGGCGAGGCTCTGATACCACTGTAAGTGCACGGCGGCGCCCCGGCCGTCAATCCGACGGCCAAATGCGGAAGCGTTTATAAACTTTAATTTTTCTTGAACTGGCAAACCGCCGCGCACTAATACCCGGATCGAACCACTAACTAGTCCTAGCTAACTATAAGATGAGAAAGAGATATACCGACGATCCAAGTCCTCCGGTCTTCTCGTCATGGTCCCGATCTCTTGCGGAAAAGTCCCGTCTCCTCCTCGTCGCCGGAAGTGCACCACATCGCCTACTTTGTTTACGGGCTCCCACCTCAATGCCGAGGCAACTCGGGCACGAAGCCGGCTACTCGACGTGCCCAAGATTTGCTGTAGAAAGTGTAGTAGAACTTGTGTCTCTTTTTGGGGTAGTGGAGGTTGCCATTAGTGGAGGAATTGAACTTGGAATTTTGGAGAGTCTTCTTGTGTGATTTTTGGAGCATCAAGAGAACCAAAAATTGCCACACCAAAATGAATGCCCCCTCCTTCTACAAAAGTGGCCGGCCCATGCAAAAGAGAAGGGTGAGAATGGAGAGAAAGTCAAGGGAGTGGGTGAGCTATCATGCAAGCATGGAAAAAGAGTGATGATCAAAACAATATCATCACCAACAAAACAAACACTCCAAAACAACCATGATGACTCCAAATGGTCAAGCCATCATGAGTTTATGAAGTCAAATGATGGGACAAGTATCATGACATAATAATAAGCAAAGACCCCCTCCACAAATGCTTATTTGCAACAATGCAAATAAGCCCTCCTCCACCAATCTTCGGCCAATGAACGGAACAATGGAAATTGGCCGAAACGGAAAGCAAACTGGCAACTCCAGAAAACTGGTCCCGTAATAAATTACAGGAAAACCCCGATACTGTGCATACACACCCGCATTTGTATTCCGACCGAAATACAAATGCAATGAGACAAACTATACACTGTACTATACTAGGATCCGGCTTATACCAAAGCCGGCCAGTAATATCCGTTCGATCCTGATCCGTGCAATACCGCACGTATCTGATCGAACCCTGCCATATATCCATACGGCCTATAGTACAAACTGTCCGATCCCGATCCGTGCAATACCGCACGTATCTGGTCGGACCTTGCCATATCTCCATACGGCCTCTACAACCTTTCGCCCGAAAGCTGAGTAACTGAATGTGGGGGACTCTAAAGACTCATCAACACCTTGGTTGTGGATTTAACCACTAGCACGTCAGAGGTATAAGCCAATACGTAACGGGCTACCAGGTACTGACTAAAAGGGATGTCTGTGAGCGAACTTAGCCTGACAACCCTACTGAGCCTGTCAGTGACAATATCCGTACAGTCCGGTCCGTTCGTCTATGAGTATCGCATGGCGGGCCTAGGGGGTTGGTAAAAGTCAGACCCCCAAAAGCGGTACAAGTCGTGTCGGAGTGTAGCCCAGAACACCCTGAGATACTACTGGAATACCTACCAGTAAATCTCCTTGCCTTGGCCAAGGACTTTGTGTAATGGCTCTCCTAGACACAGCACGACCTCACCCCCAATACCGGGAGAGACGAACCCCTGAAGATACGCTCACTGCCTCCATGTGGCTCGGGACTGTACCCAACTAAAACCTGTTTGCACGACTCCTTTGAGCCGTGGTAGGGTAGTAATCAAAGTACAGTGGGAATTCACACGAGACAAATGACGATCCCCAGGTCGATGAACTAACCTGCACACATGTCACCAGGGAACTGCCATCTGACGTCTGGTATATGACCAACTAGCATGTTCCCGGCGAGTCCTGTCCGGTGTACTCATAACCCAATGAGCACCTGTATACATCTTAGGTGATCCAACTGACACCAGTGGCTTGTGAGACCGGCCACCGCCCCTTGTCGGGGTCTCGACTGTATACACTAGTCTACTAATGGAGTATCGATGCCCAGTCTCGAAACTCCCACGACTAGGGACCGTTTAAGGATAAGCTTATAGACCCCCAGCTCCTACTTATATGATCGCCCTCATACTGCTGGTGGTCAAGCAAGAATCCTAGGGGCTCTATCAACGTGTAATAGCGACGTGTTAGGTCACTTAAAACAGTACACGATGATAAAGGTAAACCAGATAGCATACTATCATTTCGAGTAAGACTGTCCTACCGGGATAGATCCTCCCTCAATCATTGTAATCACGTACCTGTGATCCAATAATTGACTCTGAGGGCACTATCTCCAACATATCGTGCACCTCATTCTACGGGGAAAGAGCCGAGATCCCTTCACCGGGAGTGACCTCTTTAGCAACGGTTTTTCGTCACTATATTTTCTAAAAAGCTATCCGTTCCTTCAACGATATCAAGTTCATTACGTTAAAGGTTTTCGCCAGAAACCATTCGTAGCCCTCCGTCGTTTCATATGGGTAGTCAATAGTATTCAAGCTGTGTTTGTTGGCCAAAGTCAAGGCACAGTGTTTGGTAGCTGTTGGTTATTCATATGCAGCATAGATAGATGCGTTGGTTTGGGACAGTCGTACTGCCTTGTTGGCCAAAGTCAAGGGTAGGTACGGGTGGACTCAAATTAACCTGGAGAATGACGGGTAGAACTTGACATGTGACTTATGATTTGTTGGCCAAAGTCAAGGTCATAAGAGCATGGGGTAAAAATCACATCGGGAGTTTCAAAAGATCTGAAACTTGCCAGATATGCGCATACCTTCTGGAGTGTGATGATGTGAGCGGATTCCGTCACGTTATCATGCGATGAGCGTTGGATCCCGATTCCCACTGATGAGTTAGTTTACTCCTCGGGTGACCCCGACTAATTCTTCTTTCAGGTTTGGAGGAGAATTTGAGGTACAGTGGGAGGTTTCCAGATTAGATAAATTGGTAACCATTCTGATCTAGGTTAGAGTGCACGCTGAGTGTTTCTTTTCTCTCTCTCTTTGGCAGCGACCATTGACCCGACCCTAAGACTATGACTCAGTGACCAAGTTGACCAAACCTTCTTAAACACTGGCTTTTGGATTGTCTGAGTTGCAAACCTCATTGCCCCTTCTACTTTTACCCTTTTCTCCAGGACACCCCGTATTACTACGAACGTCCACTTCCATTGGACAAAACCATCGTATGGTTAGATACGAACTCGAAAGAATTTATTCGATGATGGTTTCAGGTTCTGAAGAAAACGGATAGGACTATTCAGTTGTCTTTTCCTTTTACCTTCTCTCAGGTAGCGAGTACTCCTTGGTTTAGGAGATAGTACACCTATTACGCAAATTGGATAGTCTTCTTCCAAACCTTCGGCTGGTGCCGAACGGTGGGGAATGAAGAAAACCAATTAGCCTAACGATGGTGTGCAGAAGGTATTAAGTTAAGACAAAGCAAGGGATTAGTAAGAGGGCAAAGTAAATTGCGACTGATATTCATGACCAAACCAAGTATTCCTTCGTCAATCCTAAATCACCTTTGTATTTCTCCAGGACACTCCGTATCACTACGAAGATCCACAGTTTATTTGGATACTCCATCGTATGGTTATATACGAACTCGAAAGGAACTTGTTCCAGTTCGGGGATGGATTCTGGTCCAGGAGAAATAGGAATAAGGTTTATTCGGTTGTCTTTTATCTTCACCCTCTCTCATTGCGAGTGTTCCTAGGATTGGGACAGTACACCTATTATGCTTATTGGATAGTCTTCTTCCAAATCATAGGCTGGTGCCGAACGGTAGGGAAGGAAGAAAACCATTTGGCCTAAAGGGTGTACAGAAGGTAATGACTAAAGACATATAAAGGGATTTGGAGAGGTGGCAAAGAATTATACGGTTACAATCGTGAATCTGGAAGAGGCATTACTAGGAATACCAGGATACCCCATCGGAACATTTCAATGTTTCAGTTTCACTGTGTACTGTTAAAGGAAAACTGATTTCCCGATTAGATACTTACTCCAGGGTATGTATTTACCAAGTATGGTTCTCACATCTGTATGGTTTTACAGATGATGAGTGGGAGTAGCTTATTGGGAATTGGGTGATCATCCTCATTATATCGGGATTCGTTGTAATCGGTGATATTTGAGGAAATCACCTGGGCTGTTTGCCGGTCGGCAAATATTTGGTTTTGAATATCCGCTTTTATGCACCAATTTCAAATTGATATATCTGTACGTCTATTTTCATAGAGTGAGATATACCTTTCTGAAATTATGTCTACGACATTTACCTATATCAGTGGATGGTTAGGTAAGGAGCATTAAACAGCGGTGTAATTCTTCTTAACCATAAGTACAGTTTTCAACCTACGACACACAGTGAAAGAGTTATCAGACTCAAAAGGACTTATACAGAGTATTGTATGTTGTCCAGGGTCCATCAGGACAGAGGGGTTGGTCTTCGTACTATATTCGGTTTACTTATGACTTCTCTAGTTTTTAGACAGGTGTTTCGTGGAAACACAGGGTCCGAATTTTGAGAAGTTATAGGTATTTGAATAGAGTAGGGAACCAGGTATAGCAAGTATCGGGATTCTTCAAAGTGATCGAAGATGTAGATACTTGTGTATGGTATTCAGTTGATAGTAATGATAAAGAGAAATTGCTTCTCTTTCAGGTTACTCATGATTGGAAGCATTCCTAAGTTGAGTAACGCTGATCGGCCTTCTTCCATTTAGTTGACATGCACTGGAGACAGCTGCATGATTTGAATCTGGTTCAATTAAATCAGTGCCTCTAGTCCTACATTGGACATAGAACAGTTCGTATCTTAACGATGTTAAGGTACGGGGAGTTGTCCGGTTTATGCTTAAAACCAGACACTGGACAACTCAAGGCACGTTTCTGTAATGGCTGTTTGTGGGTTGACCCAGGCTATGACGCGGGTTGATTTTCTACCATCTGGATGAACAATAGCAATATTGTTCTAGACTCGCCACAGTTTTAAATAAAATGGATTTTTTCAGATAACAGTAGTGGGAGTATGGTAGAACTGGAAGTGATTCCAGAACCGCAAACGATTACTGAAGATTTGATAAGGAACCTAAAGATTCAATCTGGTTTGACATTCCATTGGCCACTCCGCAGATAAGGTGGGTAACTTCAGACACCCGAGAGGTACTACGGTAGCCTCAAGGACGGTGACAGGGAAGTTCTTGTTTACCCAAAATTGTCATTGCTGTTGTTCCAGGTTGCGAGACCCGGCGGGAGGATGAGTATAGCGTCGTTCTAAACTAGCTTTAGAAGTATACGTGTATATGACTCTACCAGAGGGTTGTCGTAGTCAGTGGGAGCAGCGGAAGCATTGATGGACAGGTAGCTTATGTCTATTTATAGGCTAAAGCAGATATAGCGGAGAAAGATCATCTATTTCTGACGTGACAGTCATGGATTTGACTTCATCAGAATAGGGGATGGATCTGTTGAGAAGGTAGTAGGGTGTGATATCCTGGTATTTGGATGACATACACAGAGTAGGAAAAGAAACTCCTATACTACAATCGGTTATACTTTGGTCGTCACACAGTGGTTTCTCCACAAAGGAAATGGATTTTATATCAGACATACTGGTTACTAGATCTATGGTTTTAGATCTAGATTTGGGTGGTTTCCCAATAAGGGTACTAAGGCAGCATTCTAAGAGTATTTAGGATGGACGACTCCTGGCACGGTAGTGTACCTGCAGGTGATGGAGTCACCCTCTCTAAAAGTGTCTTATAGACTAAAGGGGAGAGGGATGTGCATGATTGGCAGATCACTTGCTCAGGCAATTGAGTCAATCATGAGATATCAAGTACCACACCAGATGTTGCTCTTGCACTAGATGCAATAAGTTGACATTGATCCAATCCAGGAGAAACAGTCGGAAGCAGTTTTAGAACATAAGTGGATGTTCTAGGGATATGATAACGACAGGCTCATTCGGGAGACGGTTATCATTCCAGGCTTCCAAGGTGACCTGGACGACAAGGAGGTTGTCAGAGTTATAGTTTTTCCTTCTGACGAGGGGCAGTATTTTGGACAGGTGATCCAAGGCAATACTAAGGGAGGCATGGCGCAGGATACTGATTAAGTTCAGTTAACGATACAGTCTAAGAAGTTTGGATTTGGAGTTCATTTATGAGCTATGTCCCATCAGACATCCAGACACATTCTAAGACAGGTATTGCTCATTTCGGGAGATGGCTTTCTCCGCGAACATGAGATATAGAGAGACATAAAAAGAAACATCCAGGCGGATCCACTCACTGAGGCTATTCCTCGAACGCAATAGTTTCGCAAACGAGCTTTGTGAGACTGACTATTGAGGAGTTGGGTGTTCGGTATCACACGGGCTGTGAGTATGCGACATCGCAATAATTAGCCTTGAGTGCAAGTGGGAGATTGTTGGAGATAGTGCCCTCAGAGTCAATTATTGGATCACAGGCACGTGATTGCAATGATTGAGAGAGGACCTATCCCGGTAGGACAGTCTTACTCGAGATGATAGTATGCTATCTGGTTTACCTTTATCATCGTGTACTGCTTTAAGTGGCCTGACAAGTCGCTATTACACGTTGGTAGAGCCCCTAGGATTCTTGCTTGACCACCAGCAGTATGAGGGCGATCATATAAGTGGGAGCTGGGGTCTATAAGCATATCCTTAAATGGTCCCTAGTCGTGTGAGTTTCGAGACAGGGCATCGATACTCCAGAGTAGACTAGTGTATACAGTCGAGACCCCGACGAGGAGCGGTGGCCGGTCTCACAAGCCACTGGTGTTAGTTGGTTCACCTAAGATGTATACAGGTGCTCATTAGGTTATGAGTACACCGGACAGGACTCGCCGGGAACATGCTAGTTGGTCATATACCAGACGTCAGATGGCAGTTCCCTGGTGACATGTGTACAGGTTAGTTCATCGACCTGGGGATCGTCATTTGTCTCGTGTGAGTTCCCACTGTACTTTGATTACTACCCTACCACGGCTTAAAGGAGTCGTGCAAACAGGTTTTAGTTGGGTACAGTCCCGAGCCACATGGAGGCAGTGAGCGTATCTTCAGGGGTTCGTCTCTCCCGGTATTGGGGGTGAGGTCGTGCTGTGTCTAGGAGAGCCATTACACGAAGCCCTCGGCCGAGGCAAGGAGATTTACTGGTAGGTATTCCAGTAGTATCTCAGGGTGTTCTGGGCTACACTCCGACACGACTTGTACCTCTTTTGGGGGTCTGACTTTTACCAACCCCCTAGGCCCGCCATGCGATACTCATAGACGAACGGACCGGACTGTACGGATATTGTCACTGACAGGCTCAGTAGGGTTATCAGGCTGAGTTCGCTCACAGACGTCCCTTTTAGTCAATACCTGGTAGCCCGTTACGTATTGGCTTATACCTCTGACGTGCTAGTGGTTAAATCCACAACCAAGGTGATTGACGAGTCTTTAGAGTCCCCCACATTCTGTTACTCAGCTTTCGGGGGAAAAGTTGTAGAGGCCGTATGGAGATATGGCAAGGTCCGATCAGATACGTGCGGTATTGCAAGGATCAGGATAGGACAGTTTGTACTACAGGCCGTATGGATATATGGTAGGGTTCGATCAGATACGTGCGGTATTGCACGGATCAGGATCGAACGGATATTACTAGCCGGCTTTGGTATAAGCCGGATCCTAGTATAGTACAGTGTAGATTTTGTCTCATTGCATTTGTATTTCGGTCGGAATACAAATGCGGGTGTGTATGCACAGTATCGGGATTTTCCTGTAATTTATTACGGGACCAGTTTTCTGGAGTTGCCAGTTTGCTTTCCGGTTCGGCCAATTTCCTTTGTATCGTTCATTGGCCGAAGATTGGTGGAGGAGGGCTTATTTGCATTGTTGCAAATAAGTATTTGGAAGGGGGTCCTTTGCAAATTATTTGTATCATGATGGTTTTCATGATGTGCACCATCCCTTGACTTTCTATGCTCATGATGGCTTGACCTTTTTGGAGCCATCATGCATGAGATGATGGTAGTGTGGAGTGTTGGCATAGTTTTGTGATCATGGTTGTTTATGATAGCCATTCCTCTCTCTCTTGCATGACATGAGTTTGGCCTCTCCCATTTTTGATACAACCTCCTCATTTTCTCACTCTCCCCTCACTTGCTTGGCCGGCCACTTCCCTAAAGGGGCTGTCCAAATTTGTTCATGTGGGATTTTTGCTCTTTTGCTTTAGGAAAAATCCCACAAGTTCCACCTCCATGAGTTTGTATCATCCCTCGACCAATATGGCAATTCCATAACCCCATATGAGACATAGCCTATACACTACATTCTACAGCAAACCTTGGGCACGTCGACTAGCCAGCTTCGTGCCCGAGTTGCCTCGGCATTGAGGTGGGAGCCCGTAAAAGAAGTAGGCGATGTGGTGCACTTCCGGCGACGAGGTGGAGACCGGAGCTTCCGCAGGAGATCGGGACGACGACGAGAAGACCGGAGGACTTGGATCAGTCGGTATATCTCTCTTCCCCATCTTGTAGTTAGCTAGGACTAATTAATGGTTCGATCCGGGTATTAGTGCACGGCGGTTTGCCAGTTCAAGTAAAATTTAAAGTTTATCACCGCTTCCGCATTTGGCCGTCGGTTTGACGGCCGGGGCGCCGCCGTGCACTTACAGACTCGAGTAGTCTCATTTTCCATGCCCACCTAGACTTCTATGGGTAGATGGTTTATCAACGGAGCAACACAAGATGCTTAGGATTGTTGTTTAGCTTGTTGCAAACCCCTACATCATTTTCACGGATGAATCTTCCGGCCTCGATGTTAGGCTGCGGCAATCGTTATGAGGGCCATGAGGAACACAGATGATACTTGAAGAATTGTAGTGCGCACGATTCATCAACTTACTACCGACATATTTGAGGCTTTTGAGGAGGTAAAGGGCTTTAAGAATTACTCCTTCCGTTCCTGTTTACTTTTCATATTAGAGAAATGCACACCCATTAAAAAAAGTATTATCACTTTCTTAATATCAACAATTAATCTACTGTAATATCACCACTAAAAATATCATACCATTTCTGATCTTAACTATTAAGAAAAGTATAATCACCTTATTTAATATCAGCAATTAATTTTCTAGACTATTTTTTGTATTGTATCATTTATTTATATCTTTATCATTAATGATTTTCTTATTATTCCAAAAACGTTCAGTAAAGTGGGGCATTTTTTTCTCTCCAAAATGACAAGTAAAAATAAACGGAGGGAGTATGTCTTTCTGTATGTTAGAAGCCCTCTCTTTCAATTCATTTCTCCATTTCAATGCATCCAACTACTAAGCCTTCCCCCATCTCTTCCTCCATCTCTTCTCAACCTCACCCGCGTCAAAGCTTACTCTTCCCCCATCTCTTATTCAAATTAAGCTCACAACCCTCACCTCCCCAATCATTAAATTCAAAACCTGTTACAATAAGGTAGAAAAAAAACAGTTGCTACCAATTTCCTCTCCAATTTGACAGGCCGTAAGTTCGATCTCGGAAAGGATTGATTTCAAAAAAGTTAGAAAAAAGAAAAGGCGAACAGGCTACAAAAATAAAAGAGGCTCAAAGAGTGGAGGGCCTCTTCATTTAGAACTCTCTCTCTCTCTTTGCCAACCTTCATCATCACTCCTAGTCTCCAATCCCTTCACATTCCTTCCCGAATTACCCCCGGCCTCCGTTGAAATCACCATCTTGTTAAATCCACATCTTGTTTTGTGGATGCTATAAGTAAACAAGAGGATGCCAGCATCCTCGAGATAAAGATACCTCTCTTTTTTTTTATCTGTTTCTCCATTTTCAACTCAAGATCCTAAAGTGCGTTTTTTCCTTCTTTTCGTTCCCCTTTTTTCAACGATGTAAACTCTTTCCTCGCACAACAAGCTCAATTTTTTTCATCTTGTTGTACATTCTTCCCATTTAATTTTGTCTTGGGTTGTGTTGGCAAGTGAATGTTCATTGTGATGGATGCAAGCAGAAAGTTCAGAAACTACTATAGAAGATTGATGGTTAAACCCATATTATACCTAGAGGGCTACTTTGGTCTTTCACCAACTCTAACAACTGCAATTACCGGTGGTTTAACGGAATAAGTTGGAATAAGTTGGAGGTCAACTAGGGCTTCCTATTTAGGTTTGGTATTGTTTTTAGAAATATCAATAACCCATTTGTATAATACTAACAAGCAATTGAATAACGAGTTGAAGTATCAAGTAATCGAAAGTAACAGAGGAGTCACCTCGCATAATGGGATTCAAGAATCTCGGAAGGGCCTGTTTGGTTGCAGGATTATGGATTAGAATTTGGATTTTGGATTGTGAAACCCTGCGATTCCATAATTTTGTGTTTGGTCGATGGATTTAGATTTCTAGGATTCCTTTGTTTTTTATGGAGGGCCCACCACAAAACAAGGATTCTTGAATCCTAAAAAATTTCAAGGATTTTCAAGAATTTGGCACTATTCATTGTACTTTTAGATGGAACCCGTGTACTTTATTTATTTAATAATTCTATCTCTATTTATCTCTCTCTAAAATTCTCAAATCCAAATCCCACTTTTTCGACCGACCAAACAAAGATTACAAGGTTCTACAAATCCAATAATAGGAATCCAAAACCAACCTAACAACAAATTACCAAATCCAGAAATTTCAACCGTACGATTTTGGAATCCAAATTCCATAATCCTGCAACCAAACAGGCCCTAATAATCCCTATCCAAAGTCCTCGAAAAATTGGATTCTCTTTATAAATTACATCAACAGAGGGTATGATAAGCAATGAAACCCGTCACTTTTTATGATCCCTAATGCTATATCTCACTGTTCACTAATTGCAGCATTATGATCGAGCTCTTGCTCCAGAATTTAGCAAGAAAATTAGAAGGGGGAAAAGATAAATATCAATTGCAGAGAAACTTGAGAGAGAGAGAGAGAGAGATGGTACCTATGGTGTTTATGCTTCTCAGAGAATTGGAAATCGAGGGTTTTGAAGCTGAATCTTAGCGCGCACTCCCAAAATCGGTTCCAAATTGAGATTGATTTTAATCGCGATTCCAGTTGTCTAATGTTAAATGGGCCTGGCCTTTTTTTTGCTAAATTGTCCGAAAGCTCTCGGCCCGCTTCAAACTTGTGTAAGAACCCCTAGGCCTTTAGCTTAAAAAACCCCAAGACTCAATTAAAACCCCTTTTATAGCAGTTGCTTATGATATCTAAGCGGTTGCCTATAATATCTAAAATGTTGCATGTAATATCTAAGTAGTTGCATGTAATATTTAAGCGGTTGGAGGAGCCAGAGGTTTTCTCATAGAGATTTTGAACAGGAGCCATTCTCAACAATTTCGAAAATATCATGGGATTTTGGACAACTCCTGAACGGGCCGGAGGCTTTTTGAAAATTTACCATTTTTCTCTATCTTTTCTTTTCCTTTAATTTAGCTAAATTGCATGTAAATAACCAAGATTTCATCGTTTTGACACCTAAATACATAAGTTTCTGTGAGTAGCATATAATACTCATATTTTTACTATGTTTGCACTTAAATACATACATGTGATGTAAGAGCATGGTATAATGGTTATTTTGCCATTGTGCTTCGTTTTTTTCAAATGCTCGAGTCAGAAATAGGTATTTATGTGTAACTCATAAAAACTTAGATACTTACTGTAAAATCCGGAAAACCTTAGGTATTTACGTGCAATTTAGCATTTTTTCCTTTTATATTTACGGATCTCTATCCCTCTCTACTGCTATAATACCATAGAAAGGGGTTAGTTGCTTTTCTTGAAAAAAAAATTAGAGCTGGCCTGTGAGTTTCACTTAAGCACACACTTTACACCCATACACACAACATGCACTACACGCACACCTAAGGGACCAACGAGTTTGCCCCAAATGTTTTAATTTGTGGTCACTTTTCCACCTGGAGTTCGAACATCGCACTCTCTCCAGGAGGGAAAGTGTGTTGATATGTCATTTCAATCGATTCGGGTTAGTTTTAGATGCTACGTATATAGTACAAAAAAGAAGTCTCAAAATACCACCAAGTAATGCTCAAAGCGTCAAAATGATTTTACAAAATTTTTAAATATTTTTACAAAAAATTTAAGGCAACAAGACGCACATGAGCACTGATTCTGTCCTCATAGATGACATGAATGGTATATTGAGCTACTTTTGGGTATTATTTGATTTATATCATAAAAAATCCAATACTAAAATTTTTGAGATTTGGAAAATTATTTTATGGGTTTTGCACATAATTTTAAAATGAATTTCAAAGTTTTTAGAAACAATCCTCACTCAAGATCAATTTCTTAAAACAGAAGATTTACAAATCAAAAAAAATTCAAAAATTGCAACCGGTGGCACACATACGGATGACCATCGTCTGCATGCATGCACCGAAGGCAAAAATTGATTTTACTTGATTTCCAAGACATTCAATGTCATGCCCCGCTTCCCAAAAGCGAGTAACGACCGTGACGACGCCCGTGACGTATTTATTCCTAGAAGGTCTTTTCTCAAAATAAATACGCTAAGTGTAAATAAACAACATAGAAGTGAAATAAAATCTAATATCGATATATTTACATTCAAAGAGTTTACAACTGATTAAAAGATATTAAAGTACAATACAAAGAGACTTAAACATGAGGCGTAATGAAAAAGTAAAGTGCGAAAAGAAAACTAGTAGTCAGATTGTGGTGTAAACTGAGCATTATCCTTTTGATTCGGCTCGATCTCCTCAGTTCCTAAGTCAACTGGCGAACATTCAAAGGAAAGAAAGAAACACGGCGGATGTCGTCAGCAAATTAGAGCTCGATAATTCCCAAAAAAGGGTGGGATTATAAATAATGTGGTAATGTGTTAACAGTTATAAGACGGGTATGATATGCAAGTAAACATGGCAAACTAAATAAGTTCAGGATAAGCATTAGTTAATTTTAGCAGGTGATAAGTGTGTGTTGGTGAGCATGAAATAATACGTCTTAAAAGGTCTCTACTAGGATAGACAAACCGACGTAAGTTCAGGGGTGAATGTCAACCAATCTCAAGAGGGTTCTCAAACCAAATAGGCTATAATCCAGAGGTAAGGAACTACGGGCCCGAATCAAGTGTTAGTAACGGAACTTTAATATAGTGTTGAAGTATTCCAAACCCAATAGGCTATAATTTAGGGATAAGAAAATATGGGCCATCATGATAGATTGCATGTGTTAGTAGATATAGATTCACGAACTAGAGGAATACTAAGATTTTGTTGGATTCACACTTAAACTACCCAACACCCTGTGTATATGAGTCTAATTTACAATTATAGTCACAGGTCTTACCTGAATCAATGAATACATAGGCAGTGTATCATCGCAAGATTCAAGTCGAGTTCATGTATTCATGTAAAGTTCAAATATTCATGTCAAGTGTTCATATCAAGTCATTATGTATTCATGATTCGGGTCAATTCTAGGCAAGCATGTAATAGATTTGATTGAGTAAGTCATGTAGATATAATTGAGTTCATGTCAAGATCAAGCAATCATGTCAAGTTCAAGTATACAAGTCAAGTTAAGTATTCATGTGTTGGGTTATGTTTGATTTAGTATTAAAATAATATGATTTATGTGATTATATGAATTTTATATCGGGAGATAAGTAAGTGATAACACTGATTGTTTCCGGCTCTCCGAGGATCAAAAAAGAATAGGTCCTTAAACCCATCTGCTACCTAAATACCGGCGATCTACTAATTTTATAGATTTTGGTATTTATACGAAAATATATCATTTAGCAATTTAAAGTAGTTATGCAAATTAGTCCATTAAAAGCTCGAGGGGGGTTTTACGTAAAATGTTTTATTTTTAAAATAAATCTCGAGGGTGTTTTTAGTAAAAACATGTTAATTAGAATATCGAGGATTTTAGTAAAAATATATTTAAGATTTTAAGGTATTTCAATGATAAAATCTAATTTTTAAAAGTTATGGTATTTTAATGAAAAAGCTATCTTTTGGAAACATTAATGTATTTTGATTAAAATTAAAATATTTTCATTTTAGGGTATTTTATTTAAAATCTAATTTTCAAATTTGTTTTCTTTGAAGTTACAAATAAAATAATTTTAAAGGTGATTTGAAATTCTTTTATTTCGTTTAAAACCGTATTTTCATTTCCATCGAGAACAATGCTCTGTGAAGAGTTCGGCTCTCGCTGATAAGATCCAAGATGTGTGATAATCCAGACTATCTTTAAAATGGCTTCCCTAACGAGAGTTGTGAGGGATGGAATTACCAAAGAATAAGAATATCGATTAAATTTTTGTATTTTGAATTTGAGGGCATTTTAATAAAATTCAATTCTATAGAAAAAATGTAACAACCATAATATCGTGCTATGATTCAAAAGTGTGCGTGAGTGAGGTAGGTTATTACCCCGTGGTTATTATCTACAAATATATATAACAATTTTTAAAAAAATCAATATTTTAAACATGTAGGGTAGAAGTTACAAGAAACTATAGGTTAGGTGTGTATATGTATATGGTTACAAGTATATCATGAAAAATTAAAAAGAATATGGTTACATGTTCTAGCAACAATAGATTGAGTCGATTCCATAACTTTGATTTGTAGGGTTCCTAGTGCTCGCGACGCAGCGAAAGCGCAATTGGCGAACAAAAATTTCAAGTAAACACGAAAGAATCCCAAACCTAGAATCAATCCAAACATCTAAACTAGCAAACCAAACATACAAAAATATGGAATACTGCCTTCGACGCATGTCTATCCAATCATGGAAGACCCCTCCAAGCTCCATGTATGCTGTTCAGATTCAGTTTGAGTGGCGACCGTCCTTGCCGAAGAAGATCCACATGAAGGAAACCGATCCAAAATCTGGCTTCACCTAGTGAAGCGACCGACGCTCCAAGCTCGCTACGAATGGAAAGTGGGGATGTAGAAATATTTTCACTATCTTTTTCTCTTTTTTCTAAGCTCAAGAGAGCTACCTAGAAGAAGGGGATGCGGTGAAGAAGAAGAAGACATGGAAAATGGCTCAGTGTTTATGTAAAAAAAGGATCAAGTGTAGAAAAATAATATGATTTGGTTATTATCAACCATCCAAAACAATGAGTCACTAATGTATGAGTCACTAAATATAATATATTATAATAACTAAGCCATACCTCTCTACAAATATCTTTTCAACCATCCAAAACAACGAGTCACTAATATATGAGTCACTAAATAAAATATATTATAATAACTAAGCCATACCTCTCTACAAATATCTTCACACCTCATCCTCGACCTCATTCATGATTTCCTTATAAAAGAAAATCAATAAATGAAATGTCCATTTTTTAGAACAAATTCCGTATAAATACGGAATACAGCCCTATATACGTATCGAAATACATATACGCGTATTCGTACAAAAATACGAATAATCAAGAGAGAGAAAATAAATAGTGAACAATAATAGCAGAATATACATATTAAATATATATATATATATATATATATATTATTAATTCAAAACTTGATTTAATAATCCTGCTTAATTCTAAGCCACTAGTATTATCAACGTCAGATTAAAGTTCGTGTAGCCTGTATACGTATTTAATCGTACACCCTGTATGCTCCAGCATACGTCATCTATATCATATCTCCTGAACCGAGAAAACCCTCTGTGTGGGACTCTAAAGACTCGACAATATGCCGACAGTGATTTACTGGATAAATCAAAAAACCACAAGCACATCAGCGGCACTAGCCGTATGTAACGGCTGCCCAGGCATCTGTCGAAAGGGAGGTCACTAATTAAGTTCATCCATACCTTACTGAGCCTGAATGTGACAATCTCCATATAGTCTGGTCTTTTCATCTAAGAGTATCACATACCGGGTTTAGGGGTGGAAACGTCGGACCCCTAATAACCCGATAAGTCGTGTCGGAGTCAAGCTTATCACCAACCGATAAACTACTGAACTTATATCAGTAAATCTTATCCACCGTGGCCACGGATTTAGGGTGATAGCCGACCAAACACAGCAAGACATCGACTCCTAATAACAGGAGAGAAGAATCCCTAATAATCGCTTACTTCCTTTATATGGCTTAGGACTGTACCCAACTAAAACCTATTTGCATGACTCCTTTGAGCCATGGTAGGATAGTAATCAAAATACAGTGGGAACTCACATGAGACAAATGACGATCTTAGGTCAAAAAACTAACCTGTACAAATGACACTCGAGAACATCCATCTGATGATAGATATAATACCATTTAGAAGTTCTCGGTGAGTTCGTCCAGTGTACTCACCTCCATTGAGCACCTGTATACCATCTTAGGTGACATAACACCAATGGCTTATGAGACCGGCCACCACCCGTCATCGGGGTGTTGAAACGTATACACTAGTCTACTCCGGAATATCGATACCCAGTCTCGATACTACCACGACGAGGGACATTTAAGGATGTTCTTATGGGCTACCCAGCTCTCACTTATATGATCGCCATCATAATGATGGCAGTCAAATAAGAATCTTACAGGCTTTATCATTACGTATTAGCGACACGTAATAACAAGTAAAATATGTACATATCAATGATATAGACAAACCAGATAGCATACTATCATTGTTGGATATAGTGCCCTCAAGTCAATTATTGTAATCGCAGGCACGCGATTGTGATGATTGAGGGAGGACTTATACGGGTAGGACAGTCTTACTCAAAATGATAGTATGCTATCTGGTTTGTATTTATCATCATGTACATGCATTATATGATATTGCAGATCACTATTACATGTTGATAGAGCCCATATGATTCTTACTTGACTACCAGTATTACGATGGCGATCATATACGTGAGAGCTGGGTAGCCTATAAGCACATCCTTAAATGTCCCTAGTCGTGGGAGTATCGAGACTGGGCATCGATATTCCAGAGTAGACTAGTGTATACGTTTCGAGACACCGACGAGGGGCGGTGGCTGGTCTCATAAGCCATTGGTGTTATGTCACCTAAGATAGTATACAGGTGCTCACTAGAGGTGAGTACACTGGATGGACTCGCTGAGAACTTCTAGATGGTATTATACCTATCGTCAGATGGAAGTTCTCAGGTGGCATGAGTATAGGTTAGTCCTTTGACCTGAAGTCGTCATTTGTCTCATGTGAGTTCCCACTGTATTTTGATTACTACCCTACCACCGCTCAAAGAAGTCGTGCAAACATGTTTTAGTTGAGTACAGTCCCGAGCCACATAGAGGCAGTAGTTGTCTGTCAGGGATTCGTCTCTCCTAGTATTAGAAGTCGATGTCGCGCTGTGTTCAGTTGTCTATCACCAGAAATCCGTGGCCACGGTAGGGGAGATTTACTGATAGTTGATCAGTAGTATCTCAGTTGGTGATGAGCTAGACTCAGACATGACTTATCGGGTTAGTAGGGGTCTGACGTTATCCATCCCGTAGACCTGATATGCGATACTCTTAGACGAAGAGACCGGAATGTACCGAGATTGTCACATTCAGGCTCAGTAGGGTAAGGACGTGTCGACCCCCCTTTCGACAATTACCTGGGTAGCTGTTACATACAGCTAGTGCCGCTGACGTGCTTGTGGTTAAACCCACTGCCAGCGTATTGTCGAATCTTTAGAGTCCCACATAGAGGGTTTTCCTGGTTCAGGCGACAGATGTAGGAGCCGTACGTTGGTACGTGCAAGGGGTCCGATTAAATATGTGTACGCGATACACGGACTTTAATCGGACGGTTGATAATACTAGCCGGTTTAGGATTAAGCCGGATTATTAAATCAGGTTTTGATTTAATAATCTATATATATATTTTGATACATATATTTTAGTATTATTATTCACTATTCATTTTCTCTCTTTGGCGATGTTCGTATTTTTATACGGATACGCATATATGTAGCGACACATATACCAGGTGAAGTATTTCGTATTTATACGGGAATACTTCTAGAAGAAGGGCACCTCATATTTGATTTTCCTTTTTGGAAAATTAAATAGGAAATGAGGTGGCAAGTGGAGAAAGTGAAGCATGGTTGCAAACAATGTAGACATGCATGGCTATGTGTTTTAAATGATTAGTTGATTTGGATGCACTATTGCATCATGGTTGATTTTTGTAGACATTCCTTTCTACACTTGTTGACTTGAGATTTTTTCTTCACCTCCTCCACCATGCTCCATGCTTCATCTTCTCCATCTTCTTCTTCTTCTTGCTCCCATATTTGAGCAAGATCCTAAAGTGAAAATTTTAGTAAAGTATTCCTACATCACCGGCCATTCAAACCTAGCAACTTTGGATCGTCGGTTTGAGCCTCCTCCGTATTCCTTTGGGTAGATCGTCTTCGGCAAGGGTGGTCAATTCTCAAGCGCGATCCCAACGGCTGAGCTTGGAGGGGTCTTCCACAATTAGGTGGACACGCGACCAAGGTTGTATTTCTCAACCTTGCATATTTTAGTATTCTAGTTTAGGGTGTTTGGATCGTATTCTTGGGTTTGTGAAGGGTTACCCTAGCGCCACGGCCAACTCACGTGGCCAAATGCGGAACAAAAATTATCTTGCGAATAAAACTTGGCGCTAGACTAAACTCTAAAACCGGATCTTTCCATAAAACCTACTTTCCATAAACCAAGTCCTTCGGTCTTCTTTCTTCATCCTTAGCTCCTAGCAAGCGCCTTGAACATGCTTGAACTCCAAATCCGGCTCCATCGGTCCATCGGGATTGGGCTTGTTCTCCGGCCTCCTTTTGTCGTAGATGATCCATCCGGGGAGTATGATCCATGGCTCTAGCTCTTTACAATATGTCAAAAGAGCAACTAGAAGACTTGGGATGCTAGTCCAAGTGATCTAGGATGTAGTGGAGGGTGTCTAAGTGTTTGCTATCTCTTTTCTAACCTCTTCACTTATTTCTCAACACATGAGAATGTTAGTGAAGAGGAAGAAGATGAAGATGGAAGAAAGCAAGAGGAGGGAGGAACTCAAGAAAAATGAGAGCTCAAAGAGAAATGAAGCATGAAGTGAGAGAAAATCACACACCTTGGTTTTGTGTGTGAATTCATTCAATAAACAATTAACAACCATGCTTCAATAGTAACTCCAAATGAATTATAAATTCATTTGTGAATTATTAAAGCATGGTCATCACCATTCCTCCCATACCTTTTAGTTTACACCTCATTTCCAATTATCAAATAAAAGGAAAATACATAATGAAGTGGACACCTTCTAGAAGGAAATCTGTAGTAAATACGGATTTCGGTCTACTGTACAAATATACCGGCAATCAGATAAAAATCCGAACTCCCAAAAGAGATAGAATAACACGAAGAACGTAATACTAGAATATATATATCGAAATACATATATGTAAATTATTAAATCAATACCCGATTTAATAATCCGGCTCAAACCCGAGCCGGCTAGTATTTCAAACTGTCCGATCGAAAATCCGAGTACCAAGTACATCAATCGATCGAACCCTGCACGTATCGAATACGGCTACTACATCGTTTTGCCTGGATCATGGAAACCCTCTGTGTGGGACTCTAAAGACTTGACAGTACTCTGGCAGTGGGTTTAACCACAAGCACGTCAGCGACACTAGCTGTACGTAACGGCTGCCCAGGTACCTGTCGAAAAGGAAGGCCGACGAGCAAACTCATCCGGATCTCCTACTGAGCCTATCCGTGACAATATCCGTACAGTCCGGTCTCTTCGTCAAAGAGTATCGCATACCGGGTCTAGGGGATGGTGAACGTCAGACCCTAACAACCTGATAAGTCGTGCCGATGTGGCTCAGGACCAATCCGGGAAACTACTGATCAAGCTATCAGTAAATCCTAAGTGCCTTGGCCAAGGTCTTATGGTCCTAACCAATCGAATCACAGTGCGATATCGACTCCCTATACCGGGAGAGACGAATCCTCGACAATCGCTCACTGCCTCCATGTGGATCAGGACTGAACCCAACCAAAACCTGTTTGCACGACTCAGTAGAGCCGTGGTAGGGTAGTAATCAAAGTTCAGTGGAAACTCACACGAGACAAATGCCGATCTCGGGTTTAAGGACTAACCTGTACACATGTCACCTGAGAACATCCATCTGACGATAGGTATAGTACCACATGGAAGTTCTCGGCGAGTCCGTCCAGTGTACTCACCCCAGTGAGCACCTGTATACGATCTTGGGTACATCAAGGCAATGGCTGCGGGACCAACCATCCCCCGACGGGGGTAGAAACGTATACACTAGTCTACTTTGGAGTATCAAAGCCCAGTCTCGATACTCACGCGACTAGGGATCATTTAAGGATGTGCTTGTGGACTACCCTGCTCCCACAAGTATGATCGCCGTCACAACGCAGGTAGTCAAGCAAGATCCTAGGGGCTTTATCAACATGTAACCGCAATATGTAATAACGAGTATAACATATTCTATGTTAAGATAAAGTCAAACCACAATAGTATACTACCGTATCGAGTCTTTATCAATATGTGCAAACTAGATATAACAACAATAAATACACATATCCTGACAAAGACACGTCGAATAATATACTATAAAACCGAGCAAGATTGTTTTGTACATACATATCCCTAGTATCCATATGTATACATATACAATACTGGCCTCTAGGGCATATACATCCAACAGTTTGCACATCCAGTGCTGCAAAAGTTTTTGTTTTCGCTTCCGCCTCGCCCACGGCCTCCGCCTTGCGAGTGCTGGAACCCAATATGGTATCAGAGACACCCAAACACCATAAACTAGTGTTTGACGATGCTTAAGTTTCAAAACCGAAAACACCATTTTCAAAAACCCAGTTTCTGTCGAAAAAAATTTGGTCTCTAATTTTTTTTTAAACAAGTGCAAAAGCTTCATCTAGACTAGATAGAGACACACAGTGAAAACGAGAGGATTTTATCAAGTTTGGACCGGCGAGAACGAGGATTTGGCCGGCTTCACCCGTTTCACTGTTCACTTTGGGGATCGTTTTCATGCTGTGTCTTGGGTTTTGTAAAATGGTATTTTTGGTGTTGTTTGATTTGCCTTGTGTCATCTTAGCTTTGGGACAACTCGGAAGTTTTAAAAACTCAAAACTTTTGCATCGTCGGTATCTGTGAGGTTATATATGTGTTACTGAACGTTGTCTAATTGCTATATATTCATTTAGACGGGGTTGTACACATTCTGGTGTTGCTTGCTTCTGCGGTTATATATATATATATGGTTATGGTTTGTGCGGATTGTCGTGATGGATACCCTTGTGTGCAATGTTAGATGTTCAATTAAGATTCGTTTGTATATTCATTATTGCGGGGCGAGCGTCTGACATGTGGACTGCCATCACTGCTAGTTTGTATATTCTTTGATTGGGGCACGACCGGGTTGAGGTCGATGTCGCCGTTGTATATATATTTTCTTTTTTGTACTAGGATTATCCCGTTGAGGAGTGCTCGAATAGCCGGGTTCTAGAGAGCAACAGGCCCGCATCTCATGAAATTATTTTTGAACTCGTTTAAAAATCGACAGCATGCTAGGTAAAGGAATTTGATTTCGGGCTAAATTCTTTCGATCAAACTTCTAACTATTTGCTAACAAGCTAGTTTAGATTTAAGTGGCTCTGATACCAGTGTAAGTCTATGTCGCATACCCCGTGAGTTTACGGGGAGGCGGAATACATGAAAAACGATTTTTTTCTTTTGTTCAAACATCAAGTTTTCTTTACAACATAGACTTTATCAATTTAGGATCTTGATTAAACCTTAACTAGCTAAACTAAACATCAAGAAGGCTCTAACTACTCGGTTGAATGGTTATACCTTCGTGTCAAGTCCTTCGGGTCTTTTTATGGTTCTTTGCTCCTTGGTTTAAGCTTCTTCTTAGTCTCCTTTCTTTGGCTCCTCCGAAGTTTCAAATGAACTCGGTTGCCGGTCATCTTAGTGTCGAAGAAAGATCCACCCTAGGTCCTATGGTCAAGCTCCAACCTCAAATGAGATAACTTAGTGATCCAACTTGCTAAGAAAGACTACTAAGTAGAAGTAGAGAAGATGTAATAGATTAATTTGTCTCAATGCTCATTGATTCACAACTCATGTGATGGGAAGAGCTTGAGGGAGGAGGAGAGAAAACCTAGGAGAGAGAATGATGATATGATAATTAACTTGAGAATTGGGTGTGAGAATGGCTAAGTCTTTTTCCAATAATTCAAGCATGGAATAAAATACTCACTAAAAATGGAGCCATGCTTGAATACAAACACAAATGAATAAACAATATATTAAGCCATGCTTGCAACCCAAAACTCAAATATCTCCTAATTTCCACCTCATTAATCCTTTTAAAAAAAAGAATAAATCAATAATTATGTGTCTCCTTCTAGAAGCTCATTCTGGTAAAATTATAAGAATGCTTTCACCGTATATACATACCTGTATCCGTATTTCAAAAAATACGGATACACCGAGACGATAAAAATCCAAAAAAACAATACTAGGGTCCGGCTTATACCAAAACCCACTAATATTGTCCGTCTGAACATCATACGTATATCTAGTATACGCATGTGATCGAAACCCTGCCGTAAGACCATACGGCCTCTACTTCGTATCGCCTGATCCAAGGAAAACCCTCTGTGTGGGACACTAAAGACTCGACAGTACGCTGGTGATGGGTTTAACCAAAAGTCCGTCAGTAGCACTAGCTGTATGTAACGGCAACCCAGGTACATGTCGAAAAGGAGGCCGACGAGCGAACTCATCCGAAACCCCAACCGAGCCTGTTCGTGACAATCTCCGTGCAGTCCGGCCTCTTCGTCTGAGAGTATCGCATATAAGGTCTAGGGGGTGGAGAACGTCAGACCCCTAATAACTAGATAAGTCGTGTCGGTGTGGCTCAAGACTATCCGAGAATCTACTGGTCCAACCACTAGTAATTCTCAATCACCCCTAACCAGGAACTTATGGTAATGACCAACCGATCACAGCGCGATATCGACTCCCTATACCGGGAGAGACGAATCCCCAACAGTCACTCACTGCCTCCATGTGGCTCGGGACTGTACCCAACTAAAATCTGTTTGCACGACTCCTTTGAGCCGTGGTAGGGTAGTAATCAAAGCACAGTGGGAACTCACACGAGACAAGTGACGACCTCCGGTCGACAGACTATCTGCACTCATGTCACTAGAGAACTGCTATCTGACGCTAGGTATAATACCAACTAGTCAGTTCTCGGTGAGTCTTGTCCGGTGTACTCATACCCAGTGAGCACCTGTATACAATCTTAGGTGCACCCCACCAATGGTTGCGGGACCAGTCCATCGCCCCTCGTCAGGGTCTAGATATGTATACACTAGTCTAGTTTGGAGTAACGATACTCAGTCTCGATACTCCTACAATTAGGGATGCTTTTAAGGATGTGCCTTTTGACTACCCAGTTCCCACAAATATGATCGCCATCATAACGCAAGTAGTCAGGCAAATATCCTACAGGCTTTATCAACATGTATATGAAATACAAAGTAAACACATCACATGTTAAGATAAAGTCAAACCAAATAGCATACTATCATATCAAGCAAGATTGTCCTGTACATAGATATCTCTAGCATCCTATACAATGAAGGCCTCTAGGGCATACATATCCTACATCTAGGGTGTGGTTTGGCTATTCATCATGACCGTAGAATCTGTCTTTTGTTACAGGCTCAAACGAAATGCGGAATTCCTAGTATATCCAATATGTTCATCTGTGATCTGGAATGCCTATTATTGTGTCAGACGAATGGTTATTATATATATATATATATTATAATAGACGTTGCTTATGTTTTGCATCCGTGCTAGTTCAGCCCTCGCTCTGTCGTTAGTTAAGTAACTTAACGGGTGATGACGGGGCCCAGTGGCGAATGCGGATAGCATAAATGGACGTGGTATTTTCGTCTTTTTCTGTGATGATGGGTGTAAATGATGGGACTGCATTACATTAATGCAAAGCAAATAAACCAAAACTGAATCGTTGGAAAAAATTTTAAAATCCACTCGGTTATTTTAAAACAGGAGACTTTTAAATGCTGAGCTTAAACCACTCCTTTTAAAAACTATCAGGTTCCTTCGATTATATCGAGTTCACTACGTTCACGGTTTTGCCAAAACCAACCGTAGCCCTCCGTCATTTCATATGAATATTCAATAGTATTCAAGCTATATTTGTTGACCTTCGTCAAGGCATAGTGATTGATAGCTGCTGGGTGTTCATATGTAGCATAGACAGATGCATTGGTTTGGGACAGTCGTATTACCTTGTTGACCTTCGTCAAGGGTATATACAGGTGGGTTCAAATTAACCTGGACAATGATGGGTAGAACTTGACATGTGACTTATGATTTGTTGACCTTCGTCAAGGTCATAAGAGCATGGGGCAAAAATCCACATCGGGAGTTTCTAAGGAAACTGAAACTTGCTAGTGTTGCATACCATTTGGAGTGTGATAATGTTGGTAGGATTCCTTCAGGATTATCACACAATGATATTTGGATCCTGATCCTACTGTGAGTATCCGCTACTCCTCGGGAGATTCTTCACTTAACGATTAATGCTATAAACCAAGTAGATGTCTAGAAGAGTGTTAGTGGGGCTACGCCTCCAGAGAAAAGAGGTTATTTAATTAAGGAACTTCGTGAAAGCGTCGTAAAACCTCCCTCGAAGTACCGACACTAGCCTGGCTTAACGGTTAAACAAGTATTTTACAGTGAGATTAATCCTGACTAATTCTTATTTTATGGTTTGTGGAAGGATTCGAGAAACAGTGGGAACCATCCTGTTTAGATAAATTAAAAACCAATCTAAACTTGTAAGAGCATCATGCCGAGTGTTTTCTTCTCTCTCTTCTAATTGCAGCGACCAGGTGACCAGATAGGTTACAGACAGATAATAAAATGACTGAGTTATACCATAGTGACTGGCAAAGGTTTGTCCAGATGTCCATTACCTATGACAAGCTGGACCACCTCATTACTACTCAAGCCCCGCCGTCTCAGGTCCAGTTTCCACCATCGCGGATGTTAATATCCGCAAGAAAAGGAAAAAAGACTGTGCAAATGCCAAGTGCTTCGTGTTATCCTAAGTAGATGGTGTATACCAGAAGCAGCACGAGAAGATGGACTTAGTTTCTATTTTCCTCCATAACAAAGTTGAGAGCAATCTCGTATTGCAAGATATGATACCTCAAAGGAATTGCTTCAAGCGAGGTTGGCTGTCGGATCATCAGTAGGGGACCACGTCCCTACAATGATTAGCTATATTAAATAGCTCACGG
This sequence comes from Agapanthus africanus, assembly GCA_030015575.1. Lineage (NCBI taxonomy): Eukaryota > Viridiplantae > Streptophyta > Magnoliopsida > Asparagales > Amaryllidaceae > Agapanthus > Agapanthus africanus. The sequence continues at coordinate 251,689,511 of CM057348.1, read as the reverse complement.
AATTGGAGACCACGTTGGAGAACGAGTCATATGCTGACTTGATTCTACAGTCCCTACCTCCTACTTATATCCAGGGGAAGAAAGTTATACTTCCAGTTGAGGGCACCCTGAAGGAAACCATGGAGACACCCGCTCTGCTTATTGGGTAATCTTCCTCTTCTGGATCTAAGGCGGATGCCAAGGGTGAGAAGAAGAAGACCTTCACAAAGCCGATAGGCGGTGTCGATAAGGTGGAAGAAAAGGGAAGGGCAAAAGTTTCGGGGTTAACTGTAGGGAAGGAGGGACGTTCATATTGTTACGGGAAAGGGCATTGGCAGAAGGGATGCAGGGCTTAGAAAGCCAGAATCCAGGATCTGAAGCACGTTGTGGCTTCGACTTCGGATGTGTTTGTGATTGAAAACAGTCTGTCAATTAACTATACTTTTGGGTACAAGATACCAGATCAGGATCTCATATCTGTAATCCATTAAAGGCTTTGAGAAACCGTAGAGTTATCAGGGAAGGTGATATGACTCTCATGGTTGCTAACGGAATGAGCGTGGACATTGTATCCGTAGGGTATATCACCCAGAATTGACAAGTGGGCAGATATTAATTCTACGTAACTATTTGTGTGTACCAAGTCTAGTATGTAAGCGATCTGGTTTACATCCACCTAAATCAAAGTTTGATTGGGTCAAGTACACTAGAGGACAGTATATATTGAATCAAGCTCAGGTTTTCAAACGTCCAGAACATACTTAAAAGAAAGTCTCCAGAATTAAATAAAACTTTCTTGTGGCATTGTAGAAAGGGTCACATCAATGAAATACGGTTGACGAAGTTACATAGAGAGGGATATTTGGATCCGTTTGAATATCAGTCTTATGCAACTTGTCAATCTTGTCTCATAGGAAAGATGACAAAGACTCCGTTCACTGGACACGGAGTAAGAGCGAGCGAGCTCTTAGGACTCATACACAGCGACATGTGTACTCCAATATCTATAGATGCACGAAGTGGTTATTCCTATTTCATTACTTTTACGGATAATTTCTCTAGGTTAGGACATGTCTTCTTGTGAAAGCATAAATCCGAACCCTTTGAAAAAATCCCGGGAATATAAGAATGAAGTGGAAAACAAACATGTAAAAGTATTAAGACACTGAGATCTGATCAACGTGGTGAATACTTAAATTACCGAGTTCCTGGATTACCTAAAAGTGAATGGAATTCTCTCTCAGCTTACTCCTCCATACACACCACAACACAACGGTGTATAGGAAAGGCAGAACAGAACCCTATTGGATATTGTTCGTTCCATGATGAGTAACGCTAAGTTATCGCGATCCTTTTGAAGTTATGCACTTGAATCAGCTGCATATCTTTTGAAAAAGGTTCCTACCAAGACTGTGCCTACCACACCATATCAGATGTGGAGTGGGAAGAAACTTTATCTTCAGTATCTGAAGATAAAGGGATGTCCATCTTTTGTTGAAAAGCAGTATGCGGACATGCTCGAAGCATGCTCAGTACTGTGTAGGTTTGTGGGATACCTAAAGAACTCCAAGGGGTATCTTTTCTATTACGCAGAGGGACAAAAGGTTTTTGTTCCTCGTCATGTCCGCTTTTTAGAAAATCAATTTTTTAAAAGGAAATAGTGAGAATGCAATAGAACTGGAAGAAATTCCAGAACCACAAATTATTACTGAAAGTATGGTAGAACCAGAGGTTTCAAAAGAACCGGACATCCCTACGCCAATCCGCAGGACTAGTAGGCAGTCTCATCCGCCTGAGAGATAGTATGGTTTTCTCAAAGATGGGGATAGAGAGGATTGCATCATTGACAATGATGAGCCAACTAGCTTCCAGTAAGCCATTCAGAGCGGCGACTCGGTAAAATGGCTGAATGCAATGCGGATCGAAATGGATTCCATGAACACCAACAAAGTATGCACTTTCAACATTGCTCCAGAAGGGGTAAAACCCATAGGCTTCAAATGGATCTTCAGAAAGAAGATTGGTGTAGATGGATAGGTTGAAACTTATAAGGTTAGACTTGTTGTAAAAGGTTTTCGTCAAAGACCTGGTTTGGACCATGATGATACCTTTTCTCCATTGTCTATGCTAAAATCCATTCAGATCCTTACTATTGCTGCCTTTCAAGATTTTGAGATCCAAAAGATGGACGTAGAGACGGCTTTTCTAAATGGTAATTTGGAAGAGTGCGTCTATATGGATCAGCCATAGGGTTTCAATCAGAGTGGGAGCAGCGGGACAATGTGCGGGTTGCTTAAGTCCGTTTATGGACTAAAGCAGGCATCGCGGAGTTAGAACATCTGTTTTTATTGAGACAGTCAAAGAATACGACTTTATTAAAAATCCAGATGAACCATGCATTTATAGTAATATTGTAGCAAGAACTGTGGAATTCCTCGTTGGGTACGTGGATGGCATTCTCTTGATAGGAAATGACATTCATATGCTACAATCAGTCAAAGGATTCTTGTCATAGAGTTTCTCTATGAAAGACATGGGTGATACCAACTACATTCTGGGGATCCAGATCTATCGTGATAGATCAAAGAGGATGGTGGGACTTTCACAGTCAAGGTACAACAACACCATATTGAAAATATTTAGTATGGAAAATTCTAAGCACGGTAGTCTACGGCTTGTCACTGAATCACCCTCTCCAAAGAGATGTCTTCCAAGACTGATTTGGAAAGAGCTCGCATGTCGATTATACCCTACACTTCTGCGGTAGGCTCTATAATGTATGCGATGTTGTGTACCAGACCAGATATTGCTTACGCACTTACCGTGGTAAGCAGGTATTAGTCAAACCCATGGGAGAAGCACTGGGAAGCAGTAAAGAACATTCTCATGTACCTGAGAAGGACTAAGGAGATGTTCTTGGTGTATGGCGGAAAAGGACCTCCAGATAGAGGCCTCTGCTAACTCCAGCTTCCAAAGTGATAAGAATGACTCCAAGTCCATATTAGGTTATGGCTTTACCTTCAATGCAGGGGCGGTCTGTTGGAAGAGTTCCAAGAAGAACACCGTTGCAGACTTGACGGTGGAAACGGAGTAGTTCGCTGCATGTGGCGCCGCAAAAGAAGCAGTCTGGATGAGGAAGTTCTTAACTGAACTTCAGGTGGTCCATTCCATTTGTTGGTCTAATACTTTAGTATTGTGACAACATACGACGCTATAGCTTTAGGGAAGGAACCCAGGTCCCATCAGAGATCCAGACATATCTTGAGGCGGTTCCACCTGATCAGGTAGATCGTTGATCCCCAGGAGATTGAGGTGAGGAGAGTAGATACGGAGAACAACACTGCAGATCCACTCACAGAGGTCATCCCTCAGAAAGTGTTCGAGAGGCTATTCGAGATCTTCGGTCTGCGATATGCCAGTATATGGCCTTAGTCAAGTGGGAGATTGTTAGTGATATATGCCCTAGAGGCCATTATTGTATCATACTGGATTGTATATTACTTAATAGGAGCTTGGGATATACACGGATATAGTAACAGTCTTGCTCGAAATGGTAGTATGCTACTTGGTTTGTTTCTACCTCAATATGCGCATGTGTTTCTTTTAGCATATCGTTTATACATATTGGTAGAGCCCTTAGAATCTTTGCTTGATTACCAGCGTTATGATGGCAGTCACACTAGTGGAGGCTGGGTATTCTATAAGCACATCCTATACAGGTCCCTAATCATAGGATTATCGAGACGGGGCATCGATACTCCACAGTAGACTAGTGTATATGCTTCTCATCCCAGCATGGGAGATGGTCTGTCCCACAGCCATTAGTACGTCATAGTGGAGATAGTATGCAGGTGCTCATTAGGTTATGAGTACACTAGACAAGACTCGTCGGGAACTATTGGTGGGTATTATACCTATCGTCGGGTAGCAGTTCCCAGGTGACATGAGTACAGCTTAGTCCGTCGACTTGATACTGCTACTTCGCCTCGAGTGTGTTCCCACTGTACTTGATTACTACCCTACCATGGCTCAAAGGAGTCGAACAAACAGTTAGTAGTTGGGTGCAGTCCCGAAACACTTGGAGGAAGTGGCGGTTAGATAGGATTCGTCTCTTCCGGTATTGGGGGTTGATATCACGCTGTGTTCGGAAGGCCATTACACAAAGTGTTGGATATAGTGCCCTCAAAGTCAATTATTGGATCGCAGGTACGTGATTGCAATGATTGAGGGAGGACCTAAACCGGTAGGACAATCTTACTCGAGATGATAGTATGCTATCTGGTTTGCCTTTATCAGTCGTGTACAGGTTCAGGTGACTGATCACTATTACATGTTGATAGAGCGCTTAGGATCTTGCTTGACTACCAACAGTATGATGGCGATCATATACGTGAGAGTTTGGTAGTCTATAAGCACATCCTTAATAGTGGTCCCTAGTCGTGGGAGTTTCGAGACAGGGCATCGATACTCCGGAGTAGACTAGTGTATACAGTCGAGACCCCGACGAGGGGCGGTGGCCGGTCTCACAAGCCACTGGTGTCAGTTGGATCACCTAAGATGTATACAGGTGCTTATTGGGTTATGAGTACACCGGACAGGACTCGCCGGGAACCTGCTAGTTGGTATTTATAGTTAGCATCAGATAGCAGTTCCCTGGTGACATGTGTACAGTTTAGTTCATCGACCTGAGGTCGTCATTTGTCTTGTTTGAGTTCCTACTGTGCTTTGATTTCTACCCTACCACGGCTCAAAGGAGTCATGCAAACAGGTTTTTTTTGGTACAGTCCCGAGCCACATGGAGGCAAGTGAGCGGATCGACAGGGGATTCGCCTCTCCCGGTATTGGGGGTGAGATCGCGCTGTGTCTAGGAGAGCCATTACACAAAACTCTCGGCCGAGGCAGGAGATGTACTGGTAGGTACTCCAGTAGTATCTCAGGGTGTTCTGGGCTACACTCTGACACGACTTATACCGCTATTGGGGGTCTGACGTTACCAGCCCCTAGGCCCGATATGTGATACTCATAGACGAACGGACCAGACTGTATGTATATTGTCACTGTTAGGCTCAGTAGGGTTCCAGGATGAGTTCGCTCATCGGCTTCCTTTGAGGTCAGTACATGGGCAGCCGTTACGCACAGCTAGTGCCGCTGACGTGCTTGTGGTTAAACCCACTGCCAGGGTACTGACGAGTCTTTAGAGTCCCCCACAGATAGTTTCCCAAGTTCGGGCGAAACGTTGTAGAGACCGTATGGTTTTATGGCAGGGTTCGGAAAATGCACGTGCGTTTGCGCACGTGTCATATTTCGGACTGATAATACTGGTGGGTTTTGGTTTAAGCCGGATCCATGTATTATATTGAGTCAGAATATTTTAGTCTCTCGTATTCGTATTCGGTCGGAATACGGATACAGGTATGTATATACAGGTGAGGGGTATTTTCGTAATCCGTTACGAGAATATTTTAGAAGATGCATTTCTTTTGGATTAATCATTTTGGTTTAAATGATTAGTTGGTTTTTGGAAATGGTGACTCATTATGTATGACACATTAATTCTAGAATGTTCACTAATGACTCATGTAATGAGTCATCTAGTGAGTCATTAAGGAATTAATGTGTTTTGTTTTGTGGAGAGATATTTGAGGAGATATTTTCATTAGATATTTTCCTTTGGTTTTTGATAAAAGATGAGAACCTCATTCATCTATTCACATGAGAAGAAAGAACACAAGTTTTTGAGCTTAGTTTTCTTTTGGCTCACTAGTGTTTCTTGAGTTCACCATTTCCAATCCTAAATATCTTCTTCTACCTCCAACCTACCCTCTCATGCGATGAGAACCCTAGGGTGTTTGAGACAAAGTATTCTACTCATTCTCTTTTTCATCTTGGTCATCTCTTTTAGCAGACTTGATGACCGAGTTGCCTCGGTATAGAGGCGGGAGCCCGTTTAAAGATCCGTAGATATGGTGCCACCTCGACGAGGAGCAAAGAGATCGGAGTTGCCGCAAAGGAGCGTGGGATGATGGCTAAAGACCGAAGGACTCGGATCGATCGGTATAGCCTTTCTACCTCTTTACAGTTTGTTAGTTTAGCGTTAATGGCAAGATCCGGGTTATAGTATGCGATAGCGCCTGTTATAAAAGTTTTTGTTCCGCGTTTGGCGTCAGAATGACGGCCGGGGCCCTACCGTAGACTTACATGGTATCAGAGCCATGCCATTAACCTTTACTAACTTGTTCTAACGCGTTTAAAATATCGATCGAACGAAATTTCCAAAACCGTATTTTTCAGGCTAAAGTTTCTGTCGATTTTTAAAACAGGTCTAAAACTCATTTTGAGCATCTCAGAAAATCGAGAAAGCTTTTTTAAGAATTCTGGTGAAATTTGGTCGACTGACTCTACATTACTGCCGCGGAACCGCCGCACAAACCAGGGTTTGGCCGCGGTTCTGCCGCCAGTTTGTGGGAACAGTAAACCCTATTTCTACAATAATGTCCTGCATAGAAAATTATGGTTTCTGGAATATTTCTTTTGGGCCCAGATTTTGTTTGTGTGCTGCAGATGTACGTGGGGCCCACTTCGGAAAGTTTTGTCGATCGAAATTTTAAACTTGTTAGTTTACAGTACTTACATTATATCTCCGACCGTGAATGTCATTTGAGCGGTAAATTGCGTCTAATTGCTATAGTCCTTTTAGAAGGATTTGCGAACGTGACATTCGCGTTGATGTTCTGTGTTGTGCTGTGATGTTGCGGATTTGTCATGGTGGATAGCAGTATGCAATGGTAGTGCAGTTTGGATTTATTTATACATTTGATATTGTGGGGCGAGCTTCCAACATGTGGACTGCCGTCACTGCCTGTTTGTATAATATTCTTTTAGGGCACGACCGGGCTGAGATCGATGTACCCGTTGTACATATTTTTCATTTCTGTACTAGGTTTTACCCCACGACGGAGTGCACGGATAGCCGGGTTCTGGAGGGCAACGGGTCCGCATCTCATGGCTTTGAGAGGATGAGGAGCCTCACTCTAGAATTGGCAGACTATTCACCGCACTCGTAGTGGGTATAGGTTGACCCAAGGAAGGGTGCTCAAGTTACCGGATTCCGTGAAGTGTAGGGTGGTCCATTCACTATGCTGTAGGGGCTGCCTCGCTTCAGGTTTTGGCGGGTAACTTGCCGCACTCATAGGGGTCTAGGTTTTCATTGCACAGGCTATCCACACGACCAGGGAAATGTCAGATTTCAGCAGCGGCTCTGTGAAACCCGGTGATCCCAGATTATCTGTATTGTTCTGTGATGCTTATTACTTTTCGGTAATGTTGCATATTATCACGCCTGGAGTGATTATTGTATATTGGTATATATACAAGTAGATGTTGTATATGTTTTGCACCCGCGCTAGTCCAGTCCCCGCTCTGTCGTTAGTTAAGTAACCTAACGGGTAATGACAGGACCCGGTGATGAATGCGGATGGCATATACGTACATTTTATTTTCGTTCTTTTCTGGTGTCATTAATTGATGGGACTACGTTGATTCTGATCAATGCAAAGGAAAAAAAACCTGTTTGGATGTTGTTGGAACAGTTTTAAAAAGGTGTTATTACAAAGACGTTTTCTTTTGTTTTGCACAGTGGTATTCAGTTGGAATATCCTGCACCTCATTCGACGAGGCAAGGGCCGAGATCCCTTCACCGGGAGTGACCCCTTGGGCAGAAGTTTGCATCAGGGTAATAACTTCACTATAGTCGATTACATGTTGCTTTGCATCGCAGTATTCAGTTGGAATATCCTGCACCTCATTCCACGAGGAAAGAGCCGAGATCCCTTCACCGAGAGTGATCTCTTTAGCAAAGGTTTTCGCCACTATATTTTGTTAGTGTATATGCCCTAGAGGCCATTACTGTATCATACTAGTTTGTATATTACTTGATGGAAGCTTGGGATATTCACAGTTGTATAGACAATCTTGCTCAAAATGGTAGTATGCTACTTAGTTTGTCTCTACTTCAATATGTGCATGTGTTTCTTTTAGCATATCGCTAAAATACATATTAGTGGAGCCCTTAGGATCTTTGCTTGATTACCAGTGTTGTGATGGCAGTCGCACTTGTGGGGGCTGGGTAATCTATAAGCACATCTTTATACAGGTCCCTAGTCATAGGATTATCGAGACAGGGCATCGATACTCCGGAGTAGACTGGCGTATACACTTCTCATCCCAGCAGGGGAGATGGTCTGTCCCACAGCCATCAGTACGTCGTACTGGAGATAGTATGCGGGTGCTCGTTAGGTTACGAGTACACTGGACATGACTCGTCGGGAACTGTTGGTTGGTATTATACCTATCGTCAGTTATCAGTTCCCAGGTGACATGAGTGCAGCTTAGTCCGCTGACTTGACACTGTCACTTCGCCTCGAGTGTGTTCCCACTGTACTTAGATTACTACCCTACCACGGTTCAAAGGAGTCGTGCAAACAGGTAGTAGTTGGGTGCAGTCCCGAAGCACCTGGAGGCAGTGACGGTTAGACAGGATTCGTCTCTCCCGGTATTGGGGGTTGACATCGCGCTGTGTCTAGGAGAGCCATTACAAGGGTAGTCCCTGGCCAGGGCAAGCGAGATATACTGGTAAGTTTCCAGTGTTATCTCAGGGTGTTCTGGGCTACACTCCGACACGACTTGTACCGCTATTAGAGGACTGACGTTTACCACACCCTAGGCCCGCCATGCGATGTTTTCAGACGAACGGACCGGACTGTACGGAGATTGTCACATACAGGTGTTAGTTATATGTAAGCCCTAGAGGCCATTACTATACATAGGATGTATATTGTAGTGGATGCTTGGACATATATAGGGAGGACTTTCTTGCTCGACATGATAGTATGCTATCTGGTTGCTCTTTACCTTAACGTGTACACTGATTGTCTCTCTGTTACATGTTGGTAAAGCCCTTAGGATGTGTACTTGACTACCTGGACTATGATGCGGATCATACTAGTGGGGACATGGTAGTCCATAAGTACATCCTTCAAGGTCCCTAGTCGTGGGTGTATCGAGACGGGGCATCGATATACCAGAGTAGACTAGCGTATACCTTCTCGACCCATACAGATGGGCGATGGATGATCCCATATCCATTGGTGTTTGACATCAGAGATGATATACGGGTGCTCAGTGGAGACTGGGTACACTGGACGGACTCGCCGAGAACTCCCAGATGGTATTATACCTTACGTCAGATGGCAGTTCTCTGGTGACACTGGTACAGGTTAGTCTGTAGACCCGAGATCGTCATAGAGTCTTGTGTGATTCCCACTGTGCTTTGATTTCCACCTTACCACGTCCAAGAGGGCGTGCAAAACGGTGGTTTTTGGGTACAGTCCCGAGTCACATGGAGGCAATGAGCGATAGGAGGGGATTCGTCTCTCCCGGTATAGGGAGTTGATGTTGTTAGTTATATGTATGCCCTAGAGGCCATTACTGTACATTGGATGTATATTGTAGTGGATGCTGGGACATATATAGGCCTGGCTGAAAGATTGGCGAATTTGTAGTGTGTAATTAATCCCGGCTAGTCTTTCCTTTTAGGGTTTGAAGGAAGATTTGATAAAAAGCAGTGGGAGCCATCCTGATTAGATAAAATAATAACCAATCTATTCTTGACAGAGCGCACGCTGAGTGTTTTCTTCTCTCTCTCTCCAGGTAGCGACCATATCACGCCTTAATCAAGATAATAATACGGAATATTGACCGAACCCGCTTGTTATACTGAGCTGGGGAACGTTGGTCCCGCTCCAACTTATAATTGTTATAAGACAGAGCAGGAAATTGGGGAATACCAGAATTCCCGTGCCGCCCAAACTAAGAGAGTGCATGCTGATGCATCATCTTCGGGTGTGTTCATTATACAGAACTGTTTCTCAGTATTCTTTACGTCCTGGGTATGTGATACCAGATCAGGATCCCAGATATGTAATCTGTTACATAGGGCTGCAGAAAGGTAGATAACTGAGAACGGGTGATAAGTTTCATGAGGCAGAAAACGGGGCAAGTGTTGCAGCCAAGTCTGTTGGTCACTGTCACCCTGTATTACCGATACATTGATTCTGAACGAATGTTATTAGATACCGAACCTGATATACAAAATCATATCAGTCTCTTTATTAGTAAAGAAATGATAAAATTTTGTATTGTTGGATTATGTTTTGAACATTTCCTATATCAAAAGTTGATCGGATCAGGCACGTTATCTAAAAGCATTGATGTTCTAAATCAAACTACAGTTCTTTAGTATACAGAACACACACAAGAGGAAGAGTTCAGAACTGAACGAATTCTTCTTGAGGCATTGTAGACTAGGTCAGATCAATGTGACCTGACTAGCTAGAGTTACATATAGATGCATATTTAAATCAGTTTGAATTTACATCTTGTGAAACTCGCCAGTCATGTCACAAAGATAAGATGACCACAGCTCTGTTTATTGGAAACAGAGAAAGAGTTATGTAAACTCTTGGGATGATACATGTTGATGTATGTAGGTCCCCTGTCTACACATGCCAAGACCGGTTCTTTGTACTTCATTACATTCTCTGATGATCTCTCAAGATTCAGACCTATGTTCCTGTTGAAACACAAGTCCGAACCTTTTGAGATATTCACAGAATATAAGTTAGAAGTAGAGAACCAAAATACGGGTAAAAGTATTATGTCCTTTGATGAGATCAAGGATGAGAATACTTGAGCACGGAATTCTTGGACTTTTCTAAAGGAGAATGAGATTCTGTCTCAGCATTACTCCTCCGTATACACCATAGCACGATGGTATATCGGGGCGGAGCAATCTCACCCTATATGATAAGGTGTGCTCTATGATGAGTACTACTGAGTTTCCTATTTCCTTTTGGGAGTTATGCACTTGAGAAGCTGCATACCTATTGAATAGGGTTCAAATCAAATCAGTTGCCTACCACTTCATATATGATATAGAAAGGGAAGAGCCCATATCTTAAGTTAGTTAAGATTTGGGGTTGTCCGGGCTATGTCTAAAAGCATAATCCGGACAAGCTCGAGGCAAGGTCTGTAATGTAGAACTGGAAAGGTTCCAGCTATACAAACTACAGCAGATGATTTGATAGAACCGAAGGATTCAATAGATTCCAATGAACCTCAGCCTCTCCGCCGATCTAGTAGGGTTCCTCACCCACCTGAGAGATACTTCGGTTTCTCTATGACGGTGGGAGCGAGGAATACATCATGAGATGATGACCCAACTAGCTTCGAGCTGGCCATCAGGAGTAAGACTCTGTAAGAATGGCTGGATGCTTAGTGATCTGAGATGGAATCCTTATACACCAACAAAGTATGGACTTTAGTTGCTATATCTGAAGGGTTAAATCCCCATCAGGAGCAAGTATATCTTGAGAAGATTACTTGGTGTAGATGGAAAAGTTGAGACTTTCAAAGCTAGACTTGTTAAAGGTTTTCTTCATTGACCAGGCGTGGATAATGATGAAACCTTTTCCAGTGGCTATGCTTAAGTCCATCCAGATCCTACTTACCACGGTTGCATACCATGACTACGATCTCTGGTGGTTGGGTGTCTTGACTGCTTTTTCTAAATGATGATTTAGAAGAGAACGTCTGTAAGTACACAGCCAGAGTGCTTCGTAGACAGTGGGAGCAGCGGAAACGTGTAGAAGATGCTTTGTAGGATAAAGCAGGCATCGCGGAGTTGGAACATCTGTTTTGATGAATTAGTCAAAGAGTTTGACATCATCAAAATGGTAGATGAACCTTGTATAAACAAAAAGGTAGTAGGGAGTATGGTGACGATCCTCGTAGAGTACGTGGATGACATACTCTTGATGGGGAAAGAGTTTCCTATGCTACGCTCGGTCAATCTCCGCTTATCACAATGATTCTCCACATAGGATCAAAATGATACCTCCTAAATCCTGGATTTTGGATCTATGAGATAGATCTAATTGGATGTTAGGACTCTCACTAGTTGTAGTGAGACGGTATCAACCAATCCTGGGGAGAATCACTGGAAGGGTTCCAGGGTGATAATGACGACTGAGTGTCAGTCACAGGCATTGTCTTTACCCTCAGTAAAGGGACGGTATGTTGGAAGAGTTCCAAGCTAGATACCGTGACATACTAGACGATAAAGGCTGGATACATCGCTACTTAAGATGCTACCAAAGAGGCTGTTTGGGTGTATATTGGTTCATGAGATGAACTATGTTCCTCCCATTGTGTGACAATGGAGTTGTGGCTTTTGCCAAGGAACGCCGGTCCCATCAGTGATCCAGACATATTCTAAGGCAGTATCACTTGATCATGGAGATGGTTGATCTCCAGGGAGATCGAGGTTAGGAGAGTAGACTCAGAGGACAACACAGCGGATCCACTCACAAAGGCCCGTTCCCAGAGAGAGACTTTTATGGGATGGTTGAGTATGAGATACTACAACCACTGCTACAGATGGCCCTAGTGCAAGTGGGAGATTGTTAGTTATATGTATGCCCTAGAGGCCATTACTGTACATTGGATGTATATTGTAGTAGATGCTGGGACATATATAGGGAGGACTTTCTTGCTCGACATGATAGTATGCTATCTGGTTGCTCTTTACCTTAACATGTATACTGATTGTCTCTCTGTTACATGTTGGTAAAACCCTTAGGATCTGTACTTGACTACCTGGACTATGATGCAGATCATACTAGTGGGGACAGGGTAGTCCGTAAGTACATCCTTCAAAGTCCCTAGTCGTGGGTGTATCGAGACGGGGCATCGATATACCAGAGTAGACTAGCGTATACCTTCTCGACCCATACAGATGGGCGATGGATGATCCCATATCCATTGGTGTTTGACATCAGAGGAGATATGAGGGTGCTCAGTAGAGACTGGGTACACTGGACGGACTCGCCGAGAACTCCCAGATGGTATTATACCTCACGTCAGATGGCAGTTCTCTGGTGACACTGGTACAGAGTAGTCTGTTGACCCGAGATCGTCATAGAGTCTTGTGTGGTTCCCACTGTGCTTTGATTTCCATCTTACCACGTCCAAGAGGGCGTGCAAAACGGTGGTTTTTGGGTACAGTCCCGAGTCACATGGAGGCAATGAGCGATAGGAGGGGATTCGTCTCTCCCGGTATAGGGGGTTGATGTTGCGCTGTGTTCGATTGGCTATAACAGGAAATCCCTGGCCAGGGTTGCTGAGATTTACTGGTAAGTGTTATCAGTAGTTTCTCAAATTGTTATAGACCTCATATCGACACGACTTATTGAGCTATTGGGGTCTGACGTTTACCACCCCTAGGCGAGATATGCGACATATCAGACGATCAGACCGTACTGTACGGTAGTGTTACTGGTTGGATTTACTGGAGTGTGAGCGGGCTTGCTCGTCGATCTTCAGATCGCTCAATACCCGGGTGGCCGTTACGTTTAGCAGACCGCTTGCGGCTTGTGGATGTTTGATATGATCATCATCTGCTGCCGGCGTATTGACGAGTCTTTAGAGTCTTACACAGAGGTTTCCTGGCTCAAGCGAAACGAAATAGGAGCGCATATGAGATATGTGCGGGACCGAGAATAATACCAGTATGTGATACTGTATTCGATTCTCGCGATGTGACATTGATCGGTTATATGCGATATAGCCGTGTTATCGGATCAAGTGTTGATTCGATAAGTTGTTACTGATGATACCAGTCGGTTATGTGCGACATGACCGGATCGTTAAATCAAGTGTTGATTTAATGATTTAATGCATAATTGTATATTTGATATATTACTTTGCATTAACTAGTATCGGTTCACTTTAAAATGGATTTTCTCACTCGGGTGTGCGCATTGCATATGCGATATGATTTTGTGCACTTGCTTGTATCATGTTTGATGATGCATGCCAAACTTGGTTAAGTGTAAAGAATGAACCATGGTAATGAATGGGTTAGGGTTTTGATTTTTATTTGTTCATTTATCTTTCTTATTTATTCTTTTTGGAAAAAGGAAAAAGAAAGATAAATGGTGGCATATTTTGGATTTAGTTGAAGTTTCTTGAAACTTTGACTAAGTCTTCATTCTTGTCCTATACTTAACCCTAACCATTTTAACTAACCTAAGTTAATTCTCTACACTTAACTAGAGTTAAAAGTATGATAAGTATTGTTTTATTTTCTATTTTTAATTCAAGACTTATCATATCATCTTCATCTTCTTCCATTCTTCAAGTGAAGAAAGCTTCATTTTCATCAATGGTGATTGATGATTAAGAGTGAGAAATCCATTTCTAAAGTCTACCCACTTCCTATTTCTTCATCCTCTACCTCTTGCCAAGTAGTAGAGTGTGTTTACTTCACAAGTTTCATGACTTGGTGAAGTTGTGAGCTTGATCTAGCGATGCCTCGACGTAGATCATCTTCGGCATGGACATCGACGACCTAGCTTGCCCATTCTCCGACGAAGCCGACGCTAGAGCCCGGATTTGATTTGGACAGCGGAGAGGACCTCATCTCGGAGCCGTGGAGGTGGAGGACCGGATCTACAAAGGTTGTATTTCCGTATCTCTTAGTTAATTGTTAACTAGTTATCTTTTCGCCTAGTTTTCTAGCAAACGATCCGTAGTCGGGTCTCTCGGCACCCGTTAAAATTTTATATTGGCATGTTCGATGCCTTGTGAGACCTTCATAGGGTGCCTAGGAACCCTACAGATGTTGCGCTGTGTTCGATTGGCTATAACCGGAAATCCCTGGCCAGGGTTGCTGAGATTTACTGGTAAGTGTTACCAGTAGTTTCTCGAACTGTTATAGACCGCATATCGACACGACTTATCGAGCTATTGGGGTCTGATGTTTACCACCCCTAGGCAAGATATGCGACATATCAGACGACGAGACCGGACTGTACAGTAAGTGTTACTGGTTGGATTCACAGGAGTGTGAGCGGGCTTGCTCGTCGATCTTCTGATCGCTCAATACCCGGGTGGCCGTTACGTTTAGCAGACCGCTTGCGGCTTGTGGGTGTTTGATATGATCATCGCCTGCTGCCGGCGTATTGACGAGTCTTTAGAGTCCTACACAGAGGTTTCCTGGCTCAAGCGAAACGAAATAGGAGCGCATATGAGATATGTGCGGGACCGAGAATAATACCAGTATGTGATACTGTATTCTATTCTCGCGATTTGTATCATTGGACGGTTATATATGATATAGCCGGGATACCGAATCAAGTGTTGATTCGATACGTTGATACACTTGATATTAGTCGGTTATATGCTATATGACCGGATCATTAAATCAAGTGTTGATTTAATGATTTAATGTATAATTATATATTTGATATATTACTTTACATTAACTAGTATTGGTTCACTTAAGATTGATTATCTCACTTGATTGTGCACATTGTATATATGATATAGTTTTGTGCACTAGATTGTATCATGTTTGATGATACATGCAAATTTGGGTGTATGTTTACTTTAAACCATGTTTAAGTGAATGGTTAGGGTTTTGTTATCATTTCTTGTTTATTTATTTTATTTATTTATTCATTTAAGCAAGAAAAGAAATGGTTGCTTCTTTTGGTTTTCCTTGAAGCTTCAAGAAGCTTTGACCATTTTTGTTTCTTTTGCTTAACCTAACCATTCACCTAACCATAGTTTATTCTTTACACTCAACCATGGTTGCATTATGATAGATATCACTTGGATTTTCTTTT
The DNA here is from genome assembly GCA_030015575.1 of Agapanthus africanus. NCBI lineage: Eukaryota > Viridiplantae > Streptophyta > Magnoliopsida > Asparagales > Amaryllidaceae > Agapanthus > Agapanthus africanus. The sequence continues at coordinate 251,673,786 of CM057348.1, read as the reverse complement.
TGGAATAATTCTTTTTCTTTTTTCTTCTTCTTCATCTTCTTCATGAAGAGAAGAAACCATGGCTAGAAAATAATCAAGTGATGATTCCAAGTGAGAAATCCAAATCCAAAGTGAACCCACTTCCTATTTCTTCATCCTCTACCACTTTCCAAGTAGTATAGGGTGTTTTCTTCACATGTTTCATGACTTGGTGAAGTTGGAGCTTGATCTTGTGTTGCCTCGACGTAGATCATCTTCGGCAACGAAGTCGACGACCTAGCCCGATCATTTCTTCGACGAAACCATCGCTAGAGTCCGGGTTCCGATGATCGCAGTGGAGGGACATCATCATGGAGCTAAGGAAGTGGTGGACCGGATCTACAAAGGTTGTATTTCCGTTCACTTAGTAGTTAAGATGTTAACTTGCTTGATGTTTTCGCCTAAACTCTAGTTAACGATCTGTGCTTAGGGTTTCTCGGCACCTAAAATTTGAATTTGGCATGGTTGTGTACTTGTGAGACCTCTTGAGTGTGCCTAGGAACCCTACAGTGGTATCAGAGCCTAGCTAGAGCCTTACGCGATGCGTAGACGGAGTTAGAAGTTTGATCGAACTGAAACCCTAATGCAAAATTGCTCTCTGTACATTTTTTGAAATCGGGGATTTTTGAGAATTAAAAATATGCAGAAGAATCAGCAGGAGTTTCTAAGAATTACTGTGAAGCCCGTACTCCCGATTCATCAAAGCGCGGCGGAACCGCGGCATTAGCATGGCTAATGCGGCCGTTCCGCGGCCACTTAATCTCTTCTTCAATTGGTTTTTGCACAGTAATTCCTATATTTTGGTGCTGTATTTTCTGGGAATTTTTAAATCTTTCTCAAGAGTTGAGTTTTCTGGGTTGTATTGGGAGTTCGTAGATTCGATCAGATTATCAAACTTTGTCTATTTGTTTTTCCGGGTAATTTTAGAATATGTTAAAAAGTTCGACCGGATATAAATACCCACTTTTTCCCCTGCCGGGAAATTTCCAACTGTTGGATTTTTCCGTAGTTTGAGAACGTTCTTAGTAGTGTAAGTAACGCGATGGTCCCTCTAGAAAATAACAAACCTTAACTCGATTATGTGACCGTCTTGAACTGCCCTTTGAACCTTAGGGTTTGGGGCAGTACGGCGTGCCACATGTGAGGCGTTGGATTGACCCTTCTATGGCTGGACCGTTGGTACTGAGGCATGAACTGGATGTCTTTAAACTTATTTCATGTGTTGAGCTGTTTCAGGAAAACTTGGGTGTTAGAATGTTCGATCGGAAAGTTTAACATTTTCTATTTATCTGGAATGTGATACAATATTTGGAATTCATAAGTAGTTATGAGATAACTAATATGAATGTTATAAACATAGCAGTTTAGTCTCACTTGATCGGTTGCCACGGAATTTTGATGTGATCAAAAGTCCGTCGCAATCACGTAGCGTACGCGGATACTCGCCGGATAAACTTAATAGACAGCTACACCCATTAGCCCTGACCAAGTGACTGTAGGAGAACCCCGTCGCCGAAAGCATCCGTTCTGGTGCTCGCGGTAGCGGTGTTCCGCCTTGGTGCACTTCGTCGACGGTATCGGGGGTGCGGCCGTCTACTAAAGTTTGCGACGAGCATTCGATCAGGATGTCGGGAATCTTGTTGAATTGCCCGACTTGATATTGAAAAGTGTTTTCGATTTTGAGACTAAAATGCGGGGTTTATAATTGTTAGGCATGTGATGTCTAAGGAATTCATTTGATTAGGCATGCGATGTCTAAAGAGTTTGCGGATTCCAACTGTTGTAGTTTTACACTCTCTTTTCTGTGACCGTAAGTGTAATATGTGATATCGCCGATTTCGTTGCTATATGTCAACGACAATTGGGATACGCATGTTTACTTACGTTGATAACATGTGATGTTATGTGTTGCTGGATATGTTATATTGGATCGTCGTGTTTGAATAGCCGGGGTTTTTTATGTGAGACGAGTGTTTTTCATTTTCATTCATGTAAAAACTTGTATGTAATATTCTTTTATTGCGGCACTTCCAGGTTGCGGAAGATGTCACCCTTTGTATATTATTTACTTTTCCGCACTTGGATAGACCCAAGGAGGAGGGCACAAGTAACCGGGTTCTGGAGTCCAGTGGGAGACCAGCTCGAGGAGTCGAGTCCGGGTCTCCTAACTCTAGAATTGGTAGGGTTGCTTGCCGCTCTCGTAGGGGTCTAGGGGTGTGGGTTTGGCTATTCATCGCGACCGTGGAATCCGTATTTTATACTGGCTCGTATTGAAAACACGGACGTCCTAGTATATCCAATGTTTTATATGTTTCTTCTGCTGCGATATCTGTGATGTGATCATTTGATGTTCTGTGATAGATATAGTATATAGTCTATATGATATATTATAAAGACGTTACTTATGTTTTACACCCGCGTTAGCCCTGCCCTGCTCTGCTGTTAGTTACCTAACCTAACGGTGCACGAGGGGACATCGAGGTGAATGCGGATGGCATAAGTGTACGTCGTATTTATCTGTGATGTTTATGTACTTAAATGATGGGACTTCATTAATATGATTAATGAAAGAAAAAGAAACCTAAAGATGTTGTGGAATCGAATTTCAAAAATAAAACAGGTAGCTGCAGTTCTTGCTTTGCACAGCGGTATATATGATATATCCTGCACCTTATTCGATGAGAAAAGGGCCGACGATCCCTTCACCGGGAGTGACCCCTTTAGCAATAACTGGGAGATGCTACACACTCGGTTTGTCTTTTGATTGCTTCTATAGTTTCTGCTTTGCACAGTGATATATATGATATATCCCGCACCTCATTCGACGAGGAAAGGGCCGACGATCCCTTCATCAGGAGTGACCCCTTTAGCAAAACTAGAAAAGCCTCAAAAACACTCCATTTCAAAATTCATTCGATCCTACAACGATATCAAGTTCATTACGCAATAGGTTTTTAGAAAAACCTGTCGTAGCCCTCCGTCATTTCATATAAGTCCTACTTAGTATTCGTGCTACGTTTGTTGACCTCCGTCAAGGCGTAGTGTGCGGTAGCTAACTAGTATTTATCTGCTTATGCATATGATGCAGATTGGGTTAGGGTAGTCGTACGGCCTTGTTGACCTCCGTCAAGGGTCGTGCGGGTGGGTTTGATTCAATCAAGAAATGACGGGTTGAACTTGACTAGTAACCTATGGTTTGTTGACCTCCGTCAAGGTCATAGGGTGCTAGGGGCAAAATTATCGGGAATTTCAAGTGTTGAAATTTGCAATGAGATTGCATACCTTCTATGAGATAGTTGGATCCCGATACCCGCTGCGAGTAAGAGTTACTCCTGGGAGAGTTTTACACATTACAATTAGCCGATCAAGTAGGTGTCCAGAAAGGTGTTAACGAGGTTATGCCTCTGGGAAAACGAGGTTTACATTAATTAGGTTCGTGCGAAAGCACGGGGGACCTCCCTTAAAGTACCGACACTGGCCTGGCTGAAAGATTGGCGAACTTGTAGTGTGTAATTAATCCCGGCTAGTCTTTCCTTTAAGGGTTTGAAGGAAGATTTGATAAAAACAGTGGGAGCCATCCTGATTAGATAAAATAATAACCAATCTGATCTTGCAAGAGTGCACGCTGAGTGTTTTCTTCTCTCTCTCTCCAGGTAGCGACCATATCACGCCTTAATCAAGATAATAATACGGATATTTGACCGAACCCGCTTGTTATACTGAGCTGGGGAACGTTGGTCCCGCTCCAACTTATAATTGTTATAAGACCGAGCAGGAAATTGGGGATTACCAGAATTCCCGTGCCGCCCAAACGAAGAAAGTGCATGTTGATGCATCATCTTCGGGTGTGTTCATTATAAAGAACTATTTCTCTGTATCCTCTACGTCCTGGGTATTTGATACCGGATCAGGATCCCAGATATGTAATCTGTTACATAGGGCTACAGAAAGGTAGAGAACTGAGAACGGGTGATAAGTTTCATGAGACAGAAAACGGTGCAAGTGTTGTAGCCAAGTCTGTTGGTCACTGTCACCCTATATTCCAAATACATTGATTCTGAACGAATGTTATTAGATACCGAACCTGATATACAAAATCATATCAGTCTCTTTATTAGTAAAGAAAGGATATAATTTTGTATTGTTGGATAATGTTTTGAACATTTTCTATATCAAAAGTTGATCGGTTCAGGCACGTTATCTAAAAGCATTGAAGTTCTAAATCAAACTACAGTTCTTAGTATACAGAACACACACAAGAGGAATAGTTCAGAAATGAACGAATCCTTCTTGAGGCATTGTAGACTAGGTCATATCAATGCGACTCGAATGGCTCAAGATACATTTAGATGCATATTTAAATCAGTTTGAATTTACATCTTATGAAACTTGCCAGTCATGTCACAAAGATATAATGACCTCAGCTCTGTTTATTGGAAAAAGAGAAAGAGTTGGTAAACTCTTGGGATGATACATGTTGATATATAAAGGTCCCCTGTCTACACATGTCAAGACCGGTTCTTTGTACTTCATGACATTCTCTGATGATCTCTCAAGATTCAGACATATGTTTCTGTTGAAACACAAGTCCGAACCTTTTGAGATATTCACAGAATATAAGTTAGAAGTAGAGAACCAAAGTACGGGTATAAGTATTATGTCCTATGATGAGATCAAAGAGGAGAATACTTAAGCACGGAATTCCTGGATGATTCTAAAGGAGAATGAGATTCTCTCTCCGCATTACTCCTCCGTATACACAATAGCACGATGGTATATCGGGGCGGAGCAATCACACCCTTTATGATAAGGTGCGCTCTATGATGAGTACTACTGAGTTACCTTTTTCCTTTTGGGGGTTATGCACTTGAGAAGCTGCATACCTATTGAATTAGGTTCGAATCAAATCAGTGCCTACCACTTCATATGTGATATGGAAAGGGAAGAGCCCATTTCTTAAGTTAGTTAAGATTTGGGGTTGTCCGGCCTATGTCTAAAAGCAAAATCTGGACAAGCTCGAGGCAAGGTCAGTTATATAGAACTGGAATGGTTCCAGCTATAAAAACCGCAGCTGATGATTTGCTAGAACCAAAGGATTCAATAGTCCCCGACGAACCTCAGCCTCTCCGCCGATCTAGTAGGGTTCCTCACCCACCTGAGAGATACTTTGGTTTCTCTATGACAGTGGGAGTGAGGACTACATCATGAGATGATGACCCAACTAGTTTCGAGCTGGCCATCAGGAGTAGGACTCTGTAAGAATGGCTGGATGCTTAGTGATCTGAGATGGAATCCTTATACACCAACAAAGTATGGACTTTGGTTGCTTTATCTGAAGGGTTAAATCCCCATCAGGAGCAAGTATATCTTGAGAAGATTACTTGGTGTACATGGAAAAGTTGAGACTTTCAAAGCTAGACTTGTTAAAGGTTTGCATCATTGACCAGGTATGGATCATGATGAAACCTTTTCTAAGGAGCTATGCTTAAGTCCATCCAGATCCCACTTGCCACGGCTACATACCATGACTACGATATCTGGTGGTTGGGTGTCATGACAGCTTTTCTAAAATGATGTTTTAGAAGAGAGCGTCTATAAGTACACAGCCAGAGGGCTTCGTAGACAATGGGAGCAGCGGAAACGTGTACAAGATGCTTTATAGGATAAAGCAGGCATCGCGGAGTTGGAACGTCTGTTTTGATGTCGTAGTCAAAAAGTTTGACTTCATCAAAATGGTAGATGAACCTTGTACATACAAAAAGATAGTAGGGAGTATGGTGGTGATCCTCGTAGAGTATGTGGATGACATACTCTTGATGGGGAAGGAGTTTCCTATGCTACGCTCGGTCAATCTCCGCTTATCACAAGGATTCTCCATATAGGATCAAAGTGATACCTTCTAAATGCTGAGTTTTGATCTATGAGATAGAAGTGATTGGATGTTAGGATTCTTACTAGTTGTAGTGAGACGGTATCAATCGATCCTGGGGAGAATCACTGGAAGTGTTCCAAGGTGATAAGGACGACTGAATGTCAGTCACAGGCATTGTCTTTACCCTCAGTGGAGGGACGATATGTTGGAAGAGTTCCAAGCTAAATACCGTGGCTTACTAGACGATAAAGGCTAGATACATCGCTACTTAAGATGCTACCAAAAAGGCAGTCTGGATGTATATTTGTTCATGAGATGAACTTAGTTCCTCCCATTGTGCGACAATGGAGTTGTGGCTTATGCCAAGGAACGTCCGTCCCATCAGTGATCCAGACATATTCTAAGGCAGTATCACCTGATCATGGAGATGGTTGATCTCCAAGGAAATCGAGGCTAGGAGAGTAGACTCAGAAGACAACACGGCGGATCCACTCACAAAGGCCTTTTCCCAGAGAGAGACTTTTATGGGTTGGTTGAGTATGAGATACTACAACCACTGCTATCAGATGGCCCTAGTGTAAGTGGGAGATTGTTAGTTATATATATGCCCTAGAGGCCATTACTATACATAGGATGTATATTGTAGTGGATGCTTGGACATATATAGGAAGGACTTTCTTGCTCGACATGATAGTATGCTATCTGGTTGCTCTTTACCTTAACGTGTACACTGATTGTCTCTCTGTTACATGTTGGTAAAGCCCTTAGGATGTGTACTTGACTACCTGGACTATGATGTGGATCATACTAGTGGGGACATGGTAGTCCATAAGTACATCCTTCAAGGTCCCTAGTCGTGGGTGTATCGAGACGGGGCATCGATATACCAGAGTAGACTAGCGTATACCTTCTCGACCCATACAGATGGGCGATGGATGATCCCATATCCATTGGTGTTTGACATCAAAGATGATATACGGGTGCTCAGTGGAGACTGGGTACACTGGACGGACTCGCCGAGAACTCCCAGATGGTATTATACCTTACGTCAGATGGCAGTTCTCTGGTGACACTGGTACAGGTTAGTCTGTAGACCCGAGATCGTCATAGAGTCTTGTGTGATTCCCACTGTGCTTTGATTTCCACCTTACCACGTCCAAGAGGGCGTGCAAAACGGTGGTTTTTGGGTACAGTCCCGAGTCACATGGAGGCAATGAGCGATAGGAGGGGATTCGTCTCTCCCGGTATAGGGAGTTGATGTTGCGCTGTGTTCGATTGGCTATAACCGAAAATCCCTGGCCAGGGTTGCTGAGATTTACTGGTAAGTATTACCAGCAGTTTCTCAAACTGTTATAGTCCTTATATCGACACGACTTATCGAGCTATTGGGGTCTGACGTTTACCACCCCTAGGCAAGATATGCGACATATCAGACGACGAGACCGGACTGTACAGTAAGTGTTACTGGTTGGATTCACAGGAGTGTGAGCGGGCCTGCTCGTCGATCTTCTGATCGCTCAATACCCGGGTGGCCGTTACGTTTAGCAGACCGCTTGCGGCTTGTGGGTGTTTGATATGATCATCACCTGCTGCCGGCGTATTGACGAGTCTTTAGAGTCCTACACAGAGGTTTCCTGGCTCAAGCGAAACGAAATAGGAGCGCATATGAGATATGTGCGGGACCGAGAATAATACCAGTATGTGATACTGTATTCTATTCTCGCGATTTGTATCATTGGACGGTTATATATGATATAGCCGGGATACCGAATCAAGTGTTGATTCGATACGTTGATACACTTGATATTAGTCGATTATATGCGATATGACCGGATCATTAAATCAAGTGTTGATTTAATGATTTAATGTATAATTATATATTTGATATATTACTTTACATTAACTAGTATTGGTTCACTTAAGATTGATTATCTCACTTGATTTTGCACATTGTATATATGATATAGTTTTGTGCACTAGATTGTATCATGTTTGATGATACATGCAAATTTGGGTGTATGTTTACTTTAAACCATGTTTAAGTGAATGGTTAGGGTTTTGTTATCATTTCTTGATTATTTATTTTATTTATTTATTCATTTAAGCAAGAAAAGAAATGGTTGCTTCTTTTGTTTTTCCTTGAAGCTTCAAGAAGCTTTGACCATTTTTGTTTCTTTTGCTTAACCTAACCATTCACCTAACCATAGTTTATTCTCTACACTCAACCATGGTTGTATTATGATAGATATCACTTGGATTTTCTTTTTGGAATAATTCTTTTTCTTTCTTCTTCTTCATCTTCTTCATGAAGAGAAGAAACCATGGCTAGAAAATAATCAAGTGATTATTCCAAGTGAGAAATCCAAATCCAAAGTGAACCCACTTCCTATTTCTTCATCCTCTACTACTTGCCAAGTAGTATAGGGTGTTTTCTTCACAAGTTTCATGACTTGGTGAAGTTGGAGCTTGATCTTGTGTTGCCTCGACGTAGATCATCTTCGGCAACGAAGTCGACGACCTAGCCCGATCATTTCTTCGACGAAACCATCGCTAGAGTCCGGGATCCGATAATCGCAGCGGCGGGACATCATCTTGGAGCTAAGGAAGTAGAGGACCGGATCTACAAAGGTTGTATTTCCGTTCACTTAGTAGTTAAGATGTTAACTTGCTTGATGTTTTCGCCTAAACTCTAGTTAACGATCTGTGCTTAGGGTTTCTCGGCACCTAAAATTTGAATTTGGAATGGTTGATGCCTTGTGAGACCTCTTGAGTGTGCCTAGGAACCCTACAACTGGCTCAGTAGGAGTTCGGATGGGTTTACCTCATCGGCCTTCTTATCGACATCTACCTGGTGACCGTTACGTACAGCTAGTGCCGCTTGCGGTCTGTGGTTAAACCCACTGCCAGCATAGTGTCGAGTCTTTAGAGTCCCACACAGAGAGTTTCCCTGCACTGAGTGAAAGGTGTAGAGGCCGTATGGTTTTACGGCAGGGCTACGATCACTTACATACACTTGTGTGCGTATGCTGTTCGAGCAGGCAATACTAGTGGGCTTTGGTTTAAGCCGGATCCTAGTATTGCACGGATGGATTTGTTTTGTCTTCTGTGCATTTGCATTCTACGGAATGCGGATGCGTGTGTGTATGCACAGTTGTGAGGAGCGAAGAGGAAGGAGGTGCCTCATTAGAGTTTTGACAGTTGATTCGGTCAAAACCATTTTGAGGCGGACTCATTAGGGTTTTGGCAGTTCATTCGGTCAAAACCATTATGATCCGGGGACATTATTTACTAATCTTTTTAGTGATAATTATATGATGACTAATTGCTTTGACCATTTGACCATACTTGACTTTGTTGACCGTTTGACCAAAGTTGACTTGGACCGTCATGAGAGGTCTAGAGTTTTCTTTGGATTTCTTTTTATTTTTGGATTATGAAAATGGTCAAGTCAATTGTTGCCATCAACTTTATCATGAAAAGATTAGTAATGATGATGTTTGTGTATTATTGCAACCATGGTTCATTTTCTTTGGTTTATAATTCATTTCTCATTCTCTCTCTTGAAAAAGAAATGAGAAAGCTTCATGGTTGCTAGCTTCATCTTCCTCCTCTTGAAAATTCCTTTGATCTCATGTATTGAGAGAAAAAGGATCCAAATAGACAAACGCTTCTATCTACCTCTTCTACACATCCTAGGACATCAAGACTAGCGATCTTGTTGCCTTAGTTGCCTCGGCTCAAGGTGGAGCTCGGAGCACAACTCTCGGGTGGATCGTCTTCGACTCAAGAAGGCCGCGGAAGTGACCAAGATCCGGATCGATCCTCTGAGCGTGGATGGACGAGCAAGACAGCGGAATGAAGACCCGAAGGACCGGTATCATGAGGTATAATCTCTATGGCATAGTAGAGAACACCTCAAGTAGTTTGCTAGTTTAGCAAAGATCCTTCTTTTAGTCCATGTTGCCTTTGCGCCAAAAATTGTTTTTCTCCGTTTCTGCCTCCCCGTAAGAACCGGGGTGAGCAACGTGGACTTACATATTTTTATAAAAAGCTATCAGGTTCCTTCAACGAGATCAAGTTCATTACGTTAAAGGTTTTTTGCCAAAAACCAGCCGTAGCCCTCCGTCGTTTCAGACGGTAGCACGTAGTATTCATGCTATGTTTGTTGGCCTTCGTCAAGGCATAGTGGATGGTAGCTGCTTGTTACTTTTCTGTTGCATAGATAGATGAGTTGGTTTGGGACAGTCGTATTACCTTGTTGGCCTTCGTCAAGGGTATGTACAGGTGGGTTCGAATTGACAAGATAGTGATGGGTAGAACTTGACATGTGACTTATGATTTGTTGGCCTTCGTCAAGGTCATAACAACATGGGGTAAAAATCATATCGGGAGTTTCTAAAGAAACTGAAACTTGCCAGGCATGCGCATACCTTCTGGAGTGTGATAACATGAGTGGATACCTTCACGTTATCATGCTATGAGAGTTGGATCCCGGGATGAGTTGGTTTACTCTTCGGGTGATCCCGATTGATTCTTCTTTCAGGTTTGGAGGATAATTTGACAGTACAGTGGGAGGTTTCTTGATTAGATAAAGTGATAACCATTCTGATCTAGGTTAGAGTGCACGCAGAGTGTTTCTTTTCTCTCTCTCTTTGGCAGCGACCTTTGACCGACCCATGACTATGACTCAATGACCAAGTTGACCGAACCTTCTTAAAATACTGGCTTTTGGATTGTCCTAGTTGCATAAGTCATTGCCACTCCTTCTTTTACCCTTTGAATTTCTCAGAACACCTCTTATCACTACGAATATCCACTTGCATTGGATAGATCCATCGTATGGTTATATACGAACTCGAAGGGACTTCTTCGAGGATGGATCCAGGTTCAGGAGAAATAGAATTGGTTTATTCAGTTGTCTTTTATCATCACCTTCTCTCATGTTGCGAGGGATCCTTAGTTTAGGAGAGTACACCTATTACGCTTATTGGATAGTCTTCTTCCAAACCATAGGCAGGTGCCGAAAGGTAGGGAATGAAGAAAACCAATTAGCCTAAGTAGGGTGTACAGAAGGTAATATGTAAAGACAAAAATAAAGGGATTAGAAAGAGGGCAAAGTAAATTGCGACTGCTATCATTCACGACCAAACCGCGTACTTCATCGCCACTCCTATTTCACCTTTGCTTTTTTCCCTAGTTTGGGAGAAATAGAATAAGGTATTATTCAGTTGTCTTTTATCATCACCTTCTCTCAAGTTGTGAGTACTCCTTGGTTTAGGAGGGTACACCTATTATGCTTACTGGATAGTCTTCTTCCAAGCCATAGGCTGGTGCCGAACGGTAGGGAAGGAAGAAAACCACTTAGCCTAAAGGGGTGTACAGAAGGTAATGAATAAAGACAAATAAAGGGATTTGGAGATATGGCAAAGAAATATACGGTTATAGTCATGAATTGAATTATGGAAGAGGCATTATTAGGAATACCACGATACCCCTACGAAACATTTTCATGTTTCAGTTTCACTGTGCATTGTTAAAAGGAAAACTGATTTCCCGATTAGATACTTACTCCAGGGTATGTATTTACCAGGTAAGATTCTCACATCTGTATGGTTTTACAGATGATGAGTGGGAGTAAGTTATTGGGAATAAGGTGATCATCCTCATTATATCGGAATTCGTTGTAATTGGTGATGTTTGAGGAAGTCGCCTAGGTTTTTGCCGGACGGCATGTGTTTGGTTTTGAGTATCCGTTGTTGTGCACCAATTTCAAAATGATATATCTGTACGTTTATTTTTATAAAGTGAGATATAACTTTTTAAAATTATGTCCGTGACATTTACCTATATCAGTTGGCGATTAGGTAGGGAGCATTGAACAGCGGAGTAGTTCTTAACCATAAGTACAGTTTTCAACCTACGATGCATAGGTTTTGAGTTATTCGACTCAGCGGACTTATACAGAATATTGTATGTTGTCCAGTGTACATCAGGACAAAGGAGTTGGTCCTCGTACTATGTTCTGTTTACTTGTGACTTCTCTAGTTTTTAGACAAGTGTTTCGTAGAAATACAAGGTCTAAGTTTTGAGAAGTTGCGGGTATAAGAATAAAGTAGAGAACCAGGTATCGTAAGTATCGGGATTCTTCAAAGAGATCGAAGATGTAGATACTTGTGATTGGTATGCAGTTGATAGTAATGGTTTTGAGAAATTTGTTTCTCTTTCGGGTTACTCATAATTGGATGCGTTCCTAAGTTTAGTAATACTGATCAGGTCTCTCTCCATTAAGTTGATATGCACTGGAGACAGCTGCATGATTAGAATCTGGTTCCAATTAAATAAGTGCCAATATTTCTATATTGGATATAGAATGGTTCATATCTTAACGATGTTAAGGTACGGGGAGTTATCCGGCTTATGCTTAAAACCAGACTCTGGATAACTCAAGGCACGTTTCTGTAATAGCAGTTTGTGGGTTGACCCGGGCTATGATGAGGGTTGACTTTCTACCATCTGGAAGATCAATGGTGATATTGTTCTTGACTCGCCACAGTTTTAGTAAAATGGATTTTTTCAGAAAACAGTAGTGGGAGTATGGTAGAACTGGAAGTGATTCCAGAACCGCAAACGATTACGGAAAATTTAATAGGACCTAAAGATTCAATCAGGTTTGACATTCCATTAGCCACTCCGCAGATATGTTGGGTAACCTCGGGCACCCGAGAGGTACTCCGGTAGCCTCAAGGACGGTGACAGGGAGATTCTTGTTTACCCAGACTTGACACTACTGTTGTTCCAGGTTATGAGACCCGACAGGAGGTTAAGTATAGCGTCGTTCTAAACTAGCTTTAGAAGTGCACGTATATATTATTCTACCAGATGGTTGTTGTGGTCAGTGGGAGCAGCGGGAACATAGTAGGCAAGTTGCTTATGTCTATTTATAGACTAGAGCAGATACAGCGGAGATAGATCATCTAATTTTGATATGATAGTCATGGGTTTGACTTCATCAGAATAGGGGATGAATCTGTTAAGAAGTAGTAGGGTGTGATATCCTGGTATTTGGATGACATACACAGAGTAGGAAGTAAAATTCCTATACTACGATCGGTTATACTGTGGTCGTCACACAGTTGTTTCTCCACAAAGGATATGGATATAATATCTGACATTCTAGTTTCTAGATCTATGGTTTTAGATCTAGATTAGGGTAGTTTCCCAATGTGGGTATTTTGACAGTATTCTAATAGTATTTTAGAATAGATGACTCCTGGCATGGTGGTGTACCTGCAGGTGATGGAGTCACCCTCTCTAAAGGTGTCTTACAGATTAAAGGGGAGAGGGATGTGCATGATTAACATATCACTTGCTTAGGCAATTGAGTCAATCGTGAGATGTCAAGTACCACACCAGATGTTGTTTTTGCACTAGATGCAATAAGTTTATATTAATCCAATCCTGAAGAAACATACGGAAGCAGTTTTAGAACATAAGTGCATGTTCTGGGGATTTGTAACGGCAGCCTCCTTCGGGAGACGGTTATCATTCCAGACTTCCAAAGGTGACATGGATGACAGAGTGATTATCAGAGTTATAATTTTCCCTCTGACGAAGGGGGAAGTATTATGGACAGGTGGTCCAAGAGGATACTGTGGGAGGCATGGTGCGGAGGTTCAGTTGACAATACAGTCTAAGAAGTTTGGATTTGGAGTTCATTTATGAACTAGGTCCCATCAGATATCCAGACATATTCTAAGACAGGTATTACTCAATTCGGGAGATGGCTTTCTCCGCGAACTTGAGATTAAGAGAGACATAGAAAGAAACATCAGGGCGGATCCACTCATTGAGGCTATTTCTCGAACACAAGAGTTTTACAAACGAGATTTGTGAAACTGATTAGTAGAAGAGTTGGGTGTTTGGTATCACACGGGCTATGAGTATGCGACATCGCAATAATTAGCCTTAACTGTAAGTGGGAGATTGTTGGATATAGTGCCCTCAAAGTCAATTATTGGATCGCAGGTACGTGATTGCAATGATTGAGGGAGGACCTATACCGGTAGGACAGTCTTACTCGAGATGATAGTATGTTATCTGGTTTGCTTTTATCAGTCGTGTACAGGTTCAGGTGACTGATCACTATTACACGTTGATAGAGCCCTTAGGATCTTGCTTGACTACCAACAGTATGATAGCGATCATATACGTGAGATTTGGGTAGTCTATAAGCACATCCTTAATAGTGGTCCCTAGTCGTGGGAGTTTCGAGACAGGGCATCGATACTCCGGAGTAGACTAGTGTATACAGTCGAGACTCCGACGAGGGACGGTGGCCGGTCTCACAAGCCACTGGTGTCAGTTGGATCACCTAAGATGTATACAGGTGCTCATTGGGTTATGAGTACACCGGACATGACTCACCGGGAACCTGCTAGTTGGTATTTATACCTAGCGTCAGATAGCAGTTCCCTGGTGACATGTGTACAGGTTAGTTCATCAACCTGAGGTCGTCATTTGTCTCGTGTGAGTTCCTACTGTGCTTTGATTTCTACCCTACCACGGGTCAAAGGAGTCGTGCAAACAGGTTTTTTTTTGGGTACAGTCCCGAGCCACATCGAGGCAAGTGAGCGGATCGGCAGGGGATTCGTCTCTCCCGGTATTAGGGGTGAGATCACGCTGTGTCTAGGAGAGCCATTACATAAAGCCCTCGGCCGAGGTAGGAGATTTACTGGTAGGTACTCCAGTAGTATCTCAGGGTGTTCTGGGCTACACTCTGACACGACTTATACCGCTATTGAGGGTCTGACGTTACCAGCCCCCTAGGCCCGATATACGATACTCATAGACGAACGGACCGGACTGTATGTATATTGTCACTGTTAGGTTCAGTAGGGTTCCAGGATGAGTTCGCTCATCGGCTTCCCTTGAGGTCAGTACATGGGCAGCCGTTACGCACAGCTAGTGCCGCTGACGTGCTTGTGGTTAAACCCACTGCCAGGTGTTCAGACCATAATATTACATTTTTCATTCCCCTATTCTTATCCGTTTTATAAGTAAACAGGTACTCTTGACGCACGTTTGTTGCATATTACAGGATACAGGTTTCTGGAGCAAATACAGTGAAAAAGACACAAAAGGACAGAGAAATGGACTTTTGACCAAACAAGTAGACGGATCCTAGTCGAAGAACAGTACAAGATCCAAAATGTCAAGTGAACGGTCAAAAGATACGAACAAGTTTTCACTGAAGATCTGGAGAAGACCCAGAAGCCCAACAGATAAAAGAACTATGGAAATAGAAAGCCCAAATACCCAGTATGCATCCCAGGAATTTTGGTGAGCCAAGCTCACCAAAGGGCCGCGGATCCGCGGCCCAAGCCAACCAATGCCGCGGATCCGCGGCCATCTAGTGCGCGTGTCGGTGGAAAATTGGCGTGTCGGTGCGACGGTGCGGGTGTTGGGATTTTTAGGGGTCAAATATGTAATTGCACATATGCGAATCCCGTAACCCTAAATTCTCCTGTTTGCTTATAAATTGTAATCTAAAATTGTAAAACCCTATGCCTCTTTTCAATCAATAAAATTCAGACTTTCTGGGAGTTATTTTCAGATCTGTTCTTCTTGTTTGGAAGGAGCCGTCAACCAAGTAAGGTAAATTATGTTTCTTCTTCTTTTAATTAAAATGTTTTATCATCCCCTAATGAGCGAGTAGTCTCCTCGCTTGTTAGGGTTAGCCTTAGGGAAAGGGTTGAGAGATGGGATCTCTCACCCCTTTCAATGCCACCTTCACTTAATGAATTAGAACTCCACGCATACGAGCACAACCGCTCCCTGCGGCATCCTACCCTTCGAGGTAACGATGAACCGTAGTATAAAGGGCCGGTTGCGCGCGTTTTCCGTGGGGGTTAGGTAATTATCAACAAAGGAAGGATACGAATCTAGAGGAAGAAACATCTTCCCAAAAGATTCGTATCCACTTTATTAATAATTAACTTAACATCTAATAGATCTAAAAAAGAAGGCATTGAAAGCGGTGAAGAAAACCGTTAATCTCCAAAACTTCCCCTAAGCCTAACCTTAGCAAGATTTTAATTAGATTAATTAGATCCAGTTTTCATAGATTTTTATAAACCAATTAAAACAACATTGTGAATCAACTCGTTAAAACACATAAAAGGAATTTACCCGTCTCTATGGATCGACCCGTACTCACCGGCTAGCTGCGAAGCGACGCCGTTTCTGATTGCGGTAAATACAAGTTTTGACACCAATCAAATGGCGCCGTTGCCGGGGACGGCGTAATCTTTCTTTTTGTGAATTTTCGGGTTGATATAAATTTTAAAAATTATAAAAATCTGAAAATATAAAAAAAATATAAAAATTATCAAATTTGATCTGTTTGAAGGGTTTATTTTTGAATCTTGCAGGAACAGCGAAGGATTCTCGGATCTAAAAATTTACAGAGAACAAAACAGATGTTGGTGCAGAAGAACAGAGGAGAAATTGGACAGAGAAGCAGTACAATTTTTTTTCAGAACCTGAAACCCTAATACGGCCGCGCTTCCGCCGCATAGGGGGGTCCCAGACCGCGGTTCCGCCGCGTGGCTGCCACGTCAGCACACCAAAATTTTTGGTTTGTTCTTTTTTCTTCCCCTCTGCAACCTACAATATATCTCTCTGTAAAAAAAAAAAGTTTTCTGCAGGAATTCTTTGCGTAAAAAGTCTTTCTCCCCCTTCTAAATAACAGATTTTCTGCAGGTTTCTTTGCGCCGCGCTAAAATTGAATGCAAGTGAAATTTTATTTGTTTTTCATAATTTAACCGGACTCTAAGGGGCTATTTGACCAAACTCAGATTGGGTGGGGATTTCATCACCCTTCCCAGGACCCCAGAAAACACCTAAAGCATTTCGCATCGACCACAATTAATTAAAAAAGGATTAGACTCAGACCTAAGGACATCGAGCTCAATAGGAAAAGGACTAGGGTAGGCATCGGCCGTTTATCCTAACCGACATTGCGGTGTCTAGGCTAGTGGTTATTAATTAGGCCCACTGTAGTGGTGGTTCCTTCCCACTTACCTGGCCGTACTTGTCCGTGAAGAGACGGTTTGAGGTCCTATTTCTAGCCCTAGTTAGGAGCTGTCTAGCAGACCTAGGCAACCCTAGATCTAGGCCTGATTGTGCATGTGTGGTTGATACATTGGTGTTACGAGTCTCTTTTCTAAAACCTATTTGCAAAACTCTCACATAAAAAAAAGGGGGGAAAAATCTTTTCAAAACTTGCAACTCGTCGCTAAGAAACCTTGCAACTCACTTCCACCACTTCCCTCCATTGACGTTATCTTACCCCTACATTCTGTTTTTCTATTTTTTTTTTCTGACTGCACTACCCTTTAGTGTATATCATTTTGGACTAGGGATACTAACGCCCGATTAGTCCGTGTTTCGTTGGTACCGACCGAGAAACCCTTCGACGAACCCTTCGTCGAAATTCCCTCCATTTCCTTACCTCCACATTTAAATTCTTCTTTCGAAGGTATGTCGGGATTCAACCCCAACGATACCTTACCGACGGGAATGATTCCACCTCCGCCAGGTGCGAATAACCCGAATCTTCCGCCTGTTGTAGCGCCCGCACGAGTTGCGCTCCAGGATCTCTTCTACCCCGTCCGCACTTCTTTACCTACATGTCTTTCACCCCCACCGGCAAATGGGGACAACTTTGAAATAAAACCACACTTCATCAATATGCTGCCAAAATTTCATGGTTTGGAATCTGAAGATGCATATATCTTTATCAATAAATTCCAAAATGTGTGCGCTATGATGAAGACGACCCAATTAAGTGATGACGCTATAAGGCTAAGGGTCATTCCTTTTACCTTATGTGACCTAGCCGAGAAGTGGCTATACAGCACTGCATCACATTCCATTAGAAATTGGGACGAGTTTGTGAGAGCTTTTCTGAAAAAGTTCTATCCTCATCACAAAACTGCTAGAATCCGTAACGAGATAATACAATTTTCACAGCTTCCTTCCGAACCATTTTGGAAGTGTTTCGAGAGATTCAAAGACCTACTCGTTCAATGCCCTCATCATGGGATAGAAAGTTGGCAACTTTGCCAAACATTATACGAGGGATTGAACGCAGCAACGAAGCAGTTGCTAGAAACAATATGTCAAGGTCATTTTCTCTCCAAGTCTAGTGACGAAGCGTGGCAGTTTCTTGAGGACCTTAGTGAGCAAACAATTCAGTGGGAGAGTACCAAGACCACATCATCTTCTTCAGTTGGTCAATCTAGGGCAGGCATACATCAAATAGATATGTCGATTGCTATGAAGGCCGAGATCGCCTCACTTATGAAAAAGCTAGAAGCCATTGAGACCAAAAACTCATCGTCTTCTCCTGCCCCTACTCTACCCACACGAACTGTTTGTGCTTGTTGTTCGAACCCGTCGCACCTAACCGAAGAGTGTCCTTATAATGCACCCATTCAAGGACAGGATCAAGTCAATGCTGCATTTCAGCAACGACAAAGAAATGATCCGTACTCTTCGACATACAATCAGGGGTGGAGGAGTCACCCAAATCAACAGTTCCAAGGGAATAATAATTTTCAAAGACCTCCTCCACAACAACAACAAGCACCCTCACAAACTCAAAACCAGCAACTTTTCCAACAACAACCTTATACAAATCAAACGAACAACTTAGTTCAACCAAATGATGATAAGGTTAGCTCGCTCGAGAAGAGTCTAGAAGCATTTCTCAAGCAATCTACAGAATCCGCAGCAAGATTTGAAAGTTATGTTCAATCTTTAATGAATAACAATGCCTCACATGATCAAAGTATCAAATCTATTGAGGCACAAATTGCACAATTAACTGCTGCGTTGAGCGAGAGAGAAAAGGGAAAGCTTCCATCTCAACCATTGCCTAATCCCGGTCACCCACAAAATGCATATCACAATCACAATGTAAATGCGGTGACCACGTTGAGATCCGGAAGAGTGTTGCAAAATAATGTGGATACTAGTGATGACATCCCCGCCGGTGGTTGTTCTTCTTCTTCTTCTTCTTTTTCCCCATCGTCATCTTCCCCTTCTTCATTTTCTTCACTTTCTTCTTCACCTTTTTGTTTAGAGCCTATTCTCCACCCTTCACACGGCTCTACTTCTTATAGCTCGAACGGACCCAATTCTCACAACATGAACACATCTACACCGGGATCCGTTCCTACTCCACATTCTACTCCACAAACTTGTGACTCAACAAATTTTCAAAGTGCACCATTTCCAAACAGGTTGAGTTCCAATAAACCAAATGCACAAGTGGAGAAGATTGTGGAGATATTTAAGCAGGTTAGCATAAATATACCTCTCTTGGATGCTATCCAACAAGTCCCTTCATACGCAAAAATCTTAAAGGGCTTATGCACCTCGAAGAGAAAGGCATCTCAAGTACCCAAGAAAGTGCTAGTGGCTAGTGCAGTGAGCAATGCTATTAACCACCATCAAACCTTACCCCAAAAACGAAAGGACCCCGGCTGTCCTACTATTTCAATCACGATTGGGGATAAGAAAATTAATCGAGCACTTTTAGATCTTGGGTCTAGTGTTAACCTGATTCCCTACTCCGTGTACGAACAATTAGGGGTTGGAGAGTTGAAACCTACTCGTTGCACTCTCCAAATGGCTGATCGATCAATCACTTATCCAAGGGGTCAGCTAGAGGATGTGTTGATCAAAGTTGGGGAGTTCATATTCCCCGTTGATTTTATCGTCATGGATACACAACCTGTTGCTAACCCAAGAA
The DNA here is from genome assembly GCA_030015575.1 of Agapanthus africanus. NCBI lineage: Eukaryota > Viridiplantae > Streptophyta > Magnoliopsida > Asparagales > Amaryllidaceae > Agapanthus > Agapanthus africanus. The sequence continues at coordinate 251,654,077 of CM057348.1, read as the reverse complement.
ACCAAATTCCGGTGATTCTTGGTCGACCATTTTTGGCCACTTCCAATGCCGTAATAAATTGTCGCAATGACTCCATGACTCTATCCTTCGGAAAGATGTCTAGTGAGTTCAATATTTATAAGATGGGAAGTCTGCCCCCCGTGCCTAAAACTAGTACACGAGAAGTTTGCTCTATTCACGAAATCACGCAGGAGGACTGCGAGCTTGAAAGATTCTTGTTTGATGAAAACAGTTTTGACGCCACTAGTGCGTCCCTCCTTGAGCGTACCACCGTTGACACAACCGATGTTGATTATGAATGTTTCACTTTTTTGGATGATGACGACTCACAGCCCGAATATGAGTCGTTTGAATTTTTGGATGAGTCAGTCGAGCCATCCAAATCGGTTGTTTGCAGTGATTTCAAACCTGTGTTGGAGTCCTTTGAGTTCGAGGTAGATTCCGCAATGATTCTTTCGCCTCCGAAACTCGAACTCACGCCCTTGCCGTCTCACCTTAGATATGCTTACATAGGTGAGAATGAGACCTTTCCCATTATCATATCGGCCTCTCTAGCCCTCGAGCAAGAGAACGCCATCTTAATGGTCTTACAAGATAGGCGGCAAGTTTTTGGTTGGACTATGGCGGACATCGAGGAGATAAGTTCCCTCATAATTGAATATCATACACAATTGATGGATGATGCCAAGTCACTAGAGGAACCACAGGAACATTTTGGGGGTATTGTGGTGAGTCAACCTCCTCCTTTAGAAGTTGAAATACCCCCATTTCTTTTAATAAGTTACGAGAATGCCAATACTCCACTGATTGCTGATCATTTACATTCTCGTTTCGATGCATCACCATCACCTGTATATTCACCTCCACACCTCCCATACCACTACTTCTATCTTTCCCAATTCATTGCGAATCGTTACAACTTATTCTTCCACCAACCAATACTCTTTACTGATAAATTTTTCAACTGGTTGGTGTTGACGTTTGGTCTAGGCAAAGTTTGGCAGTAATGTCTAACATAGTTTAACTGAAGTTTGGGGGATGGCCTTTTTGTATATATTTTTGTTTTTCTTAACAATAAAAAAATTATAAATAAATAAACAGGGAAGTGCCGGTATTTTGACCCTCTTGGTTTAGTATGACAGTGAGGACACTGTCAAGTTCAAGTTTGGGGGTTTTTATGCTCGGTACGTCTTCTTCCTCCGCATTCATTTATACATATTTTTGCATTTGCATACTTATCTGAAAACCCATAAAAAATTGAAAATTTTCAAAAATTATAAAAATTATTGTATTCAATTTTGGCTAATTGACTTGAGTTTGACAAATAAGTTAACTATTTAGGAACAACTAGATCTTAGACTTAGTGAATTAAAAACCCTAAAAATAACATTCCTTAAAGTTTAACGGTAGAAAGTATATGCCTTGTAGTTTATTTAGAAATAGGCAAATTTTGGGTTCACTTCTTGGGCTAAGTCGAAACAAAGGAAGAGTATTGATGTTCTTATTAGAGTATAAGTTTGAAAAATAGTTCCGAGCTTAAATCTAGATTCTGAAAACGTATACCCTACAATTTGCACAATCACGCACCTTGAAACTTGGAATAGTAGAAGAGACCTTGAAATGCTCTTGTCTAAAGTCCTTAGTATGATGAAAATAAAAAATATATAAGTGTGAATAAAGAATAAAAAAATGGACACTGGTTTTTGTGATTACTAAAGGCTGCAAAAATAGAAAAATATTTAGCGAGGGTGCTTCATCACCTAGTGCCTTAGACCAACTGGTTTGGGAGTCACTGCTAAAAGCCTTGGGAGTTGCAAAACTAGGAAGTACGCTTTAAATTGCTAACGCATCTTGTAATCGGTTGTTGGTACCTCAAGAAGTATTAACGGTCGCATGAAGGATGTGTAAGCGAAATTCAATTAAAAGTTCACTAATTAATAAGTGCTTTGGACAACGGACAAGGGCATGATTGCTTGATTTGAATTTCCAAGTGTAGGGGTGATCTATACACACACGTAGGGGTATGTGATTGGAATTTAGATAAGAGAAAGGAATGAAAGATAGAACTTGTATCTTTAATAGAGTTGATAGAAATTCCTAAGTGGAGATGGAACCTTAGAAGGAAAACTTAAGAAATGCCGAAAGCTAAGTAGGTCTACATAACATATATGATCTTAAGTTAAATAATGAGGAAGTGTGAAGAATGTGGGTGGATAATTTACGGGTCGACGATAATAGAATTCCTTGTTAGAAAACCTAATTGGTGAACAAAAGTTAATGGGCCGAATTGATAGGGTTTTGTGGGTGTAATCCGCTGAAAACCCTCAGGAGACAACACTGCTCCTACTAGGGACACCTAGAGGTTTAACGGCTTGTTGCACGAGCTCAGTGCAATCGCGTTTCCCTGCGAAAGTGTGGTTAGGATTTTAGTGAATAAAAAATAAGTTTGCTCGAGGACGAGCAAAAGATAAGTTTGGGGGTATTTGTTCAGACCATAATATTATATTTTTCATTCCCCTATTCTTATCCGTTTTATAAGTAAACAGGTACTCTTGACGCACGTTTGTTGCATATTACAGGATACAGGTTTCTGGAGCAAATACAGTGAAAAAGACACAAAAGGACAGAGAAATGGACTTTTGACCAAACAAGTAGACGGATCCTAGTCGAAGAACAGTACAAGATCCAAAATGTCAAGTGAACGGTCAAAAGATACGAACAAGTTTTCACTGAAGATCTGGAGAAGACCCAGAAGCCCAACAGATAAAAGAACTATGGAAATAGAAAGCCCAAATACCCAGTATGCATCCCAGGAATTTTGGTGAGCCAAGCTCACCAAAGGGCCGCGGATCCGCGGCCCAAGCCAACCAATGCCGCGGATCCGCGGCCATCTAGTGCGCGTGTCGGTGGAAAATTGGCGTGTCGGTGCGACGGTGCGGGTGTTGGGATTTTTAGGGGTCAAATATGTAATTGCACATGTGCGAATCCCGTAACCCTAAATTCTCCTGTTTGCTTATAAATTGTAATCTAAAATTGTAAAACCCTATGCCACTTTTCAATCAATAAAATTCAGACTTTCTGGGAGTTATTTTCAGATCTGTTCTTCTTGTTTGGAAGGAGCCGTCAACCAAGTAAGGTAAATTATGTTTCTTCTTCTTTTAATTAAAATGTTTTATCATCCCCTAATGAGCGAGTAGTCTCCTCGCTTGTTAGGGTTAGCCTTAGGGAAAGGGTTGAGAGATGAGATCTCTCACCCCTTTCAATGCCACCTTCACTTAATGAATTAGAACTCCACGCATACGAGCACAACCGCTCCCTGCGGCATCCTACCCTTCGAGGTAACGATGAACCGTAGTATAAAGGGCCGGTTGCGCGCGTTTTCCGTGGGGGTTAGGTAATTATCAACAAAGGAAGGATACGAATTTAGAGGAAGAAACATCTTCCCAAAAGATTCGTATCCACTTTATTAATAATTAACTAATAATTAACTTAATATCTAATAGATCTAAAAAAGAAGGCATTGAAAGCGGTGAAGAAAACCGTTAATCTCCAAAACTTCCCCTAAGCCTAACCTTAGCAAGATTTTAATTAGATTAATTAGATCCAGTTTTCATAGATTTTTATAAACCAATTAAAACAACATTGTGAATCAACTCGTTAAAACACATAAAAGGAATTTACCCATCTCTGTGGATCGACCCGTACTCACCGGCTAGCTGCGAAGCGACGCCGTTTCTGATTGCGGTAAATACAAGTTTTGACACCAATCACCAGGGTACTGACGAGTCTTTAGAGTCCCCCACAGATAGTTTCCCAAGTTCGGGTGAAACGTTGTAGAGGCCGTATGGTTTTATGGCAGGGTTCGGAAAATGCACGTGCGTTTGCGCACGTGTCATATTTTGAACAGATAATACTGGTGGGCTTTGGTTTAAGCTGAATCCATGTATTATATTGAGTTGAAATATTTTAGTCTCTCGTATTTGTATTCGGTCGGAATACGGATACAGGTATGTATATACAGGTGAGGGGTATTTTCATAATCCGTTACGAGAATATTTTAGAAGATGCATTTCTTTTGGATTAATCATTTTGGTTTAAATGATTATTTGGTTTTTGGAAATGGTGACTCATTATGGATGACACATTAATTCTAGAATGTTTACTAATGACTCATGTAATGAGTCATCTAGTGAGTCATTAAGGAATTAATGCGTTTTGTTTTGTGAAGAGATATTTGAGGAGATATTTTCATTAGATATTTTCCTTTGGTTTTTGATAAAAGATGAGAACCTCATTCATCTATTCACATGAGAAGAAAGAACACAAGTTTTTGAGCTTAGTTTTCTTTTGGCTCACTAGTGTTTCTTGAATTCACCATTTCCAATCCTAAACATCTTCTTCTACCTCCACCCTACCCCTCTCATGCGATGAGAACCATAGGGTGTTTGAGACAAAGTATTCTAATCATTCTCTACTTCATCTTGGTCATCTCTTTTAGTAGACTTGATGACCGAGTTGCCTCAGTATAGAGGCGGGAGCCCGTTTAAAGATCCGTAGATGTGGTGCCACCTTGACGAGGAGCAAAGAGATCGGAGTTGCCGCAAAGGAGCGTGGGATGATGGCTAAAGATCGAGGGACTCGGATCGATCGGTATAGCCTTTCTAGCTCTTTATAGTTTGTTAGTTTAGCGTTAATGGAAAGATCCGGGTTATAGTATGCGATAGCGCCAGTTATAAAAGTTTTTGTTCCGCGTTTGGCGTCAGAATGACGGCCGAGGCGCTACCGTAGACTTACACAAAGTCCTTGGCCAAGGCAAGCGAGATTTACTGGTAGGTATTCCAGTAGTTTCTCAGGGTGTTTTGGGCTACTCTCTGACACGACTTATTGCGCTATTATGGGTCTGATGATTACCGCCCCCTAGGCCCGATATGCGATACTCTTAGAAGAACAGACCGGATTGTACAGAGATTGTCACATTCAGCCTCAGTAGGAGTTCAGATGAGTTAGATCATCGGCCTTCTTATCGATACATACCTGGGCAGTCGTTACATGCAGCTAGTACCGCTTGCGGCTTATGGTTAAACCCACTGCCAGCGTAGTGTCGAGTCTTTAGAGTCCCACATAGAGAGTTTCCCTGCACCGGGAAAAAGGTGTAGAGGCCGTATGGTTTTACGGTAGGGCTTCGATCACTTACATGTACTTATGCACGTATGATGATCGGGCAGATAATTCTAGTGGGCTTTGGTTTAAGCCGGATCCTAGTATTATATTGATGGACTGTTTCGTCTCTTAGTATTCGTTTTCATCGGAATATGGATGCAGGTATGTATATATGGATGAGGGGCATTCTTGTAATTCCTCAGGATTGGCTTCTAGAAGGGGGACACCTATTAGGGTTTTATTCTTTTTGGATTAAACAAAATGGGTGGAGGAAATGAGGTGGATTTGAGCATTGAACCTAGCATGGCTACTTGGTGACTCTTGGTCATGAGTCACCACAAGATATTTGTGAGGGTTTGTTGATATTTTATTATGATATTTATCTCATAAAATATCTCATTTTCTTCATACTATCTCAAGTGGACAGCCAAGCTTTTCTAGAGCTCATGCTTCACTAGCTTTTCCTCAAGTCTTCTTCTTCTTCCTCTAAACCCTAAAAGCTCTCATGTGTTGAGAATCCTAGGGTTTCAAGAGACAAAGCACTCCATCTTCTTACTCTACACCCTCTAGGACTTCTAGTTTAGCGAACTAGAAACCGTAGTTGCCTCGGATTTGAGGTAGAAACTCGGACTATAGACTCTCGGGTGGATCGTCTTTGACTCGAGGAGGCCGTCGAGGTTGCTACAATCCGTTACGATCCTTGGAGCCGACGACGAGTGGAGGACTGCGATGAAGACCTGAAGGACTTGAATCGTGAGGTATAACTTCGTATCATAGTAGTTAAACCTCATGTAGTTTGCTAGATATGGTTTATGTTCGATTCTTGGTTCTAGTTGGCGTTGCGAAGCCCGTAAAAATCATTTTTTGCAATTTCTGCCTCCCCGCGAACACGTGGGTTGCGCGACGTCGACTTACAGGAGGAAGAAGAAGAAGCTTGAGGATGAGAGTGAGAAGCAACTCAAGAAAAATGGCTAAGTCTTTTTTTGTGAGTTATGTGAGCAATAATTGAAGCCATACAATAAATATCTCAAGTCTCCAAATTATCTTAAGTCAACAAAAAATATCTCAAGTCTCTAAAATATATCACAACAAACAAATAACTAAGCATGCTTGAATAGTAACTATGAGTCACTACAAAGCCATGCCATAATAAATGCAATAAACACCTCATCATCGCCACCTCATTAACCATTTAATCCTAAATGGTTAAAACTAAATGAGGTGGCATCTTCTAGAAACACCTTATAATAAATTTCAAGAATAACCCTCGTCCGTATATACATACCCGTATCCGTATTCTGAAAAATACGAATACAATGAGACGAAAATAATCTAACAATATAATACTAGAATCCGGCTTAAACCAAAGCCACTAGTATTATCCGTCCGAATCCTGATATGTGCACAAGTGCACGCATATGATCGAACCCTGCGTAAAACCATACGGCCTCTACATCGTTTTGCCCAAAGCAGGGAAACCCTCTGTGTGGGACTCTAAAGACTCGTTAATACACTGGCAGTGGGTTTAACCATAATCACGTCGGCGACACTAGCTGTACGTAACAACTAACCAAGTATTGAGCGAAAGGAAGACCGACGAGCAAACTCATCCTGACCCCTACTGAGCCTTTCCGTGACAATATCTGTCCAGTCCAGCCTGTTCGTCTAAGAGTATCGCATATCGATTCTAGGGGGTGGATAAATTCAGACCCCTAATAATGCGACATTTTCGTGTCGGTATGAAGCCCATCACCAACAGAGAAACTACTGATCCAAATCAGTAATTCTCTACTATCTTAGCCAAGTATTTCTGGTGATAGCCACTCGTGCACTGCGCGACATCAACTCCCAATACCGGGAGAAACGAATCCCCAACGATCCGCTCACTGCCTCCATGTGGCTCGGGACTGTACCCAACTAAAACCTGTTTGCACGACTCGTTTGAGCCGTGATAGGGTAGTAATCAAAGCACAGTGGGAACTCACATAAGACAAATGACAATCTCAGGTCGAAAGACTAACCTGGACACATGTCACCTAAAACTGCTATTTGACAATAGGTATACTACCAAGTAGCAGGTTTTCGGTGAGTCCGTCCAGTGTACTCATAACCTAATGAGCACCTGTATACTATCTTAGGTGAACAAACTAACACTAATGGCTTGTGAGACCTGGCCACCGCTGTCACGACCCGAAATTTGGCACGTAACGGCTCTTAAACCACGTAACGTCTACAGGCGTAACGCAATTCAAGTAAGCCGAAAACCCAGCATATCTAAACCATCAAAAGTAGTAAGTGATAAGAAAATTGTTTAAAGCTTTTGGAAATCTCAAGTAAAAATTCTTTAAAGTAGAAATTTACTTTTTAAAAAATTTTGGCAGCATCTCCTTTGTAAAAACTAGCCCCGAAAACGGGTACAACATAGAGTAAAAAGAAAGCAACCCCAACGGGAGCAAATCTACGTCCAAAGGCGGAAACAACCACCACAACAGATATACGACGCCGTTGCGAAGAAAAATGGACGATATAATGTGACAACAGCATAAAAGAAATCCAAAATCACAAAATAATATACAATATCGTCCTCACATCCCATCTCTAAGTCAATACATGAAAGTGGTAGACGGAGAGTACTAGATACAATGAATATACAAATGAGCATCATCGGATAACCGCAAAACCCACCTATAGCAAAACTGCTCACAGTCAGCCGTAGCGGTATCCGCTGCAAAAGATGATACGATAAGAAGAAGCCCTGCCGCGACTACTCTGAGGGACAACCTACAAAACACTGGGGCATAACAGGGGTGACTTTCCAACTCGTGAATAGTAAATAACATATCCAGATAATCGCAGGTATGCACGTACTGCGATAATCTATCACATACAACAGATAGTAATATGGTAATATGTATATGCAACAGTCATGAAAGGTACTCTATCAGGTACTACTGATACATGAAGCGATGCATATCAAATAAATGTTGAGTATGAGATAAAACATGTCGTCCTCACGGAATCCTCATCGTGGCAGGACCAGTGTCCATCAAGACAATCTAAATCCTAAAACCAAAGGCACCGCATCCTCGGATCGGCCCTCATATCCTGTAAGTCTTATGGAACCTGAGTGTCCAACATCGACACTCGAAACATCATGAAAACATATGCCTGTGTGTGTGTGTGTGTATGTGTTGGGTTTTCCCTGCACCTAGTCTAGGGTTTGGTAGCATCACTCATGCGACTTTGAAATTTTAGAGAGGTACAAAGCAAACAAACCATGAATCTTAACTAGAATATTTAGGGTAACAAGTTTTGTATCACATACAAAAAATAATCTATCACTAAGAGTAGAGATTACAACCTTTGTAGTCTCTCTTCGGTGACTTCTTGGACCTTTGAGAGTTCGGAACAGATCGCTAGCAACCTTCCAAGTCCACGATGATCCACCCGAAGTCCCTTTGCCCAAAGCTCCTTGTTTTACTTGATCCATGGAAGAAGTGTAGCAAACACCCTATACAAATGGGCTAGATGTGAGTAGAATGATGAGGTGGTTTGTATTCTCTAATCAAAACCCTTTCTTTTTCTCTAACTCACTCAAATGAAAACTCAAGAGAGGGAGGAAGAAGAAGATGATGGCAAAGCTCAAGCTCAAAAGCATTTGTGATGAATAATGAAACTTAATTGAGATGAGAATGAAATAATCATATTAAATCATTCTCTCCTCAAACCATGGTCAGTTAATATCTAGATATTTTGCATTGAGTTAAATAGACAAAAGAGAATTAACTCATGGTTAAAAGTTAGGTCAAGAATGGTCAAAAAGTCAAATGAAGATAAACATTAACCATGAGTGAATAATCTTTAATTTTAACTCAAAAATGAATATATATATATTAACAACCATATGAGTCTTGCATTGCCACCATATAGTGTATCATCAACCATGATACACATCCATGTATGTATGTATGTGTCCATGCACATCAACATGTGCATACATGCATGCATACATCTTCAACAAAGAAAAGGGTTTAAATAAAGAATTAAACTGAAAGTCAAATGTTAAATCAACACTTGATTTAACAATCCGGTCATATCATATACGACCCGACTAATAGAAAAATGCCCGATTAACATACGGTATCACATATTCACATTCAATCGGGTCTCGCACATATCTCATATGCACACCACATCGTTTCGCCTGAGCTAGGAAACTCCTGTGTGGGACTCAATGACTCGTCAATACGCCAGCAGTGGGTGATGATCATATCAAACACCCACAAGTCTCAAGCGGTCAGCTAAACGTAATGGCCACCCGGGTATTGAGCGATCAGAAGAAAACCAGCTAAGCTGTCAAAACTCCCGTCGAGCCAATCAGTAACACTACCGTACAGTCCGGTCTCTTCGTCTCATATGTCGCATATCCAGTCTATGGGTGGTAAACGTCAGACCCCAGTAACTGATAAGTCATGTTGATATGAGGCTCATAACGGGTCGAGAAACTACTGATAACACTTACCAGTAGATCTCCATATCAGCCCTGGCCAGGGACTTCTAGTTATAGCCAATCGAACACAGCGCAACATCAACTCCCAATACCGGGAGAGACGAAACCCCTCCTATCGCTCATTGCCTCCATGTGATTCGGGACTGTACCTAAAAGCCACCGTTTTGCATGCCCTTTTAGATGTGGTATGGTAGAAATCAAAGCACAGTGGGAATCACACAAGACTCTATGACGATCTCGGGTCTACAGACTAACCTGTACCAGTGTCACCAGAGAACTGCTATCTGACGATAGGTATAAAACCATCTATGAGTTCTCGGCGAGTCCGTTCAGTGTACCCAGTCTGCACTGAGCACCCGTACTCCATTTTTGATGTCAAACACCGATAGATATGGGATCATCCATCATCCATCATATGGGTCAAGATGCGTATACGCTAGTCTACTCTGGTGTATCGATGCCCTGTCTCAATACACCCCCGACTAGGAATAGTTTTAGGATGTACTCTTAGACTACCCTAGCCCCACTAGTATGATCTGCATCATAATCCCAGTAGTCGAGTACATGTCCTAAGGGCTTTATCAACATGTGAGAACATGACTGTAAACCAATACAAGTCAACATGTTAAGACAAAGGAAAACCAGAGAGCATACTATCATGTCGAGCAAGAAAGTCCTCTCTCTATATATCCAAGCATCCACTATAATATACATCATATCTACAACAATGGCCTCTAGGGCATATATACAACTAATATTCTCCTACTTGCACTAAGGCCAGTTGTTGTAGTATCTCTTACCCAACATCCTGAAGAGTCTCTCAAATTGTATCTGGGGTATGGCCTTCGTGAGTGGATCCGTAGTGTTATCCTTCGTGTCAACTCTCCTGACCTCGATCTCGCGGCGATCAACCATCTCCCGGATCAGGTGATACCGCTTCAGAATATGTCTGGACTTCTGATGGGACATGTGTTTCTTGGCCAAAGCCACAGCTCCATTGTTATCACAATACAAAGGTATTGGATACTCAATGGACGGAACCACACCAAGTTCAGTGATGAACTTCTTCATCCAGACAGCCTCTTTGGCAGCATCGTTGGCAGCGATGTATTCAGCCTCCATCGTCGAGTCTGCCACGGTTTCTTGCTTAAAACTCTTCCAACAAACTGCCCCTCCATTTAGGGTAAAGACAAATCGCGATTGCGACTTAGAGTCGTCCTTATCACTTTGGAAGCTCGAATCGGTAAAGGACTCCACTTTGAGTTCTCCGTTACCATACACCAAGAACATCTCCTTAGTCCTTCTCAAGTACTTGAGAATGTTCTTCACAGCTGTCCAGTGACTCTCACTTGGATCTTCTTGATACCTACTCACTACACATAGTGAGTATACTACATCGAGTCTGGTACATAGCATCGCGTACATGACAGAGCCAACTGCCGAAGCATAGGGTATCCCTTGCATGCGAGCTCTCTCCAAATCAGTCTTGGGAGACATCTCTTTGGAGAGAGTGAGTCCAGAGATCATGGGTTGGTTCCCACACTTTGATTCTTCCATTCTAAATCTCTTTAGTATGGTGTCAATGTACCTGGATTGGAACAATCCTGGTATCCTTTTAGATCTATCTCTATAGATCTTAATCCCCAAAATGCAGGGGGCATCACCTAGATCTTTCATTGAGAATCTATGTGATAAGAAGAGCTTGACCGAGTGCAGCATAGGAACATCATTTTTTATCTAGAGTATGTCATCCACGTATAATACGAGGAAGATAACCTTACTCTCTGCAACCTTCTTGTAGATACAAGGTTCATCTAAGTTTTTTATGAAGTCAAACTCTTTGACTACCACATCAAAACAGACGTTCCAACTCCGCGATGCCTGCTTTAACCCGTAGATGGATTTAAGCAGCTTACATACCTTTCTGCTGCTCCCACTGTCTACGAAGCCCTCTGGCTGAGTCATGTATACGCACTCCTCTAAATCACCATTTAGAAAGGCGGTCTTAACATCCATCTTCCAGATTTCGTAGTTATGGTATGCAGCAATGGAAAGTAAGATCCTGATGGACTTAAGCATAGCCACTGGAGAAAAGGTTTCTTCATAATCCACACCTTGTCGTTGACGAAAATCCTTTGCAACAAGTCTAGCTTTGAAAGTCTCAACTTTTCCATCTACACCAAGTTTCTTCTTAAAGATCCATTTTCTCCCAATGGGTTTTACCCCTTCAGGAGCAACTTCCAAAGTCCATACTTTGTTGGTGTACATGGATTCTATCTCAGATCGCATTGCATCCAGCCACTTCACAGAGTCTCCACTCATGATGGCCTGCTCGAAGCTAGTCGGGTCATCATCTTCCATGATGCAATCCTCACTCCCACCGTATATGAGAAAACCATAATATCTCTCAGGTGGATGAGGAACCCTTCTAGATCGGCGGAGAGGCTGAGGTTCGTTGGCAACTATCGAATCCTCTGTTTCCACTAAATCTTCAGTTGCAGTTTGTGCTGCTGGAACTTCTTCCAGTTCTACCTCTTTGTCACTAATTTCTTTTGCAAGAAATTCCTTTTCTAAAAAGGTGGCATATTGAGAAACAAACACTTTTTGTTTCTCAGCGTGGTAGAAAATATATCCTTGGGAATTCTTAGGATATCCCACAAAGTTGCAAAGAACTGATCCTGCCTTGAGTTTGTCCGGATTTTTCCTTTTGACATAGGCTGGACAACCCCATATCTTAACGCGTTTAAGATATGGTATCTTCCCACTCCATATCTCATATGGTGTGGTAGGTACAGATTTAGATGGAACTTGATTTAATAGGTATGCTGCTGTCTCAAGCGCATACCCCTAAAAGGATATAGGCAACTCAGCAGTGCTCATCATAGAGCGCACCATATCTAATAGGGTGCGATCCCTCCTCTCCGATACACCATTGTGCTGTGGTGTATAGGGAGGAGTAAGCTGAGAGAGAATCCAATTCTCTTTTAGATAATCCAGGAACTCATTGCTCAAGTATTCTCTTCCTCGATCAGATCGAATGATCTTAATACTTTTTCCAGTTTGGTTCTCCACTTCTTGCTTATATTCTCTAAATTTCTCAAAAGCTTCAGACTTGTGTTTCATTAGGAACACATGTCCGTATCTTGAGAGATCGTCAGTGAATGTAATAAAGTATGAGGCACCATTCCTGGCATGTGTAGACATGGGACCACATACATCACTATGTATCAGTCCCAAGAGTTCCGTAACTCTTTCTCCATGTCCACGAAATGGAGTTTTGGTCATTTTTCCTTTGAGACATGACTGGCAAGTGTCATAAGATGAAAATTCGAACGAATTCAAATATCCATCCTTATGCAACTTAGCTAGTCGTGTCACATTGATATGACCAAGTCTACAATGCCACAAGAAGGATTCGTTCAGTTCTGAACCCTTCCTCTTGTGTGTGTTTTGTACATTAAGTACTGTAGTCTGATTGAGAACGTATATGCCATTAAATAACGAGTCTGATCCAATCAACTTTTTATTCAGAAAGATGTTCATAATATTCTCCTGTACTACAAAATTATATCCTTCTTTACTCAATAAAGAAACTGATATAAGATTGCATATCACGGTCGGAATGTAATAGCATTCGTTCAGAATCAATGTATTACCATTTGGTAACATAAGGTGATATTCGCCAACCACTTTGGCTGCAACATTTGCACCATTCCCTACTCTTATGGAATGATCACCCTCTCCCAGTTCCCTACCTTTACGTAGCCCAAGTAACATATTACATATATGGGATCCCGATCCGGTATCTAATACCCAGGACGTAGAGTGAACTGAGAAACAGTTCTCGATAACTAACACCTGAAGAAGATGCATCATCATGCTTATTCTTCATTTGGGCGGCGTGAGAATCCATATATTCTCCTAATCCCTGCTCGGACTTATAACAATTATAAGTTGGAGCGGGACCAACGTTCCCCTGCTCAGTATAATAAGCGGGTTCAGTCAATACATCCATATTATTATCTTTATTAAGGCCTGACATGGTCGCTACCTGGAGAGAGAGAGAAGAAAACACTTTAGCGTATGCTCTTGCAAGATTAGATTGATTATTATCTTATTTAATCAGGATGGCTCCCACTGCTTTTTATCAAATCTTCCTTAAAATCCTAAAAGGTAAGATTAGCCGGGATTAATTACACCTTACAAGTTCGCCAATTTTTCAGCCAGGCCAGTGTTGGTACTTTGTGGGAGGTTCCCCGTGTTTTCGCACGGACCTAATTAAAGTAAAGCTCGTTTTTCAAGAGGCATAACCCCGTTAACACCTTTCTAGACACCTACTTGATCGGCTAATTGTTATGTGTAAAACTCTCCCAGGAGTAACTCTTACTCGCAGTGGGTATCAGGATCCAACTATCTCATAGTAGGTATGCAAGCTCATTGCAAATTTCAACACTTGAAATTCCCGATAATACTTTTGCCCTAGCAACTTATGACCTTAACATAGTCAACAAATCATAATTGCTAGCCAAGTTCAACCCGTCATTTCCCGATTGAATTAAACCCACCTGCACGACCTTTAACATAGTCAACAAAGTCGTACAACTACCCTAATCCAATCACATCTCATGTTTTAACAGATAAGCACTAATTAGCTACTGCACACTACGCCTTAACATAGTCAACAAACGTAGCACGAATACTAAGTAGTACTTATCTGAAATGACGGAGGGCTATGCAGATTTTTAAGAAAACCATGAGCGTAATGAACTCAATATCATTGTAGAAACAAGTGATTTTGAAAAAGGAGTGTTTTTGAGGTTTTTACTAGTTTTGCTAAAGAGGTCACTCCCGGTGAAGGGATCTTGGCTCTTTCCTTATCGAATAAGGTGCATGATATTTCATAAATACCACTATGCAAAGCAAGAACTATAGAAGCAGTCAAAAACAAAACCGAATGAGTTGTAGCATCTTCTAGTTTCGCTAAAGAGGTCACCCCCGGAGAAGGGATATCGGCTTTTTCCTTATCGAATAAGGTGCTGGATATTATGCAAGGAATGTAAGTCGACGTTAGACACCCCACATGATGCGGGAAGGCGGAATAGGTAAAACAATCATTTTGTTTAAACTAATATCGACTAACTTACGGATCTTTGCCAAACCCTAACTAACAACAACATAGGAGGGATTAGCTACTATGAAAGAAGATTATACCCAATGAACCAAGTCTTTCTTGTTCTCGTTGACCACCTCCTCATCGGCCTCCTCTTTGTGATAGAAGATCCACCCGAGAGCTACTTCTCCAAGCTTAACCTCACACTTATGGTAACTAGGTAACTAAAAGTGCTAATCAAAGCAACCTAGAGGATATAGAATAGGATTATGGATCAATTAGTCTTGCTAACTCTTGCATCTCAACACATGAGAGGTTAGGGTTAGGGTTTGAAGAGAGAGAGCTTGAGGAGAGAGAAGGTGAGAGTGAGTATCATAATGGAAAAATAACTCATTGTGAATATATGAAGCATAAGATATTTATTAAATGAATAACAAATAAAAAATATCTTCATGCTTCATTAACTCACCTTGTGTGATTCATCCCATGAGTCATTAAGCCATTAATGCATCATTAACTCCTATGGATGAATCACACCATGAGTCATTAAACCAATTAATGCAAATTCCACCTAAACCTCCAACTCATCAATCTTCTAGAAGGTTCTCGATAAATTACGAGAATGCCCCTCCCATCCGTGAAAACACGGAAATACTGAGACTGTATAAATCCAATAATCCGATACTAGAATCTGGCTTAAACTAAAGCCCGCTAGTAAAAACTGTCCGAACATCGTACGTGCGTGAAAACACGTATGTGTCCGAACCCTGTCGTAAAACCATACGACCTCTATATCGTTTCGCCCGAAGCAGGGAAACTCTCTGTGTAGGACTCTAAAGACTCGACTACTACGCTGGCAGTGGGTTTAACCACAGGCCGCAAGCGGTACTAGCTGTACGTAACGGTCCCCAGGTAGATGTCGATAAGAAGGCCGATGAGGAAACCCATCCGAACTCCTACTGAGCCTGATGTGACAATCTCCGTACAGTCCGGTCTGTTCGTCTAGGACTATCGCATATCGGGCCTAGGGGGCGGCAAGCGTCAGTCCCCTAAAAGCGGTATAAGTCATGTCGGAGTGAAGCCCATCACACCTTGAGAAGCCAGTGGAAAACCTACCAGTAAATCTCACTTGCCCTGGCCAGAGACTTTGCGTAATGGCTCTCCAAACACAGCGCGATATCAACTCCCAATACCAGGAGAGACGAATCCTGTCTAACCGCCACTGCTTCTAAGTGCTTCGGGAATGCACCCAATTGCTACCTGTTTGCACGACTCCTTTGAGCCGTGGTAGGATAGCAATATAAGAACAGCGGGAACACACTCGAGGCGAAGCAGCAGTGTCAAGTCTGCGGACTATGCTGTACTCATGTCACTTGGGAACTGTTAACTGACGACGGGTATAATACCAACCAACAGTTCCCTGCGAGTCTTGTCCGGTGTACCCGTAACCCAACGAGCACCTGTATACTATCTTCAGTACGACGTACTGATGGCTATGGGACAGACCATCTTCCCAACTGGGATGAGAAGCGTACACAGTAGTCTACTCCTGAGTATCGATGCCCTGTCTCGATAATCCTACGACTAGGGACCTGAAACAGGATGTTCTTGTAGACTACCCAGCCCCCACTAGTGTGACTGCCATCACAACGCTGGTAGTCAAGAAAGATCCTAAGGGCTCTATCAATACGTACACACATATTAAGATAGATATAAACCAAGTAGCATACTACCATGTTTAGCAAGACTGTTAATATAACTGTGAATATCCCAAGCTTCCATTAAGTAATATACAAGCTAGTATGATACAATAATGGCCCAAGGGCATATACACTAACAAGGAATACCGCTATGCAAAGCAAAAACTAGAGTTACACTTTTTGAAAATTTGATTTTATAACATCTTATAGGTTTCTTTTCTTTCATTAATCTCATTAATGAAATCCCATTATTTAAGCTTCCTAAGCATCACAGAAGAAACGAAAATACAACGTACGCTTATGCCATCCGCATTCGCCACAGTGTCCCGTTATGCATCGTTAGGTTACTTAACTAACGGCATACCGAGACGGGACTAGCGTGGGTGCAAAACATAAGCAACGTTTATTATATATCATATACACAATAATAAAGCATTCGTCTCACGCATATAGTACGATCACATCACAGTATATCAGCAGCAGAAGAAACATATGAAATATTGGATATATTAGGAGGTCCGTGTTTTATTTTGATCCTGTATATGTAGGTGCACGGCAGCGCCCTGGCCGTCAATCCGAGGCCAAAATGCGGGAACGATACTTTTCAAAAACTTGTAAATCGGCACTACCGCGCACTATAAAACCCGGATCGGGCCATTAACCTAATCCTAGCAAACTAGAGAATGGGTAGAAAGCTATACCGAGCGATCCGTGTCCTTCGGTCTTCGGCCTCCACTCCGATCTCCTTGCGGAATCTCCGGTCTTCATCTCCTCGTCGGAAAGGGCACCACATCACCGGGTTCGTTTACGGGCTCCCACCTCTGGACCGAGGCAACTCGGGCACGAAGTTGGCGAGCCGACGTGCCCAAGAATACTGTAGACTAAGTGTAGAATCATTTGTCTCAAAGGGGTTGATGAAGTTGCCATTGATGGACGGAAGAGGAAAAATGAACTTTGGAAAAATGGAGCTTTCATTTTCTTACAAGGAATGAAATGAGAATGAAAATTCCTCACACCAAAAACTCACACCCCCACTCTCATATTTGGCCGGCCCTTTCTTGAATGGATGAGGGAAAAAATACAAGGGAGGTGAGTGTAGGAAAAGCAAAGGGTGACCATAAGCCATGTGAAGATAATGAGGTAAAAAGGTCACACCACCATCAAAACTAATCCAATCTCATAAAGCTATGAAAAGATGCTATCATAATCTTTCCATATCCCAATAAACCCTCCACAATTGCTAATTTGCAAATATGCAAATTAGCCCCTTTCATCACAAAAGTCCGGCCGTGAAGGAACAAAGGAAAACTGGCCGAAACGGAATGCAAACTAGCAACTTCAAAAAACTGATCCCGTAATAAATTACAGGAAAATCCCGCGACTGTATATACATACCTGCATTTGTGTTCCGACCGAATACAAATGCAATGAGATAAAATCTACACTGTACAATACTAGGATCCGGTTTAAACCAAAGCCCGCTAGTATTATCCGTCCGATCATGATCCGTGCAATACCGCACATATCTGATCGAACTCTGCCATATCTCCATACGGCCTCTACAGCGTTTCGCCCGAAACATGAGAAACTGTCTGTTGGGGACTCTAAAGACTCATCAATACTTTGGCTGTGGATTTAACCACTAGCACGTCAGAGGTATTATCCATACGTGACGGGCTACCAGGTATTGACCAAAAGGGACGTCGATGAGCGAACTCATCCTGACACCCTATTGAGCCTGTCAGTGACAATATCCGTACAGTCCGGTCTGCTTGTCTATGAGTATCGCATGGCGGGCCTAAGGGGTTGGTAAAAGTCAGACCCCCAAAAGCGGTACAAGTCGTGTCGGAGTGTAGCCCAGAACACCCTGAGATACTACTGGAATACCTACCAGTAAATCTCCTGCCTCGGCCGAGGGCTTTGTGTAATGGCTCTCCTAGACACAGCGCGACCTCACCCCCAATACCGGGAGAGACGAACCCCTGCAGATCCGCTCACTGCCTCCATGTGGCTCGGGACTGTACCCAACTAAAACCTGTTTGCACGACTCCTTTGAGCCGTGGTCGGGTAGTAATCAAAGTACAGTGGGAACTCACACGATACAAATGACGATCTCAGGTCGATGAACTAACCTGTATACATGTCACCAGGGAACTGCTATCTGATGTCAGATATAAGACCAACTAGCATGTTCCCGGCGAATCCTGTCCGGTGTACTCATAACCCAATGAGCACCTGTATACATCTTAGGTGAACCAACTGACACCAGTTGCTTGTGAGACCGGCCACCGCCCCTCGTCGGGGTCTCGACTGTATACACTAGTCTACTCTGGAGTATCAATGTCCTGTCTCGAAAACTCCCACGACTAGGGACCTTTTAAGGATGTGCTTATAGACCCCAGCTCCCACGTATATGATCGCCATCATACTGCTGGCTGTCAAGCAAGAATCCTAAGGGCTCTATCAACGCGCAATAGTGACCTGTAAGGTCACCTAAACCAGTACACAATGATAAAGATAAACCAGATAGCATACTATCAACTTGAGTAAGACTATCCTATCGGCATAGGTCCTCCCTCAATCATTTCAATCACGTGCCTGTGATCCAATAATTGACTCTGAGGGCACTATCTCCAACAGTATAAAACACGGATTCCACGGTCGTGATGAATAGCCAAACCTACATCCCTAGACCTCTATGAGAGTGGCAAGTAACGCTGCCAATTCTAGGATTAGGAGACCCGGTCTCGACTCCTCGAGATGGCCTCCTACTGGACCCTGGAACCCGGTTACTTGTGCTCCCCTCCTTGGGTCTATCATAATGCGGAAAAGTAAATAATATACAATGGTGACATCATCCTCAACCCGGAAATGCCCCAATAAAAGAATATTACATACAATGAAATTTACATGAATGAAAATAAAAACCCCCATCTCACATAAAACCCCCGGCTATTCGATCGCGACAATCCTGCACATCATATCTCAGCAACACATAATATCACATATTATCAACGTAAGTAAGTATGCATACCCCAATTGTCGTTGATATATAGCAACGAAGCCGGCGATATACCACATACTACACTTACGGTCGCAGAAAAGAAAAGTGAAAAACTACAACGTTTGGAATCCAAAATCATCTTAGACATCTTAAACCCGAAATATCACATATTGCGGATTTCATGCCTAACAATGTGAATTCCACATATTGTATCACATTCAGATATATCAAGACGATGTTTAACGTTTCAATCCAATCAACATACACCCACAAATTACCTTGTGAGCTCAACACTTGAGCAAAGTCAAAAATACTCAAAAACCGTGCCACAGTGTCCATGGACCAGCCGTAGAAGGAGTTAACCAATGCCTCACCTATGACACCACGGAACTACGGCAAACCCTATTGTTCGATCGCGGTTACGTAGGCATAGAATCGAGTTAAGGTTAATATGTTCTTCTAGAGGGTCCATTGGGGTCCTTGCACGATTTTACGAATACAATCAACTAAGGAAAATCAGAACACTTGAAAATTTCAGCGGGGTACAAAATGTGGTGTTCGAAGTTCGTTCGAACTGCTAAACATTGTTAAGGTTACCAATATAGTGTTAAATTATACGACTATGAAATACTACAAATTAGCCCCTGAACAAAATAACCATCACATGAAAATTCGGGCTAAGCAAACAATACTAGAAATCCCAATTCCTACAGTACAGAGCACATGTTAAATACGAAGCCCAGAGGAGCAGAGGGGGCCGGCGTCGCCGGATCTGGGGAAGGGGTGCTCGGCCATTTTCCGAGCACTGGGTCTCGTGCTTCACATGTGTTCCTATTGTATCACATACAGTCTTCTGCAGTTGCTTAAATAATTATTAAACGAATTTTTAAAAAAATTCCAGAGAGCAAAATTAGGGTTTCGTAATACCGTATTTTCGGAGTCGATTTTGTTTTCGTATTTGATTTAACACCGTATCTAAAATTCTAGCTTGGCTCTGATACCACTGTTGGGTTTCCCTTGCACCTAGTCTAGGGTTTGGTAGCATCACTCATGACACTTTGAAATTTTAGAGAGGTGCAAAGCAAACAAACCATGAATCTTAACTAGAATATTTAGGGTAAGAAGTTTTGTATCACATACAAAGAATAATCTATCACTAAAAGTAGAGATTAAAACCTTTGTAGTCTCTCTTTGGTGACTCCTTGGACCTTTGAGAGTTTGGAACGGATCGCTAGCAACCTTCCAAGTCCACGATGACCCACTCGAAGTCCCTTTGCCCAAAGCATCTTGCTTTACTCGATCAATGGAAGAAGTGTAGCAAACACCCTACACAAATGGGATAGATGTGTGTAGAATGATGAGGTGGTCTGTATTCTCTAATCAATGTGTCCATGCACATCAACATGTTCATACATGCATGCATACATCTTCAACAAAGAAAAGGGTTTAAATAAAGAATTAAACTAAAAGTCAAATATTAAATCAACACTTGATTTAACAATCCGGTCATATCATATACGACCCGACCAATAGAAAAATGCCCGATTAATATACGGTATCACATATTCACATTCAATCGGGTCCCGCGCATATCTCATATGCACACCACATCGTTTCGCTTGAGCTAGAAAACTCCTGTGTGGAACTCAAAGACTCGTCAATACGCCGGCAGTGGGTGATGATCATATCAAACACCCACAAGCCGCAATCGATCAGCTAAACGTAACGGTCATCCGGGTATTGAGCGATCAGAAGAAAACCAGCGAAACTGTCAAACTCCCGTCGAGCATATCAGTAACACTACCATATAGTCCGGTATCTTCGTCTCATATGTCACATATCTAGTCTAGGGGTGGTAAACGTCAGACCCCAGTAACTGATAAGTCGTGTCGATGTGAGGCTTAAAACGGGTCGAGAAACTACTGATAACACTTACCAGTAGATCTCCATATCAGCCCTGGCCAGGGACATCTAGTTATAGACAATCGAACATAACTGTCACGACCCGCAGGGTACGGAACGTGACTGGCACTTAAGTTTACGAAACGTCTCAAGACGTACATAAAATAAGTAAGCCAAAGCCCAGAAAACCAAACCAAATAAGCAAAAGAGTGAAGAGAACCCAATCAATTGAAAGCGAGTTTATCAAATAAGTCATATAAAACCCTTTTTAAAAACAATACCAATTTTTCCGAAAATTTCGGCAGAGTCTCCTTTGTAAATACTGGCCCCCAAAATGGGTACAACAAGAATATATATGAATCCAACAAATATGGCATCCCCAAGCGGGAGCTAGCTCTTCGCCACAAGGCGTTCACAAATCCCACGCAATATAAAGCAACAACATGAGAAATAATCATAAGGAAGTATGAGAAAAACAGCATGTCGACTCAAGTGAGCTCGACCCCAAAATACAGCATAAAAGTCCACAAATCTCACAGTCTCATCTCTAGGTCAATATACAACAATACTGATAGAAACAGTAGATGGAGTGCACTAGATACAAAGAATATACAAGGTGGTACAAAAATAATGATATAACCCACCTAAGAGCAAAACTTCGAGTCCAGGCAAAAGAGCAAAATAAGCAAGTGCGTCCGCCGCTACTGTACTGACGGAGCGGACCTGAAAAAGGCTGTGGCACAACGGGGGTGAGTTGCCAATTCATGAGTAATAAATAACATCTACACAGGCTATCGTATGCATGCACACAAGCATCCTAGCATTTAAATACAGGTAAGGCAGGTCATAATGGCAAGTATGTACGCAATATGAATATGCTAGCAGGTATGAATGCAATGCGAATCAACTCGTGATCTGAATGTGTAAGTATAAGAAATCATGTTTTTCCCTTTAAGAATCTCTTTTGAAATACCAGCACAATACCAACAAAATCAACAAGAACCTGTGTCCAGCAACGACACCTCAAAACTATCACAAATCTCATATATCCATGTCATAGTATCTCTGGCCTCAGCCATCCGGCTGACCCAGCTCAATATGAAAATCTCATCATCACGCGGCCACGGTCGGTATCCTCTGGATATCCGCCGTGCCAAACAGTCACCGGTAGGTAATCCGTCCCCTGCCAGGCTCAACGTCAACACCACATTCATCTTGCCCCGGGGTACCATACCGGGCCCACCATGTACCCGTGACGGTTCCTCCACTCCTCGACACGGATCTCGAAAACCACAGCAAACTCATGGTGGACGACACTTACATCACTAGAAAACCTCAATTTACATATTTTAAAAATATAATAAGTTTAGAAATTTTGCGGCTTTCCCCCGAAATCCAGAAATATCATAAAATCTCAAGAAATCCTCATAAGTGTATATGTCAATGATAATGAATGCATATGGTATCAATAATCAAGTTGCGATGTGTGATTAATAGATTAGGCATGAACAAATAATATGATGAAGCACATGCACATGAATAGCAATCCTACGATTTCATTTTAAGGAATTAAAGCAATAGCGCGAGTTTAAGTATCAATTATAGTAAAAGGTTTCAATTTAAAGGTTATCTAGTGTGGTGGCATGGCAATTACCAGGGTGTGTGTGTAGGCATGAATAGTGCTCGTGCTGCATATAAAAACCCTGGCAATGGTGCAGGTGTCCTATAAAATGGTTTCGTATATGTATGTCAATATAGGGCATGAATGTAGCAAATAATCATACAAGTATTACACCCCTAATTACTAACATTACTAAGAATCTTTTTATGGTACTAAAACTATCGGGCGACTTGCGCCATCTAACGATAGTCCCCCGTAGATGTTACATCTACTCACCGAAATCCTTAGCTAGCTGCGTCCAATCACCGCTTTCCCTTTTCGAGCCGCGTCTGACGTCTCCGCGACCGAACCTGGAATTAACATCAATACAAACATAAGGTTACAAATCAAGAACGACGCAATTCCCTAACGAAAATACCAACGTTCACTAGCTAGGTACAACGTGCACAAGGTGCGCGGAACACACGCAAAAATCGCAAAAACTGCAAAAATCGCCGATTTGGTCGCCCGGCAAAACTAAAACCCGATTACTCAAAAATCCGCACTCACGCATCCTAAATGTCATAGGATAAGCCAATACAATCATCAAGATATCCAAACTAATTTATCACATACTTTTATCACAAAACTAGTAAGCACAAATATTCTAAAAAAAACGACGCAACATCGCCGTTATGCGATAAAGTGCTCACAATCCAACACAACATCCAACCAACCCACTAGATAGCCATTACATTAGTTTTAAACCATTAGCAATGCTTAAAAACCTAATTTCCATAAACAAAACCTTTCTTAATTTTCATAATTAGCAAACTTAAACCAAACTATACATGAAAAACCTTAATTTAACACTAGATTTTAGCCTAATAAGCAAGTTAACCACTTAGATTAAGGTTAGCAAAACACTAGATAGCAACATAAATTTAATTAACTAAATAATGGTTTCAAGAAACCCTAATTTAATTTTCAACCATTAACTAAAAAAAAAACTAGATTAGGATTAACACTAAAATTAACACTAAACAACTAGATTAAAGAATTCTAACCATATCAACTTAAAAGAGTAGAAATTATACCTCAAATTTTATAGATCTAGCAAGAAGAATTTGCCTCAATGATGGCCTCATAGCACCATGATTCCAAGCAAGAGAGGCTAAAGAGAAAGGGGATGAAGAATGGGGTTATTTTGTGAGGTTTAAATTTGGAAATTTGGAGCAACTTGATGAATTTTTGAACAAGATGAAAAGAAAAATGATGAAGAGGGGAGGGGCTGCAGATTTCGACCAGAGAAGGGAGAGGGGAGGGTGTGGGGTGTGTGGGAAAGTCTTGGTCAACTCCTACCAACCCACAAAAAGACCATACCTAATAAAAAAATCCAAAATCCTTAAAAAAACACCTCTTTTCTACACAAAAATGAAGTCAAAGAGGCAACCATTTTTTTTTTCTTGGGTTGCTGGAAATGGGCCGGCCTAGGGCTGAGGGAAGAGAGGGAGGGGTTTTACAAAAGAAATTTTATGCAAAAAGACCCCCTACAAGTCAAAAATTGCAAGTTTAAGCTTAAATTCAATAAATTTCGTTTTCTATAATAAAAATTAGTTAAAAATCAAAATAAAATACTAAAAATTTATGTTACAACTAGATTTTAATTAACATAATTTTAAAGATTAAAATTAGCCCAGAAAAATTTGTATTTATCGCTAATTTAATGTATTTTCTTACCGGCTTAAAATAATATTAAAAAATTAAAAAATAGGGAAAATTTTTTAAATGACCAAAAATTAATAAGTAACTCATTAGCTAATAAAAACAACCAATTACCTATCCATTTTAGGTATAATTAGTCCTAAACTGCAAAATAACGAGAAAGACGGTTTTCGGAAAAATACCGAATTTTCACCGATTTTCAGGAAAACACCAAAACGACTTTTCAAGGTGCTACAATCTTCCCCCCTTAAAGAAATTCGGTCCCCGAATTTAAAAATAAAACTACGCGTACCTTCAAAGAGATGGGGATATTTCTTCCTCATCTCGCCCTCGGTCTTCCAGGTAATCTCCTCGCTGCTCGGGCTACGCCAAAGGACCTTGACGGTCGGTATAACTTTCGATCTCAACTTCTTCACCTGCCGATCCAGGATGGCCACCGGATGCTCTGCAAAGGAAAGGTCGCGCTCCAGCTGGACTGCCGGGTGCTGAATCGCATGCGAAGGGTCGTGAAGGTACTTGCGGAGCATCGAAACATGGAAGACGGGGTGAACATCGGGAAAGCTGGGTGTAAGGGCCAAACGATATGCAACCGCGCCGACACGCTCGAGGATCTCGAAGGGACCTACGAATCTAGGGCTAAGCTTCCCCTTTTGCCCAAAACGCATCACGCCCTTCATCGGAGAGACTTTCAGAAAAACATGGTCGCCAACTGCGAACTCTAATCTGCGACGGCGCCTGTCTGCATAGGATTTCTTTCTGCTCTGAGCTGCCCTCATCCGGTCTCGAATCAACTGTATCTTCGCTGTCGTCTCCTCAACAAGCCGCGGCCCCAAAATACTGCTCTCGCTGAGCTCTCTCCAACAGACAGGCGATCTGCATCTCCTCCCATACAATGCCTCGAAAGGTGCCATCTGAATAGTATCCTGGAAGCTGTTGTTGTAGGAGAACTCCACTAGAGGTAAATGACGATCCCAGCTACCGCCGAAGTCTAAAACGCACGCTCTGAGCATGTCCTCGAGAGTCTGAATGGTCCGCTCTGACTGTCCGTCGGTCTGCGGATGAAATGCTGTGCTGAAGCTCAAACGAGTGCCCAAAGCCTCCTGGAGTCTCTGCCATAGTCGGCTGGTAAACTGCGTGCCTCGATCTGACACGATACAAGTCGGTACGCCATGTAGTCGCACGATCTCGTCAATGTAGAGCTGAGCATACTGAGCGAAGCTGAAAGTGGTCTTCACTGGAAGGAAGTGAGCCGCTTTCGTCAATCGATCTACGATCACCCAGATGGAGTCATACCCTCGACTGGTCCTGGGTAGACCCACAACGAAATCCATCGAAATCTGCTCCCATTTCCACTCCGGAATGGGTAACGGCTGTAGCTCTCCTGCGGGCCTCTGGTGCTCGGCCTTGACTTGCTGGCAAGTCAGGCATCTCGATACAAACTCCGCAATGTCCCTCTTCATCCCGTCCCACCAGTAGGTCTCTCTCATATCATGGTACATCTTGGTGGAACCGGGGTGGACACTATACACTGATCGGTGTGCCTCCTCAAGAATGTCGCGCCGTAATCCATCAGCATCTGGTACGCACAGTCTAGATCCATAGCGTAAAATCCCCTGATCGTCAATCACGAACTCGGAAAATCTGCCCTGACCCATCTGTGCCATGATCTCCGAGCAACGGTCGTCACTGCGCTGTGCCTCATATATACGGTCAAGCAACTGTGGGCGTGCACGAACATGCGCGAGCTGTCCCCCTGTCTGAGTGAACTCGAACTCAACTCGGCTGTCGCATAAAATCTTCCAATCTGCTGACGACTGCCTTTGTACTGCGCGCAAAAAGGATAGACTACCCCCGGACCTCCTACTCAACGCATCTGCCACTACATTCGCCTTGCCTGGGTGGTATAAGATCTCGCAGTCGTAGTCTTTCACCAACTCCATCCAACGACGCTGTCTGAGGTTCAGGTCTCGCTGCTGAAATATGTACTTTAAGCTCTTGTGATCAGTGAATATCTGACACGACTCGCCGTATAGGCAATGTCGCCAAATCTTCAGTGCAAAGACCACTGCAGCCATCTCCAAATCATGAGTAGGGTAGTTCTGTTCATGCTTCTTCAACTGCCGAGAAGCATATGCGATCACCCGGCCATGCTGCATCAATACGCATCCTAATCCCACTCGCGAAGCATCACAGTAGACCACAAATCCGCCTGATCCCGAAGGTAAAGATAATACCGGCGCCGTAGTCAAACATGTCCGCAGCTGCTGAAAACTGCGCTCGCACTCCTCTGTCCAAACGAAAGGAACTCCCTTCCGGATCAAACCGGTCAAAGGTGCAGCTATACGGGAGAAGTCCTGAACAAAACGCCTGTAGTAGCCCGCCAGGCCTAGAAAACTACGAATCTCAGTAACCGATGTAGGTCGGGGCCACTGCTGAACAGCCTCAATCTTCTTCGGGTCCACACATATGCCGTCTCTCGTAACCACGTGACCCAAGAATCCGACGCTGTCCAGCCAGAAAGCACACTTGGAGAACTTTGCAAATAGCTGGTGCTCACTCAGAGTCTGTAACGTAATCCGCAAGTGCTGCTCGTGCTCCTCTCTGCTCCGGGAGTACACCAAGATATCGTCGATAAACACGATGATAAACAAGTCAAGATACGGCCTGAATGTACGGTTCATCAAATCCATGAATGCTGCTGGGGCGTTGGTGAGTCCGAACGACATCACCAAAAACTCGTAGTGGCCGTAGCGCGTGCGGAAAGCTGTCCTCGGTATATTCTCCTGTCGAACTCGCAGCTGATGGTATCCTGATCGCAAGTTGATCCTCGAAAAATAACCCGTGCCCTGGAGCTGGTCGAACAAATCATCAATGCGTGGCAACAGATATCTGTTCCGAACGGTAACTTTGTTCAGCTGGCGGTAGTCGATACATAAGCGCAAACTTCCATCCTTCTTCTTGATAAACAGGACCGGAGCACCCCACGGAGAAACACTCGGTCGAATAAGCCCCTTCTCTAACAAATCCTGCAACTGATCCTTCATCTCTCGAAGCTCAGCCGGGGCCATCCGATAAGGCGGTATAGAAATAGGCCCCGAGCCGGGAATCAAATCAATGCAGAACTCAACGTCGCGCTCAGGTGGTAGCCTAGGTAGCTCATCAGGGAAAACATCAGGGAACTCACAAACAACCGGGACCCGGTCCAACGGAACCTCTGCAGCTCGAGTATCACAAATATACGCTAAGAATCCCTGACATCCCTTCCGCAAGAGCTGACCAGCGCGAAGAGACGAAATCAAGCTGGGAAGGGTGACGCTGCAGTCTCCCTGAATAACAAGGACTGGCTCTCCCGGAAAGCTAAATCTGACTGCCTTCTCACGGCAGTCCACCGAAGCATAACAAGTGGCTAGCCAATCCATGCCCAGAAGCACGTCAAAGTCCAACATATCGAGGAGAATCAAATCAACCGATGAATCCCTCTCCCCGATACGAACGGAACACAATCGAAAAACAAAACGAGCGACAAACGACTCGCCTACCGGAGTACTAACAACAAGTGGATGATCTAACGACGACGACTCACGGCCCAACATCGGTGCAAAGTGTGTAGAGACGTACGAATGTGTGGAACCTGGGTCAAATAATACCCGTGCGTCGAAAGAGCAAACTGGCAAGGTACCTGTCACAACGGCATTGGATGCCTGCGCATCCTGCGGTGTCAAAGCAAATACTCGGGCCTGTCCTCCACCGATAGCGGGCTGACCTCGACCTCGGCCTCTACCTCCTCGTCCTCTCTGAACAGGACCGCCGCGTCCACGGCCTCTGGGTGCACCTAACTGGCGTGGAGCATCGCCTGTGGTAGGAAGTAGGGCTCTCTGAGAAGGGGGTGGTGATGGTGGTAGGGTCACATGCGGAACTGTCGCTACTCCCTGTCGTCTCGCCGGACAGTCTCTGACAAGATGGTGCGGACTCCCGCACCCAAAACACCCTGGCGACGGCTGCTGCCCCTGGGGATAAGAACCATATAACTGTCCCCGTCCAAATCCTCTGCCAGGCCTATCTCTCGGAAAGAATCTGGCGCGCTGCCTATGAGACGGTACATCGGTGCGAATCCTCTTCGGCCCAGAAACGGCCGAAGTCTGTGATATGCGTGCCTCCATCCGTAATGCCGTATCCATAGCAGCTGAATAAGTGTCGTAGTGCTGGGCGCCAATGGCAAGATATAGCTGGGCATCTAGTCCCTGTACGAACCTCTTCACCATCTTCTCCTCGGTATCCACCAAATACGAAGCATATCGGGATAACTGTGTAAACTGGATGTCATACTCAGACACCGTCATCCCAGGTGTCTTGACTAAGGCCTCGAAGCTACGAGCTCTGGCGTCACGAATGCTCTCTGGGAGGAAACGAGCTAGAAAGACCGCTGTAAACTCGGCCCAAGTCATAGGCGGTAGACCTGCAGCTCGACCCCTCAAGACTGACTCCCACCATGTCTGCGCGAGTCCCTCTAGTCGGAAACTCGCAAGCTCTACCCATCGATCATCCGAACATCTCAGCGAACGGCAGATCCTGGCTAAACTGTCAAGGAACGTCTGTGGGTCCTCCGCTGCCTCGGTGCCGGTGAATACTGGAGGTCTCAGCCTCATGAAATCCAGTAGCGAAACCGGAATGGCCACGGTGGTAGTAGTAGGAGCAGGTATCATGGTCGTCTGTGATGTAGTAGGTACGTCATCCGGCCTCGGTGTACGACTGGCTGCAACTAGGGATCCTACCATCTGACGTATCTCCTGCATACTCCCCATCATCTGTCGCAACTCCTCCATACCAGTCTCAAGCCTATCCATACGGCCTGGGGAAGGTGGATCGGTCTGTCCCTGCGGCGTAGGCATACCACCCTGCTCAGTCCTAGTCTCGGACGAGCCAGCTCGAATCTCGTCTCGGGCGGCAGCCCTCTATGCTCTGGTAGCCTTCGACGGCATAGTGGATGTTACAGGAAAACGGATAGTAAGAACAGTGCAATAGGATCATAGGATACACGGAATTGAAGAAGGAATTTTCAAGCAAGTATATCCTAAAGTCACTTAGGCGGAGTACCGTATCGCAAGTATGCCGCGGACATACGCACGCTACGTTACCCTCCTTAAGTCACTTACTCCATCTACCAAGGGTCATCCTACACTCAAAAAGGTAAAACCTATCGCTCTGATACCAACTTTGTCACGACCCGCAGGGTACGGAACGTGACTGGCACTTAAGTTTACGAAACGTCTCAAGACGTCCGTAAATAAGTAAGCCAAAGCCCAGAAAACCAAAACCAAATAAGCAAAAGAGTGAAGAGAACCCAATCAATTGAAAGCGAGCTTATCAAATAAGTCATATAAAACCCTTTTTAAAAACAATACCAATTTTTCCGAAAATTTCGGCAGAGTCTCCTTTGTAAATACTGGCCCCCAAAATGGGTACAACAAGAATATATATGAATCCAACAAATATGGCATCCCCAAGCGGGAGCTAGCTCTTCGCCACAAGGCGGTCACAAATCCCACGCAATATAAAGCAACAACATGCGAAATAATCATAAGGAAGCATGAGAAAAACAGCATGTCGACTCAAGTGAGCTCGACCCCAAAATACAGCATAAAAGTCCACAAATCTCACAGTCTCATCTCTAGGTCAATATACAACAATACTGATAGAAACAGTAGATGGAGTGCACTAGATACAAAGAATACACAAGGTGGTACAAAAATAATGATATAACCCACCTAAGAGCAAAACTTCGAGTCCAGGCAAAAGAGCAAAATAAGCAAGTGCGTCCGCCGCTACTGTACTGACGGAGCGGACCTGAAAAAGGCTGTGGCACAACGGGGGTGAGTTGCCAACTCGTGAGTAATAAATAACATCTACACAGGCTATCGTATGCATGCACACAAGCATCCTAGCATCTAAATACAGGTAAGGCAGGTCATAATGGCAAGTATGTACGCAATATGAATATGCTAGCAGGTATGAATGCAATGCGAATCAACTCGTGATCTGAATGTGTAAGTATAAGAAATCATGTTTTTCCCTTTAAGAATCTCTTTTGAAATACCAGCACAATACCAACAAAATCAACAAGAACC
Organism: Agapanthus africanus; assembly: GCA_030015575.1. Lineage (NCBI taxonomy): Eukaryota > Viridiplantae > Streptophyta > Magnoliopsida > Asparagales > Amaryllidaceae > Agapanthus > Agapanthus africanus. The sequence goes on along the minus strand of CM057348.1, from coordinate 251,623,241 downwards.
TGTGTCCAGCAACGACACCTCAAAACCATCACAAATCTCATATATCCATGTCATAGTATCTCTGGCCTCAGCCATCCGGCTGACCCAGCTCAATATCAAAATCTCATCATCACGCGGCCACGGTCGGTATCCTCTGGATATCCGCCGTGCCAAACAGTCACCGGTAGGTAATCCGTCCCCTGCCAGGCTCAACGTCAACACCACATTCATCTTGCCCCGGGGTACCATACCGGGCCCACCATGTACCCGTGACGGTTCCTCCACTCCTCGACACGGATCTCGAAAACCACAGCAAACTCATGGTGGACGACACTTACATCACTAGAAAACCGCAATTTACATATTTTAAAAATATAATAAGTTTAGAAATTTTGCGGTTTTCCCCCGAAATCCAGAAATATCATAAAATCTCAAGAAATCCTCATAAGTGCATATGTCAATGATAATGAATGCATATGGTATCAATACTCAAGTTGCGATGTGTGATTAATAGATTAGGCATGAACAAATAATATGATGAAGCACATGCACATGAATAGCAATCCTACGATTTCATTTTAAGGAATTAAAGCAATAGCGCGAGTTTAAGTATCAATTATAGTAAAAGGTTTCAATTTAAAGGTTATCTAGTGTGGTGGCATGGCAATTACCAGGGTGTGTGTGTAAGCATGAATAGTGCTCGTGCTGCATATAAAAACCCTGGCAATGGTGCAGGTGTCCTATAAAATGGTTTCGTATATGTATGTCAATATAGGGCATGAATGTAGCAAATAATCATACAAATATTACACCCCTAATTACTAACATTACTAAGAATCTTTTTACGGTACTAAAACTATCGGGCGACTTGCGCCATCCAACGATAGTCCCCCGTAGATGTTACATCTACTCACCGGAATCCTTAGCTAGCTGCGTCCAATCACCGCTTTCCCTTTTCGAGCCGCGTCTGACGTCTCCGCGACCGAACCTGGAATTAACATCAATACAAACATAAGGTTACAAATCAAGAACGACGCAATTCCCTAACGAAAATACCAACGTTCACTAGCTAGGTACAACGTGCGTGCGCGGAACACACGCGAAAATCGCAAAAACTGCAAAAATCGCCGATTTGGTCGCCCGGCAAAACTAAAACCCGATTACTCAAAAATCCGTACTCACGCATCCTAAATGTCATAGGATAAGCCAATACAATCATCAAGATATCAAAACTAATTTATCGCATACTTTTATCACAAAACTAATAAGCACAAATATTCTAAAAAAAACGACGCAACATCGCCGTTATGCGATAAAGTGCTCACAATCCAACACAACATCCAACCAACCCACTAGATAGCCATTACATTAGTTTTAAACCATTAGCAATGCTTAAAAACCTAATTTCCATAAACAAAACCTTTCTTGATTTTCATAATTAGCAAACTTAAACCAAACTATACATGAAAAACCTTAATTTAACACTAGATTTTAGCCTAATAAGCAAGTTAACCACTTAGATTAAGGTTAGCAAAACACTAGATAGCAACATAAATTTAATTAACTAAATAATGGTTTCAAGAAACCCTAATTTAATTTTCAACCATTAACTAAAAAAAAAACTAGATTAGGATTAACACTAAAATTAACACTAAACAACTAGATTAAAGAATTCTAACCATATCAACTTAAAAGAGTAGAAATTATACCTCAAATTTTATAGATCTAGCAAGAAGAATTTGCCTCAATGATGGCCTCATAGCACCATGATTCCAAGCAAGAGAGGCTAAAGAGAAAGGGGATGAAGAATGGGGTTATTTTGTGAGGTTTAAATTTGGAAATTTGGAGCAACTTGATGAATTTTTGAATAAGATGAAAAGAAAAATGATGAAGAGGGGAGGGGCTGCAGATTTCTACCAGAGGAGGGAGAGGGGAGGGTGTGGGGTGTGTGGGAAAGTCTTGGTCAACTCCTACCAACCCACAAAAAACCATACCTAATAAAAAAATCCAAAATCCTTAAAAAAACACCTCTTTTCTACACAAAAATGAAGTCAAAGAGGCAACCATTTTTTTTTTCTTGGGTTGCTGGAAATGGGCCGGCCTAGGGCTGAGGGAAGAGAGGGAGGGGTTTTACAAAAGAAATTTTATGCAAAAAGACCCCCTACAAGTCAAAAATTGCAAGTTTAAGCTTAAATTCAATAAATTTCGTTTTCTATAATAAAAATTAGTTAAAAATCAAAATAAAATACTAAAAATTTATGTTACAACTAGATTTTAATTAACATAATTTTAAAGATTAAAATTAGCCCAGAAAAATTTGTATTTATCGCTAATTTAATGTATTTTCTTACCGGCTTAAAATAATATTAAAAAATTGAAAAATAGGGAAATTTTTTTAAATGACCAAAAATTAATAAGTAACTCATTAGCTACTAAAAACAAGCAATTACCTATCCATTTTAGGTATAATTAGTCCTAAACTGCAAAATAACGAGAAAGACGGTTTTCGGAAAAATACCGAATTTTCACCGATTTTCAGGAAAACACCAAAACGAATTTTCAAGGCGCTACAACAACGCAACATCAACTCCCAATACCGGGAGAGACGAAATCTCTCCTATCGCTCATTGCCTCCATGTGATTCGGAACTGTACCCAAAAGCCACCGTTTTGCACACCTTCTTGGACGTGGCAAGGTGGAAATCAAAGCACAGTGGGAATCACACAAGACTCTATGACGATCTCGGGTCTACAGACTAACCTGTACCAATGTCACCAGAGAACTGCTATCTGACGATAGGTATAATACCATCTAGGAGTTCTCGGCGAGTCCGTTCAGTGTATCCAGTCTCCATTGAGCACCCGTACACCATCTTTGATGTCAAACACCGATGGATATGGGATCATCCATCGCCCATCATATAGGTCAAGATGCGTATACGCTAGTCTACTCTGGTGTATCGATGACCTGTCTCAATACACCCTTGACTAGGAACAGTTATAGGATGTAATCTTGGACTACCCTGTCCCCACTAGTATGATCTGCATCATAATCCCAGTAGTCGAGTACACGTCCTAAGGGCTTTATCAACATTTGAGAACAAGACTGTAAACCAATACAAATCAACATGTTAAGACAAAGTAAAGCCAGATAGCATACTATCATGTCGAACAAGAATGTCCTCTCTATGTATATTCAAGCATCCACTATAATATACATCATATGTACAACAATGGCCTCTAGGGCATATATACAACTAACAATATATATATATAAGGATATATATCTCGTGTGTCCATCAACGACACATAAAAATCAAGGAACCTGTGTGTCCAACATCGACACTCGAAATATCATGAAATACTCGTGTCCAGCATCGACACGCAAATCCTCATATATCGGGCTCCGTCAGTCCGGATCGGCCCTCATCAATATCTCGTGCTTCGTCAGTCCGGATCGGCCCACGGGCTCCGTCAGTCCGGATTGGCCCGTACCATCTCATGACTCCGGTCGGTATCCTCCAGATATCCGCCGAGTCCAAATACTATCATCCCTCTGCCGGGCTCATCGGCAAATCCATCGATATACCTTTCTTGCCCCGGGGTACCATACGGGGTCCATCATGTACCCGCAAATGGTGCCTACCGCTCCTCGAATCGGGTATCTAGCACAAGTCTTAGAATCGAGAAAACTCATGACGGACGCACTGAAATATCATATCACGAGAAACCGGGTTTTCAATTAATATATATAAATTTCTTGAAATACCCACACGGTTCTCAAATCTATAAAATATCAAGTAATGAATAAGAATACTTGCATAGATCATTATGATGATATATATTATATAGGTGTACATATATAACAGCGTCCCATACCACAGATATATATACATATATAACAGCGTCCCATTCCACTGATATATATTCTCAGGAGTAAAACATCCAGAAATATAATATATGCAACATAAAACAGTAATATGAGCATATAAAGGAAACCCGTTATTTAAATGCAACAAGTTATTAAATATATCATGCGGTTCCTAATTTCTCTAAAATCCAACGCAACATCATATAAGGGTGAACATGTAGCTATACCAAGGTATATGTGTGTACATGTAAGTATGTATGCAAGATATACATGTAGCTATATCTCATATGTGTATCTATCTGTCAACAATAATACAATACCTTATAAGTATATGTGTAAGCATGTAAGTATATGTGTATGCTATCTCTCATATACATAATGGAAATAAGGATCAAGTCTCAATGTCCCTAACCAATACAATATCACTTATGTATATGTGTCAGCTACCTCTCATATGCACAAAGGAAATAATGATCATGTCTCAATATCCCTAACCAATACAATATCTCATATGTATATGTGTCAGCAACATCTCATATGTACAAAGGAAATAAGGATCATGTCTCAATGTCCCTAACCAATACAATATCTCATATGTATATGTGTTGTGCGTGTCATGATAATTATCGACGGAGTGTATGGCATACAATTAGTACTCGTGCAATATGAATCGTCAATAATAGTGCAGTGTCCAATGGGTACAAGTCCCAGCACAGCAAGTAATAATATGAAATGAAGTTCATGCACAATCTCTATATGTGCAATACTTTTAACTAATAATCATGTCAAATAATCCAGCCCAGACGCATAACGCCATGCGGGCGATTCCCCTGTAGATGTTAAATCTACTTACCGATGACCCCGAGCTAAGTAAATCCAACCACCTACTTCCCTTTCTTCGTAGCGTTCGAAGTCCCTGCTCGCGATCCGAAAATTTCACAAACACAACACATAAGGTTAAATATCCTGCGCTGACATAAAGACAACGAAACGCAAGGATAACATCCATAAGATATACACACTGTGCACCTAATGCACAAAACGTATATGATATCGGCACAACCCTAGCTAGGATGACACAACAACCAAGCCTAGACCCCGATCGTACCGATCGCGCATTCACAACACAATATATATCGTGGAAGATAATATATATAACATCACAACGTCATAAGAAACCCACGCCTAATTTATCCGAAAACCTAGTAAGCACCTTTAATCATTTTAGCTCAAATCTAGAATTTTAACCAAAACTAGTAGCCACAATCATCACATAATAGCTTGATTAAACCACTCAAACCCTTACTAGAATTTTAATCTCACCCATATAAGATTTACTAAATGTTTAGTTTGCACTTAAGCTTAATTAGACGATTAGGAAAAAATAACAAATAGCATTCTCATAACTATGTTAACTTTTCCAAGTCTAAACTTTTCCATTAACCAATTTAACCAATCAAACCCTAACTTGATCTTCACAACTCTTTCATGAATTTATAAAACATGCTAATTCAAGATTTAATTAAACATCTAATAATCTAGCTTAATGATTTAAACAACAACTAAAGATTAGGGTTAGGATTTTATACCTCCACTAGATTTACAAACTAGAAAGTAAACTCCAATTTAGCCTCCAAAATGATGACTTTCAAGAAGATCCAAGCTTGTTTAGGGTTGAAGAATAATGGGTAGGGATTTATATTTGAGTTTGTGGGATTATTTGATGATTTTAGATGATTTATTTGTGCTTGAAGAAGTGCAAATGAAGTGAGATGAGAGAGAGGGCGACAAGGGGGGGGGGGGGGGAGTTTCGGCCAAGGCACAAAAATGAGGAGGTTTGTGGAAATGTGTGAAAATTTCTAGCTAAAAACCTCAATTAATGCCCATTAATGCACCTCTCATCCAATGACACCTTTTAATATTTTCTTTTTTCTAATTAAAGTTTTCATTAATTCAACAAATATCTATATATTTGTACGATATTTTGCATGGATGGATAAATGCTTAATCTTGTGATTAAGTTAGCATAGATTCACTTTAGCATAATTAACCCAATCAAATTTGTAATTACCACTAATTAAGTGCATAGTTAAAAGCTTAAAATAATATTTTAATTAAGAAAAAATATTAAAGTTAACTAAAATTTTCAAGCGACAACTAAACACAGCAAACTAGCAATTTCCTAGTTAAACTAGGTGCAGTTAAGTCTAAACTGAAAAATGATCACTTCAGAGTTTTTACGGAAAACACAGCTTATATTTTACCTATTAATGGAAAATTCGCATAACGATTTCTAAAACGTTACAGTCTTCCCCCCTTAAAGAAATTCGGTCCCCGAATTTAAAATTCTAACTATGCATACCTTCAAAAAGATAAGTGCAAATTATCCACATCTCGCTCGTAGCCTCCTAAGTGATCTCCTCACTAGATGGCTACGCCAAAGAAAACCTCCTCAGATGGAAAGACCCTTGACCGAAGTTTTTCCACCAGCCGATCCACTATCTGTTAGTTATATGTATGCCCTAGAGGCCATTAGTGTACATACGATGTATATTAGAGGATGCTTGGACATATATAGGTAGGACTTTCTTGCTCGACATGATGGTATGCTATCTGGTTGCTCTTTATCTTAACATGTACTCTGATAGTCTCTATGTTACATGTTGATAAAGCCCTTAGGATAAGTACTTGACTACCAGGACTATGATGCGGATCATACTAGTAGGGACAGTGTAGTCGCCAAGTACATCCTTCAAATGTTCCTAGTCGTGGGAGTACCGAGACATGGCATCGATACTCCAGAGTAGACAAGCGTATGCGCTTCTTGATCTATATGATGGGCGATGGATGATCCCATATCCATTGGTGTTTGACATCGGAGAAGGTATACAGGTGCTCAGTGAAAACTGGGTACACTAGACGGACTCGCCGAGAACTCCCAGATGGTATTATACCTCACGTCAGATGGCAGTTCTCTGGTGACACTGGTACAGGTTAGTCTGTAGACCCGAAATCGTCATAGAGTCTTGTGTGATTCCCACTGTGCTTTGATTTCCATCATACCACGTCCAATGGGGCGTGCAAAACAGTGGCTTTTAGGTACAGTCCCGAATCACATGGAGACAATGAGCGGTAGGAGGGGATTCGTCTCTCCCGGTATAGGGAGTTGATGTTGTGCTGTGTTTGATTGGCTATAACTGGAAATCCCTGGCCAGGGTTGATGAGATTTACTGGTAAGTGTTATCAGTAGTTTCTCGAACTGTTATAGACCTCATATCGACACGACTTATCAAGCTACAGGTGTCTGACGTTTACCACCCCTAGGCGAGATATGCGACATATCAGACGAAGAGACCGGACTGTATGGGAGTGTTACTGATTAGATTTGTTGGAGAAAGTACATGCTTGCTTGTTGATCTTCTGATCGCTCAATACCTGGGTGGCCGTTACGTTTAGCAGACCGCTTGCGGCTTGTGGGTGTTTGATATGATCATCACCCACTGCCGGCGTATTGACGAGTCTTTAGAGTCCTACACAGAGGTTTCCTGGCTCAAGCGAAACGGAGTAGGAGCGCATATGTGATATGTGCGGGAACGAGATTAATGCGAGTATGTAATACCGCATTATATTCTCGCGATGTGTGACATGATAGGTTATATATGATATAGCCGAGTTATCGGATCGAGCGTTGATTCGATAAGATGTTGCATTTGATATTAGTCGGTTATATGTGATATAGCCGGATTATTAAATCAAGAGTTGATTTGATAATTTAATGCATAATTATATATTTGATATATTATAATACATTAACTAATATTAAGCTCACTATTGATTTCTTTTTCTCATATGATGTGCACATTGTATGTATATACGCGATATGTACATTTGTGTACATGGATTGTGTCATGTTTGATGATACATACAAGATGGGTGTATGAGATTAACACAATGCTAGGAGTTAAGTTAGGGTTTCTATTTATATTAAGCTAATTCAAAAGAGATTGAGTTTGTTATGCTAAAGCTTGCACAAAAGCTTATGGATAAGCTTTGACAAAGTCAACCCTTTTGTCTAGTTTAAGATATTTATCAAACCCAACCTTTAACCATAGCGATGAGTTAATTCTTTACATGAGTTAGCCATGAGGGCTTAACTCAACCAAGGGTGCAATAATTCATTTGGATGAATTATTCACAAGTCTTCTTCTTCTTCTTCAAGCTCCATGAAAAAGCTTGCTAGCTCTAATGGAGTTTTGAGATAAAATGTGAGAAAAACAATTCTAAAGTGAGCCCACCTCCTACTTCTTCATCCTCTATCACTTGCCATATAGTAGAGTGTGTTCTCTTCACAAAGTTCATGACCTAGTGAAGGAATAGCTTGATTCAGTGTCTCCTCGACGTAGATCATCTTCGGCCTCGAAGTCATCGAAGCAAGCACGTTCATTTCTTCGCGGGAGCCTCTCTAGAGTCCGGACGATCCTGATCGCAGCGAAGGGACTACTACATGGAGCTATTGAAGTGAAGGACCGGACTACAAAGGTTGTAATCCCAAACTCTTAGAAGTAAAGTTGTTTACTTGCTTATTGTTTTCGCATAATCTCTAGTCTACGATCTTGGTTAGGGTTGTTCGGCACGTCTAAATTTTAAATCGGGCATGGTTGATGCCTTATACACCCTTGTGAGAGTGCCGAGTAACCCTACAGTGGTATCAGAGCCAAGCTAGAGCTTTCGGCGAAGTCCAGGTGAAGTTTAAAGTCCGATCGAACTCCGAATACCCGGTTTAGACCCCTTTCTGGAAATTTTTCAAAAAGTTGACATTTTTCATATTAAAAATCCTCAGAAAATTCAGCAGGTAAATGTATGGACACGTGTGCAAAACGACACTCTAAATCGCTCAAGGCGCTGCGGAACCGCGGCCAAACTAGGGTATTGGCGGCAGTTCCACGGCAGGTCTTGGGGATAGAGGGTTAGATTTTGCTACATTTGATCCGTAGGTACTTTTGCATTATTCTGTGAATTTTTAATTGTACTCAAATGTTGAGTTTTCTGGGTTGTATTACGGACTCGTTGATTCAATCGGATAATTTAACTTCGTTTAAGTTTCTTCCGGATAATTTTAGAACGTGTTAAAAAGTTCGAACGGATATCAATAACCCACTTTTTCCCCTGTCGGAAATTTTTTCAAAAGTTGGATTTTTTCTCGAGTTTGAAACTTCCGGAAAATCATGCAAGTAACACGGTGGACCCTCTAGAAGAACACAAACCTTAACTCGATTATGTGACCGTCTGAACCGCCTCTGAACCTTATAGTTTGGGGCAGTACGGCGTTGCCACATGTGAGGCGTTAGCTTGACCCTTCTACTGCAGGATCATTGGTACTGTGGCATGTGATGGATATTTTTTGAACTCCACTCAAGTGTTGAGCTATTTGGGAAATCTTGGGTGTTTGATTATTCGATCGGAAAGTTTAACACTGCCTTTTTATCTGGAATGTGATACAATATTTGGAATCCACAGGTAGTTATGAGATAACTAATTTGAATGTTATAAATCTAGCAGTTTAGTCTCAAATGATCGGTTGCCATGGGATTTTGATGCGATCAAAAGTACGTCGCAATCATGTAGCGTACGCGGATACTCGCCGAGTAAACTTAATTGATAGCCACGCCCTATAGCCCCGACCAAGTGACTGTAGGAGAACCCCGTCGCCAAAAGCATCCGTTTTGGGTGCTCGCGGCAGTGGTGTTCCACCTTAGTGCACTTGGTCGACGGCATCCGGGCGGTGCGGCCGTCTACTAAAGTTTGCGACGAGCATTCGATCAGAATGTCGGGAATCTTGTTGAATTGCCCGACTTGATATTGAAAAGAGTTTTCGATAAAGAGACTAAAATGCGGGGTTTATAATTGTTAGGCATGCGATGTCTGAGGAATTCATTTAGTTAGGCATGCGATGTCTAAGAAGGTTGCGGATTCCAACTGTTGTAGTTTTACACTTTCTTTTCTGTGACCATAAGCGTAGTATGTGGTGTATCGCCGGCTTCGTTACTATGCATCAACGACAATCGGGATACGCATACTTGCTTACGTTGATAATATGAGATATTATGTGTTGCTGTGATATATTATATTGGATCGTCGTGTTCTGAATAGCCGGGGGTTTTATGTGAGATGAGAGTTTTTATTTTCATTCATGTAAAATTCATTTGTATGTAATATTCTTTTATTTGGGCACTTCCGGGCTGAGAAAGATGTCACCATTGTATATTAGTTACTTTTCCGCATTAGGTAGACCCAAGGCGGGGAGCACAAGTAACCAGGTTCTAGGGTCCAGTGGGAGACCATCTCGAGGAGTCGAGACCGGGTCTCCTAACCCTAGAATTGGCAGTGTTGCTTGCCGCTCTCGTAGGGGTCTAGGGATGTGGGTTTGGCTATTCATCGCGACCGTGGAATCCGTGTTTTATACAGGCTCGTATTAAAACACGGACTTCCTAGTATATCCAATATTTCATATAAGTTCTTCTGCTGCAATGTTCTATGATGAGATCACATTACTGCCTGAGAAAAATGTTTATATTATATATATAAGATATATGTTATATTGCAGATTTCGTTTTAAATGTGATGCTTGTGAAGCATAATAAAATGGGACTTCATTAATAAGATTAATGAACTAAAAGAAACCTAAAGATGTTGTAGAAACTTGTCTTAAAAACCGGTAGCTCTAGTTCTTACTTTGCATAGCGGTGTTCCTTGTAGAACATCCAGCACCTTATTCGATAAGGAAAGAGCCGAGATCCCTTCACCGGGAGTGACCTCTTTAGTGAAACTAACAGATGCTACAAACTCGGTTTGTCTTTTGACTGCTTCTATAGTTCTTGCTTTGCATAGTGATATTTGTGAAATATTTGCACCTTATTTGATGAGGAAAGAGCCGATGATCCCTTCACCGGGAGTGACCTCTTTAGCGAAACTAGAAAAGGCCTCAAAAACACTCCATTTAAAATCACTCGATTCTACAACGATATCAAGTTCATTACGCAAAAGGTTTTCTTAAAAACCTGTCGTAGCCCTCCGTCATTTTAGGAAGTAGAGTACTTAGTATTCGTGCTGCGTATGTCGACTTTAGTTGAGGTGTAGTGTACGGTAGCTAAGTGATGTCTTCCTACACAGCATATTATGCGATTAATTAGGACAGTCATGTGATTATGTCGACCATAGTTGAGGGTCATGTGGGTGGGTCTAATTAATCATGAAATGACGGGTAGAACTTGACTAGTGCTTATGATATGTTGACCTTAGTTAAGGTCATAAGTACTAGGGGTAAAATATTATCGGGAATTTCAAGTGTTGAAATTTGAAATGAGATTGCATACCTTCTATGAGATAGTTGGATCCTGATACCCGCTGCGAGTAAGAGTTACTCCTGAGAGAGTTTTACACATTACAATTAGTCGATCAAGTAGGTGTCTAGAAAGGTGTTAACGGGGTTACGCCGCTGGGAAAACGAGGTTTATTTTAATTAGGTCCGTGCGAAAGCACGGGGAACCTCCCTCAAAGTACCGGCACTGGCCTGGCTGAAAGATTGGCGAACTTGTAGGGTGTAATTAATCCTGGCTAGTCTTTCCTTTTAGGGTTTGAAGGAAGATTTGACTAAAATAGTGGGAGACGTCCTGATTAGATAAAATGATAACCAATATAATCTTGTAAAAGCACACGCTGAGTGTTTTCTTCTCTCTCTCTCCTGGTTACGACTATGTCACACCTTAATCAAGATAATAATACGGATATATTGACCGAACCCGCTTATTATACTGCGCTAAGGAACGTTGGTCCCGCTCCAACTTATAATTGTTATAAGACAGAGCAGGAAATAGGGGATTACCAGAATTCCCGTGCCGCCCAAACGAAGAAAGTGCATGCTGATGCATCTTCTTCGGGTGTGTTCATTATAGAGAACTGTTTCTCAGTATCCTTTACGTCCTGGGTATGAGATACTGGATCAGGATCCCATATATGTAATCTGTTACATAGGCTACAGATAGGTAGAGAACTGAGAATGGGTGATAAGTTTCATGAGATAGAAACGGTGCAAGTGCTGCAGCCAAGTCTGTTGGTAGTTATCACTCTGTATTAACAAATACATTGATTCTGGACAAATGTTATTAGATACCAAACCTGATATACAACATCATATCAGTCTCTTTATTAGTAAAGAAGGATATAATTTTGTAATGATGGATAATGTTTTGAACATTTCCTATATCAAGAGTTGATCGGTTCAGGCACGTTATCTAAAAGCATAGACGTTCTAAATCAAACTACAGTTCTTAACATACAGAACACACACAAGAGGAAAAGTTCAGAAATGAACGGATCCTTCTTGAGGTATTATAGACTAGGTCATATCAATGTGACCCGACTAGCTGAAGTTACATTTAGATGCATATTTAAATTAGTTTGAATTTACATCTTGTGAAACTTGCCGGCCATGTCACAAAGATAAGATGACCACAGCTCTGTTTATTGGAAACAGAGAAAGAGTTAGTGAACTCTTGGGATTGATACATGATGATGTATGTAAGGTCCCCTGTCTACACATGCCAAGACCGGTTCTTTGTACTTCATTACATTCACTGATGATCTCTCAAGATTCAGACATATGTTCCTGTTGAAACACAAGTCCGAAAGTTTTGAGATAATCACAGAATATAAGTTAGAAGTAGAGAACCAAAAATGGGGAAAAGTATTAATTCCTTTGATGAGATCAAGGGAGAGAATACTTGAGCACGGGATTCCTGGACTATTCAAAAGGAGAATGAGATTCTCTCTCAGCATTACTCCTTCGTATACACCATAACACCTCGGTGTATCGGGGCGGAGCAATCACACCCTATGTGATATGGTGCGCTCTATGATGAGTACTACTGAGTTTCCTATTTTCCTTTTCGGAGTTATGCACTTGTGAAGCTGCATACCTATTGAATAGGGTTCTAATCAAATCAGTTGCCTACCACTCTGTATGTGATATGGTATGGGAAGAGCCCATATCTTAAGTAAATTAAGATTTGGGGTTGTTCGGCCTATGTCTAAAAGCAAAATCCGGATAAAGCTCGAGGCAAGGTCAGTTCTGTAGAACTGGAAAGGTTTCAGCTATACAAACTACAGCTGATGATTTGGTAAACCCGAAGAATTCAATAGTTTCCAACGAACTTCAGCCTCTCCGTCGATCTAGTAGGGTTCCTCACCCACCTGAGAGATACTTTGGTTTCTTTATGACAGTGGGAGCGGGGATAGCATCATGAGATGATGACCTAACTAGTTTCGAGCTGGCCATCAGGAGTGGGACTCTGTAAGAATGGCTGGATGCTTAGCGATCTGAGATGGAATCCTTATACACCAACAAAGTATGGACTTTGGTTGCTTTATCTGAAGGGTTAAATCCCCATCTGAAGCAAGTATATCTTGAGAAGATTACTTGGTGTACATGGAAAAGTTAAGACTTTCAAAGCTATGCTTAAGTCCATCCAGATCCTACTTGCCACTGCTACATACCATGACTACGATATCTGGTGGTTGGATGTCATGACTGTTAGTTATATGTATGCCCTAGAGGCCATTACTATACATAGGATGTATATTGTAGTGGATGCTTGGACATATATAGGGAGGACTTTCTTGCTCGACATGATAGTATGCTATCTGGTTGCTCTTTACCTTAACGTGTACACTGATTGTCTCTCTGTTACATGTTGGTAAAGCCCTTAGGATGTATACTTGACTACCTGGACTATGATGCGGATCATACTAGTGGGGACATGGTAGTCCATAAGTACATCCTTCAAAGTCCCTAGTCGTGGGTGTATCGAGACGGGGCATCGATATACCAGAGTAGACTAGCGTATACCTTCTCGACCCATACAGATGGGCGATGGATGATCCCATATCCATTGGTGTTTGACATCGGAGATGATATATGGGTGCTCAGTGGAGACTGGGTACACTGGACAGACTCGCCGAGAACACCCAGATGGTATTATACCTTACGTCAGATGGTAGTTCTCTGGTGACACTGGTACAGAGTAGTCTGTTGACCCGAGATCGTCATAGAGTCTTGTGTGGTTCCCACTGTGCTTTGATTTCCACCTTACCACGTCCAAGAGGGCGTGCAAAACGGTGGTTTTTGGGTACAGTCCCGAATCACACGGAGGCAATGAGCGATAGGAGGGGATTCGTCTCTCCCGGTATAGGGAGTTGATGTTGCGCTGTGTTCGATTGGCTATAACCGGAAATCCCTGGCCAAGGTTGCTGAGATTTACTGGTAAGTGTTACCTGTAGTTTCTCAAACTGTTATAGACCTCATATCGACACGACTTATCGAGCTATTGGGGTCTGACGTTTACCACCCCTAGGCGAGATATGCGACATATCAGACGACGAGACCGGACTGTATGGTAAGTGTTACTGGTTGGATTCACAGGAGTATAAGCGGGCTTGCTCGTTGATCTTCTGATCGCTCAATACCCGGGTGGCCGTTACATTTAGCAGACCGCTTGCGGCTTGTGGGTGTTTGATATGATCATCATCTGCTGCCGGCGTATTGACGAGTCTTTAGAGTCCTACACAGAGGTTTCCTGGCTCAAGCGAAACGAAATAGGAGCGCATATGAGATATGTGCAGGACCGAGAATAATGCGTGTATGTGATACCGTATTCTATTCTCGCGATGAATGTATCGAATGGTTGTATGTGTTATAACCTAGTTATCGAATCAAGGATTCATTCGATAAGCCGATACATTGGATATTAGTCGGTTATATGCGATATGAACGGATCGTTAAATCAAGTGTTGATTTAATGATTTAATGTATAATTATATATTTGATATATTACTTTACATTAACTAATATTGGTTCACTTAAAATGGATTTTCTCACTTGATGTGCACATTATATATATATGATATAGTTTTGTGCACTAGTTTGTATCATGTTTGATGATATATGCAAACTTGGATTTGTGTAAAGACTTAAACCATGTTTAGTGAATGGTTAGGGTTTCATTTCACTCATTTATTTATCTATTCATTTTTGGTTAAAAGATAAAAGAAAAACAAAATGGTTGCTTTCAAACATGAAGCTTGTTGAAGCTTCATGAAGCTTTGACCAAGTGACCATTTTGTCTTCTCCTCCTAACCCTAACCATTCGTCTAAACTCTAGTTAGTTCTCTACACAAAACCTTGGTTAATAATATGATAAGAATCATTTTATTTTCTATTTTTTGATATACTTATCATATTCTTCTCTTCTTCTTCTCCTTCTTGAAGATGAAGAAAACCTTTGCTACCATTAATGGCAACTTGATGAAATGAGTGAGAAATCCAATTCTAAAGTGAACCCACTTCCTATTTCTTCATCCTCTACCACTTGCCAAGTATTATAGGGTGTTTTCTTCACAAGTTTCATGGCTTGGTGAAGTTGGAGCTTGATCTTGTGTTGCCTCGACGTAGATCATCTTTGGCATCGAAGTCGACGACCTAGCCCGATCATTTCTTCGATGAAACCACCGCGAAAGTCCGGGATCCGATGGGTACAGCGGAGGGACTTCATCACGGAGCTATGGAGGTGGAGGACCGGATCTACAAAGGTTGTATTTTCGTTTACTCTTAGTTAAGTTGTTAACTAGTTATCGTTTTCGCCTAAATTTTAGTTAACGATCCGTATTAGGGTTTGTAGGCACAAGAAAAATTTGAATTTGGCATGGTTGATGCCTTTTGAGACTTCATTAGCATGCCTAGGAACCCTACAGTGGTATCAGAGCCTAGCTAGAGCCTTAGACGATGCGTAGACAGAGTTAGAAGTCCGATCGAACCAAAACCCTAACTCCAAAATGCTCTCTGTACATTTTTTGAAATCGTGGTTTTTTCCAGATTAAAAATGCTTAAAAAATTCAGCAGGAAATTCTAAGAATTACGGTGCAAAATTGACTAAGAGATACGGTTAAAGAGCGGCGGAACCGCGGCATTAGCATGGCTAATGCGGCGGTTCCGCGGCCATTTTGTCTCTTCTTTCATTTAATTTTACACAGTAATTCATATTTGGTAGTGCTGGTTTTCCTGGGAATTTTTAATCTGAACTCAAGAGTTGAGTTTTCTGGGTTGTATTGGGAGTTTGGAGATTCGATCGGACTGTCTAATTTTGTCTGTGTTTTTCCGGATATTTTAGAAACTGTTAAAAAGTTCGACCGGATATAAATACCCACTTTTTCCCCTACCGGGAAATTTCCAAGTGTTGGATTTTTCCGTCGTTTAAGAATGTTCTAAGTAGTGCAAGTAACGCGATGGTCCCTCTAGAAGACAACAAACCTTAACTCGATTATGTGACTGTCTTGAACTGCCCTTTAAACCTTAGGGTTTGGGACAGTACGGCGTGCCACATGTGAGGCGTTGGCTTGACCCTTCTACGGCTGGACCGTTGGTACTGTGGCATGAACTGGATGTTTTTAAACTTATTTCATGTGTTGAGCTGTTTTGGGAAAACTTGGGTGTTTGAATGTTCGATCGGAAAGTTTAACATTTTCTATTTATCTGGAATGGGATACAACATTTGGAATTCACAAGTAGTTATGAGATAACTGAATGAATGTTATAAATCTAGCACTTTAGTCTCACTTGATCGGTTGCCACGGAATTTTGATGCGATCAAAAGTCCGTCGCAATCATGTAGCGTACGCGGATACTCGCCGGGTAAACTTAATAGACAGCTACACCCCTTAGCCCCGACCAAGTGACTGTATGAGAACCCCGTCGCCGAAAGCATCCGTCCAGGTGCTCGCGGTAGCGGTGTTCCGCCTTGGTGCACTTCGTCGACGGCGTCGGGGGTCCGGCCGTCTACTAAAGTTTGCGACGAGTATTCGATCAAGATGTCGGGAATCTTGTTGAATTGCCCGACTTGATATTGAAAAGTGTTTTCGATAATGAGACTAAAATGCGGGGTTTATAATTGTTAGGCATGCGATGTCTAAGGAATTCATTTGATTAGGTATGCGATGTCTATGTAGGTTGCGGATTCCAACTGTTGTAGTTTTACACTTTCTTTTCTGTGACCGTAAGTGTAATATGTGATATCGCCGGTTTCGTTGCTATATGCCAACGACAATTGGGATGCGCATATTTACTTACGTTAATGACATATGATGTTATGTGTTGCTGGATATGTTATATTGGATCGTCTTGTTTGAATAGCCGGGTTTTTTTTTATGTGAGATGAGTGTTTTTCATTTTCATTCATGTAAAAACTTGTATGTAATATTCTTTTATTGGGGCACTTCCAGGTTGCGGAAGATGTCACCTTTTGTATATTATTTACTTTTCCGCACTAGGATAGACCCAAGGAGGGGAGCATAAGTAACCGGGTTCTGGAGTCCAGTGGGAGACCAACTCGAGGAGTCGAGTCCGGGTCCCCTAACCCTAGAATTGGTAGGGTTGCTTGCCGCTCTCGTAGGGGTCTAGGGGTGTGGGTTTGGCTATTCATCGCGACCGTGGAATCCATGTTTTATACTGGCTCGTATTGAAAACACGGACGTCCTAGTGTATCCAATATTTCATATGATATTTTCTGCTGCGATATCTGTGATGTGATCATTTGATATGTTCTGTGATGGATACTGTATATAGTATATATGATATATTATATAGACGTTACTTATGTTTTACACCCGCGCTAGCCCTGCCCTGCTCTGCCGTTAGTTACCTAACCTAACGGTGCATGAGGGGACATCGAGGCGAACACGGATGGCATAAGTGTACGTCGTATTTATCTGTGATGTTTAGGTACTTAAATGATGGGACTTCATTAATGTGATTAATGAAATAAAAGAAACCTAAAGATGTTGTAGAATTGAATTTCAAAAATAAAACAGGTAGCTACAGTTCTTGCTTTGCACAGCGGTATATATGATATATCCTGCACCTTATTCGATAAGGAAAGGACCGAGATCCCTTCACCGGGAGTGACTCCTTTAGCAATAACTGGCAGATGTTACACACTCGGTTTGTCTTTTGATTGCTTTTAAGAGTTTTTGCTTTGCACAGTGATATATATGATATATCCTGCACCTCATTCGACGAGGAAAGGACCGACGATCCCTTCACTGGGAGTGACTCCTTTAGCAAAACTAGAAAAGCCTCAAAAGCACTCCATTTTAAAATCATTTGATTCTACAACGATATCAAGTTCATTACGCAATAGGTTTTCAGAAAAACCTGTCGTAGCCCTCCGTCATTTTAGATAAGTACTAGTTAGTATTCGTGCCGCGGTTGTTTGGCATGCGTCAAGGCGTAGTGTACGGTAGTTAACTAGTGCTTATCTGCTAGCATACGATGCGATTGGATTAGGGTATTCGTACGGCCTTGTTTGGCATGCATCAAGGGTCGTGCGTGTGGGTTTAATTCAATCAAGAAATGTACGGGTTGAACTTGACTAGCGGACTATGGGTTGTTTGGCATGCGTCAAGGTCATAGCACGCTAGGGGCAAAATATTATCGGGAATTTCAAGTGTTGAAATTTGCAATGAGATTGCATGCCTTCTATGAGATAGTTGGATCCCGATACCCGCTGCGAGTAATTGTTACTCCTGGGAGAGTTTTACACATTACAATTAGCCGATCAAGTTGGTATCTAGAAAGGTGTCAACGGGGTTACGCCTATGGGAAAACGAGGTTTACATTAATTAGGTTCGTGCGAAAGCACGGGGGACCTCCCTCAAATTACCGACACTGGCCTGGCCGAAAGATTGGCGAACTTGTAGTGTGTAATTAATCCCGGCTAGTCTTTCCTTTTAGGGTTTGAAGGAAGATTTGATAAAAACAGTGGGAGCCATCCCGATTAGATAAAATAATAACCAATCTATTCTTGCAAGAGCGCACGCTGAGTGTTTTCTTCTCTCTCTCTCCAGGTAGCGACCATATCACGCCTTAATCAAGATAATAATACGGATTATTTACCGAACCCGCTTGTTATACTGAGCAGGGGGACGTTGGTCCCGCTCCAACTTATAATTGTCATAAGATAGAGCAGGAAATTGGGGATTACCAGAATTCCCGTGCCGCCCAAAAGAAGAGAGTGCATGCTGATGCATCATCTTCGGATGTGTTCATTACAAAGAACTGTTTCTCAGTATCCTCCGCATCCTGGGTATATGATACCAGATCAGGATCCAGATATATAATCTGTTACATAGGGCTGCAAAAAGGTAGAAAAACTGAGAACGGGTGATAAGTTTCATGAGGCAGAAAACGGGGCAAGTGTTGCAGCCAAGTCTGTTGGTCACTGTCACCCTGTATTACCAATACATTGATTCTGAACGAATGTTATTAGATACCGAACCTGATATACAAAATCATACCTGTCTCTTTATTAGTAAAGAAACGATAAAATTTTGTATTGTTGGATAATGTTTTGAACATTTCCTATATCAAAAGTTGATCGGATCAGGCACGTTATCTAAAAGCATTGATGTTCTAAATCAAACTACAGTTCTTCAGTATACGGAACACACACAAGAGGAAGAGTTCAGAAATGAACGAATCCTTCTTGAGGTATTGTAGACTAGGTTATATCAATGCGACCCGATTAGCTAAGTTGCACATAGATGCATATTTAAATCTATTTGAATTTACATCTTGTAAAACTTGACATTCATGTTACAGAGATAAGATGACCATAACTCTGTTTACTGGAAACAGAGAAAGAGTTAGTGAACTCTTGGGACTGATACATGATGATGTATGTAAGGTCCCCTGTCTACACTTGCCAGGACTGGTTCTTTATACTTCATTACATTCTCTGATGATCTTTCGAGATTCAGACCTATGTTCCTGTTGAAACACAAGTCCGAACCTTTTGAGATATTCACAGAATATAAGTTAGAAGTAGAGAACCAAAATACGGGTATAAGTATTATGTCCTATGATGATATTAGGGAGGAGAATACTTGTGCACGGAATTCCTGGACTATTCTAAAGAAGAATGAGATTCTCTCTCAGCATTACTCCTCCGTATACACCATAGCACGATGGTATATCGGGGCGGACCAATTGCACCCTATTCGATATGGTGCGCTCTATGATGAGTAATACTGAGTCACCTGTTTCCTTTTAGGAGTTATGCCCTTGAGAAGCTGCATACCTATTGAATAGGGTTCGAATCAGATCACAGCCTACCACTCCATATAATATATGGTATGGGAAGAGCCCATGTCTTAAGCTAGTTAAGATTTGGGTTGTCCGGCCTATGTCTAAAAGCAAAATCCGGACAAGCTCGAGGCAAGGTCAGTTATGTACAACTGGAAAGGTTCCAGCTATACAAACTACAGCAGATGATTTGGTAGAACCAAAGGATTCAGTAGATTCCAACGAACCTCAGCCTCTCCGCCGATCTAGTAGGTTTCCTCATCCGCCTGAGAGATACTTCAGTTTCTCGATGACAGTGGGAGCGAGGATTGCATCATGAGATGATGACCCAACTAGTTTCGAGCAGGCCATCGAGAGTAGGGACTCTATAAGAATGGCTGGATGCTTAGCAATCTGAGATGGAATCCTTATACACCAACAAAGTATGGACTTTAGTTGCTTTATCTGAAGGGTTAAGTCCCCATAAGGAGCAAGTATATCTTGAGAAGATTACTTGGTGTACTTGGAAAAGTTGAGACTTTCAAAGCTAGACTTGTTAATGGTTTTCGTCATCGACCAGGCGTGGATAATGATGAAACCTTTTCCAGTGGCTATGCTTAAGTCCATCTGGATCCTACTTGCCACGGCTACATACCATGACTACGATATCTGGCGGTTGGGTGTCATGACTGCTTTTCTAAAATGATGTTTTAGAAGAGAGCGTCTGTAAGTACACAGCCAGAGGGCTTCGTAGACAGTGAGAGTAGCGGAAACGTGTACTAGATGCTTTATAGGATAAAGCAGGCATCGCGGAGTTGGAACATCTGTTTTGATGTAGTAGTCAAATAGTTTGACTTCATCAAAATGGTAGATGAACCTTGTATATACAAAAGGGTAGTAGGGAGTATGGTGGCGATCCTCGTAGAGTACGTGGATGACATACTCTTGATAGGGAAGGAGTTTCCTATGCTATGCTCGATCAATCTCCGCTTATCACAATGATTCTCCATATAGGATCAAAGTGATACCTCCTAAATCCTGGGTTTTGGATCTATAAGATAGATCTAATTGGATGTTAGGATTCTCACTAGTTGTAGTGAGATGGTATCAATCGATCCTGGGGAGTATCACTGGAAGGGTTCCAGGGTGATAAGGACGACTGAAAGTCAGTCACAGGCATTGTCTTTACCCTCAGTAAAGGGACGGTATGTAGGAAGAGTTCCAAGCTAGATACCATGGCTAACTAGACGATAAAGGCAGGATACATCGCTACTTAAGATGCTACCAAAGAGGATGTTTGGATGTATATTGGTTCATGAGATGAACTACGTTCCTACCATTGTGAGACAATGGAGTTGTGGCTTATGCCAAGGAACGCCGGTCCCATCAGTGATCCAGACATATTCTAAGGCAGTGTCACCTGATCATGGAGATGGTTGATCTCCAAGGGATCAAGGTTAGGAGAGTAGACTCAGAGGACAACACGGCGGATCCACTCACAAAGGCCTTTTCCCAGAGAGAGACTATTATGGAATGGTTGAGTATGAGATACTACAACAACTGCTATCAGATGGCCCTAGTGCAAGTGGGAGATTGTTAGTTATATGTATGCCCTAGAGGCCATTACTATATATAGGATGTATATTGTAGTGGATGCTTGGACATATATAGGGAGGACTTTCTTGCTCGACATGATAGTTTGCTATCTGGTTGCTCTTTACCTTAACGTGTACACTGATTGTCTCTTTGTTACATGTTGGTAAAGCCCTTAGGATGTGTACTTGACTACCTGGACTATGATGCGGATCATACTAGTGGGGACATGGTAGTCCATAAGTACATCCTTCAAAGTCCCTGCTCGTGGGTGTATCGAGACGGGGCATCCATATACCAGTGTAGACTAGCGTATACCTTCTCGACCCATACAGATGGGCGATGGATGATCCCATATCCATTGGTGTTTGACATCGGAGATGATATACGGGTGCTCAGTGGAGACTGGGTACACTGGACGGACTCGCCGAGAACTCCCAGATGGTATTATGCCTTACGTCAGATGGCAGTTCTCTGGTGACACTGGTACAGAGTAGTCTGTTGACCCGAGATCGTCATAGAGTCTTGTGTGGTTCCCACTGTGCTTTGATTTCCACCTTACCACGTCCAAGAGGGCATGCAAAACAGTGGTTTTTGGGTACAGCCCCGAATCACATAGAGGCAATGAGCGATAGGAGGGGATTCGTCTCTCCCGGTATAGGGAGTTGATGTTGCGCTGTGTTCGATTGGCTATAACCGGAAATCCCTGGCCAAGGTTGCTAAGATTTACTGGTAAGTGTTACCTGTAGTTTCTTGAACTGTTATAGACCTCATATCGACACGACTTATCGAGCTATTGGGGTCTGACGTTTACCACCCCTAGGCGAGATATGCGACATATCATACGACGAGACCGGACTGTACGGTAAGTGTTACTGGTTGGATTCATAGGAGTATGAGCGGGCTTGCTCGTTGATCTTCTGATCGCTCAATACCCGGGTGGCCGTTACGTTTAGCAAACCGCTTGCGGCTTGTGGGTGTTTGATATGATCATTATCTGCTGCCGGCGTATTGACGAGTCTTTAGAGTCCTACACAGAGGTTTCCTGGCTCAAGCGAAACGAAATAGGAGCGCATATGAGATATGTGCAGGACCGAGAATAAAGCATGTATGTGATACCGTATTCTATTCTCGCGATGAATGTATCGAATGGTTGTATGTGATATAACCTAGTTATCGAATCAAGGATTGATTCGATAAGCCGATACATTGGATATTAGTCGGTTATATGCGATATGACCGGATCGTTAAATCAAGTGTTGATTTAATGATTTAATGTATAATTATATATTTGATATATTACTTTGCATTAACTAATATTGGTTCACTTAAAATGGATTTTCTCACTTGATGTGCACATTATATATATATGATATAGTTTTGTGCACTAGTTTGTATCATGTTTGATGATATATGCAAACTTGGATTTGTGTAAAGACTTAAACCATGTTTAGTGAATGGTTAGGGTTTTATTTCACTCATTTATTTATCTATTCATTTTTGGTTAAAAGATAAAAGAAAAACAAAATGGTTGCTTTCAAACATGAAGCTTGTTGAAGCTTCATGAAGCTTTGACCAAGTGACCATTTTGTCTTCTTCTCCTAACCCTAACCATTCGTCTAAACTCTAGTTAGTTCTCTACACAAAATCATGGTTAATAATATGATAAGAATCATTTTATTTTCTATTTTTTGATATACTTATCATATTCTTCTTTTCTTCTTCTTCTTCTTGAAGATGAAGAAAACCTTTGCTACCATTAATGGCAACTTGATGAAATGAGTGAGAAATCCAATTCTAAAGTGAACCCACTTCCTATTTCTTTATCCTCTACCACTTGCCAAGTAGTATAGGGTGTTTTCTTCACAAGTTTCATGGCTTGGTGAAGTTGGAGCTTGATCTTGTGTTGCCTCGACGTAGATCATCTTCGGCATCGAAGTCGACGACCTAGCCCGATCATTTCTTCGATGAAACCACCGCGAGAGTTCGGGATCCAATGGGTACAGTGGAGGGACTTCATCACGGAGCTATGGAGGTGGAGGACCGGATCTACAAAGGTTGTATTTTCGTTTACTCTTAGTTAAGTTGTTAACTAGTTATCGTTTTCGCCTAAATTCTAGTTAACGATCCGTATTAGGGTTTGTAGGCACAAGAAAAATTTGAATTTGGCATGGTTGATGCCTTGTGAGACCTCATTAGCGTGCCTAGGAACCCTACAATGACTGCTTTTCTAATTGATGTATTGGAAGACAGCGTCTATAAGTACACGGCCAAAGGGCTTCGTAGATAGTGGGAGCCGCGGAAACGTGTGCAAGATGCTTTTTGGGATAAAGCAGGCATCACGGAGTTGGAACGTCTGTTTTGATGTGGTAGTCAAAGAGTTTGACTTCATCAAAATGGTAGATGAACCTTGTATATACAAAAAGGTAGTAGAGAGTATGGTGATGATCCTCATTTAGTACGTGGATGACATACTCTTGATAGGGAAGGATTTTCCTATGCTACGCTCGGTCAATCTCCGCTTATCACAATGATTCTCCATATAGGATCAAGATGATATCTCCTAAATCCTGGATTATGGATCTATGAGATAGATCTAGATAGATGTTAGGATTCTCACTAGTTGTAGTGAAACGGTATCAATCGATCCTGGGGAGAATCACTGGAATGGTTCTAGGGTGATAAGGACGACCGCATGTCAGTCGTAGGCATTGTCTTTACCCTCAGTAGAGGGACGGTATGTTGGAAGAGTTCCAAGCTGGATACTGTGACTTACTAGATGATTAAAGGCTAGACACATCGTTACCAAAGATGCTACCAAAGAGGAAGTCTGGATATAGAAAATAATTCATGAGATGAACTCAATTCCAACCATTGTGTGACAATGGAGTTATGGCTTTGGCCTAGGAACCCCCGTCCCATCAGAAATCCAGATATAATTCTTAGGCAATATCACCTGATCATGGAGATGGTTGATCTCCAGGGAGATCAAGGTTAGGAGAGTAGACACAGAGGAAAACAACACGGATCCACTCACAAAGGCCTATTACCCAGTAGAGACTTTTATGGGATGGTTGAGTATGAGATACTTTAACCACTGCTGATTGTTGGGTATGCGATACCACAACAGATGGCCCTAGTGCAAGTGGGAGATTGTTAGTTATATGTATGCCCTAGAGGCCATTACTGTACATACGATGTATATTAGTGGATGCTTGGACATATATAGGTAGGACTTTCTTGCTCGACATAATAGTATGCTATCTCGTTGCTCTTTATCTTAACATGTACTCTGATAGTCTCTATGTTACATGTTGATAAAGCCCTTAGGATAAGTACTTGACTGCCAGGACTATGATGCGGATCATACTAGTGGGGACAGTGTAGTCGCCAAGTACATCCTTCAAATGTTCCTAGTCGTGGGAGTACCGAGACAGGGCATCGATACTCCAGAGTAGACTAGCGTATGCGCTTCTTGACCTATATGACAGGCGATGGATGATCTCATATCCATTGGTGTTTAACATCAGAGAAGGTATACGGGTGCTCGGTGAAAACTGGGTACACTGGACGGACTCGCCGAGAACTCCCAGATGGTATTATACCTCACGTCAGATGATAGTTCTCTGGTGACACTGGTACAGGTTAGTCTGTAGACCCGAGATCGTCATAGAGTCTTGTGTGATTCCCACTGTGCTTTGATTTCCATCATACCACGTCCAATGGGGCATGCAAAGCGGTGGCTTTTGGGTACAGTCCTGAATCACATGGAGGCAATGAGCAATAGGAAGGGATTCGTCTCTCCCGGTATAGGGAGTTGATGTTGCGCTGTATTTGATTGGCTATAACTGGAAATCCCTGGCCAGGGTTGCTGAGATTTACTGGTAAGTGTTATCAGTAGTTTCTCAAACTGTTATAGACCTCATATCGACATGACTTATCAAGCTACTGGGGTCTGACGTTTACCACCCCTAGGCGAGATATGCGACATATCAGACGAAGAGACCGGACTGTACGGGAGTGTTACTGATTAGATTCGCTGGAGAAAGTATAGGCTTGCTTGTTGATCTTCTGATCGCTCAATACCCGGGTGGCCGTTATGTTTAGCAGACCGCTTGCGGCTTGTGGGTGTTTAATATGATCATCACCCACTGCCGGCGTATTGACGAGTCTTTAGAGTCCTACACAAAGGTTTCCTGGCTCAAGCGAAACGGAGTAGGAGCGCATATGTGATATGTGCGGGAACGAGATTAATGCGAGTATGTGATACCGCATTATATTCTCGCGATGTGTGACATGATAGGTTATATGTGATATAGCCGAATTATCGGATCGAGCGTTGATTCGATAAGATGTTGCATTTGATATTAGTCGGTTATATGTGGTATAGCCGGAATATTAAATCAAGAGTTGATTTGATAATATAATGTATAATTATATATTTGATATATTATAATACATTAACTAATATTAAGCTCACTATTGATTTCTTTTTCTCACATGATGTGCACATTGTATATATATACGCGATATGTACATTTGTGTACATGGATTGTGTCATGTTTGATGATACATACAAGATGGGTGTATGAGATTAACACAATGCTAGGGGTTAAGTTAGGGTTTCTATTTATGTTAAGCTAATTCAAAAGAGATTGAGTTTGTTATGCTAAAGCTTGCACAAAAGCTTATGGATAAGCTTTAACAAAGTCAACCCTTTTGTCTAGTTTAAGATATTTATCAAACCCAACCTTTAATCATAGCCATGAGTTAATTCTCTACATGAGTTAGCCATAATGGCTTAACTCAACCAAGGGTGCAATAATTCATTTGGATGAATTATTCACAAGTCTTCTTCTTCTTCTTTAAGCTCCATGAAAAAGCTTGCTAGCTCTAATGGAGTTTTGAGATAAAATGTGAGAAAAACAATTCTAAAGTGAGCCCACCTCCTACTTCTTCATCCACTACCACTTTCCATGTAGTAGAGTGTGTTCTCTTCACAAAGTTCATGACTTATTGAAGGAATAGCTTGATTCAGTGTCTCCTCGACGTAGATCATCTTCGGCCTCGAAGTCATCGATGCAAGCACGTTCGTTTCTTCGCGGGAGCCTCTTTAGAGTCCGGAAGATCGTGATCGCAGCGAAGGGACTACTACACGGAGCTATTGAAGTGAAGGACCGGACTACAAAGGTTGTAATCCCAAACTACTACACAGAGCTATTGAAGTGAAGGACCGGACTACAAAGGTTGTAATCCCAAACTACTACACGGAGCTATTGAAGTGAAGGACCGGACTACAAAGGTTGTAATCCCAAACTCTTAGAAGTAAAGTTGTTTACTTACTTATTGTTTTCGCATAATCTCTAGTCTACGATCTTGGTTAGGGTTCGGCACGTCTAAATTTTAAATCGGGCATGGTTGTTGTCTTGTAGACCCTTGTGAGAGTGCCGAGTAACCCTACACTATCACTATCGGCCGCGGGTGAACGAAAAAAATCGCATCCAAGCTAAATGTTCTGGTGCTAAATCATGTGAGATGGGTCCTGAAGGTATTTGCGAAGTATTGACACAAAGAATACGGGGTGAATACTCAGAAATCTGGGTGGAAGTGCCAACGATAGGCAACGGTACTAACTTGCTTTAGGATCTCAAAAGGACCTACAATTTGGGACTAAGCTTCCCCAAAACTCAACACGCCTATTCATCGGAAAAATCCGTAGGAATACATGATCTCCCACTACGAACTCAAGTCTGCGAAAACTACGGTCGGCATAAGACTTCTGTCTGCACTAGGCTGCTCTCATCCTGACCTGAACCACTGGATCATCTCCGTAGTCTCATGACTAGCTGGGGTCCAAAAATCCTGCTCTTGCGGAGTCGGTAAAACAAACTGGCGATCGACACAATCTAACATATAAGTCTAGAAAGGTGCCATCTTAGTCATCTCCTGATAACCGTTATCGTAGGAGAGCCCCATCAATGGCAAGTGACGATCCCACAGCCAACAAAAAATTAGTACGCACGCACAAGCATATCCTCCAGAGTCTGTATAGTCCGCTCTGTCTAACCATCGGCCTGCGGATGGAAAGCGGACCTAAAGCTCAACCGGGTACCTGAGGCCTCCTTAAGCTTCTGCCAATGACGGCTAGTGAACTGAATGCCTCTATTGGATACAACGCATGAAGGAACTCTGTGCAAACGCACCAATCTATCGAAAAACAACTGAGCAAACTGAACATACTGAGCATAACCGGACAACAATCACCCAAATAGAGTCATACCCCCGACTAGATCTGGGTAGACCCACAACGAAATTCATGGAGATCTGCTCCCATTCCCACTCTGGAACGGTCATAAGTCACAACTCTCCTGCCGGTCTCAAATGGTCAACCTTAGCTCGCTAACAAGCCAAACACTTCAAAACGAAATCCGAAACTGTTGGATATATGTATGCCCTAGCGGCCATTATGAGATAGTGTATATACTGATGTGTGTATATATATATTCAGAGGACAGTCTTGCTCGACATGATAGTATGCTATCTGGTTTCACTTTATCATATGTTCACTTGATCATGTTTATATTCATTTGGTACATATTGATAAAGCCCTAAGGATATTGGCTTGACTACTGGGATTATGATGTGGATCATACTAGTGGGACACATGTAGTTTATAAGCATATCCTTGAAATGTTCCTAGTCGTAGGTATATCGAGATAGGGCATCAATATTCCAGTGTAGACTAGCGTATACCATTCTTGTTTCATATGATGGGCGATGGATGATCCCATATCCGTCTGGTGTGATGACACCGAAGATTGTATACGGGTGCTCAGTGAGACTGGGTACATTGAAAAGACTCACCGAGAACTCCTATGTGGTATTATATCATACGTCGGATAGCAGTTCTCAGGTGACACTGGTACAGGTTAGTCTGTAGACCCGAGATCGCCATAGAGTCTTGTGTGTCCTCCCACTGTACTTTGATCTCCACCTACTACGGCTCTACTGAGTCGTATAAACAGGTGGATTTTTGGTATAGTCCTGAGGCATATGGAGGCAATGAGCGATAGGAGGGGTTTCGTCTCTCCCGGTATTGGGGGTTGATGCTGTGCTGTGCACGATTGGATATAACAGGAAGTCCCTGGCCAGGGCTGATGTGATATTACTGATAAGTGTTATCAGTAAGTTTCTCGATCTATTATAGACCATATACCGGCATGACTTATTGAGTTATTGGGGTCGACGATTCCATCCCTAGACTCGATATGCAGCATATCTGACGAAGAGACCGGACGGTACGGTAAGTGCTGCCAGTTGGATTGACGGGAGTTTTGACAGGTTCGTTTGTTCTTCTTCTGATCGCTCAATACCCGAGTGGCCGTTATGTTTAGTTGACCGCTTGCAGCTTATACATGTTTGATATGATCATCACCTACTGCTGGCGTATTGACGAGTCTTAGAGTCTCACATAGAAGTTTCTCGGCTCAGGCGAAACGAAGTGGAGCGCATAAGAGATATGTGCGGAAGCTCAATTAAATACCAGTATATGATACTGTATTTTAATCGGGCGTTTTATATTAGTCGGGTCGTATGAGATATGACCAGTTTATTAAATCAAGTGTTGATTTAATATTGACTTTTATCTCATTTATTTAAACCATTTTCTTTTGGTGGATGCATGCATGTATATGTACATGATGATGTGCATACACACATAAATACATGCATTTGTATCATGGTTGATGATACAACTTAGATGGCAATATAAGAATCACATGGTTCATAATTTAATATATGGATATTTTTTAATTAAGTTAAAGATAAAGGAAAATAGATAATGACTCATTTCTTTTCTAATGACTCATTTCTTCTACACTTTTCCATGGTTGACCTTTGACTTAACCATGGTTTATTTTCCTTTGCCTTTTAACTCATGAAGAAATATCTAGATATTATTATTAACTATGGTTTCTATTATGATATTTATCTCTCTCTCTCTCTCATTTTCTTTTTGCATTATTCATCCAAAAGAAAAAATATCAAGCCATCTTCTTCTTCCTCTCTCTAGCTCTCTCTTGAGTTTTATATTGAGTGAGATAATAAAAAAGAAAGTGTATTAAATGAGATTACCAACCATTTCATCATCCTACAAAACCCTTGCTACTTTGTGTAGGGTGTTTTGCTTCAAGGATTTCAAAGATCAAGTGAAGCAACAAGCTTTGAGCAAAGAAATTCGGGTGGATCGTCGTGGACTTGGGAGTGATCTAAGGAGCCGTTCCAAACCAAAGGAGATCCAAGGAGTCACCCTAGAAGATCTACAAAGGTTGTATTCTCTCCACTTAGTGTTAAATTATCTTTTAGATGTGATACTTTTAATTGTTACTCTATAATTCTAATTCAATTCCTAGTTTAGTTTAGTTAGCACCACATAAATTTAAAGTTATGGCATGTGTGATGCTTCCAAACCCTATAGGAGGTGTTAAGAAAACCCAACAGTGGTATCAAAGCCAAGCTAGAGCTTTGGAGTAACCTTGACGACGTTAAAAACCTCGAACGAACGAAACACGACGCCCGGAGGGTGCTCTCTGGAAATTTTTCAAAAACGTGGATTTTTTCACATTAAAAATACTTAAAAAATTCAGCAGGGTATTTTATGGGCCCACAAGTGTTGGGTTACTAGGCACTCTCACAAGGGTTTATAAGGCATCAACCATACCCGATTTAAAATTTAGTCGTGCCGAACAACACTAACCAAGATTTTTAAACTAGAGATTAGGCAAAACAAAGTATGTTAAACACTTTAACACTAAGTGTTTGGGATTACAACCTTTGTAGTCCAGTCCTTCACTTCTAAAGCTCCGTGTTGAGGTCCCTTCGCTGCGATCATCGAGTTTCCGGACTCTAGAGAGGCTCCACGAAGAGAAAGATGCAAGCTTGCTTCCGATCTTCGATAACAAAGATGATCTACCTTGAGGTTTCTTTAACACAAGCTCTCACTCACTAATGAAGTGAACACCCTAATCTAAATGGTTAGGATAGATTAGGATGATGAAGTAGGATTTTAGCTCTCATTTGTTTTCATAATCTCACTCAAAATCATCACCAATGAAAAAGCTAGTAAGCTTTTCCATCAAGAACTCAAGGAAGAAGAAGAAGAAGCCTTTTGTGATGAATAATGAAACTCTTGTATGAGGTTAGAAAATGCAACCATAGTTAAGAATGAATCCTTAACTCATGTAGAGAAACAACCATGGTAAAGGGGTTTGGGTTAGGTTAAGGAAATATCTTCACAAAATATCTTTACCAAAACAAAAAAAAGCAAAGCTTCTAGAAACTTCTAGAAAAGCTTAACCCAAATCAAACCCTAACCATGTTTAATCTCCACTAAACATGTTGCATTAATAACCATATCATGTTACAATATTATATATCACATATATAATATTTATTGCAACAAAATAAAATAATACAATTAACATATATCGCATATATATCAATGTATTACCCGAGTGAGAAAAAGAATCTTTTAGTAAGCTTATATCAGTTAATGCAATTTAATATATCAAATATATAATTATACATTAAATTATCGAATCAACACTTGATCCGATAATCCGGCTATTTCATAAATAACCGACTAATATAATCTATATCAGTTCATCGAATCAACACTTGATCCGATGACCCGGCTATATCACATATACCCGGCCGATATCTCATATCGCGAGAATCTAATACGGTATCACATACACGTATTGTTCTCGGTCCCACACATATCATATATGTGCTCCTAATCCGTTTTGCCTGAGTCAAGAAACCTCTGTGTAGGACTCTAAAGAATCGTCAATACGCCGGCAGTAGGTGACGATCATATCAAACACCCACAAGCTGCAAGCTGTCAGCTAAACGTAACAGCCATCCAGGTATTGAGCGATCAGAAGATCAACAAGCAAGCCTGTACATTCTCCTGCGAATCCAATCAGTAACACTCCCGTACAGTCCGGTCTCGTCGTCTGATATGTCGCATATCTCGCCTAGGGGTGGTAAACGTCAGACCCCAGTAGCTTGATAAGTCGTGTCGATTTGAGGTCTATAATAGTTCGAGAAACTACTGATAACACTTACAAGTAAATCTCAGCAACCCTGGCCAGGGATTTCTAGTTATAGCTAATCGAACACAGCACAACATCAACTCCCTATACCGGGAGAGACGAATCCCCTCCTATCGCTCATTACCTCTATGTGATTCAGGACTATACCCAAAAGCCACCTTTTTGCACGCCCTCTTGAACGTGGTATGATAGAAATCAAAGCACAGTGGGAATCACACAAGACTCTATGACGATCTCGGGTCTACAGACTAATCAGTACCAGTGTCACCAGAGAACTGCCATCTGACGTGAGATATAATACCATCTGGAAGTTCTCGGTGAGTCCGTCCTGTGTACCCAGTGTCTACTGAGCACCCGTACACCATCCTTGATGTCAAACACCGATGGACATGAGATCGTCCATCGCCCATCATATGGGTCAAGATGCGTATACGCTAGTCTACTCTGGTGTATCGATGCCCTGTCTCGATATACCCTCGACTAGGAACAGTTATAGGATGTACTCGTCGACTACCGTGGCCCCACTAGTACGATCTCATCATAGTCCCAGTAGTCGAGTACATATCCTAAGGGCTTTATCAACATGTAACATAGAGACAATCAGAGTACATGTTAAGATAATGAGCAACCAGATAGCGTACTATCATGTCGAGAAAGAAAGTCCTCCCTATATATGTCCAAGCATCCACTACAATATACATCGTATGTACAGTAATGGCCTCTAGGGCATACATATAACTAACAATCTCCCACTTGCACTAGGGCCATCTGTTGTGGTATCGCATACCCAACAATCAGCTGTAGTTGAAGTATCTCATACTCAACCATCCCATAATAGTCTCTACTGGGAAATAGGCCTTTGTGAGTGGATCCACGCTGTTGTCCTCTGTGTCTACTCTCCAAACCTCGATCTCCCTGGAGATCAACCATCTCCATGATCAGGTGATACTACCTAAGAATTATATCTGGATTGACTGATGGGATGGGGGTTCCTTGGCATAAGCCACAACTCCATTGTCACACAATGGTAGGAACGAAGTTCATCTCATGAACTTATATATATCCAGACCGCCTCTTTGGTAGCATCCTTGGTAACGATGTATCTTGCCCTTAATCGTCTAGTAAGTCACGGTATCTAGCTTGGAACTCTTCCAACATACCGTCCCTCCACTGAGGGTAAAGACAATGCCTGCGACTGATATTCAGTCGTCCTTATCACCCTGGAACCTTTCCTGTGATTCTTCCCAGGATCGATTGATACCATCTCACTACAACTAGTGAGAATCCTAACATCCAATTAGATCTATCTCGTAGATCCAAAACCAAGGATTTAGGAGGTATCGCTTTGATCCTATATGGAGAATGCTTGTGATAAGCGGAGATTGACCGAGTGTAGCATAGGAATCTCCTTTCCTATCAAGAGTATGTCATCCACGTACTCTATGAGGATCATCACCATACTCCCTACTACCTTTTTGTATATACAAGGTTCATCTACCATTTTGATGAAGTCAAACTCTTTGACTACCACATCAAAACAGATGTTCCAACTCCACGATACCTGATTTATCACATAAAACATCTTGCTCACGTTTCCGCTGCTCCCACTGTCTACGAAGCCCTCTGGCTGTGTACTTGTAGACGCTCTCTTCCAAATCATCATTTAGAGAAGCAGTCATGACACCCAACCGCCAGATATCGTAGTCATGGTATGTAGCCGTGGCAAGTAGGATCTGGATGGACTTAAGCATAGCTTTGAAAGTCTCAACTTTTCCATGTACACCAAGTAATCTTCTCAAGATATACTTGCTCCTGATGGGGATTTAACCCTTCGGATAAAGCAACCAAAGTCCATACTTTGTTGGTGTATAAGGATTCCATCTCAGATCGCTTAAGCACCCAGCCATTCTTACAGAGTCCCACTCCTGATGGCCAGCTCAAAACTAGTTGGGTCATCATCTCATGATGCAATCCTCACTCCGACCGTTATAGAGAAACCGAAGTATCTCTCAGGTGGGTGAGAAACCCTACTAGATCGGTGGAGAGGCTGAGGATCGTTGGAAACTATTGAATCCTTTGGTTCTACCAAATTATTAGCTGCAGTTTGTATAGCTGGAACTCTTTCCAGTTCTACCTCATGACCAATAATTTCTTCACAAGAAATTCCCTTTCACAAAGGTGGCATGCTGAGAAACAAAATATCTTTTGTTCCTCGGTTTGGTAGAAGATATTCCCTTGCGAATGCTTGGGATATCCAACAAACTTCTACAGAACTGACTTTGTCTTGAGCTTGTCCGGATTTTGCTTTTAGACATAGGTCGGACAACCCCAAATCTTAACTTACTTAAGATATGGGCTCTTCCCATTCCATATCACATATGAAGTGGTAAGCAACTGATTTGATTGGAATCCTATTCAATAGGTATGCAGCTTCTCAAGTGCATAACTCCTAAAAGGAAATAGGAAACTCGGTAGTACTCCTCATAGAGCACACCATATCACATAGGGTGTGATTGCTCCGCCCCGATACACCATCGTGCTATGGTGTATACGAAGGAGTAATGCTGAGAGAGAATCTCATTCTCATTTAGAACAGTCCAGGAATCCCGTGCTCAAGTATTCTCCTCCTTGATCTCATCAAAACACATAATACTTATACTCGTTTTTGGTTCTCTACTTCTAACTTATATTCTGTGAATATCTCAAAAGGTTCAGACTTGTGTTTCAACAGGAACATATGTTCAAATCTTGAGAGATAATCAGTGAATGTAATGAAGTACAAAGAACCAGCCTTGGCATGTGTAGACAGGGGACCTTACATACATCATCATGTATCAATCCCAAGAGTTCACTAACTCTTTCTCCGTTTCCAATAAACAGAGCTCTGGTCATCTTATCTTAGTGACATAACTGGCAAGTTTTACAAGATGTAAATCCAAACTAATTTAAATATGCATCTTTATATAACTTCAACGTCTATGCTTTTAGATAACGTGCCTGAACCGATCAACTCTTGATATAGGAAATGTTCAAAACATTATCCAACAATACAAAATTATATCCTTCTTTACTAATAAAGAGACTGATATGATGTTGTGTATCAGGTTCGGTATCTAATAACATTTGTTCAGAATCAATGTATTTGTTGATACAGGGTGATAACTACCAACAGACTTGGCTGCAACACTTGCACCATTTCTATCTCATGAAACTTATCACCCGTTCTCAGTTCTCCATCTATCTGTAGCCCATGTAACAAATTACATTTACGGGATCCTGATCCGGTATCTCATACCCAGGACGTAAAGGATACAGAGAAACAGTTCTCGGTAATGAACACACCCGAAGAAGATGCATCGGCATGCACTTTCTTCGTTTGGGTGGTACGGGAATTCTGGTAATCCCCTATTTCCTGCTCTGTCTTATAACAATTATAAGTTGGAGCGGGACCAATGTTTTTTAGCACAGTATAACAAGCGGGTTCGGTCAATACATCCGTATTATTATCTTGATTAAGGCGTGGCATAGTCACAACCAGGAGAAAGAGAGAAGAAAACACTCAGCGTGCGTTTTTTACAAGATTAGATTGGTTATCAATTTATCTAATCAGGATGGCTCCCACTGTTTTAGTCAAATCTTCCTTCAAACCCTAAAAGAAAAGACTAGCCGGGATTAATCACACCCTACAAGTTCGCCAATCTTTCAGCCAGGCCAGTGCCCGTATTTTGATGGAGGTTCTCCGTGCTTTCGCACGGACCTAATTAAAATAAACCTCATTTTCCCAGGGGCGTAACCCCGTTAACACCTTTCTAGACACCTACTTGATCGGCTAATTGTAATGTGTAAAACTCTCCCAGGAGTAACTCTTACTCGCAGCGGGTATCGGGATCCAACTATCTCATAGAAAGTATGCAATCTCATTGCAAATTTCAACACTTGAAATTCCCAATAAAATTTTACCCCTAGCGTCCTATGACCTTGACGCAGGCCAACAAACCATAGTCCGCTAGTCAAGTTCAACCTGTACATTTCCTGATTGAATTAAACCCACCCGCACGACCCTTGACGCAGGCCAACAAAGTCGCACGACTACCCTAATCTAATTGCATCGTATGCTACAGATAAGTACTAATTAGTTACCGCACACTATGCCTTGACACAGGCCAACAAACGTAGCACGTATACTAAACAGTCTTTATCTGAAATGACGGAGGGTTACGACGGGTTTTTAAGAAAACCTTTTGCGTAATGAACTTGATATCGTTGTAGGATCGAGTGATTTTTAATGGAATGTTTTCGAGGCCTTTTCTAGTTTTGCTAAAGAGGTCACTCCCGGTGAAGGGATCGTCGGCTCTTTCCTCATCGAATAAGGTGCAGGATATTTTACAAATACCGCTGTTCAAAGCAAGAACTATAGAAGCAATCTAAAGACAAACCGAGTTTGTAGCATCTGCTAGTTTTACTAAAGAGGTCACCCCCGGTGAAGGGATCTCGGCTCTTTCCTTATCGAATAAGGTGCTGGATGTTCTACAAGGAACACCGCTATGCAAAGCAAGAACTAGAGCTACCAGTTTTTAAACAAGTTTCTACAACATCTTTAGGTTTCTTTTATTTTATTAATCTCATTAATGAAGTCCCATTTTTATTATGCTTCACAAGCATCACATTTGAAACGAAATCTGCAATATAACATATATCTCATATATATAATATAAACATTCGTCTCAGGCAGTAATATGATCTCATCACAGAACATTGCAGCAGAAGAACATATATGAAATATTGGATATACTAGGAGGTCTGTGTTTCAATACGAGCCTACGGATTCCACGGCCGCGATAAATAGCCAAACCCACATCCCTAGACCCCTACGAGAGCGGCAAGTAACACTGCCAATTCTAGGGTTAGGAGACCCGGTCTCGACTCCTCGAGATGGTCTCCCACTGGACCCCAGAATCCGGTTACTTGTGCACCCCGCCTTGGGTCTACCTAATGCGGAAAAGTAAATAATATACAATGGTGACATCATCCTCAGCCCGGAAGTGCCCCAATAAAAGAATATTACATACAAATGAATTTTACATGAATGAAAATGAAAAACTCTCATCTCACATAAAACCCCCGGCTATTCAGAACACGACAATCCAATATAACATATCACAGCAACACATAATATCTCATATCATCAACGTAAGTAAGTATGCATACACCGATTGTCGTTGATATATAGCAACGAAAACCGGCGATACAACTACTTACTACACTTACGGTCACAGAAAAGAAAGTGCAAAACTACAACAGTTGGAATCCGCAACCTCCTTAGACATCGCATGTCTTACCAAATGAATTCCTTAGACATCGCATGCCTAACAATTATAAACTCCGCATTTTAGTCTCATTATCGAAAAATCTTTTCAATATCAAGTCGAGCAATTCAACAAGATTCCCGACATCTTGATCGAATGCTCATCGCAAACTTTAGTAGACGGCCGCACCCCCGGATGCCGTCGACGAAGTGCACTAAGGCGGAACACCGCTGCCTCGAGCACCCGAACGGATGCTTTTGGCGACGGTGTTCTCCTACAGTCACTTAGTCGGGGCTATAGGGCGTGGCTGTCTATTAAGTTTACCCAGCGAGTATCCGCGTACGCTACGTGATTGCGATGGACTTTTGATCACATCAAAATTCCGTGGCAACCGATCAAATGAGACTGAACTGCTAGATTTATAACATTCAAATTAGTTATCTCATAACTACTTGTGGATTCTAAATATTGTATCACATTCTAGATAAATAGACAGTGTTAAACTTTCCGATCGAATAAAAAAACACCCAAGATTTCCCAAATAGCTCAACACTTGAGCGGAGTTCAAAAAGTATCCATCACATGCCACAGTACCAATGGTCTAGCCGTAAAAGGGTCAAGCCAACGCCTCACATGTGGCAACGCCGTACTGCCCCAAACCCTAAGGTTCAGAGACGGTTCAGACGGTCACATAATCGAGTTAAGGTTTGTTGTCTTCTAGAGGGTCCACCGCGTTACTTGCATGATTTTCCGGAAGTTTCAAACTCAAGAAAAAATCCAACTTTTGAAAAATTTTCCGACAGAAGAAAAAGTGAGTTATTGATATCCGTTCGAACTTTGTAACACATTCTAAAATTATCCGGAAAAACTTAAACGAAGTTAAATTATCCGATCGAATCAACGAGTCCCCAATACAACCCAGAAAACTCAACACTTGAGTAAAAATAAAAATTCCCGAACAATCAGGATATTGCTACGGTTATTATTGTGCCAAAAGAAAACGTACTCTTACTGTTTGGCCGCGGAACCGCCGCGCAAACCATGGTACGGCCGCGGTTCCGCGGCACTTTGATGGTGTCAGAGTCACGATTTTCACAGTAATTCCTAAAATACCCTGCTGATTTTTGTTGGATATAGTGCCCTCAGAGTCAATTATTGGATCACAGGCACGTGATTACAATGATTGAGGGAGGACCTATGCCGATAGGATAGTCTTACTCAAGATGATAGTATGCTATCTGGTTTATCTTTATCATCGTGTACTGCTTCAGATGACCTTACAGGTCACTATTACATGTTGATAGAGCCCTTAGGATTCTTGCTTGACGACCAGCAGTATGATGGCGATCATATACGTGGGAGCTGGGGTCTATAAGCACATCCTTAAAAGGTCCATAGTCGTGGGAGTTTCGAGACCGGGCATCGATACTCCGGAGTAGACTAGTGTATACAGTCGAGACCCCGACGAGGGGCGGTGGCCGGTCTCACAAGCCATTGGTGTCAGTTGGATCACCTAAGATGTATACAGATGCTCATTGGGTTATGAGTACACCGAACAGGACTCGCCGGGAACATGCTAGTTGGTATTATACCTGACGTCAGATAGCAGTTCCCTGGTGACATATGTACAGGTTAGTTCATCGACCTGAGATCGTCATTTGTCTCGTGTAAGTTCCCACTGTACTTTGATTACTACCCTACCACAGCTTAAAGGAGTCGTGCAAACAGGTTTTAGTTGGGTACAGTTCCGAGCCACATGGAGGCAGTGAGCAGATCGGCAGGGGTCCGTCTCTTCCGGTATTGGGGGTGAGGTCGCGCTGTGTCTAGGAGAGCCATTACACCAAGTCCTTGGCCAAGGCAGGAGATTTACTGGTAGGTATTCCAGTAGTATCTCAGGGTGTTCTGGGCTACACTCCGACACGACTTGTACCGCTTTTGGGGGTCTTACTTTTACCAACCGCCTAGGCCCGCCATGCGATGCTCATAGACGAATGGACCGGACTGTACGGATATTGCCACTGACATGCTCAGTAGGGTGTCAGGATGAGTTCGCTCATCGAATTCCCTTTTGGTCAATACTTGGTAGCCCGTTACATACGGCTAATATCTCTGACGTGCTAGTGGTTAAATCCACAGCCAAAGTATTGACGAGTCTTTAGAGTCCCCCACAGATAGTTTCTCAAGTTTCGGGCGAAACGCTGTAGAGGCCGTATGGATATATGGCAGGGTTCGATCTTATACGTGCGGTATTGCACGGATCATGATCGGACGGATAATACTAGAAGGCTTTGGTTTAAGCCGGATCCTAGTATTGTACAGTGTAGATTTTGTCTCATTGCATTTGTATTCGGTCGGAATACAAATGCGGGTATGTATATACGGTCGCGGGGTTTTCCTATAATTTATTACGGGATCGTCTTTTTGAAGTTGCCAGTTTACATTCCGTTTCGGCCAGTTTTCCTTTGTTCCTTCATGGCCGAATTTTTGTGATGGGAGGGGCTTATTTGCAAATGTGCAAATTAGCAAAGTGGAGGGTGTTATTTGTGATATGAGGGTTCATGATAATTCAAGCATCATTTGATACCTTTTGCATCATTTCCTTTGCATTAAATGAGATGGGATTGAGTTGGATTTGTAAAAGACTTGGGTGTGACTTCTTTTCCTAGTTATCATACATTTTCTTTTGCTTTGTTTTATCCCTTTTTCCTCCTCCCATTTTCATGGCCGGCCACTACATTGGGAGAGCCTAATGTGTGTGGAAAAATGATTCATATCA
Source organism: Agapanthus africanus (assembly GCA_030015575.1). Lineage (NCBI taxonomy): Eukaryota > Viridiplantae > Streptophyta > Magnoliopsida > Asparagales > Amaryllidaceae > Agapanthus > Agapanthus africanus. The sequence continues at coordinate 251,583,434 of CM057348.1, read as the reverse complement.
TTTTTACACCGAAATTCCTAAGCTCATCTCCAAAAGTTTTTTCTTCACCTCCATCCAAAAATGGCAACTTCACAAACCCTTGAGGCAGACCGTTCTACACTCAGTCTACAGCAATCTTAGAAGCGTCGGCTAGCCAACTTCGTGTCCGAGTTACCTCGGTTCAAAGGTGGGAGCCCGTAAAAAGACTCGTCGATGTGGAGCCCTTTCCGACGAGGAGATGAAGACCGGAGATGCCGCGTGGAGCTTGGGATGGTGGCCGAAGACCAAGGGACACGGATCGCTGGGTATAGGTCTCTACCCCTTTCTCTAGTTTGCTAGTAGTAGGTTAATGGTCCGATCCAGGTTTTTAGTATGCGGTAGCGCCGGTTTTCAAGTAAAGAAAAAGTTTCGTTTCCGCATTTTGGCCTCGGACAGACGACCGGGGCGCTACCATAGATTTACATGGTATCATAGCCACGCCATTAACCTAGTCTAGCTTGCTCTAACGTGTTTAGAACTTCGATCGAACGAATTTTCCAAAAATCACGTTTCCAAGTTGCACTTTCTGTCGAATTTTATTTGTGCTCGAAAAATTATTTGGTACATTGCAGAAATAAGTGCAGGCGATTCTACGAATTCTGCAAAATATTTGGTTGCTTGAGGTTACTGTTCCACCGCGGAACCGCGGCCAAACCCATGCTCTGGCCGCGGTTCCGCCGCCATTTTACCTCTTCTGTGCACCAAATTTCATCAGTAGTTCTCTGTCCTGGAAATGGGGTTTTTAGTATATTCTGTTTGGGCCCAGATTTATTTTGAGTGCTACAGTTGTGCTTGGGGCCCACTTCGGGAAATTTAGTCGATCGAAAATTTTAAACATGTTAGTTCACAGTATTTACATTATATCTGCGACCGTGAATGTCATTTGATCGGTAAATCCTGTCTAACTGCTATAGCCCTTTTAGACGGATTTGCGAACGTGACATTCACGTTGATGTTCTGTGTTGTGCTGTGATGTTGCGGATTTGTCGTCGTGGATAGCCTGGATGCAATGGTAGTACAGTTTGGTTGTATATGTACATTTGATATTGCGGGGCGAGCGTCCGACATGTGGACTGCCGTTACTGCCTATTTGTATATTATTCTTTTGGGGCACGACCGGGCTGAGGTCGATGTACCCGTTGTATATTTTACTTTCTGTACTAGGATTACCCCGCGGTGGGGGGCACGGATTGCCGGGTTCTAGAGGGCAACGGGCCCGCATCTCATGGCGTTGAGACGGAGGGGGCTTCACTCTAGAATTGGCGGGCTATTCGCCACACTCGTAGGGGGTATAGGTTGACCCAAGGAAGGGTGCACAAGTTATCGGATTCCGTGAAGTGTTGGGTGGTCCATTCACGTTGTTGAAGGGGGATGCCTCGCTTCAGGTTTTGGCGGGTAACTTGCCGCGCCCGTAGGGGTCTAGGATTTCATTGCACAGGCTATCCACACGACCAGGGGAACGTTGGGTTTCAGTATCGGCTCTATGAAACCCGGGGATCCCAAATATCTGTATTGTTCTGTGATGCTTATTAAATTTCTGTGATGTTGTATTTTATCACGCCTTGAGCGATTATTATATATTGATATATATATACTAGTAGATGTTGTATATGTTTTACACCCGCGCTAGTCCAGTCCCCGCTCTGTCGTTAGTTAAGTAACCTAACAGGTGATGACGGGATCCAGTGGCGAATGCGGATGGCATATACGTACATCATTATTTTCGTTCTTTATTGGTGTGATTAATTGATGGGACTGCGTTGATTCGGATCAATGCAAGCAAAACAAACTTGTTTGATGTTGTTGGAAATTTTTCAAAAAGCTGTTATTGCAAGGGCGTTCTCTTTTGTTTTGGACAGTGGTATTCGGTTATGAATATCCAGCACCTCAGTCGACGAGGCAAGGGCCGGGATCCCTTCACCGGGAGTGACCCTTTGGACAGAAGGTTGTGTCAGGGTAATAACTTCACTATAGCCAATTATTTTTGCTTTGCATCGTGGTATTCAGTTGGAATATCCTGCACCTCATTCTACGGGGAAAGAGCCGAGATCCCTTCACCGGGAGTGACCTCTTTAGCAAAGGTTTTCGACACTATATTTGTCACGTCCCGAAAGTACGGAACAAGACCGGCACTTAAACTACGAACGTCTCGAGGCGTACGTAATCTAAGTAAACCGAAACCCCAGAAATCCAAACCAAGAAAAGTAGTAGAGTGAAGGAAAACCAATTTAAAATAAGTAGTTTCAATAGCATAAGCCGAATTATGCGGGTTTCTAAAAACATCAAAAATTTCCTGAAAATTTCGGCAGAGTCTCCTTTGTAAATACTGGCCCCCAAACGGGATACAACATGAATAGTATACGAAATCAAAAAAAAGGCATCCCCAAACGGGAGCTAGCACTTCGTCAATCGACGGTCACAACCACACAAGCAATATAATATACAACGCCAACGGCGAGGATCAAAACTCAAAAGGAAACTCAAATCACAAGAAAACCACAGAAAAATAACTCGCAACTCTAAGGTCGAAGGAATAACATCACTGGTCTCTATCTCAAAGTAAATACATGTTTGGTTGATGGAACTTCTAGATACAACTGAATAATAATATACAATGTATAATGATGGGTACGATACAAATAAACCCACCTACTAGCAAGTCACCCGAACGAAACTGTACCCGCAAAGCCGTAAAGAAACCTGTACGGCGAAACCTGCAAGAAACTGGGGCACAACGGGGGTGAGTTGCCAACTCGTGAATAGAAAAACATCAACGAATAGAAATCGCATGTATAACGCAATCCTAGGTCATACGATCAATATATATAATCCTCAAATAAAACCAGCAGTCTATAACAATGACTAGGGTAAATATCTAATCCAAGTGTAATTCCATGTGCCCGTGCCAGTGCCTCAGGTAGCAATGTATCATATGGATGATGTATGAATGCATGGAACAGAATGCATGTACTGACGAAAACTGCTTTCATAAATCAGTGAGATTTCTGTATTTTAAAAGTGAGGTACCATTAATGAAATCAGCATAAAACAGTGCCCATCATCGACACAAAACAAGTGTCCAAATATCTCGATATCTCTGTATCATAATCTCTGTACCTCAATATCTCAAAATCTCAAAATCTCAATCACAATATCTAGGGCGTCGTCAATCCAGACCGGCCCCTACCATCTATCTCAAGATCACGACGGTATCCTCCGGATATCCGACGCGTCGGGTAATATCACCAGTCGGTAGTGCTCCCCTGCCAGGCTCAACGTCAACAACACGATCCTCATGCCCCGGGGTACCGCACCGGGCCCACCATGTACCCGAAATGGTTCCTCCACTCCTCGAATCGGGTCTCGAAATCCATCAGCAAACTCATGGTGGACGACTCATACATCATGGGAAAAACGCACTTTTTATTTTAAAAGAGAGAAAAGGTTTATTTATGTTTTTGCGGTTTTCCTCCAAATCCAGAAAATCTCATGGAAATCCGAATCCAAAACCTCAATAACACGTAAAATAGTGAATATATGCATGAGAATCCATGAATGCGGCATAACAATGAATAACAGTATGCATGAAGTAGCAGGTAATAACTACAATGTCTAAACTAACATATAAGGCAAGTACGCTAATATCATGTCTAAACTATTAGCTAACAGGCTATGTCAAGCAATAATATTTTCTAAGGTGTACGTGACATGGCAATTACCGATGAAGATGTGTGTGAGCCGGCAAGTAAGTGTACGTGGTACATACGCATCATCGGTAATGGTGCTGGTGTCCTAACAGCATGATATCAATAATGGAGTATGAAACATAATATAAGAATGCGATGCGAAGCGAACCACAATAATGAGCGGGAGCTGAATACTAGACGCAACTATAACTAATCTGCATTAATCTAATATAAGTCCTACAAATGGTGCCTTTTGAAATAACACGAATCATGGGGTTTTGAAAATAGGGGCTACGGTGTTTTTATGAAAAGATACGTCTTTTGAAATATCCGTAGGATCCCTTGGGCTGTCTTTTAAAATACCCACGATTCGTTAGTTTTTGAAATAGGTAAAAATCGAATCTAATCTAACAACTAAACTAAACTAAAGGGCTAAGCTAACAAGCTGGACTACAGTTAAGGAAACCGCCTAACATCTGAATCGATACATATACATACCTGTATATATATTAGTCGGTGATCCCGCCTCAATAATATCATATCCGATACCATATCTATAAGCAGGCATCCCAAGTCAAGAGTGCGGATCAATCATCAAAATATAGCTCGTACGTAAATCCGTCGTACGGCATCCCCAAATTTGGGTACGGGTTAATATCACATTCATCATACTATTTACCTGGTATCCTCTTTATCAAATATCATGATCGGGGTACTGATCTACGTCTAGTACAATACTGATACCGCCTAAGTATAAATGCACGTGTGTGAAACACTATGTCAAGGACCCGCTACAACGTCATGTCGTATCTTAAATACGAACCCTGCTATATCACCGATCTCACGGCCTCAAATCAAATCTCATCGACTCATCATAAATCCCAAGTACTATCATCATTATCCATGCATGCGTATATGAATATACATATGCATAGTCCCATACCCATGCATATATACATGTATACACATCCCAATCTGCGCACAAGAAAGTAAAGTATGCAAGTCTGTGTGTGCGTATGTGGGTATAACAACTACTCCAGGGTTTCGCAACTAACCCAAAGCTAATCCATGAACACATAATCATAACATGAATAAACATTCTCGTATCATAAAACACCTATATAAACATATATATATGAGCTACACTACGGACTGCGGGGGTGCTATACACCATCCACCCGACTTCTCCCCGTAGATATAAATCTACTCACCTGGTCCTCGCTAGCCGGTGCCGATGTCTCCACGCGCTTGCTTGTCGTCTCGAAGTCCACATGGGTTACCTACATATCATAACGTACCGTGTCGTATTAAAATCCGACTCATGACCCAAAACGACACGTGAATCCCACATAGGTCAAAACCTATGGTTGCTTTCACAAATCAACCCAAAAACCCTCGAAGTCGGCGTACAAACGCCAAACCATCGAGAACAACCCAAAGACACTCATTTGTACAATTACAAGCACTAATTATAATATAAAATAGCTTAAAACTCACAAAAACCTCAAACTCGCTTTAAAAGCTATTTTTCCGAAAATCTAGCAAGCAAAATTAACCGTTTTAGTACAAAACTCGATGTATAAACGAATATAGCGGGCAAAATATTCACTAAATATCTTAATTAAGTCATAAAAATAATTCCCATAATTTAATCTCATTAATTTCCATAAAGCTTAAAATTCTAGTTCACAAAATACCTAAATTTTAACAATTTTATAGCAAAAATGCACAAACTACAGTCTAGCTTGGATTTTCATAAACTAAAAGCATTAAACTACTCAATATAATCTTTATAATAACATGAAACCTAAATTTGAATTTTATCTCACAAGAATATAATTATTTTCAAAACCTTGTTTACCATTTATATAATTATCACTTTTAAATCAACAAATATGTAAACTAGCAACTTAAATTGGATTTAGCATAACATTAATATGTCAATTATATCACATAAACTAAATCTCACAACACAAAATACCAATTTGAAATCAAACCCCTCTCTTGAATTTTAAATCATGCACCTAGAACTAATTAAAAACCTAATTAAACAATTAATTAAGTTAACCTAAGCAATTAACAACACATTAAGCAAAAAGGTTAGAATTTATACCAAAATAATTTGAATATCCCACAAGCACACTTAACCTCCCAAATTGAAATCTAAATCCCTAGATCCATGCTATGGTAGCCAAGGGAAAATGGGTAGGAGGTGGATTTTGATTTGGATTTTTGCTTGATTTTTTGTGGATTTTTCAAGCATTTTTGATGAACTTTTTTTAAAGAGAAAGAGATGAAGAATGAAGGGGCTGAAATGGAGGGGGGGCCCAGCCATTGCAGGTGGGGGAGAGGAGAGAGGGAGTGTGGTGTGAGGTATGGTGAGGGAAAAAGTCAAAGTCAACCAAATACCAACTCTTTTATCCATTCTCATTTCTTTTCTTTTCTTTTCTTTCTTTCTTTTCTTTTCTTTGAAATTCAAGTGGGGAAAATGGGTGGGGGATGCTGAATTCAGCTAAGGGAAGAAATAAATGGGGGGGTGTGAGTGTGGGTATGGGTGTGGGGTGATGGAAAATGATAATTACAATACCCCAAACATCCATTTACACTAAAAAAAAGCCTTTTTCTTCGATATTTTCTAAACCGTTTTGGCAAACGATTTCATTTCAAAAATCACATGATAAAATTTTATTTAATGTTTTATGATGCACAAAATTTGTTTCAACTCATTCCAATTTGTAATTTTCCCTAATTAAATGTATTAGTGACGGCTTAAAATAATATTAAAATAATTAATTTCGGAACAGAAAATTTGAAATTTCACCAGTGGCTCAATAAATACCAAATACTAGCAATTACATAGCTAGAATATGTATATTTAATTTTATAATAAAGATATTTGCATTTTGACGTTTTACAGAAAACCTCCTTATTTTAACGTTTTTTCGAAATTTCACCGAAACGATTTTCAAAACATTACAATCTTCCTCCCTTAAAGAAATTCGGTCCCCGAATTTAAATTAAAACTCCCCCCCCCAAATACTAAAATATTTCAGCCAAAACCATCAAATCGCCGGGGCTCCGAAATCATAAATACATAAACACATCATAGCTCAATGCATGCGCATGAGTAATGAGTAGATAACTCGAAATCAAAACTCCGTCAAGCATCCTGCAATCATCGGAGTCAAGGTGAAGACACGAATGCCAAATCTCAAGCAAGACCGATATGCTATAAATCGGAACTATGCATGCAAATATCAGGAGGAAATGCATGCCAAATCCTTTAAGTTGCTGTGCAATGCACATAACACTGCACAGTGGCGGACGTCTATCATAAGAAAATAACTATATACATATATACCTTTGTTTGAAATGTACGTTCCGCTGTTTTGGGAGACAATTTAGAAGGGTTTTCCTTGTTTTAAACGTTTCGCATCATATCAGACACGTAGGTAAATACTGAGACTATAGCTCGCTTTTTGGAATTCCCTTCAATAGCTATCAATGCATGCAAAATACATTCAGGTACTGTCCTCTGACTAGTCCTGCTTCGTACGAAAACACATCGCAATTATCATTAAAAAAACATACTGCTCTATAAGAAATCAATCCCAAAATACGCGTATGAATACTACGTGCGTCTGGTGCGCACGACAATCAAAATCCATATACGTGCCATACAAGCGCACAGAAACAAGATCTAAGTGCATCGGGTGTGCACAAAGCATCTGTCGTAGGCAACGTATGTGCCTGACAGCAAAATCAGGTGCATCTGACATGCACGGAAAAAAAATCTCGATTTAGTGCATCTGGTGTGCACCAAAATCGCATCTCAAGACATGCGCTCAACATGCGCGAAAACCCAAAACCAGGGGCATCCATCATGCACGAAATCATGAAATCCAATATCAAGCGCCGAACATGCGCAAAATCAAATCAGGTGCACAAAACAAATATCGAGTATCACAATCGAAATCGAAGTCCAGTGCATCTAAGTTCACAAAAGGCGTATCACTGCACTGCAAGCATATATAAACTATACAGAGTGCAGGAACCAAATCGTGTGCGTGCATACGCAAAAAATCAACTCAAATGTCTAAAACCGTAAAATCACAAACATGTGAAACCCAAGCACGAAAACGATATCAAGTGCAACACTGTGCAAAGATCGTAAATCCTCAATCATCAAAATCAAATCAGGCGAATAAATCACGCAAAACATCGAAATCAATAATGGTGGAATAGTACCGCTCAAGCGCATCCTCTAAGAATCTCGGGCCAATTGTCCAGGTCACTAGTGGGACGTCTCGTCGATGATCATGAACTCTGGCCTGCTGGTGTGCGTAACAATGACCACTCCTGGGTTATGGTCTTCACTATGAATTACCAATCTCTCGGTCCATCGGCTCATCGGCCCTGTCAGGTGTGCCAACGGGGATGATCCCGTTCTGGCACGTCTCTTGTCATCTCCCGGTCAATCATCGCGACCACTCGTAAGACAGCATATCACTGGCGTCGGCCTCTGGCTCTCTGAATGTACGTGACACATCTGATCCTGGGTGCAAGTATCATTGCAGCAGTGTCCTGGAAGGAATCCTGCTCACGGTCTCTTCCATGTCTCGTCTCTGCCAACTGTCCGGAAGTCATCGTCCTTTCCTATATCTGCATCTTGCTCTAGAACGGCTGCATACCCATCGCGACTTCTTCTGGAAGGTATATCCAGTACTCTGTCTCGGCATGCGCATCGCATCTCTGATGTCGGCGGAGGGGAACGTCATCATATCCAGATCTTGTACGAACCTCTTACTCCATTTTTCTCTAATGTCGACCGCTTCGGACTCGTCTCGTCGTGGCTGCATGGACTGAGCTTCAACGGCTATCCTCGTATCGGGAGTCTCCCAAGAAATGCATCTCACCACCTAGCATCCGAATTAAGTCGAACCATCCAATCGATTGTCAAAACCTCATAATCCCCCAAGGGCTCAACATCTTGGGCACAATTTAATAGTATCGAGTACATACCACAGCATCGGTGGTCCAGCCGTAGAAGGGCAAACCCAAGCCTCACTAATGGCGCCGTGGAACTGCCACTAACCCGAAGGTTCAAAGGCTTTCACACGGTCATTATGTCGAGTTAGGGTTTCATTCTTCTAGAGGGTCCATAGAATTGCCTGCATGTCTTTCCGACTACTTTAAACTTGGAATAATAGGTTTCTGACATTCGATCGTCTCTGTCGACTCTCAACGTCTCCGCGTGAAGTCGTCTCTAACTGGAATCAATCTATCTGATGACCTCGCATCGGGGTAGGCGAACGATCCACATGTCCTAGTCATTCATCCTCGATGACTAGCGACCTTCTATCATCTCTTAGTACAACTCATTCTGTACTAACTCCAGCATCTGGGGCAATATCTCGTCGTTCGCAGCAATAACTGGCTCGCTCGTCTGCACGCTGAACGGTGCCTCAATCATCAGGAGTAAGCAATACTTCAATAGTCATCAAAATCTGGCTGGCCTCTATCAGTAGCTCAATCCTCTAGTGCAAATCGGCACGTCCGAGTAATCTCATACAGCAATCCACCCAACGCTCGTTGCGCGAAGACACAATGAAAAGACACATCTCTGCAATCGTGTGTCACCGGAATCATGCCCTGGTCAGTCCTCGTTCTTGACGAGCTCATGATGATTGCAACTCTAGCCGTAGCTCTCCCTGCCCGTAATCGTGGCAGCAAAACCATAACTGGTACTGATGAGGCTAGATCGGAATGAATATAATACTGAGCAAAAAAATGTACATCCTAAGGCTCCTTAAGTGGAGTAGCGTATCGTAAATATGCCGCGGAACATACCTACGGTACGTCACTCTAATTTAGTCACCTATTCCATCAACCAAGGGTCATCCTACGCTCCGAAGGTAAAACCTAACGCTCTGATACCAACTTTGTCACGTCTAGAAAGTACGGAACAAGACCGGCACTTAAACTACGAACGTCTTGAGGCGTACGTAATCTAAGTAAACCGAAACCCCAGAAATCCAAACCAAGAAAAGTAGTAGAGTGAAGGAAAACCAATTTAAAACAAGTAGTTTCAATAGCATAAGCCGAATTATGTGGGTTTCTAAAAACATTAAAAATTTCCTGAAAATTTCGGCAGAGTCTCCTTTGTAAATACTGGCCCCCAAACGGGATACAACATGAATAGTATACGAAATCAAAAAAAAGGCATCCCTAAGCGGGAGCTAGCTCTTCGTCAATCGACGGTCAAAACCACATAAGCAATATAATATACAATGCCAACGGCGAGGATCAAAACTCAAAAGGAAACTCAAACCACAAGAAAACCACAGAAAAATAACACGCGACTCTAAGGTCGAAGGAATAACATCACTGGTCTCTATCTCAAAGTAAATACATGTTTGGTTGATGGAACTTCTAGATACAACTGAATAATAATATACAATGTATAATGATGGGTACGATACAAATAAACCCACCTACTAGCAAGTCACCCGAACGAAACTGTACCCGCAAAGCCGTAAAGAAACCTGTACGGCGAAACCTGCAAGAAACTGGGGCACAACGGGGGTGAGTTGCCAACTCGTGAATAGAAAAACATCAACGAATAGAAATCGCATGTATAACGCAATCCTAGGTCATACGATAAATATATATAATCCTCAAATAAAACCAGCAGTCTATAACAATGACTTGGGTAAATATCTAATCCAAGTGTAATTCCATGTGCCCGTGCCAGTGCCTCAGGTAGCAATGTATCATATGGATGATATATGAATGCATGGAACAGAATGCATATACTGACGAAAACTGCTTTCATAAATCAGTGAGATTTTTGTATTTTAAGAGTGAGGTACCATAAATGAAATCAGTATAAAACAGTGCCCAGCATCGACACAAAACAAGTGTTCAAATATCTCGATATCTCTGTATCATAATCTCTGTACCTCAATATCTCAAAATCTCAATATCTCAATCACAATATCTAGGGCGCCGTCAATCTAGACCGGCCCCTACCATCTATCTCAAGACCATGATGGTATCCTCCGGATATCCGACGCGTCGGGTAATATCACCGGTCGGTAGTGCTCCCCTGCCAGGCTCAACGTCAACAACACGATCCTCTTGCCCCGGGGCACCGCACCGGGCCCACCATGTACCCGAAACGGTTCCTCCACTCCTCGAATCGGGTCTCGAAATCCATCAGCAAACTCATGGTGGACGACTCATACATCATGGAAAAACCGCACTTTTTATTTAAAAGAGAGAAAAGGTTTACTTATGTTTTTGCGGTTTTCCTCCAAATCCAGAAAATCTTATGAAAATATGAATCCAAAACCTCAATAACACGTAAAATAGTGAATATATGCATGAGAATCCATGAATGCGGCATAACAATGAATAACAGTATGCATGAAGTAGCAGGTAATAACTACAATGTCTAAACTAACATATAAGGCAAGTACGCTAATATCATGTCTAAACTATTAGCTAACAGGCTATGTCAAGCAATAATATTTTCTAAGGTGTACGTGACATGGCAATTACCGATGAAGATGTGTGTGAGCCGGCAAGTAAGTGTATGTGGTACATACGCATCATCGGTAATGGTGCTGGTGTCCTAACAGCATGATATCAATAATGGAGTATGAAACATAATATAAGCATGCGATGCGAAGCGAACCACAATAATGTGCGGGAGCTGAATACTAGACGCAACTATAACTAATCTGCATTAATCTAATATAAGTCCTACAAATGGTGCCTTTTGAAATAACACGAATCATGGGGTTTTGAAAATAGGGGCTACGGTGTTTTTATGAAAAGATACATCTTTTGAAATATCCGTAGGATCCCTTGGGCTGTCTTTTAAAATACCCACGATTCGTTAGTTTTTGAAATAGGTAAGAATCGAATCTAATCTAACAACTAAACTAAACTAAAGGGCTAAGCTAACAAGCTGGACTACAGGTAAGGAAACCGCCTAACATCTGAGTCGATACATATACATACCTGTATATATATTAGTCGGTGATCCCGCCTCAATAATATCATATCCGATACCATATCTATAAGCAGGCATCCCAAGTCAAGAGTGCGGATCAATCATCAAAATATAGCTCGTACGTAAATCCGTCGTACGACATCCCCAAATCTGGGTACGGGTTAATATCACATTCATCTTACTATTCACCTGGTATCCTCTTTATCAAATATCATGATCGGGGTACTGATCTACGTCTAGTACAATACTGATACCGCCTAAGTATGCATGCACGTGTGTGAAACACTATGTCAAGGACCCGCTACAACGTCATGTCGTATCTTAAATACGAACCCTGCTATATCACCGATCTCACGGCCTCAAATCAAATCTCATCGACTCATCATAAATCCCAAGTACTATCATCATTATCCATGCATGCGTATATGAATGTACATATGCATAGTCCCATACCCACGCATATATACATGTATACACATCCCAATCTGCGCACAAGAAAGTAAAGTATGCAAGTCTGTGTGTGCGTATGTGGGTATAACAACTACTCTAGGGTTTCGCAACTAACCCAAAGCTAATCCATGAACACATAATCATAACATGAATAAACATTCTCGTATCATAAAACACCTATATAAACATATATATATGAGCTACACTACGGACTGCGGGGGTGCTATACGCCATCGACCCGACTTCTCCCTGTAGATATAAATCTACTCACCTGGTCCTCGCTAGCCGGTGCCGACGTCGCCACGCGCTTGCTTGTCGTCTCGAAGTCCACATGGATTACCTACATATCATAACGTACCGTGTCGTATTAAAATCCGACTCATGACCCAAAACGACACGTGAATCCCACATAGGTCAAAACCTATGGTTGCTTTCACAAATCAACCTAAAAACCCTCGAAGTCGGCGTACAAACGCCAAACCATCGAGAACAACCCAAAGACACTCATTTGTACAATTACAAGCACTAATTATAATATAAAATAGCTTAAAACTCACAAAAACCTCAAACTCGCTTTAAAAGCTAGTTTTCCGAAAATCTAGCAAGCAAAATTAACCGTTTTAGTACAAAACTCGATGTATAAACGAATCTAGCGGCCACAATATTCACTAAATATTAATTAAGTCATAAAAACAATTCCCATAATTTAATCTCATTAATTTCCATAAACCTTAAAATTCTAGTTCACAAAATACCTAAGTTTTAACAATTTTATAGCAAAAATGCACAAACTACAATCTAGCTTGGATTTTCATGAACTAAAAGCATTAAACCACTCAATATAATCTTTATAATAACATGAAACCTAAATTTGAATTTTATCTCACAAGAATATAATTATTTTCAAAACCTAGTTTACCATTTATATAATTATCACTTTTAAATCAACAAATATGCAAACTAGCAACTTAAATTGGATTTAGCATAACATTAATATGCCAATTATATCACATAAACTAAATCTCACAACACAAAATACCAATTTGAAATCAAACCCCTCTCTTGAATTTTAAATCATGCACCTAGAACTAATTAAAAACCTAATTAAACAATTAATTAAGCTAACCTAAGCAATTAACAACACATTAAGCAAAAATGTTAGAATTTATACCAAAATAATTTGAAGATCCCACAAGCACACTTAGCCTCCAAAATTGAAATCTAAATCCCTAGATCCATGCTATGGTAGCCAAGGGAAAATGGGTAGGAGGTGGATTTTGATTTGGATTTTTGCTTGATTTTTTGTGGATTTTTCAAGCATTTTTGATGAACTTTTTTTAAAGAGAAAGAGATGAAGAATGAAGGGGCTGAAATGGAGGGGGGGGCTTAGCCATTGCAGGTGGGGGAGAGGAGAGAGGGAGTGTGGTGTGAGGTATGGTGAGGGAAAAAGTCAAAGTCAACCAAATACCAACTCTTTTATCCATTCTCATTTCTTTTCTTTCTTTCTTTTCTTTTCTTTGAAATTCAAGTGGGGAAAATGGGTGGGGGATGCTAAATTCAGCTAAGGGAAGAAATAAATGGGGGTGTGTGAGTGTGGGTATGGGTGTGGGGTGATGGAAAATGATAATTACAATACCCCAAACATCCATTTACACTAAAAAAAAAGCCTTTTTCTTCGATATTTTCTAAACCGTTTTGGCAAACGATTTCATTTCAAAAACCACATGATAAAATTTTATTTAATGTTTTATGATGCACAAAATTTGTTTCAACTCATTCCAATTTGTAATTTTCGCTAATTAAATGTATTAGTGACAGCTTAAAATAATATTAAAATAATTAATTTCGGAAAAATTTTCAGAAAATTTGAAATTTCACCAGTGGCTCAATAAACACCAAATACTAGAAATTACATAGCTAGAATATGTATATTTAATATTATAATAAAGATAATTGCATTTTGACTTTTTAGAGAAAACCCCCTTATTTTACCGTTTTTTCGAAATTTCACCGAAACGATTTTCAAAACTTTACAATATTTTTATAAAAAGCTATCCGATTCCTTCAACGATATCAGGTTCATTACGTTAAAGGTTTTTCGCCAAAAACCATCCGTAGCCCTCCGTCATTTCAGAAAGGTAGCACTTAGTATTCATGCTATGTATGTTGGCCTTCGTCAAGGCTTAGTGCATGGTAGCTATTTGTTACTTTTCTGCAGCATAGATAGATGCGTTGGTTTGGGACAGTCGTACTACTATTTTGGCCTTCATCAAGGGTATGTACGGGTGGGTTCAAATTAACCTGGATAATGACGGGTAGAACTTGACATGTGACTTATGATATGTTGGCCTTCGTCAAGGTCATAAGAGCATGGGGTAAAAATCACATCGGGAGTTTCTAAAGAAACTGAAACTTGCCAGGCATGCGCATACCTTCTGGAGTGTGATAATGTGAGTGGATTCCATCACGTTATCATGCGATGATAGTTGGATCCCGATTCCCACTGATGAGTTGGTTTACTCCTCGGGTGATCCCGACTAATTCTTCCTTCAGCTTTGGAGGAGAATTTGAGGTTACAGTGGGAGGTTTCCTGATTAAATAAAGTGATATCTATTCTGATCTAGGTTAGAGTGCACGCTGAGTGTTTCTTTTCTCTCTCTCTCTTTGGCAGCGACCATGGCCCGACCCTTGACTATGACTCAGTGACCAAAATTAATCGAACCTTCTTAAACACTGGCTTTTGGATTGTCAGAGTTGCATACCTCATTGCCACTCCTACTTTTACCCTTTTCTCCAGGACATCCCGTATTACTACGAACATCCACTTCCATTGGATAAAACCATCGTATGGTTATATACGAACTCGAAGGAACTTGTTCCAGATTCGAGGATGGTTTCCGGTTCTGGAGAAAACGAATAGGACTATTCAGTTGTCTTTTCCTTTTACCTTCTCTCAGGTTGCGAGTACTCCTTGGATTAGGGGATAGTACACCCGTTACGCTTATTGGATAGTATTTTTCCAAACCATAGGCAGGTGCCGAACGGTAGGGAATGAAGAAAACCAATTAGCCTATCGACGGTGTACAGAAGGTAATAAGTTAAGACAAATAAAGGGATTAGTAAGAGGGAAAAGTAAATTGCGACTGCTATTCACGACCAAACCAAGTATTTCATCGCCACTCCTACTTCACCTTTGTATTTCTCCAGAACACTCCATACCACTACGAAGATCCACAGTTTATTGGATACTCCATCGTATGGTTATATACGAACTCGAAGGGATTTGTTCCAGTTCGGGGATGGATTCTGCTTCAGGAGAAATAGGAATAAGGTTTATTCAGGTGCCTTTTATTTTTACCTTCTCTCGGGTTGCGAGTGCTCCTAGGATTAGGACAATACACCCATTATGCTTATTGGATAGTCTTCTTCCAAACCATAGGCTGGTGTCGAACGGTAGGGAAGGAAGAAAACCATTTAGCCTAAGAGGGTGTACAGAAGGTAATGACTAAAGACATATAAAGGGATTTGGAGATATGGCAAAGAAATATACGGTTATAGTTGTGAATCTGGATAATGTAAGAGGCGTTACTATGAATACCCGGATACCCCTTCGAAACATTTCAATGTTTCAGTTTTACTGTGTACTGTTAAAAGAAAACTGATTTCCCAATTAGCCCTTGCTCCAGGGTATGTATTTACCAGGTATAATTCTCACATCTGTATGGTTTTACAGATGATGAGTGGGAGTAAGTTATTGGGAATTAGGTGATCATCCTCATTATATCGGGATTCGTTGTAATTGGTGATATTTGAGGAAATCGCCTGGGTTGTTTGCCGGACGGCAGATATTTGGTTTTGAATATCCGTTGTTATGCACCAATTTCAAATTGATATATCTATACGTTCATTTTTATGAAGTGAGATATAACTTTTTGAAATTATGTCTATGACATTTACCTATATCAGTGGATGGTTAGGTAAGGAGCATTAAACGGCGGTGTAATTCTTCTTAACCATAAGTACAGTTTTCAACCTACGACACACAGGGAATGAGTGATTAGGCTCAGGGGACTTATACAGAGTATTGTATGTTGTCCAGTATCCATTAGAACAGAGGGGTTGGTACTCGTACTATATTCTGTTTACTTGTGACTTCTCTAGTTCTTAGACATGTGTTTTGTAGAAATGCGAGGTCTAAGTTTTGAAAAGTTATAGGTATAAGAATAAAGTGGAGAACCAGATGGTGCAAATGTCAGGATTCTTCAAGGTGATCGAAGATGAAGATATTTGTGTATGGTATTCAGTTGATAGTAATGATTAAGAGAACTTGTTTCTCTTTCAGGTTACTCATAATTGGAAGCATTCTTAAGTTGAGTAATGCTGATCGGCCTCCTTCCATTTAGTTGACATGCACCGGAGACAGCTGCATGATTTGAGTCTGGTTCCAATTAAATCAGTGCCTCTATTTCTATATTGGATATAGAATAGTTCATATCTTAACGATGTTAAGGTACAGGGAGTTGTCCGGCTAATGCTTAAAACCAGACTCTGGATAACTCAAGGCACGTTTCTGTAATGGCTGTTTGTAGGTTGACCCGGGCTATGACGAGGGTTGACTTTCTACCAACTGGAAGATCAATAGAGATATTGTTCTTGACTCGCCACAGTTTTAGTAAAATGGATTTTTCAGAAAACAGTAGTGGGAGTATAGTAGAACTGGAAGTGATTCCAGAACCACAAACGATTACTGAAAATTTAATAGGACCTAAAGATTCAATCTGGTTTGACATTCCATCAGCCACTCCACAGATATGGTGGGTAACCTCAGGCACCCGAGAGGTACTCCGGTAGCCTCAAAGACGGTGACAGGGAGGTTCTTGTTTGCCCAGACTTGCCATTGTTGTTGTTCCAGACTGTGAGACCCGGCAGGAGGATGAATATAGCGTCGTTCTGAACTAGCTTTAGAAGTGTACATCTATATGACTCTTCCAGAGGGTTGTCGTAGTCAGTGGGAGCAGCGGAAGCATAGTGGATAAGTAGCTTATGTCTATTTATGGACTAAAGCAGATATAGCGGAGATAGATCATCTATTTCTGATGTGACAGTCATAGGTTTGACTTCATCAGAATAGGGGATGGATCTGTTAAGAAGGTAGTAGGGTGTGATGTCCTGGTATTTGGTTGACATACACAGAGTAGGAAGTGAAATCCTTATACTACGATCGGTTATGCTTTGGTTGTCACACAGTGGTTTCTCCATATAGGACATGGATATTATATCAGATATTCTGGTTACTAGATCTATGGTTTTAGATCTAGATTTGGGAAGTGTCCCAATCTGGGTACTTAGACAGCATTCTACAGGTGTTTTAGAATGGACGACTCCTGGCACGGTAGTGTACCTGCAGGTAATGGAGTCACCCTCTCTAAAGGTGTGTTACAGACTAAAAGGGAGATGGAAGTGCATGATTGGCAGATCACTTGCTTAGGCAATTGAGTCAATCATGAGATGTCAAGTACCACACCAGATGTTGTTTTTACAGTAGATGCAATATGTTGATATTAATCCAGTCCTGGAGAAACGATCGGAAGCAGTTTTAGAACATAAGTGGATGTTCTAGGGATATGATAACGGCATCCTCCTTCGGGAGACAGTTATCATTCCAGGCTTCCAAGGTGACCTGGATGACAGAGTGGCTGTCAGAGTTATAGTTTTCCCTCTGACGAGGGGCAATATTTTGGACAGATGGTCCAGGCGGATACTGAGGGAGGTATGGCACAGGATACTGATTAAGTTCAGTTGACGATACAGTCTAAGAAGTTTGAATTTGGAGTTCATTTATGAACTAGGTCCCATCAGATATCAAGACAGGTATTGCTCATTTCGGGAGATGGCTTTCTCCGCGAACTTGAGATAAAGAGAGGCATAGAACGAAACATCAGGGCGGATCCACTCACTGAGGCTATTCCTCGAACGCAATAGTTTCGCAAACGGGCTTTGTGAGACTGATAAGTAGATGAGTTGGGTGTTCGGTATCACACGGACTGTGGGTATACGACATCGCAATAATTAGCCTTGAGTGCAAGTGGGAGATTGTTGGATATAGTGCCCTCAGAGTCAATTAATGGATTACAGGCACGTGATTGCAAAGATTGAGGGAGGACCTATGCCGGTAGGACTGTCTTACTCAAGATGATAGTATGCTATCTGGTTTATCTTTAACATCGTATACTGCTTCAGGTGACCTTACAGGTCACTATTACACGTTGATAGAGCCCTTAGGATTCTTTCTTGACGACCAGCAGTATGATGGCGATCAAATACGTGGGAGCTGGGGTCTATAAGCACATCCTTAAAAGGTCCCTAGTCGTGGGAGTTTCGAGACTGGGCATCGATACTCCGGTGTAGACTAGTGTATACAGTCGAGACCCCGACGAGGGGCGGTGGCCGGTCTCACAAGCCATTGGTGTAAGTTGGATCACCTAAGATGTATACAGGTGCTCATTGGGTTATGAGTACACCGGACAGGACTCGCCGGGAACATGCTAGTTGGTCTTATACTAGACGTCAGATAGCAGTTCCCTGGTGACATGTGTACAGGTTAGTTCATCGTCCTGAGATCGTCATTTGTCTCGTATGAGTTCCCACTGTACTTTGATTACTACCCTACCACGGCTCAAAGGAGTCGTGCAAACAGGTTTTAGTTGGGTAAAGTCCCGAGCCACATGGAAGCAGTGAGCGGATCGGCAGGGGTTCGTCTCTCCCGGTATTGGGGGTGAGGTCGCGCTGTGTCTAGGAGAGCCATTACACGAAGTCCTTGGCCAAGGCAGGAGATTTACTGGTAGGTATTCCAGTAGTATCTCAGGGTGTTCTGGGCTACACTCCGACACGACTTGTACCGCTTTTGGGGGTCTGACTTTTACCAACCCCCTAGGCCCGCCATGCGATGCTTATAGACAAACGGACCGGACTGTACGGATATTGTCACTGACAGGCTCAGTAGGGTGTCAGGATGAGTTCGCTCATCGACCTCCCTTTTGGTCAATACTTGGTAGCCTGTTATGTACTGCTAATACCTCTGACGTGCTAGTGGTTAAATCCACAACCAAAGTATTGACGAGTCTTTAGAGTCCCCTACAGACAGTTTCTCAAGTTTCGGGTGAAACGCTGTAGAGGCCGTATGGATATATGGCAGGGTTCGATCTTATACGTGCGGTATTGCATGAATCATGATCGGACGGATAATACTAGCGGGCTTTGGTTTAAGCCGGATCCTAGTATTGTACAGTGTAGATTTTGTTTCATTGCATTTGTATTCAGTCGGAATACAAATGCGGGTATGTATATACGGTCGCGGGGTTTTCCTGTAATTTATTATGGGATCGTATTTTCGAAGTTACCAGTTTACATTCCGTTTCGGCCAGTTTTCTTTTATTCCTTCATGGCCGAATTTTTGTGATGGGAAGGGCTTATTTGCAAATGTGCAAATTAGCAAGGTGGAGGGTGTTATTTGTGATATGAGGGTTCATGATAATTCATGCATCATTTGATTCCTTTTGCATCATTTCCTTTGCATTAAATGAGATGGGATTGAGTTGGATTTGTAAAAGACTTGGGTGTGACTTCTTTTCCTAGTTATCATACATTTTCTTTTGCTTTGTTTTATCCCTTTTACCTCCTCCCATTTTCATGGCCGGCCACTACATTGGGAGAGCCTAATGTGTGTGGAAAAATGATTCATATCATTTTTACACCAAAATTCCTAAGCTCATCACCAAAAGTTTTTCCATCACCTCCATCCAAAAATGGCAACTTCACAAACCCTTGAGGCAAACCGTTCTACACTTAGTCTACAGCAATCTTGGACACGTCGGCTAGCCAACTTCGTGTCCGAGTTGCCTCGGTTCAGAGGTAGGAGCCCGTAAAAAGACTCGTCGATGTGGTGCCCTTTCCGACGAGGAGATGAAGAACGGAGATGCCGCGTGGAGCTTGGGATGGTGGCCGATGTTAGTTATATGTATGCCCTAGAGGCCATTACTGTACATAGGATGTATATTGTAGTGGATGCTGGGACATATATAGGGAGGACTTTCTTGCTCGACATGATAGTATGCTATCTGGTTGCTCTTTACCTTAACGTGTATACTGATTGTCTCTCTATTACATGTTGGTAAAGCCCTTAGGATGTGTACTTGAATACCTGGACTATGATGCGGATCATACTAGTGGGGACATGGTAGTCTATAAGTACATCCTTCAAGGTCCCTAGTCGTGGGTGTATCGAGACGGGGCATTGATATACCAGAGTAGACTAGCGTATACCTTCTCGACTCATACAGATTGGCGATGGATGATCCCACATCCATTGGTGTTTGACATCAGAGATGATATACGGGTGCTCAGTGGAGACTGGGTACACTGGACGGACTCGCCGAGAACTCCCAGATGGTATTATACCTTACGTCAGATGGCAGTTCTCTTGTGACACTAATACAGAGTAGTCTGTTGACCCGAGATCGTCATAGAGTCTTGTGTGGTTCCCACTGTGCTTTGATTTCCACCTTACCACGTCCAAGAGGGCGTGCAAAACGGTGGTTTTTGGGTACAGTCCCGAATCACATGGAGGCAATGAGCGATAGGAGAGGATTCGTCTCTCCCAGTATAGGGAGTTGATGTTGCGCTGTGTTCGATTGGCTATAACCGGAAATCCCTGGCCAGGGTTGCTGAGATTTACTGGTAAGTGTTACCTGTAGTTTCTCGAACTGTTATAGACCTCATATCGACACGACTTATCGAGCTATTGGGGTCTAACGTTTACCACCCCTAGGCGAGATATGCGACATATCAGACGAATAGACCGGACTGTACGGTAAGTGTTACTGGTTGGATTCACAGGAGTATGAGCGGGCTTGCTCGTCGATCTTCTCATCGCTCAATACCCGGGTGGCCGTTACGTTTAGCAGACCGCTTGCGGCTTGTGGGTGTTTGATATGATCATCACCTGCTGCCGGCGTATTGACGAGTCTTTAGAGTCCTACACAGAAGTTTCCTGGCTCAAGCGAAACGAAATAGGAGCGCATATGAGATATGTGCGGGACCGAGAATAATGCGTGTATGTGATACCGTATTCTATTCTCGTGATGAATGTATCGATTTGTTGTATGCGATATAACCTAGTTATCGAATCAAGGATTGATTCGATAAGCCGATACATTGGATATTAGTCGGTCATATGCGATATGACCGGATCGTTAAATCAAGTGTTGATTTAATGATTTAATGTATAATTATATATTTGATATATTACTTTGCATTAACTAATATTTGTTCACTTTAAATTGGATTTTCTCACTTGATGTACACAAGTTATATATGTGATATACTTTTGTGCACAAGATTGTATCATGTTTGATGATACATGTAAACTTGGGTTTGTGTAAAGACTTAAACCATGGTTATGTTAATGGTTAGGGTTTTGATTTACTCACTTATTCATTTATCTATTTTATTTTGATTAAAAAAGGAAAAGGAAAACAAAAATGGTTGCTTTCATTCAAGAAACTTCTTGATGCTTCATGCATCTTTGACTAAAGTAACCATTCTTGTCTTCTTCTCCTAACCCTAACCATTCAACTTAACCCTAGTTGGTTCTCTACACTAAACCATGGTTGAAATTATGATAAGTATCATTTTGTTTTCTATTTTTAATACAACTTATCATATTCTTTCTTCTTCTTCTTCTTCTTGAACAAAGAAGAAAGCTTGCTACCATTAATGGCAACTTGAGAAAAAGAGTGAGAAATCCAATTCTAAAGTGAACCCACTTCCTATTTCTTCATCCTCTACCACTTGCCAAGTAGTATAGGGTGTTTTCTTCACAAGTTTCATGACTTGGTGAAGTGGGAGCTTGATCTTGTGTTGCCTCGACGTAGATCATCTTCGGCATCGAAGTCGACGACCTAGCCCGATCATTCTTCGATGAAACCACCGCGAGAGTCCGGGATCCGATGGGTACAGCGGAGGGACTTCATCACGGAGCTATGGAGGTGGAGGACCGGATCTACAAAGGTAGTATTTCCGTTCACTTATTAGTAAAGCAGTTTACTAGTTCTCATTTTCGCCTTAAACTCTAGTCAACGATCCGTATTAGGGTTTCTCGGCGCTTGTAAAATTTGAATTGGGCATGGTTGATACCTTGTGAGACCTCCTTAGTGTGCCTAGGAACCCTACAGTGGTATCAGAGCTACTAGGCATTGGATGTCGACCTATGGGGGGTTCTCACTGTATGACAGTGTGGCGAAGCATAGGCTCTTACCCCCAGGATGTCCCGAGACCGGAAGGTGTTCCGGCGGGTTGTAGTCCTCGCGAGGGGGCATGTGTAGAAAGTAGCCGCTGAGGGACCTATTGGTGCCACGACGACCCCATTGGATGGGGTTGCTGCCTGACCTACAGTGGTATCAGAGCCTAGCTAGAGCCTTAGGCGATGAGTAGACGAAGTTAGAAACCCGAACGAACCCGAAACTCTAATCCGAAACTCTTCTCTGTACATTTTTTGAAATCTTGGATTTTTGTAAATTAAAAATATGCAGAAAATTCAGCAGGGATTTATAGGAATTACTGTGAATTTCGAGTACCCAATTCGATAAAACCGCCGCGGAACCGCGGCCATAGCCTGGGTTGGGCGGCGGTTCCGCGACAAAATAGTGGGTTTGTTCACTTCTGATTGCACAGTAATTCCTAGCTTTTAGACCTGTATTTTCTGGGAATTTTTAATATTTACTCAAGTGTTCAGTTTTCTGGGTTGTATTGGGGACTCGGTGTTTCGATCGGGAAGTTTAACTTCGTCTGTGTTTTTCCGGATAATTTTAGAAAATCTTGAAAAGTTCGACCGGATATAAATACCCAATTTTTCCCTTGTTGGGAAATTTCCAAGTGTTGGATATTTCCGTAGTTTAATGACGTTCTAAGTAGTGCAAGTGACGCGATGGTCCCTCTAGAAGACAACAAACCTTAACTCGATTATATGACCGTCTTGAACTGCCCTTTGAACCTTCGGGTTTGGGACAGTACGGCGTGCCACATGTGAGGCGTTGGCTTGACCCTTCTACGGCTGGACCGTTGGTACTGAGGCATGAACTGGATGTTTTTAAACTTGTTTCATGTGTTGATTTGTTTCGGGAAAACTTGGGTGTTTGAATGTTCGATCGGAAAGTTTAACATTTTCTATTTATCTGGAATGGGATACAATAATTGGAATTCACAAGTAGTTATGAGATAACTGAATGAATGTTATAAACATAACAGTTTAGTCTCACTTGATTGGTTGCCATGGAATTTTGATGTGATCAAAAATCCATCGCAATCACGTAGCGTACGCGGATACTCGCCGGATAAACTTAATAGACAGCTACACCCCTTAGCCCCGACCAAGTGACTGTAGGAGAACCCCGTCGCCGAAAGCATCCGTTCGGGTGCTCACGGTAGCAGTGTTCCGCTTTGGTGCACTTCGTCGACGGTATCGGGGGTGCGGCCGCCTACTGAAGTTTGCGACGAGCATTCGATCAGGTGTCGGGAATCTTGTTGAATTGCCCGACTTGATATTGAAAAGTGTTTTCGATAATGAGACTAAAATGCGGGGTTTATAATTGTTAAGCATGCGATGTCTAAGGAATTCATTTGATTAGGCATGCGATGTCTAAAGAGCTTGCGGATTCCAACTGTTGTAGTTTTACACTTTCTTTTCTGTGACCGTAAGTGTAATATGTGTTATCGCCGGTTTCGTTGCTATATATCAACGACAATTGGGATGGGCATATTTACTTACGTTGATGACATGTGATGTTATGTGTTGCTGGATATGTTATATTGGATCGTCGTGTTTGAATAGCCGGAGGGTTTTTATGTGAGATGAGTGTTTTTCCTTTTCATTCATGTAAAAACTTGTATGTAATATTCTTTTATTGGGGCACTTCCACGTTGCGGAAGATGTCACCTTTTGTATATTATTTACTTTTGCGCACTAGGATAGACCCAAGGAGGAGAGCACAAGTAACCGGGTTCTGGAGTCCAGTGGGAGACCAACTCGAGGAGTCGAGTCCGGGTCTCCTAACTCTAGAATTGGTAGGGTTACTTGCCGCTCTCGTAGGGGTCTAGGGGTGTGGGTTTGGCTATTCATCGCGACCGTGGAATCCGTGTTTTATACTGGCTCGTATTGAAAACACGGACGTCCTAGTATATCCAATGTTTCATATGATTCTTCTGCTGCGATATCTGAGATGTGATCATGTGATGTTCTGTGATAAATACTGTATATAGTATATATGATATATTATATAGACGTTACTTATGTTTTACACCCGCGCTAGCCCTGCCCCGCTCTGCCGTTAGTTACCTAACCTAACGGTGCACAAGGGGACATCGAGGCGAATGCGGATGGCATAAGTGTACGTCGTATTTATCTGTGATGTTTAGGTAACTTAAATGATGGGACTTCATTAATGAGATTAATGAAATAAAAGAAACCTAAGATGTTGTAGAATCGAATTTCAAAAATAAAACAGATAGCTACAGTTCTTGCTTTGCACAGCGGTATATATGATATATCCTGCACCTTATTCGATGAGGAAAGGGCCGACGATCCCTTCACCGGGAGTGACCCCTTTAGCAATAACTGGCAGATGCTACACACTCGGTTTGTCTTTTTATAGCTTCTATAGTTTCTTCTTTGCACAGTGATATATATGATATATCCCGCACTTCATTCGATGAGGAAAGGGCCGACGATCCCTTCACCAGGAGTGACCCCTTTAGCAATAACTGGCAGATGCTACACACTCGGTTTGTCTTTTGATAGCTTCTATAGTTTCTGCTTTGCACGGTGATATATATGGTATATCCCGCACCTCATTCGACGAGGAAAGGGCCGACGATCCCTTCACCGGGAGTGACCCCTTTAGCAAAACTAGAAAAGCCTCAAAAACACTCCATTTTAAAATCATTTGATTCTACAACGATATCAAGTTCATTACGCAATAGGTTTTCAGAAAAACCTGTCGTAGCCCTCCGTCATTTCAGATAAGTCCTACTTAGTATTCGTGCTACGTTTGTTGACCTCCGTCAAGGCGTAGTGTGCGGTAGCTAACTAGTATTTATCTACTTATGCATATGATGCAGATTGGATTAGGGTAGTCATGCGACCTTGTTGACCTCCGTCAAGGGTCGTGCGGGTGGGTTTGATTCGATCAAGAAATGACGGGTTGAACTTGACTAGTAGCCTGTGGTTTGTTGACCTCCGTCAAGGTCATAGGACGCTAGGGGCAAAATATTATCGGGAATTTCAAGTGTTGAAATTTGCAATGAGATTGCATACCTTCTATGAGATAGTTGGATCCCGATACCCGCTGTAAGTAAGAGTTACTCCTGGGAGAATTTTACACATTACAATTAGCCGATCAAGTAGGTGTCTAGAAAGGTGTCAACGGGGTTTTGCCTCTGGGAAAACAAGGTTTACTGTAATTAGGTTCGAGCGAAAGCACGGGGGACCTCCCTCAAAGTACCGACACTGGCCTGGCTGAAAGATTGGCGAACTTGTAGTGTGTAATGATTTGTCCAAAAATTTGTATTTACCGTAATCAGAAACGGCGTCGCTTTGCAGCTAGCCGGTGAATACGGATCGATCCACAGAGATGGGTAATTTTCTGATTTGTGTTTTTACGAGTTGATTCCAAATGTTGTTTTGATTGATTAAATCTAAAACCTAGATCTATCACTAAACTAAATTAATCTAAATTAAAGTCTTGCTAGGGTTAGGTTTAGGGGAAGTTTGGAGATTAAGGGTTTCCTCACCGCTTTCATTGCCCTATTTTTGATCTATTAGATGTTACGGTAATTATCAATAAAGTGGATTAGAGTCTTTTAGGAAGATGTTTCTTCCTCTAGATTCTTATCCTTCCTTTATCGATACTTACCCTAACCTCCATGGAAAACACGCGCAACCGGGCCTTTATACTACGGTTCACCGTTACCTCGAGGGGTAGGGTGTCGTAGGGAGCGGTTGTGCGTGTATGCATGGAGTTCTAATTCTTGTGAAGGGGCATGAAAGGGGTGAGAGATCTCATCTCTCAAACCTTTCCCTAAGGCTAACCCTAACAAGCGAGGAGATTACTCGCTCATTAGGGGATGATAAAACATACTAATTAAAAGAGAATTAAAAGCACAGAAATAAAATTACTTACTAATTTGATGGCTCCCTCCAAGCAAGAATACAGAACAGATCTGAATTTTATTTATTGAAAAGAGGCATGAGTTTTACAGATCTGTGATTACAATTTATAGGAAAACATGAAAACTAGGGTTACAGACCCTCGCACATGTGCAATTACAGATTTGCCCACGGAAAATCCCAACACCCGTACCGACGCACCGACAGAAGAAAAATCCACCGACGTGCGCACTTAATGGCCGCGGAACCGCGGCAATGATAGGCCTTGGGCCGCGGTTCCGCGGCCCTTTGGTGAGCTCAGCTCACCAAATTTTCTGGTCTTCATGCTGGGTATTTGGGCTTGTTTATTCTTCACTATTTTTCTCTGTTTGGCTTCTTGGTCTTTTCCAGATCTTCAGTGAAAACTTGTAAGGATCTTTTGACCGTTCACTTTGACATTTCGGACTGCATTGCCTTATACAATTGTAAATTGTTCTTCGTGACTAGGATCCGTCTACTTGTTGGTCAAAAGTCTCTCTTTTGTATCATCTTCTGTCTTTTCTCACTGTCTTCACTCCAAGAGCCTGTATCCTGTAATATGCAACAAACGTGCATCAAGAGTACCTGTTTATTTATAAAATGTATAAGAATAGGGGAATGAAAAATGCAATATTATGGTCTGAACAAATACCCCCAAACTTATCTTTTGCTCGTCCTCGAGCAAACTTATTTTTTTTTTATTCACTAAAATCCTAACCACACTTTCGCAGGGAAACGCGATTGCACTGAGCTCGTGCAACAAACCGTTAGACCTCTAGGTGTCCCTAGTAGGAGGAGTGTTGTCTCCTGAGCGTTTTCAGCGGATTACACCCACAAAATCCTATCAACTTGGCCCATTAACTTTTGTTCTCCAATAAGGTTTTCTAACAAGGAATTCTATTATCTTTTGACTCGCAAATTATCCACCCATATTCTTCACACTTCCTCATTATTTAACTTAAGATTATATATGTTGTGTAGACCTACTTAGCTTTCGGCATTTCCTAAGTTTTCCTTCTAGGCTTACATCTCCACTTAGGAATTTCTATCAACTCTACTAAAGATACAAGTTCTATTCTTCATCCCTTTCTCTCATCTAAACTCTAATCACATATCCCCACGTGTGTGTATAAATCACCCCTACACTTGGAAATTCAAATCACGCAATCATACTCTCGTCCATTGTCCAAAGCACTTATTAATTAGTGAATTTTTAATTGAATTTTGCTTACACATCCTTCATGCGATCGTTAATACTTCTTGAAGTATCAACAACCGATTACAAGATGTGTTAGCCCTTTAAGGCGTACTTCCTAGTTTTGCAACACCCAAGGCTTTAGCAGTGACTCCCAAACCAGTTGGTCTAAGGCACTAGGTGATAAGGCACCCTCGCTAAATATTTTTTTCTATTTTACCGCCTTAAGTAATCACAAAAACCAGTGTCCATTTTTTTCTTTATTCACCCCTTTTTTTTCTCTTTTATTTTCTTCGTACCAAGGACTTTAGACAAGAGCATTTCAAGGTCTCTTCTACTATTCTAAGTTTCAAGGTGAGTGATGGTGCAAGTTGTAGGGTATACATTTTCAGAATCTAGACTTAAACTAGGAACTATTTTTCAAACTTATACTCTAATAAGAACATCAATACTCTTCCCTTGTTTCGACTTAACCCAAGAAGTGAACCCAAAATTTGCCTATTTCTAAATAAACTACAAGGCATACACTTTCTACCGTTAAACTTTAAGGAAGGTTATTTTTAGGGTTTTTAATTTACTAAGTCTAAGATCTAGTTTTTCCTATTTAGTTAACCTATTTGTCAAACTCTAGTCAATTAGCCAAAATTGAATACAATAATTTTTATAATTTTTGAAAATTTTCAATTTTTTATGGGTTTTCAAATAAGTATGCAAATGCAAAAAAATGTACAAATGAATGCGAAGGAAGAAGACGTACTGAGCATACCCCCAAACTTGAACTTGACAGTGTCCTCACTGTCATACTAAACCAAGAGGGTCAAAATACCGGCACTTCCCTGTTTATTTATTTATAAAAAAAAATTATTGTTAAGAAAAACACAAATATATACAAAAAGGCCCTCCCCCAAACTTCATTTAAACTATGTTAGACATTACTGCCAAACCTTGCATAGACCAAACGTCAACACCAACCAGTTGAAAAATTTATCAGTAAAGAGTATCAGTTGGTGGAAGAATAAGTCGTAGCGATCCATAAAGAATTGGGGAAGATAGAAGTGGTGGTATGGAAGGTATGGAGGTGAATAGACAGGAGGTGGTGATGAATCAAAACGAGAATGCGAATGATCAACAATCAGTGGAATGTTGGCATTCTCGTAGCTTCTTAAAAGAAATGGGGGTGGTTCAACTTCTAAAGGAGGAGGTTGACTAACCACAATACCCCCAAAATGTTCCTGTGGGTCCTCTATTGAGTTGGCATCATCCATCAATTTCATATGATATTCAATTATAAGGGAACTGATCTCCTCGTTGTCCGCCATAGTCCAACCGAAAACTTGCCGCCTATCTTGTAAGACTTTTAAAATAGCGTTCTCTTGCTCGAAGGCTAGAGAGGCTGATATTATAATGGGAAAAGTCTCATTCTCACCTATGTAAGCATATTTAAGGTGAGGCGCTAAGGACATGAGTTCGAGTTTCGGAGGCGAAAGAATCATTGCGGAATCTACCTCGAACTCAAAGGACTCCAACACAGGTTCGAAATCACTGCAAACAACCGATTCGGATGGTTCAACTAACTCATCCACAAATTCAAAAGACTCATATTCGGGCTGTGAGTCGTCATCTTCCGAAAAAGTGAAACATTCATAATCCATATCGGTTGTGTCAACGGTGGTAGGCTCAAGGAGGGACGCACTAGTGGCGTCAAAACTGTTTTCATCAAATAGAAATCTTTCAAGCTCGCAGTCCTCCTGCGTGATTTCGTGAATAGAGCAAACTTCTCGTGTACTAGTTTTAGGCACGGGGGGCTGTAACACCTTAGGATGTGTTAGTGACTAATTATTTTTAAATAATGGGTTTTTAATAAAAGTTTACCAAATTGTGTTTTAAATATTTTTTCAAATTTAATAAATATTTTTCCAAAATTTTCCTAGGCTTGCACACACATGTGCATGTAAACTAGGGTTTTTAAATGAGTTATTACCATGATTATTAACCATGGTGGGTTAATCATGGGATTAAGTCTTTTGGGTTTAAATTAAGTTAATTAGTAATTAGTAGTTGTTTTAATTTGAATTTGTTTATAGGTGTTGACTTGTGAGAGAGAGAGAGGGGGGCATCATGGCTCAAGCCATGCTTGCCATTAATGAAGAGAGAGAGAGAGGAGGGGTGACTTTTGGGTGATGATTGTTTTGGCTCTCAACTCTCTTTGTTTTTCTCTCAAAACTCTCACACACTCACACACACACACACCTACCTCTCAGCTGAAGCCAGAAGCAGCAGTAGCAGCAGCAAACTCCACAGCAGCAGCAACAAGCAGCTCAGCAACAGCAACAGCAAGCACAGCAGCAACAGCCAGTGAGCAGCAACAGCAACAGCAGCAACTGCAGCTTCTCCCCTTCATTTCTTCTTCTTCCTCCAGCTCCCTAGGGTTAAGTATGAGGTATATTTCCTAATCTTATTCCCTAGTTTGCTTGGTTAGTTTAGATTTACATCGGTTAGTGGTTTTTAGTGCGTTTTAGTGCGATATGAGGTGTTTAGTAGGAACTTTGTGCTAAGGTGGTGTGGTTTGGTTTCAGTAGGTTGTTAGTGGGTTATTGAGACCATGTTAACTTAGCCTAACCCCAATTGCACTAAAATACCACCAGTTTTCCAAATTGATGCAAATCCGTCGTTTTTAAGCAAAACTGAGTTTTCTGGAACTGCTTTTGACCCGATGAGTTCTGAGTGAAATTGGGGAGACTACAGTATAGTGGAGATGTGCTGATACCCCAGATTTAACCCGACCCCCTAACTGCTACAGTAGGCCGCCAATTAATTCGTTCTAGCCGCAAATTGCGGCCAGATGGGTAGGGTTTGGGTTGGGGTTTGGTCCTGTAGGTGTCTGCTAGTGTGTAGGGTGCTGTGATGTATATATTTTTGTGAGTTTAGTTCTGTATAGAAATCTGGGACCAAATACCTGTTTTGCCGTTTTTCTAAACCTTCGCGACACGCGTGATACGTGAGTGGGTTTGGGGTTTTGGCGTATCGCGACGCGTCGGGGTAGTTTCAGGCGCGTGATCACACGTTTTAGCGTATCGCGCACACGCCCGATTGGTTTGCGACACGGGTTTCTAGTTGGACTGTAATGTCGCGTTTCTGTGAAATTGAGCTTATGTGAGATATATGTTATGTGATTCTAGGTTCGCAGGCCAGTGAGACGGACGCTGCAAAGAAGGGCAAGCAAGTCGTCGGCTACACTTAGCGCGAGACTCGGTGAGTAGATTTCACATCTACGGGGATATCGCCCGCATGGCGTTATGCGTCAGGGCTGATAGGACCTTGCTATTATATATTGCATTTACCCCATGGACTGTCATCGCATATTGCATTCCCTGCTGTGTTTATATATATATGCTTAGAACTGATAGAACACCGCACTATTACTAACGGTTTATGTTGCACGGGCACTATTTGCATGCTACACACACACCGTTAGTAATTGCCATGCCACACTCACTGTAGAGCTGCCATGATTATATTATTGTAGTTCATCTTACATATGATTGGTTATGATTTTCTAGAAATTGGGAGCCGCATGACATCTTTAAGAACGGGAACTATTTTTAAAAAGCGGTTTTCCCCTTATACCCATACCATGGATTGATTTACCTTGTACTTCGCATTGGATTTACTTATTGGTATTGGATTTTCATGTGATTTCTGGTTTTGAGGACCGTGGAATTATTTAAGAAAAGATGCACTATTTTGAAAACCCGGTACCTCGTGATATGATATTTTGGTGCCTCCACCACGCATTTTCTCGGTGCTGAGACGTGTGCTTGAAACCCGATTCGAGGAGATGGATGATCCGTTTGCGGGTTCGTGGCGGACCCGGTATGGTACCCCGGGGCGAGAACGGTATTCGCTGTGCAGTAGACGGTGAGCCCGGCGGAGGGACTACTACCTACCGGTGATTGGTTGGACCTGGCAGTTGTCCGGAGGATACTGGCCAGAGTCGAGAGATGGATGCGGGATGATCCGTACTGCCGGGGCCGAGGGCCGATACCGCAGACGGACCCCGTGGGCCGATCCGGACTGACGGAGCCCGATATATGAGGATTTGCGTGTCGATACTGGACACGAGTATTTTATGATATTTTGGGTGCCGATGTTGGGCACTCGTGATTTCTCAGAGATATACAGGATTTGAGGGCCGATGGGAGTGCCGGCGCCTGAGTGTATTTGGGATTTGGGTGCAGTCTGAGGCACCGATTATTGTTTTCCATGTTGACATATCCATGTAGATGTTATTTATCCCATGCTCAGTATTGATTACTATATCTCATCCTGTAGCATTTACTTGATAGAGCACTTGCATTACTATTGCATCCATTGATTGTCATGCATGGATATCATCTGCTGGCATTAGTAGAGCCACGCTATATGTGCATGCTCGCGATTACCTTTATATGTTATCTCTATTCACGAGTTGGCAACTCACCCCCGTTGTGCCACAGTATTTACAGGTTGCCCTTGGGAGTAGTCGCGGCTGGCTGTTTACCGCATCTTTTGGCACAGATACCTTTCTGAGGCGAGTTAGCCTTTTTGCTGATAGGTGGGTTTTTGTATGGTATCTGTTATCTTTCAGTGGTATATTGATGTATCTAGTATTCTCCATCTATCTTTCTGTATTGACTTAGAGACAGTTGTGAGGACGATGTGTATGATTTTATATTCTGGTGTCGAGCTCGCATGTGAGCCGACTTTATGTTATGCAGTCTTACCTTTCGTGATATTTGTCCTTGCTTTACTGTGTATTCTTCGCTACGGCGTCGTATATCATATCGTGATGCTTTATTCTTTTTACTTGTTATTCCTGCTACACCTTGCTTTTACCCGACTCACGGGACAAATGTTTTTAAAGGAAATGTTGACAAAATTATAAAATTATAACTCTTGAACTAAAAAGGATTTCTACTAAATTAATAACAGTTTTTCGGACATGTATGACTGTTTTACGGAAATGTTTTAAACAACTCTATATTTATTGGTTTTGATTTCTGGGTTCGGCTTACTTAGCCGCGTTACGCCTGTAGACGTTGCGTGGTTAAGTGCCGGTCATGAGTCGAAATTCTCGGGTTGTGACAAAGTTGGTATCAGAGCGTAGGTTTTACCTTCGGAGTGTAGGATGACCCTGGTATGATGGAGTAGGTAGCTGCAGCAGGGTAGCGTAGCGTGTGTATGTTCCGCGGCATACTCACGACACGGTACTCCGCCTACACGACCTTAGGACTTGTTGATTTAAATTCCTTCCTGAATACATACATTCTTGCGATTCGATTTCCGTGTTCTTATTGAATCCTAATTTTCTTTCAGCCATTATGCCGCCTAAGACTACAAGGGCACAGAGAGTGGCCGCGAGGGCCGAGATTCATGTTGACTCGTCCGAGACGAGGACTGATCCGGGCAGTGCACCCGTTGTACCCGAGCAGACTGTTCCTCCCATGATAGAGCAGATCGCCACGCTAGGGGCTGGTATGCAGGAGATGCGCCAGACGGTGGGATCTAGCATGCAGGAGATGCGCCAGATGATAGGATCGCTAGTTGAGACGCTTCGAGCCCAGCGACCAGAGGTAGCTCCACCTGTTCCAGCGACCGCGATGGTACCTACCGCACAGCCAGTTGCCCCTACAGCCACGGAGGTGATCACAGTATCGCTATCAGAGTTTATGAGGCTGAAGCCTCCGGTATTCACAGGCACCGATACAGCCGAGGACCCACATTCTTTCATAGACAGGATGGCCCGGATATGCCGTTCCCTCAGATGCGCAGATGCGAGATGGGTCGAGTTCGCGAGCTTTCGCCTAGAAGGTCTTGCGCAGAAGTGTTGTGACTCAGTTGAGAAGGGCAGAGCAGCAGGTCTTCCTCCTATGACCTGGACAGAGTTCGTGACAGTATTTCTAGCCCGTTTCCTTCCCCAGAGTGTTAGGGATGCCCGAGCGCGCAGATTTGAGTCCTTACGCCAGACGCCAGGGATGACAGTGGCAGAGTATGACGTGCTGTTTATCGAGCTAGCAGTTTATGCCCCGTATTTAGTGGCTACCGAGGAGTTACAAGTCAAGAGATTTATTCGAGGCCTGCTTACACCACTGTTCCTTGCGATCAGCGCACAACACTACGAGACCTATGCAGCAGCTGTAGATGCAGCCTTATTGGTTGAGGAGCACCTTGCTGAGACTTCGGCAGCCCCAGAGCCGAAGAGAGTTCATGCAGGTACATCGGTGCAGAGACAGCCTTTTCGACGCCATGACAGACACCTAGCAGGTGGCAGAGATTCGAGGCGAGCCCGATTGTTCAGCTCTTATCCCCAGGAGGGTCAGCGACCATTATCGGGATGTTTCCGTTGCGGGAGTTCTTATCATCGTGTGCGAGATTGTCCAGAGATACATCGGAGGGAGGCAGCAGCACCGCATGTTACTTTACCACCCTCACCACCCCAGAGGGCGTTGCCAGTTGTACCTACCGTTGCTCCGCGCCAGACTCATGCACAGAGAGGTCGTGGGCATGGAGGAGTTGCTCAGAGGGGGCGAGATGACCGAAGCAGGGGGCAGTCAGTCGCAGGTGGTGGACAGGCGCGGGTTTTTGCTTTGACACATCAGGACGCGCAGGCGTCCAATGCAGTGGTTTCAGGTATCCTTCCTGTATGTTCAGCTGATGCACATGTATTGTTCGATCCCGGATCCACACACTCGTACGTATCCACACACTTTGTGCCGAGTTTGGGTAGAGAGTCCGGCTTGCTTGATCAGCCGCTTGTGGTGACCACTCCTGTAGGAGAGTCATTTGTTGCTAGGCACGTGTTCCGATCCTGTGTCGTCTGTATTGGCGAGAGAGAGTTGCCAGTCGACTTGATCCTTCTGGAGATGTTGGACTTCGACGTTCTTTTGGGCATGGATTGGTTAGCCACGTGCTATGCTTCTGTGGACTGCCGTGAGAAGACAGTTAGATTCTGCTTTCCCGGCGAGTCGGTTTTTGTTGTGTTGGGGGACCGTGGTGCCGCCCCTCACAGTGTGATTTCTTCTTTTCGCGCTGACAGCCTTTGAGGAAGGTATGTCAGGGATTTCTCGCCTATGTTTGCGATGCTCGCGCTACAGAGGATCCATTGGATCAGGTTCCGGTTGTCTGCGAGTTTCCTGATGTGTTCCCTGCCGAGCTTCCAGGGTTACCGCCCGAGCGCGATATTTCTTTCTGTATTGATTTGGTTCCTGGCTCGGGGCCTATTTCCATACCTCCTTATCGGATGGCCCCGGCGGAACTTAGAGAATTGAAGGGTCAGTTGCAAGATTTGCTGGACAAGGGACTTATTCGACCCAGTGTTTCTCCTTGGGGTGCTCCAGTCCTGTTCGTCAAGAAGAAGGACGGCAGTTTGCGTATGTGTATCGATTACCGCCAGCTGAATAGGGTGACAGTGCGGAACAGGTATCCTTTGCCGCGCATCGACGATTTGTTCGACCAGCTTCAGGGGGGCAGGATACTTTTCGAGGATCGATTTACGATCGGGCTATCATCAGCTGCGGGTTCGACAGGAGGACATTCCCAGGACAGCTTTCCGTACGCGCTACGGCCATTACGAGTTTTTGGTGATGTCGTTCGGACTCACCAATGCGCCAGCAGCCTTCATGGACTTGATGAACCGTATTTTCCGGCCATATTTGGATCTGTTCATCATAGTCTTCATTGACGATATCTTGGTGTATTCCCGGAGTAGTGAGGAGTACGAGCAGCACCTGCGGATTACCTTGCAGACCTTGAGGGAGCACCAGCTATATGCGAAATTCTCCAAGTGTGCTTTTTGGCTGGACAGCGTGGACTTCTTGGGACATGTGATTTCACGAGACGGTATATGTGTAGACCCGAGGAAGATCGAGGCCGTTCAGCGTTGGCCCAGACCCACATCGGTGACGGAGATTCGCAGCTTTTTGGGGATGGCCGGTTACTACAGACGTTTTGTGCAGCACTTCTCCCATATTGCTACACCGTTGACCGGGTTGACCCGGAAGGGAGTTCCTTTCGATTGGACGGAGGAGTGCGAGCACAGTTTCCAGCAGTTACGGACTCGGCTGACGACGGCACCGGTGTTATCTTTACCTTCCGGATCGGGCGGATTTGTGGTATATTGTGATGCTTCTCGAGTGGGGTTAGGGTGCGTACTGATGCAGCATGACAGGGTGATCGCGTATGCCTCGCGACAATTGAAGAAACATGAGCAGAACTACCCCACTCACGATTTGGAGATGGCAGCAGTGGTCTTCGCACTTAAGATCTGGCGACATTACCTATACGACGAGTCGTGCCAGATATTCACGGATCACAAGAGTCTGAAATATATATTCCAGCAGCGGGACCTGAACCTTCGACAGCGCCGATGGATGGAGTTAGTGAAGGATTACGACTGCGAGATCTTATATCACCCGGGCAAGGCGAATGTAGTGGCGGATGCTTTGAGCAGGAGGCCCGGGAGTAGTCTATCTTGTTTGAGCGCAGTACAGGAGCAGTCATCAGCAGATTGGCAGATATTATGCGACAGCCGGATACAGTTCGAGTTCACGCCGATTGGAGGACAGATAGCGCATGTCCGTGCACGCCCACAGTTGATCGATCGTATACAAGAGGCACAGCTCAGTGATGACCGATGTTCAGAGATCATGGCACAGATTGGACAGGGCAGATGTTAGTTATATGTATGCCCTAGAGGCCATTGCTATACATAGGATGTATATTGTAGTGGATGCTGGGACATATATAGGGAGGACTTTCTTGCTCGACATGATAGTATGCTATCTGGTTGACCTTTACCTTAACGTGTACACTGATTGTCTCTCTGTTACATGTTGGTAAAGCCCTTAGGATGTGTACTTGACTACCTGGACTATGATGCGGATCATACTAGTGGGGACATGGTAGTCCATAAGTACATCCTTCACAGTCCCTAGTCGTGGGTATATCGAGACGTGGCATCGATATACCAGAGTAGACTAGCGTATACCTTCTCGACCCATACAGATGGGCGATGGATGATCCCATATCCATTGGTGTTTGACATCGGAGATAATATACGGGTGCTCAGTGGAGACTGGGTACACTGGACGGACTCGCCGAGAACTCCCAGATGGTATTATACCTTACGTCAGATGGCAGTTCTCTGGTGACACTGGTACAGAGTAGTCTGTTGACCCGAGATCGTCATAGAGTCTTGTGTGGTTCCCACTGTGCTTTGATTTCCATCTTACCACGTCTAAGAGGGCGTGCAAAATGGTGGTTTTTGGGTACAGTCCCGAATCACATGGAGGCAATGGGCGATAGGAGGGGATTCGTCTCTCTCGGTATAGGGAGTTGATGTTGCGCTGTGTTCGATTGGCTATAACCGGAAATCCCTGGCCAGGGTTGCTAAGATTTACTGGTAAGTGTTACCAGTAGTTTCTCGAATTGTTATAGACCTCATATCAACATGACTTATCAAGCTATTGGGGTCTGACGTTTACCACGCCTAGGCGAGATATGCGACATATCAGACGATCAGACCGGACTGTACGGTAAGTGTTACTGGTTGGATTCACAGGAGTGTGAGCGGGCTTGCTCGTCGATCTTCTGATCGCTCAATACCCGGGTGGCCGTTACGTTTAGCAGACCGCTTGCGGCTTGTGGGTGTTTGATATGATCATCACCCGCTGTCGGCGTATTGACGAGTCTTTAGAGTCCTACACAGAGGTTTCCTGGCTCAAGCGAAACGAAATAGGAGCGCATATGAGATATGTGCGGGACCGAGAATAATGTGTGTATGCGATACCGTATTCTATTCTCGCGATGATTGTATCGAATGGTTGTATGCGATATAACCTAGTTTTCGAATCGAGAATTGATTCGATAAGCCGATACATTGTATATTAGTCGGTTATATGCGATATGACCGGATCGTTAAATCAAGTGTTGATTTAATGATTTAATGCATAATTATATATTTGATATATTACTTTGCATTAACTAGTATTGGTTCACTTTAAATGGATTTTCTCACTCGGATGTGCACATTGTATATGTGATATATTTTTTGTGCACTTGATTGTATCATGTTTGATGATACATGTTTGCTAGGGTTTTTGTGTAAAGAATTAAACCATGGTTATTTAAATGGTTAGGGTTTTGATTATCTTAACTAATTATTTAGGTTATTTCCTTTTTAGGCATGTAAAGAGAAAATGGTTTCTTTTCATTCATGAAGCTTGATGAAGCTTCATGAAGACTTTGACCAAGTGACCATTTTGTCTCATGCTTAACCCTAACCATTCCATTCAACCATGATTAACTCTCTACACATTACCATGGTTAATATTATGATAAGAATGATTTTATTATTCTTTTTCATATATCTTATCATAATATTCTTTCTTCTTCTTCTTCATCTTCTTCAATGAAGAAAGCATGACTTCATCAATGGTGACTTGATGAAATGAGTGAGAAATCCAATTCTAAAGTGAACCCAACTCCTATTTCTTCATCCTCTACCTCTTGCCAAGTAGTATAGGGTGTTTTCTTCACAAGTTTCACAACTTGGTGAAGTTGGAGCTTGAACTTGTGTTGCCTCGACGTAGATCATCTTCGGCATCGATGTCGACGGCCTAGCCCGCCCATTTCTCCAATGAAGCCAACGCTAGAGCCCGGGATTTGTTTTGGACAGCGAGGAGACTTCATTGCGGAGCTATGGAGGTGGAGGACCGGATCTACAAAGGTTGTATTTCTGTTCACTTAGAGTAAAGTTGTTTACTTGTTTTTGTTTCGCCTAAAATTCTAGTTAACGATCCGTATTAGGGTTTCTCGGCACTTGTAATTTTTGAAATTGGCATGGTTGATGCCTTGTAAGACCTCATTAGTGTGCCTAGGAACCCTACAGTGGTATCAGAGCCTAGCTATAGCCTTAGGCGAAGCATAGAAGGAATTAGAAACCCGAACGAACCCGAAACCCTAATCCTATTTTGCTCTCTGTACATTTTTTAAAACAGTGAGATTTTCAATATTAAAAATATGCAGAAAAATC
The DNA here is from genome assembly GCA_030015575.1 of Agapanthus africanus. Classification (NCBI taxonomy): domain Eukaryota; kingdom Viridiplantae; phylum Streptophyta; class Magnoliopsida; order Asparagales; family Amaryllidaceae; genus Agapanthus; species Agapanthus africanus. The sequence goes on along the minus strand of CM057348.1, from coordinate 251,544,755 downwards.
AGCAGGTATTTCTAAGAGTTACTGTAAAATTCGATGACCCAATTCCATTAAGCCGCCACGGTTCCGCGGCACAAGCATGGCTTGTGCGGCGGTTCCGCGACCTAATGGTCTCTTTGCCCAATTTGTTTTGCACAGTAACTCATATTCTGTTGTTCTGGTTTTCCTGGGAATTTTTAATATTTATTCAAAAGTTGAATTTCTGGGTTGTATTGGGGACTCGGTGCTTCGATCGGATTGTCTAATTTTGTCTGTGTGGATTCCGGATAATTTTTGAATATGTTAAAAAGTTCGACCGGATATAAATACCCAACTTTTCCCCTGTCGGGAAATTTCCAAGTGTTGGATCTTTCCGTGGTTTAAAGACGTTCTAAGTAGTGCAAGTAACGCGATGGTCCCTCTAGAAGACAACAAACCTTAACTCGATTATGTGACCGTCTTGAACTGCCCTTTGAACCTTCGGGTTTGGGGCAGTACGGCGTGCCACATGTGAGGCGTTGGCTTGACCCTTCTACGGCTGGACCGTTGGTACTGAGGCACGAACTGAATGTTTTTAGACTTATTTCATGTGTTGAGCTGTTTCAGGAAAACTTGGGTGTTCGAATGTTCAATCGGAAAGTTTAACATTTTCTGTTTATCCGGAATGTGATACAACAATTGGAATTCACAAGTAGTTATGAGATAACTGAATGAATGTTATAAACATAGCAGTTTAGTCTCACTTGACCGGTTGCCAGTGATCAAAAGTCCGTCGCAATCACGTAGCGTATGCGGATACTCGCCGGGTAAACTTAATAGACAGCCTCGTTCCATAGCCCCGACCAAGTGACTGTAGGAGAACCCCGTCGCCGAAAGCATCCGTTCGGGTGCTCGCGGTAGCGGTGTTCCGCCTTGGTACACTTCGTCGACGGTATCGGGGGTGCGGCCGTCTACTGAAGTTTGCGACGAGCATTCGATCAGGATGTCGGGAATCTTATTGAATTACCCGACTTGATATTGAAAAGAGTTTTCGATAATGAGACTAAAATGCGGGGTTTATAATTGTTAGGCATGCGATGTCTAAGGTATTCATTTGATTAGGCATGCGATGTCTATGGAAGTTGCGGATTCCAACTGTTGTAGTTTTACACTTTCTTTTCTGTGACCGTAAGTGTAATATGTGATATCGCCGGTTTCGTTGCTATATGCCAACGACAATTGGGATGCGCATATTTACTTACGTTGATGACATGTGATGTTATGTGTTGCTGGATATGTTATATTGGATCGTCGTGTTTGAATAGCCGGGGTTTTTTATGTGAGATGAGTGTTTTTCATTTTCATTCATGTAAAAACTTGTATGTAATATTCTTTTATTAGGGCACTTCCAGATTGCGGAAGATGTCACCGTTTGTATATTATTTACTTTTCCGCACTAGGATAGACCCAAGGAGGGGAGCACAAGTAACCGGGTTCTGGAGTCCAGTGGGAGACCAACTCGAGGAGTCGAGTCCGGGTCTCCTAACTCTAGAATTGGTAGGGTTGCTTGCCGCTCTCGTAGGGGTCTAGGGGTGTGGGTTTGGCTATTCATCGCGACCGTGGAATCCGTGTTTTATACTGGCTCGTATTAAAAACACGGACGTCCTAGTATATCCAATGTTTCATATGTTTCTTCTGCTGCGATATCTGTGATGTGATCATGTGATGTTCTGTGATGGATACAGTATATAGTAAATATGATATATTATATAGGCGTTACTTATGTTTTACACCCGCGCTAGTCCTGCCCCGCTCTGCCGTTAGTTACCTAACCTAACGGTGCACGAGGGGACATTGAGGCGAATGCGGATGGCATAAGTGTACGTCATATTTATCTGTGATGTTTAGGTACTTAAATGATGGGACTTCATTAATGTGATTAATGAAAATAAAAGAAACCTAAGATGTTGTAGAATCGAATTTCAAAATTGAAACAGGTAGCTACAGTTCTTGCTTTGTACAGCGGTATATATGATATATCCTGCACCTTATTCGATGAGGAAAGGACCGAGATCCCTTCACCGGGAGTGACTCCTTTAGCAATAACTGGCAGATGCTACACACTCGGTTTGTCTTTTGATTGCTTTTGAGAGTTTTTGCTTTGCACAGTGATATATATGATATATCCCGCACCTCATTCGACGAGGAAAGGACCGACGATCCCTTCACCGGGAGTGACTCCTTTAGCAAAACTAGAAAAGCCTCAAAAACACTCCATTTTTAAAATCATTTGATTCTACAACGATATCGAGTTCATTACGCAATAGGTTTTCAGAAAAACCTGTCGTAGCCCTCCGTCATTTCAGATAAGTAGTAGTTAGTATTCGTGCTGCGTTTGTTGGCCTTTGTCAAGGCGCAGTGTGCGGTAGCTAACTGGTGCTTATCTGCTTATGCATATGATGCAGATTGGATTAGGGTAGTCGTGCGACCTTGTTGGCTTTTGTCAAGGGCCGTGCGGGTGGGTTTAATTCAATCAGGAAATGACGGGTTGAACTTGACTAGCATCCTATAGTTTGTTGGCCTTTGTCAAGGTCATAGGAGGTTAGGGGCAAAATATTATCGGGAATTTCAAGTGTTGAAATTTGCAATGAGATTGCATACCTTCTATGAGATAGTTGGATCCCGATACCCGCTGCGAGTAAGAGTTACTCCTGGGAGAGTTTTACACATTACAATTAGCCGATCAAGTAGGTGTCTAGAAAGGTGTCAACGGGGTTACGCCTCTGGGAAAACGAGGTTTACATTAATTAGGTTCGTGCGAAAGCACGGGGGACCTCCCTCAAAGTACCGACACTGGCCTGGCTGAAAGATTGGCGAACTTGTAGTGTGTAATTAATCCCGGCTAGTCTTTCCTTTTTGGGTTTGAAGGAAGATTTGATAAAAAGCAGTGGGAGCCATCCTGATTAGATGAAATAAAAACCAATCTATTCTTGCAAGAGCGCACGCTGAGTGTTTTCTTCTCTCTCTCTCCAGGTAGCGACCATGTCGCGCCTTAATCAAGATAATAATACGGATTTTGACCGAACCCACTTGTTATACTGAGCTGGGGAACGTTGGTCCCGCTCCAACTTATAATTGTTATAAGACAGAGCAGGAAATTGGGGATTACCAGAATTCCCGTGCCACCCAAACGAAGAGAGTGCATGCTGATGCATCATCTTCGGGTGTGTTCATTACAAAGAACTGTTTCTCTGTATCCTCTACGTCCTGAGTATGTGATACCAGATCAGGATCCCAGATACGTAATCTGTTACATAGGGCTACAGAAAGGTAGAAAACTGAGAACGGGTGATAAGTTTCATGAGGCAGAAAACGGGGCAAGTGTTGCAGCCAAGTCTGTTGGTCACTGTCACCCTGTATACCAATACATTAATTCTGAACGAATGTTATTAGATACCGAACCTGATATACAAAATCATATCAATCTCTTTATTAGTAAAGAAAGGATATAATTTTGTATTGTTGGATAATGTTTTAAACATTTCCTATATCAAAAGTTGATCGGTTCAGGCACGTTATCTAAAAGCATTAATGTTCTAAATCAAACTACAGTTCTTAGTATACAGAACACACACAAGAGGAAGAGTTCAGAACTGAACGAATCCTTCTTAAGGCATTGTAGACAAGGTCATATCAATGCGACCCGACTAGCTGAAGTTACATGAAGATGCATATTTAAATCAGTTTGAATCTACATCTTGTGAAACTTGCCAGTCATGTCACAAAGATATAATGACACCAGCTCTGTTTATTAGAAACAGAGAAAGAGTTAGTGAACTCTTGGGATGATACATGTTGATGTATGTAGGTCCCCTGTCTACACTTGCCAAGACCGGTTCTTTATACTTCATTACATTCTCTGATGATCTTTCAAGATTCAGACCTATGTTCCTGTTGAAACATGAGTCCGAACCTTTTGAGATATTCACAGAATATAAGCTAGAAGTAGAGAACCAATACGGGTATAAGTATTATGTCCTTTGATGAGATCAAGGAGGAGAATACTTGAGCACGGAATTTCTGGACTATTCTAAATGAGAATGAGATTCTCTCTCAGCATTACTCCTCCGTATACACCATAGCACGATGGTGTATCGGGGTGGAGCAATCACACCCTATGTGATAAGGTGTGCTCTATGATGAGTACTACTGAATTACCTATTTCCTTTTGGAAGTTATGCACTTGAGAAGCTGCATACCAATTGAATTGGGTTCCAATCAAATCAGTTGCCTACCGCTTCATATTTGATATGATAAGGGAAGAGCCCATCTCTTAAGTTAGTTAAGATTTGGGTTGTCCAGCCTATGTCTGAAAAGCAAAATCCGGACAAGCTCGAGGCAAGGTCTGTTATGTACAACTGGAAATGTTCCAGCTATACAAACAACAGCTGATGATTTGATAGAACCAAAGGATTCAATAGTTACCAACGAACCTCAGCCTCTCCGCCGATCTAGTAGGGTTCCTCACCCACCTGAGAGATACTTCGGTTTCTCTATGACAGTGGGAGCGAGGATTGCATCATGAGATGATGACCCAACTAGTTTCGAGCTGGCCATCAGGAGTGGGACTCTGTAAGAATGGCTGGATGCTTAGAGATCTGAGATGGAATCCATGTACACCAACAAAGTATGGACTTTGGTTGCTATATCTGAAGGGTTAAATCCCCATCAGGAGCAAGTAAATCTTAAGAAGATTACTTGGTGTAGATGGAAAAGTTGAGACTTTCAAAGCTAGACTTGTTAAAGCTTTTCGTCATCGACCAGGCGTGGATAATGATGAAACCTTTTCAAGTAGCTATGCTTAAGTCCATCCAGATCCTACTTACCACGGCTACATACCATGACTACGATATCTGGCGGTTGGGTGCCATGACTGCTTTTCTAAATGATGTTTTAGAAGAGGACGTCTATAAGTACACAGCCAGAGGGCTTCGTAGACAGTGGGAGCAGCGGAAACGTGTGCAAGATACTTTATAGGATAAAGCAGACATCGCGGAGTTGGAACATCTGTTTTGATGAAGTAGTCAAAGAGTTTGATATCATCAAAATGGTAGATGAACCTTGTATGAACAAAAAGGTAGTAGGGAGTATGGTGATGATCCTCGTAGAGTACGTGGATGACATACGCTTGATAAGAAAGGAGTTTCCTATACTACGCTCGGTCAATCTCCGCTTATCATAATGATTCTCCATATAGGATCAAAGTGATACCTCTTAAAATCCTGGGTTTTGGATCTATGAGATAGATCTAATTGGATATTAGGATTCTCACTAGATGTAGTGAGATGGTATCAATCGATCCTGGGGAGAATCACTGGAAAGGTTCCGGGGTGATGAGGACGACTGAATGTCAGTCACAGACATTGTCTTTACCCTCAGTAAAGGGACGGTATATTGGAAGAGTTCCAAGCTAGATACCGTGGCATACTAGAAGATAAAGGCAGGATACATCGCTACTTAAGAAGCTACCAAAGAGGCAGTTTGGGTGTATATTAGTTCATAAGATGAACTTCGTTCCTACCATTGTGAGACAATGGAGTTGTGGCTTATGCCAAGGAACGCCCGTCCCATCAGTGACCCAGGCGTATTCTGAGGCAGCATCACCTGATCATGGAGATGGTTGATCTCCAGGGTGATCGAGGTTAGGAGAGTAGACGCAGAGGACAACACGGCGGATCCACTCACAAAGGCCTTTTCCCAGAGAGAGACTTTTATGGGATGGTTGAGTATGAGATACTACAACCACTGCTATCAGATGGCCTTAGTGCAAGTGGGAGAATGTTAGTTATATGTATGCCCTAGAGGCCATTGCTATACATAGGATGTATATTGTAGTGGATGCTGGGACATATATAGGGAGGACTTTCTTGCTCGACATGATAGTATGCTATCTGGTTGACCTTTACCTTAACGTGTACACTGATTGTCTCTCTGTTACATGTTGGTAAAGCCCTTAGGATGTGTACTTGACTACCTGGACTATGATGCGGATCATACTAGTGGGGACATGGTAGTCCATAAGTACATCCTTCACAGTCCCTAGTCATGGGTATATCGAGACGGGGCATCGATATACCAGAGTAGACTAGCGTATACCTTCTCGACCCATACAGATGGGCGATGGATGATCCCATATCCATTGGTGTTTGACATCGGAGATAATATACGGGTGCTCAGTGGAGACTGGGTACACTGGACGGACTCGCCGAGAACTCCCAGATGGTATTATACCTTACGTCAGATGGCAGTTCTCTGGTGACACTGGTACAGAGTAGTCTGTTGACCCGAGATCATCATAGAGTTTTGTGTGGTTCCCACTGTGCTTTGATTTCCATCTTACCACGTCCAAGAGGGCGTGCAAAACGGTGGTTTTTGGGTACAGTCCCGAATCACAAGGAGGCAATGAGTGATAGGAGGGGATTCGTCTCTCCCGGTATAGGGAGTTGATGTTGCGCTGTGTTCGATTGGCTATAACCGGAAATCCCTGGCCAGGGTTGCTGAGATTTACTGGTAAGTGTTACCAGTAGTTTCTCGAATTATTATAGACCTCATATGGACACGACTTATCAAGCTATTGGGGTCTGACGTTTACCACCCCTAGGCGAGATATACGACATATCAGACGATCAGACCGGACTGTACGGTAAGTGTTACTGGTTGGATTCACAGGAGTGTGAGCGGGCTTGCTCGTCGATCTTCTGATCGCTCAATACCCCGGTGGCCATTACGTTTAGCAGACCGCTTGCGGCTTGTGGGTGTTTGATATGATCATCACCTGCTGCCGGCGTATTGACGAGTCTTTAGAGTCCTACACAGAGGTTTCCTGGCTCAAGCGAAACGAAATAGGAGCGCATATGAGATATGTGCGGGACCGAGAATAATGTGTGTATGTGATACCGTATTCTATTCTCGCGATGATTGTATCGAATGGTTGTATGCGATATAACCTAGTTGTCGAATCGAGAATTGATTCGATAAGCCGATACATTGTATATTAGTCGGTTATATGCGATATGACCGGATCGTTAAATCAAGTGTTGATTTAATGATTTAATGCATAATTATATATTTGATATATTACTTTGCATTAACTAGTATTGGTTCACTTTAAATGGATTTTCTCACTCGGATGTGCACATTGTATATGTGATATATTTTTTGTGCACTTGATTGTATCATGTTTGATGATACATGTTTGCTAGGGTTTTTGTGTAAAGAATTAAACCATGGTTATTTAAATGGTTAGGGTTTTGATTATCTTAACTAATTATTTAGGTTATTTCCTTTTTAGGCATGTAAAGAGAAAATGGTTTCTTTTCATTCATGAAGCTTGATGAAGCTTCATGAAGACTTTGACCAAGTGACCATTTTGTCTCATGCTTAACCCTAACCATTCCATTCAACCATAATTAACTCTCTACACATTACCATGGTTAATATTATGATAAGAATGATTTTATTATTCTTTTTCATATATCTTATCATAATATTCTTTCTTCTTCTTCTTCATCTTCTTCAATGAAGAAAGCATGACTTCATCAATGGTGACTTGATGAAATGAGTGAGAAATCCAATTCTAAAGTGAACCCAACTCCTATTTCTTCATCCTCTACCTCTTGCCAAGTAGTATAGGGTGTTTTCTTCACAAGTTTCACAACTTGGTGAAGTTGGAGCTTGAACTTGTATTGCCTCGACGTAGATCATCTTCGGCATCGATGTCGACGACCTAGCCCGCCCATTTCTCCGATGAAGCCAACGCTAGAGCCCAGGATTTGTTTTGGACAGCGAGGAGACTTCATTGCGGAGCTATGGAGGTGGAGGACCGGATCTACAAAGGTTGTATTTCCGTTCACTTAGAGTAAAGTTGTTTACTTGTTTTTGTTTCACCTAAAATTCTAGTTAACGATCCGTATTAGGATTTCTCGGCACTTGTAATTTTTGAAATTGGCATGGTTGATGCCTTGTGAGACCTCATTAGTGTGCCTAGGACACCTACAGCAGATTTTCCGAGTTCGTGATCGATGATCAGGGGTTACTACGATTTGGAGTCAGACTGTACGTACCTGATGCTGAGGGACTGAGGCGCGAGATTCTTGAGGAGGCACATCGATCGGTATATAGCGTCCATCCTGGTTCCACCAAGATGTATCATGATATGAGAGGTGTTTACTGGTTGGACAGAATGAAGAGGGACATCGCAGATTTTGTGTCGAGATGCCTGACTTGTCAGCAAGTCAAGGCTGAGCACCAGAGGCCCGCGGGAGAGCTACAGCCGTTACCCATTCCGGAGTGGAAGTGGGAGCAGATTTCTATGGATTTCGTTGTGGGTTTACCCAGGACTAGTCGGAGGTATGACTCCATATGGGTGATCGTGGATCATTTGATGAAAGCGGCTCATTTCCTACCAGTGAAGACGACTTTCGGATTTACTCAGTATGCCCAGATCTACATCGACGAGATTGTGCGACTACATGGAGTCTCGACGTGTATTGTATCCGACAGAGGCACCCAGTTTACCAGTAGACTGTGGCAGAGGCTTCAGGAGGCTTTGGGCACTCGCTTGAGTTTCAGCACGGCATTTCATCCGCAGACCGACGGACAGTCAGAGCGGACCATTCAGACTCTCGAGGACATGCTCAGAGCTTGTGTATTGGATTTCGGAGGTAGCTGGGATCATCATTTGCCCTTAGTAGAGTTCTCCTACAATAACAGCTACCAGTAGACCATTCAGATGGCACCATTTGAGGCTCTTTATGGGAGGAGATGCAGGTCGCCCACTTGTTGGACGGAACTCAGTGAGAGCAGTATCTTAGGGCCACAGATCGTTGAGGAGATGACAGCGAAGATCCAGTTGATTCGCGATAGGATGAGAGCAGCCCAGAGTAGGCAGAGATCTTATGCGGACCGTCGGCGACGCAGACTTGAGTTTTCTGTTGGTGATAATGTTTTCTTGAGGGTCTCCCCAATGAAAGGTGTGATGAGGTTTGGGAAGAAGGGGAAGCTCAGTCCTAGGTATGTGGGCCCCTTCGAGATCCTCGAGCGTGTTGGTGCAGTAGCCTACCGTTTAGCCCTTCCGCCCAGCTTTCCAGATGTGCACCCCGTATTTCATGTCTCGATGCTCCGCAGATATCTTCATGATCCTTCGCATGCGATTCAGCACCCGACGATCCAGCTTGAGTGCGACCTTTCCTATGCAGAGCAGCCGGTGATGATCTTAGATCGACAAGTGAAGAAATTGAGATCGAAGGACATTCCATCAGTCAAGGTACTTTGGCGTGGTCAGAATCGTGAGAAGGTCACTTGGGAGACCGAAAGCGAGATGATGAAGACATATCCCCATCTTTTTGAAGGTGCGTTTACTTAAATTTTGAAATTCGGGGACGAATTTCTTTAAGGGGGAGAGATTGTAACACCTTAGGATGTGTTAGTGACTAATTATTTTTAAATAATGGGTTTTTAATAAAAGTTTACCAAATTGTGTTTTAAATATTTTTCCTAATTTAATAAATATTTTTCCAAAATTTTCCTAGGCTTGCACACACATGTGCATGTAAACTAGGGTTTTTAAATGAGTTATTACCACGATTATTAACCATGGTGGGTTAATCATGGGATTAAGTCTTTTGGGTTTAAATTAAGTTAATTAGTAATTAGTAGTTGTTTTAATTTGAATTTGTTTATAGGTGTTGACTTGTGAGAGAGAGAGAGGGGGGCATCATGGCTCAAGCCATGCTTGCCATTAATGAAGAGAGAGAGAGGAGGGGTGACTTTTGGGTGATGATTGTTTTGGCTCTCAACTCTCTTTGTTTTTCTCTCAAAACTCTCACACACACACACACCTACCTCTCAGCTGAAGCCAGAAGCAGCAGCAGCAGCAAACTCCACAGCAGCAGCAACAAGCAGCTCAGCAACAGCAACAGCAAGCACAGCAGCAACAGCCAGTGAGCAGCAACAGCAACAGCAACAGCAGCAACTGCAGCTTCTCCCCTTCATTTCTTCTTCTTCCTCCAGCTCCCTAGGGTTAAGTATGAGGTATATTTCCTAAACTTATTCCCTAGTTTGCTTGGTTAGTTTAGATTTGCATCGGTTAGTGGTTTTTAGTGCGTTTTAGTGCGATATGAGGTGTTTAGTAGGAACTTTGTGCTAAGGTGGTGTGGTTTGGTTTCAGTAGGTTGTTAGTGGGTTATTGAGACCATGTTAACTTATCCTAACCCCAATTGCACTAAAATACCACCAGTTTTCCAAATTGATGCAAATCCGTCGTTTTTAAGCAAAACTGAGTTTTCTGGAACTGCTTTTGACCCGATGAGTTCTGAGTGAAATTGGGGAGACTACAGTATAGTGGAGATGTGCTGATACCCCAGATTTAACCCGACCCCCTAACTGCTACAGTAGGCCGCCAATTAATTCGTTCTGGCCGCAAATTGCGGCCAGATGGGTAGGGTTTGGGTTGGGGTTTGGTCCTGTAGGTGTCTGCTAGTGTGTAGGGTGCTGTGATGTATATATTTTTGTGAGTTTAGTTCTGTATAGAAATCTGGGACCAAATACCTGTTTTGCCGTTTTTCTAAACCTTCGCGACACGCGTGATACGTGAGTGGGTTTGGGGTTTCTGCGTATCGCGACGCGTCGGGGTAGTTTCAGGCGCGTGATCACACGTTTTAGCGTATCGCGAACACGCGCGATTGGTTTGCGACACGGGTTTCTAGTTGGACTGTAATGTCGCGTTTCTGTGAAATTGAGCTTATGTGTGATATATGTTATGTGATTCTAGGTTCGCAGGCCAGTGAGACGGACGCTGCGAAGAAGGGCAAGCAAGTCGTCGGCTACACTTAGCGCGAGACTCGGTGAGTAGATTTCACATCTACGGGGATATCGCCCGCATGGCGTTATGCGTCAGGGCTGATAGGACCTTGCTATTATATATTGCATTTACCCCATGGACTGTCATCGCATATTGCATTCCCTGCTGTGTTTATATATATATATGCTTAGAACTGATAGAACACCGCACTATTACTAACGGTTTATGTTGCACGGGCACTATTTGCATGCTACACACACACCGTTAGTAATTGCCATGCCACACTCACTGTAGAGCTGCCATGATTATATTATTGTAGTTCATCTTACATATGATTGGTTATGATTTTCTAGAAATTGGGAGCCGCATGACATCTTTAAGAACGGGAACTATTTTTAAAAAGCGGTTTTCCCCTTATACCCATACCATGGATTGATTTACCTTGTACTTCGCATTGGATTTACTTATTGGTATTGGATTTTCATGTGATTTCTGGTTTTGAGGACCGTGGAATTATTTAAGAAAAGATGCACTATTTTGAAAACCCGGTACCTCGTGATATGATATTTTGGTGCGTCCACCACGCGTTTTCTCGGTGCTGAGACGTGTGCTTGAAACCTGATTTGAGGAGATGGATGATCCATTTGCGGGTTCGTGGTGGACCCGGTATGGTACCCCGGGGCGAGAACGGTATTCGCTGTGCAGTAGACGGTGAGCCCGGCGGAGGGCCTACTACCTACCGGTGATTGGTTGGACCTAGCAGTTGTCCGGAGGATACTGGCCAGAGTCGACAGATGGATGTGGGATGATCCGTACTGCCGGGGCCGAGGGCCGATACCGCAGACGGACCCCGTGGGCCGATCCGTACTGACGGAGCCCGATATATGAGGATTTGCGTGTCGATGCTGGACACGAGTATTTTATGATATTTTGGGTGCCGATGTTGGGCACTCGTGATTTCTCAGAGATATAAAGGATTTGAGGGCCGATGGGAGTGCCGGCGCCTGAGTGTATTTGGGATTTGGGTGCAGTCTGAGGCACCGATTATTGTTTTCCATGTTGACATATCCATGTAGATGTTATTTATCCCATGCTCAGTATTGATTACTATATCTCATCCTGTAGCATTTACTTGATAGAGCACTTGCATTACTATTGCATCCACTGATTGTCATGCATGGATATCATCTGCTGGCATTAGTAGAGCCACGCTATATGTGCATGCTCGTGATTACCTTTATATGTTATCTCTATTCACGAGTTGGCAACTCACCCCCGTTGTGCCACAGTATTTGCAGGTTGCCCTTGGGAGTAGTCGCGGCTGGCTGTTTACCGCATCTTTTGGCACAGATACCTTTCTGAGGCGAGTTAGCCTTTTTGCTGATAGGTGGGTTTTTGTATGGTATCTGTTATCTTTCAGTGGTATATTGATGTATCTAGTATTCTCCATCTATCTTTCTGTATTGACTTAGAGACAGTTGTGAGGACGATGTGTATGATTTTATATTCTGGTGTCGAGCTCGCATGTGAGCCGACTTTATGTTATGCAGTCTTACCTTTCGTGATATTTGTCCTTGCTTTACTGTGTATTCTTCGCTACGGCGTCGTATATCATATCGTGATGCTTTATTCTTTTTACTTGTTATTCCTGCTACACCTTGCTTTTACCCGACTCACGGGACAAATGTTTTTAAAGGAAATGTTGACAAAATTATAAAATTATAACTCTTGAACTAAAAGGGATTTCTACTAAATTAATAACAGTTTTTCGGACATGTATGACTGTTTTACGGAAATGTTTTAAACCACTCTATATTTATTGATTTTGATTTCTGGGTTCGGCTTACTTAGCCGCGTTACGCCTGTAGACGTTGCGTGGTTAAGTGCCGGTCACGAGTCGAAATTCTCGGGTCGTGACAGGGGCAGACTTCCCATCTTATAAATATTGAACTCACTAGACATCTTCCCAAAGGATAGAGTCATGGAGCCATTGCGACAGTTTATTACAGCATTGGAAGTGGCCAAAAATGGTCAACTGAGGATCACCGGAATATGGTTTCTTGGGTTAGCAACAGGTTGTGTATCCATAACAATGAAATCAACGGGGAATATGAACTCCCCAACTTTGATCAACACATCCTCTAGCTGACCCCTTGGATGGGTGATTGATTGATCAGCCATTTGGAGAGTTCAACGAGTGGGTTTCAACTCTCCAACCCCTTAATTGTTCACGGAATAGGGAATCAGGTTAACACTAGACCCAAGATCTAAAAGTGCTCGATTAATTTTCTTATCCCCAATTATGATTGAAATCATAGGACAGCCGGGGTCCTTTCGTTTTTGGGGTAAGGTTTGATGGTGGTTAATAGCATTGCTCACTGCACTAGCCACTAGCACTTTCTTGGGTACTTGAGATGCCTTTCTCTTCGAGGTGCATAAGCCCTTTAAGATTTTTGCGTATGAAGGGACTTGTTGGATTGAATCCAAGAGAGGTATATTTATGCTAACCTGCTTAAATATCTCCACAATCTTCTCCACTTGTGCAGTTGGTTTATTAGGACTCAACCTGTTTGGGAATGGGGCATTTTGAAAATTCGTTGAGTCAAATGTCTGTGGAGTAGAATGTGGAGTAGGAACGGATCCCGGTGTAGATGTGTTCATGTTGTAAGGAATGGGTCCGTTCGAGCTAGAAGAAGTAGAGCCATGTGAAGGGTGGAGAATAGGCTCTAAAGAAAAAGATGAAGAAGAAAGTGAAGAAAATGAAGAAGGGGAAGATGACGATGGAGAAAAAGAAGAAGAAGAAGAAGAAGAACCACCGGCGGGGATGTCATCACTAGTACCCACATTATTTTGCAACACTCTTCCGGATCTCAACGTGGTCACCGCATTTACATTATGATTGGGATATGCGTTTTGTGTGTGACCGGGATTGGGCAATGGTTGAGATGGAAGCTTTCCCTTTTCTCTCTCGCTCAACGCAGCAGTTAATTGTGTAATTTGTGCCTCAATAGATTTGATATTTTGATCGTGTGAGGCATTGTTATGCATCAAAGATTGAACATAATTTTCAAATCTTGCTGCGGATTCTGTAGATTGCTTGAGAAATGCATCTAGACTTTTTTCGAGCGAGATAACCTTATCATCATTTGGTTGAACCAAATTGTTCATTTGATTTGTATAAGGTTGTTGTTGGAAAGGTTGCTGGTTTTGAGTTTGTGAAGGTGCTTGTTGTTGTGGAGGAGGAGGTCTTTGAAAATTGTTATTTCCTTGGACTTGTTGATTTTGGTTCCAAGCGAAATTTGGGTGACTCCTCCACCCCTGATTGTATGTCGAAGAGTACGGATCGTTTCTTTGTCGTTGCTGAAATGCAGCATTGACTTGATCTTGTCCTTCAATAGGTGCATTATAAGGACACTCTTCGGTTCGATGCGATGGATTCGAACAACAAGCACAAACAGTTCGTGGAGGCATAACAGGGGCAGGAGAAGACGATGAGATTTTGGTCTCAATGGCTTCTAGCTTTTTCATAAGTGCGGCCATCTCGGCCTTCATAGCAATCGACATATCTACTTGATGTATGCCTACCGTAGATTGACCAACAGAAGAAGATGATGTGGTCTTGGTACTCTCCCACTGAATTGTTTGCTCACTAAGATCCTCAAGAAACTGCCACGCTTCGTCGCTAGACTTGGAAAGAAAATGACCTTGACATATAGTTTCTAGCAACTGCTTCGTTGCCGAGTTCAATCCCTCGTATAATGTTTGGCAAAGTTGCCAACTTTCGATCCCATGATGAGGGCATTGAACAAGTAGGTCTTTAAATCTCTCGAAGCACTTCCAAAATGGTTCGGAAGGAAGCTGTGAAAATTATATAATCTCGTTACGGATTCTAGCAGTTTTGTGATGAGGATAGAACTTTTTCAGAAAAGCTCTCACAAACTCGTCCCAATTTCTAATGGAATGTGATGCGGTGCTATATAGCCACTTCTCGGCTAGGTTACATAAGGTGAAAGGAATGACCCTTAGCCTTATAGCGTCATCACTTAATTGGGTCGTTTTCATTATAGCGCAAACGTTTTGGAATTTATTAATAAAAATATATGCATCTTCAGATTCCAATCCATGAAATTTTGGCAGCATATTGATGAAATGTGGTTTTATTTCAAAATTGTCCCCATTTGCCGGTGGGGGTGAAAGACATGTAGGTAAAGAAGTGCGGACGGGGTAGAAGAGATCCTGAAGTGCGACTCGTGCGGGCGCTACAACAGGCGGAAGATTCGGGTTATTCGCACCTAACAGAGGTGGAATCATTCCCGTCGGTAAGGTCTCGTTGGGGTTGAATCCCGACATACCTTCGAAAGAAGAATTTGAAGGTGGGGGTAAGGAAATGGAAAGAATTTCGACTTCGGTGTCGAAAGGTTCGTCGGTCGGTACCAACGAAACACGGACAAATCGGGCGTTAGTATCCCTAGTCCAAAGTGACATACACTAAAAGGGTAGTGCAGCCAGGAAAAAGAAAAAGCAGAATGTGGAGGTAAGAAAACGTCAATGAGAAGAAATGGTGGAAGTGAGGTGCAAGATTTCTTTAGCGATAAGTTGCAAGTTTTGAAAAGATTTTTCTTCTTCTTTTTTATGTGAGAGTTTTGCAAAGAGATTTTTGAAAAGGGACTTGTGACATAAATGTATCAACCACACATGCACAATCAGGCCTAGATCTACGGTCACCTAGGTCTGCTAGACAGCTCCTAACTAGGGTTAGAAATAGGACCTCAAACCGCCTCTTCACCGACAAGTACGGCCAGGTAAGTGGGAAGGAACCACAATAGTAGGCCTAATTAATAACCACTAGCCTAGACACCGCAAAGTCAGTTAGGATAAACGGTTGATGCCTATACTAGTCCTTTTCCTATTGATCTCGATGTCCTTAGGTCTGAGTCTAGTATTTTCTAATTAATTGTGGTCGATGCAAAATGCTTTAAGGTGATTTCTGGGGTCCTGGGAAGGGTGATGAAATCCCCACCCAATCTGAGTTTGGTCAATTAGCCCCTTAAAGTCCGATTAAATTATGCAAAACAATAAAATTCACTTGCAATCAATTTTTTTAGCGCGGCGCAAAGAAACCTACAGAAAATCTGTTATTTAGAAGGCGGAGAAAGAATTTTTAGCGCAAAGAATTCCTGCAGAAAGTTTTTACAGAGAGATATATGGAGGTTGACAGAGGGGAGAACAAGAAAGCAAACCATGCAAATTTGAGGTTCTAAAGCGGCTAAATAGCCGCGGTTCCGCGGTCTGGGGTGCTCCTTGGCCGCGGTTCCGCGGTCTTCTAGGGGGATCACTCTCTGGAAAAAATTGTACTGCTCCTTTGTACCAATTCTCCTCTGCTGTGATGTTCACTTTTCTGATTTGACCTCTGTAAATTTCCAGATTCGCAATTCTTCGCTGTTCCTGCAAGATTCAAACCATAAAACCCTTCAAACAGATAAAAATCGATAAAATGTTTTTGTATTTTTCTATTTTCTGATTTTTCTGATTTTTAAAAATTTAAATCAACCCGAAATTACACAAAAGAAAGATTACGCCATCCCCGGCAACGGCGCCATTTGATTTGTCCAAAAATTTGTATTTACCGTAATCAGAAACGGCGTCGCTTTGCAGCTAGCCGGTGAATACGGGTCGATCCACAGAGATGGGTAATTTTCTGATTTGTGTTTTTACGAGTTGATTCCAAATGTTGTTTTGATTGATTAAATCTAAAACCTAGATCTATCACTAAACTAAATTAATCTAAATTAAAGTCTTGCTAGGGTTAGGTTTAGGGGAAGTTTGGAGATTAAGGGTTTCCTTACCGCTTTCATTGCCCTATTTTTGATCTATTAGATGTTACGGTAATTATCAATAAAGTGGATTAGAGTCTTTTGGGAAGATGTTTCTTCCTCTAGATTCTTATCCTTCCTTTATCGATACTTACCCTAACCTCCACGGAAAACACGCGCAACCAGGCCTTTATACTACGGTTCACCGTTACCTCGAGGGGTAGGGTGCCGTAGGGAGCGGTTGTGCGTGTTTGCATGGAGTTCTAATTCTTGTGAAGGGGCATGAAAGGGGTGAGAGATCTCATCTCTCAAACCTTTCCCTAAGGCTAACCCTAACAAGCGAGGAGATTACTCGCTCATTAGGGGATGATAAAATATACTAATTAAAAGTGAATTAAAAGCACAGAAATAAAATTACTTACTAATTTGATGGCTCCCTCCAAGCAAGAATACAGAACAGATCTGAATTTTATTTATTGAAAAGAGGCATGAGTTTTACAGATCTGTGATTACAATTTATAGGAAAACATGAAAACTAGGGTTACAGATTCTCGCACATGTGCAATTACAGATTTGCCCACGGAAAATCCCAGCACCCGCACCGACGCACCGACAGAAGAAAAATCCACCGACGTGCGCACTTAATGGCCACGGAACCGCGGCAATGATGGGCCTTGGGCCGCGGTTCCGCGGCCCTTTGGTGAGCTCAGCTCACCAAATTTTCTGGTCTTCATGCTGGGTATTTGGGCTTGTTTATTCTTCACTATTTTTCTCTGTTTGGCTTCTTGGTCTTTTCCAAATCTTCAGTGAAAACTTGTAAGGATCTTTTGACCGTTCACTTTGACATTTCGGACTGCATTGCCTTATACAATTGTAAATTGTTCTTCGTGACTAGGATCCGTCTACTTGTTGGTCAAAAGTCTCTCTTTTGTATCATCTTCTGTCTTTTCTCACTGTCTTCACTCCAAGAGCCTGTATCCTGTAATATGCAACAAACGTGCATCAAGAGTACCTGTTTATTTATAAAAGGGATAAGAATAGGGGAATGAAAAATGCAATATTATGGTCTGAACATGTAATTAATCCCGGCTAGTCTTTCCTTTTAGGGTTTGAAAGAAGATTTGATAAAAAACAGTGGGAGCCATCCTGATTAGATAAAATAATAACCAATCTATTCTTACAAGAGCGCACGCTGAGTGTTTTCTTCTCTCTCTCTCCAGGTAGCGACCATATCACGCCTTAATCAAGATAATAATACGGATATTTGACCGAACCCGCTTGTTATACTAAGATGGGGAACGTTGGTCCCGCTCCAACTTATAATTGTTATAAGACAGAGCAGGAAATTGGGGAATACAAGATTTCCCGTGCCGCCCAAACGAAGAAAGTGCATAAGATGCATCATCTTCGGGTGTGTTCGTTATATAGAACTGTTTCTCAGTGTCCTTTACGTCCTGGGTATATGATACCGGATCAGGATCCCGCATATGTAATATGTTACATGGGCTACAGATAGGTAAAGAACTGAGAACGGGTGATAAGTTTCATGAGGCAGAAAACGGGGCAAGAGTTGCAGCCAAGTCTTTTAGTCACTGTCACCCTGTATTACCAATACATTGATTCTGAACGAATGTTATTAGATACCGAAGCTGATATACAAAATTATATCAGTCTCTTTATTATTAAAGAAATGATAAAATTTTGTGTTGTTGGATAATGTTTTGAACATTTCCTATATCAAAAGTTGATCGGTTCAGGCACGTTATCTAAAAGCATTGAAGTTCTAAATCAAACTACAGTTCTTAGTATACGGAACACACACAAGAGGAAGAGTTCAGAAATGAACTAATCCTTCTTGAGGCATTGTAGACTAGGTCATATCAATGCGACCCGACTAGCAGAAGTTACATAAAGATGCATATTTAAATCAGTTTGAATTTACATCTTATGAAACTTGCCAGTCATGTCACAAAGATAAGATGACCATAGCTCTGTTTACTGGAAACAGAGAAAGAGTTAGTAAACTCTTGGGATTGATACATGTTGATGTATGTAAGGTCCCCTGTCTACATATGCCAAGACCGGTTCTTTGTACTTCATTACATTCTGTGATGATCTCTCAAGATTCAATCATATGTTCCTGTTGAAACACAAGTCCGAACCTTTTGAGATATTCACAGAATATAAGTTAGAAGTAGAGAACCAATACGGGTATAAGTATTATGTCCTTTGATGAGATCAAGGAGGAGAATACTTGTGCATAGAATTCCTGAACTATTCTAAAGGAGAATGAGATTCTCTCTCAGCATTAGTCCTCCGTATACACCATAACACGATGGTATATCGGTGCGGAGCAATAGCACCCTATGTGATATGGTGTGCTCTATGATGAGTACTACTGAGTTTCCTATTTTCTTTTTTGGGAGTTATGCACTTGAGAAGCTGCATACCTATTGAATAGGGTTCAAATCAAATCGGTTGCCTACCATTTCATATGTGATATGATAAGGGAAGAGCCCATATCTTAAGTTGGTTAAGATTTGGGGTTGTCCGGGCTATGTCTAAAAGCAAAATCCGGACAAGCTCGAGGCAAGGTCAGTTATGTAGAACTGGAAAGGTTCCAGCTATACAAACTACAGCAGATGATTTGGTTGAACCAAAGGATTCAATAGACACCGACGAACCTCAGCCACTCCGCCGATCTAGTAGGGTTCCTCACCCACCTGAGAGATACTTTGGTTTCTCTATGACAGTGGGAGCGAAGATTGGATCATGAGATAATGACCTAACTAGTTTCGAGCAGGCCATCAGGAGTGGGACTCTGTAAGAATGGCCGGATGCTTAGCGATTTGAGATGGAATCCTTCTACACCAACTGTTAGTGTATATGCCCTAGAGGCCATTACTGTATCATACTAGCTTGTATATTACTTAATGGAAGCTTGGGATATTCACCTTGTATATACAATCTTGCTCAAAATAGTAGTATGCTACTTGGTTTGTTTCTACTTCAATGTGTACATGTGTTTATTTTAGTATATCACCTATACACATTAGTAGAGCCCTTAGGATCTTTGCTTGATTACCAGCGATGTGATGGCAGTCACACTAGTGGGGCTGGGTAATCTATAAGCACATCCTTATGCAGGTCCCTAGTCGCAGGACTATCGAGACAGGGCATCGATACTCCGGAGTAGACTAGCGCATGCGCTTCTCATCCCAGTGTGGGAGACGGTCTGTCCCACAGCCGTTAGTACGTCGTACTTGAGATAGTGTGCGGGTGCTCGTTGGGTTACGAGTACACTGGACAGGACTCGTCGGGAACTGACTAGTTGGTATTATGCCTATCGTCAGTTATCAGTTCCCAGGTGACATGAGTACAGCTTAGTCCGCTGACTTGAAACTGTCACTTCGCCTCGAGTGTGTTCCCACTGTGCTTTGATCACTACCCTACCACGGCTCAAAGGAGTCGTGCAAACAGGTAGTGGTTGGGTGCAGTCCCGAAGCACTTGGAGGCAGTGACGGTTAGACAGGATTCGTCTCTCCCGGTATTGGGGTTGACATCGCGCTGTGTCTAGGAGAGCCATTACACGAGTAGTCCCTATCCAGGGCAATCGAGATATACTGGTGGGCTTCCAGTGTTATCTCAGGGTGTTTTGGGCTTCGCTCCGACATGACTTGTACCGCTATCGGGGGACTGACGTTTACCGCCCCCTAGGCACGCCATGCGATGTATCAGACGAACAGACCGGACTGTATGGAGAATGTCACACTCAGGCTCAGTAGGAGTTCAGATGGGTTTCGCCTCGTCGGTCTTCTTGTCGGCATTACCTGGGGACCGTTACGCACAGCTAGTGCCGCTTGCGGTCTGTGGTTAAACCCACTGCCAGCGTAGTGTCGAGTCTTTAGAGTCCCACACAGAAAGCTTTTCGCCTTTAGGCAAAAGAGTAGAGGTCGAATGGTTTTGCGACAGGTCGCATGGTTTTGCGACAGGGTTCGGTCACATCCGTGCACTTGTGCACGTACAGTGTCCGGACAGTTTACACTAGCGGGCTTTGGTTTAAGCCAGATCCTAGTGTACCTTATGGGATTGGATTTATCCAGTTTGCATTCGTGTTCCTCGGAACGCGGATACGGGTGTGTATGCACAGTTGACAGGGAGACAGAGGCAGCGGATTCTCATTAGGGTTGTTGACAGCTGACCGTTGACTATTGACTTTTTGATCAACCCTAATGAGAATATGATATGAGATTAACAATTATATTGATCAAGTATTATGGTGATATGGTTGTTGACTTTTTGACTTTGTTGACTTGTTGACTTTTGTTGACTTGTTGACTTTGTTGACCGGTTGACTAGGCTTGACTAGTTGACCATCATGATAACCATAGCTATCATTTCATGGCAAAGACTTTTGCTTGCTTGCTCTTTTGTGCAAAATAAGTGCATGAAATGATATGGTTATGGTTGCTTCAACCATCACATAACACTTGATTGGTATGATGTGTGATCATTGCTTTGGATTATGAGAGGGTGAAAGACAAAAGAGAGCCTCATTCTTCTTACTTGCTCACTCTCTCTCTTGCTCTTGAGCTCTCTTGCTCTAGCTTTCACCCTCTTCCTCTTGCTCCCTCTCTTTACTCTATGGTTCACATCTCTCATGAGTTGAGAATCAAGAACCATAGATAAATCCCATACAAACTCTTCTCTACTCATTCTAGTTCACTAGGTTTAGTAAACCAAGTGAACTAGTTTCTTCAAAGAACGAAGAAGGAGCCAAAGGTTGGAGCTTTCAGGTGGATCTATCTTCGGCGTGAGGAGACGACGGGAAGAAGCCAATCCGGACCACCATCGGAGCTTGAAGACGAAGGAGTTCAAGACAAGCTAGGTATAAACCCCCTAACCGAGTAGTTAAGAACTCCTAGTTAGGATGTTAGTTAGATGTTTAACAAGATCCGGGTTTTAAGTCCATGGTACCATCTTTGTAAAAATCGTTTTTTATCAAATTCCGCATGCCCGAAAGTACCGGGAGAGGTAGCATGGACTTACAGTGGTATCAGAGCCTAGTTAAACTTTAACATGTTAGCAAGTAACTAGAAGATCGATCAAAGAAAAAGTCCCGAAAATGAACCCCAAAAAAATTCGAGTTTCTGTCGATTTTTATACTGTTCAAAAGTTGATTATTTTCACACCTAAAATCGGCTCAGGGTTTTTAAAAGCCACTGTAGAAAAATCACCAAGAGATCCCCCTAAACGACCGCGGAAACGCGGCAATAGCTTCCTATTGCCGCGGTTCCGCGGCCTCCTTGGCCCCTCTCTGGTGTTTCTTTGCTACAGTGTACTTGCAGGGGTATTTTGGGATTTTTGGAATATATATTTTCTGCCCAGATTTTCCAGAACGAAAATTTTATTTTGGGGTCCCGAAAATCCGTATTTTTGATCGAACTTCTAAAAGACTTAAGCTAACGGGTTTTTCTGTAATGTGATATTTGTATTGAACGTCTACTAATCGCTATATGTCGATTAGTGGGGGTTATACAAATCTGTGATCTGTAATGTTGCTGGAATGTGTATATGAATATGTTGGATTGTCGCGGGTGAATAGCCGGGGGTTGTGAGACGAGAGTTTTCTTTTCTTTCAATTCATGTAAATTTGTAAATTGATGTAATAATTATTTGTATGGCCGCACAACCGGGTCGGGGTTGTAGCCGTCATTGTATAATTTCTTTTTTACTGTTTTTGCTCCTAGGATAGACCCATGGAGGGGGTGCACAAACTACCGGGTATGCCGAAGTGTCGAGTGGCCTACTCATGGAGATGAGGGAGGTTGCTACGCTTCGGGTACTTGGCGGGTAGTTTGCCACACCCGTAGGGGTCTTGGGTGGGGTATTGGCTATTCACCGCGACCGTGTAATCTGTCTTTCGTTACAGGCTCGTACGAATTACAGATTCCTAGTATATCCAATGTATTCATCTGTGATCTGAAATGTTTATCATTGCAGTATATCTATATATGATATTATTTAGGCGTTGCTTATGTTTTACAGACGCGCTAGCCCAGCCCCCGCTCTGTCGTTAGTTAAGTAACCTAACGGGTAATGACGGGGCCCAGTGGCGAATGCGAATGGCATAAGCGTACGTCATATTTTGGTTGTTTTCTGCAATGGTAGGATTAAATGATGGGACGCATTAAAAGAACTAATGCAAGAATATCACGCATTAAAAGAACTAATGCAAGCAAAACACGCATTAAAAGAACTAATGCAAGAATATAAACCAAGTATAAGTCGTTGGAACACTTTCGAAAAACCACTCGGTTTTTTTCAAAACAAACTTTTAAAATGCGGAGTTTGAGCCACTCCATTTATAAGCTATCTTGTTCCATCGACTAAATTAAGTTCACTACGTTCACGGTTTCGCCAAAAACCATTCGTAGCCCTCCGTCGTTTCATATGAATATTCGACGGTATTCAAGCTGTGTTTGTTGGCCTTAGTCAAGGCACAGTGATTGGTAGCTGGTGGGTATTCATATGTTGCATAGATAGATGCGTTGGTTTGGGACAGTCGTATTACTTTGTTGGCCATAGTCAAGGGTATATACGGATGGGTTCAAATTAACCTGGACAACGACGGGTAGAACTTGACATGTGACTTATGATTTGTTGGCCTTAGTCAAGGTCATAAGAGCATGGGGCAAAAATCCACATCGGGAGTTTCATAAGTACTGAAACTTGCTAGATTTTGCATACCATTTGTAGTGTGATGATTCTGGTAGGATTCCTTCAGTTTCGTCACGCGATGATATTTGGATCCCAATCCTACTGTGAGTATATGCTACTCCTCGGGAAATTTCTCACTAATCGATCAATGCTATAAACCTAGTAGGTGCCAAGAAAGGTGTTAGCGGGGCTACGCCCCCAGGGAAAAGAGGTTCTTAAATTAAGGAACTTCGCGAAAGCGTTGGAAAACCTCCCTCGAAGTACCGACACTGGCCTGGCTGAAAGGTTAAGCAAGTATTGAGCGGTGGGATTGATCCCGGCTAATTCTTCCTTTATGGTTTGAGGAGGGATTCGAGAAACAGTGGGAGCCATCCTGTTTAGACAAACTAAAAACCATTCTAAACTTGCAAGAGCATCATGCTGAGTGTTTTCTTCTCTCTCTCTTAATTGCAGCGACCCTGTGACCACACCTAGGTTACATCTAGATAAAAAGATGACTGAACCTGACTGTTATGACTGGCAAAGGTCTGTCCAGATGTCCATTGCCCATGACAAGCTGGGACACCTCTTAACTAATCAAATCCCTGCTGTCTCAGGTCCAGTTTCCCCTGTCACGGATGTTCACATCTGCAGAACATCGGAAAAGGATTGTGCGAAAGCCAAGTGCCTCGTGTTAGCCTCAGTTGATGGTGCAAACCAGAGGCAGCACGAGAAGATGGACTCAGTTTCTATCTTCCTCCATAACAAAGTTTTATATGGAGAGCAATCTCGTATCGCAAGATATGAGACCTCGAACGAATTGCTTCAAGCGAGGTTGGCTGTCGGGTCATCTGTAGGGGGCAACGTCCTTACAGATACCAGCTATTTTGAGCTCACGGACCTGGAGACCACGTTGGAGAATGGGTCAAGTACTGACCTAATTCTACAGTCCCTGCCCTCTGCTTATACCCTGAAAGAAACCAGGGAAGAAAAAGGAAAAGCAAGGGCAAAAGTTTCAGGACTGGATATAGTAAAAGAGGGACGTTCCTATTGTAACGGGAATGAACTATGGCAGAGAGATTGCAGGGCTTGTAAAGCCAGTAGCCAGAATTCGAAGCATGTTGTGGCTTCGACTTCGAGTGTGTTTGTAATTGAGAACTGTTTGTCAGTTAACCCTACTTCCTAGGTATTGGATACCGGATCAGGATCTCATATCTGTAATTCGTTACAGGGTCTGAGAAACCGTAGGGTTATCAGGAAAGGTGATATGACTCTCAGGGTTGCTAACGGAATGAGCATGGATGCTGTATCCGTAGGGGAATATCACCTAGGACTGACAACTGGGCAGATATTGATTCTGCGTGACTGTTTGTATGTACCAGGTGCGACTTGTAATATCATATCTGTATCCTTACTTTCTAAGGAAGGATATGATTTTTCTTTTGTAAGCGATGTAGTAAACATCCACCTAAATCAAGCACTGATTGGGTCAGGTACATTAAATAACGGTATATACGTATTGAATCAAGCTCAGATATTCAGTGTCCAGAACACACTTAAAAGAAAGTCTCCAGAATTAAATCAGGCTTTCTTGTGGCATTGTAGACTGGGTCACATCAATGAGACACGGTTGACTAAGTTACATAAAGAAGGATACTTGGATCCGTTCGAGTACCAGTCTTATGCCACTTGTGAATCTTGTCTCATGGGAAAGATGACAAAGACTCCGTTCACTGGACACGGAGTAAGAGCGAGCGAGCTCTTGGGACTTATATACAGTGACGTGTGTGGTCCAATGTCTACACATGCGCGAAGCGGTTATTCATACTTCATTACTTTCACAGATGATTTCTCTAGGTATGGACATGTCTTCTTAATGAAGCACAAATCCGAGGCCTTTGAGAAATTTCGGGAATATAAGAATGAAGTAGAAAAACAAACAGGCAAAAGTATCAAGATCCTAAGATCGGATCGAGGAGGTGAATACTTGAGTGCCGAGTTTCTGGACTACTTAAAAGAGAATGGAATTCTCTCTCAGCGTACTCCACCATACACACCACAACACAACGGTGTATCGGAAAGGAGGAATCGAACCCTATTAGATATGGTTCGTTCCATGATGAGTAAGGCTGAGTTACCGCGATCTTTCTGGGGTTTTGCACTATAAACAGCTGCACATCTCTTGAACCAAGTTCCTACTAAGACAGTGCCTACCACACCATATCAGATGTGGAGTGGGAAGAAACCCTGTCTTAAATCCTTTAAGACATGGGGATGTCCGGCTTTTGTAAAAAAGCAGCATGCGGACAAGCTCGAGGCACGCTCAGTACAGTGCAAGTTTGTGGGATACCCAAAGAACTCCAAGGGGTATCTTTTCTATTACGCAGAGGAGCAAAAAGTCCTTGTTTCTCGTCATGCCCGCTTCTTGGAAACTGAGTTTTTAGAAAATCAGATAAGTGGGAGCGCAATAGAACTGGAAGAAATTCCAGAACCACAAGCTATTACTGAAACCTTAGTAGAACCAGAAGGTTCAGGGGAACCGGACATTCCTACGCCGCTCCGCAGGAGTAGTAGGCAGTCTCATCCGCCCGAGAGATACTACGGTTTTCTCATAGACGGGGATAGAGAGGATTGCATCATAGATTATGATGAGCCTACTAGCTTCTAGCAAGCCATTCAGAGCGGTGACTCGGTAAAATGGCTGGATGCAATGCGGACCGAGATGGAGTCCATGTACACCAACAAAGTTTAGACTTTGGACTTTGCTCCAGAAGGGGTAAAACCCGTAGGCTGCAAATGGATCTTCAGAAAGAAGATTGGTGTAGATGGGCAGGTTGAAACCTATAAAGCTAGGCTCGTTGCAAAGTGTTTTCGTCAAAGACCTGGTTTGGACTATGACGAGACTTTTTCTCCGGTAGCCATGCTTAAATCCATTCGGATCCTTCTTGCCATTGCTGCCTTCCACCATTATGAGATCTGGCAGATGGACGTAAAGACGGCTTTCCTAAATGGAAATTTGGAAGAGTGCGTCTATATGGATCATCCAGAGGGATTCATTCAGAGTGGGAGCAGCGGTAAAGTGTGCAAGTTGCTCAAGTCCATCTATGGACTTAAGCAGGCATCGCGGAGTTGGAACATCTGCTTTGATGATACTGTCAAAGAATTCGACTTTATCAAAAACCCAGATGAACCATGCATTTACAGTAAGATTGTAGGGAGAAATGTGGTATTCCTCGTCTTGTACGTCGATGACATTCTCCTAATAGGAAATGATATTCCTATGCTACAGTCAGTCAAAGGATTCTTGTCACAGAGGTTCTCCATGAAGGACCTGGGCGATGCCAACTACATTCTGGAGATCCAGATCTATCGTGATAGATCTAAGAGGATGTTGGGACTTTCACAGTCAAGGTACATCGACACCATACTGAAACGATTCAGTATGGAAGATTCCAAGCGCGGTAATCTACCAGCTTGTCACGGAATCACCCTCTCCAAAGAGATGTCTCCCAAGACTGATTTGGAAAGGGCTCGCATGTCATCAATACCCTACGCATCTGCGGTAGGCTGTATTATGTATGCGATGTTATGTACCAGACCAGATGTAGCATACGCATTGAGCGTTGTAAGCCGGTATCAGTCGAACCCAGGGGAGAAACACTGGATAGCAGTAAAGAACATTCTCAAGTACCTGAGAAGGACTAAGGAGATGTTCTTGGTGTATGGCGGAAAAGACCTCCAGATTGAGGCCTTTGCTGACTCCAGCTTCCAGAGTGACAAGGATGACTCCAAGTCCATGTCGGGTTATGTCTTTACCCTCAATGGAGGGGCGGTTTGCTGGAAGAGTTCCAAGCAGGAAACCATTGCTGACTCAACCATGGAAGCGGAGTACATAGCTGCTTGCGATGCCGCAAAGGAAGCTGTCTGGATGAAGAAGTTCCTCACAGAACTTCAGGTGGTTCCTACCAGTATTGATCCAATACCGCTGTATTGTGACAACAACGGCGCTATAGCTTTAGCGAAGGAACCAAGGTCCCATCAGAAGTCCAGGCACATTTTGAGGCGGTTCCACCTGATCAGGGAGATCATTGATCGCCGGGAGATCGAGGTAAAGAGAGTAAAATCAGAAGATAACACTGCAGATCCATTCACCAAGGCCTTGCCCCAGACTCAGTTCGAGCGGCTAATCGAGATGATAGGTCTTCGATACGCCAGTACATGGCCTTAGTGCAAGTGGGAGATTGTTAGTGTATATGCCCTAGAGGCCATTACTGTATCATACTAGCTTGTATATTACTTAATGGAAGCTTGGGATATTCACCTTGTATATACAATCTTGCTCAAAATAGTAGTATGCTACTTGGTTTGTTTCTACTTCAATGTGTACATGTGTTTATTTTAGTATATCGCCTATACACATTAGTAGAGCCCTTAGGATCTTTGCTTGATTACCAGCGATGTGATGGCAGTCACACTAGTGGGGCTGGGTAATCTATAAGCACATCCTTATGCAGGTCCCTAGTCGCAGGACTATTGAGACAGGGCATCGATACTCCGGAGTAGACTAGCGCATGCGCTTCTCATCCCAGTGTGGGAGACGGTCTGTCCCACAGCCGTTAGTACGTCGTACTTGAGATAGTATGCGGGTGCTCGTTGGGTTACGAGTACACTGGACAGGACTCGTCAGGAACTGACTAGTTGGTATTATGCCTATCGTCAGTTATCAGTTCCCAGGTGACATGAGTACAGCTTAGTCCGCTGACTTGACACTTTCACTTCGCCTCGAGTGTGTTCCCACTGTGCTTTGATCACTACCCTACCACGGCTCAAAGGAGTCGTGCAAACAGGTAGTGGTTGGGTGCAGTCCCGAAGCACTTGGAGGCAGTGACGGTTAGACAGGATTCGTCTCTCCCGGTATTGGGGGTTGACATCGCGCTGTGTCTAGGAGAGCCATTACACGAGTAGTCCCTGGCTAGGGCAATCGAGATATACTGGTGGGCTTCCAGTGTTATCTCAGGGTGTTTTGGGCTTCGCTCCGACACGACTTGTACCGCTATTGGGGGACTGATGTTTACCGCCCCCTAGGACAGCCATGCGATGTATCAGACGAACAGACCGGACTGTACGGAGAATGTCACACTCAGGCTCAGTAGGAGTTCAGATGGGTTTCGCCTCGTCGGTCTTCTTGTCGGCATTACCTGGGGACCGTTACGCACAGCTAGTGCCGCTTGCGGTCTGTGGTTAAACCCACTGCCAGCGTAGTGTCGAGTCTTTAGAGTCCCACACAGAAAGCTTTTCGCCTTTAGGCAAAAGAGTAGAGGTCGCATGGTTTTGCGACAGGTCGCATGGTTTTGCGACAGGGTTCGGTCACATCCGTGCACTTGTGCACGTACAGTGTCCGGACAGTTTACACTAGCGGGCTTTGGTTTAAGCCAGATCCTAGTGTACCTTATGGGATTGGATTTATCCAGTTTGCATTCGTGTTCCTCGGAACGCGGATGCGGGTGTGTATGCACAGTTGACAGGGAGACAGAGGCAGCGGATTCTCATTAGGGTTGTTGACAGCTGACCGTTGACTATTGACTTTTTGATCAACCCTAATGAGAATTTGATATGAGATTAACAATTATATTGATTAAGTATTATGGTGATATGGTTGTTGACTTTTTGACTTTGTTGACTTGTTGACTTTTGTTGACTTGTTGACTTTGTTGACCGGTTGACTAGGCTTGACTAGTTGACCATCATGATAACCATAGCTATCATTTCATAGCAAAGACTTTTGCTTGCTTGCTCTTTTGTGCAAAATAAGTGCATGAAATGATATGGTTATGGTTGCTTCAACCATCACATAACACTTGATTGGTATGATGTGTGATCATTGCTTTGGATTATGAGAGGGTGAAAGACAAAAGAGAGCCTCATTCTTCTTACTTGCTCACTCTCTCTCTTGCTCTTGAGCTCTCTTGCTCTAGCTTTCACCCTCTTCCTCTTGCTCCCTCTCTTTACTCTATGGTTCACATCTCTCATGAGTTGAGAATCAAGAACCATAGATAAATCCCATACAAACTCTTCTCTACTCATTCTAGTTCACTAGGTTTAGCAAACCAAGTGAACTAGTTTCTTCAAAGAACGAAGAAGGAGCCAAAGGTTGGAGCTTTCAGGTGGATCTATCTTCGGCGTGAGGAGACGACGGGAAGAAGCCAATCCGGACCACCATCGGAGCTTGAAGACGAAGGAGTTCAAGACAAGCTAGGTATAAACCCCCTAACCGAGTAGTTAAGAACTCCTAGTTAGGATGTTAGTTAGATGTTTAACAAGATCCGGGTTTTAAGTCCATGGTACCATCTTTGTAAAAATCGTTTTTTATCAAATTCCGCATGCCCGAAAGTACCGGGAGAGGTAGCATGGACTTACACCAACAAAGTATGGACTTTGGTTGCTATATCTGAAGGGTTAAATCCCCATCAAGAGCAAGTATATCTTGAGAAGAATACTTGGTGTAGATGGAAAAGTTGAGACTTTCAAAGCTAGACTTGTTAAAGATTTTCGTCATTGACCAGGCGTGGATAATGATGAAACCTTTTTCCAGTGGCTATGCTTAAGTCCATCCAGATCCTACTTGCCACGGCTACATACCATGACTACGATATCTGGTGGTTGGGTATCATGACAGCTTTTCTAAATGATGTTTTAGAAGAGAGCGTCTATAAGTACACAGCCAGAGGGCCTCGTAGACAGTGGGAGCAGCGGAAACGTGTGCAAGATGTTTTTTGTGATAAAGCAGGTATCGCGGAGTTGGAACATCTGTTTTGATGGATTAGTCAAAGAGTTTGACATCATCAAAATGGTAGATGAACCTTGTATAAACAAAAAGGTAGTAGGGAGTATGGTGGCGATCCTCGTAGAGTACGTGGAAGACATACTATTGATAGGGAAGAAGTTTCCTATGCTACGCTCGATCAATCTCCGCTTATCACAATGATTCTCCACATATGATCAAAGTGATACCTACTAAATCCTGGGTTTTGGATCTTTGAGATAGATCTAAATGGATGTTAGGATTCTCACTAGTTGGAGTGAGATGGTATCAATTGATCCAGAGGAGAATCACTGGAAAAGTTCCATAGTGATTAGGACGACTGAATGTCAGTCATAGGCATTGTCTTTACCCTCAGTAAAGGGACGGTATGTTGGAAGTGTTCCAAGCTAGATACTATGGCATACTAGACGATAAAGGCTGGATACATCGCTACTTAAGATGCTACCAAAGAGGCTGTTTGGGTGTATATTTGTTCATGAGATGAACTTAGTTCCTCCCATTGTGTGACAATGGAGTTGTGGCTTATGCCTAAGAACGCCCGTCCCATCAGTGATCCAGACATATTCTAAGACAGTATCACCTTATCATGGAGATGGTTGATCTCCAAGGTGATCGAGATTTGGAGAGCAGACTCAGAGGACAACACGGCGGATCCACTCACAAAGGCCTTTTCCCAAAGAGAGACTTTTATGGGATGGTTGAGTATAAGATACTACAACCACTGCTACAGATGGCCCTAGTGCAAGTGGGAGATTGTTAGTTATATGTATGCCCTAGAGGCCATTACTGTACATAGGATGTATATTGTAGTGGATGCTGGGACATATATAGGGAGGACTTTCTTGCTCAACATGATAGTATCTATCTGGTTGCTCTTTACCTTAACGTGTATACTGATTGTCTCTCTATTACATGTTGGTAAAGCCCTTAGGATGTGTACTTGACTACCTGGACTATGATGCGGATCATACTAGTGGGGACATGGTAGTCTATAAGTACATCCTTCAAGGTCCCTAGTCGTGGGTGTATCGAGACGGGGCATCGATATACCAAAGTAGACTAGCGTATACCTTCTCGACTCATACAGATGGACGATGGATGATCCCACATCCATTGGTGTTTGATATCAGAGATGATATACGGGTGCTCAGTGGAGACTGGGTACACTGGACGGACTCGCCGAGAACTCCCAGATGGTATTATACCTTACGTCAGATGGCAGTTCTCTGGTGACACTGGTACATAGTAGTCTGTTGACCCGAGATCGTCATAGAGTCTTGTGTGGTTCCCACTGTGCTTTGATTTCCACCTTACCACGTCTAAGAGGGCGTGCAAAATGGTGGTTTTTGGGTACAGTCCCGAATCACATGGAGGTAATGAGAGATAGGAGAGGATTCGTCTCTCCCGGTATAGGGAGTTGATGTTGCGCTGTGTTCGATTGGCTATAACCGGAAATCCCTGGCAAGGGTTGCTGAGATTTACTGGTAAGTGTTACCTGTAGTTTCTCGAACTGTTATAGACCTCATATCGACACGACTTATCGAGCTATTGGGGTCTGACGTTTACCACCCCTAGGCGAGATATGCGACATATCAGACGAACAAACCGGACTGTACGACAAGTGTTACTGGTTGGATTCACAGGAGTATGAGCGGGCTTGCTCGTCGATCTTCTCATCGCTCAATACCCGGGTGGCCGTTACGTTTAGCAGACCGTTTGCGGCTTGTGGGTGTTTAATATGATCATCACCTGCTACCGGGATATTGACGAGTCTTTAGAGTCCTACACAGAGGTTTCCTGGATCAAGCGAAATGAAATAGGAGCGCATATGAGATATGTGCGGGACCGAGAATAATGCGTGTATGTGATACCGTATTCTTGTAACACCTTAGAATGTGTTTTGTAGCTAATTATATTTTAATATATGGTTTTTTATAAAAATTTTACCAAATTAAGTTTTAAATATTTTATCCCTTTTTAATGAGTATTTTATTAGATTTTTCCTAGCCTTGCACACACTTGTGCATGATAACTAGGCTTGTTTTTGGTGTTTGACCATGATTGGTAACATGGTGAACTAACCATTCCTTAATCTAGTTTAATATTGTATTAGGTGTTTTGGGTTTAATAGTGTATTGTTGTTTTAAAATGAAAATGAATTTGAATATGGTTGTTTTTGTGTTGACTTGATGTGAGAGAGAGAGAGAGAGTGCATTATGAGGCATGATGGCCTTGCCATGTCTCATTAAATGAAGAGAGAGAGAGAGGGGTTGACCCTTGGTGCCACAATTTCCTTGCCTCTCAATTTCTTCTCACTTCTCTCATTTCTCTCACACAAACACACACACGCACACTCACCTTCAGGGCAGCAACAGAGAGAAGCAGCAGCAACTGAAGCAACAGCAGCAGCAGGGGCCAGAAGCAGTAGCAGCAGCAGCAGTGAGCAGCAAGCACAGCAGCAACAACCACAGCCTCTTCCTTGCACCTCTTCTTCTTCCTCCAGCTCCCTAGGGTTAAGAATGAGGTATATTTCCTAAACTTATTCCCTAGTTTGCTTGGTTAGTGTAGTTTTGCATCGGTTAGTGGTTTTTAGTACGTTTTAGTGCGATATGAGGTGTTTACTGGGAACTTTGTGCTAATGTGGTGTGAATTAGTTTCAGTAGGTTGTTAGTGGGTTGTTGAGACCATATTAACCTAGTTTAACCCCGATTGCACTAAAATACCACCAGTTTCCCAAATTGATGCAAATTCGTCGTATTTGTGCAAAACTGAGTTATCTGGAAACTGCTTTTGACCCGATGAGTTCAGAATGAATTTGAGAAGACTGCAGTATAGTGGATAGGTGCTGATACCCCAGATTTAACCTGACCCCCAAATTCCATCTCGTGGCCACCAATTAATTCGTTCTGGCCGCAATTTGCGGCCAGATGCGTAGGGTTTGGGTTGGGGTTTGGTCCATTGGATGTCTGCTGCTATGTGTAGTTTTGTGGTATACTTATTTTCGCAATTTAGGTTCTGTGTAGAAATCTGGGAATATATATCGTTTTTGTGAACGTTATGTTTGTGCGATACGCGCGATACGTGAGAGGGTTCTGTGATCCAGCGTATCGCGGCGTGTCGCGATGGTTTTAGACGCGTACACACACGTTTTAGCGTATCGTGCACACGCGCGTTTAGTTCGCGACGCGAGTTTCTCGTTTTGGTTCGATATCGCGTTTCGCGGAATATTTGGCTTATATATAATTTCCATGTATTATTTGCAGGGTTGCAGGCAGGGACTACGGACACAGCTACAGGGGGAGCAGATGTTAGGATTCACCTAGCGTGGAGCGTAGGTGAGTAGATTTAACATCTACAGGGGAATCGCCCGCATGGCGTTATGCGTCTGGGCTAGGATTCAAATACCTGTCGCGCATTCTACGTCATTGATAGAATTGCGCCTTTATTTTATTTCCGTGATATAGTTGTACTGTGACTAGCAGCCGTAGGACACTGCACACATTATTGACGGTTCATGTTGCACGAGCACGGATTGTATGCTACACACACACCGTCAATAATTGACATGTCACACACAACCCCTTATAGATTCTATTGCTTGTCACACTTGACATCTAGCTTACCGGTATACCTATAGTGTATCATATCTTTAGTGATAGGTACATATACACCTTGCGATACAGCTACAGGTATACCTTTTAGATATTCTTCTTATACCCCGGGGGGGTATACGACATCAGTTCCTATAGGTAGATACCTATGCATCGCTACACCTGTATGTTACACACATATTCAGTTGCAGTTACATATTTACCCTTACTGATGTTACTTAGCTGTACCTTATTGGTTTTGCATACATCTGGTTTCAGCTACATATTCTCATTCATATGCTCACATTTCAGATATATCGCATATATTTATTCCTGGATTTGCGCATTGTTTATTTGGATTTTATATGATGTTTTCGGGATTTGGGAACCGCGGGAGTTCATGAAATTATGCATACATGGAACAACCCGGTTTCCTTGATATGATATTTGCGCGTCCACCATGAGTTTTATCGGTGCTGATTATATACTCTATACGAGGTGTGGTTGCCGTATGAGAGCACATGGTGGGGCCCGGTATGGTTTCCCTCGGCAAGAAGATCGATGGGTTTGCCGATTGAGCCTGGAGGCGGGCGAGTACCTACCAGTGATTTGTTGGACCTGGCAGTTGTCCGGAGGATACTGGCCAGATTCGAGAGATAGATGCGGGATGATCTGTACTGCCGGGGCCGAGGGCCGACATCACAGACGGACCCCGTGGGCCGATCCGGACTGACGGAGCCCGATATACGAGGATTTCTGTGTCGATGCTTGGCACACTGTTTTCATGATACTTCTTTTAATACCTTTGTATATATAACAGGGGATTAGCCGTTGTTATATATACCTTTACACCAATATTAGTGGAGTGGGACGCTAATATATGTGTATTGCCCCCATCATATTTATTTCTATATATATATATACCTTTAGGATGTTAGAAGCTTGCTTGAGATTCGACTTGGGATATAGGTGATTTATTGAGATTGGATATTGGATGTGAAAGAGATTGTGGATTTGTACATTCGAGATATAGGAGAGCTACTCGATATCGTACATTGAGATGATGTGAGACCTATGTGATGTGAGAGCCCAGTTGGGGGCTGATTTGAGGATTTGGGATTTGAGTGTCTTGATGGATTGTGATCCTACCACGATGTCAGGTTTCCGTGGAAATGACATACTCCACCCTATACCTCACACTTATCTACTTTATGCACAGATTCATATATTGGTAGTACCGGTGAGTGTACCCTTATGATAGCTGCATATCGACTTTCTCATATCCCTATTGCATGGTTATTGCATATTATTGTCATGTTACTATTGCTTCACATATTGATTGTACCTGTTACTGTACCTCCCTTATTTCAGCATTTGCATGACATGATATTACTGTAATCGCATATCTTAGATTCATGTTGTACGTACATTCCTGCGATTACCTGCATATGTTATCTACTATTCACGAGTTGGCAACTCACCCCCGTTGTGCCACAGGTGTTTCAGGTTGTTCCCCACAGTAGTCGAGGCAGGCTATTCCTCTATCCAGCTATTCCGCTTTCAGCTATCATCTTTTGCTCCAGATACCGCATCAGCTCACAGTATTATCTTGCTTAGGTGGGTTGGTAGTTATCTGTGTTTCATATTGTACATTCGTTGTATTTTGTACTCTCCATCTACTATTGTATAGTTGACTTAGAGACTTGGTGAGGACGTTATTGTGTATTATTGTGGATTTGATGTCTTTTATATACAGTTTCCTTTCTACTGTCTCTTATTTCTTCGCTACGGCGTCGTATACTTGTGATGAGATTGTTTTCCGCCTTTGGGCCACTTTTTACAAAAAGGGGGTGTTGCTAAAATTGTAAAGAAAGAAAGTAAGACTTTTAAAGAATTTGGGTTGTGATTTCAAATGTTTCAAAAACTTATATTATCTTTTTTCCGTATTTTTATGGTTTAGATTTCTGGGTTTTGGCTTTCTTTTACTACGTTACGTCTTAGGGCGTTGCGTAGTACTAGGGCCGTCACGGGCCAATTTCGGGTCGTGACAAAGTTGGTATCAGAGCGTTAGGTTTTACCTTTCGGAGTGTAGGATGACCTTAGTATGATGGAGTAGGTTGCTTAAGCAAAGTAACGTAGTGTGTGTATGTCTGCAGCATACCCACGATGCGGTACTTCGCATTAAGTGGCCTAAGTACAATTTTGCTTGAAATTCCTTCCTTGATGATTCATATCCTTGAGATTCGATTTCCTTATTCTTATCGAATCTCATCTCATATCTATTTATAGCCTTGTCGTCGATGACTATGGGGACTCAGAGTGATGCAGCGAGGGTCGAGGTCAGAGTTGGCTCGGGTGAGACGAGTACTGACCAGGATGGCACTCTAGTTGCACAGGTGCAGACGGATCAGCCTACGACTTATACTATGGATATACTTTTGGTAGAGATACAGGACTTCCGCCAGACGATGAGATCTTTGGTTGATGTCGTTCGGGAGCTACGACAGGAGGTTGTCACCCCTGTTACTCAGCTGTCTCTTACGATCAGCATGCAGCAGTCCGTCACTTACATAGCACCAGTGGTTGCAGCTCCAGTTGACGAGGCGCATATTCCAGAGGCTCAGAGAGTTCCAGGACAGTGGAGGACTCGTACCATCGTACCAGCCCAGAGGCAGAGGTTTGGTCGTCGAGACAGATTTCGTGGCCGCCGCGGGAGTAGCAGAGGCTTAGGACGAGGACAGTCGTTCAGCTCTCATCCCCAGGATGGTCAGCAGTCAGCGCGTGGATGTTTTCGATGCGGAAGCCTTCAGCACTTCGTCAGGGATTGTTCCTTAGCACCTCGTCAGAGTCGTATTCAGAGAGGCCGTGGACGTGGAAGAATTGCTCAGAGGGCTCAGTCTACCAGAGGAGTTCATCCAACTGCGAGTAGAGGGCAGACACAGGAGTTTGCTTCTACTCATCGGGACGCGCAGGCGTCCAATGTGGAGTCTTCAGGTATCTTTTATTTATATGTTCTTTTGATGTATTCATTTGTTTTTCATGCTTGTATCGTGGTTGGGTAGATTAGTCGTAGTTGTGTTAACTTCTGTCAGCGATTCTTTGGTTACGCGACACGTATTTCAGTTGTGTGCCAATCGGATAGGAGATAGAGATTCGTCCGTCGTTTTAATCCTTCTAGAGAAGTTGGATTTGACGTTCTCCTGGGCACGGACTGATTAACTATGTGTTAGGCGTCTGTGGACTACCGTGAGGGAAACGATCAAGTCTGTTTTTCCGGCAAGTCAGTTCTTGTTGTGCAGGTTGATAGTTGTGCCGCCTCTCACAGCTTGAATTCAGCCTTTTTCGCTAGTCGGCTACTGAGGAGATGTCGTGGATCTTGGCGCTTATTCGTGATACCGGAGCCACAGTTAGGATTGTTGGACCGGGTTCCTTTCGTGCGAGAGTTTTTCCGACGTTGTTCCGGATGAGCCGGCGAAGCTTGGAGCTTAAGGATCAGCTGCAGAGTTGTGGTTTGGGGAGTTTTGTGTGTCTGAGTGTTTCTCTTTTGGAAGCTCTGATTTCTGTTCGTCAAGGAGGAAGACGGCAGCTTGAGGTTGTGTATCGACGGATCGTCAATTGAACCGGCTTACGGTGCGGATAGGTATCCTTCACCTCGCCGTGACGATTTCTTCGATCAGCTCCAGAGTGCGAGACATTTTCTAAGTTTGCTTGGGATCAGGTCATCATTATTGCAGGTTCGAAGTGATGGCATTCCGAAGACTGCCTTGTGCATGCTACGGGCCTTGTGTGTTTTTGTGATTCGTTGGATTCACTGATGCCCTAGCAGCATTCGTTGATGTGATGAACCAGATTTCTTCAGGCCGTTCCTCGACCGGTTTTGTTGTGTTATTTACGACATTCTGGTCTATCTAATGTGTCTTGAGGAACAGAAGCAGCACTTGAGGATTTGTTATGCAGATACTGGGAGAGCACCAGCAGTTTGCTAAATTCTCGAAGTGTTTCTTCAGGCTTGTTTTGTGTTGACTCCTAGGTCTTGTAGTCACGGGAGACGGTTTCGTATGGTTCCGAGGGAGATCATGACCGTACAGCTTAGGTCCAGACATGTGTGCAGGACGGAGATCCGCAGATTCTTGGACTTAGCAGGTTTTTACCGCCGTTTCGTGCAGGATTACGAGAGTAGTGCTGCACCGTCGACTGAATTGACCGAGATGGAGGTTTCTGTTCTGTGGACTGAGGCATGTGTACGGAGTTTTCGGCAGTTGGAGATTCGGTTAACAACTGCATCAGTCTTTTCCTTGCTTTCTGGTTCGGGCGACCTTGTTGTTTAACTGTAATGTTTCTTGAGTGGGCTCGAGGGTGTACTGGGGTGACACTATAGAGTTATCGCTTTTTCTTCCCTACATTTGGAGGAAGTACGAGAAGGATATTCCACTCATGATCTGGAGATGGCCGCGGTGGTTTTGCGTTGGAGATTTGGAGACACTACTTGTTTGAGAGTCGTGTCAGATTTTCCACGGACCACTAGAGCTTAATGTATATCTTCCTGCAGCGGATTTTGATTGTTGTGATAATCTCCTGCAGATTTACAGTTCTTGTGTGATCGTTGAGTACAGCTTTAGTTCATCTCTACGGAGGGGACAGCTTGCTCATGTCAGCGCCCGACCACTTTCCTTAAATCGTTTTCATGAGACACTGCCCGCCGATACTCATTCGTCAGTGATACTTGAGCACACTCGGCTGGGTAATGATTCGGAGACCTTGATTTATGACAATGATGTGCTAAGTTAGGGACGCGTTTGTGTACCCGATTTCATCGGGTAGAGACGTGAAATCCTAAGGCATGCACATCTGTCAACCCTCTAGATGCATTCAAGTTCCGCCAACAGTGACGTGACTTGTGAGATAGTTACGGGCGGATAGGGATGTAGAGAGAAGTTTCAGGTTTCGTTTCAAGTGTCTATCTTGTTGTGTGCTAGGGTCGAGCATCTGAGGCCGGCTGGAGAATTGCAATCTTTTACCGTTCCGAAGCAGGGATGGGAGCAGATCTCCATGAATTCCGTTATGGTTTCTACCCAGGGTTAGTCAGGGTGTGACTCCATCCGGATTCTTGTCGTCCGGTTATACTCAGTTTACTCAATTGTTTTGTTAAGTTGTGGGTTTGTTTGGTCGTCGTCAGCAGTTGGGGATCGTCACTCGCCATCGTTAGGGTTCTCCTTCGATAGCCGTTATCAGGAGACACTCCAATTGGCTACCCTTAGGCTTAGGGGTTAGGTCGTGTCGATCACCAGTCTGTTGTTTCTCTGACTCTGCGTAAGTAGAACCTTGGACCCCAGCTAGTCTAGAGACTTCGGAGATAGTCCAGTTGTGTTAGGTCAGGATGGAAATTGTCCATTGCGAACTGAGGTCTTATGCCGACTGTGTTAGCCATAGACTAGAGTTCGCAGGGACAGATCATGTATTCCTACGGATTTTCCGATGAATGACGTGTTGGATTTTGGGAAGCTTGTCCCAGGATTTAGGTCCTTCTGAGATCCTATAAGCGAGTTAGTTCGTTGCCTTTAAATTGGCACTTCCGCCCGGATTATTGGATTTTCACCCCGTATTCCTTGTGATGATACTTTACAATTACCTTCATTGCCTTTATCGCATGATTTGGCACCAGACCAATTAGCTTGGGCGCGATCTTTCGTTCACCAGCAGCCATGTGTGTTAATGGCTCGACAGGTGGAGAAACGTCGATCAAGGGTCTTGCCATCTGTGAAGGGTTTTCTTGGACGTAGCCGTATAGTGAGGTAATCACTTGGGAGGCTGCGAGCGAGATTTGAGGATTTTAATCTTCTCTTTGGAGGTACGCGTATCGGTATATTTCTAAATTCGGGGACGAATTTCTTTTAAGGGGGGGAGATTGTAACACCTTAGAATGTGTTTTGTAGCTAATTATATTTTAATATAAGGTTTTTCATAAAAAGTTTACCAAATTAAGTTTTAAATATTTTATCCTATTTAATGAGTATTTTATTAGATTTTTCCTAGCCTTGCACACACTTGTGCATGATAACTAGGCTTGTTTTTGGTGTTTAACCATGATTGGTAACATGGTGAACTAACCATTCCTTAATCTAGTTTAATATTGTATTAGGTGTTTTGGGTTTAATAGTGTATTGTTGTTTTAAAATGAAAATGAATTTGAATATGGTTGTTTTTGTGTTGACTTGGTGTGAGAGAGAGAGAGAGAGAGTGCATTATGAGGCATGATGGCCTTGCCATGCCTCATTAAATGAAGAGAGAGAGAGAGAGGGGTTGACCCTTGGTGCCACAATTTCCTTGCCTCTCAATTTCTTCTCACTTCTCTCATTTCTCTCACACAAACACACACACACACACACACTCACCTTCAGGGCAGCAACAGAGAGAAGCAGCAGCAACTGAAGCAATAGCAGCAGCTGGGGCCAGAAGCAGTAGCAGCAGCAGCAGTGAGCAGCAAGCACAGCAGCAACAACCACAGCCTCTTCCTTGCACCTCTTCTTCTTCCTCCAGCTCCCTAGGGTTAAGTATAAGGTATATTTCCTAAAATTATTCCCTAGTTTGCTTGGTTAGTGTAGTTTTGCATCGGTTAGTGGTTTTTAGTGCGTTTTAGTGCGATATGAGGTGTTTACTGGGAACTTTGTGCTAATGTGGTGTGAATTAGTTTCAGTAGGTTGTTAGTGGGTTGTTGAGACCATATTAACCTAGTTTAACCCCGATTGCACTAAAATACCACCAGTTTCCCAAATTGATGCAAATTCGTCGTATTTGTGCAAAACTGAGTTATCTGGAAACTGCTTTTGACCCGATGAGTTCAGAATGAATTTGAGAAGACTGCAGTATAGTGGATAGGTGCTGATACCCCAGATTTAACCCGACCCCAAAATTCCATCTCGTGGCCGCCAATTAATTCGTTCTGGCCGCAATTTGCGGCCAGATGGGTAGGGTTTGGGTTGGGGTTTGGTCCATTGGATGTCTGCTGCTATGTGTAGTTTTGTGGTATACTTATTTTCGCAATTTAGGTTCTGTGTAGAAATCTGGGACTATATATCGTTTTTGTGTTCGTTATGTTTGCGCGATACGCGCGATACGTGAGAGGGTTCTGTGATCCAGCGTATCGCGGCGTGTCGCGATGGTTTTAGACGCGTACACACACGTTTTAGCGTATCGTGCACACGCGCGTTTAGTTCGCGACGCGAGTTTCTCGTTTTGGTTCGATATCGCGTTTCGCGTAATATTTGGCTTATATATAATTTCCATGTATTATTTGCAGGGTTGCAGGCAGGGACTACGGACACGGCTACAGGGGGAGCAGATGGTAGGATTCACTTAGCGTGGAGCGTAGGTGAGTAGATTTAACATCTACAGGGGAATCGCCCGCATGGCGTTATGCGTCTGGGCTAGGATTCAAATACCTGTCACGCATTCTACGTCATTGTTAGAATTGCGCCTTTATTTTATTTCCGTGATATAGTTGTACTGTGACTAGCAGCCGTAGGACACTGCACACATTATTGACGGTTCATGTTGCACGAGCACGGATTGTATGCTACACACACACCGTCAATAATTGCCATGTCACACACAACCCCTTATAGATTCTATTGCTTGTCACACTTGACATCTAGCTTACCGGTATACCCATAGTGTATCATACCTTTAGTGATAGTTACATATACACCTTGCGATACAGCTACAGGTATACCTTTTAGATATTCTTCTTATACCCCGGGGGGGTATACGACATCAGTTCCTATAGGTAGATACCTATACATCGCTACACCTGTATGTTACACACATATTCAGTTGCAGTTA
Source organism: Agapanthus africanus (assembly GCA_030015575.1). Classification (NCBI taxonomy): domain Eukaryota; kingdom Viridiplantae; phylum Streptophyta; class Magnoliopsida; order Asparagales; family Amaryllidaceae; genus Agapanthus; species Agapanthus africanus. The sequence goes on along the minus strand of CM057348.1, from coordinate 251,503,175 downwards.
CATATTTACCCTTACTGATGTTACTTAGCTGTACCTTATTGGTTTTGCATACATCTGGTTTCAGCTACATATTCTCATTCATATGCTCGCATTTCAGATATATCGCATATATTTATTCCTGGATTTGCGCATTGTTTATTTGGATTTTATATGATGTTTTCGGGATTTGGGAACCGCGGGAGTTCATGAAATTATGCATACATGGAACAACGCGGTTTCCTTGATATGATATTTGCGTGTCCACCATGAGTTTTATCGGTGCTGATTATATACTCCATACGAGGTGTGGTTGCCGTATGAGAGCATATGGTGGGGCCCGGTATGGTTTCCCTCGGCAAGAAGATCGATGGGTTTGCCGATTGAGCCTAGAGGCGGGCGAGTACCTACCGGTGATTGGTTGGACCTGGCAGTTGTCCGGAGGATACTGTCCAGAGTCGAGAGATGGATGCGGGATGATCTGTACTGCCGGGGCCGAGGGCCGACACCGCAGACGGACCCCGTGGACCGATCCGGACTGACGGAGCCCGATATACGAGGATTTCTGTGTCGATGCTTGGCACACTGTTTTCATGATACTTCTTTTAATACCTTTGTATATATAACAGGGGATTAGCCGTTGTTATATATACCTTTACACCAATATTAGTAGAGTGGGACGCTAATATATGTGTATTGCCCCCATCATATTTATTTCTATATATATATACCTTTAGGATGTTAGAAGCTTGCTTGAGATTCGACTTGGGATATAGGTGATTCATTGAGATTGGATAATGGATGTGAAAGAGATTGTGGATTTGTAAATTCGAGATATTGGAGAGCTACTCGATATCGTACATTGAGATGATGTGAGACCTATGTGATGTGAGAGCCCAGTTGGGGGCTGATTTGAAGATTTGGGATTTGAGTGTCTTGATGGATTGTGATCCTACCACGATGTCAGGTTTCCGTGGAAATGACATACTCCACCCTATACCTCACACTTATCTACTTTATGCACAGATTCATATATTGATAGTACCGGTGAGTGTACCCTTATGATAGCTGCATATCGACTTTCTCATATCCCTATTGCATGGTTATTGCATATTATTGTCATGTTACTATTGCTTCACATATTGATTGTACCTGTTACTGTACTTCCCTTATTTCAGCATTTGTATGACATGATATTACTGTAATCGCATATCTTAGATTCATGCTGTACGTACATTCCTGCGATTACCTGCATATGTTATCTACTATTCACGAGTTGGCAACTCACCCCCGTTGTGCCACTGGTTTTTCAGGTTGTTCCCCAGAGTAGTCGAGGCAGGCTATTCCTCTATCCAGCTATTCCGCTTTCAGCTATCATCTTTTGCTCCAGATACCGCATCAGCTCACAGTATTATCTTGCTTAGGTGGGTTGGTAGTTATCTGTGTTTCATATTGTACATTCGTTGTATTTTATACTCTCCATCTACTATTGTATAGTTGACTTAGAGACTTGGTGAGGACGTTACTGTGTATTATTGTGGATTTGATGTCTTTTATATACAGTTTCCTTTCTATTGTCTCTTATTTCTTCGCTACGGCGTCGTATACTTGTGATGAGATTGTTTTCCGCCTTTGGGCCACTTTTTACAAAAAGGGGGTGTTGCTAAAATTGTAAAGAAAGAAAGTAAGACTTTTAAAGAATTTGGGTTGTGGTTTCAAATGTTTCAAAAACTTATATTATCTTTTTTCCATATTTTTATGGTTTAGATTTCTGGGTTTTGGTTTTCTTTTACTACGTTACGTCTTAGGGCGTTGCGTAGTACTAGGGCCGTCACGGGCCAATTTCGGGTCGTGACAATTCTATTCTCGCGATGAATGTATCGATTGGTTGTATGCGATATAACCTAGTTATCGAATCAAGGATTGATTCGATAAGCCGATATATTGGATATTAGTCGGTCATATGTGATATGACGGGATCGTTAAATCAAGTGTTGATTTAATGATTTAATGTATAATTATATATTTTATATATTACTTTGCATTAACTAATATTTGTTCACTTTAAATTGGATTTTCTCACTTGATGTACACAAGTTGTATATGTGATATACTTTTGTGCACAAGATTGTATCATGTTTGATGATACATGTAAACTTGGGTTTGTGTAAAGACTTAAACAATGGTTATGTTAATGGTTAAGGTTTTGATTTACTCACTTATTCATTTATCTATTTTATTTTGATTAAAAAAGGAAAAGGAAAACAAAAATGGTTGCTTTCATTCAAGAAACTTCTTGATGCTTCATGCATCTTTGACTAAAGTAACCATTCTTGTCTTCTTCTCCTAACCCTAACCATTCAACTTAACCCTAGTTGGTTCTCTACACTAAACCATGGTTGAAATTATGATAAGTATCATTTTGTTTTCTATTTTTAATACAACTTATCATATTCTTTCTTCTTCTTCTTCTTCTTGAACAAAGAAGAAAGCTTGCTACCATTAATGGAAACTTGAGAAAAAGAGTGAGAAATCCAATTCTAAAGTGAACCCACTTCCTATTTCTTCATCCTCTACCACTTGCCAAGTAGTATAGGGTGTTTTCTTCACAAGTTTCATGACTTGGTGAAGTGGGAGCTTGATCTTGTGTTGCCTCGACGTAGATCATCTTCGGCATCGAAGTCGACGACCTAGCCCGATCATTCTTCGATGAAACCACCGCGAGAGTCCGGGATCCGATGGGTACAGCGGAGGGACTTCATCACGGAGCTATGGAGGTGGAGGACCGGATCTACAAAGGTTGTATTTCCGTTCACTTATTAGTAAAGCAGTTTACTAGTTCTCGTTTTCGCCTTAAACTCTAGTCAACGATCCGTATTAGGCTTTCTCGGTACTTGTAAAATTTGAATTGGGCATGGTTGATGCCTTGTGAGACCTCCTTAGTGTGCCTAGGAACCCTACAGCCGAAGACCGAAGGACACGGATCGCTCGGTATAGGTCTCTACCCCTTTCTCTAGTTTGCTAGTAGTAGGTTAATGGTCCGATCCGGGTTTTTAGTATGCGGTAGTGCCGGTTTTCAAGTAAAGAAAAAGTTTCGTTTCCGCATTTTGGCCTCGGACAGACGGCCTGGGCGATGCCGTAGACTTATAATTTTTCTGGGTAATTTTAATATGAAAAAATCAACATTTTTGTAAAATTTTCAGAAACTAGGGTTTTACGGGTATTCGGAGTTCGATCGGACTTTAGACTTCGCCTAGACTTCGCCTTGTAGGGTTCCTAGGCACACTAATGAGGTCTCACAACAGATCAAACATGCCCAATTCAAATTTTTCATGTGCCTACAAACCCTAATACGGATCGTTAACTAGATGATAAGGCGATGCAAGCAAGTAAACAACTTTATTGCTAAAGGAAAGTGACTACAACCTTTGTAGATCCGGTCTTCCACTTCCCAGGCTCCGTGATGACGTCCCTCCGCTGTACCTATCGGAATCCGGACTCTGGCGAAGGTTTCGTCGGAGAAATGATCGGGCTAGGTCGTCGACTTCGATGCCGAAGATGATCTACGTCGAGGCAACTCAAGATCAAGCTCCAACTTCACCAAGTCATGAAACTTGTGAAGAAAAATACCCTGTACTACTTGGCAAGTGGTAGAGGATGAAGAAATAGGAAGTGGGTTCACTTTAGAATTGGATTTCTCACTCTTTTTCTCATGTTGCCATTAATGGTAGCAAGCTTTCTTCTTGTTGAAGAAGAAGAAGAAAAAGAAAAAGAATATGATAAGTATATAGAAAATAGAAAATAAAATGATACTTATCATATTTTCAACCATGGTTTAGTGTAGAGAATTAACTAGGGTTTAGTTGAATGGTTAGGGTTAGGAGATGAAGACAAAAATGGTCACTTAGTCAAAGATGCATGAAGCATCAAGAAGCTTCTTGTATGAAAGCAACCATTTTGTTTTCCTTTTTCTTTTAACCAAAATATATAGATAAATAAATAAGTGAAATGAAACCCTAACCATTCACTAAACATGGTTTAAGTCTTACACAAACCCAAGTTTGCATGTGTCATCAAACATGATACAAACAAGTGCACAAAAATATATCACATATACAACTTGTGCATTTCAAGTGAGAAAGTCAATCTTGAGCGAACCAATACTAGTTAATGTAAAGTAATATATCAAATATATAATTATACATTAAATCATTAAATCAACACTTGATTCAATGATCCGGTCATGTCGCATATAACCGACTAGTATCCAATGTATCGACTTATCGAATCAATCTTCGATTCGATAACTAGGTTATATCGCATACAGCCAATCGATACATTCATCGCGAGAATAGAATACGATATCACATACACGCATTATTCTCGGTCCCGCACATATCTCATATGCGCTCCTATTTCGTTTCGCTTGAGCCAGGAAACCTCTGTGTAGGACTCTAAAGACTCATCAATACGTCGGCAGTAGGTGATGATTATATCAAACACCCACAAGCCGCAAGCGGTCTGCTAAACGTAACGGCCACCCGGGTATTGAGCGATCAGAAGATCGACGAGCAAGCCCGCTCACACTCCTGTGAATCCAACCAGTAACACTTACCATACAGTCCGGTCTGTTCGTCTGATATGTCGCATATCTCGCCTAGGGGTGGTAAACGTCAGACCCCAATAGCTTGATAAGTCATGCCGACGTAAGGTCCATAACATTCATGAAACTACTGATAACTCTTACCAATATATCACAGCAACCCTGGCCAAGGATTTCCTGTTATGGCCAGTCGAGCATAGCACAACATCAACCCCCAATACCGGGAGAGACGAATCCCCTCCTATCGCTCATTGCCTCCATGTGAATCGGGACTGTATCCAAAAACCACCTATTTGCACGACTCAGTAGAGCCGTGATAGGGTGGAAATCAAAGCACAGTGGGAGACACACAAGACTCTATGACGATCTCGGGTCAACAGACTAAGCTGTACCAATGTTACCAGAGAACTGCCATCTGACGTGAGGTATAATACCATCTGGGAGTTCTCGGCGAGTCCTTTCCGTGTACCCAGTCTCCACTGAGCACCCGCATACCATCTCTGATGTCAAACACCAATAGATATGGGATCATCCATCGCCCATCACATGGGTCGAGAAGATATACGCTAGTCTACTCTGGAATATCGATGCCCCGTCTCGATATTCCCACGACTAGGAACATTGAAGGATGTACTCATGGACTACCCAGGCCCCACTAGTATGATCTGCATCAGTCCTGGAAGTCGAGTACACATCCTAAGGGCTTTATCAACATGTAACAGAGAGACAGAAAGTATACATGTTAAGATAAAGAGCAACCAGATAGCGTACTATCATGTCGAGCAAGAAAGTCCTACCTATATATGTTCCAGTATCCACTACAATATACATCCAATGTATAGTAATGGCCTCTAGGGTATACATATAACTAACAATCTCCCACTAGCACTAGGGCCATCTGTAGCAGTGGTTGCAGTATCACATACTCAACCATCCCATATAAGTCTCTCTCTGGGAAAAAGCCTTTGTGAGTGGATCCGCCGTGTTATCCTCTGAGTCTACTCTTCTAACCTCGATCACCCTGGAGATCAACTATCTCCTTGATCAGGTGATGCTGCCTCAGAATATGTCTGGGTCACTGATGGGACCAGGGTTCCCAGGCCAAAGCCGCACTTCCATTGTCACACAATGGTAGGAACCTAGTTCATCTCATGAACCAGTATACACCCAAACTGCCTCTTTGGTAGTATCTTTAATAGCGATGTTACCAGCCTTTATCGTCTAGTATGCCACGGTATCTAGCTTGGAACTCTTCCAACATACCATCCCTTTACTGAGGGTAAAGACAATGCCTGTGACTGACATTCAGTCGTCTTTATCACCCTGGAACCCTTCCAGTGATTCTCCCCAGGATCAATTGATACCATCTCACTACATCTAGTGAGTATCCTAACATCCAATTACATCTATCTCATAGATGAAAACTCAGGATTTAGGAGGTATCATTTTGATCTTATATGGAGAATCCTTGTGATAAGCGGAGATTGACCGAGTGTAGCATAGGAAACTCCTTCCCTATCAAGAGTGTGTCATCCACGTACTCTACGAGGATCACTACCATACTCCCTACTACCTTTTTGTATATACAAGGTTCATCTACCATTTTGATGAAGTCAAACTCTTTGACTACCACATCAAAACAGACGTTCCAACTCCGCGATGCCTGCTTTATCCTATAAAGCAGCTTGTGCACGTTTCCGCTGCTCCCACTATCTACGAAGACCTCTGGCTGTGTACTTATAGACCCCCTCTTCTAAAACATTATTTAGAAAAGCTGTCATGACACCCAACCACCAGATATCATAGTCATGGTATGTAGCCGTGGCAAGTAGGATCTGGATGGACTTAAGCATAGGCCCCAGAAAAGGTTTCATTATTAGCCACAACTGGTCTACGATGCAAACCTTTAACAAGTCTAGCTTTGAAAGTCTCAACGTTTCCATGTACACCAAGTAATCTTCTCAAGTTATACTTGCTCCTGATGGGGATTTAACCCTTCAGATATAGCAACCAAAGTCCATACTTTGTTGGGGTACATGGATTCCATCTCAGATCGCTAAGCATCCAGCCATTCTTACAGAGTCTCACTCCTGATGGCCAGATCGAAACTAGTTGGGTCATCATCTCATGATGCAATCCTCGCTCCCACTGTCATAGAGAAACCGAAGTAACTCTCAGGTGGATGAGGAACCCTACTAGATCGGCGGAGAGGCTGAGGTTCGTTGGAATCTACTGAGTCCTTTGGTTCTACCAAATCATCTGTTGTAGTTTGTATAGCTGGAACCTTTCCAGTTGTACAAAACAGACCTTGCCTCGAGCTTGTCCGGATTTTTCTTTTAGACATAGGCCGGTCAACCCCAAATCTTAACTAGCTTAAGACATGGGCTCTTCCCATACCATATCTCATATGGAGTGGTAGGCTGTGATCTGATTCGAACCCTATTCAATAGGTATGCAGCTTCTCAAGTACATAACTCCCAAAAGGAAACAGGTAACTCAGTAGTACTCATCATAGAGTGCACCATATCGAATAGAGTGCAATTGCTCCACCCCGATATACCATCGTGCTATGGTGTATACGGAGGAGTAATGCTGAGAGAGAATCTCATTCTCCTTTTGAATAGTCCAGGAATTCCGTGCTCAAGTATTCTCCTCCCTGATCGCATCAAAGGACATAATACTTATACCCTCATTTTGGTTCTCTACTTCTAACTTATATTCCGTGAATATCTCAAAAGGTTCGGACTTGTGTTTCAACAGGATCATATGTCTGAATCTTGAGAGATCATCAGAGAATGTAATGAAGTACAAAGAACTGGTCTTGGCATGTGTAGACAGGGGACCTTTATACATCAACATGTATCATCCCAAGAGTTCACTAACTCTTTCTCTGTTTCCAATAAACAGAGCTGGTGTCATTATATCTTTGTGACATGACTAGCAAGTTTCACAAGATGTAAATTCAAACTGATTTAAATATGCATCTACATGTAACTTCAGCTAGTCGGGTCGCATTGATATGACCTAGTCTACAATGCCTCAAGAAGGATTCGTTCATTTCTGAACTCTTCCTCTTGTGTGTGTTCTGTATACTAAAAACTATAGTTTGATTTAGAACATCAATGCTTTTAGATAACGTGCATGAACCGATCAACTTTTGATATAGGAAATATTCAAAACATTATCCAACAATACAAAATTTTATCATTTCTTTACTAATAAAGAGAGTGATATGATTTTGTATATCAGCTTCGGTATCTAATAACATTCGTTCAGAATCAATGTATTGGTAATACAGGGTGACAGTGACCAACAGACTTGGCTGCAACACTTGCCCCGTTTTCTGTCTCATGAAACTTATCACCCGTTCTCAGTTCTTTACCTATCTGTAGCCCATGTAACAAATTACATATGCGGGATCCTGATCCGGTATCTCATATCCAGGATGTAAAGAATACTGAGAAACAGTTCTGTATAATGAACACACCCGAAGATGATGCATCAGTATGCACTTTCTTCGTTTGGGCGGCAACGGAATTCTGGTAATCCCCAATTTCCTGCTCTGTCTTATAACAATTATAAGTTGGAGCGGGACCAACGTTCCCCAGCTCAGTATAACAAGCGGGTTCGGTCAATACATCCATATTATTATCTTGATTAAGACGTGATATGGTCGCTACCTGGAGAGAGAGAGAGAAGAAAACACTCTGCGTGCGCTCTTGTAAGATTATATTGGTTATTTATTTTATCTAATCAGGATGGCTCCCACTGTTTTTATCAAATCTTCCTTCAAACCCTAAAAGGAAAGGCTAGCCGGGATTAATTACACTCTACAAGTTCGCCAATCTTTCAGCCAGGCCAGTGTCGGTACTTTGAAGGAGGTTCCCCGTGCTTTCGCACGGACCTAATTACAGTAAACCTCGTTTTCCCAGAGGCGTAACCCCGTTGACACCTTTCTAGACACCTACTTGATCGGCTAATTGCAAAGTGCAAAACTCTCCCAGGAGTAACAATTACTCGCAGTGGGTAACAGGATCCAACTATCATATAGAAGGTATGCAATCTCATTGCAAATTTCAACACTTGAAACTTGATCAGTCGAAAATAATGTATTTTTAACACGGCAATTTCCCTATCTTTTGCACTCATTTAGAAGTGTTCGGTATTCATATTTCACATATTAGCAAATCAGTCGTAAAATACCAGATTGCATGTATTAGACTTTTAAACCGACACTTTAAGGGAAATTAACCGCATTTCATGGCATCACATCATTTCTGTATTTGCGCAACACTTGTCTTGAGTCTGTGCAGGAAAATACGGAAGAAAAGCCAAAGAGCTGATCAAAAATTACGCCAACTCAATGAAATCAGATCTGGTAGCATTTCAGAAAGAGATATTAAATTCAACATATAAAATAAAGGTCCAAGAATCAGCCCAAGCCTGTACCATAAAGCCCAAAGCCCAAGGCCCACAAGTAGCCGCGGATCCGCGGCCAGATCCTGCTTACGCCGCGGATCCGCGGCGGTTTCAAGGCTTCAGCTCCCAAATTTTTGTGCAGAACTCCTATCTCTTGGCCCACATTCATTTATGATACCTCAAATTCCAGAAGGATCTCGAAGCTACTGCCAGATCAGCAAAGAAGATTAAGCAAGGCTAATCCTAATTAAGCTCCTAATTAATCCTCTTCTAGAAGCTCCCTCCTAACTAATCACATCTAGAAGCTTCTCCCCTAACTAACTTTTGGAGGGAAATTTGAATTTCCTCAACAAACTTTAGGAGGGAAACTTAGAATTTGAAATCCTAGATCTAGGGTTTAGTTATCTATAAATAGGAACCTAGACCTGGGGTTAAAGGCTAATCAATCTTTAGGAAATCTTCATTAGTTAAATAATCTCTCATTCCCTCTTTCATCATCTTCTTCCACAAGTCTAGTGACAAGGCTTGTGCGAAACCCTAACCCTAATTCCACTCCAAATCCAAGATCTTGAGTACCAAATCAAGTGAGAAGCCTTCAACCTTTTAGGAGCCGAGCCGATCTTCAATCGGGCAAGTGATCCAAGCCGATCCGCGATCCACGGAGACGAGCGAAGACAAATCGACGATCAAGTTCTTCCTCTTGTAGTTCTTGAGCGAATGTAACTAAATTGTTGATATAAACAAAAGGTGAAATTCTTTAATCTTGCTTTCTTTTAATTCTTGCATCATGATTAGATCTCAATTTGTAATTGTTGTTCTTGTTGTGATGTTTGAGTAAAACTCCGCTCGTAAAGGAGTCGAGACGATTGTAGAATGATGATGTAACAAATCTTAATACGATTTTTAAGTCCTACGAGTTTTGTAAACCCTAGCAAGTTCAAGAATCGATGACCTAGTTTCGTAGCGATGCTTTCTTGATTGTGATCGCTCGAAATTAGGGATCTACGATCGTTTCTTGAATTTACTAGAGGCTAGAATATGAATGATATCGACGAAAGAACAAGGGATAAAATGAAACTCTAGTTTCACAAGAAATTCCTAATTCTCGATCGATCATCATCGATCTAGTATCAATTCATCGAAGGATAAGAATACGTAATTGTAAGATTACATCACATCTATAGATCCGATCGATTCCTACGAGCCTCATTTCGATTCTTGAGATTTGGTTTGGAAAAATCAACAAACTATCAATTCTTGATTCTATCATTTTCTTGTTATTAGATCTATATTTTCTCATTCTTGAACTTCAATTTTAAATCATGAATTGTTTTGTTTTCTTTTCATTAAAGTTTCAACTCATCTAATTCAAAAGACGAACGATTACACTGTCCCTGTGGACGATCCGCACTCACTTACAATCTACAATCCGACACCGTAGTTGATTGCGGTCAAATAATTTTTGGTTGTGATTTCTTTATACAATTTCCAAATAGTACATAAACAAGAATCTCTTTTCAATCAAATGGCGCCGTTGCCGGGGATCATTTGATTCGATACTTTTACATCCAATCAAGAAATTTATAACAATCAAATGGCGCCGTTGCCGGGGATAGTGCGCTAATTGTTCATATTTTGAAATTTGAGTTGAAAATTTTATTCCATTATAATTTTTTAGATCAAAATCCGCGCAAACACTAATACGAGTTGTTGTGATCTGTGCGAGGAAATCTGGAATCATTGGAGCTTGGATAAAAATTTTGTGAATATTCCAGAGAGCTAAAGGGAGCAACAGGAGCATTGTGATAAAAAAAATTTGCAGAGATCTCTTCACACAACCGCGATTCCGCGGCCAATACCACCTTAGTGCGGCGGTTCCGCGGCATTCCTAGTTCTTCACTGCATAAATTTTTCTCTGTAAGTCTCTCACTTTCTTATCTCCTCCCTCATCTGCTCCAATTAACATTTTGTGCAGGTTTCTTTGCAAATAATCGCAGCGTGCAAAAAGCAATAAAAAGTTTGTGCGTGTTTTGATTTTTGGTTGTTTGCATATTAATACGGAAATTAAGGGGTACGACCAAATCCAGATTAGGTGGGGAGTTCATTACCCTTCCTAAGCCCCGAAAATCGCAAAACTTGCATCCACATTTACCCTCATTAATTAAAAGAAATCTAGAGATGACTCTAAGGACCGTCGCGCTCACTTAGGACAGAAGAAGGCCGTGGGTAATTCATTGCTTATCCGCGTTTTCTTGTGGTGCCTAGGAAAGTGTGTCGAAGGCTAGTGGTTATTAATTAGGCCCACTACTTACATAGTGGAGTACCTTCCCACTTACCTGGCCACAGGGGGACAAAGAGGTAGTGGAGGATTTATCCTGCGAGTTGTCTTTTGGCAGTTAGGAGCGGTCTAGAGCCGGACCTAGGTGACCACTAGATTCTAGGGTTTTGTGTGCTGCATTTGTTGTGTTGCATCATTTTTTCAAAAGTCCGTATCATTTTTCAAAACAAACACCACATTCATCATTTCCCTTAATTATAAAATCACGCTGCCACTTGTACTAACCCTTTTTAGTGCAAGATAGGCTGGACAACAGGATTCTAGTGCCTGTTAGTCCGCGTTCCTCGATCGACCCTAAAGTCGGTATTTCTACATTTACCCTTTCTTTTACCCACCACCACACCCACATCGATGGATCCACCTCCATCGAACTTCTTTTCCACTACTCTGCCGCCGTCCGTTGGTGCGTAGAATCCACCTCGCATCTCTCTCCAAAAGAGATGCTATCCTACACGAGGCCCACTTTCCACCTGTCTTTCCATTCCACCAGCCAACGGGGAAAATTTTCAAATAAAACCCCAATTCATCAACCTTCTACCAAAATTTCACGGTCTCGAGTCTGAAGACGCATACGTGTTTATCACGAAATTTGAAAATGTATGCGCAATGATGGGTACTTCACAGCTTTCTGTGGATGCTTTCCGTCTTCGTCTTCTCCCATTCACTTTGTGCGATTTAGCCGAGAAGTGGCTATATAACACTACCGCACATTCCATTTCAAATTGGGACGAATTCGTCAAAGCATTCCTTAAGAAATTCTACCCACATCAAAAGACAGCTCGAGTCCGTAGCGAAATCTATCAATTCACCCAGCTTCCAAATGAAACATTTTCAAAATGTCTTGAACGTTTCAAGGATCTGTTAGTCCAATGTCCACATCACGGCATCCCGAGATGGGAACTGTGCCGAATCATTTATGAGGGCATTACTCCTTACACAAGACAGACCCTTGAATCAATGTGTCAAGGCAACTTCATGACTAAAGATGATGGGGAAGCCTGGAATTTTCTAGAAGATTTCGCTGAAAAATCTTTACAGTGGGAGGGTGTGAGTCAATCGTCTAGGGATGGCAATGATATTTCCATAGGAGTTAGAGCTGACATTGCAGCTATCAATAAGAAACTCGAGAATATAGAAAATAAATTTTTAGCCGCCGCCCTAAGTCAAAAATCACTCTCCAAAACTGTATGTGGTTGCTGTTCTGATCCGTCTCACTTGACGGAAGAATGTCCGTTTCAAGGTCCTGAGCATACAAATGTCGCATTTCAAAGACCTAGAAACGATCCATCTTCCTCCACATATGATCAGGGTTGGAGGAATCACCCTAACTTTGCTTGGAACCAATCACAATTTCAAAACACGGTTCCAAACCAAAACAATTTCCAAGGAGCCCCTCCACCACAACAGCACCCACAACTTCAATTGAGTCAGCACCCCTTTCAAGCACAAAATTTCCAAAATCCGGCCAACACTTTTGCACCACATGAAAATTTTTTACAATTGACCGGTATAGATAATACCTCTGCACTAGCACAAACCTTGGATACTTTCATGAAACAATCCATCTAAGGGACGGCAAGTTTGCAATCTTCCGTCGAGAATGTAATGAAGATCATTATCTCTCAAAATGAGAACATCAAATCGATGGAAGAACAAATTGCACAACTAAAAGCCGAAATGAGTGCAAGAGAGAAAGGGAAACTTCCAGCTCAACCTTTACCCAATTCTAGCTATTCACATGATGTGGATGCAATCATGTTGAGATCTGGAAGAGTGCTTGACCATCAAGTTGGGGAAGAGTTTGATGATACTGATAAATCAATCAATAACACCCCGGCTGAGACCTTTCTTCATACACACACTTCTGACCCCAGTTCTTCTACCCCACCATCTTCTTTCGAGCCTATTCTTCGTTTCCCAAAAGGCTCGCCACTACAGCCCACCTCTTTTACTCCTCCACGGACGATCCCCACTTCTATTCTAGGATCGGTTCCACACCCACTTCCTTCTCCTATGATGGACCCAGCGCTTATTGCTAAAGCACCTTATCCTAATCGGTTAAGGGCTAACACACCGAGTCCACATATGGAGAAGATTATGAACATTTTTAAGCAAGTAAACACCAACTCCCTCTCCTAGATGCCATCCAACAAGTTCCGTCTTATGCGAAAACTCTTAAGAAGTTGTGCACTAGGAAGAGGAAGACTCAAGCGCCCAAGAAGATATTCATGGAAAAAACAATAAACACGGCTTTCCCCCAACAATTACCGAGGAAACGTAAGGATCCTGGATATCCTACTATTTCCATTTCTATCGGGGAGAAACACATTAATCGTGCTCTACTAGACCTTGGCGCTAGTGTTAACTTGCTTCCATATTCTGTTTATGAGCAACTAGGAATCGGAGAGTTGAAGCCAACCAATTGCACTCTCCAGATGGCTGACCGATCAATCACCAAACCTAGGGGTGAACTGGAGTATGTGTTAATAAAAATCGGAGAATTTATATTCCCGGTAGATTTTATTGTAATTGATACACAGCCTGTAGTGAATCCACGGAATCAAATTCCGGTGATTTTAGGTCGCCCCTTTTTGGCCACTTCCAATGCTATTATCAACTGTCGTAACGGTTCTATGACCCTATCTTTCGGGAATAGGTCAATAGAACTAAACATTTACAAGTTGGGAAGTGTACCCTCCGAACCTACTGCTCAGGTCTGTTCTGTCGACTTAATGGATGTCGACAGCAGCGAATTTGATGATCCTCCTGATATCGATCTTGACTCTTTTCATACGTTATTGTTTGACCCAACTATGTATCATACACATACGGACTCTTCCACTGAGATGTCCGGGTCAACAACTAACACGGATTATGAAATGTTGTTAGAGTCTGAAGATCACCCCGCACTTTGTGATGATATTATTCATCGGGGTATAGATGGAACTTTCGAGGAGATCTTCGCTGATGAACTCGCATTTTTGAATGACACGGGTGTTGAGATGAATCATGTCCCAATCATTGAAATTGAACCTCCACCCCTTCTTTTGAACTGCAATAAGAATGCGAGCAATCCATCACAATCACTGCATCGTCTCTCCAATACGAGACGCTCACACAATCTCTTCCACCACTTAACCTTTCCCCACTTCTTCTTCCACCAACCAGAGCACTGCATTGATAAAATTTTTGAATGGTTGGTGTTGACATTCAGTCTTTGCAAAGCTTGGCATCGACCAATGATTTTTGACCCCCTCATATGATTTTGAAAGATTAACATTGCATAAGTTTGGGGGGGACATTTTTTCTGGTTCTCGAAAAGAAAATTTTACAAAATGATGAGCCAAAAATAAGTTTGGGGGAGATTCTTCACTTAAATATTTTGCCCCCATTAATAAATTCCTCCCAAGCTTACAGGTTTTTCAGATTTAGCAGATGGCAACAGTGAGGACACTGTTGAAAACAAGTTTGGGGGAGGTTTGTGCTTATTTTCGCATCATTTGCATATCATTTGCATAAGCACAAAACATTTTTTTGAAAAACCATAAAAATTTAAAAAATTTCAAAATTATAAAAATATTTTTTGTACATAAATAAGATAATGAAAGATTAGATAGTGAACAATTACATCCATGAGATTAGAAAAATTTAAGAAAACCAAGAAAATTAGAAGTTTTCTTATACGAACTAGTAATAAGTAGTTATGAGCCGTTGTCCCAAGGGTTAGTAAGATGAAGGAAGTCACTAATCTGAGGATAAAAATAAGTCTGAAAAATAGTTTCTATTCTAGAAGCCAAATATTTTGAACGTTGATACCCTGCTATTCGCACTTACACACGTCTTAAAGCCTGGGATAGTAGAGGATACCTTGAAATGCTCTTGTCTTAAAGCCGATGTATGAAGGAAATAAAAAAAATGATGAAGAAAATATAAAGTGGTGAGAAAAATGAACACTGGTTTTGTTATCACCGAAGGCAATAAAAAATATATAGCGAGGGTGCCTTTTTACCTAGTGCCCTAAGGCCAACTGGTCTGGGAGTCATTGCTATGCCTAAGGTGGTGCAAGACGAGGAAAATACACCAAGTAAGCAAGCACAGGAGTAATCGGTCGGTTAGTACCTCAAGAAGTATTAACGGTCGCATGAAAGTGTGTGAGCAATCTCATCTAAATATTCATTAATTAAAAAGTACTGAGGCTGATGGGCAAGAGTATGATAGCTTGAATTGAATTCTCTGGGTGTAGGGATGTCCTTTACACACACGCAGGGTGATATGATCGATGTTTGGAAGAAAGATAGGAATGAAGAATAAGACGATGTTTTATTGAGGGAGGACGTGATTTCTAACATTTTTTCATGACCATTAAGATAGGGCTCATGACAACCGAAAAGCTAGCTTAGTTGGAAACCCTAATTTTCTAGGCTTTTCTTTGACAATTCTTTTCTTTAAATGTAATATTCATGATCTTCCTTTTATTATTGGATTTTGTGGGTGCAATCCGCTGAAAACCCTCAGGAGACAACACTCCTCCTACTAGGGACACCTAGAGGTTTAAAGGCTTGTTGCACGTGCTCAGTGCAATCGTGTTGCCTACGAAAGTGTGCTAGTTAGTTTTTCTCTTTCTTTATTTTCTCCTTCTCTTTTTAATAAAACATTCGCTCGAGACGATCGAAATTAAGTTTGGGGGTATTTGATCAGTCGAAAATAATGTATTTTTAAAACGGCAATTTCCCTATCTTTTGCACTCATTTAGAAGTGTTCGGTATTCATATTTCACATATTAGCAAATCAGTCGTAAAATACCAGATTGCATGTATTAGACTTTTAAACCGACACTTTAAGGGAAATTAACCGCATTTCATGGCATCGCATCATTTCTGTATTTGCGCAACACTTGTCTTGAGTCTGTGCAGGAAAATACGGAAGAAAAGCCAAAGAGCTGATCAAAAATTATGCCAACTCAATGAAATCAGATCTGGTAGCATTTCAGAAAGAGATATTAAATTCAACATATAAAATAAAGGTCCAAGAATCAGCCCAAGCCTGTACCATAAAGCCCAAGGCCCAAGGCCCACAAGTAGCCGCGGATCCGCGGCCAGATCCTGCTTGCGCCGCGGATCCGCGGCGGTTTCAAGGCTTCAGCTCCCAAAATTTTGTGCAGAACTCCTATCTCTTGGCCCACATTCATTTATGATACCTCAAATTCCAGAAGGATCTCGAAGCTACTGCCAGATCAGCAAAGAAGATTAAGCAAGGCTAATCCTAATTAAGCTCCTAATTAATCCTCTTCTAGAAGCTCCCTCCTAACTAATCACATCTAGAAGCTTCTCCCCTAACTAACTTTTGGAGGGAAATTTGAATTTCCTCAATAAACTTTAGGAGGGAAACTTAGAATTTGAAATCCTAGATCTAGGGTTTAGTTATCTATAAATAGGAACCTAGACCTGGGGTTAAAGGCTAATCAATCTTTAGGAAATCTTCATTAGTTAAATAATCTCTCATTCCCTCTTTCATCATCTTCTTCCACAAGTCCAGTGATAAGGCTTGTGCGAAACCCTAACCCTAATTCCACTCCAAATCCAAGATCTTGAGTACCAAATCAAGTGAGAAGCCTTCAACCTTTTAGGAGCCGAGCCGATCTTCAATCGGGCAAGTGATCCAAGCCGATCCGCGATCCACGGACACAAGCGAAGCCAAATCGACGATCAAGTTCTTCCTCTTGTAGTTCTTGGGCGAATGTAACTAAATTGTTGATATAAATAAAAGGTGAAATTCTTTAATCTTGCTTTCTTTTAATTCTTGCATCATGATTAGATCTCAA
Organism: Agapanthus africanus; assembly: GCA_030015575.1. NCBI lineage: Eukaryota > Viridiplantae > Streptophyta > Magnoliopsida > Asparagales > Amaryllidaceae > Agapanthus > Agapanthus africanus. The sequence continues at coordinate 251,486,018 of CM057348.1, read as the reverse complement.
TTTGTAATTGTTGTTCTTGTTGTGATGTTTGAGTAAAACTCCGCTCCTAAAGGAGTCGAGACGATTGTAGAATGATGATGTAACAAATCTTAATACGATTTTTAAGTCCTACGAGTTTTGTAAACCCTAGCAAGTTCAAGAATCGATGACCTAGTTTTATAGCGATGCTTTCTTGATTGTGATCGCTCGAAATTAGGGATCTACGATCGTTTCTTGAATTTACTAGAGGCTAGAATATGAATGATATCGACGAAAGAACAAGGGATAAGATGAAACCCTAGTTTCACAAGAAATCCCTAATTCTCGATCGATCATCATCGATCTAGTATCAATTCATCGAAGGATAAGAATACGTAATTGTAAGATTACATCAAATCTATTGATCCGATCGATTCCTACGAGCCTCATTTCGGTTCTTGAGATTTGGTTTGGAAAAATCAACAAACTATCAATTCTTGATTCTATCCTTTTCTTGTTATTAGATCTATATTTTCTCATTCTTGAACTTCAATTTTAAATCATGAATTGTTTTGTTTTCTTTTCATTAAAGTTTCAACTCATCTAATTCAAAAGACGAACGATTACACTGTCCCTGTGGACGATCCGCACTCACTTACAATCTACAATCCGACACCGTAGTTGATTGCGGTCAAATAATTTTTGGTTGTGATTTCTTTATACAATTTCCAAATACTACACAAACAAGAATCTCTTTTCAATCAAATGGCGCCGTTGCCGGGGATCATTTGATTCGATACTTTTACATCCAATCAAGAAATTTATAACAATCAAAACTCCCGATAAAGGTTTTTACCCCTAGCACCTATGACCTTAACTATGGTCAACAAATCATAAGCACTAGTCAAGTTCTACCCATCATTTCGTGATTAATTAGACCCACCCACATGACCCTTAAAAGGTCAACAAAGTTACGCGACTGTCCTAACTAATCGCATCATATGCGGTGTACGAAGACATCACTTAGCTACCGTACAATGTGCTTTAACTAAGGTCAACAAACACAGCACGAATACTAAATACTCTACTTCCTAAAATGACGGAGGGTTGCGGATGGTTTTTAATAAAACCTTTAACGCTTTGAACTTGATCTCATTGCGGAATCAAATAGTTTTTAAATGGAGTGTTTTTGAAGCTCTTCTAGTTTTGCTAAAGGGGTCACTCCCGGTGAAGCGATCGTCGGCCCTTTCCTCGTCGAATGAGGTGTGGGATATATCATATATATCATTGTGCAAACTATAGAAGCAATCAAAAGAAAAACCGAGTGTGTAGCATCTGCCAGTTATTACTAAAGGAGTCACTCCCGGTGAAGGGATCTCGGTCCTTTCCTCATTGAATAAGGTGCAGGATGTTCTTCAAGGAACACCACGATGCAAAGCAAAAACTGTAGCTACCTGTTTTTATTTTGAAATTCGATTCCACAACATCAATTATGTTTATTTTCTTTCATTAATCTCATTAATGAATGTCCCATCATTTAAATCCACCTAAACATCACAGATAAATATAACGTACGCTTATGCCATCCACATTCGCCACGATGTCCCGTCTGCACCGTTAGGTTAGGTAACTAACGCCAGAGCGAGACAGGGCTAGTGCGGGTGTAAAACATAAGAAAAGTCTATATAATATATCATATATACTATATACTATATCTATCTGAACAAATCAAATGATCACATCACAGATAACGCAGCAGAAAGTATCATATGAAATATTGGATATACTAGGACGTCCATGTTCAATACGAGCCAGTATAAAACACGGATTCCACAGTCGTGATGAATAGCCAATCCCACACCCCTAGACCCCTACGAGAGCGGCAAGCAACCCTACCAATTCTAGGGTTAGGAGACCCAGACTCGACTCCTCGAGATGGTCTCCCACTGGACCCCAGAACCCAGTTACTTATGCTCCCCTCCTTGGGTCTATCCTAATGCGGGAAAGTAAATAATATACAAATGGTGACATCATCCGCAACCTGGAAGTGCCCCAATAAAAGAATATTACATACAAGTTTTTACATGAATGAAAATGAAAAACACTCATCTCACATAAAAAAAAAACCCGGCTATTCAAACACGACAATCCAATATAACATATCCAGCAACACTTAACATCACATGTCATCAACGTAAGTAAACATGCGTATCCCAATTGTCGTTGACATATAGCAACGAAACCGGCGATATCACATATTACACTTACGGTCACAGAAAAGAAATTGTAAAACTACAACAGTTGGAATCCGCAACCTCCTTAGACATCGCATGCCTAACCATCTGAATTCCTTAGACATCACATGCCTAACGATTATAAACCCCGCATTTTAGTCTCTTTATCGAAAACTCTTTTCAATATCAAGTCGGGCAAATCAACAAGATTCCCGACATCCTGATCAAATTCTCGTCGCAAACTTTAGTAGGCGGCCGCACCCCCGACGCCGTCGACGAAGTGCACCAAGGCGGAACACCGCTGCCGCGAGCACCCGAACGGATGCTTTTGGCGACGGGGTTCTCCTGCAGTCACTTAGTCGGGGCTATGGGGCATGGCTGTCTATTAAGTTTACCCGGCGAATATCCGCGTACGCTACGTGATTGCGACGGACTTTTGATCACATCAAAATTCCATGGCAACTGATCAAGTGAGACTAAAGTGCTAGATTTATAACATTCATTCAGTTATCTCATAACTACTTGTGAATTCCAATTATTGTATCAAATTCCAGATAATTAGAAAATGTTAAACTTTCCGATCGAACAATCAAACACCCAAGTTTTCCCGAAACAGCTCAACACATGAAATAAGTTCAAAAACATTCACTTCATGCCTCAGTACCAACGGTCCAGCCGTAGAAGGGTCAAGCCAACGCCTCACATGTGGCACGCCGTACTGCCCCAAACCCTAAGGTTCAAAGGGCAGTTCAAGACGGTCACATAATCGAGTTAAGGTTTGTTGTCTTCTAGAGGGACCATCGCATTACTTGCAATACTTAGAACGTCATTAAACTACGGAAAATTCCAACAATTGAAAATTTCCCGGCAGGGGAAAAAGTGGGTATTTACATCCGGTCGAACTTTTTAACATATTCTAAAATTATCCGGAAAAACACATAGTCAAAATTAGACAATCCGATCGAACCTACGAACTCCCAATACAACCCAGAAAACTCAACTCTTGAGTAAAATTTAAAAATACCTAGAAAATACAGCATTAAAATATAGGAATTACTGTGCAAAGAAAATTACAAGATGCCCCATTATAGCCGCGGAACCGCCGCACATACCATGCTCGTGCCGCGGTTCCGCGGCCATTTGGTCGATTCATGCTCACGTGCTTCACAGTAATTCTTAAAAATACCTGCTTATTTTTCTGCATATTTTTAATTCATAAAAATCCCCGATTTCAAAAAATGTACAGAGAGTGGATTTTGCATTAGGGTTTCGGTTCGATCGGACTTCTAACTCCGTCTACTCATCGCCTATGGCTCTAGCTAGGCTCTGATACCACTGTAGGGTTCCTAGGCACACTAATGAGGTCTCACAACAGATCAAACATGCCCAATTCAAATTTTTCATGTGCCTACAAACCCTAATACGGATCGTTAACTAGATGATAAGGCGATGCAAACAAGTAAACAACTTTATTGCTAAAGGAAAGTGACTACAACCTTTGTAGATCCGGTCCTCCACTTCCCAGGCTCCGTGATGACGTCCCTCCGCTGTACCTATCGGAATCCAGACTCTGGCGAAGGTTTCGTCGGAGAAATGATCGGGCTAGGTCGTCGACTTCGATGCCGAAGATGATCTACGTCGAGGCAACTCAAGATCAAGCTCCAACTTCACCAAGTCATGAAACTTGTGAAGAAAAACACCCTATACTATTTGGCAAGTGGTAGAGGATGAAGAAATAGGAAGTGGCTTCACTTTAGAATTGGATTTCTCACTCTTTTTCTCATGTTGCCATTAATGGTAGCAAGCTTTCTTCTTGTTGAAGAAGGAGAAGAAAAAGAAAAAGAATATGATAAGTCTATAGAAAATAGAAAATAAAATGATACTTATCATATTTGCAACCATGGTTTAGTGTAGAGAATTAACTAGGATTTAGTTGAATGGTTAGGGTTAGGAAATGAAGACAAAAATGGTCACTTAGTCAAAGATGCATGAAGCATCAAGAAGCTTCTTGTATGAAAGCAACCATTTTGTTTTCCTTTTTCTTTTAACCAAAAAAAATAGATAAATAAATAAGTGAAATGAAACCCTAAACATTCACTAAACATGGTTTAAGTCTTACACAAAACCAAGTTTGCATGTATCATCAAACATGATACAAACAAGTGCACAAAAATATATCACATATACAACTTGTGCATTTCAAGTGAGAAAGTCAATCTTGAGCGAACCAATACTAGTTAATGTAAAGTAATATATCAAATATATAATTATACATTAAATCATTAAATCAACACTTGATTCAATGATCCGGTCATGTCGTATATAACCGACTAGTATCCAATGTATCGACTTATCGAATCAATCTTCGATTCGATAACTAGGTTATATCGCATACAGCCAATCGATACATTCATCGCGAGAATAGAATACGGTATCACATACACGCATTATTCTCGGTGCCGCACATATCTCATATGCGCTCCTATTTCGTTTCGTTTGAGCCGGGAAACCTCTGTGTAGGACTCTAAAGACTCGTCAATACGCCGGCAGTAGGTGATAATCATATCAAACACCCACAAGCCGCAAGCGGTCTGCTAAACGTAACGGCCACCCGGGTATTGAGCGATCAGAAGATCGACGAGCAAGCCCGCTCACACTCCTGTGAATCCAACCAGTAACACTTACCGTACAGTCCAGTCTGTTCGTCTGATATGTCGCATATCTCGCCTAGGGATGGTAAACGTCAGACCCCAATAGCTTGATAAGTCATGCCGACGTAAGGTCCATAACATTCGTGAAACTACTGATAACTCTTACCAGTATATCACAGCAACCCTGGCCAGGGATTTCCTGTTATGGCCAGTCGAGCATTGCACAACATCAACCCCCAATACCGGGAGAGACGAATCCCCTCCTATCGCTCATTGCCTCCATGTGAATCGGGACTGTACCCAAAAACCACCTGTTTGCACGACTCAGTAGAGCCGTGGTAGGGTGGAAATCAAAGAACAGTGGGAGACACACAAGACTCTATGACGATCTCGGGTCAACAGACTAAGCTGTACCAGTGTCACCAGAGAACTGCCATCTGACATGAGGTTTAATACCATCTGGGAGTTCTCGGCGAGTCCGTTCAGTGTACCCAGTCTCCACTGAGCACCCGCATACCATCTCTGTTGTCAAACACCAATGGATATGGGATCATCCATCGCCCATCACATGGGTTGAGAAGATATACGCTAGTCTACTCTGGAATATTGATGCCCCGTCTCGATATTCCCATGACTAGGAACAATGAAGGATGTACTCATGGACTACCCAGGCCCCACTAGTATGATCTGCATCATAGTCCTGGAAGTCGAGTACACATCCTAAGGGCTTTATCAACATGTAACAGAGAGACAGAAAGTATACATGTTAAGATAAAGAGCAACCAGATAGCGTACTATCATGTCGAGCAAGAAAGTCCTACCTATATATGTCCCAGCATCCACTACAATATACATCCAATGTATAGTAATGGCCTCTAGGGCATACATATAACTAACACGCCTAAAACTCTAGCTTGGCTCTGATACCACTGTTGGGTTACTAGGCACTGTCACAAGGGTCTATAAGGCATCAACCATGCCCGATTTAAAATTTAGACGTGCCGAACAACCCTAACCAATTTCTTTAAACTAGAGATTAGGCGAAACAAAGCATGTTAAACACTTTAACACTAAGAGTTTGGGATTACAACCTTTGTAGTCCGGTCCTTCAGTTCTAAAGCTCCGTGTTGAGGTCCCTTCGCTACGATCATCGAGTTTCCGGACTCTAGAGATGCTCCACGAGGAGAAAGATGCAAGCTTGCTTCCGATCTTCGATAACAAAGATGATCTACCTTGAAGTTTCTTTAATACAAGCTCTCACTCACTAATGAAGTGAACACCCTGATCTAAATGGCTAGGATAGATTAGGATAATGAAGTAGGATTTTAGCTCTCATTTGTTTTCATAATCTCACTCAAAATCATCACTAATGATAAAGCTAGTAAGCTTTTCCATCAAGAACTTAAGAAAGAAGAAGAAGAAGCCTTTTGTGATGAATAATGAAACTCTTGTATGAGGTTAGAAAATGCAACCATAGTTAAGAATGAATCCTTAACTCATGTAGAGAAACAACCATGGTAAAGGGGTTTGGGTTAGGTTAAGGAAATATATTCACAAAATATCTTTACCAAAACAAAAAAAGCAAAGCTTCTAGAAACTTCTAGAAAAGCTTAACCCAAATCAAACCCTAACCATGTTTAATCTCCACTAAACCGGTTGCATTAATATCCATATCATGTTACAATATTATATATCACATATATAATATTTATTGCAACAAAATAAAATAATACAATTAACATATATCGCATATCAATGTAATACCCGAGTGAGAAAAAGAATCTTTTAGTGAGCTTATATCAGTTAATGTAATTTAATATATCAAATATATAATTATATATTAAATTATCGAATCAACATTTGATCCGATAATCCGGCTGGTTCACAAATAACCGACTAATATAATCTGTATCAGTTCATCGAATCAACACTTGATCCGATGACCCGGCTATATCACATATACCCGGCCGATATCTCATATCGCGAGAATCTAATACGGTATCACATACACGTATTGTTCTCGGTCCCGCACATATCATATATGTGCTCCTACTCCGTTTTGCCTGAGTCAAGAAACCTCTGTGTAGGACTCTAAAGAATCGTCAATACGCCGGTAGTAGGTGATGATCATATCAAACACCAACAAGCTGTAACCGGTCAGCTAGACGTAACAGCCACCTAGGTATTGAGCGATCAGAAGATCAACAAGCAAGCCTCTATATTCTCCTGCGAATCCAATCAGTAACACTCCCGTACAGTCCGGTCTCGTCGTCTGATATGTCGCATATCTCGTTTAGGGGTGGTAAACGTCAAACCCCAGTAGCTTGATAAGTCATGTCGATTTGAGGTTTATAACAGTTCGAGAAACTACTGATAACACTTACCAGTAAATCTCAGCAACCCTGGCCAGGGATTTCCAGTTATAGCCAATCGAACACAGCACAACATCAACTCCCTATACCGGGAGAGACGAATCCCCTCCTATCGCTCATTGCCTCCATGTGATTCGGGACTGTACCCAAAAGCCACCTTTTTGCACACCCTCTTGGACGTGGTATGATGGAAATCAAAGAACAGTGGGAATCACACAAGACTTTATGACGATCTCGGGTCTACAGACTAACCTGTACCAGTGTCACCGGAGAACTGCCATCTGACATGAGGTATAATACCATCTGGGAGTTCTCGGCAAGTCCGTCCAGTGTACCCAGTCTTTACTGAGCACCCGTACACCATCCTTGATGTCAAACACCGATGGACATGGGATCATTCATCGCCCATCATATGGGTCAAGATGCGTATACGCTAGTCTACTCTGGTGTATCGATGCCCGGTCTTGATATACCCTCGACTAGAAACAGTTATAGGATGTACTCTTCGACTACTGTGGCCCCACTAGTATGATCTCATCATAGTCCCGGTAGTCGAGTACATATCCTAAGGGCTTTATCAACATGTAACATAGAGACAATCAGAGTACATGTTAAGATAAAGAGCAACCAGATAGTGTACTATCATGTCGAGCAAGAAAGTCCTCCCTATATATGTCCGAGCATCCACTACAATATACATCGTATGTACAGTAATGGCCTCTAGGGTATACATATAACTAACAACAAAAAGTACGATGCCCTAACTCATCCGTACGACCGCGGAACCGTGACCATAATGGCCTTTCTGCGGCGGTTCCGCGGCGCAGTAGGTGGGTCATGGGCCGTATCTTCTTGTGCAGGCCCGTATGTATTTTGTGCAGTTACTGGTATTTTTTAAAACTGCTCAAGTGTTGAGCTTTCTGAGAAGTTTTTAGGTGTTTAATCGTTCGATCGAATGTTTTAACTGCGCCTAGTTTATTAGTATGTGATATAATAATTGGAATCTACAAATTTGTTTGTTGCGTGTAAATCTAGCAGTTCGGTCTCGGGAATAAACGGAAATCTTGTTGAATTATCCGGTTTGTTTTGAAAAGGTGTTTTCTTGGATGAGACCCAAATGCGAGCTTTACATTCTTAGGCATGAAATCTTGTATATGTGATATTCTGGGTTTGTGTTGTCTAAAGGCAGTTACGATTCCAATTGTTGTAGTTTTTCATTTTATTTCTCTGTGACCGTAAGTGTAGTATGTAGTTGTATTGCCGGTTTTCGTTTCTATACATCAACGACGATCGGTGTATGCATACTTACTTACGTTGATGATATTTGATATTATGTGTCGATGAGATTTGATGTGCAGGATTGTCATGAATGAATAGCCGGGGGTTTTATGTGAGATGAGAGTTTCCTTTTCATTCATGTAAAATTAAATTGCATGTAATATTCTTTTATTTGGGGCACTTCCGGGTTGAGGTTGATGTCACCAGTGTTGTATATTATTTACTTTTCCGCATTAAGATAGACCCAAGGAGGAGGGCACAAGTGACCGGGTTCTAGGGTTCAGTAGGAGGTCATCTCGAGGAGTCGAGACCGGGTCTCCTAAACTCCAGAATTGGTAGGGTCGCTTGCCGCTCTCGTAAGGGTCTAGGGGTGTGGGCTTGGCTATTCATCGCGACCGTGGAATCTGTATTTTTATTTCTCGCTAAATACAAAATACGGACCTCCTAGATATCCTATATTAAATGTGTTTCTGCTGCTTTTATTATTTGATGTGATCATTCAATATATATCTAAGACGAATGCGATATTATATATGATATATAATAGACGTTATTTATGTTTTGCACCCGCGCTAGCCCCGTCCTGGTATGTCGTTAGTTAAGTAACCTAAAGGTGCATATCAGGACACTGTGGCGAAAGCGAGTGGTATAAGTGTACGTTATATTTTCGTTTCTTTCTGTAATGGCTTAGGATTTAAATGATGGGACTACATTAATGAGATTAATGTAAAAGATAAACGAACCTAAAAAGATGTTGTAGAATCGGATTTGAAACACACTCGGCCTTTTATGAAAAAGCAAGTTTTAAAATGTGGAGCTTAAGCCACTCCTTTTAAACCCATTAGATTCTACAACGATATCAAGTTCAAAGCGTTAAAAGTTTTCTTAAAAACTATCCGCAGCCCTCCGTCATTTTAGGAAGTAGAGTACTTAGTACTCGTGCTGCGTATTTTGACTTTAGTTAAGGCGTAGTGAACGGTAGCTAAGTGATGTCTTCCTATACTGCATATGATGCAGATTAGTTAGGACATTCATATGATTATGTTGACTTTAGTTAAGGGTCATATGGGTGGGTCTAGTTAATCACGAAATGACGGGAAGAACTTGACTAGTACTCATGATATGTTGACTTTAATTAAGGTCATGAGTACTAGGGGTAAAAATCATATCGGGAATTTCAAGAGTTGAAAATTATAATGAAATTGTATACCTTCTATATGATAGTAGGATCCCGATCCCACTGCGAGCAAATGTTGCTCCCGGGAGAATTTTGCACTTTACAATTAGCTAACTCAGTAGGTGTCTAGAAAGGTGTCAAACGGGGCTACGCCTCTGGGAAGATGAGGTTTATTTTAATTAGGTCCGTGCGAAAGAACGGGGAACCTCCCTCAAGTACCGGTACTGGCCTGGCTGAACAGTTAGCGAAATTGTAGAATGTAATTAATCCCGGCTAGTTTTCTTTTTAAAAGGTTTTAAAGAAAATTTGATAAAAACAGTGGGAGACATCGATTAGACAAGATAACAACCAATCTGATCTTTGCAAGAGCTTTCGCTAAGTGTATTCTTTTCTCTCTCTTAATGGATGATACCTATGACAGGACTTAAGCTTCTATTAGATAAAAACAAGCTGAATGGGACCAACTATAAATACTGGCTGAGGAATCTAAACATTGCCTTGACTTATGATAAAGTATCATATATCCTCACGGCTTCAACCCCGCCCACCCTAGGCCCTAAACCTTCATATGGGACGCTGACTGTGCCACGGCTAAATGCCTCGTGCTTGCATCGATGGATAACACACATCAGAAGCAGCACGAGAATATAGACGTACAAGCCATATTCCTCCATACAAAAGAGTTGTATGGAGAGCAATCTTGCGTATTACGATACGAAGTATCTAAGAAACTGTTTCAGATGCGAATGGCCGCTGGCACAGTAGTAGGAGACCATGTTCTGAAGATGATAGCTCTTATAGAAGAGCTTGAGGATCTTGGGTGGACAATGAACAATATACGAATATTATTCTGCAGTCTCTCCCCTCCACCTTTGCTCAGTTCATAGTTAACTTCAACATGCACAACATGGAGAAGGAACTGCCTGAACTCCTTAATATGTTAAGGAGTGCAGAGAACACACTGAATTCAGTGAAGACTCCTGTTATGAGTGTTGGGCCATCCTCCTCCTCTCGCCCGAAGGCTAAGGCCAAGGGAAAGATGAAGAAGAAACCCACCAAACCTAAGGGCGGAGTCAATAAGGTTAAGGGGAAAGGAAAGTCCAAGGTTGGGGAATCGGGGAAAGGAGAATGTTTCCACTGCACAAAGACGGGACACTAGAAGCGGAACTGTATTGAGTACCTAGAACTCAAGAAGAAGCATGGTGATACTTCAGCTTCAGGTGTGTTCATAATTGAAAACTGTTTTTCTATTAACTCTGCTTCCTGGGTATTGGATACCGGTTCGGGTTCTCATATTTGCAATTCTGTGCAGGCGTTGAGAAATAGTAGAGTTCTGAAGACAGGTGATCATACTCTCCAAGTTGGAAATGGTTCCAATGTAAATGCAGTTTCAGTGGGAGAGTATCACCTTGGGTTGCCTTCGGGTTGTATATTGGTTTTGAACCCGTGTTATTTTGTGCCAAGTATGCTTTGTAATATTATATCCGTTTCCTTGTTAGACAATGAAGGGTATCATTTTACTGTGCAACACAATGTTATGAACATTAGACTTAATCAAGAGTTGATTGGTTGTAGTACACTAAATAACGGGATATACGTCCTTAATCAACACACAGTTTTCAACGTACAACACACAAATAAAAGAAAATTTTCAGATATAAATGAAGCTTTTCTTTTGCATTGTAGACTTGGTCATATTAATGAAACAAGACTAAACAAGCTTCATAAAGATGGATATTTAAATTCTTTTGAGTATAAATGTTATGCAACTTGCCAGTCTTGTATCAAAGGTAAAATGACCAAAACTCCGTTTACAGGACACGAAGAAAGAGCTACTGAGATCCTAGGCCTCATACATAGTGATGTATGTGGGCCAATGTCTACACATGCAAGAGGCGGATTTTCTTACTTCATAACTTTTACTGATGATTTCTCAAGATTCGGTCATGTGTATTTGATAAAGCATAAGTATGAAGCTTTCGAGAAATTCTAGGAGTATAAACATGAAGTAGAAAACTAAACAGGAAAGAGTATCAAGATACTTCGATCAGATCGAGGTGGAGAGTACTTAAGTACTGAGTTCTTGGACTTCCTAAAAGAGAATGGGATTCTCTCTCAGCTCACTCCACCTTACACACCACAGTACAACGGTGTATCAGAGCGGCGGAATCGTACCCTATTAGATATGGTACGATCCATGATGAGTGATTCTGAGTTACCTCTCTCGTTTTGGGGGCATGCATTGGAAACAGCAGCTTTTATGTTAAACAAAGTTCCAACCAAGACCATGTCTACCACTCCATATGAGATATGGCATGGGAAGAAACCATCTCTTAAAAGAGTTAAGATTTGGGGTTGTCCGGCTTTTCTCAAAAAGCAGAATCCAAACAAACTCGAGACACGATCAGTCAAATGTATATTTGTTGGATATCCTAAACATTCGTTTGGGTATCTTTTCTACCACAAGGAGGAACAAAAGGTCTTGTTTCTCAGTATGCCACCTTTTTAGAAAATGAGATTTTTTCAAATGATGCTGATGGCAATGTGGTAGATCTAGAAGAGCTTCTAGAAACACAAGTTACAAATGACGACTTGGCTGAACCTGAAGTTATAACAGAATCTATTGAGCCTCAGCCACTCCATAGATCTGGTAGGACTTCTCGCCCACCGTAGAGATACTACGGTTTTCTCATTGATGGTGATAGAGAAGATTGCATCATGGATGATGATGATCCTGCCAGTTTTCAACAGGCTATCACGAGTGGTGACTCTGTGAAATGGCTGGATGCCATGAGATCTGAAATGGAGTCCATGTACACCAACAAAGTATGGACTTTGGAAGATGTACCCTCCGGGATAAAACCTGTGGGTTGCAAATGGATCTTTAAAAGAAAGATCGGTGTAGATGGACAGGTAGAGACCTATAAGGCAAGGTTGGTAGCGAAAGGTTTTCGTCAAAGACCAGGTTTGGACTATGACGAAACATTCTCTCCAGTAGCCATGCTTAAATCCATTCGGATCCTACTTGCTATTGCTGCTCACTACGACTATGAAATCTGGCAGATGGACGTTAAAACTGCATTCCTAAATGGTGATTTAGATGAATGCGTTTATATGGATCAGCCAGAGGGCTTCATTGACAGTGGGAGCAGCGGAAAAGCATGTAAGTTGCTTAAATCCATTTATGGATTAAAGCAGGCATCACGGAGTTGGAACATCTGTTTTGATGATGCTATCAAAGAGTTTGATTTCATCAAAAATCCAGATGAACCTTGTGTTTATAAGAAGACTGTAGGGAGAAATGTCGCATTCCTCGTGTTGTACGTGGATGACATACTTCTGATAGGAAATGATATTCGTATGCTACAGTCGGTCAAATCATTCTTATCACAAAGGTTCTCCATGAAGGACCTGGGTGATGCCACATACATATTGGGCATACGGATCTATAGGGATAGATCCAAACGGTTATTGGGATTGTCCCAAACCAAGTACATTAACACCATCCTAAAAAGGTTTAGTATGGAAGACTCCAAGCGGGGTGCCTTACCCGCTTGCCATGGAGTCACTCTCTCAAAGGACGATTGCCCAAAGTTTGATATAGAGAGAGCTCGCATGAGCATTATTCCCTATGCTTCGGCAGTAGGATCGATAATGTATGTGATATTATGTACACGCCCTGATGTTGCTTATGCACTTAGTGTAGTAAGCAGGTATCAGTCAATCCCAGGGGAGAATCACTGGATTGCTGTGAAGAACATTCTTAAGTACTTGCGAAGGACTAAAGAATTGTTCTTGGTGTATGGTAACGGGGATCTCCAAATGGAGGCCTTTACCGATTCGAGCTTCCAGAGTGACAAGGATGATAGAAAGTATATCTCAGGGTTTGCATTTACCCTTAATGGTGGGACGGTGAGTTGGAAGAGTTCCAAACAGGATACCGTTGCAGACTCAACGATGGAAGCTGAATATATTGCTGCAAATGATGCTGCCAAAGAAGCCGTCTGGATGAGGAAGTTCATCGCGGAGCTAGGAGTAGTTCCAACCATTATTGATCCAATACCTTTGTATTGTGACAATAATGGGGCTATGGTGTTGGCCAAAGAGCCTGATTGATAGGATACGAGCGTGTTCAAGTTTTAGTTTAAATACCGCAATCAAGACGGTTTCGCACGTAGCTAGCCGGTTGAGTACGGGTCGTCCGCAGGGAGATGGGAATCTTTTTCTATGTGTTTTTCGACGAGTTAAGTCCGGTTGTTCAGATTTTGTTTGTAGTTATCTAAGTGTTGAGTTGATATTTAAAGAGAGCATGTTAGGGTTAGGATTAGGTTAGTTTGAGTTAGGAGTCTCCACATCTTTCGTTGCCCTTCTTAATATCGTGTTACGGTAATCGGCAACAACGGGGATTAGCACGACTAGGAAGGACTTTGCGAGTATAAGCTAGGCTTTCCAACGCATAAGTCTTCCTTTTGGTGCTTGTCCGTCCGTTCTTGGCTCTTAGCCATAACCTCCGGTTAATCCAACCACAACCGGTCTCACTACGGAATCACCGCTATCATGTAGGATAGGGTGCCGTAAGGAGCGGATTGTGGTTGGGTTAACGGGAGTCGATTTAAGCTGTTGGGCAAGGAAAGAGTGAGAGAGATTTCCTTCTCTCAAACTTCCCTTATCCTACCCTAACAAGAATGAACTACTCACACATCATAATACGGAAAAATAAAACAACACAAAAGAGGAAGATAGAAAGAAGGAGATTAGAAGAATACGACTAACTATTTGCGACCTCACCTTGGCGAGGATCAAGCGTAAGTATCATTGTCATATGTAAAGATAAAGAAAAAAAAAGAGAAGAAAGAAACAACAAGGAAATAACAACAACTACTTAATGAATTTAAAGTTACAACAATTATAACAAGTAAAGAAAGAGACAAGCATGATAATAAAAATGGTCTTCTTTATTCATCACTCTTCACTCAAAAGCTCACTTACAAGTTTAATGGAGAAGAGGTGAGAAGAGGAAGAAGAACATGTAAACTAAAACCTAGCAAAAGAAATACAAGAATTGGACCCCTTCCTTCACAGAATTCTGGGGTATTTATAGGCTGAAATATGAGAAACTAGGGCAACAATACGGGCCCTCATAAAAAGACCAAAGAGCCCCTGAAAACCCTAACCGTTTGGCGCCAAGATGGCCGCGGAAGGGCGGCCAAAACCACCCTTTGGCCGCGCTTCCGCGGCCGTTTAGAGGAGTTGGGCCCATATCTTTTTGGTGCTGGCCTGGTTTGGTGTGTACTGCATTCTGGTATATGTATTTTCTCATAATTTCTTCACGAATTTTCCAGAATTTCTGTTGAGGGAAAGGTGGACTTTTTGTCAAGATTTTGTCATGATTGCCTCGAGCTCCGCGTAGATCTCTTGGATCTTGTGCCACCATTGAGCCTTGTGCATAGATTTGACATTTTGTCTTCCTACTGGTATCTGGCAACATACGGATGAGGGATGGAGACCGTGTTTTATCTGTGGTCGGAAAGAACCCGGATTTTTTTCGTCTTTTCCATGAATTTCATTGTTTTGGAACCGAGAACCTGTATCCTGCAATTGACTAGCAAACACGGCTCAAGAGTATCTACGGATATGCAATGTGATAAAAATTGGGCGGTATGAAAATGCAAAAATCTGATATGAACAAATACCCCCAAACTTATCATTTGCTCGTCCCGAGCAAAGTCCATTTATTCTCAAAAAAATTCCTAACCTCACTTTCGCAGGGAACGCGATTGCACTGAGCATGTGCAACAAGCCGTTAAACCTCTAGGTGTCCCTAGTAGGAGGAGTGTTGTCTCCTGAGGGTTTTCAGCGGATACTACCCACAAAATCCGGTCAAGTTGGTTTGTAAAAATGACTAAGTTTCAAACCCTAAAGTTTTGTTTTAGAAAATAACAATTCTATAATCCTAAGTCTAGACTATCGAACCTTTATTTTTCACACCTCGCATCTTATTTAACTACAGATTTTATATGTCTTTACGTGCAGTGCGGATAGTGTCGTTAAGTTCCAGAAGGATCGATTAGAGTCATCATGTCGCACAATAAAGCCCAGATAACAATTTTAAAAGGATCACATAAGTTTTATAACGAGTTAAGCATTTTTCAAGTTTCGTTTTCCAGTAAGGTTTCAACTTCAGAATTTCTATCTTCCTTAACAGGAAACTAAGTCGTATTTTTCACTCCACCTTTTTCTTGTTTTCATTTCATACACACCACTGTGAACGTGCAATAGTCTTTATCATAGAATAAAACCTTCACATCTCCGTTAAAAAATTTTTTTTTAAAAGCCTGTCTTTTATCAAGATTATTCTCACACAAAGAACCGTTAGGAATTTTAACTCGGAGAGAACACTTGCTTGACTTTGTTTTAAACTGGACTTTCTAGGCTTCTTAGCGAGCTTTGGGCCAATGCACCCAAACCAGTTGGTTTTAGGGCATTAGGTGTAGAAACACCCCAGCGGACTTAATTACTCAAGTTACCTAGGTCCAAAAACAAAAGACAGTTTGGCGTGAAAATCAGATGATTTAATACGAACGGAGATATAACCGGTCAGTTCAATTATTTTTTTTGGATAAAAGACGTGTTTAGTGAGTTTGATGTGTAATCATTCCAATCAAGTTTCAGATGGGTTATTTTTCAGACTTAGCTCCAATTATGGCATCAATAACATTCCTTCATATTCGCTTTACTTCATAAACTATTCTTGACATTACTTATTTCAGAACAAACCTATTTGATTCTCAGAAAATCATTTATCTGTTTAAAAGTTTGAACATGAAAGACTTGTCATCTAATTCCCAAAACTCACGACACGTGTAGTGTGATGTAAAGACGTATATCAGCTATAGTTAACTTCAAAGGAGAGTTATCTTTCAGGTTTTCAAAATCCAAACATAAGATCTAGTTATTCCTATTTTTTCAAACAAAAACCGTCGAATGTTGAATCAGAGTTCATCCACAAGCTAACTTGACAAAAAAGTTTTTATATTTTTGGAAAATTATCAAATTTTTATGGTTTTTATGGATTTAATATGCAGATGCAAAATATACATATGAATGCGAAGGTAAGAAATGCGTACCGAGCGTACCCCCAAACTTAAACTGGACAGTGTCCTCACTGTCATAGCATGAAGAGAGCAGTTGGAAGGTTCAAAATTGTCGGTTAGTGATACATAAATTTTTGGTTGTTTTTGGTTTTAAAGAAAAGAAAAAGAATATACACAAATATAAACAAAATGGTTTGTACATACCCCCAAACTTATTTGGAACAGTGTCCACTGTTCTTGGCTGGATAACCGAAGTTTGGAGGTAGGCAGAGGAAGATCAAGCAAGGTAAACCGGCTCCTGTAAGAACAGGAGCTCCTCTGTTGGTTCGGCGCTAAGGTACGGTTTGCATCGGTGTCCATTTACCTTAAAGAGTGAACCGTCCTTTGTATTTTCCAAATCCACAGCGCCCTGCGGATACACATTCCGCACAAAATACGGCCCTTTCCAGCGAGATCGGAGCTTTCCAGGATGGAAGTGAAGTCGGGTGTCGTAAAGAAGTACCTGCTGACCAGGTACGAAGGTTTTGCGCAAAAGGTGTTTATCATGAAACACCTTCGTTCGATTCTTAACGACAACCGCGTTGTCGTAAGCCTCATCCCTAAGCTCGCTCAGTTCGTTCAGCTGCAGCTTCCGATGGCTGCCCGCATCCTCCAGAGACAGATTCAGCTCCTTTATCGCCCAAAACGCGCGATGCTCGATTTCGACCGGAAGGTGGCAGGCTTTTCCGTACACAAGCCGATAGGGAGACATGCCAAGGTCGGTCTTATAAGCGGTTCTAAATGCCCAAAGGGCATCAGTGAGTTTCAAAGACCAATCCTTACGGTTCTTGGAAACCGTCTTCTCCAGTATCTGCTTGATTTGCCGATTTGAAACTTCGGCCTGCCCGCAGGTTTGGGGGTGGTAGGGCGTAGAAAGCTTATGATTAATGGAGTATTTCCGCATCAAGGCCTCGAAAGTCCTATTGCAGAAATGACTTCCATTGTCGCTAATGATCGCTCGGGGGTGCCCAAACCGGGAGAAAATGTTTTCTTTAAGGAACCTAACGACAACCTTGTTGTCGTTAGTCCGGCTGGGCACAGCCTCGACCCATTTAGAGACGTAATCAACAGCTAGAAGGATGTACAAGTTCCCAAAAGAGCTGGGAAACGGCCCCATGAAGTCTATCCCCCAAACTTCGAAAATCTCCACAACCAAGATTGGTTGGAGCGGCATCTCATTTCTCCGGGATATCCGGCCCATGTGTTGGCACCGGGAGCAAGTCTTGCAATAATCGTGAGCGTCTTTGAAAAGTTGTGGCCAGTAGAAACCACATTGCAAGATCTTCTCAGCTGTCTTCCTGGGCCCAAAATGCCCGCCACATGCTTGGTCGTGGCAAAATGACAGCACACTCTTGAATTCCTCATCTGGGACACACCGACGAATAATCTGGTCGGGACAGTACTTGAACAAGTAGGGTTCGTCCCAGTAAAAGTGTTTTACTTGGGATAAGAAGCGAAGTCTGTCCTGACGTGACCATTCGGTCGGTAGCAATCCCGTGGCCAAATAGTTCACAATATCTGCGAACCAGGGTTCGCAAGATACTGTCAAGAGTTGTTCATCCGGGAAAACGTCGTTTATCGGAATTAGAAGCGAAGGCGAAGAAGGAAGTCGCGAGAGATGGTCGGCAACCACGTTTTCACATCCTCGTTTGTCCTTAATGACAAGGTCAAACTCTTGAAGCAAGAGGATCCAACGGATTAACCGAGATTTGGCATCTTTCTTCGCAAAAAGATGGCGCAGAGCTGAATGGTCAGTGTAGACAATGACTGGAGAGCCGATGAGGTAGGGCCTGAACTTTTCTAAAGCAAATACAACAGCTAAGAATTCTTTCTCAGTTGTCGTATAGTTAAGTTGGGCGTCGTTCAGGGTTCGGCTTGCGTAATAGATTACGTGCGGCATCTTATTGATATGCTGTCCAAGGACAGCACCGATGGCAAAGTCGGATGCATCGCACATGATCTCGAATGGGTGCGTCCAGTCAGGAGAAGAAAGAACGGGAGCAGAAGTGAGTGAGCGTTTCAGTGACTCGAATGCAGTCACACAGCTCGAGTTGAAGTCAAAAGGCGTGTCCTTGGCCAGCAAAAGCGTCAAGGGCCTAGCAATCTTGCTAAAGTCCTTGATAAACCGTCTATAGAAACCGGCATGGCCAAGGAAGGCTCGGATATCTCTGACGCATCGGGGAGGAGGCAGATTGGAAATGACCTCAATCTTTGCTTTGTCAACCTCTATGCCATTTTGCGAGATGATATGTCCTAAGACAATACCTTCGCGCACCATGAAGTGGCATTTCTCCCAGTTCAAAGTGAGATTCTTGTCCTTACATCTGGTAAGGACAGCGTCGAGATGCAGCAGACACTCGTCAAAAGAATCGCCAAAGATGGAGAAGTCGTCCATGAAGATCTCCAGAAATTTCTCCACCATGTCTGAGAAAATTCCCATCATACACCGCTGGAAGGTAGCGGGCGCATTGCATAACCCAAAGGGCATGCGTCGATATACAAACGTGCCGAAAGGACAAGTGAAAGTGGTCTTGTCCTGGTCTTTTTCGGCGATGGGAATTTGATTATAGCCAGAGTAGCCATCAAGAAAACAATAGTACTCATGTCCGGCCAATTGTTCCAGCATCTGGTCAATGAAAGGTAGCGGAAAGTGGTCTTTCCGCGTTGCGGCGTTGAGTTTTCTGTAATCAACGCAAACTCGCCACCCAGTTTGGGTGCGAGTAGGGATTAACTCGTTTGCCTCATTGGTGATGACCGTAATGCCCGACTTCTTGGGGACAACATGAATGGGGCTAACCCACTGGCTATCAGAGATAGGGTAAATGATACCACTATCTAGACATTTGACGATCTCCTTTTTCACAGCCTCCTTCATGACTGGATTAAGACGTCTTTGCGGATCCCGGGCTGGTTTGGCATCATCCATCAGATGAATGTGATGCTCAACGATCAGGGGACTAATCCCCTTGATGTCCGCCATGGACCAGCCAAAAGCTTGCCTGTTGCTGTGCAAGACCGCGAGAAGGGCTTTCTCTTGCTCGGGAGCTAGAGAAGCCGAGATGATGACAGGAAGGGTCTCGTTCTCACCTAAGTAAGCATACTTAAGGTGATACGGCAACGGCTTGAGTTCGAGCGTTGGAGGTGAAATGATGGAAGGCAAGACTGGTGCAAAGGTCTCGAACTCAAAGGACTCCAGCAAAGGTTCAAAACGAGTGTAGGCAACCGAGTCGGATGGTTCAGGTAACTCATCCGAAAAGTCGAAAGATTCAAACTCGGGTTGTGCGCGGCTAAGATCGTTCAAGAACGTGAAACACTCGTATTCGTTATCGGGCGCAGAAGCAGCAGCAGGTTCGAGGAGAAACGCACTAGTGGCGTCAAGATTATCGTGTTCAAACAGAAACTCCTCGAATTCACACTCTTCGGGGGTGATCTCCTGGATCGAGCAGACATCCAGTATATGAGCATTAGGTTCGGCGGGCTGATTCCCCAACCTAAAAATGTTGAGTTCAATTGTCATATTTCCAAAAGAAAGGTTCATTGAACCATTGCGACAATTGATCACAGCATTTGAGGTTGCGAGAAATGGGCGACCGAGTATCACCGGAATTTGATTCCAGGGGTTAGCTACAGGCTGTGTATCTAAGACAATGAAGTCGACGGGGAATAGGAAGTCCCCGACTTTGATTAACACATCCTCTAGCTCACCCCTAGGATGGGTGATCGATCGGTCGGCCATCTGGAGAGTGCAGTGTGTGGGTTTCAGCTCTCCGACGCCTAATTGCTCGTATACTGAATACGGAAGCAAGTTAACACTGGCACCAAGATCTAATAGTGCGCGGTTGATGTTCTTATCCCCAATAGTAATTGAAATCGTAGGACAGCCAGGGTCCTTCCGTTTTTGTGGTAAAGATTGGGTAAGGGCATCACTCACAGCACTAGCCAAGAAAACTTTCTTGGGTACCTGAGACTTCCTCTTTTTCGTGCACAAGTCCTTTAAGATTTTCGCGTAAGACGGGACTTGTTGGAAAGCATCTAAAAGAGGAATGTTAATGTTAACTTGCTTGAATAACTCCAAAATCTTCTCCATTTGTGGATTTTGTTTGTTAGACCTCAACCGGTTTGGAAATGGAACATTTTGAAAATTGGTTGAGTCTAAAGCTGGAGGAGGAGATTTTGGAGTTGGAACAGATCCCAGAATAGGTGTTTTCGTGGAGTGAGAAGCGGGTCCGTTCAGGGCAGAAGAAGAAGAGGGAGAGCCTTGTGAAGAACGGAGAATAGGCTCGGAAGACGAAGAAGAAGAAGGAGAAGAAGCAGAAGAAGAAGCGGCCGGGGTGTCATCGTTGATTTGCTTGCCAATGTTGTTTTGCAGCACCCTCCCTGATCTCAGTGTGGTCACGGCACTCACATTATGGTTTTGTTGTTCAAGAGCAACATGTGCATTATGTGGGTGGCCGGGATTTGGAAGTGGCTGGGACGGGAGCTTCCCCTTCTCTCGCTCGCTCAAGGCCGCGTTCAGCTGTGCAATCTGGGCCTCGATGGTCTTGATGCTCTGCCCGTGTGCGGCGGTGTGTTGCACTAAAGATTGGATCGAAGACTGGATGTTGGCGGTGGATTGAGTCGATTGTTTAACAAACGCATCCAGATTTCGCTCGAGCGAGGAAACCTTATCGTTGTTCGACGGAACAAAGTTGTTCGGTGGAAAGGAATTGTTCGGTGCAAAGTTGTTCGTCTGGTTTTGGTAAGGTTGGGGTTGGAAGGGCTGCTGATACTGAGTTTGTTGTTGCGCTTGTTGTTGCGGTGGAGGGGCCCTTTGGAAATTGTTGCCCTGGAATTGATTCTGATTCTGATTCCAGGCGAAATTGGGGTGGTTCCTCCAACCGGGATTGTAGGTGGAAGAGTATGGATCATTCCTCGGTCTTTGCTGGAATGCATTAACCTGATCCTGTCCTTGCGAGGGTGGATTGTAAGGACACTCTTCAGTCAAGTGGGACGGATCGGAACAACAAGCGCAGATGGTACGAAGGGGGAGAACAGGTGTGGGGGCAGGAGCAGAAAATTTGCTCTCTATTGCTTCAAGCTTTCGTGTTATTGCAGCCATTTCAGCTTTCATTGCAATAGAGACATCGAGTTAGTGGATTCCTACCCTAGACTGACCGGTAGAAGTGGAGGTAGAAGAAGAAGAAGTCGGTCTGGTGCTCTCCCACTGTAGCGTTTGCTCCGCAAGATCGTCAAAGAACTGCCACGCTTCCTCGTCAGATTTGGATAGGAAGTGGCCTTGACAGATGGTTTCCAGCAACTGCTTCGTTGCTGGGTTCAGCCCCTCGTATAAGGTTTGGCAGAGTTGCCATTTCTCTATACCGTGGTGAGGACACTGAACAAGAAGGTCTTTGTATCGGTCAAAGCACTTCCAGAAGGGTTCAGAAGGAAGCTGGGAGAATTGGTTGATCTCATTTCGAATTCTTGCGGTCTTATGATTTGGGTAGAATTTTTTCAGAAACGCTTTAACAAACTCGTCCCAGCTGGTGATTGAGTGGGAAGCGGTGCTATACAGCCATTTTTCTGCGAGATCGCATAAAGTGAACGGAATGACCCGTAGACGTATAGCATCGTCCGACAGCTGGGTTGTTTTCATCATGGCACAGACGTTTTGAAATTTGTTAATGAAGATATAGGCATCTTCAGATTCAAGCCCATGAAAACGTGGAAGCATGTTGATGAAATGGGGCTTAATTTCAAAGTTGTCCCCATTGGCTGGAGGAAGAGAAAGGCAGGTTGGAAGTGCAGAACGGGTAGGGTAGAAACGATCCTGGAGCGCAATTCGCTGCGGCGCTACAACAGGCGGAGGTGGTGGAAGATTGGTCTCCGTAGGAGGTGGAGCCAATCCAGGGGTGGTCAAAGAGATGTTCGGATTAAATCCCGACATCGCGGAAGAAGAGGTTGGTGAAGGTGAAGGTGAAGGTGAAGGTGAAGATGTATGAACAGAATTCCGGTCAACGTCGGAGTTGGCCGGCAAAGGAAGGGGTGAAAGAGGAGTGGACGGAGTATCGACTTCGGAGTCGATTGCGTAGTCGGTCGCGACTAACGTAACGCGGACTAGACGGGCGCTAGTGTCCCGAGTCCAAGCGGACATACACTAAACGAGTTTAGTATAGTCAAAGCGAAGAAGGTGAGGGTAAGAAAACGTCAATGAAGAAAGGCGATGGGTGTTGGGTGAAAATGGATTTGGCGACAAAAGGGCAAGTTTTTATAAAAGTTTTTGATTTTTTTCTTTTTTTTTTTTTTTTTTTTAGAAAAAGATTTACAGAAGTATGTACGGGAATACGGCTTAAGCAATCACAAACAAGATATGCACAATCACACCTAGATCTAGGGTAACCTAGATCTACTAGACCTGCTCCTGAACTTGATTGTCGAAGTTAAACAATGTCGAGAAACGGGCTTAAAAATACACTGATCACGAGGCCAGGTAAGTGCAGAGATAAGGGGAGGTTGTCCAACGCTTTCGCGAAGTTCCTTAATTAAATAACCCTTTCTCTTTCGGCGGTTGCGCCTTTAACACTTTCCTAGACACCCCGTAAACAATATACGGTTAAGCAAGGTTCTAAACAAGGTTTATCTTCTCCTAATGAGCGCGAAGTCCTTAGGGCTGAAGTCTAGTGTTTTTTAATTTACAATGGACAATGCATATGCTTTAGTGATTTCCGGGGTCCTGGGAAGGGTGATGAAATCCCCACCCAATCTGGATTGGTTTCAAGCCCCTTAAGTCCGTATTAAAGAATGCAAAACAGTAACAAATCAACTGCAAACAATTTTTATTTGCGGCGCAAAGAATCCTGCACAAGAACAGTTTATTGGAAGGGGGAGAAGAGTTTGCGCAAAGAAGCCTGCAGAAAACACAATTCAGTGGAGTCCAGAGGAGTGGAGAGAGGCAGAGAAACTCACTAAAAAAATTCAGCACCCTGATGGCACTATCTGACCGCGGTTCCGCGGCCAAACACCAGCAATGGCCGCGGAAGCGCGGCTTAGTTGAGGACTTGGGGGTTCAATTTTCTTGTGGATACTTCTGTGCTTGTCCTCTGCTTTTCTGGATATGTGGAATTCTGATTTGCTCACTGTATCTACTCCAGATTTTGACAGTAGACCGGATGCTTCGTTTTGTCCGTTGCGGTGTAGCCGCGAAATGTGGGTCTATCTTCCCACGTCTTTGGCACTGTACTTGAACTCCGTATTTTCACCGTCTTTGGCGTTGCTCTTGAGCTTCGTACTTCCTGCACACTTGCACAAAAACTAATCAAGAATAACAAGATGATTTTTACAAGGTATATATATATATATATTTTTTTTGGTTGTTTTTATATTCACAAATTAACCCGAAATTACACAAGGAAATAAACTACCGTCTCCCCGGCAACGGCGCCATTTGATTGATAGGATACGAGCGTGTTCAAGTTTTAGTTTAAATACCGCAATCAAGACGGTTTCGCACGTAGCTAGCCGGTTGAGTACGGGTCGTCCGCAGGGAGATGGGAATCTTTTTCTATGTGTTTTTCGACGAGTTAAGTCCGGTTGTTCAGATTTTGTTTGTAGTTATCTAAGTGTTGAGTTGATATTTAAAGAGAGCATGTTAGGGTTAGGATTAGGTTAGTTTGAGTTAGGAGTCTCCACATCTTTCGTTGCCCTTCTTAATATCGTGTTACGGTAATCGGCAACAACGGGGATTAGCACGACTAGGAAGGACTTTGCGAGTATAAGCTAGGCTTTCCAACGCATAAGTCTTCCTTTTGGTGCTTGTCCGTCCGTTCTTGGCTCTTAGCCATAACCTCCGGTTAATCCAACCACAACCGGTCTCACTACGGAATCACCGCTATCATGTAGGATAGGGTGCCGTAAGGAGCGGATTGTGGTTGGGTTAACGGGAGTCGATTTAAGCTGTTGGGCAAGGAAAGAGTGAGAGAGATTTCCTTCTCTCAAACTTCCCTTATCCTACCCTAACAAGAATGAACTACTCACACATCATAATACGGAAAAATAAAACAACACAAAAGAGGAAGATAGAAAGAAGGAGATTAGAAGAATACGACTAACTATTTGCGACCTCACCTTGGCGAGGATCAAGCGTAAGTATCATTGTCATATGTAAAGATAAAGAAAAAAAAAGAGAAGAAAGAAACAACAAGGAAATAACAACAACTACTTAATGAATTTAAAGTTACAACAATTATAACAAGTAAAGAAAGAGACAAGCATGATAATAAAAATGGTCTTCTTTATTCATCACTCTTCACTCAAAAGCTCACTTACAAGTTTAATGGAGAAGAGGTGAGAAGAGGAAGAAGAACATGTAAACTAAAACCTAGCAAAAGAAATACAAGAATTGGACCCCTTCCTTCACAGAATTCTGGGGTATTTATAGGCTGAAATATGAGAAACTAGGGCAACAATACGGGCCCTCATGAAAAGACCAAAGAGCCCCTGAAAACCCTAACCGTTTGGCGCCAAGATGGCCGCGGAAGGGCGGCCAAAACCACCCTTTGGCCGCGCTTCCGCGGCCGTTTAGAGGAGTTGGGCCCATATCTTTTTGGTGCTGGCCTGGTTTGGTGTGTACTGCATTCTGGTA
Organism: Agapanthus africanus; assembly: GCA_030015575.1. Classification (NCBI taxonomy): domain Eukaryota; kingdom Viridiplantae; phylum Streptophyta; class Magnoliopsida; order Asparagales; family Amaryllidaceae; genus Agapanthus; species Agapanthus africanus. The sequence goes on along the minus strand of CM057348.1, from coordinate 251,460,598 downwards.
TATGTATTTTCTCATAATTTCTTCACGAATTTTCCAGAATTTCTGTTGAGGGAAAGGTGGACTTTTTGTCAAGATTTTGTCATGATTGCCTCGAGCTCCGCGTAGATCTCTTGGATCTTGTGCCACCATTGAGCCTTGTGCATAGATTTGACATTTTGTCTTCCTACTGGTATCTGGCAACATACGGATGAGGGATGGAGACCGTGTTTTATCTGTGGTCGGAAAGAACCCGGATTTTTTTCGTCTTTTCCATGAATTTCATTGTTTTGGAACCGAGAACCTGTATCCTGCAATTGACTAGCAAACACGGCTCAAGAGTATCTACGGATATGCAATGTGATAAAAATTGGGCGGTATGAAAATGCAAAAATCTGATATGAACAGAGCCCAGGTCCCATCAGAAGTCCAGACACATCCTGAGACGATATCATGTGATCCGGGAGATAGTTGATCGCTACGAGATCAAGATTAAGAGAGTAGATACAAAGAACAATGTTGCGGATCCATTCACCAAGGCCCTCCCTCAGCCGCAGCATGGGCGACTTTTTGAGATGTTGGGTATGAGATACGCCAATAACTGGCCTTAGTGCAAGTGGGAGATTGTTTGATATATGTATGCCCTAGAGGCCATTATGAGATAGTGTATGTACTGATGTGTGTGTATATATATATATATATATATTCAGAGGACAGTCTTGCTCGACATGATAATATGCTATCTGGTTTCACTTTATCATATGTTCACTTGATCATGTTTATATTCATTTGGTACATGTTGATAAAGCCCTAAGGATATTGGCTTGACTACTGGGATTATGATTTGGATCATACTAGTGGGAAACCTGTAGTTTATAAGCTTATCCTTGAAATGTTCCTAGTCGTAGGTATATCGAGATAGGGCATCCATATTCCAGTGTAGACTAGCGTATACCATTCTTGTTCCATATGATGGGCGATGGATGATCCTATATCCGTCTGGTGTGATGACACCAAAGATTGTATACGGGTGCTCAGTGAGACTGGGTACACTAAACGGACTCACCGAGAACTCCTATGTGGTATTATATCATACGTCGGATAGCAGTTCTCAGGTGACACTGGTACAGGTTAGTCTATAGACCCGAGATCGCCATAGAGTCTTGTGTGTTCTCCCACTGTACTTTGATCTCCACCCTACTACGGCTCTACAGAGTCGTACAAACAGGTGGATTTTGGGTATATTCCTGAGGCATATGGAAGCAATGAGCGATAGGAGGGGTTTCGTCTCTCCCGGTATTGGGGGTTGATGCTGTGCTGTGCACGATTGGCTATAACAGGAAGTCCCTGGCCAGGGCTGATGAGATATTACTGATAAGTGTTATCAGTAAGTTTCTCGATCTGTTATAGACCATATACCGGCATGACTTATTGAGTTATTGGAGTCGACGATTCCATCCCTAGACTCGATATGCAGCATATCTGACGAAAAAACCGGACTGTACGGTAAGTGTTGCCAGTTGGATTGACGGGAGTTTTGACAGGTTCGTTTGTTCTTCTTCTGATCGCTCAATACCCGGGTGGCTGTTACGTTTAGCTGACCGCTTGCGGCTTGTAGATGTTTGATATGATCATCACCTACTGCTGGCGTATTGAAGAGTCTTAGAGTCCCACATAGAAGTTTCTCGGCTCAGGCGAAACGAAGTGGAGCGCATATGAGATATGTGCGGAAGCTCGATTAAATACCAGTATATGATAATGTATTTTAATCGGGCATTTTATATTAGTCGGGTCGTATGAGATATGACCGGTTTATTAAATCAAGTGTTGATTTAATATTGCCTTTTATCTCATTTATTTAAACCCTTTTCTTTTGATGGATGCATGCATGTATATGTACATGATGATGTGCATACACACATACATACATGCATTTGTATCATGGTTGATGATACAACTTAGATGGCAATATAAGAATCACATGGTTCATAATTTAATATATGGATATTTTTGAATTAAGTTAAAGATAAAGGAAAATAGATAATGACTCATTTCTTTTCTAATGACTCATTTCTTCTACACTTTTCCATGGTTGACCTTTGACTTAACCATGATTTATTTTCCTTTTCCTTTTAACTCATGAAGAAATATCTAGATATTATTATTAACTATGGTTTCTATTATGATATTTATCTCTCTCTCTCTCATTTTCTTTTTGCATTATTCATCCAGAAGAAAAAATATCAAGCCATCTTCTTCTTCCTCTCTCTAGCTCTCTCTTGAGTTCTATATTGAGTGAGATAATAAAAAAGAAAGGGTATTAAGTGAGATTACCAACCATTTCATCATCCTACACAACGCTTGCTACTTTGTGTAGGGTGTTTTGCTTCAAGGATTTCAAAGATCAAGTGAATCAACAAGCTTTGAGCAAAGGACTTCGGGTGGATCGTTGTGGACTTGGGAGTGATCTAGCGAGCCGTTCCAAACCAAAGGAGATCTAAGGAGTCACCCTAGGAGGTCTACAAAGGTTGTATTCTCTCTACTTAGTGTTAAATTATCTTTTAGATGTGATACTTTTAATTGTTACTCTATAATTCTAGTTCGATTCCGAGTTTCGTTTACTTAGCACCTCATAAATTTAAAGTTATGGCGTGTGTGATGCTTCCAAACCCTATACGAGGTGTTAAGGAAACCCAACAGAAACTTCACTCTTCATCCCTACCCACCCGTAACTATCTCACAAGCCACGTTACATCTTGGTGGAACTTGGGTGAACACTGAAAGCTGACTGATGTGCCTGCTCTAGGATCTCGTGTCTCTACCCATCAGTATCTGGTATACACAAGCGAGTCCCACAACGTAACACACTCTGGTCATCAATCAAGAACTCTGAATCTCTACCCTGCCGAACATGCTCAAGAATCTCAGACAAACGAGTATCGGCGGACTGTGCCTCACGAAAATGATTAATTTGAAGTGGACGGTCGCGGACATGAGCAAGCTGTCCCCTAGTAGAGGTGAACATAAGCTGTACTCAACGTTCGCACAAGAACTGCAAATATGCAAAAGACTGTCTCTGAACTGCGCTCATCTGGGACAAGCTAACCCCCGGGCCTATGACTCAAAGCATCAGCTACCACAATCGCCTTGCCCCGGGAAATAAAAGATCTCACAATCATAATCCTTCACAAGCTCCATCCAACGGCGCTGTCTCAAACTCAGATCCCGTTGCAGGAAGATGTACATAAAGCTCTGGTGGTCCGTGAAAATCTGACACGACTCTCCGTACAAGTAGTGTCTCCAAATCTTCAACGCACGACCACCGCGGCCATCTCCAGATCATGAGTGGGATAAATCTTCTCGTGCTCCTTCAACTATAAGGAAGCATAAGTGATAACTCTATCGTACTACATCAGTACACAATCGAGCCCCACTCGCGAAACACCACAATAATCGACAAAGTCGCCCGATCCAGAAAGCAAAGGTAAAACTGGTGCAGTCGTCAACCGAGTCTTCAACCGCTGAAATCTCAGCTCGCATGCCTCAGTCTAAATAAAAAAAACTCCTTTCCTGGTCAGTCCGGTCGGCGGTGCAGCGATACTCAAGAAATCCTGCACGAAACGGCGGTAAAAACCGGCTAAGCCCAAAAAGCTGTGGACCTCTGTCACCGATACAGGTCCGGGCCAAAGCTGTACGGCCTTGATCTCCCTCATGTCCATACGAATACCGTCTCCCGTAACCACATGACCGAGGAAGTCAACACTATCAAGCCTGAAGTAACACTTCGAGAATTTAGCAAACAGCTGGTACTCTCTCAATGTCTGCAAAGAAATCCTCAAGTGTTGCTCGTGTTCCTCTCGACTCTTGGAATAGACCGGAATGTCATCAATAACACAACAATACACTGGTCGAGGAACGGCCTGAAAAATCTGGTTCAACTTATCCATGAATGCTGCTAGGGCATTGGTGAGTCCAACGACACCACCAAAAACTCTTAATGCCCGTAGCGCACACAAAAAGCAATCTTCGGAATGTCATCACTCCGAACCCGCAACTACTGATGACCCGATCCAAATCAAACTTAGAAAAATGTCCCCCACCCTGGAGCTGATCAAACAAATCGTCAATGCGAGGTAAAGGATGCCTAATCCGCATCGTAACTTGGTTCAATTGACGATCAATCAATACACAACCTCAAACTATCGTCCTTCTTCTTGACGAACAGAATAGGAGCTCCCTAAAGCGAAACACTTGGACGTACAAGTCCTTCATCAAGCAACTCTACAGCTGATCCTTAAGCTCCCTAAGCTCTGCCGGCTCATCTGGAACAACGTCGAAAAACTCTCGCACGATAGGAATCCGGTCCAACGAATCCACTATGCTCCGGTTTCATGAATGAAAGCAAAGAATTCTTGACATCCTCTTCTCAAAAGCTGATGAGCGAAAAAGGCTTAAATCAAGCTGTGAGGGGCGGCACTACGGTCCTCCTGCACAACAAGAACTGACTCGCCGAGAAAACAAAACCTGACTGTTTTCTCGCGGCAGTCCACAGACGCATAGTACGTAGCTAACCAGTCCATGTCCAAGAGAACGTCAAAGTCCTACATATCTAGAAGGATCAAATCGATGGACGAATCTCTATCTTCTATCCGATTGGTACATGACCGAAACACGTGTCGCGCAATAAAGGAATCGCTATCATGAGTAATTACAACAAACAACTGATCTAGTATACACGACTCTCGGCCCAACCTCGGCACGAAGTGTGTAGAACAAACGAGTGCATAGATCTCGAATTAAACAAAACATGCGCATCAGAAGATCATGCGAAAAGATTACCAGAAAACTCTGCATTGGACGCCCGCGCGTCCCGATGAGTAGAAGCAAACACTCATGCCTGCCCTCTACCTGCAACTGGCTGTACTCAATCCTGTTCTCTCCGAACGAACCTTCCTCGACCATGACCTCTCTGAACATAAGTCTGACGCGGTGCGACAACAGGCACAAGGGGCAACGCTCCCTAAGATGAAGGTGGTAAGGTAAAATATGGTACTGCTGCCCTCCTCTGGCGTACCAAGGTATAATTTCTGACGAGGTGATAGAAACTCCCGCACCGGAAACATCCATACGATGACTGCTGATCCTCTTGGGGATAAGAGCTAAACTACTGACCTTGTCCCAAGCCTCTGCTACTCTTGCGAACCGAACGAAATCTGTCGCGGCGTCTAAGAATCTGTCTCTGAGCTGATACACCTATATGAGCCCTCCTCGGTCCTGAAACTTTCAAAGCTCGGGAAGACGTGCCTCATCTAGTAGGGCTGCGTCTACTGCTGTTGTATACGTAACACAATACTGTGTGCTGATAGCAAGGAATAACTGGGTAACAGGGGTGGAAACCTCATGTCGCTGCGCTCGACTGGCCTCAACCAACAATCTTATCATCTGGCGCAAATCCTGCATATCTGTCTCTAGCCTAGCGATACGATCTATCGAAGGAGGATCAATCTGCTCCGGAATAGCGAGCGTACCGTCCTGGTCAGTCCTCGTCCCAAACGAGTCAACTCTGACCTCGGCTCACGTTGTCTCTCTCTGTGCCTCATATTCATCGGCGGCATAAAGGCTAGAAATGGAGATAGGATTCGATATGAACACGGAAATCGAATCACAAAGATATGTATCATCATGGAAGGAATTTCAAGCAATTAGTACTTAGGTCTAGGTCACTCTGCTTAAGCTACCTACTCCATCATACCAAGGTCATCCTACACTTCGAAAGGTAAAACCTAGCGGTCTGATACCAACTTTGTCACGACCCGAAATTTGGCACGTGACGGCCCTTAAACTATGTAACGTCTACAGGCGTAACGCAATTCAAGTAAGCCGAAAACCCAGCAAATCTAAACTATCAAAAGTAGTAAGTGATAAGAACATTGTTTAAAACTTTTGGAAATCTCAAGTAAAAATTCTTTAAAGTCCAAATTTACTTTCTTAAAAATTTTGGTAGCACCTCCTTCGTAAAAACTAGCCCCGAAAACGGGTACAACATAGAGTAAAAATAAAGCATCCCCAACGGGAGCAAATCCATACCCAAAGGCGGAAACAACCACCACAACAGATATACGACGCCGTAGCGAAGAAAAATAGACGATATAAAGTGACAACAGCATAAAAAATCCAAAATCACAAAATAATATACAATATCATTCTCACATCTCGTCTCTAAGTCAATACATGAAAGTGGTATATGGAGAGTACTAGATACAACGAATATACAAATGAGCATCATCGGATAACCGCAAAACCCACCTATAGCAAAACTGCTCACAATCAGCCGTAGCGGTATCCGCTGCAAAAGATGATACGATAAGAAGAAGCCCTGTTGCGACTACTGTGAGGGACAACCTGCAAAACACTGGGGCACAACGGGGGTGAGTTGCCAACTCGTGAATAGTAAATAACATATGCAGGTAATCGCAGGTATGCACAACTGCGATAATCTATCATATGCAACATATAGTAATATGGCAATATGTGTCATGAAAGGTACTCTATCAGGTATTACTAATACATGAAGCAATGCATATCAAATAAATACTGAGCATAAGATAAAATATGTCATCCTCACGGAATCCTCATCGTGGCAGGACCACTGTCCATTAAGACAATCTAAATCCCAAAACCAAAGGCACTGCATCCTCGGATCGGCCCTCATATCCTGTAAGTCTCATGGAACCTGAGTGTCCAACACCGACACTCGAAATATCATGAAAACATATGCCTGTGTGTGTGTGTAAGGATATTTATCTCGTGTGTCCATCAACGACACATAAAAATCATGGAACCTGAGTGTCCAACATCGACACTAGAAACATCATGAAATACTCGTGTCCAGCATCGACACGCAAATCCTCATATATCGGGCTCCGTCAGTCCGGATCGGCCCTCATCAATATCTCAGGCGCCGTCAGTCTGGATCGGCTCACGGACTCCGTCAGTCCGGATTGGCCCGTACCATCTCACAACTCCGGTCGGTATCCTCCAGATATCCGCCGAGTCCAAATACTATCACTAGTAGGTAGTAGTCCCTCTACCAGGCTCATCGGCAAATCCATCGACATACCTTTCTTGCCCGGGGGTACCATACCGGGTCCACCATGTACTCGCAAACGGTGCCTACCACTCCTCAAATTGGGTATCTAGCACAAGTCTCAGAACCGAGAAAACTCATGGTGGACGCACTGAAATATCATATCACGAGAAACCGGGTTTCAAATAATATATATAAATTTCTTGAAATACCCCCACGGTTCTCAAATCCATAAAACATCAAGTAATGAATAAGAATACTTGCATAGATTATTATGATGATATATATTATATAGTAACAGCGTCCCATACCACTGATACACACACACACACACACATAACAGCATCCCATACCACTGATATATATCCTCAGGAGTAAAACATCCAGAAATATAATATATGCAACATAAAACAGTAATATGAGTAAATAAAGGAAAACCGCTATTTAAATGCAACAAGTTATTAAATATATCATGCGGTTTCTAATTCCTCCAAAATCCAACGCAACATCATATAAGGGTGAACATGTAGTTATAGCAAGGTATATGTGTGTACATGTAAGTATGTATGCAAGATGTACATGTAGCTATATCTCATATGTGTATATACCTGTCAACAATGATACAATACCCTATAGGTATATGTGTAAGCATGAAGGTATATGTGTATGCTATCTCTCATATACACAATGGAAATAAGGATCAAGTTTCAATGTCCCTAACCAATACAATATCACGTATGTATATGTGTCAGCTACCTCTCATATGCACAAAGGAAATAAGGATCATGTCTCAATGTTCCTAACCAATACAATATCTCATATGTATATGTGTCAGCTACCTCTCATATGCACAAAGGAAATAAGGATCATGTCTCAATGTCCCTAACCAATACAATATCTCATATGTATATGTGTTGTGCGTGTCATGGCAATTATCGACGGAGTGTGTGGCATACAATTAATGCTCGTGCAACATGAACCGTCAATAATAGCGCAATGTCCAATGGGTACAAGTCCCAGCATAACAAGTAATAATATGAAATGAAGTTTATGCACAATCTCTATATGTGCAATACTTTTAACTAATAATCATGTCATATAATCCAGCCCAGACGCATAACGCCATGCGGGCGATTTCCCTGTAGATGTTAAATCTACTCACCGATGACCCCGAGCTAAGTAAATCCGACCATCTGCTTCCCTTTCTTCGCAGCGTCCGAAATCCCTGCTCGCGATCCTAAAATTTCACAAACACAACACATAAGATTAAATATCCTGGGCCGACACAAAGACACCGAAACGCAAGGGTAACGTCCACAAGATATACACACTATGCACTCAGTGCACAAAACGCGTACGATATCGGCACAATCCTAGCTAGGATGACACAACCACCAAGTCTAGACCCCGATCATACCGATCGCGCATTCACAACTCAATATATATCGTGGAAGATAATATATATAATATCGCAACGTCATAAGAAACCCATGCCTTTAGCTCAAATCTAGAAGTTTAACCAGAACTAGTAGCCACAATTATCACATAATAACTTGATTAAACCACTCAAACCCTTACTAGAATTTTAATCTCATCCATATAAGATTTACTAAAAGTTTAGTTTGCACTTAAGCTTAATTAGACGATTAGGAAAAATAACAAATAGCATTCTCACAACTACATTAATTTTTCCAAGTCTAAACTTTTCCATTAACCAATTTAACCAATCAAACCCTAACTTGATCTTCACAACTCTTTCATGAATTTATTAAACATGCTAATTCAAGCTTTAATTAAACATCTAATAAGCTAGCTTAACGATTTAAACAACAACTAAAGATTAGGGTTAGGATTTTATACCTCCACTAGATTCACAAACTAGAAACTAAACTCCAATTTAGCCTCCAAAATGATGACTTTCATGATGATCCAAGCTTATTTAGGGTTGAAGAATAATGGGTAGGGATTTATATTTGAGTTTGTGGAATTATTTGATGATTTTAGATTATTTATTTGAGCTTGAAGAAGTGCAAATGAAGTGAGATGAGAGAGAGGGCGGCAAGGGGGGAGTTTCGGCCAAGGCACAAAAATGAGGAGGTTAGTGGAAATGTGTGGAAATTTCTAGCTAAAAACCTCAATTAATGCCCATTAATGCACCCCCATCAAATGCCACCTCTTAATCTTTTCTTTTTTCTAATTAAAGTCTTCATTAATTCAATAAATATCTAGATATTGGTAGGATATTTTGCATGGATGGATAAATGCTTAATCTTGTGATTAAATTAGTATAGATTCACTTTAGCATAATTAACCAAATAAAATTTGTAATTACCACTAATTAAGTGTATAATTAAAAGCTTATAATAATATTTTTATTAAGGAAAAATATTAAAGTGAACTAAAATTTTCAAGTGGCAACTAAAAACTGCAAACTAGCAATTTCCCAGTTAAACTAGGTGCAGTTAAGTCTAAACTGAAAAAAAATGATCACTTCAGGGTTTTTACGGAAAACACATTTTATATTTTACCTATTAACGGAAAATTCACATAACGATTTCTAAAACGTTACAACCGCCCCTCGTCGGGGTCTCGATCAGTATACACTAGTCTACTCAGGAGTATCGATGCCCAGTCTCGAAACTCTCATGACTAGGGATATTTAAGGATATGCTTATAGACCACCCAGCTCCCACGTATATGATCGCCATCATAATGCTGGTAGTCAATCAAGAATCCTATGGGCTATATCAACATGTAATAGTGATTTGTAATACCACATAAAGTATGTACATGATGATAAATACAAACCAGATAGCATACATCATCCTGAGTAAGACTGTTCTATCCGTATAGGTCCTCCCTCAATCATCGCAATCGCTTGCCTGCGATTCAATAGTTGACTTGAGGCCATTATAGCCAACACTACCCGCTGCGGATGGACCGAGCAGGAAGCTACTCGGTGGCCTCGTGAAGTGGGCTTTTGAGACTCCCTTGCGCCTTCGTGGGGCGTCGTTCAACCTTCAGCGGTCCGCATAGGCAGGAGTGTCGGCGTTGTTCAACCTTTCGTGGCCCGCATAGGCGGGAGTGAGGGCGCCGTTCAACCTTCCGTGGCCCGCATAGCCGCTTATGAAGACTGGCATGGCCGACACGTGGCAAGTCCATATCGAGAAATTGAGACATCCCGTGATTCGCGTCACTGCGCGAGTAAATTTCGGCCGTTGGAAGATTTTTGTTGAGGCTATAAATAGCGAAGGCATGTTGGTTTCTTTCTAGCATTACTTTTCTAAATATGTCCGGGCGCATTTTTACCATCGGGGAGATCATCTCTCGTGACGACTTGTACCTTTACTACCTCGATCGCTTCAAGCAGACGTACGAGGCGGTGATAGGCAGCGTGGAGGGCCACTTTGGTCGCCTACTTCCCCGGCGATATGCTCTCCTCCAAGTGCTCCTTTATGCGATATAGAGGATGTCCCCGGGTCTACACAATTCCCTGTCTCCACAGCTGAGGGACGAGGCGCTTGACAAGGTGCACATGCTCTACTACCTCGGTCTGATCTCACAGAGCAGGCGGGAACGATCAGTGGGTCTTCTTCTGGAGTGTTTCCAGAAAAGGCTGATCGTTGCCTCCTGTCCTGCGGATGGTGTAACATTTCAGAAAATATAAAATATTATTTTTTGGATTTAATATTAAAATAATATTCTTCGCGAAAACTACCCGATTTACGAAATTGGGGTTTTCGTAAATGGGTATAAATATATACCAATATTGAGATTAAAATTATTTATTCATTTAAAAATACATTTATTGGATTTGGCATTTTTATAATTAATTATATGCAGTTTGGATAAAAATTTATTTGTGCACTACTAATTGCGATTAAACCAAATCCGTGTTTCTACAGTTTTCCATGGCTAGTGCACCATGACATGTTGCTTGTTGTTTCATTTTATTTGTGTTATGTATCTGGTTTTAATGAGTGGGGGGAAAAGAAAAGAAAAAGAAAAAGGTTAAAAAGACAATTATTGGAGAGAGAAAGTGAAACATGAGTTTGGAGGGGGTGAGAATAAGAAAGAGAGAGATAGGGCAGCCACCATTTCTTCACCCCATCATTTTCCTTCATCTTCTTCCTCCTCATTTCCCTCCACCTTCACCTCCAAGAATCACCTCCATTTCTTCACCAAAACCCTACACCCTCTTCATTAAAATTGATCCCCACCCCATCCTCAATATTTTGGACCAATCAAAGTTGAATTTTGAAGACTTTAAGAAGTTAGGGATTTTCATGAGTTGCCCAAATGAGGTATAATTCCTTCCACTTAGTTTAGTTTTAAGTTTCCTAGCATCCTAATTTAGTTTAGAGTTAAACTTATTAGATTAGTGATGTTTGGAAAATCCCAAGAGAGGGTTTGGGTGATTGTGTGGATTTATGATGTTTAGGGGCTGTTACAAGACCTTAGTGTTGATTTTACAAGCCAAGACCCGGATTATAAACTAAAATACGGACTTAGGATATTACCCGTGTCGGTTTTGTAAAGTTGTGTTGGCCTACAGGGAATCTGGGGCAACCTGGGAAGTTTCTGAGTTAAACAAACAAGTCTATTGACCTATATTGACCTCTAGAAACCCACTGTAGAAATACGAGCCCAGTTCCTCATCAAACGGCCGGCAAGACTGGACTTGGGGGCAATGTCCCCAGTTTTCCAGTATGGTCTGGGGTTGGGTTTTTAACTGTAGCTCCTAATCCCTGTGACCTATCTCCTATACCTGCTAGTTTAGTCCCAATTTAACCTGAGATAAATCTGGGAGCAGTTGTGAGTGTTTTGGGCAAAGTTTTCCGAGATTTGAATGCTTGGTTTTGATATTTGGTTTTGTATTTGGTTGTTGCGCATTTGTACGTCAACAACAAGGGTTGTTTGATTGTTTTGCATGCGTAGGCTATAGGTTCTAATCTATGAGCGCACCGTGTGCCGCATTGGTTTTCCGGAGTTGATTTTAATAGCATTGCGATTGTGTATTGATTGTAGGTACCTTCGCTTGGATTCCGAGACGACGAAGCACATCGACTACGTCTGAACAAGGAGTTCCACAGGTTAGTAGATTTATATCTACGGGGGAATTCGGGTGGATGGCGTATAGCACCTCCGCAAACTTTGATGGAAACCGATATATAGAATATAGTTAAGGAAACCTATATTAGAAAACTAGGGATATGGTTAAAAATAGATAGTTAGAGATGATATGAATGATCGAATATATATATACCGAAATGTGAGATGAGAGCTATAGAGATATGACTCTTTAATATGATATGATAGAAATAATGTCTCGAATTGATATATAAGGATATGAAAGGTGAATGTGAATCACGATATATATATAGATATGTAGATGCAAGAGAATAAGTATGAGATTTAGAGTAGCATGACATGAGATTTATAAGATAAAATGTATATGTAAGATGACTTGATGTGAGATATTAATGTGATGAAGAGAATATACGATGTGATATGATGACTTGATTGATATGTCGGTAGACGGATGCGAGTCGATATAAGATGATTGATACCTTTGCCGGTCCCCAGATATGAGATTTTTATGGATGTGACCTTGGATATAGGTATATAGATATATATATAATGTTGTGAATCATGAGTGATATGCCGTTCGAGACGTTAGGTCCATACCCTCATTGTCATTTAGGTTGATAGGATCCCTAATCGTCTAATGCCGTCGTACGATGGATAACCGTACGCGATGAGTTTGACTTGATGATTGATCCATACCCTTGACTAGAGGATGCCGTACGATGGATTATACCGTACGTGATGTTGTGAGGCTGGATGCCAATTGATAGATTCACCGACTCGGATTTATTGTAGATACGTATACCTGTTAGCATTTCGCGTACGATGTACTTTATGTTTCGTTCATGACATTCTCATCGCATTATATATACCTGTGCTAGGACACCTACACCATTATTGATGATGCATATGTTACACTTACACAGATTTGCCGGCTCACAAACTTTCATCATCAATAATTGCTATATCACTACACAGTAGAATTGCTGCATCATGATATGACTCTTTGCATGATATACTTGCTATGTTCACATCATTGTTCCATGTTGCATGATATACGGATATTCTTACATTTCTGTTATATGTCCCATACATCATGCTTTATCATTATACGTATTGAGATTTGCTGATTTCATGAGATTCTGGATTTGAGAACCGTGTTTAAATTTCAAAGGAAATTATGTATTATTTTAAAAACCCTGTTTCTCTTGATATGATATTTCGAGACGTCCAACATGTGTTTTCTCGGTTCTAAGATTGGCATGTGAAACCCAATTCGAGGAGCGGGAGGCACCGTCTGCGGGTACATGGTAGACCCAGTATGTACCTCGGGGCAAGAAACGATTTTCATGGTGTAGACGATGAGCCTGTCAGAGGGACCACTACCTACCAGTGATAGTATTTAGACTCGTCGGTTATCCAGAGGATACTGACCGGAGTCATGAGATGGATATGAGGGCCGACCAGAGTATGCGGCGCCTGAGATGAGATAGATATGAGGGCCGATATGAGGATGCAGCGCCTGAGATATGAGGATTTACGTGTCGATGTTGGACACGGGTTTCATGATGTTTCGAGTGTTGATGTTGGACACTCAGGTTCCATGATTTTTATGTGTCGTTGATGAACACACGTCGATTGATATCCTCATATTTACATGCATATGCTTTCATGATATTTACATGCATGATGTTGTTGTGTCATTGATGGACACGTAGATGTTAGCCATATGCTGATAGGCATTGATTATATTGTTGGCACATATGCAGATACGGTCACCATAGATATCATAGTATTACCTTTATGATATAGTTGACCTAGGAATCGTTGTTTTATTCGATTTCTACCTGATGATGTTTTCTACTCATGAGTTGGCAACTCACCCCCGTTTTGCCACAGTTCTTGTAGGTTGACCGCATGGATCAGTAGCGGCATCGCTGGCACACAGCTTACTTTCGGGTCATTTGCTTTGGTAGGTGGGACATTTGGATCGTGCCACTCTTGTATTTATATTTCCTGTTATATCTAGTCAACTCCATCAATCAGAAACTAGTATTTGTATAAGTAGTAAGACTTAGAAGAGACTTGTGGTTACGAGACTTAGAGCGATGGGTTATATGTTCGCTTTGTGGGTTCGTGTCTTGCTTTATTCTTTATTCTTGTGTTGATCTTCGCCGTTGGGCGTCGTATACATATATTATGACTTGCGTGGTTGTGATTCCGCCGATTGGCGAAGTGCTAGCTCCCGCTTGGGGATGCCTTTTATATTATCATGTATATGTGGTTTTGGATCAAAATATACAAAGGAGGTGCTGTCCAAATTTTTAAAAGTCGAAACATGCTTTTCAACTAATAAAATCCACTTGCATTTTTCATGTTCCATTATCTATGCATTTAAGAAAACCTTGATTTCATCATACCTTTATTTCAAAACTTCACCTCTTTTATTTTCTTTTAAAAGGCTTAGATTGCTGGGCTTCGGCTTACTTAATTTACGTTGCGTCTTTAGACGTTGCGTGATTTAAGTGCTGGTCACGAACTAAATTTCGGATCGTGACAGATGGGGTCCCCGGGGCTTCCGTGGCATCTAGGGTCCGCGGGCACCGTCAAAGGGAGCGGGTTTAGGAAGCTTAAGCTCGGCTGCAGGAGATTTCCTCGGAGTACCATCAACAGTGCTTCCTCAATCCTCGCCCCCTATGTTGTAATTATTGTAAGGCTGGGGAGCCCATAATACCTTTAATCAATAAATAAATCATGTTTTTGGCATTAGTGTGTTGTCTCCTTTTTTTCTCTTCATACATTCTATGGACTTAACTAAACGCCAACATAAATTATATTATTTCAAAAGAGGATACATTTTTTTATACAACTTGAGCTTTTCAGCGTTGTAAGGTCGGGGCATTGGGCCACTTCGGAGTTATCCTGGAAGCTCATGCCCGTCGAAAATACATCTAAATGGTCCTTCGGGTTGGATTTCCCATCGAAAAGGGCCACTTTTGGCGGCTTATTCCTGGATGAGACGTGCTCGGCTAGCAGCTCCTCTGTGAAGGGCTTCGTTAGTGAGTCGGCGGAGTACCTGGCCCCTTCGCCGGATGTGTGGCTATCCCTTCGTATGCCTTCAATCTTCTTCTCGAGGGCTTCAAGCCGGTGGTGGTACCCTGTCACGACCCGAAATATTAGCTCGTAACCAACACTTAAATCACGCAACGTCTAAAGGCGTAACGTAATTCAAGTAAGCTGAAACCCAGAAATCTAAACCTTTTAAAGAAACAAAAGAGGTGAAGTTTTGAAATAAGGTATAATGAAGTAAAATGTTTTCTTAAATGCATGAAAATGCAAGATTATATTACTAGCTGAATAACATGTTTCGTCTTTTAAAAATTTGGGCAGCACCTCCTTTGTATTTTTTGATCCAAAACCACAATACATGTTAATATAAAGGCATCCCCAAGCGGGAGTTAGCTCTTCGCCAATCGGCGGATCCACAACCATGCAAAGCATAAAACATAAGTATCGACGCCCAATGGCGAAGATCAACACTAAAGGTAATAAATAAAGCAAGACATCAACCCAAAAACTGAATATAAAACCCATTGCTCAAATCTCGCAACCACAAGTCTTTCTAAGTCTCACTACATATACAAATACTAGTTTTGATTGATGGAGTTGACTAGATACAATAAGAATAATAAGTACAAGAGTAGGCACGATACAACTGTCCCACCTACCAAAGCAAATCACCCAAAAGCAAGCTGTGTGCCAACGATACCGCTACCAATTCATGCGGTCAACCTGCAAGAACTGTGGCACAACGGAGGTAAGTTGCCAACTCGTGAGTAAAAAACATCAACGGGTAGAAATCGAATAAAATAACGATTTTCTAAACTATATCATAAAGGTAATACTATGATATCTAGGGTGACCGTATGTAAAAATGTACCAATAATAAATAAATGCAAGTATGCAAGTGGATATCATCCAATAATATAATCAATGCCAGTATGCATATGGATCTCGTCCACTCAAAACATCGTAAAAGTATATGCATGTAAATGTATGAGGATATCAAAGAATGTATGTCCATCAACAACACAACAAATCATGGAACCTGAGTGTCCAGCATCGACACTCGAAAATATCATGAAACCTGTGTCCAACATCGACACGTAAATCCTCATATCTCAGGCTCCGGCTATCCGGACTGGCCTGTATCCATCTCATGTCTCCGGTCGGTATCCTCCGGATAACCTCTAGTCTAAAATACTATCACCGGTAGGTAGTGTTCCCCTGCCAGGCTCAACGCCATCATCTACGACCATCTTGCCTCGGGGAACCTCATCAGGTCCACCATGCACCCGCAGACGGTTCCTCCTCCTCCTTGAATCGGATGTATGATATCGTTCAAGAGCCGAGAAAACTCATGGTGGACTATCCAAATATCATATCAAGAGATACCGGGTTTTTAAAATAATACATACTTTCTTTTGAAATAACCACGGTTCTCAAATTCAGAAATCTCATGAAAATGGCATATCTCAAATGCGTATAATCATAAAGTATGATGTATGCGACATATAACAGAAATATAAGCATATCTGTATATAATGCAACATGGAACAGTAATATGCACATATCAAGGGAAAACTGCTCTTTAAAATGAATCCAATTTTAAAATATATCCTGCGGTTCCCAATTCCTCCATGGTCAAATGCAACATCGTATAAAGGTGTATATGTAACTATAGCAAGTAAATTATTCAAAGAGTCATATCATGATGCAGCTATTCTACTGTATAGTGACATGGCAATTATCGATGATGAAGTGTGTGAGCCGGCAAATCTGTGTAAGTGTGACATAAGCATCATCGATAATGTTGTAGGTGTACTAGCACAGGTATATGAAATGCAATAGTAAAGACATGAACGTAGCATAAAGTAAACGGCGGCTAAAAGGTATAAGGTATACATATCTAATATGACCGAGTCGGTGAATCTATCAATCAGCCTCCTCTAGTCAAGGTTATGGATCAAACATCAATTAACTCATCACGTACGGTAACTCATCGTACAGCGTTACTGAACAATTTAGGATCCTAACAACCTATGTGACAAGGAGGGTACGGACCTCACGTCTCGTACGACTTATCATTCGAGATTCATAACATTATCCATATATGTACCTATCTCTCGGGTTCCATCCGTATCAATCTCAGATCATGGGACCGGCAAAGGTATCAATTATCACATATCGACTCGTATCCATATAATGACATATCACACCAAGTCGTCATATCACAACGTAAACTCTTTTCCTTCACATTAATATCCCATACCAAGTCAATTTTATATATACAATTTACCTTATACATCAAGTGTCATACTATCCTAAAACTCATACCTATTATATTGCAACTACATGTTTATAAGTTATATCACTAATATCATCTCTAACTACCCTTCAAACCATATTCCTAGTTTCTTAATCTAGGTTTCTACGACTGTATCCTAGAGATCGGTTTCCATCTAATAATTTGCGGGGGTGCTTTACGCCATTCACCCGACTTCCCCCGTAGATATAGATCTACTCACCTGGTCCTCACTCACCGAAGTCGATGACGCCACGCTCCATAACCTCGGAATTCATGCGAAAGTACCTACAATAATACGCAATCGAAATCACTATTAACATCAAGTTCCAAAATCCAATACGGCACGCGCATTGCTTATAGGTTAGAACCTATAGCTTACGTGTACAAAATCAATCAAACAACCCTCGTTGTTGACGTAAAAACGCCAAACAACCCAAAACAATATCAAATACCAAAACCCAAGTTTAAGAATCGCAAAACACGAAAACAACATCCTAGGAAAACCACTCACAGATTTCTCCTTAGGCCTACTAAGGGATTTTGCATATAGAGTTAGTCTAGATATCACATGAGGGAACTACCCACCAAGACACACTCACTTTTGCCATGACCAGGCCACAAATTGCGGCTTGGGGGATTAAATCTGCGGCCATGTAGTGGAGGGAGGGGCTCAGGTTTCAGGGGATGATTCATGGTTGCCTGCACGTCTCATGGTCAAGGGAACTTTATTTACAAATGCCTCGGGTCATCCCAGATCTCTAAATACACTCACAAACCGTCAAATTTACCAATGTCGGAAAGTTCTAAGTCGGTGTTTGGGTTCTATTTTCTGTTCTAGGTCAGTAAAACACCACTCAAGTCTTGTTAACAGCCACTATACATCATCAATTCCTCATAATTACCCAACCCTTCTCTAGCATTTTCCAAGTTCACCAATCCACACCTTAACCCAATTCTAACTAATTAGAATGCTCGGAAAACATAAACTAAATCAAGCGAAGGGAATTTTACCTCATTTAGGCAACTCAAGAAAAACCATATGTAACATTTCAAAAAGATAAAATATTATTTTTGGGAATTTTTATAATTAAATAATAAAATATTGAATATTTTAATAAGGCGGTATAATTAAATACCGATAAATTGGGAAAAATTTAGAAAATTATGGAAATTACTAAAAAGAGGGTACTTTATGTGATTCATGCAATAAGAGTTTATGATTTATTTGACACTAATTTTGTGCTAATCGCGATTAAAAATCGCTAATCGGGCTTTAAGCGTGTTTTGTGCACATGTCATTTTTTCACACTTATTACATTTTTCCTACATGACATTTGGGTGTATGGTTATTGTTTTGGGTTTACTATTGCAAAGTGAAGAAAAGAAAAGAAAAGAAAATGGAAAATGGAAAATGAATGAACAAAAGAATAGTGTGAGGTATGGGCATGAGAGAGAGAGAGGGTGAGGTGTCAACCATTGGTCATGGCTCCTATTTCTTCCTTCATCATTCCTTCATTTCCTCTCCTCCCTCAACCATGGCAGCAACCCCTTTTCCTTCCATTTCATCACTAAAAACTCACAAAAACCTCATCCCCGTTTCACAAAAATTGTGCACAAGCTCTCAAGCTACCCTTTAGACGAAGAAAGTTTGCATTTTGGCGCTGTAGAGAATTCATGAGTGTCAAATGAGGTAATCCCTTCACAATTAGTGTAGTATTTCATTTTCTTATGCATCTATTCAAGTTTAAAATCGATTTGGCGAAGTTTAGTGAACTTTGGAATTTCATGTTGGGAATTAGGGTTTGAGTTGAACCCAAAGGTGAAATTAAGATTAGTAGAGGCTATACAACCCCTGTAGTGATTGATTGGAGACCTAAACTAGAGACTAGAAACCATTTTAGCGAACTTAGAAACCCGATATCGGAAGAATTTTGGATTCTGTGAGTGTATATTGAAATCTGCTAATACCCGGAGCCTCTGAAAATTATTTAGCAAATACAGAGATACCAGCAGGCACCTAGGAAGCACCACCCAAGACCCCAGCCCCTACCCTCTCTTCTCGGCTGCAAATTAAATCATTATGGCCACAAATTGCGGCCAGAGCAGTGTGTAAATGATTTGTTTTTGTTCCAGGGCCTTATCTCCAGTAAATTAGACCCTTGGCATATGCAAAATTGGCTGATTTGACCTAGGGTAAAATCCGGGACCATTTTCAAGAGTTGCTGTTTTGATTCGGGGTTTCGTTTTTCGTATTTTAAATTCTGGATTATTGTATCTGTGTTTTACCTCGATCACTTGACGTTTGTATGACGATATCGAGGATTGTTGGTGATTTTGAAGGCGTGGTCCATAGGTTCTAATCTATAGGCCTATAGCGTGTCGTTTTGGTTTTCCGATGTGATTATAATACGCATTTGCGATTGGATTATATGTATAGGTACCCACGTGATGGCGAGACATTGAAGATGAAGATGGCGACATCGGCATCAGCACACAAGAAGCAAGGTGAGTAGATATATATCTATGGGGAGAAGTCGGGTGAATGGCGTATAGCACCCCCGCAAAGTTGTGAGAATTGATGTGATGTGATATGGATATACATTTATATGTTGTTGAGAGACATGAACACATAGAAAGAGAAGCTTTAGGAGATCATGGGTTTAGTGTTAGCGAGAATAGGAGGAGGGACTTTAGTGGATTTCTTAGTTACGAGACCCTAGAGTAAAGATTTGCATACACGCACACACACACTCGCATTCATTTACTTTCTTGTGCGTAAATGGGGATGTGCATATATATATATACACATGGGTATGGGACTATGCATATACATATTCATATACATATGTATGGATGTTAAGGATAGTATACGATACTTGAGATTGAGTCGATATGATCAGACATGTTGCCGTGGAATATTTAATATGTAACCGAGATATGTCATGATATTATAGCGGATCGTTGGATGACGATACTATGTGGATGATGATGTATATATGATAGTTGACATATGTTCGAGATATGAGATGAGATAGGTTATGATATATATAATGGATCTCTTGGGGCGACGTATACTTCTATATGATAATATGTGTTGATGACATCGGATTGTATGCGACTTTAGATCAGTAACCAGATCATGATATTGTTGATGATATTAGTAGTGTACTAGACTTAGATCAGTACCCCCTGCTCACGATATGTGATGATGTGGATACCAGATGAATAATGAGATAATTGTGACATTTGACCCGTACCCTGATTTAGGATGCCATACGATGGATTTACCGTACGAGCTATTGATGATCGATCCGCACTCTTGACTCGAGGATGTCATATTAGATAGTGTTTCATGGGATACTATTGAGGCAGGATCACCGACTATTATATGTATATATCTACTCAGATTTATGTGGTTTCCTTACCCCTTTCGATTGGTTGTTAGTTAGACTTGTAGGTTACCTAGTAGATGTTAGACTGGACCCGATTACTACCTATTTCCAAAACTAACGAATCGTGAGAATTTTAAAGAGATACCCAGGGATACTACGGATATTTCAAAAGACGTACCTTTTCTTAAAAATCCGTAGCCCCTATTTTCAAAACACCACGATTCGTATTATTTCAAACGGAAAACAGTATATCACATGTATAGTAAGGTAGATTCCTGATTGTTACGTTATTATTCATGTTCTGCATATTATTGTTGCATTTACTATTCATTTGCCTTTATTGTGTTGTTATCGCATCATTGCATGTTATTGTGTACTTGTGATTATGAAACCATGCTGTTAGGACACCAGCACCATTACCGATGATGCGTATGCTCCACGTACACTCGCTTGCCGGCTCACACACATCTTCATCGGTAATTTCCATGTCACGTACACTTTAGAGAATACTATTCACTGACATAGCTTGCTAGCTGATAGT
The DNA here is from genome assembly GCA_030015575.1 of Agapanthus africanus. NCBI lineage: Eukaryota > Viridiplantae > Streptophyta > Magnoliopsida > Asparagales > Amaryllidaceae > Agapanthus > Agapanthus africanus. The sequence goes on along the minus strand of CM057348.1, from coordinate 251,439,146 downwards.
CGCAATATGTTATCGCTTTCATATGCTAGTTTAACTATTGCATTCATTGCATGATATCAGATGCATTCATATATTCATTGTTCATGCAGTATTATGAGATTTATACGGATATTCACTGTTTACTTAATCTTTATTCTTGGATTTCGGATTTTCGTGAGATTTCTGGATTTGGAAACCGCATGTGAAAGTTTTGTAAACTGATGAATAATTTTTAAAAAGAAAAAATGCGGTTTTCCTTGATATGATGAGTATTGTCCACCATGATGTTTTCTCGGTTCTGAGATATTTTCGAGACCCGATTCGAGGAGTTGGATGAACCGTCTGCGGGTACATGGTGGACCCGGTATGGTACCCCGGGGCAAGAAGTTCGAGGTGTAGACGATGAGCCCGGCAGGGGCAGACTACTTACCGGTGATAGTATTTGGACCTGGCGGTTATCCGGAGGATACCGATCGGGGTCACAAGATGGATATAGGCCGACCCGTACTGCCGGAGCCCGCGGGCTGATCCTGCAGATGATACAGAGCCTGAGATATATGTGGATTTACGTGCCGATGCTGAGCACAGGTTTTATGATGTTTTAGAGGGACACATGTTGATTTATATCCTCATACTTTCATGCATATGCTTCTATAACTTTTTACATGCATGATATTGTTATGTCATTGGTTGACACGTGGACGAGACCCACAGGCATACAGACATTGATTACATAGTTGGATGATATCAACATACTTATAGATTTCATGATGATTATATTAATCATACCTCATACTTATGCTATATTGCTACCTGAGGCAATGACATGGGCATGTAGTATTGCACTCATACATAGATGGACCAGGATATTTATTTGAGGATATTACTTGATATGACCTAGGATAGCGTCATGCATGCGATTTCTACTCGTAGATGTTTTCTACTCATGAGTTGGCAACTCACCCCCGTTGTGCCACAGTTTCTTACAGGTTTTGCCGTACAGGTTTCATTACGGCTTTGTTGGCACACTGCTTCCTTTCCGGATGATTTGCTTTGGTAGGTGGGTTCACTTGCATCGTGACCTCCATTATACTTTATTACATTCAGTTGTATCTAGCAAATTCCATCAACCAGACATGTATATTTTATTGACTTAGAGACCGGTGATGTTTATTCTTTCGACCTAGAGTCGCGTATTTTATTATGATGGATTTCATGTTGTTTTAGAGTTTTCCTTTCATTTTGATCCTCTCCCTTCGGCGTTGTATATTATATTGCTTGCGTGGCTGTGGCCGTCGATTGACGAAAAGCTAGCTCCCGCTTGGGGATGCATTTTATCATTGATCCATATATTTATCATGCTGTACCCCATTCGGGGCTAGTATTTACAAAGGAAACTCTGCCCAAATTTTTAGAAAAGACTTGTGATTTTAAAAATGCATATTTCGGCTTATGTTGCTAAACTACTTGATTTAATTTGGTTTTTTCTTCACTCTACTACTTTACTTGGTTTTGATTTATGGGTTTTGGCTTACTTAGATTACGTAGCCTCGAGGCGTTTCATAACTCAAGTGCCGGTCATGTTCCGTATTTTTCGGGTCGTGACACCCTAGCTGCCCCAAGTCATCAAAATTCGTCTTTTCTTGGTCCAAAGTGTAAAGATGAAGAGCAGATCAACTTTAATGAAAGGGGTTTAGCATTTGGATGAAGGATTTGAGATGGTTTCTTGGGGTGAATGTGGAGGGAAGGTAAAGACGAAGAAGGAGAAGAAGAAAAGAAATGGGGAGGAAGGATATGCCTGCCCCCTCTCTCTCTCCTCTTATTCTCACCCCCTCTCTCTATAATATTACCTTTTTACCCTTTTCTATTTTTCTTATCTTTTAAATTTTAAAAACAAAACACATAATACCCAAAACAACATAAGAAATAACATGAAATCAAATGTGACATGACACGATGCACTAACCATGGAAAACTGTATAAACACGGATTTGGCTTAATCGCGATTAGCAGTGCACTAATCGGGTTTTATCCAAACTGTATATAATAAACTTTTAAAAATGCCAAATTCGATAAATATAATTTTAAATGAATAAAATCATATTAATTTCCAATTATTTCACAATTATTGGTATATATTTGTACCTTTTTACGAAAACCCTAATTTCGCAAATCGGGTAATTTTTGCCAAATATATTATTTTAATATTAAATTCCAAAAATAATATTTTATATTTTCTTAAATGTTACATACCCTGAGGATTCTGCACAGTCGGAGTGGTGACTACCCCCGCTCCGGGTCTGTGCGATGGTGCAGCTTCGATTTCGCTCTATCAAGTGCCTCAAATCCTCAGGCGAGCCCCTTCTCGAGTAGTTTCTGCGCTCGTCGTTCGCACGGTCCTGGCGAGAGTAGGGGCGTCAGTCGTGCCTGCAAACTGGCGAGCTGACCGACACCTCCTTAGGGGGAGAGAACACGCGAAGGGCATCAGAGCGACTGCCCAGTCTTCTCTGGGACCGTGGCGTAGAGCTGTCCGGCGCCCAGCAGGTCATAGAATCAATCGCCGCGTGCGTGTTTGTCACGACACGAAATATTAGCTCATGACCAGCACTTAAATCACGCAACGTCTAAAGGCGTAACGTAATTCAAGTAAGCTGAAACCCAGAAATCTAAATCTTTTTAAGAAAATAAAAGAGGAGATGTTTTGAAATAAAGGTATAAGGAAATCAAGTTTTCTTAATGCATAGAAAAGGGACATAAAAATGCAAGTGAAAATTTCTAGTTTGAAAACATGTTTCGTCTTTTAAAAATTTGAGCAGCACCTCCTTTGTATTTTTTGATCCAAAGCCACAAATACATAATGATAATAAAGGCATCCTTAAGCGGGAGCTAGCTCTTCGCCAAACGGCGGATCACAACTACGGAAGACAGTATATATAAGTATACGACGCCCAACGGTGAAATTCACCACAAAAGATAAATAAATAATCAAGACATCAACCCAATAAGCGAACATAAAACTCATCGCTCAAGTCTCGCAACTACAAGTCTCACTAAGTCTCATTACTTATACAAATACTAATTCTATTGATGGAGTTGACTAGATACAATATGAATAATAAATACAAGAGGGGTACGATCCAACATGTACCACCTACCAAAGCAAAACACCTGAATGCAGCTATGTGCCAGCGATACCGCTACTGATCCATGCGGTCAACCTGCAGAACTGTGGCACAACGGGGGTGAGTTGCCAACTCGTGAGTAGAAAAACATCAACAAGTAGAAATCGAATAAATAATGACTCCTAGGTCAACTATATCATGAAGGTAATACTATAATATCTAGGGTGAACGTATCTATAAATGTGCCAACAATGTAATCAATACCTATGTATGCGGATATCATCCAACCATATGGTCAATGTCTGTTCGCATGCGGACCTCGTCCACGTTATATCATCAATGTATATATGCATGTGGATCCCGTCCACGTGCCAACCAATGACATAACAACATCATGCATGTAAATATCATAAAAGCATATGCATGGAAGTATGAGGATATAAATCAACGCGTGTCCCTCGCGACACATCAAGATCATGGAACCTGAGTGTCCAGCATCGACACTCGAAAACATCATGAAACCCGTACCCATCATCGACACGTAAATCCTCATCTCTCGGGCTCCATCAGTCTGGATCGGCCCTCGGGCTCCGTCTGCAGGATCATCCCTCAGGCTCCGGCAGACGGGTCAGCCCAATATCCATCTCTCAACCCGGTCGGTATCCTTCGGATAACCGCCAGGCCCAACCAATCACCGGTAGGTAATAGTCCCTCTGCCAGGCTCATCGTCATCCCCATGATCTTCTCGCCCTGGGGTACCGTACCGGGTCCACCATGTACCCGCAATCGGCCTCATCCAGCTCCTCGAATCGGGTTTCACATGTCACACGTCTTAAACCGAGAAAACGCATGGTGGACGCACTAAAATATCATATCAAGAGAAACCGGGTTTTTAAAATAGTACATGCTTTCTTTTGAAGTAGCCACGGTTCTCAAATTCAGAAATCTCATGAAAACAGCATATCTCAATACGTAAAAACGTAAAGCATAATGTATGCAACACATAACAGAAATGTAAGCATATCTGTATATCATGCAACATAGAACAGTAATATGCACATATCGAGGGGAAACCGCTCTTTTAAATGAATCCAGTTTTAAAATATATCCCGCGGTTTCCAAATCTCCAAAATCAAATGCAACATCGTAATAAAGGTGCACATGTGTATGTACGCAGGTATGGGTGTACAATATGTATGTACGCAAGTATGGGTGTACAATATATATGTACGCAAGTATGGATATACAATATGTATGTACGCAAGTATATCGTGCAAGGAGTCATATCATGATGCAGCAAATCCTACTGTGTAGTGACATGGAAATTATCGATGATGAAGTGTGTGAGCCGGCAATCTATGTACGTGTAACATACGCATCATCGATAATGGTGTAAGTGTACTAGCACGGGTATATGCAATGCAATGAGAATAACATGAATGCAGTATAAGGTAAATCATATGCAAATGCTGACGGGTATACGTATCTAACATGACCGAGTCGGTGAATCTAACCATCGGCATCTAGCCTCACGACATCACGTACGGTATAATCCATCGTACGACATCCTCTAGTCAAGGGTATAGATCAATCATCAAGTCAAACTCATCACGTACGGAAAATCATCGTACGGCGGCATTAAACCAATAGGGGTCCTATCAACGTATATGACAATGAGGGTACGGCATAATGTCACGTACGGTTTATCATTCATAATTCACAACATGTATACATATATATATCCATATACCTATGTCCCAAGTCACATCCATAACAATCTCATATCAGGGGACCGGTAAGGTATCAATCCTCTCAATCGACTCGTATTCGTATACCAATATATCATCATATCACATGCCAAATCGTATTCTCTTTTCATCTCATCTATATCTCACATAAGGTCAATTTACAATTACATTCTGCCTTTACTATAAGCATACGTATCTAATCTAACATACACACCCAAACCATACAATCAGTTTTTATCGGATGCGAATCGTAGTTTTGAAAGTAGGGGCTACGGTGTTTTTAATGAAAAGATATCATTTGAAAATCCGTAACGTCCCTCAAGATATCTGTTTAAAAGATGCATACAATTCTTCCGTTTGGAAATAGGTATGGTTCGGATGGCACATTTACGTCGGCTATCTAGTCTTATAGTACCCTAAACGGCAATATCATCAAACATTATCATCAAATCCCGTCATCACATATTAGTCGTATCATATCACTTCTAACTATCCTTTAGTTTCTAATATGGTTTCTCTAACTATCATTTAACTCTATCTATATTTTTCTATTAAAGGTTCCCTCAACCATACTTTATATATAAATCGGTTTCTATCAAAATTTGCGGGGGTGCTATACGCCATCCACCCGACTTCCCCCGTAGATATAGATCTACTCACCTTGCTTGCCGAAGTCGATGACGCCACGCTCCGTCGCCTCAGAATCCACGCGAAGGTACCTACAATAACACATAATCACAATCGCTGTTAAAATCGAATCCGGAAAACCAAAACGGCACACCGATCGCCTATAGGTTAGAACCTATAGCCCACGCATGCAAAACCAATCAATTATCCCTAGTCGTTGATGTACAAACATCCAACAACCAGACACAAATCCAAATATCAAAACATATCATTCAAAATACGGAAAACACGAAAATAGCAACATAGGAAAACCCTTCCCAGATTTCACTATAGGACAAACTAAGGGATTTTGCATATAGGGTTGCTCTAGATACCAGAAAACAAGACTATTGGCCAAAAATCACACAAATCACCCACCACTTGGCTGCAAATTGCGGTCAAATGTAATAAATCTGCGGCCAGGAATTCATGTTTGGGGCTCAGGTTTCGGGTGATGCTTCCAGGTTGCCTGCTCGTCTCGTGATCATGGGAACTTATTTTATAAAGGTCCCGGGTCATCCCAAATCTCTAAAAACCATCACAAACTGTCACAATTCCGATGTCGGGAAATTCTAAATCTGTGTATTGGTTTCTAATCTGGGTCTAGGCCAGTAAAAACACCTCTCAAGTCTTGTTAACAGCCACTACACATCCTCAATTCCACACAATTACCCAACCTTTCTCTTTAGATTTTCACACATCACTAATATAACAAGTTTAACTCTAAACTAAATTAGGATGCTAGGAAACAACAAACTAAACTAAAAGGAAGGAATTATACCTCAATTGGGCAACTCAAGAAAAACCCTAGATGCCCAAGGTCATCAAAATCCCACTTTGCTTGGTCCAATGCGATGAGGGTGAGGAGGTGATCATTTTTTGTGAAAGGGGTATAGGGTTTGGAGGAGTATTTTGATATGGATCTAGGGTTGAAAGTGGGGGGAAGTGGGGAAGAAGAAGGAGAAGAAAATGATGGGGGAAAATGAAATGAGGCAGCCTGATTTGTAGAGGATTTTATGATAAAAAATAATATTACCGCAATCAAGAACGGCGTCGCTTGGTAGCTAGCCGGTGAGTACGGGTCGGTCCACAGGGATTTTGTGAATTTCCTAATTGTTCTTACGAGTTAATTCCGATGGGTGTCGAATTGATTAAATCTAAAAACTAAATTAATCTAGATCTAAATCTTGCTAGGGTTAGGTTTAGGTTAGGTTTGGAAAGTCAATAAATCTCACCGCTTTTTATACCCATATTAAGATCTCTTTAGGAGTTATGGTAATTGTTAATAAAGGGGATTAGTACCATCGGGAAGAAACGGTGTTTCTTCCTCTAGGTTCTTGTCCTTCCTTTCTTAATCCTTACCCTAACCTCCATGGAAAACACGCTCAACCGGGCCTTTATACTACGGTATCACCGCTACCTCGTGGGATAGGGTGCCGTAGGGAGCGGTGTGTGCATGTATCTATGGAGTCCTATTAATTATATGTGATGGGCAAGAAAGGGGTGAGAGATCTTCATCTCTCAAGCCTTCCCCAAACCTAACCCTAACAAGCGAGGAGACTACTCGCTTATTAGGGAATTGAAGAATATATCTAAACTATCTATCTAGGGCAAGGAATTAAAGATCTAACTAGGGCAGATAAGAAATTACCTAGGGCAGATAATAAAATTAACTAGGGCAAATAAAAAGAACTACTTACAAATTGATGCACTTTTCATTCATTGCAGAAATTACAGATCTGAATTTTTGTATATAAAATTAAGCACAAGAAGAGGCATGACCTAATACAAGATTTAGGGTTCCTATTTATAGAGGATAGAATCCCTAGGGTTACAATCGACTCGCACATCTGCTATTACAAAAATACCCCTAGGAAGACTAGTCAGCGCCGCCACACATTATGGAAAAAATTCTTGCCACTACGGGCTTAGCACGGCCGTGGAACCGCGACCGCAGGCCAGGTTTGGCCGCGGTTCCGTGGCCAAATAGTAAGATTGTATGCTGAAATTTGGTCTTCTGCTTCCAGTTGACTTTTTCTTCCTGTTTCTTTGGTTGGTTCTTTAGAATGTTTTCTATTTCTCTTCCAGATCACCACAGTGAGTAATGTAGTGGACTTTTACCGTTTCTTCGTGTCGAAGTTTTTAACCTTGCTCTGCCTTTGTGCTTTGTGAAATTGTCCATTGATCTTCGTTTAGTCTTCAAACTGTAGGCAAGATAAAGATTCTCTGTTTGTTGGTCGAAGTCTCACTTTGTATCATCTTTTTCATCAATTTCTCTGTTTTAATTTCAAGAACCTGTAACCTGCAACTAAGTAGCATACATGGGTCAAAAGCACCTGTTTATTTGTAAAATGCATAAGAATGAGGAATAAAATAATGCAAAATTATGGTATGAACAAATACCCCCAAACTTATCTTTTGCTCGTCCTCGAGCAAACCTAGTTTTATTCTCAACAAAAACCTAACCTCACTTTCGTAGGGAATCGCGATTGCACTGAGCTCGTGCAACAAGCCGTTAAACCTCTAGGTGTCCCTAGTAGGAGGAGTGATGTCTCCGAGGGTTTTCAGCGGATACTACCCACAAAATCCTATCAATTTGGCCTATTAACTTTTATTCTCCAATTAGGTTTTCCAACAAGGAATTCTATTATTTTCGACTCATAAATTATCCGCCCGTTTTCTTCACGCTTCCTTATCATTTAACTTAAGATTATATATATTCTTGTGAATTTACTTAGCTTTTGGCATCTCTTAAGTTTTCCTTCTAGGGTTCCATCTCAACTTAGGAATTTTTATCATCTCTATTAAAGATATAAGTCATATTCTTCATTCCTATCTCTTATCTAAATCCCAATCACATACCTCTACGTGTGTGTGTATATCACCCCTACACTTGGAAATTCAAATCAAGCTATCATACTCTTGTCCGTCGTCCAAAGCCCTTATTAATTGGTGAATTTTTAGATGAATTTTGTCCACGCATCCTTCATGCGACCGTTAATACTTCTTGAGGTACCAACAAACGATTACAAGATGTGTTTGCACATTAAAGCGTAATTCCTAGTCTTGTAACACCTAAGGTTTTAGCAGTGACTCCCAAACCAGTTGGTCTAAGGCACTGGGTGATGAAGCACCCTTGCTAAATATTTTTCTATTTTTGCAGCCTTAAGTAATCACAAAAATCATTGTTCATTTTTTTATTATCTCTTTATTCACACTTGTATTTTTTTTTATTCGTACTAAGGACTTTAGACAAGAGCATTTCAAGGTCTCTCCTACTATTCCAAGTTTCAAGGTTCGTGTTTGTGCAATTTGTAGGGTATATATTTTCAGAATTTAGACTTAAGCTTAGGAATTATTTTTCAAATTTATACTTTAATAAAAATATCAATACTCTTCTCTTGTTTTAACTTAGCCCAAGAAGTGAACTCAAAATTTGCCTATTTCTAAATAAACTATAAACACATATACTTTCTACCGTTAAATTTTAAGAAAGGTTATTTTTAGGATTTTTAATTTACTAAGTCTAAGATCTAGTTGTTCCTGGCTAGATAATCTTTTTGTCAAACTTAAGTCAATTATGGCCAAAATTGAATACTTTAATTTTTATAATTTTTAAAATTTTCAATTTTTATGGGTTTTAAAATAAGTATGCAAATGCAAAAATATACACATGAATGCGAAGGAAGAAGGCTTACCGAGCATAACCCCAAACCTAACCTTGACAGTGTCCTCACTGTCATGCTACACCAAGAGGGTCAAAATGTCGGCACTCCCCTGTTTATTTTTTTTTATTTTTTATTGTTAAAAGAAAAACAAATATATATATATATACAGAAAGGCCCCCCCAAACTTCATTGAAACAATGTTAAACGTCATTGCCAAACTTTGCAAAGACCAAACGTCAACACCAACCAGTTGAAAAATTTATCTGTGTAGAGTATCGGTCGGTGGAAGAACGTGTTGTACCGCTCCAAAAAGAATTTAGGAAGATAGGATTGGTGGTATGGAAAGTGTGTAAGTGAATAGATAGGAGGTGATGATGAATCAAAACGAGAATGTGAATGAACAGCAATCAGTGGAATATTGGTATTCTCGTAGCTTATTAAAAGAAAATGGGGTGGTTCAACTTCTAAAGGAGGAGGTTGACTATCCACACTTTCCCCAAGATGTTTCTGTGGATCTTTTATCGACTTGGTATCATCCATCATATGCATATGATATTCAATTATGAGGGAACTAATCTCCTCGATGTCCGCCATAGTCCAGCCGAAAGCTTGCCGCTTATCTTGTAAGACCATTAAAATGGCTTCCTCTTGCTCGAGGGTTAGAGAGGCCGATATGATAATGGGAAAGGTCTCATTCTAACTTAGGTAAGCATATTTAAGGTGAGACGGCAAGGGCTTTAGTTCGAGTTTCGGAGGCGAAACAATCAAAGGTAAAATTGGGGAATCTACCTCGAACTCAAAGGACTCCAACACTGGTTCGAAATCACTGCAACCAACCGATTCGGGTGGTTCAACTAACTCATCCAAAAATTCAAAAGACTCATATTCGGGCGGTGAGTCGTCAAAATCATCCGAAAAAGTGAAACATTCATAATCAATATCGGTTGTGTCAAATGTAGTAGATTCAAGGAGAGATGCACTAGTGGCGTCAAAACTGTTGTCATCAAACAGAAATCTTTCAAGCTCGCAGTCCTCCTGTGTGATTTCGTGAATAGAGCAAACTTCTCATGTACTAGTTTTAGGTACGGGGGCAGACTTCTTATCTTGTAAATATTGAACTCACTAGATATCTTCTCGAAGGATAGAGTCATGGAGCCATTGCGACAATTTATTACGGCACTGGAAGTGGCCAAAAATGGTCGACCTAAGATCACCGGAATTTGGTTTCGTGGGTTAGCACAGGTTGTGTGTCCATACCAATAAAATCAACGGGGAATATGAAATCCCCTACTTTGATCAACACATCCTCTAACTCACCCCTAGGATGGGTGATTGATCGATCAGCCATTTGGAGAGTACAACGAGTGGGTTTCAACTCTCCAACCCCTAATTGCTCGTATACGGAGTAGGGAAGCGGGTTTACACTAGACCTAAGAGCTAAAAGTGCTCTATTGATGTTCTTATCCCCAATTGTTATTGAAATTGTAGGACAGCCAGGGTCCTTTCATTTTTGGGGTAAGGGTTGAGGTTGGTTAATAGCATTGCTCACTGCACTAGCCACTAGCACTTTCTTGGGTATTTGAGACTTTCTCTTCGAGGTGCATAAGAACTTTAAGATTTTCGCGTAGGAAGGGACTTGTTGGATTACATCCAAGAGAGGTATATTTATGCTAACATGTTTAAATAACTCCACAATCTTCTCCATTTGTGGAGTTGGTTTATTGGTTCTCAACCTGTTTGGAAATGGAGCATTTTGAAAATCTGTTGAGTCCAATGTCTATAGAGTAGAATGTGGAGTTGGAACGGATCCCAGTGTGGGTGTGTTCGTGAAGTGAGAAGTAGGTCCGTTCGGATTAGAAGAAGAAGAGCCTTTTAAAGAAAGAAGAATAGGCTCTAACGAAGAAGATGAAGGTGAAGAAGAAGAAGAAGAACCACCGGCGGGGGTGTCATCACTAATACCCACGTTATTTTGCAACACTTTTCCAGATCTCAACGTGGTCACCGCATTTACATTATGATTTTGATATTCATATGCGACATGTGCGTTGTATGTGTGACCGGGATTTGGCAATGGTTGAGATGGAAACTTTCCCTTTTCTCTCTCGCTCAATGCAGCAGTTAGTTGTGCCTCAATAGATTTAATGCTTTGATCGTGTGAAGCATTGTTGTGCACCAAAAACTGGATAGAAGTCTCCAATCTTGCTGTAGATTGTTTGAGAAACGCATCTAGACTTTTTTCTAGCGAGATAACCTTATCATCATTTGGTTGAACAAAATTGTTTTGAGGGTAAAAGTTGTTATGCACAAAATTGTTCATTTGATTTGGATAAGGTTATGGTTGGAAAGGTTGCTGGTATTGAGTTTGTTGGGGTGCTTGTTGTTGTGGATAGGAGGCCTTTGAAAGTTGTTGTTTCCTTGGAATTGTTAATTTTGATTCCAAGCAAAATTTGGGTGACTCCTCCAACCCGGATTATAAGTCGAAGAGTAAGGATCATTTCTTTGTCGTTGCTGAAAGGCAGCATTGACTTGATCTTGTCCTTGAACAGGTGGATTGTAAGGACACTCTTCGGTAAAGTGTGATGGATCCGAACAACAAGCACAAACAGTTCGTAGGGGTAAAGCAGGGGCAGGAGAAGGCGATGAGATTTTGGTCTCAATGGCTTCTAGCTTTTTTGTAAGTGCGGCCATCTCGGCCTTTATAGCAATCGACATATCTAATTGATGTATGCCTGCCCTAGACTGACCAATAGAAGAAGATGAGGTTGTCTTGGTGCTTTCCCACTGAAGTGTTTGTTCAGCAAGATCCTCGAGAAACTGCCACGCTTCCTCACTAGATTTGGTTAGAAAGTGACCTTGACAAATGGTTTCTAGCAACTGCTTCGTTGCTGGGTTCAATCCCTCGTATAATGTTTGGCAAAGTTGCCAATTTTTGATCCCATGGTGAGGGAATTGAACAAGTAGGTCTTTGAATCCTTCACAACACTTCCAAAATGGTTCGAAAGGAAGCTGGAAAAATTGTATAATCTCATTGCGAATTCTCGCGGTCTTGTGATGAGAATAAAACTTTTTAAGAAAAGCTTTAACAAACTCGTCCCAATTTCTAATTGAATGTGATGCTGTGCTGTATAACCACTTTTCGGCTAAGTCACATAAGGTGAAAGGAATGACCCTTAGCCTTATAGCATCATCTGATAATTGGGTTGTTTTCATCATGGCGTAAACGTTTTGGAATTTGTTGATAAAGATATAGGCATCTTCGGATTCCAATCCATGAAATTTTGGCACCATATTGATGAAGTGGGGTTTTATCTCAAAATTGTCCCCATTTGCCGGTGGGTGCGAAGGACAGGTAGGTAATGTAGGGTTCCTAGGCACACTAAGGAGGTTCCACAAGGCATTAAACATGCCAAATTAAAAAATTTCCGGTGCCGAGAAACCCTAATGCGATCGTTAACTAGAAGTAAAGGCGTAACTACAAGCAAGCAAACAACTTTGCTAATAAGTGAAAAGGATTACAACCTTTGTATATCCGGTCCACCACTTCTTTAGCTCCGAGATGACGTCCCTCCGCTGCGATCATCGGGATCCCGGACTCTAGCAATGGTTTCGTCGGAGAAATGATCGGGCTAGGTCATTGACTTCGATGCCGAAGATGATCTACGTCGAGGCGACTCAAACTCAAGCTCCATCTTCACTAGGCCAAGAAACTTGTGAAGAAAACACCCTCTACCACATGGCAAGTGATAGAGGATGAAGAAATAGAAAGTGGGTTCACTTTGGATTTGGATTTCTCACTTGGAATCATCACTTAGAATTTTCTAGCAAACCTTTTCTTTCTTCATGAAGAAGATGAAGAAGAAGAAAAAGAAAAAGAATTACTTAATTAGAAAATTCAAGTGATTTTTATCATATAGCAACCATGGGTTAGTCTAACTCATGTAGAGAATAAACTAGGGTTTAGATAATGGTTAGGTTTGAGAATAGAAACAAAATGGTGAAGCTTCATGAAACTCCAAGAATAAAACAAAGAAAGCCACCATGTATGTTTTTGCCCAAATAAATAAATGAATAAATAAATGAGTAAATCAAACCCTAACCATTAACCTAATCATAGTTTAAAGCATACACTAACCCAAGTTTGCATGTATCATCAAACATGATACAATCAAGTGCACAAAAATATATCAAATATATAATGTGAACAAACTAGTGAGAAAATAATCTTAAGTGAACCAATACTAGTTAATGTAAAGTAATATATCAAATATATATAATTATACATTAAATCACTAAATCAACACTTGATTTAATGATCCGGTCATACTGCATATAACCGACTAATATCAAGTGTATCAATGTATTGAATCAACACTTGATTCGGTAACCCGGCTATATCTCATATAACCGTCCAATGATACATATCGCGAGAATAGAATACAGTATAACATACTTGGTATTATTCTCGGTCCCGCACATATCTCATATGCGCTCCTATTTCGTTTCGCTTGAGCCAGGAAATATCTGTGTAGGACTCTAAAGACTCGTCAATACGCCGGCAGCAGGTGATGATCATATCAAACACCCACAAGCCGCAAGCGGTCTGCTAAACGTAACGGCCACCCAGGTATTGAGCGATCAGAAGATCAACGAGCAAGCCCGCTCACACTCCTGTGAATCCAACGAGTAACACTGCCGTACAGTCCGGTCTGTTCGTCTGATATGTCGCATATCTCGTCTAGGGGTGGTAAACATCAGACCCCAATAACTCGATAAGTCGTGTCGATATGAGGCTCATAACAGGTCGAGAAACTACTGGTAACACTTACCAGTAAATCCCTAAAGCAGCATTGGCCAAGGACTTCCTGTTATAGCCAATCGAGCACAGCGCAACATCAACTCCCTATACCGGGAGAGACGAAACCCCTCCTATCGCTCATTGCCTCCATGTGATTCGGGACTGTACCCAAAAACCACCGTTTTGCACGCTCTCTTGGACGTGGTAAGGTGGAAATCAAAGCACAGTGGGAATCACACAAGACTCTATGACGATCTCGGGTCTACAGACTAACCTGCACCAGCGTCACCAAAGAACTGCCATCTGACGTAAGGTATAATACCATATGGGAGTTATCAGCGAGTCCGTCCAGTGTACCCAGTCTCCACTGAGCACCCGTATATCATCTCTGATGTCAAACACCAATGGATATGCGATCATCCATCGCCCATCTGTATGGGTCGAGAAGGTATACGCTAGTCTACACTGGTATATCGATGCCCTGTCTCGATACACCCACGACTAGGGACTTTGAAGGATGTACTTATGGACTATCATGTCCCCACTAGTATGATCCGCATCATAGTCCAGGCAGTCAAGTACACATCCTAAGGGCTTTACCAACATGTAACAGAGAGACAATCAGTGTACACGTTAAGGTAAAGAGTAACCAGATAGCATACTATCATATCGAGCAAGAAATCCATCCCTATATATGTCCAAGCATCCACTACAATATACATCCTATGTATAGTAATGGCCTCTAGGGCATACATATAACTAACAATCTCCCATTTGCACTAGGGCCATCTGATAGCAGTGGTTGTAGTATCTCATACTCAACCATCCCATGAAAGTCTCTCTCTGGGAAAATGCCTTTGTGAGTGGATCCGCCGTGTCGTCCTCTGAGTCTACTCTCATAACCTCGATCCCCTGGAGATCAACCATCTCCACGATCAGGTGATACTGTCGAAGAATATGTCTGGATCACTGATGGGACGGGCGTTCCTTGGCATAAACCACAACTCCATTGTCACACAATGGGAGGAACGAAGTTCATCTCATGAACTAATATATACACCCAGACTTCCTCTTTGGTAGCGATGTATCTAGCCTTTATCGTCTAGTATGCCACGGTATCTAGCTTGGAACTCTTCCAACATACCGTCCCTTTACTGTCGGTAAAGACAATGCCTGCGACTGACATTCAGTTGTCCTTATCACCCTGGAACCTTTCCAGTGATTCTCCCCAGGATCAATTGATATCTTCTCACTACAGCTAGTGAGGATCCTAAGTTCCACTTAGATCTATCTCATAGATCCATACTAAGGATTTAGGAGGTATCACTTTGATCCTATATGGAGAATCCTTGTGATAAGCGGAGATTGACCGAGCGTAGCATAGGAAACTACTTCCCTATCAAGAGTATGTTATCCACGTACTCTACGAGGATCACCAGCATACTCCCTACTACCCTTTTTGTAGATACAAGGTTCATCTACCATTTTGATGAGGTCAAACTCTTTGACTATCACATCAAAACAGATGTTCCAACTCCGCGATGCCTGTTTTATCACATAAAACATCTTGCACACGTTTCCGCTGCTCCCACTGTCTACAAAGCCCTCTGGCTGTGTACTTATAGACTCTCTCTTCCAAATCAGCATTTTAGAAAAGCAGTCATGACACCCAACCACCAGATATCGTAGTCATGGTTTGTAGCCGTGGCAAGTAGGATCTGGATGGACTTAAGCATAGCTACTTAGAAAAGGTTTCATCATAATCCATACCTAGTCGATGATGCAAACCTTTAACAAGTCTAACTTTGAAAGTCTCAACCTTTCCATGTACACCAAGTAATCTTCTCAAGATATACTTGCTCCTGATGGGGATTTAACCCTTCAGATAAAGCAACCGAAGTCCATACTTTGTTGGTGTATAAGGATTCCATCTCAGATCGAGAAGCATCCAGCCATTCTTACAGAGTCACACTCCTGATGACCAGCTCGAAACTAGTCGGGTCATCATCTCATGATGCAATCCTTGCTCCCACTGTCATAGAGAAACCAAAGTATCTCTCAGGTGGGTGAGGAACCCTACTAGATCGGCGGAGAAGCTGATGTTCGTTGGTTGCTATTGAATCCTTTGGTTCTGCCAAATCATCAGCTGCAGTTTGTATAGCTGGAACTCTTTCCAGTTCTACCTCATGTCCACTAATTTCTTCACAAGAAATTCCCTTTCACAAAGGTGGCATGTTGAGAAACAAAACATTTTTGTTCCTCGGTTTGGTAGAAGATATTCCCTTGCGTATGCTTGGGATATCCAACAAACTTCCACAGATCTGACTTTGCCTCGAGCTTGTCCGGATTTTGCTTTTAGACATAGGCCGGACAACCCCAAATCTTAACTGACTTAAGAGATGGGCTCTTCCCTTTCCATATCTCATATGAAATGGTAGGCATCTGATTTGATCGGAACCCTATTCAATAGGTATGCAACTTCATAAGTGCATAACTCCCTAAAAGGAAATAGGAAACTCAGTAGTACTCATCATAGAGCACACCATATCACATAGGGTGCTATTGCCCCGCCCCGATATACCATCGTGCTATGGTGTATACGGAGGAGTAATGCTGAGAGAGAATCTCATTCTCCTTTAGAATAGTCCAGGATTTCCGTGCTTAAGTATTCTCCTCCTTGATCACATCAAAGGACATAATACTTATACCCGTTGTTGGTTCTCAACTTCTAAATTATATTCTGTGAATATCTCAAAAGCTTCGGACTTGTGTTTCAACAGGAACATATGTCTGAATCTTGAGAGATCATTAGAGAAAGTAATGAAGTACAAAGAACCGATCTTGGCATGTGTAGACAGGGGACCTACGTACATCAACATGTATCATCCCAAGAGTTCACTAACTCTTTCTCTGTTTCCAACAAACAGAGCTGTGGTCATCGTATCTTTGTGACATGACCGGCAAGTTTCACAAGATGTAAATTCAAACTAATTTAAACAAGCATCTAAATGTAACTTCAGCCAGTCGGGTCGCATTGATATGACCAAGTCTACAATGCCTCAAGATGAACTCGTTCATATCTGAACTCTTTCTCTTGTGTGTATTCTATATACTAAGAACTGTAGTTTGATTTAGAACGTTAATGCTTTTAGATAACGTGCCTGAACCGATCAACTTTTGATATAGGAAATGTTCAAAACATTATCCATCAATACAAAATTATATCCTTTCTTTACTAATAAAGAGACTGATATGATTTTGTATATCAGGTTCGGTATTTAATAACATTTGTTCAGAATCAATGTATTCAAGTAATACAGGGTGACAGTGACCAACAGACTTGGTTGCAATACTTGCACCGTTTTCTGCCTCATGAAACTTATCACCCGTTCTCAGTTCTCTACCTTTCTTTAGCCCATGTAACAGATTACATATGCGGGATCCTGATCCGGTATCATATACCCAGGACGTAAAGGACATTTGAGAAACAGTTTTCTGTAATGAATACACCCAAAGATGATGCATCAACATGCACTTTCTTCGTTTGGGCGGCACGGGAAATCTGGTATTCCCCAATTTCCTGCTCTGTCTTATAACAATTATAAGTTGAAGCGGGACCAACGTTCCCCAGCTCAGTATAACAAGCGGGTTCGGTCAATATATCCATTTTGTTATCTTGATTAAGGCGTGATATGGTCGCTACCTGGAGAGAGAGAGAAGAAAACACTCTGCGTGCGCTCTTGAAAGATCAGATTGGTTATTATTTTATCTAATCAGGATGGCTCCCACTGTTTTTATCAAATCTTCCTCCAAACCCTAAAAGGAAAGACTAGCCGAGATTAATTACACGCTACAAGTTCGCCAATCTTTCAGTCAGGCCAGTGTCGGTACTTTGAGGGAGGTTCCCCGTGCTTTCGCACGAACCAAATTAATGTAAATCTCGTTTTCCCAGAGGCGTAACCCCGTTGACACCTTTCTAGACACCTACTTAATCGACTAATTGTAATGTGTAAAACTCTTCCAGGAGTAACTCTTACTCGCAGCGGGTATCGGGATCCAACTATCTCATAGAAGGTATGCAATCTCATTGCAAATTTCAACACTTGAAATTCCCGATAATGGTTTTGCCCCTAGTGTGCTATGACCTTGACGCATGCCAAACAACCCATAGTCCGCTAGTCAAGTTCAACCCGTACATTTCTTGATTGAATTAAACCTACCCGCACGACCCTTGACACATGCCAAACAACGCCGTACGAATACCCTAATCCAATCGCATCGTATGCTAGCAGATAAGCACTAGTTAGCTACCGTACACTACGCCTTGACGCATGCCAAACTACCGCAGCACGAATACTAAGTAGTACTTATCTGAAATGACGGAGGGCTACGCAGGTTTTTAAGAAAACCATGAGTGTAATGAACTTGATATCGTTGTAGAATCAAATAATTTTAAAATGGAGTGTTTTTGAGGCTTTTCTAGTTTTGCTAAAGGGGTCACTCCCGGTGAAGGGATCGTCGGCCCTTTCCTCATCGAATAAGGTGCTGGATATATCATATATACCGCTGTGCAAAGCAAAAACTATATAAGCAATCAAAAGACAAACCGAGGGTTGTAGCATCTGCCAGTTATTGCTAAAGGAGTCACTCCCGGTGAAGGGATCTCGGTCCTTTCCTTATCGAATAAGGTGCAGGATGTTCTACAAGGAACACCGCGATGCAAAGCAAGAACTGTAGCTACCTGTTTTTGAAAATTCGATTCCACAACATCATAGGTTTATTTTCTTTCATTAATCACATTTATGAAGTCCCATCATTTAAGTTACCTAAACATCACATATAAATACGACGTACACTTATGCCATCCGCATTCGCCTCGATGTCCCCTCGTGCACCGTTAGGTTGGGTAACTAACGGCAGAGCGGGGCAGGGCTAGCGCGGGTGTAAAACATAAGTAACATCTATATAATATATCATATATACTATATACAGTATTTAACACAGAACATCAAATGATCACATCACAGATATCGCAGCAGAAGAATCATATGAAATATTGGATATACTAGAACGTCCGTGTTTTCAATACGAGCCTGTATAAAACACGAATTCCACGTTGGCGATAAATAGCCAAACCCACACCCCTAGACCCCTACGAGAGCGGCAAGCAACCCTACCAATTCTAGGGTTAGGAGACCCGGACTCGACTCTTCGAGTTGGTCTCCCACTGGACCCTAGAACCCGGTTACTTGTGCTCCCCTCCTTGGGTCTATCCTAGTGCGGAAAAGTAAATAATATACAATGGGTGACATCTTCCGCAACCTGGAAGTGCCACAATAAAAGAATATTACATACAAGTTTTTACATGAATGAAAATGAAAAACACTCATCTCACATAAAAACCCCGGCTATTCAAACACGACGATCCAATATAACATATCCAGCAACACATAACATCACATGTCATCAACGTAAGTAAACATGCGTATCCCAATTGTCATTGACATATAGCAACGAAACCGGCGATATCACATATTACACTTACGGTCACAGAAAAGAAAGTGTAAAACTACAATAGTTGGAATCCGCAACCTCCTCAGACATCTCATGCCTGACCAAATGAATTCCTTAGACATCGCATGCCTAACAATTATAAATCCTGCATTTTAGTCTCTTTATCGAAAACTCTTTTCAATATCAAGTCGGGTAATACAACAGGATTCCCGACATCCTGATCGAATGCTTGTCGCAAACTTTAGTAGACGGCCGCACCCCCGATACCGTCGAAGAAGTGCACCAAGGCGGAACACCGCTACCGCGAGCACCCGAACGGATGCTTTCGGCGACGGGGTTCTCCTACAGTCACTTGGTCGGGGCTATGGGGCATGGTTATCTATTAAGTTTACCGGCGAGTATCTGTGTACACAACGTGATTGCGACGGATTTTTGATTACATCAAAATTCCGTGGCAACCGATCAAGTGAGACTAAACCGCTAGATTTATAACATTCATTCAGTTATCTCATAACTACTTGTGAATTCCAATTATTGTATCACATTCCAGATAAATAGAACATGTTAAACTTTCCGATCGAACAATCAGACACCCAAGTTTTCCCGAAATAGATCAACACATGAAATAGGTTTTAAAACATTCACTTCATGCCTCAGTACCAACGGTCCAGCCGTAGAAGGGCCAAGCCAACGCCTCATATGTGGCACGCCGTACTGCCCCAAACCCTAAGGTTCAAAGGGCAGTTCAAGACGGTCACATAATCGAGTTAAGGTTTGTTGTCTTCTAGAGGGACCATCGCGTTACTTGCACTACTTAGAACGTCATTAAACTACGGAAAAATCTAACACTTGGAAATTTCCCGGCAGGGAAAAAATTGGGTATTTATATCCGGTCGAACTTTTTAACATGTTCCAAAATTATCCAGAAAAACTTAATAAACAAAGTTAAATAATCGGATCGAATTATCGAGTCCCCAATGCATCCCAGAAAACTCAACTCTTGAGTGAAACATAAAAATTCCCAGAAGAATCACCAAACAACAACTGAGGTTACTGTGCAAAAATAATTCACTGATCTTTACATACGGCCGCGGAACCGCCGCAAATACCATTTTAAGGCCGCAGTTCCGCGGCGGTTTTGTCGTATCACGGTCACATGCTTCACAGTAACCCTTAAAGTTGCCTGCTGATATTTTTGAGAATTTTTAATTTGGAAAAATCCACTGTTTTAAAATTTGTACAGAGAGGGGTGAAATCGGGGGATATCGGGTTTGATCGGACTTCTAGCTTCGTCTACACTTCGCCTGAAGCTCTAGCTAGGCTCTGATACCACTGTAGGGTTCCTAGGCACACTAAGGTGGTTCCACAAGGCATCAAACATGCCAAATTAAAAAATTTCCGGTGCCGAGAAACCCTAATGCGATCGTTAACTAGAAGTAAAGGCGAAACTACAAGCAAGCAAACAACTTTGCTAATAAGTGAAAGGGATTACAACCTTTGTAGATCCGGTCCACCACTTCTTTAGCTCCAAGATGACGTCCCTCCGCTGCGATCATCGGGATCCCGGACTCTAGCAATGGTTTCGTCGGAGAAATGATCGGGCTAGGTCATTGACTTCGATGCTGAAGATGATCTACGTCGAGGCGACTCAAACTCAAGCTCCATCTTCACTAGGTCAAGAAACTTGTGAAGAAAACACCCTCTACTATATGGCAAGTGATAGAGGATGAAGAAATAGGAAGTGGGTTCACTTTGGATTTGGATTTCTCACTTGGAATCATCACTTAGAATTTTCTAGCAAACCTTTTCTTTCTTCATGAAGAAGATGAAGAAGAAGAAGAAGAAAAAGAATTACTTAATTAGAAAATTCAAGTGAATCTTATCATATAGCAACCATGGGTTAGTCTAACTCATGTAGAGAATAAACTAGGGTTTAGATAATGGTTAGGTTTGAGAATAGAAACAAAATGGTGAAGCTTCATGAAACTCCAAGAATAAAACAAAGAAAGCCACCATGTATGTTTTTGCCTAAATAAATAAATGAATAAATAAATGAGTAAATCAAACCCTAACCATTAACCTAATCATAGTTTAAAGCATACACTAACCCAAGTTTGCATGTATCATCAAACATGATACAATCAAGTGCACAAAAATATATCAAATATACAATGTGCACAAACTAGTGAGAAAATAATCTTAAGTGAACCAATACTAGTTAATGTAAAGTAATATATCAAATATATATAATTATACATTAAATCACTAAATCAACACTTAATTTAATGATCCGGTCATATTGCATATAACCGACTAATATCAAGTGTATCAATGTATCGAATCAACACTTGATTCGGTAACCCGGCTATATCTCATATAACCGTCCAATGATACATATCGCGAGAATAGAATACAGTATAACATACTTGGTATTATTCTCGGTCCCGCACATATCTCATATGCGCTCCTATTTCGTTTCGCTTGAGCCAGGAAACCTCTGTGTAGGACTCTAAAGACCCGTCAATACGCCGGCAGCAGGTGATGATCATATCAAACACCCACAAGCCGCAAGCGGTCTCCTAAACGTAACGGCCACCCGGGTATTGAGCGATCAGAAGATCAACGAGCAAGCCCGCTCACACTCCTGTGAATCCAACGAGTAACACTACCGTACAGTCCGGTCTGTTCATCTGATATGTCGCATATCTCGTCTAGGGGTGGTAAACGTCAGACCCCAATAACTCGATAAGTCATGTCGATATGAGGCTCATAACGGGTCGAGAAACTACTGGTAACACTTACCAGTAAATCCCTAAAGCAGCCTTGGCCAAGGACTTCCTGTTATAGCCAATCGAGCACAGCGCAACATCAACTCCCTATACCGGGAGAGACGAAACCCCTCCTATCGCTCATTGCCTCCATGTGATTCGGGACTGTACCCAAAAACCACTGTTTTGCACGCCCTCTTGGACGTGGCAAGGTGGAAATCAAAGCACAGTGGGAATCACACAAGACTCTATGACGATCTCGGGTCTACAGACTAACCTGCACCAGTGTCACCAGAGAACTGCCATCTGACGTAAGGTATAATACCATCTGGGAGTTCTCGGCGAGTCCGTACAGTGTACCCAGTCTCCACTGAGCACCCGTATATCATCTCTGATGTCAAACACCAATGGATATGGGATCATCCATCGCCCATCTGTATGGGTCGAGAAGGTATACGCTAGTCTACACTGGTATATCGATGCCCTGTCTCGATACACCCACGACTAGGGACTTTGAAGGATGTACTTATGGACTACCATGTCCCCACTAGTATGATCCGCATCATAGTCCAGGCAGTCAAGTACACATCCTAAGGGTTTTACCAACATGTAACAGAGAGACAATCAGTGTACACGTTAAGGTAAAGAGTAACCAGATACCATACTATCATATCGAGCAAGAAAGTCATCCCTATATATGTCCAAGCATCCACTACAATTGACATCCTATGTATAGTAATGGCCTCTAGGAGATACATATAACTAACAGGTAAGGCGGTGCGGACAGGGTAGAAGAGATCCTGGAGCGCGATTCGTTGGGGCGCTTCAACAGGCGGGTGATTCGGGTTATTCGCACCTAACGGAGGTAGAATCAGTCACGTGGGAATGATGTTGTTAGGATTATATCCCGATATACCTTTGGAAGAAGAATTTGAAGGTGGAGGTAAGGAAGTGGAAGAAATTTCGACTTCAGAGTCGAAAGCTTCGTCGGTCGGTACCAACGAAACACGGACTAATCGGACGCTAGTGTCCCTAGTCTACACGGACATACACTAAAGAGGTAGTGTAGTCAAAAAGGTGAAAAACAGAATGTGGGGGTAAGATAATGTCAATGAGAAGAAAGTGGGTGGTGGTGGGGTGCACGGATTTTAAGCGACAAGTTGCAAGCTTTTATAAAAAAAATTCCTTTTTCCTTTTTCTCTTTATTTGGAACTTTTTGCAAAAAAGATTTTCGATAAAGGTCTTAGACACACTTTCGATCAACCACAAATGCACAATCAGGCCTAGATTTAGGGTCACCTAGGTCAGCTAGACAGCTCCTAACTATTCCAAAGGGCTAGAAATAGGACCTCAAACCGGCTCTTTACCGCCAATTACGGCTAGGTAAGTACCAGGTGAGTGGGAGGCTCTCTATTACAAGTAGTGGCCCTAATTAAGTAACCACACGCCTTAGACACACTTGCCTAGACACCGCAAAGTCAGCTTAGGATCAACGGCCGATGCCTACAACTAGTCTTCTGTCCTATTGAGCTCGACGTCCTTAGGGCCAAGTCTAGTATTTTTTAATTAATGATGGTCAATGCATATGCCTTATGTGATTTCTGGGGTCCTGGGAAGGGTGATGAAATCCCCACCCAATCTAGATTGGTCTCAAGACCCTTAAAGTCCAATTAAAAATATGCAAAACAGTAACAACCACTTACAATCAAATTTTTTTATTTTAAGCGCGGCGCAAAGAATCCTGCACAAGATCAATTATTGGAAGAGGGAGAGATTTTTTTAGCGCAAAGAATCCTGCAGGAGATTTTACAGAGAAAATATTTGGGGTTGCAGAGGAAGAAAGAGAAAGCTCACAGAAAAATTTTGCACGTGCTGATGTCACCAGGAGGCGGCGGTTCCGCGGTCGCAAGCAGGGTTAGGCAGTGGAAGCGCGGTCGTCTGGGCTGTTCGGTTCCCGAGAAAAATTTGGAGATGATGATGTCACCTCCTGACCGAGGATGCGCGGTCAAAGCGCCACTTCGGCGGCGGAAACGCGGTTGATCTGTTGACTCGAGCCTCCCAACTTGTTCTGTTTTCTGTTGTTGTTATTCTCTGTTTGTTCAGATCTAGGGTTTTCTATTTTGATCTCTGGATTTTTCCAGATCCGAACTCGATTGTAGATCCTGCAAAATTCAAACAAAAATACCCTTCACAAAATAAAAAGATGATAAATTTTTATATTTTTTTTATTTTTCAGTTTTTAGATTTTTCAATTTATATTAACCCGAAATTATAAAAAGAAACTAACACGCCATCCCCGGCAACGGCGCCATTTGATTTGTATGGGATTTTAAGATCAAAAATAATATTACCGCAATCAAGAACGGCGTCGCTTGGTAGCTAGCCGGTGAGTACGGGTCGGTCCACAGGGATTTTGTGAATTTCCTAATTGTTCTTACGAGTTAATTCCGATGGGTGTCGGATTGATTAAATCTAAAAACTAAATTAATCTAGATCTAAATCTTGCTAGGGTTAGGTTTAGGTTAGGTTTGGAAAGTCAATAAATCTCACCGCTTTTTATACCCATATTAAGATCTCTTTAGGAGTTATAGTAATTATTAATAAAGGGGATTAGTACCATCGGGAAGAAACGGTGTTTCTTCCTCTAGGTTCTTGTCCTTCCTTTCTTAATCCTTACCCTAACCTCCATGGAAAACACGCTCAACCGGGCCTTTAAACTACGGTATCACCGCTACCTCGTAGGATAGGGTGCCGTAGGGAGCGGTGCGTGCATGTATGCATGGAGTCCTATTAATTATATATGATGGGCAAGAAAGGGGTGAGAGATCTTCATTTCTCAATCCTTCCCCAAAGCTAACCCTAACAAGCGAGGTGACTACTCGCTCATTAGGGAATTGAAGAACATATCTAAACTATCTATCTAGGGCAAGGAATTAAAAATCTAACTAGGGCAGATAAGAAATTACCTAGGAAAGATAATAAAATTAATTAGGGCAAATAAAAAGAACTACTTACAAATTGAAGCACTCTTCATTCATTGCAGAAATTACAGATCTGAATTTTTAGATATAAAATTAGGCACAAGAAGAGGCATGACCTAATAAAAGATTTAGGGTTCCTATTTATAGAGAATAGAAACCCTAGGGTTACAATCGACTCACACATCTGCTATTACAAAAATACCCCTCGGAAGACTAGTCAGCGCCGCCACACATTATGGAAAAAATTCTCGCCACTACGGGCTTAGCACGACCGCGGAACCGCGGCCGCAGGCCAGGTTTGGCTGCGGTTCCGCGGCCAAATAGTAGGATTGTATGCTGAAATTTGGTCTTCTGCTTCCAGTTGACTTTTTCTACCTGTTTCTTTGGTTGGTTCTTCACAATGTTTTCTATTTCTCTTTCAGATCTCCACAGTGAGTAATGTAGTGGATTTTTACCGTTTCTTCATGACGAAATTTTTAACCTTGCTCTGCCTTTGTGCTTTATGAAATTGTCCATTGATCTTCGTTTAGTCTTCAAACTGTAGGCAAGATAAAAATTCTCTGTTTGTTGGTCGAAGTCTCATTTTGTATCATCTTTTTCATCAATTACATTGTTTTTATTCCAAGAACCCGTAAGCTGCAACTAAGTAGCAGACATGGGTCAAAAACACCTGTTTATTTGTAAAATGCATAAGAATGGGGAGTAAAATAATGCAAAATTATGGTATGAACACAGACCCTCTCTCTCTTCCTCTGTTATTCTCACCCCCACACTCATGTCCCACACTCTCTCTCTCTCTCTCTCTCCAAGTTATCATGCCACATTTTTCCCTTTTTCTTTTCTTTTTAAAACCCATACTATATAATACCCAACACAACACAATAAAACTGTTAGTTATATGTATGCCCTAGAGGCCATTACTATACATAGGATGTATATTGTAGTGGATGCTTGGACATATATAGGGAGGACTTTCTTGCTCGACATGATAGTATGGTATCTGGTTGCTCTTTACCTTAACGTGTATGATTGTTGGAGTTTTTGCGTGTTCAAGTTTAGTTAATTACCGCAATCAGGACGGTGTCGCTATGCAGCTAGCCGGTTGAGCACGGGTTGATCCACAGTAAGATGGTTGTATGTCCGTTCGAGTTTTAGACGAGTCAATGAAGAATTTGTATATGTTTGTTCAAATCTAACCTATGTGTTTTATATGCAAGTATAAAGTTGTTAAGAAAAAGATACGAAAGTGCAAACTAAGGAAATCCGCACTCAAAACCTTTGAGCCGAGTCTTGACCAATTGAAGCTAGAGCAATCGGCAACAACGTGGATTAGGGTACTTAAGTACGGTATTCGTGGAATTCGGCTTATTGACCCTTGTCCTTCCGTTCTTGTCTCTTGCTTTCGCCTCCGGCCAGACCGAACGCAACCGGTCGCAGTTAGGAATCACCATTACCTTGGTAGGGTAGGGTGCCTAACGGAGCGCTTGCGTAACGTTTGGGCGGAGTTCAAAGGAAAATAACGAGAAAAGGAAATGAGCAAAGAAACATTAACTTACAATATCGTATTTATTCTTAACAACAATAATTACAACCATTCACAAAACAAACCAAAAAGAGCAAAAGAAAAGATAAACAAAGAAAAGAAAAGATTACAAACAAGTAATTAAAAGTGCATGGAATTTAACCGCATGAAAGTAAAGCAAGGTAATAAAAAGCAAGAAAGAAATAAGCAAGAAAATAACAACAAGAACCATAGAACCAATTACAAGACACGGGTTCAATAACCAAATCTTAAACTTGCAAGCTCACTTAAGAGGTTGCAAGATCAAGAAAAGGCAAAGAACTCATAGAGAATGAAGCACAAAAAAGAGAACAAAATGATACAACCCCTTGAGATCAATGACCAAAGCTTAAACTTGCAAGCTCACCTAAGAGGTTGCAAGATCAAGTTAAGGTAGAGAGCTCAAGGGAGAAGCTAAGCAAAAATAATGATACAAAAACCCTCATCTTCATTTAACATCCACTCAAAAACTCTCACAACAATTTAATGGAGGAAAGATGAAGAAGAAGAAGAAGAAAACTAAAAGCTAACAAAAAGAGGGCATGAAAAGAACACCCTTGGCTTGGCAAGAACTGGGGTATTTATAGGCAGGGAACTGGAAACGTAGGGCAAGAATCTAGCTCCACATAAAATGACCCAACTGCCCCTGAAAAACGACACAGCACGGAGGCATTACGGCCGCGTTTCCGCAGCCTAAGCCTGCTTAGGCCGCGGAACCGCGGCCGTCTTGATCAGTTGGGTCACAATATTTTGTGGCCTTCCCTGGTTTGTATTTGTCTGCTGTTTGGTATATGACTTTTCTCAGAATCTCTTCACATTTCTTCCAGAATTTTAGTAGATCAGAAGGTGATGTGATGTGGATCTTTTGCCATGATTTTCTCGAGCTCCGTATAGATTTCTTGGATTTTGTGTTGCCATTGTGCTTTGTGCATGAAAATGACAACCGATTTGCCATTTTGTCCCTTAAACTGGTGTGTGGCAACACACGGATAGAGAGCGGAGACCCGTGTTTTATCTGTTGTTGGCAGTAATCCGGAATTTGACGTACTTTTCCACAAATTTCACTGTTTAGAGCTGAGAACCAGTATCCTGTAATTAACTAGCAAACACGGCTCAAGAGTACCTACCGATAAACCAACGAGCATAAGAATGGGCGGTATAAAATGCAATATTCTGGTATGAACAGTGTACACTGATTGTCTCTCTGTTACATGTTGGTAAAGCCCTTAGGATGTGTACTTGACTACCTGGACTATGATGCGGATCATACTAGTGGGGACATGGTAGTCCATAAGTATATCCTTCAAGGTCCCTAGTCGTGGGTGTATCGAGACGGGGCATCGATATACTAGAGTAGACTAGCGTATACCTTCTCGACCCATACAGATGGGCGATGGATGATCCCATATCTATTGGTGTTTGACATCAGAGATGATATACGGGTGCTCAGTGGAGACTCGGTACACTGGACGGACTCGCCGAGAACTCCCAGATGGTATTATACCTTACGTCAGATGGCAGTTCTCTGGTGACACTGGTACAGGTTAGTCTATAGACCCAAGATCGTCATAGAGTCTTGTGTGATTCCCACTGTGCTTTGATTTCCACCTTACCACGTCCAAGAGGGCGTGCAAAACGGTGGTTTTTGGGTACAGTCCCGAATCACATGGAGGCAATGAGCGATAGGAGGGGATTCATCTCTCCCGGTATAGGGAGTTGATGTTGCGCTGTGTTCGATTGGCTATAACCGGAAATCCCTGGCCAGGGTTGCTGAGATTTACTGGTAAGTGTTATCAGTAGTATCTCGAACTGTTATAGACCACATATCGACACGCCTTATCAAGCTACTGGGGTCTGACGTTCACCACCCCTAGGCGAGATATGCGACATATCAGACAAACAGACCGGACTGTATGGTAAGTGTTACTGGTTGGATTCATAGGAGTGTGAGCGGGCTTGCTCGTTGATCTTCTGATCGTTCAAAACCCGGGTGGCCGTTACGTTTAGCAGACCGCTTGCGGCTTGTGGGTGTTTGATATGATCATCACCTACTGCCGGCGTATTGACGAGTCTTTAGAGTCCTACATAGAGGTTTCCTGGCTCAAGCGAAACGAAATAGGAGCGCATATGAGATATGTGCGGGACCGAGAATAATAACAGTATGTGATACTGTATTCTATTCTCGCGATTTGTATCATCAGACGGTTATATAAGATATAGCCGGGTTACCGAATCAAATGTTGATTCGATATATTGATACACTTGATATTAGTCGGTTATATGCAGTATGACCGGATCATTAAATCAAGTGTTGATTTAATGATTTAATGTATAATTATATATTTGATATATTACTTTACATTAACTAGTATTGGTTCACTTAAGATTATTTTTCTCACTAGATTGTGCACATTGTATATATGATATATTTTTGTGCACTAGTTTGTATCATGTTTGATGATACATGCGAACTTGGGTGTGTGTATGCTTTAAACCATGATTAGGTTAATGGTTAGGGTTTTATTTACTTATTTTGTTTTGTTAAAACAAAATGGTCTTTTTCTTTCACTTTGCTAGAAGCTTCATGATGCTTCAAGCATCTTTGAAAAAGTAACCATTTTGTTTTTATTCCTTAACCTAACCATTTACCTAAACCTTAGTTTATTCTCTACACAAGTTACTTCACCCATGGTTGCATTATGATAAGCATCACTTGATTTATTATTTTCAAGAATTCATTATTCTTTTCCTTCTTCTTCTTCATCTTCATGAAGTGAAGAAACCATTCTTTAAAATTTCCAAGTGATGAAATCAAGTGAGAAATCCAAATCCAAAGTGAACCCACTTCCTATTTCTTCATTCTCTACTACTTGCCATGTTGTATAGGGTGTTTTCTTCACAAGGTTTATGACCAAGTGAAGATGGAGCTTGAGTTTGAGTCGCCTCGACGTAGATCATCTTCGGCATCGAAGTCAACGACCTAGCCCGCTTATTTCGCCGACGAGACCATCGCTAGAGTCCGGCATTCCGATGATCGCAGCGGAGGGACGTCAATACGGAGCTAAAGAAGTGGAGGACAGGATCTACAAAGGTTGTAATCCCTTTCACTTGTAGTTAAAGTAGTTAACTTGCATGTTTCGCCTTACCTCTAGTTAACGATCTTGCTTAGGGTTTCTCGGCACTTGATAAAAATTTGATTTTGGCATGGTTGATCAGTTGTAGAACCTCATGAGTGTGCGTAGGAACCCTACAGTGGTATCATAGCCTAGCTAGAGCTTTAGGCGAAGTGTAGACGAAGTTAGAAACCCGATCGAACCCCGAAACCCTAATTCTAACCCTTCTCTGTATATTTTCTGAAACTGTGGATTTTTGTGAATTAAAAATATCCAGAAAATTCAGCAGGCTTTTCCTGGGATTACTGTGCAGTACGTACTCATAATTCTACCAAGGCACCGTGGAACCGCGGCATGAGCATGGCTCATGCGGCGCTTCCGCGGCCGTACCATCACAATAATTTTTTATTTTTGCACAGTAATTTCCTTGAGTGATTCCTGTGTTTTCTAGGAATTTTTAATTTATGCTCAAAAGTTGAGTTTTCTGGGTTGTATTGGGATTTCGTTAATTCGATCGGAAAGTTTAACTTTGTCTGTGTTTTTCCGGATATTTTAGAACATGTTAAAAGGTTCGACTGGATATGAATGACCCACGTTTTTCCCTGACGGGAAATTTCCAAGTGTTGGATCTTTCCATAGTTTGAGAACATTCTAAGTAGTGCAAGTAACGCGATGGACCCTTTAGAAGACAACAAACCTTAACTCGATTATGTGACCGTCTTGAACTGCCCTTTGAACCTTAGGGTTTGGGGCAATACGGCGTGCCATATGTGAGGCGTTGGCTTGACCCTTCTACGGCTGGACCGTTGGTACTGTGGCATGAAGTGGATGTTTTTAAACTTATTTCATGTGTTGAGCTTTTCGGGAAAACATGGGTGTTTGATTGTTCGATCGGAAAGTTTAACATTTTCTATTTATCTGGAATGTGATACAATATTTGTAATTCACAAGTTGTTATGAGATAACTGAATGAATGTTATAAACATAGCAATTTAGTCTCATTTGATCGGTTGCCACGGGATTTGATGTGATCAAAAGTCCGTTGCAATCGCGTAGCGTACGCGGATACTCGCCGGTAAACTTAATAGATAGCCACGCCCCATAACCCCGACCAAGTGACTGTAGGAGAACCCCATCGCCGAAAGCATCCGTTCGGGTGCTCGCGGCAGCGGTGTTCCGGCTTAGTGCACTTCGTCGACGGTATCGGGGGTGCGGCCGTCTACTAAAGTTTGCGGCGAGCATTCGGTCAGGATGCCGGGAATCTTGTTGAATTGCCCGACTTGATATTGAAAAGAGTTTTCGATAAATGAGACTAAAATGTAGGGTTTATAATTGTTAGGCATGTGATGTCTGAGGAATTCATTTAATTAGGCATGCGATGTCTAAAGAGTTTGCGGATTCCAACTGTTGTAGTTTTACACTTTCTTTTCTGTGACCGTAAGTGTAATATGTGATATCGCCGGTTTCGTTGCTATATGTCAACGACAATTGGGATGGGTATATTTACTTACGTTGATGACATGTGATGTTATGTGTTGCTGGATATATTATATTGGATCGTCGTGTTTGAATAGCCGGGGTTTTTTATGTGAGATGAGTGTTTTTCATTTTCATTCATGTAAAAACTTGTATGTAATATTCTTTTATTGGGACACTTCCAGGTTGCGGAAGATGTCACCGTTGATATATATTATTTTCTTTTCCGCATTAGGATAGACCCAAGGAGGGGAGCATAAGTAACCAGGTTCTAGAGTCCAGTAGGAGACCATCTCGAGGAGTCAAGTCCGGGTCTCCTAACCCTAGAATTGGTAGGGTTGCTTGCCGCTCTCGTAGGGGTCTAGGGGTGTGGGATTGGCTATTCATCATGACCGTGGAATCCGTTTTTATACAGGCTCAAAATAAAATACGGACGTCCTAGTATATCCAATGTTTCATATGTTTCTTCTGCTGCGATGTCTGTGATGTGATCATTTGATGTTCTGTGATAGATACTGTATATAGTATATATGATATATTATATAGACGTTACTTATGTTTTACACCCGTGCTAGCCCTGCCCCGCTCTGCCGTTAGTTACCTAACCTAACGGTGCACGAGGGGACATCGAGGCGAATGCGGATGGCATAAGTGTACGTCGTATTTATCTGTGATGTGTAGGTGACTTAAATGATGGGACTTCATTAATATGATTAATGAAAGAAAAGAAACCTAAAGATGTTGTGGAATCGAATTTTCAAAAACAGGTAGCTACAGTTTTTGCTTTGCATCGCGGTGTTCCATGTAGAACATCCTGCACCTTATTCGATGAGGAAAGGGCCGAGATCCCTTCACCGGGAGTGACCCCTTTAGCAATAACTGACAGATGCTACACACTCGGTTTGTCTTTTGGTAGCTTCTATAGTTTCTGCTTTGCACAGTGATATATATGATATATCCCGCACCTCATTCGACGAGGAAAGGGCCGACGATCCCTTCACCGGGAGTGACCCCTTTAGCAAAACTAGAAAAGCCTAAAAAACACTCAATTTTAAAATCATTTGATTCTACAACGATATCAAGTTCATTACGCAATAGGTTTTCAGAAAACCTGTCGTAGCCCTCCATCATTTCAGATAAGTCCTACTTAGTATTCGTGCTACGTTTGTTGACCTCCGTCAAGGCGTAGTGTGCGGTAGCTAACTAGTATTTATCTGCTTATGCATATGATGCAGATTGGATTAGGGTAGTCGTGCGACCTTTTTGACCTCCGTCAAGGGTCGTGCGGGTGGGTTTGATTCAATCAAGAAATGACGGGTTGAACTTGACTAGTAGCCTATGGTTTGTTGACCTCCGTCAAGGTCACAGGGTGCTAGGGGCAAAATTATCGGGAATTTCAAGTGTTGAAATTTGCAATGAGATTGCATACCTTCTATGAGATAGTTGGATCCCGATACCCGCTGCGAGTAAGAGTTACTCCTGGGAGAGTTTTGCACTTTGCAATTAGCCGATCAAGTAGGTGTCTAGAAAAGTGTCAACGGGGTTACGCCCCTGGGAAAATGAGGTTTACTTTAATTAGGTCCGTGCGAAAGCACGGGGAACCTCCCTCAAAGTACCGACACTGGCCTGGCTGAAAAATTGGCGAACTTGTAGAGTGTAATTAATCGCGGCTAGTCTTTCCTTTTAAGGTTTGAAGGAAGATTTGATAAAAACAGTGGGAGCCATCCTGATTAGATAAAATATATAAGCAATCTAATCTTGCAAGAGCGCACGCAGAGTGTTTTCTTCTCTCTCTCTCCAGGTAGCGACCATATCACGCCTTAATCAAGATAATAATATGGATGTATTGACCGAACCCGCTTGTTATACTGAGCTGGGAAACGTTGGTCCCGCTCCGACTTATAATTGTTATAAGACAGAGCAAGAAATAGGGGAATACCAGAATTCCTATGCCGCCCAAACGAAGAAAGTGCATATGATGCATCTCCTTCGGGTGTGTTCATTATAAAGAACTGTTTCTCAGTGTCCTCTACGTCCTAGGTATTAGATACCGGATCAGGATCCCACAAAAGTAATCCGTTACATGGGCTACAGAAAGGTAAAGAACTGAGAATGGGTGAAAAGTTTCATGAGACAGAAAACGGTGCAACCGTTGCAGCCAAGTCTATTGGTCACTGTCACCCTGTATTTCCAAATACATTGATTCTGAACAAATGTCATTAGATACCGAACCTGATATACAAAATCATATCAGTTTCTTTATTAGTAAAGAAATGATAAAATTTTGTATTGTTGGATAATATTTTGAGCATTTCCTATATCAAAAGTTGATCGGTTCAGGCACGTTATCTAAAAGCATTGACGTTCTAAATCAAACTACAGCTCTTAGTATACAGAACACACACAAGAGGAAGAGTTCAGAAATGAACGACTTCTTCTTGAGGCATTGTAGACTAG
The DNA here is from genome assembly GCA_030015575.1 of Agapanthus africanus. NCBI lineage: Eukaryota > Viridiplantae > Streptophyta > Magnoliopsida > Asparagales > Amaryllidaceae > Agapanthus > Agapanthus africanus. Next base: position 251,405,298 of record CM057348.1, on the reverse strand, counting down.
GTCATATCAATGTGACCCGGCTAGCTGAAGTTGCATTTAGATGCATATTTAAATTAGTTTGAATTTACATCTTATGAAATTTGCCGGTCATGTCACAGAGATAAGATGACCATAGATCTATTTATTGGAAACAGAGAAAGAGTTGGTGAACTTTTGGGATTAATACATGCTGATGTATGAAGGTCCCCTGTCTACATATGCCAAGACCGGTTCTTTGTATTTCATTACATTCTCTGATGATCTCTCAAGATTCAAACATATGTTCCTGTTGACACAAGTCCGAACCTTTTGAGATATTCACAAAATATAAGTTAGAAATAGAGAACCAAAATCAGGGTATAAGTATTATGTCCTTTGATGTGATCAAGGAGGAGAATACTTGTGCATAGAATTTCTGGATTATTCTAAAGGAGAATGAGATTCTCTCTCAGCATTACCCCTCCGTATACACCGCAGCACGTCGGTGTATCGGGGCGGAGCAATCATACCCTATATGATATGGTGCGCTCTATGATGATGAGTACTGCTGAGTTACATGTTTCTTTTTTGGGGTTATGCACTTGAGAAGCTGCATACCTATTGAATTAGGTTCGAATCAAATCAGTGCCTACCACACCATATAAGATATGGTATGAGAAGAGCCTATCTCTTAAGTAAGTTAAGATTTGGGATTGTCCGGCGTATGTCAAAAGCAAAATCCGGACAAGATCGAGGCAAGGTCAGTTCTGTAGAACTGGAAAGGTTCCAGCTATACAAAACTGCAGCTGATGATTTGACAGAACCAAAGGATTCAATAGTCCCCAACGAACCTCAGCCTCTCCGCTGATCTAGTAGGGTTCCTCACCCACCTGAGAAATACTTCGGTTTCTCTATGAAAGTGGGAGCGAGGATTGCATCATGAGATGATGACCCAACTAGTTTCGAGCTGGCCATCGAGAGTAAGACTCTGTAAGAATGGCTGGATGCTTAGCAATCTGAGATGGAATCCTTATACACCAACAAAGTATGGACTTTGGTTGCTTAATCTGAAGGGTTAAATCCCCATTAGGAGCAAGTATATCTTAAGAAGATTACTTGGTGTACATGGAAAAGTTGAGACTTTTAAAGCTAGACTTGTTAAAGGTTTGCATCATTGACCAGGTATGGATTATGATGAAACCTTTTCTAAGGAGCTATGCTTAAGTCCATCCAGATCCTACTTGCCACGGCTACATACCATGACTACGATATCTGGTGGTTGGGTGTCATAACAGCTTTTCTAAATGATGTTTTAGAAGAGAGCGTCTATAAGTACACAGCCAGAGGGCTTCGTAGACAGTGGGAGCATCGGAAACGTGTACAAGATGCTTTACAGGATAAAGCAGACATCACGGAGTTAGAACGTCTGTTTTGATGTGGTAGTCAAAGAGTTTGACTTCATCAAAATAATAGATGAACCTTGCATATACAAAAAGGTAGTAGGGAGTATGGTGGTAATCCTCGTAGAGTACGTGGATGACATACTCTTGATGGGGAAGGAGTTTCATATGCTACGCTCGGTCAATCTCCGCTTATCACAATAATTCTCCATATAGGATCAAAATGATACCTCCTAAATCCTGGGTTTAGGATCTATGAGATAGATCTAAATGGATGTTAGGATACTTACTAGATGTAGTGAGATGGTATCAATCGATCCTAGGGAGAATCACTGGAAAGGTTCACGGGTGATAAGGACGACTGAAAGTCAGTCACAGGCATTATCTTTACCCTCAGTAAAGGGACGGTATGTTGGAAGAGTTCCAAGCTAGATACCGTGGCATACTAGACGATAAAGGATGGATACATCGCTACCAAAGATACTACCAAAGAGGTAGTCTGGGTGTATATTCGTTCATGAGATGAACTTCGTTCCTACCATTGTGTGACAATGGAGTTATGGCTTATGCCTAGGAACGCCCATCCCATCAGTGATCCAGACATATTCTAAGGCAGTATCACCTGATCATGGAGATGGTTGATCTCCAGGGGATCGAGGTTAGGAGGGTAGACTCAGAGGACAACACGACGGATCCACTCACAAATGCCTTTTCCCAGAGAAAGACTTTTATGGGATGGTTGAGTATGAGATACTACAACCACTGCTATCAGATGGCCCTAGTGCAAGTGGGAGATTGTTAGTTATATGTATACCCTAGTGGCCATTACTATACATAGGATGTATATTGTAGTGGATGCTTGGACATATATAGGGAGGACTTTCTTGCTCGACATGATAGTATGCTATCTGATTGCTCTTTACCTTAACGTGTACAGTGATTATCTCTCTGTTACATGTTGGTAAAGCCCTTAGGATGTGTACTTGACTACCTGGACTATGATGCGGATCATACTAGTGGGGACATGGTAGTCCATAAGTACATCCTTCAAGGTCCCTAGTCGTGGGTGTATCGAGATGGGGCATCGATATACCAGAGTAGACTAGCGTATACCTTCTCGACCCATATAGATGGGCGATAGATGATCCCATATCCATTGGTGTTTGACATCAGAGATGATATACGGGTGCTCAGTGGAGACTGGGTACACTGGACGGACTCGCCGAAAACTCCCAGATGGTATTATACCTTACGTCAGATGGCAATTCTCTGGTGACACTGGTACAGATTAGTCTGTAGACCCGAGATCGTCATAGAGTCTTGTGTGATTCCCACTGTACTTTGATTTCCATCTTACCACGTCCAAGAGGGCGTGCAAAACGGTGGTTTTTGGGTACAGTCTCGAATCACATGGAGGCAATGAGCGATAGGAGGGGATTCGTCTCTCCCGGTATAGGGAGTTGATGTTGCGCTGCGTTCGATTGGCTATAACCGGAAATCCCTGGCCAGGGTTGCTGAGATTTACTGGTAAGTGTTATCAGTAGTATCTCGAACTGTTATAGACCACATATCGACACGACTTATCAAGATACTGGGGTCTGACGTTCACCACCCATATGCGAGATATGCGACATATCAGACGAACAGACCGGACTGTACGGTAAGTGTTACTGGTTGGATTCACAGGAGTGTGAGCGGGCTTGCTCGTTGATCTTCTGATCGCGCAATACCCGGGTGGCCGTTACGTTTAGCAGACCGCTTGCGGCTTGTGGGTGTTTGATATGATCATGACCTACTGCCGGCGTATTGACGAGTCTTTAGAGTCCTACACAGAGGTTTCCTAGCTCAAGCGAAACGAAATAGGAGCGCATATGAGATATGTGCGGGACCGAGAATAATAACAGTATGTGATACTGTATTCTATTCTCGCGATTTGTATCATCAGACGGTTATATAAGATATAGCCGGGTTACCGAATCAAATGTTGATTCGATATATTGATACACTTGATATCAGTCGGTTATATGCAGTATGACCGGATCATTAAATCAAGTGTTGATTTAATGATTTAATGTATAATTATATATTTGATATATTACTTTACATTAACTAGTATTGGTTCCCTTAAGATTATTTTTCTCACTAGATTGTGCACATTGTATATATGATATATTTTTGTACACTAGTTTGTATCATATTTGATGATACATGCAAACTTTGGTGTGTGTATGCTTTAAACCATGATTAGGTTAATGGTTAGGGTTTTATTTACTTATTTTGTTTTGTTAAAACAAAATGGTCTTTTTCTTTCACTTTGCTAGAAGCTTCATGATGCTTCAAGCATCTTTGAAAAAGTAACCATTTTGTTTTTATTCCTTAACCTAACCATTTACCTAAACCTTAGTTTATTCTCTACACAAGTTACTTCACCCATGGTTGCATTATGATAAGCATCACTTGATTTATTATTTTCAAGAATTCATTATTCTTTTCCTTCTTCTTCTTCATCTTCATGAAGTGAAGAAACCATTCTTTAAAATTTCCAAGAGATGAAATCAAGTGAGAAATCCAAATTCAAAATGAACTCACTTCCTATTTCTTCATTCTCTACCACTTGCCATGTTGTATAGGGTGTTTTCTTCACAAGGTTTATGACCAAGTGAAGATAGAGCTTGAGTTTGAGTCGCCTCAACGTAGATCATCTTCGGCATCGAAGTCAACGACCTAGCCCGCTTATTTCGCCGACGAAACCGTCGCTAGAGTCCGGGATTCCGATGATCGCAGCGGAGGGACGTCAACACGGAGCTAAAGAAGTGGAGGACAGGATCTACAAAGGTTGTAATCCCTTTCACTTGTAGTTAAAGTAGTTAACTTGCATGTTTCGCCTTACCTCTAGTTAACGATCTTGCTTAGGGTTTCTCGGCACTTGATAAAAATTTGATTTTGGCATGGTTGATCAGTTGTAGAACCTCATGAGTGTGCCTAGGAACCCTACAAAAACAACATGTAACCAAAATACAACATGACATGGTGCACTAGCCATGGAAAACCGTAGAAACACGGATTTGGCCTGATCGCGATTAGCAGTGTACTAATCGGTTTTTAATTTAAACTGCATATAATTGATTTTTAAAATGCCATATCCTTTAAATATATTTTTAATGAATAAATTATTTTAAATCTCCAATTACTTCACAAATATTGGTATATATTTATACTCTTTTTCGAAAACCCTAATTTCGCAAATCGGGCAGTTTTCGCGATATATTTTATTCTAATAATAAATTCCAAAAATAACATTTTATATTTTCTGAAATGTTACAGGGTTAAGGTGGCCGGAGTCGGCCCACCGGCGCTCGGTGGCGCTATGATGAGGGTGAGGGAGATCAAGGGCTCGAGTGTGCCCGTTGGTCCTTCGACGGACGTCGTTATCCCGGGGGGGGAGCCACGTTCTTGTGGGTAGAGCCCACCGCTTGAACACGGACGAGGGCATCCACCAGCGATGTGAGCCTGTCTATCTGGACGGACAAGACGTGGTTGGCATTGGGAGGAGGAAACGAGCCGCTCCCATCTCCATTGTGGCGGCTCGTATTTGGACCGTTGCGTTCGTCGCTCACCATTGGGTCGAGGGCGGAAGATCAACTTTTATGGTGAAACAAAAAATTTTTTTCGTTCCCACAGACGGCGCCAACCGATGGAGCTTCGGATCTCCTTTACATGCTGTCCTCCGTCGATCCTGTGATGGCGGTCTTTAACGACTGAGATTTGTTTTTGAGAGTTGTTGAGTGTGGATCTCAATTGGTTGGTGTTGGACGCCGAGCTACCTACAAAGAAGTCCCGGGGTGGGTGACTACCGTAGGACCCTCTAACGATCAAATTAGAGCAGAGGTATAGGTGTAGAGTAGCGGTGTATTGAAATAAATTCGAGTTACCTGAGTCGTCTGAGAGAGGGGTTCATATAGGGGTCGCGTGGAGCGAGCAGGCGCGAGATCGCCGCCGTCAGTTACACCCCCGCGTTATCTTCGCCTTGAATAGCGGGATGCGCTCATTAATGATGGGATACGCCTATTAATGGGGGGATGCACTAGCGTGGGACGCGGATCATGGGAAGACGGATATCTCGCCCTGGCGATATACGCGGAGCCGTTGCGGGGCGCATGTGATCCACACTCTTGGTTGATCGGAGGAGGACGAGAAAGCTCGGCACGTCAGGACCTCGGAGACGAGCCGGGAGGCCGAGGAAGCTCGGCACGTCAGAAGCTCGGAGACGAGCCGGGAGGCCGAGAAAGGTCGGCACGTCAGACGGCTCGGAGACGAGCAAGGAGACTAAGAAAGCTCGGAGACGAGCTGTTGGTAGCTTCCTAGGTGAAGGTGAAATGTATTCAGGGAGGTCTCCCGAAAGGTCGGACACGTTCCTCGAGAAGGGGATCCCGGAGAATGTCCCCGATGCAACTCATTTACTCCATCCTGTAGCCTTCAGGACACGTCATCCGCCACGTGTTGTAATCTGGAAAGACACCACTTATGAGCATAATCAGATATCTTAAAGAATTCTTTAGACATTGCAATTTGAGGCATAGTCCGTTGCAAGTACATTGGTCACATGGGTTCAAGTACATTATAGATACGTAGGAAAGTACATTAACCAATGAGTACATGGAGGGAGTTTGGACAGCAAAAACATTTACTATGGGGTTTTGCCAACAGCAACGCTAAAAAATAGTAAAGTGGTTTTGATAATTTACCAAAAAATAATTAAAATAGGCTAAAGTGCAAAATAATACCCAAAGTTTATTTTTATACACATAAATAACCAAGGTCTCGGTTTGGCATTTTAATGACTACAGCCGGTAAGGGTGGAAGCCAAACGATATATGCTTATTGTCCTTCGTCCGGCTACTCCCATCAATCACCTTGACCAGGCAATAAACTTAAAAAATCACAAAACAAATCCTAATTCAAAACTCCCCCTTCCATAGCCGGCTCTCCCACCTCTCATTCGCCACCCCCAAGGAAGCCGCCACTGAGCCGTCGCAGCATCGCCTCCGCATCGAGCCCCCTTCTCTCCTCTCTCTGCCACCATAACACCAGCGACAGCGCGTCCCCTCCAAATCCTCTGGAACCCTTACGCCCCCAAGATTTTTTTTAAAGACAAGTTACAGAATGGAGATAGGTGATGGTTTAAGAAATGGGAGTTTGATAATGAGTAGAAATAGTTCAAAGTTTTGGAGCGCAAGAGATGAGATCTTTTCGAGGTCTCGGACGATAAGGAGGCTTTGAAATGGGCTGCACTAGAGAAGTTGCCGACTTATGATAGGATGAGAATGGGGATATTAAATTTAGGAGGAGGGAAAAAAGAAATTGATATTATTGGCCTTGGGTTCCCAAAATGAAAGAATTTGTTGGATAGATTGGTTCACGTTGCGCTGGAGGACAACGAGAAGTTCTTGTTGAAGCTCAAAGATCGTATCGAACTGTAAGATTCCATTTAACTTTTAATTCTCTGTCGCTGTATCAATACCCTGATGTTAAGATAAAGGATTGGAATATAATTTGATATTTTGAGCTCTCTGCGTGACGGTATATTTTTAAAAATTAAACCCACTTTAAATACGATGTTTTGTTGGATCTGATCCCGCACCAAAATTTCCAAGTTATGGAAATGTTGAGTGCTAAAATTTTATATTCTAATGGAACATTATGGAAAATGAAAGCTTTAAACACTTTGGAATGAGTTAATCATGCTTATCTAGTTCAACTTATCATTACTTTTTTTTTCCTTTGCAAAGATAACTAAATTATATCCTAGCATTGGATTCAATTAGTAAATATGAACAAAGTTGGAATTAATCAATTTGCATATGCATTAGTTTAATCTAGGCTGTATTAATTGAACATAATTAGAAAAAAAATTAACATAAAACTGCGCTAGCTCATATATCATGCAGAATCCTGTAACACTTGTGCCCCAAAATTTGTCTAGAATCTTTTTCTTTTCATGTTCTCTTTAGACAATGTCCTATTTGTGTCAAAACCTCTAGATACTAAAAGTTTTGTCAACTTTTGTTTCAATATCAGAGTTGGGCTTGATTTTCCAACTATCGAAGTTCGTTATGAGCACCTAAACATCGATGCGGAAGCTTATGTTGGTAGCAGAGGATTGCCTTCATTCCTTAATGAGATTGTCAACACGCTGGAGGGTACTAGTCTCAAAATTCCTAGATAATTAATAACAACTTTTACGCTTAAAATTTAATTAGTTAAAGAAAAATGTTTCATCTTGAACAAGGGTTTTGGCTACTTCCTTCATATATTACCAAACAAGAAGAAATCATTCACCATCCTTCATGACATAAGCGGAATCGTCAAGCCTCGCAGATACAAGAAGAACAGTTTCAGATATTGCAAATTCAATATTTGAGAGTTTTATGAAAATTTAAGCAAGTAAAAGTTATTTTGCAGGCTTACATTGCTCTTGGGTTCTCCAGGCTCAGGAAAAACCACCATGCTCTTGGCTCTAGTTGGGAAGCTCAGTTCTGATCTAAAGGTAAGATTTTGTTATCAAAATCTATATTCCTCAATTTTTATGATCTTCTTTTGAAATTTTTTGTAATGGAGTTGAATCATTTGTGTTAAAAAGATAAAAAGGTTTCAGGTAGAGTTACATACAATGGACGTGAGATGAATGAGTTTGTGCCTCAATGAACAGCTGCATACATTAGCCAACATGATCTTCATATAGAAGAAATGACTGTGAGAGAAACTTTAGCTTTCTCTGCTCGATGTCAAGGAGTTGGTGCTCGTTATGGTCAGTATTGATTAAACTAGTTCTTTACAAAAAAATTTGGTTTACAGGACAATTCTTTTTATTTCGATGCGAAGATATGTTAACTGAGCTCATGAGAAGAGAGGAGGCAAATATTGTGTCGGACTCTGACATTGATGTATTCATGAAGGTGTGAAAGTAGTTTCATTTTTGGTTTTTCGAATTTATGAATCTGGATTACTGTTTGGGTTTAACTTCTTTGGTATACTGCAGGCGGTTGCATTGGAAGGCAAGAAAACTAATGCATACACAGACTACATACTAAAAGTTATAATGTCAACTTCAAAGTAGGTGTTCTGGTGGAGGAACATAATTATATTTTTTAACATCCTGTGGGTCAAAACCGGGTTGTTTATGCATAGATTTTTTTAAAACCACTTATTTATAAATGCATTTGGTCTGTTTTGAAATTGCTCTGATTCTATCTTATGCTCTCTATTGGTATAGGGGTTTTATATTCTCTACGCTTCCGATTCTTCTATTGGCAGATTTTACGATTAGATATTTGTGTGGATACGATGGTTGGAGATGAAATACGGAGAGACATGTCGGGAGGACAAAAGAAGCTAGTCAGGACTGTTAATGAAATTCTTGATTCTTTGATCAAATCAAAAGAAACAATAAGCCTATGATTCTTTTAATAATATGTGCCTTTCTCTAAAATTTTAGGGATGCTACACTAAAATTACCTGTAACTATTGACTTTTTTCCACTAACCAACATTAAATTTCTTTTTATAGTAAAACACCTTATTTTTTAAAAACTTTTTATTTCGAAATTATAAAAAAGTTCTAAAAAAATGTGTATTTTGGTGAGAAATATCTACAGTCAAGGATATATATCTTAGTTTAAGTACCCCAAATTTTATTCATCTCTCTAAAGAACAATTATAAATAGGTGAGATGATTGTTGGGCCATCAACAGCACTGTTTATGGACGAAATATCCACTGGCCTTGATAGCTCGAGGACTTTTCAGATGGTAAATTTGCTCAGACAAGCCAATCATATTCTTGCGGGAACCGCTGTAGTCTCCTTGCTTCAACCTGCATCCGAGACTTACCAACTGTTCGATGACAGTTTGCTTCTCTCCGATGGCCAAATAGGGTACCAAGGTCCTCGAGAGCATGTTCTTGAATTCTTCGAGTCGATGGGGTTCAAATGCCTCGAGTGGCAAGGCGCTGCACACTTCTTGTAAGAAGTAAGTTTTGATAATGCGGGGAAATTAGTAATTCTATGATTTACGTTTTTGAGTAAATTTCATAAAGTACCATTGATGGAGGTTTGGATCTCCTTCAGATGTTGTCCTCCGTCGATCCGTTGCGAGTGTTGATAAATGACTGAGATTGGGTTTGAGGGTTGCCTCCTGGAGCGTGTGGATTTCAGTCAGTTTGATTTGGAATTAAGCCGAGCTACCTGCAAAGATGTCCCGGGATGGTTGTACCACCGTGGACCCTCTGACGATCAAGTTAGCCGAGATATTTGGGCAGAGTAGCGGCCTACTGGAGTAAAATTGCCTTACCTGAATCGTCTGAGAGAGGTGTTTATATAGCAGTTGCCATGGGCTAGCTAGCGCGAGATTCATGTCGGCCGTTACGCCCCTGGCGTTACGTCTGCGTGAATGTCGGGATCCCCCATAAATAACGAGACACGCTCGTTAATGGGGGAACGCGACAGCGTGGAACGCGGGATCATGGGGCGGCGGATATCTCGGGTCTGGAGAGATTCGCGGAGCCATGGCGGAGACGCATGTGATCTGAGTTCTAGGTCGCTCGACAGAACCGAGGAGGCCTAACTCGGCGAGAGGCCTACAAGAGGGCAAGAGGCCAAACTAGCTCGGTTCTGTGATAGCTCGGAGCGAAAGGCCGAGGAGATCGGCATGTAGGAGGGCTCGGAGGCGAGCCAATGGTCGTTTACATGGCGAGCACAGGAATCTCCAGGGCATCCTCGGAGGTCGGGTCGAGGCAGTGGGGCGATACCCCGGGGGACGCCCCCAATGTGTGGTGCTTGCTCTGTTTTCGTGCGTCTCGGGACACGTCATCTGCCACGTGTCATGATCTGGGGAGTTTCTAATAATGAGCATCATCATTAACCCCCCACTCTCGTCCCGACCTATTTATGGGTCGGGTTGAGAGTGGTCTGACTGGTCACCCGGGCTAAGCTCGTAGTTGAATACCCCGTCAGCACGGATTTCCGAGACAGTTAGGCGTATCCTTTGATGACGTCAGTAGATCAGAGAGGAGATCGTGCATTAAAGAGAGAGCGCCGATTCGATCGTACGTCCGTTGAGGCGCAGGCCACGTGTCCGATGCCGGTTGGGTGACGTGATGATTCGCCGCTGTCTTCTGCGCTCGAAGGGACGTCTCCAATAGCTGTGCGACACGTGGAGCGTCGACAGCTGGCGAGCGCGTGGCGTCGTTTGTGCGGGGAAACGATCTGCGCCGTTGGATGCGTTGCCAGAGTACTATAAATAGAGGTGTGATCCCCCCAGGGCCCACACTTTCGCCATCATTTCCACATCGATGCGAGAGACAGCTCGGCGCTCTTTCCTTTAGGTCGTGCTCTTTCCTCGGAGGGCTCCTTTTTTGAATTAGGTTAGATGTCTTCCTCTGAGAAGTCAATTGAGATAGTTAGGGTAGAGTCTAGGGAGTCTTCCGCTGCTTCTTTCTCTGCCCCATCCGAATCGGATTCCCCTCGTAGAGTTAGGGTTACCCGTGCCGCTCGTGGTCAGGCAACGGGAAGGGTTCCTAAAGCGTGCATCAGGAATGCTCGCGATGCGCCCTGCCTCCTGAGGAATGTGGACGAGCTCACCACGATCCGGGCTCGCTTCCACATTCCCCCTAGCTATTCGCTTTGTTTGGTTAGGGAGGACGAGAGGGCGGATCAGGTGCAGGGCAAGGAGATCGCCTTGTACCTGGATGCCTTCTGGGCTGGATTGCGTCTGCCCTTCTCCCCCGAGGTATGCGGGGTGCTGCGTTGTTTTCAACTAGCCCCGGGCCAGCTAGTGCCGAACTTATGCAGTATTCTCCTTGGGTTCCTGGTGCGGTTGAGACTCGAAGAAATCACCTTCAGCTTGACCCCTCTCCTTTCCTTTCTTTGTTATAAAAATCATCCCAGCATCTGTAAGGACGAGCCGAGCTGGGCGTACGTTTCCTTTAGAAAACGCAGGGGAGGGGCGGTCGGGTCGGGGGTCGTAGTAGTTTCTTCTTCCATCCATGAATGGAAGGAGAAGTTCATATTTATCGGGCCATCCGAGGGTGATGATTGGCCTGTGCCTGTACAGTGGCACATGGCCAACTGCCCACGGGTGAAGCGGTTGTCCTCTCCCGAGGCGAGGGTGATGTCGATGTGGGAGCCCATCAAACGGGGCGATGTTCTGCTTTCCGAGCAGGCCCTCTGTTGGGCCAGGCTCAGCCCTGCTCGATTCATGGGTAAGTTAGGAGCCTAGCCGACATGTATTGACTTGCATATTTTCTTCTTGTTCTTTCTGGCGTCACTAACCCCTTTTGTGTATTTTCCTTTTTGCAAAACCGATGGACCGATCCAAATTCCTGGCTGCCATGGCCGTGAAGAAGGGGAAGAAGACCGGGGGCGCTGGCTCGTCCCGCCCCTCTCCGAGCACGGCCCTAAAGGCAGCGCACCGGCTAGGCCTTCCACCACGCCCTGGGGTTCGGAGACCAGCCGCGGAGATAGCCGTAAGCATGCCCGGGAGCTGGAGCCCCGGGTTTTGGAGGTGGAGGATGAGGCCGACCCCCCCGAGGTCCCCTTCAAGTGGTTCAAGAGGATGGTATTTCGATCTCCGTCCTCCCCGATCTTCTTGCAGGAGGGGGACGTTTGTTTCGAGGTGCCCTTAGGGCTTTTTATCGCCGATAGCTTGCTCTCGGAGATAGAACGATCGGCCAGGGGCAAAATCCCCCGGGGGACCTTCAAGGCCCAAGCCGCCTCCTTTGCTCAGGAGGTTGTACAGGTCAATATCCACTTTCCGTTTAGGTTTTCACTAAGCATTTTTCGTCGGATCGGATGCTTTTTAACCCCTTCCTTTGGCTTCTTTAGGTCCTCCAGCACCACGCCCTCATCGCCAACTTGGAGCACGAGGCAATTTCCCCGGCGATGCAGATGGCGGATGAGTCTTCTTCATGGGAGGAGGGCCTGTGCCGGGAGCTGTGTCAGGAGAAGGAGAAGATCGCCGCCCCCGAAAGTCAGGTGGCCGCTGAGGAGGTAGTGAACTCCAAATGCAAGGAGTCCATTCGAATTTTGAAGGAGTCCAACAAGGCCGTCGAGGCTAAGTTGGAGGAGGCCAGGATGCTCAACGCCACGATAAAGAAGACGCGGGACACCCTTAAGAGGGAGGCGGAGGCGGCGAAGGAAGGGATGAAGATCGCCGACCTCCGGGCCGCAAAGGCGATGGAAAAGTACAAGTCATTGGAACAATTCTACGTCGACCTTGCCGACGCCTCGGCCATTGTCTGGCATTAGGCTCTCGATGCCGTCAAGGCGTTGATGCCAAGGTTCGCCGACGGTGAGCATCAACTCGAATACCCCCTTGAGGATGAGACGCAGGGGGATGCCATCGGAGGTGCCACCGGGGGAGAGGCTCTCGGTGGGAGTGTTGGAGATAAGGAAATCACCCCGGCTCCCGGCGTCGAAGCTCCTGGTGGGGGCACCGACCCTAAGCCGTCGCCCCGGCTACCGATGCTGGCTTTGAGCAGATCGAGGTCCTCCCAACTCTCGAAGCCTGAGCCTTTCTGCCTTCTTCCCCCCTTTTTTGAATCTTGTAAGCCTTCGAGCAATTTTGTAAGGTTGAGGAGCCCATAATACCTTTTGTAAGGAGAACTAATTTATGAATAAAGCCGTTTTGATTTTTGTTCACGTGGCAATGTTTTCTTGTGTGAGCCTGATGAGTTAGATCGTAGGTCGGTGACCGGTCCTTTAGATGGCGATCGCGTGTCAAGTGAAATCCAATTATTTGTCAAGTGTATAAAGGCTGGTGTAAGGCCGGCGTCCTTATGGCCCCGAAGTCGAGGTGGCGATCGCTCACTTAAGGTACGTCAGTTGGCTCTTTCGAGTAGAAAGGTATAGATTTGCCCATTCCCTTAAGTTTGGATTGGTCGGCGTTTGCCGAGATTGAGGTGTTAGTTATATGTATGCCCTAGAGGCTATTACTGTACATACGATATATATTGTAGTGGATACTAGGACATATATAGGGAGGACTTTCTTGCTCGACATGATAGTATGCTATCTGGTTGTACTTTATCTTAACATGTACTCTGATTGTCTCTATGTTACATTTTGATAAAGCCCTTAGGATATGTACTCGACTACTGGGACTATGATGAGATCATACTAATGGGGCCACGGTAGTCGACGGGTACATCCTATAACTGTTCCTAGTCGAGGGTGTATCGAGACAGGGCATCAAAACACCAGAGTAGACTAGCGTATACGCATCTTGACCCATATGATGGGTGATGGATGATCCCATATCCATCGGTGTTTGACATCAAGGATGGTGTACGGGTGCTCAGTAGAGACGGGGTACACTGGACGGACTCGCCGAGAACTCCCAGGTGGTATTATACCTTACGTCAGATGGCAGTTCTTCGGTGACACTGGTACAGAGTAGTCTGTTGACCCGAGATCATCATAGAGTCTTATGTGATTCCCACCGTGCTTTGATTTCCATCATACCACGTCCAAGAGGGCGTGCAAAAAGGTGGCTTTTGGGTACAGTCCCGAATCACATGGAGGCAATGAGCGATAGGAGGGGATTCGTCTCTCCCGGTATAGGGAGTTGATGTTGTGCTGTGTTCGATTGGCTATAACCGGAAATCTCTGGTCAGGGTTGCTGAGATTTACTGGTAAGTGTTATCAGTAGTTTCTCGAACTCTTATAGACCTCATATCGACACGACTTATCAAGCTACTGGGGTCTGACGTTTACCACCCCTAGGTGAGATATGCGACATATCAGACGACGAGACCGGACTGTACTGGAGTGTTACTGATTGGATTCACAGGAGAATGTACATGCTTGTTGATCTTCTGAGCGCTCAATACCTGGGTGGTTGTTATGTTTAGCTGACCGCTTGCAGCTTGTGGGTGTTTGATATGATCATCACCTACTGCCGACGTATTGACGATTCTCCACACAGAGGTTTTTTGGTTCAGGCAAAACGGAGTAGGAGCACATATGTGATATGTGCGGGACCGAGGATAATGCGGTATGTGATACCGTATTGGATTCTCGCGATATGGGATATCGGCCGGGTATATGTGATATAGCCGGGTCATCGTACGGTTATATGCGATATAGCCGGATTGTCGGATCAAGTGTTGATTCGATAATTTAATGTATAATAATATATATGATATATTAAATTACATTAACTAATATTAGCTCACTAAAAGATTCTTTATCTCACTCAGGTAATACATTGATATATATGCGATATATGTTAAATGTATTATTTTATTTGTTACGATATATATTATATATGTGATATATAATATTGTAACACGATATGATAACTAATGCAACATGTTTAGTGGAGATTAAACAAGGTTAGAGTTTGTTTTGGGTTAGTTCCTTCTTGATGATTTTAGAAGGTTTCTTTTTGTTTTGTGCAAGATATTTTCAAATGACTCATGCTTTAACCAACCCAAACCCTAGCCCTTGGTTAGAAATCGCATGAACAACGCAATCCTATGTCAACGATCATAATATATCCTCAAATATATAACCAGCAGCCTATAACAATGGCTAGCGTAAATATCTAACCCAAGTGCAATCCCATGTGCCCGTGTCAGTGCCTCAGGTAGCAATGTATCACATGGATGATGTATGAATGCACAAAACAAAATGCATGTACTGAAGAAAACTACTTTCATAAATTAGTGAGATTTTCTGTATTTTTAAAACGAGGTATCATAATGAAATCAGCATAAACAGTGTCTAGCATCGACACAAAATGTAAATCCCAATGTCTCAAAGTCTCAGGCTCCGGCTATCCGGACTGGCCTGTATCATCAAATCTCTGTACCTCAATATCTCAGAACCTCTATATCAATCTCACTATCTAGGGCGCCGTCAGTCCAGATCGGCCCCTACCATCAATCTCAAGACCACAACGGTATCCTCCGGATATCCGACGCGTCGGGTAAAATCACCGGTAGGTAGTGCTCCCCTGCCAGGCTCAACGTCAGCAACACGACCTTCTTGTCCCGGGGTACCTTACCGGGTCCACCATGTATCCGAAACGGTTCATCCAACTCCTCGAATCGGGTCTCGAAATCCATCAGCAAACTCATGGTGGACGACTCATACATAATGGGAAAACCGCACTTTTTCTTAAAAAAAAGAGAAAGAAGTTTATAAGTGTTTTGCGGTTTTCCCCCAAATCCAGGAAATCTCATGAAAATCCGAATCCAAATCCTCAATAGCATGTAAACAGTGAATATGGACATAAAAATCCATGAATGCGGTATATCAATGAATAATAACATGCATGAAGCAGCAAGTAATAACTACAATGTCTAAACTAGCATATTAGGCAAGTACACTAATATCATGTCTAAACTATTAGCTAACAACCTATGTCAAATGAAATAGTATTTTCTATAGTGTTCGTGACATGGCAATTACCGATGAAGATGTGTGTGAGCCGGCAAGTAAGTGTACGTGGTACATACGCATCATCGGTAATGGTGATGGTGTCCTAACAGCATGATATCAATAATGAAATATGAATTACAATAAGTATGCGATGCGGAGCAACAACAATAATATGCGGGAGCTGAATACTAGACACAACGATAACTAAACTGCATTACCCTAATATAAGTCCTACAATAGTGCCTTTGAAATAAACACGAATCGCGGTGTTTTGAAAATAAGGGCTACGGTGTTTTTAAGAAAAGATACGTCTTTTGAAATATCCGTAGAATCCCTTGACCTGTCTTTTAAAATACCCACGATTCGTTAGTTTGAAATAGATAGGAGTCTAATCTAGTCTAACAACTACACTAAACTATACGGCTGAACTAACAAGCTGAACTACAGGTAAGGAAACCGCCTAGCATCTGAGTTGATACATATACATACCTGTATATATATAGTCGGTGATCCCGCCTCAATAATATCATATCCGATACCATATCTATAATCAGACATCCCAAGTCAAGAGTGCGGATCCATCATCAATATATAGCTCGTACGTAAATCCGTCATACGGCATCCCCAAATCTGGGTACGGGTCAATATCACATTATTCATCTGGTATCCTCTTTATCCAAGATCATAATCTGGGTACTGATCTACGTCTAGTACGATACTAATATCACCTAAGTATGCATGCACGTGTGTGAAAACTACGTCAAAGGACCCGCTAAAATATCAGGTCGTATATCAAATACGAACCCTGTCATATCACCGATCTCACGGCCTCAAATCGAATCTCATCGACTCATCTCAAATCCCAAGTACTATCCTCAATCCAGTATATGAACACATAGTCCCATACCCATGTGAACACGTAAATATATAATCCTATATACGCACATGTAAAAGAAAGGATGTATGCAAGTATGTGCGTGTGTGTGTATAGGTGCAACCCTACTCTAGGGTTTCGCAACTACACTAAACCAATCACAGAACACCCAAAAGTCCATCTTTATCATCAATAATCTCAACAATATAATCAATATATATGTGTGTATACGTATTCGTGTACATCACCACGAACTGCGGGGGTGTTATACGCCATCCACCCGACTTCTCCCCGTAGATATAAATCTACTCACATGGTCCTTGCTCGCCGGTGCCGACGTCGCCACGCGCTTGCTTGTCATCTCAAAGTCCACATGGGGTACCTACATATCATAACACACCGTATCGCATTATATCCGACTCATGACCAAAACGACACACGAATCCCACATAGGTCAAAACCTATGGTTGCTTTCACAATTCAACCCAAAAACCCTCGACGTCGGCGTACAAACGCCAAACCATTGAGAAAAACCCAAACACACTCATTTGCACATTCACAAACACTAATTATAATATGAAATAAGTTGCAATTCACAAAAACCTCAAACTCACTTAAAAGCTATTTTTCCGAAAATCTAGCAAGCAAAATTAACCGTTTTAGTACAAAACTTGATATTTAAACAAACCTAGCAGCCGCAATATCCACTAAATATTATAAATAAGTCATACAACCCTAATTAGATTTTTAATCTTATCAAGTTCATTAAACTCAAAAACTTAGTTTACAAATAGCTTAATTAGCAAAATTTTGAAATAACAATTTGCAACTAGCTACAAGGTTTGGATTTTAGCATTCCATTAACATGTTAAACTCCTCATGAAAACAATAATCATATGATAAAACCCTCACAATAGCTTTATCTCACATAAGAAAATATTTTACAAAACCTAGTTTGCACTAGAAATCGAAAAATTGTACAAACATCACGGATTTGCGACAAAATGGTCACAACATTGCACAATCACCTAATCCACACTACTAGCTAGCTACAACACTCAAATTAACCCACATGAAAGGATTCAATTTCAATTTCAATTTCTAACATCAACCCTTCTCTTGAATTTCATCACACAACCAACAACAACCAAATTAACACTTTAAAAGCCTATTTTAGCATAATCAAACTACAAATTAAACATTAGATTAGAATTATACCTCTCAAGTTTGAAACCCTAGGTTCTCTAGCCTCCAAAGACACCTCCTTTCACCATGCTTTAAACCAATTTGAATGTTAGAAGAGGTAGAATAGGGATTAGCTTTGAATTAGTGAACGAATTGTGGATTTTTTTGATGTGTTTTGAGATGAAACTGAAGCAAAAGAGATGGAAATTTTGGGGGGGGGGGGAATGGGGCTGTTGCTGGTCATTTTCGGCCATGGGAGGAAGTGGGGAGTTGTGAGGGAATGGTGTGAAAAAAAACTAAGTCAAAGCCCCTCCCAATTACCATAATATCCCCACCTACATAAATATATAAAAAAAACCTTTATTTTAACCATTCTTTTCACATAAAAGAAGTAAAAAGGAGAGGGAAAGTGAGTGGGCTGCTGTTGGTAGTGGTGGGGCCGGCCATGAGTGGGTGAGGATGGGTGAGAGAGAGTACAAGAAAATTCCATGCAAAAAGAACCCCTCAAGTTACCAAATTGCAAGTTTTCGCTAATTTCACCAAAAAAGCCATTTTTCTTCAATAATTTCTAACACCGTTTGGCAGATTCATTTTGTTTCCAAAACAACATGTTAAAATTTCATTTAATGTGCCATGATGCACAAAATTTGTTTCAACTCATTCCAATTTGTAATTTTCCCTAATTAAATGTATTAGTGACGGCTTAAAATAATATTAAAAATAATTTTTTTCGGAAAATTTGAAATTTCGCCAGTGGTTCAATAAACATCAAATACTAGTATTTACATAGTTAGAATATGTATATTTAATTTTATAATAAAGATATTTGTATTTTGACTTTTTACAGAAAACCCCCATATTTTACCGATTTTCCGAAATTTCACCGAAACGATTTTCAAAACGTTACAATCTTCCCCCCTTAAAGAAATTCGGTCCCCGAATTTAAATTAAAACTCTCCCTAAATACGAAAACATCTAAGCAAAACCATTAAGTCGTCGGGGCTCCGAAATCATAACTACATAAAACAAATCGTAGCGCAGCGCATGCGCATGAAAAATGAGCATATAACTTAAAATCAAAACTCCATCCAGCATCCTGCAATCATCGGAGTCAAGGTGAAGACACGTATGCCAAATCCAAAGCAAAACCGATATGATATAATCTCAAAACTATATATGTAAATATTAACTCTATATATGTAAATATCTGAAGAAAATGCATGCCAAATCTTTTAAAGTCGTTGTGCAATGCGCATACACTGCACAGTGGCGGACGCCTCTTATAAGATGATAACCATATATGTATATATCTTTTGTTTAACATGTACGTTCCACCGTTTTTTTTGAAAATAATTTAGAAAAGGGTTCCCTTATTTTTTTAAAAACATTTCGTGTCCTATCAGACACGTAGGTAAATACTGAGACTATAGCTCGCTTTTTGGAAATCCCCTTCGATAGCTATCAATGCATGCAAAATATACTCAGGTACCGTTCTCTGACTAGTCCTGCTCAGTACGAAAACCATAATAACATCATAAAAACGCACTACTCCATAAGAAATCAATCCCAAAATACGCATATGAATACTATGTGCGTCTGGTGCACACGGAAATCAAAATCCATATATGTGCCAACATGTGCACAGAAACAAGATCCAAGTGCATCGGGTGTGCACGAAACATCTGTCATAGGCAACGTAGGTGCCTGACAGCAAAATCAGGTGCATCTGACATGCACGAAGAATCTCGATTTAGTATATCTTGTGTGCACCAAAATCGCACCTCAAAACATGCGCCCAACATGCGCGAAAATCCAAATCAGGTGCATCCATCGTGCACGAAATCATGAAATCCAATATCAAGCCCCGAACATGCGCAAAATCCAATCAGGTGCACAAGGTGCACAAAACAAATATCGAACATCACAATCAAAATCGAAGTCCAGTGCATCTAAATGTACAACATACGTAACACTGCACTGCAAGCATATATGAACTATACCGAGTGCAAAAACCAAATCGTGTGTGTACCTACGCACAAAATCAACTCAACTGTATGTAACCCATAAAATCATAAACATGCGAAACCAAGGCACGAAAATGATATCAAGTGCAACAACTGTGCAAAAATCGTAAATACTCAGTAGGTGCAACCATGGTACATGAAAACAAATATCATGAAACTCAATCATCAAAATCAGTCATGCGAATAGATCGTCCAAAATACTGAAATCAAATATGGCAGAATAGTCCCGCTCAAGCACATCCTCCAAGAATCTCTGGCCAACTGTCGTAGTCACTCATAGCATGTCTCGTCGACGATCCTGAACTCTGGCATGCCGGTGTGCATAACATGACCACTCCTGGGTCCAAGTCTTCTCGTAATTTATTCCAGAAAGGTCCTATCGAGATCTTTCCTAAATCTCGTCTCTGCCGAACTGTCCGGAAGTCATCGTCCCTTACTAGATCTGTTCTTGTTCCGGAACGGCTGCAAACTCATCGCGACTCCTTCTGGAAGGTATATCCAAGTACAATGCCCCGGTATGCGTATCGCATCTCTGATGTCGGCGGAGTGGAACGTCGTCTCATCAAGACCTCATACGAACCTCTTACTCCACTTTTCTCTGATGTCGACTGCTTCGGACTCGTCTCTTCGTGGCTGCATGGACTGAGCTCCTACGGCTATCCTCGTATCTGGAGTCTCCCAAGAAATGCATCTCACCACCTAGCATCCGAATGAAGTCGAACCATCCGATCGATTCGTCAAAACCTTATAATCCCCCAAGAGCTCAACATCTTGGTACAGTTTAATAGTATCGAGTGCATACCACAGTATCGATGGTCCATCCGTAGAAGGGCAAACCCAAGCCTCACTAATGGCGCCGCGGAACAGCCGCAAACCCTAAGGTTCAAAGGCTTTCACACGGTCATAAGTCGAGTTAGGGTTTCATTCTTCTAGAGGGTCCATAGAATTGCCTGCATGCCTTTCCGAATACTTTAAACTTGGAATATTAGGTTGCTGACATTCGATCGTCTCTGTCGACTCTCAACGTCTCCGCGTGAAGTCGTCTCTAGCTGGAATCAATCTATCTGATGACCTCGCATCGGGTAGCGAACGAACTACATGTCCTAGTCATTCATCCTCGGTGACTAGCGACCTCTTATCATCTCTTAGTACAACTCGTACTGCAATAGATCCAACA
Organism: Agapanthus africanus; assembly: GCA_030015575.1. Classification (NCBI taxonomy): domain Eukaryota; kingdom Viridiplantae; phylum Streptophyta; class Magnoliopsida; order Asparagales; family Amaryllidaceae; genus Agapanthus; species Agapanthus africanus. Next base: position 251,384,242 of record CM057348.1, on the reverse strand, counting down.
TCTGGGGCGATATCTCGTCGTTCGCAGCAACAACTGGCTCACTCGTCTGCACGCTGAACAGTGCCTCAATCATCACGAATACGCAATACATCATCGGTCATCAAAATCTGGTTGGCCTCTATCAGTGACGCAATCCTCTGGTGCTGATCTGCACGTCTGAGTAATCTCATACAGCGATCCATCCAACGCTCGTGGCGCAAAAACACAATAAAAATACACATCTCTGCAATCGTGTGTCGCCGAAACTACGCCCTGGTCAATCCTCGTCCGTAACGAGCTCGTGCTGACCGCAACTCTAGCTGTTGCTCTTCCTGTCCGTAATCGTGGCAGCAAAACCATAACTGGTACCGATGAGGCCAGATCATAGGAAGGAATATAATACTGTGCAAGGAAATGTACATCCTAAGACTTCTTAAGCGGAGTAGCGTATCTTAAGTATGCCGCGGAACATACCCGCGGTACGTCACTTTACTTTAGTCACCTATTCCATCAACCAAGGGTCATCCTACGCTCCGAAGGTAAAACCTAACGCTCTGATACCAACTTTGTCACGTTCCGAAAGTACGGAACATGACCGGCACTTAAACTACGAAACGTCTCGAGGCGTACGTAATCTAAGTAAACCGAAAACCCAGAAATCCAAACCAAGAAAAGTTGTAGAGTGAAGGAAAACCAATTTAAATCAAGTAGTTTTAATAGCATAGCCGAATTATTCGTTTTTAAAAAACATCAAATATTTCCTGAAAATTTCGGCAGAGTCTCCTTTGTAAATACTGGCCCCCAAACGGGATACAACATGAATAGTATACGAAATCAATAAAAAGGCATCCCCAAGCGGGAGCTAACTCTTCGTCAATCGACGGTCACAACCACACAAGCAATATAATATACAACGCCAAGGGCGAGGATCAAAACTCAAAAGGAAACTCAAACAACAAGAATTCCACAGAAATATAACGCGCGACTCTAAGGTCGAAAGAATAACATCTCTGGTCTCCATCTCAATAAATACATTTTTGGTTGATGGAACTTCTAGATACAACTGAATAATAATATACAATGTATAATGATGGGTACGATACAAATAAACCCACCTACTAGCAAGTCACCCGAAAGAAGCAGTGCCAGGAAAGCCGTAAAGAAACCTGTACGGCAAAACCTGCAAGAAACTATGGCACAACGGGGGTGAGTTGCCAACTCGTGAGTAGAAAAACATTTACGAACAGAAATCGCATGAACAACGCAATCCTAGGTCAACGATCATAATATATCCTCAAATATATAACCAGCAGCCTATAACAATGGCTAGCGTAAATATCTAACCCAAGTGCAATCCCATGTGCCCGTGTCAGTGCCTCAGGTAGCAATGTATCACATGGATGATGTATGAATGCACGAAACAGAATGCATGTACTGAAGAAAACTACTTTCATAAATTAGTGAGATTTTCTGTAATTTTAAAACAATGTATCATAATGAAATCAGCATAAACAGTGTCTAGCATCGACACAAAACGTAAATCCCAATGTCTCAAAGTCTCAGACTCTGGCTATCCGGACTGGCCTGTATCATCAAATCTCTGTACCTCAATATCTCAGAATCTCTGTATCAATCTCACTATCTAGGGTGCCGTCAGTCCAGACCGGCCCCTACCATCATTCTTAAGACCACGACGGTATCCTCCGGATATCTGACGCGTCGGGTAAAATCACCGGTAGGTAGTGCTTCCCTGCCAGGCTCAACGTCAGCAACACGACCTTCTTGTCCCGGGATACCTTACCGGGTCCACCATGTACCCGAAACGGTTCATCCAACTCCTCGAATCGGGTCTCGAAATCCATCAGCAAACTCATGGTGGACGACTCATACATCATGGGAAAACAGCACTTTTTCTTAAAAAAAAGAGAAAGAAGTTTATAAGTGTTTTGCGGTTTTCCCCCAAATCCAGGAAATCTCATGAAAATCCGAATCCAAATCCTCAATAGCATGTAAACAGTGAATATGGACATAAAAATCCATGAATGCGGCATATCAATGAATAATAACATGCATGAAGTAGCAAGTAATAACTACAATGTCTAAACTAGTATATAAGGCAAGTACACTAATATCATGTCTAAACTATTAGCTAACAACCTATGTCAAATGAAATAGTATTTTCTAAAGTGTTCGTGATATGGCAATTACCGATGAAGATGTGTTTAAGCCGGCAAGTAAGTGTATGTGGTACATACGCATCATCGGTAATGGTGATGGTGTCCTAACAGCATGATATCAATAATGAAATATGAATTACAATAAGTATGCGATGCGGAGCAACAGCAATAATATGCGGGAGCTGAATACTAGACACAACGATAACTAAACTGCATTACCCTAATATAAGTCCTACAATAGTGCCTTTGAAATAACACGAATCGCGGTGTTTTGAAAATAAGGGCTACGGTGTTTTTAAGAAAAGATACGTCTTTTGAAATATCCGTAGAATCTCTTGACCTGTCTTTTAAAATACCCACGATTCGTTAGTTTGAAATAGATAGGAGTCTAATCTAGTCTAACAACTACACTAAACTATACGGCTGAACTAACAAGCTGAACTACAGGTAAGGAAACCGCCTAGCATCTGAGTCGATACATATACATACCTGTATATATATAGTCGGTGATCCCGCCTCAATAATATATATCCGATACCATATCTATAATCAGGCATCACAAGTCAAGAGTGCGGATCCATCATCAATATATAGCTCGTACATAAATCCGTCATACGGCATCCCCAAATCTGGGTACGGGTCAATATCACATTATTCATCTGGTATCCTCTTTATCCAAGATCATAATCTGGGTACTGATCTACGTCTAGTACGATACTAATATCACCTAAGTATGCATGCACGTGTGTGAAAACTACGTCAAAGGACCCGCTAAAATATCAGGTCGTATATCAAATACGAACCCTGTCATATCACCGATCTCACGGCCTCAAATCGAATCTCATCGACTCATCTCAAATCCCAAGTACTATCCTCAATCCAGTATATGAACACATAGTCCCATACCCATGTGAACACGTAAATATATAATCCCATATACGCACATGTAAAAGAAAGGATGTATGCAAGTATGTGCGTGTGTGTGTGTATAGGTGCAACCCCTACTCTAGGGTTTCGCAACTACACTAAACCAATCACAGAACACCCAAAAGTCCATCTTTATCATCAATAATCTCAACAATATAATCAATATATATGTGTGTATACGTATTCGTATACATCACCACGAACTGCGGGGGTGCTATACGCCATCCACCCGACTTCTCCCCGTAGATATAAATCTACTCACATGGTCCTTGCTCGCCGGTGCCGACGTCGCCACGCGCTTGCTTGTCATCTCAAAGTCCACATGGGGTACCTACATATCATAACACACCGTATCGCATTATATCCGACTCATGACCAAAATGACACACGAATCCCACATAGGTCAAAACCTATGGTTGCTTTCACAATTCAACCCAAAAACCCTCGACGTCGGCGTACAAACGCCAAACCATTGAGAAAAACCCAAACACACTCATTTGCACATTCACAAACACTAATTATAATATGAAATAGGTTGCAATTCACAAAAACCTCAAACTCACTTAAAAAGCTATTTTTCCGAAAATCTAGCAAACAAAATTAACCGTTTTAGTACAAAACTTGATATTTAAACAAACCTAGTGGCCCCAATATCCACTAAATATTATAAATAAGTCATACAACCCTAATTAGATTTTTAATCTTATCAAGTTCATTAAACTCAAAAACTTAGTTTACAAATAGCTTAATTAGCAAAATTCTGAAATAACAATTTGCAACTAGCTACAAGGTTTGGATTTTAGCATTCCATTAACATGTTAAACTCCTCATGAAAACAATAATCATATGATAAAACCCTCACAATAGTTTTATCTAACATAAGAAAATATTTTACAAAACCTAGTTTGCACTAGAAATCGAAAAATTGTACAAACATCGCGGATTTGCGACAAAATGGTCACAACATTGCACAATCACCCAATCCACACTACTAGCTAGCTACAACACTCAAATTAACCCACATGAAAGGATTCAATTTCAATTTTAATTTCTAACATCAACCCTTCTCTTGAATTTCATCACACAACCAACAACAACCAAATTAACACTTTAAAAGCCTATTTTAGCATAATCAAACTACAAATTAAACATTAGATTAGAATTATACCTCTCAAGTTTGAAACCCTAGGTTCTCTAGCCTCCAAAGACACCTCCTTTCACCATGCTTTAAACCAATTTGAATGTTAGAAGAGGTAGAATAGGGATTAGCTTTGAATTAGTGAAGGAATTGTGGATTTTTTTGATGTGTTTTGAGATGAAATTGAAGCAAAAGAGATGGAAATTTGGGGGGGGGGGGGTGACATGGGGCTGTTGCTGGTCATTTTCGGCCATGGGAGGAAGTGGGGAGTTGTGAGGGAATGGTGTGGAAAAAAAAACTAAGTTAAAGCCCCTCCCAATTACCATAATACCCCCACCTACATAAATATATAAAAAAAACCTTTATTTTAACCATTCTTTTCACATAAAAGAAGTAAAAAGGAGAGGGAAAGTGAGTGGGCTGCTGTTGGTGGTGCTGGGGCCGGCTATGAGTGGGTGAGGATGGGTGAGAGAGAGTACAAGAAAATTCCATGCAAAAAGAACCCCTCAAGTTACCAAATTGCAAGTTTTCGCTAATTTCACCAAAAAAGCCATTTTTCTTCAATAATTTCTAACACCGTTTGGCAGATTCATTTTGTTTCCAAAACAACATGTTAAAATTTCATTTAATGTGCCATGATGCACAAAATTTGTTTCAACTCATTCCAATTTGTAATTTTCCCTAATTAAATGTATTAGTGACGGCTTAAAATAATATTAAAAATAATTTTTTTCGGAAAATTTGAAATTTCGCCAGTGGTTCAATAAAAATCAAATACTAGTATTTACATAGCTAGAATATGTATATTTAATTTTATAATAAAGATATTTGTATTTTGACTTTTTACAGAAAACTCCCTTATTTTACCGATTTTCCGAAATTTCACCGAAACGATTTTCAAAATGTTACATTTAGCAACCATGGTTGCATTATTGATCATTATCTTCTTTACATTATTCATCACAAAAGGATTCTATGTTTTATTCTTCTTCTTCTTCCTTCTTGTTTTCATGGAAAAAGCTTTCTTGATTTGATTTTGTGATGATAAATGAGTGTGAATAAGAAAAAAAATGATGGCAAAAATCCTATTTCATCATCCTCTTCTACCCTTGCCCTTTAGATGAGGGTGTTCACTTTATTTAGTGAGTGTTAGCTTGTGTTAATGAAACTTCAAGGTAGATCATCTATGTTATCGAAGATCGGAAGCAAGACTGCATCTTTCTCTTCGTGGAGCCTCTCGAGAGTCCGGAACACGATGATCGCAGCGAAGGGACCTCAACACGGAGCTTAAGAAGTGAAGGACCGGATCTACAAAGGTTGTAATCTCTCTCACTTAGTGTTAAAGAGTTTAACATGCTTGTTTTCGCCTAATCTCTATTTTAAAGATCCGGCTTTGGGTTGTTCGGCATGGCTAAATTTTAAATCGGGCATGGTTGATGCCTCGTAGACCCTTGTGCATGTTCCTAGCAACCCTACAGTGGTATCAGAGCCAAGCTAGAGCTTTAAGCGAAGTCTGAGCGAAATTTAAAGTCCGATCGAACCTGGAAACCCCGATGTTTACCCCTCTCTGGAAATTTTTCAAAAATGTGATTTTTTATGAATTAAAAATGCTCAGAAAAACAAGCAGGAAAAACTAAGAATTACTGTGACGTACGGTCCACTAAGTCGCTCACGTGATCGCGGAACCGCGGCCAAACCAAGGGTTTGGCGGCGGTTCCGCGGCCAAAATTTGGACTTAGTCCCTAATATTTCATATATTTATTCTTAGGTCCTTTCTTGTCAATTTTTTCTGGGAATTTTTTAATTCCACTCAAGTGTTGAGTTTTATAGGGTTGTATTGGGGACTCGTTGATTCAATCGGATATTTTAACTTCGTTTATTTTGTCCGAGTAATTTTTAGAACGTGTTAAAAGGTTCGAACGGATATCAATAACTCATTTTTCCCCTGCCGGAAAATTTCCAAGCGTTGGATTTTTTTTGTAGTTTAGGAACGTTCTAAGTCGTGCAAGTAACGCGGTGGACCCTCTAGAAGACAACAAACCTTAACTCGATTATGTGACCGTCTTGAACTGCCTCTAAACCTTAGGGTTTGTGGCAGTACGGCGTGCCACATGTGAGGCGTTGGCTTGACCCTTCTACGGCCGGACCATTGATACTGGGCATGTGATGGATGTTTTAAAACTAATTTCAAGTGTTGAGAACTATTTGGGAAAACTTGGGTGTTTGTTTATTCGATCGGAAAATTTAACATTGTCTATTTATCTGGAATGTGATACAATATTTGGAATCCATAAGTAGTTATGAGATAACTAATTTGAATGTTATAAACATAGTAGTTTAGTTTCAGATGATCGGTTGCCACAGAATTTTGATATGATTAAAAGTCCGTCGCAATCACGTAGCGTACGCGGATACTCGCCGGGTAAACTTAACAGACAGCCACGCCCCAAAGCCCCGACCAAGTGACTGTTGGAGAACCCCGTTGCCAAAAGCATCCGTTCGGGTGCTTGCGGCAGCGGTGTTCCGCCTTAGTGCACTTTGTCGACGGCATCTTGGGGTGCGCCCGTCTACTAAAGTTTGCGACGAGCATTCGATTAGGATGTCGGGAATCATGTTGAATTGCCCGACTTGATATTGAATAGAGTTTTCGACAATGAGACTAAAATGCGGGGTTTATAATTGTTAGGCATGCGATGTCTAAGGAATTCGTTTGGTTAGGCATGTGATGTCTAAAGAGGTTGCGGATTCCAACTGTTGTAGTTTTACACTTTCTTTTCTATGACCGTAAGCGTAGTATATGGTGTATCGCCGGCTTCGTTGCTATACATCAACGACAATCGGGATACGCATACTTGCTTCCGTTGATGATATAAGATATTATGTATTGCTGTGATATGTTATATTGGATCGTCGTGTTCTGAATAGCCGAGGGTTTTATGTGAGATGCGGGTTTTTATTTTCATTCATGTAAAATTCATTTGTATGTAATATTCTTTTATTGGGGCACTTCCGGGCTGAGGATGATGTCATAATTGTATATTATTTACTTTTTCGTATTAGGTAGACCCAAGGCGAGGAGCACAAGTAACCGGGTTCTAGGGTCCAGTGGGAGACCATCTCGAGGAGTCGAGACCGGGTCTTCTAACCCCAGAATTGATAGTGTTACTTGCCGCTCTTGTAGGGGTCTAGGGATGTGGGTTTGGCTATTCATCGCGACCGTGGAATCCGTGTTTTATACAGGCTTGTATTGAAAACACGAACGTCCTAGTATATCTAATATTTCATATATGTTCTTCTGCTGCAATGTTCTGTGATGAGATCATATTACTGCCTGAGATGAATGTTTATATTATATATATGAGATATATATTATATATTGTTGATTTCGTTTCATATCTAATGCTTGTGAAGCATAATAAAATGGGACTTCATTAATGAGATTAATGAAATAAAAGAAACCTAAGATGTTGTAGAAACTTGTTTAAAAACTGGTAGCTCTAGTTCTTGCTTTGCATAGCGGTGTTCCTTGTAGAACATCCAGCACCTTATTCGATAAGGAAAGAGCCGAGATCCCTTCACCGGGAGTGACCTCTTTAGTGAAACTAGCAGATGCTACAAACTCGGTTTGCCTTTTGATTGCTTCTATAGTTCTTGCTTTGTACAGCGATATTTGTGAAATATCCTGCACCTTATTCGATGAGGAAAGGGCCGACGATCCTTTCACCGGGAGTGACCCCTTTAGCAAAACTAGAAAAGCCTAAAAAACATTCTATTTAAAATCACTCGATTCTACAACGATATCAAGTTCATTACGCAAAGGGTTTTGTTAAAAACCTGTCGTAGCCCTCCGTCATTTCAGATAAGTACTGCTTAGTATTCGTGCTGCGTTTGTTGACCTTAGCCAAGGCATAGTGTGCGGTAGCTGATTAGTGCTTATTTGTATAAGCATATGATGCGATTGAGTTAAGGTAGTCGTGCGACTTTGTTCACCTTAGCCAAGGGTCGTGCGGGTGGGTTTAATTCAATCGGGAAATGACAGGTTGAACTTGGCTAGCATTTATGATTTGTTGACCTTAGCCAAGGTCATAAGCTGCTAGGGGCAAAATATTATTGGGAATTTCAAGTGTTGAAATTTGCAATGAGATTGCATACCTTCTATGAGATAGTTGGATCCCGATACCCTCTGCGAGTAAGAGTTACTCCTGGGAAAGTTTTACACATTACAATAAGCCGATCAAGTAGGTGTCTAGAAAGGTGTTAACGGGGTTACGCCCCTGGGAAAATGATTTACTTTAATTAGGTCCGTGCGAAAGCACGGGGAACCTCCCTCAAACTACCGACACTGGCCTGGCTGAAAGATTGGCGAACTTGTAGCGTGTAATTAATCCCGGCTAATCTTTCCTTTTAGGGTTTGAAGGAAGATTTGATTAAAACAGTGGGAGACATCCTGATTAGATATTTTAGATAACCAATCTAATCTTGCAAGAGCATACGCTGAGTGTTTTTCTCTCTCTCTCTCTCCAGGTAGCGATCATATCACGCCTTAATCAAGATAATAATACGGATGCATTGACCGAACCCGCTTGTTATACTGAGCTGGGGAACGTTGGTCCCGCTCCAACTTATAATTGTTATAAGACAGAGCAGGAAATTGGGGAATACCAGATTTCCCGTGCCGCCCAAACGAAGAAAGTGCATGCTGATGCTTCATCTTCGGGTGTGTTCATTACATAGAACTGTTTCTCAGTATCCTTTACGTCCTGGATATGAGATACCGGATAAGGATTCCGCATATGTAATCTGTTACATGGGCTATAGATAGGTAGAGAACTAAGAACGGGTGATAAGTTTCATGAGATAGAAACGGTGCAAATGTTGCAGCCAAGTCTGTTGGTCACTATCACCCTGTATTACCAGAATAAATTGATTCTGAACGAATGTTATTAGATACCGAACCTGATATACAACATCATATCAGTCTCTTTATTAGTAAAGAAAGGATATAATTTTGTATAGTTGGATAATGTTTTGAACATTTCCTATATCAAGAGTTGATCGGTTCAGGCACGTTATCTAAAAGTATTGACGTTCTAAATCGAACTACAGTTCTTAGTATACGGAACATACACAAGAGGAAGAGTTCAGAAATGAACGAATCCTTCTTGAGACATTGTAGACTAGGTCATATCAATGCGACCCGACTAGCTGAAGTTACATTAAGATGCATATTTAAATTTGTTTGAATTTACATCTTGTGAAACTTGCCGGTCATGTCACAAAGATAAGATGACCACAGCTCTGTTTATTGGAAACAGAGAAAGAGTTAGTGAACTCTTGGGATTGATACATGTTGATGTATGAAAGTCCCCTGTCTATGTAAATGCACGGCGGCGCCCCGGCCGTCAATCCGACGCCGGAATGCGGAAATGAAAAACTTTTCAAACTAGAAAACCGGCACCACCGCGCACTAAAATCCCGGATCGGGCCATTAATCTAACTCTAGCAAACATGAGAAAGGGGTAGAATGCTATACCAAGCGATCTGTGTCCTTCGGTCTTTGCCTCCACTCCGATCTCCTCGCGGAATCTCCGGTCGTCACCACCTCGTCGGAACGGGCACCACAACGCCGGATTCTTTTACGGGCTCCCACCTCTGGACCGAGGCAACTCGTGCGCGAAGTTGGCTAGCCGACGGGTCTAAGGAATGCTGTAGGCAAGTGTAGAGAAGTATGTCTCATGGGGGTTTGAAGTTGCCATGATGGAGGTGAAGAAAGAATGAACTTTGGAGGGAAATGGTGCTATCATTTTTCTAGCAAGGAATAATGAAATGAGATCAAGAAATCACCACTCAAAAATGAAACCCTCCCTCTCTCAAAATGTGGCCGGCCCCTATCTTGGAAATATGGTGGAGATAATCAAAACATGAAGGGAGGTGAGAGTAGTAAAAGCAAAGGGTGACCACAAGCCAAATCAAGCCTCACATCAACTCTCATCCATTCTTATCTCATTAAAGCAAGAAATGATGAAAGGAAAGAATGGAATCAAAAGATGCTTTCATAAACTTTCAAATCTCAAATAACCCCTCCACAAATGCTAATTTGCAAACTTGCAAATTAGCCCCTCCAACACAAAAGTCCGGCCGAGAAGCAACAAAGGAAAACGGCTGAAACCGGAAAGCAAACTGGCAACTTCAGGAAACTGATCCCGTAATAAATTACAGGAAAACCCCGCGACTGTATATACATACCCGCATTTGTATTCCGACCGAATACAAATGCAATGAGACAAAATCTACACTGTACAATACTAGAATCCGGCTTACACCAAAGCCCGCTAGTAAAATCCGTCCGATCACGATCCGTGCAATACCGCACGTATAAGATCGAACCCTGCCATATCTCCATACGGCCTCTACAGCGTTTCGCCCGAAACTTGAGTAACTGTGTGTGGTGGACTCTAAAGACTCGTCAATACTATGGCTGCGGATTTAACCACTAGCACGTCAGAGGTATTAGCCATACGTGACGGGCCACCAGCTATTGACCAAAAGGGACGTCTGTGAGCGAACTCATCTTGACATCCTACTGAACCTGTTAGTGACAATATCCGTACAGTCTGGTCCGTTCGTCTATGAGCATCGCATGGCGGGCCTAGGGGGTTGGTAAAAGTCAGACCCCAAAAGCGGTACAAGTCGTGTTGGAGTGTAGCCCAGAACACCCCGAGATACTACTGGAATACCTACAAGTAAATCTCCTGCCTTGGCTAAGGAATTTTCATGTACTGGCTCTCCTAGACACAGCGCGACCTCACCCCCAATACCGGGAGAGACGAACCCCTGCAGATCCGCTCACTGCCTCCATGTGGCTCGGGACTGTACCCAACTAAAACCTGTTTGCACGTCTCCTTTGAGCGTGGTAGGATAGTAATCAAAGCACAGTGGGAACTCACACGAGACAAATGACGATCTCAGGTCGATGAACTAACCTGTACACATGTCACCAGGGAACTGCTATTTGACATAAGGTATAATACCAACTAGCATGTTCCCGGCGAGTCCTGTCCGGTGTACTCATAACCCAATGAGCACCTGTATACATCTTAGGTGAACCAACTGACACCAGTGGCTTGTGAGACCGGCCACCGCCTCTCATCGGGGTCTCGACTTTATATACTAGTCTACTCTGGAGTATCGATGCCCTGTCTCGAAACTCCCACGACTAGGGACCTTTTAAGGATGTGCTTATAGACCCCAGCTCCCACGTATATGATCGCCCTCATACTGCTGGTAGTCAAGCAAGAATCCTAGGGGCTCTATCAGCGTGCAATAGCGACTCGTAAGGTCGCCTAAAGCAGTACACGATGATAAAGATAAACCAGATAGCATACTATCATCTTGAGTAAGACTGTCCTACCGGTATAGGTCCTCCCTCAATCATTGCAATCACGTGCCTGTGATCTAATAATTGACTCTGAGGGCAATATCTCCAACAGTCTACATATGCCAGGACCGGTTCTTTGTACTTCATTACATTCTCTGATGATCTCTCAAGATTCAGACATATGTTCCTGTTGAAACACAAGTCTGAAGCTTTTGAGATATTCACAGAATATAAGTTAGAAGTAGAGAACCAACAACGGGTATAAGTATTATGTCCTTTGATGTGATCAAGGAGGAGATACTTGAGCACGGAATTCCTGGACTATTAAAAAGGAGAATGAGATTCTCTCTCTCAGCATTACTCCTCCGTATACACCATAGCACGATGGTATATCGGGACGGAGCAATAGCACCCTATGTGATATGGTGTGCTCTATGATGAGTACTACTGAGTTTCCTATTTCCTTTTGGGAGTTATGTACTTGAGAAGCTGCATACCTATTGAATAGGGTTCAAATCAAATCAGTTGCCTACCACTTCATATGTGATATGGAAAGGGAAGAGCCTATATCTTAAGTTTGTTAAGATTTGGGGTTGTCCGGTCTATGTCTAAAAAGCAAAATCCGGACAAACTCGAGGAAAAGTTAGATCTGTGGAAGTTTGTTGGATATCCCAAGCATACACAAGGGAATATCTTCTACCTAACCGAGGAACAAAAGATCTTTTGTTTCTCAACATGCCACCTTTGTGAAAGGGAATTTCTTGTGAAGAAATTAGTGGTCATGAGGTAGAACTGGAAGGAGTTCCAGCTATACAAACTACAGCAGAAGATTTAGTAGAACCAAAGGATTCAATAGTTTCCAACGAACCTCAGCCTCTCAGCTGATCTAGTAGGGTTCCTCACCCACCTGAGAGATACTTCGGTTTCTCTATGACAGTGGGAGAGAGGATGACCCAGCTAGTTTCGAGCTGGCCATCAGGAGTGGGACTCTGTAAGAATGGCTGGATGCTTAGTGATCTGAGATGGAATCCTTATACACCAATAAAGTATGGACTTTGGTTGCTTTATCTGAAGGGTTAAATCCCCATCAGGAGCAAGTATATCTTGAGAAGATTACTTGGTGTACATGGAAAAGTTGAGACTTTCAAAGCTATGCTTAAGTCCATCCAGATCCTACTTGCCACGGCTACATACCATGACTACGATATCTGGTGGTTGGGTGTCACGACTGCTTTTCTAAATGATATTTTAGAACATAGCGTCTATAAGTACATAGCCAGAGGGCTTCGTAGACAGTGGGAGCAACGGAAACGTGTGCAAGATGTTTTATGTGATAAAGCAGGCATCGCGGAGTTGGAACGCCTGTTTTGATGTAGTAGTCAAAGAGTTTGACTTCATCAAAATGGTAGATGAACCTTGTATATACAAAAAGGTAGTAGAGAGTATGGTGGTGATCCTCGTAGAGTACGTAGATGACATACTCTTGATAGGGAAGGAGTTTCCTATGCTATGCTCGGTCAATCTCCGCTTATCACAAGGATTCTTCATATAGGATCAAAGTGATACCTCCTAAATCCTGGGTTTTGGATCTATGAGATAGATCTAATTGGATGTTAGGATACTCACTAGTTGTAGTGAGATGGTATCAATCGATCCTGGAGAGAATCACTGGAAAGGTTCCAGGGTGATAAGGACGACTGAATGTCAGTCGCAGGCATTGTCTTTACCTTCAGTAGAGGGACGGTATGTTGGAAGAGTTCCAAGCTAGATACCGTGACTTACTAGACGATTAAAGGCAAGGTACATCGTTACCAAGGATGCTACCAAAGAGGCAGTCTGGATATATAAGTTCATGAGATGAACTTCGTTCCTACCATTGTGTGACAATGGAGTTGTGGCTTTTGCCAAGGAACCCCCCGTCCCATCTGAAATCCAGATATAATTCTTAGGCAGTATCACCTGATCATGGAGATGGTTGATCTCCAGGGAGATCGAGGTTAGTTGAGTAGACACAGAGGACAACAGCACGGATCCACTCACAAAGGCCTTTTTCCCAGTGGAGACTTTTATGGGATGGTTGAGTATGAGATGCTTTAACCACAGCTAATTGTTGGGTATGTGATACCACAACAGAAGGCCCTAGTGCAAGTGGAAGATTGTTAGTTATATGTATGCCCTAGAGCCCATTACTGTACATATGATGTATATTGTAGTGGATGCTAGGACATATATAATGAGGACTTTCTTGCTCGACATGATAGTATGCTATCTGGTTGTACTTTATCATAACATGTACTCTGATTGTCTCTATATTACATGTTGATAAAGCCCTTAGGATATGTACTCGACTACTGGGACTATGATGAGATCATACTAATGGGGCCTCGGTAGTCGACGAGTACATCCTATAACCGTTCCTAGTCGAGGGTGTATCGAGACAGGGCATCGATACACCAGAGTAGACTAGCATATACGCATCTTGACCCATATGATGGGCGATGGATGATCCCATATCCATCGGTGTTTGACATCAAGGATGGTGTACGGGTGCTCAGTAGAGACTGGGTACACTGGACGGACTCGCCGAGAACTCCCAGATGGTATTATATCTTACGTCAGATGGCAGTTCTCCGGTGACACTGGTACAGAGTAGTCTGTTGACCCGAGATCATCATAGAGTCTTGCGTGATTCCCACTTTGCTTTGATTTCCATCATACCACGTCCAAGAGGGCGTGCAGAAAGGTGGCTTTTGGGTACAGTCCCAAATCACATAGAGGCAATGAGCGATAGGAGGGGATTCATCTCTCCCGGTATAGGGAGTTGATGTTGTGCTGTGTTCGATTGGCTATAACCGGAAATCCCTGGCCAGGGTTGCTGAGATTTACTGGTAAGTGTTATCAGTAGTTTCTCGAACTGTTATAGACCTCATATCGACACGACTTATCAAGCTACTAGGGTCTGACGTTTACCACCCCTAGGCGAGATATGCGACACATCTGACGACGAGACCGGACTGTACTGGAGTGTTACTGATTGGATTCACAGGAGAATGTACATGCTTGCTTGTTGATCTTCTAAGCGCTCAATACCTGGGTGGTTGTTACGTTTAGCTGACCGCTTGCAGCTTATGGGTGTTTGATATGATCATCACCTACTGCCGGCGTATTGACGATTCTCCACACAGAGGTTTCTTGGTTCAGGCAAAATGGAGTAGGAGCACATATGTGATATGCGCGGGACCGAGGATAATGCGGTATGCGATACCGTATTGGATTCTCGCGATATGAGATATCGGCCGGGTATATGTAATATAGCCGGGTCATCGTATTAGTCGGTTATATGCGATATAGCCGGATTGTCGGATCAAATGTTGATTCGATAATTTAATGTATAATAATATATATGATATATTAAATTACATTAACTAATATTAGCTCACTAAAAGATTCTTTTTCTCACTCCGGTAATACATTGATATATATGCGATATATGTTAAATGTATTATTTTATTTTGTTACGATAAATATTATATATGTGATATATAATATTGTAACATGATATGATAACTAATGCAACATGTTTAGTGGAGATTAAACAAGGTTAGAGTTTGTTTTGGGCTAGTTCTTTCTTGATGATTCTAGAAGGTTTCATTTTGTTTTGTGCAAGATATTTTCAAATGACTCGTGCTTTAACCCAACCCAAACCCTAGCCCTTGGTTAATTCTCTACAAAGGTTTAGCAACCATGGTTGCATTATTGATCATTATCTTCTTTACATTATTCATCACAAAAGGATTCTATGTTTTATTCTTCTTCTTCTTCCTTCTTCTTTTCATGGAAAAAGCTTTCTTGATTTGATTTTGTGATGATAAATGAGTGAGAATGAGAGCAAAAATCCTACTTCATCATCCTCATCCACCCTTTCCCTTTAGTTGAGGGTGTTCACTTCATTTAGTGAGTGTTAACTTGTGTTAATGAAACTTGAAGGTAGATCATCTATGTTATCGAAGATCGGAAGCAAGACTGCATCTTTCTCTTCGTGGAGTCTCTCGAGAGTCCGGAACACGATGATCGCAGCGAAGGGACCTCAACACGGAGCTTAAGAAGTGAAGGACCGGATCTACAAAGGTTGTAATCCCTCTCACTTAGTTTTAAAGAATTTAACATGCTTGTTTTCGCCTAATCTCTAGTTTAAAGATCCGGCTTTGGGTTGTTCGGCATGGCTAAATTTTAAATCGGGCATGGTTGATGCCTCGTAGACCCTTGTGCGTGTGCCTAGCAACCCTACATGAGGTCTTCAGATCCTTAGTGTATACAGGTAGGAAATTTCCCATTAAGGATGGACCGAGTAGGGAAGTTGCTCGGTGGCCTCTTGATTAAGGCTTTTGATCCTTGGCGTCGGTAGGTATTAAGGTACCAGCCATGGATGCACCGAGCAGGAGAGCTGCTCGGTGGCCTCTTGATGAGGGCTTTTGATCCTTAGCGTCCGTGGGTGGTGAGCTACCAGCCATGGATTGACCGAGCAGGGAAGCTGCTCGGTGGCCTCTTGATGAGGGCTTTGATCCTTAGCGGAGATGGGTATGAGCTACCCGCTGAGGATGCACTGAGCAGGGAAGCTGCTCGGTGGCCTCTTGATGAGGCCTTTGATCCTGAGCGTAGATGCGTAGGAGCTACCCGCTGAGGATGGACCGAGAAGGGATGCTGCTCGGTGGCCTCTTGATGAGGGATTTGATCCTTGGCGTCGGTGCGTAGTGAGCTACCAGCCATGGATAGGTCGAGCATAGAAGCTGCTCGGTTTTGCGAGGTGTCGTTCGATCTCCCCAGGCATGTGAAAATATGGAAGAGTGACCGTCTCAGACGACACGTGGCAAAAACGCATAGGCGAGGTGAGGGGTTCCAAGATCCGCATCATTCCGACTTCGGTTGGCCGTGAGACACGGGATGCCCGCCACGTGGCAGTTCGGTACCGGAAGAGTTGAAAATATCCCAGGATTCGCGCCCATGCGTGTGCAAATTTCGGCCCCTGAGGGATTTGTTGAGGCTATAAATAGAGAAGGAGATGTGTTTCTTTCATCGTTGCTTTTCTGGGATAGCCGTGCGCATCTACACGATTAAAGAGATCATCACCCCTGATGACATCTATTAGTACAACTAGTCCCTCTCCGAGGAGACGTACCGGGGTGTGGTCCAGCACATCGAGGACCATTTCGGCCGTCTACTTCCTCGTCGGTCGTCCCTCCTCCAAATGCTGATGTATGCAATTTGGATGAGGTCCCCGGGGCTGTACAACCCCCTCTTTGAGGAGCTGCAGAATGAGGCGCTCGAAAAGCTGCATACGCTCTATGTCCTCGCCTCATATCAAAGAACATGCACGACCGATCGGCGGCCCTTCTTTTAGAGCATTTCCAGAAGAGGCAGATCGCAGGCCCTTGCCCGGCTGATGGAAGGCCCGGTGCTTCCGTGGCATCCTGGGTACGTGGGCAGCGTCAGCGGGAGCGGGCTGAAGAGGTCAGTGCTCGTCTAGCGGAGATCTCCACGGAGTACCACCAGCAATGTTTTCTCGATCCCGTACCCCCTCTGTTGTAATTTTAATTTTCGTGTAAGGCTGAGGAGCCATAATACCTATGATGAATAAAATTCTCCTTTTGCGACGTACTACTATTTCCTTTTCGTCTTCTTTGCGTGATTGGGTATGTTCATAAACTGAAACACGTGACCTTTGAACCGAGGAAGAGGGAAACACATAGGAGAAGTTTCTTCTAATTCAAAAAGACTTAGAAAAATTTACATTGCTTTGGCAAAGAAGAAACATATATTCACAGATACAATTTTTAAATTCACTTGTACAACTTAAGCTTCTCGGCGTTGTAAGGTCGCCGAAACTTACGACCTGCCGCGTCATGCGAGCGATATGCCCCGCCTAGCAATACCTCGGAGACGAGGAATGGGCCGTCCCATTTCGAGGAAAACTTGTGCAACTTGCCTTGGTCTACGAACTCGTTCCGCCTTAGGACTAGATCTCTAGTCTTGAAGGCGCGATACTTGACTCGTGTGTTATGGTAGCGAGTAGTTTGCTGTTGGTAAGCAGCGGCTTTGATCTGTTTCCGGTCCCGCTTCTCTAGCAAGATATCCAAATTAGTTTGGAGCGCCAAGGTATTAGCTTCATCATCAAAGTGCTCGACTCTGTAACTGGGCAGTCCGATCTCTATTGGGACCATTGCCTCAGTGCCGTAGCAGAGGCTCAAGGGGGTCTCCCCAGTGGGGGTCTTTTTTGATGTGCGTAAAGCCCATAAAACCTGGGGTAGTTCGTCGACCCAACCGCCCTGCCTTCCTTCCAGACGAGTCCAAAGACCTCGAATTACATCCCGGTTAGCGACTTCGGCCTGCCCGTTGCATTGAGGATGGGCGACCGCGAACTTTATGAGTATGTGGTATTCGTTGCAGAATGCCTTGACCTTGTCATTTACGAAGTTCTTCCCATGGTCGGTAACAATACACCTCGGGATCCCAAACCGGGATATTATGTTGTTCTGTAGGAATTTGGTGGTTGTGGTGGCGTCTGGTTTTCTGATGGGGACGGCCTCGATCCATTTCGTAAAGTAGTCCACCGCGACAAGGATGTATTTGTGCCCGCCTGTACCAGTTGGGAGTTGGCCTATCATGTCCATTCCCTACTGAGCAAATGGCCATAGGGACGTCAGTGCCGTTAGCTCGGTAGCCGGAAGTCGGGGTACGCTGCTATGGAGTTGACAGCTCTTGCATCTTCTGACGAGTTTCTGAGCATCTTAATGAATGGTCAGCCACTAGTACCCTTGGAGCAGCGTTTTCTGGACTAAGGTGCGGGCCCCTTGGTGAGCTCCACCGACCCCCTTGTGTATCTCACGCAGGATGTAGTCGGCTTCGTGGGGGATCGACACACCGAAGCAGAGGCTAAGTGTATGAATTTTTATAGAGGTTCCCATTGCTACAAACGAAATGGCGGGCTTTTGCTCGGAGGTGGCGTGGTTCCCCTCGATCTTCCGGGAGCGTACCCTCCCTCAGGAACTCTACGAGGGCCTTCCTCCAATCCCAGTTTTCGTCCCGGGCAACATAAACTTGAAGTGCTGTCTCCCTTTCTTCTATGCTGGGCCATGGCAAGACCTCGAAGAGGATATTCTTATTATTGCTAGCCGTATAGGAGGAGGCTAGCTTGCTCAGAGTGTCGGCCTGGGCCTTTAGGTGCCGAGGAATTTGCTCCGCCTAAACTTCATCGAAGTCTTTTCGTAGTCCTTTTACCTCGGCTAAATATTTCACCATCAGAGGCTTCCGGGTCTCGAAACGGCCGGTCACTTGGCCTACGACAAGGGTGGAATCACTGTGATTTTGGATCGTCTTCAGCCCCACTCCGGAGGCGATTCGTAGTCCGGCTAGCAAGGCCTCATACTCCGCGGCGTTGTTTGAGGCTTTGAACCCGAGCTTCAAAGAATACTCCATCTCTACCTCATTCAGGCCTCGAATGATGAGGCCGGCACCGCTCCAATTCTCGGTAGATGATCAATCGACATAAAGGACCCAATCGGGGACGGAGTCTTGCTTCTCCTCGATCGAGGGTTGAGACCTGGGGCTGGCGCCGACACTGCCTCCTTGTTGGGGATAGTGCATTCGACAATAAAATTGGCCAGGACTTGTGCCTTGATAGCCTGCCTTGGGTGGTATTTGATGTCGAATTGAGTAACTCCTGCCTCCATTTCTCCAAATGGCCAGATGACTCAGGGAAGGCAAGAATATCCCCTAAGGGACGCTCGGTGAGGACGAGGATGTTGTGTGCCTGGAAGTAGTGTCGTAGTTTCCTTGAGGTCATGGTAAGTGCCAAGACAATCTTTTCTATGGCCGGCTACCTTGTTTCCGTGTCCTTAAAGACGTGGCTTACGTAGTAGACCGGCTTTTGGACTCCGACGACTTCTCGGACGAGCACTGAGCCGACAGCCTGATCGGACACTCTAGATACAGTGATAGTTCGTCTCCTTCAATCAGTCGGGTAAGCAGTGGGGGAGTTGCCAGGTGCACTTTCAGTAGTCGAAAGCGACCTGACACTCTTCTGACCATTCAAACCTTAGGATCTTTCTCAGGGCTTTGAAGAAGGGGAGACACTTTTCTCCGGACCTCGACATGAAGCGACTCTGAGCGGCCACTCTTCCCGTGAGTCGCATGATTTCGACGTTGCTCTTCGGCGTGGCCATGTTGAGGATTGTGCTGATCTTCTCCGGGTTTGCTTCGATTCCCTTATGGGTAACCATAAACCCGAGGAATTTTCTACTAGTGACCCCGAACGCACACTTGGCGGGATTCAGCTTCATTTTGTATTTTCGGAGGATGTCGAAAGTCTCGCTAAGATCTTTGGCGTGTTCGTCCGACGAAGTCGACTTGACGAGTATGTCGTCGACGTAAACCTCCATGTTCCTCTCGATCTGTGGCTTGAGCATCCTGTTGACGAAGCGCTAGTATGTAGCTTCGGCGTTTTTGAGGCCGAAGGGCATCACATTATAGCAGTATACCCCCCGGTCCATTATGAATGCGGTAAGCTCTTCGTCTGCCGGGTTCATACAGATCTGGTTGTAGCTAGAGAAAGCATCCATAAAGCTGAGTAATTCATGGCCCGCCGAGCTGTCGACAAGCTGATCTATCCGAGGGTGGGGATAGTTGTCTTTCGGGCAGGCCTTGTTAAGGTCCGTGAAGTCGTACCACATGCGCCACTTCCCGCTTGCCTTTTTAACCATGACCACATTCGCCAGCCATTCTGAGTAGGCCACGTTTCGAATGAAGTTGGCTGCAAGCAACCTGTCAACTTCGTCCTCGATCGCCTTTTGTTTGATCGGAGCGAAGCTTCGTTTCTTCTGCCTGACGGGTCAGACCGTCTGGTTGACCCCGAGCTTATGTGAGATTATTTTGGGGTCGATCCCCGGCATGTCGGCGGGTGCCCAAGCGAACATGTCTGAGTTTCCTCTGAAAAAGTGAATCAAGTCTTCGCGCCGAGTGTTAGTAATATCTATGTCCTAGAGACCATTATTGATGATATAGTGGATGCTTGGACATATATATAGAGGACTTTCTTGCTTGACATGATAGTATGCTATCAGGTTACCTTTATCCTAACATGTAGACTAGTATTTATACTGTCTGTCTCATACATATTGATAAAGCTCTTAGGATATGTACTTGACTACCAGGACTATGATGAAATCATACTAGTGGGGCCAGGGTGGTCCACAAGTACATCCTTTAATCAGTTCCTAGTCATGGGAATATCGAGACCAGGGCATCGATATTCCATTGTAGACTAGTGTGTACGTTTCTTGCCTCTTAGAGGGCGATGGTTGATCCCACAGCCATTGGTGTGTGACATCAAAGATTGTACACATGTGCTCATTGGAGAATGGGTACACCGAACAGGACTCGCCGATGACTCCTATGTGGTAGTATACCTATCATCAGATAGCAGTCCTCTGGTGACACTGGTACAGATTAGTTTGTAGACCCGATATCGTCATAGAGTCTTGTGTGGCTCCCACTGTGCTTTGATTTCCTCCTTAGCATGGCTCAAAGGAGTCATGCAAATAGGTGGATTTTGGGTACAGTCCCGAGTTACATAGAGGCAATGAGTGATAGGAGGGGTTTCGTCTTTTCCTGTATTGGAGGTTGATGTTGCGCTATACTCGAGTGGCTATAACTGGAAGTCCCTAGCCAAGGCTGCTGCTGAGATTTACTTATAAGAGTTATCAGTAGTTTCTCGAACCGTTATAGGCCAGACATCGGCATGACTTATCACGTTAATAGGGAATGGCGTTTACCACCCGTAGACATGATATGCGACATATCAGACGAAGAGACCGGACTTTACGATAATGTTACTGATAGGCTTCATGGAGAGTATGGACGAGCTTGCTTGTTGATCTTCATATCGCTCAATACTCGGATAGCCATTACGTCCAGCTAGTACCGTTGACGGCTTGTAGGTGACTGATGTGATCATCACCTACTGCTGGCGTATTGACGAGTCTTTAGAGTCCCACACAGAAGTTTCCTGGTTCAAGAGAAACGAAGTAAGAGACATATGTGATATGTGTGTGGGCCTGATTAAATACGTTTATATGATACCGTATTGTAATCTGGTAGTTATCTGTTATCGGTTCGGTTATATGTGATATAACTAGATTGTCGAATCAAGTGTTGATTTGATAATATGATATACATATAAATGATATTAGTCGGTCATATGTGATATAACCGGATAATTAAATCAAGTGTTGATTTAATAATGTGATATATATTATATTTGATATAATTGTATCTTAACTAATATCGTTAGCTCACTAAATATTTTCTTATATATATATATATATATATATATATATATATATATATATATATAGCATGGCATGTTCTCTATTTTTGAGAAAAATAGAAAAGAGGTGGAAAATGAGAGTATGGTTGAAAGCATTGGCTTTATTCATAGTTTATTCATCTTGATTCACTATTCAAGCACGGTTGCAATTTTATATTGCAAAATTCCATGTTTGAATGAATAGGGGTCAAGAGTTGCCATTCATTCTAGTCTCATTCTCAACACTTAGCCATTTTTCTTGAGTTGCTCCCATGGTTGCTCTCTAACTTCATCTTCCTCCTCAAATGTCATGGTTCAAGCTTCAACCTTCACATGAGATGTGAATCATGAAGCTTGAAAAAATTCTTGTGAGCTTTTAACATCCCCTACTTCACCATCCCACATTAAACTAGCAATTTGGTGTGGTGTGTTTTCTACACTAAAGGAGTTTAGTGTAGAGTTAGCTTGGGCTAGAGGGACTTCGGGTGGATCGTCTTTGGCGCATAGATCACGAAGGAGGGTCGTTCAACTCGATGAGGAGCCTTGTAGAGTCATGTGGACTTCAACCCGGAGCTTTAGAAAAGAAGGACTCGAACTACAAAGGTTGAATGCTCATTTCTTCTCTTCGTTTTATCACATCACAATGGAATACCCTAATAATCAAGCAAAGATCTTATTAGTCTAATTTAGCACCTAATAAAAATTAAAATTTGGCATGCTTGAAACTTCTAGAACCTCATGGTGGTGTTAAGGTAGAATTTCATAGTATCAGAGTCAAGCTAGAACATTAGGGTAATTTGTAGCGACGTTATAAATCCGCCGTTTTTGTCGCGCAAAAACTGCCGATAAAAACAGTTTCAAAATTGATATTTTAAGTTGTTTGCACACCCCGCGGGCTCACGGTTTGAACCGAGAAGCCGCGGGGTGGAGCGTGCGCACCTTTGAGATACCCCGGGGGAGACCATAGTGTTAGTTATATGTATGCCCTAGAGGCCATTACTGTACATACGATGTATATTGTAGTGGATGCTTGGACATATATAGGGAGGACTTGTTTGCTCGACATGATAGTACGCTATCTGGTTGCTCTTTATCTTAACATGTACTCTGATTGTCTCTATGTTACATGTTGATAAAGCCCTTAGGATGAGTACTTGACTACCAGGACTATGATGCGGATCATACTAGTGGGGACAGTGTAGTCGCCAAGTACATCCTTCAAATGATCCTAGTCGTGGGAGTACCGAGACAGGGCATCGATACTCCAGAGTAGACTAGCGTATGCGCTTCTTGACCCATATGATGGGCGATGGATGATCCCATATCCATTGGTGTTTGACATCAGAGAAGGTATACGGGTGCTCAGTGGAGACTGGGTACAATGGACGGACTCGCCGAGAACTCCCAGATGGTATTATACCTCACGTCAGATGACAGTTCTCTGGTGACACTGGTACAGGTTAGTCTGTAGACCCGAGATCGTCATAGAGTCTTGTGTGATTCCCACTATGCTTTGATTTTTATCATACCACGTCGAAGAGGGCGTGCAAAAAGGTGGCTTTTGGGTACAGTCCCGAATTACATGGAGGCAATGAGCGATAGGAGGGGTTTCGTCTCTCCCGGTATAGGAGTTGATGTTGCGCAGTGTTCGATTGGCTATAACTGGAAATCCCGGGCCAGGGTTGCTGAGATTTACTGATAAGTGTTATCAGTAGTTTCTCGAACTGTTATGGACCTCATATCTACACGACTTATCAAGCTACTGGGGTCTGACGTTTACCACCCCTAGGCGAGATATGCGACATATCAGACGAAGAGACCGGACTGTACGGGAGTGTTACTGATTGGATTCACAGGAGAATGTACATGCTTGCTTGTTGATCTTCTGATCGCTCAATACCTTGGTAGCTGTTACGTTTAGCTGACCGCTTGCAGCTTGTGGGTGTTTTGATATGATCATCACCTACTGCTGGCGTATTGACGATTCTTCAGAGTCCTACACAGAGGTTTCCTGGCTCAGGCAAAACGGAGTAGGAGCATATATATGATATGTGCGGGACCGAGAACAATACGTGTATGTGATACCGTATTAGATTCTCGTGATCTGAGATATCGGCCGGGTATATGTGATATAGCCGGGTCATCAGATCAAGTGTTGATTCGATGAACCGATACATATTATATTAGTCGGTTATTTGTAAAATAGCCGGATTATCGGATCAAGTGTTGATTCGATAATTTAATGTATAATTATATATTTGATATATTAAATTACATTAACTAATATAAGCTCACTAAAATATTCTTTTTCTCACTCGGGTAATACATTGATATATATGTGATATATGTTAATTGTATTATTTTATTTTGTTATAAAATATATTATATATATGATATATAATATTATAACAAGTTAAGGTTACAAATGCAACATGTTTTGTGGAGTTTAAACTTGGTTAGGGTTGGATTAGGGTTAAACCTTCTTGAAGCTTCTAGAAGCTTTGCTTTTGTTTTTAACTAAAGATATTTTCTAAAGATATTTTGGTTGATATTTGTTAACCCAACCCAACCCTTCACCATGGTTAATTCTCTACATGGGTTAAGTTCTCATACTTAACCCATGGTTGCATTTTTAACCACACTAGATTTTCATTATTCATCACAAAAGGATAGATCATCTTCTTCCTTCTTCTTCCTTGCATGAAAAGCTTTCTAGCTTTTTGTGAAGTGATGAAAATGAGTGAGAAATAGAAAATAAATGAGAGCTAAATTTCTACTTCATCATCCTCATCTATTCTAGCCACTTATATTAGGGTGTTTGCTTTGCTAATACTTGATTAGGAAAGCAAGAGCTTGGGTTTGAGTTTCTTTAAGGTAGATCATCTTTGTTATCGAAGATCGGAAGCAAGCTTGCATCTTTCTTTTGTGGAGCCTCTCAAGAGTCCGGATACTCGATGATCGTAGCGAAGGGACCTCAACACGGAGCTTTAGAAGTGAAGGACCGGAGTACAAAGGTTGTAATCCAAAACTCTTAGAAGTAAAGTTGTTTACTTGCTTTGTTTCGCCTAATCTCTAGTCTGAGATCTTGGTTAGGGTTGTTCGGCACGTCTAAAATTTGAATCGGGCATGGTTGATGCCTTAAAGAACCTTGTGAGAGTGCCTAGTAACCCTACAGTGGTATCAGAGCCAAGCTAAAGCTTTAGGTGAAGTCTTGGCGAAGTTTAAAGTCCGATCGAACTCCGAATACCCGTTAAATCCTAGTTTCTGGAAAAAATTTCAAAAGTTGATATTTTTCATATTAAAAATACTCAGAAAATCATGCAGGGAAATCTAAGAATTACTGTGAAGTAAGGACCACCAACTCCCTCACATGACCGTAGAACCGCGGCCAAACCATGCTTTTGGCGGCAGTTCCGCGGCCAAAATTTGGAGTTTGGGCCTACTACGTTAGGTATTTATTCTTAGGTCCTTTTTCATAATTCTGGGAATTTTTTAATTCTACTCAAGTGTTAAGTCTTCTGGGAATTATTGGGAACTCGTTGATTCGATCGGAATGTTTAACATCGTTTATTTTTCCCCGGTAATTTAGAACGTGTTAAAAAGTTCGAACGGATATCAATAACTCACTTTTTTCCCTGCCGGAAAATTTCCAAGTGTTGGATTTTTCCGTAATTTAAGAACGTTCTTAGTCATGCAAGTAACGCGGTGGACCCTCTAGAAGAACACAAACCTTAACTCGATTATGTGACCTTCTGAACCGCCTCTAAACCTTAGGGTTTGGGGCAGTACGGCGTTGCCACATGTGAGGCGTTGGTTTGACCCTTCTACGGCTGGACCATTGGTACTGTGGCATGTGATGGATGCTTTTAAACTCCGCTCAAGTGTTGAGCCATTTGGGAAATCTTGGGTGTTTGTTTATTTGATCGGAAAGTTTAATATTGTCTATTTATCTGGAATGAGTGATACAATATTTGGAATCCACAAGTAGTTATGAGATAACTAATTTGAATGTTATAAATCTAGCAGTTTAGTCTCAGATGATCGGTTGCCACGGGATTTTGATGCGATCAAAAGTCCGTCGCAATCACGTAGCGTACGCGGATACTCGCCGTGTAAACTTAATAGACAGCCACGCCCCATAGCCCCGACCAAGTGACTGTAGGAGAACCCCGTCGCCAAAAGCATCGATTCGGGTGCTCGCGGCAGCGGTGTTCCGCCTTAGTGCACTTCGTCGAAGGCATCCAGGGGTGCGGCCGTCTACTAAAGTTTGCGACGAGCATTCGATTAGGATGTCGGGAATCTTGTTGAATTGCCCGACTTGATATTGAAAAGAGTTTTCGATAATGAGACTAAAATGCGGGGTTTATAATTGTTAGGCATGAGATGTCTAAGGAATTCATTTGGTTAGGCATGCGATGTCTAAGGAGGTTGCGGATTCCAACTGTTGTAGTTTTACACTTTTATTTCTGCTACCGTAAGTGTTATATGTGGTGTATCGCCGGTTTCGTTGCTATACATCAATGACAACTGGGATACGCATATTTACTTACGTTGATGATATGTGATATTATGTGTTGCTGTGATATGTTATATTAGATCGTCGCGTTCTGAATAGCCGGGGGTTTTATGTGAGATGAGAGTTTTTCATTTTCATTCATGTAAAATTCATTGTATGTAATATTCTTTTATTGGGGCACTTCCGGGCTGAGGATGATGTCACCATTGTATATTATTTACTTTTCCGCATTAGGTAGACCCAAGGCGGAGAGCACAAGTAACCGGGTTCTAGGGTCCAGTGGAAGACCATCTCGAGGAGTCGAGACCGGGTCTCCTAACCCTAGAATTGGCAGTGTTGCTTTCCGCTCTCGTAGGGGTCTAGGGATGTGGGTTTGGCTATTCATCGCGACCGTGGAATCCGTGTTTTATACAGGCTCGTATAAAAACACGGACCTCCTAGTATATCCAATATTTCATATATGTTCTTCTGCTGCAATGTTCTGTGATGAGATCATATTACTGCATGAGACGAATGTTTATATTATATATATGAGATATATATTATATTGCTGATTTCGTTTCAAATGTGATGCTTGTGAAGCATAATAAAATGGGACTTCATTAATGAGATTAATGAAAACAAAAGAAAGCTAAAGATATTGTAGAAACTTGTTTAAAAACTGGTAGCACTAGTTCTTGCTTTGCATAGCGGTATTCTTTGTAGAATATCCAGCACCTTATTCGATAAGGAAAGAGCCGAGATCCCTTCACTGGGAGTGACCTCTTTAGCGAAACTAGCAGATGCTACAAACACGGTTTGTCTTTTGATTGCTTATATAGTTTTTGCTTTGCATAGTGGTATTTGTAAAATATCCTGCACCTTATTCGATAAGGAAAGAACTGACGATCCCTTCACCGGGAGTGACCTCTTTAGCGAAACTAGAAAAGGCTTAAAAAACACTCCTTTTCAAAATTCACTCGATTCTACAACGATATCAAGTTCATTACGCAAAGGTTTTCTTAAAAACCTGTCGTAGCCCTCCGTCATTTCAGATAAGTACTGATTAGTATTCGTGTTGCGTTTGTTGACCTTAGCCAAGGCGTAGTGTGCGGTAGCTGATTAGTGCTTATCTGTATAAGCATATGATGCGATTGAGTTAGGGTAGTCGTGCGACTTTGTTGACCTTAGCCAAGGGTCGTGCGGGTGGGTTTAATTCAATCGGGAAATGACGGGTTGAACTTGGCTAGCACTTATGATTTGTTGACCTTAGCCAAGGTCATAAGTTGCTAGGGGTAAAATATTATTGGGAATTTCAAGTGTTGAAATTTGCAATGAGATTGCATACCATCTATGAGATAGTTGGATCTCGATACCCTCTGCGAGTAAAAGTTACTCCTGGGAGAGTTTTACACATTACAATTAGCCGATCAAGTATGTGTCTAGAAAGGTGTTAACGGGGTTATGCCCCTGGGAAAACGAGGTTTATTTTAATTAGGTCCGTGCGAAAGCACGGGGAACCACCCCCAAAGTACCGGCACTGGCCTGGCTGAAAGATTGGCGAACTTGTAGGTTGTAATTAATCCTGGCTAGTCTTTCCTTTTAGGGTTTGAAGAAAGATTTGACTAAAACAGTGGGAGACATCCTGATTAGATATATTAATAACCAATCTAAATCTTGCAAGAGCATACGCTGAGTGTTTTTCTTCTCTCTCTCTCCAGGTAGCGACCATATCACGCCTTAATCAAGATAATAATACGGATGTATTGACCGAACCTCCTTGTTATACTGCGCTAGGCAACGTTGGTCCCGCTCCAACTTATAAATGTTATAAGACAGAGTAGGAAATTGAGGATTACCAGAATTCCTGTGCTGCCCAAACGAAGAAAGTATATGTTGATGCATCATCTTCGGGTGTGTTCATTACAGAGAATTGTTTCTCATTATCCTTTACGTCCTGGGTATGAGATACCGGATCAGGATCCCACAAATGTAATTTGTTACATGGGCTACAGATAGGTAGAGAACTGAGAACGGGTGATAAGTTTCAAGAGTTGGAAATGGTGCAATTGTTGCAAGCCAAGTCTGTTGGTAGTTATCACCCTGTATTACCAGAATACATTGATTCTGAACGAATGTTATTAGATACCGAACCTGATATACAACATCATATCAGTCTCTTTATTAGTAAAGAAGGATATAATTTTGTATTGTTGGATAATGTTTTGAACATTTCCTATATCAAGAGTTGATCGGTTCAGGCACGTTATCTAAAAGTATAGACGTTCTAAATCAAACCACATTTCTTAGTTTACAGAAAACACACAAGAGGAAGAGTTCAGAAATGAACGAATCCTTCTTGAGGTATTGTTGACTAGGTCATATCGATGTGACCCGACTAGCTGAAGTTACATTTAGATGCATATTTAAATTAGTTTGAATTTACATCTTGTGAAACTTGCCGGTCATGTCACAAAGATAAGATGACCATAGCTCAGTTTATTGGAAACAGAGAAAGAGTTAGTGAACTCCTGGGATTGATACATGATGATGTATGTAAGTTCCCTGTCTACACATGCCAGGACCAGTTCTTTGTACTTCATTACATTCACGATTTATCTCTCAAGATTCGGACATATGTTCCTGTTGAAACACAAGTCTGAAGCTTTTGAGAAATTCAATGAATATGAGTTAGAAGTAGAGAACCAAAAATAGGTATAAGTATTATGTCCTTTGATGAGATCAGGGAGGAGAATACTTGAGCCCGGAGATTCCTGGACTATTCTAAAGGAGAATGAGATTCTCTCTCAGCATCACTCCTCCGTATACACCACAGCACGTCGGTGTATCGGGGCGGAGCAATCACACCCTATTAGATATGGTGCGCTCTATGATGAGTACTACTGAGTTTCCTATTTCCTTTTGGGAGTTATGCACTTGATAAGTTGCATACCTATTGAATAGGGTTCCAATCAAATCAGATGCCTACCACTTCATATGTAATATGGAATGGGAAGAGCCCATTTCTTAAAAAAGTTAAGATTTGGGGTTGTCCGGCCTATGTCTAAAAGCATAATCTGGACAAGCTCGAGGCAAAGTCAGTTCTGTAAAAGTTTGTTGGATATCCCAAGCATTCGCAAAGGAATATCTTCTACCAAACCGAGGAACAAAAGATATTTTGTTTCTCAGCATGCCACCTTTGTGAAAGAGAATTTCTTGTGAAGAAATTAGTGGTAATGAGGTAGAACTGGAAGGAGTTCCAACTATACAAACAGCAGCTGATGATTTGGTAAACCCGAAGGATTCAATAGTTTCCAACGAACCTCAGCCTCTCCGCCGATCTAGTAGGGTTTCTCACCCACCTGAGAGATACTTCGATTTTCTCTGTGATAGTGGGAGCGAGGATTGCATCATGAGATGATGACCCAACTTGTTTCAGGCCATCAGGAGTGGGACTCTGTAAGAATGGATGGATGCTAAGCGATCTGAGATGGAATCCTTATACACCAACAAAGTATGGACTTTGGTTGTTTTATCTGAAGGGTTAAATCCCCATCAGGAGCAAGTATATCTTGAGAAGATTACTTGGTGTACATGGAAAAGTTGAGACTTTCAAAGCTATGCTTAAGTCCATCCAGATCCTACTTGCAATTGCTACATACCATGACTATGATATCTGACGGTTGGGTGTCATGACAGCTTTTCTAAATGTTGATTTAGAAGAGAGCGTCTATAAGTACACAGCCAGAGGGTTTCGTAGACAGTGGGAGTAGTAGAAACGTGTGCAAGTTGTTTTATGCGATAAAACAGGCATCGCGGAGTTAGAACGTCTGTTTTGATGAGGTAGTCAAAGAGTTTGACTTCATCAAAATGGTAGATGAACCTTGTATATACAAAAAGGTAGTAGAGAGTATGGTGGTGATCCTCGTAGAGTACGTGGATGACATACTCTTGATAGGGAAGGAGTTTCCTATGCTATGCTCGGTCAATCTCCGCTTATCACAAGGATTCTTCATATAGGATCAAAGTGATACCTCCTAAATCCTGGGTTTTGGATCTATGAGATAGATCTAATTGGATGTTAGGATACTCACTAGTTGTAGTGAGATGGTATCAATCGATCCTGGGGAGAATCACTGGAAAGGTTCCAGGGTGATAAGGACGACTGAATGTCAGTCGCAGGCATTTTCTTTACCTTCAGTAGAGGGACGGTATGTTGGAAGAGTTCCAAGCTAGATACCGTGACTTACTAGACGATTAAAGGCAAGGTACATCGTTACCAAGGATGCTACCAAAGAGGCAGTCTGGATATATAAGTTCATGAGATGAACTTCGTTCCTACCATTGTGTGACAATGGAGTTGTGGCTTTTGCCAAGGAACCCCCCGTCCCATCTGAAATCCAGATATAATTCTTAGGCAGTATCACCTGATCATGGAGATGGTTGATCTCCAGGGAGATCGAGGTTAGTTGAGTAGACACAGAGGACAACAGCACGGATCCACTCACAAAGGCCTTTTTCCCAGTGGAGACTTTTATGGGATGGTAGAGTATGAGATGCTTTAACCACAGCTAATTGTTGGGTATGTGATACGACAACAGATAGCCCTAGTGCAAGTGGGAGATTGTTAGTTATATGTATGCCCTAGAGGCCATTACTGTACATACGATGTATATTGTAGTGGATTCTTGGAAATATATAGGGAGGTCTTTCTTGCTCGACATGATAGTACGCTATCTGGTTGCTCTTTATCTTAACATGTACTCTGATTGTCTCTATGTTACATGTTGATAAAGCCCTTAGGATGAGTACTTGACTACTAGGACTAAGATGCAGATCATACTAGTGGGGATAGTGTAGTCGCCAAGTACATCCTTCAAATGTTCCTAGTCGTGGGAGTACCGAGACAGGGCATCGATACTCCAGAGTAGACTAGCGTATGCGCTTCTTGACCCATATGATGGGCGATGGATGATTCCATATCCATTGGTGTTTAACATTAGAGAAGGTATACGGGTGCTCAGTGGAGACTGGGTACACTGTACGGACTCACCGAGAACTCCCAGATGGTATTATACCTCACGTCAGATGGCAGTTCTCTGGTGACACTTGTACAGGTTAGTCTGTAGACCCGCGATCGTCATAGAGTCTTGTGTGATTCACACTGTGCTTTGATTTTCATCATACCACGTCCAAAAGGGCGTGCAAAAAGGTGGCTTTTGGGTACAGTCCCGAATCACATGGAGGCAATGAGCGATATGAGGGGTTTCGTCTCTCCCGGTATAGGGAGTTGATGTTGCGCAGTGTTTGATTGGCTATAACTGGAAATCCTTGGCCAGGGTTGCTGAGATTTACTGGTAAGTGTTATCAGTAGTTTGTCGAACTGTTATGGACCTCATATCGACACGACTTATCAAGCTACTGGGGTCTGACGTTTACCACCCTAGGCGAGATATGCGACATATCAAACGAAGAGACCGGACTGTACGGGAGTGTTACTGATTGGATTCGCAGGAGAATGTATAGGCTTGCTTGTTGATCTTCTGATCGCTCAATACCTGGGTAGCTGTTACGTTTAGCTGACCGCTTGCAGCTTATGGGTGTTTTGATATGATCATCACCTACTGCCGGCGTATTGATGATTCTTTAGAGTCATACACAGAGGTTTTCTGGCTCAGGCAAAACGGAGTAGGAGCACATATATGATATATGCGGGACCGAGAACAATATGTGTATGTGATACCGTATTAGATTCTCATGATATGAGATATCGGCCGGGTATATGTGATATAGCCGGGT
The DNA here is from genome assembly GCA_030015575.1 of Agapanthus africanus. Classification (NCBI taxonomy): domain Eukaryota; kingdom Viridiplantae; phylum Streptophyta; class Magnoliopsida; order Asparagales; family Amaryllidaceae; genus Agapanthus; species Agapanthus africanus. Next base: position 251,351,989 of record CM057348.1, on the reverse strand, counting down.
CATCGGATCAAGTGTTGATTCGATGAACTGATACAAATTATATTAGTCGGTTATTTATGAAATAGCCGGATTATCGGATCAAGTGTTGATTCGATAATTTAATTTATAATTATATATTTGATATATTAAATTACATTAACTAATATAAGTTCACTAAAAGATTCTTTTTCACACTCGGGTAATACATTGATATATATGCGATATATGTTAATTGTATTATTTTATTTTGTTACAAAATATATTATATATGTGATATATAATATTGTAACAGGTTAAGGTTACAAATGCAACATATTTTGTGGAGTTTAAATATGGTTAGGGTTTGGATTAGGGTTAAACCTTCTTGAAGTTTCTAGAAGCTTTGCTTTTGTTTTTAACTAAAGATATTTTCTAAAGATATTTTGGTTGATATTTGTTAACCCAACCCAACCCTTCACCATGGTTAAGTCTCTACAAGGGTTAAGTTATCATACTTAACCCATGGTTGCATTTCTAACCACACTAGATTTTCATTATTCATCACAAAAGGATAGATCATCTTCTTCCTTCTTCTTCCTTGCATGAAAAGCTTTCTAGCTTTTTGTGAAGTGATGAAAATAAGTGAGAAATAGAAAATAAATAAGAGCTAAATTCCTACTTCATCATACTCATCTATTCTAGCTACTTATATTAGGGTGTTTGCTTTGCTAGTACTTGATTAGCAAAGCAAGAGCTTCGGTTTGAGTTTCTTCAAGTTAGATCATCTTTGTTATCGAAGATCGGAAGCAAGCTTGCATTTTTCTTTTGTGGTGCCTCTCTAGAGTCCGGATACTCAATGATCGCAGCGAAGGGACCTCAACACGGAGTTTTAGAAGTGAAGGACCGGAGTACAAAGGTTGTAATCCCAAACTCTTAGATGTATACTTGCTTTGTTTCGCCTAATCTCTAGTCTAAGATGTTGGTTAGGGTTGTTCGGCACGTCTAAAATTTGAATCGGGCATGGTTGATGCCTTAAAGAACCTTGTGAGAGTGCCTAGTAACCCTACACATAGGCCGGACCCACACCCCAAACCACCACAAGGTGGCCTTGGGGGTGGGTGACCCGAGAGCACCCCCATATCGGTGCTCTCGGGTCTTCCAACCCTAGGGGCTATTTCGTGGTGGCCCCTGGGGGTAGGTACCCCCCCGAGGCCTCTATTTGATATTTATTTTTTGGGTCTTCTCCCCCGCGAAGATTCGGGCGGGTTTCGAGTTCGTTTCGACTCCCGGATTGGCTTAAAATGATCGGTTTTGGAACTTTAGCTCACTGGATTTTTCAAGTGTTGGAAAATTGGTTTAGTTTGCTAATTGCGTGCGGAATTCTAATGTCGTGGTTACTTTACAAGCTTTGTGATGTGTGTGATACAATTATTAGAATCCAGATTAATTAGTTTATGAAAACTAGTTAGTATATTGTAAAGCTAGCCGTTTAGTCTCAATTGATCGATTGCCACGAAGTTTTGATTCGGATCAAAACTCCGTCGCAATTGCGTATTGTACGCGATCACTAAGTCGGGAATCTTGTTGAATTATTCGACAACCAATTGAAAAGAGTTTTCAATTTGAGACTAAAATGCAAGTTTTATAAGTTAGGCATGAAATCCGGAATATGAGATATTCCGGGTTTATAATGTCTAAGGATATTGCGGATTCTAATTATTGTAGTTTTCTGTTTCTTTTCTGCGACCGTAAGTGTAATATGTGGGGTATTCCAATCTCGTTGCTATATGTCAACGAGTTTTAGAGATACGCATATTTGCTTACGTTGATGATATGTGATATCATGTATTGCTGTTGATATGATTTATTATATCGTCGTGAAAGAATAGCCGAGGGGTTTTAAGTGAGATGAGGGTTTTTATTTTCATTCATGTAAAATCTGTATGTAATATTCTTTTATTGGGGCACTTCCGGGTTGCGGATGATGTCACCACTGTTGTATATTATTTACTTTTCCGCATTAGAATTGACCCAAGGCGGGGAGCACAAGTAACCGGGATCTAGAGTCTAGTGGGAGACCATCTCAAGGAGTTGAGACCGGGTCTCCTAACTCTAGAATTGGCAGGGTTACTTGCCTCTCTCGTAGGGGTCTAGGGATGTGGGTTTGGCTATTCATCACGACTGTGGAATCCGTTTTTTACATTATTGGCTAAATTTAAAACACGGATATCCTAGCATATCCAATATTTCATATGTTGCTTCTGCTGCTTGATTCTGTGATGTTGATCATATAACTGCATGAGATGAATGTACTATTATATATATGATATATAATAAACGTTGCTTATGTTTTGCACCCGCGCTAGTCCAGCCCCCGGTCTGCCGGTAGTTATGTAACCTAACGGTGCATGACGGGGCCCAGTGGCGAATGCGGATGGCATAAGCGTACGTTCTATCTTCGTTTCACTTTTCTTTAATGTTTAGCAAACATTAAATGATGGGACTACATTAATAAGATTAATGAAAAGAAAGAAACCTAATGATGTTGTAGAATCAAATTTTCAAAAATGGTAGCTCTAGTTATTGCTTTGCATAGTGGTATTCCTTGATGAATATCCATCACCTCATTCGATGAAGAAAGAGCCGAGATCCCTTCACCGGGAGTGACCTCTTTAGCAAAACTAGAAAATGATACAACCCACTCGGTTTTGTTTCTTGATTGCTTTTTTAGTTCTTGCTTTGCATAGCGGTATTCCTTGTAGAATATCCAGCACCTCATTCGATGAGAAAAGAGCCGAGATCCCTTCACCGGGAGTGGCCTCTTTAGGGAAACTAGCAAAATCATCAAAAACACTCCTTTTCAAAATCACTAGATTCTACAACGATATCAAGTTCATTACGCTCATGGTTTTTCTTAAAAACCTGCGTAGCCCTCCGTCATTTCAGATAAATACTATTTGGTATTCGTGCTGCGTTTGTTGACCTTGTTAAGGCGTAGTGTGCGGTAGCTGATTAGTACTTATCTGCAGTATGTGTTGCGATTGGATTAGGGTAGTCGAACGGCTTTATTGACCTTGTTAAGGGTCGTACGGGTGGGTTTAATTCAATCAAGAAATGACGGGTTGAACTTGGCTAACGCTTATGATTTGTTGACATTGTTAAAGTCATAAGTGGCTAGGGGTAAAAATATTATCGGGAATTTCAAGCGTTGAAATTTGCAATGAGATTGCATACCTTCTATGAGATAGTTGGATCCCGATACCCACTGCGAGTAAGAGTTACTCCTGGGAGAGTTTTACACATCACAATTAGCCAATCAAGTAGGTGTCTAGAAAAGTGTTAACGGGGTTACGCTCCTAAGAAAACGAGATTTATTTTAATTAGGTCCGTGCGAAAGCATGGGGAACCTCCTTCAAAGTACCGACACTGGCCTGGCCGAAAGATTGGCGAACTTGTATAGTGTAATTAATCCCTACTAGTCTTACCTTTTAGGGTTTGAAGGAAGATTTGATAAAAACAGTAGGAGCCTTCCTGATGAGATAAAATAACAAATCTAATCTTGCAAAGAGCGCATGCAAAGTGATTATCCTTCTCTCTCTCTCCTGGTAGCGACCAATGACATGCCTTAATCAAGATAATAATATGGATGTTTTGACCGAGCCTACTTATTATACTGGGCTAGGTTCCGCTCTATCTTATGATTGTTATAAGTCTGAGCAAGAAATAAGGGAATATTCGGATTCCCACGCCACCCAAACGAAGAGAAAGCATGTTGATGCATTGTCTTCATGTGTGTTCATAACCAAGAACTGTTTCGCAGTTACCTATACGTCCTGGGACTTGGATACCGGATCAGGATCCCACACATGTAATTTGTTACATGGGCTATAGACAGGTAGAGAACTGGGAAAATATGATATTGTTAGTGTATATACCCTAGGGGCCATTATTCTATCATACTAGTTTGTATATTACTTAATGGAAGCTTGGGATATTCACAGTTATATTAACAGTCTAGCTAAACATGGTAGTATGCTACTTGGTTTATTTCTATCTAAATATGTGTATATGTTAGCATATCGAGAAAACATATTGATAGAGCCCTTAGGATCTTGCTTGACTACCAGCGTTGTGATGGCAGTCACACTAGTGGGGGCTGTGTAGTCTACAAGCACATCCTTTTCCAGGTCCCTAGTCGTAGGATTATCAAGACAGGGCATTGATACTCCGGAGTAGACTAGTGTGTACGCTTCTCATTCCAATTGGGGAGATGGTCTATCCCACAGCCATTAGTACGTTGTACTGGAGATAGTATACAGGTACTCGTTGGGTTACGGATACACCGGACAGGACTCATAGGGAACTGTTGGTTGGTATTATACCCGTCGTCGGGTAACAGTTTCCAGGTGACATGAGTACAGCATAGTCCGCATGACACTGCTGCTTCATCTCGAATGTGTTCCTACTGTTCTTAGATTGCTACCCTACCACGGCTCAAAGGAGTCGTGCAAACAGGTAGCTGTTGGTTGCAGTCCCGAAGCACTTGGAGGCAGTGGCGGTTAGATAGGATTCGTCTCTCCCAGTATTGGGAGTTGATATCGCACTGTGTCTGGAGAGCCATTACACAAAGTCCCTGGCCAGGAAAAACGAGATTTACTGGTAGGATTTCCAGTAGCTTCTCAAGTTTTAATGGGCTTCGCTCCGACACGACTTATCCCGCCTTTTAAGGGACTGACGCTTGCCGCCCCTTAGGCCCGATATGCGATAGTCTTAGACGAACAGACCGAACTGTACGAAGATTGTCACATCAGGCTCAGTAGGAGTTCGGATGGGTTTCCTCATCGGCCTTCTTATCGACATCTACATGGGGACCGTTACGTACAGCTAGTGCCGCTTGCGGTCTGTGGTTAAACCCACTGCCAGCGTAGTGTCGAGTCCTTAGAGTCCCACACAGAGAGTTTCCCTACTTCGGGCGAAACGATATAGAGGTCGTATGGTTTTACGACAGGGTTCGGACACGCACGTGCATTTATGCACGTACGATGTTCGGACAGTTTATACTAGCATGCTTTGGTTTAAGCCAGATTCTAGTATTGGATTATTGGATTTATACAGTCTCTGTTTTTCCGTGTTTTCACGGATAGGAGGGGCGTTCTTGTAATTACTCGAGAAGCTTCTAGAAGTTTGATGAGGTGGAGAGCTTAGGTGTTATATGCATTAAATGGATTTGTGACTCATGGAGATGATTCATCAAATGAGTTAATGAAGCATTAATGGTTTTAATGACTCATTAGATGATTCATTTTGTATTAAATGAAGTGTGAAGATATTTGTGCAAAGATATTTTGTGCAAGATATTTTATGCTTCATGATATATATACACAAATGAGTTAATTTTCATTTTGATAATTATTTTCACATTCTCTCTCCTCAAGCTCTCTCTCTTCAACCCTAATCCTAACCTCTCATGTGTTGAGATCCAAGGGTTAGCAAGATTAATAGATCGCTAACCCTATTTTATATCCTCTAGGTTACTTTGATTAGCACTCATAGCAACCTAGTTATCTCAAGTGAGAGGTTAAGCTTGGAGAAGTAGCTCTCGGGTGGATCTTCTATCACAACGGAGGCCGACGAAGAGGTGGTCTATGAGAACAAGAAGGACTTGATTCATTAGGTATAATCTTCTTTCATAGCAGCTAATCACTTCTATGTTGTTGTTAGTTAGGGTTTAGCAAAGATCCGTAAAGTTAGTCGATGTTAGTTTAAACAAAATGATTGTTTTACCTATTCCGCCTCCCCGCACCATGTGGGGTGTCTAACGTCGACTTACAGTGGTTTCAGAGCCTCGCTAAACCATAACTAACATGTTAGCAAAGTCGTTAGAAATTCGTCCGCAAAACGAACCCGAAAAAACATCATTTTCACCATGTTTCTGCCGATTTTAAAACGGGGTCTAAAATTTTTTCACGGACCCTTAAAAATACAAGCAGGGAATTATAAGATTACTGGAGAAATTTGGGTTCATGACTTGGCCAAACCGCCGCGGAACCGCGGCCGATCCAAAGAGATCCGCCGCGGATCCACGGCCGATCCAAAGCGATCCGCCGCGGATCTGCGGCCGAGTTGAAGCCGAGTCAGCCCAAATTTGCCCAGTAACTCTTCTATGTTGATTTTGTTTTTTTCTGGGATGTTTTGTTTCTCCTCAGGTTTCAGATGCATAGAGAATTATTTAGAGTAGAATCATTTGTGTTTGCTTGATCGAAATTCTAAGATGTTTGGCTAACTTAATTATATCTGTGATGTGTTTAATGTGTTCGTAAACCTCCCCTAACTGCTAGTATGTCGGTTAGCAGGGGGTTGCACATTTCTGTAATGGTTTTTACTGGTTTGTGTTTGTGGACTTGTTGGATTATCGTGAATGGATAGCCGGGGATGTGAGACGAGTGTTTCTTTCATTCAAATGTAATTTGTAAATTGTTGTAATATTCTTTTGCGGGGCACATCCGGGTTGAGGTTGTAGCCACCGTTGTATTATTTCATTTACTGTTTTATGCTCCTAGGATAGACATTAGATGGGGTGCACAAACTACCGGATACTTTGAAGTGTTTAGTGGCCTACTCACGTTGTTGAGGGAGAACGCTTCACTTTGGGTACTTGGCGGGTAGTTTGCTGTACCCGTAGGGGTCTAGGGTGCGGTTTTGGCTATTCATCGCGACTGTGTAATCCATCTTTCTTTGCAAGCTCAAAAGGAATGCGGATTCGTAGAAAATCCAATATGTTCATCTGTGATCTGGAATGCCTATTATTGCGTCTGACGAATGTACAATATCTATATATGATATCTATTAGGCATCACTTATTTTTTTCACCCGCGCTAGCCCAGCCCCCGCTCTGTCGTTAGTTAAGTAACCTAACGGGTGAATGACGGGACCCAGTGGCGAATGCGGATGGCATAAGAAGACGTTGTATTTTTGTTGTTTTCTGCAATGATAGGTTAATTGATGCGACACATTATATTAATGCAAAGAAAATAAACTAAAGTTGAATCGTTGGAACAGTTTAAAAGAAACCACTCGGTTATTTTAAAACAGAAGATATTTTTTTAATTGCGGAGCTTAAACCACTCCATTTAAAAGCTATCAGGTTCCTTCGATCATATCAAGTTCACTACGTTCACGGTTTCGCCAAAACCATCCGTAGCCCTCCGTCATTTCATTTGGGTATTCAGTAGTATTCAAGCTATGCATTTTGACCAACGCCAAGGCATAGTGTTTGGTAGCTGCTGGGTATTCATTTGTTGTATAGATAGATGAGTTAGTTTGGGACAGTCATATTATCATTTGGCCAATGTCAGGGGTATGTACGGATGGGTTCAAATTAACAAGATAATGATGGGTAGAACTTGATATGTGACTTATGACATTTTGACCAACGCCAAGGTCATAAGAGCATGGGGCAGAAATCCTTATCGGGAATTTCTAAAGAAACTGAAATTTGCAAAGAGATGCATACCATTTGGAGTGATAATTTTGGTAGGATTCCTTCAGCTTTATCACACGATGATATTTGGATCCCGATCCTACTGTGAGTATCCGCTAGTCATCAGGAGATTCGTCACTTAACGATCAATGCTATAAACCAAGTAGGTGTCGAGAAAGGTGTCAGCGGGGCTACGCCCCCAGAGAAAAGAGGTTATTTAATTAAGGAACTTTGCGAAAGCGTCGTAAAACCTCTCTCGAAGTACCGACACCGGCCTGGCTGAACGGTTAAGCAAGTATTGTACGGTGAGAATAGTCCTGACTAGTTCTTCCTTTTTGGTTTGAGGAGGGATTCGAAAAACAGTGGGAGACATCCTGTTTAGATAAACTAAAAACCACTCTAAACTTGCAAGAGCATCATGCTAAAGTGTTCCCTCTCTCTCCCATTGCAGCGACCCAGAACATGACAAGCCTTAAGTTACTATTAGATAAAAATATTTTGACAGGGCCAAAATATAAAGATTGGTTCCGGAATGTTAAGATGGCTATTACTTATAACAAATTGGGGTATGTCCTTACCTCTAAGACACCTACTGTCCCTGGTCCAGAATCCAGTGTCGCGAATAAGGAAATCCGCAAGACCTGGGAGATTGATTGCGCGAAGGACAAATGCATCGTGCTTTCCTCAATGAATAATGAACATCAGAGGAGGCACGAGAATATGGATCTTGAATCCATATTTCTCCACACCAAGGAACTGTCGGATCATCTGTAAGAGAACATGTCCTTAAGATGATTGGCTATATAGAAGAGCTCGCGGACTTCGGGACGACTTTAGAGAACGAGCTCTATACAGACTTGGTTCTTCAGTCCCTTCCTTCCACCCATGCCCAGTTTATTCTGAATTTCAACATTCAAGGAAAAGAAGTTGAACTTACAGAACTCCTTAACATGTTGAGGAGTGCAGAGGGCACCTTGCAGAAAGCAAGGGAAACACCCACTTTGTTTGTTCGCGGTACTTCCTCTTCCAGGTCCAAGGCAAGGGCCATAGGAAGGAAGAAGAAGGCCGCTACCAAACCAAGAGGTGGTGTTGGTAAGGTGGGAGTTAAGGGAAAGGCAAAGATTGCGGTGCCAGTAGTGGCATAGGACGAGTGCTTCCACTGTCGTAGGAAAGGCCATTGGAAGAAAGATTGCAAAGCTTGGATTGCCAAGAACCAGAAACCGAAGCAAGCTGTGGCTTCGACTTCAGGTATGTTTGTAATTGAAAATTGTCTGTCAATCAACTTTACTTCCTGGGTATTGGATACCGGATCGGGATCTCATATATGCAATTCATTGCAGGCACTGAGAAACCGTAGAGTGCTGAAGATTGGTGATATGACCCTCCAGGTTGCTAACGGAGCTAGCGTGGGTGCTGGTCCGTAGGGGATTATCACCTAGGATTGACGAGTGGACATATTTTGGTTTTGCGCAACTGTTTTTGTGTACCTAGTTTAACGTGTAATATCATATCAGTATCGTTGTTATCAAAAGAAGGTTATGATTTCACGTTTGTAAGTGATATTGTTAACATCCACCTTAATCATGGATTGATTGGGTTCGGTACACTAGATAACGGTATATACGTGCTGAACCAATTACTGATTTTCAATGTCCAGAACACACTAAAAAGAAAGTCTCCAGATATAAATCAGGCTTTCTTATGGCATTGTAGACTGGGTCACATCAATGAGACAAGGTTAACTAAGTTACATAGAGAAGGATATCTGGATCCGCTCGTATATCAATCTTATGCAACTTGTCAATCATGCCTCAAAGGAAAGATGACAAAGACTCCATTCACTGGATATGGAGTAAGAGCGAGCGAGCTTTTAGGACTCATACACAGCGATGTATGTGGTCCAATGTCTACACATACAAGAGGTGGTTTTTCATATTTCATTACTTTTACGGACGATTACTCTAGGTATGGATTCATTTTCTTAATGAAATATAAATCCGAGGCCTTTGAGATATTCCAAGAATATAAGAATGAAGTAGAAAACCAAACAGACAAAAGTATCAAGACACTAAGATCTGATCGAGGTGGTTAATATTAGTGTATATGCCCTAGAGGCCATTGCTGTATCATACTAGATTGTATATTACTTAATGGAAGCTTGGGTATTCACAGTTGTATAGACAATCTTGCTCAAAATGGTACTATGCTACTTGGTTTGTATCTACTTCAATATGTGCATGTGTTTCTTTTAGCATATCGCTTATACATATTAGTTGAGCCCTTAGGATCTTTGCTTGATTACCAGCGTTGTGATGGCAGTCACACTTGTGGGGGCTGGGTAATCTATAAGCACATCCTTATACAGGTCCCTAGTCGTAGGACTATCGAGACAGGGCATCGATACTCCTGAGTAGACTAGCGTATGCGCTTCTCATCCCAGCAGGGGAGATGGTCTGTCCCACAGCCATCAGTACGTCGTACTGGATATAGTATGCGGGTGCTCGTTAGGTTACGAGTACACTGGACAGGACTCGTCGGGAACTGTTAGTTGGTATTATACCTATCGTTAGTTATCAGTTCCCAGGTGACATGAGTACAGCTTAGTCCGCTGACTTGACACTGTCACTTTGCCTCGAGTGTGTTCCCACTGTACTTAGATTACTACCCTACCATGGCTCAAAGGAGTCGTGCAAACAGGTAGTAGTTGGGTGCAGTCCCGAAGCACTTGGAGGCAGTGACGGTTAGACAGGATTCGTCTCTCCCGGTATTGGGGGTTGACATCGCGCTGTGTCTAGGAGAGCCATTACACGAGTAGTCCCTGGCCAGGGCAAGCGAGATATACTGGTAGGTTTCCAGTGTTATCTCAGGGTGTTTTGGGCTACACTCCGACACGACTTGTACCGCTATTAGGGGACTGACGTTCACCACCCCCAAGGCCCGCCATGCGATGTATCAGATGAACAGACCGGACTGTACGGAGATTGTCATATACAGGCTCAGTAGGAGTTCGGATGGGTTTACCTCATCGTCCTTCTTATCGACATCTACCTGGGGACCGTTACGTACAGCTAGTGCCGCTTGCGGACTGTGGTTAAACCCACTGCCAGCGTAGTGTCGAGTGTTTAGAGTCCCACACAGAGAGTTTCCCTGCACTGAGAGAAACATGTAGAAGCCGTATGGTTTTACGGCAGGGCTGCGATCACTTACGTGTACTTATGTGCGTATGCTGTTCGGGCAGGCAATGCTAGTGGGCTTTGGTTTAAGCCGGATCCTAGTATCACACGGATGGATTAGTTTTGTCTTCTGTGCATTTGCATTCTACGGAATACGGATGCGGGTGTGTATGCACAGTTTTGCGGAGTGAAGAAGGAGGAGGTACCTCATTAGGGTTTTGGCAGTTGATTCGGCCAAAAACGTTATGTGGCAGGCTCATTAGGGTTTTGGCAATTCATTCGGTCAAAACCATTATGAGCCGCGGATATCACTTACTAATCTTTTCAGTGATAATTATATGATGGCTAATTGCTTTGACCATTTGACCACCTTGACCACTCTTGACTTTGTTGACCCATTGACCAAAGTTGACCTTGACCTTCATGAGAGGTCTACACTCTTCTTTGGTTTTCTTTTTCTTTTTGGATTATGAAAATGGTCATGTCAATGTAGCCATCAACTTTATCATGATAAGATTAGTAATGATGATTTTTTTGCATTATTGAACCATGGTGCCCTGTTTTCTTTAGTTGATAATTTCATTTCTCTTTTCTCATTCTCTCTCTTGCAAGTGAGAAGAAAGAAAAAGAGCTCCATGGTTGCTTGATCTCCTTCATCTTCCTCCTCTTGAAATTTTCTTTTGATCTCATGTGTTGAGAGAAAAAGAATCCACATAGACAAGCACTTCCTTGAACCTCTTCTACACAACCTAGGACATCAAGACTAGCGATCTTGTTGCCCTAGTTGCCTAGGCTCGAGGTGGAGCTCGGTGTACAACTCTCGGGTGGATCGTCTTCGACTCAAGGAGGCCGCGGAGGTGACCAAGATCCAGATCGATCCTCGGAGCTTGGATGGACGAGCGGGACAGCGGAGAGAAGACCTGAAGGACCGATATCGTGAGGTATAATCTCTATGGCATAGTAGATAACACCTCTAGTAGTTTGCTAGTTTAGCAAAGATCCGTGTTTTAGTCCATGTAGCCTTTGCGCCAAAAATCGTTTTTCGCCGTTTCCGCCTCCCCGAAAGAACCGGGGTGGGCAACGTGGACTTACAGTGGTATCAGAGCCTAGCTAAACATAAACTAGCAAGTTAGCAAAGTATTTAGAATATCGATCGGAAAAAAAAATCACAAAATAAGTCCGGAATATTTAACTTTCTGCCGATTTTTTAAACAGCTCCAAAAATTATTTGACATATATGAAAAATCGTCTCAGGGTTTTTATAGAACACACAGCAAAAATGAGCCGCTGACTCGGCCAACTCACCGCGTAACCACGGCCAAACCATGTGTTTGGCCGCGGATCTGCGGCCGAGTTGACTCGGCCGCGACTCCATTTTGCTGCAGTGTTCTTACTGTGTTGTTTTGGGATTTTTGATATAGTTTGTTTCTGCCCAGATTTTCCAGAGAAAAAATTTGTTTTTGGGTTGGTTACAAATCCGTATTTTGATCGATATTCCGTAGACTTTGGCTAATGGATATTATCTGTAATGTGATATATGTATTGAACGTCTGCTAATCGCTATACGTCGATTAGTGGGGGTTATACATATCTGTGATCTGTAATGTTGATGGTTTGTGGATATGAACTCGTTGGATTGTCGCGGATGAATAGCCGGGTGGATGTGAGATGAGAGTTTCTTTTTCTATCATTCATTGTAAAATTTGTAAATTGATGTAATATTATTTATTTGGCCGCACATCCGGGATGAGGTTGTAGCCGCCATTGTATAATTTCTTTTTACTGTTTTTGCTCCTAGGATAGACCCAAGGAGGGGTGCACAAACTACCGGGTATCTCGAAGTGCCGAGTGGCCTACTCACGTGTTGAGGGAGGTTGCTTCGCTTTGGGTACTTGGCAGGTAGTTTGCCGCACCCGTAGGGGTCTAGGGTGGGGTTTGGCTATTCATCGCGACCGTGTAATCCGCTTTTCGTTGCAGGCTCGAACGGATCACGGATTCCTAGTATATCCAAAGTGTTCATCTGTGATCTGGAATGGATATCATTGCTCTATATCTATATATGATATCTATTTAGTCGTTGCTTATGTTTTGCATCCGCGCTAGTCCAAACCCCGCTCTGTCGTTAGTTAAGTAACTTAACGGGTGATGACGGGGCCCCGTGGCGAATGCGGATGGCATAAGCGTACGTCATATTTTCGTTGTTTTCTGCAATGGTAGGATTAAATGATGGGACGCATTAAAATTAATGCAAGAAAATAAACCAAGTAAAAGTCGTTGGAACACTTTCAAAACCACTCGGTTCTTTTCAAAAACCAACTTTTAAACGCGGAGCTTGAACCACTCCTTTTAAAAGCTATCTTGTTCCATCGATTATATCAAGTTCACTACGTACACGGTTTCGCCAAAACCATTCATAGCCCTCTGTCATTTCGTATGAATATTCAATAGTATTCAAGCTATGTTTGTTGACCTTCGTCAAGGCATAGTGATTGGTAGCTGTTGGGTGTTCATATGTAACATAGATAGATGCGTTGGTTTGAGACAGTCGTATTACCTTGTTGACCTTCGTCAAGGGTATGTACGGGTGGGTTCAAATTAACCTGGACAATGACGGGTAGAACTTGACATGTGACTTATGATTTGTTGACCTTCGTCAAGGTCATAAGAGCATGGGGAAAAAATCCACATCGGGATTTTCTAAAGAAACTGAAACTTGCCAGCACTGCATACCATTTGGAGTGTGATGATTCTGGTAGGATTCCTTCAGTTTTGTCACGCGATGATATTTGGATCCCGATCCTACTGTGAGTATATGCTACTCCTCGGGAACTTTCTCACTTAACGATCAATGCTATAAACTAAGTAGGTGACTAGAAAGGTGTTAGCGGGGCTACGCCCACAGGGAAAAGAGGTTACTTAATTAAGGAACTTCGCGAAAGCGTTGGAAAACGTCCCTCGAAGTACCGACACTGGCCTGGCTGAACGGTTAAGAAAGTATTGTATGGTGAGATTGATCCCGACTAATTCTTTCTTTATGGTTTGAGCAGGGATTCGAGAGACAGTGGGAGCCATCCTGTTTAGATAAATTAAAAACCAATCTAAACTTGCAAGAGTATCATACTGAGTGTTTTCTTCTCTCTCTCTTAATTGCAGCGACCAAGTGACCAGACATAGGTTACATCTTGATAATAAAATGACTGAATCTGACTGTTATGACTGGCAAAGGTCTGTCCAGATGTCCATTGCCCATGACAAGCTGGGACACCTCTTGACTGATCCAACCCCTGCCGTCTCAGGTCCAGTTTCCCCTGTCACGGATATTCATATCCGCGAGACATTGGAAAAGAACTGTGTGAAAGCCAAGTGCCTCGTGTTAGTTTCAGTTGATGGTGCATACCAGAGGCAGCACGAGAAGATGGACTTAGTTTCTATCTTCCTCCATAACAAAGATTTATATGGAGATCAATCTCGTATTGCAAGATATGAGACCTCGAACGAATTGCTTCCAGCGAGGTTAGTTATCGGGTCATCTGTAGGGGACAACGTCCTTACAGAGACCGGCTATTTTGAGCTCACGGACCTGAAGACCACGTTGAAGAATGGGTCAGATGCTGACTTGATTCTACAGTCTCTACCTTCTACCCTGAAAGAAACCAGGGAAATAAAAGGTAAGGAAAGGGCAGAAGTTTCGGGACTGGATGTAGTAAAAGAGGGACGTTCCTATTGTTACGGGAATGAACATTGGCAGAAGGATTGCAGGGCTAGCATAGCCAGTAGCCAGGATTCGAAGTATGTTGTGGCTTCGGCTTCGGGTGTGTTTGTGATAGAGAACTGTATGTCAGTTAACCCTACCTCCTGGGTATTAGATACTGGATCAGGATCTCACATCTGTAATTCGTTAAAGGCTTTAAGAAACCGTAGGGTTATCAAGATAGGTGATATGACTCTCAGGGTTGCTAACGGAATGAGCATGTACGCTGAATTCGTAGGGGAATATCATCTTGGACTGACAACTGGGCAGATATTGATTCTGCGTAACTGTTTTTATGTACCAGGTGTGACTTGTAATATCATATCTGTATCCTTACTTTCTAAGGAAGGATATGATTTTACTTTTGTAAGTGATGTGCTCCACATCCACCTAAATCAAGTTCTGATTGGGTAAGGTACATTAGAAAACGGAATATACGTATTAAATCAAGCTCAGATTTTCAGTGTCCAGAACACATATAAAAGAAAGTCTCCGGAAACAAATCAGGCTTTCTTATGGCATTGTAGACTGGGTCACATTAATGAGACAACGGTTAACAAAGTTACATAAAGAGGGATACTTGAATCCGTTCGAGTATCAGTCTTATGCCACTTGTGAATCTTATCTCATAGGAAAGATGATAAAGACTCCGTTCACTGGACACGGAGAAAGAGCAAGCAAGCTCTTGGGACTCATACACAGTGATGTGTGTGGTCCAATGTCTACACAGGCGTGAAGTGGTTATTCATACTTCATTACTTTCACAGATGATTTCTCTAGGTATGGACATGTCTTCTTAATGAAGCACAAATCCGAGGCCTTTGAGAAATTTCAAGAATACAAGAATGAAGTTGAAAAACAAACAGGCAAAAGTATCAAGACACTGAGATCTGATCGAGGTGGTGAATACTTGAGTGCCGAGTTTCTGGACTACTTAAAAGAGAATGGAATTCTCTCTCAGCGTACTCCTCCATACACACCACAACACAACGGTGTATCGGAAAGGCGGAATCGAACCCTATTGGATATGGTTCGTTCCATGATGAGTAAGGCTGAGTTGCCGCGATCCTTCTGGGGTTATGCACTAGAAACAGCTGCATATCTCTTGTACAAGGCTCCAACCAAGACTGTGCCTACCACCCCATATCAGATATGGAGTGGGAAGAAACCCTGTCTTAAGTACCTTAAGACATGGGGATGTCCAGCTTTTGTAAAGAAACAGCATGCGGACAAGCTCGAGGCACGCTCAGTACTGTGTAAGTTTATGGGATACCCAAAGAACTCCAGGGAGTATCTCTTCTATTCCACAGAGGAACAAAAGGTTTTTGTTTCTCAGCATGCCCACTTCTTGGAAACTGAATTTTTAGAAAATCAGATAAGTGGGAGCGCAATAGAACTGGAAGAAATTCCAGAACCACAAGCTATTACTGAAACCTTGGTAGAACCGGAAGGTTCAGGAGAACCGGACATCCCAGCGCCACTCCGCAGGCGTAGTAGGCAATCTCATCCGCCCGAGAGATACTACGGTTTTCTCATAGACGGGGATATAGAGGATTGCACCATTTACTATGGTGAACCTACTAGCTTCTAGCAAGCCATTCAGAGCGGTGAGTCGGTAAAATGGCTGGATGCAATGCGGACCGAGATGTAGTCCCATGTCCACCAACAATGTTTGGACTTTGGACTTTGCTCCAGAAGGGGTAAAACCCGTAGGCTGCAAATGGATCTTCAGAAAGAAGATTGGTGTAGATGGGCAGGTTGAAACCTATAAGCTAGACTTGTAGCAAAGGGTTTTCGTCAACGACCTGGTTTGGACTATGACGAGACCTTTTCTACAGTGGCTATGCTCAAATCCATTCGAATCCTTCTTGCCATTGCTGCCTTCCACGATTATAAAATCTGGCAGATGGACGTAAAGACGGCTTTCCTAAATGGAAATTTAGAGGAGTGCGTCTATATGGATCAGCCAGAAGGATTCATTTAGAGTGGGAGCAGCGGTAAATTGTGCAAGTTGCTCAAGTCCATCTATGGACTGAAGCAGGCATCACGGAGTTGGAACATCTGCTTTGATGATACTGTCAAGGAATTCGACTATATCAAAAACCCAGATGAACCATGCATTTACAGTAAGATTGTAGGGAGAATTATGGTATTCTTCGTCTTGTACGTGGATGACATTCTCCTAATAGGAAATGATATCCCTATGCTACAGTCAGTCAAAGGATTCTTGTCGCAGAGGTTCTCCATGAAGGACTTGGGCGATACCAACTACATTCTGGGGATCCAGATCTATCGTGATAGATCTAAGAGCATGTTGGGACTTTCACAGTCCAGGTACATTGACACCATACTGAAAAGATTCGGTATGGAAGATTCCAAGCGCGGTAATTTACCGGCTTGTCATGGGATCACCCTCTCCAAAGAGATGTCTCCCAAGACTGATTTGGAAAGGGATCGCATGTCTATTATACCCTACGCTTCTTCGGTAGGCTCTATAATGTATGTGATGTTATGTACCAGACCGGATGTAGCATACGCATTGAGCGTTGTAAGCCGGTATCAGTCGGACCCAGGGGAGAAACACTGGATAGCGGTAAAGAACATTCTCAAGTACCTGAGAAGGACTAAGGAGATGTTCTTGGTGTATGGCGGAAAAAACCTCCAGATCGAGGCCTTTGCTGACTCCAGCTTCCAGAGTGACAAGGATGACTCCAAGTCCATGTCGGGTTATGTCTTTACCCTCAATGGAGGGGCGGTTTGCTGGAAGAGTTCCAAGCAGGAGACCGTTGCTGACTCAACTATAGAAGCGGAGTGCATAGCTGCTTGCGATGCCATAAAGGAAGCTGTCTGGATGAAGAAGTTCCTCATGGAGCATCAGGTGGTTCCTACCATTGTCGATCCAATATCGCTGTATTGCGACAACAACGGCGCTATAGCTTTAGCGAAGGAACCCAGGTCCCATCAGAAGTCTAGGCATATTTTGAGGCGGTACCACCTGATCAGGGAGATCGTAGATCGCTGGGAGATCGAGGTGAAGAGAGTAAATTCGGAGAATAACACTGCAGATCCACTCACGAAGGCCCTACCCCAGACTCAGTTCGAGCGGCTGATCGAGATGATAGGTCTTCGATACGCCAGTACATGGCTTAGTGCAAGTGGGAGATTGTTAGTGTATATGCCCTAGAGGCCATTACTATATCATACTAGTTTGTATATTACTTAATAGAAGCTTGGGATATTCATAGTTGTATAGACAATCTTGCTCAAAATGGTAGTATGCTACTTGGTTTGTATCTACTTCAATATGTGCATGTGTTTCTTTTAGCATATAGCTTATACATATTAGTAGAGCCCTTAGGATCTTTGCTTGATTACCAGCGTTGTGATGGCAGTCACACTTGTGGGGGCTGGGTAATCTATAAACACATCCTTATACAGGTCCCTAGTCGTAGGACTATCGAGACAGGGCATCGATACTCTGGAGTAGACTAGCGTATGCGCTTCTCATCCCAGCAGGGGAGATGGTCTGTCCCACAGCCATCAGTACGTCGTACTCTAGATAGTATGCGGGTGCTCGTTAGGTTACGATTACACTGGACAGGACTCTTCGGGAACTGTTAGTTGGTATTATACCTATCGTCAGTTATCAGTTCCCAGATGACATGAGTACAGCTTAGTCCGCTGACTTGACACTGTCACTTCGCCTCGAGTGTGTTCCCACTGTACTTAGATTACTACCCTACCACGGCTCAAAGGAGTCGTGCAAACAGGTAGTAGTTGGGTGCAGTCCCAAAGCACTTGGAGGCAGTGACGGTTAGACAGGATTCGTCTCTCCCGGTATTGGGGGTTGACATCGCGCTGTGTCTAGGAGAGCCATTACACGAGTAGTCCCTGGCCAGGGCAAGCGAGATATACTGGTAGGTTTCCAGTGTTATCTCAGGGTGTTCTGGGCTACACTCCGACATGACTTGTACCGCTATTAGGGGACTGACGTTCACCACCCCCTAGGCCCGCCATGCGATGTATCAGACGAACAGACCGGACTGTACGGAGATTTTCACATACAGGCTCAATAGGAGTTCGGATGGGTTTACCTCATCGGCCTTCTTATCGACATCTACCTGGGGACCGTTACGTACAGCTAGTGCCGCTTGCGGTCTGTGGTTAAACCCACTGCCAGCGTAGTGTCGAGTCTTTAGAGTCCCACACAGAGAGTTTCCCTGCACTGAGCGAAAACGTGTAGAGGCCGTATGGTTTTACGGCAGGGCTGCGATCACTTACGTGCACTTGTGTGCGTATGCTATTCGGGCAGGCAATGCTAGTGGGCTTTGGTTTAAGCCGGATCCTAGTATCGCTCGGATGGATTAGTTTTGTCCTCTCTGCATTTGCATTCTACGGAATGCGGATGCGGGTGTGTATGCACAGTTTTGCGGAGTGAAGAAGGAGGAGGTACCTCATTAGGGTTTTGGCAGTTGATTCTGCCAAAACCGTTATGTGGCAGGCTCATTAGGGTTTTGGCAATTCGTTCGGTCAGAACCATTATGAGCCGCGGACATCACTTACTAATCTTTTCAGTGATAATTATATGATGGCTAATTGCTTTGACCATTTGACCACCTTGACCACTCTTGACTTTGTTGACCGGTAGGCCAAAGTTGACATTGACCTTCATGAGAGGTCTACACTCTTCTTTGGTTTTCTTTATCTTTTTGGATTATGAAAATGGTCATGTCAATGTAGCCATCAACTTTATCATGATAGGATTAGTAATGATGATTTTTTGCATTATTGAACCATTGTGCCCTGTTTTCTTTAGTTGATAATTTCATTTCTCTTTTCTCATTCTCTCTCTTGCAAGTGAGAAGAAAGAAAAAGAGCTCCATGGTTGCTTGATCTCCTTCATCTTCCTCCTCTTGAAATTTTCTTTTGATCTCATGTGTTGAGAGAAAAAGAATCCACATAGACAAGCACTTCCATCAACCTCTTCTACACAACCTAGGACATTAGCGATCTTGTTGCCCTAGTTGCCTCGGCTCGAGGTGGAGCTCGGTGTACAACTCTCGGGTGGATCTTCTTCGACTCAAGGAGGCCGCGGAGGTGACCAAGATCCGGATCGATCCTCGGAGCTTGGATGGACGAGCGGGACAGCGGAGAGAAGAGCTGAAGGACCGGTATCGTGACATATAATCTCTATGGCATAGTAGATAACACCTCTAGTAGTTTGCTAGTTTGTAGTTTAGCAAAGATCCGTGTTTTAGTCCATGTAGCCTTTGCGCCAAAAATCGTTTTTCGCCGTTTCCGCCACCCCGAAAGAACCAGGGTGGGCAACGTGGACTTACAGTTAATACTTAAGTGCCGAGTTCCTAGGTTACCTAAAAGAGAAAGGAATTCTCTCTCTGCTTACTCCTCCATACACTCCACAGCATAACGGTGTATCGGAAAGACGGAACCGAACCCTATTGGATATGGTACGTTCCATGATGAGTAATGCTGAGTTACCGCGATCTTTCTAGGGTTATGCGCTAGAATCAGCAGCATATCTTTTGAACAGGGCTCCTACCAAAACTATGCCTACCACGCCATATCAGATGTGGAGTGGGAAGAAACCCTATCTTCAGTATCTGAAGATATGAGGATGTCCAGCTTTTGTTAAAAAGCTGCAAGCGGACAAACTCGAGGCACGATCAGTACAGTGTAAGTTTGTGGGATATCCAAAGAACTCCAAGGGGTATTTCTTTTATTACGCAGAGGAACAAAAGGTTTTTGTTTCTCGTAATGCCTATTTTCTAGAACAGCAGTTTTTAGAAAAGGAAACAAATGGGAGCGCAATAGAACTGGAAGAAATTCCAGAACCACAAACTACTTCTGAAAGTTTGGTAGAACCAATAGTTCAAGAAGAGCAGGACATTCCCGCACCCTTCCGCAGAAGTAGTAGGCCGTCTCATCCGCCTGAGAGATACTACGGTTTTCTCATAGATGGGGATAGAGAGGATTGCGTCATTGATAATGATGAACTTACTAGCTTCCAGCAGGCCATCCAGAGCGGTGACTCAGTAAGATGGCTGGATGCAATGCGGACCGAGATGGAGTCCATGTACACCAACAAAGTATGGACTTTGGACTTTGCTCCAGGTGGGGTAAAACCCATAGGATGCAAATGGATCTTCAAGAAAAAGATTGGTGTAGATGGGCAGGTAGAAACCTATAAGGCTAGACTTGTTACAATGGGTTTTCGTCAAAGACCTGGTTTGGACTATGACGAAAATTTTTCTCCAGTGGCTATGCTCAAATCCATTCGGGTCCTTCTTGCTATTGCCGCCTTCCATGATTATGAGATCTGGCAGATGGATGTAAAGACGGTTTTTCTAAATGGTAATTTAGAAGATTGCGTCTATATGGATCAGCCAGAAGGTTTCAATCAGAGTGGGAGCAGCGGGAAAGTGTGCAAGTTGCTTAAGTCCATTTATGGACTAAAGCAGGCATCGCGGAGTTGGAACATCTGTTTTGATGAAACGGTCAAAGAATATGACTTTATCAAAAATCCAGATAAGCCATGTATATATAGTAAAATTGTAGCACGAACTGTCGTATTCCTCGTCTTGTACGTGGATGACATTCTATTAATAGGAAATGACATTCCTATCCTACAATCTGTCAAATGATTCTTGTTACACAGGTTCTCCATGAAAGACCTGGGTGATGTCTCTTATATTCCGGGGATCCAGATCTATCGTGATAGATCTAAGAGGATGTTGGGACTTTCACAGTCCAGATATATCAACACTATACTGAAAAGATTCAGTATGGAAGATTCTAAGCGCGGTAATTTACCGGCTTGTCACGGAATCACCCTATCCAAAAAGATGTCTCCCAAGACGGATTTGGAAAGGGATCGCATGTCATTTATACCCTACGCTTCTGCGGTAGGCTCTATAATGTATGCGATGTTG
This sequence comes from Agapanthus africanus, assembly GCA_030015575.1. Lineage (NCBI taxonomy): Eukaryota > Viridiplantae > Streptophyta > Magnoliopsida > Asparagales > Amaryllidaceae > Agapanthus > Agapanthus africanus. The sequence continues at coordinate 251,330,677 of CM057348.1, read as the reverse complement.
TGCACCAGACCAGATGTAGCTTACGCATTGAGCGTGGTAAGCAGGTATCAGTCAGACCCAGGGGAGAACCACTGGATAGCAGTAAAGAACATTCTCAAGTACCTGAGAAGGACTAAGGATATGTTCTTCATTTACGGTGGAAAAGACCTCCAGATCGAGGCTTTTGCCGACTCCAGCTTCCATAGTGACAAAGATGACTCCAAGTCCATGTCAGGTTATGTCTTTACCCTGAATGGAGGGGCGGTGTGCTGGAAGAGTTCCAAACAGGACACCGTTGCTGACTCGACGATGGAAGTGGAGTATTTCGCTGCTTGCGATGCCGCAAAAGAAGCAGTCTGGATGAAGAAGTTCCTAGCAGAACTTCAGGTGGTTCCTACCATTGTTGATCCAATACCGCTGTATTGCGATAACAACGGAGCTATAGCTTTAGCGAAGGAACCCAGGTCCCATCAGAAGTCCAGACACATCTTAAGACGGTATCACCTGATCAGGGAGATCATAGATCGCCAGGAGATCGAGGTCCGGAGAGTTCCTACAGAGGAGAACACTGCAGATCCATTCACTAAGGCCTTACCTCAGATTCAGTTCGAGAGGCTACTCGAGATGATAGGTCTTCGATACACCAGCACATGGCCCTAGTGCAAGTGGGAGATTGTTAGTGTATATGCCCTAGGGGCCATTATTGTATCATACTAGTTTGTATATTACTTAATGGAAGCTTAGGATATTCACAGTTATATTAACAGTCTTGCTAAACATGGTAGTATGCTACTTGGTTTATTTTTATCTAAATATGTATATATGTTAGCATATCGAGAAAACATATTGATAGAGCCCTTAGAGTCTTGCTTGACTATCAGCGTTGTGATGGCAGTCACACTAGTGGGGACTGGGTAGTCTACAAGCACATCCTTTTTCAGGTCCCTAGTCGTAGGATTATCAAGACAGGGCATTGATACTCCGGAGTAGACTAGTGTGTACGCTTCTCATCCCAGTTGGGGAGATGGTCTGTCCCACAGCCATTAGTACGTTGTATTGGAGATAGTATATAGGTGCTCGTTGGGTTACGGGTACACCGGATATGACTCGCAGGGAACTGTTGGTTAGTATTATACCCGTCGTCAGTTAACAGTTCCCAGGTGACATGAGTACAGCATAGTCCATAGACTTGACACTGCTGCTTCGTCTCGAGTGTGTTCCCACTGTTCTTAGATTGCTACCCTACCTCGGCTCAAAGGAGTCATGCAAACAGGTAGCAGTTGGGTGCAGTCCCGAAGCACTTAGAGGCAGTGGCAGTTAGATAGGATTCATCTCTCCCAGTATTGGGAGTTGAAATCGTGCTGTGTCTGGAGAGCCATTACGCAAAGTCTCTGGCTAGGGCAAACGAGATTTACGGTAGGATTTCCAATAGCTTCTCAAGGTGTAATGGGCTTCACTCCGACATGACTTATACCGCCTTTTAGGGGACTGACGCTTGCCGCCCCCTAGGCCCGATATGCTATAGTCTTAGACGAACAGACCGGACTGTACGGAGATTGTCACATCAGGCTCAGTAGGAGATTGGATGGGTTTCCTCATCGGCCTTCTTATCGACATCTACCTGGGGACCGTTACGTACAGCTAGTGTCGCTTGCGGTCTGTGGTTAAACCCACTGCCAGCGTAGTGTCGATTCTTTAGAGTCTCACACAGAGAGTTTCCCTGCTTCGGGCGAAACGATATAGAGGTCGTATGGTTTTACGACAGGGTTCGGACACGCACGTGCATTTATGCACGTACGATGTTCGGACAGTTTATACTAGCAGGCTTTGGTTTAAGCCAGATTCTAGTATTGGATTATTGGATTTATACAGTCTCTGTATTTCCGTGTTTTCACGGATACGAGGGGCGTTCTCGTAATTACTCGAGAAGCTTCTAGAAGTTTGATGAGGTGGAGAGCTTAGGTGTTATATGCATTAAATGGATTTGTGACTCATAGAGATGATTCATCAAATGAGTTAATGAAGCATTAATGGTTTTAATGACTCATTAGATGATTCATTTTGTATTAAATGAAGCATGAAGATATTTGTGCAAAGATATTTTGTGCAAGATATTTTATGCTTCATGATATATATACACAAATGAGTTAATTTTCATTTTGATAATTATTTTCACATTCTTTCTCCTCAAGCTCTCTCTCTTCAACCCTAACCCTAACCTCTCATGTGTTGAGATCCAAGGGTTAGCAAGACTAATAGATCTCTAACCCTATTCTATATCCTCTAAGTTACTTTGATTAGCACTCGTAGCAACCTAGTTACCTCAAGTTAGAGGTTAAGCTTGGAGAAGTAGCTCTCGGGTGGATCTTCTATCACAACGAGGAGGCCGATGAGGAGGTGGTCTACGAGAATAAGAAGGAATTGATTCATTAGGTATAATCTTCTTTCATAGTAGCTAATCACTTCTATGTTGTTGTTAGTTAGGGTTTAGCAAAGATCCGTTAAGTTAGTCGATATTTGTTTAAACAAAATGATTGTTTTACCTATTCCGCCTCCCCGCACCATGTGGGGTGTCTAACGTCGACTTACAGATATATCTCTAGTAGTACAGAATGATGCAATTGTTGCAGCCAAAGAAGTTGGCGAATATCACTTAGTGTTACCAACTGGTAATACATTGGTTCTTAGCGACTGTTATTTCGTACCAATAAATATTGTGAATATTTTCCTAAATCAAGTGTTGATTGGGTAAGGTATGTTGTATAACAGTGTACACATTCTGAATCAAACTACAGTTCTAAACGTACAGAACATACACAAGAGGAACAGTTCAGAAAGAACGAAGTCTTCTTGTTGCTTTGTAGACTGGGTCATTTCGATGAAACAAGACTAGCTGAAGTTCCATAAGGATGCATTTTTGAATTCGTTCGAATTTACATCTTATGAAACTTGCCATTCATGTCTCATAGACCAAGTGACCAAATCTCCGTTTACTGGAAACGGTGAAAGAGCTATTGAACCCTTGGACAGATACATGGTGATGTATGCGGTCCTATGTCTACATGTGCCGGGGATGGTTCCGTATACTTTATTATATTCACCGATGTTCTCTCAAGATACAGACATGTGTTCTTGTTGAAACACAAAACTGAATCTTTTGAGAATTTCAAGGAATATAAGTACGAAGTTAAGAACCAGATGGGTAAAAGTATTCAAATCCTTCGATATGATCGGGGAGGAGAATACTTGTGCATGGAATTCTAAGACTATTTAATAGAGAATGAGATTCTCTCTCAGTTTACTCCTCCGTATACACCACAGCACAACGGTATATCGGGGTGGAGGAATCACATCCTATGAGATTTGGTGCGCTCTTTGATGAGTACTGCTGAGTTGCCTATTTCCTTTCAGGGACATGCACTTGAGAAGATGCATACCTATTGAATAGAGTTCCGATCAAATCTGTTGCCTACCACTCCATATTAGATATGGAATGGGAAGAAACCATCTCTTAAACGAGTTAAGATATGGGGTTGTCCGGCCTATGTTGAAAAGCAAAATCCGGACAAGCTCGAGGCAAGGTCAGTTCTGTGCAAGTTTGTAGAATATCCCAACCATTCGCGAGGGTATATCTTCTACCACACCGAGGAACAAAAGATGTTTTTTTTCTCGACATGCCACCTTTTTAGAAATGGATTTTCTTGTGGAAGAAATTAGTGGCAAAAGGTAGAACTGGAAGTAATTCCAGCAAACACAAACTATAACTGACGATTTGTTGGAACCGGAGGATTCAATAGTCCCTGACGAACCGAAGCCACTCCACAGATCTAGTAGGGTTCCTCATTCACATGAGAGATACTACGGTTTTCTCGTTGATGGTGGGAGCAAGGATTGCATCATGGAGATGATGACCCAACTATTTTCGAGCAGGCCATCACAAGTGGAGACTATGTTAAATTGCTGGATGCTATGCTATCTGAGATGGAATCCATGTACACCAGCAAAGTGTTGACTTTGCATGTTGCTCCTGAAGGGGTAAAACCCATCGGGAGAAAGGGGATCTTTGAGAAAGATAATTTGGTGTAGATGGAAAAGTTGAGACTTTCAAAGCTAGACTTGTCGCTAAGTTTAAGTCCATCAGGATCCTATTTGCCATTGCTGCATACCATGACTATGATATCTGGCAGACTGCATGTCAAAACCGCTTTTCTAAAAAGCGATTTATAAGAGAGCGTGTATATGACACTGCCGGAGGGCTTTGTAGACAGTGGGAGCAGCGGAAGCATGTGCAAGCTGCTTAAATCCATCTACGGGTTAAAGCAGGTATCGCGGAGATGTAACATCTATTTTAATGAAGCTGTCAAAGAGTTTGACTTCATCAAAAAGATAGACGAATCATGTATAAATAAGAAGGTTATATAGAGTATGGTTCTCTTCCTTGTATTGTATTGTGACAAAAACGGGGCTACAGTTTTAGCAAAGGAACCCAGGTCCCATCAGAAGTCCAGACACATCTTGAGGTGGTATCACCTGATCAGGGAGATCGTGGATCGCCAAAAGATCGAGGTTCGGAGAGTTGCTACTGAGGACAACACTGTAGATCCATTCACAAAGGCCATCCCTCAGACGCAGTTCGAGAGGCTACTCGAGATTATAAGTCTGCAATATGCCAGCACATGGCCTTAGTGCAAGTGGGAGATTGTTAGTGTGATATGACCTAGAGGGCATTATTGTATAGTACTAGTTTGTATATTACATTTTAGAAGCTTGGGATATATACACAGATTTATGACCGTCTTGCTCGATATAGAAGTATGCTACTTGGTTTGTATTTATCTTAATTTGTGTATATGTTTCTTTTAACGTATCGCTAATACATATTGATAGAGCCCTTAGAATCTTTGCTTGACTATAAGCGTTGTGATGGCAGTCACACTAGTGGGGGCTGGATAGTCTACAAGCACATCCTTACATAGGTCCCTAGTCGCAGGATTATCGAGACAGGGCATCGATACTCCAGAGTAGACTAGTGTATACGCTTCTCTTCCCCGGAGGGGAGATGGTCTGTCCTACAGCCATCGGTACGTCGTACTGGAGATAGTATGCGGGTGCTCATTGGGTTATGAGTTATACTGGACAGACTCGTAGGGAACTGCTTGTTGGTAATATACCTATCGTCAGGTAGCAGTTCCCAGGTGACATGAGTACAGTTTAGTCCGTCGACTTGACACTGCTACTTCGCCTCAAGTGTGTTCCCACTGTTCTTAGATTACTACCCTACCACGGCTCTGTTGAGTCGTGCAATCAGATAGTATGTAACATTTTAAAAATAAATAAATAAATAATTACATAAATAAAAACTTTTAGGTGAATTTTCTGATAATCGGTAAAATAAACCGTATGTTCCGTAAAACTTAACTACAATTATTTTTCATAATAGACTTAAATATATCTATTTAGGTTATGTAATTTCTAGTATTTGTTAATTAATTGGTCACTTGTAAATTTCTAGTTTACTAAAATATTTTCCGTAATTAATTAATTTCCAATTTTAACATAAGCTTTTAATTATACATTTAATTAGAGGTAATTACAAATTAGAAATGGGTTAATTTTACAAAGTGAGCCATGACATATTAGAATTTAGTTTGTAGCATGCTCTTCTCTTCTTGAATTGTCTTAAATATTCTAGAGAATTCTAGGTTTTATTTAGAAAAGAAAATGAATAAAATCAAATAAATATGAAATGACATAAAAGATGTAATTATTATAGAAGTCTTCTACACATTTCTACACTCTTTTCTCACACTCTCTCTCCCTCCTCTAAAATGGCCGAGCCTCCTTATTGAGCAGCCCCAAATTTTCACACCTCATTCCCATTTGAAAATTTACATAAATTCATCCAAAAATCCATGAAAAATCTCACAAATTCTGAATCCAATCTCTACCCATTATTCTTTGGCCAAACAAGCTTGGATCTTGGAGCAAAGTTTGCATTTTGGAGATCAAGTTACATGTTTTATCTCATGGTTTGGAGGTATAATCTTAAACCAATTGTTACTTGATATTTAATTACCTTAATTTAATGAATTTCGGTATTTAATTATGGTTCTAATTGCTAAATTAAAATTTCAAGAAAGGGTTTTGAATGCAAATTAGGTTTTTTTTATCATGTAATCATAGTTAAAAAGTGTAGTATAATATCTTAGAGTATGCAAAAAAAAAAAAAAAATCAAGTTGTCAAATTACTAATTTGTTACATTTAAATTGTTCTAATTAAGCTATTTGTAAACTAGTTTTTTATAAAATATATATAGAGGTGAGATAAAATTCTAGTGAGGGTTTTTATCATTAGATTATGGTTTTTATGAGTAGATTAATATGTTAATGCTATACAAAACCTAATCTAGAAGCTAATTTGTAAATTGTTACCATTAATTTGTCCAAATTGCATAATTTTGCAAACTAGGTTTTAGAAATAATATAAATAAGCGAGATTGAAATCTAGATAAGGTTTTCATCACATCATTAAAATTTTAAATTGTAGTTTTGCACCTTAGATCATGCAAAACTTAGTTTAGTTGTTGAATTATGAATTTTTACTTTAAAGGTGTTAAAATTGGATAAATTTGCAAACTAATTTTTTTGGATTTATACAAATTAGGGTGATAAAATTATAGTAATGATTTTTATGACTTGGTTATGATATTTAGTGAATATTATGGCCACTAGATTTGATAAAACATCAAGTTTCGAATTAAAACGGTTATTTGTGGCTTTATAGGTTTTCGGAAATAAATCGATTTGATTTATTTTGAGGTTTTGATGAGTTACAATTTATTTCATATTATAATTAGTGAGTTGTGAAACTACAATTTTTACGTTTGGGTTTTTCTCGATCAATTGGAGTTTGTACGCCGATGTCGAGGGTTATTTGGTTCTTTTGCATGAGCGGGTCATAGGTTTTAACCTATGCGCGTTTCGTGTGCCGTTTTGGTTTTGTCCGCAATTTCGGTTTACGATATTATATTTGTTTGCATATAGGTACCTCTCACGTGGACTTCGGATGATGAAGAAGAAGATAGCGGCATCGACTTCGGCAGACGAGGACCAAGTGAGTAGATGTATATGTACGAGGGAAATCAGGTGGATGACGTATAGCACCCCGGCAACTTCATAGGATATGACGTGGTCATGATATAGTTATATATATATATTATTGCGAGATGCGAATATTTAGCAAGAAAGGTTCTAGGATGACCATGGATCGGAATTTGTGTATTTTGGATGGCATGCTTCTATTCTAGTCCTTAGTCGCGAGACCCTAGAGTATAGGTTGGCACACACACGCACACATACTTGTTTTTCTAGGTCTACAACATATACACGTGGTATGAAGATGTTATATGATATTTGGAGATGAGTCGTTATGATAGGGCATGATGCCGTGAGATATTTGATATGTGACCGAGTTATGATATTATAGCGGATCGTTGTGCGATATGAAAATATATACATATACGATAAATGTGTGATGACATTGGAATGTTTTGAGACTTAGATCAGTAACCAGATCATGATGTTGTTTGACGATGATACCTTGTGAATGATGATATATATATGATGGTTGACATATGATCGAGATATGGTATGATATTTATAACGGATAGTTTGGGCGATGTGTATTCATATATGATGATATGAGTTGATGACATCGGAATATACGAGACTTTAGAAGAGTCCCTAGATTGTGATATTGATTGATGACGATACCCAAATGAATGATGATGTATATATGATAGTTGACCAGTACCCCGATTTTGGGATGCCGTACTATGGATTTTACCGTACGAGGTATAGATGGGATGATTGATCCGCACTCTTGACTTGAGGAAGTCGTACTTTGTATATGACGCTATTGAGGCTGAATCGCCGATTAGTAGAGATATCGACTCAGACTGTAGCTGGATTCTTCTTACCTATCGACTAGTTTCTTTAGTTTAGTCCTTTAAATGGTTAGGTAGATGTTAGTTAGGCTCGAGTCATACGTATTTTCAAAACTAACGAATCGTGTGCATTTTTAAAGACAGCCTGAGGGATACTACGGATTTTCCAAAGGATATATCTTTTCTATGAAACCCCATAGCCCCTACTTTTCTAAAAACCACGATTCGTGCTATTTCAAAAAACAAACTATATGACTCGTAGTTAGATATGTATATTCTAAATGTGCGGTTACTACACATTCACCGTTATATTCATGTTGTATTCGTCGCATTGCATGTTCATACATATATTTCTTTAGCTAATATGAAACCCTGCCTGTTAGAACACCAGCACCATTACCGATGATGCGCATGTTCCACATACACTTATTTGCCGGCTCACACACATCATCATATGTAATTGCCATGTCACGTACACTTTAGAACATATTATCTCATTGATATAATCAGCTAAATGTTAGTTACCACATAATATTTGTATGAATGCTCTCATATGTTAACTTAGAGATTGCATTCGTTACATAGATATTTCATGCATTCATATATTCATTCATATACTATTCTGGGGCTTTATGCCGATATTCACTGTTTACTTACTCTTGATTCTTGGATTTCGGATTTCCATGAGATTTCTGGATTTTTGGGGGAAAACCGCAAGAATTTATAATAACTTCCCTCTCTCTCTCTCTCATTTTAAAATACAAGTTGCGGTTTTCTCGTGTTGTATGTGTCGTCCACCATGAGTTTTCATGATTGCTGTTGTATTTCGAGACCTGATTCGAGGAGTAGGATGAACCGTTTCGGGTACATGGTGGGCCCGGTAGGTACCTCGGGGAAAGAAGATCGCAGAGGATGGCGTTGAGCCTGAAAGGGGCATGGACTATCTACCGGTGATGTCTGACACTGCGGATATCCGGAGGGTACCGACCGTAGATTGTGAGATTTGTTGATATGGGCTGATCCGGACTGACGGAGCCCGAGATATTGAGACATTGAGATATTGAGACATTGAGATATTGAGATATTGAGATATCGAGACTTGAGATATTGAGATATTGTGTCAATGCTTGACACGGACTTTTTGTCGTTTTCACTTATGATGTTTCAGTTTTATTATTTCTTATATCAGATTATGCAGATTTCGTGGTTGATTTTCTTATTCATGATGCATTCATACATCAGATATGCGACACATTACTGTTTAGTGATACTGACACGAAGCGCTGAGTATTGCACTTATGCATAGATTATCACCCTGTCACTACTAGATGACTAGTGTTATATGTGTATATTAGTATGACCTATGAGATCGTTGTGCATGCGATTTCTACCCACAGATGTCTTCTACTCACGAGTTGGCAACTCACCCCCGTTGTGCAAAATTTTCTTACAGGTTCAGATGTACAGGTTTCCTTGGCGGCTTACTTGCACACCATTTCTTTCAGGGCGATTGCTTTGGTAGGTCGGTTCACTTGCATCGTGACCACCATTGTACTTTTATTTATTTCATTTGTATCTAGTAAGCTCCATCAACCAGACTTGTATTACTTGATAGATTTAGAGGACCAGTTGTTTATTCTTTCGACTTTAGAGTCGCGAACTAGTATTATTATGGTTTTCTGGTGGATTTTGGTTTTCTTCTGAGTTTTGTTCCTCGCCGTTCGGCGTTATATATTATATTGCTTGCATGGTTGTGTCCGCAAATTGGTGAAGAGCTAGCTCCCACTTGCGGATGCCTTTATTATTCTTTATGTATATATTCTTGTTTGTACCCGTTTGGGGCCAGTTTTTACATAGGGGACTCTGCCGAAATTTTTGAGAAAATTTGATGTTGCTTTTAAACTTGTTTTCCTACACTTCTTCTTTTAAATGGTTTAGATTTTTGGGCTTCTGCTTGCTTAGATTACGTTACTCCTTTAGACGTTTCGTAATTTAAGTGCCGGTCATATTCCGTACCTTCGGGTCGTGACAAAGTTGGTATCAGAGCGTTAGGTTTTACCTTCTGCGTGTAGGATGACCCTTGGTTGATGGAGTAGGTGACTAAAGTAGAGTGACGTACCGTGGGTATGTTCCGCGGCATACATACGATACACTCCTCCGCTTAAGAAGCCTTAGGATGTACATTTCTTTGCACCGCATTTCTATTCGTTCCTTTGATCTACCTTTGTCGATGTCGGATGGTGTTTTATGTTACCACGGTCGCACGGGCAGAGAGAGCTGCGGTTAGAGTTACGGTCAGCATGAGCGTTTAGATATGTCGTTGACTACGTTTTCTTGTGGACGCGAGCGTTTGATATCTGCACCAGATGATCGGGCCACCGCTAGAGACCGGCTAGAATGTGATGACCGTTAGTGTATCGTCTATTATTGAGGATCGAGGCACTATTTAGTGTGCGGACGAAGGGTATTCACATGTCGTCTAGGCGAAGTTAAAAGGTTTGAACGATTGTCAGAAACCCATTTTCCCAAGTTTAAGGTATTCGGAAGAACATGTAGGTAATTCTATGGACCCTCTAGAAGAATGAAACCCTAACTCGACATAATGACCATGAGAATGCCTTTGAACCTTAGGGTTTACGGCAGTTCTGCGGTGCCATTAGTGAGGCTTGGGTTTGCCCTTCTACGGCTGGTCCGCAGGTGCTGTGGCATGTACTGGATATTTTTAAAACTGTACTCGAGTGTTGAGCTCTCAGAGAATTATGGGAATTTGATAAATCGATCGAAAAGTTTAACGTAGTCCAGATATCACGTGATGAGATATATTACTTGGGAGACTCTTGATATGAGTATAACCGTTTGTAGCGCTGTTCATATCAGATTTTTGCATTTTCATACCGCCCAATTTTTATCACATTGCATATCAGGAGATACTCTTGAGCCGTGTTTGCTAGTCAATTGAAGGATACAGGTTCTCGGTTCTAAAACGGTGAAATTCATGGAAAACACGACAAAATCCGGGTTCCTGCCAACCACAGATAAAACACGGATCTCCGCTCTTTATCCGTCTGTTGCCACACACCAGTTTAAGAGACAAAATGGCAAATCGATTGTCACCTTCATGCACAAGGCTCAATGGCAACACAAGATCCAAGAAATCTACGCGGAGCTCAAGAAAATCATGACAAAAGATCCATGTCCAAATCACCTTTTGATCCACTAGAATTCTGGAAGAAATGTGGAAAGATTATCAGAAACAACATGTACCAGACAAAAGGGGACAGAAGACCAGGGAAGCACCAGAAACCAGACAGCCCAAACCCTTTATTAGGCCGCGGAACCGCGGCCGTATGGTGGCGGCAGATGTTGATTTTCCAGGGGTGTTTTGGTCTTTTTATTTGTGTTCTGGTGGTTGCCCTAGGTTTTCATTTTTTAGCCTATAAATAGCCCAGAACTTTGTGAAGGAAAGGGTCCATAATTTTGTATTTTCTCTCTAGATTTTAGAATACATGTTCTTTTTCTTCTTCTCATCTCTTCTCCATTAAAACTTGTAGTGAGCTTTTGAGTGAAGAATGATGAATAAAGAAGAACCGTTTATTATTATGCATGTCTTGTTCTCTTGTTAATTATTGTAATTTTAATTTGTTAACTTAGTTGTTGTTATTTCTTGTTGTTTCTTTCTTTTATCTTTTTCTTTATCCTTAAAACAACCATGATGCTTACGCTTGATCCTTGCCAAGGTGAGGTCGCAAATAGCTAGTTGTTATCTTCTAATCTCTTTCTTTCTATCCTCCTCTTTTGTTTTGTTTTATTTTTCCGTATCATGATATGTGAGTAGTTTCATACTTGTTAGGGTAGGATAAGGGAAGTTTGAAAGAAGGAAATCTCTCTCACTCTTTCCTTGCCCAACAGCTTAATTCGACTCCCGTTAATTGAACCACAATCCGCTCCTTACGGCACCCTATCCTACATGATAGCGGTGATTCCGTAGTGAGACCGGTTGTGGTTGAATTAACCGGAGGTTATGGCTAAGAGCCAAGAACGGACGGACAAGCACCAAAAGGAAGAACTTATGCGTTGGAAAGCCTAGCTTATACTCGCAAGTTTCTTCCTAGTCGTGCTAATCCCCGTTGTTGCCGATTACCGTAACACCGAGATTAAGAGGGGCAACGAAAGATGTGGGAGACTCCTAACTCAAACTAACCTAATCCTAACCCTAACAAGCTCTCTTTACATATCATTTTACCACTTAATTAATCACAACAAAATCTGAAAAACTGGACTTAACTCGTTAAAGCACATAGAAAAAGATTCCCATCTCCCTGCGGACAACCCATACTCAACCGGCTAGCTACAAGCGAAACCGTCTTGATTGCGGTAATTAACTAAACTTGAACACGCAGAATCTCTAACAATCAAATGGCGCCATTGCCGGGGAGACGGTAGTTTATTTCTTTGTGTAATTTCGGGTTAATTTAAAAAAATATATACATTGTAAAAAAAAACCATCTTGTTATTCTTGATTAGTTTTTGTGCAAGTGTGAAGGAAAATACAAAGTTCGAGTTCAGTGGCCAAGACGTGGAATATACGAAGTTCAAGTTCAGTGCCAAAGACGTGGGCAGATAGACCCACATTTCGCGGCTACACCGCGACGGATCAAAACGAAGCAAACGGTCTACTGTAAAAAGCTGGAGCATATACAGTGAGCAAACACAGATTCTTCAACTCCAGACAAGCAGAGGAGACTCATACCAGCACACCCCAAAAATTTGAAGCTCCAATTCCTCCATATAGCCGCGGAACCGCGGCCTAAGGTAGTGTTTGGACGCGGAACCGCGGCCATTTAGTGGCTTCAGGAGCCCAAAATTTCTGGGTAACTCTTTCTTCTCTTCCCCACTCCTCTGGACTCCAATAAACTGTGTTTTCTGCAGCTCTCTTTGCGCAAATTCTCTTCCCCCTTCCAATAAACTGTTCTTGTGCAGGATTCTTTGCGCCTCGCTAAAAATAAAAATTGTTTGCAGTTGATTTGTTACAGCTTTGCATTCTTTAATACGGACTTAAGGGGCTTGAAACCAATTCAGATTGGGTGGGGATTTCATCACCCTTCCCAGGACCCCAAAAATCACAAAAGCATATGCATTGTCCATTGTAATTAAAAAAATACTAGACTGCAGCCCTAAGGACTTCGCGCTCATTAGGAGAAGTTAAACCGTGTTTAGAACCTCGCTTAACGGTATATTGTTTACGGGGTGTCTAGAAAAGTGTTAACGGCGCAACCGCCAAAAGAGAAAGGGTTACTTAATTAAGGAACTTCGCGAAAGCATTGGAAAACCTCCCCTTATCTCTGCACTTACCTGCCTCGTGATCAGTGTATTTTTAAGCCCGTTTCTCAACACAGTTTTTACTTCGACAATCAAGTTCTGGAGCAGGTCTAGCAGACCTAGGTGACCCTAGATCTAGGTGTGATTGTGCATATCTTGTTTGTGATTACTTAAGCCGTATATCCGTACATATTTTTGTAAAGCTCTTTCTAAAAAAAAAAGAAAAAAAATCAAAAACTTTTATAAAAACTTGCCCTTTGTCGCCAAAATCCATTTTTCACACACCACCCATCGCCTTTCTCCATTTACGTTTTCTTACCCTCACCTTCTCCGCTTTGACTATACTAAACTCGTTTAGTGTATGTCCGGTTGGACTCGGGACACTAGCGCCCGTCTAGTCCGCGTTACGTTAGTCGCTACCGACTACGCGATCGACTCAGACGTCGATACTCCGTCCACTCCTCTTTCACCCCTTCCTTTGCCGGCCAACTCCGACGTTGACCGGAATTCTGTTCATACATCTTCACCTTCACCTTCACCAACCTCTTCTTCCGCGATGTCAGGATTTAATCCGAAAATCTCTTTGACTACCCCTGGATTGGCTCCACCTCCTACGGAGACCAATAACCCACCACCACCGCCTGTTGTAGCGCCGCAGCGAATCGCGCTCCAGGATCGTTTCTATCCCACCCGTTCTGCACTCCCCACCTGCCTTTCTCTTCCACCGGCCAATGGGGATAATTTTGAAATTAAGCCCCACTTCATCAACATGCTTCCACGATTTCATGGGCTTGAATCTGAAGATGCCTATATCTTCATCAATAAATTTCAAAACGTTTGTGCCATGATGAAAACCACCCAGCTGTCGGACGATGCTATACGTCTACGGGTCATTCCGTTCACTTTATGCGATCTTGCTGAAAAATGGCTGTATAGCACCGCTTCCCATTCCATAACCAGTTGGGACGAGTTTGTAAAAGCGTTTCTAAAGAAATTTTATCCGAATCATAAAACCGCAAGGATCCGAAATGAAATCAACCAATTCTCTCAGCTTCCTTCTGAACCCTTCTTGAAGTGCTTTGACCGGTACAAAGACCTTCTTGTTCAGTGTCCTTACCACGGTATAGAGAAATGGCAACTTTGCCAAACCTTATACGAGGGCCTGAACCCAGCAACGAAGCAGTTGTTGGAAACCATCTGTCAGGGCCACTTCCTATCGAAATCTGACGAGGAAGCGTGGCAGTTCTTTGACGACCTTGCGGAGCAAACGCTACAATGGGAGAGCACCAGACCGACTTCTTCTTCTTCTACCTCCACTTCTACCGGTCAGTCTAGGGTAGGAATTCACCAACTTGACGTCTCTATTGCGATGAAAGCTGAGATGGCTGCAATAACGAGAAAGCTTGAAGCGATAGAGAGCAAATTCTCTTCTCCTGTTCCTACCCCTGTTCTTCCCCTTCGTACCATTTGCGCTTGTTGTTCCGATCCTTCTCACTTGACCGAAGAGTGTCCTTACAATCCACCATTGCAAGGACAGGATCAGGTTAATGCTGCATTTCAGCAAAGACCGAGGAATGATCCATACTCTTCCACCTACAATCCCGGTTGGAGGAACCACCCCAATTTCGCCTGGAATCAGAATCAGAATCAATTCCAAGGCAACAATTTCTAAAGGGCCCCTCCGCCGCAACAACAAGCGCAACAACAAACTCAACAGCAGTTTCAGCAACCCTTCCAACCCCAACCTTTCCAAAATCAGACGAACAACTTTGCACCCAACAATTCTTTTCCACCAAACAACTTTGTTCCGTCAAACAACGATAAGGTTTCCTCGCTCAAACGAAGTCTGGAGGCGTTCGTTAAACAATCGACTCAGTCCACCGCCAACATCCAGTCTTCCATTCAGTCCTTAGTGCAACACACTGCCGCTCACGGGCAAAGCATCAAAACCATCGAGGCCCAGATTGCATAACTGAATGCGGCCTTAAGCGAGCGAGAGAAGGGGAAGCTCCCGTCCCAGCCACTCCCAAATCCCGGTCACCCACAGAATGTACATGTTGCTCTTGAACAACAGAACCATAATGTGAGTGCCGTGACCACATTGAGATCGGGAAGGATGCTGCAAAACAACATCGGCACACGGATCAATGATGACACCCCGGCCGCTTCTTCTTCTACTTCTTCTTCTTCTTCATCTCCTGCTTCTTCGTCTTCTAAGCCTATTCTCCGTTCTTCACAAGGCTCTCCTTCCTCTTCTTCTGCTTTGAATGGACCCACTTCTCACTCCATGAAAACACCTGTTCTGGGATCCGTTCCAACTCTACAATCTCCTCCACAAGCATTAGACTCAACCAATTTTAAAAATGTCCCATTTCCAAACCGGTTGAGGTCTAATAAACAAAATCCTCAAATGGAGAAGATTCTGGAGTTATTTAAGCAGGTTAACATTAACATTCCTCTTTTAGATGCTGTCCAACAAGTCCCGTCCTACACGAAAATCTTAAAGGACTTGTGCACGAAAAAGAGGAAGTCTCAGGTACCCAAGAAAGTTTTCTTGGCTAGTGCTGTGAGTGATGCCCTTACCCAATCTTTACCACAAAAATGGAAGGACCCTGGCTGTCCTACGATTTCTATTACTATTGGGGATAAGAACATCAACCGCGCACTATTAAATCTTGGTGCCAGTGTTAACCTGCTTCTGTATTCAGTAAACGAGCAATTAGGCGTCGGAGAGCTGAAACCCACGCACTGCACTCTCCAAATGGCCGACCGATCGATCACCCATCCTAGGGGTGAGCTAGAGGATATGTTAATAAAAGTCGGGGACTTCATATTCCCCGTTGACTTCATTGTATTAGACACACAGCCTGTAGCTAACCCCCGGAATCAAATTCCGGTGATACTCGGTCGCCCATTTCTTGCAACCTCAAATGCTGTGATCAATTGTCGTAATGGTTCGATGAACCTCTCTTTTGGAAACATGACGATTGAACTCAACATTTTTAGGTTGGGGAATCAGCCCGCCGAACCTAATGCTCATATACTGGACGTCTGCTCGATCCAGGAAATCACCCCAGAAGAGTGTGAATTCGAGGAGTTTCTGTTTGATCACGATAATCTTGACGCCACTAGTGCGTTTCTCTTCGAACCTGCTGCTGTTTCTGCGCCCGACAACGACTACGAGTGTTTCACGTTCTCAAACAATCTTAGCCGTGCACAACCCGAGTTTGAATCTTTCGAATTTCCGGATGAGTTACCTGAACCATCCGACTCGGTCGCCTACACTCGTTTTGAACCTTTGCTGGAGTCCTTTGAGTTCGAGACCTTTGCACCAATCTTGCCTTCAATCGTTTCACCTCCAACGCTCGAACTCAAGCCTTTGCCGTCTCACCTTAAGTACGCTTACTTAGGTGAGAACGAGACCCTCCCTGTCATCATTTCGGCTTCTCTAGCTCCAGAGCAAGAGAAAGCCCTTCTCGCAGTCTTGCACAGCAACAGGCAAGCTTTTGGCTGGTCCATGGCGGACATCAAGAGGATTAGTCCCCTGATCGTTGAGCATCACATTCATCTGATGGATGATGCCAAACCAGCCCGGGATCCATAAAGACGTCTCAACCCAGTCATGAAAGAGGCTGTGAAGAAGGAGATCGTAAAATGTCTAGATAGTGGTATCATTTACCCTATCTCTGATAGCCAGTGGGTTAGCCCCATCCATGTTGTCCCCAAGAAGTCGGGCATCACGGTCATAACCAACGAGGCGAACGAGTTAATCCCTACTCATACCCAAACTGGGTGGCGAGTGTGCATTGATTACAGAAAACTCAACGCCGCAACGCGGAAAGACCACTTTCCGCTACCTTTCATTGACCAGATGCTTGAACAATTGGCCGGACACGAGTACTACTGCTTTCTTGATGGCTACTTCGGCTATAATCAAATTCCCATCGCCGAAAAAGACCAGGACAAGACCACTTTCACTTGTCCTTTCGGCACGTTTGCATATCGTCGCATGCCCTTTGGGTTATGTAATGCGCCCGCTACCTTCCAGCGGTGTATGATGGGAATTTTCTCAGACATGGTGGAAAAATTTCTGGAGATCTTCATGGATGATTTCTCCATCTTCGGCGATTCCTTCAACGAGTGTTTGCTGCATCTTGACGCTGTCCTTATCCGATGTAAGGACAAGAATCTCACTTTGAATTGGGAGAAATGCCACTTCATGGTGCGCGAAGGTATTGTCTTAGGACATATCATCTCGCAAAATGGCATAGAGGTTGACAAAGCAAAGATTGAGGTCATTTCCAATCTACCTCCTCCCCGATGCGTCAGAGATATCCGAGCCTTCCTTGGCCATGCCGGTTTCTATAGACGGTTCATCAAGGACTTTAGCAAGATTGCTAGGCCCTTGACTCTTTTGCTGGCCAAGGATACGCCATTCGACTTCAACTCGAGCTGTGTGACTGCCTTCGAGTCACTAAAACGCTCACTCACTTCTGCTCCCATTCTTTCTTCACCTGACTGGACGCACCCATTCAAGATTATGTGCGATGCATCCGACTTTGCCATTGGTGCTGTCCTTGGACAACACATCAACAAGATGCCGCACGTAATCTATTATGCGAGCCGAACCCTGAACGACGCCCAACTCAATTATACAACAACTGAGAAGGAATTCTTAGCTGTTGTATTTGCTTTAGAAAAGTTCAGGCCCTACCTCATCGGCTCTCCAGTCATTGTCTACACCGACCATTCTGCTCTGCGCCATCTTTTTGCGAAGAAAGATGCAAAATCTCGGTTAATCCGTTGGATCCTCTTGCTTCAAGAGTTTGACCTTGTCATTAAGGACAAACAAGGATGTGAAAACGTGGTTGCCGAACATCTCTCACAACTTCCTTCTTCGCCTTCGCCTCCAATTCCGATCAACGACGTTTTCCCGGATGAACAACTCTTGACAGTATCTTGCGAACCCTGGTTCGCAGATATTGTGAACTATTTGGCCACGGGATTACTACCGACTGAATGGTCAAGTCAGGACAGACTTCGCTTCTTATCCCAAGTAAAACACTTTTACTGGGACGAACCCTATTTGTTCAAGTACTGTCCCAACCAGATTATTCGTCGGTGTGTCCCTGACGAGGAATTCAAGAGTGTGCTGTCATTTTGCCACGATCAAGCGTGTGGTGGGCATTTTGGCCCCAGAAAGACAGCTGAGAAGATCTTGCAATGTGGTTTCTACTGGCCACAACTCTTCAAAGACGCTCATGACTATTGCAAGACTTGCTCCCGGTGCCAACACTTGGGCCGGATATCCCGGAGGAACAAGATGCCGCTCCAACCGATCTTGGTTGTGGAGATTTTCGATGTTTGGGGGATAGATTTCATGGGGCCGTTTCCCAGCTCTTTTGGGAACTTGTACATCCTTCTCGCTGTTGATTACGTCTCTAAATGGGTCGAGGCTGTGCCCAGCCGGACTAACGACAACTAGGTTCCTTAAAAAAACATTTTCTCCAGGTTTGGGCACCCCCGAGCGATCATTAGCGACAATGGAAGTCATTTCTGCAACAAGACTTTCGAGGCCTTGATGCGAAAATATTCCATTAATCATAAGCTCTCTACGCCCTACCACCCCCAAACCTGCGGGCAGGACGAAGTTTCAAATCGGCAAATCAAGCAGATACTGGAGAATACGGTTTCCAAGAACCGTAAGGATTGGTCGCTGAAACTCACGGATGCCCTTTGGGCATTTCGAACCGCTTATAAGACCGACCTTGGCATGTCTCCCTATCGGCTTGTGTACGGAAAAGCCTGCCACCTACCTGTCGAAATAGAGCATCGCGCATTTTGGGCGATAAAAGAGCTGAATCTGTCTCTCGAAGATGCGGGCAGCCATCGGAAGCTGCAGTTGAACGAACTGAACGAGCTTAGGGATGAGGCTTACGATAACGCGGTTGTCGTTAAGAATCGAACGAAGGTGTTTCACGATAAACACCTTTTGCGCAAAACCTTCGTACCTGGTCAGCAGGTACTGCTTTACGACACCCGACTTCACTTCCATCCAGGAAAGCTCAGATCTCGCTGGAAAGGGCCGTATTTTGTGCGGAATGTGTATCCGCAGGGCGCTGTGGATTTGGAAAATCCAAAGGACGGTTCATTTTTCAAAGTGAATGGACACCGACTCAAACCGTACCTTAGCGCCGAACAAACAGAGGAGCTCCTGTTCTTACAGGATCCGGTTTACCCTGCCTGATCTTCCTCTGCCTACCTCCAAACTTCGGTTATCCATCCAAGAACAGTGGACACTGTTCCAAATAAGTTTGGGGGTATGTATAAACCATTTTGTATATATTTTTGGATATTCTTTTTCTTTTCTTTAAAAACAAAAACAAAATTTTTTTTTTTTTTGGGTATCGCTAACCGACAATTTTGACCCTTCAAATGATCTCTTCATGCAATGACAGTGAGGACACTGTCCAGTTTAAGTTTGGGGGTACGCTCGGTACGCATTTCTTACCTTCGCATTCATATGTATATTTTGCATCTGCATATTAAAATCCATAAAAATCTAAAATTTTTCTAAAAACATAAAAACTTTTCTGTCAAGTTAGCTAGTGGGAGAACTCTGATTCAACATTTCGACGGTTTTATTTGATAAAATAAGAATAACTAAATCTTATGTTTAGATTTTGAAAACCTGAAAGATAACTCTCCTTTGAAGTTAACTATAGCTGATATACGTCTTTACATCACACTACACGTGTCGTGAGTTTTTGGGAATTAGATGACAAGTCTTTTATGTCGAAAAACTTTTAAATGGATCAATGATTTTCTGAGGATCAAATAGGTTTGTTCTGAAATAAGTAATGTCAAGAATAGTTTATGAAGTAAAGCGAATAAGAAGGAATGTTATTGATGCCGTAATTGGAACTAAGTCTGAAAAATAACCCATCTGAAACTTGATTGGAATGATTACACACCGAACCCACTAAACACGTCTTTTATCCAAAAAATAATTGAACTGCCGGTTTTTATCTCCGTTCGTATTAAATCATTTGATTTTCACGCCAAACTGTCTTTTGTTTTTGGACCTAGGTAACTTGAGTAATTAAGTCCGCTGGGGTGTTTCTACACCTAATGCCCTAAAACCAACTGGTTTGGGTGCATTGGCCCAAAGCTCGCTAAGAAGCCTAGAAAGTCCAGATTAAAACAAAATCAAGCAAGTGTTCTCTCCGAGTTAAAATTCCTTACGGTTCTTTGTGTGAGAATAATCTTGATAAAAGACAGGCTTTTATAAAAAATTTAGCGGAGATATGAAGGTTTTATTCTATGATAAAGACTATTGCACGTTCACAGAGGTGTGTATGAAATGAAAACAAGAAAAAGGTGGAGTGAAGAATAAGACCTAGTTTCCTGTTAAGGAAGATAGAAATTCTGAAGTTGAAACTTTACTGGAAAACGAATCATGAAAAATGCTTAACTCTTTATAAAACTCATGTGATCCTTTTAAAAATTGTTATCTGGGCTTTATTGTGTGACATAATGACTTTATTCGACCTTTCGGGAACTTAACGACACTAATTGCACTGCACGTGAAGACATATAAAAGCTGTAGTTAGATAAGAAGCGAGGTGTGAAAAATAAAGGTTCGATAGTCTAGATTTAGGATAATAGAATTGTTATTTTCTAAAACAAAACTTTAGGGTTTGAATCTTAGTTATTTTACAAAACTAGTTTGACCGGATATTGTGGGTGTAATCCGCTGAAAACCCTCAGGAGACAACACTCCTCCTACTAGGGACACCTAGAGGTTTAACGGCTTGTTGCACATGCTCAGTGCAATCGCGTTCCCTGCGAAAGTGAGGTTACGAAATTTTTGTGAATAAATTGGCTTTGCTCGGGACGAGCAAATGATATGTTTGGGGGTATTTGTTCATATCAGATTTTTGCATTTTCATACCGCCCAATTTTTATCACATTGCATATCAGGAGATACTCTTGAGCCGTGTTTGCTAGTCAATTGCAGGATACAGGTTCTCGGTTCTAAAATGGTGAAATTCATGGAAAACACGACAAAATCCGGGTTCCTGCAAACCACAGATAAAACACGGATCTCCGCTCTTTATCCGTCTGTTGCCACACACCAGTTTAAGAGATAAAATGGCAAATCGATTGTCACCTTCATGCACAAGGCTCAATGGCAACACAAGATCCAAGAAATCTACGCGGAGCTCAAGAAAATCATGACAAAAGATCCATGTACAAATCACCTTTTGATCCACTAAAATTCTGGAAGAAATGTGGAAAGATTATCAGAAACAACATGTACCAGACAAAAGGGGACAGAAGACCAGGGAAGCACCAGAAACCAGACAGCCCAAACCCTCTATTAGGCCGCGGAACCGCGGCCTAAGCATGCTTAGGCCGTGGAACCGCGGCCGTATGGTGGCGGCAGATGTTGATTTTCCAGGGGTGTTTTGGTCTTTTTATTTGTGTTCTGGTGGTTGCCCTAGGTTTTCATTTTTTAGCCTATAAATAGCCCAGAACTTTGTGAAGGAAAGGGTCCATAATTTTGTATTTTCTCTCTAGGTTTTAGAATACATGTTCTTCTTCCTCTTCTCATCTCTTCTCCATTAAAACTTGTAGTGAGCTTTTGAGTGAAGAATGATGAATAAAGAAGAACCGTTTATTATTATGCTTGTCTTGTTCACTTGTTAATTATTGTAATTTTAATTTGTTAACTTAGTTGTTGTTATTTCTTGTTGTTTCTTTCTTTTCTCTTTTTCTTTATCCTTAAAACAACCATGATGCTTACGCTTGATCCTTGCCAAGGTGAGGTCGCAAATAGCTAGTTGTTATCTTCTAATCTCTTTCTTTCTATCCTCCTCTTTTGTTTTGTTTTATTTTTCCGTATCATGATGTGTGAGTAGTTTCATACTTGTTAGGGTAGGATAAGGGAAGTTTGAGAAAAGGAAATCTCTCTCACTCTTTCCTTGCCCAACAGCTTAATTCGACTCCCGTTAATTGATCCACAATCCGTTCCTTACGGCACCCTATCCTACATGATAGCGGTGATTCCGTAGTGAGACCGGTTGTGGTTGAATTAACCGGAGGTTATGGCTAAGAGCCAAGAACGGACGGACAAGCACCAAAAAGAAGAACTTATGCGTTGGAAAGCCTAGCTTATACTCGCAAGTTTCTTCCTAGTCGTGCTAATCCCCGTTGTTGCCGATTACCGTAACACCGAGATTAAGAGGGGCAACGAAAGATGTGGGAGACTCCTAACTCAAACTAACCTAATCCTAACCCTAACAAGCTCTCTTTACATATCATTTTACCACTTAATTAATCACAACAAAATCTGAAAAACTGGACTTAACTCGTTAAAGCACATAGAAAAAGATTCCCATCTCCCTGCGGACGACCCGTACTCAACCGGCTAGCTACAAGCGAAACCGTCTTGATTGCGGTAATTAACTAAACTTGAACACGCAGAATCTCTAACAATCAAGTGCCGTTCATATAGCTACGAAGAGACGAGAGCCAAAGGACACCAGGCGCCAGACTATGAACGGGATGCAAGGAGATATTTTGCTCTGCCAGTTTTGGATGCACCGACAACCTTCGACATTGGAGAAGGAGCACATCGACGTCAGTATTGCGATTTGCGATTTGGTGATTTGAATATCATATTTTCGTTGTTTGGATTTTGGTATCTTGAGGATTTCGTTTTATGATTGGTATTTCCTACGTGCACATTCATTGCACTCGATTAGTGTTCCATGTATCAGTTGTATTAATGTTCGTTTTGTGCATACCCATTGCACTTGATTTGATTTTATATATTCTGAGATACTGATTTGATTTCGTGTATATGGGTTGCATACGATTTCGGACTTCTGCTTTCAGTATAGTTTTCATGCACTTTTCGTACTTTTATTTGGTTTTGTGCACACTGATGCATGTGGTTGTAAGTTTATCTATCACGGTATACTTGATTTTGATTCGGTGTATGTCGTATGCCGCTGATTTCGATTTTGGATTTTCGATTTATGTTTTCATGTACCATGTGTACTTGATTGAGATTCTTGTGCACGCTTGGCGTACTTGATGCGATTTTGTGCACACCAGATGCATTAAATCGGGATTTTGTGCAGATTAGATGCACCTGATATTGTTGTCGTGCACGCCCGTTGCACCTTACATATGTTTTTATGCACACCCGTTGCACTCAGTTTTGTTTTTGTGCGTATTCATGGCTTCTGTGTTTGATTTCGATTTTAGTATTCGTATACGCTATTTGAGATTGATTTCATTTTGAGCAGTACATTTTTATGATATTTACTATTTGGTTTAGTAACCTGGCGGGAAGTGTATGTTAAACAAAAGGTATATATGTATAGCTAATTTTCTTAAAATGAACCTACGCTACTCGTGCCGTAATTCGCGCATCGCACGGCGATTTGAAAAAGGGGTTTTTGCATGCTTCTCTATTTAGATGTTTGGATGATTTTACTTCGATGCATACTATATGTACATGTTATGCTTTTGAGTATATCATGTTGATTTCATATTTGACTTTGACATCAGTATCTTTACCATGACTCTGATGATTGCGTGATATTTGACGGAGTTTTGATTTTGAGTTATGTACTTGTTTTTCATGCGCATGCATTGCGCTAAGATGTGTTTTAAGTATTGATGATTTCGGAGCCCCGACGATTTGAGTGTTTTGCTAAATGTTTTAGTATTTGGGAAAGTTTTAATTTAAATTCGGGGACCGAATTTTTTTAAGGGGGAAAGACTGTAACATTTTAAAAATAAATAAATAAATAATTAGATAAATAAAATCATTTAGGTGAATTTTCTGATAATCGGTAAAATAAACCGTATTTTCCGTAAAACTTAACTACAATTATTTTTCATTATAGACTTAAATATACCTATTTAGGTTATGTAATTTCTAGTATTTGGTATTTAATTGGTCACTTGTAAATTTTTAGTTTACTAAAATATTTTCCGTAATTAATTAATTTCCAATATTAACATAAGCTTTTAATTATACATTTAATTAGAGGTAATTACAAATTGGAAATGGGTTAATTTTACAAAGTGAGCCATGACATATTAGAATTTAGTTTGTAGCATGCTCTTCTCTTCTTGAATTACCTTAAAAATTTTAGAGAATTCTAGGTTTTATTTGGTAAAGAAAATTAATAAAATCAAATAAATATGAAATGACATAAAAGATGTAATTATTATAGAAGTCTTTTACAAATTTCTACACTCTTTTCTCACTCTCTCTCTCCCTCCTCTAAAATGGCCGAGCCTCCTTATTGAACAACCCCAAATTTTCACACCTGATTCCCATTTGAAAATTTACATAAATTCATCCAAAAATCCATGAAAAATCTCACAAATTCCAAATCCAATCTCAACCCATTATTCTTTGGCCAAACAAGCTTGGATCTTGGAGCAAAGTTAGCATTTTAGAGATCAAGTTACATGTTTTATCTCATGGTTTGGAGGTATAATCTTAAACCAATTGTTACTTGATGTTTAATTGCCTCAATTTAATGAATTTCGGTGTTTAATTATGGTTCTAATTGCTAAATTAAAATTTCAAGAAAGGGTTTTGAATGCAAATTAGTTTTTTTTTATCATGTAATCATTGTTATAATGTGTAGTATAACATCTTAGAGTATGCAAAATAAAATCTAGTTGTCAAATTACTAATTTGTTACATTTAAAATTTTCTAATTATGCTATTTGTAAACTAGGTTTTTATAAAATATATACAGAGGTGAGATAAAATTCTAGTGAGGGTTTTTATCATTAGATTACGGTTTTTATGAGTAGATTAATATGTTAATGCTATGCAAAACCTAATCTAGAAGCTAATTTGTAAATTGTTACCATTAATTTGTCCAAATTGCATAATTGCAAACTAGGTTTTAGAAATAATATAAATAAGTGAGATTGAAATCTAGATAAGGTTTTCATTACATCATTAAAATTTTAAAATGTAGTTTAGCACCATAGATCATGCAAAACTTAGTTTAGTTGTTGATTTGTGAATTTTTACTTTAAAGGTGTTAAAATTGGATAAATTTGCAAACTAAAATTTTTGGATTTATACAAATTAGGGTGATAAAATTATAGTAATGATTTGTATGACTTAGTTATGATATTTAGTGAATATTATGGCCACTAGATTTGATAAAACATCAAGTTTCGAATTAAAATGGTTATTTGAGGCTTTCTAGGTTTTCGGAAATAAATCGATTTGATTTATTTTGAGGTTTTGATGAGTTACAATTTATTTCATATTATAATTAGTGAGTTGTGAAACTACGATTTTTACGTTTGGGTTTTTCTCAATCAATTGGCGTTTGTACGTCAATGTCGAGGGTTATTTTGTTCTTTTGCATGAGCGGGTCATAGGTTTTAACCTATGCGCGTTTTGTATGTCGTTTTGGTTTTGTCCGCGATTTCGGTTTACGATATTATATATGTTTGCATATAGGTACCTCTCACGTGGACTTTGGACGATGAAGAAGAGGATAGCGGCATCGACTTCGGCAGACTAAGACCAGGTGAGTTGATGTATATCTACGGGGGAAGTCGGGTTGATGGCATATAGCACCGTCGCAACTTCGTAGGATATGACGTGGTCATGATATAGCGATATATATATATATATTATTGCGAGATGTGAATATTTAGCAAGAAAGGTTCTAGGATGACCACGGATCGGAATTTATGTATTTTGGATGGCAGTGCTTCTATTCTAGTCCTTAGTCGCGAGACCCTAGAGTATAGGTTGGCGCACACACACGCGCACACACTTGTTTTTCTAGGTCTACAATATATACACGTGATATGAGGATGTTATATGATACTTGGAGATAAGTCGTTATGATATGGCATGATGCCGTGAGATATTTGATATGCGACCGAGTTTTGATATTATAGCAGATCGTTGTGCGATATGAAAATATATACATATAAGATAAATGTGTGATGACATTGGAATGCTTTGAGACTTAGATCAGTAACCAGATCATGATGTTGTTTGACGATGATACCTTGTGAATGATGATATATATATGATGGTTGACATATGATCGAGATATGATATGAGATATGGTATGATATTTATAACGGATCATTTGGGCGATGTGTATTCATATATGATGATATGTGTTGATGATATCGGAATATATGAGACTTTAGAACAGTCCCTAGATTGTGATATTGATTGATGACGATGCCCAAATGAATGATGATGTATATATGATAGTTGACCCGTACCCCGATTTTGGGATGTCGTACGATGGATTTTACCATACGAGGTATAGATGGGATGATTGATCCGCACTCTTGACTTGAGAATGCCGTACTTTATATGTGACGCTATTAAGGCTAGATCGCCGACTACTAGAGATATCGACTCAGACAGTAGATGGATTCTTCTTACATATCGACTAGTTTCTTTAGTTTAGTCCTTTAAATGGTTAGGTAAATGTTAGTTAGGCTCGAGTCATACGTATTTGTAAGTTGACGTTAGACACCCCACATGATGCGGGGAGGCGGAATAGGTAAAACAATCATTTTGTTTAAACTAACATCGACTAACTTTACGGATCTTTGCTAAACCCTAACTAACAACTACATAGAAATGATTAGCTACTATGATAGATGATTATACCTAAAGATTCATGTCCTTCTTGTCCTTGTAGTTCACCTCCTCGTCAGCCTCCTCGATGTGATAGAAGATCCACCCGAGAGCTCATTCTCCAAGCTTTCACCTCTCACTTGAGGTAACTAGGTGGCTATGAGTGCTAATCAAAGTAACCTAGAGGATATAGAAGAGGATTAGGGATCTATTAGTCTTGCTAACCCTAGGATCTCAACACATGAGAGGATTAGGGTTAGTTCTTTGAAGAGAGAGAGATTGAGGAGAGAGAAGGCGTGAGTGAGAATGATATGAATAATATCTCATTTGTGAATATATGAAGCATGATAATTATTAAATGAATAACATATGATAATATCAACCATGCTTCATTAACTCACTATGTGTGAATCATCTCATGAGTCATTAAGCAATAAATGCTTCATTAACTCATTTGGATGAATCACACCATGAGTCACTAATCCATTTAATGCAAATTCCACCTAAGCTCTCCACCTCATCTTTCTTCTAGAAGCTTCTCGACAAATTACGAGAATGCCCCTCCTATCCATGAAACAAGGAAATACTGAGACTGTATAAATCCAATAATCCAATACTAGAATCTAGCTTAAACTAAAGCCCGCTAGTAAAAACAGTCCGAACAACGTACGTGCATAAATACACGTATGTGTCCGAACCCTTGTCGTAAAACCATACGACCTCTATATCGTTTCGCCTGAAGCAGGGAAACTCTCTGTGTGGGACTCTAAAGACTCGACACTACGCTGGCAGTGGGTTTAACCACAGGCCGCAAGCGGCACTAGCTGTACGTAACGGTCCCCAGGTAGATGTCGATAAGAAGGCCGATGAGGAAACCCATCCGAACTCCTACTGAGCCTAATGTGACAATCTCCGTACAGTCCGGTCTGTCCGTCTATGACTATCGCATATTGGGCCTAGGGGGCGGCAAGTGTCAGTTCCCTAAAAGGCAGTATAAGTCGTGTCGGAGTGAAGCCCATTACACCTTGAGAAGCTACTGGAAATCCTACTAGTAAATCTCGTTTGCCCTGACCAGGGACTTTGCGTAATGGCTCTCCAAACACAACGCGATATCAACTCCCAATACCGAGAGAGACGAATCCTATCTAATCGCCACTTCCTTCAAGTGCTTCGGGACTGCACCCAACTGCTACCTGTTTGCATGACTCCTTTGAGCCGTGGTAGGGTAGAAATCTACGAACTGTGGGAACACACTCGAGACGAAGCAGCAGTGTCAAGTCTGCGGACTATGCTGTACTCATGTCACCTGGGAACTGTTAACTGACGACGGGTATAATACCAACCAACAGTTCCCTGCGAGTCCTTTTCGGTGTACACGTAACCCAATGAGCACCTGTATACTATCTCCAGTACAACATACTAATGGCTGTGGGACAGACTATTTCCCCCGCTGGGATGAGAAGCTTACACACTAGTCTACTCCGGAGTATCGATGCCCTGTCTCTATAATCCTACGACTAGGGACCTAAAAAAGGATGTGCTTGTAGACTACCCAGCCCCCACTAGTGTGACTGCCATCATAACGCTGGTAGTCAAGCAAGATCCTAAGGGCTCTATCAATATGTATTCACGATATGCTAACATATACACATATTAAGATAGACATAAACCAAGTAGCATACTACTATGTTGAGCGAGACTGTTAATATAACTGTGAATATCCCAAACTTCCATTAAGTAATATACAAACTAGTATGATACAATAATGGCTCCTAGGGCATATACACTAACAGTATTTTCAAAACTAACGAATCGTGTGCATTTTTAAAGACAGCCTAAGGGATATTACGGATTTTTCAAAGGACATATCTTTTCTATAAAACCCCGTAGCCCCTACTTTTCTAAAAACCTTGATTCGTGCTATTTCAAACAACAAAATATATAACTCGTAGTTAGATATGTATATTCTAAATTTGCGGTTACTATACATTCACCGTTATATTCTTGTTGTATTCATCGCATTGCATGTTCATACATATGTTTCTTTAGCTAATATGAAACCCTGCCTGTTAGGGCACCAGCACCATTACCGAAGATGTGCATGTTCCACGTACACTTATTTGCCGGCTCACACACATCATCATAGGTAATTGCCATGTCACGTACACTTTAGAACAAATTATCTTATTGATATAATCAGCTAAATGTTAGTTACGACATAATATTTGTGTGATTGCTCTCAGGTGTTAACTTAGAGATTGCATTCGTTACAGATACTTCATGCATTCATATATTCATTCATATACTATTCCGGGGTTTTATGCCGATATTCACTAATTATTTACTCTTGATTCTTGGAATTCGGATTTCCATGAGATTTCTGGATTTTTGGGGGAAAACCGCAAGAATTTATAATAACTTCTCTCTCTCTGTCTCATTTTAAAATGCAAGTTGCGGTTTTCTCGTGTTGTATGTGTCGTCCACCATGAGTTTTCATGGTTGATGTTGGATTTCGAGACCCGATTCGAGGAGTAGGATGAACCGTTTCGGGTACATGGTGGGCCCGGTAGGTACCCCGGGACAAGAAGATCGCAGAGGATGGCGTTGAGCCTGGCTGGGGCACGGACTATCTATCGGTGATGTCTGACATGGCGGATATCCGGAGGATACCATTTGTAGATCGTGAGATTTGATGGTATGGGCCGATCCGGACTGACGGATCCCGAGATATTGAGACATTGAGATTTAAGACTTGAGATACTGAGATATTGCGTCGATGCTTGACACAGACTTTCTGTCGTTTTCACTGATGATGTTTTAGTTTTATTATACAAGATTCATTGATGTTTTTCTTATATCAGATTATGCAGATTTCGTGGTTGATTTTCTCATTCATGATGCATTCATACATCAGATATGTGGCACATTACTGTTTAGTGACACTGACACGATGCACTGAGTATTGCACTTATGCATAGATTATCACCCTGTCACTACTAGATGACTAGTGTTATATGTGTATATTATTATGACCTAGGAGATCATCGTGCATGCGATTTCTACCCGCAGATGTCTTCTACTCACGAGTTGGCAACTCACCCCTGTTGTGCCAAATTTTCTTACAGGTTTAGATGTACAGGTTTCCTTGGCGGCTTGCTTGCACACCATTTCTTTCAGGGTGATTGCTTTGGTAGGTCGGTTCACTTGTATCGTGACCGCTGTTATACTTTTATTTATTTCATTTGTATCTAGTAAGCTCCATCAACCAGACTTGTATTACTTGATAGATTTAGAAGACCAGTTGTTTATTCTTTCGACCTTAGAGTCGCGAACTAGTATTATTATGGTTTTCTGGTGGATTTTGGTTTTCTTCTGAGTTTTGTTCCTCGCCCTTCGGCGTTATATATTATATTGCTTGCGTGGTTGTGTCCGCCAATTGGCGAAGAGCTAGCTCCCACTTGGGGATGCCTTTATTATTCTTTATGTATATATTCTTGTTTGTACCCGTTTGGGGTCAGTTTTTACAAAGGAGACTCTGTCGAAATTTTTGAGAAAATTTGTTGTTGCTTTTAAACTTGTTTTCTTACACTTCTTCTTTTAAATGGTTTAGATTTCTAGGTTTCGACTTGCTTAGATTACGTTACGCCTTTAGACATTTCGTAATTTAAGCGCCGGTCACGTTCCGTACTTTCGGGTCGTGACATAGTAGTTGGGTGCAGTCCCGAAGCACTTAGAGAGGGCGGCGATTAGATAGGATTCGTCTCTCCCAGTATTAGGGGTTGATGTTGCGCTGTGTTCGGAAAGCCATTACACAAAGTCCCTGGCCAGGACAAGCGAGATTTGCTTGTAGGGATTCCAGTAGTTTCTCAGGGTGTTTTTGGCCGCACTCCGACACGACTTATTGCACTATTAGGGGTCTGATGCTTGCCGCCCCCTATGACCGATATGCGACACTCTTAGACGAATAGACCGGACTGTAAGGAGATTGCTATAGACAGGTTCAGTAGGGGTACGGATGAGTTTCCTCGTCGACCTTCTTTTTGACAAATACCTGGGTAGCAGTTACATACATCTAGTGCCACTGACGCGCTTGTGGTTAAACCCATTGCCAGAGCACTGTCGGGTCTTTAGAGTCCCACACAGAAGGTTTCCCGGCTTCGAGCAAAACGTGTAGAGGTCGTATGGTTTTACGACAGGGTTCGATGACACATATGTACTTGTGTGCATATGATGTTTGGGCGGACATTACTAGTGGGCTTTGGTTTAAGCCGGATCCTAGTAAATGATTATTGGATTAGTTTCGTCTCATTGTATTCGTGTTTCTCGGAATACGGATACTGGTATGTATATACGGACGAGAGGGGCATTCTTATGATATGATCAAGATTGCTTTTAGAGAATGACACCTCAAGTTAGGGTTTCTCTTTTGTGATTAATTCCTTAGTGAGGTGGAGGAATTGAGAGAGGAAACGTTGTGGTATTTTGGTGAAATGAAATTAGGGTTTTGCATTGACCATCTTGGATTCATTTGGCATTTATTGACTTAGATATTTTTTAGATATTTGTTAGATATTTTCTCATGGTTTAGATGCCAAAACTCTAGATCATTTCACTCAATTCTTTTCACAAAAGAAAATCTACATATACTTTCCTCTTTTCTTTTTCCTCAAGCTTTCTCCTTCTCCATTCAAACCCTAACCATCTCATGAGTTGAGAATCATAGGGTTTGTGAGACTACTAGACTCCTCATCACTCTCTACACATCCTAGGCTACTAAGTTTAGCATACCAAGTGACCTAGTTGCCTCAAGTTAGACGTAAAGCTCAAAGTCGGATCTCTCGGGTAGATCTTCTACGATTTGGAGAAGACGACGATGAGGTGCAATCCGTTCTCAGTTTAAAGAGCTCACGACTTGGAGAAGGACAGCGAGGAGGTGAAGGACAGCGAGAACTTGAGGTATAACACTCACACATAGTAGTTAAACCTCTTTGCTAGATTGTTAGTTAGGGTTTAGTATCGATCCTGGAGTTTAGTCGATATTACGAAGCTTATAAAAATCGTTTTTTTCAAACTCCGCCTCCCCGCGAACACTTGGGTGTGTGGGATCGACTTACAAGAAGGACTTGAACTATAAAGGTTGTATGCTTTTTTCTTCTCTTGGTTTTATCACATCACAAAGGAATACCCTAAAAATCAAGCAAAGATCTTGTTATTCTAACTTAGCACCTAATAAAAATTAAAATTTGGCATGCTTGATGCCTCTAGAACCTCATGGTGATGTTAAGGTAGACTCTCATCGGGCTCCTGTCAAAAGCGACCCGATCTGGACAGTTCGCTCATCGTTCTCCTCGACGAGGGGGACTTATATCAGCGTCTCCACCGGGGCCCCTCGGATCTCCTTTTGCTCGTCACAGGTATCCAATGACCCCTCGAAATCGCCCGCGCTTTCGAGGTCGTCGTTTCACTCCTCAGAGGAGGATGTCTCCGTAAAGCAAACCTTTGCGATTTGCTAGTTCCCGTAGGCCCATCCTATCCCCTTGGTCCAGTTGGAACTTGATCGCGAGGTGGTAGGTCGATATTTGGGCCCGAAGGGAGTTTAGCGTCGGACGTCCCAGGAGGATGTTGTAGGACGAGGGAATTCTAGCGACGATGAACTCCACTAGCACGGTTCTCATATGGCCCGCCACCCTAATGTTTAGGAGCAGGGTAACCACCCCCTCTGCCGGGATGGAGTGGTTAGTAAACCCTGAAAGAATATGGGCGATTGGCCTCACGTCCGACGGGCCGATCCCCATACGTAGGAAGCAGTCGTAGAAAAGGATGTCCGCTGAGCTTCCTGAGTCGACCAGTATCCTTTGAACCTCGTATGGGTGGACCCATGCTGTAATCACCACGGGGTCGTTATGAGGCAAGGATATCCCGTGGAGATCCTCATCGGTGAAGGAGATAGGCGCGACTGATTTGCTTTTCTTCCGGGGCTGGCTGCTAGTCCCCTCGACCAACAGGAGGCGTTGAATCCCGCCGGCTCCGGGTGCACTCCCCGTTGATATGACCATGATTTGGCCGATCGTTAATTCGCAGGGGGGATGGTTCTCCTGTTCGCGGTCTGGTTGTCGCTTTTCCTGCAAGTACTTTGCCAGGTGCCCCGAGCGAATCAACTACCCGATGTAATCACGGAGCTGTTTGCAGTTCTTGGTGGGGTGACCCTGCGACCTGTGAAAGACGCAGTAAGGGCCTCGTATCCATTTGGCCGCTCTATTGGTGACCAGAGGGAGCTTAAAAAATCTTTCTCCCTTTGCCTCCTCCAACAGCTCTGTCTGGGAGATGTTGAGCGAAGTATACTCCTGGAACTTCGGGGAGTATGGCATTGGCCGGTAAACCTTCTTCTTGTCTTCTCTACCCCTCTTCTTTTGATCGGCCTGGTCGCTCTGGGTAAGTTCGCATTTACCTTGCACTCGAGCTGGATTTCTCACTCGGTCCAGGCTTTTACCTCGGCCATGGTTTAAGGTTGCGCTAATGTAAAGGAGTGGAGCCACTCTTTGTGCCTAAGCCCTAACCTAAGGGCCATGATAACAGTCTTGTCCCTACACTCTGGAACCTCAAGAAGAGTGTTGTAGAAGCAAGTGACGTATTATTTGAAGGATTCCTTATCCCCGCTCTTTATAGTGAAAAGGTAATCGACAGTCCGCTTCTACCATCTGTTCCCGACAAAATGCCTGAGGAACTGGGCGGCCAGCTCATCGAAGGTAGAGATGGAGCGTGGCATGAGTCCCTGGAACCAATCTCATCTGGCACGGATGAGAGTGGCGGGGAACGCTCAGCATTGGGCGGCGTCAGAGTTGTCCTGGAAGCTTATGCCCACCGTGAATGCTTCCAGGTGGTCTTTCGGGTCAGACTTCCCATCAAACAGGGCCACCTTTGGAGGCTTGTTTCTGGAGGAAACACGGACAACGAGCAGTTCTTTTGTGAAGGGCTTCGTGAGCGAGTCGGTGGCATACCTGGCCCCCTCGCTTGAAGGACGACTCTACCGATGTATACCCTTGATCCTCTTTTCGATGGCATCGAGGCGGTCGTGATACCCCGAGGATTCGGCGTATTCGGAGTTATGGCCCCATCCGCTGGTGGCCAGCGCCTGGCCGCGGTTCCGGTTCCGTTCTATGAGGTTCCTCAGGTCCCCTGGCGAGGTCGTCCTCGAGCCACCGTGGTGAGTGCCGTCCGCGCGATCCCGTCGAGGGAGAGGGTGCCGGCCATGCCTCGTAGCAGGCGAGATGACCGACACCTCCTCGGGAGGGACAGGAGTGCGATGGGCCTCGGGGCAGGGTGCTCTTTCATGAGACCTCGGCGTGGAGCTATGAGGTACCCAGCAGGTCATTGAATTAGTCGCCGTAGGGTACCTATGGCTGGTGGAGATAGTGAGACGCTGTTCATTCGTGCTTATGCGGGCAGTGTCATCTCCCTCTCTGCGGAGGTCGCAATCCCGAGGTAGGGAGAGCGGTGACCTGGGGGGCTTGTCCAGCTGTTTGGACATGGACAAGGGCATCCACGATGGATGCGAGCCTGTTGATCAGTGAAGACAGGGCGTGAACAACGTTAGGGGGAGGAGAGGATCCGTTCGTGCCTCTGTTGTGGGGAGGACGGCGGCTTGTGGTTAGGTCGTCGAGGTGATCACTCGCCGTGAGTTCGAGATTGGAAGATCAACTTTCGATGAGTGGAACCTTCAATTCCCACAGACGACGCTAACTGATGGAGGTCTGGATCTCATTCAGATGTTGTCCTCCGTCGATCCGTTGCGAGTGTTGATGAATGGCTAAGATTGGGTTTGAAGGTTGCCTCCTGGAGCATGTGGATCTCAGTGGGCTTGATTTAGAATGAAGCCGAGCTACCTGCAACGAAGTCACTGGGTGGTTGTACCACTATTGACCTTCCGACGATCAAGTTAGTCGAGGTATTTGGCAGAGTAGCAGTCTATTGGAGTAAAATTGCCTTACCTAAGTCGTCTGAGAGAGGGGTTTATATAGCGGTCACCAAGGGCTAGCTAGCGCAAAATTCACGTCGGCCATTATGCCCCTGGCGTTATGCCTGCGTGAATGGCGGGATCCCCCATAAATGACGAGATACGCTCGTTAACGGGGGAACGCGATAGCGTGGAACGCGGTATTGTGGGGCGGTGGATATCTCGCATTTGGCGAGATTCGTGGAGCCATGGCGGAGACGCCTGTGATATGTGTTCCAGGTCGCTCGACAGAACCGAGGAGGTCTAGCTCGGCGAGAGGCCTACAAGACGGCGGGAGGCCAAGCTAGTTCGGTTCTGTGATAGCTCGGAAGTGAAGGACAGAGGATATCGGCGTGTAGAAAGGTTCAGAGACGAGCCAATGGTCGTTTACATGGCGAGCACAGGAATCTCCAGGGCATCCTCGGATTTCGGGTCTAGGCAGTGGGGCGATACCCCTAGGGTCGCCCCCAATGTGTGGTGCTTCCCCTGTTTCTATGTGCCTCGGGACCCGTCATCTGCCATGTGTCATGATCTGGGGAGTTCCCAATACTGAGCATCATCAACCATCGAACCTTTTCAATATTTTAAGAACGCAGCAGAACTTTGAAAAATAGAAATATGACAATTGGAGTGGTATGGTGTTTTAACGTAATTTTGAGTACACTTTTAAACTGTCAAGGGCGCTTATTGAAATCCTCAATTTTAATGATGTTCTATGGGAAAAAGAAATGTTCAATGTTGTTTCATGTAATTTGAATTATTTTGTGAGGAATTGCATAGGGTCAACGTGAACTCAGCCAAATAAACCATTTCTTTGAAACTATTAGTTGATAAAAGTTTGAAAAAATTATAAAATGAGAAGACTAAAAATGTCACCACTCAAAAGAGTATATAACAGTTGGTTATTGATGATGCTCACAACTGGTATTTTCTCAGATTACTACACGTGGCGGATGACGTGTCCCGAAGGCTACGGAGGTGGAATAAATGAAATGCATTTGGGGCATTCCTCGGGACCTCGTTTTCGAGAACGCATCCGACCTTTCATAGACCTCCCTGAGTACTTTCCGCCTTCACTTAGCAAACAGCCAACAGCTTGTCTCCGAGCCATTTGACAGGCCGAGCTTTCTCTTCCTCCCTGCTCGTCTCCGAGCCATCTGAGAGCTTCCTCGGTCTCCCTGCTCGTCTCCGAGTCATCTGACAGGCCGAGCTTCCTCGGCATCCCCGATCAACAGAGAGCGCGGAACCCATGCGCCCTTGCAACAGCTCCGCGTATCCCGTCAGGGCGAGATATCCGCCTCCCCCCGTTCTGCGTTCCACGCTAGCGCATCCTCCCATTAATGGGCGTATCCCGCTATTAATGCGAGGATAACGCAGGGACGTAACTGACGGCGATGATCTCATGCCTGCTCGCTCCACGCGACCACTATATAAACCCCTCTCTCAGACAACTCAGGTAACTCGAACTCATTCTAATACGCCGTTACTCTGCACCTATTCCTCCGCACTAACTTGATCGTCGGAGGGTCCTACGGTGGTCATCCACCCTGGGACTTCCTTTGCAGATAGCTCGGCATCAACACCAACCTATTGAGATCCACACGCTCAACTACTCCCAAACCAAAGATCAACCGTTAAAGACCGTCATCACAGGATCGACGGAGGAAAACATCTGATGGAGATCACATACTCCATCAGTTGGCGCCGTCTGTGGGGATGTTTCAGAAGCTTCTTCACTCCTAAAGTTGATCTTTGGCCCTCGACCCGATGGCGAGCGACAACCGTGATGATTCGAATACGAGCCGCCACAACGGAGGCGGGAGCGGCTCTTCTCCCTCTCCTAACGTGATCAACGCCTTATCCTCTCGGTTAGACATGCTCACATCGCTAGGGGATGCCCTCGTCTGCGTTCAAGCGGCAGGCCCTACCCACTAGACCGCGGTTCCCCCTCCCTGGGATAACGATGTCCGCAGAAAGACGGATGTGCACGCTCAAGCCCTCGATCTCCCTCACGCTCATCCCAGCGTCACCGAGCGCCGGCGTGCCGACTCCGGCCGCCGTGACCCGCATGCGGCGATTGATTCCATGAACCGATGGGCACCAGACAGCTCCATGCTCCGATCCCAGGGAAGACTGGGCCGTTGCTCCGATACCCGCCGCACGTTCTCTCGCCTTGAGGAGGTGTCGGTCAGCTCGCCTGCTTCCAGGCATGACCGACGACCCTACTCTCGCTGGGGCCGCATGAATGGCGAACGCTGGGACTACTCGAGAAGGGCCTCGCCCGAGGATTTGAGAAATTTGATAGAGCGGAATCGGAGTCGCACCATCGCGCAGTCCCGGAGCGGGGGTAGCCACCACTTCGACTGTGCAGAATCCTTAGGGTATCACCACCGAATTGAAGCCCTCAAAACGAAAATCAAAGGCATACGACGGGATGGCCATGCATCCGGTGAAGGGGCCAGGTACTCCACCGACTCACTAACCAAGCCCTTTACAGAAGAGCTGCTGGCCGAGCACGTCTCGTCCAGGAACAAGCCTCTAAAAGTGTCCGTTTTTAATGGGATGTCTGACCCGAAGGACCACTTTGACACCGTCATGACCCAATTTAGGAACGTGACCGGCACTTGAACCACGTGGCGTCAACAGGCGTAACGCAATTTAAGTAAGCCGTAAACCCAGAAATCTAAACCATAAAAAGATGTAAGTGATAAAACATTTGGAAATTTCAAGTAAAAATCTTAAAACTTAAGTTTATTTTCTTAAAAAATTTTGGAGCACCTCCTTTGTAAAAATAGCCCCGAAACAGGTACAAACACAGGATATAAATAAACTATTCCCAAACGGGAGAAAATCACGCCTAAGGGCGGAAAACAATCACCACAAGCATATATACGACGCCACAGTGAAGAAATAGACAATAAAATGAAAACAACATAAAAGAGATAAAGAAACATAAGAAAGGCCGGCTCACACGAGCACGACACCCAGAGTCACATATAATACAATATCGATCCTCACAAAATCGTCTCTAAGTCAATACATGAATGTTGTAGATGGAGAATACTAGATACAATGAGATATTCAATAGATGTGTTCGGATAACCGCAAACCCACCTACACCAAAAAGGCCTCACAGCCAACCTTAGCGGTATCCGCAGAAATAGATACAATAAGGAGCCCTGTGATTTATCAGAGAATTTGTTAACCGCAATCAAGAACGGCATCGCTTGGTAGCTAGCTGGTGAGTACGGGTCGGTCCACAGGGATTTTGTGTATTCTCAAATTGTTCTAATGAGTTAATTCCGATTGTTGTCGGATTGATTATTCCTAAAAACTAAGGTTGATCTAGACTAGGATTAAAATCTTGCTACGGTTAGGTTTAGGT
Organism: Agapanthus africanus; assembly: GCA_030015575.1. Lineage (NCBI taxonomy): Eukaryota > Viridiplantae > Streptophyta > Magnoliopsida > Asparagales > Amaryllidaceae > Agapanthus > Agapanthus africanus. The sequence continues at coordinate 251,292,383 of CM057348.1, read as the reverse complement.
TAAGTTTTGAAAGTCAATATTCCTCACCGCTTTCTATGCCCTATTTAAGATCTATGAGGTGTTATGGTAATAATTAATAAAGTGGATTAGTACTATCGGGAAGAAACGATGTTTCTTCCTCTAGGTTCTTGTCCTTCCTTTCTTAATTCTTACCCTAACCTCCATAAAAAACATGCACAACCGGTCTTTTATACTACGGTATCACCGCTACCTCATAGGATAGGGTGCCATAGGGAGCGGTGTGTGTATGTATGTATGGAGTCCTATAAAAATATGTGATAGGCAGAAAGGGGTGAGAGATCTTCATCTCTCAAACCTTCCCTACTCCTAACCCTAACAAGCGAGGAATTACTCACTCATTAGGGAATTGAAAAACATGTTGTAAACTATTTAACTAGGGCAATTAATGAAAGTTATACTAGGGAAGATAATGAAAAATCTATACTAGGGCAGGAAAGAAATTATCTAGGGCATGGAAATAAAAAAACTACTTACTTTATTTGATGCACTCTTCATACATTGCAGAAATTTACAAATCTGAATTTTGATAAAATGAAATGAGGCACAAGAAGAGGCATAACCTAAAAAAGGTTTTAGGATTTCTATTTATAGAACATAGAAACCCTAGGGTTACAATCGATTCATGTCTGCATTTATAATTTTACCCCCTAAGAAAAACCTAGTCAACGCACCGCCAGCCGCCACAATTTTGTCCATCGATACGGGCTTAGCACGGCCGCGGAACCGCAGCCAAGAGCCAGGTTTGGCCGCGGTTCTGCGGCCATTTAGGGGTCTTATTGGCTGAAATTTCTAGTGATGATTCTGGTTGCATTTTTCTTCTGTTTTCCTTAGTTGGTTTTCCAGAATGTCTTCTAGTTCTCTTCCAGATCTCCACAGTGAATAATGTAGTGGACTTTTACCGTTGCTTCGTGTCGAAGTCTTGAACCTTGCGCTGCCTTTGTGCTTTGTGAACTTGTTCATTGATCTTCATTGTCTCTCATCATGTAGGCATGATTAAGATTCCACCATTTATCGGTCGTAGTCTCACTTTTGTATCATCTTTTCGTCAATTTCACTGTTTTTTTTTCGAGAACCTGTAACCTGCAACTATGTAGAAGACATGGGTCAAAAGCACTTGTTTATTTGTAAAATGAATAAGAATGGGGTCTATAAGAATGCAAAATTATGGTATGAACAAATACCCCCAAACTTATTTTTTACTCGTCCTCGAGCAAACCTAGTTTTATTCTCGAAAAAGTCCTAGCCTCACTTTCGCAGGGAAACGCGATTACACTGAGCTCATGCAACAAGCCGTTAAACCTCTAGGTGTCCCTTGTAGGAGGAGTGTTGTCTCCTGAGGGTTTTCAGTGGATACTACCCACAAAATCCTATCAATTCAGCCTATTAACTTTTATTCTCCACTTTGCTTTTCCAACAAGGAATTCTATTATCTTCGACTCATAAATTATCCACCCGTATTTTTCATGCTTCTTTATCATTCAACTTAAGATTATATATGTTTTGTACTTAGCTTTTAGCATCTTTTGAGTTTTCCTTTTAAGGTTCCATCTCAACTTAGGAATTTTTATCATCTCTATTAAAAATATAAGTCCTATTTTCCATTCCTATCTCTCATCTAAACCCCAATCAAATACCCCTACGTGTGTGTATATATCACCCCTACACATAGAAATTCAATTCAAGCTTTTATAATCTTGTCCATTGTCCAAAGTACTTTTCAATTGGTGAATTTTTATATGAAATTGCTAACACATTCTTCATGCGACCGTTAATACTTCTTGAGGTACCAACGGCCGATTACAAAATGTGTTTGCACATTAAAGCGTAATTCCTAGTCTTGTAATCCCTAAGGCTTTTAGCAGTGACTCCCAAACCAGTTGGTCTAAGGCACTAGGTGATGAAGCACCCTCGCTAAATATTTTTTATTAATGCAGCCTTAAGTAATCACAACAACCAGTGTTCATTTTTTTTATTATCTCTTTATTCACACTTCTATTTTTATTTTATTTTTCTTTATACTAAGGATTTTAGACAAGAGCATTTCAAGGTCTCTTCTACTATTCCATGTTTCAAGGTTCGTGTTTGTGCAATTTGTAGGGTATATATTTTCAGAATTTAGACTTAAGCTTAGGAATAATTTTTCAGACTTATACTTTAATAAAAATATCAATACTTTTCCCTTGTTTTAACTTAGCCCAAGAAGTGAACTCGAAATTTGCCTATTTCTAAGTAAACTACAAAGACATATATTTTCTACCGTTAAATTTTAAGAAAGGTTATTTTTAGAGTTTTTAATTTACTAAGTCTAGGATCTAGTTTTTCCTAGCTAGTTAACCGTCTTGTCAAACTCAAGTCAATTATGGCCAAAATTGAGCTTTTCAATTTTTTATAATTTTCAAATTTTTTCAATTTTTATTGTTTTTAAAATAAGTATGCAAATGCAAAAATATACATATGAATGCGAAGAAAGAAAGCTTACTGAGCACACCCCCAAACTTAAACTTGATAGTGTCCTCACTGTCAGGCTACACCAAGAGGGTCAAAATGGCCGGTATTCCCCTGTTTATTTATTTACAATTTTTTTATTGTTAAAAGAAAAACAAAATATATATACAAAAAGGTCCCCCCAAACTTAAGTGAGACAGTGTTTCCACTGTTTTAAGCGTTAAAGTTTAGAGTTAGGAGGGAGAAAAATCAACTATACAAGGCCTTACACAGGCCAAAGGTTAGCACCAACCATTCAAAAATTCTATCATGATAATGGTAGGGTTGGTGAAAGAATGGAGTGTAGAGAAAGGAGTTGAGAAACACACGAGACAGTATGGGTAGAAGTGTAGGGTTCCTAGGCACACTAATGAGGTCTCACAAGGCATCAACTATGCCAATTTCAAATTTTACAAGTGCCGAGAAACGCTAATACGGATTCGTTAACAAGAGATTAGGCGAAACTAGAAGCTAGTTAACAACTTAACTAAAGGGTAAACGGAAATACAACCTTAGTAGATCCGGTCCTCCACCTCCATAGCTCCGTGACGGTGTACCCTCGCTGCGATCATCGGATCCCGGACTATAGCGTCGGCTTCATCAGAGAAATGGGCGGGCTAGGCCGTCGACTTCGATGCCGAAGATGATCTACGTCGAGGCAACACAAGATCAAGCTCCAACTTCACCAAGCCATGAAACTTGTGAAGAAAACACCTTATACTACTTGGCAAGTGGTAGAGGATGAAGAAATAAGAAGTGGGTTCACTTTAGAATTGGATTTCTCACTCTTTTTCTCATTTCACCATTGAAGCTTGCAAGCTTTCATAAAGCTTGATGAAGATGATGAAATAAATGAAAGAATAAAAAGAATTGTCTTCAAAAGAAAATCCCATTCATTCTTATAATAATACAACCATGGTAGAGTGTAGAGAATAAATTAGGGTTAAGTTGAATGGTTAGGTTAAAGGAAAGAAACAAAATGGTCAAGCTTTCAAACCTTCATGAAGTTTCAACAAAAGAAAAAAATAAGCCACCATTTCATTTATCTTTCCAAAATGAATAAATAAATAAATGAATAAGTAAATAAACAAAACCCTAACCATTAACATAACCATGGTTTAATCAACACAAACCCAAATTTGCATATATCATCAAACATGATACAAACAAGTGCACAAAAATATATCACATATACAATGTGCATATCAAGTGAGAAAATCCATTTAAAGTGAACCAATATTAGTTGATGCAAAGTAATATATCAAATATATAATTATACATTAAATCATTAAACCAACACTTGATTTAACGATCCGGTCATATCATATATATCCGATTAATATCATTAGTAACAACTAATCGAATCAACACTTGATCCGATAACCCGGCTATAACGCATATAACCGATCAATGTTACAAATCACGAGAATCGAATACAGTATCACATACTGGTATTATTCTCGGTCCCATACATATCTCATATGCGCTCCTATTTCATTTCGCTTGAGCCAGGAAACCTCTGTGTAGGACTCTAAAGACTCGTCAATACGCCGGCAGCAGGTGATGATCATATCAAACACCCACAAGCCGCAAGCGGTCTGCTAAACGTAACGGCCACCCGGGTATTGAGCGATCAGAAGATCGACGAGCAAGCCCGCTCACACTCCTATGAATCCAACCAGTAACACTTACCGTACAGTCCGGTCTCGTCGTCTGATATGTCACATATCTCGCCTAGGGGTGGTAAACGTCATACCCCAATAGCTCGATAAGTCGTGTCGATATGAGGTCTATAACAGTTCGAGAAACTACTGGTAACACTTACCAGTAAATCTCAGCAACCCTGGCCAGGGATTTCCGGTTATAGCCAATCGAACACAGCGCAACATCAACTCCCTATACCGGGAGAGACGAATCCCCTCCTATCGCTCATTGCCTCCATGTGATTCGGGACTGTACCCAAAAACCACCGTTTTGCACGCCCTGTTGGACGTGGTAAGGTGGAAATCAAAGCACAGTGGGAGTCACACAAGACTCTATGACGATCTCGGGTCTACAGACTAACCTGTACCAGTGTCACCAGAGAACTGCCATCTGACGTAAGGTATAGTACCATCTGGGAGTTCTCGGCGAGTCCGTCCAGTGTACCCAGTCTCCATTGAGCACCCGTATATCATCTCTGATGTCAAACACCAATAGATATGGGATCATCCATCGCCCATCTGTATGGGTCGAGAAGGTATACGCTAGTCTACACTGGTATATCGATGCCCCATCTCGATATACCCACGACTAGGGACCTTGAAGGATGTACTTATGGACTACCATGTCCCCACTAGTATGATCCGCATCATAGTCCAGGTAGTCAAGTACTCATCCTAAGGGCTTTACCAACATGTAACAGAGAGACAATCAGTGTACATGTTAAGATAAAGAGTAACCAGATAGCATACTATCATGTCGAGCAAGAAAGTCCTCCCTATATATGTCCAAGCATCCACTACAATATACATCCTATGTATAGTAATGGCCTCTAATGCATACATATAACTAACAATCTACCACTTGCACTAGGGCCATCTGTAGCAGTGGTTGCAGTATCTCATACTCAACCATCCCATAAAAGTCTCTCTCTGGAAAAAGGCCTTTGTGAGTGGATCCGCCGTGTTGTCCTCTTAGTCTGTTCTCCTAACCTCGATCACCCTGGAGATCAACCATCTCCATGATCAGGTGATACTGCCTTAGATTATGTCTGGGTCACTGATGGGACCGTGGTTCCCGGGCCAAAGCCACACTTCCATTGTCACACAATGGTAGGGACCTAGTTCATCTCATGAACCAATATACACCCAAACAGCCTCTTAGGTAGCATCATAAGTAGCGATGTATCTTGCCTTTAATCGTCTAGTATGTCACGGTATCTAGCTTGGAACTCTTCCAACATACCGTCCCTTTATTGAGGGTAAAGACAATGCCTGTGACTGACTTTCAGTCGTCCTTATCACCCTGGAACCCTTCCAGTGATTCTCCCCAGGATCGATTGATACCATCTCACTACAACTAGTGAGTATCCAAACATTCAATTAGATCTATCTTATAGATCCAAAATCCAGGATTTAGTAGGTATCACTTTGATCCTATATAGAGAATCCTAGTGATAAGCGGAGATTGACCGAGCGTAGCATAGGAAACTCCTTCCCTATCAAGAGTATGTCATCCACGTATTCTACGAGGATCGCCACCATACTCCTTACTACCTTTTTGTATATACAAGATTCATCTACCATTTTGATGAAGTCAAACTATTTGACTACAACATCAAAACAGATGTTCCAACTCCGCGATGCCTGCTTTATCCTATAAAGCATCTTGTACACGTTTCCGCTGCTCCCACTGTTTACGAAGCCCTCTGACTATGTACTTATAGACTCTCTCTTTCAAAATATCATTTAGAAGAGCAGTCATGACACCCAACCGCCAGATATCGTAGTCATGGTATGTAGCCGTGGCAAGTAGGATCCGGATGGAGTTAAGCATAGCCACTGAAAAAGGTTTCATCATTATCCACGCCTGGTCGATGACAAAAACCTTTAACAAGACCAGCTTTGAAAGTCTCAACTTTTCCAAGTACACCAAGTAATCTTCTCAAGATATACTTGCTCCTGATGGGGATTTAACCCTTCAGATAAAGCAACTAAAGTCCATACTCTGTTGGTGTATAAGGATTCCATCTCAGATCGCTAAGCATCCAGCCATTCTTACAGAGTCCCACTCCTGATGGCCAGCTCGAAACTAGTTGGGTCATCATCTAATGATGCAATCCTCGCTCCCTCTGTCATAGAGAAACCGAAGTATCTCTCAGGTGGGTGAGGAACCCTACTGGATCGGTGGAGAGGCTGTGGTTCGTTGGTAACTATTGAATCCTTTGGTTCTGTCAAATCATCAGCTGCAGTTTGTATAGCTGGAGCATTTCCAGTTCTACATAACAGACCTTGCCTCGAGCTTGTCCGGATTTTGCTTTTAGACATAGGCCAGACAACCCCAAATCTTAACTAACTTAAGATATGGGCTCTTCCTTTTCCATATCACATATGAAGTGGTAGGCAACTGATTTGATTTGAACCCTATTCAATAGGTATGCAGCTTCTTAAGTGCATAACTCCCAAAAGGAAATAGGAAACTCAGTAGTACTCATCATAGAGCACACCTTATCATATAGGGTGTGGTTGCTCCGCCCCGATATACCATCGTGCTATGGTGTATACGGAGGAGTAATGCTGAGAGAGAATCTCATTCTCCTTTAGAATAGTCCAAGAATTCCGTGCTCAAGGATTCTCCTCCTTGATCACATCAAAGGACATAATACATATACCCGTTTTGGTTCTCTACTTCTAATTTATGTTCTGTGAATATCTCAAAAGGTTTGGACTTGTGTTTCAACAGGAACATAGGTCTGAATCTCGAAAGATCATGAGAGAATGTAATGAAGTAAAAAGAACCGGTCTTGGTATGTGTAGACAGGGGACCTTCATATACATCATCATGTATCAATCCCAAGAGTTCACTAACTCTTTCTCTGTTTCCAGTAAACAGAGCTATGGTCATTTTATCTCTGTGACATGACTGGCAAGTTTCACAAGATGTAAATTCAAACTAGTTTAAATATGCATCTATATGTAACTTAGCTAGTCGGGTCGCATTGATATGACCTAGTCTACAATACCTCAAGAAGGATCCGTTCATTTCTGAACTCTTCCTGTTTTGTGTGTTCCGTATACTAAGAACTGTAGATTGATTTAGAACATCAATGCTTTTAGATAACGTGCCTGAACCGATCAACTTTTGATATAGGAAACATTCAAAACATTATCCAACAATACAAAATTTCATCATTTCTTTACTAATAAAGAGACTGATATGATTTTGTATATCAGGTTCGGTATCTAATAACATTCGTTCAGAATCAATGTATTTGGAATACAGGGTGACAGTGACCAACAGACTTGGCTGCAACACTTGCCCCGTTTTCTGTCTCATGAAACTTATCATCCGTTCTCAGTTCTTTACCTATCTGTAGTCCTATGTAACAGATTACATATCTGGGATCCTGATCCAGTATCAAATACCCAGGATGCATAGGATACTGAGAAACAGTTCTTTGTAATGAACACACCCAAAGGAGATGCATCTCATGCACTTTCTTCGTTTGGGCGGCATGGGAATTCTGGTATTTCCCTATTTCCTGCTCTGTCTTATAAAAATTATAAGTTGGAGCGGGACCAACGTTCCCTAGCTCAGTATAACAAGCGGGTTCGGTCAATACATCCATATTATTATCTTGATTAAGGCGTGATATGGTCACTATCTGGAGAGAGAGAGAAGAAAACACTCTGCGTGCGCTCTTGCAAGATTAGATTGGTTATATATTTTATCTAATCAGGATGGCTCCCACTGTTTTTATCAAATCTTTCTTCAAACCCTTAAAGGAAAGACTAGCCGGGATTAATTACACGCTATAAGTTCGCCAATCTTTCAGTAAGGCCAGTGTCGGTACTTTGAGGGAGGTCCCCCGTGCTTTCGCACGAACATAATTACAGTAAACCTCGTTTTCCCAGAGGCGTAACCCCGTTGACACCTTTCTAGACACCTACTTGATCGGCTAATTGTAATGTGTAAAACTCTCCCAGGAGTAACAATTACTCGCAGCGGGTATCGAGATCCAACTATCTCATAGAAGGTATGCAATCTCATTGCAAATTTCAACACTTGAAATTCCCGATAATATTTTGCCCCAAACGATCTATGACCTTGACAAGGTCAATAAACCATAGACCGTAAGTCAAGTTCAACCTGTCATTTCTTGATTGAATCAAACCCACCCGCACGACCCTTGACAAGGTCAACAAGGCCGTACGACTACCTTAACCTAATCTGCATCATATGTATAAGCAGATAAATACTGGTTAGCTACCGCACACTGTGCCTTGACAAGGTCAACAAACGCAGCACGAATACTAAACAGGACTTATCTGAAATAACGGAGGGCTACGACAGGTTTTTCTGAAAACCTATTGCGTAATGAACTTGATATCGTTGTAGGATCGAATGAATTTTGAAATGGAGTGTTTTTGAGGCTTTTCTAGTTTTGCTAAAGGGGTCACTCCCGGTGAAGGGATCGTCGGCCCTTTCCTCGTCGAATGAGGTGCGGGATATATCATATATATCACTGTGCAAAGCAGAAACTATAGATGCTATCAAAAGACAAACCGAGTGTGTAGCATCTGCCAGTTATTGCTAAAGGGGTCACTCCCGGTGAAGGGATCGTCGGCCCTTTCCTCATCGAATAAGGTGCAGGATATATCATATATACCGCTGTGCAAAGCAAGAACTGTAGCTACCTGTTTTATTTTTGAAATTCGATTCTACAACATCTTTAGGTTTCTTTTATTTCATTAATCACATTAATGAAGTCCCATCATTTAAGTACCTAAACATCACAGATAAATACGACGTACACTTATGCCATCCGCATTCGCCTCGATTTCCCCTCGTGCACCGTTAGGTTAGGTAACTAACGGAAGAGCAGGGCAGGGCTAGCGCGGGTGTAAAACATAAGTAATATCTATATAATATATCATATATACTATATACAGTATCGATCACAGAACATATCACATGATCACATCATAGATATCGCAGCAGAATAAACATAAGAAACATTGGATATACTAGGACGTCCGTGTTTTCAATACGAGCCAGTATAAAACACGGATTCCACGGTCGCGATGAATAGCCAAACCCATACCCCTAGACCCCTACGAGAGCGGCAAGCAACCCTACCAATTCTAGAGTTATGAGACTCAGACTCGACTCCTCGAGTTGGTCTCCCACTGGACTTCAGAACCCGGTTACTTGTGCTCCCCTCCTAGGGTCTATCCTAGTGCGGAAAAGTAAATAATATACAAAAGGTGACATCTTCCGCAACCTGGAAGTGCCCTAATAAAAGAATATTACATACAAGTTTTTACATGAATGAAAATGAAAAAAACTCATCTCACATAAAAAAACCCCCGGCTATTCAAACAAGACGATCCAATATAACATATCCAGCAACACATAACATCACATGTCCTCAACGTAAGTAAACATGCGTATCCCAATTGTCGTTGACATATAGCAACGAAACCGGAGATATCACATATTATACTTACGGTCACAGAAAAGAAAGTGTAAAACTACAACAGTTGGAATCCGCAACCTGCATAGACATCGCATGCCTAATCAAATGAATTCCTTAGACATCGCATGCCTAACAATTATAAACCCCGCATTTTAGTCTCTTTATCGAAAACTCTTTTCAATATCAAGTCGGGCAATTCAACAAGATTCCTAACATTCAGATCGAATGCTCGTCGCAAACTTCAGTAGACGGCCGCACCCCCGATGCCGTCGACGAAGTGCACCAAGGCGGAACACCGCTACCGCGAGCACCAGAACGGATGCTTTCGGCGACGGGGTTCTCCTACAGTCACTTGGTCGGGGCTATGGGGTGTAGCTGTCTATTAAGTTTACTTGGCGAGTAACCGCGTACGCTACGTGATTGCGACGGACTTTTGATCACATCAAATTTCCGTGGAAACCGATCAAGTGAGACTAAAGTTCTATGCTTATAACATTTATATCAGTTATCTCATAACTACTTGTGCATTCCAAGTATTGTATCCCATTCCAGATAAATAGAAAATGTTAAACTTTCCGATCGAACATCCAAACACCCAAGTTTTCCCGATAACAACTCAAATCTTGAAATAAGTTCAAAAACATCCATTTCATGCCACAGTACCAACGGTCCAGCCATAGAAGGGTCAAGCCAACGCCTCACATGTGGCACGCCGTACTGCCCCAAACCCGAAGGTTCAAAGGGCAGTTCAAGATGGTCACATAATCGAGTTAAGGTTTGTTGTCTTCTAGAGGGTCCATCGCGTTACTTGCACTACTTAGAACGTCTTTAAACCATGGAAAAATCCAACATTTGGAAATTTCTCGGCAGGGGAAAAAGTGTGTATTTCTATCCGGTCAAACTTTTTAACATGTTCTAAAATTTACCCGGAAAAACAATAACGAATTTAAAATTCCCGATCGAACCAACGATTACAAAACAAACCCCAGAATGCACAACACTTGTGTCAGATTAAAAATACCCATAAAATAGTAAACACAGATAAAGGAATTACTGTGCAAAGAACTTCCCCTAATACCCTTAGATTGCCGCGGAACCGCCGCTAATGGTGGGTCAACGCCGCGGTTTCGCGGCCATATGAAGGAATTGGGGGTTCGTTTTTCACCAGAATTCCTAGCTTTCCCTGCTGAATTTTTCAGGTATTTTTAATTCTGGAAAAACCCAGATTTTAAAAACTGACCAGAGAGGGGTGTATTTTGTCGTATTTGAGTTCGATCGGGGTTTTAACTTCGTTAACGCATCGCCTAATGCTCTAGCTAGGCTCTGATACTACTGTAGGATTCCTAAGCACACTAATGAGGTCTCACAAGGAATCAACCATGCCAATTTCAAATTTTACAAGTGCCGAGAAATCCTAATACGGATTCGTTAACTAGAGATTAGGCGAAACTAGAAGCTAGTTAACAACTTAACTAAAGGGTAAACGGAAATACAACCTTTGTAGATCCGGTCCTCCACCTCCATAGCTCCGTGAAGGTGTACCCTCACTGCGATCATCGTATCCCGGACTCTAGCGTCGGCTTCATCGGAGAAATAGGCGGGCTAGGTCGTCGACTTCGATGCCGAAGATGATCTATGTCGAGGCAACACAAGATCAAGAACTTCACTAAGCCATGAAACTTGTGAAGAAAACACCCTATACTACTTGGCAAGTGGTAGAGGATGAAGAAATAGGAAGTGGGTTCACTTTAGAATTGGATTTCTCACTCTTTTTCTCATTTCACCATTGAAGCTTGCAAGCTTTCATAAAGCTTGATGAAGATGATGAAAAAATGAAAGAATAAAAAGAATTGTCTTCAAAAGAAAATCCCATTCATTCTTATCATAATACAACCATGGTAGAGTGTAGAGAATAAACTAGGGTTAAGTTGAATGGTTAGGTTAAAGGAAAGAAACAAAATGGTCAAGCTTTCAAACCTTCATAAAGTTTCAACAAAAGAACAAAATAAGCCACCATTTCATTTATCTTTCCAAAATGAATAAATAAATAAATGAATAAGTAAATAAACAAAACCCTAACCATTAACATAACCATGGTTTAATCAACACAAACCCAAGTTTGCATATATCATCAAACATGATACAAACAAGTGCACAAAAATATATCACATATACAATGTGCACACCAAGTGAGAAAATCCATTTAAAGTGAATCAATATTAGTTAATGCAAAGTAATATATCAAATATATAATTATACATTAAATCATTAAACCAACACTTGATTTAACGATCTGGTCATATCACATATATCCGACTAATATCATTAGTAACAACTAATCGAATCAACACTTGATCCGATAACCCGGCTATAACGCATATAACCGATCAATGTTACAAATCACGAGAATCGAAAACAGTATCACATACTGGTATTATTCTCGGTCCCGCACATATCTCATATGCGCTCCTATTTCATTTCGCTTGAGCCAGGAAACCTCTGTGTAGGACTCTAAAGACTCGTCAATACGCCGGCAGCAGGTGATGATCATATCATACACCCACAAGCCGCAAGCGGTCTGCTAAACGTAACGGCCACCCGGGTATTGAGCGATCAGAAGATCGACGAGCAAGCCCACACACACTCCTGTGAATCCAACCAGTAACACTTACCGTACAGTCCGGTCTCGTCGTCTGATATGTCACATATCTCGCCTAGGGGTGGTAAACGTCAGACCCCAATAGCTCGATAAGTCGTGTCGATATGAGGTCTATAACAGTTCGAGAAACTACTGGCAACACTTACCAGTAAATCTCAGCAACCCTGGCCAGGGATTTCCGGTTATAGCCAATCGAACACAGCGCAACATCAACTCCCTATACCGGGAGAGACGAATCCCCTCCTATCGCTCATTGCCTCCATGTGATTCGGGACTGTACCCAAAAACCACCGTTTTGCACGTCCTCTTGGACGTGGTAAGGTGGAAATCAAAGCACAGTGGGAGTCACACAAGACTCTATGACGATCTCGGGTCTACAGACTAACCTGTACCAGTGTCACCATAGAACTGCCATCTGACGTAAGGTATAGTACCATCTGGGAGTTCTCGGCGAGTCCGTCCAGTGTACCCAGTCTCCACTGAGCACTCGTATATCATCTCTGATGTCAAACACCAATGGATATGGGATCATCCATCGCCCATCTGTATGGGTCGAGAAGGTATACGCTAGTCTACACTGGTATATCGATGCCCCGTCTCGATATACCCACGACTAGGGACCTTGAAGGATGTACTTATGGACTACCATATCCCCACTAGTATGATCCGCATCATAGTCCAGGTAGTCAAGTACTCATCCTAATGGCTTTACCAACATGTAACAGAGAGACAATCAGTGTACATGTTAAGATAAAGAGTAACCAGATAGCATACTATCATGTCGAGCAAGAAAGTCCTCCCTATATATGTCCAAGCATCCACTACAATATACATCCTATGTATAGTAATGGCCTATATGGCATACATATAACTAACAAGAATGGTGGAATATGGTCTCGGTATATTCGGAGAAGAATGGCGGAAGAGAGAAAGAAGTGTAGTACGAACTTGAGGGTGTAAATCGAGTGAATAAATTAGCGCAAAATGTGATGACCGATGTGTTATAAGCGATTGTGCTAATTATCAACCCGTCGAGAAATGGGGTCAAATCCCTCAAGATTCGCAAGAAAACATGGGTACGTTGATCTTGGCAAACCATCCATTGAAAATGGAAGAGCGACGGATTCTTGCGCGGTCGAAATGATGGAAAGGAAGAATGGGAGTGATTTAGGGATAGTCTTATTCTCACCTAAGTAATCTGTCTCGAACTCGAAGGATTCCATCAATGGCTCGAAATGACTGTAAGCAACTGAGTCTGATGGTTCAACTAACTCATCTGAAAATTCAAAGGACTTAAACTCGGGCGGTGAGTCTTCAAAATCGTTCGCAAAAGTGAAACACTCGTAATCAATATCGGTTGTGAGAACTGTGTCAGATTCAAAGAGGAATGCCCTAGTGGCGTCGAAACTGCTCTGATCGAACAGAAATTTTTCAAGCGCACAGTCCTCCTGCATGATCATTTGCGTGGTCGAGACGATTGGAAGGATGGGGGGTGATTTAGGAACAGTTAAAGGTTCAGGAGAATGAATTGGAAAATCCGACTCATCAAACATTAATGGTTCAGCCTCAATACTACCTTCAATACTCTCCTCAATACTATCCTCATAATTCTCCTCAAAAGTTAACTCATCCATGCAATTATCATCAAAATCAAGACGCATATGAAGTTCGGGAGAAACATTTAATGACTCAGGATGATGAATTGGAGATAAAATTTCAGTCAAATCTACGGGTTCATCATCCAAAATATTCCCTACCTCAATATCCTCAATCAAGTGAAAATCAATCTTTTTAGACACCTCATCACAAGCATGGATATTTATCAATTCAGGTTCTAGATTGGAGGTGTATAGGTCTAAAGGATTGGTGATGGTTTCACTCGAAAGGGACCCTTCACAATCTGGCAAATCAAGCACTACAAAGTCGCACAACTCATTAAACGTTTTATTTTCAACTGGTGAATCATTTGGGACACTTGTTTGAAAACCGGAGTTGTGGGATTCAATTGAGGAAGGGTAGGTTTGATTTGGAAGTGTGTAGAACTCACTCTCACCAGTCACATTCTCACTCTGTCCAACCGCCTCATTATACATTGAAATTTTTGTAGCTAGTTGGAAACTAGCTACCGGGTCACTAGGTTGCATAAGGGCGGCAATGGACGCATCCAAATTCCTCATCTGTCGGTTTGTTGCTGCAATGTATGCTTCCAACGACTGTTCCAGACTAGACATGGGTTGTGAAGGGGTTTCAGTAAAAGATTCAATGTTGTTTGGATACGTGAAACTCCTAAATGGCTGTGTAGAAGAAATGTCTAGAGAAGGTGTGAAAGTCGGGTAGGACTGGTAGGAATTGAATGGTTGGACTGGAGTAGGATCAACATTTGGATAAAAAGGTGAATGGATTTGTTGATCACAAGAACTGGAAGTGTTGAAAGGAGTGAAAGATCGGTTACGAGATTGTTCAATATGTTCAGCGATAGACATGGGTTTCGGAGTTACAACAGGACTCGAAAAGGGGTATCAACGTAAGAAGGTTGTGAAGGATGAAATGGTTGATACAAAGTGGATTGCGGAGTCGAACTGTTTCTCCTAGACGCTTCTATTCGATCTTTCAAAGAAATTTTGGGTATGGAGTGGTCGTCCGTAATTCGACCAAAACAATTCGCGTAGGAAGCAATGTTTGGATGAGGGTACCAAAGTTCAGCAAGAGTTTTAGGAGGTGGGGTACCCATGATGTAAGAAAGGAGAAGAAAAAGAATGTGGGGTGCACGGATTTCTTAGCGACAAGTTGCAAGTTTTTGTAAAAAAAATTTCCTTTTTTCTTTTTGTGTGTTTTTCTTATATGTGGAGCTTTTTGCAAATTTTTTTTTGATAAAAGGCTTAGACATACGTTCAAACAATCACAAATGCACAATCAAGCCTAGATCTAGGGTCACCTAGGTCAGTTAGACAGCTCCTAACTGTTCCAAAGGGTAAGAAGTAGGACCTCAAACCGCTTCTTCACCGCCAATTGTGGCAAGGTAAGCACAAGTAGAGAAAGGAGGGATCCGCTCACGAATCACCGTGAGACGGGACTTTTAAAGTTACCTTTCACTCCCTGTCTAGCCTAGGCACCACAAAGTCAGGTTAGGATCAACGGTCGATGCCTACGACTATTCCTTTGTCTTATTGAGCGCGAAGTCCTTAGGGCTGAGTCTAATTTTTTTTTAATTAACTTGATGGTCAATGCGATATGCTTTATGTGATTTTTGGGGTCTTGGGAAGGGTAATGAAATCCTCACCTAAGCTGGATTGGTGTTCAAGCCCCTTAAAATCAATTTAAAATATGCAAAGTAGTAAACATAATCACTTGCAAACAATTTTTCTTTTTAGTGCGGCGCAAAGAATCCTGCACAAGATCAAGTTATTGAGAAGGGGGGAGATTTTTAGCACAAAGAATCCTACAGGCAAATTTTACAGAGGAGATATCAGGGGGTTCAGAGAAGGTGAAAGGGAGCTTACAGTGATTTTTCCAGATGATGATGTCACCACCATGCGGCGGAAGCGCGGCAAAAAGCACCAATTGCGGCGGTTTCGCGGTCGGGGGGAAGGTTCAGGCTTCAAATCTTTTTCTGTTAATCTGTTGTGATTTTCCTCTATTGTTCAGATCTGTTTTTTTTCTGTTTTGATCTTTGGATTTTTCCAGATCTGAATTCGGTCGTCGGTCCTGCAAAATTCAAACGAAAATACCCTTCACAAAATAACAAGATGATAAATTTTTTATATATTTTTTTATTTTTCAGTTTTTATGATTTTTCAATTTTATATTAACCCGAAATTACAAAAAGAAAATAACACGCCATTCCCGGCAACGTCGCCATTTGATTGATCAAAGAATTTGTTAACCGCAATCAAGAACGACGTCGCTTGGTAGCTAGCCGGTGAGTACGGGTCGGTCCACAGGGATTTTGTGTATTCTCAAATTGTTCTAACGAGTTAATTCCGATTGTTGTCTGATTGATTATTCCTAAAAACTAAGGTTGATCTAGACTAGGATTAAAATCTTGCTAGGGTTAGGTTTAGGTTAAGTTTGGAAAGTCAATATTCCTCACTGCTTTCTATGCCCTATTTAAGATCTATGAGGTGTTATGGTAGTAATTAATAAAGTGGATTAGTACCATCGGGAAGAAACGATGTTTCTTCCTCGAGGTTCTTGTCCTTCCTTTCTTAATTCTTACCCTAACCTCTATGGAAAACATGCACAACCGGTCTTTTATACTACGGTATCACCGCTATCTCGTGGGATAGGGTGCCGTAGGGAGCGGTGTGTGTATGTATGCATGAAGTCCTATAGAAATATGTGATGGGCAGAAAGGGGTGAGAGATCTTCATCTCTCAAACATTCCCTATTCCTAACCCTAACAAGCGAGGAATTACTCACTCATTAGAGAATTGAAAAACATGTTCTAAACTAATTAACTAAGGCAATTAATGAAAGTTGTACTAGGGTAGATAATGAAAAATCTATAGTAGGGCAGGAAAGAAATTACCTAGGGCATGGAAATAAAAAAACTACTTATTTTATGTGATGCTCTCTTCATACATTGCAGAAATTTACAAATCTGAATTTTGATAAAATGAAATGAGGCACAAGAAGAGGCATAACCTAAAAAAGGTTTTAGGGTTTCTATTTATAGAACATAGAAACCCTAGGGTTACAATCGATTCATGTCTGCATTTACAATTTTACCCCCTAAGAAAAACCTAGTCAACGCACCGCCAGCCGCCACAATTTTGTCCACCGATACGGGCTTAGCACGGCCGCGGAACCGCGACCAAGAGCCAGGTTTGGCCGCGGTTTCGCGGCCATTTAGGGGTCTTATTGGCTAAAATTTCTAGTGATGATTCTGGTTGCATTTTTCTTCTGTTTTCCTTAGTTGGTTCTTCAGAATGTCTTCTAGTTCTCTTCCAGATCTCCACAGTGAATAATGTAGTGGACTTTTACCGTTGCTTCGTGTCGAAGTCTTGAATCTTGCCCTGCCTTTGTGCTTTGTGAACTTGTTCATTGATCTTCATTGTCCCTTAACATGTAGGCATGATTAAGATTCCACCATTTATCGGTTGTAGTCTCACTTTTGTATCATCTTTTCGTCAATTTCACTGTTTTTGTTCCGAGAACCTGTAACCTGCAACTATGTAGCAGACGTGGGTCAAAAGCACCTGTTTATTTGTAAAATGAATAAGAATGGGGTCTATAAGAATGCAAAATTATGGTATGAACACCCTGCCATGACTACTCTGAGGGATAAGCCTGCAAGACACTGTGGCACAACGGGGGTGAGTTGCCAACTCATGAATAGTAAATAACATCATACAGATAATCGCGAGTATGCACGAACATCGATAATATATCACATGAAATTTGATAGCCTAAGTATGGCAATATGGTTATGCAACAATCATGATCAAGGTACACCATCAAGGTACTACAACTACATGACACAATGCATATCAAATAATCTTGAGTGGGGGATAAAACATAATCATCATTAATGAATCATCATCGTGGAAAAATCTGATGTCCATCAACGACACCCTAAATCCCAATACCTCATGCATCGTCACTCTGATCGCCCCTCATATCCGTAAATCTTATGGAACCTGAGTGCCCAACATAGACACTCGAAACATCATGAAAACCCATGTCCAGCATCGACACGGAAATCCACATAACTCGGGATTCGTTAGTCCGGATCAGCCTACGGGCTTCGTTAGTCCGGATCAGCCCATATCTATCTCACGACTCCGGTCGGTATCCTCCGGATAACCGCCGGGTCCAAATTATCACCGGTAGGTAGTAGTCCCTCTGCCAGGCTCATCGTCTACTACACAACATACATTTCTTGCTTCGGGGTACCATACCGGGTCTACCATAAACCTGCAAATGGATCATCCATCTTCTCGAATCGGGTGTCTAAAACCAATCTCAAAACCGAGAAAACTCATGGTGGACGCATCGAAATATCATATCAAGAGAAATCGGGTTTTCAAAACAATGCATACTTTCTTGAAATATAACCACGGTTCTCAAATCCATAAATCACATGAAATCAGTATCTCAATGTGTAAATCCATGAAATATGATATATGTAACATAGAACAGTAATATGAGCATATCAAGGGAAAACCGCTCTTTTAAATGAATCAAGTTTTTAAAGATATCATGCGGTTCCCAAATTCCCCGAAGTCACATATAACATCATATAAAGGTGTATATGTAGCTATAGTAAGGTATGTGTGTATGCATGTATGTATGTATGCATGATGCAATTCATATGCGCAATAGAACAAGAATCAATGTCTAAATATTGATAATAATGAAGGCGGTATGATACATATTCCCTTAGTAAGGTGGTACAAGAACAACAGCCTCAATGTCAGTAACGGATGCAGTACCACATATATGTATATGTTGTGCATGTCATGGTAATTACCAACGGTGTATGTGTGGCATACAATTCAGTGCTCTTGCAATATGAACCGTCAGTAATGGTGCAGTGTCCAATAGGTACTAAGTTAAGGTACAACAAGTAATGATATACAAATGATTCTCATGCACAATCAAAGTATATGCATATAAACATGTGGCTACAACACCGAATCTAGCCCTCGACGTTTAACGCCATATGGGCCATTCCTCCGTAGATGTTAAATCTACTCACCAACGATCTCGAGCTAGGTAAATCCAACCACTTGTTTTCCCCTCCTTGCAGCGTCCGAAGTCCCCGCCTGTGATCCTATTATCACACAACACAATAACACGTGGATTAGCTAACTACCCAATAATATACGAACACGACGCCAATTAACGAATCGGTTCCCTGAAGCTACAAAAGGGTTCGCTTAGCTGCTAAACGCGTACATCGGCATCATCAAAATAAATCCACGACTGCAAGCTACTAGAAACACTTTAAACTACGTCGGATTAATCGTATCGCATTTTGCCAAAACACTAAAAACTAGCTAAGTGGTCTCAGATTTTGCTACTCAAACAATTAGTGAAAGTTGTAAGTTCCACGAGACTACAAACAACCCCAGAGACCCCACGACCAAGACTCGAGACCCCAGTCCCCAATCTGGCCACAAATTGCGGCCAGAACCTATTAATTTGCGTCCAAGTGTGAAGGGAATGGTCTCTGGTTTTTATTGTAGTTTCTAGGTCTCTAAACTAAGTCTCTGTGATGGCAACTTCTCAAACAACAACCTAGTTCGATAGCAGATTCACCCGAGACACAAAACCTTACCAAAATACGATATTTGCACATAAAATATAACTTTAGTGTTCTAAATAGCAACTAATAACAACACAACAACTTAAAAGCCTAGTTAACAGTTAGAGATCACTACCTTACCAAACTTGCTCAAAAACCCTAGTTTTCAATGCTCCAAGTCATCTCTAGAAGCTTAACTTGACTTTGTAAGGGTTTTGATGAAGTTTAGTGAATATTAGGGTTGGTTTAGTGATGAAAAGGTTAAGGTTTCAGTTTGGGGAAGGTGTCACGAGCCAAAGTTAGGCACGTGACCGACAGTTAAACCACGTGACGTCAACAGGCGTAACGCAATTTAAGTAAAGCCGAAAACCCAGAAATCTAAACGATAAAAAGAAGTAAGTGATAAAAAATTGTTAAAAACATTTGGAAATATCAAGTAAAAATCTTAAAGCTTAAGTTTATTTTCTTAAAAATTTCGGCAGCACCTCCTTTGAAAAAACTAGCCCCGAAACGGGTACAAACATATGATATAAGTAAAGCATTTCCAAACGGGAGTAAATCATACCCAAAGGCGGAAACAACCACCACAAGCATATATAGAATGCCGTAGCGAAGAAATAGACAATATAAATGAAAAACAACATAAAGATATAAAACTACATAAGGAAGGCCGGCTCACACGAGCACGACACCCAGAGTCACAATCGGTCTTCACAAACTCGTCTCTAAGTCAATACATGAAAGTGGTAGATGGAGAGTACTAGATACAATGAGATATACAATGAACATAAACGGATAATCGCAAACCCACCTACAGCAAAAAGGCTTACAGCCAACCGTAGCGGTATCCGCTGAAAAAGATACAATAAGAAGCCCTGCGTGACTACTCTGAGGGTCAAGCCTGCAAAACACTGTGGCACAACGGGGGTGAGTTGCCAACTCATGAATAGTAAGTAACATCATACAGATAATCGCAGGTATGCACGAACAACGATAATCTATAACATACAATCTGATAGCATAAGTATGGCAACATGGATATGCAACAATCATGATCAAGATACTCCATCAGGTACTACAACTACATGAAACAATGCATATCTAATAAATACTGAGTATGGGATAAAACATATAATCATCAATGAATCATCATTATGGAAAAACCTGGTGTCCATCAACGACACCCCCAAATCCCAATACCTCAGGCGCCGTCACTCTGATCGGCCCTCAATCTGTAAATCTCATAGAACCTGAGTGCCCAATATCGACACTCGAAACATCATGAAAACCCGTGTCCAATATTGACACGTAAATCCACATAACTCGGGCTCCGTCAGTCCGGATCGGCCCACAGGCTCCGTCAGTCCGGATCGGCCTATATACATCTCACGACTCTGGTCGGTATCCTCCGGATAACCGCCAGGTCCAACCAATCACTGGTAGGTAGTAGTCCTCTGCAAGGCTCATCGTCTACTGCATAATATCCCTTTCTTATCCCGGGGTACCATACCGGGTCCACAATGAACCCGCATATGGATCATTCATCTCCTCGAATCGGGTTTCTAACAAAAGTCTCAGAACCGAGAAAACTCATGGTGGACGCATCGAAATATCATATCAAGAGAAACCGGGTTTTCAAAACAATGTATAATTTCTTGAAATATCCCCATGGTTCTCAAATCCATAAATCACATGAAATCTGTATTTCAATGCGCAAATCCATGAATTATGATATATGCAACATAAAACAGTAATATGAGCATATCAAGGGAAAACCGCTCTTTTAAATGAATCCAGTTTTTAAATATATCATGCGGTTCCCAATTCCTCCAAAATCAAATGCAACATCATATAAAAGTGTATATATAGCTATGTATGCAAGATGCATTTCATATGCGCAATAGAACAGGAATCAACGTCTCAATGTCAAGAACGAATACAATACCACATATGTGTATAGATTGTGCGTGTCATGGCAAATACCAACGGTGTGGGTGTAACATACAATTTAGTGCTCGTGCAATATGAACCGTCAGTAATGGTGCAGTGTCCACTAGGTACTAAGTCAAGGCACAACAAGTAATGGTATGTAATGATGCTCATGCATAATCAACATATATGCATATAAACATGCGGATATAATATCATATCTAGCCCTGACGCTTAACGCCATACGGGCGATTTACCCATAGAAGTTAAATCTACTCACTGATGATCTCGAGCTAGGTAAATCCAACCACCTGCTTTCCTTTCTTCGTAACGTCCGAAGTCCCCGCCTGCGATCCTAATAACACAAAACACAATAACGCGTAGATTTAACAAACTATCCAATAATAAACGAACACAACTCCAATTAACGAATTGGTTTCCTTAAGCTACAAACGGGTTCGCTTAGCGGCTAAATTGTGTTGCGATATCATCAAAATAAATCCACGACTGCAAGCTGTTAGTTATATGTATGCCCTAGAGGCCATTACTATACATATGATGTATATTGTAGTGGATGCTTGAACATATATAGTGAGGACTGTCTTTCTCGACATGATAGTATGCTATCTGGTTGCTCTTTATCTTAACATATACACCGATTGTCTCTTGATTACATGCTGGTAAAGCCCTTAGGATGAGTACTTGACTACCAGGATTATGACGCAGATCATACTAGTAGGGACAGTGTACTCGTTAAGTACATCCTTCAAATGTTCCTAGTCGTGGGTGTATCGAGACAGAGCATCGATATACCATAGTAGACTAGCGTATAGCTTCTCGACCCATGTAGATGGGCGATGGATGATCCCATATCCATTGGTGTTTGACATGAGAGACAGTATACGGGTGCTCAGTGGAGACTGGGTACACTGAATGGACTCGCCGAGAACTCCCAGATGGTATTATACCTAACGTCAGATGGCAGTTCTCTGGTGACACTGGTATAGGTTAGTCTGTAGACCCAAGATCGTCATAGGGTCTCGTGTGATTCCTACTGTGCCTTGATTTCCATCTTACCACGTTCAAGAGAACGTGCAAAATGGTAGCTTTTGGGTACAGTCCCGAGTCACATGGAGGCAATGAGCGATAGGAGGGGTTTCATCTCTCCCGGTATTGGGAGTTGATGTTGTGCTGTGCTCGATTGGCTATAACAGGAAGTCCTTGGCCAAGGCTTCTTCAGAGATATACTGGTAAGTGTTACCAGTAGTTTCTCGACCCGTTATGAGCCTAATATCGACACGAATTATCGAGTTACTGGGCTCTGACGTTTACCACCCCTAGACGAGACATGCGACATATCAGACGAAGAGACCGGACTGTACGGTAGTGTTACTGGTTGGATTCGCAGGAGTGTGAGAAGGCTTGCTTGTTGATCTTATGATCGCTCAATACCTGGGTGGCCGTTACGTTTAGTAGACCGCTTGCGGCTTGTGGGTGTTTGATATGATCATTACCTGCTACTGGCGTATTGACGAGTCTTTAGAGTCCTACATAAGGGTTTCCTGGCTCAAGTGAAACAGAGTAGGAGCACATATGTGATATGTGCGGGACCGAGATTGATACGATATGAGATACCGTATTCTATTCTCGCGATTTGTGATTGGTCGGGTATATGTGATATAGCCGGGTTATCGGATCAAGTGTTGATTCGATAAGTTGTTACACATGATATTAGTCGGTTATATGTGATATATCCGGATTATTAAATCAAGGGTTGATTTGATAATCTATTGTATAATTATATATTTGATATATTATATTACATTAACTAGTATTTGCTCACTTAAGATTTCTTTTCTCACTAGATTGTGCACATTGTATATATGAGATGTATGCAAGTGTACATGTTTGTGTCATGCTTGATGATACATACAAGATGGGTGTATAAGATTTATACCATGTTAAGGTTAAATTAGGGTTTTGTTTATTTCTTAAGGTTTAACAAAAGAGAAAGACTTAGTCAAAATTATCAAGCTTAATTGAAGCTTGTAGAAACATTGACAAAGTCAACTCTTTTTGTCATTCTTTAGGATATTTCTTAACCCAACCCTTAACCTTACACTTTGGTTAATTCTCTACATGAGCTAAGCATGATGACTTAACTCACCAATGGTTACATTATTCTTTTGGATGAGGATTAATTCATATGATGAATTATTCTTTCTTCTTCTTCTTCCACTCAAGCCTTTCTAGCTCCAATGGAAGTATGGTAAAAAGTGTGAGAAAATCAATTCTAAAGTGAGACCACTTTCTACTTCATCATCCTCTACCACTTATCATTTAGTATAGGGTGTTCTCTTCACAAAGTTCATGACCTAGTGAAGAAATAGCTTGGGTTAGTGTCTCCTTGACGTAAATCGTCTTCGGCCTCGAAGTCATCGAAGCAAGCATGTTCGTTTCTTCGTGGAGCCTCTCTAGAGTCCGGAGTTCACGATCGTAGCGAAGCAGACTACTAAACGGAGCTATTGAAGTGAAGGACCAGTCCACAAAGGTTGTATTCCTCGCTCTCTTTACATATTGCAAAGTGTTTGCTTTTAGATTCCGTCGATTTCTAGTATACGATTCTAGGGTTAGGGTTAGCTAGAACGGCAAAATTTTAATATGGCATGTGAGATGCCTCCAGAAACCATGCTGCCGTGCTAGGTAACCCTTCAGTGGTATCAGAGCCATGCTAATTTATACAGATTTTGTTAAGATTACAAAACCGAAATACTCCGAAACCTGCATCGCTAAAACCTGCTTGCTGTCGATTTTAAAAGGTTGTCAAATTTTTTTTAAAACATGTACAGAGTGATATATGTGATATAACATGAACACTGATAAAATTTGAGGCAATTTGGTGAAAATTAGGCTGTGCACAACCATGCCAATCTCGGCCAAATCCAAGCCCCCCCAATTTTTTTCAGTGTTCAAGTGACTGGGTTTTGGTGTTTCAGGTGTTGTTTATTTTGGCTAATTTTGCATATGATGTAATTTTACACTATAAGCAATTCGGAGTGTTTCGTATTCATAGTTTTAACATTGTTTCGGGTGATTCGCATGTTGTCTAGGCGATGTTAGAAAGTTCGAACAATTGTCAAAAACCCATTTTTCCAAGTTTAACGTATTCGGAAAAATATGCAAGTGATTCTTTGGACCCTCTAGAAGAACGTAAACCTTAACTCGATTATATAGCCGTCAAAACTGCCACTGAACCCTAGGGTTTGTGGTAGTTTAGCGTTGTCACATGTGAGTCGTTGGTTTGACCCTTCTACGGCTGGTTCATAGGTACCGTGGCATCTTCTGGGTATTATTAAAACTGTGCTCAAGTGTTGAGCTTTCGGGAAATTGTGGGACTTTGAAGAATCAATAGAAAAGTTTATCGTCGTACGGATATTATGTGATGGGATACAATATTTAGAATCCACAAGTAGTTATGAGATAACTATAATGAATGTTATAAATCTAGCAGTTTAGTCTCAGATGATCGGTTGCCACGGGATTTTGATGTGATCAAAAGTCCGTCGCAATCACATAGAGGACGCGGATACTCGCAGGGTAAACTTAATAGATAGCCATGCCCCATAGTCCCGACCAAGTGACTGTAGGAGAACCTCGTCACCAAAAGCATCTGTTCGGGTGCTCGCGGCAGTGGTGTTCCGCCTTAGTGCACTTCGTCGACGGTATCGGGAGGGTACGGCCGTCTACTAAAGTTTCCGACAAGCATTCGATCAGGGCGTCGGGAATCTTGTTGAATTGCCTGACCAGATATTGAAAAGTGTTTCTGAGATTGAGACTAAACTGCGGAGTTTATAATTGTTAGGCATGCGATGTCTAAGGAATTCATTTGCTTAGGTATGAAATCCAAAGTATGACATATTTCGGTTTTATGATGTCTAATGTGGTTGCGGATTCCAACTGTTGTAGTTTTTCACTTTCTTTTCTGCGACCGTAAGTGTAATATGTAGTGTATCGCCGGTTTCGGTGCTATATGTCAACGACATTGGGATACACATATTTACTTACGTTGATGACATGTGATGTTATGTGTTGCTGTGATATGTTATATTGGATCGTCGTGATTGAATAGCCGGGGGTTTTATGTGAGATGAGAGTTTTTCATTTTCATTGATGTAAAATTCATTTTATGTAATATTCTTTTATTGGGGCACTTACGGGTTGAGGATGATGTCACCATTGTATATTATTTACTTTTCCGTATTAGGATAGACCCAAGGCGGGGAGCACAAGTAACCGGGTTTTAGGGTCCATTCGGAGACCATCTGGAGGAGTCGAGACCGGGTCTCCTAATTCTAGAACTGGTAGGGTTGCTTGCCGCTCTCGTAGGGGTCTAGGGGTGTGGGATTGGCTATTCATCACGACCGTGGAATCCGTGTTTTATACAGGCTTAATTTAAAACACGGAAACCTTAGTATATCAAATATTTCATATGTTGTTTTCTGCTGCGATATCTGTGATGTGATCATTTGATATATTACTGAGATGAATACAGGATATAGTATATGTGATATATTATATAGACGTTGCTTATCTTTTACACCCGCGCTAGCACTGCCCCACTTTACCGTTAGTTACCTAACCTAACGATGCACGAGGGGACATCAAGGCGAATGGGGATGGCATAAGCGTACTTTGCATTTATCTGTGATGTTTAGATAACTTAAAATGATGGAACTTCGTTAATGAGATTAATGAAATAAAAGAAACTTAAAGATGTTATAGAAACTTGTCTTGAAAACATGTAGCTCTAATTCTTACTTTGCATAGAGGTATTCCTTGTAGAATATCCAGCACCTTATTCGATAAGGAAAGATCCAAGATCTCTTCACCAGGAGTGACCTCTTTAGCGAAACTAGCAGATGCTACAACCCTCGGTTTGTCTTTTGATTGCTTCTATAGTTTTTGCTTTGCATAGTGGTATTTGTGAAATGTCCTGCACCTTATTCGATAAGGAAAGAGCCGACGATCCCTTCACCGGGAGTGACCTCTTTAGCAAAACTAGTAAAATCCTAAAAAAACACTTCTTTTCAAAATCACTCAATTCTACGACGATATCAAGTTCATTACGCGAAAGGTTTTCTTAAAAACCTGTCGTAGCCATCCGTCATTTCAGATAAGCAATTCATAGTATTCGTGCTACGTTTGTTGGCTTTCGTCAAGGCGTAGTGTGCGGTAGCTGTTTATGCTTATCTGCATAAGCATATGATGCGATTGATTTAGGGTAGTCGTGCGACTTTGTTTACTTTCGTCAAGGGTCGTGCGGGTGGGTTTAATTCAATCAGGAAATGTACGGGTTGAACTTGATGTAACACCTTAGAATGCGATTAGTGGTTAATTATGCTTTAATGTGGAGTTTTTAGTAAAAAGTTTACCAAAATGGTTTTCAAATATTTTATCAAAATTAATGAATATTTTATTAGAATTTAATTGGGCTTACACACACATGTGCATATAAACTAGGGCTAAGTTTGGGGTTAAACCATGTTTAGGTAGCCATGGTGGACTAACCCATTTAATTAGGATTATGAAGTTAATTAAGTGTATTAGTTTTTTTTAGTATAATTTGTTGTTTTGGGGGTTGACTTGTGAATTGGAGAGAGAGGGGGGCATGATGAGTGAAGCATGCTTGGTAATAATGAGAGAGAGGGGGGAAAGGGGGTTGACTCTCATCTCTCATTTCTTTTTTCAAACCACTTATTTTCCACACTCATCACATATCTCTCCCTCTCATTTTCCCTACACACACACACACCCAGCAGCAGCAGCAGCAGCTCCAGCAGCAGCAGCAGCACCACCAGCAGCACACCCCCTTCTCTTCTTCTTCTTCTTCTTCTCTTCTTCTTCTTCTTGCATCGAAGCTCCAACCTTCTTCAAAAATCCATTTTTCTTCATAAATCTTTTGTAAAACACCTCCTTGCTGGTTCTTGAGGCAAGATCATCAAGTTTGAGACACCACTTACCCACTTTGAGGTATAAAACTCACCCTAACCACTTCTTTGCTAAACTTATAGTTATTTAACTTAAAATCTTGTTTAAGAAGTGATTTGGGCTAACTTTGTGTTCTGTGTGGAGTTTTGGTTAAAATGGGATTGTGATGGCTTGTGTAGTGTTGTTAGTGTCGTTTAACCCTAGTAATTTCTTCAGATTACACTAAAAAACCTTATTGTTTTAAAATTAGCTTAAGCAAACGTTTAGTTAAGATTTTAGGTGGTTTTGTGATTTGCTTTTGACACAGGTGCTTCAGGCAAAAGTTGCATTTACTGGAGCTTAGTGACTGAGCTAGGGATACACACACAGCAAGAAACCCCCAATCCTATTCCTGGCCGCAAATAAAAGGGTTCTGGCCACAAATTGCGGCCAGATGGTGGATCTATGTGTCGGGGTTTGGTAGGTAGGTGTCTGCTATATAATGTAGGTCTTTGGTGTATGCAACTTTTCCTAATTCAACTAGAGTCAAAATCTGGGATCAAATACCTTGTTTTCAACACTTTAGACTTGCACGATACGCACATTTTGAGTTTGGGTCTGGTGGTTTCTGTGTATCGCAGCGTGTCAGGGTGGTTCCAGGCGCTAGCACACGCGTTTTAGTGTCACGTTTACACACGCGTTAGCTCGCAACGTAAGTTTTTCGAATAATCTTGATATCGTGTTTTTAGCAGGATTTTACCCTTATGTGTATTGCCTTGTGTAATTCTAGGATCGATCGTGGAGACATCGGACGCGGCGTGGAAGGGAAAAGCGGTGATTGGATCCGGCTAGCTGAGACATTCTGGTGAGTAGATGTACACATCTACGGGGGAAATCGTATGGATGGCGCGAGGCGCCCGATAGTTTTAAAACTTCTAGTAGTACAGGCATTTTGCGTATAGTTCATAGTTATCTATTTTGCTGTATTGCATGATCTTTTATTTCTATATATGTGTTAGTTCATCATATATCCCCATTGAACTATTAAAATGAGACATGCGACATGAGTACTTTATGACTTGCTTAGTTCATCATATAGCCACATTGAACTATTAAAATGAGATGCGACACGAGTACTTTATGACTTGCTTAGTTCATCATATAGCCCCATTGAACCATTAATATGAGACATACGACACGAGTACTATATGACTTGCTTAGTTCATCATGTAGAACCATTGCACCATTATCATGAGTATGCGGCATAAGTACTAATCAACTTGCTAAAGTCAGAAATTGGAACAATTGCACCATTTATGACTTGTAAACTTGAGCGGGTATATTCCATTCATCAGGGTATATATGGATAATTATGAGTATTTTAAATATCAAATTGTATGACTCGTATATTGGGTAGGTTTATTCTTCAGTGTTGCTGTTATTATAATTTCTGTATATTCATGATGTTTCATCACATTCTATGCTTATACATATGTTATCCGTAATTATTATGAAACCCTGCTGTCAGGACATCAACACCATTACCGATGATTCGTATGTTCCACGTACACCTGCTTGCCAGCTCACACACATCATCATCGGTAATTGCTATGTCATGTATACTTTAGAGAATACTATTTCATTGACATAGCTTGCTAGCTGATAGTTGCAACATGTTATCGCTTTCATATGCTAGTTTAACTATTGTATTCATTGCATGATATCAGATGCATTCCTATATGCATTAGTCACGCAGTATTATGGAGATTTATGCCGGTATTCATTGTTTATTGATATCGTGATTTTGATGATTTCGGACCCTTCTTGAGAATTTCTAGATTTGGAAACCGCATGTGACATTTTATAAACTTATGAATTATTTTAAAGAGAAAGATGCGGTTTTCCTTGATATAATGAGTATTGTCCACCATGATGTTTTCTCGGTTCTGAGTTGGTTTTCGAGACCCGATTCGAGGAGTGGGATGAACCGTCTCGGGTACATGGTGGGCCCGGTAAGTTACCCCGAGGCAATAAGCTCGAGTTATAGACGATGAGCCTGGCAGGGGAAGACTACCTATCGGTGATTGTTGGCACGGCGAATATCCAGAGGATACCGACCGTGGTCGTGAGATATTGAGATATTGATACTTTGAGATGGGCCAGCCGGACGGCTGGGGCTCAAGATATTGTGATACCGATACTTGAGATTTTGAGATAGTCGTTTGAGGTGTCGTTGCTGGACACGGATTTTTGTTGATTCCATTGATATTACATCAGATACTTCACAGGAGCTTTTCTAAGATGAAAATGATGTTTTTCTCATATAAATATATTCAGATCTCGGGTTAAATTGATTCATGTTGCATACCTGCTAGTACATCATGCTAGACTAGTACTGTTAAATTGATTCATGTTGCATACCTGCCAGTACATCATACTATACTAGTATTGTAGAATTGATTCATGTTGCATACCTGCTAGTATATCATGCTAGACTATTATTGTTAAATTGATTCATGTTGCATACCTGCCAGTACATCATGCTATACTTGTATTGTAGAATTGATTTGTAGGGCTACGACAGCGCCCAAGCCGTCAGAACGAGGCCAAAATGCGGAATAGCAAACTTTTCTTTAAACTAGAACCGGCGCTACCGCGGAATTTAAAACCCGGATTGGCCCATTAACCTGCTCCTAGCAAACTAGAGAAGGGGTAGAGAGATATACAGAGCGATCCGTGTCTTTCGGTCTTCTCGTCGTCATCCCGATCTCCCCGCAGAATCTCTGGTCTTCATCTCCTCGTCGGAACGGCACCACATCGCCGGGTTCTTTTACGGGCTCCCACCTCTGGACCGAGGCAACTCGGGCACAAAGTTGGCGAGTCGACGTGTCCAAGAATGTTGTAGGATAGTGTAGAACTCTTTTATATCAATGGGGTTAAGGAAGTTACCATATCGATGTGGAAGAAGAGTAGTAAGCTTTTTAGATGAACTAGAGAATTTCGTGGCAAGCAAAAGAGATCAATTTCTCTCCCCAAATTTTTGGACAGCCCCCACTAGTTGTGGCCGGACAAGCTTGGTGAAGGGAGTGAGAGAGAAAAGTCAAGGGGTGGGAGGAAAACAATAATGCAAGCAAGTGATGATGAGGAGTCATGATCACACCAAAAGTCTCAACCTACTCCCATCATATAAAGAAAGCAATGATGAGCAAAAGAAGTCAATGGAAGCAATAACCATCATGTAAAAACAACTTACATAAAACACCCTCCACAATGCTAATTTGTACATTTACAAATAAGCTCCTCCACACCAATTTTCAGCCAAAGAAAGAACCAAAGGAAAATGGCTGAAACGGAATGCAAACTGGCAACTTCAAAAAACTGATCCCGTAATAAATTACAGGAAAACCATGCCGGATTAAAATTTTAGCCGTGCCGAATAACTCAAAACAAGATCGTTGATAGAAAATTAGGGTTTCAAGTGCAAGTTAAACTCATTAACTCTAAGTGAATACGAAATACAACCTTTGAAGATCGGTCCTTCACTTCTTAAGCTCCTTGTAGTAGTCCTTTCGCTGCGATGATCGAACTCCCGGACACTCGGACGGCTCCATGAGAAAGTTGCTACGGGATTGCTTGAAGTCTTCGAGACCGAAGATGATCTACGTCGAGGGAATACGAACTCAAGCTTCTACTTCACTAACCAAAAAATTAGTGAAGCAAACACCCTAAACTAAAGTGCTAGTCTAGTAGAGAATGGTGAGATAGGAAATGGGTACATTTCTTTTCTCACTTTGTATCTCTCTCTTTTACAAACCCTAGAAAAAAAATGAAGGAGGAAGAAGATGAGCTCAAATGAGAATGAAACTTATCAAGAGAGAGAATGAGCTAACCATGGTGAGTGAATATCATATACTAACCCATGTAGAGACTTTACCATGGATAATTATAGTG
Source organism: Agapanthus africanus (assembly GCA_030015575.1). Lineage (NCBI taxonomy): Eukaryota > Viridiplantae > Streptophyta > Magnoliopsida > Asparagales > Amaryllidaceae > Agapanthus > Agapanthus africanus. The sequence goes on along the minus strand of CM057348.1, from coordinate 251,260,943 downwards.
GTTAGGTTAGTTAATATCTTAAGTAAAACAAAACTAGTGGACTAAGTCAATGCAACACAAGCTTCATGAAGCTTCATGCATTTATGCTCATTATCCATTTGTTTTAGAAGTACTTTAGATATTAAAATCTAACAAATATAATTAGTATGGTATAAGTCTTATACACCCATGTAATGTGTATCAACAACCATGATACAATTTGTACACTAATAAATATATATCACACACACACACATATATATATATATATATATATATTAACTTGTGCACAAGTAAGAAAAATAAATGCTTAAGTGAATCAATGTTAGTTAATATAAATTAGTATATCACATATACAATTATACACTAAATTATTAAATCAACACTTGACTTAATAATCCGGTTATATCCCATATAACCGACTAACATCCAATGTATCGACTTATCGAATCAACCCTTGATTCGATAACTTGGTTATATCGCATATAACCGATCGACACAAACATCGCGAGAATAGAATACGGTATCACATACACGCATTATTCTCGGTCCCGCACATATCACATATGCGCTCCTATTTCATTTTGCCTGAGCGAGTACAACCTCTATGTAGGACTCTAAAGACTCGTCAATACGCCGGCAGTACGTGATGATCATATCAAGCACCCATAAGCCGTCAACGGTGCTAGCTGGACGTAACGGCTACCCGGGTATTGAGCGATCAGAAGATCAGCAAGCAAGCCCGCTCCAACTCCAGTAAAAGCCTGACAGTGACACTACCGTACAGTCCGGTCACCTCGTCTGATATGTCGCATATCAATTCTAGGGGTGGTAAACGTCAGACCCCAATAACCGATGAGTCATGCCGATATGAGGCTCATAACGGGTCGAGAAACTACTGGTAACACTTACCAGTATATCTTTAAACCAGCCCTGGCCAGGGAATTCCCTGTTATGGCCAATCGAGCATAGCGCAACATCAACCCCCAATACCGGGAGAGACGAAACCCCTCCTATCGCTCATTGCCTCCATGTGACTCGGGACTGTACCCAAAAACCACCGTTTTGCACGCCCTCTTGGACGTGGTAAGGTGGAAATCAAAGCACAGTAGGAATCACACAAAACTCTATGACGATCTCGGGTCTACAGACTAACCTGCACTAGTGTCACCAGAGAACTGCAATCTGACGTACGGTATAATACCATCTGCGAGTTCTCGGCGAGTCCGTCCAGTGTACCCAGTCTCCATTGAGCACCCATATATCATCTCTGATGTCAAACACCAATGGATATGGGATCATCCATCGCCCATCTTGTATGGGTCGAGAAGGTATACGCTAGTCTACTCTGGTATATCGATGCCCCGTCTCGATACACCCACGACTAGGGACCTTGAAGGATGTACTTATGGACTACCATGTCCCCTATAGTATGATCCGCATCATAGTCCAGGTAGTCAAGTACACATCCTAAGGGCTTTACCAACATGTAACAGAGAGACAATCAGTGTACACGTTAAGGTAAAGAGTAACCAGATAGCATACTATCATGTCGAGCAAGAAAGTCCTCCCTATATATGTCCAAGCATCCACTACAATATACATCACATGTATAGTAATGGCCTCTTGGGCATACATATAACTAACAATCTCCCACTTGCACTAGGGCCATCTGACAACAGTGGTTGTAGTATCTCATACTCAACCATCCCATAGAAGTCTCTCTCTGGGAAATGGCCTTTGTGAGTGGATCCGCCGTGTTGTCCTCTGAGTCTACTCTCCTAGCCTTGATCCCCTGGAGATCAACCATCTCCATGATCAGGTGACACTGCCTTAGAATATGTCTGGATCACTGATGGGACGGGCGTTCCTAAGCATAGGCCACAACTCCATTGTCACACAATGGTAGGAACGAAGTTCATCTCATGAACTAATATACACCCAGACCTCCTCTTTGGTAGTATCTTTAGTAGCGATGTATCTAGCCTTTATCGTCTAGTATGCCACGGTATATATCTTGGAACTCTTCCAACATACCGTCCCTTTACTGAGGGTAAAGACAATGCCTGTGACTGACATTCAGTCGTCCTTATCACCCTGGAACCCTTCCAGTGATTCTCCCCAGGATCGATTGATACAATCTCACTACAACTAGTGAGAATCCTAACATCCAATTACATCTATCTCATAGATCAAAACTCAGGATTTAGGAGGTATCACCTTGATCCTATGTGGAGAATCATTGTGATAAGCGGAGATTGATTGAGCGTAGCATAGGAAACTCCTTCCCTATCAAGAGTATGTCATCCACGTACTCTACGAGGATCTCCACCATACTCTCTACTACCTTTTTGTCTATACAAGGTTCATCTACCATTTTGATGATGTCAAACTCTTTGAGTAATACATCAAAACAGACGTTCCAACTCCGCGATGCCTGCTTTATCACATAAAACATCTTGCACACGTTTCTGCTGCTCCCACTGTCTACGAAGCCCTCTAACTGCGTACTTATAGACTCTCTCTTCTAAAACATCATTTAGAAAAGCAGTCATGACACCCAACCGCTAGATATCGTAGTCATGGTATGTAGTCGTGGCAAGTAGGATCTGGATGGACTTAAGCATAGCTACTTATAAAAGGTTTCATCATAATCCATACATGGTCAATGATGCAAAGATTTAACAAGTCCAGCTTTGAAAGTCTCAACTTTTCCATGTACACCAAGTAATCTTCTTAAGATATACTTGCTCCTGATGGGAATTTAACCCTTCAGATATAGCAACCAAAGTCCATACTTTATTGGTGTATAAGGATTCCATCTCAGATCGATAAGCATCCAGCCATTCTTACCGAGTCTCACTCCTGATGGCCTGCTCGAAACTAGTTGGGTCATCATCTCATGATGCAATCCTCACTCCTACTGTCATAGAGAAACCAAAGTATCTCTCAGGTGGGTGAGGAACCCTACTAGATCGGCGGAGAGGCTGGGGTTCGTTAGTTACTATTGAATCCTTTGGTTCTACCAAATCATCAGCTACAGTTTGTATAGCTGGAACTCCTTCCAGTTCTACCTCATGTCCACTAATTTCTTCATAAGAAATTCCCTTTCACAAAGGTGGCATGCTGGAAAACAAAACATCTTTTGTTCCTCGGTTTGGTAGAAGATATTCCCTTGCGAATGCTTAGGATATCCAACAAACTTCTACAGAACTGACTTTGCCTCGAGCTTGTCCGGATTATGCTTTCAGACATAGGCTGGGCAATCCCAAATCTTAACAAACTTAAGATATGGGCTCTTCCCTTTCCATATCTCATATGAAGTGGTAGGCAACTGATTTGATCGGAACCCTATTCAATAGGTATGAAACTTCATAAGTGCATAACTCCCAAAAGGAAATAGGTAACTCAGTAGTACTCATCATAGAGCACACCTTATCATATAGGGTGTGATTGCTCCGCCCCGATACACCGACGTGCTGTGGTGTATACGGAGGAGTAATGCTGAGAGAGAATCTTATTCTCCTTTAGAATAATCCAGGAATCCCGTGCTCAAGTATTCTCCTCCTTGATCACATCAAAGGACATAATACTTATACCCAGTTTATGGTTCTCTACTTTTTACTTATATTCCGTGAATATCTCAAAAGTTTCGGACTTGTGTTTCAACAGGAACATATGTCTGAATCTTGAGAGATCATCAGAGAATGTAATGAAGTACAAAGAACCGGTCTTGGCATGTGTAGACAGGGACATTCATACATCAGTATGTATCATCCCAAGAGTTCACTAACCCTTTCTCTGTTTCTAATAAACGGAGCTATGGTCATCTTATCTCTGTGACATGACCGACAAGTTTCACAAGATGTAAATTCAAACTAATTTAAATATTCATCTTTATGTAACTTTAGCTAGTCGGGTCGCATTGATCTGACTTAGTCTACAATACCTCAAGAAGGATTCGTTCATTTCTGAACTCTTCCTCTTGTATGTGTTCTGTATACTAAGAACTGTAATTTGATTTAGAACGTCAATGCTTTTAGATAACGTGCCTGAACCGATCAACTCTTGATAAAGGAAATGTTCAAAACATTATCCAACAATACAAAATTATATCCTTTCTTTACTATTAAAGAGACTGATATGATGTTGTATATCAGGTTCGGTATCTAATGACATTTGTTCAGAATCAATGTATTCTGGTAATACAGGGTGATAGTGACCAACAGACTTGGCTGCAACACTTGCACCGTTTTCTATCTCATGAAACTTATCACCCGTTCTCAGTTCTCTACCTATCTGTAGCCCAGATTACATATGCGGGATCCTGATCCGGTATCACATACCCAGGACGTAAAGGATACTGAGAAACAGTTCTCTGTAATGAACACACCCGAAGATGATGCATCGGCATGCACTTTCTTCGTTTGGGTGGCACGGGAATTCTGGTAATCCCCAATTTCCTGCTCTGTCTTATAACAATTATAAGTTGGAGCGGGACCAACGTTCCCCAGCGCAGTATAACAAGCGGGTTCGGTCAATATATCCGTATTATTATCTTGATTAAGGTGTGACATGGTCGCTACCTGGAGAGAGAGAGAAGAAAACACTCTGCGTGCGCTCTTGCAAGATCAGATTGGTTATTATTTTATCTAATCAGGATGGCTCCTACTGTTTTTTTATCAAATCTTCCTTCAAACCCTAAAAGGAAAGACTAGCCGGGATTAATTACACCCTACAACTTCGCCAATCTTTCAGCCAGGCCAGTGTCGGTACTTTGAGGGAGGTTTCCCGTGCTTTCGCACGGACCTAATTAAAGTAAACCTCGTTTTCCAGAGGCGTAACCCCGTTGACACCTTTCTAGACACCTACTTGATCGGCTAATTGTAATGTGCAAAACTTTCCCAGGAGTAACAATTACTCGCAGTGGGTATCGGGATCCATCTATCTCATAGAAGGTATGCAATCTCTTTGCAAATTTCAACACTTGAAATTCCCGATAATTTTGCCCCTAGCACCTTATGACCTTGACGGAGGTCAACAAACAATAGGCTACTAGTCAAGTTCAACCCGTCATTTCTTGATTGAATCAAACCCACCCGCACGACCCTTGACGGAGGTCAACAAGGTCGCACGACTACCCTAATCCAATCTGCATCATATGCATAAGCAGATAAATACTAGTTAGCTACCGCACACTACGCCTTGACGGAGGTCAACAAACGTAGCACGAATACTAAGTAGGACTTATCTGAAATGACGGAGGGCTACGACAGGTTTTTCTGAAAACCTATTGCATAATGAACTTGATATCATTGTAGAATCAAATGATGGAGTGTTTTTGAGGCTTTTACTAGTTTCGCTAAAGAGGTCACTCTCGGTGAAGGGATCTCGGCTCTTTCCTCGTCGAATGAGGTGTTGGACATATCATATATATCACTATGCAAAGCAAGAACTAGAAAAGCAATCAAAAGACAAAACCGAGGGGTGTAGCATCTGCCAGTCATTGCTAAAGGGGTCACTCCCGGTGAATGGATCTCGGCCCTTTCCTTATCGAATAAGGTGCAGGATGTTCTACAAGGAACATCGCGATGCAAAACAAGAACTGTAGCTACCTGTTTTTGAAAATTCGATTCCACATCTTTTAGGTTTCTTTTTCTTTCATTAATCACATTAATGAAGTCCCATCATTTAAGTCACCTAAACATCACAGATAAATACGACGTACACTTATGCCATCCGCATTCGCCTCGATGTCCCCTCGTGCACCGTTAGGTTAGGTAACTAACGGCAGAGCGGGGCAGGGCTAGCGCGGGTGTAAAGCATAAGTAATGTCTATATAATATATCATATATACTATATACAGTATCTATCACAGAACATCAAATGATCACATCACAGATATCGCAGTAGAAGAAACATATGAAACATTGGATATATTAGGACGTCCGTGTTTTATTTTGAGCCTCTATAAAACACAGATTCCACGGCCGCGATGAATAGCCAAACCCACAGCCCTAGACCCCTACGAGAGCGGCAAGCAATCCTTCCAATTATAGAGTTAGGAGACCCAGACTCGAATCCTCGAGTTGGTCTCCCACTGGACTCTAGAACCCGGTTACTTGTGCTCTCCTCCTTGGTTCTATCGTAGTGCGGAAAAGTAAATAATATACAAATGGTGACATCGACCTCATCCCGGAAGTTCCCCAATAAAAGAATATTACATACATTTAATTTTACATGAATGAAAATAAAAACTCTCATCTCACATAAAACCCCCGGCTATTTAAAACGTGATGATCCAATATAACATATCCAGCAACACATAACATCACATGTCATCAATGTAAGTAAATATGTACATTCCGATTGTCGTTGACATATAGCAACGAAACCGGCAATATCACATATTACACTTTCAGTCGCAGAAAAAAAAGTGTAAAACTACAACAGTTGGAATCCGCAACCTCCTTAGACATCGCATGCTTAACAATTATAAACCTCGCATTTTAGTCTTTATATCGAAAACACTTTTCAATATCAAGTCGGGCAATTCAACAAGATTCCCGATTTTCTGATCGAATACTCGTCGCAAACTTTAGTAGACGGCCGCACCCCCGGATGCCGTTGACGAAGTGCACTAAGGCGGAACACCGCTGCCGCGAGCACCCGAACGGATGCTTTTGGCTATGGGGTTCTCCTACAGTCACTTGGTCGGGGCTATGGGGCATGGCTGTTTATTAAGTTTACCCAGCGAGTATTCGCGTACGCTACGTGATTGCGATGGACTTTTGATCGCATCAAAATTCCGTGGCAATCGATCATTTGAGACTAAACTGCTATGTTTATAACATCCAAATCAGTTATCTCGTAACTACTTGTGGATTCCAAATATTGTATCACATTCCAGATAAATAGACAATATTAAACTTTCCGATCGAATAAACAAACACCCAAGTTTTCCAAATAGTTCTCAACACTTGAGGGGAGTTTAAAAACATCCATCACATGCCACAGTACCAATGGTCAAGCCGTAGAAGGGTCAAGCCAACGCCTCACATGTGGCACGCCGTACTGCCCCAAACCCTAAGGTTCAAAAGGCAGTTCAAGACGGTCACATAATCGAGTTAAGGTTTGTTGTCTTCTAGAGGGTCCATCACGTAACTTGCACGATCTAGACGTTCTTAAACAAACGGAAAAATCCAACACTTGGAAATTTTTCCGGGTCGGGAAAAAGTGAGTTATTGATATCCGTTCGAACTTTTTAATACTTTCTAAATATCCGGAAAACACAACGAAATTAAATTCTCCGATTGAATCGACGATTACAAAATAAACCCCAGAATACTCAACACTTGAGTCAGAAAAAAAAAATACCCATAAAATATCAGGAAATAAAATAGAAACATTACTGTGCAAAACAATAAGGGTGACGTCACCTTATGGCCGCGGAACCGCCGCAGGAGCCATGCACGTGCTGCGGTTCCACGGTGCTTTGGGCGCCAAACCTTGTCGTTTTGCACAGTTTTCCATATTATTACCTGCTGATTTTTTTAAGCATTTTTAATTCAGAAAAATCCCAGATTTTAAAAAATGTACAGAGAGGGGTATAATTTGACGTTTTCGGGTTCGATCGGGGTTTTAACTTCGTATACACGTCGCTTAATGCTCTAGCTAGGCTCTGATACTACTGTAGGGTTACTAGGCACTCTAATGAGGTTCTACAAGGCATCAACCATGCCGGATTAAAATTTTAGCCGTGCCGAATAACTCAAAACAAGATCGTTGCTAGAAAATTAGGGTTTCAAGTGCAAGTTAAACTCATTAACTCTAAGTGAATACGAAATACAACCTTTGTAGATCGGTCCTTCACTTCTTAAGCTCCTTGTAGTAGTCCCTTCGCTGCGATGATCGAACTCCCGGACTCTCGGACGGCTCCATGAGAAAGTTGCAACGGGATTGCTTGAAGTCTTCGAGGCCGAAGATGATTTACGTCGAGGGAATACGAACTCAAGCTTCAACTTCACTAACCAAAGAATTAGTGAAGCAAACACCCTAAACTAAAGTGCTAGTCTAGTAGAGGATGGTGAGATAGGAAATGGGTACACTTTAGAATTTCTTTTCTCACTTTGTATCTCTCTCTTTTACAAACCCTAGAAAGAAAAATGAAGGAGGAAGAAGATGAGCTCAAATGAGAATGAAACTTATCAAGAGAGAGAATGAGCTAACCATGGTGAGTGAGTATCATATACTAACCCATGTAGAGACTTTACCATGGATAATTATAGTGGTTAGGTTAGTTAATATCTTAAGTAAAACAAAACTAGTGGACTAAGTCAATGCAACACAAGCTTCATGAAGCTTCATGCATTTGTGCTCATTATCCATTTGTTTTAGAATTACTTTAGATATTAAAAACCTAACAAATATAATTAGTATGGTATAAGTCTTATACACCCATGTAATGTGTATCAACAACCATGATACAATTTGTACACTAATAAATATATATCTCATATATATATATATTAACTTGTGCACAAGTGAGAAAAATAAATGCTTAAGTGAACCAATATTAGTTAATTTAAATTAGTATATTACATATACAATTATACACTAAATTATTAAATCAACACTTGACTTAATAATCCAGTTATATCCCATATAACCGACTAACATCCAATGTATCGACTTATCGAATCAACCCTTGATTCGATAACATGGTTATATCGCATATAACCGATCGACACAAACATCGCGAGAATAGAATACGGTATCACATACACGCATTATTCTCGGTCCCGCACATATCACATATGCGCTCCTATTTCATTTTGCCTGAGCCAGTACAACCTCTATGTAGGACTCTAAAGACTCGTCAATACGCCGGCAGTAGGTGATGATCATATCAAGCACCCACAAGTCGTCAGCGGTAATAGCTGGACGTAACGGCTACTCGGGTATTGAGCGATCAGAAGATCAGCAAGCAAGCCCGCTCCAACTCCTGTACAGTCCGGTCTCCTCGTCTGATATGTCGCATATCAAGTCTAGGGGTGGTAAACGTCAGACCCCAATAACCGATAAGTCATGCCGATATGAGGCTCATAACGGGTCGAGAAACTATTGGTAACACTTACCAGTATATCTCTAAACCAGCCCTGGCCAGGGACTTCCCTGTTATGGCCAATCGAGCATAGCGCGACATCAACCCCCAATACCGGGAGAGACGAAACCCCTCCTATCGCTCATTGCCTCCATTTGACTCGGGACTGTACCCAAAAACCACCGTTTTGCACGCCCTCTTGGATGTGGTAAGGTGGAAATCAAAGCACAGTGGGAATCACATAAGACTCTATGACAATCTCGGGTCTACAGACTAACCTGCACCAGTGTCACCAGAGAACTGCCATCTGACGTATGGTATAATACCATCTGGGAGTTCTCGGCGAGTCCGTCCAGTGTACCCAGTCTCCACTGAGCACCCGTATATCATCTCTGGTGTCAAACACCAATGGTTATGGGATCATCCATCGCCCATCTGTATGGGTCGAGAAGGTATACGCTAGTCTACTCTGGTATATCGATGCCCCGTCTCGATACACCCACGACTAGGGACCTTGAAGGATATACTTATGGACTACCATGTCCCCACTAGTATGATCCGCATCATAGTCCAGGTAGTCAAGTACACATCCTAAGGCTTTACCAACATGTAACAGAGAGACAATCAGTGTACACGTTAAGGTAAAGAGAAACCAGATAGCATACTTTCATGTCGAGCAAGAAAGTCCTCCTTATATATGTCCAAGCATCCATTACAATATACATCAATGTATAGTAATGGCCTCTAGGGCATACATATAACTAACAGTCCTAATCTTAGGAACACTCGCAATGCGAGAGAAGGTGAAGACAAAAGACAACCGAATAAACCTTATTCCTATTTCTCCTGAACCAGAATCCATCCCCGAACTGGAACAAGTTCCTTTCGAGTTCATATATAACCATACGATGGAGTATCTAAATAACTGTGGATCTTCGTAGTGATACGGAGTGTTCTGGAGAAATACAAAGGTGAAATGGGAGTGGTAATGAAATACTTGGTTTGTTCATGAATAGCAGTCGCAATTTACTTTGCCCTCTTTCTAATCCCTTTATTTTTCTTTACATAATACCTTCTGTACACCATCGTTAGGCTAATTGGTTTTCTTCATTCCCTACCGGTCGACACCTACCTATGGTTTGGAAGAAGACTATCCAATTTACGAAATAGGTGTACTATCCCCTAATCTAAGGGGCACTCGCAACCTGAGAGAATGTAAAATGAAAAGACAGCTGAACAGTCCTATTCGTTTTGTCCAGAACCAGAAACCATCCTCGAATAAATTTCTTCGAGTTCGTATATAACCATAAGATGGTTTTATCCAATGGAAGTGGACATTCGTAGTAATACGGGGTGTCCTGGAGAAAAGGGTAAAAGTAGGAGTGGCAATGAGGTATGCAACTCTGACAATCCAAAAACCAGTGTTTAAGAAGGTTCGGTTAATCTTGGTCACTGAGTCATAGTCAAGGGTCGGGTCATGGTCGCAGCCAAAGAGAGAGAGAAAAGAAACACTCAGCGTGCACTCTAATCTAGATCAGAATGGTTATCACTTTATCTAATCAGGAAACCTCCCACTGTATCCTTAAATTCTCCTCCAAACCTGAAAGAAGAATTAGTCGGGATCACCCGAGGAGTCAACCAACTCATCAGTGGGAATCGGGATCCAACTATCATCGCTTGATAACGTGACGGAATCCACTCACGTTATCACACTCCAGAAGGTATGCGCATGCCTGGCAAGTTTCAGTTTCTTTAGAAACTCCCGATATGTGTTTTTACCCCTAGGACCCAAGTGACCTTGACGGAGTCAACAAATCAAAGAGTCCTAGTTAAGTTCAACCCGTCATTATCTTGATTGCATTAAACCAACCCGTGCGTGCCCTTGACGGAGTCAACAAGGCTGCACGACTGTCCTAACCAATCCCATATCCATGCTACAAACAAGCACCACTTAGCTACCGTACACTACGCCTTGACGGAGTCAACAAACGGAGCACAAATACTAAATAATACCCATAAGAAATGACGGAGGGCTACGTCTAGTTTTTGGCGAAAAACTTTTAACGTAATGAACTTGATATCGTCGAAGGAACTGCATAGCCTTTTATAAAAATATAGTGACGAAAACCTTTGCTAAAGAGGTCACTCCCAGTGAAGGGATCTCGGCTCTTTCCCCGTAGAATGAGGTGCAGGATATTCTAACTGAATACCACGATGCAAAGCAAAAGGCAATCGGCTATAGTGAAGTTATTGCCCTGACGCAAACTTCTGTCCAAGGGGTCACTCCCGGTGAAGGGATCTCGGCCCTTGCTTCGTCGACTGAGGTGCAGGATATTCCAACTGAATACCACAGTGCAAAACAAAAGAGAACGTCCTTGCAATAACAGCTTTTTGAAAAATTGTTCCAACAACATCAGAATAGGTTTGTTTAGCTTGCATTGATCCGTATCAATGCATTCCCATCAATTGATCACACTAATAAAGAACGAAAATAATGATGTACGTATATGCCATCCGCATTCACCACTAGGTCCCATCATCACCCGTTAGGTTACTTAACTAACGACAGAGCGGGGACTGGACTAGCGCGGGTGCAAAACATATACAACATCTACTAGTATATATATCAATATATAATATTCGCTCAAGGCGTGATAAAATGCAACATCACAGAAATATAATAAGCATCACAGAACAATACAGATATCTGGGATCTCCGGGTTTCATAGAGCCGCTACTGAAACCCGACGTTCCCCTGGTCATGTGGATAGCCTGTGCAATGAAATCCTAGACCACTATGGGCGCGGCAAGTTACCCGCCAAAACCTGAAGCGAGGCAGCTCCCTTCAGCAACGTGAATGGACCACCCAGCACTTCACGGAATCCGGTAACTTGAGCACCCCTCCTTTGGTCAACCTGTACCCCCTACGAGTGCGGCGAATAGCCCGTCAATTCTAGAGTGAAGCCCCCTCTGTCTCAAAGCCATGAGATGCGGGCCCGTTGCTCTCTAGAACCTGGCTACCCGTGCACGCCACCGCGGGGTAATCCTAGTACAGTAAGTAAAATATATACAATGGGTACATCGTCCTTAGCCCGGTCGTGCCCCAAAAGAATAATATACAAACAGGCAGTGACGGCAGTCCACATGTCGGACGCTCGCCCCGCAATATCAAATGTACATATGAAACCAAACTGTACTAACATTGCATCCAGGCTATCCACCACGACAAATCCGCAACATCACAGCACAACACAGAACATCAACGTGAATGTCACGTTCGCAAATCCGTCTAAAAGGGCTATACCAGTTAGACAGGATTTACCGATCAAATGACATTCACGGTCGTAGATATAATGTAAATACTGTGAACTAACAAGTTTAAAATTTTCGATCGACTAAATTTACTGAAGTGGGCCCCAAGCACAACTGTAGCACTCAAAGAAAATCTGGGCCCAAAAAGAATATACCATAAACCCCATTTCCATGTCCAATGAGCACTGTAGAAATTTGGCACTGTGAAGAGTTAAAATGGCGGTGGAACCGCGGCCAATGCATGGGTTTGGCCGCGGTTCCGCGGTGTAACAGTAACTCCACGCGACCAAATTTTCACAGAATGCTTAAAAAACCCTGCTCGTATTTTTACAATGTACCAAATAATTTTTGAACACTGCAAAAATTCGACAGAAACTGGACATGAAAATACGGTTTTTGGAAAATCCGATCGATCGAACTTGTTAACATGTTAGAGCAAGCTAGACTAGGTTAATGGCCTGGCTCTGATACCATGTATGGCCACGGCAGCGCCCCGGCCGTCAGAACGAGGCAAAAATAAGGAATAGAAAACTTTTCTTTAAACTAGAACCGGCGCTATCGCGGACTTTAAAACCTAGATCGGCCCATTAACCTACTCCTAGCAAACTAGAGAAGGGGTAGAGAGATATACAGAGCGATCCGTGTCCTTCGGTCTTCTCGTCGTCATCCCGATCTCCCCGCGGAATCTCCGGTCTTCATCTCCTCGTCGGAAGGGCACCACATCGCCGGGATCTTTTACGGGCTCCCACCTCTGGACATCGTCAACTCCGGCACGAAGTTGGCGATTCGACGTGTCCAAGAATGCTGTAGGATAGTGTAGAACTCTTTTGTCTCAATGGGGTTAAGGAAGTTGCCATATCGATGTGGAGGAAGAGTAATAAGCTTTTTAGATGACCTAGAGAATTTTGTGGCAAGCAAAAGAGATCAATTTCTCTCCCCAAATTTTTGGACAGCCCCCACTAGTTGTGGCCGGCCAAGCTTGGTGAAGGGAGTGAGAGAGAAAAGTCAAGGGGTAGGAGGAAAACAATAATGCAAGCAAGTGATGATGAGGAGTCATGATCACACCAAAAGTCTCAACCTACTCCCATCATATAAAGAAAGAAGTGATGAGCAAAAGAAGTCAATGGAAGCAATAACCATCATGTAACAACAACTTACATAAAACACCCTCCACAATGCTAATTTGCACATTTGCAAATAAGCTCCTCCACACCAATTTTCAGCAAAAGAAAGAACCAAAGGAAAATGGCCGAAACTGAATGCAAACTGGCAACTTCAAAAAACTGATCCCGTAATAAATTACAGGAAAACCCCGCGACTGTATATACATACCCGCATTTGTATTCCGACCGAACACAAATGCAATGAGACAAAATCTACACTGTACTATACTAGGATCCAGCTTAAACCAAAGCCCGCTAGTATTATCCGTCCGATGATGATCCATGCAATACAGCACGTATATGATCGAACCCTGCCATATCTCCATACGGCCTCTACAGCGTTTCGCCCGAAACTTGAGAAACGGTCTGTGGGGGACTCTAAAGACTCGTCAATACTTTGGTTGTGGATTTAACTACTAGCACGTCAGAGGCATTAGCCATACGTAACGGGCTACCAGGTATTGACCAAAAGGGACGTCGATGAGCAAACTCATCCTGACACCCTACTGAGCCTGTCGGTGACAATATCCGTACAGTCCGGTCCGTTCGTCTATGAGCATCGCATGGCGGGCCTAGGGGTTGGTAAAAGTCAGACCCTCCAAAAGCGGTACAAGTCGTGTCGGAGTGTAGCCCAGAACACCCTGAGATACTACTGGAATACCTACTATTAAATCTCCTGCCTTGGCCAAGGACTTCGTGTAATGGCTCTCCTAGACACAACGCGATCTCACCCCCAATACCGGGAGAGACGAACCCCTGCAGATCCGCTCACTGCCTCCATGTGGCTCGGGACTGTACCCAACTAAAACCTGTTTGCACGACTCCTTTGAGCCGTGGTAGGTTAGTAATCAAAGCACAGTGGGAACTCACACGAGACAAATGACGATCTCAGGTCGATGAACTAACCTGTATACAAGTAACCAGGGAACTGCCATCTGACGTCAGGTATAAGACCAACTAGCAGGTTCCCGGCGAGTCCTGTCCGGTGTACTCATAACCCAATGAGCACCTGTATACATCTTAGGTGAACCAACTGACACCAGTGGCTTATGAGACCGGCCACCGCCCCTCGTCGGGGTCTCGACTGTATACACTAGTCTACTCTGGAGTATCGATGCCCTGTCTCGAAACTCCCACGACTAGGGACCTTTTAAGGATGTGCTTATAGACTACCAGCTCCCACGTATATGATCTCCATCATACTGCTGGCTGTCAAGCAAGAATCCTAAGGGCTCTATCAACGTGCAATAGTGACCTGTAAGGTCACCAAAAGCAGTACACGATGATAAAAATAAACCAGATAGCATATTATCATCTTGAGTAAGACTGTCCTACCGGCATAGGTCCTCTCTCAATCATTGCAATCACGTGCCTGTGATCCAATAATTGACTCTGAGGGCACTATATCCAACATGATTCATGTTGCATACCTGCTAGTACATCATGCTAGACTAGTATTGTTAAATTGATTCATGTTGCATACCTGCTAGTACATCATGTTATATCAGTATTGTTGAGTTGTGACACTTTGCATACATGTTTACGATAGCCTTTATAGATTTTACTTATTACTCACGAGTTGGCAACTCACCCCCGTTGTGCCGTTGCAGGTCCGATCCGTCAGCACTGTAGCGGTGGACGTACTTCATCCTTTTGCTTGGATCTGAGATTTTGCTCGTAGGTGGGTTGTGATATTAATTTGTTTTCATATTGTATATTCATTGTATCTAGTGTACTCCATCTACTGTACCTGCTACTTATACTGATGTATATTGACTTAGAGACGAGACAGTGAGATTTGTTGACTTATATGTTGTTTCTCTGGGTCTAGCTCACTTGAGCCGACGTGATGCTTATTACTTGGGTTTTTACATGCTTATTTTTGCACAGTAATGATTTTTATTGCGTGTGATGTTGATACCGCTTTTGGCGAAGAGCTAGCTCCCGCTTAGGGATGCCTTATTCATGTTTTACGTATATCCTTGTCTTGTACCCGTTTGGGGCCAGTTTTTACAAAGGAGACTCTGCCGAAAATTTTGGAAAAAGTGAAGTTGTTTTTAAAGATTTTGATGTGACTTATTTGGTTTTCCTTCACTCTATTTCTTAATTGGGTTATGATTTCTGGGCTTTGGCTTACTTATATTACGTACGCCTCGAGACGTTTCGTAATTTAAGTGCCAGTCACGTTCCGTACCTTTTCGGGTCGTGACAAAGTTGGTATCAGAGCGATAGGTTTTACCTTTCTGAGTGTAGGATGGCCTTTGGTAGATGGAGTAAGTGACTTAAACAGGGTAACGTAGCGTGTGTATGTCCGCGGCATACCTGCGATACGGTACTCCGCCTAGGCGACTTTAGGATATACTTGCTTGAAATTCCTTCTTCAATTCTGTGTATCCTATGATTCTATTGCACTGTTCGTATTATCCTATTTCCTACACCAGCCACTATGCCGCCGAAGGCTACGAAGGCTCGGAGGGCTGCCGCCAGAGATAAGATTCGAGCAAGCTCATCCGAGATGAGGACCGATCAGGATGGCATACCTACCCCTCAGGGACACACTGATCCGCCTTCCCCATGCCGCATGGATAGGCTAGAGTCAGGGGTGCAGGAGTTACGACAGATGGTGGGAGGTATGCAGGAGTTACGACAGATGGTGGGATCCTTAGTCGAGGCCAGTCGTGCACGGGGATCTGAGGACGTACCTACTACTGTACATTCTACGATTGTACCTGCTGGCCAGACATTCGCTCCTACTACTAGCAAGGTTATTCCAGTATCACTATAGGGGTTCATGAGGCTGAGACATCCAGTCTACACAGGCAATGATGCAGCGGAGGATCCACAGACATTCCTCGACAGATTAGCTAGGATTTGCCGTTCGCTCAGATGTTCTGACGATAGATGGGTGGAGCTTACGAGTTTCCGTCTAGAGGGCCTTGCGCAGACGTGGTGTGAGTCAGTCGAGAGATGTCGAGCTACAGGTCTACCTCCTATGACTTGGGACGAGTTCACAGCAGTATTTCTAGCCCGTTTCGTTCCAGAGAGTGTTCGTGATGCTCGAGCTCGTAGTTTTGCGGTTTTGCGCAAGACTCCAGGGATGACAGTGTCCGAGTATGATATCCAGTTTACGCAGTTGTCCAGATATGCTCCGTACATGGTGGATACTGAAGAGAAGAGGATAAAGAGGTTTATGCAGGGACTTGACACCTAGTTATTTCTTGCCATCGGTGTCCATCATTTTGACACTTATGCAGCTGTTATGGACACGTCCTTACGGATGGAGGCACGCATTTCAGGGACTTCGGTCATTTCTGGGCCTAACAGGATTCGTGCCTATATGCCAGCTCTGAGGCAGATGGGGAGACGTCTTGACAGATTCTTTCCGAGAGATGGTGGCAACAGAGGAGTCAGATGGGGTCAGTTATTTGGTTCTTATCCGTAGGGCCAGCAGACGTCGCCAGGATGTTTTAGGTGGGGGAGTCCGTACCATCGTATTAGAGACTGTATGGTGAGACGACAGGGAGCGGCGACAGTTCCACATGTGACTTTACCACCTTCACCACCTCCTCAGAGAGCTCTACTTCCTACCCCCGGTGATGCACCATGCAAGTTAGACGCCCACAGAGGCCGTGGACACGGCGGTCCTGTTCAGAGAGGATGAGGAGGCAGAGGCCGAGGTAGAGGCCAGCCAGATATTGGTGAGGGACATGCCCAAGTGTTCGCTTTGACTCCGCAGGATGCGCAGGCATCCAATGCCGTGGTGACAGGTACCTTTCCATTATGTTCTTTTGACGCGCGGGTATTATTCGACCGAGGTTCCACACATTCATATATACCTATACACTTTGCACCGATATTTGGCCGCGAGTCATCATCATTAGATCAGCCGCATGTTGTTATTACTCAGGTAGGCGAGTCGTTTGTCGCTCGTTTTGTATTTCGTTTGTGTTCCGTTCGTATCGGAGAGAGGGATTCGTTGGCTGATTTGATTCTCCTCAATATGTTGGACTTTGATGTGCTTCTGGGTATGGACTGGCTAGCCACTTGTTATGCATCTATGGACTGCCGTGAGAAGATAGTCAGATTTAGCTTTCCGAGGGAGCCAGTCCTTGTTATTCAGGGAGACCGCAGCGTTACCTTTCCCAGCTTGATTTCGTCTCTTCACGCCAGTCAGCTCTTACGGAAGGGATGTCAGGGATTCTTAGCATATGTTTGTGATACTCGAGCTGCAGAGGTTCCTTTGGACCAGGTCCTGATTATGTGTGAGTTTCCTGATGTTTTCCTTGACGAGCTGCCTGGACTACCGCCTGAGCACGATGTTGAGTTCTGCATCGATTTGATCCCCGGCACGGGGCTTATTTCCATACCGCCTTATCTGATGGCCCCAGCGGAGCTTAGAGAGCTGAAGGATCAGTTGCAGGATTTGTTAGATAAAGCGCTTATTCGACCTAATGTATGTCCGTGGGGTGCTCCTGTCCTGTTCGTCAAGAAGAAGGACGGCAGTTTGTGTTGGATATAGTGCCCTCAAAGTCAATTATTGGATCGCAGGTACGTGATTGCAATGATTGAGGGAGGACCTATACCGGTAGGACAGTCTTAATCGAGATGATAGTATGCTATCTGGTTTGCCTTTATCAGTCATGTACAGTTTTAGGTGACAAGATTACTATTACATGTTGATAGAGCCCTTAGGATCCTGCTTGACTACCAACAGTATGATGGCGATTATATACGTGAGAGTTGGGTAGTCTATAACCACATCCTTAAATGAGGTCCTTAGTCGTGGGAGTTTCGAGACATGGCATCGATACTCCGGAGTAGACTAGTGTATACAGTCGAGACCCCGACGAGGGGTGGTGGCCGGTCATACAAGCCACTGGTGTCAGTTGGATCACCTAAGATGTATACAGGTGCTCATTAGGTTATGAGTACACCGGACAGGACTCGCCGAGAACCTGCTAGTTGGTATTATACCTAGCGTCAGATAGCAGTTCTCTGGTGACATGTGTACAGGTTAGTTCATCGACCTGAGATCGTCATTTGTCTCGTGTGAGTTCCCACTGTGCTTTGATTACTACCCTACCACGGCTCAAAGGAGTCATGCAAACAGGTTTTAATTGGGTACAGTCCCGAGCCACATGGAGGCAAGTAAGCGGATCGGCAGGGGATTCGTCTCTCCCGGTAATAGGGGTGAGATCGCGCTGTGTCTAGGAGAGCCATTACACAAGGTCCTCGGCCGAGGCAGGAGATTTACTGGTAGGTACTCCAGTAGTATCTCAGGGTGTTCAGGGCTACCCTCCGACACGACTTATACCGCCTTTGGGGGTCTGACGTTACCAGCCCCTAGGCCTGATATTCAATACTCATAGACGAACGGACCAGACTGTATGTATATTGTCACTGATAGGCTCAGTAGGGTTCCAAGATGAGTTCGCTCATCGGCTTCCCTTTCGGTCAGTACATAGGCAACCGTTACGCAAAGCTAGTGCCGCTGACGTGCTTGTGGTTAAACCCTCTGCCAGGGTACTGACGAGTCTTTAGAGTCCCCCACAGATAGTTTCCCAAGTTCCGGCGAAACGTTGTAGAGGCCGTATGGTTTTATGGCAGGGTTCGAAAATGCACGTGCACTTGTGCACGTGTCATATTTCGGACAGATAATACAGGTGGGCTTTGGTTTAAGCCGGATCCATATATCATATTGAGTCGGAATATTTTAGTCTCTCGTATTCGTATTCGGTCGGAATACGAATACATGTATGTATATACAGGTGAGGGGTATTTTCGTAATCCGTTACGAGAATACTTTAGAAGATGCATTTCTTTTGGTTAATCATTTTGGTTTAAATGATTAAATGGATTTTGGAAAGGGTGACTCATTATGGATGACACATTTCTTCTAGCATGTTCATTAGTGACTCATGCTAATGAGTCACTAAGTGAGTCATGATAGAATTAATGTGTTTTGTTTTGGGTTTGGATATTTGAGGAGATTTTTTCATAAGATATTTTGCTTATGGTTTTGATTATATAACCTCATATATCTATTCACAAGAGAAGAGATATAGAACACAAGTTTATGAGCTTAGTTTTCTTTTGGCTCAATAGTGTTTCTTGAGTTCACCATTTCCAATCCTGAGCATCTTCTTCAACCTCCACCCTAACCCTCTCATGTGATGTGAACCCTAGGGTATTTGAGACTAAGTATTCTACTCATTCTCTACTTCATCTTGGTCATCTCTTTTAGCAAACTTGATGACCGAGTTGCCTCCGTAAAGAGGCGGGAGCCCGTTTAAAGATCCGTTGACGTGGTGCCACCTCGATGAGGAGATAGGAGATCGGAGTTGCCGCGAGGAGCGTGGGATGATGGCTAAAGACCGAAGGACTCGGATCGATCAGTATAGCCTTTCTACCTCTTTACAGTTTGTTAGTTTATTGTTAATGGCAAGATCCGGCTTATAATATGCGATAGCGCCAGTTATAAAAGTTTTTGTTCCGCGTTTGGCGTCAGAATGACGGCCGGGGCGCTACCGTAGACTTACATGGTATTAGAGCCACGCCATTAACCTTTACTAACTTGTTCTAACGTTTTTAAAACATCGATCGAACGAAATTTCCAAAACCGCACTTTTCAGGCTAAAGTTTCTGTCGATTTTTAAAACTGGTCTAAAAATCATTTTGAGCATCTCAGAAAATCGAGCAGGCTTTTTTAAGAATACTGTAGAAATTTGGTCAACTGTTACCTCCAAAGCGCCGCGGAACCGCCGCACAAGCCATGTGTTGGCCGCGGTTCCGCTGCCGTTTTGGAGCAACAGTGCACCATTTTTCTACAGTAGTGTCTTTCATGGGAATTGTGGTTTCTGGAATATTTTGTTTGGGCCCAGATTTTGTTTGAGTACTGCAGTTGTACTTGGGGCCCATTTCGGGAAGTTTTGTCGATCAGAATTTTAAATATATTAGTTTACAGTACTTTCATTATATCTCCGACCGTGAATGTCATTCGAGCGGTAAATTGCGTCTAATTGCTATAGTCTTTTTAGACGGGTTTGCGAATGTGAAATTCGCGTTGATGTTCTGTGTTGTGCTGTGATAATGCGGATTTGTCGTGGTGCAGTTTGGAATTATTTGTACATTTGATATTGCAGGGCGAACGTCCAACAAGTGGACTGCCGTCACTTCCTATTTGTATAATATTCTTTTGGGGCATGACCGGGCTGAGGTCGATGTACCCGTTGTACATATTTTTCATTTCTGTACTAGGTTTACCCAGCGACGGAGTGCACGGATAGCCGGGTTCTGGAGGGCAACGGGTCCGCATCTCATGGCTTTGAGTGGCAGAGGACCTCACTCTAGAATTGGCAGATTATTCGCCGCACTCGTAGGGGATACAAGTTGACCTAAGGAGGGGTTCTCAAGTTACCGAATTCCATAAAGTGCAGGGCGGTCCATTCACTATGCTGTAGTGGGCTGCCTCGCTTCAGGTTTTGGCGGGTAACTTGCCGCACCCGTAGGGGTCTAGGTTTCATTGCACAGGCTATCCACATGACTAGGGGAACGTTGGGTTTCAGCAGCGGCTCTGTGAAACCCGGGGATCCCAGATTATCTGTATTGTGTTGTGATGCTTATTATTTTTCTGTAATGTTGCATTTATCACGCATGGAGCGATTATTGTATATTGGTATATATACTAGTAGATGTTGTATATGTTTTACACCCTTTGTTAGTGTATATGCCCTAGGGGCCATTATTGTATCATATTAGTTTGTATATTACTTAATAGAAGCTTGGGATATTCACATGTATATAACAGTCTTGCTAAACATGGTAGTATGCTACTTGGTTTTTCTATCTTAATATGTTAGTATACGTATTGATAGAGCTCTTAGGATCTTGCTTGACTACCAGCGTTGTGATGGGAGTCACACTAGTGGGGGCTGGGTAGTCTACAAGCACATCCTTATTCAGGTCCCTAGTCGTTGGATTATCGAGACAGGGCATCGATACTCCGGAGTAGACTAGTGTGTATGCTTCTCATCCCAGTTGGGGAGATGGTATGTCCCACAGCCGTCAGTACGTCGTACTTAAGATAGTATGCAGGTGCTCGTTGGGTTACGGGTACACCGGACAGGACTCACAGGGAACTGTTGGTTGGTTTTATACCAGTCGTCAGTGAACAGTTCCCAGGTGACATGAATACAGCATAGTCCGCAGACTTGACACTGCTACTTCGCCTCGAGTGTGTCCCACTGTTCTTAGATTGCTACCCTACCACGGCTCAAAGGAGTCGTGCAAACAGGTAGCAGTTGGGTGCAGTCCCGAGCACTTGGAGGCAGTGGCGGTTAGACAGGATTCGTCTCTCCCGGTATTGGGGGTTGATATCGCGCTGTGTCAGAGAGCCATTACGCAAAGTCCCTGGCCAGGGAAAGCGAGATTAGCTGGTAGGTTCCAGTAGTTTCTCAGGGTGTAATGGGCTTCGCTCCGACACGACTTATACCGCTATTAGGGGACTGACGCTTGCCGCCCTCTAGGCCCGATATGCGATAGTCTTAGACGAACGGACCGGACTGTACGGAGATTGTCACATCAGACTCAGTAGGAGTTCGGATGGGTTTCCTCATCGGCCTTCTTATCGACATCTACCTGGGGACCGTTACGTACAGCTAGTGCCGCTTGCGGTCTGTGGTTAAACCCACTGCCAGCGTAGTAGTCGAGTCTCTAGAGTCCCACGCAGAGAGTTTCCCTACTCCAGGCGAAACGATATAGAGGTCGTATGGTTTTACGACAAGGGTTCGGACGCATACGTGTGTTTACGCACGTACGACTTTCTGACAGTTTTTACTAGTCGGCTTTGGTTTAAGCCAGTTACTTGTATCCGGTTATTGGATTTATACAGTCTAAATTTTTTCCGTGTTTTCATGGATAGGAGGGGCGTTCTCGTAATTGCGCGAGAAGCTTCTAGAAGATGGTGACTAAGGAGGTTTAGGTGGCATATACATTGAATGAGATTAGTGAGTCATATGGATGATTCATTCATGTCATTAATGCTTCATAATTGCTTAATGACTCATGGAGATGAATCACCACAAGATATTTATCAAGCATGGTTGTAAATCATTTTCTTTTCTTTTCTTGATAAAATAAAATGCTTGATATATATTTTGATAACTCATTTTCTCTTCTCATTATTATGTTCATCTTCTCTCTCCTCAAGCTCTCTCTCTTCAAACCCTAATCCTCCCCTCTCATGTGTTGAGTACAAGGATTAGTTAGACTACTTAATCCATAACCATACTCTATTTCATCTAGGTACTTTGATTAGCACTTAAAGATACCTAGTTGCCTCAAGTTTAGAGGCAAAGCTTGGAGTTTAGCTCTCGTGGTGGATCGTCCACTACTTGGAGAAGGCCGAGGAGGAGGTGGAGTTCGTAAAGACGAAGGACACGGTTCTTTAGGTATAATCCCTTTACATAGTAGTTGTTAACAACTATGTTTGATGTTAGTTATCGTTTAGCTTCGATTCATGCGGTTAGTCGATGTTTAGCATATAAACAAGATCGTTTTTCATATTTCCGCCTCCCCGCAAGTCGTGGGGTGTTGTACATCGACTTACAGTGGTATCAGAGCCTCGCTAAACAATAAATAACTCACTTGCAAAATTGTATGAATTTCGAACGGAAAAAACGAAACCGGAAAACCCCGATATCATAAGTTTCTGTCGATTTTTAAATGAAGTCCAAAATTTTTTCAGGGATGTTCTGAAAGCTCTAAAGGGCAGTAGTAGAACACCCAAGAAAATTGGGCCCATGAATCGGCTAAAGCGCCGCGGAACCGCGGCGGATCCCACCGATCCGCCGCTCTTCCGCCGCCGAGTTGCCGATTCATGAACCCAATTTTCCTGTGTTGGTTCTCTGTGATATTTGGTATTTTCTGGAATTTTTTATTTTTGCTCAGGTTTCAGATTTACAGAGAAGTATTGGAGCAAAATTAAATGTGTTTAATCGATCGAAATTATACGGTATTTGCTTGTTGGATTATATCTGTGTTTGTATAATGTGTTCGTAAACCTCCCCTAACTGCTAGTATGTCGGTTGGCAGGGGGTTGCACATTTCTGTAATGCATTTTACTGTTCGTGGATATGAACTGTGTTGGACTGTTGTGATGTATAGCCAGGGTTATGTGATGGGTTATTATTTAATTCATTTGATGTAAATGTAATTTGTTGTAATATTATTTTGCGGGGCAAATCCAGGTTGCGGTTGTAGCCACCGTTGTATTATTTCATTTTACTGTTTTTGCTCCTAGGACAGACCCAAGGTGGGGTGCACAAACTGCCGGGCGGGTAGTTTGCCGTACCCGTTGGGGTCTTGGGTGGGGTAATGGCTATTCATCACAACTGTATAATCCGTCTTTTGTTGCAGGCTCAAAACAAACATGGATTGCTTGCAAATCCAATAAAGTTCATCTGTGATCTGGAATGAATATTATTGCGTCCGACGAATGTAAAATATCTATATATATGATAGCTATTTAGACGTCACTTATGTTTTACACCCGCGCTAGCCCAGCCCCCGCTCTGTCGTTAGTTAAGTAACCTAACGGGTGATGACGGGACCCCGTGGCGAATGCGGATGGCATAAAAGGACGTTGTATTTTCGTTGTTTTCTGCAATGATAGGTTAATGATGGGACGCATTATTTATAATGCAAAGAAAATAAACCAAAAAGTTTAATCGTTGGAACAATTTAAAAGAAACCACTCGGTTAATTTTAAATAAACAGATATTTTTAAATGCGGAGCTTTAACCACTCCTTTTGAAAGCTATCAGGTTCCTTCGGTTATATCAAGTTCACTACGTTCACGGTTTCGCCAAAACCATTCGTAGCCCTCCGTCATTTCATTTGGGTATTCAGTAGTATTCAAGCTATGTATTTTTATCTAACGCCAGGGCATAGTGTTTGGTAGCTACTGGGTATTCATTTGTTGCATAGATAGATGAGTTAGTTTGGGACAGTCGTATTATCATTTTGGCCGAACGTCAAGGATATATACGGATGGGTTCAAATTGACAAGATAATGACGGGTAGAACTTGACATGTGACTTATGACATTTTGACCTAACGCCAAGGTCATAAGAGCATGGGGCAAAAATATATATCGGGAATTTCTAAAGAAACTGAAATTTGCAAAGAGTTGCATACCATTTGGAGTTTGATGAATGTTGGTAGGATTCCTTCAACATTATCATACAATGATATTTGGATCCCGATCCTACTGTGAGTATACGCTACTTATCAGGATATTCGTCACTTAACGATCAATGCTATAAACCAAGTAAGTGTCAAGAAAGGTGTTAGCGGGGTTACGCCCCCAGAGAAAAGAGGTTATTTAATTAAGGAACTTCGCGAAAGCGTTGGAAAGCCTCCCTCGAAGTATCGACACTAGCCTGGCTGAACGGTTAAGAAAGTATTGTACGGTGAGAATAGTCCTGGCTAATTCTTCTTTTATGGTTTGAGGAAGGATTCGAGAAACAGTGGGAGCCATCCAGTTTAGATAAACTAAAAACCACTCTAAACTTGCAAGAGCATCATGCTAAAGAGTTTTCTTCTCTCTCTCCTATTTGCAGCGACCCTGAAAATGACTGGACTTAAGTTACTTTTAGAGAAAAATATACTGACAGGGCCAAACTATAAAGATTGGCTGCGGAATGTCAAAATGGCTTTGACCTCTGACAAATTGGGGTACGTTCTCGCCGCTACGGCACCTGCTGTCCCTGGTCCCAAATCCAGTAATGCGGATAAGGAAATCCTCAAAACCTAGGATTTAGATTGCGCGAAAGCCAAGTGCATCGTGCTTGCCTTGATGAACAATGAACATCAGAGGAGGAACGAGGATATGCAACTAGATGGCATATTTCTCCATACAAAGGAACTTTATGGAGAGCAATCTCGAATAGCAAGATACGAGACCTCTAAGAACTTGTTTCGAGCGAGGTTGGCTGTCGGGTCATCGGTAGGAGAACATGTCCTAAAGATGATCGGCTATATTGAAGAGCTCACAGACCTTGGGACGACTTTGGATAATGAGCTCTATACAGACCTTATTCTCCAGTCCCTTCCTCACACCTACGCCCAGTTTATCCTGAACTTCAACATTCAAAGAAAAGAAGTTGAACTTCCGGAACTCCTGAACATGTTAAGGAGTGCAGAGGGCACCTTGCAGAAGACAAGGGAAACACCCGCTATGTTTGTTGGCGGTGCATCTTCTTCCGGGTCCAAGGCTAAGGCCAAAGGAAGGAAGAAGAAGGCCGCCACTAAACCTAGAGGAGGTGTTAGTAAGGTGGGAGGGAAGGGAAAGAAAAAGTTTGCGGTACCGGTAGTGGGCCAGGATGAGTGCTTCCATTGTCACAGGAAAGGGCACTGGAAGAAAGATTGCAAGGCGTGGAACGCCAAGAACCAGGAACCGAAGCAAGCTGTGGCTTCGACTTCAGGTGTGTTTGTAATTGAGAATTGTCTGTCAATTAACTCTACTTCCTGGGTATTGGATACCGGATCAGGATCTCATATTTGCAATTCATTGCAGGCACGGAGAAACTGTAGAGTGCTGAAGGAAGGTGATATGACCCTAAAGGTTGCTAACGGAGCTAGCGTGGGAGCTGCGTCCGTCGGGGATTATCACCTAGGATTGACGAGTGGACACATTTTGGTTTTACATAACTGTTTTTTTGTACCAAGCTTAACGTGTAATATCATATCAGTTTCCTTGTTATCAAATAAAGGTTATGATTTCACAATTGTAAGAGATGTTGTTAACATCCACCTTAATCATGGTTTGATTGGGTCCGGTACACTAAATAACGGTATATATGTTTTAAACCAACTCCAAATTTTCAATGTCCAGAACACACTAAAAAGAAAGTCTCCAGATTTAAATAAAGCTTTCTTATGGCATTGTAGACTGGGTCACATCAATGAGAGAAGGTTGACTAAGTTGCATAGAGAAGGATATTTGGACTCGTTCGAATATCAAACTTATGACACTTGTCAATCTTGTCTCAAAGGAAAGATGACAAAGGATCCATTTACTGGCCATGGAGTAAGAGCGAGCGAGCTCTTAGGACTCATACACAGCGATGTATGTGGTCCAATGTCTACGCATGCAAGAGGTGGTTTTTCCTATTTCATTACTTTCACGGATGATTACTCAAGATACGGATTCATTTATCTGATGAAACATAAATCCGAGGCTTTTGAGAAATTCCAAGAGTATAAGAATGAAGTAGAAAACCAAACCGGAAAAAGTATCAAGACACTCAGATCTGATCGAGGTGGTGAATACTTGAGTGCCGAGTTCCTAGGTTACCTAAAAGAGAAAGGAATTCTCTCTCATCTTACTCCTCCATGCACTCCACAGCATAATGGTGTATCGGAGAGAAGGAATCGAACCCTATTGGATATGGTACGATCCATGATGAGTAATGCTGAGTTACCGCGATCTTTCTGGGGTTATGTGCTAGAATCAGCGACATATCTTTTGAACATGGTTCCTACCAAGACTGTGCCTACCACTCCATATCAGATGTGGAGCGGGAAGAAACCCCATCTACAGTATATAAAGATTTGGGGATGTCCAGCTTTTGTTAAAAAGCAGCATGTGGACAAGCTCGAGGCACGATCAATAAAGTGTAAGTTTGTGGGATATCCAAAGAACTCCAGGGGATATCTATTCTATTACGCAGAGGAACAAAAGGTATTTGTTTCTCGTAATGCCCATTTTCTAGAACATCAGTTTTTAGAAAAGGAATCAAGTGGGAGCGAAATAGAACTGGAAGAAATTCCAGAACCACAAACTAATACTGAAAGTTTGGTAGAACCGGTAGTTCAATAAGAACAGGACATTCCCGCACCCCTCCGCAGGAGTAGTAGGCCGTCTCATCCACCTGAGAGATACTACGGTTTTCTCATAGATGGGGATAGAGAGGATTGCATCATAGATGATGATGAACCTACTGACTTTCAGCAGGCCATCCAGAGCGGCGACTCGATACGATGGCTAGATGCAATGCGGACCGAAATGGAGTCCATGTACACCAACAAAGTATGGACTTTGGACTTTGCTCCAGATGGGGTAAAACCCATATGATGCAAATGGATCTTCAAGAAAAAGATTGGTGTAGATGGACAGGTGGAAACCTATAAGGCTAGACTTGTTGCAAAGGGTTTTTGTCAAAGACCTGGTTTGGACTATGACGAAACTTTTTCTCCAGTGGCTATGCTCAAATCCATTCGGGTCCTTCTTGCTATTGCTGCCTTCCATGATTATGAAATCTGGCAGATGGACGTAAAGACGGATTTTCTGAATGGAAATTTAGAAGAGTGCGTCTATATGGATCAGCCAGAGGGTTTCAATCAGAGTGGGAGCAGCGGGAAAGTATGCAAGCTGCTTAAGTCCATTTATGGACTAAAGCAGGCATCGCGGAGTTGGAACATCTGTTTTGATGAGACAGTCAAAGAATATGACTTTATCAAAAATCCAGATGAACCGTGTATATATAGTAAAGTTGTAGCCAGAAGTGTCGTATTCCTCGTCATGTATGTGGATGACATTCTATTGATAGGAAATGACATTCCTATGCTACAATTTGTCAAAGGATTCTTGTCACACAGGTTCTCCATGAAAGACCTGGGTGATGCCTCTTACATTCTGGGGATCCGGATCTATCGTGATAGATCCAAGAGGATGTTGGGACTTTCACAGTCCAGGTATATCAACACTGTACTGAAAAGATTCAGTATGGAAGATTCTAAGCGCAGTAATCTACCGGCTTGTCACGGAATCACCCTCTCCAAAGAGATGTCTCCCAAGACTGATTTGGAAAGGGAACGCATGTCTATTATACCCTACGCTTCTGCAGTAGGCTCTATAATGTATGCGATGTTGTGCACCGGACCAGATGTAGCTTACGCACTAAGCGTGGTAAGCCGGTATCAGTCAGACCCAGG
This sequence comes from Agapanthus africanus, assembly GCA_030015575.1. Classification (NCBI taxonomy): domain Eukaryota; kingdom Viridiplantae; phylum Streptophyta; class Magnoliopsida; order Asparagales; family Amaryllidaceae; genus Agapanthus; species Agapanthus africanus. The sequence continues at coordinate 251,232,389 of CM057348.1, read as the reverse complement.
GGAGAAGCACTGGATAGCAGTAAAGAACATTCTCAAGTACCTGAGAAGGACTAAGGAGATGTTCTTGGTTTACGGCGGAAAAGACCTCAGGTTGGAGGCCTTTGCTGATTCCGGCTTCCAGAGTGATAAGGACGATTCCAAGTCCATGCCGGGTTATGTCTTTACCCTCAATGGAGGGGCGGTATGCTGGAAGAGCTCTAAGCAGGACACCGTTGCTGACTCGACGATGGAAGCGGAGTATATAGCTGCTTGCGATGCCGCAAAAGAAGCAGTCTGGATGAAGAAGTTCCTAATAGAACTTCAGGTGGTTCCTACGATAGTTGATCCAATACCTCTGTATTGCGACAACAACGGAGCTATAGCTTTAGCAAAGGAACCAAGGTCCCATCAGAAGTCCAGACACATCTTAAGGCGGTATCACCTGATCAGGGAGATCATTTATCATTGGGAGATCGAGGTTCGGAGAGTTGCTTCTGAAGAGAACATTGCTGATCCATTCACAAAGGCCCTACCTCAGATTCAGTTCGAGAGGCTACTCGAGATCATCGGTCTTCGATATCCCAGTACATGGCCCTAGTGCAAGTGGGAGATTGTTAGTGTATATGCCCTAGGGGCCATTATTGTATCATACTAGTTTGTATATTACTTAATGGAAGCTTGGGATATTCACATGTATATAACAGTCTTGCTAAACATGGTAGTATGCTACTTGGTTTTTCTATCTTAATATGTTAGTATACGTATTGATAGAGCTCTTAGGATCTTGCTTGACTACCAGCATTGTGATGGCAGTCACACTAGTGGGGGCTGGGTAGTCTACAAGCACATCCTTATTCAGGTCCCTAGTCGTTGGATTATCGAGACAGGGCATCGATACTCCGGAGTAGACTAGTGTGTACGCTTCTCATCATAGTTGGGGAGATGGTCTGTCCCGCAGCCATCAGTACGTCGTACTGGAGATAGTATGCAGGTGCTCGTTGGGTTACGGGTACACCGGACAGGACTCACAGGGAACTGTTGGTTGGTTTTATACCAGTCGTCAGTGAACAGTTCCCAGGTGACATGAGTACAGCATAGTCCGCAGACTTGACACTGCTACTTCGCCTCGAGTGTGTCCCACTGTTCTTAGATTTCTACCCTACCACGGCTCAAAGGAGTCGTGCAAACAGGTAGCAGTTGGGTGCAGTCCCGAGCACTTGGAGGCAGTGGCGGTTAGACAGGATTCGTCTCTCCCGGTATTGGGGGTTGATATCGCGCAGTGTCAGAGAGCCATTACGCAAAGTCCCTGGCCAGGGCAAGCGAGATTTGCTGGTAGGTTCCAGTAGTTTCTCAGGGTGTAATGGGTTTCGCTCCGATACGACTTATACCGCTATTAGGGGACCGACGCTTGCCGCCCCCCTAGGCCCGATATGCGATAGTCTTAGATGAATGGACCGGAATGTACGGAGATTGTCACATCAGACTCAGTAGGAGTTCGGATGGGTTTCCTCATCGGCCTTCTTATCGACATCTACCTGGGGACCGTTACGTACAGCTAGTGCCGCTTGCGGTCTGTGGTTAAACCCACTGCCAGCGTAGTAGTCGAGTCTCTAGAGTCCCACGCAGAGAGTTTCCCTACTCCAGGAGAAACGATATAGAGGTCGTATGGTTTTACGATAAGGGTTCGGACGCATACGTGTGTTTACGCACGTACGACTTTCGGACAGTTTTTACTAGTCGGCTTTGGTTTAAGCCAGTTACTAGTATCCGGTTATTGGATTTATACAGTCTAAAGTTTTTCCGAGTTTTCATGGATAGGAGGGGCGTTCTCGTAATTGCGCGAGAAGCTTCTAGAAGATAGTGACTAAGGAGGTTTAGGTGGCATATACATTGAATGAGATTAGTGAGTCATATGGATGATTCATCCATGTCATTAATGCTTCATAATTGCTTAATGACTCATGGAGATGAATCACCACAAGATATTTATCAAGCATGGTTGTAAATCATTTTCTTTTCTTTTGTTGATAAAATAAAATGCTTGATATATATTATGATAACTCATTTTCTCTTCTCATTATTATGTTCATCTTCTCTCTCCTCAAGCTCTCTCTCTTCAAACCCTAATCCTCCCCTCTCATGTGTTGAGTACAAGGATTAGTTAGACTACTTAATCCATAACCATACTCTATTTCATCTAGGTACTTTGATTAGCACTTAAAGATACCTAGTTGCCTCAAGTTTAGAGGCAAAGCTTGGAGTCTAGCTCTCGTGGTGGATCGTCTACTACTTAGAGAAGGCCGAGGAGGAGGTGGAGTTCGTAAAGACGAAGGACACGGTTCTTTAGGTATAATCCCTTTACATAGTAGTTTTTAACAACTATGTTTGATGTTAGTTATCGTTTAGCTTCGATTCATGCGGTTAGTCGATGTTTAGCATATAAACAAGATCGTTTTTCATATTTCCGCCTCCCCGCAAGTCGTAGGGTGTTGTGCATCGACTTACACCCGTGCTAGTCCAGTCCCCGCTCTGTCGTTAGTTAAGTAACCTAACGGGTGATGACGGGACCCAGTGACAAATGCAGATGGCATATACGTACATTTTATTTTTTGTTCTTTTCTGGTATGATTAATTGATGGGACTGCGTTGATTCTGATCATTGCAAAGGAAAACAAACCTGTTTGGACGTTGTTGGAACATTTTTAAAAAGTATTATTACAAAGACGTTTTCTTTTGTTTTGCATAGTGGTATTCAGTTGGAATATCCTGCACCTCATTCGACGAGGCAAAGGCCGAGATCCCTTCACCGGGAGTGACCCTTTGGGCAAAAGTTTGCATCAGGGTAATAACTTCACTATAGTCGATTACATGTTGCTTTGCACAGTAGTATTCAGTTGGAATATCCTACACCTCATTCGACGAGGCAAGGGCCGAGATCCCTTCACCGGGAGTGACCCCTTGGGCAGAAGTTTGCGTCAGGTTAATAACTTCACTATAGTTGATTACTTGTTGCTTTGCATCGCGGTATTCAGTTGGAATATCCTGCACTTCATTCCACAAGGAAAGAGCCGAGATCCCTTCACCGGGAGTGACCTCTTTAGCGAAGGTTTTCGCCACTATATTTTCTAAAAAGGTATCAGGTTCCTTCAGTGATATCAAGTTCGTTATGTTAAGGGTTTTTCGCCAAAAACCAGCCGTAGCCCTCCGTCATTTCATATGAATGGTCAGTAGTATTCAAGCTATGTTGGTTTGGCCCTTAGTTAAGACATAGTGATTGATAGCTGCTGGGGTGTTCACATGTTGTATAGATAGATGCGTTGGTTTGGGACAGTCGTATTACTTTGTTGGCCCTTAGTCAAGAGTATGTACGGGTGGATTCAAATTAACAAGATAATGATGGGAAGAACTTGACATGTGACTTATGATTTGTTGGCCCTTAATCAAGGTCATAAGAGCATGGGGCAAAAATCCATATCGGGAGTTTCTAAAGAAACTGAAACTTGCCAGGCATGCGCATACCTTCTGGAGTGTGATAACGTGAGTGGATTCCTTCACGTTATCATACCATGATAGTTGGATCCCGATTCCCACTGATGAGTTGGTTTACTCTTCGGGTGATCCCGATTGATTCTTCTTTCAGGTTTGGAAGAGAATTTGACAGTACAGTAGGAGGTTTCCTGATTAGATAAAGTGATAACCATTCTGATCTAGGTTAGAGTGCACGCAGAGTGTTTCTTTTCTCTCTCTCTTTGGCAGCGACCTTTGACCGACCCTAGACTATGACTCAGTGACCAAGTTGACCGAACCTTCTTAAAATACAGGCTTTTGGATTGTCTAAGTTGCATAAGTCATTACCGCTCCTGATTTTACCCTTTGCATTTCTCAGAACACCTCGTATCACTACGAACATCCACTTCCATTGGATAGATCCATCATATGGTTATATATGAACTCGAAGGGACTTCTTCGAGGATGGATTCAGGTTCAGGAGAAATTGAATTGATTTATTCAGTTGTCTTTTGTCATCACCTTCTCTCAGGTTGTGAGAGCTCCTTGGTTGAGGAGAGTACACCTATTACGCTTATTGGATAGTTTTCTTCCAAATCATAGGCAGGTGCCGAAAGGTCGGGAATGAAGAAAACCAATTAGCCTAAGTAGGGTGTACAGAAGGTAATAAGTAAAGACAAAATAAAGGGATTAGAAAGAGGGAAAAGTAAATTTCGAATGCTATCATTCACGACCAAACCGCGTACTTCATCGCCACTCCTACTTCACCTTTACTTTTTTCCCTAGTTCGGGAGAAATATAATAAGGTATTATTCAGTTGTCTTTTATCATCACCTTCTCTCAGATTGTGAGTACTCCTAGGATTAGGAGAGTACACCTATTATGCTTACTGGATAGTCTTCTTCCAAACCATAGGCTGGTGCCGAACGGTAGGGAAGGAATAAAACCACTTAGCCTAAAGGGGTGTACAGAAGGTTATGAATAAAGACAAATAAAGAGATTTGGAGGGATGACAAAAAAATATACGGTTATAGTCATGAATTGGATTATGGAAGAGGCATTACTAGGAATACCAGGATACCCCTACGAAACATTTTCATGTTTCAGTTTCACTATGCATTGTTAAAGGAAAACTGATTTCCCGATTAGATACTTACTCCAGGGTATGTATTTACCAGGTATGATTCTCACATCTGTATGGTTTTACAGATGATGAGTGGGAGGAAGTTATTAGGAATTAGGTGATCATCCTCATTATATCGGAATTCGTTGTAATTAGTGATATTTGAGGAAGTCGCCTGGGTGTTTGCCGGGAGGCATGTATTTGGTTTTGAGTATCCGTTGTTGTGCACCAATTTCAAAATGATATATCTGTACGTTTATTTTTATAAAGTGAGATATAACTTTTTGAAATTATGTCCATGACATTTACCTATATCAGTTGACGATTGGGTAAGGAGCATTGAACAATGGAGTAGTTCTTAACCATAAGTAAAGTTTTCAACCTACGATGCACAGGTTTTGAGTTATTCGACTCAGGGGACTCAAACAGAGTATTGTATGTTGTCCAGTGTCCATCAGGACAAAGGGGTAGGTCCTCGTATTATGTTCTGTTTACTTTTGACTTCTCTAGTTTTTAGACAAGTGTTTCGTAGAAATACAATGTCTAAGTTTTGAGAAGTTATAGGTATAGGAATAAAGTAGGGAACCAGGTGTCGCAAGTATCGGGATTCTTCAAGGTGATCGAAGATGTAGATACTTGTGATTGGTATTTAGTTGATAGTAATGGTTTTGAGAAACTTGTTTCTCTTTCAGGTCACTCATAATTGGATGAACTCCTAAGTTGAGTAATGCTGATTAGCCTCTCTCTATTAAGTTGATATGCATTGGAGACAGCTGCATGATTAGAATCTGGTTCCAATTAAATAAGTGCCAAAGTTTCTATATTGGATATAGAATGGTTCATATCTTAACGATGTTAAGATATGGGGAGTTTTCCGGCTTATGATTTAAACCAGACTCTGGATAACTCAGGGCACATTTCTGTAATGGCAGTTTGTGGGTTGACCCAGGCTACGACGAGGGTTGATTTTCTACCATCTGGAAGTTCATTGGTGATATTGTTCTTGACTCGCCACAGTTTTAGTAAAATGGATTTTTTCAGAACACAACAGTAGGAGTATGGTAGAACTGGAAGTGATTTCAGAACCGCAAACGATTACGGAAAATTTAATAGGACCTAAAGATTCAATCAGGTTTGACATTCCATTAGCCATTCCGCAGATATGGTGGGTAACCTCAGACACCCGAGAGGTACTCCAGTAGCCTTAAGGACGGTGACAGGGAGGTTCTTGTTTACCCAGACTTGACACTACTGTTGTTCCAGGCTATGAGACCCAGCAGGAGGTTAAGTATTGCGTCGTTCTAAACTATCTTTAGAAGTGTACGTATATATTATTCTGCCAGAGGGTTGTTGTGGTCAGTGGGAGCAGTAGAAGCATAGTGGGCAAGTAGCTTATGTCTATTTATAGACTCGAGCAGATATAGCGGAGATAGATCATCTATTTTTGATGTGACAGTCATGGGTTTGACTTCATCAGAATAAGGGATGGATCTGTTAAGAAGGTAGTAGGGTGTGATGTCCTGGTATTTGGATGACACACACAGAGTAGGAAGTAAAATTCCTATACTACGATCGGTTGTACTGTGGTTGTCACACAGTTGTTTCTCCACAAAGGATATGGATATAATATCTGACATTCTTGTTACTAGATCTATGGTACTAGATCTAGATTTGGGTAGTTTCCCAATATGGGTACTTGATAGTATTCTAATAGTATTTTAGAATAGATGACTCCTGGCATGGTAGTGTACCTGCAGGTGATGGAGTCACCCTCTCTAAAGGTGTCTTACAGACTAAAGGGGAGAGGGATGTGCATGATTGGCAGATCACTTGCTTAGGCAATTGAGTCGATCATAAGATATCAAGTACCACACCAGATGTTGTTTTTGCACTAGATGCAATAAGTTTATATTAATCCAATCCTGGAGAAACATTCGGAAGTAGTTTTAGAACATAAGTGGATGTTCTACGGATTTGATGACGGCAGCCTCTTTCGGGAGACGGTTATCATTCCAGGCTTCCAAAGGTGACATGGATGACAGAGTGATTGTCAGAGTTATAGTTTTTTCTCTGTAGAAGAGGGTCAGTATTATGGACAGGTGGTCCAAGAGGATAATGTGGGAGGCATGGTGCTAGATACTGATTAGCTTCGGTTGTCGATACAGTCTAAGAAGTTTGAATTTGGAGTTCATTTATGAACTAGGTCCCATCAGATATCCAAACATATTCTAAGACAAGTATTACTCAATTCAGGAGATGGCTTTCTCTGCGAACTTGAGATTAAGAGAGACATAGAAAGAAATATCAGGGCGGATCCACACACTGAGGCTATTTCTCGAACATAAAAGTTTTACAAACGAGCTTTGTGAAACTGATTAGCAGAGGAGTTGGGTGTTCGGTATCACACGGGCTGTGAGTATGCGACATCGCAATAATTAGCCTTAAGTGTAAGTGGGAGATTGTTGGATATAGTGCCCTCAAAGTCAATTATTGGATCGCAGGTACGTGATTGCAATGATTGAGGGAGGACCTATACTGGTAGGATAGTCTTACTCGAGATGATAGTATGCTATCTGGTTTACCTTTATCAGTCGTGTACAGTTTTAGGTGACATAATCACTATTACACGTTGATAGAGCCCTCAGGATTCTGCTTGACTACCAACAGTATGATGGAGATCATATACGTGACAGTTGGGTAGTCTATAAGCACATCCTTAAATGAGGTCCCTAGTCGTAGGAGTTTCGAGACAGGGCATCGATACTCCGGAGTGGACTAGTGTATACAGTCGAGACCCCGACGAGGGGCGGTGGCCGGTCTCATAAGCCACTGGTGTCAGTTGGATCACCTAAGATGTATACAGGTGCTCATTGGGTTATGAGTACACCGGACAGGACTCGCCGGGAACCTGCTAGTCGGTATTATACCTAGCGTCAGATTGCAGTTCTCTGGTGACATGTGTACAGGTTAGTTCATCGACCTGAGATCATAATTTGTTTCGTGTGAGTTCCCACTGTGCTTTGATTACTACCCTACCACGGCTCAAAGGAGTCATGCAAACAGGTTTTAGTTGGGTACAGTCCCGAGCCACATGGAGGCAAGTGAGCGGATCGGCAGGGGATTCGTCTCTCCCGGTATTGGGGGTGAGATCGCGCTGTGACTAGGAGAGCCATTACACAAAGCCCTCGGCCGAGGCAGGAGATTTACTGGTAGGTACTCCAGTAGTATCTCAGGGTGTTCAGGGTTACCCTCCGACACGACTTATACCGCCTTTCGGGGTCTGACGTTACCAGCCCCCTAGGCCCGATATGCGATACTCATAGACAAACGGATCAGACTGTATGTATATTATCACTGATAGGCTCAGTAGGGTTCTAGGATGAGTTCGCTCATCGGCTTCCCTTTCGGTCAGTACATGGGCAGCCGTTATGCACAGATAGTGCCGCTGACGTGCTTGTGGTTAAACCCACTGCCAGGGTACTGACGAGTCATTAGAGTCCCCCACAGATAGTTTCCCAAGTTCGGGCAAAACGTTGTAGAGGCCGTATGGTTTTATGGCAGGGTTCGAAAATACACGTGCACTTGTGCACGTGTCATATTTCTGATAGATAATACATGTGGGCTTTGGTTTAAGCCGGATCCATGTATCATATTGAGTCGGAATATTTTAGTTCTCGTATTCGTATTCGGTCGGAATACGGATACATGTATGTATATACAAGTGAGGGGTATTTTCGTAATCCGTTATGAGAATACTTTAGAAGATGCATTTCTTTTGGTTAATCATTTTGGTTTAAATGATTAAATGGATTTTGGAAAGGGTGACTCATTATGGATGACACATTTTTTCTAGCATGTTCATTAGTGACTCATGCTAATGAGTCACTAAGTGAGTCATGATAGAATTAATGTGTTTTGTTTTGGGTTTGGATATTTGAGGAGATTTTTTCATAAGATATTTTGCTTATGGTTTTGATTATATTACCTCATATATCTATTCACTAGAGAAGAGATATAGAATACAAGTTTATGAGCTTAGTTTTCTTTTGGCTCACTAGTGTTTCTTGAGTTCACCATTTCCAATCCTAAGCATCTTTTTCAACCTCCACCCTAACCCTCTCATGTGATGAGAACCCTAGGGTGTTTGAGACAAAGTATTCTACTCATTCTGTACTTCATCTTGGTCATGTCTTTTAGCAGACTTGTTGACCGAGTTTCCTTGGTATAGAGGCGGGAGCCCGTTTAAAGATCTGTTGACGTGGTGCCACCTCGATGAGGAGATAAGAGATCGGAGTTGCCGCGAGGAGCATGGGATGATGGCTAAAGACCGAAAGACTCGGATCGATCGGTATAGCCCTTCTACCTCTTTACAGTTTGTTAGTTTAGCGTTAATGGCAAGATCCGGGTTATAGTATGCGATAGGCCAGTTATAAAAGTTTTTGTTCCGCGTTTGGCGTCAGAATGACGGCCGGGGCGCTACCGTAGACTTACAGTTTGTGCTTGTTCATTAATTGCCGCCAGCTGAACAGGGTTACCGTACGAAACAGATATCCCTTACCACGTATCGATGATTTGTTCGACCAGCTTCAAGGTGCTGGATACTTTTCGAGGATTGACTTGTGATCGGGTTACCATCAGTTGTGGGTGCAGCAGGAGGATATTCCGAGGACGGCTTTTCGCACACGTTACAGGCACTATGAGTTTTTGGTGATGTCGTTCGAACTCACCAATGCAACAACCGCGTTTATGGATTTGATGAACCGCATTTTTAGACCGTATCTAGATCTATTCATCATCGTGTTTATTGATGACATTTTGGTGTATTCCCGGAGCCGAGAGGAGCATGAGCAGCACCTGTGGATCACATTGCAGACTTTGAAAGAGCACCAGCTGTTCGCGAAATTTTCCAAGTGCGCGTTTTGGCTTGACAGTGTTGATTTCTTGGGTCACGTGATTACGAGAGATGGCATATGCGTGGACCCGAAGAAGATCGAGGCCGTTCAGCATTGGCCCAGACTGGCATCAGTTATGGAGATCCACAGCTTTCTAGGTCTGCCAGGCTACTATCGACGTTTTGTTCAGGACCTTTCCCGTATTGCTGCACCGTTGACCAGGTTGACCCGGAAGGGAGTTCCTTTTGATTGGACCGAGGCGTGCGAGCATAGCTTCCAGCAGTTGAAGGCTCGTCTAACTACTGCACCAGTATTGTCATTGCTTTCGGGATCGGGCAGATTCGTGGTTTATTGCGACGCTTCTCGAGTGGGACTAGGTTGCGTGTTGATGCAGTACGACAGGGTTATCACGTATGCTTCTCGGCAGCTGAAGACACATGAACAGAACTATCCTACACACGATTTAGAGATGGCTGCAGTGGTGTTTACACTTAAGATCTGGAGACATTACCCATACGGAGAGTCGTTCCAGATATTTATGGACCACGAGAGCTTGAAGTATATATTTCAGCAGCGAGACCTAAACCTAAGACAGCGCCGTTGGATGGAGCTGGTGAAGGACTATGATTGTGGAATCCTTTACCATCCGGGAAAGGAGAACGTGGTGGCAGATGCTTTGAGTCGGAGGCCTGAAGGTAGTTTATCTTGTTTGAGCACCGTTCTGAGGCAGTCTTCAGCAGATTGGCAGATTCTATGCGACAGCCGAGTGGAGCTCGAGTTCACTCCGACTGGAGGACAGCTTGCGCATATTCATACACGTCCGCAGTTGCTTGATCGTATTCGAGAGGCACAGCCCAGTGATGACTGTCTTTCAGAGATTATGGAGCAGATTAGGCAGGGCAGAGATTCCTAGTTCGTGATCAATGATCAGGGGGTACTGCGATTTGGGACTCGATTGTGCGTACCAGATTCTGAGGGACTGCGGCGTAAGATTCTTTAGGAGGCGCATAGATCGATTTATAGCGTTCATCCAGGTTCCACCAAGATGGACCATGGTCTGAGAGATGTTTATTGGTAGGACGGAATGAAGAGGGATGTCACAGACTTCGTGTCGAGATGGCTGACTTGTCAGCAAGTCAAGGCCGAGCACTAGAGGCCCGCGGAAGAGTTGCAGCCTTTGCCCATTCCAGAGTGGAAATGGGAGCAGATTTCTATGGACTTCATTGTGGGTCTACCCAGGACCAGTCGAGGGTATGACTCTATTTGGGTGATCGTTGATCGATTGACGAAAGCGGCTCACTTCCTGCCAGTGAAGACCAGTTTCGGTTTTGCTCAGTATGCCCAGATTTATATCGACGAGATCGTACGGTTGCATGGCGTCCTGAATTGTATCCTTTCAGAACGAGGCACCTAGTTTACCATCCGACTATGGCAGAGACTTCAGGAGGCGTTGGGCACCCGTTCGAGTTTCAGCATAGCATTTCATCCACAGACCGACGACCAGTCAGAGCGGACTATTTAGACTCTCGAGGACATGCACCGAGCATGCGTTTTAGACTTCGATGGTAGCTGGGATCATTATTTACCCTTAGTGGAGTTCTCCTACAATAATAGCTTCCAGGATAGTATTCAGATGGCACCTTTCGAGGCCTTGTATGGGAGGAGATGCAGATCGCCCGTCTGTTGGACAGAGCTCAGCAAGAGCAGTATTTTGGGGCCGCAGATCGTGCAGGAGACGGCTGAGAAAGTACAGTTGATTCGAGATTGGATGAGAGCGGCTCAGAGAAGGTAGAAATCGTACGCAGATAGACGCCGTCGCAGACTAGAGTTCACAGTTGGCGATCATGTTTTTCCGATGAAGGGCGTGATGAGATTTGGGCGAAAAGGAAAGCTTAGTCCCAGATTTGTGGGTCCCTTCGAGATCCTCAAGCGTGTCGGCGTAGTTGCGTATCGTTTGGCTCTTCCACCCAGCTTTCCGGATGTTCACCCCGTATTCCACGTGTCAATGCTTCGCAGATATCTTCATGACCCTTCTCACATGATTCAGCCTTAGACCGTTCAGCTTGAGCGCCATCTTTCGTTCACCGAACAACCAGTAGTGATATTGGATCGGCAGGTGAAGAAACTTCGATCAAAGGTCTTGCCATCCGTGAAGGTTCTTTGGCGCAGCCCGAATGGTGAAGAGATCACTTGGGAGGCTGAGGGCGAGATGTAGAAGAATTTCCCACATCTCTTTGAAGGTACGCGTAGCTATATTTTTAAATTCGGGGACGAATTTCTTTAAGGGGGAAGATTGTAATACCTTAAAATGCGATTAGTGGTTAATTATGCTTTAATGTGGGGTTTTTATTAAAAAAATTACCAAAACGGTTTTCAAATATTTTATCAAAATTAATGGATATTTTATTAGAATTTAATTGGGCTTGCACACACATGTGCATGTAAAATAGGGCTAAGTTTGGGGTTAAACCATGTTTAGGTAGCCATGGTGGACTAACCCATTTAATTAGGATTATGAAGTTAATTAAGTGTATTAGTTTTTTTTTAGTATAATTTGTTGTTTTGGGGGTTGACTTGTGAATTGGAGAGAGAGAAAGGGCATGATGAGTGAAGAATGCTTGGTAATGATGAGAGAGAGGAGGAAAGGGGGTTGACTCTCATATCTCATTTCTTTTTTCAAATCACTTATTTTCCACACTCATCACATATCTCTACCTCTCATTTTCCCTGCACACACACACCCCCAGCAGCAACACCCCCTTCTCTTCTTCTTCTTCTTTTTCTTCTTGCATCCAAGCTCCAACCTTCTTCAAAAATCCATTTTTCTTCACAAATCACTTACAAAACACCTCTTTGCTGGTTCTTGAGGCAAGATCATCATGTTTGAGACACCACTAACCCACTTTGAGGTATAAAACTCACCCTAACCACTTCTTTGCTAAACTTATAGTTATTTAGCTTAAAATCTTGTTTAATAAGTGATTTGGGCTAACTTTCTGTTTTGTGTGGAGTTTTGGTTAAAATGGAATTGTGATGGCTTGTGTAGTGTTGTTAGTGTCGTTTATCCCTAGTAATTTCTTCAGATTACTCTAAAATATCTTATTGTTTTAAAATTAGCGTAAAGTAAACATTTAGTTAAGATTTTGGGTGGTTTTGTGATCTGCTTTTGACCCGGGTGCTTCAGGCAAAAGTTGCATTTACTGGAGCTTAGTGACTGAGCTAGGGACACACACACACAGCACGAGACTCCCATTCCCATTCCTGGCAGCAAATAAAAGGGTTCTGGCCGCAAATTGCGGCCAGATGATGGATCTTTGTGTCGGGGTTTGGTGGGTTGGTGTCTTCTATATAATGTAGGTCTTTGGTGTATGCAACTTTTCCTAATTAAACTCGAGTCAAAATCTGGGATCAAATACCTTATTTTCAACACTTTTAGACTTGCGTGATACGCACGTTTTGAGTTTGGGTCTGGTGGTTTCTGTGTATCGCAGCATGTTAGGGTGGTTCCAGGCGCTGGCACACGCGTTTTGGTGTCACGTTTACACACGTGTTAGCTCGCGACGGAAGTTTTTCGAATAATCTTGTTATCGTGTTTTTAGCAGGATTTTAGCCTTATGTGTATTGCCTTGTGTAATTTTAGGAACGATCGCGGAGACATCGAACGTGGCGCGGAAGGGAAAAGTGGTGATTGGATCCGACTAGCTGAGACATTCCGGTGAGTAGATGTACACATCTACGGGGGAAATCGTATGGATGGCGCGAGGCGCCCGATAGTTTTAAAACTTCTAGTAGTACAAGCATTTTGCGTATACTTCATAGTTATCTATTTTGCTGTATTGCATGATCTTTTATATCCATATATGTGTTAGTTCATCATATAGCGCCATTGAACTATTAAAATGAGACATGCGACACGAGTACTTTATGACTTGCTTAGTTCATCATATAGCCCCATTGAACTGTTAAAATGAGACATGCGACACGAGTACTTTATGACTTGCTTAGTTCATCATATAGTCCCATTGAACTATTAAAATGAGACATGCGACACGATTACTTTATGACTTGCTTAGTTCATCATATAGCCCCATTGAACCATTAATATGAGACATGCGACACGAGTACTATATGACTTGCTTAGTTCATCATGTAGAACCATTGCACCATTATCATGAGTATGCGGCATAAGTACTAATCAACTTGCTAAATTCAGAAATTGGAACAATTGCACCATATATGACTTGTATGTTGGGTTAGCTTAGCACCTTAGCAAGGTTTTGGCAAGCATCAAACATGCTATATTATATATTTTTGGGGTGCTAAACAAACCAACCAAGTAATCGAACTAGAGAATTAGGGTTAACTTTGCATGTAAACAACTTTACATCTAAGAGAGAGGGTTATAACCTTTGTAGTCCATTCCTTCGCATCAGAAGCTCCGAGTAGTAGTTCCTTCACCGCGATCCATGAACTCCCAGACTCTAGAGAGGCTCCACAAGTCGAATGATCCATGCTTGCTTGAAGACTTCTTTTTCGAAGATGATCTACTTTGAAGAATCTCAAACCCAAACTCTCACTTCTCTAATTAAGTATTAGTGAAGTGAACACCCTAATCTAAGTGGCTATAATAGATGGGGATGATGAAGTAGGAATTTTGCTCTCTTTTGTTTTCAATTTCTCACTTTAAATCATCACAACACAAAAAGCTAGAAAGCTTTTTCAAAGGAGGAAGAAGAAGTAGAAAGCTTTTGTGATGAATAATGAATTGTTGTGTGGTTAGAATTGCAACCATGGGTTAAAGATAACATCCTTAACTCTTGTAGAGATTTAACCATTTGCTATGGTTAGAGTTAGGTCAACAAATATCTTAAGGAAGACAAAAATGGTAGACAAAGTCAAAGAAACCTACAAGCTTCCATCAAAATATCAACCATGGATAATTCCACCATCATTTGTATTTCCTTAATAATAATTATAAACCCTAATCTAACCCTAGCATGGTTCAAGTCTCATAAACCCTAGTTGCAATTTTAACCTAGCACGTTACAATATTATATATCAAATATATAATATATAATGTAACAGAAGAAAATAATACAAATAACATATATCGCATATACATTAATGTATTATCCAAGTGAGAAAAAGAATCAATAAAGCAAGCTTATATTAGTTAATGTAACATAATATATCACATATATAATTATACATTAAATTATCGAATCAACACTTGATCCGATAACCCAGCTATATTTCATATAACCGGCTAATATAACAAGTACCATTTCATCGAATCAACACTTGATCCGATGACTCGGCTATATCACATATACCCGGCCGATATCACATATCACGAGAATAGAATACAGTATCGCATATCGTATTAGTCTCGGTCCTGCACATATTGCATATGTGCCCCTACTCCGTTTTGCCTGAGCCAGGAAACCTCTGTGTAGGACTCTAAAGAATCATCAATACGCCGGCAGTGGGTGATGATCATATCAAACACCCACAAACTGCAAGCGGTCAGCTAAACGTAACAGCCACCGATGTATTGAACAATCAGAACATCAACAAGCAAGCCTGTACATTCTCCTGTGAATCCAATCAGCAACACCACCATACAGTCCGGTCTCTTCGTCTGATATGTCGCATATCCAGTCTAGGGATGGTAAAACGTCAGACCACAGTAACCGATAAGTCGTGTCGATGTAAGGCTCATAACGGATCGAGAGACTAATGATAACTCTTACCAGTAAATCTCCATATCAGCCCTGGCCAGGGAATTCCTGTTATAGCCAATCAAACACAGCGCAATATCAACTCCCAAAACCGGGAGAGACGAAACCCCTCCTATCGCTCATGTCACGACCCACAGGGTACGAAACGTGACTGGCACTTAAGTTACGAAACGTCTCAAGGCGTCCGTAAAATAAGTAAGTCAAAGCCCAGAAATCAAAACCCGATTAAGAAATAAAATGAAGGAAAACCAATTTAGTGAAAGCGATTTAACCCATTAAGTCACATCAAGCTTTTTAAAAGCAACATCCTTTTTTCCAAAAATTCCGGCAGAGACTCCTTTGTAAAAACAGGCCCCCAAACGGGTTTAAAACAGGAGTATAAATGAATAACATGAAATATGGCATCCCCAAGCGGGAGCTAGCTCTTCGCCTCAAGGCGGTCATAAATCCCATGCAATGTAAAACAGTAATGTGCATAAATAAGCATAAGAAGCACAAGTACAATATCATGTCGACTCAAGTGAACTCGACCCCAAATACAACATAAAAATCCATAAATCACACAGCCTCGTCTCTAGGTCAATATACAAAAATACAAATAACAGGTGCAGCTGATTTAGTAGATGGAGTACTCTAGATACAATGAAGATACAAGGCGGTACAAAATGATAACACACCCACCTACGAGCAAAAGCCTCGAGTCCAGGGAAAAGAGGCAAAAGAAGCTAGTGCGCCCGCCGCTACTGTGCTGATGGACCGGACCTGCAAAAAGGTTGTGGCACAACGGGGGTGAGTTGCCAACTCGTGAGTAATAAATAACATCTATAGAGGCTATCACAAGCATGCACACAAGCATCCTAGCATCTACAATACAGATAAGGCAGGATATACTAGCAGGTATGTATGCAACATGAATGTCCGAGCAGGTATGTATGCAACATGAATTAACTCGTGATCTGAATAGGTAGGTATAAGAATCATTATTTTCTTTTTTGGAATCTCTTTTGAAATATTAGCAAAACATCACTAGAATCATCATGAATCCGTGTCTAGCATCGACACCACAAAACTGTCTCAAATCTCATGTATCCATATCACAGTATCTCTGACCTCAGCCGTCCGGCTGACCCATCTCAAATATCCATATCTCAACATCTCGTGGCCACGGTCCGTATCCTCTGGATATCCGCCGTGCCAAAAAGTCACCGGTAGGTAGTGCTCCCCTGCCAGGCTCAACGCCATCATCTGCGACCTTCTCGCCCCGGGGTACCTTACCGGGCCCACCATGTACCCGAGACGGTTCATCCAACTCCTCAAAACGGGTCTCGTAAACCATATCAAACTCATGGTGGACGAAACTTACATCACTAGAAAACCGCAACTTTGCATATTTTAAAGGAGGTAATAAGTTTAGAAATTCTTGCGGCTTTCCCCCGAAATCCAGAAATATCATAAATCTCAAGAAATCATCATAAGTGCATATGTCAATGATAATGAATGCATATGGTATCAATTGTTGGAGATAGTGCCCTCAGAGTCAATTATTGGATTACAGGCACGTGATTGCAATGATTGAGGGAGGACCTGTCCCAGTAGGACAGTCTTACTCGAGATGATAGTATGCTATCTGGTTTATCTTTATCATCGTGTACTGCTTTAGGTGACCTGACATGTCGCTATTACACGTTGATAGAGACCCTAGGATTCTTGCTTGACCACCAGCAGTATGAGGGCGATCATATAAGTGGGAGCTGGAGTCTATAAGCACATCCTTAAAAGGTCCCTAGTCGTGGGAGTTTCGAGACAGGGCATCGATACTCCAGAGTAGACTAGTGTGTACATTCGAGACCCCGACGAGGGGCGGTGGCCGGTCTCACAAGCCACTGGTGTCAGTTGGTTCACCTAAGATGTATACTGGTGCTCATTGGGTTATGAGTACACCGGACATGACTCGCCGGGAACATGTTAGTTGGTCTTATACCTGATTTCAGATAGCAGTTCCCTGGTGACATGTGTACAGGTTAGTTCATCGACCTGGGGATCGTTATTTGTCTCGTGTGAGTTCCCACTGTACTTTGATTACTACCCTACCACGCTCAAAGGAGATGTGCAAACAGGTTTTAGTTGGGTACAGTCCCGAGCCACATGGAGGTAGTGAGCGGATCTTCAGGGGTTCGTCTCTCCCGGTATTGGGGGTGAGGTCGCGGTGTGTCTAGGAGAGCCATTACACGAAGCCCTCGGCCGAGGCAGGAGATTTACTGGTAGGTATTCCAGTAGTATCTCAGGGTGTTCCGTGCTACACTCCAACATGACTTGTACCGCTCTTGGGGTCTGACTTTTACCAACCCCCTAGGCCCGCCATGCGATGCTCATAGACGAACGGACCGGACTATACGGATATTGTCACTGATAGGCTCAGTAGGGTGTCAGGATGAGTTCGCTCATCGACGTCCCTTTCGGTCAATAGCTGGTGGCCCGTCATGTATGGCTAATACCTCTGACGTGCTAGTGGTTAAATCCACAGCCATAGTATTGACGAGTCTTTAGAGTCCCCCACATTCAGTTACTCAAGCTTTCGGGCGAAACGCTGTAGAGGCCGTATGGAGATATGGCAGGTTCTTGCACGTATCAGGATCGGACGGTTAGTACTAGAGACCGTATGGATATATAGCAGGGTTCGATCAGATACGTGCGGTATTGCACGGATCAGGATCGAACGGATATTACTAGCCGGCTTTGGATTAAGCCGGATCCTAGTATAGTACAGTGTAGATTTTGTCTCATTGCATTTGTATTTCGGTCGGAATACGAATGCGGGTGTGTATACACAGTATCGGGGTTTTCCTGTAATTTATTACGGGACCAGTTTTCTGGAGTTGCCAGTTTGTTTTCCGTTTCGGCCATTTTCATTTGTATCTTTCATTGGCCGAAGATTGGTGGAGGAGGGATTATTTTCATTTGTGCAAATAAGCATTTGTGGAGGGAGTTCTTTGCATTTTGTTGTATCATGATTATTCCTCCACAATTTGACTTCTTCTAGTCATCATGGTTTGACTTATGGAGTTATGATGGGAGTTGATTAGGTTTTGGAGTGTTAGATTTGTTTTGTGATCATTCCTTCTCATGATCACTTCACACTCTCCCATGTATGATTGATCCTCACCCCCTTTTTGTTTTTCTCTCTCTCCCATCACCACAATTGGCCGGCCACTATGAGAAGGGGGCTGTCCCAATTTTGTGTGGGGAGAAATACTCTCATTTGGCTTGCAAAAATGATATGGTTCATCTCCAAAAGCTCATATCTTTTTTCCTCCACCAAAAGGCAACTCCCAATAAACCCCAAGAGACATAGTATTCTACAGATAACCTACAGCAAACCTTGGGCACGTCGACTCGCCAACTTCGTGCCCGAGTTGCCTCGGTCCAGAGGTGGGAGCCCGTAAAAGTACCCGGCGACATGGTGCCCTTCCGGCGAGGAGGCGACGACCGGAGATTCCGCGGGAGATCGGGACGACGACGAGAAGACCGGAGGACACGGATCAGTCGGTATATCTCTAACCCGTCTTGTAGTTAGCTAGGACTAGTTTAATGGCACGACCCGGGTTTATAGTGCGCGGTGGTGCCGGTTCAAGAAAAATTAAAGTTAACCATCGCTTCCGCATTTGGCCTCGGGATGGAGGCCGGGGCGCCGCCGTGCACTTACATCAATAATCAAGTTGCAGTATATTATTAATAGACTAGGCATGAACAAATGATGTAATGAGGTACACGCATAAGAATAACAATCCTACAATTTCATTTTAGAGATTTAAATGCAATGGCACAGGTTTAAGCATCAAATATGGTGAAAATGTTTCAGATTATAAGTTATCTAGTGTTGTGGCATGGCAATTACCAAGACGTGTGTGTACGCATGAATAGTGCTCGTGCTGCGTATAAAAACCCTAGCAATGGTGCAGGTGTCCTATAGAATGAGTTCGCATATGTATGTCAACATAGAGCATGAATGTAGCAAGATGTTATGCAAGCATTAACTCATAATTACTAATATCACTAGGAATCTTTTAAATTACTTAAACTATCGGGCGACTTGCGCCATTCAAACGATTGTCCTCCGTAGATGTTACATCCACTCACCCGTGATCTCACGCTAGGTATGTCCGACCACCTGCTTTCCTTTCTCCGCGGCGCTCGAAGTTCCCAACTGCGAACCTAGAATTCACATAATATAACACACATAAGGCAAATCCTGCAAGAACGAGATATATCGATCAAAAGAATAACTCGTGTGTGAATCTAAACGCGCGTGCACTCGATACGTCGCGACATGCGTAAACTCACCAGAAACCACCCCGACACGTTGTGTCGCGCAGCGCACCACAGAACCACACAGATCACACACGTGTCGCACAAGTTTAAAAAAACATCGATATAGGGTTTAATACTCCAGATTTTTACTCAAGTCAAAACAGAAAAAGTTGCACCTACCAAAAACCCTAGATACACAGTAGACACCTACAGACAAAACCCCAGCACCCAAGCCCACCTTCTGGCGCAATTTGCGGCCAGACACAATAAAATTGCGGCGAAACTAGGGAGAGGGGTCCCCGTGCTTTGTGTGTGTGTCTCTGACATGGTCACTATGCTACAGTATCCACAACTTTTTCCTGAAGTACCCGGGTAAAGAGCAGAATCCAGAAAGGCTAAAAAGTCGAAATAAAACGCCAAGTTAATCCAATTCGAAACAATCTGGTATTTTACTGAAATCTGGGATAAATCTTGGGTTAACTGGTCTTAACAGCACTTAGTAAGGCTACACTAACAATTAAAACCATCACATTGCCAAATCTCACTCAAATTACCCAAAACTAGCACTAATTCATATAATAAACACTAAACTTAAGCTTAGAAACCATATCCTAGCAAAGAAAGAAGTCAAGTTAAGAGATTATACCTCTAGGGATCCTAGGATGTAGGAGAAGAAGAAGAAGAAGAAGAAGAAGAAGAAGAAGAAGAAGAAGGTGTTGCTGCTGTTGAAGTGCTGCTGCTATTGCTACTGCTGCCTGCTGCTGAGCTGGTGCTATTGTTGCTGTTTTTGTGCTGCTGCTGCTGCTGCTTCCAGAGCTGCTGCTGTTGCTGATGCTATTGTTGCTGCTTGTTGTTGTTGGTGTGGTGTGGTGTGAGAGTGAGAGGGAGAGATATGAGTGAGAATGAGTGTGAGAGAAAATACAAAGGTTTTGAAAATAAAACACTGAGAGTCAGCCCCTTACCCTCTCTCCTCATTAAATGCCAAGCATGGCACAAGCCATCATGGCATCTTTCTCACATACACTAGTCAACCCCTAATACTATTTCAATTTAAAAAAAAAAACTAAAACCCTTAATTAAAAACAATTTAACTTAACAATTGGGTTAGTCTACCATGGTTATCAAATCATGGTTTAACCCAAGACTTAACCCTAGTTAACATGCACAAGTGTGTGCAGTCTAGATAAAATTCTAATAAAATATTCATAAAACCAGATAAATTATTTGAAAACCGTTTTGGTAAACTTTTTACCAAAACCCCCACATTAACACACAATTACCACTAAACACAATCTAAGGTGTTACAATCTTCCCCCTTAAGAAAATTCATTGCCGAATTTAAAATATATAGCTACGCGTACCTTCAAAGAGATGAAGGAATTTCTTCCGCATCTCTCCCTCGGCCTCCCAAGTGATCTCTTCACCATTCGGGCTGCACTAAAAAACCTTCACAGATGGCAGGACCTTTGATCGAAGTTTCTTCACCTGCCGATCCAATATCACTACTGGCTGCACGGTGAATCAAAGATCGCGCTCAAGCTGAATGGTCTGATGCTGAATCGTGTGAGAAGGGTCATGGAGATATCTGCATAGCATCGACACGTAGAAGATGGGGTGAACATCTGGAAAGATGGGTAGAAGAGCCAAACGATATGCAACTGCGCCGACATGCTCGAGATCTCGAAGGGACCCACAAATCTGTGACTAAGCTTTCCTTTTCGCCCAAATCTCATCACGCCCTTCATCGGAGAGACCCTCAGGAAAACATGATCGCCAACTGCGAACTCTAGTCTACGACGACGTCTGTCTGCATACGATTTCTGCCTGCTCTGAGCCGCTCTCAACCGATCTCGAATCAACTGTACTTTATCGGTCGTCTCCTGCACGATCTGCGGCCCCAAAATACTGCTCTCGCTCAGCTCAGTCCAACAGACGGGCGATCTACATCTCCTCCTATACAAAGCCTCGAAAGGTGCCATTTGAATAGTATCCTGGAAGCTGTTGTTGTAGGAGAACTCCACTAAAGGTAAATGATGATCCCAGCTACCACCAAAGTCCAAAACGCACGCTCGGAGCATGTCCTCGAGAGTCTGAATAGTCCGCTCTGACTGGCCGTCGGTCTGCGGATGAAATGCTGTGCTGAAACTCAAACGGGTGCCCAATGCCTCCTGAAGTCTCTACCATAGCCGGCTGGAAAACTGGGTGCCTCGGTCTGACATGATACAAGTCGGTACGCCATGCAACCGTACGATCTCGTCGATGTAAATCTGGGCATACTGAGCAAAACTGAAAGCGGTCTTCACTGGCAGGAAGTGAGCCGCTTTCGTCAATAGATCCACGATCACCCAAATGGAGCCGTACCCTCGACTGGTCTTGGGTAGACCCACCACAAAGTCCATAGAAATCTGCTCCCATTTTCACTCCGGAATGGGCAAAGGCTGCAACTCTCCTGCTGGCCTCTGGTGCTCTGCCTTGACTTGCTGACAAGTCAGGCATATTGACACGAAGTCTGTGACGTCCCACTTCATCCCATCCCACCAATAAACATATATCAAATCGCGGTACATCTTTGTGGAACCCGGATGAACGCTGTATGTCGATCTATGCGCCTCCTCAAGAATCTCATGCCGCAGTCCCTCAGAATCTGGTACGCACAATCGAGTCCCTAGACGCAGTACTCCCTGATCATCGATCATGAACTCAGAATCTCTGCCCTGCCTAATCTTCTCCATGATCTCTGAAATACGGTCATCACTGGGCTGTGCCTCTCGAATACGGTCAAGTAACTGCGGGCGTGCACGAACATGCGCAAGCTGTCCCCCTGTCGGAGTGAACTCGAACTCAACTTGGCTGTCGTATAAAATCTGCCAATCTGCTGACGACTGCCTCTGTACTGCGCTCAAACATGATAGACTACCCTCGGGCCTCCTCCTCAAAGCATCCGCCACTACATTAGCCTTGCCCGGGTGATACAAAATCTCGCAATCGTAGTCCTTTACTAGTTCCATCCAACGGCGATGTCTGAGAATCAGGTCTTGCTGCTGAAATATATACTTTAAGTTCTTGTGATCAGTGAATATCTGGCACGACTCGCCGTATAGGTAGTGTCGCCAGATCTTAAGTGCAAAGACCACTGCAGCCATCTCCAAATCATGAGTGGGGTAGTTCTGTTCATGTTTCTTCAACTTCCGTGAAGCATACGCGATCACCCTGTCATGCTGCATCAATACGCACCCTAGCCCCCACTCATGAAGCGTCACAATAGACCACAAATCCGCCTGATCCTGAAGGCAAAGATAACACCGGCACCATAGTCAAACAAGTCCGTAGCTGCTGAAAACTGTGCTCGCACTCCTCCGTCCAATCGAAAGGAACTCCCTTCCGGGTCAATCCGGTCAAAGGTGCAGCAATACGGGAGAAATCCTGAACGAATCGCCTGTAGTAGCCAGCCAGGCCTAGGAAACTGCGGATCTCCGTAACTGATGTCGGTCTGGGCCACTGCTGAACGACCTCGATCTTCTTCGGGTCCACACATATGCCATCTCTCGTAATCACGTGACCTAACAAACCAACGCTATCCAGCCAGAATACACACTTGGAGAATTTCGTGAACAACTGGTGCTCTCTCAAAGTCTGCAACGTGATCCGCAAGTGCTGCTCATGCTCCTCTCGGCTCTGGGAATACACCAAAATATCATCAATAAATACGATGATGAACAAGTCGAGATACGGCCTGAATATACGGTTCATCAAATCCATGAATGCTGCTGGGGCTTTGGTGAGTCCGAACGATATCACCAAAAACTCATAGTGGCCGTAGCGCGTGCGGAAAGCTGTCCTCGGTATATCATCCTGTCGAACTCGCAGCTGATGGTATCCTGATAGCAAGTCGATCCTTGAAAAATATCCTGCCCCCTGAAACTGGTCGAACAAATCGTCGATACGTGGTAAGGGATACCTGTTCCATACTATAACTTTGTTCAGCTGGCGGTAATCAATGCACAAGAGCAAACTTCCGTCTTTCTTCTTGACGAACAGGACAGGTGCACCCCACGGAGAAATGCTAGGTCGAATAAGCCCTTTATCTAACAAATCCTGCAACCGATCCTTCAGCTCTCTAAGCTCCGCCAGGGCCATCCGATAAGGCGGTAGAGAAATAGGCCCCGAGCCGGGAATCAAGTCAATGCAGAGCTCAACATCGCGCTCAGGTGGTAGCCCAGGCAGCTCATCAGGGAAAACATCAGGGAACTCACAAACAATCAGGACCTGGTCCAATGGAACCTCTGCAGCTCGAGTATCGCAAATATATGCTAAGAATCCCTGACATCCCTTCTGCAAGAGATGACCAGCACGAAGAGACGAAATCAAACTGGGAAGGGTGACACTGCGGTCTCCCTGAATAACACGGACTGGCTCTCCCGGAAAGCTAAATCTGACTGCCTTCTCACGGCAATCCACAGAAGCATAACAAGTGGCTAGCCAATCCAAGCCCAGAAGCACATCAAAGTCCAACATATCGAGGAGAATCAAATCCACCGATGAATCCCTCTCCCCGATACGAACGGAACACAAACGAAACACAAAACGGGCGACAAACGACTTGCCTACCGGAGTAATAACCACAAGCGGCTGATCTAACGACGATGACTCACGGCCCAACATCGGTGCAAAGTGTATAGAGACATACGAATGTGTGGAACCTGGGTTGAATAATACTCGTGTGTCGAAAGAACAAACTGGAAAGGTACGGCGTTGGATGCCTGTGCATCCTGCGGTGTCAAAGTAAATACTCGGGCCTGTCCCCCATCAATAGCTGGCTGTCCTCGGCCTCGGCCTCCTCGTCCTCTCTGGATCGGACCGCCATGCCCACGGCCTCTGGGTGCATCAAACTGACGTAGAGCATCGCCTGGGGTAGGAAGTAGAGCTCTCTGAGGAGGAGGTGGTGATGGTGGTAAGGTCATATGTGGAACTGTCGCCGCTCCCTGTCGTCTCACCGGACAGTCTCTGATACGATGGTGCGGACTCCCGCACCCATAGCATCCTAGCGACGCCTGCTGTCCCTGCGGATATGAACCATATAACTGACCCCGCCCAACCCCTCTGCCGGCACCATCTCTCGTAAAGACTCCGGCACGATACCTCTGAGCTGGCACATCGGTATGAATCCTCTTCGGCCCAGAAACGGCCGAAGTCGCTGAAATGCGTGCCTCCATCCGTAATGTCGTATCCATAGCAGCTGAATAAGTGTCGAAGTGCTTGGCGCCGATGGCAAGAAATAGCTGGGTGTCAAGTCCCTACACGAACCTCTTCACTCTCTTTTCTTCAGTATCCACCAAATTCGGAGCATATCTGGACAACTGCGTGAACTGGACATCATACTCAGACACCGTCATCCCGGGAGTCTTGATCAAGGCTTCAAAACTACGAGCTCTAACGTCACGAACGCTCTCTGGAAGGAAACGAGCTAGAAATACCGCTGTGAACTCGGCCCAAGTCATAGGAGGTAGACCTGCAGCTCGACCTCTCTCGACAGACTCACACCACGTCTGCGCAAAGCCCTCTAGACGGAAACTCGCAAGCTCCACCCATCGATCGTCAGAACATCTGAGCGAACCGAAAATCCTGGCTAATCTGTCAAGGAATGTTTGTGGATCCTCTGCTGCATCTTTGCCGGTGAAGACTGGAGGTCTCAGCCTCATGAAATCTTATAGCGATACTATGATAGCCACGGTAGTAGTAGTAGGAGCAACTGTCTGGGTAGTAGGTACCATGGTAGTCTGTGATGTGGTAGGTACGTCCTCCGATCTCGGTGCACGACTAGCTCTTACTAAGGATCCTACCATCTGTCGTAACTCCTGCATACCTCCCATCATTTGTCATAGCTCCTCCATACCAGACTCTAGCCTATCCATGCAGCCTGGGGAAGGTGGATCAGTCTGTCCCTGAGGCGTAGGTATACCACCATGCTCGGTCCTCGTCTCGGATGAGCCTGCTCGGATCTCATCTCGGGCGGCAGCCCTCTGCGCTCTCGTAGCCTTCGGCGGCATAGTGGCTGGTACAGGAAACAGGATAGTAAGAATAGTGCAATAGAATCATAGGATACATGGAATTGAAGAAGGAATTTCAAGCAAGTATATCGTAAAGTTACCTAGGCGGAGTACCGTATCGCAAGTATGCCGCGGACATACGCACGCTACGTTACCCTGCTTAAGTTACTTACTCCATCTACCAAGGGACATCCTACACTCAGAAAGGTAAAACCTATCGCTCTGATACCAACTTTGTCACGACCCACAGGGTACGGAACGTGACTGGCACTTAAGTTACGAAACATCTCAAGGCGTCCGTAAAATAAGTAAGCCAAAGCCCAGAAATCAAAACCCGATTATGAAATAAAGTGAAGGAAAACCAATTTAGTGAAAGCGATTTAACCTATTAAGTCACATCAAGCTTTTTAAAAGCAACATCCCTTTTTCCAAAAATTCCGGCAGAGTCTCCTTTGTAAAAACAGGCCCCCAAACGGGTACAAAACAGGAGTATAAATGAATAACATGAAATATGGCATCCCCAAGCGGGAGCTAGCTCTTCTCCCCACGGCGGTCACAAATCCCACGCAATGTAAAACAGTAATGTGCATAAATAAGCATAAGAAGCACAAGTACAATATCATGTCGACTCAAGTGAGCTCGACCCCAAATACAGCATAAAAATCCACAAATCTCACAGCCTCGTCTCTAGGTAAATATACAATAATACAAATAACAGGTGCAGCTGATACAGTAGATGGAGTACTCTAGATACAATGAATATACAAGGCGGTAAAAAATGATAACACAACCCACCTACGAGCAAAAGCCTCGAGTCCAGGCAAAAGAGGCAAAAGAAGCTAGTGCCTCCACCGCTACTGCGCTGACGGAGCGGACCTGCAAAAAGGCCGTGGCACAACGAGGGTGAGTTGCCAACTCGTGAGCAATAAATAACATCTATAGAGGCTATCGCAAGCATGCACACAAGCATCCTAGCATCTACAATATAGATAAGGCAAGATATACTAGGAGGTATGTATGCAACATGAATATGCTAGCAGGTATGTATGCAACATTGATCAACTCGTGATCTGAATAGGTAGGTATAAGAATCATTATTTTCTTTTTTGGAATCTCTTTTGAAATATCTCTGCAAAACATCACTAGAATCATCAAGAATCCGTGTCCAGCATCGACACCACAAAACTGTCTCAAATCTCAAGTATCCATATTACAGTATCTCTGGCCTCAGCCGTCCGGCTGACCCATCTCAAATATCCATATCTCAACATCTCGTGGACACGGTCGGTATCCTTTGGATATCTGCCGTGCCAAAAAGTCACCGGTAGGTAGTGCTCCCAAGCCAGGCTCAACGCCATCATCTGCGACCATCTCGGCCCGGGGTATCTTATCGGGCCCACCATGTACCCGAGACGGTTCATCCAACTCTTCGAAACGGGTCTCGAAAAACACAGCAAACTCATGGTGGACGACACTTACATCACTAGAAAACCGCAACTTTGCATATTTTAATAGAGGTAATAAGTTTAGAAATTCTTGCGGGTTTCCCCCGAAATCCAGAAATATCATAAATCTCAAAAAATCATCATAAGTGCAAATGTCAATGATAATGAATGCATATGGTATCAATAATCAAGTTGCAATATATGATTAATAGACTAGGCATGAACAAATGATGTAATGAGGTACATGCACAAGAATAGCAATCCTACAATTTCATTTTAGAGATTTAAATGCAATGGCACAGGTTTAAGCATCAAATATAGTGAAAATGTTTTAGATTATAAGTTATCTAGTGTTGTGGCATGGCAATTACCAAGGCGTGTGTGTACGCATGAATAGTGCTCGTGCTGCACATAAAAACCCTGGCAATGGTGCAGGTGTCCTATAGAATGAGTTCACATATGTATGTCAACATAAAGCATGAATGTAGCAAGATATTATGCAAGCATTAACTCATAATTACTAATATCACTAGGAATCTTTTAAATTACTTAAACTATCAGGCGACTTGCGCCATCCAAACGATTGTCCCCCGTAGATGTTACATCTACTCACCCATGATCTCGCGCTAGGTATGTCCGACCACCTGCTTTCCTTTCTCCGCGGCGTTCGAAGTTCCCGACTGCGAACCTAGAATTTACATAAAGTAACACACATAAGGCAAATCCTGCAAGAACGTAATATATCGATCAAAAGAATAACTCGTGTGTGAATCTAAACGCGCGTGCACTCGATACGTCGCGACGTGCGTAAACTCACCAGAAACCACCCCGACACGCTGTGTCGCGCAACACACCACAGAACCACACAGATCACACACGTGTCGCACAAGTTTAAAAAAACATCGATATAGGGTTTAATACTCCAGATTTTTACTCAAGTCAAAACAGAAAAAGTTGCACCTACCAAAAACCCTAGATACACAGCAGACACCTACAGACAAAACCCCAGGACCCAAGCCCACCCTCTGGCCGCAATTTGCGGCCAGACACAATAAAACTGTAACCAAACTAGGGAGAGGGGTCCCCGTGCTTTGTGTTTGTGTCTCTGACATGGTCACTATGCTACAGTATCCACAACTTTTTCCTGAAGTACCCAGGTAAAGAGCAGATTCCAGGAAGGCTAAAAAGTCGAAATTAAACGCTAAGTTACACCAATTCGAAACAATCTGGTATTTTACTGAAATCTGGGATAAATCATGGGTTAACTGGTCTTAACAGCACTTAGTAAGTCTACACTAACAATTAAAACCATCACTTTGCCAAATCTCACTCAAATTACCCCAAACTAGCACTAATTCATATAATAAACACTAAACTTAAGCTTAGAAACTATATCCTAGCAAAGAAAGAAGTCAAGTTAAGAGATTGTACCTTTAGGGATCCTAGGATGTAGGAGAAGAGAAGAAGAAGAAGAAGAAGAAGAAGAAGAAGGTGTTGCTGCTGCTATTGCTACTGCTGCCTACTGCTGAGCTGCAGCTATTGTTGCTGTTTTTGTGCTGCTGCTGCATCCAGAGCTGCTGCTGTTGCTGATGCTATTGTTGCCGCTTGTTGTTATTGGTGTGGTGTTGTGTGAGAGTGCGAGGGAGAGATATGAGTGAGAATGAGTGTGAGAGAAAATACAAAGGTTTTGAAAATAAAATAATGAGAGTCGACCCCTCACCCTCTCTCCTCATTAAATGCCAAGCATGGCACAAGCCATCATGGCCTCTCTCTCACCTACACTAGTCAACCCCTAATACTTATTCAATTTTAAAAAAAACTAAAACCTTTAATTAAAAACAATTTAGCTTAACAATTGGGTTAGTCCACCATGGTTATCAAATCATGGTTTAACCCAAGACTTAACCCTAGTTAACATGCACAAGTGTGTGCAGTCCAGATAAAATTCTAATAAAATATTCATAAAACCAGATAAATTATTTGAAAACCCTTTTGGTAAACTTTTTACCAAAAACCCCACATTAACACACAATTACCACTAAACACAATCTAAGGTGTTACAGCTCAATGCCTCCATGTGATTCGGGACTGTACCCAAAATCCATCGTTTTGCATGCCCTCTTGGACGTAGTAAGACGGAAATCAAATCACAGTGGGAATCACACAAGACTCTATGATGATCTCGGGTCTACAGACTAACCTGTACCAATTTCACCATAGAACTGTTATTTGACGATAGGTATAATACCATCCAGGAGTTCTTGGCGAGTCCGTTTAGTGTACCCAGTCTCCACTGAGCACCCGTACACCATCTTTGATGTTAAACACCGATGGATATAGGATCATCCATCGCCCATCATATGGGTCATGATGCGTATACGCTAGTCTACTCTGGTGTATCGATGCCCTGTCTCGATACACCCTTGACTAGGACTAGTTATAGGATGTACTCGTTGACTACCCTGGCCCCACTAGTATGATCTCATCATAATCCCAGTAGTCATGTACATATCCTAAGGGCTTTATCAACATGTGAGAGCAAGACAGTAATCCAATACAAGTCAACATGTTAAGACAAAGGAAAACCAGATAGCATACTATCATGTCGAGCAAGAAAGTCCTCACTATATATATCCAAGAATCCACTATAATATAAATCATATGTACAACAATGGCCTCTCGGGCATATATACAACTAACAATCTCCTACTTGCACTAAGGCCAGCTGTTGTAGTATCTCATACCCAACATCCCGAAGAGTCCCTCAAATTGTATCTGGAGAATGGCCTTTGTGAGTGGATCCGCAGTGTTGTCCTTCATGTCAAATCTTCTGACCTCGATCTCGCGGCGATCAACTATCTCCCGGATTAGGTGATACCGCCTCAGAATATGTCTGGACTTCTGATGGAACCTGGGTTCTTTGGCTAAAGCCACAGTTCCATTGTTATCACAATACAGAGGTATTGGATGCTCAATGGACGGAACCACACAAAGTTCAGTGATGAACTTCTTTATCCAGACAGCCACTTTGGCAGCATCGTTGGCAGCGATGTGTTCAGCCTCCATCGTTGAGTCTGCCACGGTTTCTTGTTTGGAACTCTTCCAACAAACCGCCCCTCCATTTAGGGTAAAGACAAATCCCGAGTGCGACTTAGAGTCGTCCTTATCACTTTGGATGCTCGAATCGGTAAAGGACTCCACCTAGAGTTCTCCGTTACCATACACCAAGAACATCTCTTTAGTCCTTCTCAAGTACTTGAGAATGTTCTTCACAGCTGTCCAGTGATTCTCTCCAGGATCTTCTTGATACCTACTCACTACACTTAGTGAGTATGCTACATCGGGTCTGGTATATAGTATCGCGTACATGATAGAGTCTACGGCCGAAGCATAGGGTATCCCTTGCATGCGAGCTTTGTCCAAATCAGTCTTGGGAGACATCTCTTTGGAGAGAGTGAGTCCAGAGATCGTGGGTAAGTTCCCACGCTTGGATCTATCCATACTAAACCTCTTTAGTATGGTGTCAATGTACCTGGATTAGGACAATCCCAGTATCTGTCTAGATATATCTATAGATCTTAATCCTCAAAATGCAGGAGGCATCACCTAGATCTTTCATTAAGAATCTATGTGATAAGATGAGCTTGACCGAGTGCAGCATAGGAATATCATTTCCTATCAAGAGTATGTCATCCATATACAATACGAGGAAGACAACCTTAGTCTCTGCCACCTTATATATACAAGGTTCATCTATGTTTTTGATGAAGTCAAACTGTTTGACTACCACATCAAAACATATGTTCCAACTCCGCGATGCCTGCTTCAACCCATAGATGGATTTAAGAAGCTTTCACACCTTTCTGCTGCTCCCACTGTCTACGAAGCCCTCTGGCTGAGTCATGTACACGCATTCTTCCAAACCACCATTTAGAGAGGTGGTCTTAACATCCATTTGCCAGATTTCGTAGTCATAGTATGCAGCAATGGCAAGTAAGATCCGGATGGACTTAAGAATAGCCACTGGAGAAAAGGTTTCGTCATAATCCACACTTGGTCGTTGACGAAAACCCTTTGCAACAAGTCTAGCTTTGAAAGTTTCAACTTTTCCATCTACACCAAGTTTTTTTTAAAGATCCATTTGCTCCCAATGGGTTTTACCCATTCAGGAGCAATTTCCAAAGTCCATACTTTGTTAGTGTACATGGATTCCATCTCAGATCGTATTGCATCCAACCATTTCACAGAGTCACCGCTCGTGATGGCCTGCTCGAAGCTAGTTGGGTCATCATCTTCCATGATGCAATCCTTGCTCCCACCATCAGTGAGAAAACCGTAGTATCTATCAAGTGGATGAAGAACCATACTAGATCGGCGGAGCGGCTGAGGTTCGGGAACTACTAAATCTTTAGTTGTAGTTTGTGTTATGGGAACTTCTTCCAGCTTTACCTCTTTGCCACTAATTTCTTTTACAAGAAATTCCTTTTCTAAAAAGGTGGCATGTTGAGCAACAAAGACCTTTTGTTCCTCAGCGTGGTAGAAAAAATATCCTTAAGAATTTTTTGGATATCCCACAAACTTGCAAAGAACTGATCGTGCCTCGAGCTTGTCCGGATTTTTCCTTTTGACATAGGCCGGACAACCCCATATCTTAACTCGTTTAAAATACGGTCTCTTCCTACTCCATATCTTATATGGTGTGGTGGGTTCAGATTTAGATGGAACTAGATTCAATAGGTATATGGTCGTCTCAAGCGCATACCCCCAAAAGGAAATAGGCAACTCAGCAGTGCTCATCATAGAGCGCACCATATCTAATAGGGTGCGATTCCTCCGCTCCGATACACCGTTGTGCTGTGGTATATAAGGAGGAGTAACCTGAGAGAGAATCACATTCTCTTTTAGATAGTTCAGGAACTCATCGCTCAAGTATTCTCCTCCTCGATCAGATCGAAGTGTCTTAATTCTTTTACCTGTTTGGTTCTCGACTTCGTGTTTAGATTCTTTGAATTTCTCAAAAACTTCAGATGTAAGTCTACGGTAGCACCCGGCCGTCTTTCCGAGGCCAAAAT
The DNA here is from genome assembly GCA_030015575.1 of Agapanthus africanus. Classification (NCBI taxonomy): domain Eukaryota; kingdom Viridiplantae; phylum Streptophyta; class Magnoliopsida; order Asparagales; family Amaryllidaceae; genus Agapanthus; species Agapanthus africanus. The sequence continues at coordinate 251,200,275 of CM057348.1, read as the reverse complement.
GTGGAAACGAAAACTTTTAAAAATTTGAAACCGGCGCTATCGTATGCTTAAAACCCGGATCGAACTATTAACCTACAACTAGCTATCTAGAGAGAGGGTTGGAAAGCTATACCGATCGATTCGTGTCCTACCGTCTTTGGCCACCATCCCAAGCTCCTCGTGGCATCTCCGGTCTTGAACTCCTCATCGGAAAGGGCACCACATCTACGAGTCTTTTTACGGGCTCCCTTTTCATCCGAAGCAACTTGGGCACGAAGTGTGCTAGCCGACGTGTCCAAGGTGTTGTAGAGAATGTTTGTGATCACTTTGTTTCTTGCATCCATTGCTTGGATGGAGGTTGAAGGTGTTGCTATTAATGGAGGTTATGAGCTAGAGGAAGAAGAAGGAGGAGAAGCTTTCTCTTCTTTGTGTTTTCTATGATAAAATGAGAGAGAGTTGAAACAATAATATGAGAGCTCACGTCCTCAGGGCAGCCCCTCTCTCTGTCCTCTTATTATATCATCGGAAAACCATTATATAACGTGACACATGCATAAGAAAAGAGACCATGAGTCATCACTTGTGCATGTGTCACAATTAATGATCTTAATCAAGATTTTTTGCTCATAATTTCCATTAACAAACATTAATCCAAATGTTTGCAACAATAAAAAGATACGGCAACATCTAAAGTAAACTCGTGACGGATCACAAGGATACCCCTCACCAGTATATACATACCTGCATCCGCATTCCGACTGAATGCGAATGCGACGAGACTAAAGTAATCCAACAAATCTAATACTAGGATCCGGCTTAAACCAAAGCCCACTAGTATGATCCGCCCGATCATGATCCGTGCACTACCGCATGTATATGATCGAACCCTGCCATATATTATACGGCCTCTACAACGTTTCGCCCGAAACTTGAGAAACTGTCTGTGGGGGACTCTAAAGACTCATCAATACTTTGGCTGTGGATTTAACTACTAGCACGTCAGTGGTACTAGCTGTACGTAACGGGTTACCAGGTATTGACGAAAAGGGAGGTCGATGAGTGAACTCATCCTGACACCCTACCGAGCCTGTCAGTGACAATATCCATACACTCCAGTCCGTTAGTCTATGAGCATCGCATGGCGGGCCTAGGGGGTTGGTAAAAGTCAGACCCCCAAAAGCGGTACAAGTCGTGTCGGAGTGTAGCCCAGAACACCCTGAGATACTGTAAGTGCACGGCGGCGCTCCGGCCGTCATTCCGAGGCCAAAATGCGGAAACAATACATTACTATAACTTTTGAACCGGCACCACCGCGCACAAAAATCCCGGATCGGGCCTGTAACGTTTTGAAAATCGTTTCGGTGAAATTTCGAAAAAAACGGTAAAATAAGGGGGTTTTCTGTAAAAAGTCAAAATATAAATATCTTTATTATAAAATTAAATATAAATATTCTAGCAATGTAATTGCTAGTATTTGGTGTTTATTGAGCCACTGGTGAAATTTCAAATTTTCTGAAAAAAATTATTTTATTATTATTTTAAGTCGTCACTAATACATTTAATTAGGGAAAATTACAAATTGGAATGAGTTGAAACAAATTTTGTGCATCATAAAACTTTAAATAAAATTTTATCATGTGGTTTTTAAAACGAAATCGTTTGGCAAAACGGTTTAGAAAATATCGAAGAAAAAAGCTTTTTTCGGTAAAATTAGTGTTAATAGGAATTGGGGTATAACATTTATCGTTTTTCCTCACCCACACTCACCCACACCCTCTCTCCTCTCCCCAAATCAGCATCCCAAGCTGCCCCCACTCCCTTTTTCCCCACTTGATGTTTTGAAAAGAATAGAAAAGAAAACAAAGGAAATGAAAGGAAATTGTTAAATGAGGTATGGGCTTTGACTTTATTCCTTGACTTGGACTATTTTCCTCACCTCACTCTCTCTCCTCTCCACACACACCTGGCCGAACCCTCCCCCTCCTCCTACAGCAGCAGCCCCCCCATTTTCCCTTCTCTTTTCTCTTCAAAACTTCATCAAAAATTGCCTTAAAATCCATCAAAAAAATCCCAAAACCCAAATCCAACTCTTACCCATTTTAGTTTAGCCTATTATGCATGGATTGTGGGGATAAGAGAGCATTTTGAGAGTCTAGATTGCAAGTTTGATCCATGGTTCATAAGGTATAAACCTTGACCTTTTGTTAAATTGTTGCTAAATACTTTAGTCTAGCTTAATTATAAGTTTATTTATGGTTTAATTGTGTGTTTGAAAATTCAAGAGAGTGGGTTGTGATCAAGTTAGGGTTTGTAGTGTTTGATCATGGTTTTAATGGGTAGATTAGCATGTTAATTGAATGCAAAACCCAAATTGGTTACTAGTTGCTATTTGTTAGTCTAAAATTTTGCTAATTGTGTTAATTTGGTTAACTAGGTTTTGGGAATTTAATTAATCAATTGGGATAAAAATCTAATTAGGGTATCCATGGTATTATTAACATTTTAAATTGTATTTTAATATTTTAGATCATGCAAATCCAAACTAAATTGTTGTTTATGCATTTTTGCTAAAATGGTTGAAATTTGGGTAAAATTGCAAACTAGTTTTTTTGAACGTATATAGTTTGATGAGATAAAATTGTGGTTATGGGTTATATAACTTATTTAAGTTATTTAATAAGTGTTATGGCCGCTAGAATTGTTTAAACGTCGAATTTTGTACTAAAACGGGTAATTTTGCTTGCTAGTTTTTCGGAAAAACGGCTTTTAAAGTGAATTTGGGGTTTTTGTGAGTTTTAACCTATTTTATATTAAAATTAGTGTTCGTGAATGTGCAAATGAGTGTATTTGGGTTTTTCTCGATGGTCTGGAATTTGTACGCCGATGTCGAGGGTTTTTGGGTTGATTTGTGGAAGCAACCATAGGTTTTGACCTATGTGGGATTCGTGTGTCGTTTTAGTCATGAGTCGGATTTTAATGCGATACGATGCGTTGTGATATGTAGGTACCCCCATGTGGACTTCGAGACGGCAAGCAAGCGCATGGCGACGTCGGCACCGGCGAGCGAGGACCAGGTGAGTAGATTTATATCTACGCGGAGAAGTCGGGTCGATGGCGTATAGCACCCCCGCAGTTCGTGGTGGTGTATACGGATGCGTATACACACCAACAATTAATATATGTTATTTGGGATTAATAACGATGTTTAGGATGGATATTGGTGTGTTGGATTATTTTAGTGTTGCGAAATCTAGGGTAGTGTTGCACTACACATACACGCATACATACTTGCATACATTCCTATTTATATGTGCTCATGGGATTCTTTATAGTTATGTGATCACATGGGTATGGGACTATGTGTTCACATAGGGATTTGAGGATGATACTTGGGATTGAGCTGAGTCGATGAGATTTGTTTTGTGGTTGTGATAGCGGTGATATGGCAGGATTCGTACTTGAGGTACGTCCTGGTGTTATAGCGGATCTTGGGACGACGATACGGGTGAATAGTGTTATAAATAAAATGGTCGTCATGTGATCGTGATATGAGGCATGATATGCTAGGATATTTATATTAGGCCGTATAGGGCGATGTATACCCCTTGATGATGATATGTGCTGACGATATCGGTTTGTACGAGATTGTCGATCAGTAGTCAGATCATGAGTATATTGAGGATATTAGTATTGTACTAGAAATAGGTCAGTACCCTAGACTATGATCTTGAATAAAGAGGTTAACAGAGGAATGGTGTGAGGAATATGATATTGACCCGTACCCAGATTTGGGGATGCCGTACGATGGATTTACGTACGAGCTATATCTTGATGATCGATCCGCACTCTTGACTTGGGATGTCTGTTTGTAGATATGGTATCGGATATGATATTATTGAGGCGGGATCACCGTCTAATATATATACAGGTATGTATATGGATCGACTCAGATGTTAGGCGGTTTCCTTACCTGTAGTCCAGCTTGTTAGCTTAGCCCTTTAGTTTAGTTTAGTTGTTAGATTAGATTCGATTCTTACCTATTCCAAAAACTAACGAATCGTGGGTATTTTAAAAGACAGCCCAAGGGATCCTACGGATATTTCAAAAGACGTATCTTTTCATAAAATCACCGTAGCCCCTATTTTCAAAACCCCATGATTCGTGTTATTTCAAAAGGCTCCATTTGTAGGACTTATATTAGATTAATGCAGGTTAGTTACAGTTGCATCTAGTATTCAGCTCCCGCGTATTATTGTGGTTCGCTTCGCATCGCATACTTATGTTATAATTTCTTATTGCAATGTTGATATCATATTGTTAGGACACCAGCACCATTACCGATGATGCGTATGTACCACGTACACTTACTTGCCGGCTCACACACATCTTCATCTGTAATTGCCATGTCACGTACACCTTAGAAAATATTATTGTTTGACATAGCGTACTTTCCTTATATGTTAGTTTAGACATTGTAGTTATTACCTGCTACTTCATGCATACTGTTATTCATTGTTATGCTGCATTCATGGATTCTTATGCATATATTCACTATTTTACGTGTTATTGAGGTTTTGGATTCGGATTTCCATGAGATTTTCTGGATTTGGAGGAAAACCGCAAAAACATAAACCTTTTCTCTCTTTTAAAATAAAAAGTGCGGTTTTTCCCATGATGTATGAGTCGTCCACCATGAGTTTGCTGATGGATTTTGAGACCCGATTCGAGGAGACGGATGAACCGTTTCAGGTACATGGTGGACCCGGTAAGGTACCCCGGGTCAAGAAGCGCGTGATGATGACGATGTGAGCCTGGCAGGGGAGCACTACCTACCGGTGATTTTACCCGACGCGTCGGATATCCGGAGGATACCGTCGTGGTCTTGAGATGGATGGTAGGGGCCGGTCTGGACTGACGGCGCCCTAGATATTGTGTTTGAGACATTGAGATTTCGAGATAATTGAGGTACAGAGACTGTGATACAGAGATATCGAGATATTAGGTTTACGTTTTGTGCCGATGCTAGGCACTGTTTTATGCTGATTTCATTATGATACCTCATTTTAAAAAATACAAAGGAAATCTCACTAAATTATGAAAACAGTTCTTCATTTACATGTATTCTGTTTTCATGCATTCATACCTCATTCATATGATATATTGCTACCTGAGGCACTGACACGGGCACATTAGATTACACTCGGGTTAGATATTTACCCTAGCCTTATTATAGGTTGCATGTTATATATATTGAGGATATATTATGATCATTGACCTAGGTTGCGTTATTTATGCGATTTCTATTCGTAGATGTTTTTCTATTCACGAGTTGGGAACTCACCCCCGTTGTGCCCCAGTTTCTTGCAGGTTTGCCGTACATGTTTCTTTACGGCTTGCAGGCATAGTTTCCTTCGGGTGATTTGCTAGTAGGTGGGTTTACTTGTATCGTACCCCCCATTATATAACTTGTACATTATTACTCTGTTGTATCTAGAAGTTCCATCAACCAAACATGTATTTATTTTGAGATAGAGACCAGTGATGTTATTCCTTCGACCTTAGAGTCGTGCGTTATATTTCTGCGGTTTTCTTGTGGTTTTGAGTTTCCTTTTGAATTTTGATCCTCGCCGTTGGCGTTGTATATTATATTGCTTGTGTGGTTGTGACCGTCGATTGACGAAGAGCTAGCTCCCGCTTGGGGATGCCTTTTTATTGATTTCGTATACTATTCATGTTGTATCCCGTTTGGGGGCCAGTATTTACAAAGGAGATTCTGCCAAAATTTTCAGTAAATTTTGATGTTCTTAAAAACAGCATAATTCGGCTTATGCTATTAAAACTACTTGTTTTAAATTGGTTTTCCTTCACTCTACTACTTTTCTTGGTTTGGATTTCTGGGTTTTCGGTTTACTTAGATTACGTACGCCTCAAGACGTTTCGTAGTTTAACTGCCGGTCATGTTCCGTACTTTCGGGACGTGACAAAGTTGGTATCAGAGCGTTAGGTTTTACCTTCAGAGCGTAGGATGACCCTTGGTTGATGGAATAGGTGACTAAAGTAGAGTGACGTACCGTAGGTATGTTCCGCGGCATATTTACGATACGCTACTCCACTTAAGAAGCCTTAGGATGTACATTTCTTTGCTTAGTATTATATTCATTCCGATCTAGTCTCATCAGTACCAGTTATGGTTTTGCTGCCACGATTACGGGCAGGGAGAGCTACAGCTAGAGTTGCGGTCAGCACGAGCTCGTCACGAACGAGGACTGACCAGGGCGAAATTTCGGCAACACACGATTGCAGAGATGTGTCTTTTTACTGTGTTTCCGCGCCACGAGCGTTTGGCGGATCGCCTTTATGAGGTTACTCGGATGTGCCGATCGACACTAGAGGACTGAGCCAATGATAGAGGCCAGCCAGATCTTGATGACCGTTAGTGTGTTGCTTATTCATGATGATCGAGGCATTGTTCAGCGTGCAGACGAGCGAGCCAGTTATTGCTGCGAACGACGAGATATTGCCCCAGATGCTGGAATTAGTGCAGAACGAGTTGTACTAAGAGATGATAGAAGGTCGCTAGTCATCGAGGATGAATGACTAGGACATGTGGATCGTTCGTCTACCCCGATGCGAGGTCATCGGATAGATTGATTCCAGCTAGAGACGACTTCACGCGGAGACGTTGGAAGTCGACAGAGACGATCGAATGTCAGAAATCTATTATTCCAAGTTTAAAGTAGTCGGAATGACATGCAGGCAATTCTATGGTCCCTCTAGAAGAATGAAACCCTAACTCGACTTAATGACCGTGTGAAAGCCTTTGAACCTTCGGGTTTGCGGCAGTTCTACGGCGCCATTAGTGAGGCTTGGGTTTGCCCTTCTACGGCTGGACCACCGATGCTGTGGTATGTACTCGATACTATTAAACTGTGCCCAAGAGGTTGAGCTCTTGGGGGATTATGAGGTTTTGACGACTCGATCGGATGGCTCGACTTAATTCGGATGCTAGGTAGTGAGATGCATTTCTTGGGAGACTCCCGATACGAGGATAGACGTTGGAGCTCAGTACATGTAGCCACGATGAGATGATTCCGAAGCAGTCGACATTAGAGAAAGTGGAGTAAAGAAGTCCGTACAAGATCTGGATAAGACGACGTTCTACTCCGCCGACATTAGAGATGCGATACGCATGCCGAGGCAGAGTACTGGATATACCTTCCAGAAGGAGTCGCGATGGGTATGCAGCCGTTCCGGAGAAAGATGCAGATATAGGAAGGACGATGACTTCCGGACAGTTGGCAGAGACGAGACATGGAAGAGACCGTGAGCAAGATTCCTTCCAGGACACTGCTGCAATGATACTTGCACCCAGGATCAGATGTGTCATGTACATTCAGAGAGCCAGAGGCCGACGCCAGTGATATGCTGTCTTACGAGTGGTCGCGATGATTGACCGGGAGATGACAATAGGCGTGCCAGAACGGGATCATTCCCGTTAGCACACCTGACAAGGCCGATGAGTTGATGGACCGAGAGATTGGTAATTCCCAGTGAAGACCTTGACCCAGGAGTGGTCATTGTTACGCACACCAGCAGGCCAGAGTTCATGATCATCGACGAGACGTCCCATTAGTGACCGCGACAGTTGGCTCGAGATTCTTAGAGGATGCGCTTGAGCGGTGCTATGCCGCCATTATTGATTTCGATATTTTGGGTGATTTATTCGAATGATTTGATTTTGATGATTGAGGATTTACGATCTTTGCACAGTGTTGCACTTGATATCGCTTTCGTGCTTGGGTTTCACATGTTTGTGATTTTACGGTTTTAGACAATTGAGTTGATTTTGTGCGTATGCATGCACACGATTTGGTTCCTGCACTCTGTATAGTTTATATATGCTTGCAGTGCAGTGATACGCCTTTTGTGCACTTAGATGCATAGGACTTTGATTTCGATGGTGATGTTCGATATTTGTTTTGTGCACCTTGTGCACCTGATTTGATTTTGCGCATGTTCGGCACTTGATATTGGATTTCATGATTTCGTGCACGATGGATGCTCCTGATTTGGATTTTCGTGCATGTTGGCCGCATGTTTTGAAGTGTGATTTTGGTGTACACCAGATTCACTAAATCGAGATTTTTCGTGCATGTCAAATGCACCTGATTTTGCTGTCAGGCACACATGTTGCCTACGACAGATGTTTCGTGCACACCCGATGCACTTAGATGTTGTTTCTGTGCATATGTATGGTACATATTTGGATTTGGATTTCCGTGCGCACAAGACGCACGTAGTATGCATACGCGTATTTTGGGGTTGATTTTTCTTATAGAGCAGTACGTTTTTATGATATTGCTATGTGTTTTCGTACTGAGCAGGACTAGTCAGAGGACAGTACCTGAATATATTTTACATGTATAGTTTCGAGTTATATCATATTGGTTTTTCTTTGGATTTGGTATTGATGTCTTCCCCATGACTCCGATGATTGCGGGATGCTTGAAGGAGTTCTGATTTGAGTTATATGCTCATTTTTCATGCGCATGAGTTGCGCTACGATTTGCTTTATGTATTTATGATTTCGGAGCCCCGGCGATTTGATGGTTTTGGATGAAATATTTTAGTGTTTGGGGGAAGTTTTAATTTAAATTCGGGAACCGAATTTCTTTAAGGGGGGAAGATTGTAACGTTTTGAAAATCGTTTCGGTGAAATTTCGAAAAAAACGGTAAAATAAGGGGGTTTTCTGTAAAAAGTCAAAATACAAATATCTTTATTATAAAATTAAATATACATATTCTAGCAATGTAATTGCTAGTATTTGGTGTTTATTGAGCCACTGGTGAAATTTCAAATTTTCTGAAAAAAAATTATTTTATTATTATTTTAAGCCGTCACTAATACATTTAATTAGGGAAAATTACAAATTGGAATGAGTTGAAACAAATTTTGTGCATCATAAAACTTTAAATAAAATTTTATCATGTGATTTTTAAAACGAAATCGTTTGTCAAAACGGTTTAGAAAATATCGAAGAAAAAGGCTTTTTTTCGGTGAAATTAGTGTTAATGGGAATTGGGGTATAATATTTATCATTTTTCCTCACCCACACTCACCCACACCCTCTCTCCTCTCCCCAAATCCGCAGCCCAAGCTGCCCCCACTCCCTTTTTGACCACTTGATGTTTCGAAAAGAAAAGAAAAGAAAACAAAGGAAATGAAAGGAAATTGTTAAATGAGGTATTAGCTTGACTTTATTCCTTGACTTGGACTATTTTCCTCACCTCACTCTCTCTCCTCTCCATACACACCTGGCCGAACCCTCCCCCTCCTCCTACAGCAGCAGCCCCCCCATTTTCCCTTCTCTTTTCTCTTCAAAACTTCATCAAAAATTGCCTCAATATCCATCAAAAAAATCCCAAAACCCAAATCCAACTCTTAGCCATTTTCGTTTAGCCTATTATGCATGGATTGTGGGGATAAGAGAGCATTTTGAGAGTCTAGATTGCAAGTTTGATCCATGGTTCATGAGGTATAAACCTTGACCTTTTGTTAAATTGTTGCTAAATACTTTAGTCTAGCTTAATTATAAGTTTATTTATGGTTTAATTGTGTGTTTGAAAATTCAAGAGAGTGGGTTGTGATCAAGTTAGGGTTTGTAGTGTTTGATCATGGTTTTAATGGGTAGATTAGCATGTTAATTGAATGCAAAACCCAAATTGGTTACTAGTTGCTATTTGTTAGTCTAAAATTTTGCTAATTGTGTTAATTTGGTTAACTAGGTTTTGGGAATTTAATTAATCAATTGGGATAAAAATCTAATTAGGGTATCCATGGTATTATTAACATTTTAAATTGTATTTTAATATTTTAGATCATGCAAATCCAAACTAAATTGTTGTTTATGCATTTTTGCTAAAATGGTTGAAATTTGGGTAAAATTGCAAACTAGTTTTTTTGAACGTATATAGTTTGATGAGATTAAATTGTGGTTATGGGTTATATGACTTATTTAAGTTATTTAATAAGTATTATGGCTGCTAGAATTGTTTAAACGTCGAGTTTTGTACTAAAACGGGTAATTTTGCTTGCTAGTTTTTCGGAAAAACGGCTTTTAAAGTGAATTTGGGGTTTTTGTGAGTTTTAACCTATTTTATATTAAAATTAGTGTTCGTGAATGTACAAATGAGTGTATTTGGGTTTTTCTCGATGGTCTGGCGTTTGTACGCCGATGTCGAGGGTTTTTGGGTTGATTTGTGGAAGCAACCATAGGTTTTGACCTATGTGGGATTCGTGTGTCGTTTTGGTCATGAGTCGGATTTTAATGCGATACGATGCGTTGTGATATATAGGTACCCCCATGTGGACTTCGAGACGGCAAGCAAGCGCATGGCGACGTCGGCACCGGCGAGCGAGGACCAGGTGATTAGATTTATATCTACGGGGAGAAGTCGGGTGGATGGCGTATAGCACCCCCGCAGTCCGTGGTGGTGTATACGGATGCGTATACACACCAACAATTTTTATATGTTATTTGGGATTAATAACGATGTTTAGGATGGATATTGGTGTGTTGGATTATTTTAGTGTTGCGAACCCTAGGGTAGTGTTGCACTACACATACACGCATACATACTTGCATACATTCCTATTTATATGTGCTCATGGGATTCTTTATAATTATGTGATCACATGGGTATGGGACTATGTGTTCACATAGGGATTTGAGGATGATACTTGGGATTGAGCTGAGTCGATGAGATTTGTTTTGTGGTTGTGATAGCGGTGATATGGCAGGATTCGTACTTGAGGTACGTCCTGGTGTTATAGCGGATCTTGGGACGACGATACGGGTGAATAGTGTTATAAATAAAATGGTCGTCATGTGATCGTGATATGAGGCATGATATGCTAGGATATTGATATTAGACCGTATAGGGCGATGTATACCCCTTGATTATGATATGTGCTGACGATATCGGTTTATACGAGATTGTCGATCAGTAGTCAGATCATGAGTATACTGAGGATATTAGTATTGTACTAGACATAGGTCAGTACCCTAGACTATGATCTAGAATAAAGAGGTTACCAGAGGAATGGTGTGAGGAATATGATATTGACCCGTACCCAGATTTGGGGATGCCGTACGACGGATTTACGTACGAGCGATATCTTGATGATCGATCCGCACTCTTGACTTGGGATGTCTGATTGTAGATATGGTATCGGATATAATATTATTGAGGCGGGATCACCGACTAATAAATATACAGGTATGTATATGGATTGACTCAGATGTTAGGCGGTTTCCTTACCTGTAGTCCAGCTTGTTAGCTTAGCCCTTTAGTTTAGTTTAGTTGTTAGATTAGATTCGATTCTTACCTATTCCAAAAACTAACGCATCGTGGGTATTTTAAAAGACAGCCCAAGAGATCCTACGGATATTTCAAAAGACGTATCTTTTCATAAAAACACCGTAGCCCCTATTTTCAAAACCCCATGATTCGTGTTATTTCAAAAGGCACCATTTGTAGGACTTATATTAGATTAATGCAGGTTAGTTACAGTTGCATCTAGTATTCAGCTCCCGCGTATTATTGTGGTTCGCTTCGCATCGCATACTTATGTTATAATTTCTTATTGCAATGTTGATATCATATTGTTAGGACACCAGCACCATTACCGATGATGCGTATGTACCACGTACACTTACTTGCCGGCTCACACACATCTTCATCGGTAATTGCCATGTCACGTACACCTTAGAAAATATTATTGCTTGACATAGCGTACTTGCCTTATATGTTAGTTTAGACATTGTAGTTATTACCTGCTACTTCATGCATACTGTTATTCATTGTTATGCCGCATTCATGGATTCTCATGCATATATTCACTATTTTACGTGTTATTGAGGTTTTGGATTCGGATTTCCATGAGATTTTCTGGATTTGGAGGAAAACCGCAAAAACATAAACCTTTTCTCTCTTTTAAAATAAAAAGTGCGGTTTTTCCCATGATGTATGAGTCGTCCACTATGAGTTTGCTGATGGATTTTGAGACCCGATTCGAGGAGACGGATGAACCGTTTCGGGTACATAGTGGACCCGGTAAGGTACCCCGGGGCAAGAACCGTGTGATGATGACGATGTGAGCCCGGCAGGGGAGCACTACCTACCAGTGATTTTACCCGACGCATCGGATATCCGGAGGATACCGTCGTGGTCTTGAGATGGATGGTAGGGGCCAGTCTGGACTGACGGCGCCCTAGATATTGTGTTTGAGACATTGAGATTTCGAGATAATTGAGATACAGAGACTGTGATACAGAGATATCGAGATATTGGGATAACGTTTTGTGCCGATGCTAGGCACTGTTTTATGCTGATTTCATTATGATACCTCATTTTAAAAAATACAAAGGAAATCTCACTAAATTATGAAAACAGTTCTTCATTTACATGTATTCTGTTTTCATGCATTCATACCTCATTCATATGATATATTGCTACCTGAGGCACTGACACGGGCACATGAGATTACACTCGGGTTAGATATTTACCCTAGCCTTGTTATAGGTTGCATGTTATATATATTGAGGATATATTATGATCATTGACCTAGGTTGCGTTATTTATGTGATTTCTATTCGTAGATGTTTTTCTATTCACGAGTTGGCAACTCACCCCCGTTGTGCCCCAGTTTCTTGCAGGTTTGCCGTACAGGTTTCTTTACGGCTTGCGGGCATAGTTTCCTTCGGGTGATTTGCTAGTAGGTGGGTTTACTTGTATCGTACCCCCATTATATAACTTGTATATTATTACTCTATTGTATCTAGAAGTTCCATCAACCAAACATGTATTTATTTTGAGATAGAGACCAGTGATGTTATTCCTTCGACCTTAGAGTCGCGCGTAATATTTCTGCGGTTTTCTTGTGGTTTTGAGTTTCCTTTTGAATTTTGATCCTCGCCGTTGGCGTTGTATATTATATTGCTTGTGTGGTTGTGACCGTCGATTGACGAAGAGCTAGCTCCCGCTTGGGGATGCCTTTTTATTGATTTCGTATACTATTCATGTTGTATCCCGTTTGGGGGCCAGTATTTACAAAGGAGACTCTGCCGAAATTTTCAGTAAATTTTGATGTTCTTAAAAACCGCATAATTCGGCTTATGCTATTAAAACTACTTGTTTTAAATTGGTTTTCCTTCACTCTACTACTTTTCTTGGTTTGGATTTCTGGATTTTCGGTTTACTTAGATTACGTACGCCTCGAGACGTTTCGTAGTTTAAGTGCCGGTCATGTTCCGTACTTTCGGGACGTGACAGGGCCATTAATCTAATCATAGCTAACTAGAGAAGGGGTAGAGAGATATACCGAGTGATCCGTGTCCTTCGGTTTTCTCGTCGTCGTCCCGATCTCCCCGCGGAATCTCCGGTCTTCAACTCCTCGTCGGAAGGGCACCACATCGCCGGGTTCTTTTACGGGCTCCCACCTCTAGACCGAGGCAACTCGGGCATGAAGTTGGCGAGCCGACGTGCCCAAGAATTGCTGTAGAATAAGTATGGATTACTGTTTTTCTATCGGGTTGTGAAGTTGCCATTTTGGTGGAGGTAAAGAATAGACATTTTTGGAGATGAACTAGAGAGTCTTTTTCCAAGCCAAATGAGAAACAAAAATGCCACACTAAAATTGTGACATTTTTCTTGCCAAGAATGGTCGACCCCCTTCAAGAAGGAAGTGAGAATTGGAGTGAGAGAAAAGTCAAGGGGGAGGAAGCTATCATGCAAGAGAGAGAAAAAACATGATAATGAAATATCATGATCACTACAAACCCTCTCTCCAAATCAACCCCATCATCGATAACCATGATTACTCCAAAAGTCAAGCAATCATGGACTAAAGAAGTCAAATGATGGTGCAACCATCATGAAGCATCAATATGCAAAGACCACCATACACAAAGCTAATTTGCACAATTGCAAATAAGCCCTCCTCCACCAATTTTCAGCCAAGGAAAGATACAAAGGAAAATGGCCGAAATGGAATGCAAACTGGCAACTTCAGAAAACTGATCCCGTAATAAATTACAGGAAAACTCCGCTACTGTATATACATACCCGCATTTGTATTCCGACCGAATACAAATGCAATGAGACAAAATCTACACAGTACAATACTAGGATCCGGCTTAAACCAAAGCCCGCTAGTATTATCCGTCCGATCATGATCCGAGCAATACCGCACGTACATGATCGAACCCTGCCATATCTCCATACGGCCTCTACAGCGTTTCGCCCGAAACTTCAGCAACTGTCTGTGGGGGACTCTAAAGACTTGTCAACACTTTGGCTGTGGATTTAACAACAAGCACGTCAGAGGTATTAGCCATACGTAACGGGCTACCAGGTACTGACCAAAAGGGACGTCGATGAGCGAACTCATCCTGACACCCTTCTGAGCCTTTCAGTGACAATATCCGTACAGTCCGGTCCGTTCGTCTATGAGCATCGCATGGCGGGCCTAGGGGGTTGGTAAAAGTCAGACCCCCAAAAGAGGTACAAGTCGTGTCGGAGTGTAGCCCAGAACACCCTGAGATACTACTGGAATACCTACCAGTAAATCTCCTGCCTTGGCCAAGGACTTCGTGTAAGGGCTCTCCTAGACACAGCGCGACCTCACCCCCAATACCGGGAGAGACGAACCCCTGCAGATCCGCTCACTGCCTCCATGTGGCTCGGGACTATACCCAACTAAAACCTGTTTGCACGTCTCCTTTGAGCGTGGTAGGGTAGTAATCAAAGTACAGTGGGAACTCACACGTGACAAATGACGATCTCAGGTCGATGAACTAACCTGAACACATGTCACCAGGGAACTGCTATCTGACGTCTGGTATAAGACCAACTAGCATGTTCCCGGCGAGTCCTGTCCGGTATACTCATAACCCAATGAGCACCTATATACATCTTAGGTGAACCAACTGACACCAGTGGCTTGTGAGACCGGCCACCGCCCCTCGTCGGGGTCTCGACTGTATACACTAGTCTACTCTGGAGTATCGATGCCCTGTCTCGAAACTCCCACGACTAGGGACCTTTTAAGGATATGCTTATTGACTACCAGCTCCCACGTATATGATCTCCCTGATACTGCTGGCAGTCAAGCAAGAATCCTTGGGGCTCTATCAACGCGGAATAGTGACCTGTAAGGTCACCTGAAGCAGTACACGATGATAAAGGTAAACCAGATAGCATACTATCATCTTGAGTAAGACTGTCCTACCGGGATAGGTCCTCCCTCGATCATTGCAATCACGTGCCTGTGATCCAATAATTGACTCTGAGGGCACTATCACCAACAATCTCCTATTTGCACTCAAGGCTAATTATTGCGATGTCGCATACTCACAGCCCGTGTGATACCGAACACCCAACTCCTCTACTAGTCAGTCTCACAAAACCCGTTTGCGAAACAATTGCGTTCGAGGAATAGCCTCAGTGAGTGGATCCGCCTGGATGTTTCTTTCTATGTCCCTCTATATCTCAAGTTCGTGGAGAAAGCCATCTTCCGAAATGAGCAATACCTGTCTTAGAATGTGTCTGGATGTCTGATGGGACCTAGCTCATAAATGAACTCCAAATCCAAACTTCTTAGACTGTATTGTCAACTGAACTTAATCAGTATCCTGGGTCATGCCTCCCTCAGTATCCCCTTGGACCACCTGTCCAAAATACTGCCTCTCGTCAGAAGGAAAACTATAACTCTGACAGCCACTCTGCCGTCCAGGTCACCTTGGAAGCCTGGAATGATAACTGTCTCCCGAAGGAGGATGCCATTATCATTTCCCAAAGAACATCCACTTATGTTCAAAAACTGCTTCCAATTGGTTTTCCAGGATTGGATTATTATCAACTTATTGCATCTACTGCAAAAACAACATCTGGTGTGGTACTTGACATCTCATGATTGACTCATTTGCCTAAGCAAGTGATCTGCCAATCATGCACATCCCTCTCCCCTTTAGTCTGTAAGACACCTTTAGAGAGGGTGACTCCATCACCTGCAGATATACTACCGTGCCAGGAGTCGTCCATTCTAAAACACCTTCAGAATGCTGTCTAAGTACCCTGATTGGGAAACCACCCTAATCTAGATCTATAGATCTAGTAAACAGAATGTCTTGATATTATATCCAAGTCCCATGTGTGACAACCAAAGTATAACCGATCGTAGTATAGGAATATCACTTCATACTCTGTGTATGTCATCCAAATACCAGGACATGACACCCTACTACCTTCTTAATAGATCCATCCCCTATTCTGATGAAGTCAAACCTATGACTGTCACATCGGAAATAGATGATCTATCTCCGCTATATCTGCTTTAGTCTATAAATAGACATAAGTCACTTGTCCACCAATGTTTCCGCTGCTCCCACTGACTACGACAACCCTCTGGCAGAGTCATATTGACGTATACTTCTAAAACTAGTTTAGAACGACGCTATATTCATCCTCCCGCCGGGTCTCACAGTCTGGAATAACAGCAATGGCAAGTCTGGGTAAACAAGAACCTCCCTGCCATCGTCCTTGAGGCTACCGGAGCACCTCTCGGGTGCCTGAGGTTACCCACCATATCTGCGGAGTGGCCAATGGAATGTCAAACCAAATTGAATTTTTAGGTTCTTATCAAATTTTCAGTAATCGTCTGCGGTTCTGGAATCACTTCCAGTTCTACCATACACCCACTACTGTTTTCTGAAAAAATCCATTTTTGTTAAAACTGTGGTGAGTCAAGAACAATATCACTATTGATCTTCCAGATGGTAGAAATTCAACCCTCGTCATAGCCTGGGTCAACCCACAAACATCCATTACAGAAACGTGCCTTGAGTTATCCAGAGTCTGGTTTTAAGCATAAGCCGGACAACTCCCCGTACCTTAACAACGTTAAAATATGAATTGTTCTATATACAATACAGAAACAGAAGCACTGATTTAATTAAACCAGATTCAAATAATGCAGCTGTCTCCAGTGCATGTTAACTAAATGGAAGGAGGCCGATCAACGTTACTCAACTTAGGAGTACTTCCACTTATGAGTAACCTGAAAGAGAAGCAAGTTCTCTTAATCATTACTATCAACTTAATACCCTACACAAGTATCTACATCTTCGATCACCTTGAAGAATTCCGATACTTGCAACACCTGGTTCTCTACTTTATTCATATACCTATAACTTCTCAAAACTTAGACCATGTGTTTCTACGAAACACATGTCTAATAACTAGAGAAGTCACAAGTAAACAGAATATAGTACGAGTACCAACCCCTCTATCCTGATGGACACTGGACAACATACAATACTCTGTATAAGTCCCTTGAGTCCAATAACTCAATCCCTGTTTGTCGTAGGTTGAAAACTGTACTTATGCTTAAGAAGAATTACACCGCTGTTTAATGCTCCTTACCTAACCATCCACTTATATAGGTAAATGTCATAGACATAATTTC
The DNA here is from genome assembly GCA_030015575.1 of Agapanthus africanus. Taxonomy (NCBI): domain Eukaryota; kingdom Viridiplantae; phylum Streptophyta; class Magnoliopsida; order Asparagales; family Amaryllidaceae; genus Agapanthus; species Agapanthus africanus. The sequence continues at coordinate 251,182,769 of CM057348.1, read as the reverse complement.
AAAAAGGTATATCTCACTCTATAAAAATAGACGTACAGATATATAAATTTGAAATTGGTGCATTGCAACGGATATTCAAAACCAAATATTTGCCGTCCGGCAAACAACCCAGGTAACTTCCTCAAATATCACCGATTACAACGAATCCGGATATAATGAGGGTGATCACCCAATTCCCAATAACTTACTCCCACTCATCATCTGTAAAACAATACAGATGTGAGAATCATACCTGGTAAATACATAATCTGGAGCAAGTGTCTAATATGGAAATCAGTTTTCTTTTAACAGTACACAGTGAAACATTGAAATGTTTCGATAGGGTATCCGGGTATTCCTAGTAATGCCTCTTCCATTATTCAGATTCACAACTGTAACCGTATAATTCTTTGCCATCTCTTCAAATCCCTTTATATGTCTTTAATCATTACCTTCTGTACACCCTCTTTGGCCAAATGGTTTTCTTCCTTCCCTACCGTTCGGCACCAGCCTATGGTTTGGAAGAAGACTATCCAATAAGCATAATGGGTGTACTGTCCTAATCCTAGGAGCACTCGCAACGCGAGAGAAGGTGAAGATAAGAGAGACCTGAATAAACCTTATTCCTATTTCTCCTGAACCAGAATCCATCCCCGAACTGGAACAAGTTCCTTTCGAGTTCGTATATAACCATACGATGGAGTATCCAATAAACTGTGGATCTTCATAGTGATACAGAGTGTTCTGGATAAATACAAAGGTGAAGTGGGAGTGGTAAAGATCGAAATACTTGGTTTGGCCGTGAATAGCAGTCGCAATTTACTTTGCCCTCCTTCTAATCCCTTTATATGTCTTTATCTAATACCTTCTGCACACCATCGTTATGCTAATTGGTTTTCTTCATTCCCCACCGTTCGGCACCAGCCTAAGGTTTGGAAGAAGACTATCTAATTTGCGTACTAGGTGTACTATCTCCTAAACCAAGGAGTACTCGCAACCCGAGAAAAGGTAAAAGGAAAAGACAAATGAATAGTCCTATCCGTTTTCTCCAGAACCGGAAACCATCCTTGAATAAATTCCTTCGAGTTCGTATATAACCATACGATGGTTTTGTCCAATGGAAGTGGACGTTCGTAGTAATATGGGGTGTCCTGGAGAAAAGGGTTAAAGTAGGAGTGGCAATGAGGTTTGCAACTCTGACAATCCAAAAGCCAGTGTTAAAGAAGGTTCGGTCAACTTGGTCACTGAGTCATAGTCAAGGGTCGGGTCAGGGTCGCTGCCAAAGAGAGAGAGAAAAGAAACACTCAGCATGCACTCTAACCTAGATCAGAATGGTTACCAATTTATCTAATCTGGAAATCTCCCACTGTACCGTCAAATTCTCCTCCAAACCTGAAAGAAGAATTAGTCGGGATCACCCGAGGAGTAAACCAACTCATCAGTAGGAATCGGGATCCAACTATCATCGCATGATAACGTGACGGAATCCGCTCACGTTATCACACTCCAGAAGGTATGCGCATATCTGGAAAGTTTCAGTTTGTTTAGAAACTCCCGATGTGATTTTTTCCACATGCTCTTATGACCTTGACTAAGGCCAACAAATCATAAGTCACATGTCAAGTTCTACCCGTCATTCTCCAGGTTAATTTGAACCCAACCGTACCTACCCTTGACTTTGGCCAACAAGGCAGTATGACTGTCCCAAACCAACGCATCTATCTATGCTGCATATGAATACCCAATAGCTACCAAACACTGTGCCTTGACTTTGGCCAACAAACAGAGCTTGAATACTATTGACTATCCATATGAAACGACGGAGGGCTACGAATGGTTTCTGGCGAAAACCTTTAATGTAATGAACTTGATATCGTTGAAGGAACTGGATAGCTTTATAAAAATATAGTGACGAAAACCTTTGCTAAAGAGGTCACTCCCGGTGAAGGGATCTCGGCTCTTTCCCCGTAGAATGAGGTGCAGGATATTCCAACTGAATACCATGATGCAAAGCAAAAGTAAACGATTATAGTGAAGTTATTGCCCTGACGCAAACTTCTGTCCAAGTGGTCACTCCCAGTGAAGGGATCTCGGCCCTTGCCTCGTCGACTGAGGTGCTGGATATTCATAACCGAATACCACTGTGCAAAACAAAAGAGAACGCCCTTGCAATAACAGCTTTTTGAAAAATTGTTCCAACAACATCAGATTAGGTTTGTTTAACTTGCATTAATCCGAATCAACACAGTCCCATCAATTGATCACACCAATAAAGAACGAAAATAATGATGTACGTATATGCCATCCGCATTCTCCACTGGGTCCCGTCATTACCCGTTAGGTTACTTGACTAACGACAAAGCGGGGACTGGACTAGCACGGTTGCAAAACATATACAACATCTACTAGTATATATCAATATATAATATTCGCTAAAGACGTGATAAAATGCAACATCACAGAAATGTAATAAGCATCACAGAACAATAGAGATATCTGGGATCCCCTGGTTTCATAGAACCGCTACTGAAACCCGACGTTCCCCTGGTCGTGTGGATAGCCTGTGCAATGAAATCCTAGACCGCTACGGGCGCGGCAAGTTACCCGCCAAAACCCGAAGCGAGGCAGCCTCCTTCAGCAACGTGAATGGACCACCCAGCACTTCACGGAATCCGGTAACTTGGGTACCCCTCCTGGGTCAACCTGTACCCCCTACGAGTGCGGCGAATAGCCCGCCAATTCTAGAGTGTAGCCCCATCCGTCTCAACGCCATGAGATGCGGGCCCGTTGCCCTCTAGAACCCGGCTATCCGTGCACCCCACCTTAGGGTAATCCTAGTACAGAAAGTAAAATATACATACAACGGGTACATCGACCTCACCCCGGTCGTGCCCCAAAAGAATAATATACAAACAGGCAGTGACGACATTCCACATGTCGGACGCTCGCCCCGCAATATCAACTGTACATAAACAACCAAACTGTACTAACATTGCATCCAGGCTATCCCCCACGACCAATCCGCAACATCACAGCACAACACAGAACATCAACGTGAATGTCACGTTCACAAATCCGTCTAAAAGGGCTATAGCAGTTAGACAGGATTTACCGATCAAGTGACATTCACGGTCGCAGATATAATGTAAATACTGTGAACTAAAATGTTTAAAATATTCGATCGATTAAATTTTCCCAAGTGGGCCCCAAGCACTACTGTAGCACATAAAGAAATTCTGGGCCCAAACAGAATATACCAAAACCCCTATTTTCAACACAGAGACTCACTGGAAAAATTTGGTGCATTGATCCCTCATTACGGCGGCGGAACCGCGACAAATTAGGGGTACGGCCGCGGTTCCGCGGCTGAACAGGAACAACATGCCATCAAATTTTCCCAGATTACATCTAAATCCCTGCCTGTATTTTTAAGATGCACCAAATAATTTTTCGAGCCAAATAAAATTCGACAGAGAACTGAACCAGAAAATGCGGGTTTTCGGAAAATTCGTTCGATCGATCTTGTAAACACGTTAGAGCAAGCTAGACTAGGTTAATGGCGTGGCTCTGATACCAGTGTAAGTGCACGGCGGCGCCCCGGCCGTCATTCCGAAGCCAAAATGCGGAAACGATACTTTACTTTAACTTTTGAACCGGCACCACCGCGCACAAAAATCCCGGATCGGGCCATTAATCTAATCCTAGCTAACTAGAGAAGGGGTAGAGAGATATACCGAGCGATCCGTATCCTTCGGTCTTCTCATCGTCGTCCCGATCTCCCCGCGGAATCTCCGGTCTTCAACTCCTCGTCGGAAGGGCACTACATCGCCGGGTTCTTTTACGGGCTCCCACCTCTGGACCGAGGCAACTCGGGCATGAAGTTCGCGAGCCGACGTGCCCAAGAATTGCTGTAGAATAAGTTTGGATTCCTTTGTCTCTATCGGGTTGTGAAGTTGCTATTTTGGTGGAGGTAAAGAATAGACATTTTTGGAGATGAACTAGAGAGTCTTTTTCCAAGCCAAATGTGAAACAAAAATGCCACACTAAAATTGTGACATTTTTCTTGCCAAGAATGGCCGGCCCCCTTCAAGAAGGAAGTGAGAATTGGAGTGAGAGAAAAGTCAAAGGGGGAGGAAGCTATCATGCAAGAGAGAGAAAAAAGATGATAATGAAATATCATGATCATTACAAACCCTCACTCCAAATCAACCCCTTCATCAACAACCATGATTACTCCAAAAGTCAAGCAATCATGGACTAAAGAAGTCAAATGATGGTGCAACCATCATGAAGCATCAATATGCAAAGACCACCCTCCACAAAGCTAATTTGCACAATTGCAAATAAGCCCCCTCATCCACCAATTTTCAGCCAAGGAAAGATACAAAGGAAAATGGCCGAAACGAAATGCAAACTGGCAACTTCAGAAAACTGATCCCGTAATAAATTACAGGAAAACCCCGCTACTGCATATACATACCCGCATTTGTATTCCGACCGAATACAAATGCAATGAGACAAAATCTACACAGAACAATACTAGGATCCGGCTTAAACCAAAGCCCGCTAGTATTATCCGTCCGATCTTGATCCGTGCAATACCGCATGTACATGATCGAACTCTGACATATCTCTATATGGCCTCTACAGCGTTTCACCCGAAACTTGAGCAACTGTCTGTGGGGGACTCTAAAGACTCGTCAACACTTTGGCTGCGGATTTAACTATAAGCACGTCAGAGGTATTAGCCATACGTAACGGGCTACCAGGTATTGACCAAAAGGGACGTCAATGAGCGAACTCATCCTGACACCCTACTGAGCCTGTCAGTGACAATATCCGTATAGTCCGGTCCGGTCGTCTATGAGCATTGCTTAGCGGGCCTAGGGGTCGGTAAAAGTCAGACCCCCAAAAGCGGTACGAGTCGTGTCGGAGTGCAGCCCAGAACACCCTGAGATACTACTGGAATACCTACCAGTAAATCTCCTGCCTTGGCCAAGGACTTCATGTAAGGTCTCTCCTAGACACAGCGCGACCTCACCCCCAATACCGGGAGAGACGAATCCTTGCAGATCCGCTCACTGCCTCCATGTGGCTCGGGACTGTACCCAACTAAAAACTGTTTGCACGTCTCCTTTGAGCGTGGTAGGGTAGTAATCAAAGTACAGTGGGAACTCACACGAGAAAAATGACGATCTCAGGTCGATGAACTAACCTGTGCACATGTCACCAGGGAACTGCTATCTGACGTCAGGTATAAGACCAACTAGCATGTTCCCGGCGAGTCCTGTCCGGTGTACTCATAACCCAATGAGCACCTGTATACATCTTAGGTGAACCAACTGACACCAGTGGCTTGTGAGACCGGCCACCGCCCCTCGTCGGGGTCTCGACTGTATACACTAGACTACTCTGGAGTATCTATGCCATGTCTCGAAACTCCCACGTCTAGGGACCTTTTAAGGATGTGCTTATAGACTACCAGCTCCCACGTATATGATCGCCCTCATACTGCTGCCAGTCAAGCAAGAATCCTAGGGGCTCTATCAACGCGCAATAGTGACCTGTAAGGTCACCTGAAGCAGTACACGATGATAAAGGTAAACCAGATAGCATACTATCATCTTGAGTAAGACTGTCCTACCGGGATAGGTCATCCCTCAATCAATGCAATCACATGTCTGTGATCCAATAATTGACTCTGAGGGCACAATCTCCAACAGATACTACTAGAATACCTACCAGTAAATCTCCTGCCTTGGCCAAGGACTTCGTATAGTGGCTCTCCTAGACACAGCGCGATCTCACCCCAAATACCGGGAGAGACGAAACCCCTGCTGATCCGCTCACTGTCTCCATTTGGCTCGGGGCTGTACCTAACTAAAACCTGTTTTCACGACTCCTTTGAGCCGTGGTAGGGTAGTAATCAAAGCACAGTGGGAACTCACACGAGACAAATGACGATCTCAGGTCGATGAACTAACCTGTACACATGTCATCAGGGAACTGCTATCTGACGTCGGGTATAATACCAACTAGCATGTTCCCAGCGAGTCCTGTCCGGTGTACTTATAACCCAATGAGCACCTGTAAACATCTTAGATGATCCAACTGACACCAATGGCTTGTGAGACCGGCCACTGCCCCTTGTCGGGGTCTCGACTGTATACACCAGTCTACTAATGGAGTATCAATGCCCAGTCTCGAAACTCCCACGACTAAGGACCACTTTAAGGATGTGCTTATAGACCCCAGCTCCCACGTATATGATCGCCATCATACAGCTGGCAGTCAAGCAAGAATCCTAAGGGCTCTATCAACGTGTAATAGCGACCTGTAAGGTCACCTAAAGCAGTACACAATGATAAAGATAAACCAGGTAGCATACTATCATCTTGAGTAAGACTGTCCTACCGGCATATGTCCTCCCTCAATCATTGCAATCACGTGCCAGTGATCCAATAATTGACTCTGAGGGCATTATATCCAACAATCTCCCACTTGCACTCAAGGCTAATTATTGCGATGTTGCATACTCACAGCCTGTGTGATACCGAACACCCAACTCCTCTACTGATCAGTCTCACAAAGCCCATTTGCGAAACTATTTTGTTCGAGGAATAGCCTCAGTGAGTGGATCCGCCCTGATGTTTCTTTCTATATCTCTCTTTATCTCAAGTTCGCGGAGAAAACCATCTCCCGAAATGAGCAATACCTATCTTAGAATATGTCTGGATATCTGATGGTACCTAGTTCATAAATGAACTCCAAATGAAAACTTCTTAGACTATATCGTCAACTGAAACCAATCAGTATCCTGCGCCATGCCTCCCTCAGTATCCTCTTGGACCACCTGTTCAAAATACTGCCCCTCGTCAGAGGGAAAACTATAACTCTGACAGCCACTCTGTCATCCAGGTCACCTTGGAAGCCTGGAATGATAACTGTCTCCTAAAAGAGGATGTTGTTATCATATCCCTAGAACATCCACTTATGTTCTAAAACTGCTTCCGAATGTTTCTCCAGGATTGGATCAATATCACAACTTATTGCATCTTGTGTAAAATCAACATCCGGTATGGTGCTTGACATCTCATGATTGACTCAATTGTCTAAGCAAGTGATATGCCAACCATGCATATCCCTCTTCCCTTTAGTCTGTAAGACACCTTTAGAGAGGGTGACTCCATCACCTGTAGGTACACTACCATGCCTGGAGTCGTCCATTCTAAATACCTTTAGAATGCTGTCTAAGTACCCTGATTGGGGAAAGTACCCAAATCTAGATCTAAAACCATAGATCCAGTAACCAGAATGTCTGATATAATATCCAAGTCCTATGTGGAGAAACCACTGTGTGACAACCAAAGCATAACCGATCGTAGTATAGGAATGTCACATCCCACTCTGTGTATGTCATCCAAATACCAGGACATCACACCCTACTACCTTCTTAACATATCCATCCCCTATTCTGATGAAGTCAAACCTATGACTGTCACATCAGAAATAGATGATCTATCTCCGCTATATCTGCTTTAGTCCATAAATAGACATAAGCTACTTGTCCACCAATGCTTCCGCTGCTCCCACCGACTACGACAACCCTCTGGCAGAGTCATATACACGTACACTTCTAAAGCTACTTCAGAACGACACTATACTCATCCTCCTGCCGGGTGTCACAGTCTGGAACAATAGCAATGGAAAGTCTGGGTAAACAAGAACCTCCCTGTCACCGTCCTTGAGGCTACCAGAGTACCTCTCGGGTGCCTAAGGTTACCCACCATATCTGCGGAGTGGCCAATGGAATGTCAATCCAGATTGAATCTTTAGTTCCTATTAAATTTTCAGTAATCATTTGCGGTTCTGGAATCACTTCTAGTTCTACCATACTCCCACTACTGTTTTCTGAAAAAATCCATTTTACTAAAACTGTTGCGAGTCAAGAACAATATCGCTATTGATCTTCCAGATGGTAGAAAGTCAACCCTCGTCATAGCCCGGGTCAACCCACAAACTGCCATTACAGAAACGTGCCTTGAGTTATCCAGAGTCTGGTTTTAAGCATAAGCCGGAAAACTCCCCGTACCATAACATCGTTAAGATATGAACCGTTCTATATCCAATATAGAAACAGAGGCACTGATTTAATTGGAACCAGATTCAAATCATGCAGCTGTCTCCAGTGCATGTAATCTAAATGGAGAGAGGCCGATCAGCATTACTCAACTTAGGAGTGCTTCCAATTATGAGTAACCTGAAAGAGAAGCAAGTTCTCTTCATCATTACAATCAACTGAATACCATACATAAGTATCTACATCTTCGATCATCTTGAAGAATCTTGATACTTGCAACACTTGGTTCTCTACTTTATTCTTATATCTATAACTTCTCAAAACTTAAATCTTGCATTTCTACGAAACACATGTTTAAGAGCTAGAGAAGTCACAAGTAAACAGAATATAGTACGAGTACCAACCCTTCTGTCCTTATGGACACTGGACAAAATACAATACTCTGTATAAGTCCCCTAAGTCTAATAACTCATTCCCTGTGTGTCGTAGGTTGAAAACTGTACTTATGGTTACGAAGAATTACATCGCTGTTTAATGCTCCTTACCTAACCATCCACTGATATAGGTAAATGTCATAGACATAATTTCAAAAAGTTATATCTCACTTTATAAAAATAAACGTACAGATATATCAATTTGAAATTTGTGCATAACAACGGATATTCAAAACCAAATATTTGCCCTCCGGTAAACAACCCAGGCGATTTTCTCAAATATCACCAATTACAACGAATCCCGATATAATGAGGATGATCACCCAATTCTTAATAACTTACTCCCACTCATCATCTGTAAAACCATACAGATGTGCGAATTAAACCAGGTAAATACATACCCTGGAGCAAGGACTAATTGGAAAATCATTTTTCTTTTAACAATACACAGTGAAACTGAAACATGTAAATGTTTCGAAGGGGTATCCCGGTATTCTGAGTAATGCCTCTTCCATTATCAGATTCATAACTGTAACCGTATCTTTCTTTGCCATCTCTCCAAATCCCTTTATATGTCTTTAGTCAATACCTTCTGCACACCCCTTTAGGCTAAATGGTTTTCTTCATTCCCTACCGTTCGGAACCAGCCTATGGTTTGGAAGAAGACTATCCAATAAGGATAATAGGTATACTGTCCTAATTCTAGGAGCACTCGCAACCCGAGAGAAGGTAAAGATAAAAGACAACTGAATAAAACCTTATTCCTATTTCTCCTGAACGAGAATCCATCCACGAACTGGAACAAGTTCCTTCGAGTTCGTATATAACCATACGATGGAGTATCCAATAAACTGCAGATCTTCGTAGTGATACGGGGTGTTCCGGAGAAATACAAAGGTGAAGTAGGAGTGGCGATGAAATACTTGGTTTGGTCGTGAATAATAGCAGTTGCAATTTACTTTACCCTTTTACTAATCCCTTTATTTGTCTTAACTTAATACCTTCTGTACACCTTTTATTCTAAATGGTTTTCTTCATTCCCTACCGTTCGGCACCTGCCTATAGTTTGGAAGAAGACTATCCAATAAGCGTAATAGGTGTACTGTCCTAATCCAAGGAGCACTCGCAACCTGAGTGAAGGTAAAAGGAAAAGACAACTGAATAGTCCTATTCATTTTCTCCAGAACCGGAAACCAACCTCGAATCTGGAACAAGTTCCTTCGAGTTCGTATATAACCATACGATGGTTTTATCCAATGGAAGTGGATGTTCGTAGTAATACGGGGTGTTCTGGAGAAAAGGGTAAAAGTAGGAGTGGCAATGAGGTTTGCAACTCAGACAATCCAAAAGCCAGTGTTTTAAGAAGGTTCGGTTAACTTGGTCACTGAGCCATAGTTTAGGGTCGGGCCATGGTCGCTGCCAAAGAGAGAGAGAAAAGAAACACTTAGCGTGCACTCTAACCTAGATCAGAATGGTTATCACTTTATCTAATCAGGAAACCTCCTACTGTAACCTTAAATTCTCCTCCATATCGGAAAGAAGAATTAGTCGGGATCACTCGATGAGTAAACCAACTCATCAGTGGGAATCGGTATCCAACTATCATCGCATGATAACGTGATGGAATCCACTCACGTTATCACACTCCAGAAGGTATGCGCATATCTGGCAAGTTTCAGTTTCTTTAGAAACTCCCGATATGATTTTTACCCCATGCTCTTATGACCTTGACGAAGGTCAAAAAATCATAAGTCACATGTCAAGTTCTACCCGTCATTGTCCAGGTTAATTTGAACCCACCCGTACAAGCCCTTGACGAAGGCCAATAAGGCAATACGACTGTCCCAAACCAACGCATCTATCTATGCAGCAGAAAGGTAACAAGCAGCTACCATTCACTATGCCTTGACGAAGGCCAACAAACATAGCATGAATACTAAGTGCTATCCATCTGAAATGACGGAGGGCTACGAATGTTTTTTGGCGAAAAACCTTTAACGTAATGAACTTGATATCGTTGAAGGAACCGGATAGCTTTTTATAAAAATATAGTGGCGAAAACCTTTGCAAAAGAGGTCACTCCCAGTGAAAAGATCTCGGCTCTTTCCCCGTAGAATGAGGTGCAGGATATTCCAACTGAATACCACGATGCAAAGTAAAAAGCAATCGGCTATAGTGAAGTTATTATCCTGACGCAAACTTCTGTCTAAGGGGTCACTCCCGGTAAAGGGATCTCGGCCCTTGCCTCGTCGACTAAGGTGCTGAATATTCATAACCGAATACCACTATGCAAAACAAAAGAGAACGTCCTTGCAATAACTGCTTTTCGAAAAATGTTCCAACAAAATTAGAATAGGTTTGTTTAGCTTGCATTGATCCGAATCAATGTAGTCCCATCAATTAATCACACCAAAAAAGAACGAAAATACGATGTACGTATATGCCATCCGCATTCGCCACTGGGTCCCGTCATTACCCGTTAGGTTACTTAACTAACGACAGAGCGGGGACTGGCTAGCGCGGGTGTCAAACATATACAACATCTACTAGTATATATATCAATATATAACATTCTCTCATGGCGTGATAAAATGCAACATCACAGAATTGTAATAAGCATCACAGAACAATACAGATAATCTGGGATCCCCGGGTTTCATAGAGCCGCTACTGAAACCCGACGTTCCCCTGGTCGAGTGAATAGCTTGTGCAATGAAATCCTAGACCCTTACGGGCGCGGCAAGTTACCCGCCAAAAGCTGAAGCGGGCAGCCCCCTTCAACAACGTGAATGGACTACCCAGCACTTCACGGAATCCGGTTACCTGAGCACCCCTCCTTGGGTCAACCTGTGCCCCCTATGAGTGCGGCGAATAGCCCGCCAATTCTAGAGTGAAGCCCCCTCTGTCTCAAAGCCATGAGATGCAGGCCCGTTGTCCTCTAGAACCCGTCTATCCGTGCACCCCATCGCAGGGTAATCCTAGTACAGAAAGTAAAATATACAACGGGCATATCGACCTCAGCCCGGTCGTGCCCCAAAAGAATAATATACAAACAGGCAGTGACGGCAGTCCACATGTCTGACTCTCGCCCCGCAATATCAAATATACAAATACAACCAAACTGTACTACCATTGCATCCAGGCTATCCACCATGACAAATCCGCAACATCACAGCACAACACAGAACATCAACGTGAATGTCACGTTCGCAAGTCCGTCTAAAAGGACTATAGCAATTAGACAGGATTTACCGATCAAATGACATTCACGGTCGCAGATATAATGTAAATACTGTGAACTAACATATTTAAAATTTTCGATCGAAAAAATTTCCCGAAGTGGCCCCCAAGCACAATTCCCAGTACTCAAAAAAAAATTACCAGAAACCCCAATTCCAGGTCAGAGAACACTGTACAAAATTTGCTGCAGTGAAGAGATAGAATAGCGGCGGAACCGCGGCCAAAACATGGGTAAGGCCACGGTTCCGCGGCGCAACAGCAACATCAGTCAACCAAATTTTCACAGAACTCTAAAAAAACCCTGCCTGTTTTTCTGCAGCACACTAAATAATTTTGTGACCACAGGAAAAATTCGACAGAAACTATGACTTTGAAATTGCGGTTTTGGAAAATTCGTCCGATCGAAGTTCTAAACACGTTAGAGCAAGCTAGTAAAGGTAAATGGTGAGGCTCTGATACCATTTAAGTCTACGGTAGCGCCCCGGCTGTCTTTCTGAGGCCAAAATGCGGAAACGAAAACTTTTCAAAACTTGAAACCGGCGCTATCGTATGCTTAAAACCCGGATCAAACAATTAACCTACAACTAGCTATCTAGAGAGAGGGTCGGAAAGTTATACCGATTGATCCATGTACTTCGGTCTTTGTCCACCATCCCAAGCTCCTCGCGGCATCTCCGGTCTTGATCTCCTCGTCGGGAAGGGCGCCATATCTACGAGTCTTTTTACGGGCTCCCGCTTCATCCGAAGCAACTCGGGCACGAAGTATGCTAGCCGACGTGTCCAAGGTGTTGTAGAGAATGTTTGTGATCACTTTGTCTCTTGCATCCATTGCTTGGATAGAGGTTGAAGGTGTTGCCATTAATGGACGTTATGAGCTAGAGGAAGAAGAAGGAGGAGAAGCTTTCTCTTCTTTGTGTTTTCTATGATAAAATGAGAGAGAGTTGAAATAATAATATAAGAGCTCACCTTCTCATGGAAGCCCCTCTCTCTCTCCTCTTATCATATCATCACAAAACCATCATATAATGTGACACATGCACAAGAAAAGAGACCATGAGTCATCACTTGTGCATGTGTCACAATTAATGATCTTAATCATGATTTTGTGCTCATAATTTCCATTAACAAACATTAATCCAAATGTTTGCAACAATAAAAAGATACGGTAATATCTAAAGTAAACTCGTGACGGATCACAAGGATACCCCTCACCTGTATATACATACCTGCATCCGCATTCCGACTGAATGCGAATGCGACGAGACTAAAGTAATCCAACAAATCTAATACTAGGATCCGGCTTAAACCAAAGCCCACTAGTATGATCCACCCGATCATGATCCATGCACTACCGCACGTATATGATCGAACCCTGCCATATATCATACGGCCTCTACAACGTTTCGCCCGAAACTTGAGAAACTGTCTGCGGGGGACTCTAAAGACTCATCAATATTTTGACTGTGAATTTAACCATTAGCACGTCAGTGGTACTAGCTATACGTAACGGGCTACCAGGTATTGACCAAAAGGAAGGTCGATGAGCGAACTCATCCTGACACCCTACTGAGCCTGTCAGTGACAATATCCGTACAGTCCGGTCCTTTCGTCTATGAGCATCGCATGGCAGGCCTAGGGGGTTGGTAAAAGTCAGACACCCAAAAGCGGTACAAGTCGTGTCGGAGTGTAGCCCAGAACACCCTGAGATACTACAGGAATACCTACCAGTAAATCTCTTACCTTGGATAAGGACTTCGTGTAATGGCTCTCCTAAACACAGCGCGATCTCACCGCCAATACCGGGAGAGATGAAACCCCTGCCGATTCGCTCACTGCCTCCATATGGCTCGGGACTGTACCAACTAAAACCTGTTTGCACGACTCCTTTGAGCCGTGGTAGGGTAGTAATCAAAGCACAGTGGAAACTCATACGAGACAAATGACGATCTCAGGTCGATGAACTAACCTGTACACATGTCATCAGGGAACTGCTATCTGACGTCAGGTATAATACCAACTAGCATGTTCCCGGCGAGTCCTGTCCGGTGTAGTTATAACCCAATGAGCACCTGTATACATCTTAGGTGATCCAACTGACACCAATAGCTTGTGAGATCGGCCATCGCCCCTCGTCGGGGTCTCGACTGCATACACTGGTCTACTAATGGAGTATCGATGCCCAGTCTCGAAACTCCCATGACTAGGGACCACTTTAAGGATGTGCTTATAGACCCCAGCTCCCACGTATATGATCGCCATCATACTGCTGGCAGTCAAGCAAAATCCTAAGGGCTCTATCAACGTGTAATAGCGACCTGTAAGGTCACCTAAATCTGTACACGATGATAAAGATAAACCAGATAGCATACTTTCATCTTGAGAAAGACTGTCCTACCGGCATAGGTCCTCCCTCAATCATTGCAATCACGTGCCTGTGATCCAATAATTGACTCTGAGGGCACTATATCCAACATCAGACTAGTATTGTAACGTTTTAAAAATAAATAATTAAATAAATAAAATCTTTTAGGTGAATTTTCAGATAATCGGTAAAATAAACCGTATTTTCCGTAAAACTCAACAACAATTATTTTTCAATATAGATTTAAATATGCCTATTTTAACTATATAATTGGTAGTATTTGGTATTTATTTTTTCACTTATAAATTATTAGTTTACCTAAATATTTTTCCTTAAGTAATTATTTTTAATATTAACATAAGCTTTTAATTATACATTTAATGGGTGCAAATTACAAATTGGAATGGGTAAATTTTACAAAAGTGAACCATGACATATTAGAATTTAGTTTGTAACATGCTTTTTTCTTCTTGAGTTGCATCCAAAATTCTAGAGAATTCTTGGATTTTTAGTAAAAGAAAATTTAAATAATTAAAGAAATGAATGAAATGATGTAATAAAGGATGAAGCTTCTACACTTATCTACACAATTCACTCTCTTTCTTCTCCTCTCCCATCTCGGTCGAAATCTTCATGAGGCAGCCCTAATTTTCCCCCACTTCATTTCCTCTCCAAAAATCTCCAAAAATTCATCAAAAATACAAATAAAAACCCACAAATTCCTAATTTAAATCCTACCTATTATTCTTTGACCTATCTAGTTTGGATTCATGAAGCAAGAGAGGAATTAGGGAGGCTATGTTGCAAGTTTGATCTCTTGAATGTTGAGGTATAATCCTAAGCCCTTGGTTTAATTTTTAGTTAATCACTTTAAATTAGCTTATTAAGTGTTTAATTTGGTTTTAAATTGGTTCTCATTGCATGATTGAAAATTCTAGAAAATGGTTTGTGATCAAATTAGGGTTTTTATCATTGGATTTTATTGTGTAGATTAACATGTTAATGGAATACAAAACCTAATCTAGTTAGTAGTTGCTAATTTTTAAATTAAAATTTTGCTAATTATGCTATTTTGCAAACTAGGATTTAGAAATTAATTTAAAATGTGGGATTAAAATCTAATTAGGGTTTCATGACATTATTAACATTATAAATTGTTGTTTAATACTTTAGATCATGCAAAACCAAGCTTAGTTGTTGAATTATGATTTTTTGCTTTAAAAGTGTTAAAATTAGATATTTTTGCAAACTAGAATTTTAGATTTAATACAAATTGATGAGATTAAATTATAGAAATAGTTTATATCACTTAGTTATCATATTTAGTGAATATTATGGACATTAGTTTTGTTAAACATCAAGTTTCGAATTAAAACGAAAATTTAGTGCTTTCTAGGTTTTCAGAAATAAATCCATTTGATTTATTTTGAGGTTTTGATGAGTTGCAATCTATTTCATATTATAATTAGTGATTTGTGAAACCACGATTGGTGTGTTTTGGGTTTTTCTCGAACAATCGGCGTTTGTACGCCGATATCGAGGGTTATTTGGTTATTTGACATGAGCGGGTCATAGGTATTAACCTATGCGCGATTCGTACGCCGTTTTGGTTTTGTCCGCGATTTCGGTTTATGATATTATATATGTTCGCATATAGGTACCTCTCACGTGGACTTCGGGCGATGAAGAAGAGGATGGCGGTATCGACTTCGGCAGATAAGGACCAGGAGAGTAGATGTATATCTACGGGGGAAGTCGGGTGGATGGAGTACAGCACCCCCGCAAACGTGGAATAAGGATATTCCATATTATTATTAGGAAGTCAGACGTGACCTTAGATTCTTGGTGAGTAGGTTACTATTGAAGACCATAGGTTGGATTAGACTGATTTAGAAAGATTTAACCAGAGGTTGATTGCCTTGGAGGGAATTCGTAGGTTTCAGGTAAACACACACGCGCGCGCACCCATAAACCTGACTTGGTGTATATGTGTGTGTATGCGTGTGTGTGTGTGCGTGTGTGTGTATAGGAATGCGTGTAGGTATACACACACACACATATGATATGAGGGTATTATATGATACTTGGAGATGGGTCGATATGATCGGGCATGATGTCGTGCGATATTGGATGTGTGATCGAGATATGATATGAAATGTGTTACGATATTAGCGGATCGATAGGTAATGAGGAAATATATGAACGATGATATGTGTAGATGGCATTGAAATGAACGAGACTCTAGGATACAACCTGGATCGTAATATGAGACTTGATCACGATATGATATTTTAGTGGATCATTTGATGATGTATATTTACATAGACGATGATATATGTTTGATGATATAGGAATGTATGCGATTATAGTACAGTACCCTTGATTATGATATTGTTTGATGATGATACTATACGAATGATGATGTATATATATGATAGTTAACCCGTATCCCGATTTTGGGAAGCCGTATGATGGATTTTACAATACGAGGCATAGATGTGATAATTGATCCGCACTCTTGACTCGAGGAAGTCATACTACGTACGTGACGCTATTGAGGCTGGATCGCCGACTACTAGAGATACCGACTCAGACTTTAGAAGGATTATTCTTACCTTTCGACTAGTGTCTTTAGTTAGTTTCTTAGTTGGTTAGGTAGATCTTAGTTTAGGCTCGAGTCATACTTATTTTCAAGATTAACGAATCGTGCGCATTTTTAAAGACAGCCTGAGGGATACTACGGATTTTTCAAAGGACATATCTTTTAAAAAAAAACCCGTTGCCCCTAATTTTCTAAAACCACGATTCGTGCTTTTTTTCAAATAACAAACTGTATGACTCGTAATTAGTATGTATTCTCTAGTTGTACGTTTACTACACATTCACCGCTATGTTCATGTTGTATTCATCGCATTGCATGTTCATACATATGTTTCTTTAGATAATAAGAAACTCTGCCTGTTAGGACACCAGCACCATTACCGATGATGCGCATGTTCCACATACACTTATTTTCCGGCTCACACACATCATCATCGGTAATTGCTATGTCACGTACATTTTAGAACATATTATCTTTTTATTGATATAATCAGCTAAATACTAGTCCGATATAATATTGTGAGATTACTCTCATGTGCTAGTTTAGATATTGCATTTATTACTTAGACACTTAATGTATTCACATTTTCATACTATCATGCAGTATTGTGGGCTTATGCCGATACTCATTATTTACTTACTCATGATTTTGGGATTTTGGATTTCTATGAGATTTCTGGATTTTGGGGAAAACCGCAAGAAGATATATAAAAACTTCTCTCTCTCTCTCTCTCTCTCCCTCTCATTTTAAAATACAAGTTGCGGTTTTCTCGTGATGTATGTGTCATCCACCATGAAATTTCATGTTTTCTGTTGGATTTCGAGACCCGATTCGAGGAGTGGATGAACCGTCTCGGGTACATGGTGGGCCCGGTATGGTACCTCGGGGCAAGAAGCTCGAGTTATAGACGATGAGCCTCGCAGGGGAAGACTACCTACCGGTGATGTCTGGCGCGGCGTATATCCGGAGGATACCGACCGTTGTCGTGAGATTTGATGATATGGGCCGATCCGGACTGACGGGCCCGAGATATTGAGACTATGAGATATTGAGACTATGAGGTATTGAGACTTTGAGATTTAGCTTTTTTGTGTCGATACTTGACACGGATTTCCATGGATTTCTTTGATGATGTTTCAGATTACCATACAGATTTTACTATGATAAAAGTTAAAGATTTCTTATACAGATATATCTAGATTTCATGGTTGATTGTTTTACATTCATGGTGCATGCATACTCATACACATGACATGTTACTACTTGAGGCACTGACACGAGCACTAAGCATTTCACTTACGCTTAGATTATTACCCTGCCACTACTAGATGACTAGGGTTATATTAAGTATATTATTATGACCTAGGAGAGCATCGTGCATGCGATTTCTACTCGTAGATGTCTTCTTCTCACGAGTTGTGCCAATTTTTCTTACAGGTTTCGATGTACAGGTTTCCTTGGCAGCTTGCTGGCACATCATTTCATTCAGGGTGATTTGCTTGGTAGGTTGGTTCATTGTATCGGGACCGTCGTTGTACTTTTATTATTTCAGTTGTATCTAGTAAGCTCCATCAACCATACTTGTCTTACTTGATAGATTTAGAAGACCAGTTGCTTTTTCTTCGACCATAGAGTCGTGCTTGTACTGTTATGGTTTTCTTGTGGTTTTGATGGTTTTCTTTGAGTTTTGTTCCTCGCCCTTCGGCGTTGTATATTATATTGCTTGTGTGGTTGTGACCACCAATTGGCGAACAGCTAGCTCCCGCTTGGGGATGCCTTTTTATTATTGCTTATGTATATATTCTTATGTGTACCCGTTTGGGGCCAGTTTTTTCAAAGGAGACTCTACCGAAATTTTTGAGAAATTTGATGTTGTTTTTAAAACATGTTTTCCTACACTTCTTCTTTTAAATGGTTTAGATTCTGGGTTTCAGCTTGCTTAGATTACGTTACTCCTCTAGATGTTTCATAATTTAAGTGCCGGTCATTTTCCGTACCTTCGGGTCATGACAAAGTTAGTATCAGAGCGCTAGATTTAACATTTGTCTAAGTCTAGGTTGACCTTGGTTGATGGCGTAGGTGACTTACGTAGAGTGACGTACCGTGGGTATGATCCGCGCCATACTTACGATACGCTACTCTGCTTAAGAAGCCTTAGGATGTACATTTCTTTGCACCGTATTCTATTCGTTCTTTTGATCTATCTTCGTCGATATCGGATGGTGGTTTCTGTTACCACGGTCGTACGGGCAGAGGGAGCTGCGGCTCGAATGCGATGACCGTTAGGGTATCGTCTATTCTTGAGGATTGAAGCATTGTTTTGTGTGCGGACGAAGGGTATTCACATGTTGTCCAGACGAAGCTAAAAGGTTCGAACAAATGTCAGAAACCCATTTTCCCAAGTTTAAGGTATTCAGAAGAATATGCATGTATTTCTATGGTCCCTTCAGAAGAATGAAACCCTAACTCGACATAATGATCATGAGGACGCTGGTGAAGCTTAGGGTTTGCGGCAGTTCCATGGTACCATTAGTGAGGCTTGGGTTTGCCCTTCTACGGCTGGTCCGCAGGTGCTGTGGCATGTACTGGATATTTTTAAACTGTACTTGAGTGTTGAGCTCCCAGGGAATTATGGGATTTTGATGAATCGATCGAAAAGTTTAACGTAGTCCGGATATCAGGTGAAGGGATAGATTACGTGGGAGACTCTAGATATGAGTATAACCGTTTGTAGCGCCGTTCATACAGCTACGGAGAGACTAGTTCGAATCAGTCGACACCAGAGGAAAGAGGTGAAAATTGACGTCGGTGTAACGATTTGCGATTGGTGATTCGAATATCACATTTCCGTTGATTGGATTCTGGTATTTTGATGATTTCATTTTATGATTGGTATTTCCTATGTGTACATTCATTACACTCTATTCATGTTCCAGATATCAGTTGTATTGATGTTGTTTTGTGCATACCCAGTGCACTCGATTTGGTTTTATACATTTTGAGATATTTATTTGATTTCGTGCATATGGGTTGCACATGATTTTGACGTATGCTTCGGCATAGTTTTCATGCACTTTTCGTACTGTGATTTCGATTTTGATATTCGGTATATGTTTTCGTGCACCATGTGCACTTGATTGAGATTCTTGCGCACATTTGGCGTACTTGATGCGATTTTGTGCACACCAGATGCACTAAATCGGGATTTGTACAGATTAGATGCACAAGATATTGTTGTCGTGCACGCCTGTTGCACTTGACAGATGTTTTTGGTGCACACCCGTTGCACTCAGTTTTGTTTCTGTGCATATTCGTGGCTTCTGTATTTGGTTTCGATTTCAGTGCGCACCGGACGCACATGATATTTTTTTATGCTGTGATTGTGATTGATTTCATTTTGAGCAATATGTTTTCATAATTACTATTTGGTTTAGTAACTAGGCGGGACGTGTATGTTAAATAAAAGATATATATATATATATATATATATATATACATATAGCTTTTTTTTAAAAAAATGAATGCCCGCTACTTGTGCCGTGATACGCGCATCGCACGGCAAATTGAAAAAGGGTTTTGCATGCATTTCTAATTGAATGTTTCGCTATTTTTATGAACGATGCGTACTATATACGTATTATTATTTTAAGTTAGTTTTCATATTGGATTTTGACATGGGATTTTCGCGATGACTATGATGATTGCGTTATGTTTGATGGAGTTTTGATTTTGAGTTATGTACCTGTTTTTCATGTGCACGCATTGTGCTAAGAGGTGTTTTATGTATTGATGATTTCGGAGCTTCGACGATTTGAGTGTTGCTAAATGTTTTAGTATTTGGGGGAGTTTTAATTTAAATTCGGGGACCGAATTTCTTTAAAGAGGAAGATTGTAACGTTTTAAAAATAAATAAATAAATAAATAATTAAATAAAATCCTTTAGGTGAATTTTAAGATAATCGGTAAAATAAACCGTATTTTTCGTAAAACTCAACTACAATTATTTTTCAATATAGTTTTAATTTAAATTCGGGGACTGAATTTCTTTAAGTGGGGAAGATTGTAACGTTTTAAAAAAAATAAATAATTAAATAAATAAAATCCTTTAGGTGAATTTTCAGATAATCGGTAAAATAAACAGTATTTTCCGTAAAACTCATCTACAATTATTTTTCAATATAGATTTAAATATTCCTATTTTAACTATATAATTGCTAGTATTTGGTATTTATTTATTCACTTATAAATTATTAGTTTACCTAAATATTTTCCTTAAGTAATTATTTTTAATATCAACATAAGCTTTTAATTATACATTAAATGGGTGCAAATTACAAATTGGAATGGGTCAATTTTATAAAAGTGAGCCATGACATATTAGAATTTAATTTGTAACATGCTTTTTTCTTCTTGAGTTGCATCCAAAATGTTAGTGTGATATGCCCTAGAGGCCATTATTGTATAGTACTAGTTTTTATATTACCTTTTGGAAGATTGGGATATATACACAGATTGACATTCTTGCTCAATATGGTAGTATGCTACTTGTTTTTTATCTATCTTAATATGTGCATGTGTTTCTTTTGACATATTGCAAATACATATTGATAGAGCCCTTAGGATCTTTTAATTGACTACCAGCGTTGTGATGGCAGTCACACTAGTGGGGGCTGGATAGTCTATAAGCACATCCTTATATAGGTCCCTGGTCGTAGGATTTTCGAGACAGGGCATCGATACTCCAGAGTAGACTAGTGTATACGCTTCTCATCCTAGGAGGGGAGATGGTTTGTCCTACAGCCATCAGTACGTCGTATTGGAGATAGTATGCAGGTGCTCCTTAGGTTACGAGTACACTGGACAGGACTCGTTGGGAACTGTTGGTTGGTATTATACCTATCGTCAGTAATCAGTTCCCAGGTGACATAAGTACAGCTTAGTCCGTTGACTTGATACTGCCACTTCGCCTCGAATGGATTCCCACTGTTCTTAGATTACTACCCTACCACGGCTCAAATGAGCCGTGCAAACAGGTCGTAGTTGGGTGCTCTCCCGAAGCACTTAGAGGCAGTGACGGTTAGACAGGATTCGTCTCTCCCGATATTGGGAGTTGATATCGCGCTGTGTCTAGGAGAGCCATTACACAAAGTCCCTGGCCAGGGCAAGCGAGATTTGCTGGTAGTGTTTCCAGTAGCTTCTCAAGGTGTTTTGGGTTACACTCTGACACGACTTGTACCGCTATTAGGGGACTGACGTTTACCGCCCCGTAGGCCCGACATGCGATACTCTCAGACGAACAGACCGGACTGCACGGAGATTGTAACATTCGGGCTCAGTAAGAGTTCCGATGGGTTCACCTCATCGGTCTTCTTATCGGCATCTACCTGGGGACCGTTACGTACAGCTAGTACCGCTTGCGGCCTGTGGTTAAACCCCTTGCCGGCGTAGTGTCGAGTCTTTAGAGTCCCACACAGAGGGTTGTTCTCCTTTAGGCAAAACTAAGTAGAGGTCGCATGGTTTTGCGACGGGGTTCGTTCACATACGCGCACTTGTGCACCTTTGGTGTCCAGGCAGTTATTACTAGCGGGCTTTGGTTTAAGCCAGATCCTAGTATTTAATTTGGGATTGGTTTTGTCTCATTGTATTCATGTTCCTCGGAACACGGATGCGGGTGTGTATGCGCAGTTGACAGAGGCAGAGGAACCTCATTAGGGTTTTTGACCGTTCACTTTTTCTAAACCCTAATGAGAATGAGAAATATGGTTAATAATATTAATTAAGGATAATTGTGCCATGGTTAGGGTTGTGTTGATCATTTGACTTGTTGACTTTTGTTGACCATGATATTTTCTTTTGTTAAGCAAGAAAGATGCTTCTTGAAGCTTGCATTAGCATTAAATGTGAAATGATAATGGTCAAATCAACTAACCATCACAATTTTCTTAATTATTATTATTATTCTCATATCTCTCTCATATGAGAGGAAGGTTGGCATTACTCTCTCATGCTCTTTCTCTCTCTTGCAAAGCTCTCTCCTCTCCCTCTCTCAAAGCTCTCTTCTTTCATGAGCTGAAAAACATGAGTTTTGTGAGATAAAGCCATCAAAATACCTCTCTACTCATTCTAGGGTTCTTAGTCTAGCAAGCCAAGCACTCTAGTTACTTCTTGGTTGAGGTAGGACGTCAAGGTAGAGGCCTTCGGGTGGATCTTTCTTCGGCAAAGAGAAGACGAAGAGGAGGAGCAGTCTAACCACTCCAAGGAGCTAGCAACAAGGAGGACAACAACAAGAAGAGAAGGAGTTCAAGAACTAGGTATAACCATCTAACTTAGGAGCTAGAACTTATAGTTAGTTTGTTAATTTTTGTTTAGCAAAGATCCTTCATGGTTAGTCTATGTTTCCTTGTGATAAAAATCAGATTTTTTACTCTTTCCGCCTCCCCGTAAGTACCGGGGTGGGTTATATAGACTTACAGTGGTATCAGAGCCTAGCTAAACAACAACTAACATTTTAGCAATGTGTTTAGAACTTCGAACTGGAAAAAATCGCAAAATACATAAAAAATTAGTGTTTTCTGCCGATTTTAAAAACAAGTCTAAAAATATGTCCACAGACCTGAAAAATATGTGCAGGGTTTTTTAGGAACACCCAAAAAACGAGTTCATGACTCGATCAGACTGCCGTGGAAGCACGGCGAAACCATGCGTTTCGCCGCGGATCCGCCGCCGAGTCGACTCGGAGTTAACTCGTTTTTCCTGCAGTGTATCCATCTTGATGTTTTGTGATTTTTCAGATGCTTTGTTTCTGCCAAGATTCTTCAGAGAACAGCGTTGTATTTCGGGTAGTTTCAAATTGGAATATTGATCGAAATTCTATAAACTGTATCTAATTGATTATATTTGTGATGTGATATATGTACTGAACGTCGACTAATCGCTATACGTCGATTAGTGGGCGTTGTACATATCTGTGATCTGTGATGTTGGATTGTGTATATGAACTTGTTGGATTGTCGTGGATGAATAGCCGGGGTTGTGAGATGAGTGTTTACTTATCTTTCATTTGATGTAAATTGTAAATTGATGTAATATTATTTTTATGGCCGCACATTCGGGTTGAGGATGTAGCCGCCATTGCATATTATTTCTTTTACTGTTTTTGCTCCTAGGATAGACCCAAGGAAGGGTGCACAAACTACCGGGTACTTTGAAGTGCCGAGTGGCCTATTCACGTTGTTGAGGGAGGTTGCTTCACTTCGGGTACTTGGCAGGTAGTTTGCCGCACCCATAGGGGACTAGGGTGGGGTTTGGCTATTCATCGCGACCGTGTAATCCGTTTTTCGTTGCAGGCTCAAACGAAACGCGGATTCCTAGCATATCCAATGTGTTCATCTATGATCTGGAATGGCTATCATTGCATCCGACGAATGTATATATCTATATATGATATCTAGTAGGCATTGCTTATGTTTTGCATCCGTGCTAGTCCAGCCCCCGCTCGGTCGTTAGTTAAGTAACCCAACGGGTGATGACGGGGCCCCGTGGCGAATGCGGATGGAAAAAGCGTACGTCATATTTTCGTTGTTTTCTGCAATGGTAGGATTAATTGATGGGACGCATTATATTAATTCAAAGAAAATAAACCAAAATTAAATCGTTGGAACAATTTCAAAACCACTCGTTTTTTCCAAAAACAGAAAACTTTAAAAACCGCGGAGCTTAAACCACTCATTTTAATAGCTATCAGGTTCCTTCGATTATATCAAGTTCACTACGTTCACGGTTTCACCAAAACCATTGGTATCCCTCCGTCATTTCAGTTAAATTTTCAGTAGTATTCAAGCTATGTATTTTGACCTTCGCCAAGACATAGTGATTGGTAGCTACCGAATATTTATCTGTTGCATAGATAGATGCGTTGGTTTGAGACAGTTGTGCTGCCATTTTGGCCTTCGTCATGGGTATGCACGGGTGGGTTCAAATTAACCTGGTAAATGACGGGTAGAACTTGACATGTGACTTATGATATGTTGGCCTTCGTCAAGGTCATAAGAGCATGTGGCAAAAATCCATATCGGGAGTTTCTAAAGAAACTGAAACTTGCTAGTGCTGCATACCATTTGGAGTGTGATAATTCTGGTAGGATTCCTTCAGCTTTATCACATGATGATATTTGGATCCCGATCTTACTGTGAGTACATGCTACTCCTCGGGAAACTTTCTCACTAAACGATCAATGCTATAAACCAAGTAGGTGTTTAGAAAGGTGTTAGCAGGGCTACGCCCACAGGGAAAAGAGGTTATTTAATTAAGGAATTTCGCGAAAGCGTCGTAAAACCTCCCTCGAAGTACCGACACTGGCCTGGCTGAACGGTTAAGCAAGTATTGTACGGTGAGATTGATCCCGACTAATTCTTCTTTTTTAGTTTGAGGAAGGATTTGAGAAACAGTGGGAGCCATCCTGTTTAGACAAACTAAAAACAACTCTAAACTTGCAAGAGCATCATGCTAAAGTGTTTCTTCTCTCTCTCCTAATTGCAGCGACCAAACATCATGACCGGCCTTAAGTAACTACTAGATAAAAATATACTGACAGAGCCAAACTACAAAGATTGGCTCAGGAATGTCAAAATGGCAATCACTTATGACAAGTTGGGGTATCTCCTTACCACCAAAGCCCCCGCCGTCCCAGGTCCTCAATCCAGCGTCGCGGATAAGGAAATCCGTAAGACCTGGGAGATTGACTGGGCGAAGGCCAAGTGCCTCGTGCTTGCCTCTATGGACAATGAACATCAGAGGAGGCACGAGAATATGGACCTTGAATCCATATTTCTCCATACTAAGAAACTATATGGAGAGCAATCCCGTATCGCCAGATACGAAACCTCGAAAAAGTTGTTTTCAGCGAGGTTGGCCATCGGATCATCTGTAACGGAACACGTGCTTAAGATGATTGGCTACATTGAAGAGCTCGCGAACCTCGGGACCATGTTAGAGAACGAGCTCTACACTGACTTGGTTCTCCAGTCCCTTCCTTCCACCTACGCCCAGTTTATCCTGAACTTCAACATGCAAGGAAAAAAGTTGAACTTTCGGAACTCCTCAACATGTTGAGGAGTGCAGAGGGCACCCTACAGAAAGTCAAAGAAACACCCACTTTGTTTGTTGGAGGAGCTTCCTCTTCTAGGTCCAAGGCGAAAGCTAAAGGAAAGACGAAGAAGGCCCCCACCAAACCAAGGGGCGGTGTTAGTAAGGTGGAAGCCAAGGGAAAGGCAAAGGTAGCAAAGGTAGCGGGGCAGCTTGTGGGAAAGGAAGAGTGCTTTTATTGTCACAAGAAAGGACACTGGAAGAAAGATTGTAAGGCTTGGAAGGACAAGAACCAGGACCCGAAGAAAGTTGTGGCTTCGGCTTCAGGTGTGTATGTTATTGAAAACTGTCTATCAATCAACTCTGTTTCCTGGGTATTGGATACCGGATCGGGATCTCATATCTATAATTCTTTGCAGGCATTGAGAAGGCGTAGTGTTTTGAAGGCAGGTGTTATGACCCTCAGAGTTGCAAACGGAGCAGGCATGGATGCTGAGTCCGTAGGGGGCTATCACTTGGGATTGACAGATGGACATGTTTTGGTTTTGCGCGACTATTATTTTGTACCCAGTTCGACTTGTAATATCATATCTGTATCATTAAGGTCTAAAGAAGGTTATGATTTTGCATTTGTAAGCAATGTTGTAAACATTCACCTTAATCATGTTCTGATTGGGTCGGGTATATTAAGCAACGGTATATACGTATTGAACCAACCATAGATTTTCAATATTCAGAATACACACAAAAGAAAGTCTCTAGAAATAAATCATGCTTTCTTATGGCATTGTAGACTGGGTCACATCAATGAGACAAGGTTAACTAAGTTGCATAAAGAAGGATATTTGGATCCGTTCGA
Source organism: Agapanthus africanus (assembly GCA_030015575.1). Taxonomy (NCBI): domain Eukaryota; kingdom Viridiplantae; phylum Streptophyta; class Magnoliopsida; order Asparagales; family Amaryllidaceae; genus Agapanthus; species Agapanthus africanus. The sequence goes on along the minus strand of CM057348.1, from coordinate 251,156,129 downwards.
ATATCAATCATATGCAACTTGTCAATTATGTCTCAAAGGAAAGATGACAATGACTCCGTTCACTGGACACGGAGTAAGAGCGAGCGAGCTCTTGGGACTCGTACACAGCGATGTATGTGGTCCAATGTCTACACATGCGCGAAGTGGTTATTCTTACTTCATTACTTTTACGGATGATTTTTCAAGGTATGGTCATGTCTTCTTAATGAAGCATAAATCTGAAGCCTTTGAAAAATTCCAGGAATACAAGAATGAAGTAGAAAAACAAACAGGCAAAATTATCAAGACACTGAGATCTGATCGAGGTGGTGAATACTTGAGTGCCGAGTTCCTGGGTTACCTAAAAGAGAATGGAATTCTCTCTCAACTTACACCTCCATACACACCACAACACAATGGTGTATCGGAGAGAAGGAACCGAACCCTATTGGATATGGTACGTTCAATGATGAGTAACGCTGAGTTGTCGTGATCTTTCTGGGGATATGCACTAGAATCAGCTGCATATCCTTTGAACCGAGTTCCAACTAAGTCAGTGCCTACCACACCATATCAGATGTGGAGTGGGAAGAAACCCTATCTTCAATATCTAAAGATTTGGGGATGTCCAGCTTTTGTCAAAAAGAAGCATGCGGACAAACTCGAGGCACGCTCAGTACAGTGCAAGTTTGTGGGATACCCAAAGAACTCCAGGGGGTATCTTCTCTATTACGTAGAACAATAAAAGGATTTTGTCTCTCTTCATGCCTACTTTCTGGAACATCAGTTCTTAGAAAAAGAAACAAGTGGCAGCGCAATAGAACTGGAAGAAATTCCAGAACCACAAGCTATTACTGAAAGCTTAGTAGAACCAGATGGTTTGAAAGAACAGGACATTCCTGCGCCGCTCCGCAGGAGTAGTAGGCCATCTCATCCGCCCGAGAGATACTACAGTTTTCTCATAGACAGGGATAGAGAGGATTGCATCATTGATAATGATGAGCCGACCAGCTTCCAGCAGGCCATTCAGAGTACTGACTCGGTAAAATGGCTGGATGCAATGTGGACCGAGATGGAGTCCATGTACACCAACAATGTATGGACTTTGGACGTTGCTCCAGAAGGGGTAAAACCCGTAGGCTGCAAATGGATCTTCAAAAGGAAGATTGGTGTAGATGGACAGGTTGAGACCTATAAGGCTAGACTTGTTGCAAAGGGTTTTCGTCAAAGACCTGGTTTGGACTATGATGAAACCTTTTCTTCAGTGGCTATGCTCAAATCCTTTCGGATCCTTCTTGCCATTGCTTCCTTCCACGATTATGAGATTTGGCAGATGGAAGTAAAAACCGCTTTTCTAAATGGAAATTTAGAGGAGTGTGTCTATATGGACCAGCCCGAGGGTTTCATTCAGAGTGGGAGCAGCGGGAAGGTGTGCAAGTTGCTTAAGTCCATTTATGGACTGAAACAGGCATCGCGGAGTTGGAACATCTGTTTTGATGAGACGGTCAAAGAATTTGGCTTTATCAAAAATCCAGACGAACCATATATTTATAGTAAGATTGTAGCACGAACTGTCGTACTCCTCGTTTTATACGTGGATGACATTCTCTTGATAGGAAATGACATTCATATGCTACAATCTGTCAAAGGGTTCTTGTCACACAGTTTCTCCATGAAAGACCTTGGTGATGCCACTTACATTCTGCGGATCCGGATCTATCGTGATAGGTCCAAGAGGATATTAGGACTTTCACAGTCCAGGTACATCGACACCATACTGAAAAGATTCAGTATGGAAGATTCCGAGCGCGGTAATTTACCGGCTTGTCACGGGATCACCCTCTTCAAAGAGATGTCTCCCAAGATTGATTTGGAAAGGGATCACATGTCAATTATACCCTACGCCTCTGCGGTAGGCTCTATAATGTATGCGATGTTGTGTACCAGACCCGATGTAGCTTATGCACTGAGTGTAGTAAGCCAGTATCAGTAAAACCCTGGGAAGAAGCACTGGATAGCGGTAAAGAACATTCTGAAGTACCTGAGAAGGACTAAGGATACGTTTTTGGTTTACGGCGGAAAAGACCTCCAGATTGAGGCCTTTGCTGACTCAAGCTTCCATAGTGACAAGGATGACTCCAAATCCATATCGGGTTATGTCTTTACTCTCAATGGAGGGGCGGTGTGTTGGAAGAGTTCCAAACAGAAAACCGTTGCTGACTCGACGATGGAAGCGAAATATATCGCAGCATCTGATGCCGCAAAAGTAGCCGTCTGGATGAGGAAGTTCTTGACAGAACTTCAGGTGGTTCCGTCTATTGTTGATCCAATACCTCTGTAATGTGACAACAACGGGGCTATAGTTTTAGCAAAGGAACCCAGGTCCCATCAGATGTCCAGACACATCTTGAGGCGGTATCACCTGATCAGGGAGATCATGGATCGCCGGGAGAACGAGGTTCGGAGGGTTGCTACAGAAGATAACACTGCAGATCCATTCATAAAGGCCACTCCTCAGACGCAATTCAAGAGGCTATTCGAGATGATAAGTCTGCGATATACCAGCACATGACCTTAGTGCAAGTGGGAGATTGTTAGTGTGATATGCCCTAGAGGCCATTATTGTATAGTACTAGTTCGTATATTACATTTTGGAAGCTTGGGATATATACACGGATTGACATTCTTGCTCAATATGGTAGTATGCTACTTGGTTTGTATCTATCTTAATATGTGTATGTGTTTCTTTTGACATATTGCTAATACATATTGATAGAGCCCTTAGGATCTTTTGCTTGACTACCAGCGTTGTGATGGCAGTCACATTAGTGGGGGATGGGTAGTCTATAAGCACATCTTTATACAGGTCCCTGGTCGTAGGATTATCGAGACAGGGCATCGATACTCCAGAGTAGACTAGTGTATACGCTTCTCATCCTAGGAGGGGAGATGGTCTGTCCCACAGCCATCAGTACGTCGTACTGGAGATAGTATGCAGGTGCTCGTTAGGTTACGAGTACACAGGATAGGACTCTCTGGGAACTGTTGGTTGGTATTATACCTATCGTCAGTTATCAGTTCCCAGGTGACATGAGTACAGCTTAGTCTGTTGACTTAACACTATCACTTCGCCTCGAGTGTATTCCTACTATTCTTAGATTACTACCCTACAACGGCTCAAATGAGTCGTGCAAACATGTAGTAGTTGGGTGCAGTCCTGAAGCACTTGGAGGCGGTGACGGTTAGACATGATTCGTCTCTCCCAGTATTGGGAGTTGATATCGCTCTGTGTCTAGGAGAGCCATTACACAAAGTCCCTGGCCAGAGCAAGCGAGATTTGCTGGTAGTGTTTCCAGTAGCTTCTCAGGGTGTTCTGGGCTACACTCCGACACGACTTGTACCGCTATTAGGGGACTGACGTTTACCGCCCCCTAGGCCCGACATGCGATACTCTTAGACGAACAGACCGGACTGTACGGAGATTGTCATATTCAGGCTCAGTAGGAGTTCGGATGGGCTCACTTTATCGGTCTTCTTATCGGCATCTCCTTAGGGACCGTTACGTACAGCTAGTAACGCTTGCGGCCTGTGGTTAAACGCACTGCCAGCGTAGTGTCGAGTCTTTAGAGTCCCACACAGAGGGTTGTTCGCCTTTGGGCAAAACTGAGTAGAGGTCGCATGGTTTTGCGACGGGGTTCGTTCACATACGCGCACTTGTGCACTTTTGGTGCCTGGGCAGTTATTACTTGCGGGCTTTAGTTTAAGCCAGATCCTAGTATTTATTTTATTGTTGGTTTTGTCTCATTGTATTCATGTTCTTCGGAACACGGATGCGGGTGTGTATGCGCAGTTGACAGAGGCAGAGGAACCTCATTAGGGTTTTTGACCGTTGACTTTTTCTAAACCCTAATGAGAATGAGAAATATGATTAATAATATTAATTAAGGATAATTGTGCCATGGTTAGGGTTGGGTTAACCATTTGACTTGTTGACTTTTGTTGACCTTGATATTTTCTTTTGTTAAGCACGAAAGATGCTTCTTGAAGCTTGCATTAGTATTAAATGTGAAAGGATAATGGTCAAATCAACTAACCATCACAATTTTCTTAATTATTATTATTATTCTCATATCTCTCTCATATGAGAGCAAGGTTGGCATTACTCTCTCATTCTCTCATGCTCATTCTCTCTCTTGCAAAGCTCTCTCCTCTCCCTCTCTCAAAACTCTCTTCTTTCATGATTTGAAAAACAGAAGCTTTGTGAGATAAAACCATTAAAACACCTCTCTACTCATTCTAGGGTTCTTAGTCTAGCAAGCCAAGCAATCTAGTTACTTCTTGGTTGAGGTAGGAGCTCAAGGTAGAGGCCTTCGGGTGGATATTTCTTCGGCAAACAGAAGACGAAGAGGAGGAGCAGTCTACACCACTCTAAAGAGCTAGCAACAAGGGGGACTACAACAAGAAGAGAAGGAGTTCAAGAACTAGGTATAACCATCTAACCTAGTAGCTAGTACTTGTAGTTAGTTTGTTAGTTTTTGTTTAGCAAAGTTTCTCCATGGTTAGTCTATGTTTCCTTGTGATAAAAATCTGATTTTTTACTCTTTCTGCCTCTCCGTAAGTACCGGGGTGGGTTACATAGACTTACACAAAATTCTAGAGAATTCTAGGATTTTTAGTAAAAGAAAATTTAAATAATTAAAGAAATGAATGAAATGATGTAATAAAGGATGAAGATTCTACACTTATCTACATAATTCACTCTCTCTCTTCTCCTCTCCCATCTTGGCCAAAATCTTCATGAGGCATCCCCAATTTTTCCCCACTTCATTTCTTCTCCAAAAATCTCCAAAAATTCATCAAAAATCCAAATAAAAACCCATAAATTCCTAATTTAAATCATACCCATTATTATTTGACCTATCTAGTTTGGATTCATGAAGCAAGTGAGCAATTAGGGAGGCCATGCTGCAAGTTTGATCTCTTGAATGTTGAGATATAATCCTAAGCCGTTGGTTTAATTTTTAGTTAATCGCTTTAAATTAGCTTATTAAGTGTTTAATTTGGTTTTAAATTGGTTCTAATTGCATGATTGAAAATTCTAGAAAATGGTTTGTGATCAAATTAGAGTTTTTATCAATAGATTAAGGTTTTATTGTGTAGATTAACATGTTAATGGAATGCAAAACTTAATCTAGTTACTAGTTGCTAATTGTTAAATTAAATTTTTGCTAATTATGATATTTTGCAAACTAGGTTTTAGAAATTAATTTAAAATGTGGGATTAAAATCTAATTAGGGTTTCATGACATTATTAACATTATAAATTGTACTTTAATACTTTAGATCATGCAAAACCAGGCTTAGTTGTTGAATTGTGAATTTTAGCTTTAAAAGTGTTAAATTGGATATTTTTGCAAATTAGAATTTTAGGTTTAATATAAATTGATGAGATTAAATTATAGAAATGGTTTATATGACTTAGTTATGATATTCCGTGAATATTATGGCCATTAGTTTTGTTAAAACATCAAGTTTCGAATTAAAATGAAAATTTAGTGCTTTCTAGGTTTTCGGAAATAAATCGATTTGATTTATTTTAAGATTTTGATGAGTTGCAATCTATTTCATATTATAATTAGTGTTTTGTGAAACCAAGATTGGTATGTTTAGGTTTTTCTCGAACAATCGGCGTTTGTACGCCGATGTCGAGGGTTATTTGGTTATTTTGCATGAGCGGGTCATAGGTTTTAACCTATGCGCGCTTCGTGCGCCGTTTTGGTTTTGTCCGCGATTTCGGTTTACGATATTATATATGTTTGTGTATAGGTACCTCTCACGTGGACTTCGGGCGATGAAGAAGAGGATGGCGGCATCAACTTTGGCAGACAAGGACCAGGTGAGTAGATGTATATTTACGGGGGAAGTCGGGTGGATGGCGTATAGCACCCCCGCAAATGTAGAATAAGGATATTCCGTATTATTATTAGGAAGTCGGACGTGACCTTAATTTCTTGGTGAGTAGGGTACTATTGAAGACCTTATGTTGGATTAGACTGATTTAGAAAGACTTAACTAGATGATGATTACCTTGGAGGGAATTCGTAGGTATCTTGTAGACACACACACACGTGCACACATGAACCTGACTTGGTGTATATGTGTGTGTGTATATATGTATATATGTATGTATATATATATAGGAATGTTTGTAGGTATATATATGTGTATATATATAGCATATACACGTGATATGTGGGTATTATATGATACTTGGGGATGAGTTGATATGATCGGGCATGATGCCGTGAGATATTGGATGTGTGATCGAGATATGATATGAAATATGTTACGATATTAGCAGATCAATGGGTAATGAGGAAATATATGAACGATGATATGTGTAGATGGCATTGAAATGAACGAGACTCTAGGATCCAATCCAGATCGTAATATGTGACTTGATCACGATATGATATATGACATGATATTTTAGTGGATCATTTGATGATGTATATTTACACAGACGATGATATATGTTTGATGATATAGGAATGTATGCGATTATAATACAGTACCCTTGGTCATGATATTGTTTGATGATGATACTATACGAATGATAATGTATATATTTGATAGTTGACCCGTACCCCGATTTTGGAAAGCCGTACAATGGATTTTACCGTACGAGGCATAGATGTGATGATTGATCCACACTCTTGACTCGAGGAAGTCATACTACGTACGCGACGCTATTGAGGCTGGATCGCCGACTGCTAGAGATACCGACTCAGACTTTAGGAGGATTATTCTTACCTTTCAACTAGTGTATTTAGTTAGTTCCTTAGTTGGTTAGGTAGATCATAGTTTAAGCTCGAGTCATACTTATTTTCAAAACTAACGAATCGTGCGCATTTTTAAAGACAGCCAGAGGGATACTACGGATTTTTCAAAGGACATATCTTTTGAAAAAAAAAAAAACCCCATAGCCTCTAATTTTCTAAAACCATGATTCGTGCTTTTTTTCAAACAACAAACTGTATGACTCGTAATTAGTATTTATTCTCTAGTTGTGCGTTTACTACACATTCACAGTTATGTTCATATTGTATTCATCACATTGCATGTTCATACATATGTTTCTTCAGCTAATATGAAACTCTGCCTGTTAGGACACCAGCACCATTACCGATGATGCACATGTTCCACATACACTTATTTGCCGGCTCACACACATCATCATCGGTAATTGCCATGTCACGTACACTTTAGAACATATTATCTTTTTATTGATATAATCAGCTAAATACTAGTCCGATATAATATTGTGTGATTACTCTCATATGGTAGTTTATACATTGCATTTATTACTTAGACACTTAATGCATTCACATTTTTATATTATCATGCAGTATTGTGGGGCTTATGCCGATACTCATTATTTACTTACCCATGATTTTGGGATTTTGGATTTCTATGAGATTTCTGGATTTTGGGGAAAACCGTAAGAAGATATATAAAAACTTCTCTCTCTCTCTCTCTCCCCCTCTCATTTTAAAATACAAGTTGCGGTTTTCTCGTGATGAATGTGTCGTCCAACATGAGATTTCATGTTTTCTGTTGGATTTCGAGACCCGATTCGAGGAGTGGATGAACTGTCTCAGGTACATGGTGGGCCCGGTATGGTATCCCGGGACAAGAAGCTCGAGTTGTAGACGATGAGCCTGGAAGGGGAAGACTACCTACCGGTGATGTCTGGCGCGGCGGATATCCGGAGGATACCGACCGTTGTCGTGAGATTTGATGATATGGGCCTATCCGGACTGACGGAGCCCGAGATATTGAGACTATGAGATATTGAGACTATGAGGTATTAAGGCTTTGAGATTTACCTGTTTTGTGTCGATACTTAACACGGATTTTCTTGGATTTCTCTGATGATGTTTCAGATTACCATACAGATTTTACTATGATAAAAGTTAAATATTTCTTATACAGATATATCCAGATTTCATGGTTGATTGTTTTACATTCATAGTGCATTCATAGTGCATTCATACTCATACACATGACATGTTACTACTTGAGGCACTGACACGAGCACTAAGCATTTCACTTACGCATAGATTATTATCCTGCCACTACTAGATGACTAGGATTATATTAAGTATATTATTATGACCTAGGAGAGCATCGTGCATGCGATTTCTTCTCGCAGATGTCTTCTACTCACGAGTTGGCAACTCACCCCCGTTGTGCCAATTTTTCCTACAGGTTTCGATGTAGAGGTTTCCTTGGCAGCTTGTTGGCACATCATTTCATTCAGGGTGATTTGCTTGGTAGGTTGGTTCATTGTATCGGGACCGTCGTTGTACTTTTATTATTTCATTTGTATGTAGTAAGCTCCATCAACCAGACTTGTATTACTTGATAGATTTAGAAGACCAGTTGCTTATTCTTCGACCTTAGAGCCGCGCTTGTACTATTATGGTTTTCTGGTGGTTTTGAAGGTTTTCTTTGAGTTTTGTTCCTCGCCCTTCGGCGTTGTATATTATATTGCTTGCGTAGTTATGACCGCCAAATGGCGAAGAGATAGCTCCCGCTTGGGCATGCCTTTTTATTATTGCTTATGTATATATTCTTATGTGTATCCGTTTGGGGCCAGTTTTTACAATGGAGACTCTGCCGAAATTTTTGAGAAATTTGATGTTGTTTTGAAAACATGTTTTCCTACACTTCTTCTATTAAATGGTTTAGATTCTGGGTTTCGGCTTGCTTAGATTACGTTACGCCTCTAGACGTTTCATAATTTAAGTGCCGGTTACGTTCCGTACCTTCGGGTCATGACATGTGTTTCAACAGGAATACATGTCCGTATCTTGAGAGATCGTCAGTGAATATATTGAAGTACGAGGAACCATTCCTGACATGTGTAGACATGGGACAGCATACATCAGTATGTATCAGTCCTAAGAGTTCCGCAACTCTTTCTCCGTGTCCTCTAAACGGAGTTTTGGTCATTTTGCCTTTGAAACTTGAATGGCAAGTTTCATAAGATGATAATTCGAACGTATTTAAATAATCATATTTATGTAACTTAGCAAATCGTGTCGCATTGATATGACCAAGTCTACAATGCCACATGAAGGATTCGTTCATTTCTGAACTTTTCCTCTTGTGTGTGTTCTGTATATTAAGAACTGTGTTTTGATTTAGAACGTATTTTCCATTATTTAACGAGCCTGATCCAATCAACTTTTGATTCAGGATGATGTTCATAACATTATCCTGTACTACAAAATTATATTCTTCTTTACTTAATAAAGAAATTGATATAATGTTGCATATCATGCTTGGTATGTAATAACATTCGTTTAGAATCAATGTATTACCACTTGGTAATACAAGGTGATATTCGCCAACTGCTTTGGCTGCAATATTTGCACCATTCCCTACTCTTACGGAATGATCACCCATTCCCAGTTCTCTACCTTTCTTTAGCCCATGCAATATATTTCATATGTGGGATCCTGATCCGGTATTTAATGTCCAGGATGTAGAGTGAACTGAGAAAGAGTTCTCGGTAGCTAACACATCCTAAGAAGATACATCAACATGTTTATTCTTCGTTTGGGTGGCGTGTGAATTCTGGTGTTCCCCTATTTCCTGTTCAGTCTTATAATAATTATAAGAAAGAACGGAACCAACATTCCCTTGCTCAGTATGACAAGCGGGTTCGGTTAATACATCCATATTATTATCTTGATTAAGGCCTGATATGGTCGCTACCTGGAGAGAGAGAGAAGAAAAACACTTTAGCGTGCACTCTTACAGGATTAGATTGGTTATTATCTTATCCAATCAGGATGGCTCCCACTGTTTTAATTAAATCTTCCTTCAAACCCTAAAAGGTAAGGTTAGCCGGGATTAATTACACCTTACAAGTTCGTCAATCTTTCACCCAGATCAGTGTTGGTACTTTGAGGGAGATTCCCTGAGCTTTCGCACGGACCTAATTAGAATAAACCTCGTTTTCCCAGAGGCATAATCCCGTTAACACCATTCTAGACACCTACTTGATCGGCTAATTGTCATGTGTAAAACTCTCCCAGGAGTAACTCTTACTCGAAGTGGGTTTCGGGAACCATCTATCTCATAGAAGGTATGCAATCTCATTGCAAATTTCAACACTTGAAATTCCCTATAATTATTTTTCCCCTAGCAATCTATGACCTTGACTAAGTTAACAAACCATAAATCGCAAGTCAAGTTCAACTCGTACATTTTCCGATTGAATTAAACCCACCCGTATGACCCTTGACTAAGTCAACAAGGCCGTACGACTACCCTAATCCAATCGCATCTCATGCTTTAGCAGATAAAAACTCTTTAGCTACCGTACACTACACCTTGATTAAGTCAACTAACGTAGCACGAATACTAAATATTACTTATCTGAAATGACGGAGGGTTACGGCATTTTTTTTATAAAAACCTGTTGCGTAATAAACTTGATATCGTTGTAGAAACAAGTGATTTTGAAAAGGAGTGTTTTTGAAGCTTTTACTAGCTCCGCTAAAGAGGACACTCCCGGTGAAGGGGTCTTGGCTCTTTCCTTATCGAATAAGCCACTGGATATTCTACAAGGAATACCTCTATGCAAAGAAAGAACTACAGAAGCAGTCAAAAACAAAACCGAGTGAGCTGTAGCATCTGCTAGTTTCGCTAAAGAGGTCACTCCCGGTGAAGGGATCTCGGCTCTTTCCTTATCGAATAAGGTGCTGGATATTCTACAAGGAATACCGCCATGCAAAGCAAAATCTATAGCTGCCCTTTTATATAAAATTTGATTCTATAACATCTTTTAGGTTTCTTTTCTTTCCATTAATCTCATTAATGAAATCCCATCATTTAATCTTCCTAAGCATCACATAAGAAATGAAAGCCGTAATATTTATATATCATATATATATATATATATATATATAGTATAAGCATTCGTCTCACGTATATAAAATGATCACATCACAGTATAACAACAGCAGAAGAGAAACTTATGAAATATTGGATATATTAGGAGTTCCGTGTTTTAGTTTGAGCCTGTATAAAACACGGATTCCATGGTCGCGATGAATAGCCAAACCCACATCCCTAGACCCCTACAAGAGCGGCAAGTAACCCTCCCAATATTAGGGTTAGGAGACCCGGTCTCGACTCTTCGAAATGGCCTCCCACTGGACCCTAGAACCCGGTTACTTGTGCTCTCCGTCTTGGTTCTATCCTAATGCGGAAAAAGTAAATAATATACAATGGTGACATTATCCTCAACCCGGAAGTTCCCCAATAAAAGAATATTACATACAAATGAATTTTACATGAATGAAAAAGAAAACTCTCATCTCACATAAAACCCCCGGCTATTCAATACACAACGATCCAATATAACATATCACAGCAACACATAATCATCACAGATAACTAGGAGAAATTAGATAATTCGATAGATACAACGAATTCCTAAAAATTCCCAGAGAGCTCAACACTTGAGCACAGTTAAAATTAACCAGAGACATACCACCGTACCTACGGACCAACAGTTGAAGGACCGACCCAAGCCTCTCAAGTGGCACAGCGGATCCGCCGGCAAAACCAGATTTTGGCCGCAGATCCGCGGTCACTTAGACGAGTTAGGGTTTCGTTCTTCAGGTGTGTCCATAGAATTCCCTGCATGATTTTCTGAGTATTTTTAACATGGAAAAATTCAACTTTTTGAAAAATTTCCAGAAAAGGGGTCATTTCGGGGTTTCGGGGTTCGATCGGACTTCTAACTTCGTCTAGACAACTCCTAATGCTCTAGCTTGGCTCTGATACCAATGTAGGGTTAGCTTAGCACCTTAGCAAGGTTTTGGCAAGCATCAAACATGCTATATTATAAATTTTGGGGGTGCTAAACAAACCAACCAAGTAATCGAACTAGAGAATTAGGGCTAACTTTGCATGTAAACAACTTTACATGTAAGAGAGAGGGATTACAACCTTTGTTGTCCGTTCCTTCGCTTCATAAGCTCTGAGTAGTAGTCCCTTTGCCGTGATCCATGAACTCCCAGACTCTAGAAAGGCTCCACAAGTCGAATGATACATGCTGTCTTGAAGTCTTCCTTTTCGAAGATGATCTACCTTGAAGAATCTCAAACCCAAGCTTTCACTTCTCTAATTAAGTATTAGTGAAGTGAACACCCTAATCTAAGTGGCTAGAATATATGAGGATGATGAAGTAGGAATTTTGCTCTCTTTTATTTTCAATTTCTCACTTTAAATCATCACAGCACAAAAAGCTAGATATCATTTTCAAAGGAGGAAGAAGAAGAAGAAAACTTTTGTGATGAATAATGAATTGTTGTGTGGTTAGAATTGCAACCATGGGTTAAAGCTAATATCCTTAACCCTTGTAGAGACTTAACCATTTGCTATGGTTAGAGTTAGGTCAACAAATATCTTAAGGAAGACAAAAATGGTGGACAAAGTCAAAGAAGCCTACAAGCTTCCATCAAAATATCAACCACGGATAATTCCACCATTATTTGTATTTCCTTAATAATAATTATAAACCCTAATTTAACCCTAGCATGGTTCAATTCTCATAAACCCTAGTTTCAATTTTAACCTAGCACGTTACAATATTATATATCACATATATAATATATAATGTAACAGAAGAAAATAACAAAATTAACATATATCGCATATACATCAATGTATTATCCAAGTGAGAAAAAGAATCAATAAAGCGAGCTTATATTAGTTAATGTAACGTAATATATCTCATATATAATTATACATTAAATTATCGAATCAACACTTGATCCGATAAGCCGGCTATATTACATATAACCGGCTAATATAACAAGTACCATTTCATCGAATCAACACTTGATCCGATGACCTGGCTATATCACATATACCCGGCCGATATCACATATCGCGAGAATATAATACAGTATCTCATATCGTATTAGTCTTGGTCTCGCACATATCGCATATGTGCCCCTACTCCGTTTTGCCTGAGCCAGGAAACCTCCGTGTAGGACTCTAAAGAATCGTCAATACGCCGGTAGTAGGTGATGATCATATTAAACACCCACAAGCTGCAAGCGGTCAGCTAAATGTAACAGCCACTCTTGTATTGAACGATCAAAAGATCAACAAGCAAGCCTGTAGATTCTCCTGTGAATCCAATCAGTAACACTACCATACAGTCCGGTCTCTTCGTCTCATATGTCGCATATCCAGTCTAGGGGTGGTAAAACGTCAGACCCCAGTAACCGATAAGTCGTGTCGATGTAAGGCTTATAACGGGTTAAGAAACTACTTATAACTCTTACCAGTAAATCTCCATATCAGCCCTGGCTAGGGACTTCCAGTTATAGCCAATCGAACACAGCGCAACACCAACTCCTAATACCGGGAGAGATGAAACCCCTCCTATCGCTCAGTTCCTCCATGTGATTCGGGACTGTACCCAAAAGCCACCGTTTTGCACGCCCTCTTGGACGTGGTAAGATGGAAATCAAAGCACGGTGGGAATCACACAAGACTCTATGACGGTCTCGGGTCTACAGACTAACCTGTACCAGTGTCACCGGAGAACTGCTATCTGACGATAGGTATAATACTATTCAGGAGTTCTCAACGAGTCCGTTCAGTGTACCCAGTCTCCACTGAGTACCCGTACACCATCTTTGATGTCAAACACCGATGGATATGGGATCATCCATCGCCCATCATATGGGTCAACATGTGTATACGCTAGTCTACTCTGGTGTATCGATACCCTGTCTCGATACACCCTCGACTAGGAACAGTTATAGGATATACTCGTTGACTACCCTGGCCCCACTAGTATGATCTCATCATAATCCCAGTAGTCAAGTACATATCCTAAGGGATTTATCAACATGTGAGAGTAAGACAGTAAACCAATACAAGTCAACATGTTAAGACAAAGGGAAACCAGACAGCATAATATCATGTCGAGCAAGAAAGTCCTCACTATATATATCCAAGCATCCACTATAATGTACATCATATGTACAACAATGGCCTCTAGGGCATATATACAACTAACATTGTAAACTTGAGTGGGTATATTCCATTCATCAAGGTATATATGGAGAATTGTGAGTATTTTCAATACCAAATTGTATGACTCGTATATTGTGTAGGTTTATTCTTCAGTGTTGCTGTTACTATAGCACTTTCTGTATATTCATGATGTTTCACCGCATTCCATGCTTATACATATGTTATCCGTAATTATTATGAAACCCTGCTGTCAGGACATCAGCTCCAATACCGATGATGCGTATGTTCCACGTACATATGCTTGCCGGCTCACACACATTATCATCGGTAATTGCCATGTCACGTACACTTTAGAGAACACTATTTCATTGACATAGCCTGCTAGCTGGTAGCTACAATATGTTATCGCTTTCATATGCTAGTTTAACTATTGCATTCATTGCATGATATCAGATGCATTCATATATTCATTAGTCATGCAGTATTATGGAGATTTATGCCAGTATTTGATCAGTTAAAAATATTGCATTTCTAACATATCAATTTCCCTACTCTTTGCAATCATCTAAAGGTGTTTGGTATAAATATAGCACATATTAGCAATTTGTCTGTAAAATACCAAATAACATGTGTTATACATTATAACCGGAATTATAGGGGAAATTGTGTGTTTATTATTGCATACGTGATCTTTTGTGTATCAAACACTTGTCTCGAGATTGTGTGCAGGAATTTCTCCAGGTAAAAGAGCCGGAACTGCTAAAAGTGCTGATAAAATACGTCAAGTCAAAGACTTGAAATCTGGCAGTAAACAAGAAAGTATAAAAATATTCCAGACATCAGAAAAGTGCTATAAAGCCAACACAAAAAGACCCTGACGATTTCATGCAGCAACTTCACTAAACGGCCGCGGATCCGCGGCCGAGTCAGGCCGATCCGCCGCGGATCCGCGGCCGATCTGACTTATCAGCGGCTTATTTTTTCCCGAGGCTTCTCTTCTCAACTACAAAACTTCTTTAAGACACTTCAGTTCCTAGAGTTCTCCAGAAGCTTCCTTTCTAACAGCCAAGCTTCTTGTGCAAGCTTAATACCTACCAAGCTTCTTATGCAAGCTAGCTAACTACCTTAATGTAGAACCTTCTCTATAACAACCTAGTTTCCTATGCAAGCTTCATAACAACCAAGCTTCCAAGGGAAGCTAAACCTAGCTTCTAGGGGAAGCTTGAGGGAAAACTATATAAAGGGACCTAATGCTTCATTAAAGAGGTTGTTAAGTTGTTGAAGGTTGTTCATCATTTGAGTGGTAAAAGAATTGTAGTGAGCTCCAAATCATTTCTTAATCAAATTGAGTGACACAATTTGATCCAAATCAAGATTCATCGAGTACTGATTCAAGCAAGCATTCAACGAGCCTTTTGAAGCAACGTCAATCTTCATCCGAGCAAGAGATCTATAACGATTCGCGACTGAAGAAGACAATGCGAAGCTAGTTTCGACGATTGAGTTCTCTCCTCAAAATCTTGTAATCTTTGAGTGAATTGTAATGAAACGTTGGTTCATAAAATGTGAAAATTCTTGATCTTGCTTTTCTTTACTTTTGAGCATTATAAAGAGTTATCAATTCTTGATTGTTTTCTTTTTCATGATATTTGAGTGAAAACTCCGCTTGTGGAGGAATCGAGAAAATAGACAGATGATGATGAGTAAATTCTTGAACGATTCTTAAGTCTTATGAGTTTTGTAAACTTTAGGAAATTGAATCAACGATGACCTAGTTTTGAGCGAGATGCTTTCTTGAATGTTTTCGCTCCAAATTAGAGATCAACGATCGATGATTGAACTTCTTAGAGGCTAGAATTTGAATGATAATCAACGAAAGGACAAGGGATGATGATGAAGAAACCCTAGTTTCTTCGATAGATCCCTAAACCTCATTGATTGTCATCGATCTAGTAACAAATCTTCAATAGATAAGAATTTGTAATCATAAGTATTCATCATCGCTATCAATTGAATCAATTCCTACAAGCCTCTTTACAAATCTTGATAATTCAATCGATTTGGACATCTTTTTGATCTTTAGTATTTCTTGATTTTAGATTTAGTTCTTGATGATTCTTGAAACTAAATTTCATAATTATTGAATCATTTTCTTTTATCTTTTAATTTTCAACTCAACTAAAACAAGATCGATCAAATCACACTTTCTCAGTGGACGATCCGTATTCATTAACGCGCTACATCGACACCGTTAATTGATTGCGGTATAAATTTCTTTGGTTGTGATATATTTTACATTTTCCAAACACGAAGAATTTAAGATCAATCGGTATTCATTGTTTATTGATATCGTGATTTTCATGATTTCAGACCCTTCTTGAGATTTTCTGGATTTGGAAACTGCATGTGACATTTTATAAACTGATGAATTATTTTAAAGAGAAAGATGCGGTTTTCCTTGATATGATGAGTATTGTCCACCATGATATTTTCTCGGTTGTGAGTTGGTTTTCGAGACTCGATTCGAGGAGTTGGATGAACCGTCTTGGGTACATGGTGGGCCCAGTAAGGTACCCCGGGGCAATAAGCTCGAGTTGTAGACGATGAGCCTGGCAGGGGAAGACTACCTACCGGTGATTGTTGGCACGGCGGATATCCAGAAGATACCGACCATGGTCGTGAGATATTGAGATATTGATACTTTGAGATAGGCCAGCCGGACGGTTGGGGCCCAAGATATTGTGATACCGATATTTGAGATTTTGAGATAGTCGTTTGAGGTGTCGATGCTGGACACGGATTTCTGTTGATTCCATTGATAATACTTCAGATACTTCATAGGAGCTTTTCTAAGATGAAAATGATGTTTTTCTCATATAAATATATTCAGATCTCGGGTTAAATTGATTTATGTTGCATACCAGCTAATACATCATGCTAGACTAGTATTGTTAAATTGATTCATGTTGCATACCTTTCAGTACATAATGCTATTGATTCATGTTGCATACCTGCCAGTACATCATGCTAGACTAGTATTGTTAAATTGATTCATGTTGCATACCTGCCGGTACATCATGCTATACTAGTATTGTAGAATTGATTCATGTTGCATACCTGCTAGTACATCATGCTAGACTAGTATTGTTAAATTGATTCATGTTGCATACCTGCTAGAACATCATGCTATATCAGTATTGTTGAGTTGTGACACTTTGCGTACATGTTTATGATAGCCTTTATAGATGTTACTTATTACTCACGAGTTGGCAACTCACCCCCGTTGTGCCGCAGCCTTTTTGCAGGTCCGATCCGTCAGCACTGTAGCGGCGGACGTACTTCATCCTTTTGCTCCATTTGCTTGGATCTGAGATTTTGCTCGTAGGTGGGTTGTGCTATTATTTTGTTTCCACCTTGTATATTCATTGTATATAGTGTACTCCATCTACTGTACCGGCTACTTGTACTGATATATATTGACCTAGAGATGAGACAGTGAGATTTGTGGACTTATATGTTGTTTCTCTGGGTGGATCTCACTTGAGCCGACATGATGCTTATTACTTGGGATTTTACATGCTTATTTTTGCACAGTAATGATTTTTATTGCGTCTGATGTTGAGACCTCTTTTGGAGAAGAGCTAGCTCCCACTTGGGGATGCCTTATTCATGTTTTACGTATATCCTTGTCTTGTACCTGTTTGAGGCCAGTCTTTACTAAGGAGACTCTGTCGAAAATTTTGGAAAAAGTGAAGTTGTTTTTAAAGATTTTGATGTGACTTATTTTGTTTTCATTCACTCTATTTCTTAATTGGATTATGATTTCTGAGCTTTGGCTTACTTAGATTACGTACGCCTCAAGACGTTTCGTAATTTAAGTGTCAGTCACGTTCCGTACCTTTTCGGGTCCTGACACTTGACTAGCAGCCTATGGTTTGTTAGCTTTCATCAAGGTTATAGGATGCTAGGGGAAAAATATTATCGGAAATTTCAAGTGTTGAAATTTACAATGAGATTGCATGCCTCCTATGAGATAGTTGGATCCTGATTCCCACTGCGAGTAAGAGTTACTCCTGGGAGAGTTTTACACATTACAATTAGCCGATCAAGTAGGTGTCTAGAAATGTGTCAACGGGGTTATTGTTGTTAGTTATATGTATGCCCTAGAGGCCATTACTGTACATTGGATGCATATTGTAGTGGATGCTGGGACATATATAGGTAGGACTTTCTTGCTCGACATGATAGTACG
Source organism: Agapanthus africanus (assembly GCA_030015575.1). NCBI lineage: Eukaryota > Viridiplantae > Streptophyta > Magnoliopsida > Asparagales > Amaryllidaceae > Agapanthus > Agapanthus africanus. The sequence goes on along the minus strand of CM057348.1, from coordinate 251,137,819 downwards.
CTATCTGGTTGCTCTTTATCTTAACATGTATACCTTCTGTCTCTCTGATTACATGTTGATAAAGACCTTAGGATGTGTACTCGACTTACAGGACTATGATGCAGATCATACTAGTGGGGCCTGGGTAGTCCATGAGTACATCCTTCAATGTTCCTAGTCGTGGGAATATCGAGACGGGGCATCGATATTCCAGAGTAGACTAGCGCATATCATCTCGACCCATGTGATGGGCGATGGATGATCCCATATCCATTGGTGTTTGATATCAGAGATGGTATGCGGGTGCTCAGTGGAGACTGGGTACACTGAACGGACTCGCCGAGAACTCCCAGATGGTATTATACCCCACGTCAGATGGCAGTTCTCTGGTGACACTGGTACAGCTTAGTCTGTTGACCCGAGATCGTCATAGAGTCTTGTGTGTCTCCCACTGTGCTTTGATTTCCACCCTACCATGGCTCTACTGAGTCGTGCAAACAGGTGGTTTTTGGGTACAGTCCCGATTCACATGGAGGCAATGAGCGATAGGAGGGGATTCGTCTCTCCCGGTATTGGGGGTTGATGTTGCGCTATGCCCGACTGGCCATGACAGGAAATCCCTGGCCAGGGTTGCAGTGATATACTGGTAAGAGTTATCAGTAGTTTCACGATTGTTATGGACCTCACGTCGGCATGACTTATCAAGCTACTGGGGTCTGACGTTTACCACCCCTAGGCGAGATATGCGACATATCAGACGAACAGACCGGACTGTACGGTAAGTGTTACTGGTTGGATTCACAGGAGTGTGAGCGGGCTTGCTCGTCGATCTTCTGATCGCTCAATATCCGGGTGGCCGTTACGTTTAGCAGACCGCTTGCGGCTTGTGGGTGTTTGATATGATCATCACCTGCTGCCGGCGTATTGACGTGTCTTTAGAGTCCTACACAGAGGTTTCCTGGCTCAAGCGAAACGAAATAGGAGCGCATATGAGATATGTGCGAGAACGGGAATAATACGTGTATGTGATACCGTATTCCATTCTCACGATGAATGTATCAATTGGTTGTATGCGATATAACCTAGTTATCGAATCGAGGATTGATTCGATAAGCCGATACATTGGATATTAGTCGGTTATATGCGATATGACCGGATCGTCAAATCAAGTATTGATTTAATGATTTAATGCATAATTATATATTTGATATATTACTTTGCATTAACTAGTATTGGTTCACTTAAATTGGATTTTCCTACTTGATATACACAAGTTGTATATGTGATATACTTTTGTGCACTTGTTTGTATCATGTTTGATGATACCTGCTAACTTGAGTTTGTGTGTATGATTAAACTATGGTTATTTGAATGGTTAGGGTTTTGTTTACTTATTCATTTATTTATTTTGTTTATTTATTTTGGAAAAGATAAATAGAAATGGTGGCTTTCTTCTTTTCTTTCATGAAGCTTCATGAAGTGTTGAAAGCTTGACCATTTTGTTTGCTTCTCTTAACCTAACCATTCACATAACCCTAGTTTAGTCTCTACACTTAACCATGGTTGGTATATGATAAGTATTCATTTTATTTTCTATTTGAAAAATACTTAATATATTCTTTTTCTTCTTCTTCTTCATCTTCAACAAGAAGAAAAACTTGCCTCCATCAATGGCAACTTGAGAAAAAGAGTCAGAAATCCAATTCTAAAGTGAACCTACTTCCTATTTCTTCATCCTCTACCACTTGCCAAGTAGTATAGGGTGTTTTCTTCACAAGTTTCATGACTTGGTGAAGTTGGAGTTTGATCTTGAGTTGCCTCGACGTAGATCATCTTCGGCATCGAAGTCGACGACCTAGCCCGATCAATTCTTCGATGAAACCACCGCGAGAGTCCGAGATCCGAAGGGTACAGCGGAGGGACTTCATCACGGAGCTATGGAGGTGGAGGACCGGATCTACAAAGGTAGTAGCCCCTTCCCTTTTAGTTAAAGTCGTTAACTTGCATTGCATCGTCTATACATCTAGTTAACGATCCGTATTAGGGTTTGTAGGCACATGGAAAATTTTGAATTAGCCATGTTTGATCACTTGTGAGACCTCATTAGTGTGCCTAGGATCCCTATAGTGGTATCAGAGCCTAGCTAGAGCCTTAGGCGATGCGTAGACGGAGTTAGAAGTCCGATCGAACCGAAACCCTAACACAAATTTTCTCTCTGGACTTTTTTCAAAACTGGGATTTTTCCAGATTAAAAATTCTTAAAAAATTCAGCAGGAATATCTAAGAATTATGGTGCAAAACGAGCTTCTGATTCATCTAAACCGCCGCGGAACAGCGGCAGAAGCATGGCTTCTGCGGCGGTTCCACGGCCGTATGGTCTCATTGCCCAATAATTTTTGCACAGTAATTCCTATGTTTTGGTTCTGGATTTTCTAGGATTTTTTAAATATCACTCAAGAGTTGAGTTTTCTGGGTTGTATTGGGGACTCGGTGTTTCGACCGGATTGTCTAATTTTGTTTGTGTGTTTTTCCGGATAATTTTAGAATATTTAAAAAGTTCGACCGGATATAAATACCCACTTTTTCCCCTGCCGGGAAATTTCCAATTGTTGGACTTTTCCGTAGTTTAATGACGTTATAAGTAGTGCAAGTAACGCGATGGTCCCTCTAGAAGACAACAAACCTTAACTCGATTATGTGACCGTCTTGAACTGCCCTTTGAACCTTAGGGTTTGGGGCAGTACGGCGTGCCACATGTGAGGCGTTGGCTTGACCTTTTTACGGCTGGACCGTTGGTACTGAGGTATGAAGTGAATGTCTTTGAACCTATTTCATGTGTTGAGCTGTATCGGGAAAACTTGGGTGTTCGATTTTTCGATCGGAAATTTTAACATTTTCTATTTATCCGGAATGTGATACAACATTTGGAATTCACAAGTAGTTATGAGATAACTGAATGAATGTTTTAAACATAGCTGTTTAGTCTCACTTGATCGGTTGCCACGGAATTTTGATGTGATCAAAAGTCCGTCGCAATCACGTAGCGTACACGGATACTCGCCGGGTAAACTTAATAGACAGCCTCGCCCCATTGCCCCGACCAAGTGACTGTAGGAGAACCCCGTCGCCGAAAGCATCCGTTCGGGTGCTCGCGTCAGCGGTGTTCCGCCTTTGTGCACTTCGTTGACGGCGTCAGGGGTGCAGCCGCCTACTAAAGTTTGCAACGAGCATTCGATCAGAATGTCGGGAATCTTGTTGAATTGCCCGATTTGATATTGAAAAGTGTTTTCGATAATGAGACTAAAATGCGGGGTTTATAATTGTTAGGCATGTGATGTCTAAGGAAATCATTGGTTTAGGCATGCGACGTCTAAAGAGGATGCGGATTCCAACTGTTGTAGTTTTACACTTTCTTTTCAGTGACCGTAAGTGTAATATGTGATATCGCCGGTTTCGTTGCTATATGTCAACAACAATTGGGATGCGCATATTTACTTACGTTGATGACATGTGATGTTATGTGTCGCTGGATATGATATATTGGATCGTCATGTTCGAATAGCCGGGGGGTTTTTATGTGAGATGAGTGTTTTTCATTTTCATTCATGTAAAAACTTGTATGTAATATTCTTTTATTGGGGCACTTCCAGGTTGCGGATGTTGTCACCATTTGTTTATTATTTACTTTTCCGCATTAGGATAGACCCAAGGAGGGGAGCACAAGTAACCGAGTTTTGGGGTCCAGTGGGAGACCAACTCGAGGAGTCGAGTCCGGGTCTCCTAACCCTAAAATTGGTAGGGTTGCTTGCCGCTCTCGTAGGGGTCTAGGGTAAGGGTTTGGCTATTCATCGCGACCGTGGAATCCGTGTTTTATACTGGCTCGTATTGAAAACACGGACGTCCTAGTATATCCAATATTTCATATGATATTTTCTGCTGCGTTATCTGTGATGTGATCATGTGATTTGTTCAGATAGATATTATATATAGTATATATGATATATTATATAGACGTTGCTTATGTTTTACACCCGCGCTAGCCCTGCCTCGCTCTGGCTTTAGTTACCTAACCTAACGGTGCAGACGGGACATCGAGGCGAATGCGGATGGCATAAGCGTACGTTATATTTATCTGTGATGTTTAGGTGGAATTAAATGATGGGATATTCATTAATGAGATTAATGAAAGAAAATAAACCTAATTGATGTTGTGGAATCGAATTTCAAAACAAAACAGGTAGCTACAGTTCTTTCTTTGCATCGCGGTGTTCATTATAGAACATCCTGCACCTTATTCGATGAGGAAAGGACCGAGATCCCTTCACCGGGAGTGACTCCTTTAGCATTAACTGGCAGATGCTACATACTCGGTTTGTTCTTTGATCGCTTCTATAGTTTTCGCTTTGCACAGTGATATATATGATATATCCCGCACCTCATTCGATGAGGATAGGGCCGACGATCCCTTCACCGGGAGTGACCCCTTTAGCAAAACAAGAAAAGCCTCAAAAACATTCCATTTAAAACCCATTTGATTCCGCAACGAGATCAAGTTCAAAGCATTAAAGGTTTTCTTAAAAACCATTCGCAACCCTCCGTAATTTTAGGAAGTAGAGTACTTAGTATTCATGCTACGTTTGTCGACCATAGCCGAGGCGTAGTATGCGGTAGCTAAGTGATGTCTTCCTACACCGCATATGATGCGATTAGTTAGGACAGTCATGTGGCTTTGTTGACCTTAGCCAAGGGTCATGTGGGTGGGTCTAATTAATCACGAAATGACGGGTAGAACTTGACTAGTACCTATGATTTCTTGACCTTAGCCAAGGTCATAGGTGCTAGGGGTAAAAACCATTATCGGGAGTTTCAAGTGTTGAAATTTGCAATGAGATTGCATACCTTCTATATGATAGTTGGATCCTGATACCCACTGTGAGTAATTGTTACTCCTGAGAGAGTTTTGCACTTTACAAATAGCCGATCAAGTAGGTGTCTAGAAAGGTGTCAACGGGGTTACGCCTCTGGAAAAACGAGGTTTACTGTAATTAGGTCCGTGCGAATGTACGGGGAACCTCCCTCAAAGTACCGACATTGGCCTGGCTGAAAGATTGGAGAACTTGTAGAGTGTAATTAATCCCGGCTAGTCTTTCCTTTTAGGGTTTGAAGTGAGATTTGATAAAAACAGTGGGAGCCGTCCTGATTAGATAAAATAAATAACCAATCTAATCTTGCAAGAGCGCACGCTGAGTGTTTTCTTCTCTCCCTCTCCAGGTAGCGACCATATCACGCCTTAATCAAGATAATAATATGGATGTATTGACCGAACCCGCTTGTTATACTGTGCTGGGGAACGTTGGTCCCGCTCCAACTTATAATTGTTATAAAGCAGAGCAGGAAATAGGGGAATACCAGATTTCCTATGCCGCCCAAACGAAGAAAGTGCATAAGATACATCTCCTTCGGGTGTGTTCATTACAAAGAACTGTTTCTCAGTATCCTCTGCATCCTGGGTATTTGATGCCGGATCAGGATCCCAGATATGTAATCTGTTACATAGGGCTATAAAAAGGTAGAAAAACTGAGAACGGGTGATAAGTTTCATGAGACAGAAAACGGGGCAAGTGTTGCAGCCAAGTCCGTTGGTCACTGTCACCCTGTATTACCAATACATTGATTATGAACAAATGCTATTAGATACCGAACCTGATATACAAAATCATATCAGTCTCTTTATAAGTAAAGAAATGATAAAATTTTGTATTGATGGATAATGTTTTGAACATTTCCTATATCAAAAGTTGATCGGTTTAGGCACGTTATCTAAAAGCATTGACGTTCTAAATCAAACTACAGTTCCTAGTATACAGAACACATACAAGAGGAAGAGTTCAGAAATGAACGAATCATTCTTGAGGCATTATAGACTAGGTCATATCAATGCGGCCCGACTGGCTGAAGTTACATTTTAGATGCATATTTAAATCTGTTTGAATTTACATCTTGTGAAACTTGCCAGTCATGTCACAAAGATTAGATGACCATAGCTCTGTTTATTGGAAACAGAGAAAGAGTTAGTAAACTCTTGGGACTGATACATTATGATGTATGTAAGGTCTCCTGTCTACACATGCCAAGACCGGTTCTTTGCACTTCGTTGCATTCTCTGATGATCTCTCAAGATTCAGTCATATGTTCCTGTTGAAACATAAGTCCGAAACTTTTGAGATAATCACCGAATATAAGTTGGAAGTAGAGAACCGAAATACGGGTATAAGTATTATGTCCTATGATAAGATCAGGGAGCAGAATACTTGTGCATGGAATCCTTGGACTATTCTAAAGGAAAATGAGATTATCTCTCAGTATTACTCCTCTGAATACACCACAGCACAACGGTGTATCGGGGTGGAGCAATCGCACCATATTGGATATAGTGTGCTCTATGATGAGTACTACTGAGTTACCTATTTCCTTTTGGGGTTGTGCACTTGAGAAGCTGCATAACTATTGAATTAGGTTCGAATCAGATCGCTGCCTACCACTCCATATGAGATATGGTATGGGAAGAGCCTATCTCTTAAGTTAGTTAAGATTTAGGGTTGTCCGGCCTATGTCTAAAGCAAAATCCGGACAAGATCGAGGCAAGGTCAGTTCTGTACAACTGGAAAGGTTCCAGCTATACAAAACTGCAACTGATGATTTGACAGAACCAAAGGATTCAATAGTTCCCGACGAACCTTAGCCTCTCCGCCGATTTGATAGGGTTCCTCATCCGCATGAGAGATACCTCGGTTTCTCGATGACAGTGGGAGCAAGGAATGCATCATGAGATGATGACCCAACTTGTTTCGAGCTGGCCATCGAGAGTAGGGACTCTGTAAGAATGGCTGGATGCTTAGCGATCAGAGATGGAATCCATATACACTAACAAAGTATGGACTTTGGTTACTATATCTGAAGGGTTAAATCCCCATCAGGAGCAAGTATATCTTGAGAAGATTACTTGGTGTAGATGGAAAAGTTGAGACTTTCAAATCTAGACTTGTTAAAGTTTTCGTCATCGACCAGGCGTGGATAATGATGAAATCTTTTCCTGGGACTATGCTTAAGTCCATCCAGATCCTACTTGCCACGGCTACATACCATGACTACGATATCTGACGGTTGGGTGCCATGACTACTTTTCAAAATAATGATTTAGAAGAGAATGTCTATAAGAACACAGCCAGAGGGCTTCGTAAACAGTGGGAGCAGCGGAAACATGTGCAAGTTGCTTAACATAATAAAGCAGACATCGCGGAGTTGGAACGTCTGTTTTGATGTGGTAGTTAAAGTGTTTGACTTCATCAAAATGGTAGATGAACCTTGTATATACAAAACGGTAGTAAAGAGTAAGGTGGTCATCCTTGTATTGTACGTGGACAACATACTCGTGATAGGAAAAGAGTTTCCTATACTACGCTCGGTCAATCTCCGCTTATCACAAGGATTCTCCAATATGATCAAAGTGATACCTCCTAAATCCTGAGTTTTCATCTATGAGATAGATGTAATTGGATGCTAGGATTCTCACTAGATGTAGTGAGATGGTATCAATCGATCCTGTGGAGAATCACTGGAAGGGTTCCAGGGTGATAAAGACGACTGAATATCAGTCACAGGTATTGTCTTTACCCTCAGTAAAGGGACGGTATGTTGGAAGATTTTCAAGCTAGATACCGTGACAAACGAGACGATAAAGGCTGGTAACATCACTATTAAAGATACTACCAAAGAGGCAGTTTGGGTGTATATTGGTTCATAAGATGAACTAGGTTCCTACCATTGTGTGACAATGGAAGTGTGGCTTTGGCCCTGGAACCCTGGTCCCATCAGTGACCCAGACATATTCTGAGGCAGCATCACCTGATCATAGAAATAGATGATCTCCAGGGTGATCGAGGTTAGGAGAGTAGACTCAGAGGACAACACGGCGGATCCACTCACAAAGGCTTTTTCCCAGAGAGAGACTTATATGGGATAGTTGAGTATGAGATACTGCAACCACTGCTACAGATGGCCCTAGTGCAAATGGGAGATTGTTAGTTATATGTATGCCCTAGAGGCCATTACTGTACATTGGTTGTATATTGTAGTGGATGCTGGGACATATATAGGTAGGACTTTCTTGCTCGACATGATAGTACGCTATCTGGTTGCTCTTTATCTTAACATGTATACTTTTTGTCTCTCTGATTACATGTTGATAAAGCCCTTAGGATGTGTACTCGACTTCCAGGACTATGATGCAGATTATACTAGTGGGGCCTGGGTAGTCCATGAGTACATCCTTCAATGTTCCTAGTCGTGGGAATATCGAGACGGTGCATCGATATTCCAGAGTAGACTAGCGCATATCTTCTCGACCCATGTGATGGGCGATGGATGATCCCATATCCATTGGTGTTTGACATCAGAGATGGTATGCGGGTGCTCAGTGGAGACTGGGTATACTGAACGGACTCGCCGAGAACTCTCAGATGGTATTATACCTCACGTCAGATGGCAGTTCTCTGGTGACACTGGTACAGCTTAGTCTGTTGACCCGAGATCGTCATAGAGTCTTGTGTGTCTCCCACTGTGCTTTGATTTCCACCCTACAACGGCTCTACTGAGTCAGGCAAACAAGTGGTTTTTCGGTACAGTCCCGATTTACATGGAGGCAATGAGCGATAGGAGGGGATTCGTCTCTCCGGGTATTGGGGTTGATGTTGCGCTATTCCTGACTGGCCATGACAGGAAATCCCGGGCCAGGGTTGCAGTGATATACTGGTAAGAGTTATCAGTAGTTTCACGATTGTTATGGACCTCACGTAGGCATGACTTATCAAGCTACTGGGGTCTGACGTTTACCACCCCTAGGCGAGATATGCGACACATCAGACGAACAGACCGGACTGTACGGTAAGTGTTACTGGTTGGATTCACAGGAGTGTGAGCGGGCTTGCTCGTCGATCTTCTGATCGCTTAATACTCGGGTGGCCGTTACGTTTAGCAGACCGCTTGCGGCTTGTGGGTGTTTGATATGATCATCACCTGCTGCCGGCGTATTGACGAGTCTTTAGAGTCCTACACAGAGGTTTCCTGGCTCAAGCGAAACGAAATAGGGGCGCATATGAGATATGTGCGGGACCGGGAATAATGCGTGTATGTGATACCGTATTCCATTCTCGCGATGAATGTATCGATTGGTTGTATGCGATAAAACCTAGTTATCGAATCGAGGATTGATTCGATAAGCCGATACATTGGATATTAGTCGGTTATATGCGATATGACCGGATCGTTAAATCAAGTATTGATTTAATGATTTAATGCATAATTATATATTTGATATATTATTTTGCATTAACTAGTATTGGTTCACTTAAATTGGATTTTCTCACTTGATATACACAAGTTGTATATGTGATATACTTTTGTGCACTTGTTTGTATCATGTTTGATGATACATGCTAACTTGAGTTTGTGTGTATGATTAAACCATGGTTATATGAATGGTTAGGGTTTTGTTTAATTATTCATTTATTTATTTTGTTTATTTATTTTGGAAAAGATAAATAGAAATGGTGTCTTTCATTGTTTCTTTCATGAAGCTTCATGAAGTGTTGAAAGCTTGACCATTTTGTTTGCTTCCTTTAACCTAACCATTCACCTAACCCTAGTTTAGTCTCTACACTTAACCATGGTTGGTATATGATAAGTATTCATTTTATTTTCTATTTGAAAAATACTTAATATATTCTTTTTCTTCTTCTTCTTCTTCTTCTTCTTCTTCTTCATCTTCATCTTCAACAAGAAGAAAAACTTGCCTCCATCAATGGCAACTTGAGAAAAAGAGTGAGAAATCCAATTCTAAAGTGAATCCACTTCCTATTTCTTCATCCTCTACCACTTGCCAAGTAGTATAGGGTGTTTTCTTCACAAGTTTCATGACTTGGTGAAGTTGGAGTTTGATCTTGAGTTGCCTCGACGTAGATCATCTTCGGCATCGAAGTCGACGACCTAGCCCGATAAATTCTTCGATGAAACCACCGCTAGAGTCCGAGATCCGATGGGTACAGCGGAGGGACTTCATCACGGAGCTATGGAGGTAGAGGACCGGATCTACAAAGGTTGTAGCCCCTTCCCTTTTAGTTAAAGTCGTTAACTTGCATTGCATCGTCTATACATCTAGTTAACGATCCGTATTAGGGTTTGTAGGCACATGGAAAATTTTGAATTAGCCATGTTTGATCACATGTGAGACCTCATTAGTGTGCTTAGGATCCCTACAATTGTTAGTGTATATGCCCTAGAGGCCATTACTGTATCATACTAGTTTGTATATTACTTAATGGAAGCTTGGGATATTCACCTTGTATAGACCATCTTGCTCAAAATAGTAGTATGCTACTTGGTTTGTTTCTACTTTAATGTGTACATGTGTTTCTTTTAGTACATCACCTATACACATTAGCGGAGCCCTTAGGATCTTTGCTTGATTACCAGCATTGTGATGGCAGGCACACTCATGGGGGCTGGGTAATCCACAAGCACATCCATATGCAGGTCCCTAGTGGTAGGACTATCGAGACAGGGCATCGATACTCCGGAGTAGACTACCGTATGCGCTTCTCATCCCAGCATGGGAGACGGTCTGTCCCACAGCTGTCAGTACGTCGTACTTGAGATAGTATGCGGGTGCTCGTAAAGTTACGAGTACACTGGACATGACTCGTCGGGAACTGTTGGTTGGTACTATACCTATCGTCAGTTATCAGTTCCCAGGTGACATGAGTACAGCTTAGTCCGCTGACTTGACACTGTCACTTCGCCTCAAGTGTGTTCCCACCGTACTTAGATTACTACCCTACCACGGCTCAAAGGAGTCGTGCAAACACGTAGTAGTTGGGTGCAGTCCCGAAGCACTTGGATGCAGTGACGGTTAGACAGGATTCGTCTCTCCCGGTATTGGGGGTTGATATCGCGCTATGTCTTGGAGAGCCATTACACAAAGTCCCTGGCCAGAGCAATGGAGATATACTGGTAGCTTTCCAGTGTTATCTCAGGGTGTTCTGGGCTACACTCCGACACGACTTGTACCGCTATTAGGGGACTGACGTTCACCGCCCCCTAGGCCCGCCATGCGATATTCTCAGATGAACAGACCGGACTGTACACAGATTGTCATATTCAGGCTCAGTAGGAGTTCAGATGGGTTTCACCTCGTCCGTCTTCTTATCGGCATCTACCCGGGGGCCGCTACGCACAGCTAGTGCCGCTTGCGGTCTGTAGTTAAACCCACTGCCAGCGTAGTGTCGAGTCTTTAGAGTCCCACACAGAAAGCTATCCGCCTTTAGGCAAAAGAGTAAGGTCGCATGGTTTTGCAACAGGTCTCGGTCACATCCGTGCACTTGTGCACGTTTAGTGTCCTGGCAGTTATCACTAGCGAGCTTTGGTTTAAGCCAGATCCTAGTGTACATTTTGGGATTGGTTTTATCTCGTTTTTATTCGTGTTTCTCGGAATGCGGATACGGGTGTGTATGCACTGTTGACAGAGAGACAGAGGCAGAGAATTCTCATTAGGGTTGTTAACTGTTGACTTTTGCTAAACCCTAATGAGAATAAGAAATATGATTAATGATAATATTAATTAAGTATTATTGTGCCATGGTTGGGTTGAAAGGTTGACTTTGTTGACTTGTTGACTTAGTTGACCGGTTGACTAGGTTGGACTTGTTGACCATCATCATTATAATGGCTATCATTTCTTGGCAAAGACTTTTGCTTGCTTGTCATACTTTACAAAATGAGTGCATGAAATGATATTGCCATTTGATATGATGTGAACCATCACATAATACTCAATTATTATTATTTGTTATGATTATTTTGAATTATGAGAGCAAGGGTGAGAAAAGTCTTGCTCATTCTATCATTCTCATTCTCTCTCATCCTCAAGCTCTCCCTCTTCCTTTTGCTCTCTCTAGTTCATGGTTCTATTGTCTCATGTGTTGAGAAGCAAGAACCATAGAGATAAAGCCCAACACACTCTCCTCTACTCATCCTAGTATACAAGGTTTAGCAAACCAAGTGTTCTAGTTTCCTCAAGATTGAGGTTGAAGCCAAAGGTAGAAGCTTTCAGGTGGATCCATCTTCGGCACAAAGAGACGACGAGGAGAGAACCATCCGACCACCACAAGGAGTCCAAGAGAAGGATTTCAAGTTAAGGTATAACCCCTAACCGAGTATTAAAACTCCTAGTTAGGATGTTAGATAGTTGTTTAACAAAGATCTGTATTTTGAGTTCATATTACCACCAAAAGAAAAATCGTTTTTCATCATTTCCGCAAGCCCGAAAAAACCGGGAGAGGTAACTTGGACTTACAGTGGTATCAGAGCCTAGTTAAACACTATCTAACATGTTAGCAAAGTAACTAGAAGTTCGATCGGAGAAAATGTCACGAAACACGCCCGAAATGTATACTTTCTGCCGATTTTTTTTCCTGCTCAAAAATTAATAAATCTTGTACTAAAAATCGGCTCAGGGTTTTTAAAGAACGTGCAAGAAAAATGGTCCACTAACTCGGTCAAGGCGCCGCGGAACCGCGGCCGGAGCATGCTCCCGCCGTGGATCCGCGGCCGAGTTGACTCGGTCATGGCACAATTTTCCTGTAGTGTTTTTCTGGGGTTGTTTTAGGATTTTTGGAATATGATTTTTCTGCCCAGATTTTTCAGAAAGAAAAATTTGTTTTTGCGGTTTAAAAATCCGTATTTTGATCGAACTTCTAAAGACTTAAGCTAACGGGTTATATCTGTGATGTGATATTTGTATTGAACGTCTGCTAATCGCTATACGTCGATTAGTGGGGGTTATACATATCTGTGATCTGTAATGTTGATGGTATGTGTATATGAATTCATTGGATCGTCGCGGATGAATAGTCAGGGGTTGTGAGATGAGAGTTTTCTTTATCTTTTCAATTCATGTAATTTGTAATTGATGTAATATTATTTATATGGCCGCACAACCGGGATGGGGTTGTAGCCGTCATTGTATAATTTCTTTTACTGTTTTTGCTCCTAGGATAGACCCAAGGTGGGGTGCACAAACTACCGGGTATCTCGAAGTGCCGAGTGGCCTACTCACGGTGTTGAGGGAGGTTGCTTCGCTTCGGGTACTTGGCGGGTAGTTTACCGCACCCGTAGGGGTCTAGGGTGGGGTCTTGGCTATTCATCGCGACCGTGTAATCCGCTCTTCGTTACAGGCTCCTACGGAATGCGGATTCCTAGTATATCCAATGTGTTCATCTATGATCTGGAATGGCTATCATTGCATGTGACCAATGTGTATATCTATGTATGATATCTATTTAGGCGTTGCTTATGTTTTGCATCCGCGCTAGTCCAGTCCCCGCTCTGTCGTTAGTTAAGTAACCTAACGGGTAATGACGGGGCCCCGTGGCGAATGCGGATGGCATAAGCGTACGTCATATTTTCGTTGTTTTCTGCAATGGTAGGATTAAATGATGGGACGCATTAAATTAATGCAAGAAAATAAACCAAAGTTGAGTCGTTGGAACACTTTCAAAACTACTCGGTTTCTTTTCAAAAACAACTTTTAAACGCGGAGCTTAAGCCACTCCTTTTAAAAGCTATCTCGTTCCATCGATTATATCAAGTTCACTACGTTCACGGTTTCGCCAAAACCATTCGTAGACCTCCGTCGTTTCACATGGATAGTCAATAGTATTCAAGTTATGTTTGTTGGCCAAAGTCAAGGCATAGTGATTTGTAGCTATTGGGTTATCATGTGCAGCATAGATAGATGTGTTGGTTTGGGACAGTCGTACTGACTTGTTGGCCAAAGTCAAGGGTAGGTACGGGTGGGTTCAAATTAACCTGGAGTATGACGGGTAGAACTTGACATGTGACGTATGATTTATTGGCCAAAGTCAAGGTCATAAGAGCATGGGGCAAAAATCCACATCGGGAGTTTCAAAAGAAACTGAAACTTGCTAGCGCTGCATACCATTTGGAGTGTGATGATTCTGGTAGGATTCCTTCAGTTTTATCATGCAATGATATTTGGATCCCGATCCTACTGTGAGTATATGCTACTCCTCGGGAAATTTCTCACTTAACGATCAATGCTATAAACCAAGTAGGTGTCTAGAAAGGTGTTAGCGGGGCTACGCCCACGGGGAAAAGATGTTATTTAATTAAGGAACTTCGCGAAAGCGTTGGAAAACCTCCCTCGAAGTACCGACACTAGCCTGGCTGAACGGTTAAGCAAGTATTGTACGGTGAGATTGATCCTGACTAATTCTTCCTTGTTGGTTTGAGGAGGGATTCGAGAGACAGTGGGAGCTATCCTGTTTAGACAAATTAAAAACCACTCTAAACTTGCAAGAGCATCATGCTAAAGTGTTTCTTCTCTCTCTCCTAATTGCAGCGACCAATCATTATGACTGGACTTAAGTTACTACTAGATAAAAACATACTGACAGGGCCAAACTACAAAGATTGGCTCAGTAATGTCAAAATGGCAATCACTTATGACAAGTTGGGGTATCTCCTTACCACCAAAGCTCCCCCTGTCCCAGATCCCAAAACCAGCGTCGCGGATAAGGAAATCTGTAAGACCTGGAAAATCGATTACGCGAAGGCCAAGTGCCACGTGCTTGTCGCTATGGACAATGAACATCAGAGGAGGCATGAGAATATGGACCTTGAATCCATATTTCTCCATGCAAAAGAACTGTATGGAGAGCAATCCCGTATCGCCAGATACGAAGTCTCGAAAAAGCTGTTTTTGGCGAGATTGGCCGTCGGATCATCGGTAGCGGAACACGTTCTTAAGATGATTGGCTTCATTGAGGAGCTCGCGGACCTTAGGACCACGTTAGAGAACGAGCTCTACACGGACTTGATTCTCCAGTCCCTTCCTTCCACTTACGCCCAGTTTATCTTGAACTTCAACTTGCAAGAAAAAGAAGTTGAACTTTCAGAACTCCTCAACATGCTTAGGAGTACAGAGGGCACCCTACAGAAAGGTAGGGAAACATCCACTTTGTTTGTAGGAGGATCTTCCTCTTCTAGGTCCAAGGCGAGAGCCAAGGGAAAGAAGAAGAAAGTCCCCGCCAAACCAAGGGGCGGTGTTAGTAAAGTCGATACGAAGGGAAAGACAAAGGCAACAAAGGTAGCGGGAAAGCTTGTGGGGAAGGAAGAATGCTTTTACTGTCATAAGAGTGGACACTGGAAAAATGATTGCAGGGCTTAGAAGGCCAGAAACCAGGATCTGAAGCAAGTTGCGGCTTCAGCTTCAGGTGTGTATGTTATTGAAAACTGTCTATCAATAAACTCTATATCCTGGGTATTGGATACCGGATCAGGATCTCATATCTGTAATTCTTTACAGGCACTGAGAAGGCGTAGGGTTTTGAAGCCAGGTGATATGACCTTCAAAGTTGCAAACGGAGCTAGCATAGATGCTGAGTCCGTGGGGGACTATCACCTGGGGTTGTCAGATGGACACGTTTTGGTTTTGCGTGATTGTTATTTTGTACCCAATGCAACCGGTAATATCATATCTGTATCTTTATTATCTAAAGAAGGTTATGAATTTGCATTTGTAAGTAATGTTGTGAACATTCACCTTAATCAAGTTTTGATTGGGTCAGGTACATTAAGCAATGGTATATACGTATTAAACCAACCACAGATTTTCAATGTCCAGAATACACACAAAAGAAAATCTCCGGAAGCATATCAGGCTTTCTTATGGCATTGTAGACTGGGTCACATCAATGAGAGAAGGTTGACGAAGTTACATACAGAAGGATATTTGGATCTGTTCGAATATCAATCATATGCAACTTGTCAATCTTGTCTCAAAGGAAAGATGGAAAAGACTCCGTTCACTAGACACGGAGTAAGAGCGAGCGAGCTCTTAGGACTCGTACATAGCGACGTGTGCGGTCCAATGTCTACGCATGCGCGAAGCGGTTATTCTTACTTCATTACTTTTACGGATGACTTTTCAAAGTACGGATATGTCTTCTTAATGAAACATAAATCCGAAGCCTTTGGAAAATTCCAGGAATATAAGAATAAAGTAGAAAAACAAACAGGCAGAAGTATCAAGACACTGAGATCTGATCGATGTGGTGAATACTTATGTGCCGAGTTCCTGGATTACTTAAAAGAGAATGGAATTCTCTCTCAGCTTACTCCTCTGTACACTCCGCAATATAATGGTGTATCGGAGAGACGGAACCGCACCCTATTGGATATGGTATGTTCCATGATGAGTAACGCTGAGTTACCACGATCATTCTGGGGATATGCACTAGAATCCGCTGCATACCTTTTGAACCGAGTTCCAACTAAGATTGTGCCTACCACACCATATCAGATGTGGTGTGGGAAGAAACCCTATCTTAAGCACATTAAGACATGGGATGTCCTGCTTTTGTCAAAAAGCAGCATGCAGACAAACTCGAGGCACGCTCAGTACAGTGCAAGTTTGTGGGATATCCAAAGAACTCCAAGGGATATTTCTTCTATAGCGAAGTGGAACAAAAGATTTTTGTTTCTCGTCATGCCCACCTCTTGGAAACTGAGTTTTTGGAAAATCAGATAAGTGGGAGCGCAATAGAACTGGAAGAAATTTCAGAACCACGAGCTATTACTAAAAGCTTAGTAGAACCAGAGGGTTCGAAAGATCAGGACATTCCAGCGCCGCTCCGCAGGAGTAGTAGGCAGTCTCATCCGCCCGAGAGATATTACGGTTTTCTCATAGACGGGGATAGAGAGGATTGCCTCATTGATAGTGATGAGCCGACTAGCTTCCAGCAAGCCATTCAGAGCATCGACTCGGTAAAATGGCTGGATGCAATGCGGACCGAAATGGAGTCCTTGTACACCAACAAAGTATGGACGTTGGACGTTGCTCCAGATGGGGTAAAACCCGTAGGATGCAAGTGGATCTTCAAAAGTAAGATTGGTGTAGATGAACAGGTTGAGACCTATAAGGCTAGACTTGTTTCAAAGGGTTTTCGTTAAAGACCTGGTTTGGACTATGACGAAACCTTTTCTCTAGTGGCTATGCTGAAATCCATTCGGATCCTTCTTTCCATTGCTGCCTTCCACGATTATGAGATTTGGCAGATGGACGTAAAGACCGCTTTTCTAAATGGAAATTTAGAGGAGTGTGTCTATATGGACCAGCCAGAGGGTTTCGTTCAGAGTGGGAGCAGCGGAAAGGTATGCAAGTTGCTTAAGTCCATCTATGGACTAAAGCAGGCATCGTGGAGTTGGAACATCTGTTTTGATGAGACGGTCAAAGAATTTGGCTTTATCAAAAATCCAGATGAACCATGCATCTATAGTATATTTGTAGCAAGAACTGTCGTATTCCTCGTTTTATATCTGGATGACATTCTTTTGATAGGAAATGACATTCCTATGCTACAATCTGTCAAAGGGTTCTTGTCACATAGGTTCTCCATGAAAGACTTGGGTGATGCCTCTTACATTCTGGGGATCCGGATCTATCGTGACAGATCCAAGAGGACATTAGGACTTTCACAGTCCAGGTACATCGACACCATACTGAGAAGATTCAGTATGGAAGATTCCAAGCGCGGTAATCTACCGGCATGTCACGGGATCACCCTCTCTAAGGAAATGTCACCCAAGACTGATTTGGAAAGGGATCGCATATCTATTATACCCTACGCTTCTGTGGTTGGCTCTATAATGTATGCGATGTTGTGTACCAGACCAGATGTAGCTTATTTACTGAGTGTGGTAAGCCGGTATTAGTCATACCCTGGGGAGAAGAACTGGATAGCGGTAAAGAACATTCTCAAGTACCTGAGAAGGACTAAGGAGATGTTCTTGGTGTATGGCGGAAAAGACCTCCAGATCGAGGCCTTTGCTGACTCCAGCTTCCAGAGTGACAAGGATGATTCCAAGTCCATGTCGGGTTATGTCTTTACCCTCAATGGAGGGGCGGTGTGTTGGAAGAGTTCCAAACAGAAAACCGTTGCTGACTCGACGATGGAAGCGGAATATATCGCTGCTGTAGATGCCGCAAAAGAAGCCGTCTGGATAAGGAAGTTCTTGACAGAACTTCAGGTGGTTCCGTCCATTGTTGATCCAATACCTCTGTATTGCGACAACAACGGGGCTATAGCTTTAGCGAGGGAACCCAGGTCCCATCAGAAGTCCAGACACATCTTGAGGCGGTATCACCTGATCAGGGAGATCGTGGGTCACCAGGAGATCGAGGTTCGGAGAGTTACTACGGAAGATAACACTACTGATCCACTCACGAAGGCCATACCCCAGGCTCAGTTCGAGTGGCTGATCGAGATGATAGGTCTTCGATACGCCAGTACATGGCCTTAGTGCAAGTGGGAGATTGTTAGTGTATATGCCCTAGAGGCCATTATTGTATCATACTAGTTTGTATATTACTTAATGAAAGCTTGGGATATTCACCTTGTATAAACAATCTTGCTCAAAATAGTAGTATGCTACTTGGTTTGTTTCTACTTTAATGTGTACATGTGTTTCTTTTAGTACATCACCTATACACATTAGTGGAGCCCTTAGGATCTTTGCTTGATTACCAGCGTTGTGATGGAAGGCACACTCGTGGGGGCTGGGTAATACACAAGCACATCCTTATGCAGGTCCCTAGTCGTAGGACTATCGAGACGGGGCATCGATACTACGGAGCAGACTAGCGTATGCGCTTCTCATCCCAGCATGGGAGACGGTCTGTCCTACAGCCGTCAGTACGTCGTACTTGAGATAGTATGCGGGTGTTCGTTAGGTTACGAGTACACTGGACAGGACTCGTCGGGAACTGTTGGTTGGTACTATACCTATCGTCAGTTATCAGTTCCTAGGTGACATGAGTACAGCTTAGTCCGTTGACTTGACACTGTCACTTCGCCTCGAGTGTGTTCCTACTGTACTTTGATTACTACCCTACCACGGCTCAAAGGAGTCGTGCAAACAGGTAGTAGTTGGGTGCAGTCCGAAGCACTTGGAGGCAGTGACGGTTAGACAGGATTCGTCTCTCCCGGTATTGGGGGTTGATATCGCGCTGTGTCTAGAAGAGCCATTACACAAAGTCCCAGGCCAGGGCAAGCGAGATATACTGGTAGGTTTCCAGTATTATCTCAGGGTGTTCTGGGCTACACTCCGACACGACTTGTACCGCTATTAGGGGACTGACGTTCACCGCCCCCCTAGGTACACCATGCGATATTCTCAGAAGAACAGACCGAGCTGTACGCAGATTGTCACATTCAGGCTCAGTAGGAGTTCAGATGGGTTTCACCTCGTCCGTCTTCTTATCGGCATCTACCTGGGGGCCGTTATGCACAACTAGTGCCGCGTGCGGTCTGTGGTTAAATCCACTGCCAGCGTAGTGTCGAGTCTTTAGAGTCCCACACAGAGAGCTATTCGCCTTTAGGCAAAAGAGTAGAGGTCGCATGGTTTTGCGATAGGGCTCGGTCACATCCGTGCACTTGTGCACGTTTAGTGTCCTGGCAGTTATCACTAGCGGGCTTTGGTTTAAGCCAGATCCTAGTGTACGTTTTGGGATTGGTTTTATCTCGATTGTATTCGTGTTCCTCGGAACGCGAATACGGGTGTGTATGCACGGTTTACAGAGAGACAGAGGCAGAGGATTCTCATTAGGGTTGTTGACCGTTGACTTTTGCTAAGCCCTCTTGAGAATAAGAAATATGATTAATGATAATATTAATTAAGTATTATTGTACCATGCTTGGGTTGAAAGGTTGACTTTGTTGACTTGTTGACTTAGTTGACCGGTTGAATAGGTGAAACTTGTTGACCATCATCATTACAATGGCTATCATTTCATGGCAAAGACTTTTTCTTGCTTGTTATACTTTACAAAATGAGTGCATGAAATGGTATTGCCATTTGATATGATGTGAACCATCACATAATACTCAATTATTATTATTTGTTATGATTATTTTGGATTATTAGAGCAAGGGTGAGAAAAGTCTTGCTCATTCTATCATTCTCATTCTCTCTCATCCTCAAGCTCTCCCTCTTCCTCTTGCTCTCTCTTTAGTTCATGGTTCTATTGTCTCATGTGTTGAGAAGCAAGAACCATAGAGATAAAGCCCAACACACTCCTCTACTCATCCTAGTATACAAGGTTTAGCAAACCAAGTGTTATAGTTTCCTCAAGATTGAGGTTGAAGCCAAAGGTAGAAGCTTTCAGGTGGATCCATCTTCGGCACAAAGAGACGACGAGGAGAGAACCATCTGACCACCACAAGGAGTACAAGAGAAGGAGTTCAAGTTAAGGTATAACCCCTAACCGAGTAGGTAAAACTCCTAGTTATGTTGTTAGATAGTTGTTTAACAAAGATCCGTATTTTGAGTCCATGTTACCACCAAAAGAAAAATCGTTTTTCATCATTTCCGCAAGCCCGAAAGAACCGGGAGAGGTAACGTGGACTTAAAGTTATGCCCCTGGGAAAACGAGATTTATTTTAATTAGGTCCGTACGAAAGCACAGGGAATCTCCCTTAAAGTACCGGCATTGGCCTGGCCGAAAGATTGGTGAACTTGTAGGGTGTAATTAATCCCGGTGAGTCTTACCATTTAGGGTTTGAAGGAAGATTTGACTACAACAGTGGGAGACGTCCTGATTAGATAAAATAATAACCAATCTAATCTTGCAAGAGCATACACTGAGTGTTTTCTTCTCTCTCTCTCCAGGTAGCGACCATGTCACGCCTTAATCAAGATAATAATACGGATGCATTGACCGAACCCGCTTGTTATACTGAGCTAAGGAATGTTGGTACCGCTCCAACTTATAATTGTTATAAGTCCGAGCAAGAAATAAGGGATTACCAGAATTCCCGTGCTGTCCAAACGAAGAAAGTGCATGATGATGAATCATCTTCGGGTGTGTTCATTACAGAGAACTGTTTCTCAGCATCCTTTATGTCCTGGGTATGAGATACCGGATCAGGATCACGCATATGTAATCAGTTACATGGGCTACAGATAGGTAAAGAACTGAGAATGGATGATAATTTTCAAGAGTTGGAAACGGTGCAAGTGTTGCAGCCAAATTTGTTGGCAGTTATGAACCTGTATTACCAAATACATTGATTCTAAACGAATGTTGTTAGATATCGAACCTGATATACAAAATCATATCAGTCTCTTTCTTAGTAAAGAAGGAAATAATTTTATATTGTTGGATAATGTTTTGAACATTTCCTATATCAAAAGTTGATCGGTTCAGGCACGTTATCTAAAAGCATATACGTTCTAAATCAAACCACAGTTCTTAACGTATAGAACACACACAAGAGGAAGAGTTCAGAAATGAACGAATCCTTCTTGAGGCATTGTATACTAAGTCATATCAATGCGACCCGACTAGCTAAGTTATATAGAGATGCATATTTAAATCTGTTTGAATTTACATCTTGTGAAACTTTCCAGTCATATCACAAAGATAAGATGACCATAGCTCCGTTTATTAAAAACAGAGAAAGAGTTATGAACTCTTAGGATTGGTACATGATGATGGATATAAGTCCCCTGCCTACACATGCCAGGACTGGTTCTTTGTACTTCATTACATTCACTGATAAACTCTCAAGATTCGCACTTGTGTTCCTGTTGAAACACAAGTCTGAACCTTTTGAGATATTCAAAGAATATAAGTTAGAAGTAGAGAACCAAAACGGGTATAAGTATTATGTCCTTTGATGTGATCAGGGAGGAGAATACTTGAGCACAGAATTCCTGGACTATTCTAAAGGAGAATGGGATTCTCTCTCAGCATTACTCCTCCGAATACACCATAGTGCGTTGGTATATCGAGGCGGAGCAATCGAACCTTATGTGATATGCTGTGCTCTATGATGTGAACTACTGAGTTGCCTATTTCCTTTTAGGGGTTATGCACTTGAGAAGTTGCATACCTATTGAATAGGGTTCCAATAAAATCAGGTGCCTGCCATTCCATATGCGATATGGTATGGGAAGAGCCCATCTCTTAAGGATGTTAAGATTTGGGGTTGTCCAGCCTATGTCTAAAATCAAAATCCGGACAAGATCGAGGCAAGGTCAGTTTTGTTTGCCGAATATCCCAAGCATTCGCAAGGGAATATCTTCTACCAAAATGAGGAGTAAAAGGTGTTTTGTTTCTCAACATGCCACCATTTGGAAAGGGAATTTCTTGTGAAGAAATTAGTGGTCATGTGGTAGAACTGGATGGAGTTCCAGCTATACAAACTGCAGCTGATGATTTGGTAAACCCGGAGGATTCAATAGTTCTCGACGAACCTCAGCCTCTCCGCCGATCTGGTAGGGTCCCTCACCCACCTAAGAGATACTTCGGTTTTCTCTATGATAGTGGGAGCGAGGATTGCATCATGAGATGATGACTCAACTAGTTTCGAGCAGGCCATCAGGAATGGGGACTCTGTAAGAATGGCTGGATGCTAAGTGATCTGAGATGGAATCCATATACACCAACAAAGTATGGACTTTGGTTGCATTATCTGAAGGGTTAAATCCCCATCAGGAGCAAGTATATCTTGAGAAGATTACTTGGTGTACATGGAAAAGTTGAGACTTTCAAAGCTAAGATTTGTTGCAAAAGGTTCTCGACATCGACCAGGTGTGGATAATGATGAAACCTTTTCTAGTCCTTATGCTTAAGTCCATCCAGATCCTACGTGTCATTGCTACATACCATGACTATGATATCTGGCGGTTGGGAGTCATGATTGCTTTTCTAAATGATGATTTAGAAGAGAGCGTCTATAAGTACACAGCTAGAGGGCTTCGTAGACAGTGGGAGCAGCGGAAACGTGTGCAAGTTTCTTTATGAGTTAAAGCAGACATCGTGGAGTTGGAACATCTGTTTTGATGCGGTAGTCAAAGAGTTTGACTTTATCAAAATGGTAGATGAGCCTTGTATATACAAAAAGGTAGTAGGGAGTATGGTGATGATCCTCGTATTGTACATGGATGAAATACTCTTGATAGGGAAGGAGTTTCCTATGCTACGCTCGATCAATCTCCTCTTATCACAAGGATTCTCCATATAGGATCAAAGGTGATACATCCTAAATCCTGGGTTTTGGATCTATCAGATAGATCTAAATGGATGTTAGGATTCTCACTTGGTGTAGTGAGATGGTGTCAATAAATCCTGGGGAGAATCACTGGATAGCTTCCACGGTGGTAAGGACGACTGAATGTCAGTCAGAGGCATTGTCTTCACCCTCAGTGGAGTGACGGTATGTTGGAAGAGTTCCAAGCTAGAAACTGTGGCAAACTATATGATAAAGGTTGGATACATTGCTACCAAGGATGCTACCAAAGAGGTATTCTGGATGTATATTAGTTCATGAGATGAACATCGTTCCTACCATTGTGTGACAATGAAGTTATGGCTTTGGCCTAGGAACCCCCGTCCCATCAGTGATCCAGACATATTCTTAGGTAGTATCACCTGATCTTGGAGATGGTTGATCTCCAGGCAGATCGAGGTTAAGAGAGTAGACACAGAGGAAAACAACGCGGATCCACTCACAAAGGCCTATTTCCCAGTAGAGACTTTTATGGGATGGTTGAGTATGAGATACTTCAACCACTGCTGATTGTTGGATATGAGATACTACAACAGATGGCCCTAGTGCAAGTAGGAGATTGCTAGTTATATGTATGCCATAGAGGCTATTACTGTATATATGATGTATATTATAGTGGATGCTTGGACATATATAGTGAGGACTTTCTTGCTCGACATGATAGTATGCTATCTGGTTGCTCTTTATCATAACATGTATACTGATTATCTCTTGATTACATGTTAGTAAAGCCCTTAGGATGAGTACTTGACTACCAGGATTATGATGCAGATCATACTAGTGGGAACAGTGTAGTCGCTAAGTTCATCCTTCAAATGTTCCTAGTCGTGGGTGTATCGAGACAGGGCATCGATATACCAGAGTAGACTAGCGTATAGCTTCTCGACCCATGTAGATGGGCGATGGATGATCCCATATCCATTTGTGTTTGACATCAGAGACAGTATACGGGTGCTCAGTGGAGACTGGGTACACTGAACGGACTCGCCGAGAACTCCCAGATGGTATTATACCTAACGTCATATGGCAATTCTTTGGTGACACTCGTACATGTTAGTCTGTAGACCCGAGATCGTCATAGAGTCTTGTGTGATTCCCACTGTACTTTAATTTCCACCTTACCACGTTTAAGAGAACGTGGAAAATGGTGGCTTTTGGGTACAATCCCGAGTCACATGGAGGCAATGTGCGATAGGAGGGGTTTCGTCTCTCCGGGTATTGGGAGTTGATGTTGCGCTGTGCTCGATTGGCTAAAACAGGAAGTTCTTAGCCAAGGCTGCTTCAGAGATATACTGGTAAGTGTTATCAGTAGTTTCTCGACCCATTATGAGCCTCATATTGACACGACTTATTGAGTTACTGGGTTTGACATTTACCACCCCTAGAAGAGATATGCGACATATCAGACGAAGAGACCGGACTGTACGGTAGTGTTACCGGTTGGAGTCGTGGGAGTGTGAGCAGGCTTGCTTGTTGATCTTCTGATCGCTCAATACTCGGGTGGCCCTTACGTTTAGAAGACCGCTTGCGGCTTATGGGTGTTTGATATGATCATCACCTACTGCAGGCGTATTGACGAGCCTTTAGAGTCTTACACAGGGATTTCCTGGCTCAAGCGAAATGGAGTAGGAGCACATATGTGATATGTGCGGGACCGTGATTGATACGATATGAGATACCATATTCTATTCTCGCGATTTATGACATTGGTTGGGTATATGCGATATAGCCGGGTTATCGGATCAAGTGTTGATTCGATAAGTTGTTACACATGATATTAGTCGGTTATATGTGATATAGCCGGATTATTAAATCAAGAGTTGATTTGATAATCTAACGTATAATTATATATTTGATATATTATATTACATTAACTAGTATTAGCTCACTTAAGATTTCTTTTCTCACTAGATTGTGCACATTGTATATATGTGATATATGCAAGTGTACATGTTTGTGTCATACTTGATGATACATACAAAATGAGTGTATGAGATTTATACCATGTTAAGGTTAAATTAGGGTTTTGTTTATTTCTTAAGGTTTAACAAAAGAGAAAGACTTAGTCAAAGTTATCAAGCTTAATGGAAGCTTGTAGAAATATTGACAAAGTTAACTCTTTTCTGGTTACTTAGGATATTTCTTAACCCAACCCTTAACCTTATACCTTGGTTAATTATCTACATGAGTTAAGCATGATAACTTAACTCACCCATGGTTACATTATTCTTTTGGATGAGGATTTGTTAGGTCCGCGTTACCTCTCCCGGTACTTTGGGGGTTACGGAAACGGTAAAACAAATTTTTTTCTAAACATGGTAACATGGACCGTAAAAGCCGGATCTTTGCTAAACAACACACTAGCATCCTAACTAGAGATTTATCTACTCGGTTAGGGGTTATACCTCAACTTGAACTCCTTCTCTTCTTGTTGTTCTTCTCTTTGCTTGCTCCGAGGGTTGATCCGGACTTTGGTCACCTCTGTGGCCTCCTTGAGTCGATGACGATCCACCCGAGAGATGTACACCGAGCTCCACCTCGAGCCAAGGTAACTAGGGCAAAGAGATTGCTAGTCTAGTAGCCCTAGGTTGTGTAGAAGTGGTAGAGGGATGGTTTTGTCTTTGTGGGATCTTTATCTCTCAACACATGAGATCAAAAGATGAATCAAGAGGAGGAAGAAGGAGGAGCTAGCAACCATGGAGCTTTTCTTTTCTTCTCATGAGAAAGAGCAAGAGAGAGAATGAGAAAGAAATTGTGAACTAAAAAAAATAACCATGGTTGCAATAATACACCAAAAACATCATTACAAATCCTATCAAGATAAAGTTGATGGCTACATTGAAATGACCATTATCATAATCCAAAAGAAAAAGAAAATCAAAAGAAGAGTGTAGACCTCTCTTGAAGGTCAATGGTCAACACGGTCAACCGGTCAACAAAGTCAAGAGAGGTCATGGTGGTCAAATGGTCAATGAAATTAGCCATCATAAAATTATCACTAAAAGGATTAGAAAATGATGTCCGCGGCTCATAATGGTTTCGACCAAACGAATTGCCAAAAACCCTAATGAGGCACCTCCTCCTTCATCGCTCCGGAAAACTGTGCATACACACCTGCATCCACATTCCGTAGAATGCGGATGCGCAGAAGACAAAACAAATCCATCCGTGCAATACTAGGATCCGGCTTAAACCAAAGCCCACTAGTATTGCCTGCCCGAACACCACATGCACACAAGTTTACGTAAGTGATCGCAGCCCTGCCGTAAAACCATACGGCCTCTACACGTTTCGCCCAGTGCAGGGAAACTCTCTGTGTGGGACTCTAAAGACTCGACACTACGCTGGCAGTGGGTTTAACCACAGACCGCAAGCGGCACTAGCTGTACGTAACGGTCCCCAGGTAGATGTCTATAAGAAGGCCGATGAGGTAAACCCATCCGAACTCCTATTGAGCCTGTATGTGACAATATCCATACAGTCTGGTCTGTTCGTCTGATATATCGCATGGCGGGCCTAGGGGGCGGTAAACGTCAGTCCCCTAATAGCGGTACAAGTCGTGTCGGAGTGAAGCCCAGAACACCCTGAGATAACACTGGAAACCTACTAGTATATCTCCCTTGCCCTGGCCAGGGACTACTCGTGTAATGGCTCTCCTAGACACAGCGCGATATCAACCCCCAATACCGGGAGAGACAAATCCTGTCTAACCGTCACTGCCCCCAAGTGCTTCGGGACTGCACCCAACTACTACCTGTTTGCACGACTCAGTAGAGCCGTGGTAGGGTAGTAATCAAAGAACAGTGGGAACACACTCGAGGCGAAGTGACAGTATCAAGTCAGCGGACTAAGCTGTACTCATGTCACCTGGGAACTGATAACTGACGATAGGTATAATACCAACCATCAGTTCCCGACGAGTCCTGTCCAGTGTACTCGTAACCTAACGAGCACCCGCATACTATCTCAAGTACGACGTACTGACGGCTGTGGGACAGACCGTCTCCCGTGCTGGGATAAGAAGCGCATACGCTTGTCTACTCCGGAGTATCGATGCCCTGTCTTGATAATCCCACGACTAGGGACGTGTATAAGGAT
This sequence comes from Agapanthus africanus, assembly GCA_030015575.1. Lineage (NCBI taxonomy): Eukaryota > Viridiplantae > Streptophyta > Magnoliopsida > Asparagales > Amaryllidaceae > Agapanthus > Agapanthus africanus. Next base: position 251,110,532 of record CM057348.1, on the reverse strand, counting down.
GTGCTTGTGGATTACCCAGCCCCCACGAGTATGATCGCCATCACAACGCCGGTAATCAAGCAAAGATCCTAAGGGCTCCACTAATGCGTATAAGTGATATAATAAAGAAACACACATGTACACATTAAAGCAGAGACAAACCAAGTAGCATAATACTATATCGAGCAAGATTGTCTGTACAACTGTGAATATCCCAAGCTTCCATCAAGTAATATACATACTAGTATGATACAGTAATGGCCTCTAGGGCATATACACTAACAATCTCCCACTTGCACTAAGGCCATGTACTGGCATATCGAAGACCTATAATCTCGATCAGCCGCTCGAACAGAGTCTGGGGTAAGGCCTTCGTGAATAGGTCTGCTGTGTTGTCCTTTGTGTCCACTCTCCGCACCTCGATCTCCTGGCGATCAATGATCTCCCTAATCAGGTGATACCGCCTTAAGATGTGCTTGGATTTCTGATGGGACCTTGGTTCCTTCGCTAAAGCTATAGCCCCATTGTTATCGCAATACAAAGGTATTGGGTCAACAATGGATGGAACCACCTGATGTTCACTAATGAACTTCTTTATCCAGACCGCCTCTTTTGCGGCATCGCTTGCAGCAATGTATTCAGCCTCCATCGTCGAGTCTGCGACGGTATCCTGTTTGGAACTCCTCCAACATACCGCCCCTCCGTTGAGGGTAAACACAAAACCCGAGATAGACTTGCTGTCATCTTTGTCACTCTGGAAGCTTGAATCGGTAAAGGACTCGACCCTGAGGTCTCCATTACCGTAAAAAAGGAACATCTCCTTAGTCCTTCTCAGGTACTTGAGAATGTTCTTCACTGCTGTCCAGTGGTCCTCACCTTGGTCTCACTGATACCGGCTTACCGCGCTCAGCGCATAAGCTACATCTGGTCTTGTACATAGCATCGCATACATTATAGATCCTACCACTGAAGCGTAGGGTATAGTGCTCATGCGAACCCTCTCCTCGTCAGTCTTAGGAGATATCTTCTTGGAGAGGGTAATTCCGTGCAATGCGGGTATGTTACCGCGCTTGGAATCCTCCATACTAAATCTCTTTAGTACGGTCTCTATGTACCTGGACTGCGAAAGTCCCAGTAGTCTCCTGGATCTATCTCTATAGATCTTGATCCACAGAATGTACGAGGCATCACCCAGGTCCTTCATGGAGAACCGTTGTGGCAAAAATAGCTTGACCGATTGTAGCATAGGAAAGTCATTTCCTATCAAAAGAATGTCGTCCACGTACAAGACTAGGAATACGACAGTTCGTCCTACAATCTTCTTATAGACACAAGGTTCATCTTCGTTCTTGATGAAATCAAATTCCTTGATTGCCTCATCAAAATAGATGTTCCAGCTCCGCGATGCCTGCTTTAATCCATAAATGGATTAAAGCAACTTGCACACCTTCCCTCTGCTCCCACTGTCTACGAAACCTTCTGGATGATCCATGTAATCGCACTCTTCCAAACAACCGTTTAGGAAAGCCGTTTTAACATCCATCTGCCAGATTTCATAGTCATGGAAGGCAGCAATGGCAAGTAGGATACGAATGGATTTGAGCATAGCAACCGGAGAAAAAGTTTCGTCATAGTCCAAACCAGGTCTTTGACGAAAACCTTTTGCAACGAGTCTAGCCTTATAGGTTTCCACCTGCCCATCTACACCAAGTTTCCTTTTGTAGATCCATTTGCATCCAACAGGTTTTACCCCAGGTGGAGCAATATCCAAGGTCCACACTTTATTGGCGTACATGGACTCCATTTCGGATTGCATTGCTTCCTGCCACTTATCAGAGTCCCTACTCATAAAGGCCTGCCTGAAACTGGTAGGGTCATCTTCTTCCAAGATGCAATCCTCTCGATCCCCGTCTATGAGAAAACCGTAGTATCTCTCGGGCGGACGAGAAATCCTACCAGATCTGCGGAGTGGCTGAGGTTCCTCTGGGGTTATTGAATCCTAAGGTTCTGTCAAATTTTCAGTTTCAGTTTGTGGTCGCTGAATTTCTTCCAATTCTACCGTGCTCCCATTAATTTCTTTTGCAAGAAACTCCGTTTCTAAGAAAACGGCATGCTGAGCAACAAACACCTTATGTTCCTCGGTGTGGTAGAATAGATATCCATAACCATTCTTTGGATATCCCACAAACTTACATAAAACTGACCGTGCCTCTAGTTTATCCGGTTTATGCGTTTTAACATAAGCCGGACAAACCCATATCTTAAATCTTTTAAGATATGGCCTTTTTCCATTCCATATCTCGAATGGAGTCTTAGGCACCGATTTAGACAGAACATCATTCAATAGATATGCTGCTGTCAATAGCGCATGTCCTCAAAATGAAAGAGGCAACTCGGCATTACTCATCATGGAGCGAACCATATCCAGAAGGGTACGATTCCTCCTCTCCGATACACCGTTGTGCTGTGGTGTATAAGGAGGAGTAAGCTGAGAGAGAATACCATTCTCTTTTAAGTAATCTAGGAATTCCGTGCTTAAGTACTCCCCTCCTCTATCAGACAGGAGGATCTTGATACTTTTGCCAGTCTGGTTCTCTACATCGTTTCTGAATTCCTTGAATTTCTCAAAAGCTTCAGATTTGTGTTTCATCAGATACACATTTCCGAACCTAGAGAGATCGTCAGTGAATGTGATGAAGTACGAGAACCCACCCCTTGCATGTATAGACATCGGACCACATACATCACTATGTACGAGTCCCAAGAGCTCTGTTGCTCTTTCTCCATGTCCGGTGAACGGAGATTTGGTCATCTTCCCTTTGAGACAAGAATGACAAGTTTCATAAGATGAAAACTCGAACGCATCCTAGAGTCCATCTTTATGCAACTTACTCAGTCTTTTCTCTCTGATATGACCAAGTCTACAATGCCACAAGTAGGATTCATTCGTATCTGAATTCTTCCTCTTGCGTGTGTTTTGTACATTGAGAACTGTATTCTGATTTAGAACGTAGATAACATTACACAGTGTACCTTCTGCAACCAGTACCTTATGAAGGTAAATGTTCATGAAATTTCTATCAAGAACAAAGTTATATCTATCTTTATCGAGTAAAGAAACTGATATGATATTGCAAACCATGGAAGGTACATAGTAGCAATCGTTCAAAATCATAGTCTTGCCATTTGGCAATACTAGGTGTATTCACCGACGGCTGCCGTATTCACTTGTGCTCCGTTCGCTACTCTGAGCGACATATCACCCGGTGGAACTTTCCTACTTTTTCTCAGTCCCTGCAATAAATTACAGATATGAGATCCTGATCCGGTATCAAGTACCCAGGATGTAGGGCTGACCGTAAAACAGTTCTCAATTACAAGAACACCTGAAGTAGATGCAAAACCATGCTTCTTCTTCAACTGGGTATCCTGGGAATCCATACAATCCCCTTTCCCTTGCTCATACTTTTGACTGTTGTGACAAGTTAGAGCTGAACCAACGTTCCCCAGCCCCGAATAAGAATTCGGATCGGTCAAGTGATACATTTTATTATCTTGATTAGGGCGTGAAATGGTTGCTACCTGGAGCGAGAGAAAAGAAACACTCAGCGTGCGCTCTTGCAAGTTTAGATTGGTTTTTAATTTATCTAAACAGGATGGCTCCCACTGTCTCTCGAATTCCTCCTCAAACCATAAAGGAAGAATTAGTTGGGATCAATCTCACTGTACAATACTTGCTTAACCGTTCAGCCAGGCTAGTGTCGGTACTTCGAGGGAGGTTTTCCAACGCTTTCGCGAAGTTCCTTAATTAAGTAACCACTTTTCCCTGTGGGCGTAGCCCCGCTAACACCTTTCTAGACACCTACTTGGTTTATAGCATTGATCGTTAAGCGAGAATGTTCCTGAGGAGTAGCATATAATCACAGTAGGATCGGGATCCAAATATCATCGCGTGATAAAACTGAAGGAATCCTACCAGAATCATCACACTCCAAATGGTATGCAACACTAGTAAGTTTCAGTACTTTTGAAACTCCCGATGTAGTTTTTGCCCCTAACGGTTTATGACCTTGACTAGGTCAACAAGCCACAAACTGTTAGTCAAGTTCTACCCGTCATTATCCTGATTGAATTAGACCCACCCGTACATGCCCTTGACTAGGTCAACAAGGCCGCACAACTGTCCTAACCAATCACATTTGCAATCCACAGAAAAATATTATTTAGCTACCGTTCACTACGCCTTGACTAGGTCAACAAACGCAGCACGAATACTAAATAATATTAATCCGAAACGACGGAGGGCTATGGCTGGGTTTTTGGCGAAAAACCCGTTAACGTAATGAACTTGATATCGTTGAAGGAACGTGATTGCCTTTTTGAAAATATAGTGGCGAAAAACTTTTGCTAAAGAGGTCACTCTCTGTGAAGGGATCTCGGCTCTTTCCTCGTCGAATGAGGTGCAAGATATTCCAAACTGAATACCTCGATGCAAAGCAAGAATTAATCGACTATAGTGAAGTTATTACACCGACGTAAATTTTTTTTCCAAGGGGTCACTCCCGATGAAGGGATCTCGGCCCTTGCCTCGTCGAATTAGGTGCTGGGCATTCATAACCGAATACCTTGATGCAAAACAAAATCGAACGTTTTTGCAATAACAGCTTTTGAAAAATTTGTTCCAACAACGTCTTTTAGGTTTCTTTTCTTGCATTAGTTCTTTTAATGCGTCCCATCATTTAAATCCTACCATTGCAGAAAACAACCAAAATATGACGTACGCTTATGCCATTCGCATTCGCCACGGGGCCCCGTCATCACCCGTTAGGTTACTTAACTAACGACAGAGCGGGGCCTGGGCTAGCACGGCTGAAAAACATAAGCAACGCCTAAATAGTTATTATATATAGATATATAGCAATGATAGCCAATCCAGATCACAGATGAACACTTTGGATATACTAGGAACCCGCGATTCGTTCGAGCCTGCAACGAAAAGCGGATTACACTGTCGCGATGAATAGCCAATACCCCACCCTAGACCCCTACGGGTGCGGCAAACTACCCGCCAAGTACCCGAAGCGAAGCAACCTCCCTCAACCCGTGAGTAGGCCACTCGGCACTTCGAGATACCCGGTAGTTTGTGCACCCCACCTTGGGTCTATCCTAGGAGCAAAAACAGTAAAAAGAAATTATACAATGACGGCTACAACCCCGACCCGGTTGTGCGGCCATACAAATAATATTACATCAATTTACAAATTTATTACATGAATGAAAGAAAAAGAAACTCTCATCTCACATCTACCCCGGCTATTCATCCGCGACAATCCAACGAGTTCATATACACATACCATCAACATCATATATCACAGATATGTATAACCCCCACTAATCGACGTATAGCGATTAGCAGACGTTCAATACACATCTAACATTACAGATATAACCATTAGCCAAAGTCTACAGAATATCGACCAAAAATACGGATTTTTAAGACCCAAAAACAAATTTTGCTTTCTGGAAAATCTGGGCAGAAAAATCATATTTCAAAAATCCCAAAATACCCATATAAGAACACTGCAGCAAACAGGATCCCCAACCGAGTTAACTCGGCCACAGTACCGCGGCATAAGCAAGCTTATGCCGCGGTTCCGCGGCGCTTTAACCGAGTTGGGGGATCATTTTTCTGCAGTGGTCTACAAAAAGCCTGAGCCGATTTTTAGTGCATGGTTTATTAATTTTGGAACAGATCTAAAAATCGGCAGAAACTTGAAATTTCCGGGGTGTTTTACAGTTTTTCGTCCGGTCGAAATTCTAAATACTTTGCTAACATGCTAGGGTGTGTTTAGTTAGGCTCTGATACCACTGTTAGTCAGGCAGCCACCCCATCCAATGGGGTCGCCGTGGCATCAACGGGTCCCTCAGCCGGTACTTTTTACGCATGCCCCCTCGCGAGGACTACAACCCGCCGGAACACCTTCCGGTCTCGGGACACCCTGGGGGTAAGAGCCTATGCTTCGCCACACTGTCGCACAGTGAGAACCCCCATAGGTCGACATCCAATGCCTAGTAGCTCTGATACCACTGTTAGGTCCACGTTACCTCTCCCGGTACTTTCGGGGTTGCGGAAACGGTAATTTTTTTTTTCCTAAACATGTTGACATGGACCGTAAAAGCCGGATCTTTGCTAAACAACACACTAGCATCCTAACTAGAGATTTATCTACTCGGTTAGGGGTTATACCTCAACTTGAACTCCTTCCCTTCTTGTTGTTCTTCTCTTTGCTTGCTCCGAGGGTTGATCCGGACTTTGGTCACCTCCGCGGCATCCTTGAATCGATGACGATCCACCCGAGAGATGTACACCGAGCTCCACCTCGAGCCGAGGTAACTAAGGAAAAGAGATTGCTGGTCTAGTAGCCCTAGGTTGTGTAGAAGTGGTAGAGGGATGGTTTTGTCCTTGTGGGATCTTTATCTCTCAACACATGAGATCAAAAGATGAATCAAGAGGAGGAAGAAGGAGGAGCTAGCAACCATGGAGCTTTTCTTTTCTTCTCATGAGAAAGAGCAAGAGAGAGAATGAGAAAGAATTTGTGAACTAAAGAAAATAACCATGGTAGCAATAATACACCAAAAACATCATTACAAATCTTATCAAGATAAAGTTGATGGTTACATTGAAAGGACCATTATCATAATCCAAAAGAAAAAGAAAATGAAAAGAAGAGTGTAGACCTCTCTTGAAGGTCAATGGTCAACACGGTCAACCGGTCAACAAAATCAAGAGAGGTCATGGTGGTCAAATGGTCAATGAAATTAGCCATCATAGAATTATCACCAAAAGGATTAGTAAATGATTTCCGCGACTCATAATGGTTTCGACCAAACGAATTGCCAAAAACCCTAATGAGGCACCTCCTCCTTCATCGCTCCGGAAAACTGTGCATACACACCTGCATCCACATTCCATAGAATGCGGATGCGCAGAAGACAAAACAAATCCATCCGTGCAATACTAGGATCCGGATTAAACCAAACCCCACTAGTATTTCCTGCCTGAACACCACACGCACACAAGTGTACGTAAGTGATCGCTGCCCTACCGTAAAACCATACGGCCTCTACACGTTTCGCCCAGTGCAGGGAAACTCTCTGTGTGGGACTCTAAACACTCGACACTACGCTGGAAGAGGGTTTAACCACAGACCGCAAGCGGCACTAGCTGTACGTAACGGCCCCCAGGTAGATGTCGATAAGAAGGCCGATGAGGTAAACCCATCCGAACTCCTACTGAGCCTGTATGTGACAATCTCCGTACAGTCCGGTCTGTTCGTCTGATACATCGCATGGCGGGCCTAGGGGGCGGTAAACGTCAGTCCCCTAATAGCGGTACAAGTCATGTCGGAATGAAGCCCAGAACACCCTGAGATAACACTGGAAACCTACTAGTATATCTCGCTTGCCCTGGCCAGGGACTACTCGTGTAATGGCTCTCCTAGGCACAGCGCGATGTCAACCCCCAATACCGGGAGAGACGAATCCTGTTTAACCGTCACTGCCCCCAAGTGCTTCGGGACTGCACCCAACTACCACCTGTTTGCATGACTCAGTAGAGCCGTGGTAGGGTAGTAATCAAAGAACAGTGGGAACACACTCGAGGCGAAGTGACAGTGTCAAGTCAGCGGACTAAACTGTACTCATGTCACCTAGGAACTGATAACTGACGATAGGTAAAATACCAACCATCAGTTCCCGACGAGTCTTGTCCAGTGTACTCGTAACCTAACGAGCACCCGCATACTATCTCAAGTACGACGTACTGACGGCTGTGGGACAGACCGTCTCCCGTGCTGGGATGAGAAGCGCATACGCTAGTCTACTCTAGAGTATCGATGCCCTGTCTCGATAATCCCACGACTAGGGACGTGTATAAGAATGTGCTTATGGATTACCCAGCCCCCACGAGTGTGATCGCCATCACAACGCCGGTAATCAAGCAAAGATCCTAAGGGCTCCACTAATGCGTATAGGTGATATAATAAAGAAACACACATGTACACATTAAAGCAGAGACAAACCAAGTAGCATACTACTATATAGAGCAAGATTGTCTGTACAATTATGAATATCCCAAGTTTCCATCAAGTAATATACATACTAGTATGATACAGTAATGGCCTCTAGGTCATATACACAAACTGGATTAATTTATATGATGAATTATTCTTCCTTCTTCTTCTTCCTCTCATGCTTTTGTAGCTCCAATGGAAATATGATAAAAAGTGTGAGAAAATCAATTCTAAAGTGAGCCAACTTCCAACTTCATCATCCTCTACTACTTGCCATTTAGTATAGGGTGTTCTTTTCACAAAGTTCATGACCTAGTGAAGAAATAGCTTGAGTTAGTGTCTCCTCGACGTAGATCATCTTCGGCCTCGAAATCATCGAAGTAAGCATGTTCGTTTCTTCGTGGAGCCTCTCTAGAGTCTGGAGTTCACGATCGCAACGAAGGGGACTACTACACGAAGCTATTGAAGTGAAGGACCGGTCTACAAAGGTTGTATTCCTCGCTCTCTTTACATATTGCAAAGTGTTTGCTTTTACATTCCGTCGATTTCTAGTATACGATTCTAGGGTTAGGGTTAGCTAGAACGGCAAAATTTTAATATGGCATAAGAGATGCCTCCCGAAACCTTGCTGCCGTGCTAGGCAACCCTTCACAAGCCACCAGAAACACATAAACTACGTCGGATCAATCGTATCGCACTTTGCCGAAAGACCTAAAATTAGCTAAGTGGTCCCAGATTTTACATACGGTCAATATATAAAAATCTAGCAGTACCAAACACCCCGGAATACCTATAGACAACTACCCTAAAAATCCCAACTCCCCAGGCTACCAAAACTCCGAGCTCGGCGGAATTTCCCCATGTCTCGCCGGTTTTCCTAGGTCGGGTTGGGTTCGGGCTTCAGGTGAACACTTAGGGCCTCTAGTACAACACTACTACATTGCTAAATTTTACAGTAAAAATTCATGGTCGTAGCAGATTACAGTGACCCCAAAATGACACTAAAAATACGATATGTGCACAAAACTAAAGCTTTAGTGTTCTATGCGATAACTATTAAGCAACACAACATAATAAACACCTAATTAACAATTAGAGATCATTACATATCCACACTTGCTCAAAAATCCTAGCTTTCCATGCTCCAAGTCATCTTAGTGGCTTAATCTTAATTTGTGAAGGGTTTTAGTGGGGTTTAGTGATGATTTTGCTTGGTTTTGAGATGATTTGCTTAGGGTTCAGTTGAAGGGAGAAGAGGACGAGAAGAGAACACAATGTGTGACTAAGAGAGTGATGTGAGAATGAGGGAGTGTATGGGTGAAGGAATGAAGGAAATGAGGGTGTGAGATTAGAGAATGCACCATGCCCATTCTCTCTCCTCATTAAATGCTCCCCATGCTTCATCATTCACTCTCTCTCTCTGTTCCTCTCTCAAGTCAACTCAATTTTAAACCCTTTAATTTAAAAATGAAATGATTTAGATAATTTCATAAAACTTAATTGAAATGGGGTTAAGGTGCCATGGCTACTTAAGCATGTTTAACCCTAATTAACCCTAGGTTAACATGCACAAGTGTGTGTAAGCCCGAAATAAATAATAATAAAATATTAATTAATTTTTATAAAATATGTGAAAACTATTTTGGTTAACTTTTTACTTAAAAAATCCGCATTATCGCTTAATTAACACTAATCGCAATTCTAAAGTGTTACAATCTTCCCCCTTAAAGAAATTCGTCCCCGAATTTAAAATTTTTACTATGTGTACGTTTAAAGAGATGAGGGAATTTCTTCCGCATCTCGCTCTTGGCCTTCTAAGTGACCACTTCACTATTCGGGCCACGCCAAAAAAACTTCACAGATGGAAAGACCTTCGACCGAAATTTCTTCACCTGCCGATCCAATATAACTACCGGCTGCTCGGTGAACGAAAGATCGCTCTCTAGCTGAACGGGCTGGTGCTGAATCATATGAGAAAGGTCATGAAGGTACTTGCGAAGCATCAATACATGGAATACGGGGTGAACATCCAGAAAACTGGTCGGAAGTGCCAAACGATAGGCAACGGTACCAACTCGCTTAAGGATCTCAAAACGACCTACAAATCTGGGAGTAAACTTCCCTTTCTTCCCAAATCTCATCACGCCCTTCATCAGAGAAATCCATAGGAATACATGATCCCCCACTTCGAACTCGAGCCTGCGACGACGGCGGTCGGCATAAGACTTCTGTATGCGCTGGGCTGCTCTCATCCTATCCTGAATCAACTGAAATTTCTCTGTAGTCTCTTGAACTAGTTGGGGTCCCAAAATCTTGCTCTCACTGAGTTTGGTCCAACAGACTGGCGATCGACACTTTCTACCATACAAAGCCTCAAAAGGTGCCATCTAAATCGTCTCCTGATAACTATTATTTTATGAGAACTCTATCAATGGCAAGTGACGATCCTAAATGCCACCAAAATCAAGCTTGCACGCACGAAGCATATCCTCCAGAGTCTGTATAGTCCGCTCTGACTGACCATCGGTCTGCGGATGGAAAGCGGTGCTAAAACTCAATTTGGTACCCAAAGCTTCCTGAAGCTTCTGCCAAAGACGGATAGTGAACTGGGTGCCTCTGTCGGATACGATGCATGTGGGAACGCCATGCAAACGCACAATCTCATCAGTGTACAACTGAGCATACTGAGCACAACCGAAAGTGGTCTTCACCGGAAGGAAGTGAGCCGCTTTCGTCAACAGGTTAACAATCATCCGAATGGAGTCATACCCTCAACTGGACCTAGGTAGAACCACAACAAAATCCATGGAGATCCGTTCCTATTTCCACTCCGGAACGGGTAAAGGCTGCAATTCTCCTGCCGGTCTCTGATGCTCAGCCTTGACTTGCTGACAAGTCAGGCACCTCGAAACGAAATCCAAAACATTACTATTCATCCTTGCCCACCAGTAGATATCTCTCAAGGCACGATACATCTTGGTGGAACCTGGGTGAACACTATATGCTGACTGCTCTAGGATCTCGCGTCTCAACCCATCGGTTTCAGGTATACACAAACGAGTCCAGAAACGTAGAACACCCTAGTCATCAATCTCAAAATCTGAATCCCTACCCTACCGAACATGCTCAAGAATCTCAGACAAACAGGCATTGGCGGGCTGTGCCTCAAGAATACGATCAAGTAGAAGTGGATGGGCGCGGACATGAGCAAGCTGTCCCCCAGTGGAAGTGAACTCAAACTGTACTCTGTTGTCGCACAAGATCTGCCAATCTGCAGAAGACTGTCTCTGAACTGCGCTCAACTGGGACAAGCTACCCCCGGTCCTATGACTCAAAGCATCGGCTACCACATTCGTCTTTCCCGGGTGATAAAGGATCTCACAATCATAATCCTTCACAAGATTCACCCAATGGCGCTGTCTCAAATTCAGATCCCGCTGCTGGAAGATGTACTTTAAGCTCTGGCGGTCTGTGAAAATCGGACACGACTCCCCGTACAAGTAGTGTCTCCAAATCTTATGTGCAAAGACCACCGCGGCCATCTCAAGATCATGAGTCGGATAATTTTGCTCGTGCTTCTTCAACTGCCGGGAAGCATAAGCGATAACTCTATCATGCTGCATCAATACACAACCGAGTCCCACTCGAGAAGCATCACAGTAAACAACAAAGCCGCCCGATCTAGAAGGAAAAGATAAAATTGGTGCAGTCGTCAACCGAGTCTTCAACTGCTGAAAACTTAGCTCGCATGCCTCAGTCCAAAGAAAAAGAACTCCCTTCCCGGTCAGTCTGGTCAGCGGTGCAGCAATACTTGAGAAGTCCTGCACGAAATGGCGGTAGTAACAGGCTAAGCCCAAAAAGCTGCGGACCTCTGTCATTGATACAGGTCTGGGCCAAAGCTGTAAGGCCTTGATCTTCCTCGGGTCCACACGAATACTGATTAGTCGAAAATATTGCATATTTTATCCGGCAATTTCCTCATCATTTGCATTCATATAGAAGTGTTCGGCATTCATATTTTACATATTAGCAAAACTGTCACAAAATATCAGATTATATGTATTAGACACTAAAACCGACACTATAAAGGAAATTGACCACATTTCATGGCATCGCATCATCCCTACATTTGCGCAACACTTGTTTTGAGATCTTTGCAGGAAAATCCAGCAGAAAAGCCAAAATGTACAGGGTACAGCTAAAACGTTACGCCAACTCAATGATTTCAGTTCTGGCATCAACCCAAAGGGACAAACAAAAATCAACATATCAAAGAAAGGCCCAAGTATCAACCCAAGACCACACCAGAAGTTTGAAGCCATAAAGCCACTACTTGGCCGCGGAACCGCGGCGCAAGCAGGCTTAGGCCGCAGTTCCGCGGCCGTCTTGCCACGTCAGCCGTAAATTTTTGCTGCATAATGTTTCTTTAAAGGCCTACAGTTCAGAAATGTACCTTAAATACCAGAAGACTCCAGATACTTCTGCCAGATCAACAAGCTTTGGGATCAACACTAAACTAGCCTATCATTCTAGAAACTTCTTCCTAAACCCTAGCTTAAACCCTAAGCTAAGCCTAACAAACTCTTTCTAGAAGTCTTTCAACAAACTTTTGGAGGGAACTCAAGAAGGCTTAGGGTTTGGGTGTTCTATAAATAAGACCCTAGGCTCACTTATAAAAGGGGATTCAATCTTGGAAAAATCAATCCATTAGTTCATTTGAGAGCCATTCTATCTCTTTCTTCATCTTCTTCTTCCACAAGTCTAGTGAGAGGACTTGTGTGAAACCCTAACCCTAAATACCAATCAAAAGCCAAGATCCCGAGTACCCATCAAGCAAGAAGCCTTGCAACCTTTTATGAGCCGAGCCGATCTTCAACGGAGCAAGTGGTCAAAGCCGATCCGCGACTCACGGAGCCGAGCAACGCCAATTCAACAATTTAGTTCTTCCTCTTGTAGTTCTTGAGCGACTGTAATCAAATTGTTGATATAAATAAAATGTGATATTCTTTTATCTTGTTTACTTTAAATTCTCGCATCATGATATCTTTTGAATTCTTGAATACTTTCTGTGTGATAATGTTTGAGTAATACTCCGCTCGTCGAGGAGTCGAGACGATCAATAGAATGATGATGTAATATATCTTAAATTGATTCTTGAGTCCTACGAGTTTTGTAAACCCTAGCAAGTTCAAGAATCGACGACCCAATTCGTTGCGATGCTTTCTTGATTGATATCGCTCGAGATTGGGGAGTTACGATCGTTTCATGAAATTGTTAGAAGCTAGAATGCAAATGATATCAATGAAAGAACAAGGGTTAAACGATGAAACCCTAGTTTCATCAAGAAAGCCCTAACTCTCCTCGATCATCATCGATCTAGTATCAATCCTTCGAAGGACAAGAACACGAAATCTTGAAATTACATCACGTCTATAGATCCGATCGATTCCTACGAGCCTCATTTAGATTCTTGACATTTTGGTTGGAAATATTATCGAAACCCAATTCTTGATTGTTTATCAGTTTCTTGATTCTTGATTAAACATCATGACACCTGAATCAATCGATAAATTCTTGAATCATGTTTTCTTTTCTTTTCGATTAACTTTTCGATTCAAACAAACTAAACATAGAAATGAATCGCACAATCCCTGTGGACGATCCGCACTCGCTTACAATCTACAATCGACACCGTTATTGATTGCGGTCAAATCTAATTCTTTGGTTGTGATTTGTTTATACAATTTTCTAAATACCGATACAAGATACTGTTATCAATCAAATGAAACCGTTATCGGGAAACAATTGATTCGATACTTGCTTTTACATCCAATCGAGAAAAAACATCATAAATCAAATGGCGCCGTTGCCGGGGATCGCGCGCTAATTCGTTTTATATCAAAGTTTGAATTGAAAGATTTATTTCATTGTGATTTTTGAGATCAAAATTCGTGCAAACCCTAAACGATTTGTTGTGGTTCATTGCAAGGAAATCTGGAGCTGTTTGGCAATTGAGGAAAATTTTTGGAAAATTCCAGAGAGCTGGAGTTATCAACAGGAAGCTGCTGAAAAATTTTGGTGCAGTGTTCCCATTGTTTGACCACGGAAGCGCGGCATAAGGCAGGATCTGCTGCGGAAACGCGGCAGGATTGGGGGATCTCTGAAATTTTTTTGTTCCAGGTGACTTCTTACCTTCTCCTCTCTCCTCTTTTTAGCTCCAACTAACACTTTGCTGCAGGATTCTTTGCAAATAATCGCAGCGCCGCAAAAAGCAAAAGTAAATTTGTGCGTGATTTTGTTTCTTGGTTGTTTGCATTCTAAATACGGATATTAAGGGGACCGGCCAAATCCAAATTAGGTGGGGATTTCATTACCCTTCCTAGGCCCCGAAAACCACAAAACTTGCATCCGCATTGACCCACATTAACTAAAAGAAATCTAGAGAAGACACTAAGGACTGTCGCGCTCAATTAGGACAAGTGAAAGCCGTGGGTAATTCATTGCTTATCCGCGTTTTCTTATGGTGCCTAAGGCGAGTGTGTCTAAGGCTAGTGGTTTTTAATTAGGCCCACTACTTACGTAGTGGAGTACCTTCCCACTTACCTGGCACTTATCCGGCCACAGGGGGACAAAGGGGCAGTGGAGGATTCTATCCTGCGACTTGTCTTTTGGCAGTTAGGAGCGGTCTAGAGCCGGACCTAGGTGACCACTAGATTCTAGGGTTTGTGTGCTGCATTTGTTTTGTCGCATCATTTTTTCAAAAATCCGTCCCTTTTTCAAAAGCAAACACCGCATTCATTACCCTTAATTATAAGCCAACGCTGCCACTTGTACTAACCCTTTTTAGTGCAAGATAGGCTGGACACGGGATTCTAGTGCCCGTTTAGTCCGCGTACCCTTTATCGACTCCGAAGTCGATATTTCTCCATTTACCTTTCCTTTACCCACTACCACACCCACACCGATGGATCCGAATCCATCAAACTTCTTTAACCCTAATCTGCCGCCGTCCGTTGGTGCGCAGAATCCACCCCGCATCTCTCTCCAGGAGAGGTGCTACCCTATTCGAGGTCCTCTTTCGACCTGCTTATCCACACCACCAGCCAATGGGGATAACTTTGAGATTAAGCCCCAGTATATCAATCTTTTACCCAAATTCCACGGACTCGAGACTGAGGACGCTTACGTTTTCATTACCAAATTTGAAAACGTATGCGCAATGATGGGTACGTCACAACTTTCATTGGATGCTATGCATCTACGACTTCTTCCATTTACTTTGTGCGATATAGCCGAGAAGTGGCTATATAACACTACCGCACACTCTATTACAAATTGGGAAGAATTCGTAGCGGCATTCCTTAAGAAATTTTACCCAATACAAAAGACAGCTCGAATCCGTAGTGAACTGAATCAATTTTCCCAGCTCCCTGGCGAACCATTTTCAAAATGCTTTGAACGTTTCAAGGATCTATTGGTTCAGTGTCCTCATCACGGCATCCCTAGATGGGAATTGTGCCGAATCATTTATGAGGGCATTAACCCAAACACTAAACAGAGCCTTGAAAACATGTGTCAAGGTACTTTTATGACCAAAGATGATGGGGAAGCTTGGAAGTATTTAGAAGAGTTCGCTGAAAAATCACTACAGTGGGAGAGTGGTACCCAACCATTGAATAGGGGTGGCGTACACCAAATAGATGTGTCCATAGGTGTTCGAGCTGAAATGGCAGCAATGCAAAAGAAGCTCGACGCTATGGAACACAAATTTGCCGCAGCCTCCCTAAACCCAGTGTCGCTCCCCAAAACTGTTTGTGGGTGCTGTTCTGATCCGTCTTATTTAACGGAAGAATATCCATTAAACTCTGCGTTTCAAGGTCACGAGCATTCTAATGCTGCATTTCAAAGACCTCGAAACGATCCATATTCTTCCACGTACAATCAGGGTTGGAGGAATCACCCGAATTTCGCTTGGAACCAAAACCAATCTCAAAACACGGTTCCAAACACGAATCAATTTCAAAGGGCTCTTCCTCCACGACAACAGCAACCCCTTCAACTCACTCAGCATCCCTATCAGTCACAAAATTTCCAAAACCAGGGCAACACTCCTGCACAGTCTAATCCTATGCAGTCCTGTTCTGACGAGTTCTCTCAATTCACTCAAACCATGAAATCACTTTTATCAAATTTCATAGAGGTTTCGGCTGAGGTTAGATCTTCCGTCGGTGAGATAAAGAAAACTCAGCGTCCCAAGCTGAGAGTATCAGAACGATGGAAGCTGAAATCGCACGACTTAAAGCCGAAATGAGTGCGAGAGAAAAAGGGAAACTTCCCTCTCAACCCCTACAAAATCCTGGGCATTACAATGTAAATGCCGTCACAACGTTGAGATCGGGAAGAGTGCTGAACAATCATGTCGGGGAAGGTATTGATGATACTGAAAATCATATCAACACCCCGGCTGAGACCTTTCCACACACACACACACTTCTCCTTCTGATCCTTCTTCTTCTACCACACCATCTTCTCGCGAGCCTATTCTCCATTTCCCATTAGGCTCGACACCTTCTCCCAACCCTTATAGTTCTCCACAGACGGTCCCCACACCTCTTTTGGGACCTCGTCTACCCCCTCTCCCTTCTCCTGTGATGGACCCTGCGCTTATTGCGAAAGCTCCTTACCCGAACCGGTTAAGGGCTAATAGAACGAGTCCTCATATGGAGAAAATTTTGGAAATGTTCAAACAGGTTAACATCAATATCCCTCTCCTAGATGCGATTCAACAAGTCCCCGCTTATGCGAAAATTCTTAAGGACTTGTGCACTAGGAAGAGGAAGACTCAAGTGCCAAAGAAGGTCTTCATGTCTAATAATATCAGCACTGCTTTTATACCCCAGCTTCCAAAGAAATGAAAGGACCCAGGATGTCCTACAATATCGATTTCGATTGGGGGTAAAAACATAAATCGTGCTCTTTTAGACCTTGGCGCAAGTGTTAACCTGCTCCCTTATTCTGTCTATGAGCAACAAGGGATTGGAGAGCTGAAACCTGCTCACTGCACTCTCCAGATGGCAGACCTGTAACTCCATGCTACCTCTCCCGGTACTTTCGGGCATGCAGAATTTGATGAAAAATGATTTTCTTAGAGGTGGTAACATGGACTTAAAACCCGGATCTTTGTTAAACATCTAACTAACAACCTAACTAGGAGTCGTTAACTACTCGGTTAGGGGGTTTATACCTTTCTTGTCTTGAACTCCTTCGTCTTCACACCTCGATGGTGGTCCGGATCGGCTTCTTCCCGTCGTCTCCTTACGCCGAAGATAGATCCACCTGAAAGCTTCAACCTTTGGCTCCTTCTTCGATCTTTGAAGAAACTAGTTCACTCGATTTGCTAAACCTTGTGAACTAGAGTGAGTAGAGAAGAGTTTGTATGGGATTTTATCTATGGTTCTTGATTCTCAACTCATGAGACAAGTGAACCATAGAGTCAAGAGAGGGAGAGCAAGAGGAGGAAGATGAGAGCTCAAGAACAAGAGAGAGAATGAGCATGAAAGAATTGAGAGAAGACATTTCTCATTTGGCTCTCATAATCCAAAACCATCATCACAAAAATAATAATCAAGTATTGTGTAAAATGGTTCAAGGCAAAATGGCTAAATCATTTCATGCACTCATTTCTCACAAAAGAAACAAGCAAGTAAAAAGTCTTTGCCATGAAATGATAGCCATAGTCATCATGATGGTCAACTAGCCCAACCTAGTCAACCGGTCAACAAAGTCAACAAGTCAACAAAGTCAACCCCTCAACAACCATGTCACCACAATACTTAATTAATATAATTGTTAATCACATATCATATTCTCATTAGGGTTGACCAAAAAGTCAATAGTCAACAGTCAACGGTCAACAACCCTAATGAGAATCCTCTACCTCTGTCTCTCCGTCAACTGTGCATACACACCCGCATCCGCGTTTCGAGGAACACGAATACATACTGGATAAATCCAATCCCAAAACGTACACTAGGATCTGGCTTAAACCAAAGCCCGCTAGTGATAACTGTCCGGACACTGTACGTGCATAAGTGCACTGATGTGACCGAACCCTGTCGCAAAACCATGCGACCTGCCGCAAAACCATGCGACCTCTACTCTTTTGCCTAAAGGCGAATAGCTTTCTGGGTGGGACTCTAAAGACTCGACACTACGCTGGCAGTGGGTTTAACCACAGACCGCAAGCGGCACTAGCTGTGCGTAACGGTCCCCAGGTAGATGCCGACAAGAAGACTGACGAGGCGAAACCCATCTGAACTCCTACTGAGCCTGAATGTGACATTCTCCGTACAGTCCGGTCTGTTCGTCTGATACATCGCATGGTGGGCCTAGGGGACGGTAAACGTCAGTCCCCCAATAGCGGTACAAGTCGTGTCGGAGTGAAGCCCAAAACACCCTGAGATAACACTGGAAGCCTACCAGTATATCTCGTTTGCCCTGGCCAGGGACTACTCGTGTAATGGCTCTCCTAGACACGGCGCGATGTCAACCCCCAATGCCGGGAGAGACGAATCCTGTCTAACCGTCACTGCCTCCAAGTGCTTCGGGACTGCACCCAACTACCACCTGTTTGCACGACTCCTTTGAGCCATGGTAGGGTAGTAATCAAAGTACAGTAGGAACACACTCGAGGCGAAGTGACAGTGTCAATTCAGCGGACTAAGCTGTACTCATGTCACCTGGGAACTGATAACTGACGATAGGCATAATACCAACTAGTCAGTTCCCGACGAGTCCTGTCCAGTGTACTCGTAACCCAACGAGCACCCGCATACTATCTCAAGTACGACGTACCGACGGCTGTGGGACAGACCGTCTCCCACACTGGGATGAGAAGCGCATGCGCTAGTCTACTCCGGAGTATCGATGCCCTGTCTCGATAGTCCTGCGACCAAGAACCTGCATAAGGATGTGCTTATAGATTACCCAGCCCCACTAGTGTGACTGCCATCACAACGCTGGTAATCAAGCAAAGATCCTAAGGGCTCCGCTAATGTGTATAGGCGATATACTAAAATAAACACATGTACACATTGAAGTAGAAACAAACCAAGTAGCATACTACTATTTTGAGCAAGATTGTATATACAAGGTGAATATCCCAAGCTTCCATTAAGTAATATACAAACTAGTATGATACAGTAATGGCCTCTAGGGCATATACACTAACAATCTCCCAGTCTCATTAATAAACACATGTACACATTGAAGTAGAAACAACGAGAAAGAAACAAACAACAAATAACAACAACTAGAAAAACAAGAAAAATGTGCAGGATATATCATATATATCACTGTGCATAGCAAAACTGTAGCTACCCCCTTTTATAATGTTTTTGATTCTACAACATCTTTAGGTTTCTTTTCTTTTTATTAATCTCATTAATAAATATCCCATCAGCTTATGCTTCCTAAGCATCACAGAAGAAACGAAAGCAGTAATATTTATATATCAGCATATATATATAGTATAAGCATTCGTCTCAGGCAGTAATATGATCTCATCACAGAACATTGCAGCAGAAGAACATATATGAAATATTGGATATACTAGGACGTCCGTGTTTTCAATACGAGCCTGTATAAAACACGGATTCCACGGTCGCGACGAATAGCCAAACCCACATCCCAAGACCCCTACGAGAGCGGCAAGTAACACTGCCAATTCTAGGGTTAGGAGACCCGGTCTCGACTCTTCGAGATGGCCTCCCACTGGACCCTAGAACCCGGTTACTTGTGCTCCCCACCTTGGGTCTACCTAATGCGGAAAAGTAAATAATATACACTGGTGACAGAAACCGCAACCTGGAAGTGCCCCAAATAAAAGAATATTACATTACAAATGAATTTTACATGAATGAAAATAAAAAACCTCATCTCACATAAAACCCCCGGCTATTCTGAACGCGACGATCCAATATAACATATCACAGCAACACATAATATCACATATCATCAACGTAAGTAAATATGCGTATCCCAATTGTCGTTGACATATAGCAACGAAACCGGCGATATCACATATTACACTTACGGTCACAGAAAAGAAAGTGTAAAACTACAACATTTGGAATCCACAATCACTTTAGACATCGTAAATCCGAAATATCACATACTTCGCATTTCATGCCTAACTCTATGAATTCCACATATTGTATCACATTCCAGATAAATAGACAGTATTAAACTTTCCGAACAGATAATCAAATACCCAAAATTTCCCAAAGTGCTCAACTCTTGAGCGGAGTTCAAATAATCCCAGAATATGTCAAAGTACCAGTGATCCAGCCGTAGAAGGGTTAAGCCAACGCCTCACATGTGGCACGCCGTACTGCCCCAAACCCGAAGGTTCAAAAGGCAGTTCAAAACGGTCACATAATCGAGTTAAGGTTTGTTGTCTTCTAGAGGGTCCACCGCTTAACTTGTACAATTTTCCCGAAAGATTTAAACCTGATAAAAATTCAACGCTTGAAAGTTTTCCGTGCCGGGAAACAGTGAGTTAATGATATCCGTTCAAATAGTTTAACAGTTTCTAAATATCCGGAAAGAAATACGAATTTAAAATTTCCGATCGAGTCTACTATTACAAAACAAACCCCAGAATTTTCAACACTTGAAACAGATTAAAAATACACAGAAGCATCAACAAGCACCTACGGATATTACCATGAAGCCACGTGTCACAATCCCACAAATCCACCGCGGAACCGCCGCGTAAGCTTGCTTGCGCCGTGGTTCCGCCGCCGTTTTGAGGAATTGTGGGCCCGTGTTTCATGGTAATTCTTAGAATTCCCTGCTGATTTTTTTACATATTTTTAATTCAGAAAAATCCCAAATTTTGAAAAATTTCCAGAGAGGGGGCTTTTTCCGTCGTTACGGGTTCGATCGGAGTTTTAACTTCGTAAACACATCGCCTAATGCTCTAGCTAGGCTCTGATGCCACTGTAGGGTTCCTAGGCACTCTTGTGAAGGTTCATAAGGCATCAAACATGCCCGGATAAAAATTTAGACGTGCCGAACAACCCAAAGCCGGGATCTTTGCTAGATTATTAGGGTTTAACAGGAAAGATGATAACTATTTATCTAAGTGTGAGGGATTAGAACCTTTGTAGTCCGCTCCTTCACTTCACAAGCTCCGAGTAGAAGTCCCTTTGCCGCGATCCACGATCTCCCGGACTCATGAGAGGCTCCACGACTCGAACGATCCATGCTAGCTTGAAGTATTCCAAATCTCCGATGATCTACCTCGAAGTTGCAAAGACTCAAGCATTCTCACTCTAAAGAGATGAACACACTAATCTCATGGGCTAGATGAGATGAGGATGAGAGAGTAGTATTTTTGCTTTCTTTTTAAATCATTTTCTCATATTTATTCGTCACATAAAGAAAATCTAGTAAGCATTCTTCAAGAGAGAAGAAGATGATAATGGAAAAGATAATGATCAAATCTTTTGTGATGAATAGAATAAAAGCTATATGATTGATTTATAAACCATGGTCAAGGATGAGTGGCTAGGATTTAGTAGAGAATAAACTAGAGTTAGGGTTTAGTTGGTTTAAGAATGTGTCATCCTAAAATATCTTTACAATGACAAAAGAAAAAGCTTGTAGAAGGTGCATGAAGCATCTAACCAAAATCAAACCCTAACCTCAATTAATCATCCTTAAACATGTTTAACAATTAATCATATCATGTCACAATAATATCTATCACATATATATTATATATTTGTAACAAAAGAAAATAATACAATTAACATATATCGCATATATATCAATGTATCATCCAGTGAGAAAAATGAAATAATAAAGCGAGCCAATATTAGATAATGTAATAATATATCATATATATTATTATACATTAAATCATCGAATCAACACTTGATCCGACGATCCGGCTATATCGAATATTACCGACTAATATATCATGTACCGATTCATCGAATCAACACTTGATCCGATGACCCGGTTCATAACTAAATATCGCGAGAATATAATACGATATCCCATATCGCATTATTCTCGGTCCTGCACATATCACATATGTGCCTCTACTCTGTTTCGCCTGAGCCAAGAAACCTCTGTGTAGGACTCTAAAGAATCGTCAATACGCCGGTAGCAGGTGATGATCATATCAAACACCCACAAGCTGCAAGCGGTCAGCTAAACGTAACAGCCACCCAGGTATTGAGCGATCAGAAGATCAACAAGCTAGCCTGTGCGTTCTCCTGTGAATCCAATCAGTAACACTCCCGTACAGTCCGGTCTGTTCGTCTGATATGTCGCATATCAAGTCTAGGGGTGGTATACGTCAGACCCCAGTAACCGTTAAGTCGTGTCGATGTGTGGCTCATAACGGGTCGAGAAACTACTAGTAACACTTACCAGTAAATCTCTATATCAGCCCTGGCCAGGGACTTCCAGTTATAGCCAATCGAACACACCACAACATCAACTCCCTATACCGTGAGAGACGAATCCCCTCCTATCGCTCATTGCCTCCATGTGATTCGGGACTGTACCCAAAAGCCACCGTTTTGCACGCCCTCTTGGACGTGGTAAGGTTGAAATCAAAGCACAGTGGGAATCACACAAGACTCTATGACGATCTCGGGTCTACAGACTACCCTGTACCAGTGTCACCGGAGAACTGCCATCTGACGTGTGGTATATCACCATCTGGGAGTTCTCGGCGAGTCCGTCCAGTGTACCCAGTCTCCACTGAGCACCCGTACACCATCTCTGATGTCAAAACACCGATGGATATGGGATCATCCATCGCCCATCATATGGGTCAAGATGCGAATACGCTAGTCTACTCTGGCGTATCGATGCCCTGTCTCGATATACCCTCGACTAGGAACAGTTATAGGATGTACTCATCGACTACCGCGGTCCCACTAGTATGATCTCATCATAGTCCCAGTAGTCGAGTACAGATCCTAAGGGCTTTATCAACATGTGAGAGTAAAACAGTAAACCAATACAAGTCAACATGTTAAGATAAAGTGAAACCAAATAGCATACTATCATGACGAGCAAGAAAGTCATCTCTATATATATCCAAGCATCCATTATAATATACATCATATGTACAACAATGGCCTCTAGGGCATATACATAACTAACAATCTCCCACTTGCACTAAGGCCAGCTGCTGTAGTATCTCATACCTAGCATCCCGAATAATCTCTTAAACTGTATCTGGGGAATAGCCTTCGTGAATGGATCCGCAGTGTTGTCCTTCGTATCTACTCTCCTGACCTCGATCTCCCGGCGAACAACTATCTCCCTGATCAGGTGATATCGCCTCAGAATATGTCTGGACTTTTGATGGGATCTGGGTTCCTTGGCCAATGCCACAGCTCCATTGTTATCGCAATACAGAGGTATTGGATGCTCAATGGATGGAACCACACCAAGTTCACTAATGAACTTCTTTATCCAGACAGCCTCTTTGGCAGCATCGTTGGCAGCGATGTATTCAGCTTCCATCGTCGAGTATGCAACGGTATCCTGTTTGGAACTTTTCCAACATACCGCCCCTCCATTGAGGGTAAAGACAAAACCCGAATGCGACTTAGAGTCGTCCTTATCACTTTGGAAGCTGGAATCGGTAAAGGACTCCACCTGGAGTTCTCCGTTACCATACACCAAGAACATCTCCTTAGTCCTTCGTAAGTACTTGAGAATGTTCTTCACAGCTGTCCAGTGACTCTCTCCAGGATCTGCTTGATACCGACTCACTACACTTAGTGAGTATGCTACATCGGGTCTGGTACATAGCATCGCATACATGATAGAGCCTACTGCCGAAGCATAGGGTATCCCTTGCATGCGAGCTCTCTCCAAATCAGTCTTAGGAGACATATCTTTGGAGAGAGTGAGTCCAGAGATCGTGGGTTGGTTCCCACGCTTGGATTCTTCCATACTAAACCTCTTTAGTATGGTGTCAATGTACCTGGATTGGGACAATCCCAGTATCCTTTTAGATCCATCTCTATAGATCATGATTCCCAATATGCAGGAGGCATCACCTAGATCTTTCATTGAGAATCTCTGTGATAAGAAGAGCTTGACTGATTGCAGCATAGGAATATCATTTCCTATCAAGAGTATGTCATCCACGTACAATACGAGGAAGACAACCTTACCCTCTGGTACCTTCTTATAGATACAAGGTTCATCTATATTTTTGATGAAGCAAACTCTTTGACTACAACATCAAAACAGATGTTCCAACTCCGCGATGCTTGCTTTAACCCATAAATGGATTTAAGCAGCTTGCACACCTTTCCGCTGCTCCCACTATCTACGAAGCCCTCTGGCTGAGTCATGTACACGCACTCTTCTAAATCACCGTTTAGAAAGGCGGTCTTAACATCCATTTGCCAGATTTCGTAGTCATGGTATGCAGCAATGGCAAGTAAGATCCGGATGGACTTAAGCATAGCCACTGGAGAAAAGGTTTCGTCATAATCCACACCTGGTCGTTGACGAAATCCCTTTGCTACAAGCCTAGCTTTGAAAGTCTCAACTTTTCCATCTGCACCAAATTTCTTTTTAAAAATCCACTTGCTCCCAATGGGTTTTACCCCTTCAGGAGCATTTTCCAAAATCCATACTTTATTGGTGTACATGGATTCCATCTCAGATCGCATTGCATCCAGCCATTTCACAGAGTCACCACTCGTGATGGCCTGCTCGAAACTAGTGGGGTCGTCATCATCCATGATGCAATCCTCGCTTCCACCATCAATGAGAAAACCGTAGTATCTCTCAGGTGGACGAGAAACCCTACTAGATCGGCGGAGAGGCTGGGGTTCGTCGGGTACTACTGAATCCTCTGGTTCCACTAAATCATCTGTTGTAGTTTGTGTCGCTGGAACCTCTTCCAGTTCTACCTCATTGCCATCAATTTCTTTTGCAAGAAATTCCTTTTCCAAAAAGGTGACATGTTTAGAAACAAACACCTTTTGTTCCTCAGTGAGGTAGAAGATATACTCTTGTGAGTTCTTGGGATATCCTATAAACTTACATAAGACAGATCTTGCCTCGAGTTTGTCCGGATTTTGTCTTTTGACATAGGCTGGACAACCCCATATCTTAACATACTTAAGAGATGGTCTCTTCCCTTTCCATATCTCATACGGAGTGGTAGGCACTGATTTGGTAGGAACCATATTCAATAGGTGTATGGCTGTTTCAAGCGCATACCCCCAGAAGGAAATAGGTAACTCAGCTGTACTCATCATTGAACGCACCATATCTAATAGGGTGCGATTCCTTCGTTCCGACACACCGTTGTGCTGTGGTGTATAAGGTGGAGTAAGCTGAGAGAGAATCCCATTCTCTTTTAGATAATCTTGGAACTCATTGCTCAAGTATTCTCCTCCTCGATCAGATCGAAGTATCTTAATACTTTTGCCCGTTTGATTCTCTACTTCGTGCTTATATTCTCTGAATATCTCAAAAGCTTCAGACTTGTGTTTCATCAGGAACACATATCCGAATCTTGAGAGATCGTCAGTGAATGTAATGAAGTAGGAAGAACCGTTCCTGGCATGCGTAGACATGGGACCGCATAAATCACTATGTATTAGTCCTAAGAGTTCGGTAACTCTTCCTCCGTGTCCACTAAACGGAGTTTTGGTCATTTTTCCTTTGAGACAAGAATGGCAAGTATCATAAGATGATAATTCGAACGGATTCAAATAACCATCCTTATGTAACTTAGCTAGTCGTGTCGCATTGATATGACCAAGTCTACAATACCACAAGTAGGATTCGTTCATATCTAAACTTTTCCTCTTGTGTGTGTTTTGTATATTCAGGACTGTATTCTGATTTAGAATGAATATGCCATTATGTAACGAGCCTGATGCAATCAACTTTTGATTTAGGAATATGTTCATAACATTATCCTGTACTACAAAATTATATCCCTCTTTACTCAATAAAGAAACTGATATAATGTTGCACATCATGTTCGGTATATAATAGCACTCATTTAGAATCAGTGTATTACGACTCGGCAATGCTAGGTGATATTCGCCAACTGCTTTGGCTACAATACTTGCACCGTTCCCTACTTGAACGGAATGATCACATTTTCCCAGTTCTCTACCTTTACGTAGCCCATGTAACTGTTTACATATGTGGGATCCTGATCCGGTATCTAATACCCAGGACGTAGGGTGAACTGAGAAACAGTTCTCAATAACTAACACACCCGAAGAAGATGCATCAACATGCATGTTCTTTTGGGCGGCTTGAGAATCCAGATATTCTCCTGTTTCCTGTTCAGTCTTATAACTCTTGTAAGAAAGAACGGGTCTAACATTCCCTTGCTCAGTACAATAATTGGGTTCAGTCAATACATCCATATTATTATCTTGATTATGGCCTGACATGGTCACTACCTGGAGAGAGAGAGAAGAAAACACTTTAGCATATGCTCTTGCAAGATTAGATTGGTTATTATCTTATCTAATCAGGATGTCTCCCACTGTTTTTATCAAATCTACCTTAAAATCCTAAAAGGTAAGATTAGCCGGGATTAATTACACCTTACAATTTCGTCAATCTTTCAGCCAGATCAGTGTCGATACTTTGAGGGTGGTTCCCCGTGCTTTCGCACGGACCTAATTAAAGTAAACCTCGTTTTCCCAGAGGCGTAACCCCGTTAACACTTTTCTAGACACCTACTTGAATGACTAATTGTCCTGTGTAAAACTCTCCCAGGAGTAACTCTTACTCGCAGTGGGTATCAGGATCCAACTATCTCATAGGAGGTATGCAATCTCATTGCAAATTTCAACACTTGAAATTCCCGATAATATTTTGCCCCTAACGTTCTATGACCTTGACGAAAGCCAACAAACCATAGTCCGCTAGTCAAGTTCAACCCGAACATTTCTTGATTGAATTAAACCCAGCCGTACGTCCCTTGACGAAAGCCAACAAAGCCGCACGACTACCCTAACCCAATCTCATCATATGTAACAGATAAGTAATAATTAGCTACCGCACACTACGCCTTGACGAAAGCCAACAAACATAGCACGAATACTAAGTATTACTTATCTGAAATGTCGGAGGGCTACGCAGGTTTTTCAGAAAACCATGAGCGTAATGAACTTGATATCGTTGTAGAATCGAGTGAAGTTTTGAAAAGAAGTGGTTTTGAGGCTTTTCTTAGTTTCGCTAAAGGGGTCACTCCCGGTAAAGGGATCGTCGGCCCTTTCCTCATCGAATAAGGTGCAGGATATATCATATATACCGCTGTGCAAAGCAAAACTCTAAAAGCAATCAAAAGACAAACCGCGTTTTGTAGCATCTGCCAGTTTTGCTAAAGGGGTCACTCCCGGTGAAGGGATCGTCGGCCCTTTCCTCATCGAATAAGGTGCAGGATATATCATATATATCACTGTGCATAGCAAAACTGTACCTACCCCCTTTTATAAAGTTTTTGATTCTACAACATCTTTAGGTTTCTTTTCTTTTTATTAATCTCATTAATAAATATCCCATCAGCTTATGCTTCCTAAGCATTACAGAAGAAATGAAAGCAGTAATATTTATATATCAGCATATATATATAGTAATAAGCATTCGTCTCAGGCAGTAATATGATCTCATCACAGAACATTGCAGCAGAAGAACATATATGAAATATTGGATATACTAGGACGTCCGTGTTTTCAATACGAGCCTGTATAAAACACGGATTCCACGGTCGCGACGAGTAGCCAAACCCACATCCCAAGACCCCTACGAGAGCGGCAAGTAACACTGCCAATTCTAGGGTTAGGAGACCCGGTCTCGACTCCTCGAGATGGCCTCCCACTGGACCCTAGAACCCGGTTACTTGTGCTCCCCACCTTGGGTCTACCTAATGCGGAAAAGTAAATAATATACACTGGTGACAGCAACCGCAACCTGGAAGTGCCCCAAATAAAAGAATATTACATTACAAATGAATTTTACATGAATGAAAATAAAAACCCTCATCTCACATAAAACCCCCGGCTATTCTGAACGCGACGATCCAATATAACATATCACAGCAACACATAATATCACATATCATCAACGTAAGTAAATATGCGCATCCCAATTGTCGTTGACATATAGCAACGAAACGGCGATATCACATATTACACTTACGGTCACAGAAAAGAAAGTGTAAAACTACAATATTTGGAATCCACAATCACTTTAGACATCGTAAATCCGAATATCACATACTTCGCATTTCATGCCTAACTCTATGAATTCCATATATTGTATCACATTCCAGATAAATAGACAGTATTAAACTTTCCGAACAGATAATCAAATACCCAAAATTTCCCAAAGTGCTAAACTCTTGAGCGGAGTTCAAATAATCCCAGAATATGTCAAAGTACCAGTGATCCAGCCGTAGAAGGGTCAAGCCAACGCCTCACATGTGGCACGCCGTACTGCCCCAAACCCGAAGGTTCAAAAGGCAGTTCAAGACGTCACATAATCGAGTTAAGGTTTGTTGTCTTCTAGAGGGTCCACCGCTTAACTTGTACAATTTTCCCGAAAGATTTAAACCCGATAAAAATTCAACGCTTGAAAGTTTTCCGTGCCGGGAAACAGTGAGTAATGATATCCGTTCAAATAGTTTAACAGTTTCTAAATATCCGGAAAGAAATACGAATTTAAAATTTCCGATCGAGTCTACTATTACAAACAAACCCCAGAATTTTCAACACTTGAAACAGATTAAAAATACACAGAAGCATCAACAAGCACCTACGGATATTACTATGAAGCCACGTGTCACAATCCCACAAATCCACCGCGGAACCACCGCGCAAGCTTGCTTGCGCCGCGGTTCCGCCGCCGTTTTGAGGAATTGTGGGCCCGTGTTTCATGGTAATTCTTAGAATTCCCTGCGATTTTTTTACATATTTTTAATTCAGAAAAATCCCAAATTTTGAAAAATTTCCAGAGAGGGGGCTTTTTCCGTCGTTTCGGGTTCGATCGGAGTTTTAACTTCGTAAACACATCGCCTAATGCTCTAGCTAGGCTCTGATACCACTGTAGGTTTCCTAGGCACTCTTGTGAAGGTTCATAAGGCATCAAACATGCCCGGATAAAAATTTAGACGTGCCGAACAACCCAAAGCCGGATCTTTGCTAGATTATTAGGGTTTAACAGCAAGATGATAACTATTTATCTAAGTGTGAGGGATTAAAACCTTTGTAGTCCACTCCTTCACTTCACCAGCTCCGAGTAGAAGTCCCTTTGCCGCGATCCATGATCTCCCGGACTCATGAGAGGCTCACGACTCGAACGATCCATGCTTGCTTGAAGTATTCCAAATCTCCAATGATCTACCTCGAAGTTGCAAAGACTCAAGCTTTCTCACTCTAAAGAGATGAACACACTAATCTCATGGGCTAAATGAGATGAGGATGAGAGAGTAGTATTTTTGCTTTCTTTTTAAATCATTTTCTCATATTTATTCATCACATAAAGAAAATCTAGTAAGCTTTCTTCAAGAGAGAAGAAGATGATAATGGAAAAGATAATGATCAAATCTTTTGTGATGAATAGAATAAAAGCTATATGATTGATTTATAAACCATGGTCAAGGATGAGTGGCTAGGATTTAGTAGAGAATAAACTAGAGTTAGGGTTTGGTTGGGTTAAGAATGTGTCATCCTAAATATCTTTACAATGACAAAGAAAAAGCTTCTAGAAGGTGCATGAAGCATCTAACCCAAATCAAACCCTAACCTCAATTAATCATCCTTAAACATGTTTTACAATTAATCATATCATGTCACAATAATATATATCACATATATATTATATATTTGTAACAAAAGAAAATAATACAATTAACATATAACGCATATATATCAATGTATCATCCAGTAAGAAAATGAAATAATAAAGCGAGCTAATATTAGATAATGTAATAATATATCATGTATATTATTATACATTAAATCATCGAATCAACACTTGATCCGACGATCCGGCTATATCGAATATTACCGACTAATATATCATGTACCGATTCATCGAATCAACACTTGATCCGATGACCCGTTCATAACTAAATATCGCGAGAATATAATACGATATCCCATATCGCATTATTCTCGGTCCTGCACATATCACATATGTGCCTCTACTCCGTTTCGCCTGAGCCAAGAAACCTCTGTGTAGGACTCTAAAGAATCGTCAATACGCCGGTAGCAGGTGATGATCATATCAAACACCACAAGCTGCAAGCGGTCAGCTAAACGTAACAGCCATCCAGGTATTGAGCGATCAGAAGATCAACAAGCTAGCCTGTACGTTCTCTGTGAATCCAATCAGTAACACTCTCGTACAGTCCGGTCTGTTCGTCTGATATGTCGCGTATCAAGTCTAGGGGTGGTATACGTCAGACCCCAGTAACCGATAAGTCGTGTCGATGTGTGGCTCATAACGGGTCGAGAAACTACTAGTAACACTTACCAGTAAATCTCTATATCAGCCCTGGCCAGGGACTTCCAGTTATAGCCAATCGAACACACCACAACATCAACTCCCTATACCGGGAGAGACGAATCCCCTCCTATCGCTCATTGCCTCCATGTGATTCGGGACTGTACCAAAAGCCACCGTTTTGCACGCCCTCTTGGACGTGGTAAGGTGGAAATCAAAGCACAGTGGGATTCACACAAGACTCTATGACGATCTCGGGTCTACAGACTACCCTGTACGAGTGTCACCGGAGAACTGCCATCTGACGTGTGGTATATCACCATCCGGGAGTTCTCGGTGAGTCCGTCCAGTGTACCCAGTCTCCACTGAGCACCCGTACACCATCTCTGATGTCAAAACACCGATGGATATGGGATCATCCATCGCCCATCATATGGGTCAAGATGCGAATACGCTAGTCTACTCTGGCGTATCGATGCCCTGTCTCGATATACCCTCGACTAGGAACAGTTATAGGATGTACTCATCGACTACCGCGGTCCCACTACTATGATCTCATCATAGTCCCAGTAGTCGAGTACAGCTCCTAAGGGCTTTATCAACATGTGAGAGTAAAACAGTAAACCAATACAAGTCAACATGTAAGATAAAGTGAAACCAAATAGCATACTATCATGACGAGCAAGAAAGTCATCTCTATATATATCCAAGCATCCATTATAATATACATCATATGTACAACAATGGCCTCTAGGGCATATACATAACTAACAGATAGGACAGTCTAACTCAAGATGATAGTATGCTATCTGGTTTATCTTTATCATCGTCTACTGTTTTAGGTGATCTTACAGGTCGCTATTACACGTTGATAGAGCCCCTAGGATTCTTGCTTTACTGCCAGCAGTTATGAGGGCGATCATATACGTGGGAGCTGGGGTCTATAAGCACATCCTTAAAAGGTCCCTATCGTGGGAGTTACGAGACAGGGCATCGTACTCTAGAGTAGACTAGTGTATACAGTCGAGTCCCCGACGAGGGGCAGTGGCCGGTCTCACAAGCCACTGTTGTCAGTTGGTTCACCTAAGATGTATACAGGTGCTCATTGGGTTATGAGTGCACCGGACAGGACTCACCGGGAACATGCTAGTTGGTCTTATACCTGACGTCAGATAGCAGTTCCCTGGTGACATGTGTATAGGTTAGTTCATCGACCTGAGATCGTCATTTGTCTCGTGTGAGTTCCCACTGTACTCTGATTACTACCCTACCACGCTCAAAGGAGACGTGCAAACAGGTTTTAGTTGGGTACAGTCCCTAGAAACATGGAGGCAGTGAGCGGATCTTCAGGGGTTCGTCTCTCCCGGTATTGGGGGTGAGGTCGCGCTTTATCTAGGAGTGCCATTACACGAAGTCCTTAGCCAAGGCAGGAGATTTACTGGTAGTATTCCAGTAGTATCTCACGGTGTTCTGGGCTACACTCCGACACGACTTGTACCGCTTTTGGGGGTCTGACTTTTACCAACCCCCTGGGCCCGCCATGCGATGCTCATAGACGAACGGACCGGACAGTACGGATATTGTCACTGACAGGCTCAGTAGGGTGTCAGGACGAGTTCGCTCATCGACGTCCCTTTGGTCAATACCTGGTAGCCCGTTACGTATAGGCTAATATCTATGACGTGCTAGTGGTTAAATCCACAGCCAAAGTATTGACGAGTCTTTAGAGTCCCCCACAGACCGTTATCTCAAGTTTCGGGCGAAACGCTGTAGAGGCCGTATGGAGATATGGCAGGGTTCGATCAGATACGTGCGGTATTGCATGGATCGTGATCGGACGGATAATACTAGCGGGCTTTGGTTTAAACCGGATCCTAGTATTGTACAGTATAGATTTTGTCTCTTTGTATTTGTATTCAGTGGGAATACAAATGCGGGTATGTATATACAGTCGCGGGGTTTTCCTGTAATTTATTACGGGATCAGTTTTCTGAAGTTGCCAATTTGTATTCCGTTTCGGCCAGTTTTCCTTTGTTCCTTCACTGCCAGATTTTCCGATGGAGGGGGTTATTTGCAAGTGTGCAAATTATCTTTTGTGGAGTGGGTTATTTATATATCGAGGCTTCATGATGGTTCTACCATTATGAGATTCTTTTTCCATCCATTCCTTTGTATTTATGAGATGAGAGTTGATTTGGATTGAGATTAGAAATTGGTGTGACTTTAATCCATTATTATCATACCTTTTTGCACTTGCTTTATTCCATGATCTTTTTCCTTTCACCATTGAGATAGGAGCCGGCCACTTTGAGTGAGGGATAGGGAATTCATTTTGGAGTGGGATTTTATTCATTCTCACTTTGCTTTAGTTGCTTCAAAATTCCATTGCTCAAAAGTTCTTTCACCTCCACATCACCAAGGCAACTTCTTCACCCATTGAGACAAAGTGATTCTACACTAGCATACAGTATTTCTTGGCACGTCAGCTTGTCAACTTCGTGCGCGAGTTGCTTCGGTCCAGAGGTGGGAGCCTGTAAAAGAACCCGGCGATGTGGTGCCTGTTCCGACGAGGAGATGAAGATCGGAGATTCCGCGAGGGGATCGGAGTGGAGGCCGAAGACCGAAGACACGGATCGCTCGTATAGCTCTCTACCCCATTTTTTAGTTTGCTAGAGTTAGGTTAATGGCCCGATCCGGGATTTTTGTGCGCGGTGGTGCCGGTTTCTAAGTTCTAGAAAAGTTTCATTTCCGCATCCGGCGTCGGATTGACGGGTCGGGGCGCCGCCGTGCACTTACACTGGTATCAGAGCCATGCCATTAACTTAGTCTAGCTTGCCCTAACGTGTCTACAAGTTCGATCGATCGGATTTTCAAAAACCGCGTTTTCAAGTATCACTTTCTGTCGATTTTGTTTTCTGCTCTAAAATTTTTCAGTATATTGCAGAAAATCAAGTAGGCAATTCTAAGACTTCTGTAGAAATTTGGTCGCATGAAATCATAGTTCAACCGCGGAACGCGCCAAACCCATGCATTGGCCGCGGTTCAGCCGCCACTTTGACCCCTCTCTGCACCAAATTTCTACAGTTGTTTTATGACATGGAAATGGGGTTTTTGGAATATTCTTTTTGGCCAGATTTTCTTTGAGTGCTACAGTAGTGCTTGGGGCCCACTTCGGTAAATTGATCGATCGAAAATTTTAAACATGTTAGTTCACAGTATTTACATTATATCTGCGACCGTGAATGTCATTTGATCGGTAAATCCTGTCTAATTGCTATAGCCCATTTAGACAGATTTGCGAACATGACATTCACGTTGATGTTCTGTGTTGTATTGTGATGTTGCGGATTATCGTGGTGGATAGCCTGGATGCAATGGTAGTACAGTTTGTTTTATTATGTACATTTGATATTGCGGGGCGAGCGTCCGACATGTGGACTGCCGTCACTGCCTGTTTGTATATTATTCTTTTGGGGCACGACTGGGCTGAGGTCGATGTACCCGTTGTATATTTTACTTTCTTTACTAGGATTACTCCAAGGAGGGTGCACGGATAGCCGGGTTCTAGAGGGCAGCAAGCCCGCATCTCATGGCGTTGATACGGAGGGGGGCTTTACTCTAGAATTGGCGGTCTATTCGCCGCACTCGTAGGGGGTACAGGTTGACCCAAGGAGGGGTGCCCAAGTTACCGAATTCCGTGAAGTGTTGGGTGGTCCATTCACGTTGCTGAAGGGGCTGCCTCGCTTCAGGTTTTGGCAGGTAACTTGCCGTGGCTTTAGGGGTCTAGGATTTCATTGCACAGGCTATCCACACGACCAGGGGAACGTCGGGTTTCAGTAGTGGCTCTATGAAACCCGGGGATCCCAGATATCTGTATTGTTCGGTGATGCTTATTATATTTCTGTGATGTTGCATTTTATCACGCCTTGAGCGAATATTATATATTGATATATATACTGGTAGATGTTGTATATGTTTTGCATCCGCGATAGTCCAGTCCCTGCTCTGTCGTTAGTTAAGTAACCTAACGGGTGATGACGGGACCAGTTGGCGAATGCGGATGGCATATACGTACATCATTATTTTCGTTCTTTGTGGTGTGATCAATTGATGGGACTGCGTTGATTCGGATCAATGCAAGCTAAACAAACCTATTCTGATGTTGTTGGAACAATTTTTCAAAAAGCTGTTATTGCAAGGGCTTTCTCTTTTGTTTTGTACACTGGTATTCGGTTATGAATATCCAGCTCCTCAGTCGACGAGGCAAGGGCCGAGATCCCTTCACCTGGAGTGACCCTTTGGACAGAAGTTTGCGTCGGGGCAATAACTTCACTATAGCCGATTGCCTTTTGCTTTGCATCGTGGTATTCAGTTGGAATATCCTGCACCTCATTCTATAGGGAAAGAGCCGAGATCCCTTCACCGGGAGTGACCTCTTTAGCAAAGGTTTTCGTCACTATATTTTTAAAAAGCTATCTGGTTCCTTCAACGATATCAAGTTCATTACGTTAAAGGTTTTCGCCAGAAACCATTCGTAGCCCTCCGTCGTTTCATATAGAGAGTCAATAAGTATTCAAGCTGTGTTTGTTTGCCAAAGTCAAGGAACGGTGATTGGTAGCTATTGGGTATTCATATGCAGCATAGATAGATGCGTTGGTTTGGGACAGTCGTACTGCCTTGTTGGCCAAAGTCAAGGGTAGGTACGGGTGGGTTCAAATTAACCTGGAGAATGAAGGATAGAAATAGACATGTGACTTATGATTTGTTGGCCAAAGTCAAGGTCATAAGGGCATGGGGTAAAAATCACATCGGGGGTTTCTAAAGAAACTGAAACTTGCCAGATATGCGCATACCTTCTGGAGTGTGATAACGTGAGCGGATTCCGTCACGTTATCATGCGATGATAGTTGGATCCCGATTCCCACTGATGAGTTGGTTTGCTCCTCGGGTGATCCCGACTAATTCTTCTTTCATGTTTGGCGAAGAATTTGACGTTACAGTGGGAGGTTTCCTGATAAGATAAAGTGATAACCATTCTGATCTAGGTTAGAGTGCACGCTGAGTGTTTCTTTTCTCTCTCTCTCTTTGGCAGCGACCATGACCCGACCCTAAACTATGACTCAGTGACCAAGTTGACCGAACCTTCTTTAACACTGGCTTTTGGATTGTCAGAGTAGCAAACCTCATTGCTACTCTTACTTTTACCTTTTTTCTCCAGAGCACCCCGTATTACTACGAATGTCCACTTCCATTGGACAAAACCATCGTATGGTTATATACGAACTCGAAGGAATTTATTCGAGGATGGTTTCCGGTTATGGAGAAAACGAATAGGATTATTCAGTTATCTTTTCCTTTTACCTTCTCTCAGGTTGCGAGTACTCCTTAGTTTAGGAGATAGTACACCTATTACGCAAATTGGATAGTCTTCTTCCATACCTTAGGCTGGTGCCAAACGGTGGGGAATGAAGAAAACCAATTAGCATAACGATGGTGTACAGAAGGTATTAAGTAAAGACATATCAAGGAATTAGTAAGAGGGCAAAGTAAATTGCGACTGCTATTCGCGACCAAACAAAGTATTTCTTCGCCAATCCTAAATCACCTTTGTATTTCTCTAGGACACTCTGTATCACTACGAAGATCCACAGTTTATTGGATACTCCATCGTATGGTTATATACGAACTCGAAAGGAACTTGTTCCAGTTCGAGGATGGATTCAGCTTCAGGAGAAATAGGAATAAGGTTTATTCGGTTGTCTTTTATCTTCACCTTCTCTCGCATTGCGAGCGCTCCTAGGATTAGGACAGTAGACCCATTATGCTTATTGGATAGTCTTCTTCCAAACCATAGGCTGGTGCCGAACGGTAGGGAAGGAAGAAAACCATTTGGCCTAACGGGGTGTACAGAAGGTAATGACTAAAGACATATAAAGAGATTTGGAGAGATGGCAAAGAGATATACGGTTATAGTTGTGAATCTGATAATGGAAGAGGCATTAGTAAGAATACCCGGATACCCCTAAGAAACATTTCAATGTTTCAGTTTCACCGCGTACTGTTAAAAGAAAACTGATTTCCTAATTAGACACTTACTCCAGGGTATGTATTTACAAGGTATGAATCTCACATCTGTATGGTTTTACAGATGATGAGTGGGAGTAAGTTATTGGGAATTAGGTGATCATCCTCATTTTATCGGAATTCGTTGTAATTGGTGATATTTGAGGAAATCTCCTGGGTTGTTTGCTGGACGGCAAATATTTGGTTTTGAATATCCGTCGTTGTGCATCAATTTCAAATTGATATATCTGTACGTCTATTTTTATAGAGTGAGATATACCTTTTTGAAAATATGTCCATGACATTTACCTATATCAGTGGATGGTTAGGTAAGAAGCATTAAACAGCGGTGTAATTCTTCCTAACCATAAGTGCAGTTTTCATCCTACGACACACAGTGAATGAGTCACTAGACTCGGGGGACTTATACAGAGTATTGTATATTGTCCAGTGTCCATTAGGACATAGGGGTTGGTCCTCGCACTATATTCTATTTACTTGTGACTTCTCTAGTTCTTAGACATGTGTTTCGTGGAAACACAAGGTCTGAGTTTTGAGAGTAGAGAACCAGGTATTGCAAGTATCGGGATTCTTCAAGGTGATCGAAGATGTAGATACTTGTGTATGGTATTCAGCTGATAGTAATGATTAAAAGATCTTGCTTCTTTTTCAGGTTACTCATAATTGGAAGCACTCCTAAGTTGAGTAACGCTGATAGGCCTCCTTCCATTTAGTTGACATGCACTGGAGACAGCTGCATGATTAGAATCTGGTTCAATTAAATCAGTGCCTCTGTTTCTGTATTGGATATAGAACAGTACATATCTTGACATTGTTAAGGTACGGGGAGTTGTCCAGCTTATGCTTAAAACCAGACTCTGGATAACTCAAGGCACGTTTCTATAATGGCTGTTTGTTGGTTGACCCAGGCTATGACGAGGGTTGACTTTCTACCATCTGGAAGATCAATAGTGATATTGTTCTTGACTCGCCACAGTTTTAATAAAAATGGATTTTTTCAGAAAACAGCAGTGGGAGTATGGTAGAACTGGAGTTGATTCCAGAACCGCAAATGATTAATGAAGATTTGATAAGAACCTAAAGATTCAATCTGGTTTGACATTCCATTGGCCACTCCGCAGATATGATGGGTAACCTCAGGCACCCGAGAGGTACTCCAGTAGCTTCAAGGACGGTGACAGGGAGGTTCTTGTTTACCCCGACTTGCCATTGCTGTTGTTCCAGACTGTGAGACCCCGCAGGAGGATGAGTATAGCGTCATTCTAAACTAGCATTAGAAGTGCACGTGTATATGACTCTGCCAGAGGGTTGTCGTAGTCAGTGGGAGCAGCGGAAGCATAGTGGAAAAGTGGCTTATGTCTATTTATAGACTAAAGCAGATATAGCGGAGATAGATCATCTATTTCTGATGTGACAGTCATAGGTTTGACTTCATCAGAATAGGGGATGGATCTGTTAAGAAGGTAGTAGGCTGTGATGTCCTGGTATTTGGATGACATACACAGAGTAGGAAATGATATTCCTATACTACGATCAGTTATACATTGGTTGTCACACAGTGGTTTCTCCACATAGGACTTGGATATTATATCAGACATTCTGGTTACTAGATCTATGGTTTTAGATCTAGATTTGGGAATTTTTCCCAATCAGGGCACTTAGACAGCATTCTATAAGTATTTAGAATGGACGACTCCTGACACGGTAGTATACCTACAGGTGATGGAGTCACCCTCTCTAAAGGAGTCTTACAGACTAAAGGGGAGAGGGATGTGCATGATTGGCAGATCACTTGCTTAGGCAATTGAGTCAATCATGAGATGTCAAGTACCGCACCAGATGTTGTTTTTGCACGAGATGCAGTAAGTAGATATTGATCCAATCCTGGAGAAACGATCGGAAGCAGTTTTAGAACATAAGTTGATGTTCTAGGGATATGATAACGATAGCCTCATTCGGGACACAGTTATCATTCCAGTCTTCCAAGGTGACCTGGATGACAGAGTGACTGTCAGAGTTATAGTTCTCCCTCTGAAGAGGGGAAGTATTTTAGACAGGTGGTCCAGGCGGATACTGAGGGAGGCATGGCACAGGATACTGATTAAGTTCAGTTGACGATATAGTCTAAGAAGTTTGGATTTGGAGTTCACTTATGAACTAGGTCCCATCAGACATCCAAACATATTCTAAGACAGGTATTGCTCATTTCGGGAGATGGGTTTCTCCGCGAACTTGAGATAAAGAGAGACATAGAAAGAAACATCACAGCGGATCTACTAACTGAGGCTATTCCTCGAACGCAATAGTTTCGCAAACGAGCTTTGTGAGACTGACTAGTAGAGGAGTTGGGTGTTCGGTATCACACGGGCTGTGAGTATCCGACATCGCAATAATTAGCCTTCAGTGCAAGTGGGAGATTGTTGGAGATAGTGCCCTCAGAGTCAATTATTGGATCACAGGCACGTGATTGCAATGATTGATGGAGGACCTATCCCGATAGGACAGTCTTACTCAAGATGATAGTATGCTATCTGGTTTATCATTATCATCGTGTACTGTTTTAGGTGATCTTACAGGTCGCTATTACACGTTGATAGAGCCCCTAGGATTCTTGCTTGACTGCCAGCAGTATGAGGGCGATCATATACGTGGGAGCTGGGGTCTATAAGCACATCCTTAAAAGGTCCCTAGTCGTGGGAGTTTGGAGACAGGGCATCGATACTCCAGAGTAGACTAGTGTATACAGTCGAGACCCCGACGAGGGGCGGTGGCCGGTCTCACAAGCCACTGGTGTCAGTTGGTTCACCTAAGATGTATACAGGTGCTCATTGGGTTATGAGTACACCGGA
This sequence comes from Agapanthus africanus, assembly GCA_030015575.1. Classification (NCBI taxonomy): domain Eukaryota; kingdom Viridiplantae; phylum Streptophyta; class Magnoliopsida; order Asparagales; family Amaryllidaceae; genus Agapanthus; species Agapanthus africanus. Next base: position 251,071,012 of record CM057348.1, on the reverse strand, counting down.
CAGGACTCGCCGGGAACATGCTAGTTGGTCTTGAGGGCTGATATTATGGTCGTTATGTGGGCCGATATTATAGTCGATATGAGGGGCCTATATGCCCGATGTGAGGGGCTTATGTGCCCGAACGGAGCCCTATATATATATGAGTATTTTCGGGTGTCGATGATAGACACTCAGGTTCTATGAGACATACAGTATGTGTTTTATTCCGTACTCCGTATTTATTTGATATGCATTGCTTCAAGTATTAGTAGTACCTGATAGAGTACCTTTCATGACTGTTGCATATACATATTGCCATTTATTGCTATCAGCTTGCATGTGATAGATTAGCGATAGATTAGGGCAGTACGTGCATACCTGCGATTACTTACATTTGTTATTTACTATTCACGAGTTGGTAACTCACCCTCGTTGTGCCACAGGGTTGTATAGGTTGACCCTCAGAGCAGTCAGAGGCAGGGCTTTCTTCTTCATCACATCGTACAATCTTTTGCAGCGGATACCGCTACGGCTGACTGTGTGCAGTTTTTCTATAGGTGGGTTTTGCGGTTATCCGGTGTTGCTCATTGTATATTCGTTGTATCCAGTACTCTCCATCTACCATTTTCATGTATTGACTTAGACATGAGTTGTGATGACGATATTTTATATTATTTGTGATTTGGAGATTTTCATGCTGTTCATTTTATATCGTCTTTTTCTTCGCTACGGTGTCGTATACCTGTTGTGGTGGTTGTTTTCCGCCTTTGGGTATGGATTTGCTCACGTTTGGGGATGCTTTACTTATATCTTTTGTTGTACCATTTTTTGTGGCTTGTTTTACAAAGGAGGTGCTGCCAAATTTTTAAAGGAAGTAAATTTGGACTTTAAAGAATTTTGATTGAGATTTCAAAAGTTTTAACAATGTTATTATCACCTACTACTTTTGATGGTTTAGATTGCTGGGTTTTCGGCTTAGTTGAATTACGTTGCGCCTGGAGACGTTACGTAGTTTAAGGGCCGTCACGTGCTAAATTTCGGGTCGTGACATATATATAGGGAAGACTTTCTTGCTCGACATAATAGTATGCTATCTGGTTGCACTTTATCTTAACATGTACACATATTGTCTTTCTATTACATGTTGATAAAGCCCTTAGGATGAGTACTTGACTACTAGGATTATGATGGAAATCATACTAGTAGGGACCAGGGTAGTCGGTAAGTACATCCTTCAATTGTTCCAAGTCGTGGGAGTATCAAGACGGGGCATCGATATTCCAGAGTAGACTAGTGTATACGCTTCTCGACCCATGTGATGTGCGATGGATGATCCCACATCCATTGGTGTTTGACATCAGAGACGGTATACGGATGCTCAGTGGAGACTGGGTACACTGGACGGACTCGCCGAGAACTCCTAGATGGTATTATACCTATCGTCAGATAGCAGTTCTCTGGTGACACTGGTTCAGGTTAGTCTGTCTACCCGAGGTCATCATAAATTCTTGTGTGATTCCCACTGTGCTTTGATTTCCACCTTACCACGTTCAAAAGATCGTGCAAAACGGTGGTTTTTGGGTACAGTCCCGAGTCACATGGAGGCAATGAGCGATAGGAAGGGATTCGTCTCTCCCGGTATTGGGGGTTGATGTTGCGCTATGCTTGATTGGCCATAACAATAAATCCCTGTCTAGAGTTGCTGAGATCTACTGGTAAGTGTTATCAATAGTTTCTCGAACCATTATGGACCTTGCATCGGCATGACTTATCTGGCTATTGGTGTCTAACGTTATACCACCCCCAGGCTGTTATATGCGACATATCTGACGAAGAGACCGGACTGTACGGTAGTGTTACTGATTGGATTCGCAGGAGTATGAGCAGTCTTTCTTGTTGATCTTTCGATAGCTCAATACCCGTGTGGCCGTTACGTTTAGCACACCTCTTGCGGCTTGTGGGTGATTGATATGATCACCACTTACTGCTGGCGTATTGACGAGTCTTTAGAGTCCTACACAGAGGTTCCTTGGATCAAGCGAAACAAAATAGGAGAACATATGTGTTAGGATTATGTATGCCATAGAGGCCATTATTGTACATGTGATGTATATTATAGTGGATGCTTGAACATATATATAGAGGAATTTCTTGCTCGACATGATAGTGTGCTATCTGGTTACTCTTTATCTTAACATGTTGACTGGTATTCTATACTGTCTTTCTCTCGCATGTTGATAAAGCCCATACGATATGTACTTGACTACCAGGAGTATGATGAGATCATACTAGTTGTGCCAGGGCGGTCCAAAAGTAAATCCTTTAATCAGTTCATAGTTGAGGGAATATCGAGACTAGGGCATCGATATTCCAAAGTAGACTAGTGTGTACGTTTCTTGTCCCTTAGAGGGTGATGGTTGATCCCACAACCATTAGTGTGTGATATCAAAGATTGTACACATGTGCTCATTGGAGAATGGGTACATCGAACGGACTCGCCGAGGACTCCTAGTTGGTAGTATATCTATCGTCACATAGCAGTCCTCTGGTAACACTGGTACAGGTTAGTCTGTGGACCCGAGATCGTCATAGAGTCTTGCGTAGCTCCCACTGTGCTTTGATTTCCTCCCTTCCACGGCTCAAAGGAATCGTCCAAACTGGTGGATTTTTTGTACTGTCCCGAGTCACATTGAGGCAATGAGCGATAGGAGGGGTTTCATCTCTTCAGGTATTAGGGGTTGATGTTGCGCTATGCTCGACTGGCTATAACTGAAATTCCCTGGCCAGGGCTGCTGATGAGATTTACTGATAAGAGTTATCGGTATTTTCTCAAATCATTATAGGCCAGACATCGGCATGACTTATCACGTTACTGGGGGCTGACGTTTACCACCCGTAGACATGATATGCGACATATCAGACGAAGAGACCGGGCTCTATGGTAGTGTTACTGATAGGCTCCATGGAAAGTATGGACAAGCTTGCTTGTTGATTTTCATATCGCTCAATACCCGGGTAGCCGTTACGTCCAGCTAGTACCGCTGACGGCTTGTAGGTGACTGATGTGATCATCACCTACTGCTGGAGTATTGACGAGTCTTTAGTGTCCCACACATAAGTTTCCTGGTTCAAGCGAAATGAAGTAGGACACATATGTGATATGTGTGTGGGCCTGATTAAATACGAGTATGTGATACCGTATTGTAATCTGGAAGTTATCTGTTATCAGTCAGGTTATGTGTGATATAACTGGAATATCGAATCACGTGTTGGTTTGATAATGTGATATTCAGGTTAATGATATTAGTCGGTTATATGTGATATAACCGGATTATTAGATCAATTGTTGATTTAATAATGTGATATATATTATATATGATATAATTATATCTTAACTAATATCATTAGCTCACTAATTGCGTTATATATATATATTAATGTATATTTGATATATATAAATGTATATATTATTATTATATGAAGCATGACATGTTTTTCTATTTTTAGAAAATAGAAAATAGAGGTGTAAATTGTGGAGATATTTGGGGTATGGTTAAGGCATGTGTTTTTATGATATAATATTAGTCTTCACTCACTATTCAAGCATGGTTGTAATTTAGAATTGCAATTCAATCCATGCTTGAATAAGTGAGGATGGATATTATTCATATTATTTATTCATTCTACACTTGCTTCATAGTTCATGCCTTAGCCATTTTTCTTGAGCTCTTTTCTTCTCTTGCTCTCTACAATTTTCTTCACTTCACCTCCAAGCTCAAAACCCTCACATGAGATGTGAATCATTGAGCTAGTGAGACATTAGTGAGTTTTACTTATCCCCTACTTCATCATCCCACACCAAACTAGCATTTTGGTGTGGTGAGTTTCCTACATTAAAAGTGTTTAGTGTTGTGAAAAGCTTGTGCTTGTGGACTTCGGGTGGATCGTCTTTGGCGCGAAGATCACGAAGGAGGTTCGTACAACTTGGAAAGGAGCCTTGAAGAGTCGCATGGACTTCCCAGAGCTTTTGAAGAGAAGGAGACAAACTACAAAGGTTGTATGCTCCTAAACTTTCTCTTAAGCTTAATCACATCACAAAGGAAAAACATAAAATTCTAGTAGTGATCTTGTTAGTCGAGCTTAGCACCTAGAAAAATTAAAATTTGGCATGCTTGATGCCTCTTGAACCCCTTGACGGTGCTAAGGTATAATTTCATAGTATCAGAGCCAAGCTAGAACATTAGGATTACTTGTAGCGACGTTAGAAATCCGCCGTTTTTATCACGCAAAAACTGCCGAAAAACTGTTACGAAATTGATATTTTGAGTTGTTTGCACACCCCGCGGACTCATGGTTTGAACCGAGAAGACGCGTGGTGGAGCGTGCGCATCCTGAGGGCACCCCTAGGGGGACCGAACGGCTGGGCCCACTCCCAAGACCACCACAAGGGTGTCTTGGCGGTGGGAACCCGAAACTGCCCCACCTTGGGCAGTTTCGGGTCTGCCTCACCCCTGCCCACCTCGTGGTGGCCTCGGGGTTGGGGTACCCCCTCTAGGAACCCCTTTCGATACTTATTTGTGGGTCTTCGCCCCCGCAAATATTCGGGCTGGTTTCGAGTTCGTTACGACTCCCGGATTGGCTTAAAACGATCGGTTTTGGAAATTTAGCTCACTGTTTTTCAAGTGTTGGAAAAATTGGTTTAAGTTTGCTAATTGTGTGCGGAATTCTACTGTCACGGTTATTATAAAAGCTTTGTGATGTGTGTGATACAATTATTAGAATCCAGATTAATTAGTTTTATGAAAACTAGTTAGTAAACATAGCCGTTTAGTCCCAATTGATCGATTGCAACGATGTTTTGATTCGGATCAAAACTCCGTCGCAATTGCGTATTGTACGCGATCACCTAGTCGGGAATCTTGTTGAATTATCCAACACATTATTGAAAAGTTTTTTTCAATTTGAGACTAAAATGCAAGTTTTACATGTTAGGCATGAAATTTGAAATATGTGATATTCCGGGTTTATGATGTGTAAGGATAATGCGGATTCTAATCATTATAGTTTTTCTATTTCTTTTCTGCGATTGTAAGTGTAATATGTGGGGTATCCTGATCTCGTTGCTATATGTCAAAGAGTTTTCGGGATACGCATATTTACATACGTTTATGACATGAGATGTTATGTGTTGCTTATGATATGATTTATTGGATCGTCGTGATTGAATAGCTGCGGGGTTTTATATGAGATGAGAGTTTTTATATTTTCATTCATGTAAAATTCAATGTAATATTCTTTTATTGGGGCACTTCCGGGTTGAGGATGATGTCACCACTGTTGTATATTATTTACTTTTCCGCATTAGTATAGACCCAAGGTGGGGAGCACAAGTAACCGGGTTCTAGAGTCCAGTGGAAGACCATCTCAAGGAGTTGAGACCGGGTTTCCTAACTTTAGAATTGGTAGGGTTACTTGCTGCTCTCGTAGGGGTCTATAGGATGTGGGTTTGGCTATTCATCACGACTGTGGAATCCGTGTTTTACATTACTGGCTAAATTTAAAACACGGAAATCCTAGTATATCCAATATTTCATATGTTGCTTCTGCTGCTTCTTTCTGTGATGTGATCATGTTATATTATATATAATAAACGTTGCTTATGTTTTGCACCCATGCTAGTCCAGCCCCCGCTCTGCTGGTAGTTAAGTAACCTAATAGTGCATGACGGGGCCCAGTGGCGAATGCGGATGGCATAAGCGTACGTTCTATTTTCGTTTCTTTTTCTGTAATGTTTAGGAAATGTTAAATGATGGGACTTCTTTAATGTGATTAATGAAAAGAAAGAAACCAAAAGTTGTTGTAGAATCAAATTTTCAAAAAGGGTAGCTCTAGTTTTTGCTTTGCAAAGCGGTATTCCTTGTAGAATATCCAGCACCTATTCGATAAGGAAAGATCTGAGATCCCTTCACCGGGAGTGACCTCTTTAGCGAAACCAGCAGATGCTACAACCCACTCGGTTTTGCCTTTTGATTGCTTCCCTAGTTCTTGCTATGCATAGCGGTATTCCTTGTAGAATATCCTGCACCTTATTCGATAAGGAAAGAGCCGAGATCCCTTCACCGGGAGTGACCTCTTTTAACAAAACTAGTAAAACCCTCAAAACACTCCTTTTCAAAATCACTCGATTCTACAACGATATCAAGTTCATTCCGCTTATGGTTTTCTTAAAAACCTGCATAGCCCTCTGTCATTTCACATAAGTACTATTTAGTATTCGTGTTGCGTTTGTTGGTCTTTATAAAGGCGTATTGTGCGGTAGCTAACAAGTGCTCATCTGCTTAAGCATATGATGCAATTGGATTAGGGTAGTCGTGCGACCTTGTTGGCCTTTGTCAAGGGTCATGTGGGTGGGTTTAATTCAATCATGAAATGACGGATTGAACTTGACTAGCATCCTATGGTCTGTTGGCCTTTGTCAAGGTCATGGGAGGTTAGGGGCAAAAGTATTATCGGGAATTTCAAGTGTTGAAATTTGCAATGAGATTGCATACCTTCTATAAGATAGTTGGATCCCGATACCCACTGCGAGTAAGAGTTACTCCTGGGAGAATTTTACACATCATAATTAGCCGATCAAGTAGGCGTCTAGAAAGGTGTTAAAGGGGTTATGCCTCTGGAAAACAAGGTTTATTTTAATTAGGTTCGTGCGAAAGCACGGGGAACCTCCCTCAAAGTACTGGCACTGGCCTGGCTATAAGATTGGCGAACTTGTAAGGTGTAATTAATCCCGGATAGTCATACATTTTCGGGTTTGAAGAAAGATTTGATAAAAACATTGGGAGCCATCCTGATTAGATAAGATAATAAACTAATCTAATCTTGCAAAATGCGCACGCTAACGCGTTTCCTTCTCCCTCTCTCCAGGCAGCAACCAATGTCACGCCTTAATCAAGATAGTAATATGGATGTATTGACCGAACCCGCTTGTTATACTGAGCAGGGGAACGTTGGTTCCGCTCCAACTTATAAGTGTTATAAGTCCGAGTAGAAAATAGGGGTATATCCGGATTCCCACGCCACCCAAAGGAATAATAAGCATGTTGATGCATCTTCTTCGGGTGTGTTAGTTACAGAGAACTGCTTCTCAGTACACTCTACGTCCTAGGTATTAGATACCAGATCGGGATCCCACATATGCAATTTGTTGCATTGGCTAAGGAAAGGTAGAGAACTGGGTAAAGGTGATCATTCTATAAAAGTAGGGAATGGTGCAAGTATTGCAGCCAAAGCAGTTGGTGAATATCACTTTGTATTGCTAACTAGGAATACATTGATCCTGAACGACTAATATTATGTACCCTCTATGATATGCAATTTAATATCAATTTCTTTATTAAATAAAGAAGGATATAACTTTGTAGTAGAGAATAATGTTATGAATATTTACCTAAATCAGGTGTTGATTGGGTTTGGTACATTATGTAACGGATTATACATTATGAATCAAAACACAGATCTTAACGTACAGAACACACACAAGAGGAAAAGTTCAGAAATGAATGAATCCTTCTTGTGGCATTGTAGACTAGGTCATATCAATGCGACACGACTAGCTAAGTTACATAAGGATGGATATTTGAATCCGTTCAAACATTCATCTTATGAAACTTGCCAGACATGTCTCAAAGGCAAGATGACCAAAACCCCGTTTACAGGACACGGAGAAAGAGTTACGGAACTCTTGGGACTGATACATAGTGATGTATGCGGTCCCATGTCTACACATGCTAGGGATGGTTCCTCATACTTCATTACATTCACTGATGATCTCTCAAGATTCGGTCATGTGTTCCTATTGAAACACAAGTCTGAAACATTTGAGAAATTCAAAGAATATAAACATGAAGTTGATAACCATACGGGTAAAAGTATTAAAATCCTTCGATCTGATCGGGGAGGAGAATAATTCAGCACGGAATTCCATGACTATCTAAAAGAGAATGGGATTCTCTCTCAGCTTACTCCTCCGTATACACCACAGCACAACGGTGTATCGGAGCGAAGGAATCGCACCCTATTAGATATGATGCGCTCTATGATGAGCACCGCTAAGTTACCTATTTTCTTTTGGAGTTTTGCGCTTGAAACAGCTACATACCTATTGAATCAAGTTCTATCTAAATCTGTACCTACCACGCCATATGAGATATGGTGTGGGAAAAGACCATGTCTTAAACGAGTTAAGATATGGGGTTGTCTGGCCTATGTCAAAAGGCAAAATCCAGACAAACTCGAGACATGGTCTATTCTTTGTATGTTTATGGGACAGCCCAAACATTCACATGGATATCTTTTCAACCACAACGAGAAACAAAAGGTGTTTGTTTCTCTACATGCCACCTTTTTAGAAAAGGAATTTCTTGAAAAGGAAATTAGTGGCAAAGAGGTAGAACTGGAAGAAATTCCGGCTACACAGACTGCAACAGAAGATTTAGTGGAACAAGAGAATTCGATAGTTTCCAACGAACCTCAGCCTCACCGCCGATCTAGTAGGGTCCCTCATCTACCTGAGAGATACTACGGTTTTCTCATTGATGGTAGGAGCGAGGATTTCATCAAGGAAGATTATGACCCGACTAGTTTCGAGCAGGCCATCACAAGTGGAGACTCTGTGAAATGGCTGGATGCTATGAGATCCGAGATGGAATCCATATACACCAACTAAGTATGGACTTTGGAAGTTGCTCCTAAAGGGGTAAAACCCATTAGGACCAAGTGGATCTTCAAAAAGAAGATAGGTGTAGATGGAAAAGTTGAGTCTTTCAAAGCTAGACTTGTAGCAAAAGGTTTTCGTCAACGACCTGGCATCGACTATGATGAAACCTTTTCTCCTGTCGCTACGCTTAAGTCCATCAGGATCCTAGTTGTCATTGCTGAATACCATGACTACGAAATCTGGTAGATGGACATCAAGACCGCTTTTTCTAAATGGTGATTTAGAAGAGAGCGTATACATGACACAGCAAGAGGGCTTCGTAGACAGTGGGAGCAGCGGACAGGTGTGCAAGCTGCTTAAATCCATCTACGGATTAATGCAGGTGTCATGGAGTTGGAACATCTGTTTTGATGAAGCTATCAAAGAGTTTGACTTCATCAAAAATGTAGATGAACCTTGCATATACAAGAAGGCTGTAGAGAGTAAAGTGGTCTTCCTCATATTGTATGTGGATGACATACTTGTGATAGGGAATGATATTCCTATGCTACACTCGGTCAAGCTATTCTTATCACTCAAGTTCTCCATGAAAGATCTTGGTGATGCCTCCTACTTCCTTGCGATAAAGATTTATAGAGATAGATCTAAACAGATTTTGGGATTGTTCCAATCCAGGTTCATAGACACCATACTAAAGAGGTTTAGTATGGAAGATTCCAAGCGAGGTAATATACCCACTTGCTCAGGAATCACTCTCTCCAAAGAGATGTCTCCCAAGACTGATTAGGAGAGATCTCGCATGCAAGGGATACCCTATGCTTCGGAAGTAGGCTCTATCATGTATGCGATGTTATGTACCAGACCGGAAGTAGCTTACTCACTAAGTGTAGTGAGCAGGTATCAATTAGTTCCTGGGGAGAACCATTGGACCGCTGTGAATAAAATTCTTAAGTACTTGAGAAGGACTAAAGAAATATTCTTAGTGTATGGTAACGGTGAACTCCAAGTGGAGTCCTTTTCTGATTCGAGCTTCCAGAGTGATAAGGACAACAGTAAATCGGTCTCGGGTTTTGTCTTTACCCTCAACGGAGGGGCGGTGTGTTGGAAGAGTTCCAAGCATGACACCGTAGCAGACTCGACGATAGAGGCTGAATACAACGCTGCCAACGATGCTGCTAAAGAGGCTGTCTGGATGAAGAAGTTCATTGCTGAGGTTTGTGTGGTTCCATCCATTGAGCATCTAATACCTGTGTATTGTGATAACAATGGCACGGTGGTTTTGGCCAAGGAACCCAGGTCCCATCATAGATCTAGACATATTCTTAGGCGGTATCACCTGATCAGGGAGATAGTAGATCGTCGGGAGATCGAGGTCAGGAGAGTTGACGCGAAGGACAACGTAGCGGATCCACTCATGACGGCCCTCTCCTAGATACAGTTTGAGGGACTTTTTAGGATGTTGGGTATGAGATACTACAGCATATGGCCTTAGTGCAAGTGGGAGAATGTTAAGAATATGTATGCCCAAGAGGCCATTATTGTACATGTGATGTATATTATAGTAGATGCTTGGACATATATATAGAGGACTTTCTTGTTCGACATGATTTTGTGCTATCTGGTTACTCTTTATCTTAACATGTTGACTGGTATTCTATACAGTCTTGCTCTCGTATGTTGATAAAGCCCTTAGGATATGTACTTAACTACCAGGACTATGATGAGATCATACTAGTGGGGCCAGGGTGGTCCAAAAGTACATCCTTTAATCAGTTCCTAGTCGAGGGAATATCGAGAATAGGGCATCGATATTCCAGAGTAGACTAGTGTGTAAGTTTCTTGTCCCTTTGAGGGCGATGGTTGATCCCACAACCATTGGTGTATGACATCAAAGATTGTACACATGTGCTCATTGAATAATGGGTACACCGAACGGACTCGCCTAGGACTCCTAGTTGGTAGTATACCTATCGTCAAATAGCAGTTCTCTGGTGACACTGGTACAGGTTAGTCTGTAGACCCGAGATCGTCATAGAGTCTTGTGTGGCTCCTACTTGTAGGGTTGCTGGGCACACGCACAAGGGTCTTCGAGGTATCAACCATGCCCGATTAAAATTTTAGCCGTGACGAACAACCCAAAGCCGGATCTTTAAACTAGACTTTAGGCGAAAACAAACATGTTAAACACTTTAACACTAAGTGAGAGGGATTACATCCTTTGTAGATCCGGTCCTTCACTTCTAAAGCTCCGTGTTGAGATCCCTTCGCTGCGATCATCATGTTCCGGACTCTCGAGAGGTTCCACGAAGAGAAAGATGCAAGCTTGCTTCTGATCTTCGATAACAAACATGATCTACCTTGAAGTTTCATTAACACAAGCTAACACTCACTAAATGAAGTGAACACTCTCATATAAAGGGCAAGGATAGATAAGGATGATGAAGTAAGATTTTTGCTCTCTTTTATATTCTTATTCTCACTCATTTTCACTTGGAAAAAGCTAGAAAGCTTTTTCCATGAAAGAAAGAAGAAGAAGAATGATCCATTTTCATTTGTGATGAATAATGAAAAGATAAACATGATGATTAATGCAACCACGGTCAAGGGTGACTCATGTAGAGATTTAACTAGGGTTTGGGTTTGGGTTGGGTTAAGAGTGAGTCACACAAAAATATCAAGCATAATATCTCATTCATGATAAAAGAAAATCCTTCTAGAAAGTTCATGAATGCACTAACCCAAATCAAACCCTAATCTTGTTTAATCTCCACTAAACATGTTGTATTAGTAATCATATCATGTTACAATATTATATATCACATATATAATATTTATTGTAACAAAATAAAATAATACAATTAACATATATCGCATATATATCAATGTATTACCCGAGTGAGAAAATGAATCTTTTAGTGAGCTAATATTAGTTAATGTAATTTAATATATCATATATATTATTAAACATTAAATTATCGAATCAACACTTAATCCGACAATCTGGTTATATCGCATATAACCGACTACCACGATGACCCGGCTATATCACATATACCCGGCCGATATCTCATATCGCGAGAATTCAATACGGTTTCACATACCGCATTATTCTCGGTCCCGTACATATCACATATGTGCTCCTACTCCGTTTAGCCTGAGCCAAGAAACCTCTGTGTAGGACTCTAAAGAATCGTCAATACGCCGGCAGTAGGTGATGATCATATCAAACACCTACAAGCTACAAGCGGTCAGCTAAACGTAACAGCCATCCAGGTATTGAGCGCTCAGAAGATGTCGCATATCTCGACTAGGGGTGGTATACGTCAGACCCCAGTTGCTTGATAAGTCGTGTTGATATGAGGTCTATAACAGTTCGAGAAACTACTGATAATACTTACCAGTAAATCTCAGCAACTCTGGCCAGGGATTTCCAGTTATAGGCAATCGAACACAGCACAACATCAATTCCCTATACCGGGAGAGACGAATCCCCTCCTATCGCTCATTGCCTACATGTGATTCGGGACTGTACCCAAAAGCCACCTTTTTGCACGCCCTCTTGGACGTGGTATGATGGAAATCAAAGCACAGTGGGAATCACACAAGACTCTATGACGATCTCGGGTCAACAGACTACTCTGTATCAGTGTCACCGGAGAACTGCCATCTGAGGTGAGGTATAATACCATCCGGGAGTTCTCGGCGAGTTCGTCCAGTGTACCCAGTCTCCACTGAGCATCCGTACACCATCCTTGATGTCAAACAACGATGTATATGGGATGATCCATTGTCCATCATATGGGTCAAGATGAGTATACGCTAGTCTACTCTAGTGTATCGATGCCCTGTCTCGATACACCCTCGACTAGGAACAGTTATAGGATATACTCGTCGACTACCGTGGCCCCACTAGTATGATCTCATCATAGTCCCAGTAGTCGAGTACATATCCTAAGGGCTTTATCAACATGTAACATAGAGACAATCAGAGTACATGTTAAGATAAAGTACAACCAGATAGCGTACTATCATGTCGAGCAAGAAAGTCCTCCCTATATATGTCCAAGCATCCAATACAATATGCATCGTATGTACAGAAATGGCCTCTAGAACATACATATAACTAACAATCTCCCACTTGCACAAGGTGTAAGTCCATGCTACCCTTCCCCGGCTCTTTGGGGTTGCAGAAATGGTGAAAAATGATTTTTCTTAGGGTGGTAACATGGACTCAAAATACAGATCTTTGTTAAACAACTACCTAACAACCTAACTAGGAGTTTTACCTACTCGGTTAGGGGGTTATACCTTAACTTGAACTCCTTCATCTTCAACTCATTGCGGTGGTCGGATCGGCCTCACCTCGTCGTCTCCTCGCGCCGAAGATGGATCCACCCGAAAGCTTCTACCTTTTGGCTTCTACTTCAAACTAGAAGAAACTAGAACACTTGGTTTGCTAAACCTTGTGAACTAGGATGAGTAGAGAAGTAATATGGGTTTTCTTTTATCTCTAAGGCAATGTTTCTCAAATCATGAGAGGGAGTTGCCTTGAGCTTGAGAGAGAGCAAGAGGAAGAGGGAGAGAGCTTGAGCAAGAGAGAGAAATGAAATGAAAGAATGAAATAAGTCTTTTGCCATCCAAGCTCTCATAATCCAAAAGCATCATAACACATAATGATAATTGAGTATTATGTGATGGTTATCATCATATCAAAAGGCAATATCATTTCATGCATTAAATGCGATGTTGAATAAATAAGCAAGCAAAAGTCTTTGCATGAAATGATAGCCATAGTAATGATGGTGGTCAACAAGTCCAACCTAGCCAACCGGTCAACAAAGTCAACAGGTCAACAAAGTCAACCTTTTAACCCAACCATGGCACAATAATACTTAATTATCATTAATCATATTTCTTATTCTCATTAGGGTTTAGCAAACGTCAATAGTCAACAACCCTAATGAGAATCCTCTGCCTCTGTCTCTGTCAACCGTGCATACACACCCGCATCCGCGTTTCGAGGAGCACGAATGCAAACGAGATAAAATCAATCCCAAAACGTATACTAGGATTTGGCTTAACCCAAAGCCCACTAGTAATAACTGCCCGGACACTAAACGTGCACAAGTGCACGGATGTGACCGAACCCTGTCGCAAAGCCATGCGACCTGTCGCAAAACCATGCGACCTATACTCTTTTGCCTAAAGGCGAATAGCTCTCTGTGTGGGACTCTAAAGACTCGACACTACGCTGGTAATGGGTTTAACCACAGACCGCAAGTGGCACTAGCTGTGCGTAACGGCCCCCAGGTAGATGCCGAAAAGAAGACGGACGAGGTGAAACCCATCTGAACTCCTACTGAGCCTGAATGTGACAGTCTCCATACAGTCCAGTCTGTTCGTCTGAGAATATCGCATGGCGGGCCTAGGGGGCGGTAAACGTCAGTCCCCTAATAGCGGTACAAGTCGTGTCGTAGTGTAGCCCAGAACACCCTGAGATAACACTGGAAAGCTACCAGTATATCTCGCTTGCCCTGGCCAGGGACTACTTGTGTAATGGCTCACCTAGACACAGCGCGATATCAACCCCCAATACCGGGAGAGACGAATCCTGTCTAACCGTCACTGCCTCGAAGTGCTTCGGAACTGAACCCAACTACTACCTGTTTGCACGACTCCTTTGAGCCGTGGTAGGGTAGTAATCAAAGTACAGTGGAAAAACACTCGAGGCGAAGTGACTGTGTCAAGTCAGCGGACTAAGCTGTACTCATGTCACCTGGGAACTGATAACTGACGATAAGTATAGTAACAACCAATCAGTTCCCGACGAGTCATGTGCAGTGTACTCGTAACCTAACGAGCACCCGCATACTATCTCAAGTACGATGTACTGACGGCTGTGGGACAGACCGTCTCCCCTGCTGGGATGAGAAGCGCATACGCTAGTCTACTCCGGAGTATCGATGCCCTGTCTCGATAGTCCTACGATTAGGGACCTATATAAGGATGTGCTTGTGGATTACCCAGCCCCCACGAGTGTGACTGCTATCACAACGCTGGTAATCAAGCAAAGATCCTAAGGGCTCTACTAATATGTATAAGCAATATGCTAAAAGAAACACATGCACATATTAAAGTAGAAACAAACCAAGTAGCATACTACTATTTTGAGAAAGATTGTCCATACAAGGTGAATATCCTAAGCTTCCATTAAGTAATATACAAACTAGTATAATACAGTAATGGCCTCTAGGGCATATACACTAACAATCTCCCACTTACACTAAGGCCATGTACTGGCGTATCGAAGACCTATCATCTCGATCAGCCGCTCGAACTGAGTCTGGGGTAAGGCCTTCATGAATGGATCAGCAGTGTTATCTTCCATAGCAACTCTCCAAATTTCGATCTCCTGGTGACCCACGATCTTCCTGATCAGGTGATACCGCCTCAAGGTGTGTCTGGACTTCTGATGGGACCTGGGTTCCTTCGCTAAAGCTATAGCCCCGTTGTTGTCGCAATACAGAGGTATTGGATCAACAATGGACGGAACCACCTGAAGTTCCGTTAAGAACTTCCTCATCCAGACGGCTTCTTTTGCGGCATTTGCAGCAGCGATATATTCCGCTTCCATTGTCGAGTCAGCAACGGTTTCCTGTTTGGAACTCTTCCAACACACCTCCCCTCCATTGAGGGTAAAGACATAACCCGGCATGGACTTGGAATCATCCTTGTCACTCTGGAAGCTGAAGTCAGCAAAGGCCTCAATCTGGAGGTCTTTTCCTCCATACACCAAGAACATCTCCTTAGTCCTTCTCAGGTACTTGAGAATGTTCTTTACCGCTATCCAGTGCTTCTCCCCAGGGTTTGACTGATACCGTCTTACCACACTCAGTGCATAAGCTACGTCTGGTCTGGTACACAACATCGCATACATTATAGAGCCTACCGCAAAAGCGTAGGGTATAATAGACATGCGATCCCTTTCCAAATAAGTCTTGGGAGACATCTCTTTGGAGAGGGTGATCTCGTGACAAGCCGGTAGATTACCGTGCTTGGAATCTTCCATACTGAATCTTTTCAGTATGGTGTCGATCTACCTGGACTGTGAAAGTCCTAATATCATCTTGGATCTATCACGATGGATCCGGATCCCCAGAATGTAAGAGGCATCACCCAGGTCTTTCATGGAGAACCTGTGTGACAAGAACCCTTTGACAGATTGTAGCATAGGAATGTCATTTCCTATCAAGAGAATGTCATCCACGTATAAAACGAGGAACACGACAGTTCTTTCTACAAATCTACTATAGATGCATGGTTCATCTGGATTTTTGATAAAGACAAATTCTTTGACCGTCTCATCAAAATAGATGTTCCAACTCTGCGATGCCTGCTTTAGTCCATAGATGGACTTAAGCAACTTGCACACCTTTTCGCTGCTCCCACTCTGAATGAAACCCTCTGCCTGGTCCATATAGACACACTCCTCTAAATTTCCATTTAGAAAAGCGGTTTTTACGTCTATCTGCCAAATCTCATAATCATGGAAGGCAGCAATGGCAAGAAGGATCCGAATGGATTTCAGCATAGCCACTGGAAAAAAGGTTTCGTCATAGTCCAAACCAGGTCTTTGACGAAAACCCTTTGCAACTAGTCTAGCCTTATAGGTCTCAACCTGTCCATTTACACAAATCTTCCTTTTGAAGATCCACCTGCATCCTACGGGTTTTACCCCATCTGGAGCAACGTCCAACGTCCATACTTTGTTTGTGTACATGGACTCCATTTCGGTTCGCACTGCATCCAGCCATTTTACCGAGTCAATGCTCTGAATGGCCTGCTGGAAGCAAGTCAGCTCATCACTATCAATGATGCAATCCTCTCTATCCCCGTCTATGAGAAAACCGTAGTATCTCTCGGGCGGATGAGACTGTCTACTACACCTGCGGAGTGGCACAGGAATGTCCTGATCTTTCGAACCCTCTGGTTCTACCAAGCTATCAGTAATAGCTCGTGGTTCTGGAATTTCTTCCAGTTCAATTGCGCTCCCACTTATCTGATTTTCCAAAAACTCAGTTTCCAAGAAATGGGCATGACGAGAAAAAAAAAACCTTTTGTTCCTCTTCGCAATAGAAGAAATATCCCTTGGAGTTCTTTGGATATCCCACAATCTTGCACTGTACTAAGCGTGCCTCGAGTTTGTCTGCATGCTACTTTTTGACAAAAGCTGGACATCCCCAAGTCTTAATATGCTTAAGATAGGGTTTCTTCCCACACCACATCTGATATGGTGTGGTAGTCACTGTCTTAGTTGGAACTCGGTTTCTTTCCACACCACATTTTGAGGTGGTACCACCTGATCAGGGAGATCGTAGATTGCCGGGAGATCGAGGTGAAGAGAGTAAATACGGAGAACAACACTGCAGATCCACTCACGAAAGCCCTACCCCAGACTCAGTTCGAGCGGCTGATCGAGATGATAGGTCTTCAATACGCCAGTAAATGGCCTTAGTGCAAGTGGGAGACTGTTAGTGTATATGCCCTAGAAGCCATTACTGTATCATACTAGTTTGCATATTACTTGATGGAAGCTTGGGATATTCACAGTTGTATAGACAATCTTGCTAAAAATGGTAGTATGCTACTTGGTTTGTTTCTACTTCAATATGTGCATGTGTTTATTTTAGCATATCGCTTATACATATTAGTAGAGCCCTTAGGATCTTTGCTTGATTACCAGCGTTGTGATGGCAGTCACACTCGTGGGGACTGGGTAATCCATAAGCACATCCTTATATAGGTCCCTAGTCGTAGGACTATCAAGACAGGGCATCGATACTCCGGAGTAGACTAGCGCATACGCTTCTCATCCCAGCAAGGGAGGTGGTCTGTCCCACAGCCATCAGTACGTCTTACTGGAGATAGTATGCGGGTGCTCGTTAGGTTACGAGTACACTGGACAGGACTCGTCGGGAACGGTTGGTTGGTATTATACCTATCGTCAGTTATCAGTTCCCAGATGACATGAGTACATCTTAGTCCGCTGACTTGACACTGTCACTTCGCCTCGAGTGTGTTCCCACTGTACTTAGATTACTATCCTACCAAAGCTCAAAGGAGTCATGCAAACAGGTAGTAGTTGGGTGCAGTCCCGAAGCATTTGGTGGCAGTGACGGTTAGACAGGATTCGTCTCTCCCGGTATTAGGGGTTGACATCGCGCTGTGTCTAGGAGAGCCATTACACGAGTAGTCCTTGGCCAGGGCAAGCGAGATATACTGGTAGGTTTCCAATGTTATCTTAGGGTGTTCTGGGCTACACTCTGACACGACTTGTACCACTATTAGGAGGCTGACGTTCACTACCCTCCTAAGCCCGCCATGCGATGTATCAGACGAACAGACCGGACTGTACGGAGATTGTCACATACAGGCTCAGTAGGAGTTCGTATGGGTTTACCTCATCGGCCTTCTTATCGACGTCTACCTGCGGACCGTTACGTACAGCTAGTGCCGCTTACGGTCTGTGGTTAAACCCACTGCCAGCGTAGTGTCGAGTCTTTACAGTCCCACACAGATAGTTTCCCTGCACTGAGCGAAACGTGTAGAGGCCGTATGGTTTTACGGCAGGGCTACGATTACTTACGTGCACTTTTGTGCGTATGCTGTTCGGGCAGGCAATACTAGTGGGCTTTGGTTTAAGCTGGATCCTAGTATTGCACGGATGGATTTATTTTGTCTTCTGTGCATTCGCATTTTACGGAATGCGGATGCGGGTGCGTATGCACAGTTTTGAGGAGCGATGAAGGTGGAGGTGCCTCATTGGGGTTTTGGCAGTTGGTTCGGCCAAAACCGTTATGTGGAAGGCTCATTAGGGTTTTGGCAATTCGTTCGGTCAAAACCATTATGAGCCAGAGACATTATTTACTAATCCTTTTAGTGATAATTTTGTGATGGCTAATTGCATTGACCATTTGACCACCATGACCTCTCTTGACTTTGTTGACCCGTTGACCGGAGTTGACCATTGACCTTCATGAGAGGTCTACACTCTTCTTTGGATTTTCTTTTTCTTTTTTGGATTATTAAAATGGTCAATTCAATTAGTAGCCATCAACTTTATCATGAAAGGATTTGTAATGATGATAGTTTTGTATTATTGCAACCATGGTTCATTTCTTTAGCTCATAATTCATTTTCATTTCTCTTTCTTTTTCTTGTGAGAAGAAAAGAAAAGCTCTCATGGTTGCTAGCTCCTCCTTCTTCCTCCTCTTGATTTCTTCTTTTGATCTCATGTGTTGAGAGAAAAAGATCCTGCAAATACAAACACATCCATATATCTCTACTACACAACCTAGGGCATCTAAACTAGCGATCTCGTTGCCCAAGTTGCCTCGGCTCGAGGTGGAGCTCGGTGTACAACACTCGGGTGGATCGTCTTCGACTCAAGGAGGCCGCGGAGGTGACCAAGATCCGAATCGTACCTTGGAGCTTGGACGGACGAGCGGGACAGCGAAATGAAGACCCGAAGGACCGGTTTCATGAGGTATAATTTCTACGGCATAGTAGTTAAAGCCTCTAGTTGTTTGTTAGTTTCTAGTTTAGCAAAGATTCGGCTTTTAGTCCATGTTGCCTTGTGCTAAATAATTGTTTTTCGCCGTTTCTGCCTCCCCGCAAGAACCGGGTTGAGCAACGTGGACTTACAGTGGTATCAGAGCCTAGCTAAACATAAACTAGAAAGTTAGCAAAGTGTTTAGAATATCGATCGGAAAAAAGTCGCAAAACACGCCCGGAAAAACCATGGTTTCTTTCGAATTTTTATACTGCTCTAAAAATGATTTAACATACATGAAAATTCATCTCAGGGTTTTGTAAAAACACAGCCCAAAAATGGTCCACTGAGTCGGTCAAAGCGCCGTGGTTCCACGGCAAGAACATGCTTCTTACCGCGGATCCGCGGTCGAGTTGACTCGGCCGTGGACCGTATTTTGTGCAGTGTTTTAGTTTGGCTGTTTTCGGATTTTTATTGCATGTTGTTTCTACCCAGATTTTCCAGAGAGCAAATTGACTTTTGGGGTGGTTACAAATCCGTATTTTGATCGATATTCCATACACTTTGGCTAATGAATATTTTCTGTGATGTGATATATGTATTGAACGTCCGCTAATCGCCATACGTCGATTAGTGGGGGTTATACATATCTGTGATCTGTAATGTTGATGGTTTGTGTATATGAACTCGTTGGATTGTCGCGGATGAATAGCCGGGGTGGATGTGATATGTGAGTTTCTTTTTCTTTCATTCATTGTAAAATTTGTAAATTGATGTAATATTATTTGTATGATTGCACAACCGGGTCGGGGTTGTTGCCGTCATTATATAATTTCTTTTTACTGTTTTTGCTCCTAGGATAGACCCAAGGTGGGGTGCACAAACTACCGGGTATCTCGAAGTGCCGAGTGGCCTACTCACGGGTTGAGGGAGGTTGCTTCGCTTCGGGTACTTGGCGGGTAGTTTGCCGCACCCGTAGGGGTCTAGGGTGGGATTTGGCTATTCATCGCGACCGTGTAATCCGCTTTTCGTTGCAGGCTCGAACGGATCGCGGATTCCTAGTATATCCAAAGTGTTCATCTGTGATCTGGATTGACTATCATTGCTATATATCTATATATGATATCTATTTAGGTGTTGCTTATGTTTTGCATCCGCGCTAGTCCAGCCCCCGTTCTGTCGTTAGTTAAGTAACCTAACGGGTGATGACGGGGCCCCGTAGCGAATGCGGATGGCATAAGCGTACACCATATTTTGGTTGTTTTCTGCAATGGTAGGATTAAATGATGGGACGCATTGGAATTAATGCACGAAAATAAACCAAGTAAAAGTCGTTGGAACACTTTCAAAACCACTCGGTTCTTTTCAAAAACCATCTTTTTAAAACGCAGAGCTTGAGCCACTCCTTTTTAAAAGCTATCTCGTTCCATCGATTATATCAAGTTCACTACGTTCACGGTTTCGCCAAAACCATTCGTAGCCCTCCGTCATTTCGTATGGATATTCTATAGTATTCAGGCTATGTTTGTTGACCTTCGTCAAGGCATAGTGATTGGTAGCTGTTGGGTGTTCATATGTTGCATAGATAGATGCGTTGGTTTGGGACAGTCGTATTACCTTGTTGACCATCATCAAGGGTATGTACGGGTGGGTTCAAATTAACCTCGACAATGACGGGTAGAACTTGACATGTGACTTATGATTTGTTGACATTCGTCAAGGTTATAAGAGCATGGGGCAAAAATCCACATCGGGAGTTTCAAAAGAACTGAAACTTGCTAGCCCTGCATACCATTTGGAGTGTGATGATTCTGGTAGGATTCCTTCAGTTTTGTCACGCGATGATATTTGGATCTCGATCCTACTGTTAGTATATGCTACTCCTCGGGAACTTTCTCGCTTAACGATCAATGCTATAAACCTAGTATATGTCTAGAAAGGTGTCAGCGGGGCTACGCCGCAAGGGAAAAGAGGTTACTTGATTAAGGAACTTCGCGAAAGCGTTGGAAAACCTCCCTCGAAGTACCGACACTGGCCTGGCTGAACGGTTAAGCAAGTATTGTACGGTGAGATTGATCCCGACTAATTCTTCCTTTATGGTTTGAGGAGGGATTCGAGAGACAGTGGGAGCCATCCTGTTTAGATAAATTAAAAACCAATCTAAACTTGCAAGAGCATCATGCTAAGTGTTTTCTTCTCTCTCTCTTAATTGCAGCAACCCAGTGACCACGCCTAGGTTACATCTAGATAATAAAATGACTGAATCTGACTGTTATGACGGGCAAAGGTGTGTCCAGATGTCCATTGCCTATGACAAGCTGGGACACCCTTTAACTATTCCAACCTATGCCGTCTCAGGTCCAGTTTCCCTTGTCACGGATATTCATATCCGCAAGACATCGGAAAAGAACTATGCGAAAGCCAAGTGCCTCGTGTCAGCCTCAGTTGATGGTATATACCAGATGCAGCAAGAGAAGATGGACTTAGTTTCTATCTTCCTCCATAATAAAGATTTATATGGAGAGCAATCTCGTATCGCAAGATATGAGACCTCGAACGAATTGCTTCCAGCGAGGTTGGCTATCGGGTCATCTGTAAGGGCAACGTCCTTACAGAGACCAGCTCTTTTGAGCTCACGGACCTGAAGACCACGTTGAAGAACGGGTCAGATGCTGACTTAGTTCAACAGTCTCTACCTACTATCCTGAAGGAAACCGGGTAAGTAGAAAGAAAGGGAAGGGCAGAAGTTTCGGTACTGGATGTAGTAAAAGCAGGACGTTCCTATTGTTACGGGAATGAACATGGGCAGAAGGATTGCAGGGCTTGCAAAGCCAGTAGCCAAAATTCGAAGCATGCTGTGGCTTCGGCATCGTGTAGGGTTACTGGGCATCCTCAAGCGGTTCCACAAGGCATCAACCAGGCCAAATTCAAATTTTTCTAGGTGCCGAACAACCCTTAGCAAGATCGTTAACTAGAGTTTACGCGAAAAGTAAGCAAGTAAACAACTTTATTGCTAAGTGAAAGGGACTACAACCTTTGTAGATCCGCTCCACCATTTCTTTAGCTCCGTGTTGACGTTCCTCTGCTGCGATCATCGGAATCCCGGACTCTAGCGATGGTTTCGTCGGAGAAATAATCGGGCTAGGTCGTTGACTTCGATGCCGAAGATGATCTTAAGTGAACCAATATTAGTTAATGTAAAGTAATATATCAAATATATAATTATACATTAAATCATTAAATCAACACTTGATTTAATGATCCGGTCATATTGCATATAACCGACTAATATCAAGTGTATCAATATATCGAATCAACACTTGATTCGGTAACCCGGCTATATCTCATATAACCGTCCAATGATACAAATCGCGAGAATAGAATACAGTATCACGTACTGGTATTATTCTCGGTCCCACACATATCTCATATGCGCTCCTATTTCGTTTCTCTTGAGCCAGGAAACCCCTGTGTAGGACTCCAAAGACTTGTCAATACGTCGGCAGTAGGTGATGATCAAATCAAACACCCACAAGCCGCAAGCGGTCTGCTAAACGTAACGGCCACCTAGGTATTGAGCGATCAGAAGATCAACGAGAAAGCTCTCTCACACTCCTGTGAATCCAACCAGTAATACTACCGTACAGTCCGGTTTGTTCGTCTGATATGTCGCATATCTCGTCTAGGGGTGGTAAACGTCAGACCCCAATAACTCGATAAGTCGTGTCGATATGAGGCTCATAACGGGTCGAGAAACTACTGGTAACACTTACCAGTAAATCCCTAAAGCAGCCTTGGCCAAGGACTTCCTGTTATAGCTAATCGAGCACTGCGCAACATCAACTCCCTATACCGGGAGAGACGAAACCCCTCCTATCGCTTATTGCCTCCATGTGATTCGAGACTGTATCCAAAAGCCACCTTTTTGCATGCCCTCTTGGACGTGGTATGATGGAAATCAAAACACAGTGGGAATCACACAAGACTCTATGACGATCTCGGGTCTACAGACTAACCTGTACCAGTGTCACCAAAGAACTGCCATCTGACGTAAGATATAATACCATCTGGGAGTTCTCGGCGAGTCCGTCCAGTGTACCCAGTCTCCACTGAGCACCCATATATCATCTCTTATGTCAAACACCAATGGATATGGGATCATCCATCGCCCATCTGTATGGGTCGAGAAGGTACACGCTAGTCTACTCTGGTATATCGATGCCCCGTCTCGATACACCCACGACTAGGGACTTTGAAGGATGTACTTATGGACTACCACGTCCCCACTAGTATGATCCGCATCATAGTACAGGTAGTCAAGTACACATCCTAAGGGCTTTACCAACATGTAACAGAGAGACAATCAGGGTACACGTTAAGGTACAGAGTAACCAGATAGCATACTATCATATCGAGCAAGAAAGTCATCCCTATATATGTCCGAACATCCACTACAATATACATCCTATGTATAGTAATGGCCTTTAGGGAATACATATAACTAACAATCTCCCACTTGCACTAGGGCCATCTGATAGCAGTGGTTGTAGTATCTCATACTCAACCATCCCATAAAACTCTCTCTCTGGGAAAAGGCCTTTCGTGAGTGGATACACCGTGTTGTCCTCTGAGTCTTCTCTCCTAACCTTGATCCCCTGGAGATCAACCATCTCCATGATCAGGTGATACTGCCTAAGAATATTTCAGGATCACTGATGGGACGGGCGTTCCTTGGCATAAGCCACAACTCCATTGTCACACAATGGGAGGAATGAAGTTCATCTCATGAACTAATATACACCCAGACTTCCCCTTTGGTAGCATCTTTGATAACGATGTATCTTGCCTTTAATCGTCTAGTATGTCACGGTATCTAGCTTGGAACTCTTCCAACATACCGTCCCTCCACTGAGGGTAAAGACAATGCTTGCGACTGACATTCAGTCGTCCTTATCACCTTGGAACCTTTCCAGTGATTCTCCCCAGGATCGATTGATACCAACTCATTACAACTAGTGAGTATCCTAACATCCAATTAGATCTATCTCATAGATCCAAAATCCAGGATTTAGTAGGTATCACTTTGATCCAATATGGAGACTCCTTGTGATAAGCGGAGATTCACCGAGCGTAGCATAGGAAACTCCTTCCCTATCAAGAGTATGTCATCCACGTACTCTACGAGGATCACCAGCATACTCCTTACTACCTTTTTTGTATATACAAGGTTCATCTACCATTTTGATGATGTCAAACTCTTTGACTAACTCATCAAAACAGATGTTCCAACTCCGCGATGCTTGCTTTATCACATAAAACATCTTGCACACGTTTCCGCTGCTCCCACTGTTTACGAAGCCCTCTGACTGTGTACTTACAGACTCTCTCTTCTAAAAATCATTTAGAAAAACAGTCATGACACCCAACCGCCAGATATCGTAGTCATGGTATGTAGCCGTGGCAAGTAGGATCTGGATGGACTTAAGGATAGATACTTAGAAAAGGTTTCATCATAACTCATACCTTGTCAATGATGCAAACCTTTAACAAGTCTAGCTTTGAAAGTCTCAACTTTTCCATGTCACCAAGTAATCTTCTTAAGATATACTTTCTCCTGATGGGGATTTAACCCTTCAGATAAAGCAACCAAAGTCCATACTTTGTTGGTGTATAAGGACTCCATCTCAGATTGATAAACATCCATCCATTCTTACAGAGTCCCACTGCTGATGGCCAGCTCGAAACTAGTTAGGTCATCATCCCATGATGCAATCCTCGCTCCTACTGTCATAGAGAAACCGGAGTATCTCTCAGGTGGGTGAGGAAACCTACTAGATTTGCGGAGAGGCTGAGGTTCGTTGGTTGCTATTGAATCCTTTTGTTTCTACCAAATCATCAGCTGCAGTTTGTATAGCTGGAACTCTTTCCAGTTCTACATCATGTCCTCTAATTTCTTCATAAGAAATTCTCTTTCACAAAGGTGGCATGCTGAGTAACAAAATATCTTTTGTTCCTCGGTTAGGTAGAAGATATTCCCTTGCGAATGCTTGGGATATCCAACAAACTTCTACAGTACTGACTTTGCCTCGAGCTTGTCCGGATTTTTCTTTTAGACATAGGCCGGACAACCCCAGACCTTAACTGACTTAAGAGATAGGCTCTTCCCATTCCATATCATATATGAAGTGGCAGGCAACTGATTTGATCGGAACCCTATTCAATAGGTATGCAACTTCATAAGTGCATAACTCCCTAAAAGGAAATAGGAAACTCAGTAGTACTCATCATAGAGCACACCATATCACATAGGGAGCTATTGCTCCGCCCCGATATATCATCGTGCTATGGTGTATACGGAGGAGTAATGCTGAGAAAGAATCTCATTCTCCTTTAGAATAATCCAGGAATTTCGTGCTCAAGTATTCTCCTCCTTGATCACATCAAAGGACATAATACTTATACCCGTATTTTGGTTCTCTACTTCTAACTTATATTCTGTGAATATCTCAAAAATTTCGGACTTGTGTTTCAACCGGAACATATGTCTGAATCTTGAGAGATTATCAGAGAATATAAGGAAGTACAAAGAACCGGTCCTGGCATTTGTAGACAGGGGACCTACATACATCAACATGTATCATCCCAAGAGTTTACTAACTCTTTCTCTGTTTCCAATAAACAGAGCTAGGGTCATCTTATCTCTGTGACATGACTTGGAAGTTTCACAAGATGTAAATTCAAACTAATTTAAATATGCAACTTAATGTAACTTCAGCTAGTCGGGTCGCATTGATATGACCTAGTCTACAATGCCTCAAGAAGGATTCGTTCATTTCTGAACACTTCCTCTTGTGTGTGTTCTATATACTAAGAACTGTGGTTTGATTTAGAACGTCAATGCTTTTAGATAACGTGCCTGAACCGATCAACACTTGATATAGGAAATGTTCAAAACATTATCCAACAATACAAAATTATATCCTTCTTTATCTAAATAAAGAGACTGATATGATTTTGTATATCAGGTTCGGTATCTAATAACATCTGTTCAGAATCAATGTATTCTGGTAATACAGGGTGACAGTGACCAACAGACTTGGCTGCAACACTTGCACCGTTTTCTGCCTCATGAAACTTATCACCCGTTCTCAGTTCTTTACCTTTATTTAGCCCATGTAATAAATTACATATGCGGGATCCTGATCTGGTATCACATACCCAGGACGTAAAGGATACAGAGAAACAGTTCTCTATAATGAACACACCCGAAGATGATGCATCAACATGCACTCTCTTCGTTTTGGCGGCACGGGAATTCTGGTAATCCCCTACTTCTTGCTCTGTCTTATAACATTTATAAGTTGGAGCGGGACCAACGTTCCCCAGCTCAGTATAACAAGCGGGTTCGGTCAATACATTTGTATTATTATCTTGATTAAGGCGTGATATGGTCGCTACCAGGAGAGAGAGAAGAAAACACTCTGCGTGCGCTCTTGCAAGATCAGATTGGTTATTATTTTATCTAATCAGGATGGCTCCCACTGTTTTTATCAAATCTTCCTTCAAACCCTAAAAGGAAAGACTAGACGGGATTAATTACACGCTACAAGTTCGCCAATCTTTCAGCCAGGCCAGTGTCGGTACTTTGAGGGAGGTTCCTCGTGCTTTCGCACAGACCTAATTAAAGTGAACCTCATTTTCCCAGAGGCGTAACCCCGTTGACACCTTTCTAGACACCTACTTGATCGGCTAATTGTAATGTGTAAAACTCTCCCAGAAGTAACTCTTACTTGCAGCGGGTATCAGGATCCAACTATCTCATTGAAGGTATGCAATCTCATTGTAAATTTCAACACTTGAAATTCCCGATAACACTTTTGCCCCTAGCATGCTATGACCTTGACGCATGCCGAACAATCCATAGTCCGCTAGTCAAGTTCATCCCGTACATTTCTTGATTGAATTAAACCCACCCGTATGACCCTTGACGCATGCTAAACAACACCGTACGAATACCCTAATCCAATCGCATCGTATGCTAGCAGATGATCACTAGTTAGCTACTGTACACTACGCCTTGACGCATGCCAAACTACCGCAACACGAATACTAAGTAGTACTTATCTGAAATGACGGATGGCTACGACAGGTTTTTCTGAAAACCTATTACGTAATGAACTTGATATCATTGTAGAATCAAATGATTTTAAAATTGAGTGTTTTTTAGGCTTTTCTAGTTTTGCTAAAGGGGTCACTCCCGGTGAAGGGATCGTCGGCCCTTTCCTCATCGAATAAAGTGCAGGATATATCATATATACCGCTGTGCAAAGCAAAAACTATAGGAGCAATCAAAAGACAAACCGAGGGATGTAGCATCTGCCAGTTATTGCCAAAGGAGTCACTCCCGGTGAAGGGATCTCGGTCCTTTCCTTATCGAATAAGGTGCAGGATGTTCTACAAGGAACACCGCGATGCAAAGCAAGAACTGTAGCTACCTGTTTTGAAAATTCGATTCTACAACATCTTTTAGGTTTCTTTTCTTTCATTAATCATATTACTGAAGTCCCATCATTTAAATCACCTAGACATCACAGATAAATACGACGTACACTTATGCCATCCGCATTTGCCTCGATGTCCCCTCGTGCACCGTTAGGTTAGGTAACTAACGGCAGAGCGGGGCAAGGCAAGCGCGGGTGTAAAACATAAGTAACGTCTATATAATATATCATATATACTATATACTGTATCTATCATCACATATCAAATGATCACATCACAAATATCGCAGCAGAAGAAACATATGAAACATTGGATATACTAGGACGTCCGTGTTTTCAATACGAACCTGTATAAAACACGGATTCCACGGTCGCGATGAATAGCCAAACCCACATCCCTAAACCCCTACGAGAGCGTCAAGCAACCCTACCAATTCTAGAGTTAGGAGATCCGGACTCGACTCCTCGAGTTGGTCTCCCACTGCACTCCAGAACCCAGTTACTTGTGCTCTTCTTCTTGGGTCTATCCTAGTGCGGAAAAGTAAATAATATACAAATGGTGACATCTTCCGCAACCTGGAAGTGCCCCAATAAAAGAATATTACATACAATTAATTTTACATGAATGAAAATGAAAAACTCTCATATCATATAAAACCCCCGGCTATTCAAAACGCGACGATCCAATATAACATATCCAGCAACACATAACATCACATGTCATCAACGTAAGTAAATGTGCGCATCCCAATTGTCGTTGACATATAGCAACGAAACCGGCGATATCACATATTACACTTACGGTGACATAAAAGAAAGTGTAAAACTACAACAGTTGGAATCCGCAACCTTTTTAGACATCGCATGCCTAACCATCTGAATTCCTTAGACATCACATGCCTAATATTTATAAACCTCGCATTTTAGTCTCATTATCGAAAACACTTTTCAATATCTAGTCGGGCAATTCAACAAGATTCCCGACAAACTGATCGAATGCTCGTCGCAAACTTTAGTAGACGGCCGCACCCCCGGATGCTGTCGACGAAGTGCACTAAGGCGGAACACCGTTGCCGCGAGCACCCGAACGGATGCTTTTGGCGACGGGGTTCTCCTACAGTCACTTGGTCGGGGCTATGAGGCATGGATGTCTATTAAGTTTACCCGGCGAGTATCCGCGTATGCTACGTAATTGCGACGGACTTTTGATCACATCAAAATTCTGTGGCAACCGATCAAGTGAGACTAAAGTGATATGTTTATAACATCCAAATCAGTTATCTCATAACTACTTGTGGATTCCAAATATTGTATCACATTCCAGATAAATAGAAAATGTTAAACTTTCCGATCGAAGAATCAAACACCCAAGTTTCCCCAAACAGCTCAACACATGAAATAAGTTTAAAAACATTCATTTCATGCCACAGTACCAACAGTCCAGCCGTAGAAGGGTCAAGCCAACGCCTCACAAGTGGCACGTCGTACTGCCCCAAACCCGAAGGTTCAAAGGGCAGTTCAAGACGGTCACATAATCGAGTTAAGGTTTGTTGTCTTCTAGAGGGTCCATCGCGTTACTTGCACTACTTAGAACGTCATTAAACTACGGAAAAATCTAACAATTGGAAATTTCCCGGCAGGGAAAAAATTGGCTATTTGTATCCGGTCGAACTTTTTAACATATTCTAAAATTACCCGGAAACACACATTGACGAAATTAGACTTCCCGATCGAAACACCGAGTCCCCAATACAACCCAGAAAACTCAACTCTTGAGTAAAATTTAAAACATCCCACAAAACATAGCAACTCCAGAGATAAATTACTGTGCGAACCACATGGCTTAACTCACCAGTATGGCCGCGGAACCGCCGCGCAAGCAGGTGTGGGGCCGCGGTTCCGCGACGCTTTGGTCGAGTTGGGGTGACGTGTTGTACAGTAACTCATACAATACCCGGCTGAATTTTTTGTCTATTTTTAATATGGAAAAATCCACTGTTTTCAAAAATGTACAGAGAGGGCTCTGAGTTAGGATTTCGGGGATTGATCGGGTTTTTAACTTCGTCTACGCATCGTATAAAGCTCTAGCTAGGCTCGATACCACTGTAGGGTTACTGGGCACACTCAAGAGGTTCCACAAGGCATCAACCATGCCAAATTCAAATTTTTCTAGGTGCCAAACAACCCTTAGCAAGATCGTTAACTAGAGTTTAGGCGAAAAGTAAGCAAGTAAACAACTTTATTGCTAAGTGAAAGGGACTATAACCTTTGTAGATCCGCTCCACCATTTCTTTAGCTCCGTGTGACGTCCCTCCGCTGCAATCATCGAAATCCCGGACTCTAGCGATGGTTTCGTTGGAGAAATAATCGGGCTAGGTCGTTGACTTCGATGCCGAAGATGATCTACGTCGAGGCGACTCAAACTCAAGCTCCATCTTCACTAGGTCAAGAAACTTTTGAAGAAAACACCTTCTACTACATGGCAAGTGATAGAGGATGAAGAAATAGGAAGTGGGTTCACTTTGGATTTGGATTTCTCACTTGGAATCATCACTTGGAAAAATCTAGCAATTGTTTCTTCTCTTCATGAAGAAGATGAAGAAGAAGAAAGAAAAAGAATTATCAATTTTTTATTTTTTTTCCAAAAAGAAAATGAAGTGATGGTTATCATAATGCAACCATGGGTGAGTTTAACTAGTGTAGAGACTAAACTAGGATTTAGGTGAATGGTTAGGTTTAGGAAAGAAACAAAATGGTCAAAGCTTCATGAAGCTTCAAGTAAAATACAAAAGAAGCCACCATTTTATTTCTTTCCCACAAAGGATATAAATAAAATAAATAATTAAGAAAAGATAACAAAACCCTAACCATTAACCTAAACATGGTTTAAATCAAACTTACACCCAAGTTTGCATGTATCATCAAACATGATACAATCAAGTGCACAAATATATATCATATATACAATGTGCACATTCTAGTGAGAAAAAAAAATCTTATGTGAACCAATACTAGTTAATGTAAAATAATATATCAAATATATAATTATACATTAAATCATTAAATCAACACTTGATTTAATGATCCGGTCATATTGCATATAACCGACTAATATCAAGTGTATCAATGTATCGAATCAACACTTGATTCGGTAACCCGGCTATATCTCATATAACCGTCCAATGATACAAATCGCGAGAATAGAATACAGTATCACATACTGGTATTATTCTCGGTCCCGCACATATCTCATATGCGCTCCTATTTCGTTTCGCTTGAGCCAGGAAACCCCTGTGTAGGACTCTAAAGACTCGTCAATACGCCGGCAGTAGGTGATGATCATATCAAACACCCACAAGCCGCAAGCCGTCTGCTAAACGTAACAGCCACCCGGGTATTGAGCGATCAGAAGATCAACGAGCAAGCCCGCTCACACTCCAGTGAATCCAACCAGTAACACTACCGTACAGTCCGGTCTGTTCGTCTGATATGTCGCATATCTCGTCTAGGGGTAGTAAACGTCAGAACCCAATAACTCGATAAGTCGCGTCGATATGAGGCTCATAACGGGTCGAGAAACTACTGGTAACACTTACCAGTAAATCCCTAAAGCAGCCTTGGCCAAGGACTTCCTATTATAGCCAATCGAGCACTGCGCAACATCAACTCCCTATACCGGGAGTGACGAAACCCCTCCTATCGCTCATTGCCTCCATGTGATTCGGGACTGTACTCAAAAGCCACCTTTTTGCACGCCCTCTTTGACGTGGTATGATGGAAATCAAAACACAGTGGGAATCACACAAGACTCTATGACGATCTCGGTTCTACAGACTAACCTGTACCAGTGTCACCAGAGAACTGCCATCTGACGTAAGGTATAATACCATCTGGGAGTTCTCGGCAAGTCCGTCCAGTGTACCCAGTCTCCACTGAGCACCCGTATATCATCTCTGATGTCAAACACCAATGGATATGGGATCATCCATCGCCCATCTGTATGGGTCGAGAAGGTATACGCTAGTCTACTCTGGTATATCGATGCCCCGTCTCGATACACCCACGACTAGGGACTTTGAATGATGTACTTATGGACTACCACGTCCCCACTAATATGATCCGCATCATAGTCCAGATAGTCAAGTACACATCCTAAGGGCTTTACCAACATGTAACAGAGGGACAATCAGTGTACACGTTAAGGTAAAGAGTAACCAGATAGCATACTATCATATCGAACAAGAAAGTCATCCCTATATATGTCCAAGCATCCACTACAATATACATCCTATGTATAGTAATGGCCTCTAGGGCATACATATAACTAACACTTCGGGTGTGTTTGTAATAGAGAACTGTATGTCAGTTTACCCTACTTCCTGGGTATTGGATACCGGATCAGGATCTCCTATCTGTAATTCGTTACAGGCTCTGAGCAACCGTAGAGTTATCAAGAAAGGTGATATGACTCTCAGGGTTGCTAACGAAATGAGCATGTACGTTAAATCCGTTGGGGAATATCATCTTGGACTAACAACTAGGCAGATATTGATTCTGCGTAACTGTTTTTATGTACCAGGTGCGACTTGTAATATCATATCTGTACCTTACTTTCTAGGGAAGGATATGATTTTACTTTTGTAAGCGATGTAGTAAACATCCACCTAAATTATGTTCTGATTGGGTCAGGTACATTACAAAACGGGATATACGTATTGAATTAAGCTCAGATCTTCAGTGTCCAGAACACACTTAAAAGAAAGTCTCCGGAAACAAACCAGGCTTTCTTATGGCATTGTAGACTGGGTCACATTAATGAGACACGGTTAACAAAGTTACATAAAGAGAGATACTTTAATCCGTTCGAGTATCAGTCATATGCCACTTGTGAATCTTGTCTCATGGGAAAGATGACAAAGACTCCGTTCACTGGACACGGAGAAAGAGCAAGCGAGCTCTTGGGACTCATACACAGTGATGTGTGTGGTCCAATGTCTACACATACGCGAAGTGGTTATTCATACTTCATTACTTTCACAGATGATTTCTCTACGTATGGGCATGTCTTCTTGATGAAGCACAGATTCGAGGCCTTTGAGAAATTTCAAGAATACAAGAATGAAGTTGAAAAACAAACAGGCAAAAGTATCAAGACACTGAGATCTGATCGAGGTGGTGAATACTTGAGTGCCGAGTTTCTGGGCTACTTAAAAGAGAATGGAATTCTCTCTCAGCTTACTCCTCCATACACACCACAACACAACGGTGTATCGAAAAGACGGAATCGAACCCTATTGGATATGGTTCGTTCCATGATGAGTAAGGCTGAGTTGCCGCGATTTTTCTTGGGTTATGCGCTAGAAACAGCTGCATATCTCTTGAACAAGGCTCCAACCAAGACTGTGCCTACCACCCAATATCAGATGTGGAGTGGGAAGAAACCCTGTCTCAAGTACCTTAAGACATGGGGATGTCCAGTTTTTGTAAAAAAGCAGCATGCGGGCAAGCTCGAGGCACGCTCAGTACTATATAAGTTTGTGGGATACCCAAAGAACTCCAGGGGGATATCTTTTCTATTCCGCAGAGGAACAAAAGGTTTTTGTTTCTCAGCATGCCCACTTCTTGGAAACTGAATTTTCAGAAAATCAGATAAGTGGGAGCGCAATAGAACTGGAAGAAATTCCAGAACCACAAGCTATTACTGAAAGCTTGAAGGAACCAGAAGTTTCAAGAGAACCAGACATCCCAGCGCAACTCCGCAGGAGTAGTAGGCAGTCTCATCCACCCGAGAGATACTACGGTTTTCTCATAGACGGGGATAGAGAGGATTGCACTATGGATTATGGTGAGCCTACTAGCTTCCAGCAAGCCATTCAGAGCGGCGACTCGGTAAAATGGCTGGATGCAATATGGGCCGAGATGGAGTCCACGTACACCAACAAAGTTTGGACTTTGGACTTTGCTCCAGAAGGGGTAAAACCCGTAGGCTGCAAATGGATCTTCAGAAAGAAAATTGGTGTAGATGGGCAGGTTGAGACCTATAAAGCTAGACTTGTTGCAAAGGGTTTTCGTCAAAGACCTGGTTTGGACTTTGACGAGACCTTTTCTCCAGTGGCTATGCTGAAATCCATTCGGATCCTTCTAGCCATTGCTGCCTTCCACGATTATGAAATCTGGAAGATGGACGTAAAGACGGCTTTCCTAAATGGAATTTTGGAAGAGTGCGTCTGTATGGATCAGCCAGAAGGATTCATTCAGAGTGGGAGCAGCGGTAAAATGTGCAAGTTGCTCAAGTCCATCTATAGATTGAAGCAGGCATCGCGGAGTTGGAACATCTGCTTTGATGATACGGTCAAGGAATTCAACTTTATCAAAAACCCAGATGAACCATGCATTTACAGTAAGATTGTAGGGAGAACTGTGGTATTCTTCATCTTGTACGTGGATGACATTCTCCTACTAGGAAATGATATTCCCATGCTACAGTCAGTCAAAGAATTCTAGTCACAGAGGTTCTCCATGAAGGACCTGGGCGATGCCAACTATATTCTGGGGATCCAGATCTATCGTGATAGATCTAAGAGGATGTTGGGACTTTCACAGTCAAGGTACATTGACACCATACTAAAAAGATTCAGTATGGAAGATTCCAAGCGCGGTAATTTACCGGCTTGTCACGGGATCACCCTCTCCAAAGAGATGTCTCCCAAGACTGATTTGGAAAGGGATCGCATGTCTATTATACCCCACGCTTCTGCGGTAGGCTCTTTAATGTATGCGATGTTATGTACCAGACCAGATGTACCATACGCATTAAGCGTTGTAAGCCGGTATCAGTCGAACCCAGGGGAGAAATACTGGATAGCGGTAAAGAACATTCTCATGTACCTAAGAAGGACTAAGGAGATGTTCTTGGTGTATGGCTGAAAAGACCTCCAGCTCGAGGCCTTTGCTGACTCCAGCTTCCAGAGTGACAAGGATGACTCCAAGTCCATGTCGGGTTATGTCTTTACCCTCAATGGAGGGGCGGTTTGCTGGAAGAGTTCTAAGCAGGAGACCGTTGCAGACTCAACTATGGAAGCGGAGTACATAGCTGCTTGCGATGCCGCAAAGGAAGCTGTCTGGATGAAGAAGTTCCTCACGGAGCTTCAGGTGGTTCCTACCATTATTGATCCAATACCGCTGTATTGCGACAACAACGGCGCTATGGCTTTAGCGAAGGAACCCAGGTCCCATCAGAAGTCCAAGCACATTTGGAGGCCGTACCACCTGATCAGGGAGATCGTAGATCGCCGGGAGATCGAGGTGAAGAGAGTAAATACGGAGAACAACACTACTACCCCAGACTCAGTTCGAGCGGCTGATCGAGACGATAGGTCTTCGATACGCCAGTGCATGGCCTTAGTGCAAGCGGGAGATTGTTAGTGTATATGCCCTAGAGGCCATTACTGTATCATACTTGTTTGTATATTACTTGATGGAAGCTTAGGATATTCACAGTTGTATAGACAATCTTGCTCAAAATGGTAGTATGCAACTTGGTTTGTTTCTACTTCAATATGTGCATGTGTTTCTTTTAGCATATCGCTTATACATATTAGTAGAGCCCTTAGGATCTATGCTTGATTACTAGTGTTGTGATGCCAGTCACACTCGTGGGGACTGGGTAATCCATATGCACATCCTTATACAGGTCCCTAGTCGTTGGACTATCGAGACAGGGCATCGATACTCCGGAGTAGACTAGCGCATACGCTTCTCATCCCAGCACGGGAGGTGGTCTGTCCAACAGCCATCAGTACGTTGTACTAAAGATAGTATGCGGGTGCTCGTTAGGTTATGAGTACACTGGACAGGACTCGTCGGGAACTGTTGGTTGGTATTATACCTATCGTCAGTTATCAGTTCCCAGGTGACATGAGTACAGCTTAGTCCGCTGACTTGACACTGTCACTTCGCCTCGAGTCTGTTTCCACTGTACTTAGATTACTACCCTACCATGGCTCAAAGGAGTCATGCAAACAGGTAGTAGTTTGGTGAAGTCCCGAAGCACTTGGAGGCAGTGACGGTTAGATAGGATTCGTCTCTCCCGGTATTGGGGGTTGACATCGCGCTGTGTCTAGGAAAGCCATTACACGAGTAGTCCCTGGCCAGGGCAAGCGAGATATACTGGTAGGTTTCCAGTGTTATCTCAGGGTGTTCTGGGCTACACTCCGACACGACTTGTACCGCTATTAGGGGACTGACGTTCACCACCCCCTAGGCCCGCCATGCGATGTATCAGACGAACAGACCGGACTGTACAGAGATTGTCACATACAGGCTCAGTAGGAGTTCGGATGGGATTACCTCATCGGCCTTCTTATCGATATCTACCTGGGGACCGTTACGTACAGCTAGTGCCGCTTGCGGTCTGTGGTTAAACCCACTGCCAGCGTAGTGTCGAGTTTTTAGAGTCCCACATAGAGAGTTTCCCTGCACTGAGCGAAATGTGTAGAGGCCGTATGGTTTTACGGCAGGGCTACGATCACTTACGTGCACTTTTGTGCGTATGCTGTTCGGGCAGGCAATACTAGTGGGCTTTGGTTTAAGCCGGATCCTAGTATTGCACGGATGGATTTGTTTTGTCTTCTGTACATTCGCATTCTACTGAATGCAGATGCGGGTGTGTATGCACAGTTTTGTGGAGCGATAAAGGAGGAGGTGCCTCATTAGGGTTTTGGCAGTTGGTTCGGCCAAAACCGTTATGTGGCAGGCTCATTAGGGTTTTGGCAATTCGTTTGGTCAAAACTATTATGAGCCGGAGACATTATTTACTAATCCTTTTAGTGATAATTTTGTGATGGCTAATTGCATTGACCATTTAACCACCATGACCTCTCTTGACTTTGTTGACCCGTTGACCGGAGTTGACCATTGACCTTCATGAGAGGTCTACACTCTTCTTTGGATTTTCTTTTTCTTTTATGGATTATGAAAATGGTCAATTCAATTAGTAGCCATCAACTTTATCATGAAAGGATTTGTAATGATGATAGTTTTGCATTATTGCAACCATGGTTCATTTCTTTAGCTCATAATTCATTTTCATTTCTCTCTCTTGTTCTTGTGAGAAGAAAAGAAAAGCTCTCATGGTTGCTAGCTCCTTCATCTTCCTCCTCTTGATTTCTTCTTTTGATCTCATGTGTTGAGAGAAAAAGATCCCACAAAGGCAAACACTTCCATATATCTCTACTACATAACCTTGGGCATCTAGACTAGCGATCTCTTTGCCGTAGTTGACTCGGCTCGAGGTAGAGCTCGGTGTACAACTCTCGGGTGGATCGTCTTCGACTCAAGGAAGCCGCGGAGGTGACCAAGATCCGGATCGTACCTTGGAGCTTGGACGGACGAGCGGGACAGCGGAATGAAGACCCGAAGGACCGGTTTCGTAAGGTATAATTTCTACGGCATAGAAGTTAAAGCCTCTAGTAGTTTGTTAGTTTCAAGTTTAGCAAAGATCCGGCTTTTAGTCCATGTTGCCTTGTGCTAAATAATTGTTTTTCGCCGTTTCCACCTCCCCGTAAGAACCGGGGTGAGCAACGTGGACTTACAAGATCCTGATCTGGTATACAATACCCAGGAAGTAGAGTTTATTGAAAGACTATTTTCAATAACATACACACCTAAAGCCGAAGCCACAACTTGCTTCGGATCCTGCTTTCTGGCCTTCCAAGCCTTGCAATCTTTCTTCCAGTGTCCCTTCTTATGACAATAGAAGCATTCTTCCTTTCCCACAAGCTGTCCCGCTATCTTTGTTGCCTTTGTTTTTCCCTTCGTATCCACTTTACTAACAAGGCCGCTTGGTTTGGCGGGGGCTTTCTTCTTCTTTTCCTTAGCTTTCGCCTTGGACTTAGAAGAGGAAGATCCTCCTACAAACAAAGTGGATGTTTCCCTACCTTTCTGTAGGGTGCCCTCTGCACTCCTCAGCTTGTTGAGGAGCTCCGGAAGTTCGACTTCTTTTCCTTGCAAGTTGAAGTTCAGGAGAAACTGGGCGTAAGTGGAAGGAAGGGACTGGAGAATCAAGTCCGTATAGAGCTCATTCTCTAACGTGGTCCCAAGGTCTGCGAGCTCCTCAATGAAGCCAATCATCTTAAGCACGTGTTCCGCTACCGATGATCCGACGGCCAACCTTGCCGAAAACAGCTTTTTGACACTTCGTATCTGGCGATACGAGATTGCTCTCCATACAGTTCTTTTGTATGGAGAAATATGGATTCGAGGTCCATATTCTTGTGCCTCCTCTGATGTTCATTGTCCATAGAGGCAAGCACGAGGCACTTGGCCTTCGTGCAATCGATCTCCCAATTCTTACGGATTCCTTATCCGCGACGCTGGAGGTGGGACCTGGGACAGGGGGAGCTTTGGTGGTAAGGAGATACCCCAGCTTGTCGTAAGTGATTGCCATTTTGACATTCCTGAGCCAATATTTATAGTTTGTCCTTGTCATTATGTTTTTATCTAGAAGTAACTTAAGTCCGGTCATGACGGTTGGTCGCTGCAATTAGGAGAGAGAGAGAGAAGAAACACTCTGCATGATGCTCTTGTAAGTTTATAGTGGTTTTTAATTTGTCTAAACAGGATGGCTCCCACTGTATCTCGAATTCCTCCTCAAACCAAAAAGGAAGAATTAGTCGGGATCAATCTCACCGTACAATACTTGCTTAACTATTCAGCCAGGCCAGTGTTGGTACTTCGAGGGAGCTTTTCCAACGCTTTCGCGAAGTTCCTTAATTAAATAACCTATTTTCCCTGGGGGCGTAGCCCCGCTAACACCTTTCTATACACCTACTTGGTTTATAGCATTGATCATTATGTGAGAAATTTCCCGAGGAGTAGCATATACTCACAGTAGGATCGGGATCCAAATATCATCGCATGACAAAACTGAAGGAATCCTACCAGAATCATCACACTCAAAATGGTATGCTGCGCTACAAGTTTCTGGTTCTTTAGAAACTCCCGATGTGGATTTTTGCCCTATGTTCTTATTACCTTGACTTTGGCCAACATATCATAAGTCACATGTCAAGTTCTACCCTTCATTCTCCAGGTTAATTTGAACCCACCCGTACCTACCCTTGACTTTGGCCAACAAGCCAGTACGACTGTCCCAAACCAACGCAACTATCTATACTGCACATGAATACCCAATAGCTACCGATCACTATGCCTTGACTTTGGCCAACAAACATAGCTTGAATACTATTGACCATCCATGTGAAACGACGGAGGGCTACGAATGGTTTTGGCGAAACCGTGAACGCAGTGAACTTGATATAATCGATGGAACGAGATAGCTTTTAAAAGGAGTGGCTTAAGCTCCGCGTTTAAAAGTTGTTTTTGAAAAGAAACCGAGTGGTTTTTGAAAGTGCTCCAACGACTTTACTTTGGTTTATTTTCTTGCATTAATTTTTAATGCGTCCCATCATTTAATCCTACCATTGCAGAAAACAACCAAAATATGAC
This sequence comes from Agapanthus africanus, assembly GCA_030015575.1. Lineage (NCBI taxonomy): Eukaryota > Viridiplantae > Streptophyta > Magnoliopsida > Asparagales > Amaryllidaceae > Agapanthus > Agapanthus africanus. The sequence continues at coordinate 251,031,756 of CM057348.1, read as the reverse complement.
GTACGCTTATGCCATCCGCATTCGCCACGGGGCCCCGTCATTACCCGTTAGGTTACTTAACTAACGAAAGAACGGGGGCTGGACCAGCGCGGATGCAAAACATAAGCAACGCCTAAATAGATATATTGCAATGATAGCCATTCCAGATCACAGATGAACACATTGGATATAATAGGAATCCGCAATTCGTACGAGCCTGTAACGAAGAGCGAATTACACGGTCGCGGTGAATAGCCAATACCCAACCCAAGACCCCTACGGGGGCGGCAAACTACCCGCCAAATACCCGAAGCGAAGCAACTTCCCTCAACGACGTGAGTAGGCCACTCGGCACTTCGAGGTACCTGGTAGTTTGTGCACCCCCTCCATGGGTCTATCCTAGGAGCAAAAACAGTAAAAGAAATTATACAATGACGGCTACAAGCTCATCCCAGTTGTGCGGCCAAATAAATAATATTACATCAATTACAAATTACATGAATTGAAAAAAAAGAAAACTCTCATCTCACAACCCCCCGGCTATTCACCCGCGACAATCTAATGAATTCATATACACTTACCATCAACATTACAGATCACAGATATGTATAACCCCCACTAATCGACGTATAGCGATTAGCAGACGTTCAATACATATAACACATCACAGATATAAACCCGTTAGCTTAAGTCTTTAGAGGTTCGATCAAAATACGGATTTTTAAGCCCCAAAAACAAATTTTGCTTTCTGGAAATTCTGGGCAGAAAAAACATATTGTAAAAATCCCAAATCACCCAACTGAATAAACTGCATGAAAAACAGCCCATGACCGAGTCAACTCGGCCGCGGATCCGCGGTGGGAGCACGCTCCTGCCGCGGTTCCACGGCGCGTTGATCGATTCACTGGACCATTTTTCTACAGTTTCATCTAAAAACCCTAAGCCGAATTTTAAGGTAAGATTTATTATTTTTGGAACAGGAAAAAAATTCGGCAGAAAGTATACATTTCGGGCGTGTTTCGCGACTTTTTCTCCGATCGAACTTCTAGTTACTTTGCTAACATGTTAGATAGTGTTTAACAAGGCTCTGATACCATTGTAAGTCCATGCTACCCTTCCCCGGCCCTTTGGGGTTGCGGAAATGGTGAAAAAATATTTTTCTTAGGGTGGTAACATGGACTCAAAATACGGATCTTTATTAAACAACTACCTAACAACATAACTAGAAGTTTTACCTACTCGGTTAGGGGGTTATACCTTAACTTGAACTCCTTCGTCTTCAACTAGTTGCGGTGGTCGGATCGGCCTCACCTCGTCGTCTCTTCGCACCGAAGATGTATCCACCCGAAAGCTTCGACCTTTTGGCTTCTACTTCAAACTAGAAGAAACTAGAACTCTTGGTTTGCTAAACCTTGTGAACTAGGATGAGTAGAGAAGTGATATGGGTTTTCTTTTATCTCTAAGGCAATGTTTCTCAACTAATGAGAGGGAGTTGCCTTGAGCTAGAGAGAGAGCAAGAGGAAGAGGGAGAGAGCTTGAGCAAGAGAGAGAAATGAAATGAAAGAATGAAATAAGTCTTTTGCCATCCAAGCTCTCATAATCCAAAAGCATCATAACACATAATGATAATTGAGTATTATGTGATGGTTATCATCATATCAAAAGGCAATATCATTTCATGCATTAAATGCAATGTGTGAACAAATAAGCAAGCAAAAGTCTTTGCATGAAATGATAGCCACAGTAATGTGGTGGTCAACAAGTCCAACCTAGTCAACCGGTCAACAAAGTCAACAAGTCAACAAAGTCAACCTTTTAACCCAACCATGGCGCAATAATACTTAATTATCATTAATCATATTTCTTATTCTCATAAGGGTTTAGCAAACGTCAATAGTCAACAACCCTAATGAGAATCCTCTGCCTCTGTCTATGTCAACGTTCATACACACCCGCATCTGCGTTCCGAGGAACACGAATGCAAACGAGATAAAATCAATCCCAAAACGTATACTAGGATCTGGCTTAACCCAAAGCCTACAAGTAATAACTGCTCGGACACTAAACGTGCACAAGTGCACGGATGTGACCGAACCCTATCGCAAAACCATGCGGCTTCTACTCTTTTGCCTAAAGGCGAATAGCTCTCTGTGTGGGACTCTAAAGACTCGACACTACGCTGGCAGTAGGTTTAACCACAGACCGCAAGCGGCACTAGTTGTGCGTAACGGCCCCCATGTAGATGTCGATAAGAAGACGGACGAGGTGAAACCCATCTGAACTCCTACTGAGCCTGAATGTGACAGTCTCCGTACAGTCCGGTCTGTTCGTCTGAGAATATCGCATGGCGGGCCAAGGGGGCGGTAAACGTCAGTCCCCTAATAGCGCTACAAGTCGTGTTGGAGTGTAGCCCAGAACACCCTGAGATAACACTGGAAACCTACCAGTATATCTCGCTTGCTCTGGACAGGGAGTACTTGTGTAATGGCTCTCCTAGACACAGCGCGATATCAACCCCCAATACTGGGAAAGACGAATCCTGTCTAACCGTCACTGCCTCCAAGTGCTTCAGGACTGCACCCAACTACTACCTGTTTGCACGACTCCTTTGAGCCGTGGTAGGGTAGTAATCAAAGTACAGTGGGACCACTCTCAAGGCGAAGTGACAGTGTCAAGTCAGCGGACTAAGCTGTACTCATGTCACCTGGAAAATGATAACTGACGATAGGTATAGTACCAACCAATCAGTTCCCGACGAGTCCTGTCCAGTGTACTCGTAACCTAACGAGCACCCGCATACTATCTAAAGTACGACGTACTGACGGCTGTGGGACAGACCGTCTCTCCTGCTGGGATGAGAAGCGCATACGCTAGTCTACTCCGGAGTATCGATGCCCTGTCTCGATAGTCCTACGACTAGGGACCTGTATAAGGATGTGCTTGTGGATTACCCAGCCCCCACGAGTGTGACTGCCATCACAACGCTGGTAATCAAGCAAAGATCTTAAGGGCTCTACTAATATGTATAAGCAATATTGTCATGACCCAAAGTTTGGCCCGTGACCGGCACATAACCACGTAACGTCTACAGGTGTAACGCGACTAAGTGAACCGAAAACCCAGAAATCAAACCAGTAAAAGTATAAAGTGTTATAAGTTAAAAATGAAAGCACTTACTTACATGTTAAGGAATCTAAGTAAACAATCACCAAGATAGAAATATACGACGCCGTAGCGAAGATCAAGATCCACAAGTGGGAACATCACAGAGAGAATAAAACTGCATAAGAAAGTCGGCTCACAACGAGCTCGACACCAGAATACAAATAAAATACATCACCGTCCTCACACTGTCTCTAAGTCAAATACATACATGGTAGATGGAGAATACTAGATACAACAATGTACATAACTGAAAGATAAAAAGATACCACACAAAACCCACCTATCAGCAAAAGAGCTAGTACACCAACTATGGGGGTATCTGTGTCAAAAGATGCAAAACGCAGCCTGCCGCGACTACTCCGAAGGGCAACCTGCAAACACTGTAGCACAACGGGGGTGAATTGCCAACTCGTTAATAGAGATAACATATAAAGGTAATCACGAGCATGCACGTACTGCGCTACTCTATCATATGCCAACAGATGATATCAATATGTGATAAGCAGTATGTGCAATAATCATGCAAGTGCTCTATCAGGTAATATAACTACAGGATGAGGTACAATAATAAATGCTGAGCATGGGCAATATAACATCTACACGGAATATCAACGTGGAATATATAAACGGTGTCCATCAATGCACCCAGATCCCCCAAATAGCTCAGGCGCCGGCATCCTCATCGGCCCTCAAATCCTGTAAATCTCTGAGAATCCCGAGTGCCCAACATCGGCACCCAAATATCATAAATACTCATGTCCAGCATCGACACGCAAATCCTCATCCATTAGGCCCCGTCAGTCCGGGTCAGCCCACGGGCTCCGTCTGCGGTATCGGCCCTCGACCCCGGCAGTACGGATCAACCCGCATCCATCTATCGACTCTGATCAGTATCCTCCGGATAACTATCAGGTCCAACCAATCACCGGTAGGTAGTAGTCCCTCTGCCAGGCTCACCGTCTACTACACAGCGAAACCGTTCTCGCCCCGGGGTACCATACCTGGTCCACCATGTACCCGTAATCGGCCTCAACCAGCTCCTCGATTCGGGTTCACATATATCACTTGTTAGTGTATATGCCCTAGAGGCCATTACTGTATCATACTATTTTGTATATTACTTAATAGAAGCTTGGGATATTCACTTTGTATATACAATCTTGCTCAAAATAGTAGTATGCTACTTGGTTTGTTTCTAGTTCAATGTGTACATGTGTTTATTTTAGTATATCACCTATACACATTAGTGGAGCCCTTAGGATCTTTGCTTGATTACCAGCGTTGTGATGGCAGTCACACTAGTGGGAGCTGGATAATCTATAAGCACATCCTTATGCAGGTCCCTAGTCGCAGGACTATCGAGACAGGGCATCGATACACCGGAGTAGACTAGCGCATGCGCTTCTCATCCCAGTATGGGAGACGGTCTGTCCCACAGCCGTCGGTACGTCGTACTTGAGATAGTATGCGGGTGCTCGTTAGGTTACGAGTACACTGGACAGGACTCGTCGGGAACTGACTAGTTGGTATTATGCATATCGTCAGTTATCAGTTCCCAGGTAACATGAGTACAGCTTAGTCCGCTGACTTAACACTGTCACTTCGCCTCGAGTGTGTTCCCACTGTACTTTGATTACTACCCTACCACGGCTTAAAGGAGTCGTGCAAACAGATAGTAGTTGGGTGCAGTCCCGAAGCACTTGGAGGCAGTGACGGTTAGACAGGATTCGTCTCTCCCGGTATTGGGGGTTGACATCGCGCTGTGTCTAGGAGAGCCATTACATGAGTAGTCCCTGGCCAGGGCAAACGAGATATACTGGTAGGCTTCAAGTGTTATCTTAGGGTTTTTTGGGCTTCACTCCGACACGACTTGTACCGCTATTAGGGGACTGACGTTTACCGCCCCCTAGGCCCGCCATGCGATGTATCAGACGAACAGACCGGACTGTACGGAGAATGTCACATTCAGACTCAGTAGGAGTTCAGATGGGTTTCACCTCGTCAGTCTTCTTTTCGGCATCTACCTGGGGACCGTTACGCACAGCTAGTGCCGCTTGCGGTCTGTGGTTAAACCCACTGCTAGCGTAGTGTCGAGTCTTTAGAGTCCCACACAGAAAGCTATTCGCCTTTAGGCAAAAGAGTAGAGGTCGCATGGTTTTGCGACAGGGTTCGGTCACATCCGTGCACTTGTGCACGTACAGTGTCCGGACAGTTAACACTAGCGGGCTTTGGTTTAAGCCAGATTCTAGTGTACCTTTGGGATTGGTTTTTTCCAGTATGCATTCGTGTTTCTCGGAACGCGGATGCGGGTGTGTATGCACAGTTGACGGAGAGACAGAGGCAGAGGATTCTCATTAGGGTTGTTGACTATTGACTGTTGACCATTGACTTTTTGCTAAACCCTAATGAGAATTTGATACATGTTTAGCAATAATATTAATTAAGTATTATAGTGACATGGTTGTTGAGGGGTTGACTTTGTTGACTTGTTGACTTTGCTGACCGGTTGACTAGGTTGGACTAGTTGACCATCATCATCACAATGGTTGTCATTTTCTTGCAAAGACTTTTGCTTGCTTGTTGTAGTTTGCAAAATGAGTGCATGGAAATGATATTTCCTTTGACATGATATGAACCATCACATAATACTTGATTAACTTTATGGCTCATGATGCTTTTGGATTATGAGAGGGTGAAAGACAAAAGAGAGGCTCATTCTTTCTTTGCTTTTCTCTCTCTTGGCTTTGAGCTCTCTCATGCTCTTGCTCTCATCCTCTTCCTCTTTCTCTCTTTCAAGTCTATGGTTCACTTGTCTCATGAGTTGAGAACCAAGAACCATAGATAAAATCCTAACAAAACTCTTCTCTACTCACTCTAGTTCACAAGGTTTAGCAAACCGAGTGAACTAGTTTCTTCAAAGTTCGAAGAAGGAGCCAAAGGTAGAAGCTTTCAGGTGGATCGATCTTCGGGAGCAAAGAGACGACGGGGAGAAGCCGATTCGGACAACCATCGAGTCTTGAAGACGAAGGAGTTCAAGAAAAGAAAGGTATAACCCCCTAACCGAGTAGTTAACAACTGCTAGTTAGGTTGTTAGTTATATGTTTAACAAAGATCCGGGTTTTAAGTCCATGTTACCAACTCTAAAAAAATTGTTTTCCATCAAATTCCGCATGCCCGAAAGTACCGGGAGAGGTAGCATGGACTTACAGTGGCATCAGAGCCTAGTTAAACTCTATCTAACATGTTAGCATAGTAACTAGAAATTCGATCGGAGAAAAAGTCCCAAAATGAACCCCGATATCAAACTTTCCGTCGATTTTCGAAGTGCTGCAAAAATCATTTGAGATACACACAAAATCGACTCAGGGTTTTTAGAGTATACTGTAGAAAATTGGTCCCCTGATCTCATCAAAGCGCCGCGGAAACACGGCAATAGCTTGCTATTGCCGCGGTGCCGCGGCCGTCTTGGCTCCCTTATGGGTCTTCTTTGCTACAGTATGCTTGTGGGGGTATTTTGGGAATTTTGCTATATGTTTTTTGAGCCCAGATTTTCCAGAAAGAAAAATTTATTTTTGGGGCTTTAAAAACCGTATTTTGATCGAACTTCTAAAAGACTTTAGCTGACGGGTTTTTATCTGTGTTGTGATATTTGTATTGAACGTCTGCTAATCGCTATATGTCGATTAGTGGGGGTTATACAAATCTGTGATCTGTAATGTTGCTGGAATGTGTATATGAATCTATTGGATTGTCGCGGGTGAATAGCCGGGGGGTTGTGAGACGAGAGTTTTTCTTTTCTTTCAATTCATGTAAATTTGTAAATTGATGTAATATTATTTGTATGGCCGCACAACCGGGTCGGGGTTGTAGCCGTCATTGTATAATTTCTTTTTACAGTTTTTGCTCCTAGGATAGACCCATGGAGGGGGTGCACAAACTACCGGGTATCTCGAAGTGCCGAGTGGCCTACTCACGGTGTTGAGGGAGGTTGCTCCACTTCGGGTATTTGGCGGGTAGTTTGCCTCACCCGTAGGGGTCTTGGGTGGGGTATTGGCTATTCACCGCGACCGTGTAATCTGCTTTTCGTTACAGGCTCGTACGAATTGCGGATTCCTAGTATATCCAATGTATTCATCTGTGATCTGAAATGGCTATCATTGCAATATATATCTATATATGATATTATTTAGGCGTTGCTTATGTTTTACAGCCGCGCTAGCCCAGCCCCCGCTTTGTCGTTAGTTAAGTAACCTAACGGGTAATGACGGGGCCCAGTGGCGAATGCGAATGGCATAAGCGTACGTCATATTTTGGTTGTTTTCTGCAATGGTAGGATTAAATGGTGGGACGCATTAAAAGAACTAATGCAAGAATATCACGCATTAAAAGAACTAATGCGAGATAATAAACCAAGCAAAAATCGTTGGAACACTTTCGAAAAACCACTCGGTTATTTTCAAAACCAACTTTTAAATGCGGAGCTTGAGCCACTCCTTTTAAAAGCTATCTCGTTCCATCGATTATATCAAGTTCACTACGTTCACGGTTTTGCCAAAACCATTTGTAGCCCTCCGTCGTTTCGCATGAATAGTCAATAGTATTCAAGCTATGTATGTTGGCCAAAGTCAAGGCATAGTGATTGGTAGCTATTGGGTATTCATGTGTAGCATAGATAGATGCGTTGGTTTGGGACAGTCGTACTGCCATTTTGGCCAAAATCAAGGGTAGGTACGGATGGATCAAAATTAACCTGGATTATGATGGGTAGAACTTGACATGTGACTTATGATATTTTGGCCAAAGTCAAGGTCATAAGAGCATGATGCAAAAATCCACATCGGGAGTTTCATAAGTACTGAAACTTGATAGATTTGCATACCATTTGGAGTGTGATGATTCTGGTAGGATTCCTTCAGTTTCATCACGCGATGATATTTGGATCCCGATCCTACTGTGAGTATATGCTACTCCTCGGGAAATTTTTCACTAAACGATCAATGCTATAAACCTAGTAGGTGTCTAGAAAGGTGTTAGCGGGGCTACGCCCCCAGGGAAAAGAGGTTCTTAAATTAAGGAACTTCGCGAAAGCGTTGGAAAACCTCCCTCGAAGTACCGACACTGGCCTGGCTGAACGGTTAAGCAAGTATTGTACAGTGAGATTGATCCCGACTAATTCTTCCTTTATGGTTTGAGGAGGGATTCGAGAAACAGTAGGAGCCATCCTGTTTAGACAAACTAAAAACCATTCTAAACTTGCAAGAGCATCGTGCTGAGTGTTTCTTCTCTCTCTACTAATTGCAGCGACTAATCGACATGACTGGACTTAAGTTATTACTAGATAAAAACATACTGACATGGCCAAACTACAAAGATTGGCTCAGGAATGTCAAGATGGCAATCACTTACGACAAGCTGGGGTATCTTCTTACCACCAAAGCTCCCCCTGTCCCAGGTCCCACTTCCAGCGTCGCGGATAAGGAAATCCGTAAGACTTGGGAGATTGATAGCGCGAAGGCCAAGTGCCTCGTGCTTGCCTCTATGGACAATGAACATCAGAGGAGGCACGAGAATATGGACCTGGAATCCATATTTCTTCATACAAAAGAACTGTATGGAGAGCAATCTCGTATCGCAAGATACGAAGCGTCGAAGAAGTTATTTTCGGCAAGGTTGGCCGTCAGATCATCAGTAGCAGAACACGTGCTTAAGATGATCGGCTACATTGAGGAGCTCGCGGACCTTGGGACCACATTGGAGAGTGGGCTCTATATAGACTTGATTCTCCAGTCCCTTCCTTCCACTTACGCCCAGTTCATACTGAACTTCAACTTACAAGAAAAAGAAGTTGAACTTTCAAAGCTTCTCAACATGCTGAGGAGCGCAGAGGGCACCCTACAGAAAGGTAGGGAAACATCCACTTTGTTTGTAGGAGGATCTTCTTCTTCTAGGTCCAAGGCGAAAGCCAAGGGAAAGAAGAAGAAAGCCCCCGCCAAACCAAGGGGCGGTGTTAGTAAAGTGGATACGAAGGGAAAGGCAAAAGCAACAAAGAAAGCGGGGAAGCTTGTGGATAAGGAAGAATGCTTCTATTGTCATAAGAAAGGACACTGGAAGAATGATTGCAGGGCTTGGAAAGCCAGAACACAGGAATTGAAGCAGGTTGCAGCTTCAGCTTCAGGTGTGTATGTTATTGAAAACTGTCTTTCAATAAACTCTACTTCCTGGGTATTGGATACCGGATCAGGATCTCATATCTGTAATTCTTTGCAGGCGTTGAGAAACCGTAGGGTTTTGAAGGCAGGTGACATGACCCTCAAAGTTGCGAACGGAGCTAGCATGGATGCTAAAGCCGTAGGGGACTATCACCCGGGAATGTCAGATGGACATGTTTTGGTTTTGCGTAATTGCTTTTTTGTGCCCAACGCAACTTGTAATATCATTTCTGTATCTTTGGTTTCTAAAGAAGGTTATGAATTTGTGTTTGTAAGCAATGTTGTAAACATTCACCTTAATCAAGTTCTGATTGGGTCAGGTACATTGGGCAATGGTATATATGTATTAAACCAACCACAGATTTTCAATGTCCAGAATACACACAAAATAATGTCTCCGGAAATAAATCAGACTTTCTTATGGCATTGTAGACTGGGTCACATCAATGAGCGAAGGTTGACGAAGTTACATACAGAAGGATATTTGAATCCGTTCGAATATCAATCGTATGCCACTTTTCAATCATGTCTCAAAGGAAAGATGACAAAGACTCCGTTCACTGGACACGGAGTAAGAGCGAGCGAGCTCTTGGGACTCGTACACAGCGACGTGTGCGGTCCAATGTCTACACACGCACGAAGCGATTATTCTTACTTCATTACTTTTACGGATGACTTTTCAAGGTACGGTTATGTCTTCTTAATGAAACATAAGTCCGAAGCCTTTGGAAAATTCCAGGAATATAAGAATGAAGTAGAAAAACAAACTGGCAAAAGTATCAAGATTCTGAGATCGGATCGAGGTGGTGAATACTTGAGTGCCGAGTTCCTAGACTATTTAAAAGAGAACGGAATTCTCTCTCAGCTTACTCCTCCATTCACTCCGCAACATAACGGTGTATCGGAGAGACGGAACCGAAACCTATTGGATATGGTACGGTCCATGATGAGTAACGCTGAGTTACCGCGATCATTCTGGGGGTATGCGCTAGGATCAGCTGCATACCTTTTGAACAGAGTTCCCACTAAGACTGTGCCTACCACACCATATGAGATGTGGTGTGGGAAGAGGCCCCATCTTAATCACATTAAGACATAGGGAAGTCCAGCTTTTGTCAAAAAGCAGCATTCGGACAAGCTCGAGGCACGCTCAGTACAGTGCAAGTTCGTGGGATATCCAAAGAACTCCAAGGGATATTTCTTCTACTGCGAAGAGGAACAAAAGATTATTGTTTCTCGTCATGCCCACTTTCTAGAACACCAGTTCTTAGAAAAGGAAACTTGTGGGAGCGCAGTAGAACTGGAAGAAATTCCAGAACCACAGACTATTACTGAAAGCCTAGTGGAACTAGAGGGTTCAAAAGAACAGGACATTCCTACGCCGCTCCGCAGGAGTAGTAGGCAGTCTCATCCGCCCGAGAGATACTACGGTTTTCTCATAGACGGGGATAGAGAGGATTGCATCATAGATTATGATGAGCCTACTAGCTTCCAGCAGGCCGTTTAGAGCGTTGACTCGGTAAAATGGCTGGATGCAATGCGGACCGAAATGGAGTCCATGTACACCAACAAAGTATGGACGTTGGACATTGCTCCAGGCGGGGTAAAACCCGTAGGATGCAAGTGGATCTTCAAAAGGAAGATTGGTGTAGATGGACAGGTTGAGACCTATAAAGCTAGACTGGTTGCAAAGGGTTTTCGTCAAAGACCTGGTTTGGACTATGACGAGACCTTTTCTCCAGTAGCTATGCTGAAATCCATTCGGATCCTTCTTGCCATTGCTGCCTTCCACGATTATGAGATTTCGCAGATGGACGTAAAGACCGCTTTTCTAAATGGAAATTTAGAGGAGTGTGTCTATATGGACCAGCCAGAGGGTTTCATTCAGAGTGGGAGCAGCGGAAAGGTGTGCAAGTTGCTTAAGTCCATCTATGGACTAAAGCAGGCTTCGCGGAGTTGGAACATCTGTTTTGATGAGACGGTCAAGGAATTTGGCTTTATCAAAAATCCAGATGAACCATGCATCTATAGTAGATTTGTAGCGAAAACTGTAGTATTCCTCGTTTTATACATGGATGACATTCTCTTAATAGGAAATGACATTCCTATGCTACAATCTGTCAAGGGGTTCTTGTCGCACAGGTTCTCCATGAAAGACCTGGGTGATGCCTCATACATCCTGGGGATCCGGATCCATCGTGATAGATCTAAGAGGATATTAGGACTTTCACAGTCCAGGTATATCGACACCATACTGAAAAGATTCAGTATGGAAGATTCCAAGCGCGGTAACCTACCGGCTTGTCACGAGATCACCCTCTCTAAAGAGATGTCTCCCAAGACTGATTTGGAGAGGGATCGCATGTCTATTATACCCTACGCTTCTGCGGTAGGCTCTATAATGTATGCGATGTTGTGTACCAGACCGGATGTTGCTTATGCACTGAGTGTGGTAAGCCGGTATCAGTCAAACCCTGGGGAGAAATACTGGATAGCAGTAAAGAATATTCTCAAGTACCTGAGAAGGACTAAGGAGATGTTCTTGGTGTATGGCGGAAAAGACCTCCAGATCGAGGCCTTTGCTGACTCCAGCTTCCAGAGTGACAAGGATGATTCCAAGTCCATGTCGGGATTTGTCTTTACCCTCAATGGAGGGGCGGTGTGTTGGAAGAGTTCCAAACAGGAAACCGTTGCAGACTCGACGATGGAAGCGGAATACATCGCTGCATCTGATGCCGCAAAAGAAGCTGTCTGGATGAGGAAGTTCTTGAAAGAACTTCAGGTGGTTCCGTCCATTGCTGATCCAATACCTCTGTATTGCGACAACAACGGGGCTATAGCTTTAGCGAAGGAACCCAAGTCTCATCAGAGATCCAGACACATCTTGAGGCGGTATCACCTGATCAGGGAGATCGTGGATCGCCAGGAGATCGAGGTTCGGAGAGTCTCTTCAGAAGATAACACTGCAGATCCATTCACCAAGGCCATGCCCCAGACTCAGTTCGAGCGGCTGATCGAGATGAAAGGTCTTCGATACGCCAGTACATGGCCTTAGTGCATGTGGGAGATTGTTAGTGTATATGCCCTAGAGTCCATTACTGTATCATACTAGTTTGTATATTACTTAATGGAAGCTTAGGATATTCACCTTGTATATACAATCTTGCTCAAAATAGTAGTATGCTACTTGGTTTGTTTCTACTTCAATGTGTACATGTGTTTATTTTAGTATATCACCTATACACATTAGTGGAGCCCTTAGGATCTTTGCTTGATTACCAGCGTTGTGATTGGAGTCACACTAGTGGGGGCTGGGTAATCTATAAGCACATCCTTATGCAGGTCCCTAGTCACAGGACTATCGAGACAGGGCATCGATACTCCGGAGTAGACTAGCGCATGCGCTTCTCATCCCAGTGTGGGAGACGGTCTGTCCCACAGCCGTCGGTACGTCGTACTTGAGATAGTATGCGGGTGCTCGTTAGGTTACGAGTACACTGGACAGGACTCGTCGAGAACTGACTAGTTGGTATTATGCCTATCGTCAGTTATCAGTTCCCAGGTGACATGAGTGCAGCTTAGTCCGCTGACTTGACACTGTCACTTCGCCTCGAGTGTGTTCCCACTGTACTTTGATTACTACCCTACCACGGCTCAAAGGAGTCGTGCAAACAGATAGTAGTTGGGTGCAGTCCCGAAGCACTTGGAGGCAGTGACGGTTAGACAGGATTCGTCTCTCCCGGTATTGGGGGTTGACATCGCGCTGTGTCTGAGATAGCCATTACATGAGTAGTCCCTGGCCAGGGCAAACGAGATATACTGGTAGGCTTCCAGTGTTATCTCAGGGTGTTTTCGGCTTCACTCCGACACGACTTGTATCGCTATTAGGGGACTGACGTTTACCGCCCCCTAGGCCCGCCATGCGATGTATCAGACGAACAGATCGGACTGTACGGAGAATGTCACATTCAGACTCAGTAGGAGTTCAGATGGGTTTCACCTCGTCAGTCTTCTTTTCGGCATCTACCTGGGGACCGTTACGCACAGCTAGTGCCGCTTGCGGTCTGTAGTTAAACCCACTGCCAGCGTAGTGTCGAGTCTTTAGAGTCCCACACAGAAAGCTATTCGCCTTTAGACAAAAGAGTAGAGGTCGCATGGTTTTGCGACAGGTCGCATGGTTTTGCGACAGGGTTCGGTCACATCCGTGCGCTTGTGCACGTACAGTGTCCGGACAGTTAACACTAGCGGGCTTTGGTTTAAAGCCAGATTCTAGTGTACCTTTTGGGATTGGTTTTTTCCAGTATGCATTCGTGTTCCTCGGAACGCGGATGCGGGTGTGTATACACAGTTGACGGAGAGACAGAGGCAGAGGATTCTCATTAGGGTTGTTGACTATTGACTGTTGACCATTGACTTTTTGCTAAACCCTAATGAGAATTTGATACATGTTTAGCAATAATATTAATTAAGTATTATAGTGACATAGTTGTTGAGGGGTTGACTTTGTTGACTTGTTGACTTTGTTGACCGGTTGACTAGGTTGGACTAGTTGACCATCATCATCACAATGGTTGTCATTTTCTTGCAAAGACTTTTGCTTGCTTGTTGTAGTTTGCAAAATGAGTGCATGGAAATGATATTGCCTTTGACATGATATGAACCATCACATAATACTTGATTAACTTTATGGCTCATGATGCTTTTGGATTATGAGAGGGTGAAAGACAAAAGAGAGGCTCATTCTTTCTTTGCTTTTCTGTCTCTTGGCTTCGAGCTCTCTCATGCTCTTGCTCTCATCCTCTTCCTCTTGCTCTCTTTCAAGTTTATGGTTCACTTGTCTCACGAGTTGAGAACCAAGAACCATAGATAAAATCCCAACAAAACTCTTCTCTACTCACTCTAGTTCACAAGGTTTAGCAAACCGAGTGAACTAGTTTCTTCAAAGTTCGAAGAAGGAACCAAAGGTAGAAGCTTTCAGGTGGATCGATCTTCGGCGCAAGGAGACGACGGGGGGAAGCCGATTCGGACAACCATCGAGTCTTGAAGACGAAGGAGTTCAAGAAAAGAAAGGTATAACCCCCTAACCGAGTAGTTAACAACTGCTAGTTAGGTTGTTAGTTAGATGTTTAACAAAGATCCGGGTTTTAAGTCCATGTTACCACCTCTAAGAAAATTGTTTTTCATCAAATTCCGCATGCCCGAAAGTACCGGGAGAGGTAGCATGGACTTACATCACTCTAGCACCGAGGAAACACATGGTCGACACACCGAAATATCATATCAAGGGAACCGGGTTTTTAAATGAATACATATTTGAAATAGCCACGGTTCCCAAATCCAGAAATCACATGCAATCCAAATCAATATACAAGTCAATGATCCGATATGATATGTGCTTCAAATATAAATATCATATCAAGTCACAGATCGATGAGCTACAATATAATGATCCGATGTGATATATGCATCAAGTATGAATATCAAGTCATGCCACATATAGATGAGCTACAATATAATGATCCGATGTGATAAATGCATCAAGTATGAATATCAAGTCATGTTACATATAGATGAGCTACAATATAATGATCCGATGTGAATTCTACAGTGTGAGTGTCATGGCAATTATTAACGGTGTGTGTGTAACATGCAGGATAGTGCTCGTGCAACATGGACCGTTAGTAATGGTGCGATGTTCTATCAATTCTAGTTTATAACCATATAGCAGGGAATGCAGTATGCACTAAATAGTAGCCATGAACAGTCAATTTATGTGAATATAGCTATAAGGTCCTATCATCCCGGACGTAGAACGCCATGCGGGCGATATCCCCGTAGATGTTAAATCTACTCACCGTAGTCTCTCGCTAGGTATAGCCAACAACTTGTTTCCCCTTCTGCGCGGCGTCCGCCGTACTCGCTTGCGAACCTAGAATTACACAATACATCATACATAAGCTTGAAGTCACACAAACACGACATTAAGGCCGAACTAGTAACTCGTGTCGTGAACCAAGCGCGCGTGTGCGCGATACGCTAAAACGTGTGATTACGCGCCTGAAGTCACTCCGACGCGTCGCGATACGCAAAAACCCAAAACCCACAAACACGTATCACGCGTGTCGCGAAGACTAAAAATACAGGAAAATAGGTATTCACATCCAGATTTTGATACAGAAAAGATATTGTAAAACTATATATACCAAAATAACCCACATAGCAGCAGACACCAACACCCCAAACCCCAACCCCAATCACCCCCATCTGGCCGCAAATTGCGGCCAAAATGCTTATTTCGGCGGCCTCACTTGGGAATTGGGCTCCCAGGTTTGGTGTGTGCACTCTATACCCCCCATACATGGTACAGTAACATCTAGTTTCACTCTGAAATATCTCGGGTAGCAGCAGATCCTACAGGGCCATATTTCTAGTTAAAATCCACACTTTTGCACTAAAATGGAACTTTAGGGTATTTTTGTGCAAACCTGAAGTACAACCTGGTTAAAATAGCTCTAATAACACTTAAAGGAGCTAACTAAACTATGAGAACACCAATCTAACATATACTTCACAAATATCCTTTAATATCACTAAAAATGCACAAAAATGAGATCTTTGCTAAAGAATACTACAAGTTAGCGAAAAGGAGGTTAAGACATGAGTTTATACCTTCTAAGAACCTTGTAAAACACCAAAAGTCTCAGCTTTTCCCTCAAGTGTGCAGATTTGCATTTGAACACCTCAAAAACCCATTTTTCCTAAGGTTTTGTGAAGGAAATGTGTGGTTTTTGTGTAGGATTTGTGTAGAGATCAAAGAGACATGAAGAGGAGAAGAAAAGATGAGGGAAGGCTAGGGTTTTGCTGCTGGAATGCTGCTGGATTTCAGAATGAGGGAAAGAGAGAGAAGAGAGAAGAAAAGGGGTCAAAAGTCAAAGTTCAATACCTAACACCATGGCTTATTTGTTTATTAGGATTTTGAATTATGAAAAAGGGTTTTGATATGAATAAAATGGTGGGAAAAAAGTTAGCAACCATGCAACACAAGAAGGGTTAATACTTTAACCTAGGTCAAGGAAAATTATGCTAAGTGTGCATGTGTGCACTAACACAAGAAAAATTCCCAAAATGATAACACTACTAAATATAACTAATAATCCTATAAACACATATATAATAACACGTACGATCACTTATTATCATGAAATACATTCTAACGGAAATTCAAAGTATTACAAATATGCTAAAAGAAACAGATGCACATATTAAAGTAGAAACAAACCAAGTAGCATACTACCATTTTGAGCAAGATTGTCTATACAAGGTGAAAATCCCAAACTTCCATTAAGTAATATACAAACTAGTATGATACAGTAATGGCCTCTTGGGCATATACACTAACACAAGGGCTATCTGTTGTGGTATCACATACCCAACAATTAGCTGCGGTTGATGTATCTCATACTCAACCATCCCATAAAAGTCTCTACTGGGAAAAAGGCCTTTGTGAGTGGATCCGCGCTGTTGTCCTCTGTGTCTACTCTCCTAACCTCGATCTCCCTGGAGATCAACCATCTCCATGATCAGGTGATACTGCCTAAGATTTATATCAGGATTTCTGATGGGACGGTAGTTCCTTGTCTAAAGCCACAACTCCATTGTCACACAATGGTAGGAACGAAGTTCATCTCATGAACTTATATATATCCAGACTGCCTCTTTGGTAGTATCCTTGGTAACGATGTATCTTGCCTTTAATCGTCTAGTATGTCACGGTATCTATCTTGGAACTCTTCCAACATACCGTCCCTCCACTGAGGGTATAGACAATGCCCGCGACAGACATTCAGTCGTCCTTATCACCCTGAAACCTTTCCAGTGATTCTCCCCAGGATCAATTGATACAATTTCACTACAACTAGTGAGTATCCTAACATCCAATTAGATCTATATCATAGATCTAAAACCCAGGATTTAGGAGGTATCACTTTCATTCTATATGGAGAATCTTTGTGATAAGCGGAGATTGACCGAGCGTAGCATAGGAAACTCCTTCCCTATCAAGAGTATGTTATCAACGTACTCTACGAGGATCACCACCATACTCTCTACTACCTTTTTGTATATACAAGGTTCATCAAACATTTTGATGAAGTTAAACTCTTTGACTACCACATCAAAACAGATGTACCAACTCCGCGATGCTTGCTTTATCCTATAAAGCATCTTGCATACGTTTCCGCTACTCCCACTGTCTACGAAGCCCTCTGGCTGTGTACTTATAGACGCCCTATTCTAAAACATCATTTAGAAAAGCAGTCATGACACCCAACTGCCAGATATCGTAGTCATGGTATGTAGCCGTGGCAAGTAAGATCTGGATAGACTTAAGCATAGCTTTGAAAGTCTCAACTTTTCCATATACACCAAGTAATCTTCTCAAGATATAGTTGTTCCTGATGGGGATTAAACCCTTCAGATAAAGCAACCAAAGTCCATACTTTGTTGGTGTATAAGGATTCCATCTCAGATCGCTAAGTATCCAGCCATTCTTACAGAGTCTCACTCCTGATGGCCAGCTCGAAACTAGTTGGGTCATCATCTCATAATGCAATACTCGCTCCCACTGTCATAGAGAAACCGAAGTATCTCTCAGGTGGGTGAGGAACCCTACTAGATCGGCGGAGAGGCTGAGGTTCGTTGGTTACTATTGAATCCTTTGGTTCTGCCAAATCATCTGCTGTAGTTTGTATAGCTGGAACTTCTTCCAGTTCTACCTCATGACCACTAATTTCTTCACAAGAAATTCCCTTTCACAAAGGTGGCATGTTGAGAAACAAAACATCTTTTATTCCTCGGTTAGGTCGAAAATATTCCCTTGCGAATGCATGGGATATCCAACAAACTTCTACAGAACTGACTTTGCCTCGAGCTTGTCCGGATTATGCTTTTAGACATAGGCCGTACAACTCCAAATCTTAACAAATTTAAGATATGGGCTCTTCCCATTCCATATCACATATGAAGTTGTAGGCAACTGATTTGATTTGAACCCTATTCAATAGGTATGCAACTTCTCAAGTGCATAACTCCCAAAAGGAAATAGGAAACTCAGTAGTACTAATCATAGAGCACACCATATCACATAGGGTGCTATTTGCTCCGCCCCGATATACCATCGTGCTATGGTGTATACGGAGGAGTAATGCTGAGAGAGAATCTCATTCTCATTTAGAATAGTCCAAAAATTCCGTGCTCAAGTATTCTCCTCCCTGATCTCATCAAAGGACATAATACTTATACTCGTATTTTGGTTCTCTACTTCTAACTTATATTCTGTGAATATCTTAAAAGATTCGGAGTTGTGTTTCAACAGGAACATATGTCTGAATCTTGAGAGATCATCAGAGAATGTAATGAAGTACAAAGAACCGGTCTTGGCATGTGTAGACATGGGACTTTCATACATCAGCATTTATCAATCCTAAGAGTTCACTAACTCTTTCTCTGTTTCCAATAAACAGAGCTGTGGTCATCTTATCTTTGTGACATGACCGGCAAGTTTCACAAGATGTAAATTCAAACAAATTTAAATATGCATCTAAATGTAACTTTGCTAGTCGGGTCGCATTGATATGACCTAGTCAACAATGCCTCAAGAAGGATCCGTTCATTTCTGAACTCTTCCTCTTGTGTGTGTTCTGTATACTAAGAACTGTAGTTTGATTTAGAACGTCAATGCTTTTAGATAACGTGCCTGAACCAATCAACTCTTGATATAGCAAATGTTCAAAAGATTATCCAACAATACAAAATTATATCCTTTCTTTAATAATAAAGAGACTGATATGATGTTGTATATCAGGTTCGGTATCTAATAACATTCGTTCAGAATCAATGTATTCTGGTAATATAGGGTGATAGTGACCAACAGACTTGGCTGCAACTCTTGCACCGTTTCTATCTCATGAAACTTATCACCCGTTCTCAGTTCTCTACCTATTTGTACCCCATGTAATAGATTACATATACGGGATCCTGATCCGGTATCTCATACCCAGGACGTAACAGATACTGAGAAACGGTTCTATGCAATAAACACACTCGAAAATGATGCATCAGCATGCACTTTCTTCGTTTGGGCGGTACGGGAATTCTGGTAATCCCCAATTTCCTGCTCTGTCTTATAACAATTATAAGTTGGAGCGGGACCAACGTTCCCCAGCTCAGTATAACAAGCGGGTTCGTTCAATATATCTGTTTTATTATCTTGATTAAGGCGTGACATGGTCGCTACATGGAGAGAGAGAGAAGAAAACACTCAGCGTGCGCTTTTACAAGATTAGATTGGTTATTAATTTTTCTAATCAGGATGTCTTCCACTGTTTTAGTCAAATCTTCCTTCAAACCCTAAAAGGAAAGACTAGCCGGGATTAATTACACCCTACAAGTTCGCCAATCTTTCAGCCAGGCCAGTGCCGGTACTTTAAGGGAGGTTCCTCGTGCTTTCGTATGAACCTAATTAAAGTAAACCTCTTTTTCCCAGGGGCGTAACCCCGTTGACACGTTTCTAGACACCTACTTGATCGGCTAATTGTAATGTGTAAAGCACTCCCAAGAGTATCTCTTACTCGCAGCGGGTATCGGGATCCAACTATCTCAAAGAAGGTATGCAATCTCATTGCAAATTTCAACACTTAAAATTCCCAATAATATTTTACCCCTAGCGTCCTATGACCTTGACGAAGGCCAAACTACCTATAGTCCGCTAGTCAAGTTCAACCCGTTCATTTCTTGATTGAATTAAACCCACCCGCACGACCCTTGACGAAGGCCAAACTACGCCGTACGAATACGCTAATCCAATCACATCGTATGCTAGCAGATAAGCACTAGTTAGCTACCGTACACTGCGCCTTGACGAAGGCCAAACTACCGCAGCACGAATATTAACTAGTACTTATCTGAAATGACGGAGGGCTATGACAGGTTTTTAAGAAAACTCTTTGCGTAATGAACTTGATATCGTTGTAGAATCGAGTGATTTTAAATGGAGTGTTTTTGAGGATTTTCTAGTTTTGCTAATGAGGTCACTCCCGGTGAAGGGATCGTCGGCACTTTCCTCATCGAATAAGGTGCAGGATATTTCACAAATATTACTATGCAAAGCAAAAACTATAGAAACAATGAAAACACAAACCGAGTTTGTAGCATCTGCTAGTTTCGCTAAATAGGTCACTCCCGGTGAAGGGATCTCGGCTCTTTCCTTATCGAATAAGGTGCTGGATGTTCTACAAAGAACACCGCTATGCAAAGAAAGAACTAGAGCTACCAGTTTCTAAACAAGTTTCTACAATATCTTTAGGTTTCTTTTATTTCATTAATCTCATTAATGAAGTCCCATTTTATTATGCTTCACAAGCATCTCATTTGAAACGAAATCTGCAATATAACATATATCTCATATATATAATATAAATATTCGCCCCAGGCAGTAATATGATCTCATCAGAGAACATTGGAGAAGAAGAAACATATATGAAATATTGGATATACTAGGACGTCCGTGTTTTAATATGAGCCTGTATAAAACACGGATTCCACGGTCGCGATGAATAGCCAAACCCACATCCCTAGACCCCTACGAGAGCGGCAAGCAACACTGCCAATTCTAGGGTTAGGAGACCCGGTCTCGACTCCTCGAGATGGTCTCCCACTGGACCCCAGAACCCGGTTACTTGTGCTCCCCGCCTTGGGTCTACCTAATGCGGAAAAGTAAATAATATACAATGGTGACATCATCCTCAGCCCGGAAGTGCCCCAATAAAATAATATTACATACAAATGAATTTTACATGAATGAAAAAAAAACTCTCATCTCACATAAAACCCCCGGCTATTCAGAATACGACGATCCAAAATAACATATCACAGCAAAACATAATATCTCATATCATTAATGTAAGCACGTATGCGTATCCCGGTTGTCGTTTATGTATAGAAACGAAGCCGGCGATACACCACATACTACGCTTACGGTCACAGAAAAGAAGGTGTAAAACTACAACAGTTGGAATCCGCAACCTCGTTAGACATCGCATGCCTATCCAAATGAATTCCTTAGACATTTCATGCTTAACAATTATAAACCCCGCATTTTAGTCTCATTATCGAAAACTCTTTTCAATATTAAGTCAGGCAATTCAACAAGATTCCCGACATATTTGATCGAATGCTCGTCGCAAACTTTAGTAGACGGCCGCACCCCCAGATGCCGTCGACGAAGTGCACTAAGGCGGAACACCGCTGCCGCGAGCACCCGAACGGATACTTTTGGCGACGGGGTTCTCCTACAGTTACTTGGTCGGGGCTATGGGGCCTGGCTGTCTATTAAGTTTACCCGGCGAGTATCCGCGTACGCTACGTGATTGCGACAGACTTTTGATCACATCAAAATTCCGTGGCAATCGATCATTTGAGACTAAACTGCTATGTTTATAACATTCAAATTAGTTATCTCATAACTACTTGTGGATTCCAAGTATTGTATCACATTCCAGATAAATAGACAATGTTAAACTTTCCGATCGAATAATGAACCACCTAAGATTTCCCCAATATATCTCAACACTTCAAATCAGTTTAAAAACATCCATCACATGCCATAGTACCAATGGTCCAGCCGTAGAAGGGTCAAGCCAATGCCTCACATGTGGCACGCCGTACTGCCCCAAACCCTAAGGTTTAGAGGCAGTTCAAGACGGTCACATAATCGAGTTAAGGTTGTTGTCTTCTAGAGGGTCCACCGCGTTACTTGCATGACTTAGAACGTTCCTAAACTACGAAAAAATCCAACGCTTGGAAATTTTCTGGCAGGGGAAAAAGTGAGTTATTGATATCCGGTCGAATTTTTTTACACGATCTAAAAATTAGTCGGACAAAATAAATGAAGTTAAATTATCCGATCGAATCAACGAGTCCCCAATACAACCCTAGAAAACTCAACACTTGAGTGGAATTAAAAAATTCACAAAAAAATGACAAGAAAGGACCTAAGAATAAATATATGAAGTTCCAGGGACTAATTCAAAATTTTGGCCGTGGAACCTCGGCCAAAGCCTTGGTTTGGCCGCGGTTCCGCGGTCATAAAATCGAGTTAATTGGCCGTACTTCACAATAATTCTTAGTTTTTCCTTCTTAATTTTCTGAGCATTTTTAATCTAGAAAAATCAACATTTTTAAAAATGTCCAGAGAGGGGTCAATATCGGGGTTTCCGGTTTCGATTAGACTTTAAACTTCGTCTAGACTTCGCCTAAAACTCTAGCTTGTCTCTGATACCACTATAGGGTTGCTGGGCACACGAACAAGGGTCTACGAGGCATCAACCGTGCCCGATTAAAATTTTAGCCGTGCCGAACAACCCAAAGCCGGATCTTTAAACTAGACTTTAGGCGAAAACAAACATGTTAAACACTTTAACACTAAGTGAGAGGGATTACAACCTTTGTAGATCCGGTCCTTCACTTCTAAAGCTCCGTGTTGAGGTCCCTTCGCTGCGATCATCGTGTTCCGGACTCTCGAGAGGTTCCAAGAAGAGAAAGATGCAAGCTTGCTTCCGATCTTCGATAACAAAGATGATCTACCTTGAAGTTTCATTAACACAAGCTAACACTTATTAAATGAAGTGAACACTCTCATCTAAAAGGCAAGGATAGATGAGGATGATGAAGTAGGATTTTTGCTGTCTTTTATAATCTTATTCTCACTCATTTTCATCACTTGGAAAAACCTAGAAAGCTTTTTCCATGGAAGAAAGAAGAAGAAGAATGATCCATTTTCATTTGTGATGAATAATGAAAAGATAAAGATGATGATTAATGCAACCATGGTCAAGGGTGACTCATGTAGAGATTTAACTAGGGCTTGGGTTTGGGTTGGGTTAAGAGTGAGTCACACAAAAATATCAAGCATAATATCTCATTCATGACAAAAGAAAATCCTTCTAGAAAGCTCATGAAAGCACTAACCCAAATCAAACCCTAATCTTTTTTAATGTCCACTAAATATGTTGCATTAGTAATCATATCATGTTACAATATTATATATCATATATATAATATTTATTGTAACAAAATAAAATAATATAATTAACATATATCGCATATATATCAATGTATTACCCGAGTGAGAAAAAGAATCTTTTAGTGAGCTAATATCAGTTAATATAATATAATTTATCATATATATTATTATATATTAAATTATCGAATCAACACTTGATCCGACAATCCGGCTATTTCGCATATAACCGACTAATACGATGACCCGGCTATATCACATATACCCGGCCGATATCTCATATCGCGAGAATCCAATACGGTATCGCATACTGCATTGTCCTCGATCCCACACATATCACATATGTGCTCCTACTCCGTTTTGCCTGAGCCAAGAAACCTCTGTATAGGACTCTAAAGAATCGTCAATACGCCGGCAGTAGGTGATGATCATATCAAACACCCACAAGCTGCAAGCGGTCAGCTAAGTGTAACAGCCACCCAGGTATTAAGCGCTCAGAAGATCACAAAGCAAGCCTGTACATTCTTCTGTGAATCCAATCAGTAACACTGCCGTACAGTCCGGTCTCGTCGTCTGATATGTCGCATATCTCGCCGAGGGGTGGTATACGTCAGACCCAGTTGCTTGATAAGTCGTGTCAATATGAGGTCTATAACAGTTCGAGAAACTACTGATAACACTTACCAGTAAATCTCAGTAACCCTGGCCAGGGATTTCTGGTTATAGCCAATCGAACACAGCACAACATCAACTCCTTATACCGGGAGAGACGAATCCCCTCCTATCGCTCATTGCCTCCATGTGATTCGGCACTGTACCCAAAAGCCACCTTTTTGCATGCCCTTTTGGACGTGGTATGATGGAAATCAAAGCATAGTGGGAATCACACAAGACTCTATGACGTTCTCGTGTCAACAGACTACTCTGTACCAGTGTCACCGGAGAACTGCCATCTGACGTGAGGTATAATACCATCTGGGTGTTCTCGGCGAGTCCGTCCAGTGTACCCAGTCTCTACTGAGCACCCGTATATCATCTCTGATGTCAAACACCGATGGAAATGGGATCATCCATCGCCCATCATATGGGTCAAGATGCGTATACGCTAGTCTACTCTGGTGTATCGATGCCCTGTCTCGATACACCCTCGACTAGGAACATTTATAGGATGTACTCGTCGACTACCGTGGCCCCACTAGTATGATCTCATCATAGTCCCAGTAGTCGAGTACATATCCTAAGGGCTTTATCAACATGTAATATAAAGACAATCAGAGTGCAGGTTAAGATAAAGTACAACCAGATAGCGTACTATCATGTCAAACAAGAAAGTCCTCCATATATATGTCCAAGCATCCATTACAATATACATCATATGTACAGTAATGGCCTCTAGGGCATACATATAACTAACACTACTATGCTTTGATTTCCTCCCTACCACGGCTCAAAGGAGTCGTGTAAACAGGTGGATTCTGGGTACAGTTGTTCATACAAGAATATTGCATTTTAATACCGCTCATTCATTATTTATTTTTTGTATATATTGGTACTATTAACCGGTGTTTGCTCAGTAATACAGATTACATGTATCCGTGACAAAACACTAGAAATACATCCAGAACCACGAATATATCATTTGTGAGCAGACACTGCAACCAGAACCGCAAACCGATCGATATTCCAAGAGTTATTTTGCAAACAAGTGTGTGCACAATATTTTGGTTCAACACATAACATGTATACATACCAACTCTTGGAACATGGACCATGGACCTAGGGGGCTGCTATGACACACACAAGTGGCTAGAGCAAATGGCATGGTGTGATGTGCATTTATTGCTAAAAGTAGTGATGTGAATTGTATCTACTAAGTTTCCCTCCAAGACCTGAGTGCATCCAGAGATTTTACTGACCAAGCAAACAACACCAGTGGACTTCTAGGGACAACACAAGACCACACTACAAATGCGATCCACGGGGCTCGGATTTCAACCGAGCACATTCCACCAAAATACGGTGTCTGCCGGCCCTGTCTCCTCCTCTGGCCTCCATCTTTCTGTAGGCCCCTCCTTGCTGCCACGTAGCCTTATTTTAATTTTTTATTTTCTTTTCTTTTATGCCTATATATAGCAGGCAGTGGGCAAGGGTTCATGCTCTCACATAGTCTAACTTTTGTCCATGTTTTACAGTTTTGTTCTAGTTTTCTTTTCTTGTACAAAGCAAATCCCCCATAAGCTCTCTACCTTAACTTGATCTTACAACCTCTTCATTGAGCTTGCAAGGTTAAGCTTTGGACATTGATCTCAAGGGGTTGTATCATTCTTGAAGTTGAATAAAGCCTTCTCTTTTGTGCCTTCATTTCACATGAGTTCTTTACCCTTCTCTTGATCTTGTAACCTCTTCATTGAGCTTGCAAGTTTAAGGGTTGGTTATTGATCCCATGGCTTGTCTTGTGTTCTATGGTTCTTAGTGTTATTATCTTTTATTTCTTGCTCATTTACATTCTTGCACTTTAATACTTGCTTTACTTACTTGAAATTTATTACCTTGTCATTTACATTCTTGTAATGCTTTTCTTTTCTTTGTTTATCTTCTCTTTTGTTCTCTCTTTTTGGTTTGTTTTGTGAATGGTTGTAATTATGTGTTGTTAGGTAAAGAATACGACATTGTAAGTTATGGTTTTCTTTGCTCATTTCCTTTTCCCGTATTTTCCATTGAACTCCGTCCAAACGTTACGCAAGCGCTCCGTTAGGCACCCTACCCTACCAAGGTAATGGTGATTTCTAACCGCGACCAGTTGCGTTCGGTTTGGCCGGAGGCGAAAACAAGAGTCAAGAACGGAAGGACAAGGGTCAATAATCCGGATTCCACGAATACCGTGCTTAAGTACCCTAATCCACGTTGTTGCCAATTGCTCTATCTTCAATCGTGAAGTTCGGCTAAAAGGTTTTAGTACGGATTTCCTTAGCTTACACTATTATATATTTTCCTAACAACTTTATACTTGCATATAACACTAAGGTTAGATTTGAACATTCCGCCAACGTGCATTAACTCGTAAGGACAAGAACTATAAACGCTCCGTCTCCCTGTGGATCGACTCGTGCTCAACCGGCTTGCTGCAAAGCGACACCGTCCTGATCGCGGTTAAACTTTAGAACTTTAAATATCCGACACGCTTTTGGCGTGCGATCAAATGGCGCCGTTGCCGGGGAGACGGTAACTCTTTATTTCTTGTTATTTCAGGTTAATCATTGTACATCTCATTTATACAACTAACCTTATTTTCGAAACTACATAAAAATTTCAAAAAACCAAAACCAAAACAAAAACTAACACAAACTAACATCTTTTTGTTCTCTAGAATTTGACCTGCTTGCACTCTGTAACTTATCCAAAAAACCAAACAATTCCAGTATGACATTATTATAACTGTGTAAACCCAGAAGAAGATTGGAGCCCATTCACCAAAGGAAATCCGGCGACACACCCTCGAAATCCGGCGTCGCCGGCCGTACTGCCCCCTGCTGCCTCCAAAATTCCCTCTGTGCTTCAGTGTTCTAATTTTGTCCTATTTTATTGTTTTTTTTATGATTTGTGGTGTGCAAGTATTTGGGTATTCATATCGCTTTTTCCGCACTAATATCCATTTTTCCGACATTTGTAGATTTTGCAAAATTACGAACGGCGAACGTGGGGTGCAAAGTGTACATTCAACGTTAAGGTGGTTACGAAGTATAGTGCCAAAGATCCGGGTAGTTTAACCCGCGCAAGCGAACTTTTCAAGCTTACCGGATTTGATTCAACGGGGGTTTCCTAACCCAAAAACTTAACGGTATGTAGTTTACTAACACCGTCTTCTCAAATCCGACGCATCCAATATACTATTCTTTGCAGGATTCTTTGCAAGTTCGCTAGCAAACGCTTAAACTTGACTAACCCGTATTTGTTGCAGTGCCGTGCGTAAACTAAAAAACTATTGATTGATTCTTTATAGAACTTTTATTGAATTGCGCATTGCATCCATTAATACGGACTTAAGGGCAAGCGAACCCTACAACATACGATTAAAGATTGTTAGTGTATATGCCCTAGAGACCATTACTGTATCATACTAGTTTGTATATTACTTAATGGATGCTTGGGATATTCACCTTGTATAGACATTCTTGCTCAAAATAGTAGTATGCTACTTGGTTTGTTTCTGCTTTAATATGTGCATGTGTTTCTTTTAGCATATCGCCTTTACACATTAGTGGAGCCCTTAGGATTTTTGCTTGATTACCAGCGTTGTGATGGCAGTCACACTCGTGGGGGCTGGGTAATCCATAAGCACATCCTTATGCAGGTCCCTAGTCGTAGGACTATCGAGACAGGGCATCGATACTCCGGAGTAGACTAGCGTATGCGCTTATTATCCCAGCTTGGGAGACGGTCTGTCCCACAGCCGTCAGTACGTCGTACTTGAGATAGTATGCGGGTGCTCGTTAGGTTACGAGTACACTGGACAGGACTCGTCGGGAACTGTTGGTTGGTATTATACCTATCGTCAGTTATCAGTTCCCAGGTGACATGAGTATAGCTTAGTCCGTTGACTTGACACTGTCACTTCGCCTCGAGTGTGTTCCCACTGTTCTTAGATTGCTACCCTACCATGGCTCAAAGGAGTCGTGCAAACAGGTAGCAGTTGGGTGCAGTCCCGAAGCACTTGGAGGCAGTGACGGTTAGACAGGATTCGTCTCTCCCGGTATTGGGGGTTGATATCGCGCTGTATCCAGGAGAGCCATTACACAGAGTCCCTGGCCAGGGCAAGCGAGATAGACTGGTAGGTTTCCAGTGTTATCTTAGGGTGTTCTAGGCTACACTCCGACACGACTTGTACCGCTATTAGGGGACTAACGTTTACCGTCCCCAGGCCCGCCATGCAATGTTCTTAGACGAACAGACCGGACTGTACGGAGACTGTCACATTCAGGCTCAGTAGGAGTTCAGATGGGTTTACCTCGTCAGTCTTCTTATCGGCATTTACCTGGGGACCGTTACGTACAGCTAGTGCCGCTTGCGGTCTGTGGTTAAACCCACTGCCACCGTAGTGTCGAGTCTTTAGAATCCCACACAGAGGGTCATTCGCCTTTAGGCAAAATGAGTAGAGGTCGCATGGTTTTGCGACGGGGTTCGTTCTTATCCGCGCACTTGTGCACGTTTGGTGTCCGGACAGCTTATACTAGCGGGCTTTGGTTTAAGCCAGATCCTAGTAAATGTTTCGGGATTGGTTTTATCTCATTGTATTCGTGTTCCTCGGAACACGGATACGGGTGTGTATGCACAGTTGACTGAGGCAGAGGCAGATGACTTTCATTAGGGTTGATGACCATTGTCATTTTCTTAACCCTAATGTTTATGTGTGAAATATGATTATTAATATTAGCTAATTATAATTGTGTTATGGTTAGCGTTGTTGACCATTTGACTATGTTTAACATGTTGACCTATGTTGACAATTTGACCATCATCATTTCATATGAAAGATGCTCTTTGATTCTTGCAAAAATAATTAATGTGAAATGATAATGGTCATTTCAAGATTAACCATCACAATTATCTTTAGCTAATTATTTATTTATCATAATTCACATATATGTGAGAAGGTTATCATTATCTCTTCACTTTATCATTCTCATTCTCTCTCATCCTCTTCCTCTCTCTCAAAGCACTCCCCTCTCATGAGTTGAGAACCATTGAGCTTGAGATAAAACCCTCAAAATTACTCTCTACTCTTTATAAGGTTCTAGGTTTAGCACACCAAGAACCTTAGTTACTTCTAGTTTGAGGTTGGAGCCAAAGGTAGAGGCCCTCGGGTGGATCTTTCTTCGGCAAGAGAAGGCGACGAGGAGAACCCGTTCAACCCACTCCGAGGAGCAAGAAGAGAAGGAATTCAAGACTTAGGTATAACCCCTTAACTTAGTAGCTAACTCTTTTAGCTTGGTAGTTAGTTTATGTTTAGTAAAGATCCCTTCTTTGGTTAGTCCATGTTGTCTAGTGCTGTAAAAATCGAATTTTTCATAATGTTTCCACCTCCCCGTAAGCACCGAGGTGGTGCAACGTGGACTTACAGTGGTATCAGAGCCTAGCTAAACATAAACTAACTAGTTAGCAAAGTACCTAGAACTTCGATCGGAAAAAATCGCAAAACACGTTTTCTAAAACCCAAGTTTCTGCCGATTTTTATTTCTGCTTTAAAAATAATAAATCATACACTAAAAATCGGCTCAGGGTTTTTACAGAACACCCAAGAAAAACGAACCAGCGAATCGACCAACTCACCGCGGAACCGCGGTAAGAGCATGCTCTTGCCGCGGATCCGCAGCCGAATTGACTCGGCCGTGGGTCGTTTTTCCTGCAGTGTTCTTCTGTTGCTGTTTTGGGATTTTTAGGATGGTTTGTTTCTGCCCAGAATTTCCAGAGAACAAGTTAGTTTTTGGGGTGGTCACAAATCCGTATTTTGATCGAACTTCTTTACACTTTGGCTAATGGGTTATATCTGTGATGTGATATATGTATTGAACGTCTGCTAATCGCTATACGTCGATTAGTGGGGGTTATACATATCTGTGATCTGTAATGTTGATGGTTTGTGTATATGAATTCGTTGGATTGTCGCGGATGAATAGCCGAGGGGTTGTGAGATGAGAGTTTTCTTATTCTTTCAATTCATGTAATATGTAAATTGTTGTAATATTATTTATATGGCCGCACAACCGGCATGACGTTGTAGCCGTCATTGTATAATTTCTTTTAACTGTTTTTGCTCCTAGGATAGACCTAAGGTGGGGTGCACAAACTACCGGATATCTCGAAGTGCCGAGTGGCCTACTCACGTTGTTGAGGGAGGTTGCTTCACTTCGGGTACTTGGCGGGTAGTTTGGCGCACCCATAGGGGTCTAGGGTGGGGTTTGGCTATTCATCGCAACCGTGTAATCCGCCCTTCGTTACAGGCTCGTAAGAGATGCGGATTCCTAGTATATCCAATGTGTTCATCTGTGATCTGGAATGGCTATCATTGTATGTGACGAATGTATATATCTATATATATGATATCTATTTAGGCATTGCTTATGTTTTGCATCCGCGCTAGTCCAGCCCCCGCTCTGCCGTTAGTTAAGTAACCTAACGGGTGATGACGGGACCCCGTGGAGAATGCCGATGGCATAAGCGTACGTCATATTTTTGTTGTTTTCTGTAAGGGTAGGATTAATTGATGGGACGCATTAAAATTAATGCAAGAAAAAATAAACCAAGTAAAAGTCGTTGGAACACTTTAAAAACCACTCGGTTCTTTTCAAAACCAACTTTTAAATGCAGAGCTTGAACCACTCCTTTTAAAAGCTATCTAGTTCCATCGATTATATCAAGTTCACTACGTTCACGGTTTCGCCAAAACCATTCGTAGCCCTCCATCATTTCAGTTAAATATTCGGTAGTATTCATGCGATGTATTTTGACCTCATGCCAAGGCATAGTGATTGGTAGCTGCCGGATATTTATCTGTTGCATAGATAGAATGCGTTGGTTTGGGACAGTCGTACTGCCATTTTGGCCTACGTCAAGGGTAGGTACGGGTGGGTTCAAATTAACCTGGATAATGATGGGTAGAACTTGACATGTGACTTATGACATTTTGACCTCACGCCAAGGTCATAAGAGCATGGGGCAAAAATCCACATCGGGAGTTTCAAAAGAAACTGAAACTTGCTAGCGCTGCATACCATTTGGAGTGTGATGATTCTGGTAGGATTCCTTCAGTTTTGTCACGCGATGATATTTGGATCCCGATCCTACTGTGAGTATATGCTACTCCTCCGGAACTTTCTCACTTAACGATCAATGTTATAAACCAAGTAGGTGTCTAGAAAGGTGTTAGCGGGGCTACGCCCACAGGGAAAAGTGGTTATTTAATTAAGTAACTTCGCGAAAGCGTTGGAAAACCTCCCACGAAGTACTGACACTGGACCGGCTGAACGGTTAAGCAAGAATTGTACAGTAAGATTGATCCCGACTAATTCTTCCTTTATGGTTTGAGGAGGGATTCGAGAGACAGTGGGAGCCATCCTGTATAGACAAATTAAAAACCACTCTAAACTTGCATGAGCATCATGCTAAAGTGTTTCTTCTCTCTCTCCTAATTGCAGTGACCAAATATCATGACTGGACTTAAGTTACTACTACATAAAAACATACTGACAGGGCCAAACTACAAAGATTGGCTCAGGAATGTCAAAATGGCAATCACTTATGACAAGTTGGGGTATCTTCTTACCAACAAACCTCCCCCTGTCCCAGGTCCCAAAACCAGCCTCGTGGATAGGGAAATCTGTAAGACCTAGGAAATCGACTGTGCGAAGGCCAAGTTCCACGTGCTTGCCTCTATGGACAATGAACATCAGAGGAGGCACGAGAATATGAACCTCGAATCCATATTTCTCCATACAAAAGAACTGTATGGAGAGCAATCTCGTATCGCCAGATACGAAGTGTCAAAAAAGCTGTTTTCGGCGAGATTGGCCTTCGGATCATCGGTAGCGGAACACGTTCTTAAGATGATTGGCTACATAGAGGAGTTCGCGGACCTTGGGACCACGTTGGAGAATGAGCTCTATACGGACTTGATTCTCCAGTCCCATCCTTCCACTTACGCCCAGTTTATCCTGAACTTCAACTTGCAAGAAAAGGAAGTTGAACTTTCAGAACTCCTCAACATGCTGAGGAGTGCAGAGGGCACCCTACAGAAAGTTAGGGAAACATCCACTTTGTTTGTAGGAGGATCTTTCTCTTCTAGGTCCAAGTCGAAAGCCAAGGGAAAGAAGAAGAAAACCCCCGCCAAACCAAGGGGTGGTGTTAGTAAAGTGGATACGAAGGGAAAGGCAAAGGAGACAATGGTAGCGGGAAAGCTTGTGGATAAGGAAGAATGCTTTTACTGTCACAAGAGTGGACACTGGAAAAAAGATTGCAGGGCTTGGAAGGACAGAACCCAGGATCTGAAGCATGTTGCGACTTCAGCTTCAGGTGTGTATGTTATTGAAAACTGTCTATCAATAAACTCTACTTCCAGGGTATTGGATACCGGGTCAGGATCTCATATCTGTAATTCTTTGCAGGCATTGAGAAAGCGTAGGGTTTTGAAGGCAGGTGATATGACCCTCAGAGTTGCAAACGGAGCTAGCATGGATGTTGAGGCCGTGGGGGACTATCACCTGGGAATGTCAGAGGGACATGTTTTGGTTTTACATAATTGCTTTTTTGTACCCAATGCAACTTGTAATATCATTTCTGTATCTTTAATATCTAAAGAAGGTTACGAATTTGCATTTGTAAGTAATGTTGTAAACATTCACCTTAATCAAGTTCTTATTGGGTCAGGTACATTAAGCAATGGTATATACGTATAAAACCAACCACAGATTTTCAATGTCCAGAATACACACAAAAGAAAGTCTCCGAAAACAAATCAGGCTTTCTTATGGCATTGTAGACTGGGTCACATCAATGAGAGAAGGTTTACGAAGTTACATACAAAAGGATATTTGGATCCGTTCGAATATCAATTATATGCAACTTGTCAATCCTGTCTCAAAGGAAAGATGACAAAGACTCCGTTCACAGGACACGGAGTAAGAGCGAGCGAGCTCTTGGGACTCGTACACAGCGACGTGTGCGGTCCAATGTCTACGCATGCACGAAGCGGTTATTCTTACTTCATTACTTTTACGGATGACTTTTCAAGATACGGATATGTCTTCTTAATGAAACGTAAACCCGAAGCCTTTGGAAAGTTCCAGGAATATAAGAATGAAGTAGAAAAACAAACAGGCAAACGTATCAAGACACTGAGATCTGATCGAGGTGGTGAATACTTGACTGCCGAGTTCCTGGATTACTCAAAAGAGAATGGAATTCTCTATCAGCTTACTCCTCCATACACTCCGCAACATAACGGTGTATCGGAGAGAAGGAACCGCACCCTATTGGATATGGTACATTCCATGATGAGTAACTGTAACGCCTTGAAATTCGCTTAGGATGTTTTCTCGTTAATTAGCTAGTGTGTGTGTTTTTCATAAAAACGGATATCGTATTTTCCTTCTTGGCTAGTGGAAACTGTGTTGTGAAGTGTTTATATAGATATATTTATATATAATTATAGGTTTTACTAATTATATTTAGTCGTGTTACCCTAGTTGGGAAATTTCCATTTGTAGTGTACACTTGCACACTTAGCACAATTTTCCTTGATCTAGGCTAAAAGAGTTAGCAAGTTAACCATTTCTTGTCATTCTTGCATGGTTCATTGTTATCCCCACCCTTTTTCTAAGTCCAAAACCCTTTTTAAAATTCAAAATTTCAATTAAAGTATAGAAGCATGGTGGTTTGGTGAGAACTTGACTTTTTGACCCCTTTTGTTTTCCACTTCTCTCTCTTTCCCTCATTCAGAAATTCTGCAGAAAATTCCAGCAGAAAACCCCCCATTTTTCTCCATGTTCTCTTCTCTTTTCACTTCTCTTTAGTTCCTTATTCAAACCCTACACAAATCTAGCCTTTTTCCTTCACAAAACCTTGGTTTAATGGCTCATTTGAGGTGTTTAGAGGCAATACTGCATACTTGAGGCTAGATCTGGAGCTTTTGGTGTTTTATGAGGTCTTTAGAAGGTATAAACTCATGTCCTAACCTCTATTTCCATAATTTGTTGTATTTTGGCTAAATATCACATTTTTATGCAAGTTTTGTGCTATATAAGGTGATTTAGTGAAGTTATGTTAAAATTAATATCCTTATGGCTTGATTAGCTTGGTGATGAGTTATAAAGGTGATTTTAGACTTGGGTTTGTTTCAGATTTCAGAAAAATACCCTAAAGTTTTATTTTAGTGCAAAAGTGTGACTTTTAACTTGAATTTGAGCTCTAAGGAATCTGCTGCCACCCGAGTTTCTGTAAATTAAAATTGGAATTACTGTAGCATATACAGGAGGTATGGAGTGCACACACCAAACCTGGGAGCCTACCCCCCTACCCAGGCCGCCAAAATAATCATTCTGGCCGTAATTTGTGGCCAGATGGGAGGGAATTGGGTTGGGGGTTTTGGTGGTTGGTGTCTGCTGATATTTGGGGTTTTATGATATATTTATTTTTGTAATTTCAATTCTGTATAAAAATCTGGAGGTGAATACCTATTTTCTCGTATTTTAACGTTCACGACACGCGTGATACGTGTATATGGGTTTGGGGTTTCTGCGTATCGCAACACGTCGGAGTGGTTTCAGGCGCGAAATCGCACGTTTTAGCGTATCGTGCACACGCGTGCTTGGTTCACGACTCGAGTTACTAGTTCAGCTTTAATGTCGTGTTTGTGTGACTTCAAGCTCATGTGTGCTATATTGTGTAATTCTAGGTTCGCAGGCGAGTACGATGGACGCCGCGCTGAAGGGGAAGCAAGTTGTCGGCTATACCTAGCGAAAGACCACGGTGAGTAGATTTAACATCTACGGGGATATCGCCCGCATGGCGTTCTACGTCAGGGATGATAGGACCTTATATCTACATTTCCATACATTGACTATTCATGGCTATTATCTAGTGCATACCGCATTCCCTGCTATAAGTATATAAAGTAGAATTGATAGAACACCGCACCATTACTAACGGTTCAAGTTGCACGAGCACTATCCTGCATGTTACACACACACCGTTAGTAATTGCCATGACACCCACACTGTAGAAATTTCATGATCATTATGTTGTACCACACCTTCTATGTGACTTGCCATATATTCGTACTTGGGCACATATATATCGCATATTCATACTTGTGCCAAATACATCACATATATTCGTACTTGGGCACATATACATCGCATATTCATACTTGTGCCATTCGTATGTTAAATACATGGATGATATTGACTTGATTAAAACTAAGGGACCATAAGCAGTATTTTCAAAACGGGATCTTTTGAAGAGCGGTTTTCCCTTTCCTTTGCCCTTTGTGTCATACAACACATTGTATGGATTTGCGTATTTGATTCGATTTATGTGATTTCTGGATTTGGGAACCGGAGTATTATTTTAAGAAAAACATGCACTGTTTAAAAACCCGGTTTCCCTTGATATGATATTTTGGTGCGTCCACCATGAGTTTTCTCGGTTCCAGAGAGCCTGTGTGAGTATACCCAATTCGAGAAGAGGTAGGCACCGATTGCGGGTACATGGTGGACCCGGTACGGTACCCCGGGGCGAGAAGACTCGTATTGTTAGACGGTGAGCCCGGCGGAGGGACTACTACCTACCAGTGATTGGTTGGACCTGGCAGCTATCCGGAGGATACTGATCAGAGTCGATAGATGGATGCGGGATGATCCATACTGCCGGGGCCGAGGGCCGATACCGCAGACGCAGCCCGTGGGCTGACCCGGACTAACGGGGCCTGATGGATGAGGATTTGCGTGTCGATGCAAGACACGAGTATTTATGATATTTGGGTGCCGATGTTGGGCACTCGTGATTCTCAGAGATTTATAGGATTAGAGGGCCGATGAGAATGCCGGCGCCCGAGCTATTTGGGGATCTAGGTGCATTGATGGACACCGATTATATATTCCACGTTGGCATTCCGTGTAGATGTTATATTGCCCATGCTAAGCATTTATTATTATATCTCATCCTGTAGTTATATTACCTGAAAGAGTACTTGCATGATTATTGCACGTACTGCTTATCACGCATTGAAATCATCTGTTAGCATATGATAGAGTAGCGCAGTACGTGTATGCTCGCGATTACCTTTATATGTTATCTCTATTCACGAGTTGGCAACTCACCCCGGTTGTGCCACAGTATTTGCAGGTTGCCCTTCGGAGTAGTCGCGTCAGGCTGCGTTTTGCATCTTTTGACACAGATACCCCCATAGTTGGTGTACTAGCTCTGTTTATCTTTCAGTTATGTACATTGTTGTATCTAATATTCTCCATCTACCATGTATGTATTTGACTTAGAAACAGTGTGAGGACGATGATGTATATTATTTGTATTCTGGTGTCGTGCTCGTTGTGAGCCGACTGTACTTGCAGTTTATTCTATCTGTGATGTTCCCATTTGTGGATCTTGATCTTCGCTACGGCGTCGTATATTGCTATCTTGGTGATTGTTTACTTAGATTTCTTAACATGTTAGTAAGTGCTTTCTTTTAAACTTAAAACACTCTATACTTTTACTGGTTTGATTTCTGGGTTTTCGGTTCACTTAGTCGCGTTACCCCTATAGACGTTACGTGGTTAAGTGCCAGTCACGGGCCGAACTTTGGGTCGTGACAAAGTTGGTATCAGAGCGTAGGTTTTACCTTTCGGAGTGTTCCTAGGATGACCCTGGTATGATGGAGTAGGTAGCTGAAGCAGAGTGGCGTAGCGTGCGTATGTTCCGCTGCATACTCATGATACGGTACTCCGCCAAAGCGACCTTAGGACTTATTGATTTAAATTCCTTCTTGAGTATATACATTCTTGCGATTCGATTTCCGTATCCTTATCGAATCCTACTTTTCTTTTCAGCCATTATGCCGCCAAAGACTACTAGGGCGCAGAGAGCGGCCGCGAGGGCCGAGATTCGAGTTGACTCGTCCGAGACGAGGATTGATCCGAGTAGTACACCGGTTGTGCCCGAGAAGGCTGTTCCTGCCATGACAGATCAGATTGCCATGTTAGGGGCTGGTGTGCAGGAGATGCGCCAGACGATGGGATCCAGTATGCAGGAGATGCGCCAGATGATTGGATCTCTAGTTGAGATACTTCGAGCGCAGCGACCAGAGGTAGTTCCACCCGTTGCAGAGACCGCGGTGGTACCCACAGTACAGGCAGTTGCCCCTGCAGCCACAGAGGTTATTACAGTATCGCTGTCAGAGTTTATGAGGCTGAAGCCTCCAGTCTTCACAGGCACCGATACAGCGAGGACCCACAGTCTTTCATTGATAGGATGGCGCGAATATGTCGTTCACTTAGATGCGCAGATGCAAGATGGGTTGAGTTCGCGAGCTTTCGCCTGGAAGGTCTTGCGCAGAAATGGTGTGAAACAGTTGAGAAGGGTAGAGCAGCAGGTCTTCCTCCTATGACCTGGACAGAGTTTGTGGCGCTATTCCTTGCCCGTTTTCTCCCTCAGAGTGTTAGGGATGCCCGAGCATGCAGATTTGAGTCCTTGAGCCCGACGCCAGAGATGACAGTGGCAGAGTACGACGTGTTGTTCACAGAGCTATCTATTTATGCTCCGTACCTAGTGTCGACTGAGGAGTTGCGAGTCAAGAGATTTGTCCGAGGCTTGCTTACCCCGCTATTCCTTGCGATCAGCTCCCAGCATTATGAGACCTATGCCGCAGCGGTAGACGCAGCCCTATTAGTCGAGGAGCGCCTTGCTGAGACTTCGGTAGTTCCAAGGCCGAAGAGGATTCATACTGATACAGCAGCTCAGAGACATCCATTCAGACGCCCTGATAGACGTGGTACAGGTGGCAGAGACTCGGGGCGAGGTCATATGTTTAGCTCATACCACCAGGAGGGTCAGCAGTCGTCCCGCGGATGTTTTGGATGTGGTAGTCTTCATCACCGCGTCAGAGGTTGTACCGAGACACGCAGGAGGGAGCCAGCCGTACCACATGTCACACTTCCCCCTTCTCCACCCCAGAGGGCGTTACCGGTTGTACCTACGGTTGCTCCGCGTCCGATCCATGCACAGAGAGGCCGTGGTCGCGGAGGGTTTGTTCATAGAGAGCGAGGCAGTCGAGGCAGAGGACAGCCAGCCACCGGAAAAGCACAGCCAGTTGCCGGTGGTGCACAGGCACGAGTTTTTGCCTTGACACACCAGGACGCACAGGCGTCCGATGCGGTGGTTTCAGGTATCCTTCCAGTATGTTCTGTTGATGCGCACGTGTTGTTTGATCCTGAATCCATGCACTCGTACGTATCCACACACTTTGTGCCAAGTTTGGGTAGAGAGTCTGGTTTGCTTGGTCAGCCTCTTGTTGTGACTACTCCTGTGGGAGAGTCGTTTGTTGCTAGGCACGTGTTCCGATCCTGTACCGTCCGTATTGGCGAGAG
The DNA here is from genome assembly GCA_030015575.1 of Agapanthus africanus. Lineage (NCBI taxonomy): Eukaryota > Viridiplantae > Streptophyta > Magnoliopsida > Asparagales > Amaryllidaceae > Agapanthus > Agapanthus africanus. Next base: position 250,993,192 of record CM057348.1, on the reverse strand, counting down.
TGAGTTTCCGGTCGATTTGATCCTTCTTGAGATGTTGGACTTCGACGTAATATTGGGCATGGATTGGTTAGCCACGTGCTATGCTTCGGTTGACTGCCGTGAGAAAACAGTTAGATTTTGTTTTCCCGGTGAGTCGGTTTTTATTGTGTTGGGGGACCGTGGTGCCACCCCTCACAGTGTGATTTCTTCTTTTCGCGCTGGACAGCTTTTGAGGAAGGAATGTCAGGGATTTCTCGCCTATGTTTGCGATACTAGAGCAACAGAGATTCCGTTGGATCAGGTTCCGGTTGTTAGCGAGTTCCCTGATGTGTTCCCTGATGAGCTTCGTGAGCTACCGTCCGAGCGTGATATTTCTTTCTGTATTGATTTGGTTCCTGGCGCGGGGCCTATTTCTGTACCGCCTTATCGGATGGCCCCGGCGGAACTTCGAGAACTGAAGGGCCAGTTGCAAGATTTGTTGGACAAGGGACTTATTCGACCCGGTGTTTCTCCTTGGGGTGCTCCAGTCCTGTTCGTCAAGAAGAAGGACGGCAGTATGCGTTTGTGTATCGATTACCGCCAGCTGAACAGGGTTACAGTGCGGAATAGGTATCCTTTGCCACGCATCGACGATTTATTCGACCAGCTCCAGGGGGCAGGATACTTTTCGAGGATCGATTTGCGATCAGGCTACCATCAGCTGCGGGTTCGACAGGAGGACATTCCTAGGACAGCTTTCCGCACACGCTATGGCCATTATGAGTTTTTGGTGATGTCGTTCGGACTCACCAACGCGCCAGAAGCATTCATGGACTTGATGAACCGTATTTTCCGGCCGTACCTTGATCTGTTCATCATAGTATTCATTGACGATATCTTGGTGTATTCTCGGAGTAGAAAGGAGCACGAGCAGCACCTGCGGATTACACTGCAGACCTTGAGGGAGCATCAGCTTTTCGCCAAATTCTCCAAGTGTGCTTTCTGGCTGGATAGCATAGACTTATTGGGGCACGTGATTACATGAGATGGTATATGTGTAGACCCGAGGAAGATCGAGGCCGTTCGGAGTTGTCCTGGACCCACGTCAGTGACGGAGGTTCGCAGCTTTCTAGAGCTGGCAGGCTACTACAGGCGCTTCGTGCAGGACTTCTCTCGCATTTCTACACCCATGATCGGGTTGACCCGGAAGTGAGTTCGTTTCGATTGGACGGAGGAGTGTGAGCACAGTTTTCAGCAGTTACGGGCTCTACTGACTACGACACCAGTGCTATCTTTGCCTTCAGGATCAGGCGGATTTGTGGTCTACTGTGATGCTTCACGAGTGGGGTTAGGGTGCGTTTTGATGCAGCATGACAGGGTGATCGCGTATGCTTCGTGGCAATTAAAGAAACATGAACAGAATTACCCCACTCATGATCTGGAGATGGCTGCAGTGGTCTTTGCACTTAAGATCTGGCGACATTATCTGTATGGAAAGTCGTGCGAGATATTCACTGATCAAAAGAGCTTAAAGTATATATTTTAGCAGCGAGACCTGAACCTTAGACAGCGCCCATGGATGGAGTTAGTAAAGGACTATGATCGTGAGATCTTGTATCACCCGGGCAGAGCGAATGTAGTGGCGGATGCTTTGAGCAGGAGGCCTGGGGGTAGTCTAACTTGTTTGAGCGCAATGCAGAGGCAGTCGTCGGCAGATTGGCAGATCTTATGCGACAGCCAAGTACAGTTCGAGTTTACGCCGATCGGAGGACAGATTGCGCATGTTCGTGCACGCCCACAGTTGCTTGATCGTATACATGAGGTACAGCACAGTGACGACCGATGTTCAGAGATCAGGACACAGATTGACAGGGCAGATTTTCCGAGTTCGTGATCGATGATCAGGGGATAATACGATTTGGGACTAGACTGTGCGTACCAGATTCTGAGGGACTGCGGCGTGAGATTCTTGAGGAGGCACATCGCTCGGTATACAGTGTTCATCCTAGTTCCACCAAGATGTACCTCGATATGAGAGATGTTTACTGGTGGGACGGTATGAAGAGGGACATTGCAGATTTCGTGTCGAGATGCCTGACTTGTCAACAAGTCAAGGCTGAGCACCAGAGGCCCGCGGGAGAGCTACAGCCGTTGCCCATTCCGGAGTGGAAATGGGAACAAATTTCTATGGACTTCATTGTAGGTCTACCCAGGACTAGTCCAGGGTATGACTCCATCTGGGTGATCGTGGATCGTTTGACGAAAGCGGCTCACTTCCTACCGGTGAAGACGATTTTCGGATTTGCTCAGTATGCCCAGATTTACATTAACGAGATTGTACGACTGCACGGTGTTCTGACATGTATCGTGTGCGACAGAGGCACCCAGCTTACCAGCCGACTATGGCAGAGGCTTCAGGAGGCTTTGGGCACTCGTTTGAGTTTTAGCACAGCATTTCATCCGCAGACCGACGGACAGTCAGAGAGGACTATTCAGACTCTCGAGGACATGCTCAGAGCGTGCGTATTAGACTTCGGAGGTAGCTGGGATCATCATTTGCCCTTAGCAGAGTTCTCCTACAATAACAGCTACCAGGAGACCATTCAGATGGCACCGTTTGAGGATCTTTATGGGAGGAGATGCAGATTGCACACCTGTTGGACTGAGCTCAGTGAGAGCAGTATCTTAGGGCCCCAGATTGTTGAGGAGACGACCGCGAAGATCCAGTTGATTTGCGATAGGATGAGAGCAGCCCAGAGTAGGCAGAGATCTTATGCGGACCGTCGACGGCGCAGACTTTAGTTTTCGGTTGGTGATCATGTTTTCTTGAGGGTCTCCCCAATGAAAGGTGTGATGAGATTTGGGAAGAAGGGAAAGCTTAGTCCTCGATATGTGGGCCCCTTCGAGATCCTCGAGCATGTTGGTGCGGTTGCGTATCGGTTAGCCCTTCCGCCCAGTTTTCCAGACGTGCACCCCGTATTTCACGTTTCGATGCTCCGCGGATATCTAAACGATCCTTCGCATGCGATTCAGCACCCGACGATCCTGCTTGAGCACGACCATTCCTATGCAGAGCAACCGGTGATGATCTTGGATCGACAAGTGAAGAAATTGAGATCGAAAGACTTACCATCAGTCAAGGTACTTTGGCGTGGCCAGAGTGGCGAGGAGGTCACTTGGGAGACCGAGAGCGAGATGAGGAAGAGGTATCCCCATCTTTTCGAAGGTACGTGTAGTTAGATTTTTTTTTTAATTCGGGGACCGAATTTCTTTAAGGGGGGTAGATTGTAACGCCTTGAAATTCGCTTAGGAAGTTTTTTCGTTAATTAGCTAGTGTATGTGTTTTTCATAAAAACGGATATCTTATTTTCCTTCTTGGCTAGTGGAAATTGTGTTGTGAAGTGTTTATATAGATATATTTATATATAATTATAGGGTTTACTAATTATATTTAGTCGTGTTACCCTTGTTGGGAAATTTCCATTTGTAGTGTACACTTGCACACTAAGCACAATTTTCCTTGACTAGGCTAAAAGAGTTAGCATGTTAACCATTTCTTGTCATTCTTGCATGGTTCATTGTTATCCCCACCCTTTTTCTAAGTCCAAAACCCTTTTTAAAATTCAAAATTTCAATTAAAGTATAGAAGCATGGTGGTTAGGTGAGAACTTGACTTTTTGATCCCTTTTCTTTTCCTCTTCTCTCTCTTTCCCTCATTCAGAAATTCTGCAGAAAATTCCAGCAGAAAACCCCCCATTTTTCTCCATGTTCTCTTCTCTTTTCACTTCTCTTTAGTTCCTTATTCAAACCCTACACAAATCTAGCCTTTTTCCTTCACAAATCCTTGGTTTAGTGGATCATTTGAGGTGTTTAGTGGCAAGACTGCATACTTGAGGCTAGATCTGGAGCTTTTGGTATTTTATAAGGTCTTTAGAAGGTATAAACTCATGTCTTAACCTCTTTTTCCATAACTTGTTGTATTTTGGCTAAATATCACATTTTTATGCTAGCTTTGTGCTATATAAGGGGATTTAGTGAAGTTATGTTAAAATTGATATCCTTATGGCTTGATTAGCTTGGTGATGAGTTATAAAGGTGATTTTAGACTTGGGTTTGTTTGAGATTTCAGAAAAATGCCCTAAAGTTTCATTTTAGTGCAAAAGTGTGACTTTTAACTTGAATTTGAGCTCTGAGGAATCTGCTGCCACCCGAGTTTCTATAAATTAAAATTGGAATTACTGTAGCATATACAGAGGGTATGGAGTGCACACACCAAACCCGAGAGCCCACCCCCTACCCAGGCCGCCAAAATAATCATTCTGGCCGCAATTTGTGGCCAGATGGGAGGGTATTGGGTTGGGGTTTTGGCGGTTGGTGTCTGCTGATATTTGGGGTTTTATGATATATTTATTTTTGTAATTTCAATTCTGTATAAAAATCTGGAGGTGAATACCTATTTTCTCGTATTTTAACTTTCGCGACACGCGTGATACGTGTATGTGGGTTTGGGGTTTCTGCGTATCGCGACGCGTCGGAGTGGCTTCAGACGCGTAATCGCACGTTTTAGCATATCGCGCACAAGCGCGCTTGGTTCACGACATGAGTTACTAGTTCGGCTTTAATGTCGTGTTTGTGTGACTTCAAGCTTATGTGTGATATATTGTGTAATTCTAGGTTCGCAGGCGAGTACGACGGACGCCGGGCAGAAGGGGAAGCAAGTTGTCGACTATACCTAGCGAGAGACCACGGTGAGTAGATTTAACATCTATGGGGATATCGCCCGCATGGCGTTCTACGTCAGGGCTGATAGGACCTTATAGCTACATTTCCATACATTGACTGTTCATGGCTATTATCTAGTGCATACCGCATTCCCTTCTATAAGTATATAAAGTAGAATTGATAGAACACCGCACCATTACTAATGGTTCAAGTTGCACGAACACTATCCTGCATGTTACACACACACCGTTAGTAATTGCAATGACACCCACAATGTAGAAATTTCATGATCATTATGTTGTAGCTCACCGTCTATGTGACTTGCCATATATTCGTACTTGGGCACATATACATCGCATATTCATACTTGTGCCACATACATCACATATATTCATACTTGGGCACATATACATCGCATATTCATACTTGTGCCATTCGTATGTTACATACATGGATGATATTGACTTGATTAAAACTAAGGGACCGTAAGCGGTATTTTCAAAACGGGATCTTTTGAAGAGCGGTTTTCCCTTTCCTTTACCCTTAGTGTCATACAACACATTGCATGGATTTGCGCATTTGATTTGATTTATGTGATTTCTGGATTTGGGAACCGAAGTATTATTTTAATAAAAACTTGCATTCTTTAAAAACCCGGTTTCCCTTGATATGATATTTTGGTGCGTCCACCATGAGTTTTCTCGGTTCCAGGGAGCTTGTGTGAGTATACCCGATTCGAGAAGAGGTAGGCACCGATTGCGGGTACATGGTGGACCCGGTACGGTACCCCGAGGCGAGAAGACTCGTATAGTTAGACGGTGAGCCCGGCGGAGGGACTACTACCTACCGGTGATTGGTTGGACCTGGCAGCTATCCGGAGGATATTGATCAGAGTCGATAGATGGATGCGGGATGATCCGTACTGCCGGGGCCGAGGGCCGATACCGCAGACGGAGCCCGTAGGCTAACCCGGACTGACGGGGCCCGATGGATGAGGATTTGCGTGTCGATGCTAGACACGAGTATTTATGATATTTAGGTGCCGATGTTAGGCACTCGTGATTCTCAGAGATTTACAGGATTAGAGGGCCGATGAGAATGCCGGCGCCTGAGCTATTTGGGGATCTGGGTGCATTGATGGACACCGATTATATATTCCACGTTGGCATTCCGTGTAGATGTTTTATTGCCCATGCTCAGCATTTATTATTGTATCTCATCCTGTAGTTATATTACCTGATAGTGTACTTGCATGATTATTGCACATACTGCTTATCACGCATTGATATCATCTGTTAGCATATGATAGAGTAGCGCAGTACATGCATGCTCGTGATTACCTTTATATGTTATCTCTATTCACGAGTTGGCAACTCACCCCCGTTGTGCCACAGTATTTGCAGGTTGCCTATCGGAGTAGTCGCGACAGGCTGCGTTTTGCATCTTTCGACACAGATACCCCCATAGTTGGTGTACTAGCTCTTTTGCTGATAGGTTGGTTTTGTGCGGTATCTGTTTATCTTTTAGTTATATACATTGTTGTATCTAGTATTCTCCATCTTCCATGTATGTATTTGACTTAGAGACAGTGTGAGGACGATGATGTATATTATTTGTATTCTGGTGTCGTGCTCGTTGTAAGCCGACTGTACTTGCAGTTTATTCTATCTATGATATTCCCACTTATGGATCTTGATCTTCGCTACGGCGTCGTATAATGCTATCTTTGTGATTGTTTACTTAGATTTCTTAACATGTTTTTAAGTGCTTTCTTTTAAACTTAAAACACTCTATACTTTTACTGGTTTGATTTCTGGGTTTTCGGTTCAGTTAGTCGCGTTACACCTGTAGACGTTACGTAGTTAAGTGCCGGTCACGGGCCGAAATTTGGGTCGTGACAGTAACGCTGAGTTGCCGCGATCATTCTGGGGATATGCGCTAGAATCAGCTGCATACCTTTTGAACCGAGTTCCAACTAAGACTGTGCCTACCACACCATATGAGATATGGAGTGGGAAGAAACCCTATTTTCAATATCTGAAAATCTGGGGATGACCAGCTTTTGCGAAAAAGCAGCATGCGGACAATCTCGAGGCACGCTCAGTACTGTGCAAGTTTGTGGAATACCTAAAGAAATCCAGGGGGTATCTTTTCTATTACGCAGAGGAACAAAAGGTCTTTGTTTCTCGTAATGTCCACTTTCTGGAACACCAGTTCTTAGAAAAGGAAATAAGTGGGAGCGCAATAGAACTGGAAGAAATTCCAGAACCACAGACTATTACTGAAAGCTTAGTAGAACTGGAAGAAATTCCAGAACCACAGACTATTACTGAAAGCTTAGTAGAACCAGAGGGTTCGAAACATCCGGACATTCCTGTGCCGCTCCGCAGAAGTAGTAGGCAGTTTCATCCGCCCGAGAGATACTACGGTTTTCTCATAGACGGGGATAGAGAGGATTGCATTATTGATAGTGATGAGCCGACTAGCTTCCAGCAGGCCATTCAGAGCGTTGACTCGGTAAAATGGCTGGATGCAATGCCGACCGAAATGGAGTCCATGTACACCAACAAAGTATGGACGTTGGACATTAAGAACAAGAACTCAGAACTCCAACTCCGAAATAACCAAATCCGGGACCCCAATCGGCGGGCTCCAGATGTGGTAAAACCCATAGGATGCAAGTGGATCTTCAAAAGGAAGATTTGTGTAGATGGACAGGTTGAGACCTATAAAGCTAGACTTGTTGCAAAGGGTTTCTGTCAAAGACCTGGTTTGGACTATGACGAAACCTTTTCTCCAGTGGCTATGCTGAAATCCATTCGTGTCCTTCTTGCCATTACTGCCTTCCACGATTATGAGATTTGGCAGATGGACGTAAAGACCGCTTTTCTGAATGGAAATTTAGAGGAGTGTGTCTATATGGACCAGCCAGAGGGTTTCATTCAGAGTGGGAGCAGCGGAAAGGTGTGCAAGTTGCTTAAGTCCATCTATGGACTAAAGCAGGAATCGCGGAGTTGGAACATCTGTTTTGATGAGACGGTCAAGGATTTTTGCTTTATCAAAAATCCAGATGAACCATGCATCTATAATAGATTTGTAGCAAGAACTGTCGTATTCCTCGTTTTATACGTGGATGACATTCTCTAGATAGGAAATGACATTCCTATGCTACAATCTGTCAAAGGGTTCTTGTCACATAGGTTCTCCAAGAAAGACCTGGGTGATGCCTCTTACACTCAGGGGATCCGGATCTATCGTGACAGATCCAAGAGGAAATTAGGACTCTCACAGTCCAGGTACATCGACACCATACTGAAATGATTCAGTATGGAAGATTCCAAGTGCGGTAATCTACCGGCTTGTCACGGGATCACCCTCTCCCAAAAGATGTCTCCCAAGACTGATTTGGAAAGGGATCACATGTCGATTATACCCTACGCTTTTGCGGTAGGCTCTATAATGTATGCGATGTTGTGTACCAGACCGGATGTCGCTTATGCACTGAGTGTGGTAAGCAGGTATCAGTCAAACCCTGGCGAGAAACACTGGATAGCGGTAAAGAACATTCTCAAGTACCTGAGAAGGACTAAGGAGATGTTCTTGGTGTATGGTGGAAAAGACCTCCAGATCGAGGCCTTTGCTGACTCCAGCTTCCAGAGTGACAAGGATGATTCCAAGTCCATGTCGGGTTATGTCTTTACCCTCTAAGGAGGGGCGGTGTGTTGGAAGAGTTCCAAACAGGAAACCGTTGCTGACTCGACGATGGAAGAGGAATATATCGCTGCTGCCGATGCCGCAAAAGAAGCCGTCTGAATAAGGAAGTTCTTGACAGAACTTCAGGTGGTTTCGTCCATTGTTGATCCAATACCTCTGTATTGCGACAACAATGGGGCTATACCTTTAGCGAAGGAACCCAGGTCCCATCAGAAGTCCAGACACATCTTGAGGCGGTATTACCTGATCAGGGAGATCGTGGGTCGCCAGGAGATCGAGGTTCGGAAAGTTGCTACGGAAGATAACGCTGCTGATCCATTCACGAAGACCTTACCCCAGACTCAGTTCGAGCGGCTGATCGAGATGAAAGGTCTTCGATACGCCAGTACATGGCCTTAGTGCAGGTGGGAGATTGTTAGTGTATATACCCTAGAGGCCATTACTGTATCATACTAGTTTGTATATTACTTAATGGAAGCTTGGGATATTCACCTTGTATTGACATTCTTGCTCAAAATTGTAGTATGCTACTTGGTTTGTTTCTTCTTTAATGTGTGCATGTGTTTCTTTTAGCATATCGCCTTTACACATTAGTGGAGCCCTTAGGATCTTTGCTTGATTACCAGCGTTGTGATGGCAGTCACACTCGTGGGGGCTGGGTAATCCATAAGCACATCCTTATGCAGGTCCCTAGTCTTAGGACTATCGAGACAGGGCATCGATACTCCGGAGTAGACTAGCGTATGCGCTTCTCATCCCATCTTGGGAGACGGTCTGTCCCACAGCCGTCAGTACGTCGTACTTGAGATAGTATGCGGGTGCTCGTTAGGTTACGGGTATACTGGACAGGACTCGTCGGGAACTGTTGGTTGGTATTATACCTATCGTCAGTTATCAGTTCGCAAGTGACATGAGTATAGCTTAGTCCGTTGAATTGACACTGTCACTTCGCCTCGAGTGTGTTCCCACTGTTCTTAGATTGCTACCCTACTAAGACTCAAAGGAGTCATGCAAATAGGTAGCAGTTGGGTGCAGTCCCGAAGCACTTGGAGGCAGTGACGGTTAGACAGGATTCGTCTCTCCCGGTATTGGGGGTTGATATCGCGCCGTGTCTAGGAGAGCCATTACATAAAGTCCCTGGCCAGGGCAAGCGAGATAGACTGGTAGGTTTCCAGTGTTATCTCATGGAGTTCTGGGCTACACTCCGACACGACTTGTACCGCTATTAGGGGACTAATGTTTACCGCCCCCTAGGCCCGCCTTGCGTTGTTCTTAGACGAACAGACCGGACTGTACGGAGACTATCATATTCAGGCTCAGTAGGAGTTCAGATGGGTTTACCTCGTCAGTCTTCTTATCGGCATCTACCTGGGGACCGTTACGTAAAGCTAGTGCCGCGTGCGGTCGGTGGTTAAACCCACTGCTAGCGTAGTGTCGAGTCTTTAGAGTCCCACACAGAGGGTTATTCGCCTTTAGGCAAAATGAGTAGAGGTCGCATGGTTTTGCGACGGTGTTCGTTCACATCAGCGCACTTGTGCATGTTTGATGTCCGGACAGCTTATACTAGCGGGCTTTTGTTTAAGCCAGATCCTAGTATATGTTTCGGGATTGGTTTTATCTCATTGTATTCGTGTTCCTCGGAACACGAATACGGGTGTGTATGCATAGTTGACTGAGGCAGAGGCAGAGGACTTTCATTAGGGTTGATGACCATTGTCATTTTCATAACCCTAATGTTTATGTGTGAAATATGATTACTAATATTAGTTAATTATAATTATGTTACGGTTAGGGCTGTTGACCATTTGACTATGGTTGACATGTTAACCTATGTTGACAATTTGACCATCATCATTGCATATGAAAGATGCTCTTTGATTCTTGCAAAAATAATTAATGTGAAATGATAATGGTCATTTCAAGATTAACCATCACAATTATCTTTAGCTAATTATTTATTTATCATAATTCACATATATGTGAGAAGGTTGTCATTATCTTCTTACTTTATCATTCTCATTCTCTCTCATCCTCTTCCTCTCTCTCAAAGCTCTCCCCTCTCATGAGTTGAGAACCATTGAGCTTGAGATACAACCCTCAAAATTACTCTCTACTCTTTCTAAGGTTCTAGGTTTAGCACACCAAGCATCTTAGTTACTTCTAGTATGAGGTTGGAGCCGAAGGTAGAGGCCCTCGGGTGGATCTTTCTTCGGCAAGAGAAGGCGACGAGGAGAACCCGTTCTTCCCACTCCAAGGAGCAAGAAGAGAAAGACTTCAAGACTTAGGTATAACCCCTTAACCAAGTAGCTAACTCTTTTAGCTTGGTAGTTATTTTATGTTTAGTAAAGATCCCTCCTTTGGTTAGTCCATGTTGCCTAGTGTTGTAAAAATCGAATTTTTCATAACGTTTCCGCCTCCCCGTAAGCACCGGGGTGGGCAACATGGACTTACAAAGATTTCACCACCTTTTCCGTGGCCCACAAATCACGAACTGTGCATAACGTATACTCACACAAATTTTTAAAAAACGAAATTAGATTTTAAGCCTTAAAGACTTCGCGCTCACTAGGAGAAGTTAACTGTGTTTAGAACACCACTTAACGGTATATTGTTTACGGGGTGTCTAGGAAAGTGTTAACGGCGAAACCGCCAAAAGAGAAAGGGTTATTTAATTAAGGACCTTCGTAAAAGCGTCGAAAAACCTCCCCTTATCTCTGCACTTACCTGGCCTCATGATCAGTGCATCTTGAGCCCGTTTCGCGACACAGTTTTACTTCGACAATCAAGTTCTGGAGCAGGTCTAGTTGACCTAGGAGAACCGTAGAACGATTAGGTGTGTGGTATTTTTGTGTCGTGATTGTTTTTGTCCAGATTCTTTTTGTGTGTATAATTCATTCTTTTGTTAATAACTAACTAAAAAACAAAATGAAATCACATTCTTCTTCCCCTCCTTTTCTCTTCCTTTCTTTCCTTCTTTCTTCATATCATTGGTACCCCGCCTCGAAAAACTCTTGCCAAACTTTGGTACCCACAACCAGACATTACTTCTTACGGTTCTTGCTTTGGTTGAATTTCAAACGACCCCTCCATGCCCAAAATGTCATTGAAATATCGCATAGACGCATCTAGGACAAACACTTGCACTCTGCAATCCACTTTGTATCAACCTTTTCAACATCCCCCACCCTCTTATGTTGATACCCCTTTTGCAAGTCGTCCTTTGTCCATCGCTGAACATATTGAACAATCCCGTAGCCGATCTTTCACTCTTTTCACCACTACAAATTCTTCGGATCAACAATTCCATTCACCTTCTTATCCGTATGTTGATCCTACCCCTGTCCAACCATTCAATTCCTACCGGTCTTACCCGACTTTTACACCTTCCCTAGATATTGCTTTTGAACCGCCATTTGGGATTTTTAGTATCCAAACAACTTTGGATCTTTTACTGAAACCCTTTCACAGCCCATGTCTGGTCTGGAACAGTCGTTAGAAGACTTCCGGGTAGCGTCGTACCGACAGATGATGGATTTGAATGCATCCATGGCCATCCTCATACAACCTACCAACCCGGTAGCTAGTTTCCTACTAGCTCCACATTTTCAAATGTATGAAGAGGCGGTAGGACAGTCTGAGAATTTGAGTGGAGAGAGTGAGTTGTACCCCCTTCCAAGTCAAACCCACCGGCCACAAATTGAATCCCATAACTCCGGTTTTGAATGTCTATCTAATGTTCCAAACGATTCACCGATTGAAGATAGATGGGTTAATGAGTTGTGTGACTTTGTAGTGTTTGATTTACCCGATTGTGAAGGGTCCCTTTTCAGTGAAACCACACCCAATCCTTTTGACCTCTACACCTCCATCTTAGAACCAGAATTGATTAAAATCCATGCTTTTGATGAAGTGTCTGAGAAAATTGATTTTCACTTGATTGAGGATATTGACGCCAGGAATATTTTGGATGATTAAAATCCATGCTTCCCGAACTTCATATGCGTCTTGATTTTGATGAAATTTGCATGGATATGCTGAATTTTGAGGAGAATTTTGAGGATGAACCGGTTTTGCTTGATGAGTCGGATTTTCCAATTCATCCTTTCCCTGTCATTGACTGTGTACAACCTCCCGCACCTTTACCTGATACCCCTTCTCAATCACTTCCTTCCATCCTTTCCATCATTCCGACCTCGCAAGAAACCGTATCACATTCATTTACTTGTCTGGTTTACCGAGTTCGGATTACCAATGGTTTCTCACGAATCTTGAGGCATTTGACCCTATTTCTCGACGTGTTAATAGATTAGCACAAACTCTTCTTTCACATCGGTCATCACAAATTGTGCTAATCTATTCACTCCATTTTCACCCTCAAGTTCGTACTCCGTTTCTTTTTCCCTTCCGCCATTCTTCTTCTCCTTCACTGAGACCGGACGCCGCTTCTATCCCATTACGGTCTCACGTATTCTCCATTTCTTTCCTCTTCACCTTCTTTCACCAACCCGCTTATTACAGAGATAGAATTTTTGAATGGTTGGTCTTAACTTTTGGCCTTCGTAAGGCCTTGTATAGATTGATACTGTTCTCTTTCCCCCCTTATCCTGAACTTCAACGCTTAAACAGTGAAACAATGTTTTACTTAAGTTTGGGGAGAACCTTTTTGTGTATATATTTTTTGGTTTTATTTTTATTTTGTATGTAATTTGTTTTTGGGAGCACCGACAATTTTGACCCTCTTGGTGTAGCCTGACAGTGAGGGCACCGTCAGGTTTAAGTTTGGGGGTGTGCTCGGTAAGCTTTCTTCCTATGCATTCATTTGTATATTTTGCATTTGCATACCTATTTAAAAAAACCCATAAAAATCGAAAATTTTCTAAAAAATATAAAAACCTTGTCGTCAAGTTAGCTAATAGGGTAACATAGATTTTTATTCCGAAGGTTTAGTTCATATGTTAGAAATAACTAAATTCTAGGCTTAGGAATTGAAAACCCAAAAAATAACCCTCCTTCTGCTTAAACTTGGTAAGTATACGTCCTTACAGTTTTTTTTTGAGAAATAGGTAATCTTGAGTTCCGTTATTGAGTTAAGTTAAGATGAAGGGAAAGTATTGATGCTTTACTGAAGGATAAGTCTGAAAAATAGTTTCTATTCTTGAGTCCAAATTTAGAAAGTATATAACCTACAACTGCACTTACACGCACCTTGAAACTTGGGATAGTAAAGGATACTTAGAAATGCTCTTGCCTGAGAACCTAGTATGAAAGAAAAAACGGTATTTAAAGCTAACCACCTAAAGAGCATCAGTGAAAAATATATCCGGTCCGGTCTTGAAAAAGAAAAATAAAGAAAAGAAAAATAAATAAATAAAGTCAAGACCTAGAAACTACTATTTATGCTTTAAGCTCACACATTCAGTAATCGGTCATTAGTGCCTCAAGAATCATTAATAGTCGCATGAAAGGTGTGTGAGCAAATCCGTCCATAATTAAATGAAAAAAAGTAGTATTAGGTATTAGGGCAAGGGTACTATAGCTTGAATTGAATTCTTAAGTGTAGGGGTGAAAAATATACACACACGTAGGGGTATATAATCGATATTTGGATAAAAGATAGAAATGAAGAATAAGACTTATGTTTTCTGTAAAATTGATAAAAATCCATGATTTAAGACCGCACTTTTAGAAGGAAAACTCAGGAGAACCAACATCTTTCTAAACTATTTTGGAATGTATACGATCTGAGGTTAAATAGATAAGAGGTGTGAAAAATAAGGGTCGGATATTTCTAATTTAGGATAATAGAATTTCAAACGTAGATACCAAACTGTAGGAATAGAATCGATGTTAACTTATGAAACTAGCTTGACGGGATTTTGTGGGTAGTATCTGCTGAAAACCCTCAGAAGACAACACTCCTCCTACTAGGGACACCTAGAGGTTAAACGGCTTGTTGCACATTCTCAGTGCAATCGCGTTCCCTACAAAAGTGAGGCTAGGATTTTGTTTTGCTCGGGACGAGTAAAAGATAAGTTCCGAGCAAAAGATAAGTTTAGGGGAATTTGTTCATACCAGAATATTGTATTTTAATACCGCTCAATCATTATCTATTTTTTGTATATATCGGTACTATTAACCGGTGTTTGCTCAGCAATACAGATTACAGGTATCCATGACAAAACACTAGAAATACATCCAGAATCACGAATATATCATTTGTAAGCTGACACTGCAACCAGAACCGCAAACCGACCGATATTCCAAGAGTTATTTTGCAAACAAGTGTGTGCACAATATTTTGGTTCAACACATAACATGTGTACACACCAACTCTTGGAACATGGACCATGGACCTAGGGGGGCAGCCATGACACACACAAGTGGGCTAGAGCAAGTGGCATCGTGTGATGTGCATTTATTGCTAAAAGTAGTGATGTGATTTATATCTACTAAGTTTCCTACCAAGACCTGAGTGCATCCAGAGATTTTTCTGACCATGCAAACAACACCAGTGGACTTCTAGGGATAACACAAGACCACACTACAAAAACGATCAACGGAGCTCGGATTTCAACCGAGCACATTGTACCAAAATCCGGTGTCGCCAGCCTTGTCTCCTCTTCTGGCCTCCATCTTTCTGTGGGCCCCTCCTTGCTGCCACATAGCCCTATTTTAATTATTTCTTTTCTTTTCTTTTGTGCCTATATATAGCAGGCAGTGGGCAAGGGTTCATGCTCTCACATAGTCTAACTTTTGTCCAAGTTTTACACTTTTGTTCTAGTTTTCTTTTCTCTTTTCTTGTACATAGCTAATCCCCCTTAAGCTCTCTACCTTAACTTGATCTTGCAACCTCTTCATTGAGCTTGCAAGGTTAAGTTTTGGTCATTGATCTCAAGGAGTTTTATCATTCTTGAAGTTGAATAAAGCCTTCTCTTTTGTGCCTTCATTTCACATGAGTTTATTACCCTTCTCTTGACTTTGCAACCTCTTCATTGAGCATGCAAGTTTAAGGGTTGGTTATTGATCCCATGGCTAGTCCTGTGTTCTATGGTTCTTAGTGTTATTATCTTTTATTTCTTGCTCATTTACTTTCTTGCACTTTAATACTTGCTTTACTTACTTGCAATTTATTACCTTGTCATTTACATTCTTGTAATGCTTTTCTTTTCTTTGTTTATCTTCTCTTTTGTTCTCTCTTTTTGGTTTGTTTTGTGAATGGTTGTTATTATGTGTTGTTAGGTAAAGAATACGACATTGTAAGTTAAGGTTTTCTTTGCTCATTTCCTTTTCCCGTATTTTTCATTGACCTCCGTCCAAACGTTACGCAAGCGCTTCATTAGGCCCCCTACCCTACTAAGGTAATGGTGATTCCTAACCGCGACCAGTTGCGTTTGGTTTGTCCGGAGGCGAAAGCAAGAGACAAGAATGGAAGGATAAGGGTCAATAAGCCGGATTCCACGAATACCGTGCTTAAATATCCTAATCCACGTTGTTGCCAATTGCTCTAGCTTCAATCGTGAAGTTCGACTAAAAGGTTTTAGTGCGGATTTCCTTAGCTTACACTATTGTATATTTTCCTAACAATTTTATACTTGCATATAACACATAGGTTAGATTTGAACATTCCACCTACGCTCATTAACTCGTAACGACAAGAACTATAAACGCTCCGTCTCCCTGTGGATCGACCCATGCTCAACCAGCTAGCGGCAAAGCGACACCGTCCTGATCGCGGTTAAACTTTAGAACTTTAAATATCCGACACGCTTTTGCCGTGCGATCAACAGTCTCGAGTCACATTGAGGCAATAACCGATAGGAGGGGTTTCGTCTCTCCCGGTATTGGGGGTTGATGTTGCGCTATGCTCTATTAGCTATAACTGGAAGTCCCTGGCCAGGGCTGCTGATGAGATTCACTAATAAGAGTTATCAGTATTTTCTCAAACCTTTATAGGCCAGACATCAGCATGATTTATCACGTTACTGGGGGCTGACGTTTACCGCCCCTAGACATGATATGCGACATATCAAACGAAGAGACCGGACTGTACGGTAGTGTTACTGATAGGCTTCATGGAAAGTATGGACGAGCTTGCTTATTGATCTTCATATCGCTCAATACCCAGGTAGCCGTTACGTCCTGCTAGTACCGCTGACGGCTTGTAGGTGACTTATGTGATCATCACCTTCTGCTGGAGTATTGAGGAGTCTTTAGAGTCCCACACAGAAGTTTACTGGTTCAAACGAAATGAAGTAGGACACATATGTGATATGTGTATGAGCCTGATTAAATACGAGTATGTGATACAGTATTGTAATCTGCAAGTTATCTGTTATCAGTCAGGTTTTATGTGATATAACTGGATTATCGAATCAATTGTTGGTTTGATAATGTGATATTCAGATTAATGATATTAGTCGGTTATATGTGATATAACCGGATTATTAGATTAAGTGTTTATTTAATAATGCGATATATATTATATGTGATATAATTCTATCTTAACTAATATCATTAGCTCACTAATTGCTTTATATATATATATACATTAATGTAGATTTGATATATATATATATATATATATTATATGATGCATGGCATGTTTTTCTATTTTTAGAAAATAGAAAAATGGGGTGTAAATTGTGGAGATATTTTGGGTATGGTTAAGGCATGGGTTTTTATGATATAATATTAGTCTTGACTCACTATTCAAACATGGTTGCAATTTAGAATTGCAATTTAATCCATGCTTGAATAAGTGAGGATAGATATTATTCATATTATTCATTCATTCTACACTTACTTCATAGTTCATGCCCTAGCCATTTTTCTTGAGCTCTTTTCTTCTCTTGCTCTCTACAATTTTCTTCACTTCACCTCCAAGCTCAAAACCCTCACATGAGATGTGAATCATTGTGCTTGTGAGACCATAGTGAGTTTTACTTATCCCCTACTTCATCATCCCACACCAAACTAGAAATTTGGTGTGGTGTGTTTCCTACACTAAAAGTGTTTAGTGTAGTGAAAATCTTGTGCTTGTGGACTTCGGGTGGATCGTCTTTGGCGCGAAGATCACGAAGGAGGTTCGTACAACTTGGAGAGGAGACTTGAAGAGTCACGTGGACTTCCCGGAGCTTTTGAAGAGAAGGACACAAACTACAAAGGTTGTATGCTCTTAAGCTTTCTCTTAAGCTTAATCACATCACAAAGGAAAACCTAAAATTCTAGTAGTGATCTTGTTAGTCCAGCATAGCACGTAGAAAAATTAAAATTTGGCATGGTTGATGCCTCTTGAACCCCATGACGGTGCTAAGGTCAACTTTCAATATGTGATATGTGCGGGACCGAGATTAATACGTGTATGTGATACCGTATTCTATTCTCGCGGTATGTGATATCGGTCGGTTATATGTGATATAACCGGGCTGTTGAATCAAGTATTGATTCGATAAGTTGATACATTTGATATTTCTCGGTTGTATGTGATATAGCCGGATTATTAGATCAAGAGTTGATTTAATAATTTAATGTATAATTATATATTTGATATATTATCTTACATTAACTAATATTAACTCACTTAAGATTTATTTTTCTCACTTGTGTACACTTAGTATATATGTGATATATATTAATGTATATCTTTTGTGTCATGCTAGATACCATATGCTACATGGGTGTATGAGACTTACACCATGCTTATAAGAATGTGAGGGTTTTGTTTATTTAAAGTAAATCAAATTAGTTGGAAATTAGTCATATGGTTGAAGCTTGTAAAAGCTTGTGGAACCATTGACCAAGTCCACTAATTTTTTTTACTTGTAGATATTTATTAACCTAACCATTATTGGTAGCCATGTTTTATTCTCTACATGAGTTAGTGTATGACACTAACTCATCCATGGTTGCTATTCTCACTCATTATTCCATTAACACTTCATCTTCTTTCTCATCTCCAAAAAGCTTTCTAGCTTCATGAAAGGTGATGAAATATACTGAGAAAATTATTTTTAAAGTTAGCAAAATTCTTACTTCATCAACCTCTTCTCTACTATCCATTTAGATTAGGTTGTTTCTTCATAAAGTTCATCACTTAGTGAAGAGCTAGCTTGAGTTAGTGTCTTCTCGACGTAGATCATCTTCGGCCTCGAAGACTTCAAGCAAGTTTGTTCATTTCACCTTGTGGAGCCTCACTAGAATCCGGGAGATCACTACGTGGAGCAAAGGGACTACTACACGGAGCTATTGAAGTGAAGGACCGGTCTACAAAGGTTGTATTCTTTGTTCACTTAGATGTAAAGATGTTTACATGCTTGTTCGTCTAAATCTCTATTTGAGATTGTAGCGTTAGGGTTATTTAACGCGCCAAATTTTTTAAAACGGCATGGTCGATGCCTCCCGAAACCCAGCGGCCGCCTAGGGAACACATCAGTGGTATCAGAGCCATGCTAGAGAATTAAACGATGTTGTAGTATTACGAAACCGAAACAACTCCGAAACACTCGAAATATAAACCTAGTTACTGTCGAAATTTTCAAAGAGTCTAAATTTTTTTTAAGCAACTGCAGAATGTTACATGTGATGTGACATGAACACAGAAAAAAATTGAACCCACCTCGCCTGAAAATAGCCGGCCACACCTCAGTTAAAACCGGTCTGCTCGGTTTTGTAGTGTAGTTCTGGGTTGAATTTTTTTAGGTGTTCCAGTCTCTGGGTTTTGGTATTTCAGGCGTTCCTTGTTTTTGCTAAGATTGCATGTGATGTTATCTTTCTGTAAGGCATTTCGGAGTGTTTTGTAGTCGTAATTGTAACATCATTTCAGGTTATTTAGACGACGTTAAAAAGTTCGAACGGATAACAATAATCCATATTTTCCCTCACTGGAAATTTTCCAAGAGTTGGATTTTTCGATGTTTAAAATTTTCAGAAAATCGTGCAGGTGTTTTCTATGGACTCTCTAGAAGAACGAAACCCTAAATCAACTCTGTGACCGTCGGAACCACCATCAAACCCTATGGTTTGTGGTAGTTCCGCTGCGCCATAGGTGAGGCAAGGGTTGACCTTTCTACGGTTGGTCCATAGGTGTTGTGGCATGTTCTGGGTACTTTTTAAACTCCGCTCAAGTGTTGAGATTTTTGGGAAATTTTGGGTGTTTTTTTATTCGATCGAAAAGATTAACATCGTCTATTTATCTATGACTGTGATACAATACTTGAAATCCACAATAATTAGTTATGTGATAACAAGTTTGAATTTTATAAATCTAGCAGTTTAGTCTCATTTGATCGGTTCCCATGGAATTTTGATGTGGATCAAAAGTCCGTCGCAATTATGTAGCGTACGTGGATACACGCCGGGTAACCTTACTAGATACCCACACCCCATAGCCCCGACGAAGTGACTGTAGGAGAACCCCGTCGCTAAAAGCATCCGTTCGGGTGCTCACGGCCGCAGTGTTCTACCTTAGTGCACTTCGTCGATGACATAAGGGGTGCGGCCGTCTACTAAAGTTTCCGACGAGCATTCGATCAGGTTATCGGTGTAGGGTTACTAGGCACTCTCACAAGGGTCTATAAGGCATCAACCATGCCCGATTTAAATTTTAGACGTGCCGAACAACCCTAACCAAGATCATAAATTAGAGATTAGGCGAAACAAAGCATGTAAACAACTTTACATCTAAGAGTTAGGGATTACAACCTTTGTAGGCCGTTCCTTCACTTCTAAAGCTCCGTGTTGAGGTCCCTTCACTGCGATCATCGAGTATCCGGACTCTAGAGAGGCTCCACGAAGAGAAAGATTCAAGCTTGCTTCCGATCTTCGATAACTAAGATGATCTACCTTGAAGTTTCTTTAACACAAGCTCTCACTCACTAAATGAAGTGAATACCCTAATCTAATTGGCAAGAATAGATTAGGATGATGAAGTAGAAATTTATCTCTCATTTGTTTTCTTAATCTCATTCATTTTCATCACTTCATAAAAAGCTAGAAAGCTTTTCATGCAAAAAAAGAAGAAGGAAGAAGATGATCTATTTCTTTTGTGATGAATAATGAATCCATAGTGAGGTTAGAAATGCAACCATGGTTGATAAAAGAAAAGCTAACCATTGTAGGGAGTTAACTAGGGTTAAAGGGTTGGGTTGGGTTAAACAAATATCTCACAAAATATCATAACAAATATCTTTACTTAAAACAAAAGCAAAACTTCTAGAAGTTACTGGAAAGTTTAACCCAAATCAAACCCTAACCATGTTTAATCACCACTAATCATATTGCATTTATAACCATAACATGTTACAATATTATATATCAAATAAACAATATTTATTGTAACAAAATAAAATAATACAATTAACATATATCGCATATATATCAATGTATTACCCGAGTGAGAAAAAGAATCTTTTAGTGAGCTTATATTAGTTAATGTAATTTAATATATCAAATATAATTATACATTAAATTATCGAATCAACACTTGATCCGATAATACGGCTAATTCATAAATAACCGACCAATATAATCTATATCAGTTCATCGAATCAACACTTGATCCGATGACCCGGTTATATCACATATACCAGTCCGATATCTTATATCGCGAGAATCTAATACGGTATCACATACACGTATTGTTCTCGGTCCCGCACATATCATATATGTGCTCTTACTCCATTCTGCCTGAGCCGGGAAACCACTTTGTAGGACTCTAAAGAATCGTCAATACACCGGCAGTAGGTGATGATAATATTAAACACCCACAAGCTGCAAGCGGTCGGCTAAACGTAACAGTCACCCAGGTATTGAGCGATCAGAAGATCAACAAGCAAGCCTGTACTTTCTCCCGCGAATCCAATCAGTAACACTCCCATACAGTCCGGTCTCTTCATCTGATATGTCGCATATCTCGCCTAGGGTGGTAAACGTCAGACCCAAGTACCTTGATAAGTCGTGTCGATATGAGGTCTATAACAGTTTGAGAAACTACTGATAACACTTACCAGTAAATCTCAGCAACCCTGGCCAGGGATTTCCAGTTATAGCCAATCGAACACAGCGCAACATCAACTCCCTATACCTGGAGAGACGAAACCCCTCCTATCGCTCATTGCCTCCATATGATTCAGGACTGTACCGAAAAGACACCTTTTTGCATGCCCTCTTGGACATGGTATGATGGAAATCAAAGCACAGTGGGAATCACACAAGTCTTTATGACGATCTCGGATCTACAGACTAACCTGTACCAGTGTCACCAGAGAACTGCCATCTGACGTGAGGTATAATACCATCTGGGAGTTCTCGGCGAGTCCATCCAGTGTACCCAGTCTCCACGGAGCACCCGTATACCTTCTTTGATGTCAAACACCAATGGATATGTGATCATCCATCGCCCATCATATGGGTCAAGAAGCGCATATGCTAGTCTACTCTGGAGTATCGATGCCCTGTCTCGGTACTCCCATGACTAGGAACATTTGAAGGATGTACTTGGCGTCAACACTGTCCCCACTTGTATGATCCGCTTCATAGTCCTGGTAGTCAAGTACTTATCCTATGGACTTTATCAACATGTAACATAGAGATAATCAGAGTGCATGTTAAGATAAAGAGCAACCAGATAGCATACTATCATGTCGAGTAAGAAAGTCCGCCCAATATATATCCCAGCATCCACTACAATATACAACGCATGTACAGTAATGGCCTCTAGGGAATACGTATAACTAACAATCTCCTACTTGCACTAAGGCCATCTGTTGTAGTATCTCATACCTAACAATAAGCTGTGGTTGAAGTATCTCAAAATCAACCATCCCATAAACGTCTCTACCGGGAAATAGGCCTTTGTGAGTGGATCCACGCTGTTGTCCTCTGTGTCTACTCTCCTAACCTCGATCTCCTTGGAGATCAACCATCTCCATGATCAGGTGATACTGCCTAAGAATTATATCTGTATTTCTAATCGGATGGGGGTTCCTTGGCATAAGCCACAACTCCATTGTCACACAATGGTAGTAACGAAGTTCATCTCAAGAACTTATATATATCCAGACTGCCTCTTTGGTAGCATCCTTGGTAACGATGTATCTTGACTTTAATCGTCTAGTAAGTCACGGTATCTAGCTTGGACATACCGTCCCTCCACTGAGGGTAAAGACAAAGCCTGCGACTGACATTCAGTCGTCCTTGTCACCCTGGAACCTTTCCAGTGATTTTCCCCAGGATCGTTTGATACCATCTCACTATAACTAGTGAGATTCCTAACATCCAATTAGATCAATCCCATAGATTCATAACCCAGGATTTAGGAGGTATCACCTTGATCCTATATGGAGAATCTTTGTGATAAGAGGAGATTGACCGAGCGTAGCATAGGAAACTCCTTCCCTATCAAGAGTATGTCATCCACGTACTCTACGAGGATCACCACCATACTCTCTACTACCATTTTGTATATACAAGGTTCATCTACCATTTTGATGAAGTCAAACTCATTGACTACCACATCAAAACACACGTTCCAACTCTGCGATGCTTGATTTATCACATAAAACGTCTTGCTCACGTTTCCGCTGCTCCCATTGTCTACGAAACCCTCTGGCTGTGTACTTATAAACGCTCTCTTCCAAATCATCATTTAGAAAAGCAGTCATGACACCCAACCGCCAGATATCGTAGTCATGGTATGTAGCCGTGGCAAGTAGGATCTGGATGGACTTATGCATAGCTTTCAAAGTCTCAACTTTTCCATGAACACCAAGTAATCTTCTCAAGATATACTTGCTCCTGATGGGGATATAACCCTTCAGATAAAGCAACCAAAGTCCATACTTTGTTGGTGTATAAGGATTCCATCTCAGATCGCTAAGCATCCAGCCATTCTTACAGAGTCCCACTCCTAATGGCCTGCTCGAAACTAGTTGGGTCATCATCTCATGATGCAATCCTTGCTTCCACTGTCATAGAGAAACCGAAGTATCTCTCAGGTCGGTGAGGAACCCTACTAGATCGGCGGAGAGGCTGAGGTTCGTTGGTTACTATTGAATCCTTTGGTTCTTCCAAATCGTCAGCTGCAGTTTGTATAGCTGGAACTCTTTCCAGTTCTACCTCATGACCACTAATTTCTTCAAAAGAAATTCCCTTTCACAAAGGTGGCATGCCGAGAAACAAAACAACTTTTGTTCCTCGGTTTGGTAGAAGATATTCCTTTGCTAATGCTTGGGATATCCAACAAACTTCCACAGAACTGACCTTGCCTCGAGCTTGTCCGGATTTTACTTTTAGACATAGGCCGGACAACCCCAAATCTTAACTTACATAAGAAATGGGCTCTTCCTTATTCTATATCACATATGAAATGGTAGGCAACTGATTTGATTGGAAACCTATTCAATAGGTATGCAGCTTCACAAGTGCATAATTCCCAAAAGGAAATAGGAAACTCAGTAGTACTCATCATAGAGCGCACCATATCAAATAGGGTGTGATTGCACTGTCCCGATACAACGACGTGCTGTGGTGTATACGGAGGAGTAATGCTGAGAGAATCTCATTCTCCTTTAGAATAGTCCAGGAATCCCATGCTCAAGTATTCTCCTCCTTGATCTCATCAAAGGACATAATACTTATACCCGTTTTTGGTTCACTACTTCTAACTTATATTCTATGATTATTTCAAAAGTTTCGGACTTGTGTTTCAGCAGGAACATATGCCTGAATCTTGAGAGATCATCAGTGAATGTAAAGAAGTACAAAGAACCGGTCCTGGCATGTGTAGACAGGGGACCTTCATACATCAACATGTATCAATCCCAAAAGTTCAGTAACTCTTTCTCTGTTTCCAATAAACGGAGCTGTGGTCATCTTATCTTTGTGACATGACTGGTAAGTTTTACAAGATGTAAATCCAAACTAATTTAAATATGCATCTTTATGTAACATCATCTAGTCGGGTCGCATTGATATGACCCAGTCTACAATGCCTCAAGAAAGATTTGTTCATTTCTGAACTCTTCCTCTTGTGTGTGTTCTGTACATTAAGAACTGCAGTTTGATTTAGAACGACTATGCTTTTGGATAACGTGCCTGAACCGATCAACTCTTGATATAGGAAATGTTCAAAACATTATCCAACAATACAAAATTATATCCTTTCTTTACTTATAAAGAGACTGATATGATGTTGTATATCAGGTTTGGTATCTAATAACATTCATTCAGAATCAATGTATTCTGGTAATACATGGTGTTAACTACCAACAGACTTGGCTGCAACACTTGCACCATTTCTATCTTATGAAATTTATCACCCGTTCTAAGTTCTCAACCAATCTGTAGCCCATGTAACAAATTACTTATGTGGGATCCTGATCTGGTATCAAATACCCAGGACGTAACGGATATTGAGAAACGGTTCTGTGTAATGAACACACCCGAAGAAGGTGCATCAACATGCACTTTCTTCGTTTGGGCGCCACGGGAATTCTGGTAATCCCCTATTTCCTGCTCTGTCTTAAGTTGGAGCGGGACCAACGTTACCTAGCGCAGTATAACAAGCGGGTTCGGTCAATACATCCATATTATTATCTTGATTAAGGCGTGACATGGTCGCTACCTGGAGAGAGAGAGAGAAGAAAGCACTCAGCGTGCGCTTTTACAAGATTTGATTGGTTATCAATTTATCTAATCAGGATGTCTCCCACTGTTTTAGTCAAATCTTCCTTCAAGCCCTAAAAGGAAAGACTAGCCGGGATTAATTACACCCTACAAGTTCGCCAATCTTTCTGCCAGGCCAGTGCCGGTACTTCGAGGGAGGTTCCCCATGCTTTCGCACAGACCGAATTAAAATAAACCTCGTTTTCCCAGGGGCGTAATCCCGTTGACACCTTTCTAGACACCTAATTGAAATGTGTAAAACTCTCCTAGTAGTAACTCTTACTCGCAGCGGGTATCGGGATCCAACTATGTCATAGAAGGTAAGCAATATCATTGCAAATTTCAACACTTGAAATTCCCAATAATATTTTTCCCCGAGCGATCTATGACCTTGACAAGGTCAATAAACCATAGACCGCAAGTCAAGTTCAACCCGTCATTTCCCGATTTGAATTAAACCCATCCGCATGACCCTTGACAAGATCAACAAAGTCACACGACTACCCTAACTCAATCGCATCATATATTTTTGCAGATAACCATAAATTGCTACCGCACACTACGCCTTGATAAGGTCAACAAACACAACACGAATACTATGAAGTACTTATCTGAAATGACGGAGGGCTACGACAGGTTTTTAAGAAAACCCTTTGCGTAATGAACTTGATATCGTTGTAGAATCGAGTAATTTTAAATGGATTGTTTTTTAGGCCTTTTCTAGTTTTGCTAAAGAGGTCACTCCCGGTGAAGGGATCTCGGCTCTTTCCTCATCGAATAAGGTGCAGGATATTTCACAAATATCACTATGCAAAGCAAAAACTATAAAAACAATCAAAAGACAAACCGAGTTTGTAGCATCTGCCAGTTTTGTTAAAGAGGTCACTCCCGGTGAAGGGATCTCGGCTCTTTCCTTATTGAATAAGGTGCTGGATGTTCTACAAGGAACACCGCTATGCAAAGCAAGAACTAGAGCTACCAGTTTATAAACAAGTTTCTACAATATCTTTAGGTTTCTTTTTGTTTCATTAATCTCATTAATGAAGCCCCATTTTAATATGCTTCACAAGCATCACATTTGAAACGAAATCAGCAATATAACATATATCTCATATATATAATATAAACATTCGTCTCAGACAGTAATATGATCTCATCACAGAACATTGCAGCAGAAGAACACATATGAAATATTGGATATACTAGGACGTCCATGTTTTAATACGAGCCTGTATAAAACACGGATTCCACGGTCGCGATGAATAGCCAAACCCACATCCCTAGACCCCTACGAGAGCGGCAAGCAACACTGCCAATTCTAGGGTTAGGAGACCCGGTCTCGACTCCTCGAGATGGTCTCCCACTGGACCGTGGAACCCGGTTACTTGTGCTCCCCGTCTTGGGTCTACCTAATGCGGAAAAGTAAATAATATACAATGGTGACATCATCCTCAGCCCGGAACTGCCCCAATAAAAGAATATTACATACAAATGAATTTTACATGAATGAAAATAAAAACCCTCATCTCACATAAAACCCCGGCTATTCAGAACACGACGATCCAATATAACATATCACAGCAACACATAATATCTCATATCATCAACGTAAGCAAGTATGCGTATCTCGATTGTCGTTGATGTATAGCAACGAAGCCGGCGATACACCACATACTACGCTTACGATCAAAGAAAATAAAGTTTAAAACTACAACAGTTGGAATCCGTAACCTCCTTAGACATCGCATGCCTAACCAAATGAATTACTTAGACATCGCATGCCTAACAATTATAAACCTCGCATTTTGGTCTCATTATCGAAATCACTTTTCAATATCAAGTCAGGCAATTCAACAAGATTCCTGACATCCTGATCGAATGCTCGTCGCAAAGTTTAGAAGACGGCCGCACCCCCGGATGCCGTCGACGAAGTGCACTAAGGCGGAACACCGTTGCCGTGAGCACCCGAACGGATGCTGTTGGCGAAGGGGTTCTCCTACAGTCACTTGGTCGGGGCTATGGGGCATGGCTGTTTATTAAGTTTACCCGGCGAGTATCCGCGTACGCTAGGTCATTGCGACAGACTTTTGATCACATCAATATTCCGTGGCAACCGATCATCTGAGACTGAACTGCTAGATTTATAACAATCAAATTAGTTATCTCATAACTACTTGTGGATTCTAAATTTTGTATCACATTCTAGGTAAATAGACAATGTTAAACTTTCCAATCGAATAAACAAACATCCATGATTTCCCTAATAGTTCTCAACACTTGAAATTAGTTTAAAAACATCCATCACATGCCACAGTACCAATGGTCCAGCCATAGAAGGGTCAAGCCAACGCCTCACATGTGGCAACGCCGTACTGCCACAAACCCTAAGGTTTAGAGGCGGTTCAGACGGTCACATAATCGAGTTAAGGTTTGTTGTCTTCTAGAGGGTCCACCGCGTTACTTGCACGACTTAGAACGTTCTTAAACTACGGAAAAATCCAACACTTGGAAAATTTCCGGCAGGGGAAAAAGTGAGTTATTGATATCCGTTCGAACTTTTTATCACTTTCTAAAATTACTCGGAAAAACTTAAACGAAGATAAACTTTCCGATCGAATCAACAAATACAAAACATTTCCAGAAAACTCAACACTTGAGTAAGAATTAAAAATTCCCAGAAGTATCAGGAAACAAATACGGACGTAAGTGTAGAAAAATGAAACCCTAGTTCTACTGTTCAGCCGCGGAACCGCCGCGCAAGGCATTTCTTTGTCGCGGTTCCGGGGCGCTTTAATGGAATTAGTGGCTTGTTTTTCACAGTTGTCCTTATAATTCCCTGTTGATTTTCCTGAGTATTTTTAATATGAAAAATCAACATTTTTAGAAAATTTCTAGAGAAGGGTGTAAAATGGGGTTTCGGGATTCGATCGGACATTAAACTTCGTCTAGACTTTGCCTAAAGCTCTAGCATGGCTCTGATACCACTGTAGGATTACTAAGCACTCTCACAAGGGTCTATAAGGTATCAACCATGCCCAATTTAAATTAAAGACGTGCCGAACAACCCTAACCAAGATCTTAAACTAGAGATTAGGCGAAACAAAGTATGTAAATAACTTTACATCTAAGAGTTAGGGATTACAACCTTTATAGTCCGTTCCTTAACTTCTAAAGCTCTGTGTTGAGGTCCGTTCGCTGCGATCATCAAGTATCCGGACTCTAGAGAGGCTCCACGAATAGAAAGATGCAAGCTTTCTTCCGATCTTCGATAACTAAGATGATCTACCTTGAAGTTTCTTTAACACAAGCTCTCACTCACTAAATGAAGTGAACACCCTAATCTAATTGGCAAGAATAGATTAGGATGATGAAGTAGGAATTTAGCTCTCATTTGTTTTCTTAATCTCACTCATTTTCATCACTTCATAAAAAGCTAGAAAGCTTTTCATGCAAAAAAAGAAGAAGGAAGAAGATGATCTATTTCTTTTGTGATGAATAATGAATCCATGGTGATGTTAGAAATGCAACCATGGTTGATAAAATAAAAGCTAACCATTGTAGAGAGTTAACTAGGGTTAAAGGGTTGGGTTGGGTTAAAGAAATATCTCACAAAATATCATAACAAATATCTTTGCTTAAAACAAAAGCAAAGCTTCTAAAAGCTACTAGAAAGTTTAACCCAAATCAAACCCTAACCATATTTAATCTCTACTAATCATGTTGCATTTATAACCATAACATGTTACAATATTATATATCATATATACAATATTTATTGTAACAAAATAAAATAATACATTTAACATATATCGTATATATATCAATGTATTACCCGGGTGAGAAAAAGAATCTTTTAGTGAGCTTATATTAGTTAATGTAATTTAATATATCAAATATATAATTATATATTAAATTATCGAATCAACACTTGATCCGATAATCCGGCTATTTCATAAATAACCGACTAATATAATCTGTATCAGTTCATCGAATCAACACTTGATCCGACGACCCGGCTATATCACATAAACCCGGCCGATATTTCATATCACGAGAATCTAATACGGTATCACATACACGTATTGTTCTCGGTCCCGCACATATCATATATATGCTCCTACTCCGTTTTGCCTGAGCAGGAAACCTCTTTGTAGAACTCTAAAGAATCATCAATACACCGGCAGTAGGTGATGATAATATTAAACACCCACAAGCTGCAAGCGGTCAGCTAAACGTAACAGCCACCTAGGTATTGAGCGATCAGAAGATCAACAGGCAAGCTTGTACTTTCTCCCGCGAATCCAATCTGTAACACTCCCATACTGTCCGGTCTCTTCGTCTGATATGTCGCATATCTCGCCTAGGGGTGGTAAACGTCAGACCCCAATAGCTTGATAAGTCATGTCGATATGAGGTCTATAACTATTCGAGAAACTACTGATAACACTTACCAGTAAATCTTAGCAACCCTGGCCAGGGATTCCAGTTATAGCCAATTGAACACAGCGCAACATCAACTCCCTATACCGGGAGAGACGAAACCCCTCCTATCGCTCATTGCCTCCATGTGATTCGGGACTGTACCCAAAAGCCACATTTTTGCATACCCTCTTGGACGTTGTATGATGGAAATTAAAGCACAGTGGTAATCACACAAGACTCTATGACGATCTCGGGTCTACAGACTAACCTGTACCAGTGTCACCACAGAACTGCCATCTGACGTGAGGTATAGTACCATCTGGGAGTTCTCGGCGAGTCCGTCCAGTGTACCCAGTCTCCACTGAGCACCCGTATACTTTCTTTGATGTCAAACACCAATGGATATGGGATCATCCATCGTCCATCTTATGGGTCAAGAAGCGCATACGCTAGTCTACTCTAGAGTATCGATGCCCTGTCTTGGTACTCCCACGACTAGGAACATTTGATTGATGTACTTGGCGACTACACTGTCCCCACTTGTATGATCTGCATCATAGTCTTGGTAGTCAAGTACTCATCCTAAGGGCTTTATCAACATGTAATATAGAGACAATCAGAGTACATGTTAAGATAAACAACAACCAGATAGCATACTATCATGTCGAGCAAGAAAGTCCTCCCTATATATGTCCCAGCATCCACTACAATATACAACGCATGTACTGTAATGGCCTCTAAGGCATACATATAACTAACAATCGGGAATCTTATTGAATGACCCGAATGGTTATTGGAAAGTGTTTTCAATATCGAGACTAAAATGCGGGGTTTATAATTGTTAGGCATGTGATGTCTAAGGAATTCATATTGTTAGGCATGAAATCCAAAGTATGTGATACATTGAGTTTATGATGTCTAAGGTGCTTGCGGATTCCAATTGTTGTAGTTTTTCACTTTCTTTTCTGCGACCGTAAGTGTAATATGTGGTGTATCGTCGGTTTCGTTGCTATACGTCAACGACAATTGGGATACGCTTATTTACTTACGTTGATGACATGTGATGTTATGTGTTGCTGTGATATGTTATATTGGATCGTCGTGTTTTGAATAGCCGGTGTTTTTTTATGTGAGATGAAAGTTTTTCATTTTCATTCATGTAAAAGCTTGTATGTTATATTCTTTTATTGGGGCACTTCCGAGTTAAGGATGTTGTCACGATTGATGTATATTATTTACTTTTCCGCATTAGGATAGACCCAAGGCGGGGAGCACAAGTAATCGGGTTCTACGGTTCAGTAGGAGACCATCTCGAGGAGTCGAGATCGGGTCTCCTAACTCGAGAATTGGTAGAGTTGCTTGCCGCTCTCGTAGGGGTCTAAGGATGTGGGTTTGGCTATTCATCGTGACCGTGGAATCCGTGTTTTATACTAGCTTAATCAAAACACGGAATTCCTAGTATATCCAATATTTCATATGTGTTCTTCTGCAGCAGATATTCTGTGATGTGATCACTTTATATATTCTGAGACGAATGCTTATATTATATATATGATATATAATAAATATTGCTGCTTTTGTTTCTTCTGTGATGCTTGGGAAGCATAATTGATGGGACTTCATTAATGAGATTAATTAAAAGAAAAAGAAACCTAAAGATATTGTAGAAACTTGTTTTAAAAACTGGTAGCTCTAGTTCTTTCTTTGCATAGCGGTATTCCTTGTAGAATATCCAGCACCTTATTCGATAAGGAAAGAGCCGAGATCCCTTCACCGGGAGTGACCTCTTTAGCGAAACTGGCAGATACTACAACCCACTCAGTTTTGTCTTTTGATTGCTTTTTTAGTTCATGCTTTGCATAGTTGTATTCGTGAAATATCCTGCGCCTCATTCGATGAGGAAAGAGCCGAGATCCCTTCACCGGGAGTGACTTTTTTAGCAAAACTAGTAAAAGCCTCAAAACACTCTTCAAAATCACTCGATTGTACAACGATATCAAGTTCATTACGCAAAAGGTTTTCATAAAAACCTATCGTAGCCCTCCGTCATTTCAGATAAATGCTACTTAGTATTCGTGCAACATTTTTTATCATGTTAAGGCGTAGTGTGCGGTAGCTAATTAGTGCTTATCTGCTAAAGCATATGATGCGATTGGATTAGGGTAGTCGTACGAATTTGTTGACCATGTTAAGGGTCCTACGGGTGGGTTTAATTCAATCAGGAAATGACGGGTTGAACTTGGCTAGCGCTTATGATTTGTTGGCCATGTTAAGGTCATAAGTTGCTAGGGGCAAAAGAGTTATCGGGAATTTCAAGTGTTGAAATTTGCAATGAGATTGCATACCTTCTATGAGATAGTTGGATACCGATACCCACTGCGAGTAAAAGTTACTCCTGTGAGAGTTTTACACATTACAATTAAACGATCAAGTAGGTGTCTAGAAAGGTGTTAACGGGGTTACGCCCCTGGGAAAACAGGGTTTATTTTAATTAGGTCCGTGCGAAAGCTCGGGGAACCTCCCTCAAAGTACCGACACAGACCTGACCGAAAGATTAGTGAACTTATAGGGTGTAATTAATCCCGGCTAGTATTACCTTTTAGTGTTTGAAGGAAGATTTGATAAAAACAGTGGGAGCCATCCTGATTAGATAAAATAATAACCAATCTAATCTTGCGAGAGCGCACGCAGAGTGTTTTCTTCTCTCTCTCCTGGTAGCGACCATGTCACGCCTTAACCAGAATAATAATATGGATGCATTGACCGAACCTGCTTATTATACTGATCTGGGGAACATTGGTTCCGCTCTATCTTAAAACTGTTATAAGTCCGAGCAGGAAATAGGGGATTGTCCGGATTTCCACGCCACCCAATTGAGGAATAAGCATGTTGATGCATATTCTTCGGGTGTGTTCATTACCAAGAACTGTTTCTCAGTGTCCTCTACGTCCTACGTATGAGATACTGGATTAGAATCCCACATATGTAATTTGTTATATGGGCTATAGAAAGGTAGAGAACTGGGAGTGGGTGATATGTCTCTAAGTGTTAGAGAATGGTGCAATTTTTGCAGCCCAATCTGTTGGCAGATATCACCCTGTATTACAAAACTGTAAATACATTGATTCTGAACAAATGTTATTAGATAACAAACCTAATAACATTCGTTCCGAATCAACGTATTTCGTAATACAGGGTAATAATTGCCAACAGATTTAGATGCAACACTTGCACCGTTTCCAACTCTTAAAACTTATCACCCATTCTCAGTTCTCTACCTATCTTTAGCCCATGTAACAGATTACATATGCGGTATTCTGATCCGGTATCACATACCCAAGACGTAAAGGATGCTGAGAAAAAGTTCTCTGTAATGAACACACCCGAAGATGATGCATCAGCATGCACTTTCTTCGTTTGGGCGGCACGGGTAATCCCCTATTTCCTGCTCGGTCTTATAACAATTATAAGTTGGAGCGGGACCAACGTTCCCCAGCTCAGTATAATAAGCGTGTTTGGTCAATACATCCGTATTATTATCTTGATTAAGGCGTGACATGGTCGCTAGCTGGAGAGAGCTCAGCGTATGCTCTTGCAAGATTAGATTGGTTATTAATATATCTAATCAGGATGGCTCCCACTGTTTTAGTCAAATCTTCCTTCAAACCCTAAAAGGAAAGACTAGCTGGGATTAATTACGCCCTACAATTTCGCCAATCTTTCAGCCAGGCCAGTGTCGGTACTTTGAGGGAGGTCCCCCGTGCTTTCGCACGGACCTAATTAAAATAAACCTTGTTTTCCCATAGGCGTAACCCCGTTGACACCTTTCTAGACACCTACTTGATCGGCTAATTGTAATGTGTAAAACTCTCCCAGGAGTAACTCTTACTCGCAGTGGGTATCAGGATCCAACTATCTCATAAGAGGTATGCAATCTCATTGCAAATTTCAACACATGAATTTCCCGATAATATTTTACCCCTAGCAGCCTATGACCTGGACGGAGGTCAACAAAGCGTAGGCTACTAGTCAAGTTCAACCCGTACATTTCCTAATTCAATTAAACCCACCCGCACAACCCTTGACGGAGGTCAACAAGGTCGCACGACTACCCTAACTCAATCGCATCGTATGCTTATACAGATAAGCATAAATAGCTACCACACACTACGCCTTGACGGAAGTCAACAAATGTAGCATGAATAATATGAATTATTTATTTGAAATGATAAGGGGCTACGACAGATTTTTAAGAAAACCTTTTGCGTAATGAACTTGATATCGTTGTTGAATCAAATGATTTTAAATGGAGTGTTTTTGAGGCCTTTGCTAGTTTTGCTAAAGAGGTCACTCCCGGTGAAGGGATCTTGGCTTTTTCCTCGTTGAATGAGGTGCAGGATATTCACAATACCATTATGCAAAACAAGAACTAGAAAAGCAATCAAAAGAAAAAACCGAGGGTTGTAGCATCTGCCAGTTATTGCTAAAGAGGTCACTCCCGGTGAAGGGATCTCGGCTCTTTCCTTATCGAATAAGGTGCTGGATATTCTACAAGGAATACCGCTATGCAAAGCAAGAACTAGAGCTACCAGTTTTCGAGATAAGTTTCCACAATATCTTCATGTTTCTTTTATTTCATTAATCTTATTAATGAAGTCCCATTTATTATGCTTCCAAAGCATCAGATATGAAATGAAAGCAGTAAAATATAATATATATCATATATATATAATATAAGCATTCGTCTCAGAACAGTAATATGATCTCATCACAGAACATTGTAGCAAAAGATAACATATGAAATATTGGATATACTAGGATTTTCGTGTTTTAAATTAAGCCTGTACAAAACATGGATTCCACGGTGGTGATGAATAGCCAAACCCACAACCTTAAATCCCTACGAGAGCGGCAAGCAACCCTACCAATTCTATAGTTAGGAGACCCGGTCTCGACTCCTCGAGATGGTCTCCCACATGACCCTAGAACCCGGTTACTTATGCTCCCCGCCTTGGGTCTATCCTAATGCGGAAAAGTAAATAATATACAATGGTGACATCATCCTCAACCCGGAAGTGCTCCAATAAAAGAATATTACATACAATAAATTTTACATGAATGAAAATCAAAACTCTTATCTCACATAAAACCCCCGGCTATTCAATCACGACGATCCAATATAACATATCCCAGCAACACATAACATCACATGTCATCAACGTAAGTAAATATGCGTATCTCAGTTATTGTTGAAATATAGCACCGAAACCGGAGATACTCCACATATTACACTTACGGCCGCAGAAAAGAAAGTGAAAACTACAACAGCTGGAACCCGCAACCACCTTAGACATCGCATGACTAACCAAATGAATTCCTTACACATCGCATGCCTAACAATTATAAACCCCACATTTTAGTCTCGATCTCGAAAACACTTTTCAATATCCAGTCGAGTAATTCAACAAGATTCCCGACATCCTGATCGAATGCTCGTCGAAAACTTTAGCAGACGGCCGCACCCCCCGATGCCATCGACGAAGTGTACTAAGGCGGAACACCGCTGCCGCGAGCACCCGAACGGATGCTTTTGATGACGGGGTTCTCCTACAGTCACCTGGTCGGGGCTATGGGGCGTGGCTATCTAATAAGTTTACCCGGCGAGTATCCGCGTACGCTACGTGATTGGGACGGTCTTTTGATCTCATCAAAATCCCGTGGCAATCGATCATCTGAGACTAAACTGCTAGATTTATAACATTCAATCTAGTTTTCTCATAACTAGTTTTAGGGATTCCAAATATTGTATCCCATCACATAATATCCGGACGATGTTAAACTTTTCAATCGATTCATCAATGTCCCACAATTTCCCGACGACTCAACACTTGAGCACAGTTTTAATAATACCCAGAATATGCCATAGTACCTATGCACCAACCGTAGAAAGGAAAACCCAAGCCTCACTCATGTCGCCATGGAATTACGGAAAGCCCTAGGGTTTGACCGCGGTTCCGCGATCCAAAAAGTCGAGTTAGGGTTTCATTCTTCTAGAGGGTTTATAGAATCACTTGCATGTTTTTCCGAATACGTTAAACTTGGAAAAATGGGTTTTTGACATTCGATCAAACTTTTCAACTTCGCCTAGACAATATGTGAATAACCAGAAATGATTTTAAAACTATGAATACGAAACACACCGAATTGTTTATAGTGTAATATTACATCACATGTAAAATTAGCAAAATCAACCAACACCTGAAACACCAAAACCAAGAACCTGGAACACGCCAAAAAATTCAGCCCATTCCCACACAAAATGGACGAGGTCACCGGACCTGGTGGGCATGTCGCCGGCCATGGTCCGAGCAGAGGGGTTGGATTTTCTTGTGTGTTCATGTTGCATCACATACAACATTCTGCAATTGTTTAAATAATTTTTTGAAGAAAATTTAAAATCGACAGAAACTCAAATTTTGCGTTTCACGTTTCGGAGTATTTCGGTTTCGTAATCTTAACAAAATCCGTATAAATTTCTAGCATGGCTCTGATACCACTGAAGGGTTACCTAAGATGGCAGCAAGGTTTCGGGAGGCATCGTCCATGCCAAATTCAAAAATTTGCTGTTTTATCTAACCCTAACAAAGAATTGTTAACTAGAAATCGATGGAAAGAACATATGTAAACACTTTACATCTTAAGTGAGCAAGGAATGCAACCATTGTTGTAGCGCCTTGAAAAGTCGTTTTGGTGTTTTCCCGAAAATCGGTGAAAATTCGGTATTTTTCCGTAAACCGTCTTTTTGTTATTTTGCAGTTTAGGACTAATTATACCTAATTTGGATAGGTAATTGCTTGTTTTTAGTATCAAATGAGTTACTTATGAAATTCTGGTCGTTTAAAAATTTTCCCTAATTTTTCAATTTTTAATATTATTTTAAGTCGGTAAGAAAGTACATTAAATTAGCGATAAATACAAATTTAAATGGGATAAATTTAAGCTTTAAAATCATGTTAATTAAAATCTAGTTGTAACATAAATTTTTAGTAATTTATTTTAAGTTTTAACTAATTTTTATTATGGTAAACGAAATTTATTGAATTTAAGCTTAAACTTGCAATTTTGGACTTGTAGGGGGTCTTTTTGCAAAAAAAATTTTGTGCACTCTCACACACACATCCTCACATTACCTTGGCTGTCCCAAACTGCAGAAAATTCCCCCTCTCTCTTTTGTTTTAAAACTCTTTTGTTAGGAATGAATTGAGTTGATGTGTAGGTTTTAAAATATAGTATTTTGCAGGTATGGTGTTATTGACTTTGGGAGGGTTGACTTGGTGACCATTTCCCACACCCCACACCATTCCCCTCCTCCCTCCTCTGGCCAAAACCAGCAGCTCCCCCCCTTCATTTTTCCCCTCTCTTTTGTTCACAAATTCATCTCAAAATTCAACAAAAAATCAACAAATCCTTCACTATTTCAACACAAAACCTTAATCCATCTCTTCTCACACCCACTTTAGTTTAAATCATGTGGAAAGGAGGCAATTTTTGAGGCAAATGATCATGCTAGATCCATAGATCTTGAGGTATAATTTCCACCATATTAAATTCTTTTGGTTAAGTTTCTTAAATTAAATTGTTGTAGTGTTAATTTAGTGTTAGTTTCTAATCTAGTTTTTTTAAAGTTTATGTTTAGAGTTTAACTAGGGTTTTAGAAACCCTTATTTAGTTAATTAAAACTATGTTGCTATCTAGTGTTTTGCTAACCTTAATCTCAGTGGTTAACTTGCTAATTGGGCTATAAACTAGTGTTAATTTAAGGTTTTTCATGTATAGTTTGGATTAAGATTGCTAGTTATGAAATTCTAGAAAGGGTTGTGTTTGGATAATGGGTTTTGTAGCATGGTAAATGAGTTAAAATTGTGTTATTGTGGCTAACTAGTTGTGTGGTTGGATGTTTGTGTTGGATTGTGATAACTTTGTCGCTAATTGTCGATGTTTGCACCAAATTGCAAATTTCTAGCTTACTAGTTTGTTATAAAATATTGTGATGAATTAATTGCGATATCTTGATGATATTTTTGGCTTATCCTATGACATTTAGGATGTGTGAGTGCGGATTTTTGGGTGTTCAGGTTTTAGCTTTGCCGGGCGACCAAATCGACGTTTTAGTTAGTTTTTGCGATTTTCGCGTGTGTTCCGCGCACCTTGTGCACGTTGTACCTAGCTTGTGAACGTTAGTATTTTCGTTTGGGTTTTGCGTCGTTCTTGGTATGTAACCTTATTTTTGGTGTTGATGAAAATTCCAGGTTCGGTCGCGGAGACGTCAGACGCGGTACGAAAGGGGAAAGCGGTGATTGGACGTGACTAGCTAGGGATTCCGGTGAGTAGATGTAACATCTACGGGGGACTATCGTTGGATGGCGCAAGTCGCCCGATAGTTTTAGTAGCTTAAAAGATTCTTAGTAATGTTAGTAATTAGGGGTGTAATACTTGTATGATTATTTGCTACATTCATGCCTTATATTGACATACATATGCGAAACCATTTTATAGGACACCTGCACCATTGCCAGGGTTTTTATATGCAGCACGAGCACTATTCATGCTTACACCCACGCCCTGGTAATTGCCATGCCACCACACTAGATAACCTTTAAATTGAAACGTTTTACTATAATTGATACTTAAACTTGTGCTATTGCCTTTAATTCCTTAAAATGAAATCGTAGCATTGCTATTCATGTGCATGTACCTCATCATATCATTTGTTCATGCTTAGTCTATTAATCACACATCGCAACTTGATTATTGATACCATATGCATTCATTATCATTGACATATGCACTTATGAGGATTTCTTGAGATTTTATTATATTTCTGGATTTCGGGGGAAAGCCGCAAAAATTTCTAAACTTATTATATTTTTAAAATTTGTAAATTGCAGTTTTCTAGTGATGTAAGTGTCGTCCACCATGAGTTTGCTGTGGTTTTCGAGACCCGTTTCGAGGAGTTGGATGAACCGTCTCGGGTACATGGTGGGCCCGGTAAGGTACCCCGTGGCAAGAAGCTCGTGGTGCTGACGATGAGCCTGGCAGGGGGCGGATTACCTACCGGTGACTATTTGGGACGGCGGATATCCAGAGGATACCGACCGTGGCCGCGAGATGATGAGATATTGATATTGAGATGGGTCAGCCGGATGGCTGAGGCCAGAGATACTATGACATGGATATATGAGATTTGTGATAGTTTTGAGGTGTCGTTGCTGGATACCGGTTCTTGTTGATTCTATTGGTATTGTGCTGGTATTTCAAAAGAGATTCCTAAAGGAAAAACATGATTCTTATACTTACACACTCAGATCATGAGTTGATTCGCATTGCATTCATACCTGCTAGTATATTCATATTGCATACATACCTGCTATTATGTCCTGCCTTACCTGTATCTTAGATGCTAGGATACTTGTGTGCATGCATACGATAGCTTTTGTAGATGTTATTTATTACTCACGAGTTGGCAACTCACCCCCGTTGTGCCACAGTCGTTTGCAGGTCCGCTCCGTCAGCACAGTAGCGGCGGGCGCACAGCTTCTTTTGCCTCTCTTGCCAGGACTCGAGCTTTTTGCTCGTAGGTGAGTTGTATTATTATTTTTGTACCCTTTTGTATATTCTTTGTATCTAGAGTACTCCATCTACTGTATCTACCAGTATTGTTGTATATTGGCCTAGAGATGAGACTGTGAGATTTGTGAAGTTTTTATGCTGTATTTTAGGGTCGAGCTCACTTGAGTCGACATACGGTTTTTCTTATGTTTCCTTATGATTATTTTGCATCTTGTTGTTTTATATTGCGTGGGATTTGTGACTGCCTTATGGCGAAGAGCTAGCTCCCGCTTGGGGATGCCTTATTTGTTGGATTTATATATATTCTTATTGTACCCATTTTGGGGGCCAGTATTTACAAAGGAGACTCTGCCGAAATTTTCGGAAAAATTGATATTGTTTTTGAAAAGGTTTGATATGACTTATTTGATAAACTCTCTTTCAATTGATTGGTTTATCTTCACTCTTTTTCTTATTTGGTTTTAGTTTCTGGGCTTTGTCTTACTTATTTTACGGACGTCTTGAGACGTTTCGTAAACTTAAGTGCCAGTCACGTTCCGTACTCTGCGGGTCGTGACAAAGTTGGTATCAGAGCGATAGGTTTTACCTTTTAAGTGTAGGATGACCCTTGGTAGATGGAGTAAGTGACTTAAGTAGGGTAACGTAGCGTGTGTATGTCCGCGGCATACTTGCGATACGGTACTCCGCCTAAGTGACTTTAGGATATACTTGCTTGAAATTTCTTCTTCAATTCCGTGTATCCTATGATTCTATTGCACTGTTCTTATTATCCTTTTTCCTGTACCAGCCACTATGCCGCCGAAGGCCACGAGAGCACAGAGGGCTGCCGCCCGAGACGAGATTCGAGCTGGCTCGTCCGAGACTAGGACTGAGCAGGGTGGTGTGCCTACGCCGCAGGGACAAACTGATCCACCTTCCCCAGGCCGTATGGATAGGCTTGAGACTGGTATGGAGGAGTTGCGACAGATGATGGGGAGTATGCAGGAGCTACGTCAGATGGTAGGATCCCTAGTTGCAGCCAGTCGTACACCGAGGCCGGATGACGCACCTACTACATCCCAGACTACTATGATACCTGCTCCTACTACTACCGCCGTGACCATCTCGGTTTCACTACAGGATTTCATGAGGCTGAGACCTTCAGTATTCACCGGCACCAAGGCAGCGGAGGACCCATAGACGTTCCTTGACAGTTTAGCCAGGATCTGCCGTTCGCTGAGATGTTCGGATGATCGATGGGTGGAGCTTGCGAGTTTCCGTCTAGAGGGTCTCGCGCAGATATGGTGGGAGTCAGTCTTGAGAGGTCGAGCTGTAGGTTTACCGCCTATGACTTGGGCCGAGTTTACAGCGGTCTTTCTAGCTCGTTTCCTC
Organism: Agapanthus africanus; assembly: GCA_030015575.1. Classification (NCBI taxonomy): domain Eukaryota; kingdom Viridiplantae; phylum Streptophyta; class Magnoliopsida; order Asparagales; family Amaryllidaceae; genus Agapanthus; species Agapanthus africanus. Next base: position 250,952,713 of record CM057348.1, on the reverse strand, counting down.
CCAGAGAAAGTTCGTGACGCCAGAGCTCGTAGCTTCGAGGCCTTAGTCAAGACACCTGGGATGACGGTGTCTGAGTATGACATCCAGTTTACACAGTTATCACGATATGCTCCGTATTTGGTGGATACCGAAGAGAAGATGGTGAAGAGGTTCGTACAGGGACTTGATGCCCAGCTATATCTTGCTATTGGCGTCCGGCACTATGACTCTTATTCAGCTGCTATGGATACGGCATTACGGATGGAGGCACGCATATCACAGACTTTGGCCGTTTCTGGGCCGAAGAGGATTCGCACCGATGTACCGTCTCAGAGGCAGCGCGCCAGATTCTTTTCGAGAGATAGGCCTGGCAGAGGATTTGGACGGGGACAGTTATATGGTTCTTATCCCCAGGGACAGCAGCCGTCGCCAGGGTGTTTTGGGTGCGGGAGTCCGCACCATCTTGTCAGAGACTGTCCGGCGAGACGATAGGGAGCAGCGACAGTTCCGCATGTGACCCTACCACCATCACCACCCCCTCCTCAGAGAGCCCTACTTCCTACCACCGGCGACGCTCCACGTCAGTTAGTTGCACCCAGAGACCGTGGACGCGGCGGTCCTGTTCAGAGAGGACGAGGAGGCAGAGGCCGAGGTCGAGGTCAGCCCGCTATCGGTGGAGGACAGGCCTGAGTTTTTGCTTCGACATCGCAGGATGCGCAGGCATCCAATGCCGTTGTGATAGGTACCTTGCCAGTTTGTTCTTTCGACGCACGGGTATTGTTCGACCCATGTTTCATACATTCGTACGTATCTACACACTTTGCACCAATGTTGGGCTGTGAGTCGTCGTCGTTAGATCATCCGCTTGTTGTTATTACTCCGGTAGGCGAGTCGTTTGTCGCTCGTTTTGTATTTCGATTGTGTTCCGTTCGTATCGGGGAGAGGGATTCATCAGTTGATTTGATTCTCCTCGATATGTTGGACTTTGATGTGCTTCTGGGCATGGATTGGCTAGCCACTTGTTATGCTTCGGTGGACTGCCGTGAGAAGGCAGTCAGATTTACCTTTCCGGGAGAGCCGGTCCTTGTTATTCAGGGAGACCGCAGCGTCACCCTTCCCAGCTTGATTTCGTCTCTTCGCGCTGGTCTGCTCTTGCGGAAGGGATGTCAGGGATTCTTAGCGTATATTTGTGATACTCGAGCTGCAGAGGTTCCGTTGGACCGGGTCCCGGTTGTTTGTGAGTTCCCAAATGTTTTCCCTGATGAGCTACCTGGGCTACCACCTGAGCGCGACGTTGAGTTCTGCATCGATTTGATTCCCGGCTCGGGGCCTATTTCTATACCGCCTTATCGGATGGCCCCGGTAGAGCTTCGAGAGCTGAAGGATCAGTTGCAGGATTTGTTAGATAAGGGGCTTATTCGACCTAGTGTTTCTCCGTGGGGTGCTCTGGTCCTGTTTGTCAAGAAGAAGGACGGAAGTTTGCGCTTATGTATCAACTACCGCCAGCTGAACAAAGTTACCATTCGGAACCGATATCCGTTGCCACGCATTGATGATTTGTTCGACCAGCTCCAGGGCGCGGGTTATTTTTCGAGGATCGACTTACGATCAGGATACCATCAGCTGCGAGTTCGACAGGAGGATATACCGAGGACAGCTTTCCGTACCCGCTATGGCCACTATGAGTTTTTGGTGATGTCTTTCGGACTCACCAACGCCCCAGCAGCATTCATGGATTTGATGAACCGTACTTTCAGGCCGTATCTTGACTTGTTCATCATCGTGTTTATCGACGATATCTTGGTGTACTCCCGGAGCAGAGAGGAGTACGAGCAGCACTTGCGGATTATGTTACAGACTCTGAGGGAGCACCGGCTATTTGCAAAGTTCTCTAAGTGTGCTTTCTGGCTGGACAGCGTCGGATTCTTGGGTCACGTGGTTACGAGAGACGGCATATGTGTGGACACGAAGAAGATTGAGGCTGTTCAGCAGTGGCCCCGACCTACATTGGTTACTGAGATCCGTAGTTTTCTAGGCCTGGCAGGCTACTACAGGCTTTTTGTTCAGGACTTCTCCCGTGTAGCTGCACCGTTGACCGGTCTGACCCGGAAGGGAGTTCCTTTCGTTTGGACAGAGGAGTGCGAGCGCAGTTTTCAGCAGCCACGGACTTGTTTGACTACGGCGCCGGTATTATCTTTGCCTTCGGGATCAGGCGAATTTGTGGTCTACTGTGATGCTTCGCGAGTGGGGTTAGAATGCGTATTGATGCAGCATGGCCGGGTGATCGCATATGCTTCTCGGCAGTTGAAGAAACATGAACAGAACTACCCCACTCATGATTTGGAGATGGCTGCAGTGGTCTTTGCACTTAAGATTTGGCGACATTACCTATATGGCGAGTCGTGCCAAATATTCACAGACCACAAGAGCTTAAAATACATATTTCAGCAGCGAGACCTGAACCTCAGACAGCGTCGTTGGATGGAGTTCGTGAAAGACTACGACTGCGAGATCTTATATCACCCAGGCAAGGCGAATGTAGTGGCAGATGCTTTGAGCAGGAGGCCAGGGGGTAGTCTATCCATTTTGCGCGCAGTGCAGAGGCAGTCGTCAGCAGATTGGCAAATTTTATGCGTCAGCCGAGTTGAGTTCGAGTTCACTCAGACAGGGGAACATCTCGCGCATGTTCGTGCATGCCCACAGTTGCTTGACCGTATATATGAGGCACAGCGCAGAGACGACCGTTGCTCAGATATCATGGCACAGATGGGACAGGGCAGATTTTCCGAGTTCGTGATTGATGATCAGGGGATTTTATGATATGGATCTAGACTGTGCGTACCAGATGCTGATGGATTGCGGCAAGACATTCTTGAGGATGCACACCGATCAGTGTATAGTGTCCACCCCGGTTCCACCAAGATGTACCATGATATGAGAGAGACCTACTGGTGGGACGAGATGAAGAGGGATATTGCGGAGTTTGTATCGAGATGCCTGACTTGTCAGCAAGTCAAGGCCGAGCACCAGAGGCCCGCAGGAGAGCTACAGCCGTTACCCATTCCAGAGTGGAAATGGGAGCAGATTTCGATGGATTTCGTTGTGGGTCTACCCAGGACCAGTCGAGGGTACGACTCCATCTGGGTGATCGTAGATCGATTGACGAAAGCGGCTCATTTCCTGCCAGTGAAGACCACTTTCAGCTTTGCTCAGTATGCCCAGCTTTACATCGACGAGATCGTGCGGTTGCATGGCGTACCGACTTGTATCGTGTCAGATCGAGGCACCCAGTTCACCAGCCGACTTTGGCAGAGACTTCAGGAGGCTTTAGGCACTCGTTTGAGCTTCAGCACAGCGTTTCATCCGCAGACCGACGGACAGTCAGAGCAGACCATTCAAACTCTCGAGGACATGCTCAGAGCGTGCGTTTTAGACTTCGGCGGTAGCTGGGATCATCATTTACCTTTAGTGGAGTTCTCCTACAACAACAGCTTCCAGGATACTATTCAGATGGCACCTTTTGAGGCATTGTATGGGAGGAGATGCAGATCGCCCGTTTGTTGGACAGAGCTCAGCGAGAGCAGTATTTTGGGGCCGCAGCTTGTGGAGGAGACGACCGCGAAAATACAGTTGATTCGAGACCGGATGAGAGCAGCTCAGAGCAGGCAGAAATCGTATGCAGACAGGCGCCGTCGCAGGCTAGAGTTCGCAGTTGGCGATCATGTTTTTCTGAGAGTCTCTCCGATGAAGGGCCTGATGCGTTTTGGGCGAAAGGGAAAGCTTAGTCCCAGGTTTGTGGGTCCCTTCGAGATTCTCGAGGGTGTCGGCGCAGTTGCATATCGTTTGGCTCTTCCACCCAGCTTTCCCGATGTTCACCCCATTTTCCATGTTTCGATGCTCCGCAAGTACCTTCACGACCCTTCGCATGCGATTCAGCACCCGACAGTCCAGCTAGAGCGCGACCTTTCTTTTGCAGAGCAGCCGGTGTCCATCCTGGATCAGCAGGTGAAGAAATTAAGATCGAAAGTTATACCGACCGTCAAGGTCCTTTGGCGTGGCCCGAGCAGCGAGGAGGTCACCTGGGAAACCGAGGGCGAGATGAGGAAGAAATACCCCCATCTCTTTGAAGGTACGCGTAGCTATATTTTTTTAAATTCGGGGACCTAATTTCTTTAAGGGGGGAAGATTGTAGCGCCTTGAAAACTAGTTTTGGTGTTTTCCCGAAAATCGGTGAAAATTCGGTATTTTTCCGTAAACCGTCTTTTTGTTATTTTGCAGTTTAAGACTAATTATACCAAATTTGGATAGGTAATTGCTTGTTTTTAGTAGCAAATGAGTTACTTATGAAATTCTGGTCGTTTAAAAATTTTCCCTAATTTTTCAATTTTTAATATTATTTTAAGCCGGTAAGAAAATACATTAAATTAGCGATAAATACAAATTAAAATGGGCTAAATTTAAGCTTTAAAATCATTTTAATTAAAATCTAGTTGTAACATAATTTTTTAGTAATTTATTTTAAGTTTTAACTAATTTTTATTATGGTAAACGAAATTTATTGAATTTAAGCTTAAACTTGCAATTTTGGACTTATAGGGGGTCTTTTTGCAAAAAAAATTTTGTGCACTCTCACACACACATCCTCACATTACCTTGGCTGTCCCAAACTACAGAAAATTCCCCCCCTCTCTTTTGTTTTAAAACTCTTTTGTTAGGAATGAATTGAGTTGATGTGTAGGTTTTAAAATATAGTATTTTGCAGGTATGGTGTTATTGACTTTGGGAGGGTTGACTTGGTGACCATTTCCTACACGCCACACCATTCCCCTCCTCCCTCCTCTGGCCGAAACCAGCAGCACCCCCCCCCCCCTTCATTTTTCCCCTCTCTTTTGTTCACAAATTCATCTCAAAATTCAACAAAAAATCAACAAATCCTTCACTATTTCAACACAAAACCTTAATCCATCTCTTCTCACACCCACTTTAGTTTAAATCATGTGGAAAGGAGGCAATTTTTGAGGCAAATGATCATGCTAGATCCATAGATCTTGAGGTATAATTTCCACCATATTAAATTCTTTTGGTTAAGTTTCTTAAATTAAATTGTTGTTGTGTTAATTTAGTGTTAGTTTCTAATCTAGTTTTTTTAAAGTTTATGGTTAGAGTTTAACTAGGGTTTTAGAAACCCTTATTTAGTTAATTAAATCTATGCTGCTATCTAGTGTTTTGCTAACCTTAATCTAAGTGGTTAACTTGCTAATTGGGCTATAAACTAGTGTTAATTTATGGTTTTTCATGTATAGTTTGGATTAAGATTGCTAGTTATGAAATTCTAGAAAGGGTTGTGTTTGGATAATGGGTTTTGTAGCATGGTAAATGAGTTAAAATTGTGTTATTGTGGCTAACTAGTTGTGTGGTTGGATGTTTGGATTGTGATAACTTTGCCGCTAATTGTCGATATTTGCACCAAATTGCAAATTTCTAGCTTACTAGTTTGTTATAAAATATTGTGATGAATTAATTGCGATATCTTGATGATATTTTTGGCTTATCCTATTACATTTAGGATGTGTGAGTGCGGATTTTTGGGTGTTCAGGTTTTAGCTTTGCCGGGCGACCAAATCGACGTTTTAGTTAGTTTTTGCGATTTTCGCGTGTGTTCCGCGCACCTTGTGCACGTTGTACCTAGCTTGTGAACGTTAGTATTTTCGTTTGAGTTTTGCGTCGTTCTTGGTATGTAACCTTATGTTTGGTGTTGATGTAAATTCCAGGTTCGGTCGCGGAGACGTCAGACGCGGCACGAAAGGGGAAAGCGGTGATTGGACGTGACTAGCTAGGGATTCCGGTGAGTAGATGTAATATCTACGGGGGACTATCGTTGGATGGCGCAAGTCGCCCGATAGTTTTAGTAGCTTAAAAGATTCTTAGTAATGTTAGTAATTAGGGGTGTAATACTTGTATGATTATTTGCTACATTCATGCCTTATATTGACATACATATGCGAAACCATTTTATAGGACACCTGCACCATTGCCAGGGTTTTTATATGCAGCACGAGCACTATTCATGCTTACACCCACGCCCTGGTAATTGCCATGCCACCACACTAGATAACCTTTAAATTGAAACCTTTTACTATAATTGATACTTAAACTTGTGCTATTGCCTTTAATTCCTTAAAATGAAATCGTAGCATTGCTATTCATGTGCATGTACCTCATCATATCATTTGTTCATGCTTAGTCTATTAATCACACATCGCAACTTGATTATTGATACCATATGCATTCATTATCATTGACAAATGCACTTATGAGGATTTCTTGAGATTTTATGATATTTCTGGATTTCGGGGGAAAGCCGCAAAAATTTCTAAACTTATTATATTTTTAAAATATGTAAATTGCGGTTTTCTAGTGATGTAACTGTCGTCCACCATGAGTTTGCTGTGGTTTTCGAGACCCGTTTCGAGAAGTTGGATGAACCGTCTCGGGTACATGGTGGGCCCGGTAAAATACCCCGGGGCAAGAAGCTCGTGGTGCTGACAATGAGCCTGGCAGGGGGCGGATTACCTACCGGTGATTGTTTGGGACGGCGGATATCCAGAGGATACCGAATGTGGTCGCGAGATGATGAGATATTGATATTGAGATGGGTCAGCCGGATGGCTGAGGCCAGAGATACTATGACATGGATATATGAGATTTGTGATAGTTTTGAGGTGTCGTTGCTGGACACCGGTTCTTGTTGATTCTATTAGTATTGTGCTGGTATTTCAAAAGAGATTCCTAAAGGAAAAACATGATTCTTATACTTACACACTCAGATCATGAGTTGATTCGCATTGCATTCATACCTGCTAGTATATTCATATTGCTTACATACCTGCTATTATGTCCTGCCTTACCTGTATCTTAGATGCTAGGATACTTGTGTGCATGCATACGATAGCCTTTGTAGATGTTATTTATTACTCACGAGTTGGTAACTCATCCCCGTTGTGCCACAGTCGTTTGCAGGTCCGCTCCGTCAGCACAGTAGTGGCGGGCGCACAGCTTCTTTTGCCTCTCTTGCCAGGACTCGAGGTTTTTGCTCGTAGGTGAGTTGTATTATTATTTTTGTACCATCTTGTATATTCTTTGTATCTAGAGTACTCCATCTACTGTATCTACCAGTATTGTTGTATATTGACCTAGAGATGAGACTGTGAGATTTGTGAAGTTTTTATGCTGTATTTTGGGGTCGAGCTCACTTGAGTCGACATACGGTTTTTCTTATGTTTCCTTATGATTATTTTGCATGTTGTTGTTTTATATTGCGTGGGATTTATGACCGCCTTGTGGCGAAGAGCTAGCTCTTAGGGATGCCTTATTTGTTGGATTTATATATATTCTTATTGTACCCATTTTGGGGGCCAGTATTTACAAAGGAGACTCTGCCGAAATTTTCGGAAAAATTGATATTGTTTTTAAAAAGGTTTGATATGACTTATTTGATAAACTCACTTTCAATTGATTGGTTTTTCTTCACTCTTTTGCAAACACCCTATACTAAATGGCAAGTAGTAGAGGATGATGAAGTAGGATGTGGGCTCTCTTTAGAATTGATTTTCTCACATTTTATCTCATACCTCCATTGAAGCTAGAAAGTTTGAGAAGAAGAAGAAGATGAAGAAGAACTCATCATATGAGTTAATCCAAATGAATTATTGCAACCATGGGTGAGTTAAGCCCTCATGCCTAACTCATGTAGAGAATTAACCAAGGGGTAAGGTTAAGGGTTGGGTTAACAAAAATATCCTAAGGAATGACCAAAGAGTGGATTTTGTCAATGTTTCTACAAGCTTTATCTAAGATTGACAACATTGATCAAGTCTTCTCTCTTTTGTTATTCCTTAAGAAATAAATAAAAGCCTAACTTAACCCTAGCATGCTTTAAGTCTCATAAAACCATCTTGCATGTATCATCAAGCATGACACAAAATAATGTACACTTGCATATATCACATATATACAATGTGCACAAAGTGAGTGAGAAAAGAATCATAAGTGAGCTAATACTAGTTAATGTAATGTAATATATCTAATATATAATTATACATTAGATTATCAAATCAACTCTTGATTTAATAATCCGTCTATATCACATATAACCGACTAATATTATATGTAACAACTTATCGAATCAACACTTGATCCGATAACCCGGCTATATCTCATATAACCGACCAATGTCACAAATCGCGAGATTAGAATAAGGTATCTCATATCGTATCAATCTCGGTCCCGCACATATCACATATGTGCTCCTACTCCATTTCGCTTGAGCCAGGAAACTCCTGTGTAGGACTCTAAAGACTCGTCAATATGCCGGCAGTAGGTGATAATCATATCAAACACCCACAAGCCGCAAGTGGTCTGCTAAATGTAACGGCCACCCGGGAATTGAGCGATCATAAGATCAACAAACAAGCCTGCTTATACTCCTGCGAATCCAATCAGTAACACTACCGTACAGTCCGGACTCTTCGTCTGATATGTCGCATATCTCATCTACGGGTGGTAAACGACAGACCCCAGTAACTCAATAAGTTGGGCTGATGTGAGGCTCATAATGAGTCGGGAAACTACTGATAACACTTACCAGTATATCTCTGAAGCAGCCTTGGCCAAAGAATTCCTGTTATAGCCAATCGAGCACGGCACAACATCAACTCCCAATACCGGGAGAGAAGAAACCCTTCCCATCGCTTATTGCCTCTATGTGATTCGGGACATACCCAAAAGCCACCGTCTTGCATGTTATCTTGAACGTGGTATGGTGGAAATCAAAGCACAGTGGGAATCACACAAGACCCTATGACGATCTCGGGTCTATAGACTAACCTGTACCAGTGTCACCAGAGAATTGCCATCTGACGTTAGGTATAATACCATATGGGAGTTCTCGGCGAGTCCGTCCAGTGCACCCAGTGTCCATTGAGCACCCGTATACTGTCTCAGATGTCAAACACCAATGGATATGGGATCATCCATCGCCCATCAACATGGGTCGAGATGCTATACGCTAGTCTACTCTGGTATATCTGTAGGGTTCCTAGGCACACTAATAAAGTCTCACAAGTGATCAAACATGCCCAATTAAAAATTTCATGTGCCTACAAACCCTAATACGGATCGTTAACTAGATAATGAGGCGATGCAATGCGAGTAAACGAATTTAACGCTTAAGGAAATGGGCTACAACCTTTGTAGATCCGATCCTCCACCTCCATGGCTCCGTGATGAAGTCCCCTCGCTGTCCATATCAGATCCCGGACTCTAGCATCGGCTTCATCGGAGAAATGGGCGGGCTAGGTCGTCGGCTTCGATGCCGAAGATGATCTACGTCGAGGCATCACAAGATTAAGCTCCCACTTCACCAAGTCATGAAACTTGTGAAGAAAACACCCTATACTACTTGGCAAGAGGTAGAGGATGAACAAATAGGAAGTGGGTTCACTTTAGAATTGGATTTCTCACTCATTTTGGCTAGTTGCCATTGATGGAGGCAAGCTTTCTTCATGTTGAAGATGAAGAAGATGAAGAAAGAATATAATAAGTTATTTTCAAAATAGAAAATAAAATCAATATTTATCATATGGCAACCATGATTAGGTGTAGAGAATAGACCATTGTTAGTTGGAATAGTTAGGGTTAAGCATGAGACAAATATGGTGGACTTGTTCAAAGCTTCCTGAAGCTTCAACTAGAAAACAAATCAAGCCACCATTTCACTTTATCTTATTCCAAAATAAATAAATAAATAAATAGATAAGAAAATGAAAACCCTAAACATTACATAACCATGGTTTAATCATACACTTAACCAAGTTTGCATGTACCATCAAACATGATACAAACAAGTGCACAAAAGTATATCACATATACAACTTGTGTATTTCAAGTGAGAAAATCCATTTAAAGTGAACTAATATTAGTTAATGTAAAGTAATATATCAAATATATAATTATGCATTAAATCATTAAATCAATACTTGATTTAACGATCCGGTCATATCGCATATAACCGACTAATATCCAATGTATCGGCTTATCGAATCAATCTTTGATTCAATAACTAGGTTATATCGCATACAACCAATCGATACATTCATCGTGAGAATGGAATACGGTATCACATACATGCATTATTCTCGGTCCCGCACATATATCATATGCGCTCCTATTTCGTTTCACTTGAGCCGGAAAACCTCTGTGTAGGACTCTAAAGACTCGTCAATACGCCGGTAGCAGATGATGATCATATTAAGCACCCACAAGCCGCAAGCGGTCTGCTAAACGTAACGGCCACCCGGGTATTGAGCGATCAGAAGATCGACGAGCAAGCCCGCTCACACCCCTGTGAATCCAACCAGTAACACTTACCGTACAGTCCGGTCTGTTAGTCTGATATGTCGTATATCTCGCCTAGGGGTGGTAAACGTCTGACCCCAGTAGCTTGATAAGTCATGCCGACGTAAGGTCCCTAACATTCGTGAAACTACTGATAACTCTTACCAGTATATCACTGAAACCCTGGCCAAGGATTTCCTATTATGGCCAGTCGTGCATAGCGCAACATCAACCCCCAATACCGGGAGAGACGAATCCCCTCCTATCGCTCATTGCCTCCATGTGAATCGGGACTGTACCTAAAAACCACCTGTTTGCACGGCTCAGTAGAGCCGTGGTAGGGTGGAAATCAAAGCATAGTGGGAGACACACAAGACTCTATGACAATCTCTGGTCAACAGACTAAGCTGTACCACTGTCACCAGAGAACTGCCATCTGACGCGAGGTATAATACCAGCTGGGAGTTCTCGGCGAGTCCGTTCAGTGTACCCAGTCTCCACTGAGCACCCGCATACCATCTCTGATGTCAAACACCAATGGATATGGGATCATTCATCGCCCATCACATGGGTCGAGAAGATATACGCTAGTCTACTCTGGAATATCGATGCCCCGTCTCGATATTCCCACGACTAGGAACATTGAAGGATGTACTCATGGACTACCCAGGCCCCACTAGTATGATCTACATCATAGTCCTGGAAGTCGAGTACACATCCTAAGGGCTTTATCAACATGTAATTAGAGAGACAGAAAGTATACATGTTAAGATAAAGAGCAACCAGATAGCGTACTATCATGTCGAGCAATAAAGTCCTACCTATATATGACCCAGCATCCACTACAATGTACATCCAATGTACAGTAATGGCCTCTAGGGCATACATATAACTAACAATCTCCAACTTGCACTAGGGCCATCTGTAGCAGTGGTTGCAGTATCACATACTCAGCCATCCCATATAAGTCTCTCTCTGGGAAAAAGCCTTTGTGAGTGGATCCGCCGTGTTGTCCTCTAAATCTACTCCTCAACCTCGATCACCCTGGAGATCAACTATCTCCATGATCAGGTGATGCTGCCTCAGAATATGTCTGGGTCACTGATGGGATCGGGGTTCCTTGGCCAAAGCCACACTTCCATTGTCATACAATGGTAGGAACCTAGTTCATTTTATGAACCAATATACACCCAAACTGCCTCTTTGGTAGTATCTTTAATAGCGATGTTACCAGCCTTTATCGTCTACTTTGTCACGGTATCTAGCTTGGAAATCTTCCAACAGACCGTCCCTTTACTGAGGGTAAAGACAATGCCTGTGACTAACATTCAGTCGTCTTTATCACCCTGGAACCCTTCGAGTGTTTTTCCCCAGGATCGATTGATACCATCTCACTACATCTAGTGAGAATCCTAGCATCCAATTACATCTATCTCATAGATGAAAACTCAGGATCTAGGAGGTATCACTTTGATCCTATTGGAGAATCCTTGTGATAAGCGGAGATTGACCGAGCGTAGTATAGGAAACTATTTTCCTATTAAGAGTATGTTGTCCACATACAATACGAGGATGACCACCTTACTCTCTACTACCTTTTTGTATATACAAGGTTCATCTACCATTTTGATGAAGTCAAACTCTTTGACTACCACATCAAAACAGATGTTCCAACTCCGCGATGCCTGCTTTATCCTGTAAAGCAACTTGCATATGTTTCCGCTGCTCCCACGGTTTACGAAGCCCTCTGGCTGTGTTCTTATAGACGTTCTCTTCTAAATCATTATTTAGAAAACTAGTCATGGCACCCAACCACCAGATATCGTAGTCATGGTATGTAGCAATGGCAAGTAGGATCTGGATGGACTCAAGCATAGTCCCTAGAAAAAGTTTCATCATTATCCACACCTGGTTGATGACTAAAACCTTTAACAAATCTAGCTTTGAAAGTCTCAACTTTTCCATCTACACCAAGTAATCTTCTCAAGATATACTTGCTCCTGATGGGGATTTAACCCTTCAGATATAGCAACCAAAGTCCATACTTTGTTGGTGTACATGGATTCCATCTCAGATCGCTAAGCATCTAGCCATTCTTACAGAGTCCCTACTCTCGATGACCTGCTCGAATCTAGTTGGGTCATCATCTCATGATGCAATCCTTGCTCCCACTGTCATCGAGAAGCCGAAGTATCTCTCAAGCAAGTGAGGAACCCTTCTAGATCGGCGGAGAGGCTGAGGTTCGTCGGGAACTATTGAATCCTTTGGTTCTGTGAAATCATCAGCTGCAGTTTTGTATAGCTGGAACCTTTCCAGTTCTACAGAACTGACCTTGCCTCGATCTTGTCCGGATTTTGCTTTTGACATAGGCCGGACAATCCCAAATCTTAACTTACTTAAGAGATGGGCTCTTCCCATACCATATCTCATATGGAGTGGTAGGCACTGATTTGATTCGAACCTAATTCAATAGGTATACAGCTTCTCAAGTGCACAACCTCAAAAGGAAATAGGTAACTCAGTAGTACTCATCATAGAGCACACTATATCCAATATGGTGCGATTGCTCCATCCCGATACACCGTTGTGCTTTGGTGCATTCAGAGGAGTAATACTGAGAGAGAATCTCATCTTCTTTTAGAATATCCAAGAATTCCATGCACAAGTATTCTATTCCCTGATCTTATCATAGGAAATAATACTTATACCTGTATTTGTTCTCTACTTCTAGCTTATATTCTGTGAATATCTCAAAAGGTTCGGACTTGTGTTTCAACAGGAACATATGTCTGAATCTTGAGAGATTATCAGAGAACGTAATGAAGTATAAAGAACCAGTCCTGGCATGTGTAGACAGGAGACCTTACATACATCATCACGTGTCAGTCCCACGAGTTCATTAACTCTTTCTCTGTTTCCAATAAACAGGGCTATGGTCATCTAATCTTTGTGACATGACTGGCAAGTTTCACAAGATGTAAATTCAAACTGATTTAAATATGCATCTAAAATGCAACTTCAGCCAGTCGGGCCGTATTGATATGACCAAGTCTACAATGCCTCAAGAAGGATTCGTTCATTTCTGAACTCTTCCTCTTGTGTGTGTTCTGTATACTAGGAACTGTAGTTTGATTTAGAACGTCAATGCTTTTAGATAAATTGCCTGAACCGATCAACTTTTGATATAGGAAATGTTCAAAACATTATCCATCAATACAAAATTTTATCATTTCTTTACTAATAAAGAGACTGATATGATTTTGTATATCAGGTTCGGTATCTAATAGCATTTATTCAGAATCAATGTATTGGTAATACAGGGTGACAGTGACCAACAGACTTGGCTGTAACACTTGCCCCGTTTTCTGTCTCATGAAACTTATCACCCGTTCTCAGTTTTTCTACCCTTTTGTAGCCCTATGTAACAGATTACATATCTGGGATCCTGATCCGGTATCAAATACCCAGGATGCAGAGAATACTGAGAAACTGTTCTTTATAATGAACACACCCGAAGGAGATGCGTCTCATGCACTTTCTTCGTTTGGGCGGCATGGGAATCCTGGTATTCCCCTATTTCCTGCTCGGTCTTATAACAATTATAAGTTGGAGCGGGACTAACGTTCCCCAGCTCAGTATAACAAGCGGGTTCGGTCAATACAACCATATTATTATCTTGATTAAGGCGTGATATGGTCGCTACCTGGAGAGAGAGAGAAGAAAACACTCTGCGTGCGCTCTTGCAAGATTAGATTGGTTATATATTTTATCTAATCAGGATGGCTCCCACTGTTTTTATCAAATCTTCCTTCAAACTTTAAAAGGAAAGACTAGCCGGGATTAATTACACTCTACAAGTTCGCCAATCTTTCAGCCAGGCCTGTGTTGGTACTTTGAGGGAGGTTCCCCGTGCTTTCGCACGGACCTAATTACAGTAAATCTCGTTTTCCCACAGGCATTACCCCGTTGACACCTTTCTAGACACCTACTTGATCGGCTAATTGTAAAGTGCAAAACTCTCCAAGGAGTAACAATTACTCGCAGTGGGTATCGAGATCTAACTATCACATAGAAGGTATGCAATCTCATTGCAAATTTCAACACTTGAAACTCCCGATAAAGATTTTTACCCCTAGCACTAATGACCTTAACTATGGTCAACAAATCATAAGTACTAGTCAAGTTCTACCAGTCATTTCGTGATTAATTAGACCCACCCACATGACCCTTAACTAAGGTCAACAAAGTCACGCGACTGTCCTAACTAATCGCATCATATGCGCTGTAGGAAGACATCACTTAGCTACCGTACACTGTGCCTTAACTAAGGTCAACAAACACAGCACGAATACTAAGTACTCTACTTCCTAAATTAACGGAGGGTTGCGAATAGTTTTTATGAAAACCTTTAACGCTTTGAACTTGATCTCGTTGTGTAATCAAATGGTTTTTAAATGGAATGTTTTTGAAGCTTTTCTAGTTTTGCTAAAGGGGTCACTCCCGGTGAAGGGATCGTCGGCCCTTTCCTCGTCGAATGAGGTGCGGGATATATCATATATATCACTGTGCAAAGTAGAAACTATAGAAGCAATCAAATGACAAACCGAGGGTTGTAGCATCTGCCAGTTATTGCTAAAGGAGTCACTCCCGGTGAAGGGATCTCGATCCTTTCCTCATCGAATAAGGTGCAGGATGTTCTATAATGAACACCGCAATGCAAAGCAAGAACTATAGCTACCTGTTTTATTTTGAAATTCGATTCCACAACATCAATTAGGTTTATTTTCTTTCATTAATCTCATTAATGAATATCCCATCATTTAAGTTCATCTAAACATCACAGATAAATATAACGTACGCTTATGCCATCCGCATTCGCCTCGATGTCTCGTCTGCACCGTTAGGTTAGGTAACTAACGCCAGAGCGAGGCAGGGCTAGCACGGGTGTAAAACATAAGCAACGTCTATATAATATATCATATATACTATATACTATATCTATCTGAACAAATCACATGATCACATCACAGATAACACAGCAGAAAATATCATATGAAATATTGGATATACTAGGACGTCCGTGTTTTCAATACGAGCCAGTACAAAACGCGGATTCCACGGTCGTGATGAATAGCCAATCCTACACCACTAGACCCCTACGAGAGCGGCAAGCAACCCTACCAATTCTAGGGTTAGGAGACCCGGACTCATCTCCTTGAGACGGTCTTCCACTGGACCCTAGAACCCGGTTACTTGTGCCCTCCTCCTTGGGTCTATCCTAGTGCAGAAAAGTAAATAATATACAAATGGTGACATCATCCGCAACCTGGAAGTGCCCCAATAAAAGAATATTACATACAAGTTTTTACATGAATGAAAATGAAAAACACTCATCTCACATAAAAAAACCCGGCTATTCGAACACGACGATCCAATATAACATATCCAGAAACACATAACATCACATGTCATCAACGTAAGTAAATATGCGCATCCCAATTGTCGTTGACATATAGCAACGAAATCGGCGATATCACATATTACACTTACGGTCACAGAAAAGAAAGTGTAAAACTATAACAGTTGGAATCCGCAAACTCTTTAGACATCGCATGCCTAGACCAATGAATTCCGTAGACATCACATGCCTAACAATTATAAACCCCGCATTTTAGTCTCATTATCGAAAACTCTTTTCAATATCAAGTCGTACAATTCAACAGGATTCCCGACATCCTGATCGAATGCTCGTCGCAAACTTTAGCAGGCGGCCGCACCCCCGACGCCGACGACGAAGTGCACCAAGGCGGAACACCGCTGCCGCGAGCACCCAAACGGATGCTTTCGGCCACGGGGTTCTCCTACAGTCACTTGGTCGGGGCTATGGGGCGTGGCTGTCTATTAAGTTTACCCGGCGAGTATCCGCGTACACTACGTGATTGCGACGGAGTTTTGATCGCATCAAAATTCCGTGGAAACCGTTCAAATGAGACTAAACTGCTATGTTTATAACATTCATTCAGTTATCTCATAACTACTTGTGAATTCCAAATGTTGTATCACATTCCGGATAAATAGAAAATGTTAAACTTTCCGATCGAACAATCGAACACCCAAGTTTTCCCGAAATAGCTCAACACATGAAATAAGTTCAAAGACATTCACATCATGCCTCAGTACCAACGGTCCAGCCGTAGAAGGGTCAAGCCAACGCCTCACATGTGGCACGCCGTACTGCCCCAAACCCTAAGGTTCAAAGGGTAGTTCAAGACGGTCACATAATCGAGTAAAGGTTTGTTGTCTTCTAGAGAGACCATCGTGTTACTTGCACTACTTGGATCGTCATTAAACTACGTAAAAGTCCAACAATTGGAAATTTCCCGGCAGGGGAAAAAGTGGGTATTTATATCCGGTCGAACTTTTTAACATATTCTAAAATATCCGGATAACACATAGACAAAGTTTGATAATCCGATCGAATCTACGAACTCCTAATACAAACTCAGAATATTCAACTCTTGAATAAATATTAAAAAATCTCATAAAACTCAGCATTTAAATAAAGAAGTTACTGTGCAAAAATGGTTGACTGAAGAGGCTAAATGGGTGCGGAACCGCCGCATTAGCCTGCTAATGCCGCGGTTCCGCCGCGCTTTAGACACATCATTAGGTAATTTTTGCACCATAATTCTTAGAATTTCCTGCTGAATTTTTTAAGCATTTTTAATTTACAAAATTCCACGAATTTCAAAAATGTACAGAGAGCATTTTTAAGTTAGGGTTTCGGTTCGATCGGACTTCTAACTCCGTCTACGCATCGCCTAAGGCTCTAGCTAGGCTCTGATACCACTATAGGGTTCCTAGGCACACTAATAAAGTCTCACAAGTGATCAAACTTGCCCAATTAAAAATTTCATGTGCCTACAAACCCTAATACGGATCGTTAACTAGATAATGAGGCGATGCAATGCGAGTAAACGAATTTAACGCAAAAGGAAAGGGGCTACAACCTTTGTAGATCCGGTCCTCTACCTCCATGGCTCCATGATGAAGTCCCCTCGCTGTCCATATCGGATCCCGGACTCTAGCGTCGGCTTCATCGGAGAAATGGACGGGCTAGGTCGTCGGCTTCGATGCCGAAGATGATCTACGTCGAGGCATCACAAGATCAAGCTCCCACTTCACCAAGTCATGAAACTTGTGAAGAAAACACCCTATACTACTTGGCAAGAGGTAGTGGATGAAGAAATAGAAAGTGGGTCCACTTTAGAATTGGATTTCTCACTCATTTTGGCTAGTTGCCATTGATGGAGGCAAGCTTTCTTCATGTTGAAGATGAAGAAGATGAAGAAAGAATATAATAAGTTATTTTCAAAATAGAAAATAAAATCAATACTTATCATATGGCAACCATGATTAGGTGTAGAGAATAGAGCATGGTTAGTTGGAATGGTTAGGGTTAAGCATGAGACAAATATGGTGGACTTGTTCAAAGCTTCATGAAGCTTCAACTAGAAAACAAATCAAGCCACCATTTCACTTTATCTTATTCCAAAATAAATAGATAAGAAAATGAAAACCCTAAACATTACATAACCATGGTTTAATCATACACTTAACCAAGTTTGCATGAACCATCAAACATGCACAAAAGTATATCACATATACAACTTGTGTATTTCAAGTGAGAAAATCCATTTAAAGTGAACTAATATTAGTTAATGTAAAGTAATATATCAAATATATAATTATGCATTAAATCATTAAATCAATACTTGATTTAACGATCCGGTCATATCGCATATAACCGACTAATATCCAATGTATCGGTTTATCAAATCAATCTTTGATTCAATAACTAGGTTATATCGCATACAACCAATCGATACATTCATCGCGAGAATGGAATACGGTATCACATACACGCATTATTCTCGGTCCCGCACATATATCATATGCGCTCCTATTTCGTTTCGCTTGAGCCAGGAAACCTCTGTGTAGGACTCTAAAGACTCGTCAATACGCCGGTAGCAGATGATGATCATATCAAGCACCCACAAGCCGCAAGCGGTCTGCTAAACGTAACGGCCACCCGGGTATTGAGCGATCAGAAGATCGACGAGCAAGCCCGCTCACACCCCTGTGAATCCAACCAGTAACACTTACCGTACAGTCCGGTCTGTTCGTCTGATATGTCGCATATCTCGCCTAGGGGTGGTAAACGTCAGACCCCAGTAGCTTGATAAGTCATGCCGACGTAAGGTCCATAACATTCATGAAACTACTGATAACTCTTACCAGTATATCACTGCAACCCTGGCCAGGGATTTCCTGTTATGGCCAGTCGTGCATAGCGCAACATCAACCCCCAATACCGGGAGAGACGAATCCCCTCCTATCGCTCATTACCTCCATGTGAATCGGTACTGTACCCAAAAACCACCTGTTTGCACGCCTCAGTAGAGCCGTGGTAGGGTGGAAATCAAAGCACAGTGGGAGACACACAAGACTCTATGACGATCTCGGGTCAACAGACTAAGCTATACCAGTGTCACCAGAGAACTGCCATCTGACACGAGGTATAATACCAGCTGGGAGTTCTCGGCCAGTCCGTTCAGTGTACCCAGTCTCCACTGAGCACCCGCATACCATCTCTGATGTCAAACACCAATGGATATGGGATCATCCATCGCCCATCACATGGGTCGAGAAGATATACACTAGTCTACTCTGGAATATCGATGCCCCGTCTCGATATTCTCACGACTAGGAACATTGAAGGATGTACTCATGGACTACCCAGGCCCCACTAGTATGATCTGCATCATAGTCCTGGAAGTCGAGTACACATCCTAAGAGCTTTATCAACATGTAATCAGAGAGACAGAAAGTATACATGTTAAGATAAAGAGCAACCAGATAGCGTACTATCATGTCGAGCAAGAAAGTCCTACCTATATATGACCCAGCATCCACTACAATGTACATCCAATGTACAGTAATGGCCTCTAGGGCATACATATAACTAACAATATCGATGCCTTGTCTCGATACACCCATGACTAGAAACATCTGAAGGATGTACTTAGCGACTACTCTGTCCCTACTAGTATGATCTACATCATAATCCTGGTAGTCAAGTACTCATCCTAAGGGTTTTATCAACATGTAACATAGAGACAATCAGAGTACATGTTAAGATAAAGAGCAACCAGATAGTATATGAAAGTCAACAATATATATATCTAAGTATCCACTACAATATACATCGTATGTACAGTAATGGCCTCTAGGGCATACATATCACTAACAGCAGGTACGACTGCCTGAACCGTAGGTACCATCGCGGTCCCCGTAACAGGTGGGACAACCTCCTGTCGCTGCGCTCGACTGGCCTCAACTAATGATCCCATCACTGGAGTAAATCCTACATACCAGCCTCTAGCCTAGTAATACGATCAAGCGAGTGTGGAACAATCTGCTCTTGAACAACGGGCGTACCGCCCGGGTCAGTCCTCGTCTCCGACGAGCCAACTCTGAACTCGGCTCTTGCGGCCTCTCTCTGTGCCCTCGTAGTCTTCGGCGGCATAATTGCTAAGAATGAAAACAGGATTCGATAAGAACACAGAAATCGAATCTCAATGATGTATATTATCACGGAAGGAATTTCAACCAATAAGTCATTAGGTCACTTAGGCGGAGTACCGTGTTGTAAGTATGCCGCGAAACATACACACGCTACGTCACTCTACTTAAGCTACCAACTCCATCATACCAAGGTCATCCTACACTCCGAAAGGTAAAACCTAGCGCTTTGATACCAACTTTGTCACGACCCAAAATTTGGCACGTGACTGGCACTTAAACCACGTGAGGTTAACAGGCGTAACGCAATTTAAGTAAGCCGAAAACCCAGAAATGTAAACCATCAAAAGTTGTAAGTGATAAAACATTGTTAAGAACATTTGGAAATCTCAAGTAAAAATCTTTAAACTTAAGTTTATTTTCTTAAAAATTTCGGCATCACCTCCTTTGTAAAAATAAGACCCGAAACGGGTACAAACATAAGATATAAGTAAAGAAACATATGATATAAATAAAGCATCCCCAAACGGGAGCAAATCATGCCCAACGGCGGAAACAACTACCACAACATAATATACGACGCCGTAGCGAAGAAATAGACAGTATAAGTGAAAACAGCATAACGAGATTAAACTGCATAATAAAAACCGGCTCATACGAGCTCGACACCTAGAGTCACAAAATATACAATATCGTCCTCACAACTCATCTCTACGTGAATACATAAAACGGTAGATGGAGAATACTAGATACAATAAGATAACCGCAACCCACCTACAGCAAAACGGCTCACGGCCAACCGTAGCGGTATCCGCTGCAAAAAGATACAATAAGATATCCCTGCCGCGACTACTCTGAGGCTCAAACCTGCAAAATACTGTGGCACAAAGTGGGTGAGTTTCCAACTCGTGAGTAGTAAGTAACATCGTACAGATAATCGCAGGTATGCACGTACTGCGATACTCTATCACATGAAATCTGATAGTATCAATATGCTAATATGGATATGCAACAATCATGAAGGGTACTCTATCAGGTACTACAGATATATGAAGCAATACATATCAAATGAATGCTGAGTATGGGATAAAATATGTCATCATCAATGAATCATCATCGTGGAAAAACCGGTGTCCATCAACGACACCCCAAATCCCAATACCTCAGGCGCCGTCACTCTAATCGGCCCTCATATCCTATAAATCTCATGGAACCTGAGTGCCCAACATCGGCACTCGAAAACATCATTAAATACTCGTGTCCAACATCGCCACGAAATCCGCATATATCGGGCTCCGTTAGTCCGGATCGGCCCACGGACTCCGTCGGTCCGGATTGGCCCATATCCATCTCTCGACTCCGGTCGGTATCCTCCGGATAACCGCCAGGTCCAACCAATCACCGATAGGTAGTAAACCCTCTGCCAGGCTCATCATCTATTGCGCAACATCCCTTTCTTGCCCCAGGGTACCATACCGGGTCCACCATGAACCCGCAAACGGATCATCCAGCTCCTCGAATCGGGTTTCTATCACAAGTCTCAGCACCGAGAAAACTCATGGTGGACGCACTGAAATATCATATCAAGAGAAACCGGGTTTTCAAAACAATACATACTTTCTTGAAATAATACCATGGTTATCAAATCCATAAATCACATGAAATATGTATCTCAATGTGTAAATCCATGAAATATGATATATGCAACATAAAACCGTAATATGAGCATATCAAGGGAAAACCGCTTTTTAAATGAATCATGTTTTTAAATATATCACGCAGTTCCCAATTTCTCCAAAATCAAATGCAACATCATATAAAGGTGTACATGTAGCTATAGCAATTATGGGTGTATACATGTAAGTATGTATGCACGATGTATCTCATATGCGCAATAGAAGAATAATCCATGTGTCAATATCAATAACAATACAATACTGCATATGTGTATAGGTTGTGCGTGTCATGGAAATTACCGACGGTGTGGGTGTAGCATACAATTTAGCAACATGAACCGTCAGTAATGGTGCACTGTCTACTTGGTACTAAGTCAAGGAATAATAAGTAATGGTATGTGATGATGCTCATGAACAATCAACATATATGTATATAAACATACGGCTATAATATCCTATCAAGCCCTGATGCATAACGCCATACGGAAGATTCCCCGTAGATCTTAAATCTACTCACCGGTGATCTCAAGCTAAGTAAATTCGACCACCTTCTTCCCTTTCTTCGCAGCGTCCAAAGTCCCCGCCTGCGATCCGATCAACACAAAACACAATAACGCGTGGATTTAGCAAACTACGTAATAATAATGAACACAATGCTAATTTAACGAATCGGTCCCCTCAAGCTACCAAAGGGTTCGCTTAGCGCCTAACGTGTGTGTCGACATCACCAAAACCAACCCACGACGGCAAGCTACCCGGAACACTAAAAATACGTCAGATCAATCGTAACGCGCGTCGTTGAAACACTAAAAACTAGCTAAACGATCCCAGATTTTACATACTGTCACAACCTAAAAATCAAACAGTACCAAACACCCTAAAACAACAACAGACAGCTACCCTGAAAAACCTAACACCCTAGTCCCCCTAACGGCCGAGCTCGCCGGACTTCGCCCTGATGTCGCCGGATGAACAGTGTCAGGTGGGGTTCATGCTTCAGGTGTACACTCAGGGTCTCTAGTATAACACTACTACACTGCTAGTTTTCACGGTAAACACTCGGGTTGATAGCAGATTACAGTGACACTAAACCAGCACTAAAAATACGATATGTGCAAAAAATGATCTCTTTAACGTTCTAAACGATAACTACTAAGCAATACAACATTAAAAGAACCTAATTAATAGTAGAGAGGTCATTACCTTTCCTCACTTGCTCAAAACCCTATCTTTTCATGCTCCAAGTGATCCTAGTGGCCAAACATAGCTTTGTGAAGGGTTTTAGTGAGTTGTAGTGGAGATTTGGTTAGGTTTTGTGAGGATTTGTGAAGGTTTGGGTTGGGGTTTCAGTAGAGGGAGTGAGGGTGTAAGAGAGATAATGAGATGAAGAAAAATGTTGTGAGAGTGAAAGAATGAGGTGAGTGTGAGGGTGTATGAGTGAGGGTGAGGGATGAGAGAATGAGGGGTGAGTTTAGAGAGAGCCATGCCCTTCTCTCTCTTCATTTAATGCATGGCATGCTTGCCCATGCCTCATGATGCCCCCTCTCTCTCTCTTCCTCAAGTCAACAAAATTTCAAACCTTATTATTTTTAAAACTAAATAATTAACTAATTACATACAACATAATGAAATGAGGTTTGGGTGCCATGGCTACTTAAGCATGGTTAACCCCCTAATTAACCATAGGTTAGCATGCACAAGTGTGTGAAAGCCCGAAATAAATATTAATAAAATATTAATTAATTTTTATAAAACATTTGAAAACTATTTTGGGAAACTTTTTACTAAAAATCCGCATTATCGCTTAATTAACACCATTCGCATTCTAAGGTGTTACAATCATCCCCCCTTAAAGAAATTCTTCCCCGAATTTAAAAATCTTACTCAGCGTACTTTAAAAAAGATGGGTGAATTTCTTCCGCATCTCTCTCTCGGCCTCCCAAGTGACCTTTTCATTATTCGGGCTACGCCAAATAACCTTCACAGATGGCAAGACCTTTGACCGTTATTTTTTCACCTGCCATACAATATAACTACCGGCTGCTCAATGAACGAAAGATCGCGCTCTAGCTGAACGGTCTGGTGCTGAATCATGTGAGAAGGGTCATGAAGGTATTTGCGAACCATCGACACATGGAATACGGGGTGAACATCCGGAAAACTGGGTGGAAGTGCAAAACGATAGGCAACGGTACCTGTTGGGATTCTTTAGCACCCTACTGGGTTTTCACAGCAAGCACCATGCCACTTTCAAAAAAATCTAAGGTGCTAATGAACC
The DNA here is from genome assembly GCA_030015575.1 of Agapanthus africanus. NCBI lineage: Eukaryota > Viridiplantae > Streptophyta > Magnoliopsida > Asparagales > Amaryllidaceae > Agapanthus > Agapanthus africanus. The sequence continues at coordinate 250,928,800 of CM057348.1, read as the reverse complement.
ATAACTAAGGATCAAGATAAAGTAAATAGACAAACTATAACATGTAATCAACCATTACAAGTAGTGAGCAAAGAATACAATTTTTGTAGACCGGTCATTAACTTCTAAAGCTCCGTGTTGAAGTCTCTTCGCTGCGATAATGAATCTCCTGAACTCTAGTATGGGTTCCCTTGGAGAAATGAACGTTCTTGCTCGTAGTCTTCGAGGCCGAATATGATCTACGTCGAGGAGACCTAAACTCAAGCTACCCCCTTCACTAGGTCAAGAACTCAGTGAAAAGAACACCCTTTACTACCCAAGCAAGTGTATAGGATGATGAAATCGGACGTGGGCTCACTTTAGATTTTAATTTCTCACTTGATTTTATAATTTTCTATGGAGCTAGAGAGCAAGAGGAAGAAGATGAAGAAAGCAAGTCAAGAAAATAAACCAAGATGAATGAGAATGAGTTATGCAACCATGGGTGGGTTAGTATCATATATATTAACCATTGTAGAGACATAACTATGGCTAAATAATAATGGTTAGGTTTGGAATATCTTAAGTAAAATAAATCAAGTGGACTTGGTCAATGGTAATCCAAAAGCTTCATGAAGCTTCATGCCACGACCAATTTCCACCTCATTTTGATTTACTAAGATAATTAAAACCCCTCATTATTTGGAGCATGGTGTAAGTCATACACACACCCATGTTTGCATGTATCATCAAGCATGATACAATCATGTACACAAACATATATCACATATACACTATGTGCACAACAAGTGAGAAAACAATCTTAAGTGAGCCTATACTAATTAATGCAAAGTAATATATCAAATATATTATTATACATTAAATCATTAAATCAACACTTGATTTAATGATCTGGTCATATCACAAATAACCGACTAATATAATGTGTATCAATTTATCGAATCAACACTTGATTCGATAACCCGGCAATATTGCATATAACCGACCGATGATGCAAATCGCGATAATATAATACTGTATCACATACTCGTATTAATCTCGGTCCCGCACATATCATATATGTGCTCCTACTTCATTTTGCCTGATCCAGGAAACCTCAGTGTAGGACTCTAAAGACGCGTCAATACGCCGGCAACATGAGATGATCATATCAAACACCCACAAGCCGTAAGAGGCATGCTAAACGTAACAGCCACCCGGGTATTGAGCGATCAGAAGATCAAAAAGAAAGACCGCTCATACTCCCGCGAATCCAATCAGTAACACTTACCATACAGTCCGGTCTCTTCGTCTGATATGTCGCATATCTCATCTAGGGGTAGTAAACGTCAGACCCTAGTAACTCGATAAGTCGTGCCGATATGAGGCTCATAACGGGTCGATAAACTACTGGTAACTCTTACTAGTAAATCTCTGAAACGGCCCTGGCCAGGGGCTTCCTGTTATAGCCAATCGAGCACAGTGCAACATCAACCCCCAATACCAGGGGAGACGAATCCCCTCCTATCGCTCATTGCCTCAATGTGACTCGGGACTGTACCCAAAAAACTCCGTTTTTCACGTCCTATTGAACGTAGTAAGGTGGAAATCAAAGCACAGTGGGAATCACACAAGACTCTATGACGATCTCGGGTCAACAGACTAACCTGTACCAGTGTCACCAGAGAACTGCCATCTAACATAAGGTATAATACCATCTGGAAGTTCTCGGCGAGTCCGTCTAGTGTACCCAGTCTCCACTGAGCACCCGTACATCATCTCTAATGTCAAACACCAATGGATATAGGATCATCCATCACCAATCTACATGGGTCGAGAAGGTATACGCTAGTCTACTGTGGTATATCGATGCCCCGTCTCGATACACCCACGACTAGGGACATTGAAGGATGTACTCACGGACTACCTTTGTCCCACTAGTATGATCTGCATCATAATCTAGGTAGTCTAAGTACACATCCTAAGGACTTTACCAACATGTAACAGAGAGACAATCAGTGTACATGTTAAGATAAAGAGTAACCAGATAGCGTACTATCATGTCGAGCAAGAAAGTCCTCCCTATATATGTCCAAGCAGCCACTACAATATACATCTCATGTATAGTAATGGCCTCTAGGGCATACATATAACTTACAATCTCCCACTTGTACTAGGGCTATCGTATAGCATTGGTTGTAGTATCTCATACTCAACCATCCCATAAAAGTCTCTCTATAGAAAAAAGTCCTTTGTGAGCGGATCCGCCGTGTTGTCCTCTGACTCTACTCTCTTAACCTCGATCCCCTGGAGATCAACCATCTCTATGATTAAGTGATACTGCCTTAGAATATGTATGGGTCACTTATGGGACAGGAGTTCTTAGGCCAAAGCCACTACTCCATTGTCATACAATGGTAGGAACGAAGTTCATCCCATGAACTTATATACACCAAGACTACCTCTTTGGTAGCATAGTTGGTAGCGATGTATCCAGCCTTTATCATCTAGTATGCCATGGTATCTAGCTTAGAAATCTTCTAACATACCGTCCCTCCATTGAGGGTAAAGACAATGCCTGTGACTGATATTCAGTCGACCTTACCACCCTGGAAGTTATCCAGTGATTCTCCCCAGGATCGTTTGATACCATCTTACTACACCTAGTGAGAATCCTAACACCCATTTATATCTATCTCATAGATCCAAAATCCAGGATTTAGGAGGTATCACCTTGATCCTATATGGAGAATCCTTATGATAAGAGGAGATTGACCGAGCGTAGCATATAAAACTAATTTCCTATCAAGAGTATGTCATCCACGTACAATACGAGGATCTCCACCATACTCCCTACTACCTTTTTGTATATACAAGGTTCATTTACCATTTTGATGAAGTCAAACTCTTTCACTACCACATCAAAACAGATGTTCCAACTCCGCGATACCTGCTTTATCACATAAAGCAACTTGCACACATTTCCGCTGCTCCCACTGTCTACGAATCCCTCTAGCTGTGTACTTATACACACTCCTTTCTAAATCATTATTTTGAAAAGCAGTCATGACACCCAACCACCAGATATCATAGTCATGGTATGTAGCAATGGCAAGTAAGATCCAGATGGACTTAAGCATAGCCACTGGAGAAAAGGTTTCATCATTATCCACACATGGTCAATGACGAAATCCTTTTACAACTAGTCTAGCTTTGAAAGTCTCAACTTTTCCATGTATACCAAGTAATCTTCTCAAGATATACTTGCTCCAGATAGGGCTTTAACCCTTCAGATATAGCAATCAAAGTCCATACTTTGTTGGTGCATATGGATTCCCTCTCAGATCGCTTAGCATCCAGCCATTCTTACAGAGTCCCCACTCTTGATGACCTGCTCGAAACTAGTTCGGTCATCATCTCATGATGCAATTCTCGCTCCCACTGTTATAGAGAAAACCGAAGTATCTCTCAGGCGGATGAGGAACCCTACCAGATCAGCGTAGAGGACGAAATTCGTCGGGAACTATTGAATCCTCCAGTTCTACCAAATCATCAGCTGCAGTTTGTATAGATGTAACTCCTTCCAGTTCAACCTCATAACCACTAATTTCTTCACAAGAGATTCCCTTTTCCAAAGGTGGCATGCTGAGAAACAAAACACATTTTGCTCCTCAGTGTGGTAGAAGATATTCCTTTACGAATGCTTGGGATATCCAACAAATTTCCACAGAACTGACCTTGCCTCGAGCTTGTCTGGATTATGCTTTTAGACATAGGTCGGACAACCCCAAATTTTAACTTACTTAAGAAATGGGCTCTTCCCATACCATATCGCATATGGAGTGGTAGGCACCTGATTTGGTTAGAACCCTATTCAATAGGTATGCAGCTTCTCAAGTGCATAACTCCTAAAAAGGAAATAAGCAACTCAGTAGTACTCATCATAGAGCGCACCTTATCACATAGGGTGTGTCTGCTCCGCCCCGATATACCATCGTGTTGTGGTGTATACGGAGGAGTAATGCTGAGAGAGAATCTCATTCTCGTTTAGAACAGTCCGGGAATTCCGTGCTCAAGTATTCTCCTCTCTGATTACATCATAGGACATAATACTTATACCCGGTTTTGGTTCTCTACTTCTAACTTATATTCTTTGAATATCTCAATAGCTTCAGACTTGTGTTTCAATAGAAACATATGTCTGAATCTTGAGAGATCATCAGTGAATGTAATGAAGTACAAAGAACCAGTCCAGGCATGTGTAGACAGGGGACCTTCATACATCATCATGTAAAAATCCCAAAAGTTCACCAACTCTTTCTCTGTTTCCATTAAACGGAGCTATGGTCATTCTATCTTTGTGACATGACTGGCAAGTTTCGTAACATGTAAATTCAAACTGATTTAAATATGCATCTAAATGTATCTTAGCTAGTCGGGTCGCACTGATATGACCTAGTCTACAATGCCTCAAGAAGGATTCGTTCATTTATGAACTCTTCCCCTTGTGTATGTTCTGTACGTAAAGAACTGAGGTTTGATTTAGAACGTATATGCTTTTAGATAACGTGCCTGAACCGATCAACTTTTGATATAGGAAATGTTCAAAACATTATCCAACAATACAAAATTATATCCTTCTTTACTAAATGAAGAGACTGATATGATGTTGTATATCAGGTTCGGTATCTAATAACATTCGTTCAGAATCAATGTATTTGGTAATACAGGGTGATAACCGCCAACACCTTGGCTGCAACAATTGCACCGTTTCAACTCTTAAAACTTATCACCCGTTTCCAGTTCTCTACCTGTCTGTAGCCCATGTAACAGATTACATATATGGGATTCTGATCCGGTACCTCATACCCAGGATGTAGAGGATACTGAGAAACAGTTTCCGGTAATGAACACACCTGAAGAAGATGCAACATCATTTACTTTCTTCATTTGGGCGGCACGGGAATCCTGGTAATCCCCTATTTCCTGCTCGGTCTTATAACAATTATAAGTTGGAGCGGGACCAACGTTCCCCAGCACCGTATAACAAGCGGGTTCGGTCAATACATCAATATTTTTATTTTGATTAAGGCGTGACATGGTCGCTACATGGAGAGACATAGAAGAAAACACTCAGCGTATGCTCTTGCAAGATTAGATTGGTTATTATTTTATCTAATCGGGATGGCTCCCACTATTTTTATCAAATGTTTCTCCAAACCCTAAAAGAAAAGACTAGCCGGGATTAATTACACCCTACAATTTCGCCAATCTTTCAGCCAGGCTAGTGCCGATACTTTGAGAGAGGTTCCCCGTGCTTTCGCACGGACCTAATTAAAATAAACCTCGTTTTCCCAGGGGCCTAACACCGTTAACACCTTTGTAGACACCTACTTGATCGGCTAATTGTAATGTGTAAAACTCTCCCAGGAGTAACTATTACTCGCAGTGGGTATCGGGATTCAACTATCTCATAGAAGGTATGCAATCTCATTGCAAATTTCAACACTTGAAATTCCCGATAATTTTGCCCCTGGCATCCTATGACCTTGATGAAGGCCAACAAACCATAGGCGGCTAGTCAAGTTCAACCCGTACATTTCTTGATTGAATTAAACCCACCCGCACGACCCTTGACAAAGGCCAACAAAGTCGCACGACTACCCTAACTCAATCGCATCATATGCTTAAGCAGATAAGCATAAATAGCTACCGCACACTACGCCTTGACGAAGGCCAACGAACGTAGCACGAGTACTATGAAGTACTTATCTGAAATGACGGAGGGCTACGATAGGTTTTTAAGAAAACCTTTTACGTAATGAACTTGATATCGTTGTAGAATCAAATGATATTAAATGGAGTGTTTTTGAGGCCTTTGCTAGTTTTGCTAAATAGGTCACTCCCTATGAAGGGATCTCGGCTCTTTCCTCGTTGAATGAGGTCCAGGATACTCACAATACCACTATGCAAAGCAAAGACTATAAAAGCAATCAAAAGACAAACTGAGTTTGTAGCATCTTCCAGTTATTGCTAAAGAGGTCACACCCGGTGAAGGGATCTCAGCTCTTTCCTTATCGAATAAGGTGCTGGATATTCTACAAGAAATACCGCTATGCAAAGCAATAACTAGAGCTACCTGTTTTTGAAAATTCGATTCCACAATATCTTTAGATTTATTTTATTTCATTAATCTCAATAATGATGTCCCATCATTTAAGTTACCTAAACGTCACAGATAAATACAACGTACGCTTATGCCATCCGCTGTCGCCTAGATGTCCCCTCGTGCACCGTTAGGTTAGGTGACTAACGGCAGAGCGGGGCAGGGCTAGCGCGGGTGTAAAACATAAGCAATGTCTATATTATATATCATATATGCTATATACAGTATCTATCTCAACATATAAAATGATCACATCACAGATATCGCAGCAGAAAATAACATATGAAATATTGCATATACTAGGATTTCCGGGTTTTATATTAAGCCTGTATAAAACACGGATTCAATGGTCGTGATGAATAGCCAATCCCACACCCCTAGACCCCTACGAGAGCGGCAAGCAACCCTACCAATTATAGAGTTAGGAAACCCGGACTCGACGCCTCGAGATGGTCTCCCACTGGACTCTATAACCCGGTTACTTATGCTCCCCTCCTTGGGTCTATCCTAATGCGGAAAAGTAAATAATATACATCAACGGTGACATCTTCCCCATCCCGGAAGTGCCCCAATAAAAGAATATTATATACAAGTTTTTTTTACATGAATGAAAATGAAAAACTCTCATCTCACATAAAAAAAACCGGCTATTAAAACACGGCGATCCAATATAACATATCCCGGCAACATATAACATCATATATCATCAACGTAAGTAAATATGCGTATCCCAATTGTCGTTGACATATAGCACCAAAACCAACGATACACCACATATTACACTTACGGTCGCAGAAAAGAAATTGAAAAACTACAACAGTTGGAATCCGTAACCACCTTAGACATCATAAACCCAATGTATCACATATATTGGATTTCATGCGTAACCAAATGAATTCCTTAGACATCACATGCCTAACAATTATAAACCCCGCATTTTGGTCTCAATACCGAAAACACTTTTCAATAACAAGTCGGGCAATTCAACAGGATTCCCGACATCCTGATCGAATGCTCGTCGGAAACTTTAGTAGACGGCCGCACCCCCTGATACCGTCAACGAAGTGCACTAAAGCGGAACACCGCTGCCGCGAGCACCCGAACGGATTCTTTTGGCGACGGAGTTTTCTTCTACAGTCACTTGGTCGGGGATATAGGGCGTGGCTATCTAATAATGTTACCCGGCGAGTATCCGTGTACACTACGTGATTGCGACGGACTTTTGATCTCATCAAAATCCTGTGGCAACCGATCATCTGAGACTAAACTGCTAGATTTATAACATTCAAACTAGTTATCTAATAACTACATTTGTGGATTCCAAATGTTGTATCCCATCACATAATATCCGGACGACATTAAACTTTTCGATCGATTTATCAAAGTCCCACAATTTCTCGACAGCTCAACACATAAGCACAGTTTTACTAATACCCAGACCAAGCTACAACACCAATGCACCAGCCGTAGAAGGGCAAACCCAAGCCCCACTCATGTCGCCACGGAACTACGGCAAACCCTAGGGTTTGACCGCGGTTCCGCGATCCAAAAAGTCGAGTTAGGGTTTCATTCTTCTAGAGGGTTCATAGAATCACTTGCATGTTTTTCCGAATATGTTAAAACTTGGGAAAATGGGTTTTTGACATTCGATCGAACTTTTTAACTTTGTCTAGACAATATGCGAATAACCCGAAACATTGTTAAAACTATGAATACGAAACACTCCGAATTGTTTATAATGTAATATTACATCACATGCAAATTTAGCAAAAAACAAACAACACCTGAAACATCAAAACTAAGTCACAGGAACACAATAGAAATTTGAGGCCAAAACCCCATGAAGGAACCGAGGTCGCCGGATTTCATGCATGTCTCGACGGCCATTTTCCGAGCAACATGCCGCGAATTCCTTCTGTGTTCATGTTGTATCACATACTACATTCTGCACATGTTTAAAAAAATTTCTGAAAGCTTTTTAAAATCGATAGAAACTGGGTTTCGATGTTTCACGTTTCGGAGTAGTTTCGGTTTTGTAGTCCAACACACATCGTCTAATACTCTAGCCTGGCTCTGATACCATTGTTGGGATTCCTTATCACCCAACAGGGGTTTTCACAGCAAGCACCATGCCACTTTCAAAAAAATCTAAGGTGCTAATGAACCATAACTAAGGATCAAGTTAAAATAAATAGACAAACTATAACATGTAATCAACCATTACAAGTAGCGAGCAAGGAATACAACCTTTGTAGACCGGTCCTTTACTTCTAAAGCTCCGTGCTGAAGTCCCTTCACTGCGATCATGAATCTCCCGAACTCTATTATGGGTTCCTATGGAGAAATGAACGATCTTGCTCGTAGTCTTCGAGGCCGAAGATAATCTACGTCGAGGAGACCTAAACCCAAGCTACCCCCTTCACTAGGTCAAGAACTTTGTAAAAAGAACACCCTTAATTACCCAAGAAAGTGTATAGGATGATGAAATAGGAAGTGGGCTCACTTTAGATTTTATTTTCTCACTTGATTTTATCATTTTCCATGGAGCTAGAGAGCAAGAGGAAAAAGATGAAGAAAGCAACTCAAGAAAATAAACCAAGGTGAATGAGAATGAGTTATGCAACCATGGATAGGTTAGTATCATATATATTAACCATTGTAGAGACATAACCTTGGTAAAATAATAATGGTTAGGTTTAGAATATCTTAATTAAAAAAATCAAAGTAGACTTGGTCAATGGTAATCCGAAAGCTTCATGAAGCTTCATGCCATGACCAATTTCCACCTCATTTTGATTTACTAAGATAATTAAAACCCCTCATTATTTGTAGCATGGTGTAAGTTATACACACACCCATATTTGCATGTATCATCAAGCATGATACAATCATGTATACAAACATATATCACATATACACTATGTGCACAACAAGTGAGAAAACAATCTTAAGTGAGCTTATACTAGTTAATGTAAAGTAATATATCAAATATATAATTATACATTAAATCATTAAATCAACAATTGATTTAACGATCCGGTCATATCACATATAACCAACTATTATAATGTGTATCAATTTATCGAATCAACACTTCATTCGATAACCCGGTTATATCGCATATAACCGACCGATGATACAAATCGCGAGAATAAAATATGGTATCACATACTCGTATTAATCTCGGTCCCGCACATATCACATATGTGCTCCTACTTAATTTCGCCTAAGCCAGGAAACCTCTGTGTAGGACTCTAGAGACTCGTCAATACACCGGCAGTAGGTGATGATCATATCAAACACCCACAAACCGCAAGAGGCGTGCTAAACGTAACGGCCACCCGGGTATTGAGAGATCAGAAGATCAACAAGCAAGCCCACTCGTACTCCTATGAATCCAAACAGTAACACTTACCGTACAGTCCGGTCTCTTTGTCTGATATGCGCATATCTCGTCTAGGGGTGGTAAACGTCATACCCCAGTGACTCGATAAGTCATGCTGATATGAGGCTCATAACGGATCGATAAACTACTGGTAACATTTACCAGTAAATTTCTGAAACAGCCCTGGCCAGGGACTTCCTGTTATAGCCAATCGAGCACAGCGCAACATCAACCCCCAATACCGGGTGAGACGAATCCCATCCTATCGCTCATTGCCTCCATGTGACTCGGGACTGTACCCAAAAACTACCGTTTTGCAATTCCTATTGAACGTGGTAAGGTGGAAATCAAAGCACAGTGGGAATCACACAAGACTCTTTAACGATCTCGGGTCAACAGACTAACATGTACCAGTGTCACCAGAGAACTGCCATCTGACGTAAGGTATAATACCATCTGGGAGTTCTCGGCGAGTCCGTCCAGTATACCCATTATCCACTGAGCACCCATATATCATCGATGTCAAACACCAATGGATATGGGATCATCCATCGCCCATCTATATGGGTCGAGAAGGTATACGCTAGTCTACTCTGTTATATCGATGCCCCGTCTCGATACACCCACGACTAGGGACATTAAAGGATGTACACACGGACTACCTTTGTCCCACTAGTATGATCTGCATCATAATCTAGGTAGTCAAGCACACATCCTAAGGGCTTACCAGCATGTAATAGAGAGACAATCGGTGTACATGTTAAGATAAAGAGTAACCAGATAGCATACTATCATATCGAGCAAGAAAGTCCTCCCTATATATGTCCAAGCATCCACTACAATAAACATCTCATATATAGTAATAGCCTCTAGGGCATACATATAACTAACAGTACCAACTCGCTCAAGGATCTCAAAATGACCTACAAATCTGGGACTAAGCTTCCCTTTCTTCCCAAATCTCATCACGCCTTTCTTTGGAGAAATCCGTAGGAATACATGATCCCCCACTGCGAAATCGAGCCTGCGACGACGACTGTCCGCATAAGACTTCTGTCTGTACTGGGCTACTCTCATCCTATCCTGAATCAATTGAATTTTCTCCGTTGTCTCTAGAAGTAGCTGGGGTCCCAAAATCCTGCTCTCGCTGAGTTCGGTCCAACAGACTGGCGATAAATACTTTCTACCATACAAAGCCTCAAAAGGTACCATCCGTATCATCTCTTGATAACTGTTATTGTAGGAGAACTCTGGCAAGTGACGATCCCAGCTGCCACTAAAATCAAGCACGCACGCACGAAACATATCCTCCAGAGTCTGTATAGTCCGCTCTGACTGACCATCAGTCTGCCGATGGAAAGCGGTGTTAAAGCTCAAACGGGTACCCAAGTCCTCCTGAAGCTTCTTCCAAAGACGGCTACTTAACTAGGTGCCCCTATTGGATACATTGCATATGGGAACGCCATGCAAATGCACAATCTCATCAATGTACAACTGAGCATACTGAGCATAACCGAAAGTGGTCTTCTCTGGAAGAAAGTGAGCCGCTTTTGTCTACCGGTCAACAATCACCCAAATGGAGTCATACCCTCGACTGTACCTGGATAGACCCACAACGAAATCCATAGAGATCTGTTCCCATTTCCACTCTGGAACGGTTAAAGGCTGTAACTCTCCTGCCGATCTCTGATGCTCAGCCTTGACTTGCTGACAAGTCAGACACCTTGAAACGAAATCTGAAACATCACTCTTCATCCCTTCCGACCAATAGATATCTCTCAAGTCAAGATACATCTTGGCGGAACCTGGGTGAACACTAAAAGCTGACTGATGTGCCTGCTCTAGGATCTCATATCTCAACCCATTGGTATCAGGTATACACAAACGAGTCCCAAAACGTAGCACATCCTGGTCATCAATCAAGAACTCCGAATTTCTGCCCAGCCAAACATGCTCAAGAATCTCAGACAAACGGGCATCGACGGGCTATGCCTCACGAATACGATCAAGTAGAAGTGGACGGGCGTGGACATGAGCAAGCTGTCCTCCAGTGGAAGTGAACTCAAACTGTACTCTGTTGTCGCACAAGACCTGCAAATCTACAAAAGACTGTCTCTGAACTGCGCTCAACTGGGACAAGCTACCCCCGGACCTACGACTCAAAGCATCGGCTACCACATTCGCCTATCCCGGGTGATAAAGGATCTCACAATCGTAATCCTTCACAAGCTCCATCCAACGGCACAGTCTCAAATTCAGATCCCGCTGCTGGAAGATGTACTTTAAGTTCTGGCGGTCTGTGAAAATCTGACACGACTCTCCGTACAAGTAGTGTCTCTAAATCTTAAGCGCAAAGAACACCGCGGCCATCTCAAGATCATGAGTAGGATAATTCTGCTCGTGCTTCTTTAACTGCCAGGAAGCATAAGCGATAACTCTATCATGCTGCATCAATACACAACCGAGCCCCACTCGAGAAGCACCACAGTAAAAGACAAAGCCGCCCGATCCAGAAGGCAAAGATAAAACTGGTCTAGTCGTCAACCGAGTCTTCAACTGCTGAAAACTCAACTCGCATGCCTCAGTCCAAAGAAAAGGAACTTCCTTCCTGGTCAGTCCGGTGAGCGGTGCAGAGACACTCGAGAAGTCCTGACGAAACGGCGGTAATAACCGGCTAAGCCCACAAAGCTGCGGACCTCTATCACTGATACAGGTCTAGGCAAAAGCTTTACGGCCTCGATCTTCCTCGAGTCCACATGAATACCGTCTCCCGTAAGCACATGACCTAGGAAGTCAACACTGTTAAGCCAGAAGGGACACTTCGAGAATTTAGCAAACAGCCGGTGCTCTCTTAATGTCTGCAAAGCAATCCTCAAGTGTTGCTCATGCTCCTCTCGACTCTTGGAATAAACTAGAATGTCATCAATAAACACAATAATAAACTGGTCGAGGAAAGGCCTGAAAATCCAGTTCATCAAATCCATGAACGCTGCTCGGGCATTGGTGAGTCCGAACGACATCACCAAAAACTCATAATACCCGTAGCGCGTACGAAAAGCAGTCTTCAGAACGTCATCATTCCGAACCTGCAACTGATGATAACCCAATCTCAAATCAATCTTAGAAAAATGTCCCGCACCCTGGAGCTGATCAAATAAATTGTCAATGCGAGGTAAAGGATACCTATTCCGCACCGTAACTCGGTTCAATTAACGATAATCAATACAGAACCTCAAACAGCCGTCCTTCTTCCTGACAAATAGAACAGGAGTTCCCTAAGGAGAAACTCTCGGACGTACAAGTCCCCTATCAAGAAACTCTTGCAGCTGATCCTTAAGCTCCTTAAGCTCTACCGGGACCATCCGGTAAGGCGGTATAGAAATAGGCCCTGTGCCGGGAATCAGATCAATGCAAAACTCAATCTCACGCTCCGGCGGCTACCCAGGTAACTCATCGAGAAAAACGTCGGGAAACTCTCGCACGATAGGAACCCGGTCTAACGAATCTACTGTGGCTCCGGTATCATGAGTGAAAGCTAAGAATGCCCGACATCCTGTCCTCAAAAGCCGACTAGCGCAAAGGGCTGAAATCAAACTGTGAGGGGCGGCACCATGGTCCCCTTGTACAACAAGAACCAACTCGTCGGGAAAACAAAACCTGACTGTCTTCTCGCGGCATTCCACAGACGCGTAGCAAGTAGCTAACCAGTCCATGCCCAGAAGAACGTCGAAGTACAACATCTCAAGAAGGATCAAGTCGACAGACGACTCTCTTTCTCCTATACGGACGACACACGACCGAAACACATGTCGCGCAACAAACGACTCACCAACAGGAGTAATCACGAAAAGCGGCTAATCTAGCAAACACGACTCTCTACCCAACCTCAGCACGAAGTGTGTATAAACATACGAGTGCGTAGATCCCGGATAAAACAAAACGTGTGCATCGAAAGAACATACTGAAAGAGTACCTGAAATCACTGCATTGGACGCCTGCGTTTCCTGATGAGTCAAAGCAAATACTCGTGCAAGCCCTCTACCTGCAACTGGCTGTCCTCCGCCTCTGCCACCCCATCCTCTCTGAACAAACCTTCCATGACTATGACCTCTCTGAGCATAAGTCTGACATGGAGCTACAAAAGGAGCAAGAGGCAACACTCTCTGAGGTGGAGAAGTTGGTAAGGTAACATGCGATACAACTGCCTCGTCCTCATGTGGCATAGTATAATCTCGAACACGATGATAAAAACTCCCGCACCGAAAACATCTATATGATGACTGCTGACCCTCCTGGGGATAAGATCTAAACAACTAGCCTTATCCCAAGCCTCTGCTACCTGAACGAAATCTATCGCGGCGTCTAAACATATTTCTCCATGCTGATACACCAGTATGAACCCTCTTCGGTTCCGGAACTGCCGAAGTCTCGGAAAGACGCTCCTCAACCAATAGGGATGCGTCTACTGCGGCTGCATATGTGTCACAATGTTGTGCGCTGATTGCTTGGAACAACTGGGTAAGCAGGCCTCGAACAAATCTCTTGATCCGCATCTCCTCAGTGTCCACCAAATACGGAGCATACACAGATAGCTGGGTATACTGCACATCGTACTCTGCCACCGTCATACCCGAAGTCTGGCGTAACGACTCGAAACTGCGAGCTCGAGCATCCCTGACGCTCTGCGGAAGGAAACAGGAAAGAAACACCATCACGAACTCAGCCCAGGTCATAGGAGAAAGACCTGCAACTTTGCCCCTCTCTAAAGACTCACACCACTTCCGGGAAAGCCTTCCAAACGAAAACTCGCGAACTCTACCCATCTCGCGTCAGAGCATCTCAGCGAGCGACATATTCTGGCCATCCGATCGATAAATGACTGCGGATCCTCAGCTGCATCAGTGCCTGTGAAAACCGGAGGCTTCAGCCTCATGAACTCAAATAATGATACGGTGATCACCTTCGTAGCTGCACGTACGACTGTCTTAACCATAGGTACCATCGCGATCCCCGTAATAGGTTGGACAACCTCCTGTCGCGGCGCTCGACTGGCCTCAACTAATGAACCTATCATCAGGCGCAAATCCTGTATACCAGCCTTTAGCCTAGTAATGGGATCAAGCGAAGGTGGATCAATCTACTCCTGAACAACAAGCATACTTCCCTGGTCAGTCCTCGTTTCCGATAAGCCAACTCTGACCTCGGCTCTCGCGGCCGCTCTCTGCGCCCTCGTAGTCTTCGGAGGCATAATGGCTAGGAATGAAAACAGGATTTGATAAGAACACGGAAATCGAATCTTAAGGATGTATATTATCACGGAAGGAATTTCAACCAACAAGTCCTAAGGTCACTTAGGCGGAGTACCGTATCGTAAGTATGCCACGGAACATACACACTCTACGTCACGCTGCTTAAGCTACCTACTCTATCATACCAAGGTCATCCTACACTCCGAAAGGTAAAACCTAGCGCTTTGATACCAACTTTTTCATGACCTAAAATTTGGCATGTGACCGGCCCTTAAACCACGTGTCGTCAACAGGCGTAATGCAATTTAAGTAATCCGAAAACCCAGAAATTTAAACCATCAAAAGTAGTAGTGATAAAACATTGTTAAAAACATTTGGAAACCTCAAGTAAAAATCTTTAAACTTAAGTGTTTCCCCCAATCAGAGCAAAGCTCTGTTCAAATTTTGAAATTTGAAATGAAGCAGTGCCAGCGCTGAGAGTCAAAGATTCTGAGGCAGCGCTCACATGGAAAGCACATGAGTGCTAGCGCTAAGAGGGCTGCATTCTAAGCAGCGCACCACATGCAAAGCACGTGAGCGCTAGTAGCGCTGCACTCTAAGCAGCGCACCATGTGTGAAGCACGTGAGCGGTAGCGCTAAGAGCGCTGCATTCTAAGCAGTGCACCACGTGCAAAGCACGTGAGCGCTAAGAGCGCTGCATTCTAAGCAGCGCACCTGTTAGTGTATATGCCCTATGGGCCATTATTGTATCATACTAGCATGTATATTACTTAATGGAAGCTTGGGATATTCACAGTTGTATTGACAGTCTTGCTAAATATGGTAGTATGCTACTTGGTTTGTGTCTACTTTAATATGTGCATATGTTTCTTGTAACGTATCACTTATACATATTAGTAGAGCCCATAGGTTCTTTGCTTGATTACCAGCGTTGTGATGGCAGTCACACTAGTGGGGCTGGGTAGTCTATAAGCAACATCCTATACTTGTCCCTAGTCGTAGGATTATTGAGACAGAGCATCGATACTCCAGAGTAGACTAGTGTGTACGCTTCTCATCCCAGTTGGGGAGATGGTCTGTCCCACAACCATCAGTATGTCGTACTGGAGATAGTATGCAGGTGCTCGTTAGGTTACGGGTACACTGGACAGGACTCGCAGGAGAACTGACTGGATGGTATTATACCTAACGTCAGATAGCAGTTCTCAGGTGACATGTGTGCAGATAGTCTGTTGACTTAAGGTCGTCATTTGTCTCGTGTGATTTCCCACTGTGCTTTGATTACTACCCTACCACGGCTCAAAGGAGTCGTGCAAACAGGTTTTAGTTGGGTACAGTCCCGAGCCATATGGAGGCAGTGAGTGACTGTTAGGGTTTCGTCTCTCCCGGTATAGGGAGTTGATATCGCACTGTGACCGGTTGGCCATTACCATAAGTCCCTGGCCAGGGCTGATGGAGAATTACTGGTGGACTGATCAGTAGATTCTCGAATGGTCATGAGCCATACCGGCACGACTTGTACGGTTATTAGGGGTCTGACGTTCTCCACCTCCCTAGACCATGCATGCGATACTCTTAGACGAACAGAACGGACTGCGTGGATATTGTCACGGACAGGCTCAGTAGGAGTTCGAATAAGTTTCCTCATTGGCCTTCTTATTGACATCTACCTGGGGACTGTTACGTACAGCAAGTGCCGATTGCGGTCTGTGGTTAAACCCACTGCCAGCGTAGTATCGAGTCTTTAGAGTCCCACACAAAGGGTTTCCCCGCTCCAGGAGAAACGATATAGAGGTCGTATGGTTTTACGACAAGGGTTCGGACGCATACGTGTTTAAACGCACGTGTGATGTTCGGACAGTTTTTACTAGCCAGCTTATTTTAAGCCAGATTCTAGTATCGGGTTATTGGATTTATACAGTCTAAAGTTTTTCCGTGTTTTCACGGAAAGGAGGGGCGTTCTCATAATTTTCCGGGAAGCTTCTAGAAGCATGGTGACTTGGGGGTTAAGGTGGCATAGGCATTAATTGCTTAATGACTCATTTGTGTGATTCATCCATAGAGTTAAATGAAGCATTTATTAGCTAACGACTCATATGATGAATCACACAAGGTGAATGCATCAACCATGATGATTAATCATTTAAATTATTTAGTTGAAAAATGGTTTTGGTTGATATATTCAAATGAGCTCATTATTCAATATCATTCTTATCATCACCTTCTCTCTCCTCAAGCTCTCTCATTCTTGAAACCCTAATCCTCCCCTCTCGTGTGTTGAGATCAAGGATTAGATAGACTAATACATCCATAACCTCACTCTATATCCCCTAGGTAGCTTAGATTAGCACTTTGAGCAACCTAGTTATCTCAAGTTAGAGATCAAGCTTGGAGTAAGAGCTCTCGGGTGGATCGTCTTTGACTCGAGGAGGCTGTTGAGGTGCCCATGTTCCAAGGAACCTACGAGGAGTGGAGGACAGCGATGAAGACCCGAAGGACAAATAACGTGAGGTATAACTTTGAATCCGAGTAGTTAAACCTCTCGTAGTTTGTTAGTAACGGTTTAGATACGATTCATGCGCTCAAGTTCGCATTACGAAGCTTTGATAATCGTTTTTCATATATTCTGCCTCCCCGCAAGATCGTGGGGTGCGTGACATGGACTTACAGTGGTATCAGAGCCAACTAAACCATTACTAGCTTGTTAGCAAATAATTAGAGTTTCGATCGACGGAAAAACGCGAAAAGCAAAAACCTAACCCTAACAGTTTCTGTTAATTTTAAACTTGTTGAAAAAAATATTTGATATTCCTTAAAATTCACAGCAGGAAAATATAAGAATTCTGGGAAAATACGAGACTTCAACTCGGTTAGATGGCCGCGGATCCGCGGCAAAATAGTGCTTTTGGCCGCGGATCCACCGCCGAGTCAACTCTGAGTTGACTCGAATTTTCTCAGTAATTCATATTTTTTTTTTCTGTTTTCCAGAATGTTCTGTTTCTATCCAGGTTACTTCAGTGCTGGTTTGCTTTTAGGGTAGACACGGAAAAAGGAAGTCGATCGATGTTCTAAATTAATTGCTAATTGGGTTTTTATCTGTAATGTTTAATGTGTTCGTAAACCTCCCCTAACTGCTAGTATGTCGGTTGGCAGGGGGTTGTACATTTCTGTAATGTTTACTGTTTGTGTATATGGACTTGATTGGAATGTTGTGATGATTAGCCGGGGTTTGAGATGTGTTTTATATTCATTCATTCGATGTAATTGTAATATGATGTAATATTCTTTTGCGGGGCACATCCAGGTTGCGGTTGTAGCCACCGTTGTATTATTTTATTTTTACTGTTTTTGCTCCTAGGATAGACCCAAGGTGGGGTGCACAAACTACCGGGTACTTTGAAGTGTTTAGTGGCCTACTCACATTGTTGAGGGAGACCGCTTCACTTCGGGTACTTGGCGGGTAGTTTGTCGTACCCGTAGAGGTCTAGGGTGGGGTAATTGCTATTCATCACAACTGTGTAATCCGTCTTTTGTTGCAGGCTCAAAGCAAACGCGGATTGCTAGTATATCCAATAAAGTTCATCTGTGATCTGGAATGCCTATTATTGTGTCTGACGAATGTACAATATCTATATATGATAGCTATTAGACGTCACTTATGTTTTACACCTGCGCTAGCCCAGCCCCCGTTCTGTCGTTAGTTAAGTAACCTAACGGGTGATGATGGGACCCCGTGGCGAATGCGGATGGCATAAGAGGACGTGGTATTTTCGTTGTTTTATACAATGATAGGATAAATGATGGGACGCATTATTATAATGCGAAGAAAATAAACCGATGCTAAATCGTTGGAACAAATTTAAAAGAAACCACTCGGTTATTTTAAAAGAGCAGAATTTTTAATTGCGGAGCTTTAACCACTCCTTTTTTAAAAAGCTATCAGGTTCCTTCGATTATATCAAGTTCACTACGTTCACGGTTTCGCCAAAACCAGTTATAGCCCTCCGTCATTTCTTATGGATTGTCAGTAGTATTCAAGCTATGTTTGTTTGCTTTCGTCAAGGCATAGTGCTTGGTAGCTGCTGGGGTATTCATTTGTTGCGTAGATAGATGGGTTAGTTTGGGACAGTCATATTACCTTGTTGACTTTCGTCAATGGTATGTACGGGTAGGTTCAAATTAACAAGATAATGATGGGCAGAACTTGATATGTGACTTATGATTTGTTGGCTTTCGTCAAAGTCATAAGAACATGGGGGAAAAATCCACATCGGGAGTTTCTAAAGAAACTGAAACTTGCTAGTGTTGCATACCATTTGGAGTTTGATGAATGTTGGTAGGATTCCTTCAACATTATCATACGATGATATTTGGATCCCGATCCTACTGTGAGTACATGCTACTTATCAGGAGATTCGTCACTTAACGATCAATGCTATGAACCAAGTAGGTGCCTAGAAAGGTGTCAGAGGGGCTATGCCCCAAGAGAAAAGAGGTTATTTAATTAAGGAACTTCGCGAAAGCGTTGGAAAACCTCCCTCGAAGTATCGACAATGGCCTGGCTGAACGGTTAAGCAAGTATTGTGCGGTGAGAATAGTCCTGGCTAATTCTTCTTTTATGGTTTGAGGAAGGATTCGAGAAACAGTGGGAGCCATCCTGTTTAGATAAATTAAAAACCACTCTAAACTTGCAAGAGTATCATGCTAAAGTATTTTCTTCTCTCTCTCTCTTAATTGCAGCGACCCTGTGACCATGACTAGGTTACATCTAGATAACAATTTAACTGAATCTGACTTATATGACTGGCAAAGGTCTGTCCAGATGTCCATTGCCTATGACAAGCTGGACCACCCTATTAGCACTCAAGATCCCGCCGTCCCAGGTCCAGTTTCTACTGTCGCGGATATTGATATCCGTCAGATAAGGGAAAAGGATAAAGCAGAAGCCAAATGCCTCTTGTTGACTTCAGTTGATGGTAGATACCAGAAGCAGCACGAGAAGATAGACTTAATTTCCATCTTTCTCCATAACAAAGATTTATATGGAAAGCAATCTCATATCGAATGATATGAGACCTCGAACGAATTAATTCAAGCGAGGATGGCTATCGGGTCATCTGTAGGAGGAAACGTCCTTACAATGACTAGCTATATTGATGAGCTCAAGGACCTAGAGACCACGTTGGAAAACGGTTCAAATACTGACTTGATTCTACAGTCTCTGCCTTCTACCCTGAAGGAAACCAGGGAAGTAGAAGGAAAGAGAAGGGCAAAAGTTTCGGGACTGAATGTAGTAAAAGAGGGACGTTCCTATTGCTATGGGATTGGGCATTGGCAGAATGATTGCAGGGCTTTGAAAGCCAGTAACCAGGATACGAAGCATGTTGTGGCTTCGGCCTCTAGTGTGTTTGTAATTGAGAATTGATTGTCAATTAACTCTACTTTCTGAGTACTAGATACCGGAGCAGGATCTCATATCTGTAATTCATTACATGATTGGAGAAACCGTAGAGTTATAAAGGTAGGTGATTGGTATCTCAAAGTTGCAAACGGAATGACAGTGAACGCTGAATCCGTGGGAGAATATCGCCTAGGTTTGGCAAGTGGGCATATATTAATTTTACGTAACTGTTTATATATACCTAGTATGACTTGTAATATCATATCAGTGTCCTCACTTTTGAGAGAGGGATATGATTTTACATTCGTAAGCGATGTAGTTAACATCCAACTAAATCAAGTTCTGATTGGGTCAGGTACATTAGATAACGGTATATACGTATTAAGTCAAGCTCAGGTTTTCAATGTCCAGAATACACTTAAAAGAAAGTCATCAGAATTAAATCAGGCTTTCTTATGATATTGTAGACTAGGTCACATCAATGAGAGAAGGTTGACTAAGTTACAAAGAGAAGGATATTTGAATCCGTTCGAATATCAATCTTATGCTACTTGTGAATCTTGTCTCATAGGAAAAATGACAAAAACTCCGTTCACTGGACACGGAGTAAGAGCAAGCGAGCTCTTAGGACTCGTACACAGTGACGTATGCGGTCCAATATCTACACATGCGCGAGGAGGTTATTCCTACTTCATTACTTGTACGGATGATTTCTCTAGGTATGGACATGTCTTCTTGATGAAGCATAAATCTGAGGCCTTTGAGAAATTCCAGGAATACAAGAATGAAGTGGAAAACCAAACAGGCAAAAGTATCAAGACACTGAGATCTGATCGAGGTGGTGAATACTTAAGTGCCGAGTTCCTGGGTTACTTAAAAGAGAATGGAATTCTCTCTCAGCTTACTCCTCCATACACACCACAACACAACGGTGTATCAGAAATGAGGAATCAAACCCTATTGGATTTGGTTCGTTCCATAATAAGTAAGGCTGAGTTACCGCGATCTTTCTGGGGTTATGCACTAGAATCAGCTGCATATCTTTTGAATAAGGTTCCAACCAAAACTGTGCCTACCACACCATATCAGATGTGGAGTGGGAAGAAACCCTGTCTTCAGTACCTGAAGGCATGGGGATGTCCAGCTTTTGTAAAAAGGCAGCATGCGGACAAGCTCGAGGCACGCTCAGTACAGTGTAAGTTTGTGGGATATCCAAAGAATTCCATGGGATATTGTTTCTATTACGCAGAGGAACAAAAGGTTCTTGTTTCTCGTCATGCCCACTTCTTAGAAGCTGAATTTTTAGAAAATCAGAAGAGTGGGAGCGCAGTAGAACTGGAAGAAATTCTGGAAGAACAAGATGTTACTGAAAGTATGGTAGAACCAGAGGTTTCAGACGAAAGGGACATCCCGACGCCATTCCGCAGGAGTAGTAGGCAGTCTCATCCGTCCGAGACATACTACGGTTTTCTCATAGATGGGGATAGAGAGGATTGCACTATTGACTATGATGAGCCTACAAGCTTCCAGCAACCCATTCAGAGCGGTGACTCAGAAAAATGGCTGGATGCAATGCGGACCGAGATAGAGTCTATGTACACTAACAAAGTATGGACTTTGGACATTGCTCCAGATGGGGTAAAACCCGTAGGATGCAAATGGATATTTAGAAAGAAGATTGGTGTAGATGGACAGGTTGAAACCTATAAAGCTAGACTTGTTGCATAGGGTTTCCGTCAAAGACCTATTTTGGACTATGACCAAACCTGTTCTCCAGTGGCTCTGCTCAAGTCCATTCGGGTCCTTCTTGCTATTGCTGCCTTCCACGATTATGAGATCTGGCAGATGGACGTAAATACGGCCTTTCTAAATGGAAATTTGGAAGAAAGCGTCTATATGGATCAGCCAGAGGATTTCATTCAGAGTGGGAGCAGCGGTAAGGTATGCAAGTTGCTTAAGTCCATTTATGGACTAAAGCAGGCATCTCGGAGTTGGAACATCTGTTTTGATGATGCTGTCAAAGAATTTTACTTTATCAAAAATCCAGATGAACCATGTATATACAGAAAGATTGTAGGGAGAGCTGTAGTATTCCTCGTCTTGTACGTGGATAGCATTCTCCTAATAGGAAATGATATTCCTATGTTACAGTCAGTCAAAAGATTCTTGTCACATAAGTTCTCCATGAAGGACCTGGGTGATGCCACCTACATTCTGTGGATCCAGATCTATCGTGATAGATCAAAGAGGATGTTGGGACTTTCGCAGTCCAGGTACATAGACACCATATTGAAAAGATTCAGTATGGATGATTCTAAGCGCGGTAACCTACCGGATTGTCACGGAATCACTCTCTCCAAAGAGATGTCTCCCAAGACTGATTTGGGAAGGGATCGCATGTCGATTATACCCTACGCTTTAGCAGTAGGCTCTATAATGTATGCGATGTTATGTACCAGACCAGATATAGCATACGCATTGAGCGTAGTAAGCCGGTATCAAGCAAACCCTGGGGAGAAGCACTGGATAGCAGTAAAGAACATTCTCAAGTACTTGAGGAGGACTAAGGAGATGTGCTTGGTGTATGGCGCAAAAGACCTCCAGATGGAGGTCTTTGCCGACTCCGGCTTCCAGAGTGACAAGGATGACTCCAAATCCATGTCGAGTTATGTCTTTACCCTCAATGGAGGGGCGGTCTGTTGGAAGAGTTCCAAGCAGGAGACCGTTGCTGACTCAACGATGGAAGCGGAGTACATAGCTGCTTGCGATGCCGCAAAAGAAGCTGTCTGGATGAAGAAGTTCCTCACAGAACTTCAGGTGGTTCCTACCAGTGTTGATCCAATACCTTTCTATTATGACAACAGCGACGCTATTGCTTTAGCGAAGGAACCTAGGTCCCATCAGAAGTCCAGACACATCTTAAGGCGGTATCACCTGATCAGGGAGATCGTAGATCGCCG
Source organism: Agapanthus africanus (assembly GCA_030015575.1). Taxonomy (NCBI): domain Eukaryota; kingdom Viridiplantae; phylum Streptophyta; class Magnoliopsida; order Asparagales; family Amaryllidaceae; genus Agapanthus; species Agapanthus africanus. The sequence goes on along the minus strand of CM057348.1, from coordinate 250,905,681 downwards.
GGAGATCGAGGTGAAAAGAGTAGAGACGGAGAATAGCATTGCTGATCCATTCACAAAGGCCATTCCTCAGACGCAGTTCGAGAGGCTATTCGAGATGATAGGTCTACGATATGCCAGCTCATGGCCCTAGTGCAAGTGGGAGATTGTTAGTGTATATGCCCTAGGGGTCATTATTGTATCATACTAGCATGTATATTACTTAATGGAAGCTTGGGATATTCACAGTTGTATTGATAGTCTTGCTAAATATGGTATTATGCTACTTGGTTTGTGTCTACTTTAATATGTGCATATGTTTCTTGTAACGTATCACTTATACATATTAGTAGAGCCCATAGGTTCTTTGCCTGATTACCAGCGTTGTGATGGCAGTCACACTAGTGGGGGCTGGGTAGTCTATAAGCAACATCCTATACTTATCCCTAGTCGTAGGATTATCGAGACAGGGCATCGATACTCCAGAGTAGACTAGTGTGTACGCTTCTCATCCTAGTTGGGGAGATGGTTTGTCCCACAGCCATCAGTACGTCGTACTGGAGATAGTATACAGGTGCTCGTTAGGTTACGGGTAAACCGGACAGGACTCGTAGGAGAGCTGACTGGATGGTATTATACCTAACGTCAGATAGCAGTTCTCAGGTGACATGTGTGCAAATAGTCTGTTGACTTAAGGTCGTCATTTGTCTCATGTGAGTTCCCACTGTGCTTTGATTACTATCCTACCACGGCTCAAAGGAGTCATGCAAACAGGTTTTAGTTAGGTACAGTCCCGAGCCATATGGAGGCAGTGAGCGACTGTTAGGGATTCGTCTCTCCCGGTATAGGGATTTGATATCGCATTATGATCGGTTGGTCATTACCATAAGTCCCTGGCCATGGCTGATGGAGAATTACTGGTGAACTGATCAGTAGATTCTCGAATGGTCATGAGTCATACCGACACGACTTGTACGGTTATTAGAGGTCTGACGTTCTCCACCTCCCTAAACCATACATGCGATACTCTTAGAAGAACAGACCGGCCAGCGCGGATATTATCACGGAAAGGCTCAGTAGGAGTTCAGATGAGTTTTCCTCATCGTCCTTCTTATCGACATCTACCTGGGGACCGTTACGTACAGCTAGTGTCGCTTGCGGTCTGTGGTTAAACCCACTGCCTGCGTAGTGTCGAATCTTTAGAGTCCTACACAGAGGGTTTCCCTGCTCCAGGCAAAACGATATAGAGGTCGTATGCTTTTACGACAAGTGTTCGGACGCATACGTGTTTAAATGCACGTGTGATGTTCGGATAGTTTTTACTAGCCGGCTTTGGTTTAAGCCAGATTCTAGTATCTGGTTATTTGATTTATACAGTCTAAAGTTTTTCCGTATTTTCACGGAAAGGAGGAGCGTTCTCGTAATTTTTCGGGAAGCTTCTAGAAGCATGGTGACTTGGGGGTTAAGGTGGCATAAGCATTAATTGCTTAATGACTCATTTGTGTGATTCATCCATGGAGTTAAATGAAGCATTTAGTAGCTAATGACTCATATGATGAATCACACAAGGTGAATGCATCAACCATGATGATTAATCATTTAAATTATTTATTTCATAAATGGTTATGGTTGATATATTCAAATGAGCTCATTATTCAATATCATTCTTATCACCTTCTCTCTCCTCAAGCTCTCTCATTCTTGAAACCCTAATCCTCCCCTCTAATGTGTTGAGATCAAGAATTAGATAGACTAATACATCCATAACCTCACTCTATATGCCCTAAGTAGCTTAGATTAGCACTATGAGAAACCTAGTTATCTCAAGTTAGAGATCAAGCTTAGAGTAAGAGCTCTCGGGTGGATCGTCTTTGACTCGAGGAGGCCGTTGAGGTGCCGATGTTCCAAGGAACCTACGAGGAGTGGACGACAGCGATGAAGACCCAAAGGACATGTAACGTGAGGTATAACTTCGAATCCGAGTAGTTAAACCTCTCGTAGTATGTTAGTAACGGTTTAGATACGATTCATGTGCTCAAGTCTGTGTTACGAAGCTTTGATAATCGTTTTTCATATATTCCTCCTCCCCACAAGATCGTGGGGTGCATGGCATGGACTTACAGCACCACGTGCAAAGCACGTGAGCGCTAGCACTAAGAGCGTTGCACTCTAAGCAGCGCACCACGTGCAAAGCATGTGAGCGCTAGCGATAGAACAAAATGTTCTCGGCCCTTGGATCAAAGATCCAACGAACATGATTAAAAATCATCAGTTGACCAGAGTAAAATTCTGTTAAGGAAACATTCTTCAGAATATTTCCGAACAGGAAAGATTATGCTCTGAAAATCAGAGCACCGTTGGATCAATGATCCATTGGTGATTAAAAATCACCAGAATACAGAATAAATTCTGTATGGGAAAAAATTTCTCAATCTTGTTAAAAACAAGAAGATTGCCTTCTGTAAATCAGAAGCCCTTGGATCAAATATCCAACGGTAGGAAACATCCCCAAATCAATTAGAAAAAAGATCTCTTCAACCGATTCAACAAATCAGCTTGCCCTATATAAAGGCCCCAAGACTTCAAGTCTCACATATACAGACATACAGAGGAACCCCCCGCCCATAAATTTTGAGAAATTTCAAAGATAAAGAGCAAGATCTCATAAGAAGAAGATTTTCTTCAAGGTAAAAAAAGAACAGAGAGATGAAATCATCTCATATAAAAAAAGAATTTACTTCTTTTTATAAGATTATAGATCGATAAGACCAAGGTCTTTCACAAAAAGAGATCAAAGTATCTCATCATAAAAAAATAATGGGAAGAATTTAATCTTCTTCAGATCATAGATTTATAAGACCGAGGTCTTTCACAAAAAGAGAACAAAGTATCTCATCATAACAATAAGGGGAAGAACTTAATCTTCTTCAGATCATAGATCTATAAGTTCACAAATGAAATTATAATATCTCATTATAAAACGGGGGGAAAATAATTCAATTCCCTTAGGATCATAGATCCATAAAGGTAGAGCCTTTCACTAAAAACATAAGAGATTGAAACATCTCATATAAAAAAATAAGAACTTTGTTCTTCGATCCATGAGACAAAGTTTCTTATAAGAGTGAGAATTTAATTCTCAGGGCGCAAAGCTGCCTAAAAAGAGCCCTAGCGCTCCAGTCAAAAGAAACGCTTCAGCGCTCCAAAACTAACGCATAGCGTTGCAGAGCCTTAGCGCTCCAAATTTTACAAGAAGCGCACTGCGCTCATTGTCTGGCGCATAGTGCCAAGCGCGCCACATGCTCCTCACGTGTGCACTACTTAATAGATGCGCTCTGCGACCATTGACTGGCGCTCAACGCCTAGCACGCCACGTGCTCCTCACGTGTGCGCTACTTAACAGATGTGCTCTGAGCTCATTGACTGGGGCTCAACGCTAAGCGCGCCACGTGCTCCTCACGTGTGCGCTAAAAGAACATAAATTGTTCTATAAATAAAGCCCAGAGTCATAATGAATGCTCAGCATCCAATAAAAGACAAAAATATTGTCAGAGCCCAAACCAATTCTCAGCACTCTTAAATGTTTGACATTTTTAACTAAGTGGGCCGAGCCCAAAGTGGTCACAGAACCCTAACTTAGATTAATTGAGCCCATATGCTCATAAATCTTTGTTCTTAGACCTAAATTAGACTACAGATCTCCTAACCAAGACTGGTTCAAGGATACATCTCTTCACTCCTCTGATATTTGTCGTTGTAATCCTTCAAAGTCTTCAGAGAGGTGACGGGTCCCGACAACTAGACATTTCATGGACTGTGGGGTCCTTAAACTCACGGACTATGATATCCTTAAACTTTACGGACTGTAGGGTCCTTAAACTCATAGGCTATGATGTCCTTAAACATGACAGACTATGATGTTTCTAAACTAGACTATGATGTCTTTATACTCCACGGACTATGACGTCCTTAAACTTACAGAGCCCAAATGCTCTTTTGGTTGGATCTAAATGATCCTTTTAAGTAGATCTTAGTCTAAAATTAGACTAACGTATCCTTAACAAATGGTTAAGTTGATCTTAGTCTAAAATTAGACTAATGTATTCTTAACAAATGTTTAAGTTGATCTTAGTCTCAAATGAGGTTAACGATCCTTAAACCTAACCCAAAACCCAAATCTAAGAAAATATGGATTTAGACTAATCCTCGCCCTACAGGCGACAACAAAAATTAGTCTCCGTATACAATCGACGGGCAATCGAAAATAAAAAAAACACATACGACACGAAGTGACCATCTGGAGTAGGAAGTGGTTACCACGATGCAGTAGCGTAATTAACTGCAGGAGCTTGCGCCTACAGGGAAGAGCGCCCCCACAATCAAAAACCCCTCAAACGATGGGGAATCTGACGAAGTCTGCTACATCGGCCGCATTAGTTTAAACCTTCGATACATGGTGCCATAAATCAACTTGGCATCTTCGGAGAGGTGGACAGATAGAACCAAATAGCATCTGCCTCCAAATTCAGGCAAGACGTTTGTCTTTCCGGTTTTCGGCGGAGAACAGATTCTGGCACGCCGGGTGGGACATTTTCCTCTTTCCACTCCACACTTCGTGTGTCATGTTTCGCGAACAAATCGTGGTTTGACATGGTTGCCTTTAGATGTGAAGTACTAAAATTTGGTATCTTGCTCCTTGCAGAAAAAACAGAAGATCAATGGCTTCAAAATGCACTAACTGCAACGAACTCACTCCGTCGTTTCCGGAGGGGTGACTTACGGGCCCCAAGCGGCCTCCATCTTCGCCATGCCTATGGAACAGGTGACTCAGGCCATAACTGGACTGTTCTTCGGGACCATGCTCCCGCCAACGAGCTTCAGCGCTCCTGTACTATCGCAAGAAGCTCCAAAGAAGTCGGTCTTTGACCGGCTTACAACTGTCGCGGCCCCTCTCAACGAGTCTCCCCAATCCAGCGCCTCAGTCTTCAACAGACTAGGGCAAAGCTCAGGTGGGCCAATGAAAAAGCCTGCAATACCAGAAGGCGTTATCCCAAAGCGGATAACCATTCCTGTTCCTAAAGTCCTCAAAGCGGCTTATCCTGATAAGGGGTCGGTCTTCACAAGACTGGCCGTTCCGATTCTCGCTCCAAGCGAAATCGCTAAGACCGCTTCCCCTAGTCGAAAGTCGGCTATTGCAAGACTGACTATCCCCTCTCAACGGACATCAGTCTCCGACAGGCTAGCGGCAATAATAGCTTCTCCTTAAAGCAGGGAGCATGAGAAAACTCATCCAACAGCAGAGGTGATACCTTCTGCTCGACATGCTCGACGTCGCCACTGGCGCCGAGTGAGGAAAGCTAGGGACAATTCCCCTTCTGGATTGACTCCGCCAGCTCCAATGGTGGATGTCGACGCTGCTGTTCCAACTGGGAACAACTTTGAACCATTAAAGAGGCTGCGCAAGAACTCTCCGACGGCTGTGCTGAAAAGATCTCCTCCACCTCTGAAGAACGTCACGGAGGCGAAGCCAGAGCAGCCCCCTCAGTGGCTGCCCTCTAAAATTTACAAGGTCTGGCGTCAAGTCTAAGACTCGGTGATTGATCAAGATTACTCCCGTAAACCGAAGAAGATAAAGGTTCGGCAAAAGAAGGACCACTCTGTCGTACCACAGAAGGTGTCGTCTACCTGGGTGCCCGCTGCAACGGCCCCCTCAACTTCCTCAGCCCACAAAAAGAGAAGGCCGGAGAAAACCCCCGTGTCTGCGAAAAATGTCAAGGGCACTGAGCCTAAGTGCTCTAAGTCTGGGGGCATGGTGGTGCATACCGTCTATATGGCATCCGGAAAAGAGGATAGCCGTATCTCCATAGGTCACCGACCGCTTACGCGATCAGTGACTAAGGCTCAGGAGCAACAACAACAAAAGCTCCAAGAGATGCTAACAGCCATGGCCGCACTCACGGGACCAAAAGCAAGCCCAGAGACGTCCTCAGAACAGCGTCATGAGCAGGAAACTAATGCCGAATTCCTTTGGAGAATGCTTGAGAAAAAGGACAAAGAGGCCGCGGAACAAGCGGCCAACATAAAACAAAAGGCCCTTCTATTCCAAGATATGGTGGGCATGATGATCCAGCCGGACCCTCCAGCCGAAGATCCTCCAGTAATAATTGAAAACGACAAAGGGGAGACATCGAACCTTCTTCCGGTTTGTTCAGCAGCCAAGGAATAGACCATTTCCAAAGCTGCCCTGGATGACTATATCGCTCAGCAAATACGTGCTCATCAGGCGAGCGAAGCGGCCGGGCAAATTGTTAAGACTGGACGTCCCTATCCGGGTTTGTATGACCAAATCAAGTACCCGTTGGGATATACGATTCCTAAATTCCGTGTGTATAAGGGGACGGGAAATCCACACCAACACGTGGCTCAATTCAGGATTCTATGCGGCAACACCGGAGGTGACGACAAACTGCTGCATCGCCAGTTTTTTGGCAGCTTGTCGGAGACGGCGTTTCAATGGTACTCCGAGCTCCCGAATGACTCTATCAAGACATTTGCAGAAATGGAGCTGCTGTTTACGCAAAGATTCGCGAGCGCTAGCGAGCGCACTCCGATCACCGCACTAATTAACTCCTGGGTGAAGCCAGGAGAAACATGGGTTCAGTACGCGATATGGTGGCGGAATCTATGGTCGAAGTGAGAACAATGCATCGAAGAAGCTCCTGCGGTAGGTATGTTCGTAGGGACCCTCGATCCTCAGGTGACCATTTCACAATACATGATATTCTTCAAGTCGACCACTTTCCAGGCCTTGATCGACAAGCTGGCCCAAATAGACCAAATGGGCCATAGACCGTCCTCCTCAAAGACAGATCCTCAGAATGAGAAGGGGAAAGGGAAAGCAACCTTCATCGCCAACGCTCAACAACAACCGAGTGGCCCGAGACTGGTTGTTCACCAAAGCAACAAGCGGCAATCCCTTGATGAGAAGTTGAGACGTCCTTACTCGTTTCCCAGAAATAAAACAAAGACAATGTTAGAACTAGCGGTGCGCAACGGGCTCATCACTCTACCGGAGCCGAGACACCCACTACAACCGAACGATGTCAACGATCCCAATTACTGCCCTTACTATCGAGTATTGGACCATCTGATCGAAGACTGCTACGTCTTCAAAAATTGGGTTGAAGACCAGTATCAACAGGGAAAGTTCGTGCTGTCCAAAAACTGGAAGGTAAATCCACCACAACAGCACACCCCTAAAAAGGTGGACACACCGAGGGCATCATGCTCATTTATAGAGGAAGCTTCATGGGAAGTTGTTCTTTCGGAAAAAACTAAAAGAATACTGAAAGATCTTCAAACATGTCCGGCAATCAGGTGGAAGAGCCCGCTAGAGCCGGAGATCATCGAGGGGATGCTGAAACCACACCGAACATTGGGAGTTAATAATGATGGGCACAACACCCAAGCCCAGCCGTCAAAGTCTTTGAAGAAAAAGAAGAAGATAAAAAAGCCTACGCAGTTTGATGAAAAGCGGACGGATCTGCAAAAGCATATTGACGCGCTGAAGGAATATAACCAGAAGGCGCGAACCCCAGTCGCACTCCAAGAGTTTCTCAACTACATCCTTGAGGATGGAAATGATGAGACTGATGAGGGAGAAGACTCGTCAGATGAACCTGAGAACTATGTGGCGCGCTGCCACGTGATCTCTTATTCATCAATAGATGGTGAAGAAGTTCCTGATGCGGAGAAACTGGGGGCAGGTCCCAAACAGGAACTCCTAGAATCGTCAGACGAGATGATTGACGCACTGCTGAATGAAGCTCTTCAGAAAAGCAAAGCTGACAGAAAGCGGGAGACGGCCATATAAGAAAGGGCTGAGCGTCGGCGTTAAGTTAAAGAAGCTCCGGTGACGGGAAGCCATAGAATACCCCAACCAGATCGAAGTATCCCGATCGCCAGCAAAAGCAAGCTTAAAGCAAGGAAACGATTCGCTAGGGCCCTGTCAATCGGAATAAAGTTGCCCTCTTTCAAAGGAAATTCTCCAGGCGGTATACATCTTGATGAAGCGGATGTACATCCTAACTTCTGCTTATACCATCAAAGGATTGCACACTCTACCGAAGAGTGCATAGCCTTTAAAAACTGGTGGCAGGGATATGCTGCCCACCGACAACACATTCAACGAGTGAAGCACAAGGCTCGTCAGGAACAGAGAATCACGACAGATGAGAGCAAAATAACTGCCGGCAACTATCACATAGTTAACACCAAGGGATCGCAAGTTATCACCTTTGGAAGCGACTCTGACAAAGAAATAGCCCTCAGCCCTCTCTTCAAGGAATCCACCTCCGACACAAAATATACGAAGACTTGCGAGGGCATCTAGCTGCATAATCGTACGTTGCCCGGAGAAAATCCCAGACCCACGAGCAACTGACCGAAACGTCATTAAACTACTACAAACCCACGGCGTCCCCAGGCTAACGTGGTAAAAAAACAGTATGTCCATAACCGAGATGGGCACGGATGAAAACCTGAAATGGCTCCGTAAGTAAAAACAGCAGGACTACCGGCGAGTTTGTGAAAACCCGAAAGGGCGCAATCTCATTAAAAGGCACTTGCAAGGTCCTCTCGATCTTGTAAGGAGAAAACTACCTGCGTGATATCCTTACGACTCACAAAGGAGCGACACACTTACGGATCCCCACGATTCGTAAGGAGAAATTGTTAGTTATGTGTATGCCCTAGAGGCTATTATTGTACATAAGATGTATATTATAGTCGATACTTGGATATTTATATATAGAGAAGACTTTCTTGCTCGACATGATAGTATGCTATCTAGTTACCTTTATCTCACGTATTGATAAAGCCCTTAAGATATGTACTTGAGTACCAGGAATATGATGCAGATCATACTAGTGGGGCCCGGGTAGTTCATAATTACATCCTTCAATTGTTCCTAGTCGAGAGAATATCGAGACAGGGCATCGATATTCCAGAGTAGACTAGCGTATACGCCTCTTGACCCATATGATGGGCAATGGATGATCCCACATCCATTAGTGTTTGACAACAGAGATGGTATACGGGTGCTCAGTGGAGACTGGGTACACTGAACAAGACTCACCGAGGACTCCTATGTGGTAGTATACCTATCGTCAGATAGCAGTCCTCTAGTGACACTGGTACAGGTTAGTCTGTAGACCCGAGATCGCCATAGAGTCTTATGCGACTCCCACTGTGCTTTGATTTCCTCCCTAACACGCTCAAGAGGAGTCGTGCAAACAGGTGGATTTTGGGTACTGTCCCGAGTCGTATGGAGGCAATGAGCGATAGGAGGGGTTTCGTCTCTCCCGGTATTGGGGGTTGATGTTGCACTATGCTCGATTGGCAATAACTGGAAGTCCCTGGCCAGAGCTGGTATGGAGATTTACAGATAAGTGTTATCAGTAGTTTCTCGACATGTTATGAGCTTCACATCGACATGACTTATCACGTTACTAGGGTTTGACGATTTCCACCCCTAGACATGATATGTGACATATCAGACGATGAGACTGGACTGTACGGTAGTGTTACTGATAGGCTTCATGGAGACTGTGGACAGGCTTGCTTGTTGACCTTCATATCGCTCAATACCCGGGTAGCCGTTACGTCCAGCTAGTACCGCTGACGGCTTGTAGATGACTGATATGATCATCACCTACTACCGGAGTATTGACGAGTTTTTAGAGTCCCATACAGAAGTTCCCTGGTTCAAGCGAAACGAAGTAGGACACATATGTGATAGCCAATTTAGCTCTTAATACAGGATCATGGCCTCATTAAATACGAGTATGTGATAACGTATTGTAATCTGGCTGTAATCTGTTATCGGTACGGTTATATGTGATATAACCAGATTGTCGAATCGAGTGTTGATTCGATAATATGATATATAGATAAATGATATTAGACGGTCGTATATGATATAACCGGATTATTAGATCAAATGTTGATTTAATAATATGATATAAATTATATGTGATATAATTACATATTAACTAATATCATTAGCTCACTAATTAATCTTCATTAAATATATATTAATATATATGATATATATATATATATATATATTAAAATGAAGCATGGCATTTTCTTTTCTATTTTGTGAAAATAGAAATGAGGTGTAAAATAAAGCATGGTTGCAAGCATGGGTTAAATACTTGTTTATTCATTCTTGACTCACTATTCAAGCATGGTTAAAATTTAATATTGCATAATTCCATACTTGAATGAGTGAGGAGTCAAGAATTATGCTTCATTCTAGTTCATTCCAAAAGACTTGGCCATTTTTTCATGCTCTTGCTGCTTCTTCCTCATCTTGCTTTCCCTCAAGCTTCAACCCTCACATGTGATGTGAATCATGAAGCTTGAGCTCAAATTAGTGAGCTCTTAACATCCCCTACTTCATCATCTCACACCTTTATACCAAATTAGTGTAATATGTTTCATGCACTAAAGGGTTTAGTGTAGTGGTAGCTTGAACTAGTAGGAGCTTCGTGGTGGATCATCTTTGGCGCGAAGGCAACGAAGGAAGCCCGTTCAAAGCCTCAAGAGATGCCTAGTGGAGTCACGGGACTACAACAAGGAGGAAGTGAAGTGAAGGACTTGATTCTACCAAGGTATAATCTTCCTACACTTATCTAGTTAACATATCATCTAAAGAAAACCCTAATAATCTAGTTAAAGATCTTGTTTGTCTAGTTTAGCACCAAGAAAAATTTAAATTTGGCGTGGTAAATGCTTCTATAACCTCATCATGGTGCTAAGGTAGTCCTTCATGGTATCAGAGCCGAACTAGATCATTGGGGAAGGTCATTACGAAGTTAAAGTGTTCGATCGGTTTTCAAAACCTGTATTTTTGCATGTTACTGTCGATTTTTCCAAACGTTGGAATTTTTGAAATTAAAAATATCTAAAAAATCGTGCAGGGTTTTCTATGGACCCACAAGAAAAATGACATCCTGACTCGACCGTACTACAGCGGAACCGCGGCCAAAACTTGGTTTTTGCGACGGTTCCGCGGCACAGTAGTTGAGTCAGGGAGCATACTTTCTTGTGTAGGTCCGTAGGAGATTTGTGCACTGTCTGGGTATTTTTAACTGTGATTCTCAAGTTGTTGAGTTCTCTGGATTTTGTTAAACTGATCGATATATTTGGCGTCGTATAGATCTTGATGATATGTGATACAATTGTCATGAATCCGGGTTTGTGATGTCATGTGCTACTGATATGTCTTATTGGATCGTCATTAATGAATAGCCGGGGGTTTTATGTGAGATGAGGGTTTTCTTTTTCATTCATGTAAAATTCATTGTATGTAATATTCTTTTATTGGGGCACTTCCGAGTTGAGGATGATGTCACCATTGTTGTATATTATTTACTTTTCCCCATTAGGATAGACCTAAGGTGGGGAGCACAAGTAACCGGGTTTTAAAGTCCAGTGGGAGACCATCTCAAGGAGTTGAGACCGGGTCTCCTAACTCTAGAATTGGCAGGGTTGCTTGCCGCTCTCGTAGGGTTCTATGGGATATGGGTTTGGCTATTCTTCACGACCGTGGAATCCGTGTTTTACATTACTGGCTAAATTTAAAACACGGACATCCTAATATATCCAATATTTCATATGTTTATCTTCTCCTGCTGTGTTCTGTGATGTTGATCATATAACTGCGTGAGACGAAGGTAATATTATATATAAGATATATATTGAACGTTGCTTATGTTCTGCACCCGCGCTAGTCCAGCCCTTGCTCTGTCGGTAGTTAAGTAACCTAACGGTGCATGACGGGGCCCCGTGGCGAATGCGGATGGCATAAGCGTACGTTCAATTTTCGTTTCATTTCTTCTGTGATGTTTAGGGAAACATTAATTGATGGGACTTAATTAATAAGATTAATGAAAGAAAAGAAACCTAAAGATGTTGTAGAATCAAATTTTCAAAAAGGGTAGCTCTACTTTTTGCTTTGCATAGCGGTATTCCTTGTAGAATATCCAGCACCTTATTCGATAAGGAAAGAGCCGAGATCCCTTCACCGGAAGTGACCTCTTCAGCAAAACTAGCAAATGCTAAAAATCACTCGTTTTAGTTTTTGATTGCTTCTATAGTTCTTGCTTTGCATAGCGGCATTCCTTGTAGAATATCCAGCAACTTATTCGATAAGGAAAGATCCGAGATCCCTTCACCGGGAGTAACCTTTTAAGAGAAACTAGAAAAGCCTCAAAAATACTCCTTTTCAAAATCACTAGTTTCTACAACGATATCAAGTTCATTACGCTCATGGTTTTTTTGAAAAACCTGCGTAGCCCTCCGTCATTTCAGATAGGTACTATTTAGTATTCATGCTACGTTTATTGGCTTTCGTCAAGGCGTAGTGTGCGGTAGCTAATTAGTGCTTATCTGCTAAAAGCATGAGATGCGATTGGATTAGGGTAGTCGTACGACTTTGTTGGCTTTCGTCAAGGGTCGTACGGGTGGGTTTAATTCAATCAAGAAATGTATGGGTTGAGCTTGACTAGCGTCCTTTGGTTTGTTGGCTTTCGTCAAGGTCATAGGATGCTGGGGGTAAAAGTAATATCGGGGATTTCAAGTGTTGAAATTTGCAATGAGATTGCATACCTTCTATGAGATAGTTAGATCCTGATACCCACTGCGAGGAAGAGTTACTCCTGAGAGAATTTTACACATAACAATTGGCCAATCAAGTAGGTGTCTAGAAATGTGTTAACGGGGTTACGCCCCTGGGAAACCAAGGTTTACTCTAATTAGGTCCGTGCGAAAGCACAGGGAACCTCTTTCAAAGTACCAACACAAGCCTGGCTGAAAGATTGGCGAACTTGTAAGGTGTAATTAATCCCGGCTAATCTTACATTTTACGGTTTGAAGGAAGATTTGATAAAAACAGTGGGAGACGTCCTGATTAGATAAGATAATAACCAATCTAATCTTGCAAAGAACGCACGCTAACGCGTTTCCTTCCATCTTTCTTCAGGAAGCAACCAATGTCACGCCTTAATCAAGATAATAATATGGACGTATTGAATGAACCCGCTTGTTATACTGAGCAGGAGAACGTTGGTTCCGCTCCAACTTATAAGTGTTATAAGTCCGAGCCGGGGATAGGAACATATCTGGATTCCCACGCCACCCAAACAAAGAATAAGCATGTTGATGCATCTTCTTCAGGTGTGTTACTTACAGAGAACTGCTTCTCAGTACACTTTACGTCCTGGGTATTAGATACAGGATCGGGATCCCACATATGCAATATGTTGCATGGGCTAAGGAAGGGCAGAGAACTAGGAAAAGGTGATCATTCCCTAAAAGTAGGGAATGGTGCAAATGTTATAGCCAAAGCAATTGGTGAATATCACCTTGTATTACCAACAAGGAATACATTGATCCTGAACTACTGTTACTACGTACCCTCTATGATATACAATTTAATAACAATCTCTTTATTAGATAAAGAAGGATATAACTTTGTAATAGAGAATAATGTTATGAACATTTACCTAAATCTAGTGTTAATTGGGTTTGGTGCGTTATGTAATGGATTGTACGTTCTAAATCAAAACACAGTTCTTAACGTACAAAACACACACAAGTGGAAGAGTTCAGAAATGAACGAATCCTTCTTGTGGCATTGTAGACTAGGTCATATCAATGTGACACGACTAGCTAAGTTGCATAAAGATGCATATTTGAATCCGTTCAAGTTTTCATCTTATGACACTTGCCAGTCATGTCTCAAAGGCAAAATGACCAAAACTCCGTTTTGTGGACACGGAGAAAGAGTTACGGAACTCTTGGGACTGATACATAGTGATGTATGTGGTCACATGTCTACATATGCCAGGAATGGTTCCTCGTACTTCATTACATTCACTGAAGATCTCTCAAGATACGGACATGTATTCCTGTTGAAACATAAATCTAAAGCTTTTGAGAAATTCAAGGAATATAAATCCGAAGTCGAGAACCAAACGGGTAGAAGTATTAAAATCCTTCGATCAGATCGGGGAAGAGAATACTTGAGCACATAATTCCTTGAATATCTAAAAGAGAATTGGATTCTCTCTCAGCTTACTCCTCCATATACACCACATCACAACGGTGTATCGGAGCGGAGGAATCGCGCCCTATTAGATATAGTGCGCTCTATGATGAGCACCGCTGAGTTACATGTTTCCTTTTGGGGGTATACGCTTGAGACAGCCATACATCTATTGAATATGGTTCCTACCAAATCAGTGCCGGCCACTCCATATGAGATATGGAAGGGGAAGAGACCACATCTTAACTATGTGAAGATATGGGGTTGTTCGGCCTATGTCAAAAGGCACAATTCGGACAAGCTGCAACAGAAGATTTGGTGGAGCCAGAGGATTCAGTAGTTCTCGACGAACCCCAGCCTCTCCGCCGTTCTAGTAGGGTTCCTCATCCACCTGGGAGATACTACGGTTTTCTCGTTGATGGTGGGACGAGGATTGCATCATGGAAGATGATGACCCAACTAGCTTTGAGCAGGCCATCACGAGTGAGGACTCTGTGAAATGGCTGGATGCGATGAGATCTGAGATGGAATCCATCTACACCAACAAAGTATGGACTTTGGAAGATGCTCCTGAAGGGGTAAAACCCATTGGGAGCAAATGGATCTTTAAGAAGAAACTTGGTGTAGATGGAAAAGTTGAGACTTTCAATGCTAGACTTGTTGCAAAAGGTTTTCGTCAACGACCAGGTGTGGAGTATGATGAAACCTTTTCTCCAGTAGCTATGCTTAAGTCCATCCGGATCCTTCTTGCTATCGCTGCATATCATGACTACGAAATCTGGAAAATGGATGTTAAGACTGCCTTTCTAAATGGTGATTTAGATGAGAGCGTATACATGACTCAGCCGGAGGGCTTCGTAGAAAGTGGGAGCAGTGGAAAAGTGAGCAAGCTGCTTAAATCCATCTACGGGTTAAAGCAGGCATCGCTGAGTAAGAACATCTATTTTGATGAGTTAGTCAAAGAGTTTGACTTCATCAAAATTATAGATGAACCTTGTATATACAAGAAGGTTGCAGAGAGTAAAGTCGTCTTCCTCGTATTGTACATGGATGACATACTCTTGATAGGAAATAATGTTCCTATGATGCACTTGGTCAAACTCTTCTTATCACATAGATTCTCAATGAAAGGTCTAAGTGATGCCTCCTACATCTTAGGGATTAAGATCTATAGAGATAGATTTAAACGGATACTGGGATTGTTCCATTCCAGGTACATTGACACCGTACTAAATAGGTTTAGTATGGATGAGTCCAAGCGTGGGAATGTAACCACGATCTCTGGACTCACTCTCTCCAAAGAGATGTCTCCCAAGACTGATTTGGAGAGAACTCGCATGCAAGGGATACCCTATGCTTCGGCGGTAGGCTCTATCATGCACGCAATGTTATGTACCAGACCCGATGTAGCGTACTCACTAAGTGTAGTGAGTAGGTATCAAGCAGATCCAGTATAGAATCACTGGACAAATGTAAAGAACATTCTCAAGTACTTGAGAAGGACTAAGGAGATGTTTTCGGTGTACGGTAATGGTGAACTCCAAGTGGAGTCCTTTACCGACTCGAGCTTCCAAAGTGATAAGGACGACAGTAAGTCGGTCTCGAGTTTTATCTTTACCCTTAACGGAGGGGCGGTGTGTTGGAAGAGTTCCAAGCAAGTCACCGTTGCAGACTCGACGATGGAAGTTGAATACATCGCTGCCAACGATGCTGCCAAAGAAGCTGTCTGGATGAAGAAGTTCATTGCTGAGCTTGGTGTGGTTCCATCCATTGAGCATCCAATACCTGTGTATTGTGATAACAATGGAGCGATGGCTTTAGCCAAGGAACCCCGGTCCCATCAGAGATCCAGACATATTCTGAGGCGGTATCACCTGATCCGGCAGATAATAGATCGCCGGAAGATCGAGGTCAGGAGAGTTGACACGAAGGACAACGTAGAGGATCCACTCACGAAGGCCCTCCCTCAGACGCAATATGAGAGACATTTTGGGATTTTGGGTATGAGATACTACAATACATAGCTTTAGTGCAAGTGGGAGATTGTTAGTTATGTGTATGCCCTAGAGGCCATTATTGTACATATGATGTATATTATAGTGGATACTTGGATATTTATATACAGAGAAGACTTTCTTGCCCGACATGATAGTATGCTATCTGGTTACTTTTATCTCACGTATTGATAAAGCCCTTAGGATATATACTTGACTACCAGGAATATGATGCAGATCATACTAGTGGGGCCAGGGTAGTTCACAAGTACATCCTTCATTTGTTCCTAGTCGAGGGAATATCGAGACAGGGCGTCGATATTCCAGAGTAGACTAGCGTTTACGCCTCTTAACCCATATGATGGGCGATGGATGATCCCACATCCATCGGTGTTTGACATCAGAGATGGTATACGGATGCTCAGTGGAGACTGGGTACTCTGAACAGGACTCACCAAGGACTCATATGTGGTAGTATACCTATCGTCAGATAACAGTCCTCTGGTGACACTGTTACAGGTTAGTCTGTAGACCAGAGATCGCCATAGAGTCTTATGCGACTCCCACTGTGCTTTGATTTCCTCCCTACCACGCTCAAGAGGAGTCGTGCAAACAAGTGGATTTTGGGTACAGTCCCGAGTCGTATGGAGGCAATGAGCGATAGGAGGGGTTTCGTCTCTCCCGGTATTGGGGGTTGATGTTGCACTATGCTCGATTAGCAATAAGTGGAAGTCCCTAGTTAGGGATGATATGGAGATCTACTGATAAGTGTTATCATTAGTTTCTCAACCTGTTATGAGCCTCACATCGACATGACGTATCACGTTACTAGGGTTTGACGATTCCACCCCTAGACATGATATGCGACATATCGGACGAAGAGACCGGACTGTACGGTTGTGTTACTGATAGGCTTCATGGAGACTGTGGACAGGCTTGCTTGTTGACCTTCATATCGCTCAATACCCGGGTAACCGTTACGTCCAGCTAGTACCGCTGACGGCTTGTAGGTGACTGATATGATCATCACCTACTGCCGGAGTATTGACGAGTCTTTAGAGTCCTACACAGAAGTTCCCTGGTTCAAGCGAAATGAAGTAGGACACATATGTGATATGTGTGCGAGCCTCATTAAATACGAGTATGTGATACCGTATTGTAATCTGGCTGTAATCTGTTATCGGTGCAGTTATATGTGATATAACCAGATTGCCGAATCGAGTGTTGATTCGATAATATGATATACAGATAAATGATATTAGACGGTCGTATATGATATAACCGGATTATTAGATCAAATGTTGATTTAATAATGTGATATAAATTATATGTGATATAATTACATATTAACTAATATCATTAGCTCACTAATTAATCTTCATTAAATATATATTAATATATATGATATATATATATATATATATATTAAAATGATGCATGGCATTTTCTTTTCTATTTTGTGAAAATAGAAATGAGGTGTAAAATGAAGCATGGTTGCAAGCATGGGTTTAATACTTGTTTATTCATTCTTGACACACTATTCAAGCATGGTTACAATTTAATATTGCATAATTCCATGCTTGAATGAGTGAGGGGTCAAGAATTATGCTTCATTCTTGTTCATTCAAAAAGACTTAGCCATTTTTTCTTGCTCATGCTTGCACTTGCTTCTTCTTCCTCCTCTTGCTTTTCCTCAAGCTTCAACCCTCACATGTGATGTGAATCAAGAAACTTGAGCACAAATTAGTAAGCTCTTAACATCCCCTACCTCATCATCTCATACCTTTATAGTGAAGGGTTACTAGGCACAAGAACAAGGTTCTACAAAGCATCAACCATGTCAAAATCAAATTTTTGATGTGCCGAACAACCCTAACCAAGATCTTAGACTAGAAATTAGGGGAAACAAAGAGCAAATAAACAACTTTACTTCTAAGGGTTTGGAATTACAACCTTTGTAGTCCGTTCCTTCACTTCATAATCTCCGTGTTGAAGTCCCTTCGTTGCGATCATCAAGTACCCGGACTCTAGAGAGGCTCCATGAAGAGAAAGATGCAAGCTTGCTTCCGATCTTCAATAACAAAGATGATCTACCTTGAAGAAACTCAAACCCAAGCTGTTGCTTTGCTAATCAAGTATTAGCAAAGCAAACACCCTAATCTAAGTGGTAAGAATAGATGAGGATGATGAAGTAGGAATTTGGCTCTCATTTGTTTTCAATTTCTCACTCATTTTCATCAAATATGAAAAAGCTAGAAAGCTTTTCATCAAAAAAAGTGGAAGAAGAAGAAGCAAATCCATTTGTGATGAATAATGAATCTTATGTGTGAGGTTAGAATTGCAACCATGGGTTAAGAATATAAACTTAACCCTTGTAGAGAAATAACTATGGTAAAGGGTTGGGTTGGGTTAAAGAAATATCTATGCAAAATATCATAAGTCAAAATCAAAACTTCAAGAAGCTTCATGCAAGCTTAACCCTAATCCAAACCCTAACCACATTTAAACTCCACAAAGCATGTTGCATTTATAAGCCTAACTTGTTACAATATTATATATCATATATACAATATTTATTGTAACAAAATAAAATAATACAATTAACATATATCACATATATATCAGTGTATTACCCGAGTGAGAAAAAGAATCTTTAAGTGAGCTTATATTAGTTAATGTAATTTAATATATCAAATATATAATTATACTTTAAATTATCGAATCAACACTTGATCAGATAATCCGGCTATTTCACAAATAACCGACTAATATAATCTGTATCAGTTCATCAAATCAACACTTGATCTGATGACCCGGCTATATCACATATACCCGGCCGATATCATATATCGCGAGAATCTAATACGGCATCACATACACGTATTGTTCTCAGTCCCGCACATATCACATATGTGCTCCTACTCCGTTTT
Source organism: Agapanthus africanus (assembly GCA_030015575.1). NCBI lineage: Eukaryota > Viridiplantae > Streptophyta > Magnoliopsida > Asparagales > Amaryllidaceae > Agapanthus > Agapanthus africanus. Next base: position 250,886,668 of record CM057348.1, on the reverse strand, counting down.
TCCTGAGCCAAGAAACCTCTGTATAGGACTCTAAAGAATCGTCAATATGCCGGCAGTAGGTGATGATCATATCAAACACCCACAAGCTGCAAGCGGTCTGCTAAACGTAACAGCCACCCAGGTATTGAGCAATCAGAAGATCAACAAGCAAGCCTGTACATTCTCCTACGAACCCAATCAGTAACACTCCCGTACAGTCCGGTCTCTTCGTCTGATATGTCGCATATCTCGCCTATGGGTGGTAAACGTCAGACCCCAGTAGCTTGATAAGTCGTGTCGATATGAGGTCCATAATAGTTCAAGAAACTACTGATAACACTTACCAGTAAATCTCAACAACCCTGGCCAGAGATTTCTAGTTATAACCAATCGAACACAGCGCAACATCAACTCCCTATACCGGGAGAGACGAAACCCCTCCTATCGCTCATTGCCACCATATGATTCGAGACTGTACCCAAAAGCCACATTTTTGCACGCCCTCTTGGACGTGGTATGATGGAAATCAAAGCACAGTGGGAATCACACAAGACTTTATGACGATCTCGGGTCTACAGACTAACTTGTACCAGTGTCACCAGAGAACTGCCATCTGACGTGGGGTATAATACCATATGGGAGTTCTCGGTGAGTCCGTCCAGTGTACCCAATCTCCACTGAGCACCCGTATACTTTCTCTGATGTCAAACACCAATGGATATGGGATCATCCATCGCCCATCATATGGGTCAAGAAGCGCATACGCTAGTCTACTCTGGAGTATCGATGCCCTGTCTCGGTACTCCCACGACTAGGAACATTTGAAGGATGTACTTGGCGACTATATTGTCCCCACTAGTATGATCTGTATCATAGTCTTGGTAGTCAAGTACTCATCCTAAGGTCTTTATAAACATGTAACATAGAGAGAATCAGAGTACATGTTAAGATAAAGAGTAACCAGATAGCATACTATCATGTCGAGCAAGAAAGTCCTCCCTATATATGTCGAAGCATCCATTACAATATACATCGTATGTACAGTAATGGCCTCCAGGGCATACATATCACAAACAATCTCCCACTTGCAATAGGGCCATCTGTTGTGGTATCGCATACCCAACAATAAGCTGTGGTTGAAGTATCTCATACTCAACCATCCCATAAATGTCTCTACCGGGAAATAGGCCTTTGTGAGTGGATCCGCGCTGTTGTCCTCTGTGTCTACTCTCCTAACCTCGATCTCCCTTGAGATCAACCATCTCCATGATCAGGCGATACTGCCTAAGAATATGTCTGGATCTCTGATTGGACGGGGATTCCGAGGCATCAGCCACAACTCCATTGTCACACAATGGCAGGAATGAAGTTCATCTCATGAACTGAAAAATATCCAGACAGCCTCTTTGGTAGCATCCTTGGTAACGATGTATCTTGCCTTTAATCGTCTAGTATGTCACGGTATCTAGCTTAGAACTCTTACAACATACCGTCCCTCTACTAAGGGTAAAGACAATGCCTGCGACTGACATTCAGTCGTCCTTATCACCGTGGAACCTTTCCATTGATTCTCCCCAGGATCGATTGATACCATCTCACTACAACTAGTGAGAATCCTAACATCCAATTAGATCTATCTCATAGATCCAAAACCCAGGATTTAGAGGTATCAATTTGATCCTATATAGAGAATCTTTGTGATAAGAGGAGATTGACCGAGCGTAGCATAGTAAACTCCTTCCCTATCAAGAGTATGTCATCCACGTACTATACAAGGATCACCACTATACTCCCTACTACCTTTTTGTATATACTTGGTTCATCTACCATTTTGATGAAGTCAAACTCTTTGACTACTACATCAAAACAGACGTTTCAACTCTGGATGCCTGATTTATCACATAAAACATCTTGCACACGTTTCTGCTGCTCCTACTGTTTACGAAGCCCTCTGGCTGTGTACTTATAGACGCTCTCTTCCAAATCATCATTTAGAAAAGCAGTCATGACACCCAACCGCCAGATATCGTAGTGATGGTATGTAGCAATTGCAAGTAGGATCTAGATGGACTTAAGCATAGCTTTGAAAGTCTCAACTTTTCCATGTAAACCAAGTAATCTTCTCAAGATATACTAGCTCCTGATAGGATTTAACCCTTCAGATAAAGCAACCAAAGTCCATACTTTGTTGGTGTATAAGGATTCCATCTCAGATCGCCAAGCATCCAGCCATCCTCACAGAGTCACTACTCCTGATGGCCTGCTCGAAACTAGTTGGGTCATCATCTCATGATGCAATCCTCTCCCCCACTGTCATAGAGAAACCGAAGTATCTCTCAGGTGGATGAGGAACCCTACCAGATCGGCAGAGTGGCTGAGGTTCGTTGGAAACTATTGAATCCTCCGGGTTTAACAAATCATCAGCTGCAGTTTGTATAGCTGGAACTCCTTCCAGTTCTTCCTCATGAACACTAATTTCTTCATAAGAAATTCCCTTTTTCTCAAAAAGTGTTATGCCGAGAAATAAAACAACTTTTGTTCCTCGGTGTGGTAGAAGTTATTCCCTTGCGAATGCTTGGGATATTCAACAAACTTCCACAGAACTGACCTTGTCTCGAGCTTGTCCGGATTTTTCTTTTGACATAGGCCAGACAACCCAAAATCTTATCTTCTTTAAGAGATGGGCTCTTCCCATACCATATCACATATGGAGTGGTAGGCATCTTATTTAGTTGGAACCCTATTCAATAGGTATGCAACTTCTCAAGTGTATAACCCCAAAAGAAAATAGGCAACTCAATAGTACTCATAATAGAGCACACCATATAACATAGGGTGTAATCGCTCCGCCCTGATACACCGACGTGCTGTGGTGTATATGGAGGAGTAATGCTGAGAAAGAATCTCATTCTCCTTTAGAATAGTCCAGGAATTCCGTGCTCAAGTATTCTCCTCCTTGATCTCATCAAAGGACATAATACTTATACCCGTTTTTGGTTCTCTACTTCTGAAGTACAAAGAACCAGTCCTATTATGTGTAGACAGGGGACCTCATACATCATTGTGTTTCAATCCCAAGAGTTCACTAACTCTTTCTCTGTTTCCAATAAACGGAGTTATGGTCATCTTATTTTTGTGACATGACCGGCAAGTTTCACAAGATATAAATTCAAATTGATTTAAATATGCATCTTTATGTAACTTTAGCTAGTCGGGTCGCATCGATATGACCTAGTCTACAATGCCTCAAGAAGGATTCGTTCATTTCTGAACTTTTCCTCTTGTGTGTGTTCAGTACGTTAAGAACTGTGGTTTGATTTAGAACGTCTATACTTTTACATGACGTGCCTGAACCGATCAACTCTTGATATAGGAAATGTTCAAAACATTATCCAACAATACAAAATTATATCCTTCTTTACTAATAAAGAGACTGGTATGATGTTGTATATCAGGTTCGGTATCTAATAGCATTCGTTCAGAATCAATGTATTCTGGTAATACAGGGTGATAACTGCCAACATAATTGGCTGCAACACTTGTACCATTTCCAACTCTTGAAACTTATCACCCGTTCTTAGTTCTCTACCTATCTGTAGCCCATGTAAAATATTACATATGTTGGATCCTGATCCGGTGACTCATACCCAAGACGTAAAGGATACTGAGAAACAGTTCGTTGTAATGAACACACCCGAAGAAGATGCATCATCATGTACTTCTTCGTTTGGGCGGCACGGGAATTCTGGTAATCCCTTACTTCCTGCTCTGTCGTATAACAATTATAAGTTAGAGCGGGACCAACGTTCCCTAGCGCAGTATAACAAGCGGGTTCGGTCAAAACATCTATATTATTATCTTGATTAAAGCGTGACATGGTCGCTACCTGGAGAGAGAGAGAGAAGAAAATACTCAGCGTATGCTCTTTCAAGATTAGATTGGTTATTAATATATTTAATCAGAATGTCTCCCACTGTTTTAGTCAAATCTTCCTTCAAACCCTAAAAGGAAAGACTATCCGGGATTAATTACACCGTACAAATTCGCCAATCTTTCAGCCAGGACAGTGCCGATACTTTAAGGGAGGTTCCCCGTGCTTTCGCACGGACCTAATTAAAGTAAACCTCATTTTCCCAGAGGCATAACCCCGTTGACACCTTTCTAGACACCTACTTGATCGGCTAATTGTAATGTGTAAAACTCTCCCAGGAGTAACACTTACTCACAGCGGGTATCCGGATCCAACTATCTCATAGAAGGTATGCAATCTCATTGCAAATTTCAATACTTGAAATTTCCGATAATATTTTACCCCTAACGTACTATGACCTTGACGAATGCCAAACAACCTATAGTCCGCTAGTCAAGTTCAACCCGTACATTTCTTGATTGAATTAAACCCACCCGCACGACCCTTGACGAATGCCAAACAACGCCATATGAATACTCTAATCCAATCGCATCATATGCTGCAGATAAGCACTAGTTAGCTACCGTACACTACGCCTTGACGAATGCCAAACTACCGCCGCACGAATACTAAGTAGTACTTATCTGAAATGACGGAGGGCTACGACAGGTTTTTATGAAAACCTTTTGCGTAATGAACTTGATATCGTCGTAGAATCGAGTGATATTAAATGGAGTGTTTTTAGGCCTTTACTAGTTTAGATAAAGAGGTCACCCCTGGTGAAGGGATCTCGGCTCTTTCCTTATCGAATAAGGTGCAGGATATTTAACAAATACCGCTATGCAAAGCAAAAACTATAAAAGCAATCAAAAGACAAACCGAATGTGCAGCATCTGCTAGTTTCGCTAAAGAGGTCACTCCCGGTGAAGGGATCTCGGGTCTTTCCTTATCGAATAAGGAGCTGGATATTCTACAAGGAATACCTCTATGCAAAGCAAGATCTAGAACTACCAGTTTTTAAACAAGTTTCTACAACATCATTTGGTTTCTTTTATTTCATTAATTTTATTAATGAAGTCCCATTTTATCATGCTTCACAAGCATCACATTTGAAATGAAATCAACAATATACAATATATATATCATATATATAATATAAACATTCGTCTCATGCAGTAATATGATCTCATCACAGAACATTGCAGCAGAAGAACATATATGAAATATTGGATATACTAGGAGGTCCGTGTTTTACATCGAACCTGTATAAAACGCGGATTCCATGGTCGCAATGAATAGCCAATCCCACACCCCTAGACCCCTACGAGAGAGGCAAGCAACACTGCCAATTCTAGGGTTAGGAGACCCGGTCTCGGCTCCTCGAGATGGTCTCCCACTAGACCTTAGAACCCGGTTACTTGTGTGTTGGATATAGTGCCCTCAGAGTCAATTATTGGATCACAGGCATGTGATTGCAATGATTGAGAGAGGACCTGTGCCGGTAGGACAGTCTTACTCGAGATGATAATATGCTATCTGGTTTATCTTTATCATCGTGTACTGCTTTAGGTGACCTTACAGGTCACTATTACACGTTGATAGAGCTCTTAGGATTCTTTCTTGACTGCCAGCAGTATGATGGTGATCATATACGTGGGCGCTGGGGTCTATAAGCACATCCTTAAAAGGTCCCTAGTCGAGGGAGTTTTCGAGACAGGGCATCGATACTCCGGAGTAGACTAGTGTATACAGTCGAGACCCCGACGAGGGGCGGTGGACGGTCTCACAAGCCATTGGTGTCAGTTGGATCACCTAAGATGTATACAGGTGCTCATTAGGTTATGAGTACACTGGACAGGACTCGCCGGGAGCATGGTAGCTGGTATTATACCTGACGTCAGATAGCAGTTCCTAGGTGACATGTGTACAGGTTAGTTCATCGACCTGAGATCGTCATTTGTCTCGTGTGAGTTCCCACTGTGCTTTGATTACTACCCTACTACGGCTCAAAGGAGTCGTGCAAACAGGTTTTAGTTAGGTACAGTCCCGAGCCACATGGAGGCAGTGAGCGGATCGGCAGGGGTTTCGTCTCTCCCGGTATTAGGGGTGAAATCGCGCTGTGTCTAGGAAAGCCATTGCACAAAGTCCTTGGCCAAGGCAGGAGATTTACAGGTAGGTATTCCAGTAGTATCTCAGGGTGTTCTGGGCTATACTCCGGCACGACTTGTACCGCTTTTGGGGTCTGACTTTTACCAACCCCCTAGGCCCGACATGTAATGCTTATAGACGAACGGACGGGACTGTACGGATATTGTCACTGACAGGCTCAGTAGGGTGTCAGGATGAGTTCTCTCATCGACCTCCCATTCGGTCAATTCCTGGTATCCCGTTACGTACGGCTAGTACCACTGACAAGCTAGTGGTTAAATCCACAGCCAAAGAATTGACAAGTCTTTAGAGTCCCCCAAAGACAGTTTCTCAAGTTTCGGACGAAACGTTGTAGAGGCCGTATGGATTTATGGGAGGGTTCAAACATACGCGTGCACTTGTGCACGCGTCATGGTTCGGACGTATAATACTAGCGGGCTATGCTTTAAGCTAGATCCTAGTATTATACTGTGTAGATTTTATCTCATTGCATTTGTATTCGGTCGAAATACAAATATGGGTATGTATATACAGTTGCGGAGCTATCCCGTAATTTGTTACCGGATCGCCTTTTAAAGTTCCCAGCTTGCTTTCTCATTTTGGCCAAATTCCTTTTCTATTGCTCTTTGGCTGAATTTTCCATGGAGAGGGTTCTTTGCAAAAGTGGGAATTAGTAAAGGAAGGGCTTTTCTGTGGTTCCGGCGCTCCAGATTTTTCCTGCACTCTCTTGAGTGTTTTGATTGAGCTTGAATCATTTCTTTGCATTAATTGTGATTGGATTTGGAAAAGATATTGGTGTGACTTCTTTTTCTTGTTATCACCCATTTTCTTTCTTGCTTTATGCTCACACCCTCCTCTCCTTCTAGTGATGGCCGAGCCATTTTTTGGGCAGCCCCTCATTCATTTTGGAGGTGGGAATTTTGATCTCATTTGATTACTACAAAATTCCTAAGTTCCATTTTCATTGCTCATTTTCATCTCCATCCAAAAGGTAACATCGATTAACCCTTGAGACAAAGCGTTCTACGTATATTCTACAACAATCTTGGACACGTCGGCTAGCAAACATCATGTCCGAGTTGACTCGGTTCAGAGGAGAGAGCCCGTAAAAAGACTCTTTGATGTGGTGCCCTTCCGACGAGGAGACCGGTGATCGGAGATGCCGCGAGGAGCTAGGGATGGTGGCCAAAGACCGGAGGACACGGATCGATCGGTATAGCCTTTCCAACCCTTCTCTAGTTAGCTAGTTATAGGTTAATGGTTCGATCCGGGATTAAAGTCTGCGTTTGTAGGGTTCCTAGGCACTCTAAGGAGGTCTCACAAGGCTTCAACCATGCCAAATTCAAATTTTACAAGTGCCGAGAAACCCTAATACGGATCGTTGACTAGAGTTTAAGCGAAACATGCAACTAGTTAATATCTTAACTATGAGTGAACGGAAATACAACCATTGCAGATCCGGTCCTCCACCTCCATAACTCCGTGATGAAGCCCCTTCGCTGCGATCATCGGATCCCGGGCACTAGCGTCGGCTTCATCGGAGAAATGGGCGGGCTAGGTCGTCGACTTCGATGCCGAAGATGATCTACGTCGAGGAAACACAAGATCAACCACCAACGTCACCAAGCCATGAAACTTGTGAAGAAAACACCCTATACTACTTGGCAAGTGGTAGAGGATGAATAAATAGGAAGTGGAACACTTTAGAATTGGATTTCTCACTCTTTTTCTCAAATCACCATTGAAGCTAGCAAGCTTCTTTCTTCTTTTTGAAGAAGAAGAAGAAGAAAAGAATATGATGTCTATTTTAAAATAGGAAATAAAATGATACTTATCATATTTGCAACCATAGTTAGGTGTAGAGAATAAACTAAGGTTATGTTGAATGGTTAGGGTTAAGCATGAACAAAAATGGTGGACTTATTCAAAGCTTCATGAAACTTCAACTAGAAAACAAATCAAGCCACCATTTCTCTTCATCTTTCCAAAATGAATAAATAAATAAATGAATAAGTAAATAAAAAAAAACCCTAACCATTAACATAACCATGGTTTAATCACACACAAACCCTCATGTATCATCAAACATGATACAATCAAATGCACAAAAGTATATCACATATACAATGTGCACATCAAGTGAGAAAATCCTTTTTAAGTGAACAAATATTAGTTAATGTAAAGTAATATATCTAATATATAATTATACATTAAATCATTAAATCAATACTTGATTTAACGATCCGGTCATATTGCATATAACCGACTAATATCAATAGTAACAACTTATCGAATCAACACTTGATCCGATAACCCGGCTATATCTCATATAACCGATCAAAGTCACAAATCGAAAGAATCGAATACAGTATCACATACTGTTATTATTCTCGGTCCCGCACATATCTCATATGCGCTCCTATTTCGTTTCGCTTGAGCCAGGAAACCTCTGTGTAGGACTCTAAAGACTCGTCAATACGCGGTCAGCAGGTGATGATCATATCAAACACCCACAAGCCGCAAGCGGTTTGCTAAACGTAACGGCGACCCGGGTATTGAGCGATCAGAAGATCGACGAGCAAGCCCGCTCACACTCCTGTGAATCCAACCAGTAACACTTACCGTACAGTCCGGTCTGATCGTCTGATATGTCGCATATCTTGCCTAGGGGTGGTAAACGTCAGACCCCAATAGCTCGATAAGTTGTGTCGATCTGAGGTCTATAACAGTTTGAGAAACTACTGGTAACACTTACCAGTAAATCTCAGCAACCCTGGCCAGGGATTTACGGTTATAGCCAATCGAACACAGCGCAACATCAACTCCCTATACCGGGAGAGACGAATCCCCTCCTATCGCTCATTGCCTCCATGCGATTCGGGACTGTACCCAAAAACCACCGTTTTGCACGCCCTCTTGGACGAAGTAAGGTGGAAATCAAAGCACAGTGGGAACCACACAAGACTCTTTGATGATCTCGGGTCAACAGACTACTCTGTACCAGAGTCACCAGAGAACTGCCATCTGACGTAAGGTATAATACCATCAGGGAGTTCTCGGCGAGTCCGTCCAGTGTACCCAGTCTCCACTGAGCACCCGTATATCATCTCTGATGTCAAACACCAATGGATATGGGATCATCCATCGCCCATCTGTATGGGTCAAGAAGGTATACGCTAGTCTACTCTGGTATATCGATGCCCCGTCTCGATACACCCACGACTAGGGACCTTGAAGGATGTACTTATGGACTACCATGTCCCCACTAGTATGATCCGCATCATAGTCCAGGTAGTCAAGTACACATCCTAAGGGCTTTACCAACATGTAACAGAGAGACAATCAGTGTACACGTTAAAATAAAGAGTAACCAGATTGCATTCTATCATGTCGAGTAAGAAAGTCATCCCTATATATGTCCCAGCATCCACTACAATATACATCCTATGTACAGTAATGGCCTCTAGGGTATACATATAACTAACAATCTCCCACTTGCACTAGGGCCATCTGTAGTAGTGGTTGTAGTATCTCATACTCAACCATCCCATAAAAGTCTCTCTCTGGGAATAGGCCTTCATGAGTGGATCCGCCGTGTTATCCTCTGAGTCTGCTCTCCTAACCTCGATCACCCTGGAGATCAACTATCTCAATGATCAGGTGATACTGCCTTAGAATACGTCTAGGTCACTGATGGCACCGAGGTTCCTGGTATAAGCCACAACTCCATTGTCACACAATGGGAGGAACAAAATTCATCTTATGAACAAATATACACCCAGACTTCCTCTTTGGTAGCATCTTAAGTAGCGTTGTATCCAGCCTTTATCATCTAGTATGCCACGGTATCTAGCTTGGAACTCTTCCAACATACCGTCCCTTTAGTGAGGGTAAAGATAATGCATGTGACTGACATTCAGTCGTCTTTATCATCCTGGAACCTTTCCAGTGATTCTCCCCAGGATCGATTGATACCTTCTCACTATAACTAGTGAGTGTCCTAATATCCAATTAGATCTATCTCATAGATCCAAAACCCAGGATTTAGTAGGTATCACTTTGATCCTATATGGAGAATCATTGTGATAAGCGGAGATTGATCGAGCGTAGCATAGGAAACTCCTTCCCTATCAAGAGTATGTCATCCATGTACTCTACGAGGATCACTACCATACTCCCTACTACCTTTTTGTATATACAAGGTTCATCTACCATTTTGATGATGTCAAACTGTTTGACTAACACATCAAAACAGATGTTCCAACTCCGCGATGCCTGCTTTATCACATAAAACATCTTGCCCACGTTTCCGCTGCTCCCACTGTCTACGAGGCCCTCTAGCTGTGTACTTATAGACGATCTCTTCTAAAACACCATCTAGAAAAGCAGTCATGGCACCCAACCGCCAGATATCGTAGTCATGGTATGTAGCCGTGGCAAGTAGGATCTGGATGGACTTAAGCATAGCTCCTTAGAAAAGGTTTCATCATTATCCACGCCTGGTCGATGACGAAAACCTTTAACAAGTCTAGCTTTGAAAGTCTCAACATTTCCTTCTACACCTAGTAATCTTCTCAAGATATACTTGCTCCTGATGGGGATTTAACCCTTCAGATATAGCAACCAAATTCCATACTTTGTTGGTGTACATGGATTCCATCTTGGATCACTAAGCATCCAGCCATTCTTACAGAGTCTCACTCCTGATGGCCATCTCGAAACTAGTTGGGTCATCATCTCATGATGCAATCCTCGCTCCCACTGTTATCGAGAAACCGAAGTATCACTCAGGTGGGTGAGGAACCCTGCTAGATCGGCGGAGAGGCTGAGGTTCGTTGGTTACTATTGAATCCTTCGGTTCTACCAAATCATCTGTTGTAGTTTGTATAGCTGGAACCTTTCCAGTTCTACATAACAAACCTTGCCTCGAGCTTGTCCGGATTTTGCTTTTAGACATAGTCCGGACAACCCCAAATCTTAACCAACTTAAGATATGGGCTCTTCCCTTTCCATATCACATATGAAGTGGTAGGCAACTGATTTGATCGGAACCCTATTCAATAGGTATGCAACTTCATAAGTGCATAACTCCCAAAAGGAAATAGGAAACTCAGTAGTACTCATCATAGAGCACACCTTATCATATAGGGTGTGATTGCTCCGCTCCGATATACCATCGTGCTATGGTGTATACGGAGGAGTAATGCTGAGAGAGAATCTCATTCTCCTTTAGAATAATCCAGGAATTCCGTGCTCAAGTATTCTCCTCCTTGATCACATCAAAGGACATAATACTTTTACCCGTATTTTAGTTCTCTACTTCTAACTTATATTCTATGAATATCTCAAAAGGTTCGGACTTGTGTTTCAACAGGAACATAGGTCTGAATCTTGAGAGATTATTAGAGAATGTAATGAAGTACAAAGAACCGGTCTTGGCATGTGTAGACAGGGGACCTACATAAATCAACATGTATCAGTCCCAAGAGTTCACTTACTCTTTCTCTGTTTCCTGTAAAAGGAGCTATGGTCATCTTATCTCAATGACATGACTGGCAAGTTTCACAAGATGTAAATTCAAACTAATTTAAATATGCATCTAAATGTAACTTCCGCCAGTCGGGTCGCATTGATATGACCTGGTCTACAATACCTCAAGAAGAATTCGTTCATATCTGAACTCTTCCTCCTGTGTGTGTTCCGTATACTAAAGAACTGTAGTTTGATTTAGAACATCAATGCATTTAGATAACGTGCCTGAACCGATTAACTTTTGATATAGGAAATGTTCAAAACATTATCCAACAATACAAAATTTTATCATTTCTTCACTAATAAAGATGTTAGTTATATGTATGCCCTAGAGGCCATTACTGTACATTGGATGTATATTGTAGTGGATGCTGGGACATATATAGGGAGGACTTTCTTGCTCGACATGATAGTATGCTATCTGGTTGACCTTTACCTTAACGTGTACACTGATTGCTTTCTGTTACATGTTGGTAAAGCCCTTAGGATGTGTACTTGACTACCTGGACTATGATGCGGATCATACTAGTGGGGACATGGTAGTCCACAAGTACATCCTTCAAAGTCCCTAGTCGTGGGTGTATCGAGACGGGGCATCGATATACCAGAGTAGACTAGCGTGTACCTTCTCGACCCATACAGATGGGCGATGGATGATCCCATATCCATTGGTGTTTGACATCAGAGATGATATACGGGTGCTCAGTAGAGACTGCGTACACTGGACGGACTCGCCGAGAACTCCCAGATGTTATTATACCTCACGTCAGATGGCAGTTCTCTGGTGACACTGGTACAGAGTAGTCTGTTGACCCGAGATCGTCATAGAGTCTTGTGTGGTTCCCACTGTGCTTTGATTTCCATCTTACCACGTCCAAGTGGGCGTGCAAAACGGTGGTTTTTGGGTACAGTCCCGAGTCACATGGAGACAATGAGCGATAGGAGGGGATTCGTCTCTCCCGGTATAGGGAGTTGATGTTGCGCTGTGCTCGATTGGCTATAACAGGAAATCCCTGGCCAGGGTTGCTGAGATTTACTGGTAAGTGTTACCAGTAGTTTCTCGAATTGTTATAGACCTCATATCAACACGACTTATCGAGCTATTGGGGTCTGACGTTTACCACCCCTAGGCGAGATATGCGACATATCAGACGATCAGACCGGACTGTACGGTAGTGTTACTGGTTGGATTCACTGGAGTGTGAGCGGGCTTGCTCGTCGATCTTCAGATCGCTCAATACCCGGGTGGCCGTTACGTTTAGCAGACCGCTTGCGGCTTGTGGATATTTGATATGATCATCATCCGCTGCCGGCGTATTGACGAGTCTTTAGAGTCCTACACAGAGGTTTCCTGGCTCAAGCGAAACGAAATAGGAGCGCATATGAGATATGTGCGGGACCGAGAATAATACCAGTATGTGATACTGTATTCGATTCTCGCGATGTGACATTGATCGGTTATATGCGATATAGCCGTGTTATCGGATCAAGTGTTGATTCGATAAGTTGTTACTAATGATACTAGTCGGTTATATGCGATTTGACCGGATCGTTAAATCAAGTGTTGATTTAATGATTTAATGCATAATTATATATTTGATATATTACTTTGCATTAACTAGTATCGGTTCACTTTAAATGGATTTTCTCGCTCGGGAGTGCGCATTGCATATGCGATATGATTTTGTGCACATGCTTGTATCATGTTTGATGATACATGCCTTTTTAATTAAGTGTATAGAATTAAACCTTGGTTAATGGAATGGTTAGGGTTTACTATTTGCTTATTCATTTTATTCATTTATTTATTAATCTTTTTCTTATTGGAAAGAGGAAATGAAATGATAAAATGGTGGCATTTCTTTTGTTCATTCATGAAGCTTCATGAATGCTTTGACTTGATGACCATTTTGTTTTTAGCTTAACCCTAACCATTGCATTATAATATGATTAGTTCTCTACACTTAACTATGGTCATGTTATGATAAGGATTGATTATTCTTTTCTTTTTTAATTAACTTATCATAACATAATTCTTCTTCTGCTTCCTTTCTTCACTTGAAGAAAGCAAGCTCCATCAATGGTGATTGATGGAAATGAGTGAGAAATCCAATTCTAAAGTCTACCCACTTCCTATTTCTTCATCCTCTACCTCTTGCCAAGTAGTAGAGTGTGTTTCCTTCACAAGTTTCATGGCTTGGTGAAGGTGGAGCTTGATCTAGCGATGCCTCGACGTCGATCATCTTCGGCATGGACATCGACGACCTAGCTCGCCATTTCTCCGACGAAGCCGACGCTAGAGCCCGGGAATTCACTAGGACAGCGAGGGGACTTCGTTACGGAGCCATGGAGGTGGAGCACCGGATCTACAAAGGTTGTATTTCCGTATTCTTATAGTTAAGTGTTAACTAGTTTTGTTTCGCCTAGTTTTCTAGCCAACGATCCGTAGTCGGGTTTCTCGGCACCGTTAAAAATTAGAAATTGGCATGGTTGATTCCTTGTGTGACCTCATTAGGGTGCCTAGGAACCCTATAGTGGTATCAGAGCCTAGCTAGAGCCTTAGGCGAAGTCCCGACGGAATTTGAAGTCCGATTGACCCGAAACCCAAACCCTTAACATGCTCTCTGGACATTTCTGTAAAATGTGAATTTTTTTGGAATTAAAAATATGCAGAGAAATGTGCAGGAAATTCGAAGAAAAACTGGAGAAAACGACAACCTAATTCAACAGTACGACCGCGGAACCGCGGCGTTGACCCCCCTTTTGCGGCGGTTCCGCGGCCGTCTGTGATGATTAGGATGTGTGTTTTCTTCAGTTGTTTCTGTTGGTGTTTCTTGTGTGTTCTGGATGTTTTTAATATTTATTCCAGAGTTGTATTTTTTGGGTTGTATTGGGGACTCGGTGTATTCGATCGGACTGTCTAATTTTTTTCGGTGTGCTTTTCCGGGTATTTTTAGAATATGTTAAAAAGTTCGACCGGATATAAATACCCAATTTTTCCCCTGTCGGGAAATTTCCAAGTGTTGGATTTTTCCGTAGTTTAACGACGTTCTAAGTAGTGCAAGTAACGCGATGGACCCTCTAGAAGACAACAAACTTTAACTCGATTATGTGACCGTCTTGAACTGCCCTTTGAACCTTCGGATTTGGGGCAGTACGGCGTGCCACATGTGAGGCGTTGGCTTGACCCTTCTACGGCTGGACCGTTGGTACTGAGGCACGAACTGAATGTTGTTAGACTCATATTTCATGTGTTGATCTGTATCGGGAAAACTTGGGTGTTCGATTGTTCGATCGGAAAGTTTGACATTTTCTATTTATCCGGAATGGGATACAATAATTGGAATTCATAAGAAGTTATGTGATAACGGAATGAATATTATAAACATAGCAGTTTAGTCTCACTTGATCGGTTGCCACGGAATTTTGATGTGATCAAAAGTCCGTCGCAATCACGTAGCGTACGCGGATACTCGCCGGGTAAACTTAATAGACAACCTCACCCCATAGCCCCGACCAAGTGACTGTAGGAGAACCCCGTCGCCAAAAGCATCCATTCAGGTGCTCCCGGCAGCGGTGTTCCGCCTTGGTGCACTTCGTCGACGGTATCGGGGGTGCAGCCGTCTACTGAAGTTTGCGTCGAGCATTCGATCAGGATGTCGGGAATCTTGTTGAATTGCCCGACTTGATATTGAAAAGTGTTTTCGATTTTGAGACTAAAATGCGGGGTTTATAATGATTAGGCATGCGATGTCAATGCAGGTTGCGGATTCCAACTGTTGTAGTTTTACACTTTCTTTTCTGTGACCGTAAGTGTAATATGTGATATCGCCGGTTTCGTTGCTATATGTCAACGACAATTGGGATGGACATATTTACTTACGTTGATGACATGTGATGTTATGTGTTGCTGGATATGTTATATTGGATCGTCGTGTTTGAATAGCCGGGTTTTTTTTTTTGTGAGATGAGTGTTTTTCATTTTCATTCATGTAAAAACTTGTATGTAATATTCTTTTATTGGGGCACTTCCAGGTTGCGGAAGTTTTCACCGTTTGTATATTATTTACTTTTCCGCACTAGGATAGACCCAAGAAGGGAAGCACAAGTAACCGGGTTCTGGAGTCCAGTGGGAGACCAACTCGAGGAGTCGAGTCCGGGTCTCCTAACTCTAGAATTGGTAGGGTTGCTTGTCGCTCTCGTAGGGGTCTAGGGGTGTGGGTTTGGCTATTCATCGCGACCGTGGAATCCGTGTTTTATACTGGCTCGTATCGAAAACACGGACGTCCTAGTATATCCAATATTTCATATGTTTCTTCTGCTGCGATATCTGTGATGTGATCATGTGATGTTCTGTGATAGATACAGCATATAGTATATATGATATATTATATAGACGTTACTTATGTTTTACACCCGTGCTAGCCCTGCCCTGCTCTGCCGTTAGTTACCTAACCTAACGGTGCACGAGGAGACATCGAGGCGAATGCGGATGGCATAAGTGTACGTCGTATTTATCTGTGATGATTAGGTACTTAAATGATGGGACTTCATTAACGTGATTAATGAAATAAAAGAAACCTAAGATGTTGTAGAATTGAATTTCAAAATAAAACAGGTAGCTACAGTTCTTGTTTTGCACAGCGGTATATATGATATATCCTGCACCTTATTCGATGAGGAAAGGACCGAGATCCCTTCACCGGGAGTGACTCCTTTAGCAATAACTGGCAGATGCTACACACTCGGTTTGTCTTTTGATTGCTTTTAAGTGTTTTTGCTTTGCACAGTGATATATATGATATATCCCGCACCTCATTCGACGAGGAAAGGACCGACGATCCCTTCACCGGGAGTGACTCCTGTAGCTAAACTAGAAAAGCCTCAAAAACATTCCATTTTCAAAATTCATTCGATCCTACAACGATATCAAGTTCATTACGCAATAAGTTTTCAGAAAAACCTATCGTAGCCCTCCGTCATTTCAGATAAATCCTGTTTAGTATTCGTGCTGCGTTTGTTGACCTTGTCAAGGCGCAGTGTGCGGTAGCTAACCAGTATTTATCTGCTTATGCATATGATGCAGATTGGGTTAGGGTAGTCATGCGGCCTTGTTGACCTTGTCAAGGGTCGTGCGGGTGGGTTTGATTCAATCAAGAAATGACGGGTTGAACTTGACTTGCGGTCTATGGTTTGTTGACCTTGTCAAGGTCATAGATCGTTCGGGGCAAAATATTATCGGGAATTTCAAGTGTTGAAATTTGCAATGAGATTGCATACCTTCTATGAGATAGTTGGATCCCGATACCCGCTGTGAGTAATTGTTACTCCTGGGAGAGTTTTATACATTACAATTAGCCGATCAAGTAGGTTTCTAGAAAGGTGTCAACGGGGTTACGCCTCTGGGAAAACGAGGTTTACATTAATTAGGTTCGTGCGAAAGCACGGGGGGCCTCCCTCAAAGTACCGACACTGGCCTGGCTGAAAGATTGGCGAACTTGTAGTGTGTAATTAATCCCGGCTACTCTTTCCTTTTAGGGTTTGAAGGAAGATTTGATAAAAAGCAGTGGGAGCCATCCTGATTAGATAAAATAATAACCAATCTATTCTTGACAGAGCGCACGCTGAGTGTTTTCTTCTCTCTCTCTCCAGGTAGTGACCATATCACGCCTTAATCAAGATAATAAAACGGATTATTGACCGAACCCTCTTGTTATACTGAGCTGGGGAACGTTGGTCCCGCTCCAACTTAAAAATGTTATAAGACAGAGCAGGAAATTAGGGAATACCAGATTTCCCGTGCCGCCCAAACGAAGAGAGTGCATGCTGATGCATCATCTTCGGGTGTGTTCATTATACAGAACTGTTTCTCAGTATCCTCCGCATCCTGGTATATGATACCGGATCAGGATCCCAGATATGTAATCTGTTACATAGGGCTACAAAAGGGTAGAAAAACTGAGAACGGGTGATAAGTTTCATGAGACAGAAAACGGGGCAAGAGTTGCAGCCAAGTCTGTCGGTCACTGTCACCCTGTATTACCAATACATTGATTCTGAACGAATGTTATTAGATACCGAACCTGATATACCAAATCATATCACTCTCTTTGTTAGAAAAGAAAGGATATAATTTTGTATTGATGGATAATGTTTTGAACATTTCCTATATCAAAAGTTGATCGGTTCAGGCACGTTATCTAAAAGCATTGATGTTCTAAATCAAACTACAGTTCTTAGTATATGGAACACACACAAGAGGAAGAGTTCAGAAATGAACGGACTCTTCTTGAGGTATTGTAGACTAGGTCAGATCAATGTGACCCGACTAGCTGAAGTTACATTTAGATGCATATTTAAATCAGTTTGAATTTACATCTTCTGAAACTTGCCAGTCATGTCACAAAGATAAGATGACCATAGCTCCGTTTACTGGAAACAGAGAAAGAGTTAGTGAACTCTTGGGATGATACATGTTGATGTATGTAGGTCCCCTATCTACACATACCAGGACTGGTTCTTTATACTTCATTATATTCTCTGATAATCTCTCAAGATTCGGACATATGTTCCTGTTGAAAAAAAAGTATGAACCTTTTGAGATATTCACAGAATATAAGTTAGAAGTAGAGAACCAATACGGGTATAAGTATTATGTCCGATGATGAGATCAAGGAGGAGAATACTTGTGCATAGAATTCCTGGACTATTCTAAAGGAGAATGAGATTCTCTCTCGGCATTACTCCTCCGAATACACCATAGCACGATGATATATCGGGGCGGAGCAATCACACCCTATATGATATGGTGTGCTCTATGATGAGTATTACTGAGTTACCTATTTCCTTTTAGGGGTTATGCACTTGAGAAGCTGCATACCTATTGAATAGGTTCGAATCAAATCAGTTGCCTACCACTCCATATGAGATATGGAAAGGGAAGAGCCCATGTCTTAAGCTAGTTAAGATTTGGGGTTGTCCGGCCTATGTCTAAAAGCAAAATCCGGATAAGCTCGAGGCAAGGTCTGTAATATAGAACTGGAAATGTTCCAGCCATACAAACTGCAGCTGATGATTTGGTAGAACCAAAGGATTCAGTAGATTCCAACGAACCTCAGCCTCTCCGCCGATCTAGTAGGGTTCCTCACCCACCTGAGAGTTACTTCGGTTTCTCTATGACAGTGGGAGCGAGGATTGCATCATGAGATGATGACCCAACTAGCTTCGAGCTGGCCAACAGGAGTAAGACTCTGTAAGAATGGCTGGATGCTTAGCGATCTGAGATGGAATCCATATACACCAACAAAGTATGGACTTTGGTTGCTATATCTGAAGGGTTAAATCCCCATCAGGAGCAAGTATATCTTGAGAAGATTACTTGGTGTATATGGAAAGGTTGAGACTTTCAAAGCTAGACTTGTTAAAGGTTTTCGTCATCAACCAAGCATGGATAATGATAAAACTTTTTCAAGCAACTATGCTTAAGTCCATCCAGATCCTACTTGTCACGGCTACATACCATGACTACGATATCTGGTGGTTGGGTGTCATGACTGCTTTTCTAAATGATGTTTTAGAAGAGTACGTCTATAAGTACACAGCCAGAGGGCTTCGTAGACAGTGGGAGCAGCGGAAACGTGTGCAAGATGCTTTATAGGATAAAGAAGGCATCGCGGAGTTGGAACATCTGTTTTGATGGATTAGTGAAAGAAGTTGACATCATCAAAATGGTAGATGAACCTTGTATAAACAAAAAGGTAGTAGGGAGTATGGTGGTGATCCTCATAGAGTACGTGGATGACATACTCTTGATAGGGAAGGAGTTTCCTATGCTACGCTCGATCAATCTCCGCTTATCACTATGATTCTCCATATAGGATCAAAGTGATACCTACTAAATCCTGGACTTTGGATCTATGAGATAGATCTAAATGGATGTTAGGCTACTCACTAGCTGTAGTGAGATGGTATCATTCGATCCTGGGGAGAATCACTGGAAGTGTTCCAGGGTGATAAAGACGACTAAGTGTCAGTCACAGGCATTGTCTTTACCCTCAGTAAAGGGACGGTATGTTGGAAGAGTTCCAAGCTAGATACCGTGACATACTAGACGATAAAGGCAGGATACATCGCTACTTAAGATGCTACCAAAGAGACTGTTTGGGTGTATATTGGTTCATGAGATGAACTATGTTCCTCCCATTGTGTGACAATGGAGTTGTGGCTTATGCCAAGGAACGCAGATCCCATCAGTGATCCAGACATATTCTAAGGCAGTATCACCTGGTCATGGAGATTGTTGATCTCTAAGGGATCGAGGTTAGGAGAGTAGACTCAGAGGACAGCACGGAGGATCCACTCACGAAGGCCTATTCCCAGAGAGAGACTTTTATGGGATGGTTGAGTATGAGATACTACAACCACTGCTACAGATGGCCCTAGTGCAAGTGGGAGATTGTTAGTTATATGTATGCCCTAGAGGCCATTACTGTACATTGGATGTATATTGTAGTGGATGCTGGGACATATATAGGGAGGACTTTCTTGCTCGACATGATAGTATGCTATCTGGTTGACCTTTACCTTAACGTGTATACTGATTGTCTCTCTGTTACATGTTGGTAAAGCCCTTAGGATGTGTACTTGACTACCTGGACTATGATGCGGATCATACTAGTGGGGACATGGTAGTCCACAAGTACATCCTTCAAAGTCCCTAGTCGTGGGTGTATCGAGACGGGGCATCGATATACCAGAGTAGACTAGCGTGTACCTTCTCGACCCATACAGATGGGCGATGGATGTTCCCATATCCATTGGTGTTTGACATCAGAGATGATATACGGGTGCTCAGTAGAGACTGGGTACACTGGACGGACTCGCCGAGAACTCCCAGATGGTATTATACCTCACGTCAGATGGCAGTTCTCTGGTGACACTGGTACAGAGTAGTCTGTTGACCCGAGATTGTCATAGAGTCTTGTGTGGTTCCCACTGTGCTTTGATTTCCATCTTAGCACGTCCAAGAGGGCGTACAAAATGGTGGTTTTTGCGTACAGTCCCGAGTCACATGGAGACAATGAGCGATAGGAAGGGATTCGTCTCTCCCGGTATAGGGAGTTGATGTTGCGCTGTGCTCGATTGGCTATAACAGGAAATTCCTGGCCAGGGTTGCTGAGATTTACTGGTAAGTGTTAGCAGTAGTTTCTCGAATTGTTATAGACCTCATATCAACACGACTTATCGAGCTATTGGGGTCTGACGTTTACCACCCCTAGGCGAGATATGCGACATATCAGACGATCAGACCGGACTGTACGGTAGTGTTACTGGTTGGATTCACTGGAGTGTGAGCGGGCTTGCTCGTCGATCTTCAGATCGCTCAATACCCGGGTGGCCGTTACGTTTAGCAGACCGCTTGTGGCTTGTGGATGTTTGATATGATCATCATCCGCTGCCGGCGTATTGACGAGTCTTTAAAGTCCTACACAGAGGTTTCCTGGCTCAAGCGAAACGAAATAGGAGCGCATATGAGATATGTGCGGGACCGAGAATAATATCAGTATGTGATACTGTATTCGATTCTCGTGATGTGACATTGATCGGTTATATGCGATATAGCCGGGTTATCGGATCAAGTGTTGATTCGATAAGTTGTTACTAATGATACTAGTCGGTTATATGCGATATGACCGGATCGTTAAATCAAGTGTTGATTTAATGATTTAATGCATAATTATATATTTGATATATTACTTTGCATTAACTAGTATCGGTTCACTTTAAATGGATTTTCTCGCTCGGGAGTGCGCATTGCATATGCGATATGATTTTGTGCACATGCTTGTATCATGTTTGATGATACATGCCTTTTTAATTAAGTGTATAGAATTAAACCTTGGTTAATGGAATGGTTAGGGTTTACTATTTGCTTATTCATTTTATTCATTTATTTATTAATCTTTTTCTTATTGGAAAAAGGAAATGAAATGATAAAATGGTGGCATTTCTTTTGTTCTTTCATGAAGCTTCATGAATGCTTTGACTTGATGACCATTTTGTTTTTAGCTTAACCCTAACCATTGCATTAAACCATGATTAGTTCTCTACACTTAACTATGGTCATGTTATGATAAGGATTGATTATTCTTTTCTTTTTTAATTAACTTATCATAACATAATTCTTCTTCTTCTTCCTTTCTTCACTTGAAGAAAGCAAGCTCCATCAATGGTGATTGATGGAAATGAGTGAGAAATCCAATTCTAAAGTCTACCCACTTCCTATTTCTTCATCCTCTACCTCTTTCCAAGTAGTAGAGTGTGTTTCCTTCACAAGTTTCATGGCTTGGTGAAGGTGGAGCTTGATCTAGCAATGCCTCGACGTAGATCATCTTCGGCATGGACATCGACGACCTAGCTCGCCATTTCTCCGACGAAGCCGACGCTAGAGCCCGGGAATTCACTAGGACAGCGAGGGGACTTCGTTGCGGAGCCATGGCGGTGGAGCACCGGATCTACAAAGGTTGTATTTCCGTATTCTTATAGTTAAGTGTTAACTAGTTTTGTTTCGCCTAGTTTTCTAGCCAACGATCCGTAGTCGGGTTTCTCGGCACCGTTAAAAATTAGAAATTGGCATGGTTGATGCCTTGTGTGACCTCATTAGGGTGCCTAGGAACCCTACAAAAGAGACTGATATGATTTTGTATATCAGGTTCGGTATCTAATAACATTTGTTCAGAATCAATGTACTGATCATACAGGGTGACAGTGACCAACAGACTTGGCTGCAACACTTGCCCCGTTTTCTGTCTCATGAAACTTATCACCCATTCTCAGTTCTCTACCTTTCTGTAGCCCTATGTAACAGATTACATATCTGGGATCCTGATCCGGTATCAAATACCCAGGACGTAGAGGATATTGAGAAACAGTTCTGTGTAACGAACACACCCGAAGATGATGCATCTTATGCACTTTCCTCGTTTGGGCGGCAGGGGAAATCTGGTATTCCCCAATTTCCTTCTCTATTTTATAACAATTATAACTTGGAGCGGGACCAACGTTCCCCAGCTCAGTATAACAAGCGGGTTCAGTCAAATATCCGTATTATTATCTTGATTAAGGCGTGATATGGTCGCTACCTGGAGAGAGAGAGAGAAGAAAACACTCTGCGTGCGCTCTTGCAAGATCAGATTGGTTATTATTTTATCTAATCAGGATGGCTCCCACTGTTTTTATCAAATCTTCTTTCAAACCCTAAAAGGAAAGACTAGCCGGGATTAATTACACACTACAAGTTCGCCAATCTTTCAGCCAGGCCAGTGTCAGTACTTTGAGGGAGGTCCGACGTGCTTTCGCACGAACCTAATTATAGTAAACCTCGTTTTTACAGAGGCGTGACCCCGTTGACACCTTTCTAGACACCTACTTGATCGGCTAATTGTAATGTGTAAGACTCTCCCAGTAGTAACTCTTACTCGCAGCGGGTATCGGGATCCAACTATCTCATAGAAGGTATGCAATCTCATTGCAAATTTCAACACTTGAAATTCCCGATAATTTTGCCCCTAGCGTGCTATGACCTTGACGCATGCCAAACAACCCATAGTCCGCTAGTCAAGTTCAACCCGTACATTTCTTGATTGAATTAAACCCACCCGTACGACCCTTGACGCATGCCAAACAACGCCATACGAATACCCTAATCCAATCGCATCGTATGCTAGCAGATAAGCACTAGTTAGCTACCGTACACTACGCCTTGACGCATGCCAAACAACCGCAGCACGAATACTAACTAGTACTTATCTGAAATGACGAAGGGCTACGACAGGTTTTTCTGAAAACCTATTGCGTAATGAACTTGATATCGTTGTAGAATCAAATGATTTTTGAAATGGAGTGTTTTTTAGGCATTTCTAGTTTAGCTAAAGGGGTCACTCCCGGTGAAGGGATCGTCGGCCCTTTCCTCGTTGAATGAGGTGCGGGATATATCATATATATCACTGTGCAAAGTAAAAACTATAGAAGCATTCAAAAGACAAACCGAGTGTGTAGCATCTGCCAGTTATTGCTAAAGGAGTCATTCCCGGTGAAGGGATCTCGGTCCTTTCCTTATCGAATAAGGTGCAGGATGTTCTACAAGGAACACCGCGATGCAAAGCAAGAACTGTAGCTACCTGTTTTATTTAGAAATTCAATTCCACAACATCTTAGGTTTCTTTTCTTTCATTAATCACATTAATGATGTCCCATCATTTAAGTACCTAAACATCACAGATAAATACGACGTACACTTATATCATCCGCATTCGCCTCGATGTCCTCTCGTGCACCGTTAGGTTAGGTAACTAACGGCAGAGCAGGGCAGGGCTAGCGCGGGTGTAAAACATAAGTAACGTCTATATAATATATCATATATACTACATAGTGTATCTATCAGAACATATCACATGATCACATCACAGATAACGCAGCAGAAAATATTATATGAAATATTGGATATACTAGGACGTCCGTGTTTTCAATACGAGCCAGTATAAGACACGGATTCCACGGTCGCGATGAATAGCCAAACCCACACCCCTAGACCCCTACGAGAGCGGCAAGCAACCCTCCCAATTCTAGAGTTAGGAGACCCGAACTCAACTCCTCGAGTTGGTCTCCCACTGGACTCCAAAACCCGGTTACTTGTGCTCCCCTCCTTGGATCTATCCTAGTGCGGAAAAGTAAATAATATACAAAAGGTGACATCTTCCGCAACCTGGAAGTGCCCCAATAAAAGAATATTACATATAAGTTTTTACATGAATGAAAATGAAAAACACTCATCTCACGTAAAACCCCCGGGCTATTCAAACACGACGATCCAATATAACATATCCAGCAACACATAACATCGCATGTCATCAACGTAAGTAAATATGCGCATCCCAATTGTCGTTGACATATAGCAACGAAACCGGCGATATCACATATTACACTTACGGTCACAGAAAAGAATGTATAAAACTACAACAGTTGGAATCCGCAACCTCCATAGACATCGCATGCCTAATCAAATGAATTCCTTAGACATCGCATGCCTAACAATTATAAACCCCGCATTTTAGTCTCATTATCGAAAACACTTTTCAATATCAAGTCGGGTAATTCAACAAGATTCCCGACATCCTAATCGAATGCTCGTCGCAATCTTTAGTAGGCGGCCTGATCAGTCGAAAATATTGCATATTTTAGTCGGCAATTTCCTCATCATTTGCATCCATATAGAAGTGTACGGTATTCATAATTCACATATTAGCAAATCGGTCGCAAAATATCAGATTACATGTATTCGACCTTAAAACCGGCATTTCTAGGGAAATTGACTGCATCGCATTACATGGCATATTTTCTATATCTTGCAACCCGTGTTTCGAAGTCTATGCAGGAAAAGAGAAGCTTGCTCGATCATTAGCTTGCTCGACCATTACAATCGCTCGTAAACTCACTAAATTCAAATCTGGTACCAATACAAAGGAGTAATTGCAATTCAACATATCAGATGAAGACCCACACTGCAGTACAAGACCACACCAGGAGCTACAGGGCCCAAGCCTCCACATTGGCCGCGGATCCGCGGCAGTGTCTTGCTTAGGCCGCGGATCTACGGTTGGTTAAAGGAATCACTTCCTCAATTTCAGTGCACAACTCCTGTTCCAGGGCCCACATTCCAGAAATGCACACAAACTTCCAGAAGACTCCAGATAGTTCTACCAGATCAGCAAATACTTTGAGCTTCACTAAACTAGCCTATTATTCTAGAATTTTCCCTAAACCCTAGCTTAAACCCTAAGCTAGCTCCTAACAAACTCCTTCTAGAAACTCCTCAACAAACTTTGGGAGGGAAAGTTCCAATTCAAACCTAAGCCTAGGGTTTGGGAGTTCTATAAATAAGACCCTAGGCTCACTCATTAATCATGTTAGATCTTGGCAACCTTGGGAAAGCTTAGAAAAATCAATCTCTTTCTTCATCCCCTCTTCCTCAAGTTTAGTGAGAGAGCTTGTAGGAAACCCTAACCCTAAATCCAACCACAATTCAAGATCTTGAGTGCAAGCCAAGCAAGATGCCTTCAACCCTTTTATGAGCCGAGCCGATCTTCAATCGGGCAAGAGATCAAAGTAGATCCACGATCCACGGAGACGAGCGAAGCCGAGTCAACGATCGATTTCTTCTTCTTGTAGATCTTGAAAGAATGTATTGAAATTGTTGATTAAATAAAAGGTGATATTCTTTTATCTTGTTTTCTTTAAATTCCGCATCATGTTATCTTTACAAATCTTTAATATTGTCTTTGTGGTGATGTGTGAATAAAACTCCGCTCATTAAGGAGTCGAAACGATCTTTAGTATGATGATGTAACAAATTTGCAATCGATTCTTGAATCCCACGAGTTTGTAAACCCTAGCAAGTTCAAGAATCGACGACCCAATTCGTTGCGATGCTTTCTTGATCGACATCGCTCGAGATTGGGGAGTTCCGATCGTTTCTTGAAATTGCTAGAGGCTAGAATATAAATGGTATCCTCGAAAGAACAAGGGTTAAGAGATGAAACCCTAATTTCATCAAGAAAGCCCTAACTCTCGTCGATCACCATTGATCTAGTATCAATTCTTCGAAGGACAAGAACACGAAACCTTTTAGATTACATCACATCTAAAGATCCGATCGATTCCTACGAGCCTTTCTTATATTCTTGATTGTTGATTGGAAATATTATCGAAACACCGATTCTTGATTGTTTATAGTTTCTTGATTCTTGCATAAGAATAGTGACACTCGAATACAAATCATTCTTGAATCATGTTTTCTTTTATTGTTGCTTAACTTTTCATTTCAAACGTATCGAAATACAAGTGAATCGTGCAATCCCTGTGGACGATCCGCACTCACTACAAACTACACCCGACACCGTAGTTTGATTGCGGTCAAAATAGTTTTTGGTTGTGAAGTTCTTTACAAATTTCTCTATATACTACACAACGGGAAAAACGATCAATCAAAATGGCGCCGTTGCCGGGGATCGCGCTAATTCATTTACATTTTTAGTTTGAAGTGAAAGAATTATTACATTTTACTTCTTGAAATCAAAATTCGTACAAACTCTTATACGTGTGTTGTGAATTGATTGCAAGGTGATCTGGAGCTTACTGGGAGTCTGGAAAATTATTTGGGATATACCAGAGAGCTGGAAATAGCAACAGAAGGCAGCTGAAGAAGTTTTATTCACTGAACCCACAACTTAAGCGCGGAAGCGCGGCACATAGGGTGTTCTTGCGGCTGATCCGCGGTCCTACAGGGGGTTCTCTGCAAAATTTTTGCAGCAGGTAATTTCTTGCTCTCTCCCCTCTCCTGTTTTAGCTCCAACTAACCCTTTGCTGCAGGATTCTTTGCAAATAAATCGCAGCGCACAAAAGCAAAATAAAAATTCGTGTGTGATTTTGATTTCTTGGTTGTTTGCATTCTAATACGGAAATTTAAGGGGCACGGCCAAATCCAAATTAGGTGGGGATTTCATTACCCTTCCTAGGCCCCGAAAATCGCAAAACTTGCATCCGCATTACCCTCATTAATTAAAAGAAATCTAAAGAAGACTCTAAGGACTGTCGCGCTCAATTAGGACAAGAGAAGGTCGTGGGTAATTCATTGCTTATCCGCGTTTTCTTGTGGTGCCTAAGGCGAGTGTGTCTAAGGCTAGTGGTTTTTATTTAGGCCCACTACTACGTAGTGGAGTACCTTCCCACTTACCTGGCACTTATCCGGCCACAAGGGGACAAAGAGGCAGTGGAGGATTCTATCCTGCGACTTGTCTTTTGGCAGTTAGGAGCGGTCTAGAGCCGGACCTAGGTGACCACTAGATTCTAGGGTTTGTGTGTTGCATTTGTTTTGTCGCATCATTTTTTCAAAATCCGTCCCTTTTTCAAAAGCAAGCACCGCATTCATTTTACCCCTAATTATAAGTCAACGCTGCCACTTGTACTAACCCTTTTTTTTAGTGCAAGATAGGCTGGACACGGGATTCTAGTGCCCGTTTAGTCCGCGTACCTTTTATCGACTCCGAAGTCGATAATTCTCCATTTACCTTTTCTTTACCCACTACCACACCCACTCCGATGGATCCGAATCCATCAAACTTCTTTAACCCTAATCTGCCACCGTCCGTTGGTGCGCAGAATCCACCCCACATTTCTCTCCAGGAAAGATGCTATCCACATAGAGGTCCTCTTTCGACCTGCTTATCCACACCACCAGCCAATAGGGATAACTTTGAGATTAAGCCCCAGTATATCAATCTTTTACCCAAATACCACGGACTCGAGACTGAGGACGCTTACGTGTTCATTACCAAATTTGAAAACGTATGCGCAATGATGGGTACGTCACAACTTTCAGTGGATGCGATGCGTCTACGACTTCTTCCATTTACATTGTGCGATATAGCCGAGAAGTGGCTATATAACACTACCGCACACTCTATTACGAATTGGGAAGAATTCGTCGCTGCATTCCTTAAGAAATTTTACCCAATCCAAAAGACGGCTCGAATCCGTAGCGAACTGAACCAATTTGCCCAGCTCCCTGCCGAACCATTTTCAAAATACTTTGAACGTTTCAAGGATCTATTGGTTCAATGTCCTCATCACGGCATCCCGAGATGGGAGCTTTGCCGAATCATATATGAGGGCAGTAACCCTAGCACTAAACAGAGCCTTGAAAACATGTGTCAAGGTACATTTATGACTAAGGATGATGGGGAAGCCTGGCGATACTTAGAAGAGTTCGCTGAAAAATCACTAATTTGGGAGAGTGGAACCCAACCATTGAATAGGGGTGGCATACACCAAATAGATGTGTCCATAGGTGTTCGAGCTAAAATGGCAGCAATGCAAAAGAAGCTCGACGCTATGGAACACAAATTTGCAGCAGCCTCCCTAAACCCAGTGTCACTCCCCAAAACTGTTTGTGGGTGCTGTTCTGATCCGTCACATTTAACGGAAGAATGTCCATTAAACTCTGCGTTTCAAGGTCACGAGCATTCTAATGCCGCATTTCAAAGACCTCGAAACGATCCATATTCTTCCACGTACAATCAGGGTTGGAGGAACCACCCGAATTTTGCTTGGAACCAAAATCAATCTCAAAACACGGTTCCAAACACGAATAATTTTCAAAAGGCTCTTCCTCCACCACAACAGCAACCCCTTCAACTCACTCAGCACCCCTACCAGTCACAAAATTTCCAAAACCAGGGTAACACTCCTGCACAGTCTAATCCTATGCAGTCCTGTTCTGACGAGTTCTCTCAATTCACTCAAACCATGAAATCACTTTTATCAAATTTCATGGATGTTTCGACTGAGGTTAGATCTTCCGTCAGTGAAATAAAGAAAAACTCAGCGTCCCAAGCTGAGAGTATTCGCACGATGGAAGCTGAAATCGCACGCTTAAAAGCCGAAATGAGTGCGAGAGAAAAAGGTAAACTTCCCTCTCAACCCCTACAGAATCCTGGGCATTACAATGTAAATGCCATTACAACGTTGAGATCGGGAAGAGTGCTGAACAATCATGTCGGGGAAGAGATTGATAATACTGAAAATCATATCAACTCCCCGGCTGAGTCTTTTCCACACACACACACTTCACCTTCTGATCCTTCTTCTTCTACCAAACCACCTTCGCACGAGCCTATTCTCCATTTCCCTCTAGGATCGACACCTTCACCCAACCCTTATAGTTCTCCACAGACGGTCCCCACACCTCCTTTGGGACCTCGTCTACCCCCCTTTCCTTCTCCTGTGATGGACCCTGCGCTTATTGCGAAAGCACCTTACCCGAACCGGCTAAGGGCTAACAGAACGAGTCCTCATATGGAGAAAATTTTAGAGATGTTCAAACAGGTTAACATCAATATCCCTCTCCTAGATGCGATTCAGCAAGTCCCCACTTATGCGAAAATTCTTAAGGACTTGTGCACTAGGAAGAGGAAGACTCAAGTGCCGAAGAAGGTCTTTATGTCTAATAACATCAGCACTGCTTTTATACCCCAGCTTCCAAAGAAAAGAAAGGACCCAGGTTGTCCTACAATATCGATTTCGATTGGGGGTAAAAACATAAATCATGCTCTTTTAGACCTTGGCACAAGTGTTAACCTGCTCCCTTATTCTGTCTATGAGCAATTAGGGATTGGAGAGCTGAAACCTGCTCATTGCACTCTCCAGATGGCAGACCGATCTATCACCAAACCAAGGGGTGAATTAGAGGATGTACTGATAAAGGTCGGGGAATTTGTTTTCCCTGTAGACTTCATTGTGCTCGACACACATCCTGTAGCAAACCCCCGGGGCCAAATTCCGGTGATTCTAGGTCGTCCTTTCCTTGCCACTTCCAACGCTGTTATAAACTGTAGAAATGGTTCGATGAATTTATCATTTGGAAATATGACCATTGAACTAAATATCTATAAAGTTGGAAGTCAGCCATCAGAACCCTCGGCTCATATTTTAGATGTGTGCTCTGTCCATGAGATCGCTCCCGATAGTTGTGGAGCTGAGGATCTTTGCTTTACTGATCTCGATGACATTAGCACATCTCTGTTTGACTTTGCACAAGATCTTAGTGAGGACACTTTACCTACACATGAGTCCTGCACTTCTGACTTTTCTCCACCCGAGTCTGTATCTTTCACAGGCTCTGAGCTTCTTTGTAGATCCAAAAATCAATCTATGACCCTTCCTTCTATCATTTCTCCGCCTGAGTTAGATCTCAAAATTTTACCTTCTCACCTGAAATATGCATATCTTGGTGAGAACGAGTCATTACCGGTTATCATTTCCGCTTCTCTTGCATCAGAGCAAGAGAATGCCCTTTTATCGGTATTGAGATCTAACAAAGAGGCGTTTGGTTGGAGTATGGTGGACATCAAAGGGATTAGTCCCTTGATAGTTGAACATCATATACATGTGATGGATGATGCCAGACCGACCCGAGAACCACAGAGACGGTTGAATCCCGTCATGAAGGAAGCTGTCATGAAAGAAATCGTCAAATGCTTAGATAGTGGTATTATATACCCCATCTCCGATAACCAGTGGGTGAGACCTATACATGTCGTTCCTAAGAAATCCGGCATCACAGTTATCACAAATGAGGCGAATGAGTTGATTCAGACACGCGCCCAAACTGGGTGGCGTGTATGCATCGATTATAGAAAACTCAACGCTGCTACGAGGAAAGACCATTTTCCTCTACCATTCATTGATCAAATGCTGGAACGCTTAGCGGGACGAGAGTTTTATTGTTTTATGGACGGATACTCAGGCTACAATCAGGTCCCCATCGCCAAAAAGGATCAAGATAAAACCACTTTTACTTGTCCTTTTGGTACCTTTGCTTACAGTCGCATGCCCTTTGGGTTATGCAATGCTCCCGCTACCTTTCAGCGGTGTATGATGGGGATATTCTCTGATATGGTAGAGAATTTTTTGGAGATCTTTATGGACGACTTCTCGATTTTTGGAGACTCTTTTTCTGATTGCCTTGCGAATCTGGACGCTGTTCTTACTCGTTGCAAAGAGAAGAACTTGACTTTAAACTGGGGAAAATGCCATTTTATGGTCCAAGAAGGAATAGTCCTTGGACATGTCATTTCACAGAAAGGCATTGAGGTTGACAGAGCTAAAGTAGATGTCATTCAAAACCTGCCTCATCCCAAAAGCGTCAAAGATATTCGCTCTTTCCTTGGCCATGCGGGCTTTTATAGGAGATTCATTAAGGATTTTAGCAAAATTGCTAGACCTTTAACACTACTCCTGGCCAAGGATACGACCTTCCACTTCGACTCGGATTGCGAGACAGCTTTCGACTCACTTAAACACTCACTCACTTCAGGCCCCGTTTTATCATCACCAAATTGGGACTACCCCTTCGAGCTGATGTGTGACGCATCTGATTTTGCAGTAGGTGCAGTCTTAGGACAGCACATCGAAAAGATGCCACACGTGATTTACTATGCTAGTAAGACCCTGAATGATGCGCAAATCAATTATACAACCACCGAGAAAGAGCTTTTAGCGGTTGTATTTGCTTTAGAAAAATTCAGGCCTTACTTAATCGGCTCACCTATAGTTGTGTATACTGATCATTCCGCTTTAAAACATCTTCTGGCGAAGAAAGATGCAAAAGGTCGACTAATACGTTGGATCCTACTTTTACAAGAATTCGATCTTGTTATCAAAGATAAGAAAGGATGTGAAAACGTAGTAGCTGACCACCTTTCACGCATCGTTTCTTCCCCTGTGACCCTGCCGATCAATGATTCATTCCCTGACGAACAACTCTTGAGCATATCAGCTGAACCATGGTTCAGAGATATTGTGAACTATCATGCCACGGGACTTATACCGAGCGATTGGTCAAAACAGGACAAATATCGTTTTCTTTCCCAAGTAAAACACTTTTACTGGGACGAACCCTATTTGTTTAAATATTGTCCTGATCAGATCATTCGCCGGTGCGTCCCAAATAAAGAGTTCAAGAGTGTTCTTTCATTCTGTCATGATCAGGCTTGTGGGGGTCACTTTGGTCCTAGAAAGACAGCGGAAAAGGTTTTGCAATGTGGATTTTACTGGCCGACCTTATTCAAGGACGCATTTGAGTATTGCAAAACCTGTACACAATGTCAGTATACGGGTAGAATATCCCAGAGGAATGAAATGCCTCAGCAACCCATTCTGGTTGTTGAAATGTTTGATGTTTGGGGCATAGATTTTATGGGTCCTTTTCCCAACTCCTTTGGGAATCTGTACATATTGCTGGCGGTTGATTATGTCTCAAAGTGGGTAGAAGCCATTCCATGTCGCACTAATGACAGGAAAGTTGTCATTAAGTTCTTAAAAGAGAATATCTTTTCGCGATTTGGACACCCACGCGCTATCATTAGCGATAATGGGACACACTTCTGCAACAGGTCTTTCGAGACTCTGATGTGGAAATACTCAATCAACCACCGTCTTTCTACACCCTATCACCCCCAAACAAGCGGGCAGGCTGAGATCTCAAACAGACAAATCAAACTTATCCTGGAGAAAACTGTTGCTAAAAATAGAAAAGACTGGTCGACCAAATTGACGGATGCTCTTTGGGCATTCAGGACTGCATATAAGACCGACCTAGGAATGTCTCCATATAGGATAGTGTTTGGAAAAGCATGTCATTTACCTGTCGAGATAGAGTATAAAGCATTGTGGGCTATAAAAGAAATAAATTTTGATCTAAACCTTGCTTGCAACTTTCGGAAGCTGCAACTTAACGAGCTAAGCGAACTCCGCGATGAAGCTTATGATAATGCTGTAATCACAAAGAATAGGACTAAGGTTTTTCACGATAAAAGCATTTTAAGGAAAACATTTTTACCTGGTCAACAAGTCCTTCTTTATGATTCACGATTACACCTTCACGCGGGTAAGCTCCGATCTCGATGGAAGGGACCTTTTGTTGTGTGGTCTGTATTCCCGCACGGGACAGTAGAAATTGAAAATGTTAAAAACGGCACCTTTTTCAAAGTAAATGGACATAGACTTAAGCCGTATTTTTCCACTGACCCCACGGAGGAGCTCTTGTTCTTACAAGAGCCAGTTTATTTGGATTAAAATTCCTCCGTCTCACCTTCATATCCTGTATATCATTGCATTATCTTTTGAATGAAGGTGAGTGAAAGATAAGTTTGGGGGAAGTTCTTCACTTATATATTTTGCCCCCACTAATAATTCCCCCCAGATTTACAGGTTTTATAGATATAGCTGTCGGCAACAGTGAGGACACTGTTGAAAACAAGTTTGGGGGAGGTTTGTGCTTATTTTTGCATCATTTGCATATCATCTGCATAAGCACAAAACATTTCTTTAAAAATCTATAAAAATTGAAAAATTTTCAAAACCCATAAAAATTTAAAAATTTTCAAATATAAAAATAATTTTAATATTTACACTTTTTGTATATAAATAAGATAATGAAAGTTTAGAAAGTGAAAAGTTACATCCATGAGATTAGAAAAATTTTAGAAAACTAAGAAAATTAGAAGTTTTCTCATACGAACTAGTAATAAGTAGTTATGAGCCGTTGTCCCAAGGGTTAGTAAGATGAAGGACGTCACTAATCTGAGGATAATAAAACTAAGTCTGAAAAATAGTTTCTATTCTGGAAGCCAAACATTTTGAACGTTGCTACCCTGCTATTCGCACTTACACACGTCTTGAAGCCTGGGATAGTAGAGGATACCTTGAAATGCTCTTGTCTTAAAGCCAAAAGTATGAAGAAAAAAAATATGGTGAGAAAAATGGACACTGGTTTTGTTATCACCAAGGGAAAAAAAATATAGCGAGGGTGCCTCTTCATCTAGTGCCCTAAGGCCAACTGGTCTGGGAGTCACTGCTATACCTAAGGTGGTGCAAGACTAGGAAAATACACCAAATAAGCAAGCACATGAGTAATCGGTCGGTTAGTACCTCAAGAAGTATTAACGGTCGCATGAATATGTGTGAGCTCATCGAAAAAAAGAAAAATATTTATATATATAATACTGAGGTTGATGGGCAAGAGTATGATAGCTTGAATTGAATTCTCCGGGTGTAGGGATGTCTTTACACACACGCAGGGTTATATGATCGATGTTTGGAAGAAAGATAGGAATGAAGAATAAGATGATGTTTTATTGAGGGAGGACGTGATTTCTGACATCTTTTCATGACCATTAAGATAGGGCTCATGACAAACGAAAAGCTAGCTTAGTTGGAAACCCTAATTTTCAAGGCTTTTCCTTTACGATTCTTTTCTTTAAATGTAATATTCATGATCTTGCTTTTATTATTGGATTTTGTGTGTGCAATCCGCTGAAAACCCTCAGGAGACAACACTCCTCCTACTAGGGACACCTAGAGGTTTAAAGGCTTGTTGCACGTGCTCAGTGCAATCGTGTTGCCTACGAAAGTGTGCTAGTTAGTTTTTTCTCTTTCTTTATTTTCTCCTTCTCTTTTTAATAAAACATTCGCTCGAGACGATCGAAATTAAGTTTGGGGGTATTTGATCAGTCGAAAATATTGCATATTTTAGTCGGCAATTTCCTCATCATTTGCATCCATATAGAAGTGTACGGTATTCATAATTCACATATTAGAAAATCGGTCGCAAAATATCAGATTACATGTATTCGACCTTAAAACCGGCATTTCTAGGGAAATTGACTGCATCGCATTACATGGCATATTTTCTATATCTTGCAACCCGTGTTTCGAAGTCTATGCAGGAAACGAGAAGCTTGCTCGATCATTAGCTTGCTCGACCATTACAATCGCTCGTAAACTCACTAAATTCAAATCTGGTACCAATACAAAGGAGTAATTGCAATTCAACATATAAGATGAAGACCCACACTGCAGTACAAGACCACACCAGGAGCTACAGGGCCCAAGCCTCCACATTGGCCGCGGATCCGCGGCAGTGTCTTGTTTAGGCCGCGGATCCGCGGTTGGTTAGAGGAATCACTTCCTCAATTTCAGTGCACAACTCCTGTTCCAGGGCCCACATTCCAGAAATGCACACAAACTTCCAGAAGACTCCAGATAGTTCTACCAGATCAGCAAATACTTTGAGCTTCACTAAACTAGCCTATTATTCTAGAACTTTCCCTAAACCCTAGCTTAAACCCTAAGCTAGCTCCTAACAAACTCCTTCTAGAAACTCCTCAACAAACTTTGGGAGGGAAAGTTCCAATTCAAACCTAAGCCTAGGGTTTGGGAGTTCTATAAATAAGACCCTAGGCTCACTCATTAATCATGTTAGATCTTGGCAACCTTGGGAAAGCTTAGAAAAATCAATCTCTTTCTTCATCCCCTCTTCCTCAAGTTTAGTGAGAGAGCTTGGAGGAAACCCTAACCCTAAATCCAACCACAATTCAAGATCTTGAGTGCAAGCCAAGCAAGATGCCTTCAACCCTTTTATGAGCCGAGCCGATCTTCAATCGGGCAAGAGATCAAAGTAGATCCACGATCCACGGAGACGAGCGAAGCCGAGTCAACGATCGATTTCTTCTTCTTGTAGATCTTGAAAGAATGTATTGAAATTGTTGATTAAATAAAATGTGATATTCTTTTATCTTGTTTTCTTTAAATTCCGCATCATGTTATCTTTACAAATCTTTAATATTGTCTTTGTGGTGATGTATGAATAAAACTCTGCTCGTTAAGGAGTCGAAACGATCTTTAGTATGATGATGTAACAAATTTGCAATCGATTCTTGATTCCCACGAGTTTGTAAACCCTAGCAAGTTCAAGAATCGACGACCCAATTCGTTGCGATGCTTTCTTGATCGACATCGCTCGAGATTGGGGAGTTCCGATCGTTTCTTGAAATTGCTAGAGGCTAGAATATAAATGGTATCCTCGAAAGAACAAGGGTTAAGAGATGAAACCCTAATTTCATCAAGAAAGCCCTAACTCTCGTCGATCACCATTGATCTAGTATCAATTCTTCGAAGGACAAGAACACGAAACCTTTTAGATTACATCACATCTAAAGATCCGATCGATTCCTACGAGCCTTTCTTATATTCTTGATTGTTGATTGGAAATATTATCGAAACACCGATTCTTGATTGTTTATAGTTTCTTGATTCTTGCATAAGAATAGTGACACTCGAATACAAATCATTCTTGAATCATGTTTTCTTTTATTGTTGCTTAACTTTTCATTTCAAACGTATCGAAATACAAGTGAATCGTGCAATCCCTGTGGACGATCCGCACTCACTACAAACTACATCCGACACCGTAGTTTGATTGCGGTCAAAATAGTTTTTGGTTGTGAAGTTCTTTATAAATTTCTCTTTATACTACACAACGGGAAAAACGATCAATCACGGCCGCACCCCCGATACCGTCGACGAAGTGTACTAAGGCGGAACACCGCTGCCGCCAGCGCCCAAACGGATGCTTTCGGCGACGGGGTTCTCCTACAGTCACTTGGTCGGGGCTATGGGGTGAGGCTGTCTATTAAGTTTACCGGTGAGTATCCGCGTACGCTACGAGATTGCGACGGACTTTTAATCACATCAAAATTCCGTAGCAACCGATCAAGTGAGACTAAAGTGCTATGCTTATAACATTCATTCAGTTATCTCATAACTACTTGTGGATTCCAAATATTGTATCAAATTCCGGATAAATAGAAAATGTCAAACTTTCCTATCGAATAATCGAACACCCAAGTTTTCCCGAAACAGATCAACATATGAAACAAGTTAAAAAACATTCACTTCATGCCTCAGTACCAACGGTCCAGCCGTAGAAGGGTCAAGCCAACGCCTCACATGTGGCACGCCGTACTACACCAAACCCTAAGGTTCAAAGGGCAGCTCAAGACGGTCACATAATCGAGTTAAGGTTTGTTGTCTTCTAGAGGGTGCATCGCGTTACTTGCACTACTTAGAACATTATTAAACCACGGAAAGATCCAACACTTGGAAATTTCCCGACAGGGGAAAAAGTGGGTATTTATATCCGGTCGAACATTTTAACATATTCTAAAATTATCCGGAAAACAAATAGACAAGATTAGACAATCCGATCGAATCCACGAGTTCCCTAAACAACCCCAGAAAACTCAACTCTTGAGTGCAAATTAAAAATTCCCAGAAAACTCAGCACCTGAAGAGACAAATTACTGTGCAAAAATGGAAGTCTAATCTCATTATTTGGCCGCGGAACCGCCGTAGAAGCCAAGCTTCTGCCGCGGTTCCGCCGCTCTTTAGCCATATCACTTGGCCATTTTTGCACCGTAATTCTTAGAATTTCCTGCTGAATTTTTTAAGAATTTTTAATCTGGAAATAACCCAGTTTTGAAAAAATGTCCAGAGAGGGTTGAAATTTAGGGTTTCGTGTTTCGTTCGGGTTTCTAACTTCGTCTACACATCGCCTAAGGCTCTAGCTAGGCTCTGATACCACTGTAGGGTTCCTAGGCACTCTAAGGAGGTCTCACAAGGCATCAACCATGCCAAATTCAAATTTTACAAGTGCCGAGAAACCCTAATACGGATCGTTGACTAGAGTTTAAGAGAAACATGCAACTAGTTAACATCTTAACTATGAGTGAACGGAAATACAAACTTTGTAGATCCGGTCCTCCACCTCCATAACTCCGTGATGAAGTCCCCTCGCTGCGATCATCGGATCCAGGGCTCTAGCGTCGGCTTCATCGGAGAAATGGGTGGGCTAGGTCGACGACTTCGATGCCGAATATGATCTACGTCGAAGAAACACAAGATCAAGCTCCAACTTCACCAAGCCATGAAACTTGTGAAGAAAACACCCTATACTACTTGGCAAGTGGTAGAGGATGAAGAAATAGGAAGTGGGTTCACTTTAGAATTGGATTTCTCACTCTTTTTCTCAAATCACCATTGAAGCTAGCAAGCTTCTTTCTACTTTTTGAAGAAGAAGAAGAAGAAAATAATATGATGCCTATTTTAAAATAGGAAATAAAATGATACTTATCATATTTGCAACCATAGTTAGGTGTAGAGAATAAACTAAGGTTAGGTTGAATGGTTAGGGTTAAGCATGAAACAAAAATGGTGGACTTATTCAAAGCTTCATGAAGCTTCAACTAGAAAACAAATCAAGCCACCATTTCTCTTCATCTTTCCAAGATGAATAAATGAATAAGTAAATAAACAAAACCCTAACCATTAACATAACCATGGTTTAATCACACACAAACCCTCATGTATCATCAAACATGATACAATCAAATGCACAAAAGTATATCACATATACAATGTGCACATCAAGTGAGAAAATCCTTTTTAAGTGAACAAATATTAGTTAATGTAAAGTAATATCTCTAATATATAATTATACATTAAATCATTAAATCAATACTTGATTTAACGATCCGGACATATCGCATATAACCGACTAATATCAATAGTAACAACTTATCGAATCAACACTTGATCCGATAACCTGGCTATATCTCATATAACCTATCAATGTCATAAATCGCGAGAATCGAATACAGTATCACATACTGGTATTATTCTCGGTCCCGCGCATATCTCATATGCGCTCCTATTTCATTTCGCTTGAGCCAGGAAACCTCTGTGTAGGACTCTAAAGACTCGTCAATACGCCGGCAGCAGGTGATGATCATATCAAACACCCACAAGCCGCAAGCGGTCTTCTAAACGTAACGGCCACCCGGGTATTGAGCGATCAGAAGATCAACGAGCAAGCCCGCTCACACTCCTGTGAATCCAACCAGTAACACTTACCGTACAGTCCGGTCTGATCGTCTGATATGTCGCATATCTTGCCTAGGGGTGGTAAACGTCAGACCCCAATAGCTCGATAAGTCGTGTCGATCTAAGGTCTATAACAGTTCGAGAAACTACTGGTAACACTTACCAGTAAATCTCAGCAACCCTGGCCAGGGATTTCCGGTTATAGCCAATCGAACACAGCGCAACATCAACTCCCTATACCGGGAGAGACGAATCCCCTCCTATCGCTCATTGCATCCATGTGATTCAGGACTGTACCCAAAAACCACCGTTTTGCACGCCCTCTTGGACGTGGTAAGGTGGAAATCAAAGCACAGTGGGAACCACATAAGACTCTATGACGATCTCGGGTCAACAGACTACTCTGTACCAGAGTCACCAGAGAACTGCAATCTGACGTAAGGTATAATACCATCTGGGAGTTCTCGACGAGTCCGTCCAGCGTACCCAGTCTCCACTGAGCACCCGTATATCATCTCAGATGTCAAACACCAATGGATATGGGATCATCCATCGCCCATCTGTATGGGTCGAGAAGGTATATGCTAGTCTACTCTGGTATATCGATGCCCCGTCTCGATACACCCACGACTAGGGACCTTGAAGGATGTACTTATGGACTACCATGTCCCCACTAGTATGATCCGCATCATAGTCCAGGTAGTCAAGTAGACATCCTAAGGGCTTTACCAACATGTAACAGAGAGACAATCAGTGTACACGTTAAACTAAAGAGTAACCAGATAGCATACTATCATGTCGAGCAAGAAAGTCCTCCCTATATATGTCCCAGCATCCACTACAATATACATCCTATGTATAGTAATGGCCTCTAGGCCATACATATAACTAACAGCGTTAGCTCCAGTTTCAAGTTTAGAAAATTTTTGTTTCCGCGTTTTGGCCTCGGATCGACGGCCGGGGCGCTACCGTAGACTTACATGGTATCAGAGCCAAGCCATTAACCTTTACTAGCTTGCTCTAACGTGTTTAAAACATCGATCGAACAAAATTTCCGAAACCGCATTTTCAAAAGTCAAGTTTCTGTCGAATTTTTTTTTGTCGTCGAAAAATTATTTTGAGTATTGCAGAAAATCAGGCAGGCTTTCTAAGACATCTGTGAAAATTTGGTAGCATGATGCTACAGTGCCGCCGCGGAACCGCGGCAATTACCCTGTTTTGGCCGCGGTTCCGCCGCCATTTTGTGGCTTCCCTGCACCAAATTTTCTACAGTGGTCTTTGCTTGGAATTAGGGTTTCTGGTATTTTTAGTTTTGGCCTAGATTATTTTGAGTGCTGGATTTGTGCTTGGGGCCCACTTCGGGAAATTTTGTCGATCGAAAATTTTAAATATGTTAGTTCACAGTGCTTACTTTATATCTGTGACCGTGAATGTCATTCGAGCGGTAAATCTTGTCTGATTGCTATAGTTCTTTTAGACGGATTTGCGAACGTGACATTCACGTTGATGTTCTGTATTGTGATGTGATGTTGCGGATTTGTCATGGTGGATAGCCTGGATGCAATGGTAGTACAGTTTGGTTGTATTTGTACATTTGATATTGCGGGGTGAGCGTCCGACATGTGGACTGCCGTCACTGCCTATTTGTATATTATTCTTTTAGGGCACGACCGGGCTGAGGTCGATATACCCGTTGTATATATTTTACTTTCCGTACTAGGATTACCCCGCAGTGGAGTGCACGGATAGCCGGGTTCTAGAGGGCAACGAGCCCGCATCTCATGGCTTTGAGACGGAGGGGGCTTTACTCTAGAATTGGCGGGCTATTCACCGCACTCGTAGGGAGTATAGGTTGACCCAAGGATGGGTGCTCAAGTTACTGGATTTCGTGAAGTGCTGGGTGGCCCATTCACTTTGTTGAAAGGGGCTGCCTCTCTTCGGGTTTTGGAGGGTAACTTGCCGCGCCCGTAGGGGTCTAGGATTTCATTGCACAGGCTATCCACACGACCAGGGGAATGTCGGGTTTCACTTGCGGCTCTATGAAACCCGGGGCTCCCAGATGCACAGTAATCCCTAAAATACCGTGCTGATTTTTCTGCATATTTTTAATTTGGAAAAATGCACAGTTTAGAAAAATGTACAGAGAAGGCTTAGAATTAGGGTTTCGGGCAGCACGTGCTCAGCACTAACAGATAGGAATTACTGTGCAATTTTAAAAAGTTGATGTGACTACTTGGCCGCGGAGGGACGTCATCACGGAGCTATAAAGGTGGAGGACCGGACCTACAAAGGTTGTAGTCTCTTTCACTTAGCAGTAAAGCTGTTTACTTGCTTGCTTTTTCGCCTTTACTCTAGTTAACGATCGCATTAGGGTTTCTCGGCACCGGAAATTTTTGAATTTGGCATGGTTGATGCCTTGTGAGACCTCATGAGTGTGCCTAGGAACCATACAGTGGTATCAGAGCAGGATGAAATTTAGGGTTTCAG
This sequence comes from Agapanthus africanus, assembly GCA_030015575.1. Taxonomy (NCBI): domain Eukaryota; kingdom Viridiplantae; phylum Streptophyta; class Magnoliopsida; order Asparagales; family Amaryllidaceae; genus Agapanthus; species Agapanthus africanus. Next base: position 250,845,276 of record CM057348.1, on the reverse strand, counting down.
GGTTCGATCGGGTTTCTAACATCGTCTACTCATCGCCTAAGGCTCTAGCTAGGCTCTGATACCACTGTAGGGTTCCTAGGCACACTCATGAGGTCTCACAAGGCATCAACCATGCCAAATTCAAAAATTTCCGGTGCCGAGAAACCCTAAACTAGATCGTTAATTAGAGAATAGGCGAAACTACAAGCTAGTAAACAACTTTACTGCTATGTGAAAGAGACTACAACCTTTGTAGATCCAGTCCTCCACTTCCTTAGCTCCGTGATGATATCCCTCCGCTGCGATCATTGGATCCCGGACTCTCGCGGTGGTTTCATCGAAGAAATGATCGGGCTAGGTCGATGACTTCGATGCCGAAGATGATCTACGTCGAAGCGACTCTAACTCGAGCTCCAACTTCACCAAGTCATGAAACTTATGAAGAAAACACCTTATACTACATGACAAGTGGTATAGGATGAAGAAATAGGAAGTGGGTTCATTTTGGATTTGGATTTCTCAAATGGATTCATCACTTGAAATTTTGTAGAAAGCTTTTCTTTCTTCATCTTGAAGAAGAAGAAGAAGAAGAATGAAAAAGAATAATAAATTAAAAAAAAATCAAGTGATGGTTATCATTTTGTAACCATGATAACCATGGGTGATGGTTATCATTTTGTAACCATATATTACTTTACTTTAACTAGTATTTGTTCACTTAAGATGGATTTTCTCACTTGATGTGCACATTGTATATATGATATAGTTTTGTGTACTAGTTTGTATCATGTTTGATGATACATGCAAACTTGGGTGTGTATGATTAAACCATGGTTATGTTAATGGTTAGGATTTTGATTTACTTATTTATTTATTCTCTTTATTCTTTTTGGCAAAGGAAAATGAAATGGTGGCTTGCCTTGTCTTTTGTTGAAGCTTCATGAAGCTTTGAAGAAGTAACCATTTTGTTTCTTTCCTTTAACCTAACCATTCAACTTAACCCTAGTTTATTCTCTACACTCACCCATGGTTACAAAATGATAACCATCACTTGATTTTGTTTTAATATATGATTATGTTCGCCATAAATTAACGTGTATGCTATCTGGTTACTCTTTACTTTAACGTGTACACTGATTTTCTTGCTCGATATGATAGTATGCTATCTGGTTACACTTTACTTTAACGTGTACACTGATTGTCTCTCTGTTACATGTTGGTAAAGCCCTTAGGATGTGTACTTAACTACCTAGACTATGATGCGGATCATACTAGTGGGGATGTGGTTGTTCATAAGTACATCCTTCAAAGTCCTTAGTCGTGGGTGTATCGAGACGGGGCAACGATATACCAGAGTAGACTAGTGTGTAGCTTCTCGACCCATATAGATGGGCGATGGATGATCCCATATCCATTGGTGTTTGACATCAGAGATGATATACGGGTGCTCAGTAAAGACTGGGTACACTGGACGGACTCATGTCCTCTGCTTCCTTAGCTCCGTGATGCTGTCCCTCCGCTGCGATCATCGGATCCCGGACTCTCGCGGTGGTTTCATCGAAGAAATGATCGGGCTAGGTTGATGACTTCGATACCGAAGATGATCTACGTCGAGGCGACTCTAACTCGAGCTCCTACTTCACCAAGTCATGAAACTTGTGAAGAAAACACCCTATACTACATGACAAGTGGTAGAGGATGAAGAAATAGGAAGTGGGTTCGCTTTGGATTTGGATTTCAAAAATGGATTCATCACTTGAAATTTTGTAGAAAGCTTTTCTTTCTTCATCTTGAAGATGAAGAAGAAGAAGAATGAAAAAGAATAATAAATTAAAACAAAATCAAGTGATGGTTATCATTTTGTAACCATGGGTGAGTGTAGAGAATAAACTAGGGTTAAATTGAATTGTTAGGTTAAAGGAAAATGAAATGGTGGCTTGCTTTGTCTTTTGTTGAAACTTCATGAAGCTTTGAAGAAGTAACCATTTTGTTTGAAAGAGACTACAACCTTTGTAGATCCGGTCCTCCACTTCCTTAGCTCCGAGATGATGTCCCTCCGCTGCGATCATCGGATCCCGGACTCTAGCGATGGTTTCGTCGAAGAAATGATCGGGCTAGGTCGTCGACTTCGCGGTCGAAGATGATCTACGTCGAGGCAACACAAGATCAAGCTCCAACTTCACCAAGTCATGAAACATGTGAAGAAAACACCCTATAATACTTGGCAAGTGGTAGAGGATGAAGAAATAGGAAGTGGGTTCACTTTGGATTTGGATTTCTCACTCTTTTCCTCATAGCACCATTAAAGCTAGTAAGGTTTCTCCTTCTTGAAGAAGAAGAAGAAGAAGGAAAAAGAATATGATAAGAATTATGAATTATTGAAAATAAAGTGTTCTTATCATATTAGCAATCATGGTTGAGTGTAGAGAATCAACTAGGGTTAAGTAAATGGTTAGGGTTAAGGAAAGAAACAAAATGGTCAAGCTTTCAAAGCTTCATGAAGCTTCAACAAAAAACAAAAGAAGCAACCATTTCATTTTTTGTCCAAAAATAAATGAAAAGAAATAAATAAATAAGTAAATCAAACCCTAACCATAAACTTAATCATGGTTTAATCATACACACCCAAGTTTGCATGTATCATCAAACATGATACAAACTAGTGCACAAAACTACATCATATATACGATGTGCACATTCAAGTGAGAAAATCCATCTTAAGTGAACCAATACTAGTTAATGTAAAGTAATATATCTAATATATAATTATACATTAAATTATTAAATCAACACTTGATTTAACGACCCGGTCATATCGCATATGACCGACTAATATCCAATGTATCGACTTATCGAATCAATCCTCGATTCGATAACTAGGTTATATCGCATACAACAAATTGATACATTCATCGCGAGAATAGAATACGGTATCACATACACGCATTATTCTCGGTCCCGCACATATCTCATATGCGCTCCTATTTCGTTTCGCTTGAGCCAGGAAACCTCTGTGTAGGACTCTAAAGACTCGTCAATACGCCGACAGTAGGTGATGATCACATCAAACAACCACACGCCGCAAGCGGTCTGCTAAATGTAACGGCCACCCTATGTGATATGGTGTGCTCTATGATGAGTACTACTGAGTTTCCTATTTCCTTTTAGGGAGTTATGCATTTATGAAGTTGCATACCTATTGAATAGGGTTCCGATCAAATTAGATGCCTACCATCTCATATGAGATATGGAAAGGGAAGAGCCCGTCTCTTAAGTCAGTTAAGATTTGGGGTTGTCCAGCCTATGTCTAAAAGCATAATCTGGACAGGCTCGAGGCAAAGTCAGGACTGTGGAAGTTTGTTGGATATCCCAAGCATATGCAAGGGAATATCTTCTACCTAACCGAGGAACAAAAATGTTTTGTTTCTCAGCATACCCCTTTTGTGAAAAGGAATTTCTTGTGAAGAAATTATTGGTTATGAGGTAGAACTGGAAAAGGTTCCGGCTATACAAATTACAGCAGATGATTTGGTTGAAACAAAAGGATTTAGTAGATTCCAACGAACCTCAGCCTCTCCGCCAATCTAGTAGGGTTCTTCACCCACCTGAGAGATACTTTGGTTTCTCTATGACAGTGGGAGCAAGGATTGCATCATGAGATGATGACCCAACTAGTTTTGGGCTGGCCATCAGGAGTAGGACTCTGTAAGAATGGCTGGATGCTTATCGATCTGAGATGGAATCATTATACACCAACAAAGTATGGACTTTGGTTGCTTTATCTGAAGGGTTAAATCCCCATCTGGAGCAAGTATATCTTGAGAAGATTACTTGGTGTACATGGAAAAGTTGAGACTTTCAAAGCTAGACTTGTTAAAAGTTTGCATCATTGACCAGGTATGGATTACTATGAAACCTTTTCTAAGTAGCTATGCTTAAGTCCATCCAGATCCTACTTGCCACGGCTACATACCATGACTACGATATCTGGCGGTTGGGTGTCATGACTGCTTTTCTAAATAATGATTTAGAAGACAGAGTCTATAAGTACACAGCCAGAGGGCTTCGTAGACAGTGGGAGCAACGGAAACGTGTGCAAGATGTTTTATGTGATAAAGCAGGCATCGCGGAGTTGGAACATCTGTTTTGATGAGATTAGTCAAAGAGCTTGATTTCATCAAAATGGTATATGGACCTTGTATATAGAAAAAGGTAGTAGAGAGTATGGTGGTGATCCTCGTAGAGTACGTGGCTAATATACTCTTGATAGGGAAGGAGTTTCCTATGCTACGCTCGGTCAATCTCCGCTTATCACAAGGATTCTCCATATAGGATAAAAGTGATACCTACTAAATCCTGGGTTTTGGATCTATGAGATAGATCTAATTGGATGTTAGGATACTCACTATTTGTAGTGAGAAGGTATCAATTGATCCTGGGGAGAATCACTGGAAAGGTTCCAGGGTGATAAGGACGACTGAATGTCAGTCACAGGCATTGCCTTTACCCTCAGTAAAGGGACGGTATGTTGTAGGGTTCCTAGGCACACTCATGAGGTCTCACAAGGCATCAACGATGCCAAATTCAAAAATTTCCGGTGCCGAGAAACCCTAATGCGATCGTTAGCTAGAGTAAAGGCGAAAAAGCAAGCAAGTAAACAGCTTTACTGCTAAGCGAAAGAGACTACAACCTTTGTAGATCCGGTCCTCCATCTTCATAGCTCCGTGATGACGTCCCTCAGCTGTGATCATTGGATTCCGGACTCTGGCGATGGTTTCGTCGGAGAAATGATCGGGCTAGGTCGTCGACTTCGATGCCGAAGATGATCTACATCGAGGCAACTCAAGATCAAGCTACAACTTCACCAAGTCATGAAACTTGTGAAGAAAACACCTTATACTACTTGGCAAGTGGTAGAGAATGAAGAAATAGGAAGTGGGTTCACTTTGGATTTGGATTTCTCACTTGGAATCATCACTTGACATTTTTCAAGAGAGCTTTTCTTTTTATTCACTTGAAGAGGAAGATGAAGAAGAAGAAAAAGAATTATAAATTAATTCCAGAAAGAAAATTGAAGTGATGGTTATCATAATGCAACCATGGATGGGGCTAACTCATGTAGAGAATGAACTAGGGTTTAGGTAAATGGTTAGGGTTAAGGAAAGAAACAAAATGGTCAAGCTTTCAAAGCTTCATGAAGCTTCAACAAAATCCAAACAAAACCACCATTTTATTTCTAGCCAAAATGAATAGATAAATAAATGACTAAGTAAATAAAGAAAATGAAACCCTAACCATTTACTAAACATGGTTTAAATCAAGCATACACCCAAGTTTGCATGTATCATCAAACATGATACAAACTAGTGCACAATACTATATCATATATACAATGTGCACATCAAGTGAGGAAATCTATCTTTAAGTGAACAAATACTAGTTAATGTAAAGTGATATATCAAATATATAATTATACAATAAATCATTAAATCAACACTTGATTTAACGATCCGGTCATATCGCATATGACCGACTAATATCCAATGTATCGACTTATCGAATCAATCATCGATTCGATAACTAGATCATATCGCATACAACCAATCGATACATTCATCGCGAGAATAGAATACGGTATCACATATATGCATTATTCTCGGTCCCGCACATATCTCATATGCGCTCCTATTTCGTTTCGCTAGAGCCGGGAAACCTCTGTGCAGGACTCTAAAGACTCATCAATACGCCGGCTGTAGGTGATGATCATATCAAACACCCACAAGCCGCAAGTGGTCTGCTAAACGTAACGGCCACCCGGGTATTGAGCGATCAGAAGATCAACGAGCAAGCCCGCTCACACTCCTGTGAATCCAAACAGTAACACTTACCAAACAGTCCGGTCTGTTCGTCTGATATGTCGCATATCTTACCTAGGGGTGGTAAACGTCAGACCCCAGTAGCTCGATAAGTCATCTCGATATGAGGTCTATAACAGTTCGAGAAACAACTAGTAACACTTACCAGTAAATCTCAGCAACCCTGGCAAGGGATTTATGGTTATAGCCAATCGAACACAGCGCAACATCAACTCCCTATACCGGGAGGGACGATTCCCCTCCTATCGCTCATTGCCTCCATGTGATTCGGGACTGTACCCAAAAGCCACCATTTTACATGCCCTCTTGGACGTGGTAAGGTGGAAATCGAAGCACAGTGGGAATCACACAAGACTCTATGACGATCTCGGGTCTACAGACTAACCTGTACCAGTGTCACCAGAGAACTGCCATCTGACGTAAGATATAATACCATCTGGGAGTTCTCGGTGAGTCCGTCCAGTATACCCAGTCTCCACCGAGCACCCGTATATCATCTCTGATGTCAAACACCAATGGATATGGTATCATCCATCGCCCATCTATATGGGTCGAGAAGGTATACGCTAGTCTACACTGGTATATCGATGCCCCATCTCGACACACCCACGACTAGGGACTTTGAAGGATGTACTTATGGACTACCACGTCCCCACTAGTATGATCTGCATCATAGTCCAGGTAGTCAAGTACACATCCAAAGGGCTTTACCAACATGTAACAGAGAGACAATCTGTGTGCACGTTAAGGTAAAGAGTAACCAGATAGCATACTATCATATCGAGCAAGAAAGTCATCCCTATATATGTCCAAGCATCCACTACAATATACATCATATGTATAGTAATGGCCTCTAGGGCATACAAATAACTAACAATCTCCCACTTGCACTAGGGCCATCTGTAGCAGTGGTTGCAGTATCTCATACTCAACCATCCCATAGAAGTCTCTCTCTGGGAAAAGGCCTTTGTGAGTGATCCATTGTGTTGTCCTCTGAGTCTACTCTCCTAACCTTGATCACCCTGGAGATCAACTATCTCCATGATCAGGTGATGCTGCCTCAGAATACGTCTGGGTCACTGATGGCACCGGGGTTCCTGGCATAAGCCACAACTCCATTGTCACACAATGGGAGGAACAAAGTTCATCTCATGAACAAATATACTCCCAGACTTCCTCTTTGGTAGCATCTTAAGTAGCGATGTACCCAGACTTTATCGTCTAGTATGCCTCGGTATCTAGCTTTGAACTCTTCCAACATACTATCCCTTTACTGAGGGTAAAGACAATGCCTGTGACTGACATTCAGTCGTCCTTATCACTCTGGAACCTTTCCAGTGATTCTCCCCAGGATCGATTGATACGATCTCACTACAACTAGTGAGTATCATAACATCCAATTAGATCCATCACATAGATCCAAAACCCAGGGTTTCGGAGGTATCACTTTGATCCTTCATGGAGAATCCTTGTGATAAGCGGAGATTGACCGAGCATAGCATAGGAAACTCCTTCCCTATTAAGAGTATGTCATCCACGTACTCTACGAGAATCACCACCAAACTCCCTACTACCTTTTTGTATATACAAGGTTCATCTACCATTTTGATGATGTCAAACTCTTTGACTAACTCATCAAAACAGATGTTCCAACTCCGCGATGCCTGCTTTATCACATAAAACATCTTGCAGACGTTTCCACTGCTCCCACCGTCTAAGAAGCCCTTTGGCTGTGTACTTACAGACGCTCTCTTCTAAAACATCATTTTAGAAAAGCAGTCATGACACCCAACCGCCAGATATCGTAGTCATGGTATGTAGCCGTGGCAAGTAGGATCTGGATGGACTTAAGCATAGCTACTTGAAAAAGGTTTCACCATTATCCACGCCTGGTTGATGATGAAAACCTTTAACAAGTCTAGCTTTGAAAGTCTCAACTTTTCCATCTACACCAAGTAATCTTCTCAAGATTTACTTGCTCCTGATGGGGATTTAACCCTTCAGATAAAGCAACCAAAGTCCATACTTTGTTGGTGTATAAGGATTCCATCTCAGATCGCTAAGCATCCAGCCATTCTTACAGAGTCCCACTCCTGATGGCCAGCTCGAAACTAGTTGGGTCATCATCTCATGATGCAATCCTCGCTCCCACTGTCATAGAGAAACCGAAGTATCTCTCAGGTGGGTGAGGAACCCTACTACATCGGCGGAGAGGCTGAGGTTCGTTAGAATCTACTGAATCCTTTGGTTCTACCAAATCATCTGCTGTAGTTTGTATAGCTGGAACCTTTCCAGTTCTACATAACAGACCTTGCCTCGAGCTTTTCCGGATTTTGCTTTTAGACATAGGCCGGACAACCCCAAATCTTAACTGACTTAAGAGATGGGCTCTTCCCTTACCATATCTTATATGGAGTGGTAGGCAACTGATTTGATTGGACCTCTATTCAATAGGTATCCAACTTCATAAGTGCATAACTCCCAAAAGGAAATAGGTAACTCAGTAGTACTCATCATAGAGCACACCTTATCATATAGGGTGTGATTGCTCCGCCCCGATATACCATCGTGCTATGGTGTATACGGAGAAGTAATGCTGAGAGAGAATCTCATTCTCCTTTAGAATAGTCCAGGATTTCCGTCCCCAAGTATTCTCCTCCTTGATCTCATCAAAGGATATAATACTTATACCCGTATTGGTTCTCTGCTTCTAACTTATATTATGTGAATATCTCAAAAGGTTCGGACTTGTGTTTCAACAGGAACGTATGGCTGAATCTTGAGAGATCATCATAGAATGTAATGAAGTACAAAGAACCGGTCCTGGCATGTGTAGACAGGGGACCTTACATACGTCATCATGTATCAGTCCCAAGAGTTCAACTAACTCTTTCTCTGCTTCCAGTAAACAGAGCTATGGTCATTTTATCATTGTGACATGAATGGCAAGTTTCATAAGATGTAAATTCAAACTGATTTAAATATGCATCTAAATGTAACTTTAGCTAGTCGGGTCGCATTGATATGACCTAGTCTACAGTACCTCAAGAAGGATCCGTTCATTTCTGAACTCTTTCTCTTGTGTGTGTTCTGTATACTAGGAACTGTAGTTTGATTTAGAACGTCATTGCTTTTAGATAACGTGCCTGAACCGATCAACTTTTGATATAGGAAATGTTCAAAACATTAACCAACAATACAAAATTTTATCATTTCTTTACTAATAAAGAGACTGATATGATTTTGTATATCAGGTTCGGTATCTAATAACATTCATTCAGAATCAATGTACTGATAATACAGGGTGACAGTGACCAACAGACTTGGCTGCAACACTTGCCCCGTTTTCTGTCTCATGAAACTTATCACCCGTCTCAGTTCTCAACCTATCTGTAGCCCTATGTAACAGATTACATATCTGGGATCCTGATCTAGTATCAAATACCCAGGACGTAGAGGATACAGAGAAACAGTTCTTTGTAACGAACACACCCGAAGATGATGCATCAACATGCACTTTCTTCGTTTGGGCGTCACGGGAAATCTGGTATTCCCCAATTCCTACTCTGTCTTATACCAATTATAAGTTGGAGCGGGACCAATGTTCCCCATCTCAGTATAACAAGCGGGTTCTGTCAATATATCCGTTTTATTATCCTGATTAAGGCGTGATATGGTCGCTACATGGAGAGGGAGAGAGAAGAAAACACTCAGCGTATGCTCTTGCAAGATCAGATTGGTTATAATTTTATCTAATCAGGATGGCTCCCACTGTTTTTATCAAATCTTCCTTCAAACCCTAAAAGGAAAGACTAGCCGGGATTAATTACACGCTACAAGTTCGCCAATCTTTCAGCCAGGCCAGTGTCGGTACATTGAGGGAGGTCCCTCGTGCTTTCGCACGAACCTAATTAATGTAAACCTCGTTTTCCCAGAGGCGTAACCCCGTTGACACCTTTCTAGACACCTACTTGATCGGCTAATTGTAGTGTGTAAAACTCCCCCAGGAGTAACAATTACTCACAGCGGGTATCAGGATCCAACTATCTCATAGAAGGTATGCAATCTTATTGCAAATTTCAACACTTGAAATTCCCGATAATTTTGCCCCAAGCGATCTATGACCTTGACTGAGTCAACAAACCATAGACCGTAAGTAAAGTTCAACCCGCCTTTTCCCGATTGAATTAAACCCACCCGCACGACCCCTGGGTGAGTCAACAAGGCCGCACGACTACCCTAATCCAATCGCATCATATGCTTTGCAGATAAGCACTAATCAGCTACCGCACACTACGTCTTGACTGAGTCAACAAACGCAGCACGAATACTAACTATTACTTATCTGAAATGACGGAGGGCTACGTCAGGTTTTTATGAAAACCCTTTACGTAATGAACTTTATATCGTTGTAGGGTTGAATGATTTTAAAATGGAATGTTTTTGAGGCTTTTCTAGTTTTGGTAAAGGGGTCACTCCCGGAGAAGGGATCGTCGGCCCTTTCCTCATCGAATAAGGTGCAGAATATATCATATATACCGCTGTGCAAAGTAAGAACTATAGGAGCAATCAAAAGAAAAACCGAGGGCCGTAGCATCTGCCAGTTATTGCTAAAGGGGTCACTCCCGGTGAAGGGATCGTCGGCCCTTTCCTCATCGAATAAGGTGCAGGATATATCATATATACCGCTGTGCAAAGCAAGAACTATAGGAGCAATTAAAAGACAAACCGAGGGGTGTAGCATTCTACAGTCATTGCTAAAGGAGTCACTCCCGGTGAAGGGATCTCAGTCCTTTCCTTATCGAATAAGGTGCAGGAAGTTCTACAAGGAACACCGCGATGCAAAGCAAGAACTGTAGCTACCTGTTTTTGAAAATTCGATTCCACAACATCTTAGGTTTCTTTTCTTTCATTAATCACATTAATGAAGTCCCATCTTTTAAATCACCTAAACATCACAGATAAATACGACGTACACTTATGACATCCGCATTTGCCTCGATGTCCCCTCGTGCACCGTTAGGTTAGGTAACTAACGGCAGAGCAGGGCAGGGCTAGCGCGGGTGTAAAACATAAGTAACGTTTATATAATATATCATATATACTATATACAGTATTTATCACAGAACAGATCAAATGATCACATCACAGATATCGCAGCAGAAGAATCATATGAAACATTGGATATACTAGGACGTCCGTGTTTTCAATACGAGCTAGTATAAAACACGGATTCCACGGTCGTGATGAATGGCCAAACCCACACAGCTAGACCCCTACGAGAGCGGCAAGCAACCCTACCAATTCTAGAGTTAGGAGACCCGGACTCGACTCCTCGAGTTGGTCTCCCACTGGACTCCAGAACCCGGTTACTTGTGCCCTCCTCCTAGGGTCTATCCTAGTGCGGAAAAGTAAATAATATACAAAAGGTGACATCTTCCGCAACCTGGAAGTGCCCTAATAAAAGAATATTACATACAAGTTTTTACATGAATGAAAATGACAAACACTCATCTCACATAAAAAAAACCCCCGGCTATTCAAACACGACGATCCAATATAACATATCCAGCAACACATAACACCACATGTCATCAACGTAAGTAAACATGCGTATCCCAATTGTCGTTGACATATAGCAACGAAACCGGCGATATCGCATATTATACTTACGGTCGCAGAAAAGAAAGTGTAAAACTACAACAGTTGGAATCCGCAACATCCTCAGACATCACATGCCTGACAAAATGAATTCCTTAGACATCACATGCATAACAATTATAAACCCCGCATTTTAGTCTCTATATCGAAAACACTTTTCAATATCTAGTCGGGTAATTCAACAAGATTCCCAAAAAACTGATCGAATGCTCGTCGCAAACTTTAGTAGGCGGCCGCACCCCCGATACCGTCGACGAAGTGCACTAAGGCGGAACACCGCTGCCGCGAGCACCCGAACGGATGCTTTCGGCGACGGGGTTCTCCTACAGTCACTCGGTCGGGGCTATGGGGCGTGGCTATCTATTAAGTTTTACCGGCGAATATCCGCGTACGCTACGAGATTGCGACGGACATTTGATCGCATCAAAATTCCATGGCAACCGATCAAGTGAGACTAAAGTGCTATGTTTATAACATTCACATCAGTTATCTCATAACTACTTGTGGATTCCAAGTATTGTATCCCATTCCAGATAAATAGAAAATATAAAATTTTCCGATCGAACATTCAAACTGCCAAGTTTTCCAAAACAGCTCAACACATGAAACAAGTTTAAAAACATCCATTTCATGCCTCAGTACCAACGGTCCAGCCGTAGAAGGGTCAAGCCAACGCCTCACATGTGGCACGCCGTACTGCCCCAAACCCGAAGGTTCAAAGGGCAGTTCAAGACGGTCACATAATCGAGTTAAGGTTTGTTGTCTTCTAGAGGGTCCATCGTGTTACTTGCACAAATTAGAACGTCTTTAAACCACGGAAAAATCCAACACTTGAAAATTTTCCGGTAGGGGAAAAATTGGGTATTTATATCCGGTCGAACTTTTTAACATATTCTAAAATTACCTGGAAAAACACAGAGACAAAATTAGACAATCCGATCGAATCTACGAACTCCCAATGCAACCCAGAAAACTCAACTCTTGAGTAGAATTTAAAAATTCCCCGAAAATACAGCACAACAATATAGGAATTACTGTACAAATTTCAACGAAGGATGCTTCCGTACGGCCGCGGAACCACCGCACGAGCCATGCTCGTGCCGCGGTTTCGCGGCGGTTTGATGGAGTTAGCCTCTCATTTTGCACAGTATTTCTTATAAATCCTTGCTGATTTTTCTGCATATTTTTAATTTGGAAAAATCCCAGTTTTCAAAAATTGTACAGAGAAGGGGTCAGATTAGGGTTTCGTGTTTCGATCGGACTTCTAACATCGTATACGCATCGCCTAAGGCTCTTGCTAGGCTCTGATACCACTGTATGGTTCCTAGGCACACTCATGAGGTCTCACAAGGCATCAACCATGCCAAATTCAAAAATTTCCGGTGCCGAGAAACCCTAATGCGATCGTTAACTAGAGTAAAGTCGAAAAAGCAAGCAAGTAAACAGCTTTACTGCTAAGTGAAAGAGACTACAACCTTTGTAGATTCGGTCCTCCACCTCCATAGCTCCGTGATGACGTCCCTCCGCTGTGATCATCGAATCCCGGACTCTGGCGATGGTTTCGTCGGAGAAATGATCGGGCTAGGTAGTCGACTTCGATTCCGAAGATGATCTAGGTCGAGGCAACTCAAGATCAAGCTACAACTTCACCAAGTCATGAAACTAGTGAAGAAAACACCCTATACTACTTGGCAAGTGGTAGAGGATGAAGAAATAGGAAGTGGGTTCACTTTGGATTTGGATTTCTCACTTGGAATCATCACTTGACATTTTTCAAGAGAGCTTTTCTTTTTATTCACTTGAAGAAGAAGATGAAGAAGAAGAAAAAGAATTATAAATTAATTCCAAAAAGAAAAATGAAGTGATGGTTATCATAATGTAACCATGGGTGAGGCTAACTCATGTAGAGAATGAACTAGGGTTTAGGTAAATGGTTAGGGTTAAGGAAAGAAACAAAATGGTCAAGCTTTCAAAGCTTCATGAAGCTTCAACAAAATCCATACAAAGCCACCATTTTATTTCTAGCCAAAATGAATAGATAAATATATGAATAAGTAAATAAAGAAAATGAAACCCAAACCATTTACTAAACATGGTTTAAATCAAGCATACACCCAAGTTTGCATGTATCATCAAACATGATACCAACTAGTGCACAAAACTATATCATATATACAATGTGCACATCAAGTGAGAAAATCCATCTTTAAGTGAACAAATACTAGTTAATGTAAAGTGATATATAAAATATATAATTATACATTAAATCATTAAATCAACACTTGATTTAACGATCCGGTCATATCGCATATGACCGACTAATATCCAATGTATCGACTTATCGAATCAATCCTCGATTCGATAACAAGGTCATATCGCATACAACCAATCAATACATTAATCGCGAGAATAGAATACGGTATCACATACATGCATTATTCTCGGTCCCGCACATATCTCATATGCGCTTCTATTTCGTTTCGCTTGAGCCAGGAAACCTCTGTGTAGGACTCTAAAGACTCGTCAATACGCCGGCAGTAGGTGATGATCATATCAAACACCCACAAGCCGCAAGCGTTCTGCTAAACGTAACGGCCACCAAGGTATTGAGCGATCAGAAGATCAACGAGCAAGCCCGCTCAAACTCCTGTGAATCCAAACAGTAATACTTACCGTACAGTCCAGTCTGTTCGTCTGACATGTCGCATATTTTGCCTAGGGGTGGTAAACGTCAGACCCCAGTAGCTCGATAAGTCGTGTCGATATGAGGTCTATAACAGTTCGAGAAACAACTCGTAACACTTACCAGTAAATCTAAGCAACCCTGGACAGGGATTTCCGGTTATAGCCAATCGAACACAGCGCAACATCAACTCCCTATACCGGGAGAGTCGAATCCCCTCCTATCGTTCATTGCCTCCATGTGATTCGGGACTGTACCCAAAAGCCACCGTTTTGCACGCCCTCTTGGACGTGGTAAGGTGGAAATCAAATCATAGTGGGAATCACACAAGACTCTATGACGATCTCGGGTCTACAGACTAACCTGTAGCAGTGTCACCAGAGAACTGCCATCTGACGTAAGGTATAATACTATCTGGGAGTTCTCGGTAGTCCGTCCAGTGTACCCAGTCTCCACTGAGCACCCGTATATCATCTCTGATGTCAAACACCAATAGATATGGGATCATCCATCGCCCATCTATATGAGTCCAGAAGGTATACGCTAGTCTACACTGGTATATCGATGCCCCGTCTCGATACACCCATGACTAGTGACTTTGAAGGATGTACTTATGGACTACCACGTCCCCACTAGTATGATCCACATCATAGTCTAGGTAGTCAAGTACACATCCTAAGGGCTTTACCAACATGTAACAGAGAGACAATCAGTGTGCACGTTAAGGTAAAGAGTAACCAGATAGCAAACTATCATATCGAGCAAGAAAGTCATCCCAATATATGTCCAAGCATCCACTACAATATACATCCTATGTATAGTAATGGCCTCTAGGGCATACATATAACTAATAATCTCCCACTTGCACTAGGGACATCTGTAGCAGTGGTTGCAATATCTCATACTCAACCATCCCATAGAAGTCTCTCTCTGGGAAAAGGCTTTTGTGAGTGGATCCGCCGTATTGTCCTCTGAGTCTACTCTCCTAACCTTGATCACCCTGGAGATCAACTATCTCCATGATCAGGTGATGCTGCCTCAGAATACGTCTGGGTCACTAATGGGACCGGGGTTCCTGGCATAAGCCACAACTCCATTGTCACACAATGGGAGGAACAAAGTTCATCTCATGAACAAATATACTCCCAGACTTCCTCTTTGGTAGCATCTTAAGTAGCGATGTACCCGGCCTTTATCGTCTATTATGCCTCGGTATCTAGCTTGGAACTCTTCCAACATACCGTCCCTTTACTGAGGGTAAAGACAATGCATGTGACTAACATTCAGTCGTCCTTATCACCCTGGAACCTTTCCGGTGATTCTCCCCAGGATCGATTGATACGATCTCACTACAACTAGTGAGTATTCTAACATCCAATTAGATCTATCTCATAGATCCAAAACCCAGGATTTAGGAGGTATCACTTTGATCCTTCATGGAGAATCCTTGTGATAAGCGGAGATTGACCGAGCGTAGCATAGGAAACACCTTCCCTATCAAGAGTATGTCATCCACGTACTCTACGAGAATCACCACCATACTCCCTACTACCTTTTTGTATATACAAGGTTCATCTACCATTTTGATGATGTTAAACTCTTTTACTAACTCATCAAAATATATGTTCCAACTCCGCGATGCCTGCTTTATCACATAAAACATCTTGCACACATTTCCCCTGCTCCCACTGTCTGTGAAGCCCTTTGGCTGTGTACTTACAGACGCTCTCTTCTAAAACATCATTTTAGAAAAGCAGTCATGACATCCAACCGCCAGATATCGTAGTCATGATATGTAGCCGTGGGAAGTAGGATCTTGATGGACTTAAGCATAGCTACTTGAAAAGGTTTCACCATTATCCACGCCTGGTTGATGACGAAAACCTTTAACAAGTCTAGCTTTGAAAGTCTCAAGTTTTCGATCTACACCAAGTAATCTTCTCAAGATTTACTTGCTCCTGATGGGGATTTAACCCTTCAGATAAAGCAACCAAAGTCCATACTTTTTTGGTGTATAAGGATTCCATCTCAGATCGCTAAACATCCAGCCATTCTTACAGAGTCCCACTCCTGATGGCCAGCTCGAAACTAGTTGGGTCATCATCTCATGATGCAATCCTCGCTCCCACTGTCATAGAGAAACCGAAGTATCTCTCAGGTGGGTGAGGAACCCTACTAGATCGGTGGAGAGGCTGAGGTTCGTTGGAATCTACCGAATCCTTTGGTTCTACAAAATCATCTGCTGTAGTTTGTATAGCTGGAACCTTTCCAGTTGTACATAACAGACCTTGCCACGAGCTTGTCTGGATTTTGCTTTTAGACATAGGCCGGACAACCCCAAATCTTAACTGACTTAAGAGATGGGCTCTTCCCTTACCATATCTCGTATGGAGTGGTAGGCAACTGATTTGATTGGAACCCTATTCAATAGGTATGCAACTTCATAAGTGCATAACTCCCAAAAGGAAATAGGTAACTCAGTAGTACTCATCATAGAGCACACCTTATCATATAGGGTGTGATTGCTCCGCCCCGATATACTATCGTGCTATGGTGTATACGGAGAAGTAATGCTGAGAGAGAATCTCATTCTCCATTAGAATAGTCCAGGATTTCCGTGCTCAAGTATTCTCCGCCTTGATCTCATCAAAGGACATAATACTTATACCCGTATTGGTTCTCTACTTCTAACTTATATTATGAGAATATCTCAAAAGGTTCGGACTTGTGTTTCAACAGGAACGTATGGCTGAATCTTGAGAGATCATCATAAAATGTAATGAAGTACAAAGAACCGGTCCTGGCATGTGTAGACAGGGGACCTTACATACATCATCATGTATCAGTCCCAAGAGTTCAACTAACTCTTTCTCTGCTTCCAGTAAACAGAGCTATGGTCATTTTATCTTTGTGACATGACTGGAAAGTTTCATAAGATGTAAATTCAAACTGATTTAAATATGCATCTAAATGTAACTTTAGCTAGTCGGGTCGTATTGATATGACCTAGTCTACAATACCTCAAGAAGGATCCGTTCATTTCTGAACTCTTCCTCTTGTGTGTGTTCTGTATACTAGGAACTGTAGTTTGATTTAGAACGTCAATGCTTTTAGAGAACGTGCCTGAACCGATCAACTTTTGATATAGGAAATGTTTAAAACATTATCCAACAATACAAAATTTTATCATTTCTTTACTAATAAAGAGACTGATATGATTTTGTATATCAGGTTCGGTATCTAATAACATTCATTCAGAATCAATGTACTGATAATACAGGGTGACAGTGACCAACAGACTTGGCTGCAACACTTGCCCCGTTTTCTGTCTCAAGAAACTTATCATCCGTTCTCAGTTCTCTACCTATCTGTAGCCCTATGTAACAGATTACATATCTGGGATCCTGATCCGGTATCAAATACCCAGGATGTAGAGGATACAGAAAAACAGTTATTTATAACGAACACACCCGAAGATGATGCATCAACATACACTTTCTTCGTTTGGGCGGCACGGGAAATCTGGTATTCCCCAATTCCTACTCTGTCTTATACCAATTATAAGTTGGAGCGGGACCAACGTTCCCCAGCTCAGTATAACAAGCGGGTTCGGTCAATATATCTGTTTTATTATCTTGATTAAGGCGTGATATGGTCGCTACATGGAGAGAGAGAGAGAAGAAAACACTCAGCGTATGCTCTTGCAAGATCAGATTGGTTATAATTTTATCTAATCAGGATGGCTCCCACTGTTTTTATCAAATCTTCCTTCAAACCCTAAAAGGAAAGACTAGCCGGGATTAATTACACGCTACAAGTTCGCCAATCTTTCAGCCAGGCCAGTGTCGGTACTTTGAGGGAGGTCCCCCGTGCTTTCGGACGAACCTAATTAATGTAAACCTCATTTTTCCAGAGGCGTAACCCCATTGACACATTTCTAGACACCTACTTGATCGGCTAATTGTTGTGTGTAAAACTCTCCCAGGAGTAACAATTGTTGGAGATAGTGCCCTCAGAGTCAATTATTAGGTCACAGGTACGTGATTGTAATGATTGATGGAGGACCTATCCCGGTAGGACAGTCTTACTCGAGATGATAGTATGTTATCTGGTTTACCTTTATCATCGTGTATTGTTTTAAGTGACCTGACACGTCGCTATTACACGTTGATAGAGCCCCTAGGATTCTTGCTTGACCACCAGCAGTATGAGGGCGATCATATAAGTGGGAGCTGGGGGTCTATAAGCATATCCTTAAAAGGTCCCTATTCGTGAGAGTTTCGAGACAGGGCATCGATTCTCCATAGTAGACTAGTGTATACAGTCGAGACCCCGACGAGGGGCGGTGGCCGGTCTCACAAGCCACTGGTGTCAGTTGGATCACCTAAGATGTATACAGGTGCTCATTGGGTTATGAGTACACCGGACAGGACTCGCCGGGAACATGCTAGTTGGTCATATACCAGACGTCAGATGGCAGTTCCCTGGTGACATGTGTACAGGTTAGTTCATCGACCTGGGGATCGTCATTTGTCTTGTGTGAGTTCCCATTGTACTTTGATTACTACCCTACCACGGCTCAAAGGAGGCGTGCAAACAGGTTTTAGTTGGGTACAGTCTCGAGCCACATGGAGGCAGTGAGCGTATCTTCAGGGGTTCGTCTCTCCCGGTATTGGGGGTGAGGTCGTGCTGTGTCTAGGAGAGCCATTACACGAAGCCCTCGGCCGAGGCAAGGAGATTTACTGGTAGGTATTCCAGTAGTATCTCAGGGTGTTCTGGGCTACACTCCGACACGACTTCTACCGCTTTTGGGGGTCTGACTTTTACCAACCCTCTAGGCCCGCCATGCGATGCTCATAGACGAACGGACCGGACTGTACGGATATTGTCACTGACAGGCTCAGTAGGGAGTCAGGCTGAGTTCGCTCACAGACGTCCCTTTTGGTCAATACGTGGTAGCCCGTTATGTATTGGCTTATACCTCTAACGTGCTAGTGGTTAAATCCACAACCAAGGTGTTGACGAGTCTTTAGAGTCCCCCACATTCTGTTACTCAGCTTTCGGGCGAAAGATTGTAGAGGCCGTATGGAGATATGGCAGGGTCCGATCAGATACGTGCGGTATTACACGGATCAGGATCGGACAGTCTGTACTATAGGCCGTATGGTTATATGGCAGGGTTCGATCAGATACGTGCGGTATTGCACGGATCAGGATCGAACGGATATTACTAGCCGGCTTTGGTTTAAGCCGGATCCTAGTATAGTACAGTGTAGACTTTGTCTCATTGCATTTGTATTTCGGTCGGAATACAAATGCGGCTGTGTATGCACAGTATCGGGGTTTTCCTGTAATTTATTACGGGACCAGTTTTCTGGAGTTGCCAGTTTGCTTTCCGTTTCGGCCGATTTCCATTGTTCCGTTCATTGGCCGAAGATTGGTGGAGGAGGGTTTATTTGCATTGTTGCAAATAGGCATTTGTGGAGGGGGTTCTTTGCATATTATTTGTATCATGATGGTTTTCATGATATGCACCATACCTTGACTTTCTTTAGATCATGATGGCTTGACTTTGTTAACAATCATGGTTGTTGATGATTGTTGGTTGAGTGTGGGTTTGTTTTGGTGATCATTGCTTTTCATGATAACCATTCCTCTCTCTCTCTCTTTTTCCATACATGGGCCGGCCACTATTGGGGAAGGGGGTATTTCATTTTTGGTGTGGCAATTTTTGGTTCTCATGGTGCTAAGAAAAGCTTTCTAGTTCATCTCAAAAATCAATTCCTCCACCATCTCAAAAAGGCAATTCCTACAACCCTAAATGAGACTTCTTCTCTAGATATTCTACAGCAAATCTTGGGCACGTCGAGTAGCCGGCTTCGTGCCCGAGTTGCCTCGGCATTGAGGTGGGAGCCCGTAAAAGAAGTAGGCGATGTGGTGCACTTCCGGCGACGAGGAGGAGACGG
Organism: Agapanthus africanus; assembly: GCA_030015575.1. Taxonomy (NCBI): domain Eukaryota; kingdom Viridiplantae; phylum Streptophyta; class Magnoliopsida; order Asparagales; family Amaryllidaceae; genus Agapanthus; species Agapanthus africanus. Next base: position 250,825,111 of record CM057348.1, on the reverse strand, counting down.
GACATTCCGCAGGAGATCGGGACGATGACGAGAAGACCGGAGGACTTGGATCGTCGGTATATCTCTTTCTCATCTTATAGTTAGCTAGGACTAATTAATGGTTCGATCCGGGTATTAGTGCGCGGCGGTTTGCCAGTTCAGTAAAAATTAAAGTATTTCACCGCTTCCGCATTTGGCCGTCGGATTGACGGCCGGGGCGCCGCCGTGCACTTACAGTGGTATCAGAGCCTCTCCATTAACTTAGTCTAGCTTGGTTTAATGTGTTTTGCGTTTCCGATCGACCAAAATTCCAAAATCTACATTTTTACTTGCATCAGTTTTCTGTTGAAATTTTTTGGTGTCGAAAAATTTTTCAGGTTACAGAAAAGTGATGTACTGGAAAATCTAAGAGTTCTGTGAAAATTCGATGCACTAAGTCCACTGTTGGAGCGCGGATCCGCGGCCAAACACCCCTTTGGGCCGCGGATCCGCCGCACACTGTTGGGTTCCCTGCACCAAATTTCTACAGTATCTTTCTGGGGTTAAAATTGGGGTTTTGGAATATTAATATTGGGCCCAGAATTTCTGTGAGTGCTATAGTATTGTTTGGGGGCCCACTTGTTAATTTTTGATCGATGGGATATTTTAAACACATTATTTCACAGTATTTACATTATATCTGCGACCGTGAATGTCACTTGATCGGTAAATCCGGTCTAACTGCTATAGCCCGGTTAGACGGATTTGCGAACGTGATTTTCACGTTGATGTTCTGTTTTTGCTGTGATGTTGCGGATCGGTCGTTGGGGATAGCCTGGTTGCAATGCTAGTACAGTTGTGGTTGTATTATGTACATTTGATATTGCGGGGCGAGCGTCCGACATGTGGACTGCCGTCACTGCCTGTTTGTATTATTATTTTGGGGCACGGCCTGGTTGCGGTCGATGTACCCGGTGTATGTATATTTTACTTTCTGTACTAGGATTGCCCCGCGGAGGGGTGCACGGATAGCCGGGTTCTAGAGGGCAACGAGCCCGCATCTCATGGCATTGAGACGGAGGGGGCATCACTCTTGGATTGGCAGGCTATTCGCCGCACTCATAGGGGGTACAGGTTGACCCAGGAGGGGTGCCCAAGTTACCGGATTCCGTGAAGTGCTGGGTGGTCCATTCACGGTGCTGAAGGGGGCTGCCTCGCTTCAGGTTTTGGCGGGTGACTTGCCGCGCCCGTAGGGGTCTAGGATTTCATTGCGCAGGCTATCCACACGACCAGGGGAACGTCGGGTTTCAGCAGTGGCTCTGTGAAACCCGGGGATCCCAGATATCTGTATTGTTTCTGTGATGCTGTACATTTCTGTGATGTTGCATTTTTATTCACGCCTTGAGCGAATATAATATATTGGTATATATATTAGTAGATGTTGTATATGTTTTGCATCCGCGCTAGTCCAGTCCCCGCTCTGTCGTTAGTTAGCTAACCTAACGGGTAATGACGGGACCCAGTGGCGAATGCGGATGGCATATACGTACATCAGTATATTTTCGTTCTTTTTGTTGTGATCAATTGATGGGACTGCGTTGATTCGGATCAATGCAAGTTAAAAACAAACCTAATCTGATGTTGTTGGAACACTTTTCAAAAAGCTGTTATTGCAAGGACGTTCTCTTTTGTTTTGCATCGTGGTATTCAGTTGGAATATCCTGCTCCTCAGTCGACGAGGCAAGGGCCGAGATCCCTTCACCGGGAGTGACCCCTTGGACAAAAGTTTGCGTCAGGGCATTAACTTCACTATAGCCGATTACTTTTTCTTTGCACCGTGGTATTCAGTTGGAATATCCTGCACCTCATTCTATGGGGAAAGAGCCGAGATCCCTTCACCGGGAGTGACCTCTTTAGCGGAAGTTGTCGTCACTATATTTCTAAAAAGCTATCCGTTCCTTCAACGATATCAAGTTCATTACGTTAAAGGTTTTCGCCAGAAACCATTCGTAGCCCTCCGTCGTTTCATATGGGTGGTCAATAGTATTCAATCTGTGTATGTTGGCCAAAGTCAAGGCACAGTGATTGGTAGCTATTGGGTATTCATATGCAGCATAGATAGATGCGTTGGTTTGGGACAGTCGTACTGCCATTTTGGCCAAAGTCAAGGGTAGGTACGGGTGGATTCAAATTAACCTGGAGAATGACGGGTAGAACTTGACATGTGACTTATGATATGTTGGCCAAAGTCAAGGTCATAAGAGCATGGGGCAGAAATCACATCGGGAGTTTCACAAGAACTGAAACTTGCCAGATATGCGCATACCTTCTGGAGTGTGATGACGTGAGCGGATTCCGTCACGTTATCATGCGGTGATAGTTGGATCCCGATTCCCACTGATGAGTTAGTTTACTCCTCGGGTGACCCCGACTAATTCTTCTTTCAGGTTTGGAGGAGATTTTGAGGTACAGTGGGAGGTTTCCAGATTAGATAAATTGGTAACCATTCTGATCTAGGTTAGAGTGCACGCTGAGTGTTTCTTTTCTCTCTCTCTTTGGCAGCGACCATTGACCCGACCCTAAGACTATGACTCCGTGACCAAATTAACCGAACCTTCTTGACACTGGCTTTTGGATTGTCAGAGTTGCAAACCTCATTGCCACTCCTACTTTTACCCTTTTCTCCAGGACACCCCGTTTTACAACGATCGTCCACTTCCATTGGACAAAACCATCGTATGGTTAGATACGAACTCGAAGGAATATATTCGAGGATGGTTTCCGGTTCTGGAGAAAACGGATAGGATTATTCAGTTGTCTTTTCCTTTTACCTTCTCTCAAGTTGTGAGTACTCCTTGGTTTTGGAGATAGTACACCTATTACGCAAATTGGATAGTCTTCTTCCAAACCATAGGCAGGTGCCGACCGGTAGGGAATGAAGAAAACCAATTAGCCTAACGATGGTGTACAGAAGGTATTAAGTTAAGACAAAGCAAGGGATTAGTAAGAGGGCAAAGTAAATTGCAACAGATATTCACGACCAAACCAAGTATTCCTTCGCCAATCCTAAAATCACCTTTGTATTTCTCCAGGACACTCCGTATCACTACGAAGATCCACAGTTTAATTGGATACTCCATCGTATGGTTATATACGAACTCGAATGGAACTTGTTCCAGTTCGGGGATGGATTCTGGTCCAGGAGAAATAGGAATAAGGTTTATTCGGTTGTCTTTTATCTTCACCCTCTCTCATTGCGAGTGTTCCTAGGATTGGGACAGTACACCCATTATGCTTATTGGATAGTCTTCTTCCAAACCATAGGCTGGTGCCGAACGGTAGGGAAGGAAGAAAACCATTTGGCCTAAAGGGGTGTACAGAAGGTAAAGACTAAAGACATATGAAGGGATTTGGAGAGGTGGCAAAGAACTATACGGTTACAGTCGTGAATCTGGAAGAGGCATTACTAGGAATACCAGAATACCCCATCGAAACATTTCGATGTTTCAGTCTCACTGTGTACTGTTAAAGGAAAACTGATTTCCCGATTAGACACTTGCTCCAGGGTATGTATTTACCAGGTATGATTCTCACATCTGCATGGTTTTACAGATGATGAGTGGGAGTAGGTTATTGGGAATTGGGTGATCATCCTCATTATATCGGGATTCGTTGTAATCAGTGATATTTGAGGAGATCGCCTGGGTTGTTTGCCGGTCGGCAAATATTTGGTTTTGAATATCCGCTGTTATGCACCAATTTCAAATTGATATATCTGTACGTCTATTTTCATAGAGTGAGATGTAGCTTTTTGAAATTATGTCTATGACATTTACCTATATCAGTGGATGGTTAGGTAAGGAGCATTGAACAGCGGTATAATTCTTCTTAACCATAAGTACAGTTTTCAACCTACGACACACAGTGAATGAGTTATCAGACTCAAGGGACTTGTACAGAGTATTGTATGATGTCCAGGGTCCATCAGGACAGAGAGGTTGGTCCTCGTACTATATTCGGTTTACTTATGACTTCTCTAGTTTTTAGACAAGTGTCTCGTGGAAACACAGGATCTGAATTTTGAGAAGTTATAGGTATTCGAATAGAGTAGAGAACCAGGTATAGCAAGTATCGGGATTCTTCAAAAAGATCGAAGATGTAGATACTTGTCAATGGTATTCAGTTGCTAATAATGATAAAGAGAAATTGCTTCTCTTTCAGGTTACTCATAATTGGAAGCATTCCTAAGTTGAGTAACGCTGATCGGCCTCCTTCCATTTAGTTGACATGCACTGGGGACAGCTGCATGATTTGGATCTGGTTCAATTAAATCAGTGCCTTTGGTCCTATATGGGATATAGAACAGTTCAAAAGAAAAACCGAGAGTCGTAGCATCTGCTAGTTATTGCTAAAGGGGTCACTCCCGGTGAAGGGATCGTCGGCCCATTCCTCATCGAATAAGGTGCATGATATATCATATATACCGCTGTGCAAAGCAAGAACTATAGGAGCAATTAAAAGACAAACCGAAGGATGTAGCATCTGCCAGTCATTGCTAAAGGAGTTACTCCCGGTGAAGGGATCTCGGTCCTTTCCTTATCGAATAAGGTGAAGGATGTTCTACAAGGAACACTGCGATGCAAAGCAAGAACTGTAGCTACCTGTTTTTGAAAATTCGATTCCACAACATCTTAGGTTTCTTTTCTTTCATTAATCACATTAATGAAGTCCCATCTTTTAAATCACCTAAACATCACAGATAAATACGACGTACACTTATGCCATCCGCATTCTCCTCGATGTCCCCTCAAGCACCGTTAGGTTAAGTAACTAACGGCAGAGCAGGGCAGGGCTAGCGCGGGTGTAAAACATAAGTAACGTTTATATAATATATCATATATACTATATACAGTATTTATCACAGAACAGATCAAATGATCACATCACAGATATCGCAGCAGAAGAATCATATGAAACATTGGATATACTAGGACGTCCGTGTTTTCAATACGAGCCAGTATAAAACACGGATTCCACGGTCGTGATGAATAGCCAAACCCACACCCCTAGACCCCTACGAGAGCGGCAAGCAACCCTACCAATTCTAGAGTTAGGAGACCCGGACTCGACTCCTCGAGTTGGTCTCTCACTGGACTTCAGAACCCGGTTACTTGTGCCCTCCTCCTAGGGTCTATCCTAGTGCGGAAAAGTAAATAATATACAAAAGGTGACGACTTCCGCAGCCTGGAAGTGCCCCAATTAAAGAATATTACATACAAGTTTTTACATGAATGAAAATGACAAACACTCATCTCACATAAAAACCTCCCGGCTATTCAAACACGACGATCCAATATAACATATCCAGCAACACATAACATCACATGTCATCAACGTAAGTAAACATGCATACCCCAATTGTCGTTGACATATAGCAACGAAACCGGCGATATCGCATATTACACTTACGGTCGCAGAAAAGAAAGTGTAAAACTACAACAGTTGGAATCCGCAACATCCTCAGACATCGCATGCCTGACCAAATGAATTCCTTAGACATTACATGCCTAACAATTATAAACCCCGCATTTTAGTCTCTATATCGAAAACACTTTTCAATATATAGTCGGGTAATTCAACAAGATTCCCGAAAAACTGATCGAATGCTCGTCGCAAACTTTAGTAGGCGGCCGCACCCCCGATACCGTCGACGAAGTGCACTAAGGCGGAACACCGCTGCCGCGAGCACCCGAACGGATGCTTTCGTCGACAGGGTTCTCCTACAATCACTTGGTCGGGGCTATGGGGCGTGGCAATCTATTAAGTTTTACCGGCGAGTATCCGCATACGCTACGAGATTGCGACGGACATTTGATCACATAAAAATTCCGTGGCAACCGATCAAGTGAGACTAAAGTGCTAAGTTTATAACATTCACATCAATTATCTCATAACTACTTGTGGATTCCAAGTATTGTATCCCATTCCAGATAAATAGAAAATGTTAAACTTTCCGATCGAACATTCAAACACCCAAGTTTTCCAAAACAGCTAAACACATGAAACAAGTTTTGAAACATCCAGTTCATGCCTCAGTACCAACGGTCCAGCCGTAGAAGGGTCAAGCCAACGCCTCACATGTGGCACGCCGTACTGCCCCAAACCCGAAGGTTCAATGGGCAGTTGAAGACGGTCACATAATCGAGTTAAGGTTTGTTGTCTTCTAGAGGGTCCATCGCGTTACTTGCACAACTTAGAACGTCTTTAAACCACGGAAAAATCTAACACTTGGAAATTTTCCGGTAGGGAAAAAATTGGGTAATTATATCCGGTCGAACTTTTTAACATATTCTAAAATTACCCGGAAAAACACACAGACAAAATTAGACAATCCGATCGAATCTACGAACTCCCAATACAACCCAGAAAACTCAACTCTTGAGTAGAATTTAAAAATTCCCAGAAAATACAGCACAACAATATAGGAATTACTGTACAAATTTCAACGAAGGATGCTTCCGTACGGCCGCGGAACCGCCGCACGAGCCATGCTCGTGCCGCGGTTCCGCGGCGGTTTGATGGAGTTAGCCGCTCGTTTTGTACAGTATTTCTTATAAATCCCTGCTGATTTCTCTGCATATTTTTAATTTGGAAAAACCCAAGTTTTCAAAAATTGTACAGAAAAGGGGTCGGATTTGGGTTTCGTGTTTCGATCGGACTTCTAACATCGTCTACGCATCGCATAAGGCTCTAGCTAGGCTCTGATACCACTGTATGGTTCCTAGGCACACTCATGAGGTCTCACAAGGCAAATTCAAAAATTTCTGGTGCCGAGAAACCCTAATGCGATCGTTAACTAGAGTAAAGGCGAAAAAGGAAGCAAGTAAACAGCTTTACTGCTAAGTGTAAGAGACTACAACCTTTGTAGATCCGGTCCTCCACCTCCATAGCTCCGTGATGACGTCCCTCCGCTGTGATCATCGGATCCCGGATTCTGGCGATGGTTTCGTCGGAGAAATGATCGGGCTAGGTCGTCGACTTCGATGCCGAAGATGATCTACGTCGAGGCAACTCAAGGTCAAGCTACAACTTCACCAAGTCATGAAACTTGTGAAGAAAACACCCTATACTACTTGGCAAGTGGTAGAGGATGAAGAAATAGGAAGTGGGTTCACTTTGGATTTGGATTTCTCACTTGGAATCATCACTTGACATTTTTCGAGAGAGCTTTTCTTTTTATTCACTTGAAGAAGAAGATGTAGAAGAAGAAAAAGAATTAAAAATTAATTCCAAGAAGAAAAATGAAGTGATGGTTATTATAATGCAGCCATGGGTGAGGCTAACTCATGTAGAGAATGAACTAGGGTTTAGGTAAATGGTTAGGGTTAAGGAAAGAAACAAAATGGTCAAGCTTTCAAAGCTTCATGAAGCTTCAACAAAATCCAAACAAAGCCACCATTTTATTTCTAGCCAAAATGAATAGATAAATAAATGAATAAGTAAATAAAGCAAATGAAACCCTAACCATTTACTAAACATGGTTTAAATCAAGCATACACCCAAGTTTGCATGTATCATCAAACATGATACAAACTAGTGCACAATACTATATCATATATACAATGTGCACATCAAGTGAGAAAATCCATCTTCAAGTGAACAAATACTAGTTAATGTAAAGTGATATATCAAATATATAATTATACATTAAATCATTAAATCAGCACTTGATTTAACGATCCGGTCATATCGCATATGACCGACTAATATCCAATGTATCGACTTATCGAATCAATCCTCGATTCGATAACTAGGTCATATCGCATACAACCAATCGATATATTCATCGCGAGAATAGAATACGGTATCATATACACGCATTATTCTCGGTCCCGCACATATCTCTTATGCGCTCCTATTTCGTGTCGCTTGAGCCAGGAAACCTCTGTGTAGGACACTAAAGACTTATCAATACGCCGGCAGTAGATGATGATCATATCAAACACCCACAAGCCACAAGCGGTCTGCTAAACGTAACGGCCACCCGAGTATTGAGCGATCAGAAGATCAACGAACAAGCCCGCTCACACTCCTGTGAATCCAAACAGTAACACTTACCGCACAGTCCGGTATGTTCGTCTGATATGTCGCATATCTTGCCTAGGGGTGGTAAATGTCAGACCCCAGTAGCTCGATAAGTCATGTCGATATGAGGTCTATAACAGTTCGAGAAACAACTAGTAACACTTACCAGTAAATCTAAGCAACCCTGGCCAGGGATTTCTGGTTATAGCCAATCGAACACAGCGCAACATCAACTCCCTATACCGGGAGAGACGAATCCCCTCCTATCGCTCATTGCCTCCATGTGATTCGGGACTGTACCCAAAAGCCACCGTTTTGCACGCCCTCTTGGACGTGGTAAGGTGAAAATCAAAGCACAGTGGGAATCACACAAGACTCTATGACGATCTCGGGTCTACAGACTAACCTGTACCAGTGTCACCAGAGAACTGCCATCAGACGTAAGGTATAATACCATCTGGGAGTTCTCGGCGAGTCCGTCCAGTGTACCCAGTCTCCACTGAGCACCCGTATATCATCTCTGATGTCAAACACCAATGGATATGGGATCATCCATCGCCCATCTATATGGGTCGAGAAGGTATATGCTAGTCTACACTGGTATATCGATGCCCCGTCTCGATACACCCACGACTAGGGACTTTGAAGGATGTACTTATGGACTACCACGTCCCCACTAGTATGATCCGCATCATAGTCTAGGTAGTCAAGTACACATCCTAAGAGCTTTACCAACATGTAACAGAGAGACAATCAGTGTGCAGGTTAAGGTAAAGAGTAACCAGATAGCATACTATCATATCGAGCAAGAAAGTCATCTCTATATATGTCCAAGCATCCACTACAATATACATCCTTTGTATAGTAATGGCCTCTATGGCATACATATAACTAACACCATGCTCGTGCCGCGGTTCCGCCGCGCTTTAGACGAATCATGAGAACGTGCTGCACAGTAATCCCTAAAATACCCTAAACTGTAGGATTCCTAGGAACACTCATGAGGTCTCACAAGGCATCAACCATTCCAAATTCAAAAATTTCCGGTGTCGAGAAACCCTAATGCGATCGTTAACTAGAGTAAAGGCGAAAAAGCAAGCAAGTAAACAGCTTTACTGCTAAGTGAAAGAGATTACAACCTTTGTAGATCCGGTCCTCTACCTCCATAGCTCCGTGATGACGTCCCTCCGCTATGATCGTCGGATCCCGGACTCTGGCGATGGTTTCGTCGGAGAAATGATCAGGCTAGGTCGTCGACTTCGATGCCGAAGATGATCTACGTCGAGGCAACTCAAGGTCAAGCTACAACTTCACCAAGTCATGAAACTTGTGAAGAAAACACCCTATACTACTTGGCAAGTGGTAGAGGATGAAGAAATAGGAAGTGGGTTCACTTTGGATTTGGATTTCTCACTTGGAATCATCACTTGACATTTTTCAAGAGAGCTTTTCTTTTTCTTCACTTGAAGAAGAAGATGAAGAAGAAGAAAAAGAATTATAAATTAATTCCAAAAAGAAAAATGAAGTGATGGTTATCATAATGCAACCATGGGTGAGGCTAACTCATGTAGAGAATGAACTAGGGTTTTGTAAATGGTTAGGGTTAAGGAAAGAAACAAAATGGTCAAGCTTTCAAAGCTTCATGAAGCTTCAACAAAATCCAAACAAAGCAACCATTTTATTTCTAGCCAAAATGAATAGATGAATAAATGAATAAGTAAATAAAGCAAATGAAACCCTAACCATTTACTAAACATGGTTTAAATCAAGTATACACCCAAGTTTGCATATATCATCAAACATGATACAAACTAGTGCACAATACTATATCATATATACAATGTGCACATCAAGTGAGAAAATCCATCTTTAAGTGAACAAATACTAGTTAATGTAAAGTGATATATCAAATATATAATTATACATTAAATCATTAAATCAACACTTGATTTAACGATCCGGTCATATCGCATATGACGGACTAATATCCAATGTATCGACTTATCGAATCAATCCTCGATTCGATAACTAGGTCATATCGAATACAACCAATCGATACATTCATCGCGAGAATAGAATACGGTATCACATACACGCATTATTCTCGGTCCCGCACATATCTCGTATGCGCTCCTATTTCGTTTCGCTTGAGCAAGGAAACCTCTGTGTAGGACTCTAAAGACTCGTCAATACGCCGGCAGCAGATGATGATCATATCAAGCACCCACAAGCCGCAAGCGGTCCGCTAAACGTAGCGGCCACCCGGGTATTGAGCGATCAGAAGATTGACGAGCAAGCCCGCTCACACTCCTGTGAATCCAACCAGCAACACTTACCGTACAGTCCGGTCTGTTCGTCTGATATGTCGCATATCTCGCCTTGGGGTAGTAAACGTCAGACCCCTGTAGCTCGATAAGCCGTGTCGATATGAGGTCTATAACAGTTCGAGAAACTACTGGTAACACTTACCAGTAAATCTCAGCAACCCTGGACAGGGATTTCTGGTTATAGCCAATCGAACACAGCGCAACATCAACTCCCTATACCGGGAGAGACGAATCCCTTCCGATCGCTCATTGCCTCCATGTGATTCGGGACTGTACCCAAAAACCACCGTTTTCCACGCCCTCTTGGACGTGGTAAGGTGGAAATCAAAGCACAGTGGGAATCACACAGGACTCTATGACGATCTCGGGTCTATAGACTAACCTGTACCCGTGTCACCGGAGAACTGCCATCTGACGTAAGGTATAATACCATCTGGGAGTTCTCGACGAGTCCGTCTAGTGTACCCAGTCTCTACTGAGCACCCATATATCATCTCTGATGTCAAACACCAATGGATATGGGATCATCAATCGCCTATCTGTATGGGTCGAGAAGGTATACGCTAGTCTACTCTGATATATCGATGCCCCGTCTCGATACACCCATGACTAGGGACCTTGAAGGATGTACTTATGGACTACCATGTCCCCACTAGTATGATCCGCATCATAGTTCAGTTAGTCAAGTACACATCCTAAGGGCTTCACCAACATGTAACAGAGAGACAATCAGTGTACACGTTAAGGTAAAGAGCAACCAGATAGCATACTATCATATCGAGCAAGAAAGTCCTCCCTATATATGTCCAAGCATCCACTACAATATGCATCCTATGTATAGTAATGGCCTCTACGGCATACATATAACTAACACCAGATTATCTGTATTGCTCTGTGATGCTTATTACATTTCTTTGATGTTGCATTTTATCACGCCTTGAGCGATTATTATATATTTATATATATACTAGTAAATGTTGTATATGTTTTACACCCGCGCTAGTCCAGTCCCCGCTCTGTCGTTAGTTAAGTAACCTAACGGGTGATGACGGGAGCAGTGGCGAATGCAGATGGCATATACGTACATCATATTTTCGTTCTTTATTGGTGTGATCAATTGATAGGACTGCGTCGATTCGGATCAATGCAAGCTAAACAAACCTATTCTGATTTTGTTGGAACAATTTTTCAAAAAGCGGTTATTACAAGAACGTTCTCTTTTGTTTTGCACAGTGGTATTCGGTTATGAATATCCAGCACCTCAGTCGACGAGGCAAGGGCCGAGATCCCTTCACCGAGAGTGACCCCTTGGGCAGAAGTTTGCGTCAGGGTAATAACTTCACTATAGTCGATTACTTTTTTCTTTGCATCATGGTATTCAGTTGGAATATCATGCACCTCATTCTACGGGGAAAGGGCCGAGATCCCTTTACCGGGAGTGACCTCTTTAGCAAAGGTTTTCGCCACTATATTTTTGTAAAAAGCTATCCGGTTCCGTCAACGATATCAAGTTCATCACGTTAAAAGTTTTTCGCCAAAAACCATTCGTGGCCCTCCGTCATTTCGGACAGGTAGCACTTAGTATTCATGCTGTGTTTGTTGGCCAAAGTCAATGCATAGTGTATGGTAGCTATTTGTTACCTTTCTGTTGTATAGATAGATGTGTTGGTTTGGGACAGTCGTACTGCTTTGTTGGCCAAAGTCAAGGATAGGTACGGGTGGGTTCAAATTAACCTGGATAATGACGGGTAGAACTTGACATGTGACTTATGATTTGTTGAAAAAATTCAAGGTCATAAGAGTATGGGTTAAAATTCACATCGGGGGTTTCTAAAGAAACTGAAACTTGCCGGGCATGCGCATACCTTCTGGAGTGTGATAACGTGAGTGGATTCCATCACGTTATCATGCGATGATAGTTAGATCCCAATTCCCACTGATGAGTTGATTTACTCATCGGGTGATCCCGACTAATTCTTCTTTCAGGTTTGGAGGAGAATTTGAGGTTACACTGGGAGGTTTCCTGATTAGATAAATTGGTAACCATTCTGATCTAGGTTAGAGTGCACGCAGAGTGTTTCTTTTCTCTCTCTCTCTGGCAGCGACCATGGCCCAACCCTACACTATGACTCAGTTACCAAGTTAACCGAACCTTCTTAAAATACTGGCTTTTAGATTGTCAGAGTTGCATACCTCATTACCACTCCTATTTTTACCCTTTTCTCCAGGACACCCCGTATTACTACGAACATCCACTTCCATTGGATAAAACCATCGTATGGTTATATACGAACTCGAAGGAATTTGTTCCAGATTCGAGGATGGTTTCCGGTTCTGAAGAAATTGAATAGGACTATTCAGTTGTCTTTTTTATTTTACCTTCTCTCAGGTTGCGAGTGCTCCTTGGATTAGGACGGTACACCTATTACGCTAATTAGATAGTCTTCTTCCAAACTATAGGCAGGTGCTGAATGGTGGGGAATGAAGAAAACCAATCAGCCTAACGATGGTGTACAGAAGGTAATAAGTTAAGACAAATAAAGGGATTAGAAAGAGGGCAAAGTAAACTGCGACTGCTATTCACGACAAAACCAAGTATTTCATTACCACTCCTACTTCACCTTTGTATTTCTCCAGGACACTCTGTATCACTACGAAGATCCACAGTTATTTGGATACTCCATCGTATGGTTATATACGAACTCGAAGGAACTTGTTCCAGTTCGGGGATGGATTCTGGTTCAGGAGAAATAGGAATAAGGTTTATTTAGTTGTCTTTTATCTTTACCTTCTCTCGGGTTGCGAGTGCTCCTAGGGTTAGGACAGTACACCTATTATACTTATTGGATAGTCTTCTTCCAAACCATAGGCTGGTGCCGAACGGTAGGGAAAGAAGAAAACCATTTAGCCTAAGAGGGTGTACAGAAGGTAATGAGTAAAGACAAATAAAGGGATTTGGAGAGATGGCAAAGAAATGTACGGTTACAGTCATGAATCTGGATAATGGAAGAGGTATTACTAGGAATACCAGGATACCCCTTCGAAATACTTTCATATTTCAGTCTCACTGCACGTTGTTAACAGAAAACTGGTTTCCAAATTAGTCCTTGCTCTAGGGTATGTATTTACCAGGTTTGATTCTCACATCTGTATGGTTTTACAGATGATGGGTGGAAGTAATCTATTGGGAATTAGGTGATCATCCTCATTATATCGGGATTCATTGTAATCGGTGATATTTGAGGAAATCACCTGGGTTGTTTGCCGGACGGCAAATATTTGGTTTTGAATATCCGTTGTTATGCACCAATTCAAATTGATATATCTGTACGTTTATTTTTATAAAGTGAGATATAACCTTTTGAAATTATGTCCATGACATTTACTTATATCAGTGGATGATTAGGTAAGGAGCATTAAACAGCGGTATAATTCTTCTTAACCATAAGTGCAGTTTTCAAGCTACGACACACAGGGAATGAGTTATTAGACTCATTGGATTTATACAGAGTATTGTATATTGTCCAGTTTCCATTAGGACAGTGGGGTTGGTACTCGTACTATATTCTCTTTACTTATGAATTCTCTAGTTCTTAGACATGTGTTTCATAGAAATACAAGATCCAAGTTTTGAGAAGTTATAGGTATATGAATAAAGTAGAGAACCAGGTATTGCAAGTATCAGGATTCTTCAAGGTGATCAAAGATGTAGATACTTATATTCGGTATTCAGTTGATAGTAATGGTTTTGAGAAACTTGCTTCTCTTTCAGGTTACTCATATCTGGATGTATTCCTTAGTTAAGTAATGCTGATCGGCCTCTCTCCATTTAGTTGACATGCACTGAAGACAGCTGCATGATTTGAATCTGGTTCCAATTAAATCAGTGCCTCTGTTTCTATATTAGATATAGAATAGTTCATATCTTAACGATGTTAAGGTACGGGGAGTTATCCGGCTTATGCTTAAAACCAGACTCTGGATAACTCAAGGGACGTTTCTGTAATGGCTATTTGTGGGTTGACCCGGGCTATGAAGAGGGTTGATTTTCTACCATCTGGAAGATCAATAGTGATATTGTTCTTGACTCGCCACAGTTTTAATAAAAATGGATTTTTTCAGAAAACAGTAGTGGGAGTATGGTAGAAATGGAAGTGATTCCAGAACCACAGACGATTACTGAAAATTTAATAGGGACCTAAGGATTTAATCAGGATTGACATTTCATTAGCCACTCCGCAGATATGGTGGGTAACCTCAGGCACTCGAGAGGTACTTCTGTATGCTCAAAGACGGTGACAGGGAGGTTCTTGTTTACCCAGACTTGACACTACTGTTGTTCTAGGCTATGAGACCCGGCAAGAGGATGAGTATAGCGTCGTTCAAAACTAGCTTTAGAAGTGCACGTGTATATGACTCTGCCAGATGGTTGTCATAGTCAGTGGGAGCAGCAGAAGCATAGTGGACAAGTAGCCTATGTCTATTTATAGACTAAAGAAGATATAGTGGAGATAGATCACCTATTTTTGATATGAAATTAATAAGCTTTGACTTCATCAAAATAGGAGATGGATCTGTTAAGAAAGTAGTAGGATGTGATGTCCTGGTATTTAGATGACATACACAGTGTAGGAAGTATAATTCCTATCTACAATCGGTTATACTGTGGTTGTCACACAGTGGTTTCTCCACATAGGATTTGGATATTATATCAGACATTCTGGATACTAGATCTATGGTTT
Organism: Agapanthus africanus; assembly: GCA_030015575.1. Classification (NCBI taxonomy): domain Eukaryota; kingdom Viridiplantae; phylum Streptophyta; class Magnoliopsida; order Asparagales; family Amaryllidaceae; genus Agapanthus; species Agapanthus africanus. The sequence goes on along the minus strand of CM057348.1, from coordinate 250,809,999 downwards.
TAGATCTAGATTTGGGTAGTTTCCCAATCTGGGTACTTAGACAGCATTCTAAAGGTATTTAGAATGGATGACTCCTGGCATGGTGGTGTACCTGCAGGTGACGGAGTGACCCTCTTTGAAGGTTTCTTACAGACTAAAGGGGAGTGGGATGTGCATGATTGGCAGATCACTTGCTTAGAAAATTGTGTCAATCATGAGATGTCAAGTACCATACCAGATGTTGTTTTTGCACGAGCTGCAATAAGTTGATATTAATCCAATCCTGAAGAAACATTCGGAAGCAGTTTTAGAACATAAGTGGATGTTCTAGGGATATAATAACGACAGCCTCCTTCGGGAGACGGTTATCATTCCAGGCTTCCAAGGTGACCTGGATGACAGAGTGATTGTCAGAGTTATAGTTTTCCCTCTGACGAGGGGCAGTAGTTTGGACAGGAGGTCCAAGTGGATACTGAGGGAGGCATGGCGTAGGATACTGATTAAGTTCAGTTGACGATACAGTTTAAGAAGTTGGGATTTGGAGTTCATTTATGAGCTAGGTCCCATCAGATATCCAGACATATTCTAATACAGGTATTGCTCATTTTGGGAGATGGCTTTCTCCGCGAACTTGAGAAAAAGAGAGACATAGAAAGAAACATCAGGACGGATCCACTCACTGAGGCTATTCCTCGAACGCAATAGTTTCACAACCGGGCTTTGTGAGACTGATTAGTAGAGGAGTTGGGTATTCGGTATCACACGGGCTGTGAGTATGCGACATCGCAAAAATTAGCCTTGAGTGCAAGTGGGAGATTGTTGGATATAGTGCCCTCAGAGTCAATTATTGGATCACAGGCACATGATTGCAATGATTGAGGGAGGACCTGTGCCCGTAGGACAGTCTTACTCGAGATGATAGTATGCTATCGGGTTTATCTTTATCATCATGTACTACTTTAGATGACCTTATAGGTCGCTATTACACGTTGATAGAGCCCTTGGGATTCTTGCTTGACTGCCAGCAGTATGGTGGAGATCATATATGTGGGAGCTGGGATCTATAAGCACATCCTTAAAAGGTCCTAGTCGTGGGAGTTTTCGAGACAGGGCATCGATACTCCGGAGTAGACTAGTGTATACAGTCGAGACCCCGACGAGGGGCGGTGGCCGGTCTCAAAAGCCATTGGTGTCAGTTGGATCACCTAAGATGTATACAGGTGCTTATTGGGTTATGAGTACACCGGACAGGACTCGCCAGGAGCATGCTAGTTGGTATTATACCAGATGTCAGATAGCAGTTCCCTGGTGACATGTGTACAGGTTAGTTCATCGTCCTGAGATCGTCATTTGTCTCGTGTGAGTTCCCACTGTGCTTTGATTACTACGCTACCACGGTTCAAAGGAGTCGTGCAAACAGGTTTTAGTTGGGAACAGTCCCGAGCCACATGGAGGCAGTGAGCGGATCGGCAGGGGTTTCGTCTCTCCCGGTATTGAGGTGAGATCGCGCAGTGTCTAGGAGATCCATTACACGAAGTCCTTGGCCAAGGCGGAGATTTACTGGTAGGTATTCCAGTAGTATCTCAGGATGTTCTGGGCTATACTCCGGCACGACTTGTACCGCTTTTGGGGGTCTGACTTTTACCAACCCCCTATGCCCGACATGCGATACTTATAGACGAACGGACCGGACTATAAGGATATTATGACTAACAGGCTCAGTAGGGTGTCAGGATGAGTTCGCTCATCGGCCTCCCTTTTGGTCAATACCTGGTAGCCCGTTACGTACGGCTAGTACCACTGACGTGCTAGTGGTTAAATCCACAGCCAAAGTATTGACGAGTCTTTAGAGTCCCCCACAGACAGTTTCTCAAGTTTCGGGCGAAACGTTGTAGAGGCCGTATGGATTTATGGCAGGGTTCGAACATACGCGTTCACTTGTGCACGTGTTATGGTACGGACGGATAATACTAGCAGGCTATGGTTTAAGCTGAATCCTAGTATTATACTGTGTAGATTTTGTCTCATTGCATTTGTAGTCGGTCGAAATACAAATGTGGGTATGTATATACAGTTGCGGGGTTATCCCGTAATTTGTTACCGGATCACCTTTTGAAGTTGCCAGCTTGCTTTCTCATTTTGGCCAAATTCCTTATGTATTGTTCTTTGGCTGAATTTTCCTTAGAGGGGGTTCTTTGCAAAAGTAGGAATTAGTAAAGAAGGGGGTTTTCTGTAGTTCCGGGGCTCCAGAATTTTCCTGCACTCTCTTTAGTGTTTTGATTGAGCCTCAATCATTTCTTTGCATTAATTGTGATTGGATTTGGAAAAGATATTGGTGTGACTTCTTTTTCTTGTTATCACCCATTTTCTTTCTTGCTTTATGCTCACTCCCTCCTCTCCTTTTAGTGATGGCCGAGCCATTTTTTGGGTAGCCCCTCATTCATTTTGGAGGTGGGAATTTTGATCTCATTTGATTACTACAAAATTCCTAAGCTCCATTTTCATTGCTCATTTTCATCTCCATCCAAAAGGCAATTTCGATTAACCCTTGAGACAAAGCGTTCTACGTATATTCTACAGCAATCTTGGACACGTCGGCTAGCAAACTTCGTGTCCGGGTTGCCTCGGTTCAGAGGCGAGAGCCCGTAAAAAGGCTCTTTGATGTGGTGCCCTTCCGACGAGGAGACCGGAGATCGGAGATGCCGCGAGGAGCTAGAGATGGTGGCCAAAGTCCGGAGGACACGGATCGATCGGTATAGCCTTTCCAACCCTTCTCTAGTTAGCAAGTTATAGGTTAATGGTTCGATCCGGGATTAAAGTCTGCGTTAGCGCCAGTTTCAAGTTTAGAAAAAGATTTTGTTTCCGCGTTTTGGCCTCGGATCGACGGCCGGGGCGCTACCGTAGGCTTACATTGTGCTCGCCGTCTTGGGTCTATCCTAATGCGGAAAAGTAAATAATAAACAATGGTGACATCATCCTCATCCCGGAAGTGCCCCAATAAAAGAATATTACATACAATGAATTTTACATGAATGAAAATGAAAACCCTCATCTCACATAAAACCCCCGGCTATTCAGAACACAACGATCCAATATAACATATCACAGCAACACATAATATCTTATATCATCAACGTAAGCAAGTATGTGTATCCCGATTGTCGTTGATGTATAGTAATGAAGCCGGCAATACCCCACATACTACGCTTACGGTCACAGAAAAGAAAGTGTAAAACTACAACAGTTGGAATCCGCAACCTCCTTAGACATCACATGCCTAACCAAATGAATTCCTTAGACATCGCATGCCTAACAATTATAAACCCCACATTTTGGTCTCATTATCGAAAACACTTTTCAAAATCAAGTCGGGCAATTCAACAAGATTCCCGATATCCAGAACGAATGCTCGTCGCAAACTTTAGTAGACGGCCTCACCCCCGGATGCCGTCGACAAAGTGCACTAAGGTGCAACACCGCTGCCGTGAGCACCCGAACGGATGCTGTTGGCGACGTGGTTCTCCTACAGTCACTTGGTCGGGGCTATAGGGCGTGGCTGTCTATTAAGTTTACCCGGCGAGTATCCGCGTACGCTACGTGATTGCAACGAACTTTTGATTGCATCAAAATCCCGTGGCAACCAATCAACTGAGACCAAAGTGCTAGATTTATGACAGTCAAATTAGTTATCTCATAACTACTTATGGATTCCAAATATTGTATCACATTCCAGATAAATAGACAATGTTAAACTTTCCAATCGAATAAACAAACACCCAAAATTTCCCTTTTTGCTCAACACTTGAACTTAGTTTAAAAACATACATCACATGCTATAGTACCAATGGTCCAGCCGTAGAAGGGTGAAACCAACGCCTCACATATGGCAACGCCGTATTGCCCCAAACCCTAAGGTTTAGAGGCGATTCAGACGGTCACATAATCAAGTTAAGGTTTGTGTTCTTCTAAAGGGTCCACCGCGTTACTTACACGACTTTCCGAAAGTTTCAAACTCGTGAAAATATCCAACACTTGAAAGTTTTCCGACAGGGGGAAAAATGAGTTATTGATATCCGTTCGAACTTTTTAACACGTTCTAAATTACCCGGAAAAACTTAAACGAAGTCAAACTTTCCGATTGAATCAACGAATACAAAAGGTCTCCAGAAAACTCAACACTTGAGTAATATTAAAAATTCCCAGAAGCGCTTGGTAATACCTACGGATCAACTATTGAAAATATGATCCCTCAATACTCAAGACATGCCGCGGAACCGCCGCCAATACCTTGGTTTGGCCACAGTTCCGCGGTGCTCTGATGGATTCAGGGGTTCGTTTTTCTCAGATATCCATAAAATCACCTGCTTAATTTTCTAAGTATTTTTAATACAGAAAAAATCAACATTTTAAAAAATTTCCAGAGAGGGGGTCTAATGAGACGTTACGGGGTTCGATCGGACTTTAAACTTCGTCTAGACTTCGCCTAAAGCTCTAGCTTGGCTCTGATACCACTGTAGGGTTACTAGGCACAAGAACAAGGTTCTACAAAGCATCAACTATGCCAAAATCAAATTTTTCATGTGCCGAACAACCCTAACCAAGATCTTAGACTAGAGATTAGGCGAAACAAAGAGCAAGTAAACAACTTTACTTCTAAGAGTTTGGGATTACAACCTTTGTAGTCCGTTCCTTCACTTCATAAGCTCCGTGTTGAAGTCCCTTCGCTGCGATCATCAAGTACACGTACTCTAGAGAGGATCCATGAAGAGAAAAATGCAAGCTTGCTTCCGATCTTCAATAACAAAGATGATCGACCTTGAAGAAACTCAAACCCAAGTTGTTGCTTTGCTAATCAAGTATTAGCAAAGCAAACACCCTAATCTAAGTGGCAAGAATAGATGAGGATGATGAAATAGGAATTTATCTCTCATTTTTTTCAATTTCTCACTCATTTTTATCACATATGAAAAAGCTAGAAAGCTTTTCATCAAAAAAAGAGGAAGAAGAAGAAGCAAATCCATTTGTGATGAATATTGAATCTTGTGTGTGAGGTTAGAATTGCAACCAATGGTTAAGAATATAAACTTAACCCTTGTAGAGAAATAACTATGGTAAAGGGTTGGGTTGGGTTAAAGAAATATCTATACAAAATATCACAAGTCAAAGTCAAAGCATCAAGAAGCTTCTTGAAAGCTTCATGCAAGCTTAACCCTAATCCAAACCCTAACCACATTTAAACTCCACAAAACATGTTGCATTTATAACCCTAACTGTTACAATATTATATATCACATATACAATATTTATTGTAACAAAATAAAATAATACAATTAACATATATGACATATATATCAATGTATTACCCGAGTGAGAAAAAGAATCTTTAAGTGAGCTTATATTAGTTAATGAAATTTAACATATCAAATATATAATTATACATTAAATTATCGAATCAACACTTGATCAGATAATCCGACAATTTCACAAATAACCGACTAATATAATCTGTATCAGTTCATCGAATAAACACTCGATCCGATGACCCGGCTATATCACATATACCCGGCCGATATCATATACCGCGAGAATCTAATACGGTATCACATACACATATTGTTCTCGGTCCCGCACATATCACATATGTGCTCCTACTCCGTTTTTCCTGGGCCAGGAAACCTCTGTGTAGGACTCTAAAGAATCATCAATACGCCGGCAGTAGGTGATGATCATATCAAACACCCACAAGCTGCAAGCGGTCAGCTAAACGTAACAGCCACCAAGGTATTGAGCGATCAGAAGATCAGCAAGCAAAACAATACATTCTCCGGCGAATCCAATCAGTAACACTCCCGTACAGTCCGGTCTCTTCGTCTGATATGTCGCATATCTCGCCAAGGGATGGTAAACGTCAGACCCCAGTAGCTTGATAAGTCGTGTCGATATGAGGTCCATAACAGTTCGAGAAACTACTGATAACACTTACCAGTAAATCTCAACAACCCTGACCAGGGATTTCTAGTTATAGCCAATCGAACATAGTGCAACATCAACTCCCTATACCGGGAGAGACGAAACCCCTCCTATCGCTCATTGCCTCCATGTGTTTCGGGACTGTACCCAAAAGCCACCTTTTTGCACGCCCTCTTGGACATGGTATGATGGAAATCAAAGCATAGTGGGAATCACATAAGACTCTATGACGATCTCGGGTCTACAGACTAACCTGTACCTGTGTCATCAAAGAACTACCATCTGACGTGAGGTATAATACCATCTGGGAGTTCTCGGCGAGTCTGTCCAGTGTACCCAGTCTCCACTGAGCACCCGTATACCTTATCTGATGTCAAACACCAATGGATATGGGATCATCCATCGCCCATCATATGGGTCAAGAAGCGCATACGCAAGTCTACTCTGGAGTATCGATGCCCTGTCTCGGTACTCCCACGACTAGGATCATTTGAAGGATGTACTTGGCGACTACACTGTCCCCACTAGTATGATCTGCATCATAGTCCTGGTTGTCAAGTACTCATCCTAAGGGCTTTATCAACATGTAACACAGAGAGAATCAGAGTACATGTTAAAATAAAGAGTAACCAGATAGCATACTATCATGTCGAGCAAGAAAGTCCTCCCTATATATGTCCAAGCATCCATTACAATATATATCGTATGTACAGTAATGGCCTCTAGGGCATACATATCACTAACATATAGCAAATTAGTGTGATGTGTTTCATGCACTAAAGGGTTTAGTGTAGTGGTAGCTTGATCTAGTAGGAGTTTCGTGGTGGATCATCTTTGGCACGAAGGCAATGAAGGAAGCCCGTTCAAAGCCTCAAGAGATGCCTAGTGGAGTCGCGGGACTACAACAAGGAGCAATTGAAGTGAAGGACTTGATTCTACCAAGGTATAATCTTCCTACACTTATCTAGTTAACATATCATCTAAAGAAAACCTTAATGATCTAGTTAAAGATCTTGTTTGTCTAGCTTAGCACCAAGAAAAATTTAAATTTCGCATGGTAAATGCTTCTATAACCTCATCATGGTGCTAAGGTAGTCCTTCAGAAATTACACTTACGAGATCCTCACGACTCGTAAGGAGAACCCTCTTATGAGCCTCTCTCGGCTCATAAGATTCAAAAGCCTTAAGCTACAGGGATCCAAACCTGTTATTAAGCCATCACCTTTTCCAGATTACCCTATAAGTGGTTCAATATTGACCCTCGTATACAATCAACGGGCACAAATAAACGTTTCCCCAATAGAGTCCCACCACTGACAAGGGATATCTTCATATGGCGAACGACACTTGTAAGTCCTCTTGACTTATAAGGAGAAAACACTCTTGTAAGATCCTTACGACTTATAAGAGACCATACACTTAAGACTCCTCACGATTCTTAAGGAGAAAACGCACATACGAAATCCTCACGACTCGTAGGGAGAAATATCTTTATGAGACCCTTACGGCTCATGAAGTCAAAATCCTTGGTCGACAGGATCTTAACCCTGTTTGCTAAGCCACCTTTGTTCGAACCAAAAAAGGCAAATGATGATTCGATCCTGGCAATATCCTAGTTGTAAAGATGCTGATGCCTAAATCGGTATCAGATTCCAAATCCCTTACTCGAGGCAAAAGGTCAGCGAACCATAAATGCATATGAAATAGCCGAAATGATGGGGGCAACTTGCAACAAAATCAGCATGTAAAAATATACGGATACAAAATAGCCGAAATGGTTGGGAAACTTGCAATAAAAAGTAGCGAGTAAAAAAGAAAAATAGCCGATATGATTGCGCACCGCGAAAAAATAGCCGATACGATTGGGCAATCGCGACTTTCGCGATATAAACAGCTGAAATGATAAAGCATCGCGGAAAGAAAACAAAAAATATATAATACATATGAAATGAAATTTTTACCCTACATGTGAGATCACATCTAACCCTGTATACAATCCAGGGGCACAAACAAAAGAGAACCATATTTCCCGACAAGACTCTGTCAAAGGGAAAGTTCCAAATCTCAACGGCAATATCTGCATCCTAGAAGACCAACAACGACTCTCCTCCTCATGCCAGCAGGACACGGACGCGACATCACCAATCGGAGCCACGAAAAAGTCCCCAGTTCCAAGTTTCGACGGTTCACAAACAACCTAGAGACCGTCTCGACACTCGTCTCGTTACAGCAGACGCAGTGTCAACAACAGCATTTCTTCTCACTACAACGGGATGCAGACGCGACGTCAACAAGCGACCCCAAGGTCAAAACAAAGAGGAGCCATGGGAAAGTCCCCAGTTCTAAGTCTCGATGGTTCACCAACAACCTAGAGAATACCTCAACGTTCGTCTCGATACAGCAGACGCAATGTTACCCCAGCGTTCTTCCTCCAACAGGATGCAGACGCGACACCAACAACGGAGCCATGGCAAAGTCCTAGTTCTAAGACTCTACGGTCCACAGACAACCTAGAGTCAACCAATGACCTCCCCGCCGGATCAACGCTCCGTCTCGGAAACAAGTCAACCGACCCCAGGGAAATCAGCGTCCTTAGAAAAAACCTCGATTCAGGGAAATCAGCGACCCTGACGAGAGCATCTCGATTTACGTCGACCCGCAGAGAAATCAGTGTCTTTGCAGAAATACCTCGATTCGTCTCAATTTCGAGGAAATCAACGTCCTTGGCAAAAACCTCGATTTAGGGAAATCAGCGTCCTTGACGAGAGCATCTCGATTCGCGTCGACCTGCAGAGAAATCAGTGTCTTTGCAGGAATACCTCGATTCGTCTCAATTCCGTGGAAATCAGCGTCCTTGGCAGAAACCTCGATTCAGGTAAATCAAAGTCCTTGACAAGAGAATCTCGATTCGTGTCGACCCGCAGAGAAATCAGTGTCATTGCAGGAATACCTCGATATGTCTCAATTCCGCGGAAATCAGCGTCCCAGGCAAAAACCTCGATTCAGGGAAATCAGCGTCCTTGACGAGAGCATATCGATTCACGTCGACCCGCAGAGAAATCAGTTTCTTTGCAGGAATACCTCGATTCGTCTCAATTCCGAGGAAATCACCGTCCTTAGCAAAAATCTCGATTCAGGGAAATCAGTGTCCTTGACGAGAGCATCTCAATTCGCGTCGACCCGCAGAGAAATCAGTAAATTTGCAGGAATATCTTGATTCGTCTCAATTCCGAGGAAATCAGCGTCCTTGGCAAAAACCTCCATTCAGGAAAATCAGCGTCCTTGATGAGAGCATCTCGATTCGCGTCGACCCGCAGAGAAATCAGTGTCTTTACAGGAATACCTCGATTCGTCTCAACTCCGTGGAAATCATCGTCCTTGGAAAAAACCTCGATTCAGGGAAATCAACGTCCTTGACGAGAGCATCTCGATTCACATCAAGCTACAGAGAAATCAGTGTCTCTGCAGGAATATACGGCGTCAGCAAAGTGGAGCCGCGGCAAAATTCCCAGTTCCATGACTCGGCGGTGTACAGACAACCGAGAGTCAATCCTTACCCCATATGGCTAAAGTCAATCCTGACCCCATGTAACATTTCAAAAAAATAAAATATTATTTTTGGGAATTTTCATTATTTAATATTAATTTGTAATGAATATTTTAATAATCGGTATAATTAAATACCGATAAATGGGGAAAATTTTGGGAAAACCTTATGGAAATTCTAAAATAGGTTATTTTGTGGAAATATGCCATTTTACCGTTCATATGATGAATTATATGCTATGTTGGTGTTAATCGCGATTAAAAATCGCTAATTGAATTTTTGGCTTTCTGTGCAAAAATGTTGCACATAACATTTTCTACACTTGTTTCATGCTTTGGACTCATGGTAGCCTAGGGTTGAACCATGTTAGATGACCATAGTGGGTTGAACCATTTGGTTAAATTAAGTGGGTTAATTAAAGGTTTTAGCTTGTTAAGGGTGATTAGGATGGGAGTTGACCTTGTGTAGGAGAGAAAGAGAGAGAGGTGGCTAGGGTGTGCCATGATTCATCTCCTTCTTCTTTACCATTTGTGCTCTTCACACCCCCTTTCACTTATATCACTCCCTCTCATCACTCACATCCTACCCTCACATCTCACACTCTCACACTCCACCATAATACAACCCTTTCCCCCACATCAGCCCCACATCAAATGCATCAGCTGCTTCCCAAACACCAGCAGTCAACAGCAGCTGCAACCACCAGCCCCTAACCATAGCCCCACACCTATACACCCATATCAACACTTCACCCTACAACAGCCCCCAATTGTCCAACTTCAGCCACCAAACTGCTGCAACAACAGCCCATTACATCAGCAGCAGCACATCAGCCCCAAACCTAGGCCATATATCATCATTTCTGCATCAGTAGCTGAAGCAACATCAGCCACTAAAACAACTACATCAGCAACAACATACCCAAAATATTCATCAGCTGCAACAGCAGCTAGAACAGCCCCAATGTCATCAACATCAACCTTATACCCAACCACACCATACCCACACCAAAGACCACCACAGCAATTCCTGCAGCAGATTCAGCCCAGAAAATAGCAACCCCACATCATATACTACAACCCACACCCCAACATCAGATACTTCAACTTCACCACAAATACCACCACCCCCCTTCACTGCTGCAGCTGCTACTACAACACAAGAAAAAGAAAAAGAAAGAAAAGCAAAAGAGAAATTGCAAGCAGCAGCAGCAGCCCAAACTAAAACCACCACAACAACAACAGCAACACAAACAGCCCAAAGGAGCAGCTCGGCAGCAGCAACACAACCCTTCCTTCATCTTGATCTTCCCTTCTCCTTCATTCTAGGACCTTTGAGGTATAATCTTGCAATCTAACTCCCTTCATGTTAAGTTATAGTTGTATAGCTGAAAGTTAGTGTTATTGTGTGGTTTACTGCTAGTTTAGGTAAATTTGAGTGAGACATGACCAAGTGTTGGTTTTGATGGTTGGTATAACCTTATTAGGTGTGTTTGAGACCAGTTCACCCCAGAATTTCCCCAGATTCCAGCAAAATACCAGATTTGTTATACTTGACGTAATTTAGCGATTTTGTCGACTTTTGGACCTTTCTGGAAACTGCAATCAACCCGAACCTCCTAAAATAAAATTGACTTGGCAGTAGGTTGTGCAGGCACCCTGGAACCATCCCACAAAGCCCTAGCCCCCACCTCAACTTCTTGCCGCCAATAAATTCCCCCTGGGAGCAATTTATGGCCAGAGCAGGGGAAAACCCCCTCGTTTTGCGTGCACAGCCCTATTTCGTGTAAACTTGACCCTCTGTATGTCTAGTTTTGACTGATTCCAGTTAGGAAAGAATCTGTGTTGATTTTCTTAAGTTGGCGTATGATTTACGACTTGTTTAGTATGGGTTTTTAGTATTTGATGATTCGTTTCTGTCGGGTGGCGCTTGAACGCCAACGACCAGTGAGCTTTGACTGTGTTTGCACGCGAGACTATAGGTTTTTACTTATAAACGTAGCGTGTACCGTTTTGGGTTTCCGACATGGTTTTTAAGTATTTTAGCATGTGATATCTTGTAAGTACTCACGTGACGTCGAAGCGTTGGAGATGCAGATGGCGACATCAGCACCGGCACACATGAATAAGGTGAGTAGATTTATATCTACGGGAAGAAGTCGGGTGGATGGCGTATAGCACCCCCGCAATTTGTAGTGATGTTTACGGATGCGTATACACATATAAAATCATTATCTGTTGTTTGGGAATTATTACATGTTATTCAGGATTTATAATAATGTTTAAGTTGGATTTTAGTGTGTTGGATTGGTGAAAGGTTACGAAACCCTAGAATTGTGGGTGCACTACACATACACACTCCCATACATACATACTTGCATACATCATTACTTCATATGTGCATAGACGGGATTCTATATAGATATGTGTTCACATAGGTATGGGACTATGTGTTCGCATACGGTTTTGAGGATGATATATGGGATTGGGATGAGTCAATGAGTTTGATCTGAGGTTATGATATCGGTGATATGATAAAATTCATAATTGAGATACGTCTTGATGCTTTAGAGGATTTTGGGGATGATGATGCCATAGGAATGGTGACACACATATTAAGTGATCGACATGTGATTATGATACGAGATAGGATATGATATGATATGACAAGATATTCATGATAGGCCGCCTTGGACGTTGTTTACTCCTTAAGATGATATGTGCTGATGATATCGTTTTTGCTAGAGGCTGTCAATCGGAAGCCGGATTATGATTATATTGACGATATGTGATGATAATATCGATTTATAAGAGACTGTCGATCAGTAGTCAGATCATAATTATAGTGATGATATTAGTATTGTACTAGACATAGGTCAGTACCCCAGATGATGATCTTGATAAAAAGGATACCAGATGAGTAATATAATGATTGTGATATTGACCCGTACCTAGATTTGGGGATGCCGTACGATGGATTTACGTACGATCTATAAATTGATGTTTGATCCGCACTCTTGATTTGGGATTAACTGATTATAGAAATATGTTATCGGATGTGATATTATCGAGGCGGGATCACCGACTATATATATGTATATATATGTATCGACTCAAAAGTTAGGCGGTTTCTCTTACCTACTGTTAGCTTTAGCCCAGCCTTATAGTGGTGTAGCTATATGACTCTTATGACATTAGATGCAGTTCAGCCATCATTGTGTAGTATTCAGCTCCCGCACTTTATTATTGTTGCTCTGCATCGCATACTTATTGTGATTCATACTCTATTATTGATATCATGCTGTTAGGACACCAGCACCATTACCGATGATGCGTATGTTCCACATACACTTACTTGCCAGCTCACACACATCTTCATCGGTAATTGCCATGTCACTACACAGTAGTATTATTGCATCAGGATATAACCCTTGTATGTGCATACTATTATTTCATGTTGCAAGATATACTGTTATACTTGCATTTCATTTTTATGTCACATACATCATGCTTCCTGATTATACGCATTGAGATATGTTGTTTCTATGATATTTCTGGATTTGGGAACCGTGGATATTTCAAAGAGATTATGTAAATGTTTTAAAAACCCGGTTACCCTTGATATGATATTTCAGTGCGTCCACCATGTGTTTTCTCGGTGCTGAGAGCGACATGTGGAACCCGAATCGAGGAGGCGGATAAGACCGATTGCGGGTACATGATGGACCCGGTGCGGTACCCCGGGGCAAAAAGATCGCAGGAGATGGCGTTGAGCCTGGCAGGGGAGCACTACCGACCGGTGATTTTACCCGACACGTCGGATATCCGGAGGATACCGTCGTAGTCATGAGATGGATGGTAGGGGCCGATCTGGACTGATGGCGCCCTGGATTTTATGATTGAGATATTGAGATTCGAGATATTGAGGTACAGAGATTGTGATACAGAGATATCGAGATATTGAGATTATGTTTTGTGCCGATGCTAGGCACTGTTTTATGTTGATTTCATTATGATACATCAGTTTAAAATACAGAAATCTCACAAATTTATGAAAGCTGTTTTCTTCTGTACATGCATTCTGTTTCATGCATTCATACATCATTCATATGATATATTGCCACCTGATACACTGACACGGGTACATGGGATTACACTTGAGTTAGATATTTACCCTAGTCTTGTTATAGATTGCTGGTTATATATTTGAGGATTATATATTATGATCGTATGACCTAGGATTGCGTCATACATGCGATTTCTGTTCGTAGATCTTTTTCTACTCACGAGTTGGCAACTCACCCCCGTTGTGCCCCAGTTTCTTGCAGGTGTTGCCGTACTGGTTTCATTACGGCTTTACGGGCACAGCTTCTTTCAGGTGACTTGCTAGTAGGTGGGTTATTTGTATCATACCCATCATTATACATTGTATATTATATTCAGTTGTATCTAGAAGTTCCATCAACCAAACATGTACTTATTTGAGATAGAGACCAGTAATGTTTATTCTTTCGACCTTAGAGTCGTGCGTTTTATTTCTCTGAGTTTCTTGCTGATTGGAGTTTCCTTTCTGTTGTGATCCTCGCCTTTAGGCGTTGTGTATTATGTTGCTAGCTGGTTGACTCATAGTGGTTTTCCTACTCTCTACTACTTTTCTTGGTTTGGATTTCTGGGTTCGGCTTACTTAGAGTATGTATGCCTCAAGACGTTCGTAGTCTAAGTGCCGGTCATGTTCCGTACTTTCGGGTCGTGACACCCCATATGGCTAAAGTCAACCCCTGACCCCGTATGGCTAAAGTTAATTCTAACCCCATATGGCTAAAGTCAACCCCTGACCCCATATGGCTAAAGTCAATCCTGACCCTATATGACCAAAGTCAACCCTCGACCTCCCCGTCAAAGTAACACTTTAATTCGGGAGTAGGTCAACTCATCAATCACTTACGAGTCCTCTTGACTTGTTAGGAAGAAAATTCTCTCGGGAGATCCTTATGACACTCAAGAGAAAAACACACTTAGGAATCCTCACAATTCCTAAGGAGAAAATATGCCTACGAGATCCTCTCGACTCGTAGGGAGAAAAGTCTTTATGAGACCCTCACGGCTCATAAAGTTGAAAAGTCTTAGGTGGCAGATCCTAACCCTGTCTCCTAAGCCATCACTGTCCTGTAAGAAGGCCGAGATGGACTATTCATAGGCCATACTCTCCCAAGTCGAATATCGACAATGAGAGGAACAACCACATACGAGTCCTCTAGACTCATAAGGAGGAAAATTCCCTTCTGAGATCCTTACGACTCTCAAGAGAAAATACACTTAGGAATCCTCATAATTCTTAAGGAGAAAATACACCTACGAGATCCTCTCGACTCGTAGGGAGAAAAGTCTTTATGAGATCCTCACGGCTCATAAAGTTGAAAAGTCCTAGGTGGCAGATCCTAACCCTGTCTCCTAAGCCATCATTATCCTGCAAAGAGTCCAAGATGGACAGCTACCTACTGTCTACAGGCCACACTTGCTAAAATCACATGGCAACAACACAGCAAAGAGAAGAAAGCAACTTTAGGAGATAAAAAAAATGTGTATCTTTTATTCATGAATTCAATTGAGTACAAGACGAATCATGTAAAAGAATAAAAATGGATACATGTTATTCAAGGATTACAAATGTTTAATTGATACAAAGGTAGTTACTGAGTAGGAGGAGTTTTCAATAAGTCAGCCAGTTGCTCGCGCGCTTCTCTCAACTCCTTTTCATTGTCAGCCGTTGCGGCCAGCTCCGCTTCGACTTGAGCCCTTTGCTGCAAGCCAGACGAAAGTTTCTCGTTGATTTCCCGTTGAGAAACTTCGTGATTCCGTGTAACCCGCTCCAGAAGGTCGAGCTTTTTCCTTAGTGTTAGTCCGTCCAAAATGCATTGTCGTAAATTGTCAAAGACAGCCCTCAATTGCGCAGCGTTTGCTTCAACCTGGGCGCGCAGTCGGGCGGATTCACTTGAAGCATCCTTGCATTCCTTTCGCCTCAAGGTCGCTTCTTGTTCAAAATGGCGGAAGAAAGGAATGCTTTGCTTAACCCATGCGGCCCATTGAGAGTTCAAGGCCAACATTTCTGGAATGGGACGCCTGAGCTCAATCTTATAGCTCAATCTTATGTAGACAGGCCTCGATCTTCCTGCGGTAGCTTACCCAAGACTCGACAACACCCTCGCTATGGAAGTTCACGAGCATCGCCAACATGAGATCAACTTCAGCAGCAAAATCTGCAGCAGATGCAAAGGCCTCGGCGTCAAGGTCCTCGACGAATTCGCTCAACATCCGTAGGCTATTCGCAGCACCCTGGAAGAAGGGCGTTTAGCAAAAAGCCCTGCCGGCATGGGAATCTGAGACTCGAAGGGAGATGGAGTCAGTGTGATTGCTGCAAAAATAAATCATAGTCAGACATCAGTTTAAGAGATAAAGAAGAGGCAAGAGCGATGAAGGCTATTATACAGGCTACGACAGGTGGCAGAGCTGGGAGTACTGGTGGCGCAACAATTCTCTCGTCCCCTCCTTCAAATTGTAGTGTTGTAATCAATTTAAAGTTATCAACGGCAGAATCATCCGTTAAAGAAAAGAAAAGACATCGGTTAGAAAAGATACTCACCGGCACCAGCATGCAGACTAATTTCCGACTGGAAGGAGAAGTGCGGGTTCAGCACTTGATACAGATGATCAAAGAGAACTCCTGCAATATTACGATGATACATGGTCAGTACACGAAAGATGCTGTCACCGATTTAGATTAATCGCAAACCCGTACCTTCCAGCATTTTAGAGTATATAAGAAGGGGCGGCAACCGTCAGAGCGGCAGCTGGTAGTGGTTCTTCAGGTGGCACAACCTCAGCGCTCACCACACCTACATTTGAAAGGAACAAAATGTCATCATAAGGTATTGTAAAACGAAAAGAATGCAGCGACCCGAGACCTACCAGACAGGTCATCAGCCAAAACTGTGACGGAGGCATCACCAAGCATCACGACTTCTTCGATCTCATTCGGTGGGATGGTTTCGCCGCCCGTGGCTTCGTCCCCTGATTCCACGAGAGTCGTCGTGACACTTGCAATGTCAGGCGATGGCAGGGAACCGCAGGTGGAAAGAGCGACAATTGGAGCAGTCCCGGACTCTTGAGAAAGAGTAGCTGCTTCGGGCTCGGTGGTTGCTATCATCTCACCTGCCACCTCCTCACCAGGACTTGGCCCTGCAGGGTAGGATATATGAGAATCTGAAGATCAAACTCTGACAAAAGGATCCGGTGTTACGTTACCTTGGGATGGCTTTTCAAGTGCTTCCCGAGTCGCGCGTACCGCCTGTCTATGAGCGGTAGACACGGCGGCCGGAGCACCCTTTGAAGAAATAAGGACAGGGGAAGCAGTGCTCGAGCCTGCACCTACAGCCAAGGAGGCGTTATGTTCTCTTTCTGCATGCCTCCTGCGCTTCTTTTCTGCCTGGGCTATGAGAGCTGATCTTCTTAAGACCTCCACCAAGGAGACGTCATCGTTCGAGCCAGGGGCTACCTATGGAGCCGTTATAGGATCCGTCATCGGTTGCTTAAGTGAAGCCTCTTTTGGCAATACTGGGGAAGCTGGGACTTCGGTAGCCGACCTTGGAATCGTCTCCGCACCACCCTGCGAAGTCGGCACTGCACTCGGGGTAACTCGTGTCGAAGTAGTCCCTGCGATAAGATGAAAAAGAAGGGTCGGATTACCCATAAAAAAAGGGAATGAAAACATAGTAAGCCGAAATATACCAAGGCCCAACGAAGCGCGAAGCCTCTCTTCCTCTTCAAAAGTCTTGAGGGAAGCTGCGAGGGCCTCTTCAGCAGACATACCTATCGAAGAAGAGAAGCGTCAGTTATAAGCCAATAATTAAAGTATCCGCGAAAGAAAATATGACCGAAGTCTACCTGACTGCGATAGTGATTAGTGCTGCTTCATCGCGAGCTAGTCGCTCGGAAGCCACCAGGGAAGCTTCAAGATCGGTATCATACGGTGCCCCATATTCATTCAAGCCCTCTCTATAGGGAGCATGGGGCTCCTCGCCAAGAACAACGTCAGTAGAGAAGAGCGACTTCTTCTTTTTCTGCGAACGAATACCAGCAGCCAACAACAGAAGCTTGCGCTTGGCGGGCAACTTTGAGCGACGGGTCCCAATTTCCGGACCCACCCCCAACTCAGGAGACGCCACAGCTACCACTTTTACGGGAACACGGGGTAGTGGCAGCTCAGGCATCATACGTGGTACCACAACCGTAGCAACCTCTCTCAAAGGAGGATGAACAACAGTCCGTTGCTTCAAAGGAATAGCTGGATTACCAGCAGGGGCTGCACCCTTACTATCAAGCAACAACTTCTTTTCCTCCCTAATAACGGGGCCCATCGAATGTTGATACCACGCCACATATACGTTCAAGATTCGCGGGACGCAACTCGGCTTACTGATAAAGAAACTGGAGCCAGTGTTTATCCGCATAAAATGATGCAATGCATTTTGAATGCCTTCTTCTGTGGCAGCTGGCTCAACTAGAAAGGCTTCGAGCGGGACACCCTGATTATAACTTGATTGCTGGGAAAAACGGTGGGGGTTATATCTTATGAATAAAGCCGAGTCGTTCTTCCTGAACACCAAGTAGCCCGGCCTGATCGAATATAAATGGAGAATCTCCCAAGCTTTCAAGGTAGAAGCTCCGTCCTTAAAGGTGTCCCGCAGCGGCTGCACCGTCTTGGTGGATTCCTTACTGATATTCATGACCTTATCAAAAAAGGTCATGCCATCACCAACTGTACGCGGGTGAAGAATCACACCCCGAGCCTCTCGCTGACTTGGCTCCACAGTGGAAGCATCGACCAGCCGTATGATCCGTGGAAAATTGCCAGTTTCATAGAAATGGGGCCGCTTGTGGACTCCAAAAGCACCGAACACATGCAGCTCGAGACATGAAGTAAAATAATGAATCGGGAAGTTCACGGGCTACACCCTCGGTTGAGTAGTGTCGGCCGCTAAGCTTAAGGCCGTGATACAAATGAGCCAACCCGGCAATCCCAACAGCAGCCTGTCTCCCTTCAACCATCCGATGAGCTGGGTATAAGACAGACGGCCTCATGTAGCGAGGGTGCTTGGGAAGTGCGAACCAGCTTAACCACAAACCGAGGAACCCTAGAAAGAACGCTTATTCATCGATGTCCTGAGCGGCGATTTCTAAAAAGGGGATGACCGCAACGTTTGGAAGGAAGAAACTCTTTTGATCGGCTTTCATTATCGGCCGGCTATCCAAGCTAAAATCGAATGGACCATCAAGTTTGGCAAACCTATAACCTTGTTGCGATAAAGCTTCTGGACGGAGAAAACGGGTAATGAAGTCCGCAAAGCTAACCTCATGGCTTCCAGATTCAAGAAATAGGCCCTCGTAAATGTTTAGCACCTTGATCAAGCTGGGGAATCGGTGCTGAATGGCATTCTCTGGGGTTAGACCCGTCATCACCAGTCGGGTAGCAAAAATATACTCGTCAGGGGGTAAGATCTCCTCATAATGCTCCCCTCTGACAGGCAAGCCGGAGATATCCGCAAACTCCTCCAAAGAGATGGAAACTTCCCAATCTAGCATAAGGAAGGTGTGAGTTAGAACGTTCCATTGTTCCAAAAAGGATTTGACCCACCATGCTGGAGGTGTGGAATACTGGAACAGAGAAGCATAGATCGCGGGGTACAACCCGAGCCTCAGCAGCTCTGACTTCTTTGTCGATAAGATGTATCGGGCACACTGCAGATATCCAGCTGAATGACGGGGAGGCAAGCCTATGTTGTATGGCTGTCCCCAAGGGCGCGACTCGTCCTGGCATATATGCCACCCTAGAATGTCCAAAGCCATCGGCGGTTGTGCAGGTATTGCAGCCATAGAGGGCTGCAGGCAACCCTCTGAAGTCCAATTAACCACCTCCACAGCATAGTTCACCGGGGGTACGTCGGTATAATGAATCGCCGAAATGGACTCTGAAGGTGTTGCGCAAGAGAAGCTGCACCGACCCATGACGGTCTGGTTGTACCATATTACCCATAAATGGAGATTTTTCCGCTCTGGGTCGTGATCCTTGATCAGTGCGAAAACTTCTCGGTCTACTGGCGCTGCAGTGAACCCGCTTTCTGAACGGACAAAGGGAAACGAAGTATCGAAAGACATAGTACCTGCGCGGAAAAGAACAAAATATTCAGCCGCCAATGCTATAATTTAAGTTCTATCACTAGGTACTTTTAATTCGTACCGCAGTGCAATGCAGTGAGAAGGGACCCGGGGGGACCCACATAATCTAAATAATAACTCATCATTAATAAAAAACAGTCTCATCATTTGATGAGACTGTCATTAAATAAGGAAATCCTCAAAGAATTCTCATTTAATGGGGATCCCTCGGGCCAAGGATTAAATCTCCCATTGAAAGCAGCGCTCTACAACAGAGTGACATCTGGCAACTCTGATGATGAAAGGAATAAAATTCTTCAAGAAAAATTCTGAAGAGCCATGCTCTGTAAAGATGATGGAATAATCCATCGGAAAACTTAAAGTAATGTTTTTAATTCCAAGATCTTCAAGATCTATAAACAAACTCTAAGAGTTCTTCATGGAAGATGAACAGTATTCCAGTTCATGGGTCAAAATCGCCCTAAAAAAAATTATACTATTAAGATCTATGATCTAAAGATGAGCATGGTTCTATTAATAGGTAAAACTGTTGGATATATATGCCCTAGAAGCCTTCATTGTATAGGATGCTAGGTATATATATGTACATGACAGTCTTGCTTGATATGATATTACGATATTTGGTTTGTCTTTGTCTTAACGTATGATATATTTTACTTGGTATTTATATATATATATAAATATATATATATATATGTGTGTTGATAAAGCCCATAGGGTGTTTGCCCGACTACCAGCGTTGTGATGGCAGTCATACTTGTGGGAGCTGGATAGTCAATAGGCACATCCTTAGATGTCCCTGGTCGCAGGAGTATCGAGATTGGGCATCGATACTCCGGAGTAGACTAGTGTATACATATCTAGACCCTGAGGAAGGGCGATGGACTAGTCCCGCAGCCATTGGTGGAGTGCACCTAAGATTGTATACAGATGCTCACTAGGTATGAGTACACCGGACAGGACTCGCCGAGAACTGACTGGATGGTATTATACCTAACGTCAGATAGCAGTTCTCAGGTGACATGTGTGCAGATAGTCCGTTGACTTAAGGTCATCATTTGTCTCATGTGAGTTCCCACTGTGCTTTGATTATTACCCTACCACAATTCAAAGGAGTCGTGCAAACAGATTTTAGTTGGGCACAGTCCCGAGCCACGTGGAAGCAGTGAGTGACTGTTAGGGATTCGTCTCTCCCGGTATGGGGAGTAGATATCGCACAGTGATCGGTTGGTCATTACCATAAGTCCCTGGCCAGGGCTGATTGAGAATTACTGATGGACTGATCCGTAGATTCTCGGATGGTCTTGAGCCATACCGACACGACTTGTACGGTTATTAGTGATCTGACGTCCACCACCTCCCTAGACCATACATGCGATACTCTTAGACGAACAGACCGGACTGCGCGAATATTGTCACGGACAGGCTCAGTAGGATTTTGGATGGGTTACCTCATCGTCTTTCTTATCGACAACTACCTGGGGACCGTTACGTACAGCTAGTGCCGCTTGCGGTCTATGGTTAAACCCACTGCCAGCGTAGTAGTCGAGTCTTTAGAGTCCCACACAGAGATTTCCCAAACCCAGGCGAAAAGATATAGAGGTCGTATGGTTTTACGACAAAGGTTCGGACGCATACGTGTTTAAACGCACGTACGACATTCGGACAGTTTTTACTAGCCGGCTTTGGTTTAAGCCAGATTCTAGTATCAGGTTATTAGATTTATACAGTCTAAAGTTTTTCCGTGTTTTCACGGATGCGGCATTCTTGTAATTTTCCGAGAAGCTTCTAGAAGGAAGTGACATGAGGGGTTAAGGTGGCATTTTCATTAATTGCTTTAGTGACTCATTCATATGATTCATCATATCATTAAATGCATCATTAATGCATCATTAATGATCTAATGACTCACATGATGAATCACTCTTCTTGAATAAATGAAGCATGGTAAATAATCATTTAATTGATATTATTTGATAATTCATTATGTTTGATATATTCAAGTGAGAAGCTTTTCTCATATCATTATCATTTCCACCTTCTCTCTCCTCAAGCTCTCTCTTCTTCTCCAAACCCTAATCCTACCACTCATGAGTTTAGTATAAGGATTAGTAAAGACTAAACACTCCATAACCTATCTCTACATCATCTTAGTTCCTTTATTAGCAACTAGAGAAACTAAGTAACCTCAAGTTTAGAGGTAATAGCTTGGATTAGGGTTCTCGGGTGGATCGTTTATCACGGAAGGAAGCCGAGGAGGACGTGGAGATCCAAAGAGGCCGTAGAGATCGTAAAGACGAAGGACTAGAATCGTTTGGTATGATCTCTTTACATAGTAGCTTAGAACTCTATGCTTATTGTTAAGTATTGTTTAGAAAAGATCTTCGGTTAGTTGATGTTCGCTTTATAAACATGATCGTTTTTCAAATTTCCGCCTCCCCGCAACTCGTGGGGTGTTGCACATCAACTTACAATGGTATCAGAGCCTCACTAAACAATAATTAACACACTTTCAAAGTTGTATGAATTTCGAACGGAAAACAAACCGGAAAATACATCGATATTGCATATTTTCTGTCGAAATTAAAATGAGGTCTAAAATTTTTTCAGGAACCTTCAGAATGACCAGCAAGAAAACATAAGAACACTCAAGAAAAATGGGCTCCTGAATCGGCCAAAGAGCCGCGAAACCGCGGCCGATCCCACCGATCCGCCGCGGATCCGCGGCCGAGTTGGGGCCGATTCAGCCCAGTTTTCTTCTGTGCATCTTTTGTGATATTTTGTATTTTCTGGTATGATTTAATTTTTGCTCAAGTTTCAGATTTGTAGAGAAGTATTGGAGCAAAATTTAATGTGTTTAATCGATCGAAATTATATAATATTTGCTTGTTTGATTATATCTATGAAATGTTTTATGTGTTCGTAAACCTCCCCTAACTGCTGGTATGTCGGTTGGCAGGGGGTTGCACATATCTGTAATGTTTTTTAACTGTTTGTGGATATAAACTGTATTGGACTGTTGTGATGATTAGCCGGGTTTTGTGATGGGTTATTGTATTAATTCATTCGATGTAATTGTAATAAGTTGTAATATTATTTTGCGGGGCACATCCAGGTTGCGATTGTAGCCACCGTTATATTATTTCCTTTTACTGTTTATGCTCCTAGGATAGACCTAAGGTGGGGTGCACGAACTACCGGGTATTTTCAAGTGTTGAGGTAGACCGCTTCACTTCTGGTACTTGGCGGGTAGTTTTCCGTACCCGTAGGGGTCTGGGGTGGGGTAATGGCTATTCATCACAACTGTGTAATCCGTCTTTTCTTACAGGCTCAAAAGAAACGCGGATTGCTTGCAAAATCCAATATTGTTTATCTGTGATCTGGAATGCCTATTATTGCGTCTGACGAATGTACAATATCTATATATGATAGCTATTTAGACGTCACTTATGTTTTACACCCGCACTAGCCCAGCCCTCGCTCTGTCGTTAGTTAAGTAACCTAACGGGTGATGATGGGACCCAGTGGCGAATGCGGATGGCATAAGAGGACGTTGTATTTTCGTTGTTATTTGTAATGATAGGTTAATGATGGGACGCATTATTATTAATGCAAAGAAAATAAAACCTAAACTGAATCGTTGGAACAATTTCTAAAACCACTCGGTTTTTCTTGAAAAAACAAATTTTAAATGCTGAGCTTAAACCACTCCTTTTAAATAAAAGCTATCTTTGTTCCTTCGATCATATCAAGTTCATTACGTTAACGGTTTTTTGCCAAAAACCAGCCGTAACCCTCCGTCGTTTCAGATAGACAGCACATCGTATTCTTGCCATGCTTGTTGGCCTACGTTAAGGCATAGTGTATGGTAGCAGTGTGTGTGCCTATTTGTTGCATAGATAGATGCATTAGTTTAAGACAGACGTACACCTTGTTGGTCAACGTCAAGGGCTTGTGCGATGTACATAAATTGATCAGGACAACAACGGGTAGAACTTGACTTGCGTCTTATGACTTGATGGCCTACGTCAAGGTCTATAAGAGCTTGGGGTATAAAAATCACATCGGGAGTTTCATACATAAAGGAAACTTGCAGATTAAGCATACCTTCTGGAGTGTGGTGACTAGAGTGGCTTCCATCTAGTGCATCATGCAAGGATAGTTGGGTCACGATCCCACTGATTAGTAGGATTACTCTCGGGAATTTTTCTCACTTAACAATCAATGCTGTAAACCAAGTAGGTCACTAGAAAGGTGTTAGAGGGGCTACGCCTCTAGGGAAAAGAGGTTATTTAATTAAGGAACTTCGCGAAAGCATTGGAAAACCTCCCTCGAAGTACCAACACCAGCCTGGATGAAAGGTTAAGCAAGTATTGTGACGTGTGATTAAATCCTCACTAGTTCTTCTTTTAGGTTTTGAAGAAGGATCTGAGGAAACAGTGGGTGCCATCCTGTTTAGATAAATTAATAAACCAATCTAAACTTGCAAGAGCATATGCTGAGTGTTTTCTTTCCTCTCTCTCTGGCAGCAACCATGAATGGATTAAAACTATTACTTGAAAAAAATATACTGCCCGGGCAGAACTATAAAGATTGGCTAAGGAACGTCAATATTGCACTGACTTATGACAAAATAGCATATGTTACCACTGTTGTTCCTCCCCTTATCCCAGGACCATATTCCTCAGTTGTGGACAGGGAAGTTCGCAAAACCTGGGATCTAGACTGTGAGCAGGCTAAGTGTATCATCCTGGCGTCCATGAACAATGAACTCCAGAAACAGCACGAGAATATGGATATTGTATCCATCTTTCTCCATTGCAAGGATTTGTATGGAGAGCACTCCCGTATCGCGAGGTACGAGACCTCAAAGAAACTATTCCTGATGAGGTTAGCTCTAGGATCGCCTGTAGGAGAGCACGTCCTCAAAATGATCAGCCTCATTGAGGAACTCGCAAACCTGGGATGCGTGCTAGAGAATGATTTGTATATCGACTTGATTTTGCAGTCCCTTCCCCACACCTTCTCTCAGTTCGTGCTGAACTTCAACATGCAAGAATTGGAAGCTGATTTTCCAAAGCTCCTCAATATGTTGAGGGTAGCAGAGACCTCCTTGAAAAAGGAGAAGACCCCCGTTCTCTATGTTGGCCAATCATCTTCTTATAAATCTAAAGCGAAAGCTAAAGGGAAGAAGAAGATGAAAGCCACCAAACCGAAAGGTGGGGTCAAGAAGGTGCAGGGAACGAACAATGCAGGAAGGGTGAAGACAGAAAAGAACGAGTGCTTCTATTGTCATAAGCAAGGGCACTGGAAGAAGGATTGTCAGGCCTTCAAAGCCAAGGACATGAAGCAAGTAGTTGCTTCAACTTCAAGTGTGTTTGTAATCGAAAATTGTCTTTCTGTTAACTCTACATCATGGGTACCTGATACCGGTTCTGGTTCTCACATATGTAATTCATTGGAGGATCTGAGAAATAGTAGAGTACTGGGGACAGGTGATATGACTCTCCGGATGGGCAATGGAATGCATGTAGATGCAATTGCAATAGGGGAATATCACCTAGGGTTGACTAGTGGGCACATTTTGGTGTTGTACAGCTGTTTTTGTATTCCCAGTATGTTGTGTAATATTATATCAGTATCTTTATTATCGAATGAAGGATATAGTTTTGCGCTTGAAAGAAATGTTATGAACATTCACCTAAATCAAGAACTGATTGGGTTTGGCACACTGGAAAACGGCATATACATACTTAATCAACCTCAAATTTTCTATATTCAAAACACGCGTAAAAGAAAGGCTCCAGATTCAAATCAAGTCTTCCTATGGCATTGTAGACTTGGTCATATAAATGAAACAAGGTTGACTAAGTTACATAAAGATGGATATTTAGATCCGTTTGAATATTCATCATATGCAACTTGTCAATCATGTATCAAAGGAAAAATGACCAAATCTCCGTTCACCGGACACGGAGAAAGAGCCACTGAACTCTTGGGACTAGTACACAGAGATGTATGTGGTCCGATGTCTACGCATCCACGAAGTGGTCACTCCTACTTCATCACTTTTACTGATGACTTCTCAAGGTATGGACATGTGTTCTTAATGAAGCATAAATCCGAGGCTTTTGAGAAGTTTAAGGAGTATAAAAATGAAGTAGAGAAACAAACTGGTAAAAGCATCAAGACACTTCGATCTGATCGAGGTGGAGAATACTTAAGTACCAGTTTTCTTGAATGCTTAAAAGAGAATGGAATTCTCTCTCAGCTTACTCCGCCTTATACACCTCAGCATAATGGTGTATCAGAAAGGAGGAATCACACGCTATTAGATATGGTGCGTTCAATGTGAGTAGTGCTGAGTTGCCATTTTCCTTCTGGGGATTTGCTCTAGAATCAGCCGCATACCTATTGAATAGAGTTCCAACTAAATCTGTACCTACCACTCCATATGAAATGTGGAGTGGGAAGAGACCATATCTGAAGTATATCAGGATATGGGGGTGTCCGGCATATGTTAAAAAGCATAATCCGGACAAGCTCGAGGCACGATCGGTTTTATGCAAGTTTGTAGGATACCCTAAGCATTCAAGGGGGTACATAGTCTACCACACAGAAGAACAAAAGGTGTTTGTCGCTCGTCGCATTGTCTTCTTAGAAAGCGAATTTCTTGCAAAAGGAATTAGTAGGAGCGCGGTAGAGTTGGAAGAAATTCCAGAACCTCAAACTGCTACCGAGGACTTAGTAGAACCTCAGATTTCAATAGAACATGACGAACCAATGCCACTCCATAGATCTAGTAGGCTTTCTTATCCTCCTGAAAGATACTACGGTTTTCTTCTAGATGGGGATCGAGAGGATTGCATCATTGATGATAATGAGCCTACTAGTTTTCAGCAGGCTATCACGAGTAGTGACTCGATGAAATGGCTGGATGCTATGAGATCCAAAATGGAATCCATGTACACCAATAAAGTATAGACTTTAGAAGTTGCTCCTCCTGGAGTAAAACTAGTTGGATGCAAATGGATGTTCAAAAAGAAGATTGGTGCATTTGGACAAGTGGAAACCTACAAAGCTAGACTCGTTGAAAAAGGTTTTCGTCAAAGACCAGGATTGGACTATGATGAAACTTTTTCACCTGTAGCTATGCTTAAATCCATTCGGATCCTGCTTGCGATTGCTGGCTTCCATGACTATGAAATCTGGCAGATGGATGTAAAAACAGCTTTTCTAAATGGACATTTAGAAGAGAGTGTTTACATGGATCAACCAGAAGGTTTCTTAGACAGTGGGAGCAGCGGAAGAGTCTGCAAGTTGCTTAAATCCATTTATGGATTAAAGCAAGCATCGCGGAGGTGGAACATCTGCTTTGATGAGACATTCAAGGAATTTGACTTTATCAAAAATGTAGATGAACCATGTATTTATAGGAAGATTGTAGAAAGAGCAGTAGTCTTCCTCGTTTTGTACGTCGACGACATACTACTGATAGGGAATGATATCCCTATGCTACAATCAGTAAATCTCTTCTTGTCACAGAAATTCTCCATGAAAGACTTGGGAGATGCATCATACATTCTGGGCATTAAGATCCATCGTGATAGATCTAATAGAATGTTGGGACTTTCACAGTCCGGGTATATTGACACCTTACTAAAGAGATTTAGTATGGAAGATTCCAAGCGCGGTAATATGCCCGCTTGTCACGGAATCACCCTCTCCAAAGAGATGTCTCCAAAGACTGATGAAGAGAGGGCTCGCATGGGCATTATACCCTACGCTTCGGCGGTAGGATCAATAATGTATGCGATGTTATGTACCAGGCCGGATGTAGCTTACGCACTTAGTGTGGTAAGCAGGTATCAGTCTGACCCAGGTGAGAAACATTGGATAGCGGTGAAGAATATTCTCAAGTACCTGAGAAGGACTAAGGAGATGTTCTTAGTTTACGGTAATAAGGACCTCCAGGTAGAGGCTTTTACCGACTCCGGCTTCTAAAGTGACAAGGATGATTCTAAATCCATTTCGGGTTTTGTGTTGGAGGATTTCCAAAATGGATACCGTTGCAGACTCAACTATGGAGGCTGAGTATATAGCAGCTAGTGAAGCTGCAAAAGAGGCTGTCTGGATGAGGAAGTTCATTTCTGAACTTCAGGTGGTTCCGTCCATTGCCAATCCAATACCTTTGTATTGTGATAACAATGGCGCTGTAGCTTTAGCGAAGGAACTAAGGTCCCATCAAAAATCGAGACATATCTTAAGGCGGTTTCACCTGATCAGGGAGATCGTAGATCGTCGGGAGATCGAGATACGGAGAGTGGACACAAAAGACAACACGACAGATCCATTCACCAAGGCCATCCCTCAAGTCCAGTTCGAGAGGCTGTTTGAGATGTTGGGCATGCGGTACACCAACAACTGGATCTGGTAGAGACAGTGGGTACTCATTGCGCCAATTATAGGCCTTAGTGCAAGTGGTAGATTGTTGGATATATATGCCCTAGAGGCTTTCATTGTATAGGATGCTAGGGATATGTATGTACATGACAGTCTTGCTTGATATGATAGTACGCTATTTGGTTTGTCTTTGTCTTAACGTATGATATATTTTACTTGGTATTTATATATATATGTTGATAAAGCCCATAGGGTGTTTGCCTGACTACCGGTGTTGTGATGGCAGTCGTACTTGTGGGAGCAGGATAATCAATAGGCACATCCTTAGATGTCCCTGGTCGCAGGAGTATCGAGATTGGGCATCGATACTCCGGAGTAGACTAGTGTATACATATCTAGACCCTGAGGAAGGGCGATGGACTAGTCCCGCAGCCATTGGTGGAGTGCACCTAAGATTGTATACAGATGCTCACTGGGTGTGATTACACCGGACATGACTCGCCGAGAACTGACTGGATGGTATTATACCTAACGTCAGATAGCAGTTCTCAGGTGATATGTGTGCAGATAGTCCGTTGACTTAAGGTCATCATTTGTCTCGTGTGAGTTCCCACTGTGCTTTGATTATTACCCTACTACGATTCAAAGGAGTCGTGCAAACAGGTTTTAGTTGGGCACAGTCCCGAGCCACGTGGAGGCAGTGAGTGACTGTTAGGGATTCGTCTCTCCCGGTATGGGGAGTTGATATCGCACGGTGATCGGTTGGTCATTACCATAAGTCCCTAGCCAGGGCTGATTGAGAATTACTGATGGACTGATCAGTAGATTCTCGGATGGTCTTGAGCCATACCGACACGACTTGTACGGTTACTAGGGGTATGACGTCTACCACCTCCCTAGACCATACATGCGATACTCTTAGACGAACAGACCGGACTGCGCGGATATTGTCACGGACAGGCTCAGTAGGATTTCGGATGGGTTACCTCATTGGCTTTCTTATCGACAACTACCTGGGGACCGTTACGTACAGCTAGTGCCGCTTGCGGTCTGTGGTTAAACCTACTGCCAGCGTAGTAGTCGAGTCTTTAGAGTCCCACACAGAGATTTCCCAAACCCAGGCGAAAAGATATAGAGGTCGAATGGTTTTACGACAAAGGTTCGGACGCATACGTGTTTAAACGCACATACAACATTCGGACAGTTTTTACTAGCCGGATTGGGTTTAAGCCAGATTCTAGTATCAGGTTATTGGATTTATACAGTCTAAAGTTTTTCCGTGTTTTCACGGATGCGAGGGGCGTTCTCGTAATTTTCCGAGAAGCTTCTAGAAGGATGTGACATGAGGGGTTAAGGTGGCATTTTCATTAATTGCTTTAGTGACTCATTCATATGATTCATCATATTATTAAATGCATCATTAATGATCTAATGACTCACATGATGAATCACTCTTCTTGATTAAATGAAGCATGGTAAATAATCATTTAATTGATATTATTTGATAATTCATTATGTTTGATATATTCAAGTGAGAAGCTTTTCTCATATCATTATCATTTCCACCATCTCTCTCCTCAAGCACTCTCTCCTTCTCCAAACCCTAATCCTACCACTCATGAGTTGAGTACAAGGATTAGTAAAGACTAAACACTCCATAACCTATCTCTACATCATCTTAGTTCCTTTATAGCAACTAGAGAAACTAAGTAACCTCAAGTTTAGAGGTAATAGCTTGGATTAGGGTTGTCGGGTTGATCGTCTATCACGGAAGGAAGCCGAGGAGGACGTGGAGATCCAAGGAGGACGTGGAGATCGTAAAGACGAAGGACTAGAATCGTTTGGTATGATCTCTTTACATAGTAGCTTAGAACTCTATGCTTATTGTTAAGTATTGTTTAGAAAAGATCTTCGGTTAGTTGATGTTCGCTTTATAAACATGATCGTTTTTCAAATTTCCTCCTCCCCGCAACTCGTGGGGTGTTGCACATCAACTTACAAAAACCCTAAAAATATTTTAAGTTCTATTATCTAAAGATGAGCGTGGCTCTGTTAATGGGTAAAACCCTAAAAATATTTTTAGATCCATGATCTGAGAAGAGCAAATCTCTATTTATAAGTTCAAATCTTACCAAAAATTGGACAGAGTTTTGACTCTTAAGAGTTTTTAAGGGAAAGAGCTATGCTCTGAAGGAGAATTAATTCTCAGAAAACAAGAAAGGAGATGAACAAAGGGCATCACAAGGGCCAAGGGTCCTATTTATAGGCATAAAGAGCCGTTTCAACTTCTGAGTTGCTCTAATGGCAGAGATGCTGCCACCGCTGCACTCACGTGTAGGTCACGTGAGCGCAACGGTGGGGGGAATTTGATTCCCCCAATCAGAGCAAAGCTCTGTTCAAATTTTGAAATTTGAAATGAAGCAGCGCTTCATAGCAGTGCCAGCGCTGAGAGTCAAAGACTCTGAGGCAGCACTCACGTGCAAAGGACATGAGCGCTAGCGCTAAGAGCGCTGCATTCTAAGTAGTGCACCACGTGCAAAGCACGTGAGCGCTAGCAGCGCTGCACTCTAAGCAGCGCACCACGTGCAAAGCACGTGGGCGCTAGCAGCGCTGCACTCTAAGCAGCGCACCACGTGTAAAGCACGTGAGCGCTAGCTCTAAGAGCGCTGTATTATAAGCAGCGTACCACGTGCAAAGCATATGAGCGCTAGCGCTAAGTGCGCTGCACTCTAAGCAGCGCACCATGTGCAAAGCACGTGAGCGCTAGCGATAGAACAAAATGTTCTCGGCTCTTGGATCAAATATCCAACGAACATGATT
Organism: Agapanthus africanus; assembly: GCA_030015575.1. Taxonomy (NCBI): domain Eukaryota; kingdom Viridiplantae; phylum Streptophyta; class Magnoliopsida; order Asparagales; family Amaryllidaceae; genus Agapanthus; species Agapanthus africanus. The sequence continues at coordinate 250,779,048 of CM057348.1, read as the reverse complement.
AAAAATCATCTGTTGACCAGAGTAAAATTCTGTTAAGGAAACATTCCTCAGAATCTTTCCAAATAGGAAAGATTATGCTCTGAAAATCAGAGCACCGTTGGATCAATGATCCAATGGTGATTAAAAATCACCAGAATACAGAATAAATTATGTATTGGGAAAGATTTCCCAATCTTGTTAAAAATAAGAAGATTGCCTTCTGTAAATCAGAAACCCTTGGTTCAAAGATCCACCGATGGAAAACATCCCCAAATCAATTAGAGAAAAGATCTCTTCAACCGATTCAATAAATCAGCTTGCCCAATATAAAGACCCCATGACTTCAAGTCTCACATATACAGACATACAGAGGGAACCCCCCCCCATAAACTTTGAGAAATTTCAAAGACTTAGAGCAAGCTCTCAGAAGAAGAAGATTTTCTTCAAGGTAAAAAAAGAACAGAGAGATGAAATCATCTCATATAAAAAGAAGAATTTACTTCTTTTTCTAAGAACATAGATCGATAAGACCAAGGTCTTTCACAAAAAGAGATCAAAGTATCTCATCATAAAAAATTAAGGGGAAGAAGTTAATCCTCTTCAGATCATAGATTTATAAGACCAAGGTCTTTCACAAAAAGAGATCAAAGTATATCATCATAAAAATAAAGGGAAGAACTTAATTTTCTTCAGATCATAGATCTATAAGACAAATTGTCTTTCACGAAATAGATTATAATATCTCATTATAAAAAGGGGGAGAATAATTCAATTCTAATAGAATCATAGATCCATAAAGGCAGAGCCTTTCACCAAAAACATAAGAGATTGAAACATCTCCTGTAAAAAAAATAAGAACTTTGTTCTTAGATTTATGAGACAAAGTTTCGTATAAGAGTGAGAATTTAATTCTCAGGGTGCAAAGCTGCCTAAAAAGAGCCCTAGCGCTCCAATCAAAAGAAGCGCTTCAGCACTCTAAAACTAACGCATAGCGTTGCAAAGCCTTAGCGCTCCAAATTTTACAAGAAGCGCACTGTGCTCATTGTCTGGCGCATAGCGCCAAGCGCGCCATGTGCTCTTCACATGTGTGCTACTTAACAGATGCGCTCTGCGCCCATTGACTTTTTTCTGTTATCAACAGACTTGCTCCCATGGAAAATGTCTGGCGCTCAACACCAAGCGCGCCACGTGCTCCTCACATGTGCGCTAATTAATAGATGTGCTCTGCGCTCATTGACTGGCTCTCAACGCTAAGCGCGCCACGCGCTCCTCACGTGTGCGCTAAAAGAACATAAATTGTTCTATAAATAAAGCTCAGAGCCATAATGAATGCTCAGCATCCAAAAAAAGACAAAAAGATTGTCAGAGCCCAAACCAATGCTCAACACTGTTAAATGTTTAACATTTTTAACTAAGTGGGCCGAGCCTAAAGGGGTCACAGAACCCAAACTCAGATTAATTGAGCCCATATGATCATAAATCTTTGATCTTAGTCCCAAATTGGACTACAGATCTCCCAACCAAATTGGTTCAAGGGTACATCTCTTCATTCCTCTGATATTTATCGTTGTAATCGATCAACGCCTTCAGAGAGGTGACGGGTCCCGACAACCAGACATTCCATGGACTGTGGGGTCCTTAAACTCACGGACTATGATGTCCTTAAACTTTACGGACCGTGGGGCCCTTAAACTCATGGACTATGATGTCCTTAAACTTTACAGACTATGATATCTCTAAACTAGGCTATGATGTATTTAAACTCCACGGACTATGACGTCCTTAAACTTACAGAGCCCAAATGCTCTTTTGGTTAGATCTAAATGATCCTGTTAAGTAGATCTTAGTCTAAAATTAGACTAACGTATCCTTAACAAATGGTTAAGTTGATCTTAGTCTAAAATTAGACTAACGTATCCTTAACAAACGTTTATGTTGATCTTAGTCTCAAATGAGGTTAACAATCCTTAAACCCAACCCAAAACCCAAATCTAAGAAAATACGGATTTGGACTAATCCACGCCCTACGGGCGACAACGCAAATTAGTCTCTGTATACAATCTACGGGCAACCGAAAATAAAACAAACACACACGACACGAAGTGACCATCTGGAGAAGGAGAAAGTGGTTACCGTGATGCGGTAGCGTAATTAACTGCAGGGGCTTGTGCCTGCAGGGAAGAGCGTCCCCACAATCAAAAACCCCTCAAACGAGGGGGAATCTGACGAAGTCTGCTACATCGGCAGCATCCGTTTAAACCTTCGATACATGGTTTCATAAATCAACTTGGCATCTTCGGAGAGGTGGACGGATAGCACCAAATAGTATCTGCCCCCAAATTCAGGAAAGACGTTTGTCTTCCCGGCTTTCGGCGGAGAACATTAAGTTTAGTTTCTTAAAAATTTCGGCAACACCTCCTTTGTAAAAACTAGCTCCGAAACGGGTACAAACATAAGATATAAGTAAAGAAACATATGGTATAAATAAAGCATCCCCAAATGGGAGAAAATCACGCCCAAAGGCGGAAACAACCACCACAACATAATATAGGACGCCGTACCGAAGAAATAGACAGTATATGTGAAAAACAGCATAAAGAGATAAAACTGCATAATAAAAACCGGCTCACACGAGCTCGACAACTAGAGTCACAAAATATACAATATCGTTCCCACAACTCGTCTCTAAGTCAATACATGAAATAGTAGATGGAGAATACTAGATACAATACGATATACAATAGATATAAAATCAGATAACCGCAACCCACCTACATGAAAATGGCTCACAGCCAACCATAGTGGTATCCGCTGCAAAAAGATACAATAAGATATCCCTGCTGCGACTACTCTGAGGATCAAACCTGCAAAACACTGTGGCACAATGGGGGTGAGTTGCCAACTCATGAGTAGTAAGTAACATCGTACAGATAATCGTAGGTATCCACGTACTGCGATACTCTATCACATGCAATCTGATAGTATAAATATACTAATATGGATATGCAACAATCATGAAAGGTATTCTATCAGGTACAACAAATACATGAAGCAATGCATATCAAATGAATGCTGAGTATGGGATAAAACATGTCATCATCAATGAATCATCATCGTAGAAAAACCGGTGTCCATCAACGACACCCCAAATCCCAATACCTCAGGCGCCGTCACTCTGATCGGCCCTCATATCCTGTAAATCTTATGGAACCTGAGTTCCCAATATCGGCACTCGAAAACATCATGAAATACTCGTGTCCAATATCGACACGCAAATCCATATATATCGAGCTCTGTCAGTCCGAATCAGCCAACGGGCTCCGTCATTACAGATCGGGTCATATCCATCTCTCGACTCCGGTCGGTATCCTCCGGATAACCGCAAGGTCCAACCAATCACCGGTAGATAGTAATCCCTCTTCCAGGCTCATCTTCTACTGCACAACATCACTTTCTTGCCCCGAAGTACCATACCGGGTCCACCATGAACCCGCAAACAGATCATCCAGCTCCTCGAATCGGGTTTCTATCACATGTCTCAGCACCGAGAAAACTCATGGTGGATGCACTAAAATATCATATCAAGAGAAAGCAGGTTTTCAAAACAATGCATACTTTCTTGAAATAATACCACGGTTCTCAAATCCATAAATCACATGAAATCCGTATCTCAATGCGTAAATCCATGAAATATGATATGTGCAACATAAAACCGTAATATGAGCATATCAAGGAAAAACCGCTTTTTAAATGAATCCCGTTTTTAAATATATCATGCGGTTCCCAATTTCTCCAAAATCAAATGCAACATCATATAAAGGTGTACATGTAGCTATAGCAAGTATGGGTGTATACATGTAAGTATGTATGCACGATGTATCTCATATGCGCAATAGAATAATAATCCATGTGTCAATATCAATAACAATACAATACTGCAAATGTGTATAGGTTGTACGTGTCATGGCAATTACCGACGATGTGGGTGTAGCATATAATTTAGTGCTCGTGCAACATGAACCGTCAATAATGGTGCAGTGTCCGCTAGGTACTAAGTCAAGGCACAAGTAATAGTATGTAATGATGCTCATGCACAATCAACATATATGTATATAAACATACGGCTATAATATCCTATCAGGCCCTGACGCATAACGCCATACGGGAGATTTCCCCATAGATATTAAATCTACTTACCAGTGATCTCGAGCTAAGTAAATCCGACCGCCTGCTTCCCTTTCTTCGCAGCGTCCGAAGTCCCCGCCTGCGATCCTATTAACACAAAACACAATAACGTGTAGATTTAGCAAACTACGTAATAATAACGAACACAACGCCAATTTAACGATTCGGTCCCCTCTAGCTACAAAAGAGTTCACTTAGCGGCTAACGTGTGTGTCGACATCACCAAAACCAACCCATGACAGCAAGCTACCCGGAACACTAAAACTACGTCGGATCAATCGTAACACGTGTCGTCGAAACACTAAAAACTAGCTAAACGATCCCAGATTTTACATACTATCACAACCTAAAAATCTAGAAGTAGCAAACACCCTAAAACAATAGCAGACAGCTACCCTAAAAAACCCAACACCCCAGTCCCCCTAACGGCCGAGCTCGCCGGACTTCGCCCCGATGTCGCCGGTTGAACATTGTCAAGTGAGGTTCATGCTTCACGTGTACACTCAGGGTCTTTAGTAAACACTACTACACTGCTAGTTTTCACAGTAAACACTTGGGTTGATAGCAGATTATAGTGACACTAAACTAGCACTAAAAATACGATATGTGCACAAAATGATCTCTTTAGCGTTCTCAACGATAACTACTAAACAATACAACATTAAAAGAACCTAATTAATAGTAAAGAGGTCATTACATATCCACACTTCCTCAAAACCCTATCTTTTCATGCACCAAGTGATCCTAGTGGCCAAACTTGGCTTTGTGAAGGGTTTTAGTGAGTTGTAGTAGAGATTTGGTTAAATTTTGTGAGGATTTGTGAAGGTTTGGGTTGGGGTTTCAGTTGAGAGAGTGAGGGTGTGAGAGAGATAATGAGATGAAGAAAAATGTTGTGAGAGTGAGAGAATGAGGTGAGTGTGAGGGTGTATGAGTGAGGGTGAGGGATGAGGGAATGAGGGGTGAGTTTAGAGAGAGACATGCCCTTCTCTCTCTTCATTTAATGCATGGCATACTTGTCCATGCCTCATGATGCCCTCTCTCTCTCTTCCTCAAGTCAACAAAATTTCAAACCTTATTATTTTTAAAACTAAATAATTAACTAATTACATATAACATAATGAAATGAGGTTAAGGTGCCATGGCTACTTAAGCATGGTTAACCACCTAATTAACCCTAGGTTAACATGCACAAGTGTATGAAAACCCGAAATAAATATTAATAAAATATTAATTAATTTTTATAAAATATTTTAAAACTATTTTGGTAAAAATTTTACTAAAAATCTACATTATCTCTTAATTAACACTAATCGCATTCTAAGGTGTTACACCGAGAGGGACGAAATCCCTTCCTATCGCTCATTACCTCCATGTGACTCGGGACTGTACCCAAAAACCATCTATTTGCACGACTCAGTAGAGCCGTGGTAGGGTGGAAATCAAAGCACAGTGGAAGAGACACAAGACTCTATGACGATCTCGGGTCGACAGACTAACCTGTACCAATGTCACCAGAGAACTGTTATCTGACGTGAGGTATAATACCATCTAGGAGTTCTCGGCAAGTCCTGTTCAGTGTACCTAGTCTCCATTGAGCACCCGTTTACCATCTCTAATGTCAAACACCAATGGATATGGGATCATCCATCGCCCATCATATGGGTCAAGAAGCGTATACGCTAGTCTACTCTGGAATATCGATGCCCCGTCTTGATACTCCCACGACTAGGAACTATTGAAGGATGTACTTATCGACTACCGTTGCCCCACTAGTATGAACCGCATCATAATCCTGGTAGTCAAGTTCTCATCCTAAGGGCTTTATCAACATGTAATAGAGAGACAATAAGTGTACATGTTAAGATAAAGAGCAACCAGATAGCATGCTATCATGTCTAGCAAGAAAGTCCTCCCTATGTATATCCAAGCATCCATTATAATATACATCATATGTATAATAATGGCCTCTAGGGCATACATATAACTAACAATTCTTTAGTGGGAATAGCGCATTCAACCACGAAGTCTGCTAGGACCTACGCTTTGATAGCCTGTCTGGGGCGGTACTTGATGTCGAATTGGGATAATTCCCTCCTCCATTTCTCCAGTCGTCCGGATGATTCAAGGGAAGCGAAAATAGTCCCTATATGTCGCTCGGTGAGGACGAGGATGGTGTGCACCTAGAGATAATGTCGTAGTTTTCTTGAGGTGACAGCAAGTGCCAAGACTATCTTTTCTATGGCCGGGTATCTTTTTTCCGCGTCCTTGAAAACATGGCTTACATAGTAAACCGGCTTCTGTACAACATCAAATTCCCTAACGAGCACTGAGCCTGCAGCTTGATCAGAGACTGTGAGGTATAATAATAGCTCTTCGCCTTCGACTGGTCGATGTTAGTTGTATGTATGCCCTAGAGGCCAGAATTGTACAGATGATGTATATTATATTGGATGCTTGGACATATATAGAGATGACTTTCTTGCTCGATATGATAGTAAGCTATCTGGTTTCTCTTTATCTTAACATGTATACTTATCTCTTTATATTGTCTTATAGTTACATGTTGGTAAAGCCCTTAGAATGTGTACTTGACTACCTGGACTATGATGCGGATCATACTAGTGGGGACATGGTAGTCCATAAGTACATCCTTTAAGGTCCCTAGTCGTGGGTGTATCGAGACGGGGCATCGATATACCAGTGTAGACTAGCGTATACGCTTCTTGACCCATGAGATGGGCGATGGATGATCCCATATCCATTGGTGTTTGACATCAGAGATGGTATACGGGTGCTCAGTGGAGACTGGGTACAGTGGACGGACTCGCCGAGAACTCCCAGATGGTATTATACCACACGTCAGATGGCAGTTCTCTGGTGACACTTGTGCAGGTTAGTCTGTAGACCCGAGATCGTCATAGAGTCTTGTGTGATTCCCGCTGTGCTTTGATTTCCACCTTACCACGTCCATGAGGGCGTGCAAAACGGTGTTTTTTGGGTACAGTCCCGAGTCACATGGAGGCAATGAGCGATAGGAGGGGTTTCGTCTCTCCCAGTATTGGGGGCTGATGTTGCGCTGTGCTCGATTGGCCGTAACAGGGAAGTCCCTGGCCAGGGATGATTAGAGATTTACTGGTAAGTGTTATCAGTAGTTTCTCGACCCGTTATGAGCCTCACATCGGCATGACTTATCAGTTATTGGGGTCTGACGTTTACCACCCCTAGACTTGATATGCGACATATCAGACGAGGAGACCGGACTGCACGGGATGTGTTGCCGGTTGGCTCGACAGGAGTTGTACCAGGTTCGCTTGTTTTCTTCTGATCGCTCAATACCCGGGTGGCCGTTACATTTAGCTGACCGCTTGCGGCTTGGGGGTGCTTGATATGATCATCACCAACTGCCGGCGTATTGACGAGTCTTAGAGTCCCACAAAGGAGTTACATAGTCCAGGCGAAACGTTGTGGTGCGCGTATGCGATATGCGCATGGACCCGGTTAAAATGCGCGTATGAAATACCGTATATTAATCGGGCGGCTTGTTTTGGTTGGGTCGTATGTGATATGGCCGAATTAATAAATCAAGTGTTGATTTATCATTTAACCATTAGTTTCTCACTAGAAATCCTTTCTTGTATTTTTGATGTATGCATGCATGCATTCTTTCTTGATTCATGCACATATGGATGTGCATCCACACATACATACATACATACATCATCCTTCATGGTTGTTTATACATAGAAAATGGTAGCAATATAAGACTCACACCATGGTTTTATATATATATGAATTATTATTGCATTTGTTTTAAAACAAATTGAAAAAGGAAAGGATAATTCATGGTTTGTTTCTACACTCTTCTTTGACCTAACCATGCTCACCCACCATTTAACCATGGATTAACTTTCCTTTTGGGTTTTAACTCAAATTCAATAATATCTTTATTGTTTAACCATGGTTTGAGATGAGAGGTGGAAAATATATATACATATATTTTCTATTTTTTCATGTGAGATTATCTTTTCTCTTGTTCTAAAAAGGCCATCATCTTCTTCCTCCTTCATCTTTTGCTCTCTAGATTTCTCTAGTGATCAAATTATTCATCAAGTTAGGATTTTGAAGTGAGAAAAGCCACCACAACATCATTCTACACAAGTCTTGCCCACTTGTTTAGAGTGTTAGCTTCATTCTCTTCTCTTGATCAAGTGAAGTTGCAAGCTTGGAAAAAGCGGACTCCGGGTGGATCATCGTGGACCTAGAGGAGTTCAAGTGGACCTTTTCCAAACCCCAAGTATCCGAGGAGTCTAGCGTAGGGAGCTATAAAGGTTGTACTCTCAAAACCCTTGTTTAACCTACTTGTGATGAAGTGTAGTTTTTGAAACCCTAATTTTTCTAGGAATGATTCTTTGTATGCTTACGTAGCACCCTAAAAATTTATTCTTTGGTACATGTGATGCTTCTAAACCCTCCATGAGGTGCTAGGTAAACCCAACATTGGTATCAGAGCCGACCTAGAAGATTAGGCAATACTTTAACGATGTTAAAACTCCGATCGAACCGAAAAATACGGATTTTTAGCACTCTCTGGACATTTTTTCAAAACTATTGTTTTTTAGAATTAAAAATACTTAAAAAATTCAGCAGGGAAATATAAGCAATACAGTGAAAAACAAACCCATGAACAGTACTTTCCACCGCGGAACCGCGGCAATAGATTGCTTGGGCCGCGGTTCCGCGGCCGTACTGATGAATCTCTGTGTCGTTTTTGTACAGTAATTATTTTGTCTGCTTGTGTAATTTTTGGGGTATTTTTAATCTGAATTTAGTGCTGTATGTTCTGGAGATTGTTTTGGAGTCGGTGATTCGATCGGAATTTTGATTTCGTGTTTCTTTCCGGGTAATTTAGAAAGTATTGAATTGTTCGAACGAGTATCATTTACTCACTTTTTCACGGGATTTTAATCTTTCGGAAATACGTGCAAGTTTTGTGGTGGACCCTCTAGATGACAACAAACCTTAACTCGATTATGTGACCATCTTGAACTGCCTTTTGAACCTTAGGGTTTGGGGCAGTACGGCGTGCCACATGTGAGGCGTTGGCTTGACCCTTCTACGGCCGGACCGCTACTACTGTGTCACACTCCGGGTTTTTTGAACTCCGCTCAAGTGTTGAGCTTTATGGAATTTTGGGTATTTGGTCATTCGTTCGAATACTTTAATACTGTCAATTTATCTGGAATGTGATACAATTTGTGGAATTCATATAGTTAGGCATGAAATACGAAATATGTGATATTTCGCATTTACGATGTCTGAAGAGAATGTGGATTCCAAATATTGTAGTTTTACACTTTCTTTTCTGTGACCGTAAGTGTAGTATGTCGATATCACCGGTTTCGTTGCTATACATCAACGACAATTGGGGTATGCATACCTACTTACGTTGATGATATGTGATATTATGTGTTGCTGAGATATGATGTGCAGGATTGTCGCGATTGAATAGCCGGGGGTTTTATGTGAGATGCGAGTTTTATATTTTCATTCATGTAAATTCAAATGTAATGTAATATTCTTTTATTTGGGGCACTTCCGGGTTGAGGTTGATGCCACCAGTGTTGTATATTATTTACTTTTCCGCATTAGGATGGACCCAAGGAGGGGAGCACAGGTGACCGGGTTCTGGGGTTCAGTGGGAGGCCATCTCGAGGAGTCAAGACCGGGTCTCCTAAACTCCAGAATTGGTAGGGTCGCTTGCCGCTCTCGTAGGGGTCCAGGGTGTGGGCTTGGCTATTCATCGCGACTGTGGAATCCGTATTTTCTATTGTTGGCTAAATACTAAATACAGACGGCCTAGTATATCCCACATTATATCTATGTTTCTGCTGCGATATCTGTGATGTGATCATTTGATATGTTGTGATGGATACAGTATATAGTATATATGATATATTATATAGACGTTACTTATGTTTTACACCGGCACTAGCCCTGCCCTGCTCTGTCGTTAGTTGCCTAACCTAACGGTGCACGAGGAGAGATCTAGGCGAATGCGGATGGCATAAGTGTACGTCGTATTTATCTGTGATGTTTAAGTGACTTAAATGATGGGACTTCATTAATGTGATTAATGAAAGAAAAGAAACCTAAAAAATGTTGTAGAATCAAATTTTTTCATAAAAGGGTAGCTACAGTTTTGATTTGCATAGTGATATATATGATATATCCTGCACCTTATTCGATAAGGAAAGAGCCGAGATCCCTTCACCGGGAGTGACCTCTTTAGCAAAACTAATAAAAGCCTCAAAATTACTCCATTTCAAAATTCACTCGATTCTACAACGATATCAAGTTCATTACGCAATAGGTTTTCAGAAAAACCTGTCGTAGCCCTCCATCATTTCAGATAAGTCCTGCTTAGTATTCGTGCTGCGTTTGTTGACCTTGTCAAGGCACAGTGTACGGTAGATGACCAGTATTTATCTGCTTATGCATATGATGCAGATTGGATTAGGGTAGTCGTACGGCCTTGTTGACCTTGTCAAGGGTCGTAAGGGTGGGTTTAATTCAATCAAGAAGTGACGGATTGAACTTGACTTACAGTCTATGGTTTGTTGACCTTGTCAAGGTCAAAGATCGTTTGGGGCAAAATATTATCGGGAATTTCAAGTGTTGAAATTTGCAATGAGATTGCATACCTTCTATGAGATAGTTGGATCCCGATACCCACTACGAGTAATTGTTACTCCTGGGAGAGTTTTACACAGGACAATTAGCCGATCAAGTAGGTGACTAGAAAGGTGTCAACGGGGTTACGCCACTGGGAAAATGAGGTTTACTTTAATTAGGTCCGTGCGAAAGCACGGGGAACCTCCCTCAAAGTACCGACACTGGCCTGGCTGAAAGATCGGCGAAGTTGTAGGGTGTAATTAATCCCGGCTAGTCTTTCCTTTTAGGGTTTGAAGGAAGATTTGATAAAAACAGTGGGAGCCATCCTGATTAGATAAGAAAATAACCAATCTGATCTTGCAAGAGCATACGCTAAAGTGTTTTCTTCTCTCTTTCTCCAGGTAGCGACCATGTCATGCCTTAATCAAGATAATAATATGGATGTATTGACCGAACCCGCATATTATACTGTGCTGGGGAACGTTGGTTCCGTTCTTTCTTATAAGAGTTATAGGACTGAACAGGAGATAGGGGAATACCAGGATTCCCATGCCACCCGAATGAAGAAAGTACATGATGATGCATTTTCTTCGGGTGTGTTCGTTACAGAGAACTGTTTCTCCATTTCCTCTACGTCCCGAGTATTGGATACCGGGTCAGGATCCCATATATGTAATCAGTTACATGGGCTTAAGAAAGGTAGAGAACTTGGTGAAGGTGATAAAGACATAAGAGTTGGAAATGGTGCAATTGTTACAGCTAAAATCGTCGGGGAATATCACCTTATATTACCAACTGGTAATACATTAATTCTGAACGAATGCTATTACATGTCGAACCTGATATGCAACATTATATCGGTTTCTTTGTTGAGTAAAGAGGGATATAATTTTGTATTACAGGATAATGTTATGAACATTTTCCGTAACCAAAAGTTGGTTCGATCAGGCACATAGTGCAATGGCATTTATGTTCTAAATCAATCAACAGTTCTGAGTATAACAAACACACACAAGAGGAAGAGTTCATAATTGAACGAATCCTTCTTGTGGCATTGTAGACTGGGTCACATCAATGCGACACGATTAGCTAAGTTGCATAAGGATGGATATTTGAAACCGTTCGAATTTTCATCTTATGACACTTGCCAGTCATATCTCAAAGGCAAGATGACCAAAACTCCGTTTACGGGACACGGAGAAAGAGTTACTGAACTATTGGGACTGATACATAGTGATGTATGCGGTCCCATGTCTACACATGCCAGGGATGGTTCTTCGTACTTCATTACATTCATTGACGATCTCTCTAGATTCGGTTATGTGTTCCTGATGAAACACAAATCAAAAACTTTTGAGAAATTCAGAAAATATAAACAAGAAGTCGAGAACCAAACCGGGAAAAGTATTAAAATCCTTCCATCTGATCGAGGAGGTGAATACTTGAGAAATGAATTCCTGGACTTCCTAAAAGAGAATGGGATTCTCTCTCAGCTGACTCCTCCATATACACCACAGCACAACGGTGTATCAGAACGGAGGAACCGCACCCTATTAGATATAGTGCGCTCTATGATGAGCACAGCTGAGTTACCTATTTCCTTCTGGGGATATGCGCTGGAGACAGCAGCATACCTATTGAATCAAGTTCCATCTAAATCTGTACCTACCACACCATATGAGATATGGAGTAGGAAGAGGCCATATCTTAAACGAGTTAAGATATGGGGTTGTCCGGCCTATGTCAAAAGACAAAATCCGGAAAAACTCGAGGCACGGTCAGTTCTCTACAAGTTTGTGGGATATCAAAAGAACTTATATGGGTATTTTTTCTACCACAGTGAGGAACAAAAAGTATTTGTTGCTCAACATGCCACCTTTTTAGAAAAGGAATTCTTGTAAAAGAAATTAGTGGCAAAGTGGTGGAGCTGGAAGAGGTTCCAGATACACAAACCGCGACTGAAGATTTAGTGGAACCAGAGGATTCAGTAGCTCCCAACGAACCTCAGCCTCTCCGCCGATCTAGTAGGATTCCTCGCCAACCTGAGAGATACTACGGTTTTCTCATGGATGGTGAGAGCGAGGATTGCATCATGGAGGATGATGACCCAACTAGCTTCGAGAAGGCCATCACGAGTGGGGACTTTGTGAAATGGCTGGATGCTATGCGGTCCGAGATGGAATCCATGTACACCAACAAAGTATGGACTTTGAAAGATGCTCCTGAAGGGGTAAAACCCATTGGGAGCAAGTGGATCTTCAAGAAAAAACTTGGTGTAGATGGGAAAGTGGAGACTTTCAAAGCTAGACTTGTTGCAAAGGGTTTTCGTCAAAGACCAGGTGTGGACAATGACGAAACCTTTTCTCCAGTGGCTATACATAAATCCATCCGGATCATGCTTGCCATCGCTGCATATCATGACTACGAAATCTGGCAAACGGATGTTAAGACCGCCTTTCTAAACGGTGATTTAGAAGAGTGCGTGTACATGACTCAGCCAGAGGGCTTCGTAGATAGTGGGAGCAGCGGGAAGGTGTTCAAGCTGCTTAAATCCATTTATGGATTAAAGCAAGCATCGCGGAGTTGGAACATCTGCTTTGACATCGTTATCAAAGAGTTTGATTTCGTCAAAAACGTAGATGAACCTTGTATCTACAAGAAGGTAGCAGAGAGTAAGGTTGTCTTCCTCGTATTGTACGTGGGCGACATACTCTTGATAGGAAATGACATTCCTATGCTGCAATCGGTCAAGCTCTTCTTATCACAAAGATTCTCAATGAAAGATCTTGGTGATGCCTCCTGCATATTGGGAATTAGGATCTATAGAGATAGATCCAAATGGATATTGGGATCGTCCCAATCCAGGTACATTGACACCATACTAAAGAGGTTTAGTATGGAAGAATCCAAGCGTGGGAACTTACCCACGATCTCTGGAGTCACTCTCTCCAAAGAGATGTCTCCCAAGACTGATTTGGAGAGAGCTCGCAAGCAAGGGATACCCTATGCTTCGGCTGTAGGTTCTATCATGTACGCGATGCTATGTACCAGACCCGATGTAGCATACTCACTAAGTTTAGTGAGTAGGTATCAAGATGATCCTGGAGAGAGTCACTGGACAGCTGTGAAGAGCATTCTCAAGTTCTTACGAAGGACGAAAGAGATGCTCTTGGTGTATGGTAACGGAGAACTCCAAGTGGAGTCCTTTACCGATTCGAGCTTCCAGAGTGATAAGGACGACTCTAAGTCGCAGTCGGGATTTGTCTTTACCCTTTACGGAGGGGCGGTTAGCTGGAAGAGTTCCAAGCAGGAAACCGTGGCAGACTTGACGATGGAGGCTGAATACATCGCTGCTAATGATGCTGCCAAAGAGGCTATCTGGATCAAGAAGTTCATTACTGAACTTGGAGTGGTTCCATCCATTGAGCATCCAATACCTTTGTATTACGATAACAATGGAGCGGTGGCTTTGGCCAAGGAACCCAGGACCCATCAGCGATCTTGACATATTCTGAGGCGGTATCACCTGATCCGGGAGATAGTTGATCGCCGGGAAATCTAGGTCAGGAGGGTTGACATGAAGAATAACACAGCGGATCCACTCACGAAAGCCATTCCCCAGATACAGTTTGAGAGACTCTTCGGGATGCTCGGTATGCGATACTACAGCAGCTGGCCCTAGTGCAATTGGTCGATGTTTGTTATATGTATGCCCTAGAGGCCAGTATTATACAGATGATGTATATTATATTGGATGCTTGGACATATATAGAGATGACTTTCTTGCTCGATATGAAAGTTTGCTATCTGGTTACTCTTTATCTTAACATGTATACTTGTCTCTTTATACTGTCTTATAGTTACATGTTGGTAAAGTCCTTAGGATGTGTACTTGACTACCTGGACTATGATGCGGATCATACTAGTGGGGACATGGTAGTCCATAAGTACATCCTTTAAGGTCCCTAGTCGTGGGTGTATTGAGACGGGGCATCGATATACCAGTATAGACTAGCGTATACGCTTCTCGACCCATGAGATGGGCGATGGATGATCCCATATCCATTAGTGTTTGACATCAGAGATGGTATACGGGTGCTCAGTGGAGACTGGATACACTAGACGGACTCGCCGAGAACTCCCAGATGGTATTATACCTCATGTAAGATGGCAGTTCTCTGGTGACACTTGTGCAGGTTAGTCTGTAAACCCGAGATCGTCATAGAGTCTTGTGTGATTCCCACTGTGCTTTGATTTCTACCTTACCACGTCCATGAGTGCGTGCAAAACGGTGGTTTTTGGGTACAGTCCCGAGTCACATGAAGGCAATGAGCGATAGGAGGGGTTTCGTCTTTCCCAGTATTGGTGGTTGATGTTGCGCTATGCTCGATTGGCCGTAACAGGGAAGTCCCTGGCCAGGCCTGATTAGAGATTTACTGGTAAGTGTTACCAGTAGTTTCTCGACCCGTTATGAGCCTCACATCGGCACGACTTATCGGTTATTGGGGTCTGACGTTTACCACCCCTAGACTTGATATGCGACATATCAGACGAGGAGATCGGACTGCACAGGATGTGTTGCCGGTTGGCTCGACAGGAGTTGTAGCAGGTTCGCTTGTTTTCTTCTGATCGCTCAATGCCCGGGTGGCCGTTACGTTTAGCTGACCGCTTGCGGCTTGGGGGTGCTTGATATGATCATCACCCACTGCCGGCGTATTGACGAGTCTTAGAGTCCCACAAAGGAGTTACCTTGTCCAGGCGAAACGTTGTGGTGCGCGTATGCGATATGCGCATGGACCCGATTAAAATGCGCGTATGAAATACCGTATATTAATCAGGCGTCTTGATTTTGGTTGGGTCGTATGTGATATTGCCGGATTGATAAATCAAGTGTTGATTTATCATTTAACCATTAGTTTCTCACTAGAAATCCTTTCTTGTATTTTTGATGTATGCATGTATGCATTCTTTCTTGATTCATGCATATATGGATATGCATGCACACATACATACATACATCATCCTTCATGGTTGTTTATACATAGAAAATGGTGGCAATATAAGACTCACACCATGGTTTTTTATATATGAATTATTATTGCATTTGTTTTAAAATAAATTGAAAAAGGAAAGAATAATTCATGGTTTGTTTCTACACTCTTCTTTGACCTAACCATGCTCACCCACCATTTAACCATGGATTAACTTTCCTTTTGGGTTTTAACTCAAATTCAATAATATCTTTATTGTTTAACCATGGTTTGAGATGAGAGGTAGAAAATATATATACATATATTTTCTATTTTTTCATTTGAGATTATCTTTTCTCTTGTTCTAAAAAGGCCATCATCTTCTTCCTCCTTCATCTTTTGCCCTCTAGATTTCTCTAGTGAGCAAATTATTCATCAAGTTAGGATTTTGAAGTGAGAAAAGCCACCACAACATCATTCTACACAAGCCTTGCCCACTTGTTTAGAGTGTTAGCTTCATTCTCTTCTCTTGATCAAGTGAAGTTGCAAGCTTGGACAAAGCGGACTCCGGGTGGATCATCATGGACCTAGAGGAGTTCAAGTGGACCTTTTCTAAACCCCAAGTAGCCGAGGAGTCTAGCGTAGGGAGCTACAAAGGTTGTACTCTCAAAACCCCTGTTTAACCTACTTGTGATGAAGTGTAGTTTTTGAAACCCTAATTTTTCTAGGAATGATTCTTTGTATGCTTACTTAGCACCCTAAAAATTTAATCTTTGGTACATGTGATGATTCCAAACCCTCCATGAGGTGCTAGGTAAACCCAACAGTCGAGTGAGCAGTGGGGGAATTGATAGGTGCGCCTTGAGTTGTTCAAAAGCGTTCTGACACTCCTCCGGCCATTCGAACTTGGGAATTTTACTTAAGGCTTTGAAGAACGGGAGGCTCTTCACTCCGGATCTTCACATAAAGTGACTCAGAGTGGACACTCTCCTTTTGAGCCGCATGATCTCAACATTGCTCTTCGGTGTGGCCATGTTGAGAATGGCGCAGATCTTTTCTGGGTTCGCTTTGATTTCTCGATGGGTGACCATGAACCCGAGGAATTTTCCGCCGGTGACTCCGAACGCACACTTTGCTGGATTCAGCTTCATTCTGTACTTGCGCAGGACATCGAATGTCTCCCCAAGATCTTCGGTATGCCCGTCCGATAAGGTTGATTTTATGAGCATGTCGTCGACATAGACTTCTATGTTCTCCCCGATCTGCGGTTTGAAAAGTTTGTTGACGAGGCGCTGATACATGGCCTCGGCGTTTTGGAGACCGAAGGGCATCACTTTGAATGCGGTAAGCTCTTCATCTGCCGTGTTCATCCGGATCTGATTGTAGCCGGTGAAAGAATCCATGAAGCTAAGTAATTTGTGACCGGCTGAGCTGTCCACTAGCTGGTCTATCCGAGGGAGGGGATAGTTGTCTTTAGGACAGGCTTTGTTCAGGTCCATGAAATCGACACACAAGCGCCATTTCCCGTTCGCCTTTTTGAACATGACCACGTTCGCCAGCCAATCCGAGTAGTCAAGATTTCTAATGAAGTTGGCCGTGAGCAATCGATCGACCTCGTCCGCAATCGCCTTTTGCTTGATTGGCGCAAAGCTTCGCTTCTTTTGTCGGACGGGTCTGGCTTTTGGGTCAACTCCGAGCCTGTGTGAGATAACTTTGGGGTCGATCCCGGGCATGTCCGCCGGTGTCCAGGAGAATACGTGTGAATTTCCTAGGAGGAAGCGGATCAAGTCTTCGCGACGGTCTCCTGTCAAAAGAGAGCCGATCTGAACGGTTCGTCCATCGACCCCCGCGATGAGGGGGACTTCTATCAACGCTTCTACCGGGGCTCCTCGTATTTCTTTCTGGTCGTTGCGTGTATCTAAAGACCCCTAGAAATCATGCGCGTTTTCCTAATTGTCGCCCTGTTCTCCGGCTGGGGATGTCGAGGCAAGGCAAATCTTAGCGATCTACTGGCTCCTGTAGGCCTGGCCTATCCCCCCTTGATCCAACGGGAATTTGATCGCAAGGTGATAGGTCAAGATTTGAGCCCGGAGGGCCTTCAATGTAGGGCGTCCTAGGAGAATGTTATAAGACGAAGGCAACTTAGCGATGAGGAAGTTCACCGGTAGGGTTTGCGTGCGACCCACTTCCACGATGTTGAGGAGGAGGATGACCGTTCCCTCGGCCGGGATGGAGTGGTTGGTCAACCCAAAGAGGACATGGTAGGTCAGCTGTAGGTCGGATGGTCCTACCCTCATATGTTGGAAACAGTCATAGAACAGGATATCCGCCGAGCTACCTGAATCAACCAATATCCTCTATACCTCGTAACAGTAGACCCGGGCCGTTATCACAAGGAGGTCGTTGTGAGGCAACGATATACTTTGGAGGTCTTCATCGGAGAAGATGTTGGGCTCGTCCTTCCTACGCCTCTTCGGGGTGGATCGCTTATACTTTTGACAGGGGGGAGGTGGTGATTTCTGCCAGTTTCTCGAGCGGGACCCGACGTAACGACCATGATTTGGCCAATCGTTAATTCTCCGGTGGCGATCAGGTCTCTTTGTTCTCGTTCCGCCTGTCGTTTGTCCCTTAAGTACTTCGCCAAGTGGCCAGAGCGGATCAACTTCTCAATGTAGTTGCAGAGTTGTTTGCAGTTCTCGGTCGGGTGCCCTTGCGTCCTATGGAAGGCGTGGTAAGGGCCACGGAGACGTTTTCCCGCCTTCTGGGTAACTTGCAGAAGCTTAAAGAACCTTTCGCCCTTCGTTTCCTCCAACAGCTCAGTCTGGGAGATGTTAAGAGGAGTGTACTCCTGGAACTTTAGGGAGTAAGGTTTTGGTCGGTCGATCCTCTTTTTCTCTTCTCTTCCCTTCTTCTTTTGGTCGGCTTGGTCGCCTCTGTGCAGATTTGAGTTCACCTCCGATTTGAGTTGGATCTCCCGCTCGTTCCAAGCTTTTATTTCGGCCATGGTCTTAAGTTGCGCTAATGCAAAATGTTAGTTATATGTATGCCCTAGAGGCCATTACTGTACATACGATGTATATTGTAATGGATGCTTGGACATATATAGGGAGGACTTTCTTGCTCGACATGATAGTACGCTATCTGGTTGTACTTTATCTTAACATGTACTCTGATTGTCTCTATGTTACATGTTGATAAAGCCCTTAGGATATGTACTCGACTGCTGGGACTATGATGAGATCATACTAGTGGGGCCACCGTAGTCGACGAGTACATCCTATAACCGTTCCTAGTCGAGGGTGTATCGAGACAGGGCATCGATACACCAGAGTAGACTAGCGTATACGCATCTTGACCCATAAGATGGGCGATGGATGATCCCATATCCATCGGTGTTTGACATCAAGGATGGTGTACGGGTGCTCAGTAGAGACTGGGTACACTGGACGGACTCGCCGAGAACTCCCAGATGGTATTATACCTCACGTCAGATGGCAGTTCTCCAGGGACACTGGTACAGAGTAGTCTGTTGACCCGAGATCGTCATAGAGTCTTGTGTGATTCCTACTGTGCTTTGATTTCCATCATACCACGTCCAAGAGGGCGTGCAAAAAGGTGGCTTTTGGGTACAGTCCCGAATCACATCGAGGCAATGAGCGATAGGAGGGGATTCGTCTCTCCCAGTATAGGGAGTTGATGTTGTGCTGTGTCCGATTGGCTATAACTGGAAATCCATGGCCAGGGTTGCTGAGATTTACTGGTAAGTGTTATCAGTAGTTTCTCGAACTGTTATAGAACTCATATCGACACGACTTATCGAACTACTGGGGTCTGACGTTTACCACCCCTAGGCGAGATATGCGACATATCAGACGACGAGACCGGACTGTATGGGAGTGTTACTGATTTGATTCACAGGAGAATGTACAGGCTTGCTTGTTGATCTTCTGAGCGATCAACACCTGGGTGGCTGATACGTTTAGATGACCGCTTGCAGCTTGTGGGTGTTTGATATGATCATCACCTATTGCCGGCGTATTGACGATTCCTTAGAGTCCTACACAGAGGTTTCTTGACTCAGGCAAAACGGAGTAGGAGCACATATGTGATATGTGCGGGACCGAGGATAATGCGGTATGTGATACCGTATTGGATTCTCGCGATATGAGATATCGGCCGGGTATATATGATATTGCCGGGTCATCGTATTAGTCGGTTATATGCGATATAGCCGGATTGTCGGATCAAGTGTTGATTCGATAATTTAATGTTTAATAATATATATGACATATTAAATTACATTAACTAATATTAGCTCACTAAAAGATTCTTTTTCTCACTCGGGTAATACATTGATATATATGCGATATATGTTAAATGTATTATTTTATTTTGTTACGATAAATATTATATATGTGATATATAATATTGTAACATGATATGATAACTAATGAAACATGTTTAGTAGAGTTTAAACATGATTAGGGTTTGGATTCGGGTTAAGACTTCTAGTAGATTCTAGAAGCTTTTCTTTTGTCTTGAAAAAGATATTATGCTTGATATTTTCAAGTGACTCACTTTTAACCCAACCCAAACTCTAGCCCTAGTTAATTCACTACATGGGTTTAGTTGACCATGGTTGCATTATTCATCATATTTATCTTTTCATTATTCATCACAAAAAAAATATTCATTATTCATTCTTCTTCTTCTTCCTCCTTTGCAAAGCTTTCTTGCTTTGATATTTGTGATCAAAGTGAGTGAGAAATAGAAAACAAATGAGAGCAAAAATCCTACTTCATCATCCTCATCTATCTTTGCCCTTTAGATGACGGTGTTCACTTCATTTAGTGAGTGTTAGCTTGTGTTAATGAAACTTCAAGGTAGATCATCTTTGTATCGAAGATCGGAAGCAAGCTTGCATCTTTCTCTTCATGAAACCTCTCGAGAGTCCGGAACACGATGATCGCAGCGAAGGGACCTCAACACGGAGCTTAAGAAGTGAAGGACCGGATCTACAAAGGTTGTAATCACTTTCACTTAGTGTTAAAGTGTTTAACATGTTAGTTTTCGCATAAACTCTAGTTTAAAGATCCGGCTTTGGGTTGTTCGGCACGGCTAAATTTTAAATCGGGCATGGTTGATGCCTCGAAAACCCTTGTGAGCGTGCCTAGCAACCCTACAGTGGTATCAGAGCCAAGCTAGAGTTTTAGGCGAAGTCAATACGAAGTTTAAAGTCCGATCGAACACTGAAACCCTAATTTGAACCCCACTCTGGATATTTTTCAAAAATGTGATTTTTTATGACTTAAAAATGCTCAGAAAATTAAGCCGGAAAAAATAAGAATTACTGTGAAGTACGGACCTGTAATTCGCTGATTTGACCGCGGAACCGCGGCCAAAACAAGGATTTGGCGGCGGTTCCGCGGCCAAAATTTTGAATTAGTCCCTGGAACTTTATATATTTATTCCTAGGTCCTTTCTTGTCATTTTTTTCTGGGAATTTTTTTATTCCACTCAAGTGTTGAGTTTTCTAGGGTTGTATTGGGGACTCATTGATTCAATCGGATAATTTAACTTTGTTTATTTTTTCCGGATAATTTTAGAAACTGTTAAAAAGTTCGACCGGATATCAATAACTCATTTTTCCCCTGCCGGAAAATTTTCAAGCGTTGGATTTTTTCGTAGTTTAGGAACGTTCTAAGTCGTGCAAGTAACGCAAGACAACAAACTTTAACTCGATTATGTGACCGTCTTGAACTGCCTCTAAACCTTAGGGTTTGGAGCAGTACGGCGTGCCACATGGGAGGCGTTGGCTTGACCCTTCTACGGCTGGACCATTGGTACTGTGGCATGTGATGGATGTTTTTTTAAACTAATTTCAAGTGTTAAGAATAATCTAGGAAAACTTGGGTGTTTGATTATTCGATCGGAAAGTTTAACATTGTCTATTTATCTGGAATGTGATACAATATTTGGAATTCAAAAGATAGTTATGAGATAACTAATTTGAATATTATAAACATAGCAGTTTAGTCTCAAATTGATCGGTTGCCACGGGATTTTGATGCGATCAAAACTCCGTCGCAATCACGTAGCGTACGCGGATACTCACCGGGTAAACTTAACAGACAGTCATGCCCCATAGCCCTGACCAAGTGACTGTAGGAGAACCCCGTCGCCAAAAGTATCTGTTCGGGTGCTCGCGGCAGCGGTGTTCCGCCTTAGTGCACTTCGTCGACGGCATCCGGGGGTGCGACCGTCTACTAATTTTTGCGACGAGCATTCAATCAGGATGTCGGGAATCTTGTTGAATTGCCCGACTTAATATTGAAAAGAGTTTTCGATAATGAGACTAAAATGCGGGGTTTATAATTGTTAGGCATGCGATGTCTAAGGAATTCATTTGGTTAGGCATGCGATGTCTAAGAAGGTGGCGGATTCCAACTGTTGTAGTTTTACACTTTCTTTTCTGTCACCGTAAGCGTAGTATGTGGTGTATCGCCGGCTTCGTTGCTATACATCAACGACAATCGGGATACGGATACTTGCTTACGTTGATGATATGAGATATTATGTTTTGCTGTGATATATTATATTGGATCGTCGCGTTCTGAATGGCCGGGGGTTTTATGTGAGATGAGAGTTTTTCTTTTTCATTTATGTAAAATTCATTTCTATGTAATATTCTTTTATTTGGGAACTTCCGGGCTGAGGATAATGTCACCATAGTATATTATTTACTTTTCCGCATTAGGTAGACCCAAGGCGGGGAGCACAAGTAACCGGGTTCTAGGGTCCAGTGGGAGACCATCTCGAGGAGTCGAGATCGGGTCTCCTAACCCTAGAATTGGCAGTGTTGCTTGCCGCTCTCGTAGGGGTCTAGGGATGTGGGTTTGGCGATTCATCGCGACCGTGGAATCCGTGTTTTATACAGGCTCGTATTGATAATACGGACATCCTAGTATATCCAATATTTCATATATTTTCTTCTGCTGCAATGTTCTTTGATGAGATCATATTACTGCCTGAGACGAATGTTTATATTATATATATGAGATATATGTTATATTGCAGATTTCGTTTCAAATCTGATGCTTGTGAAGCATATTAAAATGGGACTTCATTAATGAGATTAATCAAACTAAAAGAAACCTAAGCTGTTTTAGAAACTTGTTTAAAAACTGGTAGGTCTAGTTCTTACTTTGCATAGCGGTGTTCCTTGTAGAACATCCAGCACCTTATTCGATAAGGAAAGAGCCGAGATCCCTTCACCGGGAGTGACCTCTTTAGTGAAACTAGCAGATGCTACAAACTCGGTTTGTCTTTTGATTGCTTCTATAGTTCTTGCTTTGCAAAGTGGTATTTGTGAAATATCCTGCACCTTATTCGATGAGGAAAGGGCCGACGATCCCTTCACCGGGAGTGACCCCTTTAGCAAAACTAGAAAAGCTCAAAAACACTCCATTTAAAAATCACTCGATTCTACAATGATATCAAGTTCATTACGCAAAGGGTTTTCTTAAAAACCAGTCGTAGCCTTCCGTCATTTCAGATAAGTACTACTTAGTATCGTGTTGCGGTAGTTTGGCATTCGTCAAGGCGTAGTGTACGGTAGCTAAATAGTATTTGTAGGGTTACTAGGCACACTCAAGAGATTCCACAAGGCATCAACCATGCCAAATTCAAATTTTCCGATGCCGAGAAACCCTAAACTAGATCGATTACTAGAGGTAAGGAGAAAAAGAGAAGCAAGCAAACTACTTTGCTAACAAGTGAATGGAAATACAACCTTTGTAGATCCGGTCCTCCACTTCTTTAGCTCCATGATGACGTCCCTACACTGCGATCACCGGGATCCCGGACTCTTGCGATGGTTTCGTCGGAGAAATGAGCGGGCTAGGTCGTTGACTTCGATGCCGAAGATGATCTACGTCGAGGCAACTCTAACTCAAGCTCCATCTTCACTTGGTCATGAAACTTATGAAGATAACACACACTACTACATGGCAAGTGGTAGAGGATGAAGAAATAGGAAGTGGGTTCACTTTGGATTTGGATTTTCTCACTTGGATTCATCACTTGGAATTTTCTAGCAATGGTTTTCTTCTCTTCATGAAGAAGATGAAGAAGAAGAAAGGAAAAAAAAATGAAAATGAATAATCAATAATAGAAAATCAAGTGATGCTTATCATTTAGAAACCATGGGTGAGTGTAACTCATGTAGAAAATAAACTAAGATTTAGTTAAATGGTTAGGTTAAGCATAAAACAAAATGGTTGAAGCTTCATGGATCTTCAAGAATAAAACAAAGAAAACCACCACCATTTTGTTTCTTGCCAAAAAATAAATAAAGAAAATAAATAAATCAGGCAAATGAAATCATAACCATTAACTAAACATGGTGTATAGCATACACACACCCAAGTTTTCATGTATCATCAAACATGATACAATCAAGTGCACAAAAATATATCACATATACTACTTGTGCACATCAAGTGAGAAAATCAATTTTAAGTGAACAAATACTAGTTAATGTAAAGTAATATATCAAATATATAATTATACATTACATCATTAAATCAACACTTGATTTAATGATCCGGTCATACTACATATAACCGACTAATATCAAGTGTATAAATATATCGAATCAACACTTGATTCGGTAACCCGGCTATATCACATATAACTGACTGATGATACAAATCGCGAGAATAGAATACAGTATCACATACTGGTATTATTCTCGGTCCCGTACATATCTCATATGCGCTCCTAATTCGTTTTGCTTGAGCCAGGAAACCTCTGTGTAGGACTCTAAAGACTCGTCAATACGCCGGCAGTAGGTGATGATCATATCAAACACCCACAAGCCGCAAGCGGTCTGCTAAACGTAACGGCCACCTGGGTATTGAGCGATCAGAAGATCAACGAGCAAGCCCGCTCAAACTCCTGTGAATCCAACCAGTAAAACTTACCGTATAGTCCGGTCTGTTCGTCTGATATGTCGCATATCTCGTCTAGGGGTGGTGAACGTCAAACCCCAATAACTCGATAAGTCGTGTCGATATGAGGCTCATAACGGGTCGAGAAAATACTGGTAACACTTACCAGTAAATCCCTAAAGCAGCCTTGGCCAAGGACTTCCTGTTATAGCCAATCGAGGACAGCGCAACATCAACTCCCTATACCGGGAGAGACGAAACCCCTCCTATCGCTCATTGCCTCCATGTGATTCGGGACTGTACCCAAAAACCACCGTTTTGCACGCGCTCTTGGACGTGGTAAGGTGGAAATCAAAGCACAGTGGGAATCATACAAGACTCTATGATGATCTCGGGTCTACAGACTAACCTATACCAGTGTCACCAGAGAACTGCCATCTGACGTAAGGTATAATACCATCTGGGAGTTCTCGGCGAGTCCGTCCAGTGTACCCAGTCTCCACTGAGCACCCGTATATCATCTCTGATATCATACACCAATGGATATGGGATCATCCATCGCCTATCTATATGGGTCGAGAAGCTACACGCTGGTCTACTCTGGTATATCGATGCCCCGTCTCGATACACCCACGACTAGAGACTTTGAAGGATGTACTTATGGACTACCACGTCCCCACTAGTATGATCCGCATCATAGTCTAGGTAGTCAAGTACACATCCTAAGAGCTTTACCAACATGTAACAGAGAGACAATCAGTGTGCAGGTTAAGGTAAAGAGTAACCAGATAGCATACTATCATATCAAGCAAGAAAGTCATCCCTATATATGTCCAAGCATCCACTACAATATACTTCCTATGTATAGTAATGGCCTCTAGGGCATACATATAACTAACAATCTCCCACTTGCACTAGGGCCATCTGATAGCAGTGGTTGTAGTATCTCATACTTAAGCATCCCAGAAAAGTCTCTCTCTGGGAAAAGTCCTTTGTGAGTGGATCCGCCTTGTTATCCTCTGAGTCTGCTCACCTAACCTCGATCCCCTGGAGGTCAACCATCTCCACGATCAAGTGACACTGCCTTAGAATATGTCTGGATCACTGATGGGACGGGCGTTCCTTGGCATAAGCCACAACTCCATTGTC
Source organism: Agapanthus africanus (assembly GCA_030015575.1). Taxonomy (NCBI): domain Eukaryota; kingdom Viridiplantae; phylum Streptophyta; class Magnoliopsida; order Asparagales; family Amaryllidaceae; genus Agapanthus; species Agapanthus africanus. The sequence continues at coordinate 250,753,142 of CM057348.1, read as the reverse complement.
ACACAATGGGAGGAACGAAGTTCATCTCATGAACTAATATACACCCAGACTGCCTCTTTGGTAGCATCTTTGGTAGCGATGTATCCAGCCTTTATCGTCTAGTATGCCACGGTATCTAGCTTGGAACTCTTCCAACATACCGTCCCTTTACTGAGGGTAAAGACAATGCCTGTGACTGACATTCAGTCATCCTTATCACTCTGGAACCTTTCCTGTGATTCTCCCCAGGATCAACTGATACCTTCTCACTACAGCTAGTGAGGATCCTAAGGTCCACTTAGATCTATCTCATAGATCCAAACTAAGGATTTAGGAGGTATCACTTTGATCCTATATGGAGAATCCTTGTGATAAGCATAGATTGACCGAGCGTAGCATAGGAAACTTCTTCCCTATCAAGAGTATGTCATCCACGTACTCTACGAGGATCACCACCATACTCCCTACTACCCTTTTGTATATACAAGGTTCATCTACCATTTTGATGATGTCAAACTCTTTTACTACCACATCAAAACAGATGGTCCAACTCCGCGATGCCTACTTTATCACATAAAACATCTTGCTCACGTTTTCGCTGCTCCCACTGTCTACGAAGCCCTCTGACTGTGTACTTATAGACTCTCTCTTCTAAATCTTTATTTAGAAAAGCAGTCATGACACCCAACCGCCAGATATCGTAGTCATGGTATGTAGCCGTGGCAAGTAGGATCTGGATGGACTTAAGCATAGGTACTTAGAAAAGGTTTCATCACAATCCATAGCTGGTCAATGATGCAAACCTTTAACAAGTCTAGCTTTGAAAGTCTCAACTTTTCCATGTACACCAAGTAATCTTCTCAAGATATACTTGCTCCTGATGGGGTTTTAACCCTTCAGATAAAGCAAACAAAGTCCATACTTTGTTGGTGTAAAAGGATTCCATCTCAGATCGATAATCATCCAGCCATTCTTACAGAGTCCCTACTCTCGATGGCCAGCTCGAACTAGTTAGGTCATCATCTAATGATGCAATCCTCGCTCCCACTGTCATAGAGAAACCGAAGTATCTCTCAGGTGGGTGAGGAACCCTACTAGATCGGCGGAGAGGCGGAGGTTCGTTGGTTGCTATTGAATCTTTTGGTTCTACCAAATCATCAGCTGCAGTTTGTTAGCTGGAACTCCTTCCAGTTCTACCTCATGACCAATAATTTCTTCACAAGAAATTCCCTTTCACAAAGGTGGCATGCTGAGAAACAAAACATTTTTGTTCCTCGGTTAGGTAGAAGATATTCCCTTGCGTATGCTTGGGATATCCAACAAACTTCCACAGATCTGACTTTGCCTCGAGCTTGTCCGGATTATTCTTTTTAGGCATAGGCCGGACAACCCCAAATCTTAACTGACTTAAGAGATAGGCTCTTCCCTTTCCATATCTCATATGAAGTGGTAGGCAACTGATTTGATCGGAACCCTATTCAATAGGTATGCAACTTCATAAGTGCATAACTCCCTAAAAGGAAATAGGAAACTCAGTAGTACTCATCATAGAGCACACCATATCACATAGGGTGCTATTGCTCCGCCCCGATGCACCGAGGTGCTGAGGTGTATACGGAGGAGTAATGCTGAGAGAGAATCTCATTCTTAGAATAGTCCAGGAATCCCGTGCTCAAGTATTCTCCTCCTTGATCACATCAAAGGATATAATACTTATACCCGTATTTGGTTCTCTACTTCTAACTTATATTCTGTGAATATCTCAAAAGGTTCGGACTTGTGTTTCAACAGGAACATATGTCTGAATCTTGAGAGATCATCAGAGAAGGTAATGAAGTATAAAGAACCGGTCTTGGCATGTGTAGACAGGGGACCTTCATACATCAATATGTATTATCCCAAGAGTTCACTAACTCTTTCTCTGCTTCTAATAAACAAAGCTATGGTCATCTTATCTCTGTGACATGACTGGCAAGTTTCACAAGATGTAAATTCAAACTAATTTAAATATGCATCTTAATGTAACTTCAGCTAGTCGGGTCGCATTGATATGACCTAGTCTACAATGCCTCTAGAAGGATTCGTTCATTTCTGAACTCTTCCTTTTGTGTGTGTTCTGTATACTAAGAACTGTAGTTTGATTTAGAACATTAATGCTTTTAGATAACGTGCTTGAACCGATCAACTCTTGATATAGGAAATGTTCAAAACATTATCCAACAATACAAAATTATATCCTTTCTTTACTAATAAAGAGACTGATATGATTTTGTATAACAGGTTCGGTATCTAATAACATTTGTTCAGAATCAATGTAATCTGGTAATACAGGGTGACAGTGACCAACAGACTTGGCTGCAACACTTGCACCGTTTTCTGTTTCATGAAACTTATCACCCGTTCTCAGTTCTCTACCTTTCTGTAGCCCTATGTAACAGATTACATATCTGGGATCCTGATTCGGTATCAAATACCCAGGACGTAGAGGATATTTGAGAAATAGTTCTCTGTAATGAACACACCCGAAGATGATGCATCGGTATGCACTTTCTTCGTTTGGGCGGCATGGGAATTCTGGTAATCCCCAATTTCCTGCTCTGTCTTATAACAATTATAAGTTGGAGCGGGACCAACGTTCCCCAGCTCAGTACAACAAGCGGGTTCGGTCAATACATCCGTATTATTATCTTGATTAAGGCTTGACATGGTCGCTACCAGGAGAGAGAGAGAAGAAAACACTCTGCGTGCGCTCTTACAAGATCAGATTGGTTATTATTTTATCTAATCAGGATGGCTCCCACTGTTTTTATCAAATCTTCCTTCAAACCCTAAAAGGAAAAACTAGCCGGGATTAATTACACGCTACAAGTTCGCTAATCTTTCAGCCAAGCCAGTGTCGGTACTTTGAGGGAGGTTCCCCGTGCTTTCGCATGGACCTAATTAAAGTAAACCTCGTTTTCCCAGAGGCGTAACCCCGTTGACACCTTTCTAGACACCTACTTGATCGGCTAATTGTAATATGTAAAACTCTCCCAGGAGTAACAATTACTCGCACCGGGTATCGGGATCCAACTATCTCATAGAAGATATGCAATCTCATTGCAAATTTCAACACTTGAAATTCCCGATAATATTTTGCCCCGAACGATCTATGACCTTGACAAGGTCAACAAACCATAGACCGCAAGCCAAGTTCAACCCGTCATTTCTTGATTGAATCAAACCCACCCGCACGACCCTTGACAAGGTCAACAAGGCCGTACGACTACCCTAAAACAATCAGCATCATACGCATAAGCAGATAAATACTGGTCAGCTACCGCACACTGTGCCTTGACAAGGTCAACAAACGCAGCACGAATACTAAGCAGGACTTATCTGAAATGACGGAGGGCTACGACAGGTTTTTCTGAAAACCTATTACTAATGAACTTGATATCGTTGTAGAATCAAATGATTTTGAAATGGAGTGTTTTTTAGGCTTTTCTAATTTTGCTAAACGGGTCACTCCCGGTGAAGGGATCGCCGGCCCTTTCCTCATCGAATAAGGTGCTGGATATATCATATATACCGCTGTGCAAAGCAAGAACTATAGGAGCAATCAAAAGACAAACCGAGGGGTGTAGCATCTGCCAGTCATTGCTAAAGGGGTTACTCCCGATGAAGGGATCTCGGCCCTTTCCTTATCGAATAAGGTGCAGGATGTTCTACAAGGAACACCACGATGCAAAGCAAGAACTGTAGCTACCTGTTTTTGAAAATTCGATTCCACAACATCTTTTAGGTTTCTTTTATTTCATTAATCATATTAATGAAGTCCCATCATTTAAATCACCGAAACATTACAGATAAATACGACGTACACTTATGCCATCCGCATTCGCCTCGATGTCCCCTCATGCACCGTTAGGTTAGGTAACTAACGGAAGAGCGGGGCAGGGCTAGCGCGGGTGTAAAACATAAGTAACGTCTATATAATATATCGTATATACTATATACAGTATCTATCACAACATATCAAATGATCACATCACAGATATCGCAGCAGAAGAATCATATGAAACATTGGATATACTAGGACGTCTGTGTTTTTAATACGAGCCAGTATAAAACACGGATTCCACGGTTGCGATGAATAGCCAAACCCACACCCCTAGACCCCTACGAGAGCAGCAAGCAACCCTACCAATTCTAGAGTTAGGAGACCCGGACTCGACTCCTCGAGTTGGTCTCCCACTGGAGTCCAGAACCCGGTTACTTGTGCTCTCCTCCTTGGGTCTATCCTAGTGTGGAAAAGTAAATAATATACAAATGGTGACAGCAACCTCAACCCGGAAGTGCCCGAATAAAAAAATATTACATACATTTTATTTTACATGAATGAAAATAAAAACCCTCATCTCACATAAAACCCCCGGCTATTCAAAACGCGACGATCCAATATAACATATCCACTAACACATAACATCACATGCCATCAACGCAAGTAAATATGCGCATCCCAATTGTCGTTGACATATAGCAACGAAACCAGCAATATCACATATTACACTTACGGTCGCAGAAAAAAGTATAAAACTACAACAGTTGGAATCCGCAACCCTCCTTAGACATCGCATGCCTAACAGTTATAAACCCCGCATTTTAGTCTCTATATCGAAAAAACTTTTCAATATCTAGTCGGGCAATTCAACAAGATTCCCGATATACTGATCGAATGCTCGTCGCAAACTTTAGTAGACGGCCGCACCCCCGGATGCCGTCGACGAAGTGCACTAAGGCTGAACTCCGCTGCCGCGAGCACCCAAACGGATGCTTTTGGCTACGGGGTTCTCCTACAGTTACTTGGTCAGGGCTATGGGGCATGGCTGTCTATTAAGTTTACCCGGCGAGTATCCGCGTACGCTACGTGATTGCGACGGACTTTTGATCGCATCAAAATTCCGTGGCAACTGATCAATCGAGACTAAACTGCTATGTTTATAACATTCATACAGTTATCTCATAACTTCTTATGGATTCCAAATATTGTATCACATTCCAGATAAATAGAAAATATTAATCGTTCCGATCGAACATTCAAACACCCAAGTTTTTCCCGAAACAGCTCAACTCTTGAAATAAGTTCAAAAACATCTGTTTTCATGCCACAGTACCAACGGTCCAGCCGTAGAAAGGTCAAGCCAACGCCTCACATGTGGCACGTCGTACTGCCCCAAACCCTAAGGTTCAACGGGCAGTTCAAGACAATCACATAATCGAGTTAAGGTTTGTTGTCTTCTAGAGGGTCCATCGCGTTACTTGCACTACTAAGAACGTTCTTAAACTACGGAAAAATCCAACACTTGGAAATTTCCCGGCAGGGGAAAAAATGGGTATTTATATCCGGTCGAACTTTTTAACAGTTTCTAAAATATCCGGAAAAACATAAACGAAGTTAAATTATCCGATCGAATTAACGAGTCCCCAATAAAACCCTAGAAAACTCAACACTTGAGTGGAATTAATAAATTCACAGAAAAAAATGACAAGAAAGGACCTAAGAATAAATATATGAAGTTTGAGGGACTAATTCACAATTTGGGCCGCGGAACCGCCGCCAAACCCTTGGTTTGGCCGCGGTTCCGCGGTCAAATTTTTGAGTTAGGGGACCGTACTTCACAGTAATTCTTATATTTTCCTTCTTACTTTTCTGAGCATTTTTAATTCACAAAAATCCACAGTTTGAAAAAATGTACAGAGAAGGGTTTTGATCGGGGTTTCGGGGTTCAATCGGATCTCTAACTTCGTCTACACTTCGCCTAAAGCTCTAACTAGGCTCTGATACCACTGTAGGGTTACTAGGCACACTCAAGAGGTTCCAAAAGGCATCAACCATGCCAAATTCAAATTTTCCGGTGCCTAGAAACCCTAAACTAGATCGATTACTAGAGGTAAGGCGAAAAAGAGAAGCAAGCAAACTACTTTGCTAACAAGTGAATGGAAATACAACCTTTGTAGATCCGGTCCTCAACTTCTTTAGCTCCGTGATGACGTCCCTTCGCTGCGATCACCGGGATCCCGGACTCTTGCGATGGTTTAGTCGGAGAAATGAGCGGGCTAGGTCGTTGACTTCGATGCCGAAGATGATCTACGTCAAGGCAACTCTAACTCAAGCTCGATCTTCACTTGGTCATGAAACTTGTGAAGATAACACACTCTACTACATGGAAAGTGGTAGAGAATGAAGAAATAGGAAGTGGGTTCATTTTGGATTTGGATTTCTCACTTGGATTCATCACTTGGAATTTTCTAGCAATGGTTTTCTTCTCTTCATGAAGAAGATGAAGAAGAAGAAAGAAAAATAATAATGAAAATGAATAATCAATAATAGAAAATCAAGTGATGCTTATCATTTAGCAACCATGGGTGAGTGTAACTCATGTAGAGAAGAAACTAAGGTTTAATTAAATGGTTAGGTTAAGCATAAAACAAAATGGTTGAAACTTCATGAATCTTCAAGAATAAAACAAAGAAAGCCACCACCATTTTGTTTCTTGCCAAAAAATAAATAAAGAAAATAAATAAATCAGGCAAATGAAATCCTAACCATTAACTAAACATGGTGTATAGCATACACACACCCAAGTTTTAATGTATCATCAAACATGATACAATCAAGTGCACAAAAATATATCACATATACTACTTGTGCACATCAAGTGAGAAAATCAATCTTAAGTGAACAAATAATAGTTAATGTAAAGTAATATATCAAATATATAATTATACATTAAATCATTAAATCAACACTTGATTTAATGATCTGGTCATACTGCATATAACCGACTAATATCAAGTGTATCAATATATCGAATCAACACTTGATTCGGTAACCTGGCTATATCACATATAACCGACTGATGATACAAATCGCGAGAATAGAATACAGTATCACATACTGGTATTATTCTCGGTCCCGTACATATCTCATATGCGCTCCTATTTCGTTTCGCTTGAGCCAGAAAACCTCTGTGTAGGACTCTAAAGACTCGTCAATACGCCGGCAGTAGGTGATGATCATATCAAACACCTACAAGCCGCAAGCGGTCTGCTAAACGTAACGGCCACCCGGGTATTCAGCGATCAGAAGATCAACGAGCAAGCCCACTCACACTCCTGTGAATCCAACCAGTAACACTTACTGTATAGTCCGGTCTGTTCGTATGATATGTCGCATATCTCGCCTAGGGGTGGTAAACGTCAGACCCCAATAACTCGATAAGTCGTGTCGATATGAGGCTCATAACGGGTCGAGAAACTACTGGTAACACTTATCAGTAAATCTCTAAAGCAGCCTTGGCCAAGGACTTCCGTTATAGCCAATCGAGCATAGCGCAACATCAACTCCCTATACCGGGAGAGACGAAACCCCTCCTATCGCTCATTTCCTCCATGTGATTCGGGACTATACCCAAAAACCACCATTTTGCACGCCTTCTCGGACGTGGTAAGGTGGAAATTAAAGCACAGTGGGAATCACACAAGACTCTATGACGATCTCGGGTTGATTGTAATAGAATTCTTGTTTGTGCAATATCAAATCAACTCAAATGATCCCCGATAACGGTTTCATTTGATCGATAAGAGTTTCTCGTTGTATTGGTATGAAAATTGAATAAAATTCACAATCAAAGAATTCTATTTGACCGCAATCAATTACGGTGTCCATTGTAGATCGTAAGCGAGTGCGGATCGTCCACAGGGATTGTGCGATTCGTTTTTATATTTAATTTGTTTGAATTGAAAAGTTAATCGAAAAGAAAAGAAAACATGATTCATGATTTTATCAAATGTTTCAAGTGTCACTATTCTAATCAAGAATCAAGAAAATGATAAACAATCGAGAATCATGGTTTCGGTGATATTTCAAACCAAATGTCAAGAATCTAAATGAGGCTCGTAGGAATCGATCGGATCTATAGACGTGATGTAATCTCAAGATATCGTGTTCTTGTCCTTCGAAGAATTGATACTAGATCGATGATGATCGACGAGAGTTAGGGCTTTCTCATGAAACTAGGGTTTCATCATTTAACCCTTGTTCTTTCGTCGATATCATTCACATTCTAGCCTCTAGCAATTTCAAGAAACGATCGTAACTCCCCAATCTCGAGCGATATCAATCAAGAAAGCATCGCAACGAATTGGGTCGTCGATTCTTGAACTTGCTAGGGTTTACAAAACTCGTAGGACTCAAGAATCGATTTAAGATATATTACATCATCATTCTATTGATTGTCTCGACTCCTCGACGAGCGGAGTATTACTCAAACATCACAACAAGAATTACAGCTAGAAATTTAGATTGAATCATGATGCAAGAATTTAAAGAAAACAAGGTAAAAGAATATCACCTTTTATTTATATCAACAATTTGATTACAGTCGCTCAAGAACTATAAGAGGAAGAACTAAATTGTCGATCTGGCGTCGCTCGGCTCCGTGAGTCGCGGATCGGCTTGGACCACTTGCTCTGTTGAAGATCGGCTCGACTCATAAAAGGTTGCAAGGCTTCTTGCTTGTTGGGGTACTCGGGATCTTGGCTTTTGATTGGAATTAGGGTTAGGGTTTCACACATGTCGTCTCACTAGACTTGTGGAAGAAGATGAAGAAAGAGAGTGGATCTAGATTGATACTAAAATTTGGGGATAGATGATTCTTTTCCAAGAGATGATTCTTTTTACAAGTGAGTCTAGGGTCTTATTTATAGATTTCCCAAACCCTAGGCCTTGAGTTTGAAATAGAAGTTCCCTCCAAAAGTTTGTTGAAAGACTTCTAGAAGTAGTTAGTTAGGCTTAGCTTAGGGTTTAAGCTAGGGTTTAAGGAGAAGTTTCTGGAATGATAGGCTAGTTTAGTGTAGCTCCAAGGGTTTACTGATCTGGCAGAAGCTTCTGGGGCTTTCTGGAATTTGTTGTGCCTTTTTGAGGTGTGGATGCTGACATAGGAGTTATGGCCCAAAATTGAGGTGGTGACGTCGACAAGCCGCCGCGGAACCGCGGCGCAAGCCGGCTCCGGCAGCGGTTCCGCGGCCAAGTTGGCTCCTTGGGGCTGCAAACTTCCTGTGTTGGTTTGTGATGTCTTCAAGTAAATTCTCTGATATGTTGAATCTTTGAATACCCTTTTTATCAATACCAGATTCCAAATCCTTGAGTTGGCGTATCTTTTAGCAGTGTAAATTTGAGCAAGCTTCTGATTTTCCTGCACGGACTTCGAAACACGGGTTGCGATATATAGAAATGATGCCATGTTATGGAATGCAGTCAATTTCCCTAGAAATGCCGGTTTTAGAGTCTAACACATGCAATCTGATATTTTGCGACAGTTTTGCTAATATTAAAATATGAATACCGTACACTTCTAAATGAGTGCAAATGATAGGGAAATTGCCCTGTTAAAAATACAATATTTTCGACTAATCAAATTCCCCTAAACTTAATTTCAATCGTCTCGAGCGAACTGTTTATTAAAAATAGAAGGAGAAAATAAAGAAAGAGAAAAACTAACTAGCACACTTTCGTAGGCAACACGATTGCACCGAGCACGTGCAACAAGCCTTTAAACCTCTAGGTATCCCTAGTAGGAGGAGTGTTGTCTCCTGAGGGTTTTCAGCGGATTGCACCCACAAAATCCAATAATAAAAGGAAGATCATGAATATTACATTTAAAGAAAAGAATCGTAAAAGAAAATCCTTGAAAATTAGGGTTTCCAACTAAGCTAGCTTTTCGTTGTCATGAGCCTTATCTTAATGGTCATGAAAAGATGTCGGAAATCACGTCCTCCCTCAATAAAACATCGTCTTATTCTTTATTTCTATCTTTATTCCAAACATCGATCATATCACCCTGCGTGTGTGTAAAGGACATCCCTACACCCGGAGAATTCAATTCAAGCTATCATACTCTTGCCCATTAGCCTCAGTACTTTTTAATTAATGAATATTTAGATGAATTTGCTCACACACTTTCATGCGACCGTTAATACTTCTTGAGGTACTAACCGACCAATTACTCATGTGCTTTCTTATTTAGTGTATTTTCCTCGTCTTGCACCACCTCAGGCATAGCAGTGACTCCCAGACCAGTTGGCCTTAGGACACTAGGTGAAGAGGCACCCTCGCTATATATTTTTTTATTGCCCTTGGCGATAACAAAACCAGTGTCCATTTTTCTCACCACTTTATATTTTCTTCATTTCATTTTTTTAATTTCCTTCATACTTTTGGCTTTGAGACAATAGCATTTCAAGGTATCCTTTACTATCCCAGACTTCAAGACGTGTGTAAGTGCGAATAGCAGGGTAGCAACGTTCAAAATGTTTGGCTTCCAGAATAGAAACTATTTTTCAGACTTATTTTTATCCTCAGATTAGTGACGTCTTTCATCTTACTAATCCTTGGGACAACGGCTCATAACTACTTATTACTAGTTCGTATAAGAAAACATCTAATTTTCTTAGTTTTCTTAAATTTTTCTAATCTCATGGATGTAATTTTTCACTTCATTATCTTATTTATGTACAAAAAAAATGTAAATATTAAAATTATTTTTATACTTGAAAATTTTTAAATTTTTATGGGTTTTGAAATTTTTTTAAATTTTTATAGTTTTCAAAAAAAGTTTTGTGCTTATGCAAATGATGCAAAAATAAGCACAAATCTCCCCCAAACTTGTTTTCAACAGTGTCCTCACTGTTGCCAACCGCTATACCTACAAAAACTGTAAGCCTGGGGGGAATTATTAGTGGGGGAAAAATATATAAGCGAAGAACTTCCCCCAAACTTATTCTTTTTCACTCACCTCCATTCAAAAGATGATGCAATGATATACTGGACATGAAGGTGAGACGGAGGAATTTTAATCTAAATAAACTGGCTCTTGTAAGAACAAGAGCTCCTCCGTGGGGTCAGTGGAAAAATACGGCTTTAGTCTATGTCCATTCACTTTAAAATATGTGCCGTTTTTAACATTTTCTATCTCTACTGTCCCGTGCGGGTATACAGACCGCACAACAAAAGGTCCCTTCCATCGAGATCGGAGCTTACCCGCGTGAAGGTGTAATCGTGAATCAAAAAGAAGGACTTGTTGACCAGGTGAAAATGTTTTCTTCAAAATGTTTTTATCGTGAAAAACCTTAGTCCTATTCTTTATGATCACAGCGTTATCATATGCTTCATCGCGGAGTTCGCTTAGCTCATTTATTTACAGCTTCCGAAAGTTGCAGGCTTGGTTGAGGTCAAAATTAATTTCCTTAATAGCCCACAATACTTTATGTTCTATCTCGACGGGTAAATGACATGCTTTCCCAAACACTATCCTATATGGAGACATTCCTAGATCGGTCTTATATGCAGTTCGGAATGCCCAAAGAGCATCCGTCAGTTTGGTCGACCAGTCTTTTCTATTTTTAGCAACAGTCTTCTCCAGGATAAGTTTGATTTGTCTGTTTGAGATTTCAGCCTGCCCGCTTGTTTGGGGATGATAGGGTGTAGAAAGTCGGTGGTTGATTGAGTATTTCCGCATCAAAGTCTCGAAAGACCTGTTGCAGAAATGTGTCCCATTATCGCTAATAATAGCGCGTGGGTGTCCAAATCGCGAAAAGATATTCTCTTTCAAGAACTTAATGACAACTTTCCTGTCATTAGTGCGACATGGAATGGCTTCAACCCACTTTGAGACATAATCAACCGCCAGCAGTATGTACAAATTCCCAAAGGAGTTGGGAAAGGGACCCATAAAATCAATGCCCCAAACATCGAATATTTCAACAACCAAGATGGGTTGCTGAGGCATTTCATTCATCTGGGAGATTCTACCCGTGTACTGACATTGTGTGCAGGTTTTGCAATAGTCAAATGCGTCCTTGAATAAGGTCGGCCAATAAAATCCACATTGCAAAACCTTCTCCGCTGTCTTTTTCGGACCAAAGTGACCCCCACAGGCCTGATCATGACAAAAAGAAAGAACACTCTTAAACTCTTCATTCGGGACACACCGGCGAATGATCTGATCAGGACAATATTTAAACAAATAGGGCTCGTCCCAGTAAAAGTGTTCTACTTGGGATAGAAAACGGTATTTGTCCTATTTTGACCAATCGTTGGGTATCAGTCCCGTGGCATGATAGTTCACAATATCCCTGAACCATAGTTCATTGGATATGCTCAAGAGTTGTTCGTCAGGAAACGAATCATTGATCGGCAGGGTCACAGGGGAAGAAGAGATGCGTGAAAGATGGTCAGCTACTACGTTTTCACATCCTTTCTTATCTTTGATAACAAGATCGAATTCTTGTAACAGAAGGATCCAACGTATTAGTCGACCTTTTGCATCTTTCTTCGCCAGAAGATGTTTTAAAGCGGAATGGTCAGTGTACACAACTATAGGTGAGCCAATTAAGTAAGGCATGAATTTTTCTAATGCAAATACAACCGCTAAAAGTTCTTTTTCTGTGGTTGTATAATTGATTTGCGCATCATTCAGGGTCTTACTTGCATAGTATATCACGTGTGGCATCTTTTCGATGTGCTGTCCTAAGACTGCACCTACTGCAAAATCAGATGCGTCACACATCAGCTCAAAGGGGTAGTCCCAGTTTGGCGATGATAGCACGGGGGCTGAAGTGAGTGAGTGTTTAAGTGAGTCGAAAGCTGTCTCGCAGTCCGAGTCAAAATGGAAGGTCGAATCCTTGGCCAGGAGAAGAGTTAAAGGTCTAGCAATTTTGCTAAAGTCCTTAATGAATCTTCTATAAAAGCCCGCATGGCCAAGGAAAGATCGAATATCTTTGACGCTTTTGGGATGAGGGAGGTTTTGAATGACATCTATCTTAGCTCTGTCAACCTCAATACCTTTCTGTGAAATAACATGTCCAAGAACAGTTCCTTCTTGGACCATAAAATGGCATTTTTCCCAGTTCAATGTTAAGTTCTTCTCTTTGCAACGAGTAAGAACAGCGTCAAGATTCGATAGGCAATCAGAAAAAGAGTCTCCAAAAATCGAGAAATCGTCCATAAAGATCTCCAGAAAATTCTCTATCATATCAGAGAATATCCCCATCATACACCGCTGAAAGGTAGCGGGAGCATTGCATAGCCCAAAGGGCATGCGACTGTAAGCAAAGGTACCAAAAGGACAAGTAAAAGTGGTTTTATCTTGATCCTTTTTGGCGATGGGGACCTGATTATAGCCTAAGTATCCGTCCATAAAACAATAATATTCTCGTCCCGCTAAGCGTTCCAGCATTTGATCAATGAATGGTAAAGGAAAGTGGTCTTTCCTCGTGGCAGCAATGAGTTTTCGATAATCGATACATACACGCCACCCAGTTTGGGCGCGTGTCTGAATCAACTCATTTACCTCATTGGTTATAACAGTGATGCCGGATTTCTTAGGAATGACATGTATAGGACTCACCCATTGGCTATCGGGGATGGGGTATATAATACCATTATCTAGGCATTTGACGATCTCTTTCATTACAGCTTCCTTCATGACGGGATTCAACCGTCTCTGTGGTTCTCGGGTTGGTCTGGCATCATCCATCACATGTATATGATGTTCAGCTATCAAGGGACTAATCCCTTTGATGTCCACCATACTCCAACCAAACGCCTGTTTGTTAGATCTCAATACCGATAAAAGTGCATTCTCTTGCTCTAATGCTAGAGAAGCGGAAATTATAACCGGTAAAGACTCCTTCTCACCTAAATAAGCATATTTCAGATGAGACGGTAAAATTTTGAGATCTAATTCGGGCGGAGAAATGATAGAAGGAGGGATCATTGAGTGATTTTTGGATTTACAAAGAAGCTCAGAGCCTGTGAAAGATACAGACTCGGGTGGAGAAAAGTCAGGAGTGCAGGACTCAAGTGTAGAAAAAATGTCCTCACTAAGATCTTATGTGAAATCAAACAAAGATGTGGTAATGTCGTCGAGATCAGTAAAGCAAAGTTCCTCAGCTCCGCAACTATCGGGAGCAATCTCGTGGACAGAGCACACATCAAGAATATGAGCAGAGGGTTCTGATGGCTGACTTCCAACTTTGTAGATGTTTAGTTCAATGGTCATATTTCCAAATGATAAGTTCATTGAACCGTTTCTACAGTTTATAACAGCATTGGAAGTGGCAAGGAAAGGACGACCCAGAATCACCGGAATTTGGCCCCGGGGGTTTGCTACAGGCTGTGTGTCAAGTACAATGAAGTCTACAGGGAAAACAAATTCCCCGACCTTTATCAACACATCCTCTAATTCACCCCTTGGTTTGGTGATAGATCGGTCTGCCATCTGGAGAGTGCAGTGAGCAGGTTTCAGCTCTCCAATCCTTAGTTGCTCATAGACAGAATATAGAAGTAGGTTAACACTTGTGCCAAGGTCTAAAAGAGCACGATTTATGTTTTTACCCCCAATAGAAATCGATATTGTAGGACATCCTGGGTCCTTTCGTTTCTTTGGTAGCTGGGGAATAAAAGCAGTGCTTATATTATTAGCCATGAAGACCTTCTTCGGCACTTGGGTCTTCCTCTTCCTAGTGCACAAGTCCTTAAGAATTTTCGCATAAGCGGGGACTTGTTGAATTGCATTTAGGAGAGGGATGTTGATGTTAACCTGTTTAAACATTTCCATAATTTTCTCCATATGAGGACTCGTTCTATTACCCCTTAACCGGTTCGGGTAAGGAGCTTTCGCTATAAGCGTCGGGTCCATCATAGGAGAAGGAAGAGGGGGTAGACGTGATCCCAAAAGAGGTGTGGGGACCGTCTGTGGAGAACTATAAGGGTTGGGTTGAGGTGTCGAGCCTAGTGGGAAATGGAGAATAGGCTCGCGAGAAGGTGGTGTGGTAGAAGAAGAAGGATCGGAAGGAGAAGTGTGTGTGTGTGGAAAGGTCTCAGCCGGGGTGTTGATATGATTTCCAATATCATCAATACCTTCCCCGACATGATTATTTAGCACTCTTCCCGATCTCAACGTTGTGACGGCATTTACATTGTAATGCCCAGGATTCTGTAGGGGTTGAGAGGGAAGTTTCCCTTTTTCTCTCGCACTCATTTCGGCTTTAAGGCGTGCGATTTCAGCTTCCATCGATCTGATGCTCTCAGCTTGGGACGCTGAGTTTTTCTTTATCTCACTGACGGAAGATCTAAACTCAGTCGAAACCTCTATGAAATTTGATAAAAGTGATTTCATGGTTTGAGTGAATTGAGAGAATTTGTCAGAACAGGTCATAGGATTAGACTGTGCAGGATTGTTGACCTGATTTTGGAAATTTTGTGACTGATAGGGGTGCTGAGTGAGTTGAAGGGGTTGCTGTGGTGGAGGAAGAGCCCTTTGAAATTGATTCGTGTTTGGAACCGTGTTTTGAGATTGGTTTTGGTTCCAAGCGAAATTCGGGTGATTCCTCCAACCCTGATTGTACGTGGAAGAATATGGTTCGTTTCTAAGTCGTTGAAATGCGGCATTAGAATGCTCGTGACCTTGAAACGCAGAGTTTAATGGACATTCTTCCGTTAAATGATACGGATCAGAACAGCACCCACAAACAGTTTTGGGGAGCGACACTGGGTTTTGGGAGGCTGCTGCAAATTTGTGTTCCATAGCGTCGAGCATCATTTGCATTGCTTCCATTTCAGCTCGAACACCTATGGACACATCTATTTGGTGTACGCCGCCCCTATTCAATGGTTGGGTTCCACTCTCCCACTGTAGTGATTTTTCAGCGAACTCTTCCAAATACTTCCACGCTTCCCCATCATCTTTGGTCATAAAAGTACCTTGACACATATTTTCAAGGCTCTGTTTAGTGTTTGGGTTAATACCCTCATAAATGATTCGGCAAAGCTCCCATCTCGAGATGCCGTGATGAGGACACTGAACCAATAGATCCTTGAAACGTTCAAAGCATTTAGAGAATGGTTCAGTAGGGAGCTGGGCAAATTGATTCAGTTCGCTACGGATTCGAGCTGTCTTTTGTATTGGGTAGAATTTCTTAAGGAATGCAGCGACGAATTCTTCCCAATTCGTAATAGAATGTGCGGTGGTGTTATATAGCCACTTCTCGGTTATATCGCACAATGTAAATGGAAGAAGTCGTAGACGCATTGCATCCACTGAAAGTTGTGACGTACCCATCATTGCGCATACGTTTTCAAATTTGGTAATGAAAACGTAAGCGTCCTCAGTCTTGAGTCCGTGGAATTTGGGTAAAAGATTGATATATTGGGGTTTAATTTCAAAATTATCCCCATTGGCTGGTGGTGTGGATAAGCAGGTCGAAAGAGGACCTCGAATAGGGTAGCACCTCTCTTGGAGAGAGATGCGGGGTGGATTCTGTGCACCAACGGACGGCGGCAGATTAGGGTTAAAGAAGTTTGATGGAGTCGGATCCATCGGTGTGGGTGTGGTAGTGGGTAAAGGAAAGGTAAATGGAGAAATATCAACTTCGGAGTCGATAAAGGGTACGCGGACTAAACGGGCACTAGAATCCCGTGTCCAGCCTATCTTGTACTAAAAAGGGTTAGTACAAGTGACAGCGTTGACTTATAATTAGGGGTAATGAATGAATGCGGTGTTTGCTTTGAAAAAGGGACGGATTTTTTTGAAAAAAATGATGCGACACAACAAATGCAGCAACAAAAACCCTAGAATCTAGTGGTCACCTAGGTCTGGCTCTAGACCGCTCCTAACTGCCAAAAGACAAGTCACAGGATAGAATCCTCCACTGCCTCTTTGTCCCCCTATGGCCAGGTAAGTGCCAGGTAAGTGGGAAGGTACTCCACTACGTAAGTAGTGGGCCTAATTAATAACCATTAGCCTTCGACACACTTGCCTAGACACCACAAGAAAACGCGGATAAGCAATGAATTACCCACGGCCTTCTTCTGTCCTAAGTGAGCGCGACGGTCCTTAGAGTCATCTCTAGATATTTTTTAGTTAATGTGGGTCAATGCGGATGCAAGTTTTGTGATTTTTGGGGCCTAGGAAGGGTAATGAAATCCCCACCTAATTTGGATTTGGCCGTGCCCCTTAATATCCGTATTTAGAATGAAAACAACCAAGAAACAAAATCACGCACAGATTTAATTTTGCAATTTGCGAGCTGTGATTATTTGCAAAGAATCCTGCAGAAATTATTAGTTGGAGCTAAAAAGAGGAGAGAGGAGAAGGTAAGAAATCACCTGAGACAAAAATTTCACAGAGATCCCTCAAGGATGTCGCGGTTCCGCCGCAATTGGGCCTTATTGCCGCCCTTCCGCGGTCGAATGATGGAATCACTGCACCAAAATTTTTTAGAGAGGCTCTGTAGACTCCCTCTGCTCTCTGGTATATTCCAAAGAAAAAAATTTCAATTGCCACACAGCTCCAGATTTCCTTGCAATGAACCACAACAAATCGTTTAGGGTTTGCACGAATTTTGATCTCAAAATAACAATGGAATAAATCTTTTAATTCAAACTTTAATATGAAACGAATTAGCGCGCGATCCCCGGCAACGGCGCCATTTGATTGTAATAGAATTCTTGTTTGTGTAATATCAAATCAACTCAAATGATCCCCGATAACGGTTTCATTTGATCGATAACAGTTTCTCGTTGTATTGGTATGAAAATTGAATAAAATTCACAATCAAAGAATTATATTTGACTGCAATCAATTACGGTGTCGATTGTAGATCGTAAGCGAGTGCGGAACGTCCACAGGGATTGTGCGATTCGATTTTATATTTAATTTGTTTGAATTGAAAAGTTAATCGAAAAGAAAAGAAAACATGATTCAAGATTTTATCAAATGTTTCAAGTGTCACTATTCTAATCAAGAATCAAGAAAATGATAAACAATCGAGAATCAGGGTTTCGATGATATTTCCAACCAAATGTCAAGAATCTAAATGAGGCTCGTAGGAATCGATCGGATCTATAGACGTGATGTAATCTCAAGATATCGTGTTCTTGTCCTTCGAAGAATTGATACTAGATCGATGATGATCGACGAGAGTTAGGGCTTTCTCATGAAACTAGGGTTTCATCATTTAACCCTTGTTCTTTCGTCGATATCATTCACATTCTAGCCTCTAGCAATTTCAAGAAACGATCGTAACTCCCCAATCTCGAGCGATATCAATCAAGAAAGCATCGCAACGAATTGGGTCGTCGATTCTTGAACTTGCTAGGGTTTACAAAACTCGTAGGACTCAAGAATCGATTTAAGATATATTACATCATCATTCTATTGATCGTCTCGACTCCTCGACGAGCGGAGTATTACTCAAACATCACAACAAGAATTACAGCTAGAAATTTAGATTGAATCATGATGCAAGAATTTAAAGAAAACAAGATAAAAGAATATCGCCTTTTATTTATATCAACAATTTGATTACAGTCGCTCAAGAACTACAAGAGGAAGAACTAAATTGTCGATCTGGCGTCGCTCGGCTCCGTGAGTCGCGGATCGGCTTGGACCACTTGCTCTGTTGAAGATCGGCTCGGCTCATAAAAGGTTGCAAGGCTTCTTGCTTGATGGGGTACTCGGGATCTTGGTTTTTGATTGGAATTAGGGTTAGGGTTTCACACAAGTCCTCTCACTAGACTTGTGGAAGAAGATGAAGAAAGAGAGTGGATCTAGATTGATACTAAAATTTAGGGATAGATGATTCTTTTCCAAGAGATGATTCTTTTTACAAGTGAGTCTAGGGTCTTATTTATAGATTTCCCAAACCCTAGGCCTTGAGTTTGAAATAGAAGTTCCCTCCAAAAGTTTGTTGAAAGAATTCTAGAAGTAGTTAGTTAGGCTTAGCTTAGGGTTTAAGCTAGGGTTTAAAGAGAAGTTTCTAGAATGATAGGCTAGTTTAGTGTAGCTCCAAGGGTTTGCTGATCTAGCAGAAGCTTCTGGGGCTTTCTGGAATTTGTTGTGCCTTTTTGAGGTGTGGATGCTGACATAGGAGTTATGGCCCAAAATTGAGTGGGTGGCGTCGACAAGCCACCGTGGAACCACGGCGCAAGCCAGCTCCGGCCGCGGTTCCGCGGCCAAGTTGGCTCCTTGGGGCTGCAAACTTCTTGTGTTGGTTTGTGATGTCTTCAAGTAAATTCTCTGATATGTTGAATCTTTGAATACCCTTTTGATCAATACCAGATTCCAAATCCTTGAGTTAGCGTATCTTTTAGCAGTGTAAATTTGATCAAGCTTCTGATTTTCCTGCACGGACTTCGAAACACGGGTTGCGATATATAGAAATGATGTCATGCTATGAAATGCAGTCAATTTCCCTAGAAATGCTGGTTTTAGAGTCTAACACATGCAATCTGATATTTTGCGACAGTTTTGCTAATATGTAAAATATGAATACCGTACACTTCTAAATGAGTGCAAATGATAGGGAAATTGCCGTGTTAAAAATACAATATTTTCGACTAATCACGGGTCAACAGACTAACATGTACCAGTGTCACCTGAGAACTGCCATCTGACGTAAGGTATAATACCATATGGGAGTTCTCGGCGAGTCCGTCCAGTGTACCCAGTCTCCACTGAGCACTCGTATATCATCTCTGATGTCAAACACCAATGAATATGGGATCATCCATTTCCCATCTATATGGGTCGAGAAGCTACACGCTAGTCTACTCTGGTATATCGATGCCCCGTCTCAATACACCCACGACTAGGGACTTTGAAGGATGAACTTATGGACTACCACGTCCCCACTAGTATGATCCACATCATAGTCCAGGTAGTCAAGTACATATCCTAAGGGCTTTACCAACATGTAACAGAGAGACAATCAGTGCACACGTTAAGGTAAAGAGTAACAAGATAGCATACTATCATATCAAGCAAGAAAGTCATCCCTATATATGTCCAAGCATCCACTACAATATACATCCTATGTATAGTAATGGCCTCTAGGGCATACATATAACTAACAGTATTTATCTGCTTATGCATATGATGCAGATTGAATTAGGATATTCGTACGGTGTTGTTTGGCATTCGTCAAGGGTCGTGCGGGTGGGTTTAATTCAATCAGGAAATGTACGGATTGAACTTGACTAGCAGACTATGGGTGGTTTGGCATTCGTCAAGGTCATAGGACGCTCGGGGCAAAATATTATCGGGAATTTCAAGTGTTGAAATTTGCAATGAGATTGCATACCTTCTATGAGATAGTTGGATCCCGATACCCGCTGCGAGTAAGAGTTACTCCTGGGAGAGTTTTACACATTACAATTAGCCGATCAAGTAGGTGTCTAGAAAGGTGTTAACGGGGTTACGCCCCTGGGAAAACGAGGTTTACATTAATTAGGTCCGTGCGAAAGCACGGGGAACCTCCCTCAAAGTACCAACACTGGCCTGGCTGAAAGATTGGCGAACTTGTAAAGTGTAATTAATCCCGGCTAATCTTTCTTTTTAGGGTTTGAAGGAAGATTTGACTAAAACAGTGGGAGACATCCTGATTAGATATATTAGATAACCAATCTAATCTTGCAAGAGCATACGCTGAGTGTTTTCTTCTCTCTCTCTCTCCAGGTAGCGACCATATTACGTCTTAATCAAGATAATAATACGGATGTATTGACGAAACCAGCTTGTTATACTGAGCTGGGGAACGTTGGTCCCGCTCCAACTTATAATTGTTATAAGACAGAGCAGGAAATTGGGGAATACCAGATTTCCCGTGCCGTCCAAACAAAGAAAGTACATGCTGATGCATCTTCTTCAGGTGTGTTCATTACAAAGAACTGTTTCTCAGTATCCTTTACGTCCTGGGTATGAGATACCGGATCAGGTTCCTGTAAGTCCATATTGCGACCCCCGGTGCTTACGGGGAGGCGGAAACGGTATAAAAAACGAATTTTTATCGCAAGAGGCAACATGGACTAAACTTGGTCGGGATCGTTGTCTAAACTAAAACTAGCATTCTAGCTAAAGAGAGTTAGCTACTATGGAAGATGGTTATACCTAAACTTGAACTCCTTCTTCTTCAAACCTTGTAGAGGTTGATGGTTCTCTTTTCGTCGCCTTCTCCCGTCGAAGATGGATCCACCTCGAAGGCTCGACCTTTGGGCTCTTTCTCGTACTTGGAGTGAACTAGAATCGCCGGCTTGCTAGACCCTTGATCCTAGAGTGAGTAGAGAGTGTCTAAGGGTTGCTTTTGTTTTTCAAGAGAAGGATTCTCAACTCATGAGAAGGTTTCTCTTGACTAGAGGAAGAAGAAGATGAAGTGAAGAGAGAGAGTGAGAATGATAGAATGAGCTAATATTTTCTCTTCTTGCAACCATAATGCAAAAGAATAATATTATCTAAATGATAATAATTGAAAATGAGAATAGTTGATGGTAGTGTTTTGAATGACCACAACCATGCTTCATTAAAAAATGTAAGCATAAATCAAGGAAGACTTTTGAAGGCATGAAAGTGGTCAATGGTCAACAAGTCAACCAAGGTCAACAAGTCAACAAAGAACAACCATAACATAATTCTCATTTAATTATTATTATTAATAGATAATAAATAAATCCATTAGGGTTTGGAAAATAAAGACTGTCAACTGTGCATACGCACCCGTTCCGAAACCCTAATGAAAAACCTCATTCTCCTCCTCAAGCAACTGTGCATACACACCTGCATTCTCGTTCCGAAAAACAAGAATACCAAGATATAAAAGCAACCCCAAATATATATATACCAGTATCTGGCTCAAACCAGAGCCTGCCAGTATAATCCGTCCGGACTCCAAACGTGCACAAGTGCGCGGATGAGAACGAACCCTGTCGCAAAACCATGCGACCTCTACTCTGTTTTGCCCAGAGGCGAATACCCTCTGTGTGGGACTCTAAAGACTCGACACTACGCTGGCAGTGGGTTTAACCACAGACCGCAAGCGGCACTAGCTGTGCATAACGGTCCCCAGGTAGATGTCGACAAGAAGGCTGACGAGGTGAAACCCCATCTGAACTCCTACTGAGTCTGAATGTGACAGTCTCCGTACAGTCCGGTCTGTTCGTCTGATACATCGCATGGCGGGCCTAGGGGGTGGTAAACGTCAGTCCCCCAATAGCGGTACAAGTCGTGCCGGAGCGAAGCCCAAAACACCCTGAGATAACACTGGAAACCTACCAGTATATCTCGTTTGCCCTGGCCAGGGACTACTCGTGTAATGGCTCTCCTAGACACAGCGCGATGTCAACCCCCAATACCGGGAGAGACGAATCCTGTCTAACCGTCACTGCCTCCAAGTGCTTCGGGACTGCACCCAACCACCACCTGTTTGCACGACTCCTTTGAGCCGTGGTAGGGTAGTGATCAAAGTGCAGTGGGAACACACTTGAGGCGAAGTGCCAGTGTCAAGTCAGCGGACTAAGCTGTACTCATGTCACCTGGGAACTGATAACTGACGATAGGTATAATACCAACCTGTCAGTTCCCTACGAGTCCTGTCCAGTGTACTCGTAACCCAACGAGCACCCGTATACTATCTCCAGTACGACGTACTGATGGCTGTGGGACAGACCATCTCCCACACTGGGATGAGAAGCGCATACGCTAGTCTACTCCGGAGTATCGATGCCCCGTCTCGATAGTCCTGCGACTAGGGACCTGTATAAGGATGTGCCTATAGATTACCCAGCCCCCACTTGTGTGACTGCCATCACAACGCTGGTAATCAAGCAAAGATCCTAAGGGCTCCACTAATGCGTATAAGTGATATACTGAAATAAACACAAGTACACATTGAAGTAGAAACAAACCAAGTAGCATACTACTATTTTGAGCAAGATTGTATATACAAGGTGAATATCCCAAGCATCCATTAAGTAATATACAAACTAGTATGATACAGTAATGGCCTCTAGGGCATATACACTAACAATCTCCCACTTGCACTAAGGCCATGTACTGGCGTATCGAAGACCTATCATCTCGATCAGCCGCTCGAACTGAGTCTGGGGTAGGGCCTTGGTGAATGGATCTGCAGTGTTCTCTTCTGAAGCAACCCTCCGAACCTCGATCTCCTTGCGATCCACGATCTCCCTGATCAGGTGATACCGCCTCAAGATGTGCCTGGATTTCTGATGGGACCTGGGTTCCTTCGCTAAAGCTATAGCCCCGTTGTTGTCGCAATACAGAGGTATTGGGTCAACAATGGACGGAACCACCTGAAGTTCTTTCAAGAACTTCCTCATCCAGACAGCTTCTTTTGCGGCATCAGATGCAGCGATGTATTCCGCTTCCATCGTCGAGTCTGCAACGGTTTCTTGTTTGGAACTCTTCCAACACACCGCCCCTCCATTGAGGGTGAAGACAAAACCCGACATGGACTTGGAATCATCCTTGTCACTCTGGAAGCTGGAGTCAGCAAAGGCCTCGATCTGGAGGTCTTTTCCGCCATACACCAAGAACATCTCCTTAGTCCTCCTCAGGTACTTGAGAATGTTCTTTACTGCTATCCAGTGTTTCTCCCCAGGGTTAGACTGATACCGGCTTACCACACTCAGTGCATAAGCTACATCCGGTCTGGTACACAACATCGCATACATTATAGAGTCTACCGCAGAAGCGTAGGGTATAATAGACATGCGATCCCTCTCCAAATCAGTCTTGGGAGACATCTCTTTAGAGAGGGTGATCCCGTGACAAGCCGGTAGGTTACCGCGCTTGGAATCTTCCATACTGAATCTTTTCACTATGGTGTCGATGTACCTGGACTGAGAAAGTCCCAATATCCTCTTGGATCTATCACGATGGATCCGGATCCCCAGGATGTATGAGGCATCACCCAGGTCTTTCATGGAGAACCTTTGTGACAAGAACCCCTTGACAGATTGTAGCATAGGAATGTCATTTCCTATCAAGAGAATGTCATCCACGTATAAAACGAGGAATACTACAGTTCTCGCTACAAATCTACTATAGATGCATGGTTCATCTGGATTTTTGATAAAGCCAAATTCTTTGACTGTCTCATCAAAACAGATGTTCCAACTCCGCGATGCCTGCTTTAGTCCATAGATGGACTTAAGCAACTTGCACACCTTTCCGCTGCTCCCACTCTGAATGAAACCCTCTGGCTGATCCATATAGACACACTCCTCTAAATTTCCATTTAGAAAAGCTGTCTTTACGTCCATTTGCCAGATCTCATAATCGTGGAAGGCAGCAATGGCAAGAAGGATCCGAATGGATTTCAGCATGGCTACCGGAGAAAAGGTTTCGTCGTAGTCCAAGCCAGGTCTTTGACGAAAACCCTTTGCTACCAGCCTAGCTTTATAGGTCTCAACCTGTCCATCTACACCAATCTTCCTTTTGAAGATCCACTTGCATCCTACGGGTTTTACCCCGTCTGGAGCAATGTCCAACGTCCATACTTTGTTGGTGTACATGGACTCCATTTCGGTCCGCATTGCATCCAGCCATTTCACTGAGTCAACGCTCTGAACGGCCTGCTGGAAGCTAGTAGGCTCATCATAATCTATGATGCAATCCTCTCTATCCCCGTCTATGAGAAAACCGTAGTATCTCTCGGGCGGATGAGACTGCCTACTACTCCTGCGGAGCGGCGTAGGAATGTCCTGTTCTGTTGAACCCTCTGGTTCCACTAACCTTTCAGTAATAGTCTGTGGTTCTGGAATTTCTTCCAGTTCTACTGCGCTCCCACTAATCTCCTTTTCCAAGAACTGGTGTTCTAGAAAGTGGGCATTACGAGAAACAAGGACTTTTTGTTCCTCTGCGTAGTAGAAAAGATACCCCCTGGTGTTCTTTGGGTATCCCACAAACTTGCACAGTACTGAGCGTGCCTCGAGCTTGTCCGCATGCTGCTTTTTGACAAAAGCCGGACATCCCCAGACCTTCAGATATTGAAGATAGGGTTTCTTCCCACTCCACATTTCATATGGTGTGGAAGGCACAGTCTTAGTGGGGACTCGGTTCAAAAGGTATGCGGCTGATTCTAGCGCATATCCCCAGAATGATCGCGGTAACTCAGCGTTACTCATCATGGACCGCACCATATCCAATAGGGTGCGGTTCCGTCTCTCCGATACACCGTTATGTTGCGGGGTGTATGGAGGAGTAAGCTGAGAGAGAATTCCGTTCTCTTTTAAATAGTCCAGGAATTCGGCACTTAAGTATTCTCCACCTCGATCCGATCTTAGAATCTTAATACTTTTGCCGGTCTGTTTCTCTACTTCATTCTTATACTCCTGGAATTTTCCAAAGGCCTCGGACTTATGTTTCATTAAGAAGACATAACCGTACCTTGAGAAGTCATCCGTAAAAGTAATGAAGTAAGAATGTCCGCTTCGGGCATGTGTAGACATTGGACCGCACACGTCACTGTGTACGAGTCCCAAGAGCTCGCTCGCTCTTACTCCATGTCCAGTAAACGGAGTCTTTGTCATCTTTCCTTTGAGACAGGATTGACAAGTGGCATACGATTGATATTCAAACGCATTCAAATACCCTTCTGTATGTAACTTCGTCAACCTTCTCTCATTGATGTGACCCAATCTACAATGCCATAAGAAAGTCTGATTTATTTCTGGAGACTTTCTTTTGTGTGTATTCTGGACGTTGAAAATCTGTGGTTGGTTTAACACGTATATACCATTACTCAGAGTACCTGACCCAATCAATACTTGATTAAGGTGAATGTTTACAACATTACTTACAAACGCAAATTCATAACCTTCTTTAGAAACTAAAGATACAGAAATGATATTACAAGTTGCGTTGGGTACAAAAAAACAATTACGCAAAACCAAAACATGTCCATCTGACATTCCCAGGTGATAGTCCCCCACGGCTTTAGCATCCATGCTAGCTCCGTTCGCAACTCTGAGGGTCATGTCACCTGCCTTCAAATCCCTACGGTTTCTCAACGCCTGCAAAGAATTACAGATATGAGATCCTGATCCGGTATCCAATACCCAGGAAGTAGAGTTTATTGAAAGACAGTTTTCAATAACATACACACCTGAAGCTGAAGCTGCAACCTGCTTCAATTCCTGTGTTCTGGCCTTCCAGGCCCTGCAATCATTCTTCCAGTGTCCTTTCTTATGACAAAAGAAGCATTCTTCCTTATCCACAAGCTTCCCCGCTATCTTTGTTGCTTTACCTTTTCCCTTCGTATCCACTTTACTAACACCGCCCCTTGGTTTGGCGGGGGCCTTCTTCTTCTTTCCCTTGGCTTTCGCCTTGGACCTAGAAGAAGATGATCCTCCTACAAACAAAGTGGATGTATCCCTACTTTTCTGTAGGGTGCCCTCTGCGCTCCTCAGCATGTTGAGGAGCTCTGATAGTTCAACCTCTTTTTCTTGTAGGTTGAAGTTCAGTATAAACTGGGCGTAAGTGGAAGGAAGGGACTGGAGAACTATATCCGTATATAGTTCACTCTCCAATGTGATCCCTAGGTCAGCGAGCTCCTCAATGTAGCCGATCATCTTTAGCACGTGCTCGGCTACTGATGATCCGACGGCCATCTTTGTCGAAAACAACTTTTTCGACGCTTCGTATCTTGCGATACGTGATTGCTCTCCATACAGTTCTTTTGTATGGAGCAATATGGACTCCATGTCCATATTCTCATGCCTCCTCTGATGTTCGTTGTCCATCGAGGCAAGCAGGAGGCACTTGGCCTTCGCGCTATCAATCTCCCAAGTCTTGCGGATTTCCTTATCCGCGACACTGGAAGTTGGACCAGGGACAGGGGGAGCTTTGGTGGTAAGAAGATACCCCAGCTTGTCATAAGTGATTGCTATCTTGACATTCCTGAGCCAATCTTTGTAGTTTGGCCCTGTCAGTTTGTTTTTATCTAGGAGTAACTTAAGTCCAGTCATGTTGATTGGTCGCTGCAATTAGGAGAGAGAAGAAGAAACACTCAGCATGATGCTCTTGCAAGTTTAGAGTGGTTTTTAATTTGTCTAAACAGGATGGCTCCCACTGTTTCTCGAATTCCTCCTCAAACCATAAAGGAAGAATTAGTCAGGATCAATCCCACCGTACAATACTTGCTTAACCGTTCAGCCAGGCCAGTGTCGGTACTTCGAGGGAGGTTTTCCAACGCTTTCGCGAAGTTCCTTAATTAAAGAACCTCTTTTCCCTGGGGGCGTAACCCCGCTAACACCTTTCTAGGCACCTACTAGGTTTATAGCATTGATCGTTAAGTGAGAAATTTCCCGAGGAGTAGCATATACTCACAGTAGGATCGGATCCAAATATCATCGCGTGACGAAAATGAAGGAATCCTACCATAATCATCACACTCTAAATGGTATGCAAATCTAGCAAGTTTCAGTACTTATGAAACTCCCGATGTGGATTTTTGCCCCATGCTCTTATGACCTTGGCGTGAGGTCAAAATGTCATAAGTCACATGTCAAGTTCGTCCCATCATTATCCAGGTTAATTTGAATCCACCCGTACATACCCTTGACGTAGGCCAAAATGGCAGTACGACTGTCTCAAACCAACGCATTCTATCTATGCAACAGATAAATATCCGGCAGCTACCAATCACTATGCCTTGGCGTGAGGTCAAAATACATAGCTTGAATACTACCGAATATTTAACTGAAATGATGGAGGGCTACGGATGGTTTTGGCGAAACCGTGAACGTAGTGAACTTGATATAATCGATGGAACGAGATAGCTTTTAGAAGGAGTGGCTCAAGCTCCGCATTTAAAAGTTAGTTTTGAAAAGAACCGAGTGGTTTTTCGAAAGTGTTCCATCGACTTAAACTTGGTTTATTATCTTGCATTAGTTCTTTTAATGCGTGATATTCTTGCATTAGTACTTTTAATGCGTCCCATCATTTAATCCTACCATTGCAGAAAACAACCAAAATATGACGTACGCTTATGCCATTCGCATTCGCCACGGGGCCCCGTCATTACCCGTTAGGTTACTTAACTAACGACAGAGCGGGGGCTGGGCTAGCGCGTCTGTAAAACATAAGCAACGCCTAAATAGAAAGCAATGATAGACATTTCAGATCACAGATAAAT
This sequence comes from Agapanthus africanus, assembly GCA_030015575.1. Classification (NCBI taxonomy): domain Eukaryota; kingdom Viridiplantae; phylum Streptophyta; class Magnoliopsida; order Asparagales; family Amaryllidaceae; genus Agapanthus; species Agapanthus africanus. The sequence continues at coordinate 250,725,125 of CM057348.1, read as the reverse complement.
ACATTGGATATACTAGCAATCTGTAATTTGTACGAGCCTGTAACAAAAACAGATAACACGGTCGCGGTGAATAGCCAAATCCCCACCCAAGACCCCTACGGGTGCGGCAAACTACCCGCCAAGTCCTCGGTAGTTTGTGCACCCCTCCATGGGTCTATCCTAGGAGCAAAAACAGTAAAAAGAATTATACAATGACGGCTACAACCCCGACCCGGTTGTGCGGCCAAACAAATAATATAATTACATCAATTTACATTTACAATGAATTGCAAGAAAAGAAAACTCTCGTCTCACAACCCCCGGGCTATTCACCCCGCGACAATCCAACATATTTATATACACATTCCAGCACATTACAGATCATGTATAACCCCGACTAATCGTCTTATAGCGATTAGCCGACGTTCAATACATGCAAACATCACAGATATAACCAACATAGCCAAAGTGCAGTGAAGTTCGGAAAAATACGGAATTATAGGACCCCAAAAGTGAATTTCAGTTCTGGAAAATCTGGGCACATATAATATATCTTAAAAATCCCAAAACCAACACAGAAGAACACTGCACGAAAAACGATGCAGAGAAGACATTAAACAGCGGCGGTTCCGCGGCCTAATGAACAGGTGAGGCCGCGGAAGCGCGGCGCTTTGGAGGAATCATGCTATCGTTTTTGGTGGGTGTTCTTATAAAACCCTGAGACGATTTTTAGAGTATAAAGTTTTTCATTTTGAGCCAAAAAAAAATCAACAGAAACTCAGGTTTTTAGTTTTCCCGGTTTTGCGATTTTTCGGTTCCGAACTTCGTTACACTTCACTACCAAGCTAGTTTAAGTTTAGTTAGGCTCTGATACCACTGTAAGTCCATATTGCGACCCCCGGTGCTTACGGGGAGGCGGAAACGGTATAAAAAAACGAATTTTTATCGCAAGAGGCAACATGGACTAAACTTGGTCGGGATCGTTGTCTAAACTAAAACTAGCATTCTAGCTAAAGAGAGTTAGCTACTATGGAAGATGGTTATACCTAAACTTGAACTCCTTCTTCTTCAAACCTTGTAGAGGTTGATGGTTCTCTTTTCGTCGCCTTCTCCCGTCGAAGATGGATCCACCTCGAAGGCTCGACCTTTGGGCTCTTTCTCGTACTTGGAGTGAACTAGAATCGCCGGCTTGCTAGACCCTTGATCCTAGAGTGAGTAGAGAGTGTCTAAGGGTTGCTTTTGTTTTTCAAGAGAAGGATTCTCAACTCATGAGAAGGTTTCTCTTGACTAGAGGAAGAAGAAGATGAAGTGAAGAGAGAGAGTGAGAATGATAGAATGAGCTAATATTTTCTCTTCTTGCAACCATAATGCAAAAGAATAATATTATCTAAATGATAATAATTGAAAATGAGAATAGTTGATGGTAGTGTTTTGAATGACCACAACCATGCTTCATT